>CATIUR010000001.1:37775000-42575000 GCA_949592205.1 Helichrysum umbraculigerum
GTGAAATTACAAACATAAATAAACTCGTAAGTTTATAATTTTATAAAAAAAAAGACACCATTAAGAATTTGTTTCTAATTTATTACAGCACTACATCTAAAATTGGGGAAAAAGGTTATGTCATATGTTAATTTGTTTAAGTTTCAGTGATAGTAGTGTAAATAATAATTTAATATATATGCAGGGTTATTGTAACAACCGCAAAATTAGGGTCAATTTATAATTTTCCTAATTACGTGCTTACTACTTGTATTTAGTATGAAATAGGACTAAGTACGATGATTACTTATTATATATATATATATATATATATATATATATATATATATATATATATATATATATATATATATATATATATATACACGTATACGATTCGTTCAAATCGTATGAAATCACAAAAGTACAAAATACGGACGTTGGTAAAACAATTATTAAATAATGTGGAATTATTTAATTACACAAACTACTACTTTATATTATGTTTATAATATAACAAACACATACGTTTTTAATTAAAACTTTACCGATCTCTACGAAAACTCGACCAACCGACAAAACAAAACAAAGTTATATTTTATAACTTAGAAACAAATATTTTGATAAAATACTCCGACTAAATTATCGAATAATATCTTGTATTTTAAATCGTATAAATAATCGCGTATAAAAAGATTTTAACGTTTAAACGACCGGGGAAACGAACATCGCACGGAGCGCAAACGCGAGGGAACAATATTTGGTGAGACCACACCATGGTGGCCCCACCATAAACCGGCCAAGATGAGGGGGTACCAAACCCTCACCCTTTTGTTTACTCAAACACACAAAAACACATATACACTCCATCTCCCTCTCCTCTCTCTCTCTCAATTGGTTTCTCTCTCTCTCTAAAACCGCCACCCAAACACCCTAAAACCACCACTAAAACACCTTAAAAAGCTAGGCTCGTTTGGAGAAAGGTGATCACGAGAACGAGGGCTACAATTCCATCTTTTCGGATTTCTCGCGCAACGACTCGTAAGTTTCCGGCGACTCTCGAAACTTTCCGATTTTGATTATTTTTACATGTATGTTGTTCCCCTAGCTAAATGATGTCCAAATATATAATTAAAACTCGTTTTTGAAAATATTATCGAAAATGTCGATTTTGGTCACTTTTAAGAAAACGACACATCGAACACTAAAAACGACAACAAATAATTTTTATGAACTCCTTGAAACATTCTAAGACTTGTGTAAAAAGTTTCGGGTCAAACCGAGGTCGTTTGACCCAAAAACCGAAATGAAAAACGTAACAGCCCCTTGTGTTGCATCAGACCAAAAATCTATGTGACACAAGGCTTGTGTCGCATAGAAGCATAAGACACAAGCATTGTGTCGCATAAAACATAAGACACAAGCATTGTGTCGCATAAAACATAAGACACAAGCATTGTGTCGCATAAAACATAAGACACGAGTATTGTGTCGCACAAAACATAAGACACAAGCATTGTGTCGCATTTAGTGTCGCATTAAGTTGCATATCATAAGACACAAGCCTTGTGTTGCGGAACACAAGCATTGTGTCGTAGACATGAGACACAAGCCTTGTGTTGCGGAACACAAGCCTTGTGTTGCGGAACACTATCACTGTGTCGCATTTAGTGTCGCAAAAACCCAAAAACAGAAGCCAAAAACATTCTAAGTGTTTAAAAATCACTTTTCAACAACCAAATCAAATACGATACGATTTATACATGAAAATACTATACTTTTGGAAGTATACACCAATACTCGAATACATATAAGATTACACTTATTTAAAACGCGAGATCCCACCCGCGCACATACACGAGATTACACTCGAACACCTATGAGATTTCACTCATACACTCTAGGGTTACACCCACTCGGATTTACATTCACTTGAACGTTACACGTTACAATACAAACGTACTTGACAACTATACGATTACAACAACTGCATAATAATAATAGATGAGATTATTATTACACTCCGATACCAACGGGCCGTACAACTTTGCTACAAACTACAACTTACAAACAAATACAAACGTACAAACAACAAATGGACATTAACTAGTTTGGGAACAACTAGTATGGATACCTTACAAGTATTCCATTTACTTACTAAACCTCATGCGTGTTAGGACGCTAAAGGTTGCTAATCAGGATACTATACCGCTTACTTTCTGCAATGTTTACTAAGACTCAGGTGAGTCTCACAGCCCCTATTTTACTATTTTTCACTCAGGGGTGAGATGCATTACTTGTTTTACATGAACACACATATTTACTTACTGGCATGATTTACGTACCTTACTGATTTACGGATACGCCAATTGCATGAGTTTCGTTTAATCCAATGAAGGCCTCCTAATCATAGTTGTTAGTTATGGGATAAGCGCGAGTTTTAGTATATGGATCCATATGGGACTGACAATCCCCGCCCGGGGTAGCACGCACTACCACGAACCGTTACTGTAGAAACGGGCGTTTCTTACTCGTTTCATATGAATGTTTTTGGATTAACATTCACGGGGGCACAATATTTATTGTACGTTAAGCTTCAACTATGGTGGCTCATGGCAAGGGTATCAAACGATTAGCATGACCTGCAATCACCACTTACTTACTGGCCGGCTGATGTTTTATAAATACAACTGTTACTTGTGTGTTCAAACTATTTACTTACAAACCTGTGAGATTCACCAACCTTTTGGTTGACCTGTTTTAGTAATGCATTCTCAGGTACACAGCGCTAGGTGGATTGCCCAGCAGGATAAGCTTATTTAGCTCGAGTCGCATGCATTTACAAGCGTAGAGATTTTTATACATTACTTTTGTATTAGTTGTTATGTATTAGAATCTCTAGGAATTTACTCGAACTCGAGCTTGTATTTTGAATTACTTATGTACTAATGTAATAACTTTTCGAACGTCTCATATAGAGTCGTTCACTGTACCCTTTGTGCTTGTGATTATTAATTAGTAACACCCAAAAACTCGCTTCCGTAAACCATTAAATTTGGGGGTGTTACAGTTATGCTAGTAGTTTCATGTAGATTTTTCAAGTATTAATAATAATGTTAGGGGTAAATTAATAAATTGTTTTGGCATAGTCGAGGTGTTCGCAAAATTTCAGATCCTAACTCATAACGAGTAAAAAGTTATGCGCATCCGAATTTGATGAATTGTATCCTATATGGTGAAAGTGTTGAACAGACAGATCATGGGCATGTTCTATAATCGCCATGACCATGTCCTTAATCAGTAGCCTCATTTTTTTATCAGTACTATGACATGGGCATGGCAATCTGGCGCCACGGCCATGTCCCTTCATTATGTCCAAAAATGATGTTTTAACTTACGTGTCGAGTTTATATGTATAAAATAATATTATGGGACAGTATAAAGAATATTTTAAGAGAAAAAAAAAATTGGGGCGTTTCATAAATACTTTTGCACTTGGTTGAATTAAGTGATATAATGATTAGGGTTGTTATCTTTTGAAATTTGTGTTGAACTATTTTTGTTTAATCGTGAAGCTTATGTATTTGAGTTTAATCTAATTGATTTATTTTGTTGGTAATTATTATATAATCAATTTAGCGGGAGCTTTTTCATAATAATAGTTTATTACAATTATTTATTTATTAATAGTTGTTGATTGATTGCGGAAGCATATATTAAACATAATAATCATTTAAACATGAATGTGTAAGTTGGTGAAGTTGACGGGAGTTATTCACTAGATTAAATTTTAAATTAATGAGTTAAGGTTAATGTGTAGGATAAGTGGACGCTAATCCTGATTTAACTAATATTCATAAATTCAATTTAAATAAACTGGTTTTTTTAAACAACCCGAAATTATTAGTGAGTTAGTTCAAGTAAGTGTTGTTTTAAATATCTGAAAGTTATACAAATTAATTTTGACTCTTTCTGAGTTCAACTGTTTTCTTAATTTTATTAGTTTAAGCAAAGTGATAATTAAGTCACAAAACCCCTACATTTATTTCCTTGTTTAAATTAATTACATATTTAATTATAATCCTTAAATACATAATCCCTGTGAAACGAACTTGGACTTATCAAAACTATACTATACACGACATAGTACACTTACCTAGTTGTGTAATACTTAAAGTCACGGTTTTTCTAGGTATATTTTATAATTAGAATTTACAAATCATCGAAACCCAACCTATATATATATATATATATATATATATATATATATATATATATATAGACACACACACACACACACACACACACACACACACTAATCCTTAATGCATTTACCTCATATCTTAAAACTAAGCCAATCTCAAATCCTAGCCATCCATTTTTCATGTTTGAATTGTAGCTTTTAGATTATAATCCGAGACACCTCTTATCCTCCAATTACCATACAAACACACTATCAATATTTTTCACCCACATATATAAACACACAATCAGCAAAAAAAAAACATAGTACATATCATAAAAACAAACACATAAGCGTTTGCTCTCATCTATAGCTCTCGACACCCGCCACTGCATCGCAAGACCGGACCAACACCCACGACCAGGGCTGTTAACGAACTGAATCGAGTCGAATATCAGGATGCTCGAGTTCGACTCGTTAACTAATTATCCGGTTCGAGCTCGACTCGAATTCTAGTAACTTTTAAAAATTGTGTTCGAGTTCGAGTTATTTGCTGTTGTTCGAGTTCGAGTTCGATGCTCGTTTAGTTAATTGCAAAGTGTCTTTGTGAACCAAAATTTCAAGCACCATTTGCTTGTTTATGAGCTCGGGATCGATAAACTCATTCCATAACTCGAAATCAAGCTCGAATAAGCTCATTTATACTTAATGCCTTAGGTTTAAATTTATTAGTTACATATATTTAAAGTTCCAAATATACAATTTCTTATATAAACTCGACTCGTTCGACTCGAATAGCTCGTTTGACTCGAAACTAAACGAGTTTTCGAACGAGCCGAGTGAAACATCAATTTTTTATACTCGGCTCGTGAAATTAATCGAGTAGTATTTTCGTTTGAGCTCGACTCGTGTTCGAATATTATCAAACTCGAATTCGAGTTAAACGAGCTCGAACTTGAGTAGCTCGTTAAATGCTCGACTCGTTAACACCCCTACCCACGACCCACCACCAGCCATCGACACCCGATGAACGCCTTCATCAATTTGCTACTTCAACTGCCACAATAATTATTCACCAACGTCATTGACATTTTTTGACCACCGCGACTACCATGTTTTAAATGGCAGATCTACACAAATCTGTTGTACAAGCGTCAAATCTAAACAAAACCAAGTTACCACCGTCGATTTATAAGGTTTTTTTGGAGAAATTCTAAAGACACCCCCTGGGTGTCTGGGTATACCCCGGGCCCGTTTCATTCCAGTACAGTCCTTTTCCAGTCCTGTTTTATCTAAAATCGGTCCTAGTTCAGTACAGAATCAGTTTCAGTTTTATACTAGTCAGGGGGTAGGAATAAGAAAAAGAGGGGGTATACCCAGAATGTAAAAAAAATGCATGATGTGATTGATTAGATGGATGGAAGGGGGTATGAGATGAGAAAAAGGGAAAAAAATGAGGTATCTTTATTAGGACCCTTTTTTGGTGTTTTTTATTTATTACTCCGTATTATTGACTTATTGTATCTTTATAGTTAGACCTGTAAGCTTTTGTTACCTAGATCTGACTTATTTTTGTCCATTCTGTACTTTTGTATATACCCAGATGAACTCCAAAATATCCGATCAACAACTAAGATGTGCAACATATTATTATGAGACTAGTAAGGGCCGTGCGATGCACGGCCCACGTCCAGAAATGTTAATCCTAATTTTTGCGATGTTACGTGTATAATATTTTAAAATTTTTATTGATAAGGGAATATGTATGTGTAATTAATTAAGAAATTTCTTTTGATGATACAAAATTAAGAAATTTCTTTAATATTTTAGTTTAGACAATGTAGATGAAGACCGACTAAAACTACAGTTTTTGAAAATTTCCTGGATATCTAAAAAAATACGATATGTGAATATTTTGTTTCTCATCACCACCCAAGATAATACCAACTAAATATCTAAATACAAATTCTTTCGTTTTCTTAGAAAATGAATATTGTTCTTTTTCAAGAAAAAAAAAGTTTACACATCCTTTTTTATAGAGTTAACATGTACTTACTAAGTAATCGAATTCCTGTCAATTGTCAACTAATTCGAATGCACATGCAACAATATTCCTATTATAAAAACATCTATCAATGATTTTTTTTATTGACGTCTCATTTTTGTTTAAAATGTGTTTATAAAAAGCGAATGAACTCCAATATTATAAAACCCTTGTCTCCAATGAAAAAAGATCTTATAAAGATCCTTTAATTCCAACAAGAACCTTTTAAATTTAGAAACCTCAAATTGTAAATGCTTTAAGATATTCTTACTTTTTGCAATTTAAAGAGAAATAGAGATTGAGAAAGCGAAAACGATTGACAAGAAAACAATTGCAAAATAAGATATATACGTTTTGAAAGAGTAGACAAGAATGTGACAAATGTTACAGTACGTTAAACAAAATTTGCAAAAAAAGTGTGAAAATATAGATTGTGAGAGCGAAAATGTTTGTTTAAAAGATGTAAAATAAAATGTGTACGTTTTGAAATAGGACACATGAACATAACAAATATTAAAGTAAGTTACACAAAAACTACCAAATAAAATGCATAAATATATATTTGAAAAGCGAAAATGTTCAATAGAAAATGTTTTGAAATAGGACACATGAACATAACAAATATTAAAGTAAGTTACACAAAAACTACCAAATAAAATGCATAAATATATATTTGAAAAGCGAAAATGTTCAATAGAAAATGAACTGTAAAATTTGAATGTGTCAAAGTGTAGGTATGAACATGACAAATATTTGAGGATGTAAATATTTGTGTGTGTGTGTGTATATATATATATAACATATTTTTTAGAAAGGGAAGAAATTTTTTGATGATGTGTTTTTTTAGACCATGATATGTCATGCTACAAATGTATTTGATTTTTTTATAACGATAAGGATCATGCTAAGTAGATTTTTTTACATATTTTATTTATTTATTTTATTAGTGTTAATTTATTTGTATTGATTTTTAATATTGACATGTGTCATCATTTAAGACACTTATGTGTCAAAATTTTAAGTAACCATGTCTTCTTATAATATAATGAGAGATAATGATAATGATAATGTCATAATGATAATGATGAAATGATATTGTAAGTTTTTTACTGGGTAGCTATATAAATTCTCTTCGTTTAAAATAAGCTATATGGTTGTAATTATTTGATATTTTTATCAGATCTACGACTTATTATGTGAATAAATGATTGCGTGAAGCTTTTGTTTAATGACTTCGTCCAGATTGCGTGAAGCTTTTGTTTAATGACTTTTTATATGGTTGTAAAATAAATGAAACAAATTCTAAAAATGACAGATTAATGGTAGCTATTCACATTTATAATAAGAAAAAGGAAAAAAAAAATTATGTGAGAAACATCTTGTTAGTTAAAAAAATTTGGTTGCTAAATTAAAGCATCTAAAAGCTGTTATCAAACAATGGTGGGCAATTGAGTCAGAAAAAGAAAATAAAGAGTTCAAGGATCTTAATTCTAGGATGAAGGTGCTTGATAAGATTGTTGAATCGAGGCCTTTATCTGCGGTGGAGATTACGGAATTCAGAAAAGGAAAAAATAATCTGGTGAATATGGAACATTTGCATAAACTGGACCTAAAGCAAAAATCTCATATTAAATGGTTGTTGGATGGTGACGAAAACACATCTTTTTTTCATGGTTCTCTCAAAAACAAAAATAGGAAAAATTGGATTCATGGTTTATCCATAAATGGCGCATGGGTAACAGATCCAGTGGGCATCAAAAATGAAGTAATGAGATTCTTTTCCATGAAATTTCGGGAGAATTGGCCGTTGCGTCCACTCTTTATAAATCCTCGTTTCAGAAAATTGTCTGATTCTATTCGGGATTCTATTGAAGGGGATTTCTCTATTAGCGAGATTAAAGCTGCAATTTGGGCGTGTGGTGGGGAAAAAGCTCCTGGGCCAGACGGTTTCTCCTTCAAATTTTTAAAAGCCCATTTTGATTTGCTGTGTGGAGATATTATGCGATTCATCAGGCAATTCGAGGCTACTGGTGTAATATCTAAAGGTTGTAACTCTTCCTTTATCTCTTTACTTCCTAAGATTAAAGATCCTCTAAATCTTTCGGATTATCGCCCAATATCTTTAATTGGTTGTATGTATAAAATCATTGCCAAAGCTCTATCATTTCGGTTAAAAAGTGTGGTGAATTTGGTGGTCGGAAATGTTCAATCTGCTTACATTAATGGCCGAAATTTACTAGAAGGGCCTCTTGTTATTAACGAATTATATTCTTGGGCCAAAAGATCAAAAGAAAATTTGTTCTTTTTCAAAGTGGATTTCGAAAAAGCTTTTGATTCTATTAATTGGATTTATCTTGATTCAATTATGTCTCAAATGAATTTTGGGGTGAAATGGAGAAATTGGATTTTGGGTTGTTTGTCATCTTCTTATGCTTCGGTTTTAGTCAATGGCTCCCCGACAATGGAATTCAAAATTTCAAAAGGAGTAAGACAAGGTGACCCATTATCTCCATTTCTATTTATCATTGCTATGGAAGGACTAAATGTTGCAATGAATACGGCATGTGAAAAAGGAAGGTTCGTGGGTAAGAAAATTGGGTGTAATGGTCCATCTTTGTCACATCTTTTTTATGCGGATGATGCAATTTTCGTGGGTGATGTTAGTGACGGTAATATGAAAAATCTTGCAAGAATCTTAAGATGTTTTCATGCCTCATCTGGGCTTCAAGTAAATTTTCATAAATCTCAGGTTTTTGGGGTTGGGGTGGAATCATCCCAAGTTGCTAATTGGGCTAGGACACTCGGTTGTATTCCTGGCTCCTTTCCATTTAAATATTTAGGGATGCCGGTTGGGGCTAATATGAATCTCAAGAAGCATTGGGATCCGGTTATCGATCGTTTTAAGTCCAAGCTATCGGGTTGGAAAGCAAAACATCTTTCTTTCGGGGGTAGGCTGACTTTGATTAAGTCGGTGCTTAGTAGTCTGCCTCTGTATTATTTTTCGTTGTTTAAAGCCCCTAAGTGCATCATTGATAAGCTTGAACAAATCAGAAGGCGTTTCTTATGGGGTGGTTGCGAAAATGTGAAGAAAATTAGTTGGGTCGGTTGGTCCACTGTTTTGGCTTCAAAGGATAAGGGTGGACTTGGTGTAGGTTCATTGTTAGCTCACAATTATGCCTTATTGGTTAAATGGTGGTGGAAGATTAGAAATAATAACAACAATATTTGGAAAAAGGTAATATTTGCTATCCATAATCTTCATTCAAAACCATGGCATATCATGTCTGCTCAAAGAGGTTCGGGGGTGTGGCAGAATATTATAAAAATTCGAGCTGATCTTGTTCAGTTTGGTTATAATTTTGGTGATATTTTCTCGATCAAGATTGGCAATGGTAATGATGTTTTGTTCTGGAAAGATTTGTGGTTTGGTGATTATACTCTTGAGCTCCGATTTCCTTTATTATATTCGATTGAAAAGCATAAGAGTTGTGTTGTAAGCGATAGGATAAAGTCTTCTGGCTTCAATGGGGAGTGGCTGCATAATCCATGGGAGCCTTGCTTCATTACCGAATACTGTGAGTTTCTTCATCTCTTGTTCTCGGTTAATTTGAATAGCAATATGGACTGTTTGTCATGCAAGTTGGCAACTGATGGAAGGTATACAGTTTGTCTGGTTCGGTGTGGGATTGATAATAAAAATGCCACCGCGGGTTTCTCTGAGATGGATTGGTTAAAATCGGTTCCACTCAAAGTCAATTGTTTTGTTTGGAGAGCGGGTTTGGGTCGGATTCCGGTTGCAAAAAACTTAGTAGACAGAGGAGTTAACATTGGGTCACCAAGATGCAAAGTTTGTTCGCTTCATGATGAGGATGTTAATCATGCACTGATTAATTGCAAGCGTGCAGTTGATACTAGAAAATTGATTTTTGATTGGTGTGGAATCAATATGCCTCAGGTTAATTCGGTGGTGGAACTTCTAAACTTTGGAGCTAACTGGGGAAATTGTCCGAAAAAAAGAAAAATTCTTATGGTTGTTATTTATGGACTGATTTGGTGCATGTGGAAGTCAAGAAATGATCTCATATTCAACAATCTGGTTAGATCGCATACCACAATTGCGGGGGAAATCACATCGGTTACTTTTTTATGGTTCAAGCATAGGAGTAAATTTCCTTGTATGTTGGCGAATTGGAATTGTTGTCCATTTTCAATTTTGTAATTTGTATCTTTGTTACTCACTTTTGCCTCGCCTTAGTTTCTTGCTAAGGTTGGGGGTCTTTATATATATATGATTATTTGCCGTTTCCAAAAAAAGTTAATATTTTTACAAAAACACTATAATGGTAACTTAGTTTTCCTCCCCATCAATTTGACAAAAATTCCGTTAGTTGGTGGTTGATTAAAATTATTTTTTGTTAGGGATTTTATTTTAAAAAACACTAAAATTAAAGGACTAAGTTGATGAATTGAAATTTAATCATAATGATGACATCATAAAAATGTTTGGTATATTATATTTATAAGATAAGATATGGTTTGTGGTATTAAGATTGTTTTTATTTTTTTTATGATGTAAACAAAGATCAAAGTTGGATTACGAAAAATATTCTTGATTGTTTGTCTTTAATATGTATATCGATCGATGGATTAGGAAACTTTTATTTTTCATCATGCTTTTGCTGAAGATGATAATTTGAACTGAGAGTGGGGTTCAAATGAGAATGATAATTTTGGTAAGAGTTGGAGAGCCAATACAAATGTGCCACGTGTCACAAAAATTTACTTTTTCTTACATTTTTAAAATTAAATATTTTACAAATGGTTAGTCAAAAAATTATAAAATTGCACTATAAAAATTAACGTTTTTTTTTTTATTTTCGATTAGAGATCATACAAGGTATACTTTTGATGACATTGTACAATATTAGTATCATATGTGATCCTCATTGGTATCACGTATGATAGTTGTTGACATCACGTGTGATACCCGTTGGTACGTGTGAAAGTCATTGGTATCACATGTGATAGTTGTTTACAAACCTACCGAAAACGTTAAAAAAGTCATCGAATATATACCTTGTAAGATGTTTATTCGAAGAGTAAATAACGCTGACCTTTATGGTACAATTTTTAAGAATTTTAGACTTACCGTTTGTGAGATATTGAATCTTTAAAAACATGGAGAAAAATAATTTTTTTGACACGTGACGCAATCCTATTAGTTTCTTCATTATCTTCAAATGTTATTGTACTTATTTGAACCTTACTCTTTAAACTTATTATTACATTTATTGAATAGCCGAACCAACCAAGTTAAGTTGTTTTCATTACTTTGACATTTTCTCCGATTTTAACCAACTAAATGATGATATTAAATTCACATTAGAGATACATAAACATGCATGAATATTATCGTTCATCGCATGTGTTTTAAAGTAGTATATACATATATGAAAATTAAATTATAAGTTATCAAGTGTATATATTAGTTACGAGTAAATGAGTAATGCTATACAAACCTAATTAGGTTGACATAAAAAGAGACCTACTTCTCTTATTGGTTGATTTTTTTTCTCTCCTAATCTCATCCAATCAAATTTTCACATATACCAATCACAGTATTAGATCTGTTTTTAGGCTTAAAAATTTAGGCCTACTAATCATTTTCCATATCTATATACCAATGACAAAATTGTATAAAGTACATATATTTAAAAATGTAAATTATTATTTAAATAACCCATATACGACAGTGGCGTAGTCGTGAACAAAAAACCCGTACCCGGAACCGAACCCGAAAAAAACCGGTTTTTTTTACCCGGTTTGGGTTTTTTTTGTACCCGACGGGTTGGGTTTTTGAAATTCAAAATCGGGTTGGGACCGGTTCGGGTCGGGTCGGGTAGGTCAACAACCCGGTTCTCATCCTTTGACTTAGTACCTGGTTCGGGTTCCGAGTACGGGTCGGGTAGGCCCAATACCCGTTTTTGTTCACGCCTACAGTGGCGTAGCTACTCAGAATCTACAGTGGGCCATGGCCCACACAAAATCATCCACAATACCATATACATCTTTATCTTATCTTAACTGCTTAGAGCATCTCCAATGTACTCATTATACGTACCTTTTTGCACTATAATAGTGTAAAAGTGTGAAAAACTCACACCAGTGTTAGCACTAAACACTACACTATTTTAGTGTAAAGGCAAATAGTGTTTAGTGCAGCACTAAATTTGGTGCAACACTAAACACTGCACTAAACACTATTCACATTAAATAATAATATATATAATGTATAAAATGTTTGAATATGATGTGCTTATTATAAATTTTGTGATAATTATTTTTTATAACTAAATATAATGTTTGCTATTATATATATTAAAAAAATCTCTACGGTTTTTATATAATTTCAATTTATATTTTTAAAATTTTTAAATACAATGATTGTTATAACATTTATCAAAACAATATAGTGGTTATATAACAAATTATATTATTATACGGTTGACTTGTGTATTTTAAATCAATTAAATAAGATTTAGTGTAAAGATTTAGTGCGACACATTGGAGCAACTTTTTTTTTAGTGTAAGCATATTCTTAAAAGATTATATTTTTTCACTAAAATAGTGCAATTTTGTGCACTAAAATAGCGAACACATTGGAGATGCTCTTATAATGCATAACCATATTTGAATTTTAAAACTTCTTAAAAATTATAATGCCTAAACTACCTCTATCCCATTATTACTACTTATTCTTCACTAACTACATTTCTTTAATACCCTAATCCCTTATCTATTATTTTTAATTTTTAATTACTACTTATTCTCCACTAACTACACTTTTCATCCATCCAATATTTAATCTACCCACTAAAGTCTCTTTTGATTGGTTAAATATCAAAGTGCACACTTATAATGGGACATCCCAAAATAGTAATGTGGACATTTTAAATGGGATGGACGGAGTACAATATGTTTTTATTTTAAAACATTCATTCGCACCTTCATCCACCATCACCACTTTCACCGCTGCACATGTATTGTACTAGTATAGTACTCGTATAATCCATCTAGAACAATGAATTGCCCACCCAAATTTCTATCTCGAATTTATGATACGTGGCCCACCCAAGTTTCTATCTCGAATTTATCATACGTGACCCACCCAAATTTCTATCACGAATTTATCATACGTGGCCCACCCAAATTTATATCACGAATTTATCATACATGGCCCACCCAAGTTATTAACCTATATAGTATAGTACTACGTATTATAGACTGCATTTCAATTAGCCAATCAGATTAGTTGCAATTTATTAGAATTAATATTAGTTTTACTTTTTATAATTATTGTCACTTTCTAGTTTTTAGGTGTTGACTAAATTTGATAACATTTGTACTTTAAATAACTTGATCCAAACCTTTTGTTTCCTACTACATTCCTACTAGTTATTAACCTATCTATATCTACACTGTATATATTATAAGAGATTGTGAATTAGGTAGTCATTTTATATTTAGTAATCTATAAACTAATCTCCACCATTAATAAATTAAAACTTTTAATTTAGACAATTAATCTTACCTTTATAAAATGACTACTTAAATAGTGGAGAGGGGATGATCAAATGTCTAAACTACTCATTTATTCTTATTTCAACAATCAATTAAATTTAATTTTCAATTATTTAAGGTAAAATCAAGGTTTAATCGTATTCATATAATGATTGTCAAACAATAAAATCATTTATAAATTCAAATTTGAATATTTTCTTTAACTTTTTTATTATATATATGCACTAATCAATTAAATTTAATTTTCAACTATTTAAGGTAAAATCAAGGTTTAATCTTATTCATATAATGACTGTCAAACAATTCATCATTTATAAATTCGAATTTGAATATTTTCTTTAAAATTTCATTTTCAATTTATTTTTTCTCCGATCATCAAATGTATTTTCACCGATTAATTATAAATTTTCAAGTTTCGTGAATACACACGAGATGTTCGACTAAATGTCTCTAAGGATTTCAATAGTTCTATCCTAAATGTAAAATTTATAATTTTAATTTGGTTAGTTGTTCAAATTTTTTATAAATCTCAGACCCCGCATATATGACTAATAGATCACGGGTTCAAATCCGTGTCTTGGCATATGTGGGTGATTTGTGGACATGTGATTTGTCCGGCGTTGATACTCGCATTGCGGGGTGGGGCGGACACGTACCATTAAAATATAGTACAGGACTCGAGGGTACCCTCCAAATTACATTTTTCCCCAATTTATTATTTAGTTAAGTTTTTTCCTAAAAAAAACATTTTACACTTAGAGTCAATAAATTTCGGATAGATATTTGTTTCCTTTTTTTTTTTTGGTTATATTAACTCATAGTTTTGTTGCTTGCTTAGAATTAATACAATAATGTGATATCGCAATGTAGTCTTTGGATTTAACCCCATGGAAAGTGTTTTTTTTTTTTTTTTTTTTATCATTTTTTGTGAATCGTGAACTTTTTTATTATATACAATGGTCTCAATTTATCATTTATAAATTCGAATTTGAATATTTTCTTTAACTTTTTTTATTATATATATGCACTATGTATTGTTAAATTGCTAATAGTAGTTTTAATTTTTCATTTTCAACTTATTTTTTCTCCAATAATCAAATGTATTTTCATCGATTAAAAATAAATATTCAAGTTTCGTGAATGTTCACGAGATGTTCGACTAAATGTCTCCAAGGCTTTCAACTTTCTATCCCAAATGTAAGATTTATAATTTTGATTATGTTAGTTGTTCATCGTTTTTATAAATCTCAGACCCCACATATGTGGCCTATAGGTTACGGGTTCGAATCCGTGCATTGGCATATTGGGTTATTTGTGGACATGTGATTTGTCCGGCGTCGATGCTCGCCTTGCGGGGTGGGGCGGACACGTACCACTAAAATATGGTACAGAAGTCAGGGATACCCTCCAAATTACCTTTTTTCCTAATTTATTATTTAGTTTAAGTTTTTTCCTATAAAAAATAATTTTACACTTAGAGTCGATATATTCTAAGAGATATTTTTTTCCTTTCTTTTTTTGGTTATATTAATTTTAGTTTTGTTGCTTGCTTGGATTTAGTACAATAATGTGATATTGCATAAGGGTGTTCATAATTATCCGAAACTGGAAAACCGAACCGAATATCGTTGAACCGTTGCGAATTTTAGGTTAACCGAACCGATTTTTTTTATTTTTCGATTTTGGTTAACCGAACAATTATTTTTTCGAATCTTCGGTTTCGGTTCACGATATTGCCACAACCGGTTAACCGAAAAATCGAAAATTTTAAATTGCTATTTTAAATATATGTTTATATATAGATATATGATAATATTACTAAATATATATTTAGAATGCGATTATTATATATTTGTATTTATGTTAGTACGAATGTTCACATTTTTGCATTTTTAGTAGTTAAATATATAGTTTCGTGACTAACTTGGTTCGGCGTTTATACGTTCATGTTTTGTACCTAATTAAAAAGCTTTATGTTTATTGTTAGAATGATCAACATGTAGAATTTATAACAAATATTCATCAATGAGTGTGTATTTGTGTTTTGTTATTTATATTTTAAATGATGGGTAAATAAAACCGGTTAATTTGGTTAACCGTATAACCGAACCGGAAAAGCTGGTGACCGATTACCAGTTAACCGAATTTTTCGGTTTCTGTTTAGGTTCAAGAAAATGATAAACCGGGGATTTGGTTAACCGGTCTATCATAACAATCCAAATTATAATGGCAACTTTCTAAAAATAAAAAATATTTCTAATATACCAAATAACTCGATAATAAAAACGTAAAATGCCCTTGCACAATAAAAGAGTTGCATTTTAACTTTTGTTAAGAAAAAACGAAACATTAGTTTATTTTAAATATGAGTGTATGGTCCGTGAAGAAAATCATAATACTGTAGTGACAGATCTTTTTTATTGTATTTTTTAACCAAATACTATATGCAACTCATTTACTGTGCAACATAATCTTATATTACTTATCAACTTTTTAGTATTTCATATTTCTCTTTATCACATTCTCATGGTATCAAGTGGTGTTGATCAACTCTTATAAACTATTTTTCTATATATAAGTTTTGATTAAAAAATATGTGAAAGAATAATTTTTATAAGCTTGAAAATATTAGGTTTTCAAGTTTTTGTTTTTCACGTTATATAGGAAATTTGATTCGGTGTCATGCATTAACGTAAAAAAGGGTTTATAATAAAAACACCATTCTTATGGTAAGAAAAAATTAAGATACCTTATATTAATGAAATAAAAGATAAAAATTTGAGTACCTAAAAATTATTTTACTGTCATCGAGATATACAATATGTACGGTACTATTATTAACAAATAAACAATGTTTCGATTACTTTATTTTAATCAAATTTAATAAACTTAAGACCTATATGTCTTTCTTTCCAATTAAAAATATTTATACAATGTTAGCCACGTAAATATGTTAATTAAAAATTGCCTAGTTAAATAAAAATATAATATAAACTTTGTATAAAAATTATGTCGTAGCCCGCGAATTCGCGTGTTATAATCTAGTATAGTATAATATTATAGACTGCATTCAATTAGCCAATTGCAACTTATTAGAATTAATTTTAGTTTTACTTTCTATAATTATTAATTGTCACTTTTTAATGTTTGGATAAGCTTATTAGCTTATTTAAGCCCCATCCCATAAGGTCCGCATCTTGGGCTCATTTCACCTTATATGGCTCATTGACCATATTAAATTGATGTTCTTTTAAATCATTTGATCATTATAAGCTTATAGCTAATCTAAGGGTTAATAGACAAATATGTTACTCTACTTTGCAAAAATTTTCAAATAAGTAACTAAACTAGCTATAAATTTGATCAACGAATAATTGAGAGTACAACACCAAAGCCACGGAATTGTAATATGATTCCAAATTAAATTTATAAAAAAATAAGTGTAGGAGGGGGTAAAAGCTGTTTACCTCAGTTATGATCCCCTGGCTTGGTCCATATTCCCCACCATAAAGTTTAGAAGTAAACGAGAAACCATTGAGGTCTACCGTATAAAAACGGATTGCGTATATACAATAGTCGTAATCTACTGATATCTTCTTTAGCTTATAATTATTGCTAAGCACAAACGACCATGGTCTTCCACCCGTCTCTGATCCCCATAACTCAGTTTGAGTCAATGAAAGACGACCCTAGCATCAAAGAATAGAAAGTTAGTAATTACTAGAGACGATCTGATAGAACTAAGCTTGGTGATGAAGAGAGTCGCAATCTAATTGAAAATGATAACTCACAGTTTGAAAGTCTAACGCGGAGTCTAGTTCATGGACTATTAATCTCATTGCTGGTCGTTGTCTTCGATCTTCCTCTAGGCATTGATAAGCAATTTTGGAGAATATTTCTAATGAACACGGGTTCAGTTGGTTAAGTAGGTTAGGCATGATAATATCGGATAATTTCCTTTCTTCATAACGAAGTTTCACCAGATTAACTAGAAATCTACTTTCATCATGACATGCGTTGATGATTGCAAGCCTCCCACATAGGACTTCAAACATTACGACCCCGAAAGAGAAGACATCGGATTCTTTTGTAAGTAAACCCGTCTTCATATATTGTGGATCAAGATACCCAATTGTGCCACAAGCATTTGTGGCAAGAAAACTGATCTCTTGATTTGTGGGACCTATTTTAGACAATCCGAAATCCGAAATCTTTGCTTCCCAGTTCTCATCTATCAAGATGTTAGAACTTTTTATGTCACGGTGGAGCACTCTGTGCCCCACTCCCACACCGTCATGAAGATACTCCAGTCCACGAGCCGCACCAAGACATATTCGGAGACGTTGCTCCCATGTGAGCTCCTTGGATGACAAACAATTGTCGAGACTTCCGTTAACCTCGTGCTTGTAAACAAGAACTTTTTCGTCATCTTCATCAGAGAATCCAACAAGAGTGACGAGGTTGTCATGCTTGTAACTAGCAAGCATGACAATTTCCATTAAGAACTCATGTTCCCCTTGATCCGAGATATTCTTGTCTAACCGTTTTACAGCAACGTCGATGGAGCTAGTTACATTGGGGAGGGTGGAACCAGTGAGTTTGCCTCGGTAAACCCTCCCAAATCCACCCCTCCCAATGAACCTATTGGCTGCGAAGTTGTTGGTAGCCGATTTGATGTGTTCAAGTGGGATCTTTAGGTGGCTTAGTTCTTCAACGTGAGCCATTTTTTTCTAATATTTTTTTGTAAGACTTTATGAAACAAACAAATATGAATTGAAGTTGCTAGACGATTGGAACATTAATATGATCTTCTTTATAGTAACGAAATCCAAAGATGAATAAGTCAAATTTTTGAAGAGACTACGAAATATTAATTAACAATGATAATAATACATGATAATTAATTAGGTGGAATTTTGACATACCACCGTTCCATTTCAAGTTTTCCATTGTTTATCTAGGGTTACAAACGAGTCGAGATTTTATCAAGTAACTCGAGCTCGGTCGTTTGAGCCCAAACTCGAGCTTAAATATCGGGATCAAAATATATATCGAGCCAAGCTCAAGCTTTTATGAGCTCGACTCGAATTGTTATCGAGCTTTAATTAATATGTATATGTTTGTTATAAATACATTTATTTTTGAATATGTAAATGATATTATTATTTATATTTATTTATTTAATATTGGGGTAAGGTTCAGAGGGGCAACCCCTATAAGAGGGGTAGGAGGGGTGGCAGCCAAGCTTCCATCTTGACCATTATTTTCTTCGATCAACGGTTTAGATTCACTGCATTTTAAAAATAAAATAAGATGTAGTGAATCTGACGTAAAATGCAGTGAACCTGAAAATGCAGTGAATCTGGACCGTTGATCGAAGAAATCAATGGCTGAGATTATTTCTGTCCCTTATAAAGGGGTTGCTACTCCGATCTCACATCCTAATATTGTTAAATTGTTTTGCAAATGTTATGATTACTTTTCACGATTTACTTTAATTTTAGAGATATTTGAAATGATTTTTGATATGAATGTTCAATCTTTAATTAATATCAAATTAGTTGGAGTATTACAAATAAATTTTATTCAAATAATTGATTTTTTCGAGCCGTGCTCGAGCCATCCTAACACGTTCTCGAGTCGAACTCGAGCATTAATCATGAAAGCTCGTCAAGCTATCGTGCTGAGCTTGAGCTTATCTTAAATTAGTGGAGCTCGAGCTCGGCTTGGCTTGATAACAGCCCTATCCACGTTACTATTTTGATTTATCCCAAATAAGTATCAACTTCATATTTTAAACAATCATAAGAGATTTAATGGTTAGAGATGAAATTTTATTGGTGATCGAATAATGTAGTTAGTTGAAATTCTTAAAACTGCTTGCATTTTCAAAGTGACTACTCGACGGATGGAGTAAAAAGTTAAAGACATCAATTTGAAAAGTAGTAAATAAGAAATAAACGAGAGAAATGTGGAATTAAGCTTAGATTGAGAGAGTAAATATATAAGAAAGTATTAACTAGAAAACTAGAGAGTACATATATAATACTCTATAGTCATTATAAATAATTAATCGTTAAAATTATTTTGTACAAAAAAAAAACAAAACAGAATCACTATAACAAACATGTCATTTATCCACACTTTTTAAAAATGTGTGGAATTATGTGAAATTATTCACACTTATAAGTGTGGAGAAAGTTGTTACATCAATAAGTGTGGAAATCACCACAATCTTCACATATATAAGTGTGAGAAAAAAAAAGTTAACACTTAAAAGTGTGAAGAAATTACAACTTGTTAACACTTAAAAGTGTGGAAAAATTTTGTAACACTCAATTTATCCACACTTTCTCTTATGTGGGAAAATCATGTGTTACAAATTTTTTTCCACACTTTTAAGTGTTGAAAAGTTGTAAGTTCTCCACACTTTTAAGTGTGAACTTCTTTTTCTTACATATATAAGTGTGAAAAATCTTCTAAGTTTTACACACTTTCTAAAAGTGTGAAGAAAAAAGTGTGGAAAAATGACATTTTTTTTTTGTAGTGAATATAATCTATAATATATCTATCTATCTATGTAACTAAAATATCATACCTCCAATAATTTGTCAACTATTCATTTATACCACATCATTTGCATCATATATTTCATCATTATATGAAAAAAAAAACTCGATGAGGTAAATTCTAATACTCACATGGTAAATAAATTAATATTTTATTAAAAAATCAAATTACAATTAATTTATCTTTAATTTGTCATCATTTTTGAACGACAAATAACGCAATAGATAAGTAAATTATAACCAATTTAATCCAAACTAATGTGTCATGTGATAACATTTGTAGTATAATTTTTGTTTATAGTCGAAAATCAGGAATTTCTTTATTTATTTTTATGCCTCTAATTTTGATTTATAGAATTTTTTAATTATTCTTCATCTTAATGTTCACAATTCTTTCTCTAACTCTATTAAAAAAACTCTTACTGAATTGGAATAACTGACTTTTAATATCATTATATGAAACGCCCCAAAACTCAAGAATTTTAATTTTTTTTATACATTCATTTAGGTCCCATTGATCTTAAATTACTTTACAATTCATATTATATTTATCTCACATTCAACCTTGGAGTTAAAACTAATTTTCTGATTTTATACATGCATACGCGATCCAGATTTGGAGTTAGGATCGCGTACCAAAGAACAAAACTCACTGATCACAAAATACACTGACTTACGCGATCCTGAAAAACTTCTGGGATCGCGTACCTATGCCTAAAATTGAAACTCAGATTTTTGACCAAATTCAAACGCGCATAACTTTTTACTTGTTGAGAGTTAGACCACCAAATTTTGCAGAGACCTCCACAATGCCAAAATGAAGGTTTCCATTTTTACACTTTTCAAATTTCCCAAAATTGACCATTTTGGACGTGTCACCAATTTATGCCCATTTCGACTCTTTTTATAACACCAACAAAATACAAACCACCCATTTTCAAACCTGGGCACTTTACCAACACTTTTTTAATACCATTTTGACACTAACAACAATTCCTATTTATGTACATTCAAACTCTAACTCATTTTCACAAGTAAACGTATTCTTAACCCATTTTGACCCCTTTTTGACCTGTTAAAGAAATCAACCACTATTCAACCAAAATACCACCTGATAAGCATCAAATAGATAGTATATTTTATAGTAAATTATCTCTATATTTATATACATTTTAGTGCATTTATATGATTTTAGATACTTATTTTGTTAATATTTGCAGAAATGTATTTTAATTGAAGAAAGAAGAAAAAGGAACAAAAACGAATCCGAAACTGAAAGAAACTGAAGAAAATAAAGATTGAAGAACTTAAAGAAATGAAGATTTAAAGAGTTAAAATGAAGAATTGGGCCAAGAAGACAAGAAAGTCCGGATATGAAGATTAAAAGTCCAAAAGTGAAGCCCAAGCCCGAAATTAGAAGAT
Source organism: Helichrysum umbraculigerum (assembly GCA_949592205.1). Lineage (NCBI taxonomy): Eukaryota > Viridiplantae > Streptophyta > Magnoliopsida > Asterales > Asteraceae > Helichrysum > Helichrysum umbraculigerum. The sequence continues at coordinate 37,796,779 of CATIUR010000001.1, forward strand.
TCTGGAATTGACATCCAACCGGCGGTTGGGCATTAGGGTTTTGAGGCGGTGCAGACACGTGGAATTGGATCCGGATACAAATTCCTCCAACCGGCGGTTGGAATATCCAACCGGCGGTTGGAAGGTCGGCCAGCAAAACTATAAATAGAGGCTTAATTCAGGTTTAAGGATATACGATTCAAGAATACTGAAACCGAAAGTTAGGATTTTAGGTCGACTTTAGGTGCGATTTTGGAGGCTAAAGAGCTAGGGTTTGAAGGTTTTTAACCCTAGGAAAAGCTAGTTCGTCAATTGGTTCGATTTCTTTATCCTTGTAACTTTAATAACCTTATTGAGTTATTTATTATATTGTTTATTTGATTTAATTGTGAATTAGGTTTTCATTATAATTGTTTGAATGAATGTTTATTTAGTTTATTATATGAATTATATGTCTATGTTGGAACTAAATTATTGAATGTTTATTATACAAGAATTGTCTTTATTATGATATTTTAGTGATTATTCTTGACATAATTAGACTGATTTATAATAAACTAGGATGACCATAAACTGTTTATATAAATTAAGTGATTGTGTTTATGTTTTGATCTTAACCTTATGCTATAAACGAAGAATGATTCATTAATATAAAGTAATACTACGATTCAAGCCTAACCATAGAAATTGTATTAATAAATTGATGATAGATCTTATTAATTAGTAACACTTTGCGTAACCTTATGATTGTGTTGCTATGATGAGGATTTGACTTAACCCTAAGTGATCTTCTACTTTAGTAAATCACCAATAATAATAGCCAACAAAGCAAATAGACATAATTACATATAATGAGTTTAATAAATAATAGTTTGAATAATTATAATCTTTTATCCAATTGAGTATACCTAAGTTGTTCCTAAAACTTATCTATTAGAATCTGTATCAAAATATAAATATAAATATGTTCGTTCAGAACTAAAACGTCCCCCTTATCTTGTAGATTATTGTAAATTGGATCCTTTAATTATTTATGTTATAATTGTAAACTTTTGTAATTAGAATAAATAGATAATTAGTTATAAATAAGAATCACGTTTCTTGTGTTCCTTGTGTTCGAATTTGGACTTACTTATTAAGATATATTACATGAACGAGTCAATCTTGCCTGAATTGTGTGATAGTATTATATAGTATTTCCTTAATTCAAACTTGTTATTATGATTGCATATACTTAGCACACATTAAGTTTTTGGCGTCGCTGCCGGGGAACACTTAACCGGTTGAACTTTTGTTTTACCGGGGGAGCGGTGTATTTTAATTAAACTAATTATTTTACTTGTATAATTTTTTTTATTTCTGATACCTTGCAAAATCAATAAGAAATATCGGCTCACCCATTGAGAATACTGACAAAAACAAAGGTATAAGGAGAGTAAAGCCCTACCTTATTGATTTATCATATAAGAGGTAAGGTGCTTCTCGAAAGAAATAGGTTTTTAATAAGCTTCACGCTGACCTGTTTCTTCGCTTTTGTGTACTATCAATGGAGCTACCGAGATCTTTTTGACTAGCAATGTAAAGGAAATTAAATTAAAATTTGTATAATAAGTTACTTTAGATAAAATAGTATTAGATAAGTAATCTGAACTATGTGCTATTCTTTGTGCACAGAAAAATTTAGCTGTTATTAGAATGGAGTCGATGCAAATGGACTTTGGAAATGAAAGTATGGATTTCAAAGATATAGAAGTAGATTACCATTCTTTTGAACCAAACAAGAAAATCAAGCTATCTAATGAAGAAGAAGACTATGAACAACCCCCTGTAGTCTCAAATAAGGAAGATATGTTTCACTACTTAGAGTATCATGAAGATGAGCTCAGGTTTATTATGGAACTCATACACAAATCCACTTTAGAGTATACTGATTATCAGAAAGAGTTGATTAAGAAAATAGAAGAACAATTCACTGCTTGGGTTGCATCTAATGAGACTAGAGATACAGATGATTTCATAAACTATGTAAATGAGCTGAAGTATGATATTGTGAGCGAGCATGAGATGGTAGATCCAACGTTTTGTGAAGAGCAATTGTTAAAGTATACATATGTGCATGAAACATTTGAGAAGTCTTTGTTTCCTTATTCTGATAAACAAAAAGAAATGTTAAGAGAGCTTAAGGAGATAATAGAGTATGCCACTGGGAACTTGAGTAATATGGCTGACATATGTTTACTAGAAAACTTTCAAGATTTCTTCAATTCAATAAAGGCTAGAGAGCATATTGATTCTGGAAAATTCTTCATTGATTGTACGGTTGACTTTTATGTTCAAGAAATTGTTGACGAATTTTACTATGGAGAATAGGACGAGAGAACGCGTATAATCCCTGAGTACTTTTCTGACGAACCAATGGCAAACTTGGTCACTTATGCTAAAATGGAGTTGCAATTGGCTTATAATGGAGTTCATTACAATCAGAGAAATAACCTTTTTCATTTAGGGTTGTTTGAAGTTTACTATCAGTTAGTAGATACTTTTAGGTATTCTGGGATAACAACGGAGCATCAAGAAAGATACTATAGGAGAATCTTAAAGGATATAGGAAAGGCAGTGAGAACCCACAACACATATGATTATCATGATATACATTTAGGTTTCTATGGGTTAATGGATTCGTTAAGACATAATCATATGGAACGAGAAACAAAGGTTGAGGATGATTACATGGTTACTGATGAAGATGGAAGAATAGCTAAGAAGGTTAAAAGAGTAGCTGACACACTCATAGAAGTAGAAGATGCTGAAAGGATTCATCATGAGAGTTTCTCTGAATATGCCTCACCAATACCCGAGATAACTAATAAGATCTATATGCACTTTCGCAGAATTTATCCTGAGAACTTTGGAAGACCTGTTAGCGGGAATTAGGCTTGAGCATCTAATATCATTTCTGAAGATCATTTGCAACTTCCCCATTTTTAATAACTAGTTAAATTCTTTCTATTTATCTTGTTTTAGTTTTATAATTGTTTAGGATTTGAATGTTATTTGGATATTTAAAGTTTAATTTTTTTAGTTTCATTGTTTGATTAATATGGACTTTATTGTTTTCAGAATTATATGATTATCTCATCTTTATTTGTATTAGCTACACAAATGTTAGAAAATTTAAGTATTTATAATTGATTTTTACACGAGTTGCAATAGTGATAAAAATTAATTTCATAAAATACTTAAAAGAGATTAAATAATAAGTTTTGAAATTATGCTTAACATTGTTTACAAGATTGCAGATATATAAAATAATTTTGGTGATAAAAAGATTGAAACAATAGTTGGAATTCGATAAAGTCGACAATTGAATTTCCAAACGGTGGATGAGTCGAAGCAATCACCGATTGAAAAATTTATGTATACCAAGGTAAGATTTATTATATCTGTTATTTGTCACAACTAACAGCATTACAGGAATTTATATTAAAAGTACAAATTACTAAAACAATATTTCTTTTTATCCATTTATTGTTTAAAATTTTAAATTATTATAATTCTGAAATACACATAGATTATGATTTGTAGATATTTTGTAAATGTACTAAAAATTGTTATTATGTATTACGCAAATTAAAATTTTATTCAAATTATATAGCTAAAGTATTAATGGGCCTAAGCCCAACGAATTTTTAAACGGGCCGGAAAGGGCCTGGCCGAATTTTAAACCAACCGGCGGTTGGGAAGCCCAACCGGCGGTTGGATACTTTTGCGATCAAAACCAGAAACCCACCGGTTTCTACCATTTACACACACAAACACACATTCACACGCACACATACGATCGGACACAGCACAATTCGACCGGAAGTCATCGAATTATCATCCTTGCATTGCGTTTTTGTGATTTACACCATCAAAGGTATTATCTAAACTCGTTTTTATGTTTTTTTCCAAATTTTAATCCGAATATATTTGTTTCGATTGCGGTTTATAGATTGATTGTGAGTATTTTGTTAGTTTAGATGATTAGGAATACTTAGAAACTAGTTTAGGTTAGTTAGGTTATGATTTTGCGGTTTGAGGTTTGTTTGCGGATTGTTTCGGATTGAATCAATTAGCGATTCGATTTTTAATTAGTTAACCACACTTATATTAAAGAATTGGTACATTTTTGAGTCAATAAAATTTTGAAATAAGATTCTAATTCATATTTGAATTTGAATTATATATAGTCCGAAATAAAATATTATTACATTTTATAAAATTCTTAGAATCGATATATTTTCGAAATAAATTCTTTTGATAAAAGAGTAAAAACATAACTTCGGTATTATTTTTAAATATATTGCATGAAAGTTAATTTGTTAAATTTTGAACACATGTCATTATATATAAAAATGATTTGAAATGACTAATAATCAATATAATTTTGACATAAATAAAACGTGTCGTTATAAAATATTTATACAAACCTTGTTGGATTCGATATTATTTCGAGACAATGAACATAGTAAAATTGATGATATATTATTTGATTCAATATTATTTTAGATTATAGTTGGATTAAGTATTCTGTTTAGTTAAAAATTTGGAAATTAAACAGGTGGCTATCAAAAATTAAGCAGAAATGCTGCCCAAATTTCTTTAGAAATGTTTATGATAAATCTAACACTGTTATTTAAAGTTTGTTTTACAGTTATGTCTACCAGGAGACAGAGAGGACGTGCATTATTAGATAGAGAGGATTTCCAGTTACACCCTTACCTACAATTTGAGCATGAGTCGATTACACCAGAGAGGAGAGCAGAGTACGCTGATGGATTATTGGAGCATATTGCTCAGCCGGTAGAGACACCGGAGGTTTTAGATTGGTCAGTCATGGAGAGAGTTATAGATCCTCGCCGTGAGGGTGAGACTGGGGAGACTACTCTGAGGAGGCTGATGACTCAGAGTTATCTTTTACCATCAGGTGATGTTGGTTTTGTTTCTCTGGCTTGGGTTAGATTATTTCAGATTCGGGAGATTATTTATAGAGAGCTTGTTATTGAGTTTTATACTACCCTTGATAGTGCTTCTAGACAGTTTGACCAGCCTTCGATTTCTTTTTATTTAGGAGGTCAGCCTAGGACCATGAGTTTGGGGTAGCTGTGGGGCTCTATACACTAGATGAGCTCCACAACCATTCTTTTGGAGATCATTTGACTGCAGGTATGGTAGAGCAGTATTCATCTGTAGAGATAGCTGAGTATTGGAGACAGCTAGCGATTGTTGATTATGGGGATAGAGCACCTTCGGATATTCATATGAGGAGCCCGGTTCATAGGCTTGTACATAGGTTGTTATCATCTTTTATTTGTGGTAGGCACACTGGACCTGAGAAGGTCTATCAGCCCGATTTCTTTTATTTGCATTCTATGATCCAGGGGACGTTGATCAATGTTCCCTGGAGATTAGTTCATTGGATGACTACTGGAGCGACAGGGCATAGGCTTACGAGTAGTTTATATGGAGGGCAGTATGTTACTAGATTAGCTCATTATTATCAGATGGGAGCTGCGGATTTTTTGACTTGTACACCGGTTACACCTGGGATGTCCTTGCTAGGCGAGGACAAGTTGATAGAGTTAGGGATCATTCAGGAGGGTGTACAGGAGGGGATTTTGTTATGGACGCCTGAGGTTGCACCTGGACAGCAGCCTGTACAGAGAGCTAGATTGAGAGGACCACCACCACCACCAGCAGCAGTTGCACCACCACCAGTACCGGAGATACCTGCACCTGAGATTGATTTGCCAGTAGGTAGAGGCAGAGGACGTGGTAGAGGCCGTGGTCGGGGTGATATGTATGATGATATTCAGCAGAGACTGGAGAGGATTGAGATAGGACATGGTAGGAGATTGGATATGATTGATAGGAGATTTGCCAGGATGGAGCAGAGATTTGATAGGTTTGAGAGAGAGAGTTTTCGTAGATCTGATTATCAGCTTGGATTGTTACAGCAGCTATTGAGAGATAGGTCTATCGAGTTTCAGCCGTATGTTCTGCTAGTTGATGTTGGAGCTGGACCTTCGAGACAGCCAGGGCAGGAGGATTCAGATGATGATTAGATTATGTTTGATACATTTGATACATTTATATTTGGGATGACTGTACTTATTATTATGTTTACTTTTCATTATTATTATTATGCTAATTTGGTTGTTTATTTTTGATAGCATTAGACTGGCAGTAAGTTCAGCACTTTATTTATAAAGTTCTTACTTATTTATTAAATATGAACTTTGTGGGTATGTTCACTGGAAACCCTCACGAGACTATAACTCGTCCACTCGGGATACCGAGGGGTTTAAAGGCTTATTGCATATGCTAAATGCAATCGTGATTAACTACGAAAGTGTGGATGTTGTATATTATTTTTCAAGTGATGAAGGAATCAACCAAGAAGATTTTTCTTAGCCGATGATGAAATTTATAATTTCAGTCAGGGGAGTTTTTCTGTTCTATTTTTCTTTCCCTTACTCACTTTTGTTTATCAATTTTTGTACAATGAGGGAATTGTATAATTTAAGTGTGGGGATAGGGTTCGTAAGAAAAAGAATTTCTTTAATTAAACAATTAAGTTTGTCTTGTCTAAAATTTTTGAAAATTTAAAATTTTAAGTGAATAACTAAGTATTTATTAGTTAGAATACTTTTGTTAAAAGTTTTGTTTTGTATTTAAAAGTTTAGACTTTAATGTGGATTAACTATTTTGTATATATAACGTAAGCTACTTAATAATAAGTGGTATATAGTTATGTGATATGATGTATTAATAGGCAATCTATATGAAGATTGCTAAATTTTAAAAATAAATTAATAAAATAACTTGTATATTATTTTATGATACATAATATGATGTATGACATAAAAAGTCTTAAATTTTAAATTTATTATACGATAATTTTATATTTTTTTACTTATGTGAATACATTTGAGGGTATATATTGATGGTTTCATCTGTTATACGAAAGTATAGACCTGATTTCTATTAATATATACTTAAAAATTAAGCAAACGCAAGTCAAAAGTACTTGAAAAGTCTTAAAAATAAAAGATACCTAATGAGGTCGCCAAAATGGTTTGACTAAGTCTGGTTTTGCTTAAACCTGAATCAAGTTATGTCGCTCTGTTGCATGAAAATGCAGACCTGTCACCAATATCTTGATTCTTAAAAATGTATTTCATATATTTATTTGGAATATAAAAGGAAATTGTATAATTAAATTTAAGGGTATATCATATATGGAAATCATAAGTAATATACATACTAACAATAAAAGTGTATTCAGAAATATAAATATAGATTGTTTAAAATGGACAAATATATTAGTAATCATTCATGAGCTATATATTACACAAATAATAATTTTTATTTGTACATTATAGTTATCCATGTTAATTAAATTGTTTAAATTTTTGATTTATGAAACATATTTTTAATTTAAGTATTTTGATTATTAAATATTAGTTTGATGCTTATTTTTAAATTTTATTCAGTATTCTACTTGAGGACAAGCAGAACTTAAGTGTGGGTATATTTGATAAGCATCAAATAGATAGTATATTTTATAGTAAATTATCCCTATATTTATATACATTTTAGTGCATTTATATGATTTTAGATACTTATTTTGTTAATATTTGCAGAAATGTATTTTAATTGAAGAAAGAAGAAAAAGGAACAAAAACGAATCCGAAACTGAAAGAAACTGAAGAAAATAAAGATTGAAGAACTTAAAGAAATGAAGATTTAAAGAGTTAAAATGAAGAATTGGGCCAAGAAGACAAGAAAGTCCGGATATGAAGATTAAAAGTCCAAAAGTTAAGCCTAAGCCCGAAATTAGAAGATTCTGGAATTGATATCCAACCGGCGGTTGGGCATTAGGGTTTTGAGGCGGTGCAGACACGTGGAATTGGATCCGGATACAAATTTCTTCAACCGGCGGTTGGAAGGTCGGCCAACAAAACTATAAATAGAGGCTTAATTCAGGCTTAAGGATATACGATTCAAGAATACTAAAACCGAAAGTTAGGGTTTTAGGTCGACTTTAAGTGCGATTTTGGAGGCTAAAGAGCTAGGGTTTGAAGGTTTTTAACCCTAGGAAAAGCTAGTTCGTCAATTGGTTCGATTTCTTTATCCTTGTAACTTTAATAACCTTATTGAGTTATTTATGATATTGTTTATTTGATTTAATTGTGAATTAGGTTTTCATTATAATTGTTTGAATGAATGTTTATTTAGTTTATTATATGAATTATATGTCTATGTTGGAACTAAATTATTGAATGTTTATTATACAAGAATTGTCTTTATTATGATATTTTAGTGATTATTCTTGACATAATTAGACTGATTTATATTAAACTAGGATGACCATAAACTGTTTATATAAATTAAGTGATTGTGTTTATGTTTTGATCTTAACCTTATGCGATAAACGAAGAATGATTCATTAATATAAAGTAATACTGCGATTCAAGCCTAACCATAGAAATTGTATTAATAAATTGATGATAGATCTTATTAATTAGTAACACTTTGCATAACCTTATGATTGTGTTGCTATGATGAGGATTTGACTTAACCCTAAGTGATCTTCTACTTTAGTAAATCACCAGTAATAATAGCCAACAAAGCAAATAGACATAATTACATATAATGAGTTTAATAAATAATAGTTTGAATAATTATAATCTTTTATCCAATTGACTATACCTAAGTTGTTCCTAAAACTTATCTATTAGAATCTGTATCAAAATATAAATATAAATATGTTCGTTCGGAACTAAAACGTCCCCCTTATCTTGTAGATTATTGTAAATTGCATCCTCTAATTATTTGTGTTATAATTGTAAATATTTGTAATTAGAATAAATAGATAATTAGTTATAAATAAGAATCACGTTTCTTGTGTTCCTTGTGTTCGAATTTGGACTTACTTATTAAGCTATATTACATGAACGGGTCAATCTTGCCTGAATTGTGTGATAGTATTATTTAGTATTTTCTTAATTTAAACTTGTTATTATAATTGCATATACTTAGCACACATCACCACCCAATCCATACATGTTTGACTATTTTCAACATTGTTGACTATATATCAACTCCATATTTGACCAACCAATCAAATTTAACTCTTTACTACAATTCATCAACTTTGACCCGAAACAAGACCAATTGTATTCAATTGACTTCATACTCTTTCAATACACATATTCAAGACTCTTTTCACTATTTGACTTTCAAAGTCAATTCTTACATATTGACCAACATATTTAATTCAAAAACTTTTCGTTTGGGCGAATTACACAATTGATAATCAAAACAACGATTAAAAGAGATGGAGCATTTTCTAACCATAAATCTAGCTCCATATCCACGCAACCATCTTGAAAGCATTAATCATCCACATAGTTCAACCGAACTATTCACCTAAAGCATGAAACACCGGAAGGGGTAAGCGCACTGCTTAGTGAGCATATAGGCAATTAAACGAATAATACACATAACACATAATACACATAAATCTTAACACCATATAAATACTTATCATATCAACCACTGAATAAACACTGAACAACCACTGAGAAACCACTGAGAAAACACTGAACAACCACTGAACTCTGAACTTTATGCGGATCCGCGGCCATTTGAAACAAGTCTGGTGGTACCATATCACGTCAATATGCATACCAAATCATCATAACGTGCAAGCACATATTCGTAAACACTATGCTAACCGCAGTTAGCGTTCTGATCAACACTGATTCTCCACATAAGATACAAACACAAGAAACAAGGCTCAAGAAACAAGTATAAGAAACAATTAATCTTCCACCCGATTGTATGATCCTCTTGCTCGTAAGCAATCCGGAAACACATACAATCGATTCAAACATAAGAAACAAGTAATATTCCACCCGATTGTATGATCCTCTTGCTCGGAAGCAATCTGGAAACACATACAATCGATTTAACATATGAAACAATTATAATTCACTATACATACATACAACGAAGATACATACATACACAAACCTTACCCGTTTAACCCCCATAATACTCACCTCAATACATTAGCCGATTTCATCATAATCATCCACATAAGCTTCCACGTCTCTAATACCTAAACAATTCATGCATAACACATATGACAACACTCTTAAAAATCATACTACCTCTTTAATTTTTTAACACTTTGAATTCATCATTTACACTAATAATCCATATGGTTTCTCCCCCACTTTGATTAAACTTCATTCATAACAACACCACCTTTCATAATCATAATAACCCAAATTCTCTAATTATCTACTTTCCTGTTAAATTCTTGTTCCAATATCATAATCATGCTCTATTAACATCATTAACAACTTCTTTAAGCTTATTTCATAATTTCATCAAGATTTAACATAAACACTATAATTACCCATAAACACAAATCATGATTTCATCATTTTCACTATGTTATATGATTACCAACAATCATAATAACACTAACTAACATCAATTCATTCAATTTCTAACTTAAATTTTGGATTAAAACCATTAATTTCTCAAAATCCCATGAAACTCAATGAAACATAAACCCTAGGTTAAAAACATAAAAGAAACCACTTACAATTGATCAAAAAGGATGAAGGAGATGATGAATTTAGGTTATTGAAGCTTGAATCAAGAATTTTAGAAAGGAAATTGATGCTAGAATCATCCTTGTGATTTTCTCTCCATACGTACATATGTGTAGTATATTTTAGAAGTAATATGGATAATAAGGAAACTCCATACATATCTATATAAGTCGGCCCAATTAGTTTATTCCCTTTAAATCCTATTATCTGGAACTAGAAAACCATTCGCGTATTCTATTATTTTAAATCATTTAAAACCATAACACTTTAAATTAATTATACCCTCACGCACTAAAATAAAACCTCAAAATTTGGGGTGTTACATTATAGCTTACATCATAGTTTTGTCAATTTGAAAAATTTCTTATCATCTTGCAAACTCAGGGATCTCACTTTCGTTTATTTTGTAATATGACTACAAGCTTCATGGATTGGTAGATTAAGTTCATCATTTTTATTTTAAAAAGGGTTTTATTAGTCTTAATCGTACAACTTAATTATAATTTTGTATGCGACCGATAAGAGGTGTAATTTTAAAATTTATATGTTACTTATTCAAGTCTGTATAATATCTCATTTATATATTTAGTATGTTTTGTACATGTAGTAGCACATTCATTGTTCAATAAAACGTCCAAATAGTTATATTAATCATTACACTTTATGTTTGCTAAAACTAGAATTTTTTTCAAAAATAATACGTTTTTGTCTTCGTTTATAAGAACTAACGCCTTTTCAAAACCTTTTTTAAAAGTAGTAGAAGCGGGCTTGCCAACCCCACTTTTACCTTTCAATTGATTTTAAATCGGGCTTGCTAACCCCGACTTTGTTGCTGGTGTTAGAGAGAAGAGAGAGAAGTGGTGTTTGTAACCCCGGTTTCACTTTTGCAATGTCAGAGAGAGAAGTGGGTTGCCAAGCCCACTTTCACTTTTGCAGGTGAGAGAAGTGGGGTTTCCAAACCCACTTTCACTTTTGTCATCTACAATCTCAAAACCCACGGCTATTATTCATTGTTGAGATATTAAAGATAGAGTTGAGATATGTTAAAGATAGAGTTGGGCTTGGAAAATCCGACTTTACTCATTTGTACTCGTTAAAAGTGCAATATCTCAAACAATTACGGTGCAATTTTTTAAACATTCACAGTGCAATTCACTCAATCAAAATTTCAAACACAACTTACAATTATTTTCTCTAACCATTGTATACAATTCATTTCACTCATTCAAAAATTTCAAACACATTTAACTTGGACGTCTTGTAGTGTGACGGTTACTTCGCCGATCGGTAAGCGGAAAGTGTGGGTTTCAGGATGCCATATTTTGATAAATGTAGTTAATAGAGCATGGTCAACTTTTCTATATCCACCATCGATGACTTCTCCAAAACCGGCAGCTCTAATATGTCTCATGACTTCATGTGGGATGGGATGACTTTCAATATACGTGCAAAATCTCTGATCACATCTCAGTACATCCATTTGTTGCTCACTTTCTGGATTATTAAGCAAATCAAATGATTTATGCTCATGTCGCGAATACGATAATTCAGGATTAATTGGATGATGAATTATTCGTGAATTCATGTTTTTCGTATCAAGTATAAATACGCAACTAGAAATATGTTACTACAAGGTGGTAAAATGACTTGGTATAATGTGTTACTGCAAGGTGGTACCGAATCTATCTATAATCTATAATATATACTTAAAGCAAAATAGCTTGGGGCAATCCCGACCCTTCATTGGTTTTTTCCATATTAATCCAACGATTAAGATTAATTTGATGATAATTACACTTAACCCCCTTCATATTATAATAAATAAATTTAATAAATATTAAATAATTAAGTATTAATAAATAAACAATCGGGTTTCCGGAGACACTTATACGATGATATGCGATTGCATATTCAATATTGATATTGATCAGCACAATTTTTATACATTTAGTGTTGATATATTTACAAAAAATAAATACAATCATTCCCATATATATATATATATATATATATATATATATATATATATATATATATATATATATATGAATATTCTACTATTCTATTAGTATATACAAACGTTGAATGCATCCGTATAATTAGATTTTCACAAAGATACTCAACCACATGTATAAAAGATATAAATAGAACAAAAAAATCGGCAATTCTTCATTTCTATATTTTATTTTTAATTTCATTAACATGTATAATTAAAAGTTGAATAGAATATCTGAATGTTCAATTTAGTTTTAGAACATTGAAGTTTTGTTGTTTTTTTATCGGGAAAAACATTAATTTAATCTCATTACCATTACATTTCAAATATATAAAGGCAGTTTTAAATCTAACCGCCATAATGACGATTCATAAATAAACTTTAAACGATTAATTTATATTGTATGGCGGTTTTTATAGTAACCGCTTATAGTTATATTATTTTTGGAATATATTTGATGGCGGTGTAAATAAAAACCGCCTTCGTATGAATACTACAGTAATAATCTTCTATATAACTCTACAAGTTCTTACTCATTCATTCATTCATTTTCTATCTACATACTGTAATAATCTTTCGCATGCAAATTACTTCTCTTATATGGATCCTAAATTTTCTTTCATTTTGCTCAAACAAACATCTCCTTTGTATTTGGTAAGTGTTGCGCCGTTAGAGTGCTGACTCTGCCGCGGTCGTCTGGGGTGCACGGCGGTCCTGCAGGCAACGACGCAACAACGTGGAAACGTGTTAGGTTTTAAATTTATATGAGCTAGGGCTCAAACTATAAGTACTACCTACTTTTGGGGAGTAAGCAGTAAGTATAACTCGAGTGTTGTTCTTAAAATCGGAGCGAATGGAACTAAAAGGGACTTACCGTAAATGAGCTTTCTGATAGGATGGGTTTATAAAAGTAGGTAGGTTTTGGTTGGTTATCTAAGCTAATACTAAATAAAACAAGTAAATTAAATAGAGAGTAGGCAACAGGTAGAGCGTGATTGCTGAAACTTCGATAATTAGGGTTTCTGGATGATATTCATTATACAGATGATTGGAGACTACCTTGGGCAAATCATCAGACGGACAGTCGGTGTAAACACTAGGACCCTACGTTTTAGTCTAAAAGCCTAAAAGCATATGTCACTGAATCCTAGGTTATCCTGATGCTGATCAGAAACAGGTTGTTCAAACCCCCCTCACTTGCCTTGTAAGACTAAGCGACCTCTACGGATGATATATCCTGGGTGTAGGCATAAGGTAACAAACTGCAATTTTCTATCTGACCTTTCTTAACACCTAAATCTATCTGAGTTTATCTAGGTAAGTACTAATTGTATGCTGTATATGTTGAGCTGTCGGTTATGTTGAGTTAAGCGGTTTAAGCATCTTGTATTACAGCCGAATACTTGCTTTCTTTTCAAAACTCATTTATTACTGGTTTAAGCATAATTAACTCCGTCATGAATTAGACCCTCCTTTGCTATCAGGCGTTCATCCCTAGGAATACTCACGGTGTACAGTGCATTTGGCATATCCACAGTGTTCCGGACTCAAGGTATACTCACGGTGTACAGTGCATTTGGCATATCCACAGTGTTCCAGACTCAAGGCATACTAACGGTGTACTGTACGTTAAAGTAGTTCCACAGCTGTATGTTAACCTTGGTGTACTAACGGTGTACGGTGCAGCGAGCATTTCCACAGCTGTATTTTAACCTTGGTGTACTAACGGTGTACAGTGCAGCGAGCATTTCCACAGCTTTATCGTTCCTAGACCCATATTCTAAAAGGGTGACTTCTAGGTATTCCACGATGAGATAGACCTACGGCAGTTCCTTAGCTTCCACGTATTTGTACTCCACACGAGGTGTTTCCAACGCTATACGAAGTACTGTGCCGTTTTACGGAATATTCATAGCTTCATACTGTAATATGAGATAACTATATCTACGTAGTATTAGGGTTGATCAGATCCTATCCTAAGGCAATAGTCACGTGAAAGACCGGAAAGGGTGGACACTTTATTAAGTCTATATTCATGTAAAACTCAACCAGATACACAGCAAAACAATCACCAATCATAATATTGGGGACATTATTCCACAACGGATTGTGCCCACGACTTTCATAGCTTCCACGTTCCGTACTACACACATTCGTGATGATTCCGGCGCTATACAAATGAAAGCCGTATAACATTACTTCCGTTATTTCATAATGCTTAACCCAATGAATTAAATATCATCCATAATCCTAATATCTACATTTAAAAATCACAGTATTAAACTGCGTAAATAGCATGGCAATATTCGCAACACAAACAAAGATATCATGCAAACAAAACATAATAACCGTAAGTAAAGGAATAAGTAATAACCAGTATTTAAGCAGCGTAACACTGAGTAGTACAAGCTAGAATCTTGAAAACTTCAATACAATAAAATTCCCAAGCTACAGCTACCTTCCCCACTCGAACCGTGCCTACATCTCTCTAGTTCTCTAGAGAGAGAAACTAGAGAGAGAAACTAACCTAATCTAATTCTCCTCTAACTCCTAAGAGTAGTGCTAGAGAGAGAAAGTGGGTGTGAGAGAGAAAGTGAGAGAATTCTATGAAGAATTGGTGTGTGAAATGAGGTGAATGAGGCCACTATTTATAGGCAAGCCTTGGATCCAAGAGTACAAGTCCACAAGCACACGTACAAGCAAACGAAGCAAGAAGGAGGCCGTGTGAGAGCAACAGAGGCCGTACACGGCCCTATACAGGCCGTACACGGCTATGTATAGGCCGTACACGGTCATATCAAGGACGTACACGGCTTGGTGGTGGGCGTGTGCTAGGCCGTGTGATTTTTCTGACTTTTCTCGTTGCTTCGGAAGGCCGTATCTTCTTCGTTTCGCGTCCGTTTGACTTGATTCTTTTGCCTACAGCTTCATAATTCCGTTATGCTTCTAATGATGCCAATTTGGTAGAAATTGGATGTGTGGGGCCTGGGCGTGTTCAGAATACGTTTTGTAGTCTTCGGCGGTGCTGTTTCTTGCATAACTTTCTCGTCCTTGATCTGTTCTGAGCAATCCTTATATCCACGTTCTCGTAATCTTCATAGCTACAAAATAAGACTATTATGAGGCTCTGGTATGAAGTTTACAGTAGAATTAGGGTTAGGCTCAGAATAGTGCCTATTTAGGTCAGTTTTCTGCCCTTTTTGCTTGTTTTTCAAAAGACCGACAAGTTTATACCTTTCTTACAAAAGTTATTGAATAATGATGATTTTAAGATGTATTTGTTAGAAAAGAGCTAAATATGGGACAATTAATGCATGTAAAAATGTGACTTTTTGCGATACATCAGTAAGCATATAATTAAAAGTCCACTCTTTAATTTCTTAGGTGCGAAAGGACCTCTCACATAAATCATCGAGAAAATACCAAAGATCGTTATATGATTCCAAAGAATTGGCTACACAATTCACAAAGTCCATTGCATTCCGATAAGATGTATGGATGCAAGCAAACATATTGTGACCAAATGCCATCTCTTTTCATCTTTGTTTGGTTTACCCTATATTTTCATCCCGATTTTCCTTATTTTCTTTTATGTTGTTACTAAATTAAAGTTTTATTTGTAACAATAGAAATATACTACAATCATTATTGTATTGCGACTTGTTTCTCTCAGCTTTATGCGAAACCGGTTCAAGGATATTGTCACAAAATCGAGGCCGAAAATGCATTCGAAGATTAATTAAATCGATCGGTTAAATATATTTTGTATTCTGTGTTATTAAAAAAAAACTTGTAATGGTTTTTGTTATTTATTCCATAAGTTGATTGGTTAACTACGTAGCATTAGATTTGTTATGCTTTGTGTTATTAAAAGAATTGTGATTTTTATTGTTATTAATTCCATAAGTCAATCGGTTAGCTATTAGATTATGTAATTGCTCTGTATTGACATTGCCTTTACAGTTTATAATTTATTTACATTTAAAGGAACATATATATATACTAAATGAAAATCTGATATGAAGATATAAGTTTTAGTATTCAATGTGCTTCTATTTTTTTTATTAATACCATTTTGTAAAAATATTAGTTTCTTGTTTTTGACATATCCTTTTCAATTTTCAATACATTGAATCGCACATATAATAATGAAAATTTTAAGGCGGGTTTTATAAAAACCGCCTTAGGAAAATCTATTTTACTAATTAAATAATGGCGTGTTTTGAAATTTTATTTTAAGTTTTTGTATAAAATTTGCTTAAGAGATTTTTATAAAAAAAACCTATGCTGCAATTAAAAAGACCAAAGTTAACTATTTTATCATTGGATTTTTCTAATGATAGTCCTTGGGGTTATGTTTAAGAAAATATTCTATTGATAAATGATGGTACATTAAGGTTAGTGGAGTGGTTATTAAAAGGTTAGTGAGGTGGTTATTTTCATGGTACAACAAAACAATGCATGTTCGGATAACTTAAACACAGCCCTTAAACTAAACTGTTACACGTGTATGATACTATCAATTTATGGCGGGGGCTTGTTGTACCGCCTTAAAACACACAGTGTTCTACATATTCACTTTTTGTTATATAAGCGGTTTATAAAACAACCGCCATATTTTGTCAACACGTACTCTCTATAAATGAGGTGAACACAAAACTTACAATGGGAAGTTGTGAGGTTAATTTCTCTTCTTATTCAAAAAGGATACACTATGAAGCATTTCCTTTTTCATGATCATCTTTTTAACAAAAGAAAATTAACACTTAATACTCATCGCAATTGCAATTTCTCTATTTTGGTACTCTGCCAAAGATGTTGACCAATAGTCCAGAACGTTTGAAAGAAAGCCTTGTTTATTAAAGTGTTCCACGCAAGTGCAATTAATAACCATAATTTCTTTCCCACGTCTCTCCTGACTGGTGGTGAGCATTTTTTTGTTTAGTAACGTTGAAGCACAGAGCTTGACCGTAGTAGTGTTTTGAAAAGGTTAATTCTTTTTAAATTTCTCGGCTTTTGGCCCTTTGCTTCAATATCAGCTCTCTTTTTGTGCTTCTGTTCTTCTGTTTAAGCGTTCGATACTCCTGGCTTTGTTAGAGAATTAGCACGAAAAGTCATTTCCAAACGTGGACCTCAAAATTCTCATGTCATCCTTGATGCCGTCCCAGCGGTCGGTCAGGTTTTACTCCGGTCGTTGATCCGGCCAACTAGGACGTGCACCAGGGGTGTTTTAAATTTATAGAGCAGGGGAATCCTAAGTTGTATACTACTAACGGACCTAAATGGGCAGTAAGCGGTACGTATGACTCAGGTGTCGTTCTTCAAACTACAACGGGCATGGGAGTCTAGGAAGTTTAATTATCTTTCGTAATTTCGCTAGGGTTTTAAAATCTTTTGAAGGGGTTTTGTTTTGTATTATAACTAAATACTAAAATAAAGATTAAATAAGAAAACAGAAAAGAGGTTTGGTTTGTACGGAGACTCAGACGGCAGTGGATACGTGAGTGTTTACTATGATTTCAGTATATGTTATTAGTGAATAGTCAAGGGTAGGGCTACTAGGTATGATGATTAATCTGGAGAGGCTAGAAACATTATTAATGCAAAGTATTGTACCTATGACCTTTCCGTGGCTTCCATACGTTTGTACTCCACCAACTGGTGTTTCCAGCACTATACAGAGCACTTGGGCGTTTTACGGTTTTTCTGTTACATTAATTAGGGTTCCACATTACTCTCCTGAATTTCCTATATCCTAATGAGCTATAACCACGAGCTTATTATATATCTAACGTAGAGTTGTCCGCAATCAGATAAATAATATGTCACATGGATAACAGTTATAGAGTGTCAGATACACCAGAAGTTCTCCCAAATGTACAGATCAATTCAATCGACAACTATCCGGCCTCGAATCCTGGTCCCCAGTCACAATCATCAGAGACGTCTGTATCGTGGCATGAATTGTTGATTGAACAAAAACATGAATAGGAATAATTCCGCGGAACAAGTTGGGATAGTCGGGCTGACGGCCGTTTGAATTGTTCAGCATTAAACATATAAATCATCACAACTATTCCATACATGTTAATCTACTGTGCAAAACATTATTCTATATTTGAAAACCCTAATTATACAGTCATTGATATAAATCAAAGGATAATTCTAGCATGCATCATTCCTAAGGCAACAATCAAACAAGAACATGCAATAGGACCACACATAACAGAATACCATAACCCTAATCATATCAGATAACTAATAATAAGATCATAGATATCCCGAAAGTTCTCTTAAAGATATCTAACAGATTAACATGAATCTAATCTATCTCTAATCCTACGCTCCGTGTCTCTTAAGATATGTTTCAACCTAGAGGACACAGCCATGTCGAGTTCATTGATCATCATGCATAGAATAAGTAGAGAACGTACCACTAGTAATTGGCCAAGTTCTAGCAGGAAGTTTCTAACCACAACATAAGTTGGATAGATAAGTATTTGAGATTCAATTTATAAGTTCATATATAGTTTAAAGCAACACAGACAGAGTAACAGCATGGCATAAAGATATCAACTACTCTAACATAACTTCAATCATAGTAAACACAAAGAAATGTCTAGCCTAGCATTATATATCTAGCATACATTCCTAAACAAGCATAACATAAGCAACACATGTTTAAATATGGAAAGTAAGGGATATATAAATAGAACCTGATACGAATATATTACAGACAGATCTTCACGAATACAAAGTCTTAGAGTAACTCCGTACAAAAGCTAAAAGTACCTCTACCTAACTATCTCTCTAACTAGCTCATTTCTAGAGAGAGAAATTCCCTTAGAGAGAGAAACTAGAGAGAGAGATGTGTGTGAAAGAGAAAGTGTAAGGAAGAAATGAGAATGAGAAAATGGTATCTTTGAAATGTTGGGGAGGTTCCACTATTTATAGGCAATGTTCCAAATCACTCGTATAACTCGCGAAGCATCACGTACAAGTGCACAAAGCACGAACCAGCACCATTTGGGGGTACAGGGGCCGTATACGGCCTACCTAGAGCCTTATACTGTAAGGCCCACTCCTTACGCAAACCAAAACATATCATTTATATATTATATTTCGAAAATCGGAAGCGCAAGTCCCCAAAACAAAACATTTACCGACTTACAAAGCTTCCCAGTTTAACGACTACGAAGTATGACAACATTAGTTAAACATTTACAACCATATTTACACAAACGAGCTTATATAAAACGTTTTCCAAAAGACATTCACAAAAGGTCAGAGTTGCGCCAAGCTTTAGTCAAACTTCCAGTCAACATCAACAACCCGAACATCTACATCTACATCAACTAACCACAATCTGCAAAACATTAAACAACGAGGGGATTAGCCAATGCTAAGTGAATGGAACCGTAACCGACGGTTCAACCCACTCATAACAAGTCTTACAACAAAGCAACAACAACAAATAGAACACATAAGCACATGACGTCAAGAGGACCGGCGGTTCCTGGTATCCATCCAACCCAGAAACCACGACTACTGGGCGCCAAGCCAATCCCAGTAATCAACCGATAGCTTGAGTACTACCTTCACTGACTAGGCTTGTTCTCAACTATGTGTCTCAAAGAAACCTCGACAACTACACAGTAGTACCCAAACCCAACCCAGACAGCAGTTGACCTCTGAAAACAACCACGTTGCATTCACAATGCAAAAGCACACAACAACAAGCAACAGTTCACAACTGTTCACAACTGATCAACAATTCAACAACAATCGCACAACAACTCATATAATCAGCAACATAAACAAAACAGACAAGACTGGTACCGGTACGACCAATAACAACATTCTACTGATATAAACAATCCTGGTTACCCGTTGTAACCGAACCCGTTACAACTGGGTGGAACCGAGGACTACAATTCCACTCACCAAATATTTACGTCTGATCGCCAACTCAGAGGTCTTATCTTACTGAGTGGCCGTCCGCTTATCTGGAAACAACAACAACATCAAGTCAGTAACGGTTTAACACTTACCACGAATCCTTATATTAATCATAATATTATCCACATTATAATCATCATTCAAAACATATATTTCTAAGCATAAAGTGCCACTAAATACACTATCTTCTAAACACTTATGCATTTTCAAAATTTACAAAATCCTTCAAAATAATTCATGCAAACGCGATCCGGGAAAATGTGGCTGGATCGCGTTCCTCTTTATAAAAATATTCTGTTGCGAGATTACACTAGGCAACGCGATCCAGGAAATGAGACGGGATCGCGTTCACAAGAACAAAACCAATTTGACTCAAAATACAAAGAGCAACGAGATCCGGAATAGAGGTTCAGGATCACGTTCATCAGAACAAAACGACTCGACATCAAATTATAACTGTGGAACGCGATCCGGCCGAGGCCACCGGGATCGCGTTCGAGCGATTTACAGCAAAGCCAGACCTGAACTCAAAATACGAACCCGAACCCAAATTTATCACCAAATCAGTTTACAACTCGAAATTACCAAGTAAATAACCACAAACTTCAACTATAAACATAAAACAACAATAACAAACATCATCTAACAACAATCCTACTCATGCATCATCATCAAATCATCAAAATTACTAAAACCTAACCTATGAGCTATAATGAAGAACACTAGCAATTTCTAACATATAATCACTATGTAAACATGTTAAAATCGTCATCTAATCATATTGTAACTAATCTCTAGCATCAATTTCACATAATCACATATGTTCATCATTTTACCACTTCCATGAAATATACTCAAGAATACTAAATTTACTTACAATCAAATGGAGAAGAAGCTAGAGATGATGATGAAATCACTTTCCCTTTAGCTAGATTAAATCTCTATTTTGTGTTCTTGATTTAATTCCAAAGAGATGAGAGGTGAGGTTTGAGAGGATTTCAAAGAAAACAAAGGAAAAGAGTTTGGTGGAATGAGTCGGTCCACACACCGACCCCAATTCTTATTTAGTATAAATTATACCCGTTCCTAGCCTATTGTCTGGAACCCGAAAATACCCGTAAGTCAAAATAATTTTATTTTACCGTCAACTTTAATAAATTAAAACAAGCAATAATTTATTAGTCACTATAAAAACTGAGGCTCTTTTACTTGTTTATTATTAAATAAACAAACCGAACTTATAAAAATACAATTTATTTCCAGGCCCAGAAACAGGATGTTACAAATCTTCCCCCCTTAAAGGATTTCGTCCCCGAAATCCACTCCACACACATAAATATACCAAACACTACAATCACACATAGGCATACAATACTATAACTATATTACATCAAAGTCAATATAGAATCTACCTTGGTTATTCACTTCTTGCAATTCTCCCACAGTCACTTGATCCCCCACTGTCATTTGAAAAGCTCGAGCAGGCGCCAACTTTCTCTTTTGCCCAATCGATGATGCAGAACCCGAACCAGAACCCGAACTTCCAGCTTAACCCAAACCTTGCCTAACATATTCCGGACATTGCTCTGCCCGATGACCTTCTTTCTTGCAGTTCCAACACACAGACTGAGGAAAGGTACACTCTCTACTACCATGCCCAAATGCTCCACACTTAATGCACCTTAATGTTTGAGGAGTACATGGACCCGAATGTCTCGACCTACAAGCATTACACCAAGGGTTTGGATCACTACCCACCGAGCCCTCGCTAAACTCAATCCTTCGATTCTGACTCTTACTTCCAGTAGTATTACTCTTAGACTGTTGCACCGACTTGTTCTTATTAGACTTCTCCCATGCTTGATTGTCACTATGCACCGACCTAGCTAACTCAAAAGCCTCGGTCAAATTACGAGCCAACCTCACTGATGTCCGGTACTGTGGTGGTAAAGTCTTAACAAAATGAGTAATCCTAGTCCTCTCATCCGGTACCCATTGCTGAACAAACCTTAACTTATCGGTGAATTGATTGATGAGTTCATCCATTGTCATTTTCTCAGAAAACTCCAAATCCAGAAACTCCTGCCTAAGTCTAAGCATATCAAACTCAGAGCAGAATTGCTTACTAATCTCCCTATGAAACTCAGCCCAAGTAATTCTAGATCTTTGTTCCGGTGTCATTTGTGCAGTCGCAGAATCCCACCAGTTCATCGCTTGGCCTTTCAATAACTGAACCGCATATTTAACTCTTAACTCATCTTCACACTGACACACCTCAAATTTCCTCTCGGTGTCCCTTAACCAATTCAATGTCACCATTGGATCATTACCTCCCTCAAAGTCTTTAGGTCCACACGCTTTAAAAGTCGTAAATGAACACAACCTATTCTGCTGAGGTGGAGGAGGAGACTGATACGTTTGCTGAGCTACCCTAGATTGTAACTCCAAATACAACTGTTCTATCTTTCTAAGTCTTATAACCTCATCCTCCATATGCAACACATAATCCTCTTGACTAGCTTCATCATGATTCACATTGGAAGTACCACCCTGATTAACATTATTATTTTCGGGAGGTGGAAGCTCCGTTCTAGCAGCATTATTGGGAGTCGTATTCTCATCATCTGCCATTCCTGTACTCACAACCAAAACACAACTTGCAACTTGTTAATCGTTAGTATCACCTATACTAAGCAATCCCCCAACCAAAAGCTAATCCCACAAACCGAAAAGTTTGACTAACACCAAATAGATTTGGGATTGAACATTCGCAAATGCCCAATTCACCCAAACCTATGCTCTGATACCAACTTGTAAGGCCCACTCCTTACGCAAACCAAAACATATCATTTATATATTATATTTCGAAAATCGGAAGCGCAAGTCCCCAAAACAAAACATTTACCGACTTACAAAGCTTCCCAGTTTAACGACTACGAAGTATGACAACATTAGTTAAACATTTACAACCATATTTACACAAACGAGCTTATATAAAACGTTTTCCAAAAGACATTCACAAAAGGTCAGAGTTGCGCCAAGCTTTAGTCAAACTTCCAGTCAACATCAACAACCCGAACATCTACATCTACATCAACTAACCACAATCTGCAAAACATTAAACAACGAGGGGATTAGCCAATGCTAAGTGAATGGAACCGTAACCGACGGTTCAACCCACTCATAACAAGTCTTACAACAAAGCAACAACAACAAATAGAACACATAAGCACATGACGTCAAGAGGACCGGCGGTTCCTGGTATCCATCCAACCCAGAAACCACGACTACTGGGCGCCAAGCCAATCCCAGTAATCAACCGATAGCTTGAGTACTACCTTCACTGACTAGGCTTGTTCTCAACTATGTGTCTCAAAGAAACCTCGACAACTACACAGTAGTACCCAAACCCAACCCAGACAGCAGTTGACCTCTGAAAACAACCACGTTGCATTCACAATGCAAAAGCACACAACAACAAGCAACAGTTCACAACTGTTCACAACTGATCAACAATTCAACAACAATCGCACAACAACTCATATAATCAGCAACATAAACAAAACAGACAAGACTGGTACCGGTACGACCAATAACAACATTCTACTGATATAAACAATCCTGGTTACCCGTTGTAACCGAACCCGTTACAACTGGGTGGAACCGAGGACTACAATTCCACTCACCAAATATTTACGTCTGATCGCCAACTCAGAGGTCTTATCTTACTGAGTGGCCGTCCGCTTATCTGGAAACAACAACAACATCAAGTCAGTAACGGTTTAACACTTACCACGAATCCTTATATTAATCATAATATTATCCACATTATAATCATCATTCAAAACATATATTTCTAAGCATAAAGTGCCACTAAATACACTATCTTCTAAACACTTATGCATTTTCAAAATTTACAAAATCCTTCAAAATAATTCATGCAAACGCGATCCGGGAAAATGTGGCTGGATCGCGTTCCTCTTTATAAAAATATTCTGTTGCGAGATTACACTAGGCAACGCGATCCAGGAAATGAGACGGGATCGCGTTCACAAGAACAAAACCAATTTGACTCAAAATACAAAGAGCAACGAGATCCGGAATAGAGGTTCAGGATCACGTTCATCAGAACAAAACGACTCGACATCAAATTATAACTGTGGAACGCGATCCGGCCGAGGCCACCGGGATCGCATTCGAGCGATTTACAGCAAAGCCAGACCTGAACTCAAAATACGAACCCGAACCCAAATTTATCACCAAATCAGTTTACAACTCGAAATTACCAAGTAAATAACCACAAACTTCAACTATAAACATAAAACAACAATAACAAACATCATCTAACAACAATCCTACTCATGCATCATCATCAAATCATCAAAATTACTAAAACCTAACCTATGAGCTATAATGAAGAACACTAGCAATTTCTAACATATAATCACTATGTAAACATGTTAAAATCGTCATCTAATCATATTGTAACTAATCTCTAGCATCAATTTCACATAATCACATATGTTCATCATTTTACCACTTCCATGAAATATACTCAAGAATACTAAATTTACTTACAATCAAATGGAGAAGAAGCTAGAGATGATGATGAAATCACTTTCCCTTTAGCTAGATTAAATCTCTATTTTGTGTTCTTGATTTAATTCCAAAGAGATGAGAGGTGAGGTTTGAGAGGATTTCAAAGAAAACAAAGGAAAAGAGTTTGGTGGAATGAGTCGGTCCACACACCGACCCCAATTCTTATTTAGTATAAATTATACCCGTTCCTAGCCTATTGTCTGGAACCCGAAAATACCCGTAAGTCATAATACTTTTATTTTACCGTCAACTTTAATAAATTAAAACAAGCAATAATTTATTAGTCACTATAAAAACTGAGGCTCTTTTACTTGTTTATTATTAAATAAACAAACCGAACTTATAAAAATACAATTTATTTCCAGGCCCAGAAACAGGATGTTACATATACGGTGTGGTTAAGGCCGTATACGGTCTTGGTAGGGCCGTATACGGTTGCCAAGGTCGTATACGGGCTCCGTCAATTTTCGTTCGTTGCTTAAAACGCCTGTATCTCCTTCGTTACGCGTCCGTTTGACTTGATTCTTTTGCCTACGGCTTCGTAATTCCGTTACGCTTTTAATTGTACCAATTTCATCATATTTGGATATGTGTAGCTCAGGCATTGCAGTAATGTCTTTAACCGTTCTGTAAGTGCAGTGTCTTCTCCGTCCTTTGGCCGTTTTGCTTGATTCTTGATTTTTCCATCTTGTTTTTACCTATATAATAGATGGTAGAAGTTAGGAGATGTGTCTTGATAGGAATATGAGAGCGGAGGAATCAGTTTGATTTAATATGCTATGTTTTGTACTTTATTTGAGCATTTTCAGTGATTTTTGTCGCAACGTCCATATTTGAACTATTTTAGTGAATTTTAGTAAATAATCAATGTTTTGGAATATTTTCACTAAAGATTAACTCAAAAAGTGAGGAATAATGTGTACTAAAATATGACTTTTTATGTCACATCAAGTTATCCCACACTTAGACGTTGCTTGTCCTCAAGCAACACTCAACTCATTTCTCTGGAAAATATTTTTAGGTCATGTTTTAGGGGCGAGTTAAAATTTATCCAAGAGTTAGCATTTCCTCACATAAGCAAGTTACTTTTAAAAGTGTGAAGAAAGATAAGATGATCTTTCGATAAACAAGAAGAGATTCTCTTAGGCATACCTCCAATTCTCGTGATCTTGGAGTACACATGACTAGGTGATCACACTAAAGGTGGTCACTCAATTCACTCAAAGTGTATCGGGTTTCCTATCAATCTAGAACAAATGAGATCGCTCAATTAGCCAGTCATGCAGTACTCATCGTCATAGGCTTGATCGAGAATCGGATCTCCACCACTTAGGTGTGGACGGTGCTAATTATCCCAAGACATCAGAGGGTTGTAATGTTTGGTGAGGGTTAAGGGTAAGGATGGTGGTATGTTTGGTTGTGAGAGTATTGCTTATCCTAAAATCACTGAGATCATGAACAACTTTATTTAGAACGGAGTAGAACGGAGATCTGGTAGCTGTTTCAACTTCTGTCAGATTTTTCATAAAGAGCAATACTTTTGAAGCTTTCAGCTTTATTGGCGAAGCTATTTTTCTTTTCTTTTGTTTTTCTGTTTTTTCTTCTTTTTCTTTCCTTTTTGTTTTCTTCAGAATTTCTTTGCCAGAAAATTTCCAAGGAGATTATATATTTTGAGTCCTTCAGAAATCCCTTCTTTTATCTTGATCATTTCGAGTTTTTCCTGTGTGCTGATTTTCCCGCACTACTGTCTTCTTTTCTCTCTTGTGTGCTAATTTTCCCGCACCATTTTTCGAGAGGTTTGATTTTTTGAGAACACGAACGAGTAGGATAATTGAATCGGATATTCTAAAAGATGTTATTCATAACCTCAGAAATTCTAAGATAAGTTTTGAGGATATTTTTGGGAAGTAGGGTAAAGATGAGAGTTTAATGAAACGAAAGGTTTAGGCTCAACAGGGTTTACTAAGCGGATCATCGATACTAAAGATGAGTATCGGAAGGGGTTTTTAGGCTTGAAGAGATATGTAAGAAATGGGTTAAATCTTAAGGAATGTCAAGGTCATCTAATTGCACCTATACCGCATACGGTACACACCAATATGGTCTCGAAGCGCATGTCAAGAGCAAGTTCTAATTCAGAGATGCATGCATCGGCACACACAAGAAATGAAAGTGAAGCATTAAAGATGAATGCTTTTAAGCTCAAGATACCTCACTGCAAATAGGGTTGTATGTGCCTAGCCATGCTCCATTTAGATTATCAGTTATTGCTTAAGAAATTTCTACCTTATTTTCTTTAGGCTGATAAAAATATCGTACTTATATTTGAAAATGGATTTCCTCAGGAATATTAAAACTCAACAATTTAGTTAACCAGGCGGTATAACCCTTTAATTTTTGAAAAAGTTTGACGGTTTTTTGAAAAATTTGAGAGAAAGTTTGTTGAGTTTGCTATTTTGGACATAAAAATCACTATCTAAGGTATTCTATACCTGCCATCCCACACTTAGAGGAACATTGTCCCTAATGTTCTCTTGAGTAGAGATTTTACTAGTAAAATCCCATACTTAGAGTTTGAACATGTAAGTAGATGTTTCTTAAGTGTTTCATTTGGGCTGGAATCCCACACTTAGTGATAATTTAGGATGAGGCATAAAAATTAAACACAGTAACATAGGCATAATAAAATTTAATCAAAACGGGGAAAAGGAATAGAGAGACTCCCCCTTAGTGTTTACTGAAATAGACCAGATTTTTGTAGGAGGGGTGCGAGTGAATTGCTGGATTTTTAGGACCAGGCTCGTTTAAGATCATTGTCGCACCCCCAACCGGCACGGTCGTCTACGCAACGGAAGGAGACACGACAGAGGGGGGTAGTTTTAAATTTGTAATGCTGGGGACCTAAGCTTACTACAGCTGTATAGCAGCAGTATGACCTAGGGTCGTTCTTCAAGCTAATCGTATTGTAAAACGGAATTGTCAAGGCGAACTGTTCAGTTTAGTGATGGGGTTTTAAAAGGTTTTGAGTGGGGGTTTTTGTCGCACCCCCTAATTCGGGTTGCGGAAGCGGGTCGGGTCGGTTTTATGAGGACAGAAACTGTGATTTTGTATACACTTCTAAAAACGATTTTTGAGTTTTGTTTTGGACATTTCCTTGTTAAATAAACTTACTAACATGTATATAAACTGAAAACATGATAATCTAGTGAGATAAGTTAGGGTTTTATACCAAAAACGTGGCTAGGGAGAGAGAGATGGGATGGTTGATGCTTGAACTTACTTCCTTGCTTCCTTTCCTTTGTTTTCTTCAAGCAACTTGGTGGTGGGTGGTGGTGGTTGATGGTGGTAGCTGGTGGTGAACGAATGGGAAGAGGGAGGAGATGGTGTAAAAGTGTTTCTTTTAGTGTAAGAAAGTAGAGAGAGGTTGGGGAAACACAAGTGAGGATTTTAGGGGTCCATGGCATGGCTTATGGTCAAGGAGGTGACCAAGATCCACAAAACATGGGGAAATGGTTTGTGTAACACCCCCAGATTTGATGATTTGCGGAAGCTTGATTTGGGTGTTACTAATCAATAACAAAGCACAAAGATAAATAGCAAACGACTCTATATGCGTCGTTTTAACAAAATATATTGATAACTGAAATGTTTACAACGTTTAAAGCTTTACATAGCTCGAGTTAAATAAAATGAGATTTCAGTACATAAGTACTTATACAAAATATACTAATGCAAGAAAATCTCAATCGTCTGTATGCTGACTCGAGCTAAATCCTGAAGCAGAAACATCCTACTGCTGGGTACCTGCGATATATGCTAAAAGGTCAGCTATAAAGCTGGTGAGCTCACAGGTTTGAAATCAAGTAATATTGTATGAACCGCAAGATTTAAATAATGAATTGCATCCAGCAATTAAATAATGAATTGCATCCAGCAATTAAATAATGAATTGCATCCAGCAATTTAATGATAATCATCGTGTATACAGCCATGAGCACATAGTTGAGCTTAACTCGAGGGCCGGGTCCCCTATAGAGAATTCCGGGCGAGGTGCCTCCACGAATGCCTAATCAACATTCGTCTTCCCAAATATTAGTACGTCCGTTTACCCGGTTAGTGCTTGCTAACCCGAACGAGGAGGGTCAATCCTATATGGTACCATATACTAATATTCACGCTACAACGTATTAACAACTATGCTGACGGAGGACTTTAAATGATTAGTTTCGAAAAACTCATGTAGTATATGAAAAGTTGGTACTTGCGTTCACATGTTAAAAGTTTGAGCAGTATATCACACCCCTGAGTAAAACAGTAAAAAGAGGGGCTATGAGACTCACCTGAGTCTGTAAGCGTTTAAACAAACGTAAGTTGATTAGCCGAAATGAAGTCCAAAGACTTGTAACCTGAGGGTGTCCACGACACGCGATGGTTATAATATGATTGGGTATCTCAAAAGATCACCCCAGTAGTTGTTCATCCAACTATAATGTCCAAATCTCCACTATTTGGTTGATAAGTTTAAGTGTTTGAAAAGTGTACAGCCCGTTGGTGACGAGTTTGAAATAATAATCTTTAAGTATTATTATCAAGTTATCGATGTTTTGCACTTACAAAAGTGTCCCCAAGTGTTTTGGAAGTCGTATCGTATAAGGATTTGAGGTTGTAAAAGTTCGACACTTAGTGAAATTAAAGTTTGAAAACCTGCTGTTTTATGCGACGTTGGGTGCGACGTCGCAGGTAGGATTGCGACGTTGAGCATGACGTCGCTAAAGGCGACGTTTCGCAATTTAATGCGACGTAGGGTGCTGCGTCGCTAATGCGACGTAGGTGATTTCTGCGACGTAGGGGTTTACGTCGCTAAATGCGACGTAGTGAGGTATTGGCGACGTTAAGGGTGACGTCGCTATATGCGACGTCGAAATTTAATGCGACGTTGCGACTGACGTCGCACCATGCGACGTCACGAAGGGTTTTGCGACGTAGAAGCTGACGTCGCATAATTTCTGGGCCAAATGCGACGTAGCGGTCTGTTGGCCGGAAAATGTGTCGAAAACGAGTTTTTCGGTTTCCGTTCGGTCCAAAACTTTTACCCAACCCTTATAGGGACATTATAAGTTGTTACAAACTACTAACAAGTGAAAACATTTAAAAACGAGAGATTTCGGGATTTGTCGGAAACTTACAAAGTGTCGGATGAGAAATCCGAAAAGATAGGATGATAGATCGTGTCGCGGTGGTTGTTTTCTTCAAAAAGGGTAGTATGATCCAAGGCCGTTTGATGTTGTTATTTGTCGATTTCGATAGAAAAGTGGAGGTGGTGGTGATGATGAAACTTGAGAGAAAAAGTGAAAGAGAGAGAAAGAGAAAAAGAGAAAGTGAAAGAAAGAAAATGGGAGGTGGGGGTTTATCCCCATTTCCAGTTTTCGCCCCGCGTTCCGTGTGGTGTTCGTTTGCTCCGTCGTTTAGACGTTTAATAATTATTTTACGTTTTAATTATAAGTTTTAAATTACGAATTTTTACGCGATAGTTTATTTAAATATTTTACTAATCACTTTATATTTGGGTCATAAGTTGTAATTTATTTTATTTGGTTTGCGCGTTTTACGTTTTTAAATTATGTAATTTCTGATTGTACGATACGAATTATTATAATAATAATATTTTTGACATAAACCGTTATTTAATAAAATTTTGTCACCAACGTCCATATAAAATAGAATCGAAATACATCCGATTTAAATTGCGTACGATTTAACCAAATCGCATTTTCGTATATATTCAACAATATATATAATTCGATACATTAATTAGCCTAACCAGGAACTAATTACATGTATTAACATATGATTAGGCACTAATTACTAGTCCTAATTTGGCGGGTGTTACATTCTCCCCCTGTTAGAAGAATTTCGTCCCGAAATTTAGCTCGAGGTCGTGTTTGATGTGGAATCAGTGAAGAGTTGAGGATATTTGAGTCGCATTTGGTCTTCCCGTTCCCAGGTGAATTCCGGACCACGCCGCGAATTCCATCTGACCTTGACGATGGGAATACGACTTTGTTTCAGTTGTTTGACCTCACGGTCCATAATTTCAGCGGGTTCCTCAACGAAATGAAGTTTATCGTCAACACGAATTTCATCTAATGGAATAATAAGTGTCTCATCAGACAGACACTTCTTCAGATTTGAAACATGAAAAGTCGGGTGCACGCTGCTAAGTTCGGATGGCAGCTGCAATCGATAAGCTACGGGGCCAATCCGTTCAAGGATCTCAAAAGGCCCGATGTACCGGGGATTCAACTTCCCGCGTTTGCCAAAACGGATGACGCCTTTCCAAGGCGATACTTTCAAGAGTACTCGATCCCCAACTTGGAACTCGAGTGGTTTGCGTCTCACGTCAGCATAACTTTTCTGACGATCACGTGCGGCTTTGAGTCTGTTTTGGATTTCCACAATTTTCTCAGTGGTGGCGTGAATGAGTTCAGGACCAGTGAGTTGACTATCTCCCACTTCAGTCCAACAGATCGGTGATCGGCACTTACGACCGTACAGTGCCTCAAATGGTGCAGCCTTAATGCTGGCATGATAACTGTTATTGTACGAAAATTCGCACAACGGTAGAAGTTTTTCCCAGTTTGTACCGAAATCAACTACGCAAGCGCGTAGCATATCTTCCAAGGTTTGAATGGTTCGTTCACTTTGGCCGTCTGTTTGAGGATGGTACGCGGTACTCATATCGAGACGGGTACCCAATGCTTTTTGAAGTGATTGCCAAAAGTGAGAAGTGAAACGGGCATCTCTGTCAGAGATGATCGAGATTGGAACACCATGATGAGAAATGATTTCCTTGATGTAAATTTGTGTAAGGCGTTCCATTTTATCGTTTTCTTTGATTGCCAGGAAATGAGCAGATTTGGTGAGACGATCAACGATCACCCAAATGGTATCGCAACCGTTCGATGACTTGGGTAGTTTGGTTATGAAATCCATGGCAATTTGATCCCATTTCCATTCAGGAATTTCAGGTTGTTGAAGTAAACCAGGAGGTTTCTGATGTTCGGTTTTGACTTTCGAGCAAGTAAGACACTTGCTGACATAAGTGGCGATTTCGGCTTTCATGTTTGGCCACCAATAAAATTCCTTGATACCGTGGTACATCTTATCGGATCCGGGATGAATAGAATATTTAGACTTGTGAGCCTCGTCCATCACCAAGTCTCTTAGGTTCCCAAAACTGGGCAACCAGATTCGGTTTGAGAAGTACCTAATCCCGTTAGGTTTGATTTCAAATTGTTTGTCAATGCCCCGCAAGGCTTCATTTTTGATGTTTTCAGCTTTCAGGGCTTCGATCTGAGCTGTATGAATTTGAATGGTAAGATCGTTATGAATGGTCATACTGAGGGCTCGGACTCGAAGTGGTTTAGGTCGTTCCTTTCGACTGAGGGCATCGGCTACAACATTAGCCTTCCCTGGATGGTACTTGATCTCACAATCGTAATCGGTAAGCAACTCGACCCATCGACGTTGCCTCATATTGAGATCCTTCTGATCGAAGATATGTTGGAGACTTTTATGATCGGTAAAGATTGTGCACTTAGTGCCGTAGAGATAATGTCTCCAGATTTTGAGAGCAAAAACGACAGCTCCAAGTTCGAGGTCATGAGTGGTGTAGTTCTTTTCGTGAATTTTCAGCTGTCGTGAGGCATAAGCAATGACTTTATCTCGTTGCATCAACACACAACCAAGACCTTGGTGAGAAGCATCGCAGTATACCACGAAGTCATCGGTGCCTTCGGGTAAGGATAGGATCGGAGCACTGCAAAGCTTTTGTTTCAGAAGTTGAAATGCTGACTCTTGTTTCTCGGTCCAATCGAACCTTTTATCCTTCTGAGTCAGTACCGTGAGTGGTTGAGCTATTTTAGAGAAATTTTCGATAAATCGCCGATAGTACCCAGCAAGACCCAAGAATTGTCGTACTTCAGTTGCAGAGGTGGGTGCTTGCCAGTCTTTGATAGCCTCGATTTTTGATGGGTCCACGTGAATTCCCTGACTGTCGATCACGTGACCAAGAAATTGAACGGTTTGGATCCAGAACTCACACTTAGAGAATTTAGCATAAAGCTCCTCGTGTCTAAGTAGTTCAAGGATGGTTCTGAGGTGTTGCGCATGTTCTTGCTCGTTGCGCGAGTAAATGAGTATGTCATCGATAAAGACAATGACAAACTTATCGAGGTAAGTTTTGCACACCCGGTTCATGAGGTCCATGAATACAGCCGGTGCGTTGGTTAGACCAAAGGGCATCACTTGGAATTCGTAGTGCCCGTAACGAGTTCTGAAAGCAGTTTTTGGAATATCGGTGTCGCGAACTCGTAACTGATGATAACCTGATCGCAGATCGATTTTTGAGTAGAAACTTGAACCCTGAAGTTGGTCGAATAGATCATCAATGCGAGGAAGTGGATAACGGTTCTTGATGGTCAATTTATTCAATTCTCGATAGTCGATGCACATTCGGAATGAACCGTCCTTCTTTTTGACAAATAAGACCGGAGCTCCCCAAGGTGAAGAACTCGGTCTAATGAATCCTCGATCCAGCAGTTCCTGTAACTGAGAGGACAACTCCTGAAGTTCGGATGGGGCTAAACGGTATGGTGCGCGGGCCACCGGTGTGGCACCCGGCACGAGATCGATTGAGAACTCAACCTGTCTAGACGGAGGTAGACCAGGTAGTTCTTCCGGAAAGACTTCGGGAAAGTCTCTAACAATCGGCACATCCTCAAGTCGTTTCTCCTCCGACTTCTTCTCGGTGATGTGTGCGAGTATGGCAGTGTAACCCTTTCTCAGAAATTTTCGGGTTTTTAAGCAGGAGATTATATTGAGTCCCGTCCCACCGGTCTCCCCCTGTATGATCAAGGTTCCACCGACGGCGAGTGGGATACGGACGATCTTATCGTGACAAATGATTTCAGCTCGATGTTTGGACAACCAGTCCATTCCAATAATGACGTCGAAACTTCCGATTTCAATGGGTATAAGGTCGATCGAAAAGATTTCGTCAGCTAGGTTTAAAGTGCAATTAGGTATCACACTGGTGGTTTCTACAAGTTTTCCATTGGCTAGCTCTACAGTGTACTTAACATCTAAGGCAACAGGAGTGATGTCAAGTAATGGGCAAAAATCATCGGAGATAAAGCTTCTATCAGCACCAGTATCAAATAGAACAGAAGCAGTTAAGTTGTTGAGGAGGAACATACCCGAGACCACATTCGGGTCCTGGCGGGCGTCCCCAGATTTGATGACGAAAGCTCTGCTGCGAGTGTTGTTGTTGTTGTTGTTGTTGCGGTTGTTGTTGTTGTTGTTGTTCTTCAGTTTTGGGCACGAGTCCCTGAAATGCCCAGGTTTCCCACACTCAAAGCATACTTTGGGTGGTCTGGTGTTGTTGTTGGAATTGTTGTTGGCAGGTGAGCGGCAATCTTTGGTGAGGTGGCCGTACCTCTTGCAGTTGTTGCAAAAGGGACCACAGGAACCCTCATGGTGACGGCTGCACTTGGGACAATATGGTTTGCTCCCCGTGTAACCCCGGATGATGTCAGTGGTGGTGTTGTAAGCTTTGATGGTGTCGGGTTTCTTGTTTTGTTGGTTGGAGTGGTTGTTGTGGTAGTCAGACCACTTGCGTTTGTTGTTTTGGGAGGATGAAGTGGGTGGTTCAGAATCTTGGCTCATAGACATCAGGTCTTGGGCCAATGAGATTGCACCGTCAATGGTGGTTGGTTTGGAAGAGATGACGTGTCCCCGAACAAAATCAGGGAGACCAAGGGCGTACTTCCGGATTTTATCAGGTTCAGTGCTTACCATAGCTGGGCGGAGAGCAGCTAGTTGTTGAAACCTGGTGGTATAACCATCGATGTCACCACCCTGAACCTTTAAGTTCCAGAACTCCTCATCCAGCTTTTGGAGTTTGGCGATAGAGCAGTACTTGGCAGTGAGTTTGGCTTTCAATTCCTCCCAAGTGATTTGGTAGGCAATGTCAGCACCCACTGATTGGGTATATGAATTCCACCAAGAGTGGGCATCATCTTCAAGAGAGCAGGTGGCGAAGTTTACTTTGTCGTTCTCCGCGCATTTGCTGACACGAAAAACAGTTTCCATTTTCTCGAACCATCTAATCAGTCCGATGGCTCCTTCAGAACCCTTGAAACTCGAGGGTTTGCAGCTCTGAAAGTCCTTGTAAGAACAAGGTTTGGTGGTAGAGGTTCCAGCGGTATCGCTGTTTCTTGTGGAGTTTGGTGGGGTATTCCGAGCTAAGGCTTCAGTAACAGCCTGGGTTATGAGTGACGTAATCTGAGCATCAGTGTAAGGTCTGGTCTTTGGCGGCATGATTCTTCAATAAAAGAAATGAAGATACATGAGATTTTGCAAGAAAGTTGTATTTATCTCAGATGTACATGTATAAAAGCAGTAATACATAACATCAACAGGGATAATGGCAATTAATATGAGTCGAAAACAGCAAGAATACTTGATAAATGATACGAGTTCAAAGGTTACATCCTACAGATGTATTACAAAAGATGTCGGGAATTGTTACATCCGACCGAATTATAGAATAGCGCGTAGATAGTTACTAGATTACAGGGTAGATTACAAGACAAAGACTACACTAGTCTTAACGTAGATTAATTTGTTCCATCATCGTGACAAGACGGTCCACAGTGTTTGCAAGCCTGCTAGCTTGTCGGGCGTTGTCTTCTGCTAGTGCAAGTCGTTGTGTTAGTCCACGCGCATATTCTTCTGCCTCAAGTGAGCGTTGCACACATTCATCCATCCTTTGTTGCAGAAGGGCATTTTCCACCCTTATTTCTATTATTTGATTACGAAGGATATCCATGTTGTTGTTAGTGGTTTCAAGATCGTCGGAGACTTGTTCTATGCGTTCGAGGGATGTAAGTCTCCAGTTTTCGTTTGTTTCCTGCAACACGACATCCATGGTGCGAAGTCGTTGCTCGTGTTGATTCACCCTAGCGGCTAGAGCCGGCAAGGTGGAGTGAGTGGAGTACGGGCCAGCTCGAGGCAACCTGGAGTTCCTCCTTGCTACCCTTGGGTTCTGCGACCCGGATTGAGAACGAGATGAATTTGATGGTGTGTTTGCCATTTCTGATACAAAGCGTTAGTAAGATTGAGGCCTATATTCATATAGTTCCTATATAATATAGCCTATTGAGTGTCTAGCATAAACATGTTTAAGTCTCGGTTCTCTCGAGGTCAGAGTCTTCTATTGTATCCTGTTCAGCCATAACTACTTTCAGATCTTACATCATCTTTGCTTAATTGTACATAGTTGATCAGGCTATGTTAAATTAAACTCGTATGCTGTAATCCCTGAACCAGTCATACCTAATAAGGAATACTGCCTAATGGTCATAGTCTAGGTTCACTAAATGCAAACTAGTTCACTATAACCTTAGGCTCTGATACCAATCTGTAACACCCCCAGATTTGATGATTTGCGGAAGCTTGATTTGGGTGTTACTAATCAATAACAAAGCACAAAGATAAATAGCAAACGACTCTATATGCGTCGTTTTAACAAAATATATTGATAACTGAAATGTTTACAACGTTTAAAGCTTTACATAGCTCGAGTTAAATAAAATGAGATTTCAGTACATAAGTACTTATACAAAATATACTAATGCAAGAAAATCTCAATCGTCTGTATGCTGACTCGAGCTAAATCCTGAAGCAGAAACATCCTACTGCTGGGTACCTGCGATATATGCTAAAAGGTCAGCTATAAAGCTGGTGAGCTCACAGGTTTGAAATCAAGTAATATTGTATGAACCGCAAGATTTAAATAATGAATTGCATCCAGCAATTAAATAATGAATTGCATCCAGCAATTAAATAATGAATTGCATCCAGCAATTTAATGATAATCATCGTGTATACAGCCATGAGCACATAGTTGAGCTTAACTCGAGGGCCGGGTCCCCTATAGAGAATTCCGGGCGAGGTGCCTCCACGAATGCCTAATCAACATTCGTCTTCCCAAATATTAGTACGTCCGTTTACCCGGTTAGTGCTTGCTAACCCGAACGAGGAGGGTCAATCCTATATGGTACCATATACTAATATTCACGCTACAACGTATTAACAACTATGCTGACGGAGGACTTTAAATGATTAGTTTCGAAAAACTCATGTAGTATATGAAAAGTTGGTACTTGCGTTCACATGTTAAAAGTTTGAGCAGTATATCACACCCCTGAGTAAAACAGTAAAAAAGAGGGGCTATGAGACTCACCTGAGTCTGTAAGCGTTTAAACAAACGTAAGTTGATTAGCCGAAATGAAGTCCAAAGACTTGTAACCTGAGGGTGTCCACGACACGCGATGGTTATAATATGATTGGGTATCTCAAAAGATCACCCCAGTAGTTGTTCATCCAACTATAATGTCCAAATCTCCACTATTTGGTTGATAAGTTTAAGTGTTTGAAAAGTGTACAGCCCGTTGGTGACGAGTTTGAAATAATAATCTTTAAGTATTATTATCAAGTTATCGATGTTTTGCACTTACAAAAGTGTCCCCAAGTGTTTTGGAAGTCGTATCGTATAAGGATTTGAGGTTGTAAAAGTTCGACACTTAGTGAAATTAAAGTTTGAAAACCTGCTGTTTTATGCGACGTTGGGTGCGACGTCGCAGGTAGGATTGCGACGTTGAGCATGACGTCGCTAAAGGCGACGTTTCGCAATTTAATGCGACGTAGGGTGCTGCGTCGCTAATGCGACGTAGGTGATTTCTGCGACGTAGGGGTTTACGTCGCTAAATGCGACGTAGTGAGGTATTGGCGACGTTAAGGGTGACGTCGCTATATGCGACGTCGAAATTTAATGCGACGTTGCGACTGACGTCGCACCATGCGACGTCACGAAGGGTTTTGCGACGTAGAAGCTGACGTCGCATAATTTTCTGGGCCAAATGCGACGTAGCGGTCTGTTGGCCGGAAAATGTGTCGAAAACGAGTTTTTCGGTTTCCGTTCGGTCCAAAACTTTTACCCAACCCTTATAGGGACATTATAAGTTGTTACAAACTACTAACAAGTGAAAACATTTAAAAACGAGAGATTTCGGGATTTGTCGGAAACTTACAAAGTGTCGGATGAGAAATCCGAAAAGATAGGATGATAGATCGTGTCGCGGTGGTTGTTTTCTTCAAAAAGGGTAGTATGATCCAAGGCCGTTTGATGTTGTTATTTGTCGATTTCGATAGAAAAGTGGAGGTGGTGGTGATGATGAAACTTGAGAGAAAAAGTGAAAGAGAGAGAAAGAGAAAAAGAGAAAGTGAAAGAAAGAAAATGGGAGGTGGGGGTTTATCCCCATTTCCAGTTTTCGCCCCGCGTTCCGTGTGGTGTTCGTTTGCTCCGTCGTTTAGACGTTTAATAATTATTTTACGTTTTAATTATAAGTTTTAAATTACGAATTTTTACGCGATAGTTTATTTAAATATTTTACTAATCACTTTATATTTGGGTCATAAGTTGTAATTTATTTTATTTGGTTTGCGCGTTTTACGTTTTTAAATTATGTAATTTCTGATTGTACGATACGAATTATTATAATAATAATATTTTTGACATAAACCGTTATTTAATAAAATTTTGTCACCAACGTCCATATAAAATAGAATCGAAATACATCCGATTTAAATTGCGTACGATTTAACCAAATCGCATTTTCGTATATATTCAACAATATATATAATTCGATACATTAATTAGCCTAACCAGGAACTAATTACATGTATTAACATATGATTAGGCACTAATTACTAGTCCTAATTTGGCGGATGTTACAGTTTGGGGTTGTAAAAATCCGACCCATGGGCCCCACATGACTGAGTTTTGGTTAATTTTTGTTCCCTCAAAGTTACGTAGTGCGCGGTGTTCATTTAGCCGATCGTTTCGTCGTCCGATTAAACTTAAAACGTATTATATGTGCGTTTTTGTAAACGATTTAAAATTTGATATTTTTAACTTGAAGTATTAATCATAATACTTGGAAAACATTTATAAAAATGTTTAGTTGGTGTGTCGGTATTGATTTACATGCTCGTGTTTCGATTGTTTGATCGCGTAACGTTTATATTAAACGTTTTTGTTATCGGTTTGAAATACGATATTTCAACTAAATACTTTCCATCCAAAATGATATATTTTATCTCATGAAATATATTTTTGACGTTTATTCGATTGTCGGGCGCGTTGCATGCGTTTTTGGTCGTTTATGAGTTTTTTATATGATACGAAATACTTACGTGATATTATCGAAATATTATTTAGAAACAACTATGTTTATTAAATAATTTCATATTATTTAATAATTTGAGTTCACCAACGTCCATATAGATGAATCGGAATTTGGCCGATTTGAAAATGCACGATTTAAACAAATCGCGTACTGATATATATATATATATAACAATATACATATTGATACATACAATTAGCCTAAAACATAGCACTAATTACATGTACTACTAGATGATTAGGATCTAATAACTAGTCCTAATTTGATGGGTGTCACAGTTTTACTACTTAGGTCCGTAAATTTAAAGCAATTAAATAAAAAGTGAATAAACAGAAATAGAATAGGGATGTAATTAGTATGGAGGAGATGTGTTTGTTATGACTTTGTTAGTTTATGCGGGGGTGATGCTAGGGTTTTGATATGAAAACATCTTTTAAAGGTTTGTATCTCACTTGAGCTTAGTTGTTCGTAGTGTAAACACTAGCACCCTACTGATTGGGGAGACCAATCAGTATGTCACTGAGTACTACGCCTGATTGAGTCTGATCGGAGGACGATGCTAAACTCTTCAACGTTATCCAGTGACAGAGTAACGACCCTTCTTGGAATGTTAATTCCTGGGCGCATGAGATAGAGTAACATACCCACTATGGTTCCGACCTTTCTTAACACTACGGGGACAACGAAGTCAGGCAAGGCATTTAAGATTAAGACTTGGTTTGGTGACTGTTAACTTTACATTAATGGTCATGATTTAGTCCAGAGCTTTGTGTTCAACCAAGATGTGACACAGTCTTCGACCACCGGCATTTCCTTAGCTTCCGCGTATTTGTACTCCACCAGTGGTGTTTCCAATGCAATACGAAGTACAATGCCGTTTGCTGTGGTCATTCCGGTATCACATACTTTACGGTCACTCGGGACTAGCTTAAAATAAGTTTGTATTAAATTTCAACCATTTATGATATAAATCATCCCTCACTATTCCCAATAAATCCCTGATTGATTCACGGTGTACTATACGAAATGTTTAAACAGTATTTCCACAGTTACACAATTCAGACCATGTGTACAGTTTCAGAAAACATAGATAGGTAGTGACCGTTTGATCAAGGTTCGCGACTCCTTGTCATAAAGGTTCTAACCACGTTTATTTGGAGGAAAGGCGATATAATTTAGGTTTAAAAATCATAAATGCAAAGTAACAGTACACCTGGTTTTCAATCGTATATTAAAGCAGCATCACCCCACACATATATAAACTAACTACATCATAACAAACACACAAGGTAACTACTCACTACGCATAATAACAGATCCTAAATCTAGCATAATAACAATAGCAATCATCATTATAACAGATAAGGAAAGAAGTAACCGTTAATAAAGCGTAGATTGAATAAGCGTTTGAGAGAATACACAAGCAGAACCTCCGCAATATCTTCTAGAATAATACAAATTAGCCCCTGAACTATTCCTCACGCTATTACAAAAGTAGTCCCTCCGTTAGTTCCAGTTAAATATTAACTGAGAACTAACTGATGCTAACCCTAATTCTAGAGAGAGAAAAAGAAGAGAGAGAGAGAGTAGAGAGAGAGAGTGTGTGAGAGAGAAAGTGGAAGTAGGGAAATGAATGAAATGAAGAATGGATGATGAAAATGTGGAGGAGGTGACCCCTATGTATAGTGGAAGTCACAAATCACACGTACAAGCAAAACAGCACATCGTACTAGCAAACGAAGCACATACGAGCACCAATTGGGGTACCATGGGCCGTATACGGCCTTCATAGGGCCATATACGGTTTGTGGGGCCGTATACTTGCTCCGTCGATTTTCGTTCGTTGCTTAAAATGCCCGTATCTCCTTCGTTACGCATCCGTTTGACCTGATTCTTTAGCCTATGATTCGCTTCTAATGGCACCAATTTCATAGAAATTGGATGTCTATAGCTCAGGCATAGCCAGAATGACTTTTAACGATCTGTAGAAGTCGTATCTCTTCCGTTCTTTATCCAATTTGCATGATTCTTGATTCTCCCATCTCGTTTTTACCTATGACATCATATAACAAGGTTAGAATGTGTTTTGTGACACCCATCAAATTAGGACTAGTTATTAGATCCTAATCATCCAGTAGTACATGTAATTAGTGCTATGTTTTAGGCTAATCGTATGTATCAATATGTATATTGTTATATACTCCCTCCGTCCCAAATCTATTGTCCCCTTGTTGACTTTGGAGTCTTTCTCTTCCAACTTTGACCCTCAATATTTTTGTTTGTGTTATATAATATTTGATGCAAATTATACCAATGAAAATACATTCAAAATCGAATCAATTCATATATTTTGCATCAAATATTATATAACACAAACAAAAATATTGAAGGTCAAAGTTGGAAGAGAAAGACTCCAAAGTCAACAAGGGGACAATAGATTTGGGA
Source organism: Helichrysum umbraculigerum (assembly GCA_949592205.1). Classification (NCBI taxonomy): domain Eukaryota; kingdom Viridiplantae; phylum Streptophyta; class Magnoliopsida; order Asterales; family Asteraceae; genus Helichrysum; species Helichrysum umbraculigerum. The sequence continues at coordinate 37,838,745 of CATIUR010000001.1, forward strand.
CGGAGGGAGTATATATCAGTACGCGATTTGTTTAAATCGTGCATTTTCAAATCGGCCGAATTTCCGATACACTTTCATACGGACGTTGGTGAAACTTTTTAATAAATAACATAAATCTATTTGGTGATTAAATAGTAGTTATTTACATTATATTATTATGTATTAATAATATACAAAACAATGTACGTTTTGTATAAAACGTAACCGACACGAATTAAACGCGTGAGATACGCCCGACAAATAAAATAATCATAAGTTATATTTTTATAACTTCAAACAAAGTAATTTGATTAAATACTTTCATTATAAATATCGTATTTCAAACCGATAACAAAAACGTGTATTTTAAACGCTACGCGATTAAACATTCGAAACATGAGCACGTAAATCAATACCGACACTATAAACAAACATTTTTATAAATGTTCTCCAAGTATTATAAGTTATACTTCCATCTAAAAATATCGAAACCCGAACGTTATTTAAAACACGTACGTATAACGTTTAAATTACAAACGAACGTTTAAACGATTGGGAAACGGGCACCGCACGGAGCGCAAACTCGGGGAGCAAAATTTGAGACAATAACCACCTTGTGGGACCCACACCCCACTGATTTTCAGCTCCAAAAACAAGATCCACAATTTGTGGATCTTGTTGTTGAAAGATTAAACCACAACATCATCACCCATCTCCCTCATTCATGTCTTCACCTCTCTCTCTCACTAAAACACACACACTTGAAACTCTCTCTTCCCTCTCCTCTTGACCAGCCACGCCACCACCATCCACCACCATCAACCACCACCATTTTACTTGAAGGAAGCAAAGGAAAAAGAGCTAGGAAGCTAGTTTGAAGCACCATCATCTCATCTCTCTCTAGATCACCTTCTTTCTTGTAAGAAATTCGTTTTCTCTCTCTAGAATTCCTAGCTTTACATATATATACATGTTTAGTAGTTCATCTAACCATAAAATGTCCAAATATCACTTTGAAAATCGTTTTTAGAACACCTATGTAAAGATGTAGAATCTGTCCAGAATTTTCGGCTCACGGAAACGACTATAACTTGATATCTAGGAAGAATCAACTCTCGACTTCTAAACGAAAGATGTTCCTTAGGATGTCGACTACAACTTTTATTTTTGGCCCTTGGACCAGATCCTCACGGATCATAACTAAAAACACGAGTCTTTGGACTGACTTCACTGTTGAGACGAAACCGACCACCCTTCATATTTATTTTTGTTAAAAATAGTAAACGGACATGTAAAAATATCATAAAATGCAGAAATGATCTAGACATATATGAGAACATGTGTGATTTTTGGTTAGCTATGAATCGGACTAGAAAGGGTCCAAATCGAGAGGTTTATCATGTACAAAAATCTGGAAAACTAACCACGGGGACTGTTTTGGTACTTTTATAAAAACGACCCTTCGAGAAACCCACGAAACGAAACGACAATTTTTATAAACTCATTTAACCATTTTAAGGGTTGGGTAAAAGTTTCGGGTCAAACCGAGACCATTGACCATGTTTTCGACAATGACATATACCTACGACACTTATAATTCATTTTTCAAAATAAGTATCAAACGTCGCGTAACATTTAATACTTATACAATACAACATTTAATCATTTCAAAAATACTTTATAAGTATATCATTTCAACATCATAATAATAATACTTTGGAATTATTATTCGAACTCACCAACGGGCCGTACATAATTACAAAATACAAACAATCAAAAACTAATCATTAGGACATTACTAGTTAAATGAGCAACTAGCAAAGATAGTCTGTTAAGACATCTAATCATTTATCAAAACCTTGCGCGTCTAAGACGCTGTCGTACACCTCGCGGTCGGTCGGATTTTACTCCGGTCGTTGAACCTTCCGGCAAGGGCGCGCGGACAGTGTGTTTTATATTTATTATGCTGGGTATCCTAAGTTTTGATACAACTTAAAGACCTAAAGGGCAGTAAGCGGTATGTATGACTCAGGTGTCGTTCTTCAAACTACAACGGGCATGGGAATCTAGGAGGATTAATTATCTTTTGTAATTTAGCTGGGATTTTTAAAACTTTTTTGATAGGTTGGTTTGTTTTCTAAACTAATTACTAAAATTAAAAACTAAATTAAAGACAGGGGTTTGTACGGAGTACGCAGAGAAATCAAGATAAGGAATATGTTTGCTGTGACTTCGGCAATGTTATTTGGATGGATAGTTATGGGGGATAAGGTTACTAGGTGTGATGATTAATCCGGTGAGGTCATAGAAACTTAATTGGTAGATAAAGTATTATGCCTACGACCTTTACTCGGTTTCCCACGTATTTATGTTAACGATATACCGGATACTCGGGCGTTTTACAGCTTTTCCGTTATACCAATTAGGGTTCCAGATTACTCACTAGATATTCCTATATTTCTTAATGAGCTACAGCTACGATCCTACTATATACCTAACGTAGAGTTGTCCGCAATCAGATATATAATATGTCACATAGATAGCAGTTATAGAATGTCCAGTACACCGGAAGTTCTCCCAAATGTACAGACCAATTCAACTGACAATTATCCTCTAATCCAGGTCCCCATTTACATACATCCGGAGGACGTTAGTATCATGGCATGAATTGTTCAGTGAACAATAACATGAACAGGGTTTAACCCGCGGAACCGGTTGGGATAATCTGTCTAACGGTCAGCTGAATTGTTCATCATTAATCATACAATCATTACAACTAATACATACATGTTAACCTATCTGTATTATGTTTATTATGTTTACGAAAATCTAATCAGCAGGGCAGTGATAATGTTTACGTATGCCTAGCATGCAATACCTAAGCAACAATCAAACAAGAACATGCAATAGGACGGAACACTAGTCATCATATTAGCTGACCTAATAATCAAATCATGAATATCCCGAAAGTTGTCCCAAAGATACACAACAAACAAGCGTGAACCTAATCTATCTCTAATCCTATGCTTCGTGTCCCTCGGATGTGTTTCAATCAAGGGAACAGCGACCATGTTGAGTTCATTGATCATCATACACAGAATAGTTGGCAATCCTACTTCTCGTAATTGGCCAGGTTCTAGGGAGGAGGATACAAACCACAACATAAGTTGGATAGATAAACAGTCAGAGGTTCAGCTTATAAGTTCGCAAACAGTTTTAAACTTACACAGACAGAGTAACAGTATGTTTACAATTGGGAATCATTATTTCCACAACGGATTGTGCCCACGACTTTCATAGCTTCCACGTTCCGTACTACACACATTCGTGATGATTCCGGCGCTATACAAATGAAAGCCGTATAACGTTACCTCCGTTGTTTCATAATGGTGTTATCCCCAACTGTATATTATATCATAACTATCCTAACATTGCATACATCACAACAAACATTGATTTGTCTAGCCTAGCATAATTCTAGCATTCATTCCTAAGCATGCATAATAAGAAAGCATAATTAAAAGAATAAATGCGAGAGATTGTATTAAACCTGAATACGAGAGTAATACAGACAAATCTTCACAAATCTGAAGTCTCGGAGTAACTCCGTACAAAAGCTACTGAGAGCTTCTACTCTAACCTACTAATTCTCCTCTAACTCCTAAGAGTAGTGCTAGAGAGAGAATGCTAACCTAAATCTAGAGAGAGAGAGTTTAGAGAGAGCAAGTATGAAAGAATGAAAAATGAGGTGTGTTGAATGAATGAGGGGAGCCCTCTATTTATAGATGAGGAGGTTGAAGCTTGGTACAAGTCCTAAAGCATAAAGAACAAGCATCAAAGCGCATACGGGGGGTACTGGACCAAGGGGGGGGGGTCAAACGGCACCTCACAAAGCAAACACCCCCGTATACGGCACCTAGGGTACCGCATACGGTACCTAGGTGCCCAGGGGGGGGGTTGGTGCTCCGTTTGGCCTCCGCTGATTCCTCGGTTGCTTGGTTCGTCCGTATCTTCTTCGTTTGGGCTTCGATTTGCTTGATTCTTGCGCCGTTGCCTTCGTTTTTCCGTTACGCTTCTAATGACACTGAGTTTGCCAAATTTGGAAGTGTTTAGCTTTTGCGTGTTCCGGAAGACGATCGGCGTGCTTCCAGACTGCATATCTTCTCCGTCTTTCGTCCGTTTCTTCTGATTCTTTCACCTCCGATCTTGAATTTCCCTATGGAATCATAAAATATGAATTAAGATCTACTTCCACAAGAATATTAAGAACGGAAAATTTAAGGTGATTGTTTTGCCTCGGTTTGCGTGTTATTTGGATGTTTTAACCGATTTTTGCAGCAGCGTCTATATTTAGACTACCTTGGTGATTTTGGTAAATAATGATGGTTTTGAAATGTTTTCACCAAAGAATAGTCCAAAAAGTGTGGAAATATACTCTTAAAAACATGACTTTTTGGGTCACATCAAGTATCCCACACTTAGACGTTGCTTGTCCTCAAGCAACACTCATCAACATTCCTTTTGAAAACATTTTTAAAACAGGTTTTATAGGAGAGTTATGACATTCCCGTCGGTCACCATTTTCTCGTATGAGCAGATAGTTTCAGGAAACCAAGGAAAAGTAAGATGATCCTTTCGGAAACAAGAAGCGATTCTCATAGGCATACTTCCAACTCTCGTGATCTCGGAGTATACATGACTAGGCGATCTCACATAAGGTGGTCACTCAATTCACTCAATAGTGTATCGGGTTTCCTATCAATCTAGTTCAAACGAAATCGCTCATAAAGCCAGTCATGCAGTACTCATCGTCATAGGCTTGATCGAGAATCGGATCTCCACCACTTAGGTGAGAACGGCGCTAATTATCCCAAGACATTCGGGGGTTGTAATGTTTTGTGAGGGTTAAGGGGTATGGATAAGGGAATTTTTGGTTTGTAAGGGTGTTGCTTATCTCAGGCTTTCCAAGAATCATGAAAAACTTATTTGTAGAACGGATGAAGTAGCTACTCGTCTTCTATCGGATCTCCCTTTTTATGGTTGATACTCTGAAGCATCTCGAGCTTTATTTTCTTTTTTCTTTTCTTTTCTTTTCTTTCTTTTTCTGCTTTTTGTTTTTCTTTTTTTTTTTTTTCAGAATTTCGTTGTCAGAGAGCTTCCGAGGATAATTTCTTTTCTTTTTCTCCTTCAGAAATCCTTTCTCTTATCTTGATCAATTCGAGTCTTTACTTTGGGTGCTATTTTTCCCGCACCGTTGTCCTCTTGTCTCTCTTGTGTGCTAATTTTTCCGCACTTTTAGAGAGGTTTGATTCTTTTTGGAGAACACGAACGAGTAGGATAATCGAGTTGGATTTTCTTCAAGATGTTTTTCATAACCTCAGAAATTCTAAGATAAGGTTTTGGGAATTTGGGAAAGTAGGTTTATGATTAGGGTTTTTGAAGAAATGAAAAGGTTTAGGCTCAACAGGGTTTTCTAGGCGGATCATCGATACTAAAAATGAGTATCGGAAGGGTTTTGGGCTTTGAAAGAGAAGGCTAAAAAAAGGGTTCAAATCCTAAGGAATGTCAAGGTCATCTAATTGCGCCTATACCGCGTACGGTACACACCAATGTGGTCTCGAAGCGTATGTCAAGAGCAAGTTCTAATTCAGAGATACATGCATCGGCACACACAAGAAATGAACAATGTAGCATTAAAAATGAATGCTTTTAAGGCTCAAGACCTCACTGCAAATTTGGGTTGTATGTGCCTAGTCATGCGATGCCCCTCTTAGATTGTCGTTTCTTGTTTAGGAAATTTCTACCTTAATTTCCTTAAGTTTTTGAAATATTTTCCTCATATTTTGAAAATGATTTCTTTCAGGCATACCAAAACTCAAAAATTTAGAGTTTAATCGCAAGATTTAGCTCATATTTTAGTTTTATTGAAAAATATTTTTGAAAAATTTGAAAAAATTAGGGAACATTTTCTGAGATATGCCATGTAGACATAAAAATCGTTTATCCAAGGTATTCCATACCTACCATCCCACACTTAGGGGAACATTGTCCCTAATGTTCTCTTGAGTTGAGATTTTACGACTAAAATCCCACACTTAGAGTTTGAACATGTAAGAAAATGTTTCCTAAGTGTTGAATTGGGCTGGAATCCCACACTTAGTGATAAGTTAGGATGTGGCATAGATTATAACACATAAACTTAAGTGAACGTAGAATCATCAAAAACGGAGAAAGGTTTAAAATACTCCCCATTCTGTTTACTGGACAGGACCAGATTAGTGTAGAAATGGTGCGTGTGATTTGCTGGATTGGAGGACCAGTCTCGTGTAAGATTATCCATTCCACAATAAGCTAAGTTCTGCAATAAACATCAACACATCGTCATATCTCGAAAATAACAAAGAGTTATAAAAATCTAAGTACTGAAATAAGATAAATGAAATAAACTAAATAAACTAAAAGTCATCAAGTAGATCATCGCTGTCAGGATCGAAGGCAGCAATAGCAGCAGCAAGGACTGAGGTGGGTGATAGTGCAGGCTCCTCAATCGTATCCATGCTCGGCTCAGTAATGCCAGCAGAAGCATGAGCGTGAGGTGGGCTAAAGACATCCAACATAGCCATCAACTGCTCAGTCGGTGAAGGCTCTGCTGATGCACTCCCTGATGACATAGCAAGATTAACAGCAGCAGGCGGAGAAGTGGAAGGTCCAGCAGCGAACGGTCCAGCAGGAGGGAAGAATGACCAGGGCGGGCGAGACGATCCTGGGTCCGGACCAAGATGGAACGGACAGTCAGAAGGCCTCGGAAGCCCTACATGCACACAGAGGGTGGACATGATGTCATGCTGAAGGTGGAGTGTCCAAAAGAGGGCCCAGGCTGCAACCGGGTCAGCTAGTGTAATCCCATACTCAAGAGTGGGTATGGGAGCTGACTGGTGAATAGGTGATAAGGGTCTCTCAGCGGATGGCTCCTCATGAGTGATCGGGACATCAGTAAGGTCCTCCTCGCTAATAGTGGGCATGGTCCTGCGTGCTCTACGTCCTCGTCTACGATCTCTGCGACGTCTCGGTGGTATCTCAGCTATGATCTCTCTGGTGTCACTGGAGCTGTCCATCCTGAAACAAACAAAATAAACAGGTAATGCATAAAATGATGAATACAAATGCACAGAGATTTGATGACAGTGCAAAGATGTTTTATAAAGATTTCTGTTATCAGAATCCTGGCATTTGCATTCTTATCTCTGATTTTGTTAAAATTTGAAGTTTGTAACAAATCCTGAAATTTCGTTAGAGATAATCATACTTAACAAAAATAAACTAAGAAGTAAAAATTTGACAGAAAAGTAAAGATAAGCTTGGGGTGCCTTTCAAGAGCGCTTGTTTTACGAGTCTCTAGCTTGACTCTTTGTACATTTCTTGAAGACTCATGGAGGTTCAAAGATGAAGACGTCTTCCCTGATGGGAAAGTCCGCAACATAATGCTTTAAGCGATGACCATTAACCTTAAAATTACCTTCTGGAGCTTCGAGTTCGACCGCGCCATAGGGAAATACCTTTGAGATCGTGAATGGTCCGCTCCACCTACTTTTGAATTTTTCGAAGAATTTCTTGAATCGCGAATTGAAGAGCAACACTTTATCTCCTTGTTTGAACCTAGAGGGCTTTAACTTAGCGTCGTGGACCCTTTTAGTTCTCTCCTTGAAGCTCAGCGAACTGTCGTACGCTTGGTCTCTTAGTTCTGCTAACTCATTCAACTGCATTCTCCGTTGTTCTCCAGCTGCTGAAATTTCCAAGTTGCAGTGTTTTAATGCCCAGTATGCCCGATATTCCAACTCAATTGGAAGGTGACACGCCTTTCTGTAGACTAGCCGATACGGTGTGGTTCCTAATGGTGTTTTGTAGGCAGTTCTGAATGCCCACAACGCATCGTCTAATTTTTCGGCCCACCTATGCCCGTGATTTCCGACAGTTCGTTCCAATATCCTTTTCAAAGCCCGATTTGTCGCTTCAGCTTGCCCATTAGTTTGTGGATGGTAAGCCGTCGATGTTTTGTGAGTGACACCATACTGCTGCAGCACTCGCATGAATTGAGTATTGCAGAAATGCGTGCCACGGTCACTGATTATAGCCCTAGGAGTCCCAAATCGACTGAACAGCTTTTTGAGGAATTGGGTTACTACTTTTGAATCGTTGGTCGGAAAAGCTTAAGCTTCGGCCCACCTGGAGACGTAGTCAACTGCGACTAAGATGTACTCTTTACTGTTAGATTTAGGGAATGGTCCCATAAAATCTAATCCCCAGATATCAAAGATCTCCACGGCCTGGATATTAGTTAGTGGCATTTCGTTACGGGCTGAGATATTGCCTTGCCTTTGGCAAATATCACAGCGCTTTACCAGGTCGCAAGCGTCTCGAAATATGGTTGGCCAATAAAAGCCGGCATCGTAAACCTTTCGTGCAGTCATTTTGTTGCCATGGTGTCCTCCAGTAGGTCCGTGGTGGCTCTGGTGTAGAATTAGTCCTGCCTCCTTCCCATCGACGCATCTTCGAATAAGTTGATCGGGACAAACCTTAAAGAGATAAGGATCGTTCCAATAATAGTTCTTGACATCTCGGAAGAATTTTCGTTTCTGAGAGGTTAGCATTCCTTTTGGTACGATGTTTCCTACCAGATAATTGGCGAAGTCGGCATACCAAGGGTTGTGTGTGAACTGTGACCCTTGTTGGTAGCCTCCTATAGTCATGAGTTGTTCTTCGGGGAACTGATCTTGAATATCGTTCTCGTGCAACTTCTCCATTGATGGATTTTCCAATCGGCTAAGATGATCGGCCGCGACATTTTCTGCTCCTTTCTTATCTTTTATCTCAATATCAAATTCTTGTAGGAGTAGAATCCATCGTAGAAGGCGCGGTTTAGCATCTTGCTTCTTGAAAAGGTATTTCAAAGCGGAGTGATCTGTATAGACAATAGTTTTGGACAAGATTAGATAAGAACGAAATTTATCAAAAGCAAATACTACCGCAAGCAGCTTCTTTTATGTAGTGGTATAGTTTTCTTGAGCATCCGTGAGCGTTTTGCTGGCGTAGTATATTGGTTGAAAGTGTTTCTCCTTCCGCTGTCCCAGTACAGCTCCAACAGCGAAATCACTGGCGTCGCACATGATTTCAAATGGAAGACTCCAATCGGGGGCAACCATGATCGGTGCATGTACAAGCTGTTCCTTCAGGTAGTTGAAAGCTTTGAGACATTCATCTGTAAAGTCAAACGGAGTATCTTTTTCGAGAAGATGAGTCATAGGTCGAGAAATCTTAGAGAAATCCTTAATAAAGCGGCGGTAGAATCCGGCGTGACCTAGAAAACTTCGGATGGCTTTCACAGAAGTAGGGGGTGGAAGCTTCGAGATGGTTTCAACTTTTGCTTTGTCAATGTCAATTCCAGATTTAGAAATGCGGTGTCCAAGAACTATGCCTTCTTTCACCATGAAGTGACATTTCTCCCAATTCAGAACTAGGTTTGATTCTTCACATCGAGCAAGCATCCTATCCAAGTTAGAAAGACAAGTGGTGAACGAATCCCCAAAAACTGAGAAATCGTCCATGAACACTTCCATACATTGTTCAATCATGTCGTGGAAGATTGCTACCATGCACCTTTGAAAAGTCGCAGGTGCATTACATAAACCAAAAGGCATACGTCGGTAAGCAAACGTTCCATAGGGACAAGTGAACGTCGTCTTTTCTTGGTCCTTTGGATCGAGAGGTATCTGAAAATAGCCTGAGAAGCCATCAAGGAAGCAATAGAATTCATTTCCTGATAACCTTTCGAGCATCTGATCAATGAATGGTAGAGGGAAATGATCTTTGCGTGTAGCTTCATTCAGTTTCCGATAGTCGATACACACCCTCCAACCATTGACGGTTCGTGTTGGAATCAATTCATTGTTTTCGTTAGCGATGACCGTCATGCCTCCTTTCTTTGGGACGACCTGAACTGGGCTAACCCATGGGGAATCTGAGATAGGGTAGATCAGACCGGCATCCAGGAGTTTGATAGCCTCCTTTTTCACCACGTCTTGAATCATCGGGTTGACTCTCCTTTGCCTTTGAACTGATGGTCTAAAGTCGTTTTCCATTAAGATCTTATGCGTGCAGTAGTTTGGACTAATCCCTTGTATGTCAGAGATTTTCCAAGCAATAGCCTTTTTGTGTGACTTTAGAACTTGTACCAGCCTTGCTTTCTCTTCGGGCTTCAATTCTTTAGATATGATAACTGGTAAGTGCGAAGTTCCTTCAAGAAAAGCATATTTAAGGTGTGGGGGAAGTTCCTTTAGTTCCAATTCGGGTGGTTCTTCAGTAGATGGTTTCATCCTGGCAATCTCGTCTCTTTTAAGCTCGTCATACGTTGTTTGATAATCTGACTCCATTGCAGGTGATTCCGGAATGTCGGCTGATGCTATCTCAACCCATTCTGTATTGTTGGACAGCTCATCTTTTCTCAGCTCATATTTTACTTGGGAAGATTGAGAGATTGCATTTTCTTTAGTGATAATTTCTTTTCCTTTGTCAGTTGTTGCAAATCTCTGAAATTGAGCTGATGAAGACTTGCTGATGGTGATTTCTGGATTTTCACAACCTTCAGATGGTTGCAAAGCAGGTGTTTTAAGCATTGACTCCATGTCTTTAAGAGTCTTTAGAATTTCTTCCTTTGAGAGAGATGAATGATCTACTTCAGAAGTCGGGTTCCTTCGTAGTAGAGTGACAGGAGTGCCATATCCAAGTGGAGCAGTTAAGATGGAATTAAGCTGCGGCTCGGAATTCTTTAAAGGAAATAGTAACTCTCCAGATTCGTTGGAAGAATCCGAGATAGCTGAGCATAGACCCGCACTTTCTTCACAGAGTATTCTTGAAGTGATGATAGTATTGGGAAGGGGGTTAATGCTGCTTACTGTGAGGATCTCTTCCAAGTGTTCTACAATTATTTCCTGCATAGAATCTACAAGACCAAGATCTTCTCCCACAGTCTGTTTCATTAGTTTATCAACATTGAAGGTGACCTCTTCAGTTCCAACTCGGAGTTTTAAAGATTTTTCATTTACGTCAATGACGGCCTTGGCAGTGTTTAGGAAAGGTCTGCCAAGGATGAGTGGAACCTGGGTGTCCTCTTCAATATCCATAACAACGAAATCAACTGGAAAGACAAATTTGTCGACACGGACCATAATATCTTCAGCAATTCCTCGAGGGAGTTTAACTGATCTATCTGCTAATTGGATGGTCATACGTGTAGGCAAGAGTTCGTTTAATCCTAGTTTCCTATAAAGCGAGAATGGCATGAGGTTTACACTAGCTCCTAGGTCAGCTAAGGCGTTACTTATTTGAACATCCTGAAGATAACAAGGAATAGTGAAACGACCAGTATCTCCAAGCTTAGGAGGTAGTCCTTGTTACATAATTAGAGAGCACTCGGCATCTAGGGGTAAGTTAACTATCTGTCTAAGTTTTTCTTTGTTGGATATCAGTTCCTTAAAGAATTTAGCACAACTGGGCATTTCTACTAAAGCATCTAATAATCTGACGTTTAAGTGTAGGCTTTTGAACATTTCTAGATATTTTCCAAATTGAGCTTCTTGTTTCTCTTTCTTAAGCCTACCAGGGAAAGGTATTCGAACGGGTTTAGAAACTTCTGGGGCTTTAGAAGGTTCTGGCTCAGGAGAAGTGACAGGAATGTCAACTTGTACCGAGTCAGTGGGTAGAGAAGTAGAAGGTTCATTCGAAGGGATATCTATAGTTTTCTCGTTCTTAGTCTCTTTTCCTCCTCTGGTGACCACAAGCATGTCATCGTGCTCATAGGATGAGTGAAAGACAGAATTGTAGATCGCTTCCTCCCTTTGCTTCTCGTCAACTTTTAAAAACAACCTTTTAACATTATCCTCCATGTTTTTAATTAAATCATTTGAAATTCGGAGCAAATAATCATTTTGGTTTTGAAAATCAAGAATTCGTTTGTTTGTATTATTTTGCTCAACCATGAAGTTATTGAAAATCGTATTGTTTAGACGAGAAGTCAATTGGGTAGGAGTAGAGAGAACTAAAGATTGAGACGGGGGTATTGTGGCTAACCGCTGAACGAATGGTTTAGAATGAAAGGATTGGTCAGGGTTTCTACCAGTGGTGTCAAGAATTTCTTCGTTGGCCCGTCTGTTTGGGAAGAACCTTGGGAGTTTCTTCTTTTGCATGGGTTTAAAAGATTCTTGCAAGTCCTTGACAACTTTAAAGATGGATTCGAGTTGAGTTTTCAAGATGTCCAAGGCTTGATCTGAAGTATTCCGTTCCTCTGAAGTGGATTCATCTGGCTCCAAGTCATGATGGTGCATCGTTATCGTCTCAATCAACTTCCAGGCTTCGTCTGAAGTATGTTGCAAGAAGTTTCCGGATGAAGCAGCATCGAGGGTTTGTTGGTGCTGAGGATTTAAGCTGTTGTAGAATGTGCAGACCAGATTCGTTTTAGCCAACTGATGGTTTTGACATCTTCCGATAAGATTCTTAAATCATTCCCAAGCCTTGCTTAATGATTCGTTAGTTTCCTGACGGAAGTTAGCAATGTCGGTCTTAAGCTTGGTTTGCGTGGAAGGAGGAAAGTACTTAGCTAGAAACTTAGTAGCCATCTCTTCCCATGTATGAATCGAATTGGGTTCGAAATCATAAAACCAGGTTAAGGCTCGAGAAGATAGAGAATAAGGAAACAGATGGAGTCGAAGAAGGTCTCTATTGGTTCCTATTATATCGAAGGAGTCGGTAAGGTTGATGAACTTGTTGAGATGGACGTTTGAGTTTTCAACCGAAAGACCATGAAACTAACACTCAGATTTAATCATTTTTATGTGGTGAGTCTTAATTTCAAGGGTTTCGTCGGTTGGTGCTACGATCGGTCCTCCTCGTCCCTCTAGCAGTGGCTTGATTGATGAGGCGAGCGTGATATGGTTCATCATAACTCGTAAGGTAGAAATTAGGGTTACAGAAAAGAAAAACTAATTTAACCTAATTAATCTAATTAACCTAAGGATAAAGCAGGTAACTTCCGGATGATATTGATCTCCCGAAAGGGTCGCTAAATAACTAAGATAACTAAATTCCTAAAGTCGGTCGTTGTAGTCCCCGGCAGCGGCGCCAAAAACTTGTCGTACACCCCGCAGTCGGTCGGATTTTACTCCGGTCGTTGAACCTTCCGGCAAGGGTGCGCGGACAGTGTGTTTTATATTTATTATGCTGGGTATCCGAAGTTTTGATACAACTTAAAGACCTAAAGGGCAGTAAGCGGTATGTATGACTCAGGTGTCGTTCTTCAAACTACAACGGGCATGGGAATCTAGGAGGATTAATTATCTTTTGTAATTTAGCTGGGATTTTTAAAACTTTTTTGATAGGTTGGTTTGTTTTCTAAACTAATTACTAAAATTAAAGACAGAGGTTTGTACGGAGTACGCAGAGAAATCAAGATAAGGAATATGTTTGCTGTGACTTCGGCAATGTTATTTGGATGGATAGTTATGGGGGATAAGGTTACTAGGTGTGATGATTAATCCGGTGAGGTCATAGAAACTTAATTGGTAGATAAAGTATTATGCCTACGACCTTTACTCGGTTTCCCACGTATTTATGTTAACGCTATACCGGATACTCGGGCGTTTTACAGCTTTTCCGTTATACCAATTAGGGTTCCAGATTACTCACTAGATATTCCTATATTTCTTAATGAGCTACAGCTACGATCCTACTATATACCTAACGTAGAGTTGTCCGCAATCAGATATATAATATGTCACATAGATAGCAGTTATAGAATGTCCAGTACACCGGAAGTTCTCCCAAATGTACAGACCAATTCAACTGACAATTATCCTCTAATCCAGGTCCCCATTTACAGACATCCGGAGGACGTTAGTATCATGGCATGAATTGTTCAGTGAACAATAACATGAACAGGGTTTAACCCGCGGAACCGGTTGGGATAATCTGTCTAACGGTCAGCTGAATTGTTCATCATTAATCATACAATCATTACAACTAATACATACATGTTAACCTATCTGTATTATGTTTATTATGTTTACGAAAATCTAATCAGCAGGGCAGTGATAATGTTTACGTATGCCTAGCATGCAATACCTAAGCAACAATCAAACAAGAACATGCAATAGGACGGAACACTAGTCATCATATTAGCTGACTTAATAATCAAATCATGAATATCCCGGAAGTTGTCCCAAAGATACACAACTAACAAGCGTGAACCTAATCTATCTCTAATCCTATGCTTCGTGTCCCTCAGATGTGTTTCAATCAAGGGAACAGCGACCATGTTGAGTTCATTGATCATCATACACAGAATAGTTGGCAATCCTACTTCTAGTAATTGGCCAGGTTCTAGGGAGGAGGATACAAACCACAGCATAAGTTGGATAGATAAACAGTCAGAGGTTCAGCTTATAAGTTCGCAAACAGTTTTAAACTTACACAGACAGAGTAACAGTATGTTTACAATTGGGAATCATTATTTCCACAACGGATTGTGCCCACGACTTTCATAGCTTCCACGTTCCGTACTACACACATTCGTGATGATTCCGGCGCTATACAAATGAAAGCCGTATAACGTTATCTCCGTTGTTTCATAATGGTGTTATCCCCAACTGTATATTATATCATAACTATCCTAACATTGCATACATCACAACAAACATTGATTTGTCTAGCCTAGCATAATTCTAGCATTCATTCCTAAGCATGCATAATAAGAAAGTAAAAGAATAAATGCGAGAGATTGTATTAAACCTGAATACGAGAGTAATACAGACAAATCTTCACAAATCTGAAGTCTCGGAGTAACTCCATACAAAAGCTACTGAGAGCTTCTACTCTAACCTACTAATTCTCCTCTAACTCCTAAGAGTAGTGCTAGAGAGAGAATGCTAACCTAAATCTAGAGAGAGAGAGAGTTTAGAGAGAGAAAGTATGAAAGAATGAAAAATGAGGTGTGTTGAATGAATGAGGGGAGCCCTCTATTTATAGATGAGGAGGTTGAAGCTTGGTACAAGTCCTAAAGCATAAAGAACAAGCATCAAAGCGCATACGGGGGGTACTGGACCAAGGGGGGGGGGGGGTCAAACGGCACCTCACAAAGCAAACACCCACATATACGGCACCCATAGGGCCATATACGGCACCTAGGGTACCGTATACGGTACCTAGGTGCCCAGGGGGGGTTGGTGCTCCGTTTGGCCTCCGCTGATTCCTCGGTTGCTTGGTTCGTCCGTATCTTCTTCGTTTAGGCTCCGATTTGCTTGATTCTTGCGCCGTTGGCTTCGTTTTTCCGTTACGCTTCTAATGACACTGAGTTTGCCAAATTTGGAAGTGTTTAGCTTTTGCGTGTTCCGGATGACGATCGGCGTGCTTCCAGACTGCATATCTTCTCCGTCTTTCGTCCGTTTCTTCTGATTCTTTCACCTCCGATCTTGAATTTCCCTATGGAATCATAAAATATGAATTAAGATCTACTTCCACAAGAATATTAAGAACGGAAAATTTAAGGTGATAGTTTTGCCTCGGTTTGCGTGTTATTTGGATGTTTTAACCGATTTTTGCAGCAGCGTCTATATTTAGACTACCTTGGTGATTTTTGGTAAATAATGATGGTTTTGAAATGTTTTCACCAAAGAATAGTCCAAAAAGTGTGGAAATATACTCTTAAAAACATGACTTTTTGGGTCACATCAGACGCCCTGCAGGTTTCAGTCGATTGATCGACATCATTGTCTTATGAATCATCATTTGTGCTTAGTAGCATCTCATTAGACTCAGGTGAGCCTCATAGCCCCTATTTTAAATGCTTTTACCTAGGGGTGAGATACATGCTCTGTTTTGTTTTACATGTGAACGCAAGTATCAAATTATCACGTATGCTGCATGAGTTGTTTTCATCTAATCAATCAAAGTCCTCTGAAGCATAGTTCTGTTAATATGATTTAGCGTGAATGTTAGTGTATGGTACCATATGAGATTGACAATCCCCGTCCGAGTTAGCAAGCACTAACCTGTCAAACGGACGCATTATCATTTGTTCAGTATTGAGTGTAGATTAGGCACTCATAGAGAGGCACCTCGCTCAGGTCCTTAAAGGTGGATCCTGACCCCTCTGTTAAGCTCAGACTATGTGCTCTTGGCAGTGATACTCATTATTCATTTATTTACATGTTTTGTAAATCAACTCATTAAATCTTGCGGTTCATAAATCATATCTTATCATATTAAACCTGTGAGCTCACCAGCTTTTTAGCTGACCTTTTAGCATGTTATCCCAGGTACTCAGCAGTAGGCTGGACTGCCCATCAGGATACTGTAGCTCGAGTCGCATGCAATCATATAAACATCATGAGATTTCCCTGCATTTCTATATTTTGTATAAATTAGATATGTATTAGAATCTCTCAAATATCTATGCGAACTCGTCTTTTGTAAAACATATGTAGACTTTTACGTTAATCAATGTAATTTGTAAAACGACACATGTAGTGGTTGTTCATTATATATCTGGTGTGCTTTGTTATTGATTAGTCGCGCCCCGAACCGACCCGCTTCCGCAACCCGAATTAGGGGGTGCGACAGATTGGTATCAGAGCCTAAGATTATAGTGAACTAGGTTGCATTAGTGGGCCTAGACTATGACCGTTAGGCAGTATTTTCTGTTAAGTGTGATTGGTTTAAGAGTTACGTCATACAAGTTTAATTTAACATAGCTTGATCAACTATGTACAATTAAATAAAGATGATGTAAGACTTGAAATGGTTATGCTGGAATAGGAATACATTAGTTGACTCTGACCTCGAGAGAAACCGGGACTCATAATTGTTTGTGCTAGACACTCATAAGACTATTATGTGATATATGTATGTATACATGGATAGTCATCGCTCAAGCACTGTACGCTAGTCTATTATATTATATATATATATAGGCACTCACATATCCAAACACTTTGTCATAGAGATGGCAACACACATGCACCGAAACACCTTCTACTTCATCCCGCTCTCAATAACCTCTCTTGGAATCACGAAACTCATAGGTAGCTTGGAGGACCACCGAGTCACTTCGAGCGAGACGTTATCCAACTCACAACAAATCAAATAACCAGGATAGTTAGCACGTAGTTGCTAGTTAGTAGAGATGGTTATTCAACACCTCTTGATTGTTCTATAATGTTGATTGTCATATTGTGATGTTGTATATTACCGCATTTGTATATGTACATCTATGATAATCATCATTTATGGACAATCTCTCACGAACCCTATCCTTCTATTCTCAGGAAAATCATGCCGCCAAAGTCAATGAACTACACCGATGCCCAGATGGCATCCCTCATTTCCCAGGCAGTAACTGAAGCCTTGGCGCGTCAGTCATCAGAGACCTCTGGAAGGACTAGTGATACTGCCAATACCCCTCTTACTGCCAAGCCTTATACCTACAAGGACTTCCAGAACTGCAAGCCTTTGACCTTTAAAGGAACTGAAGGAGCCATCGGCCTAATCAGATGGTTCGAGAAGATGGAGTCCGTCTTCCGCATTAGTAAATGTGCGGAAGGGGATAGAGTTCAGTTCTCCACATGCACCCTTGCTGATGGTGCCCTCACCTGGTGGAACTCTTATGCCCAGTCTGTGGGTATAGATACCGCCTATCTACTTCCATGGGAAGATCTGAAGAAAATGCTCACAGAGGAGTATTGTCCATCTGAAGAACTCCAGAAGCTAGATGAGGAGTTCTGGCATCTCAAGGTTCAAGGAACCGACATTGTTGGATACACTACTAGGTTCCAACAACTTGCAACCCTTCGCCCAGCCTTAGTGAGCACTGAGACCGACAAGGTCAAGAGGTACATCCGCGGTCTTCTGGAACCTGTCCGGGGGAACGTCGCCTCTTCTAGCGAAACCACTATTCAGGGGACAATTCGATTAGCTCATGAGCTCATGGCTATGCAAGAGAGCCAAGGAACCCTTGTCTCGTCTTCTGGGAATAACAACAAGAGAAAATGGTCTGGGAATCAGAACCAGCAGACCTTCAAAAAGACTGAGACTGTCAAGAATGACACATCTGGTTCTGGGGAGAGGAAAGGGTACACTGGAAGTAAACCCTACTGTTCAAAGTGCAATCGTCATCATGATGGTCCTTGTGGTACACCCTGTAACAACTGCAAGAGATATGGACATCTTACCAAAGACTGCCGAACACCTGCAACCAACCCCACCACCAACACCAACAACAACCAACCCCGAGCCTGCTATGAGTGTGGAAACACTGGACACTTCAGGAATGCGTGTCCAAAGTTGAAGAATAAGGGGAACAACAACAACAATGCTAGAGGCAGAGCTTTTGTACTGAATGCTGGAGAGGCCCATGAAGACCCTAATATGGTCACGGGTATGTTTCTTCTCAACAATTTAACTGCTTCAGTTTTGTTTGATACTGGTGCTGATAGGAGTTTTATATCTGAGGAATTTAGCCCACTATTAGACATTTCCCCTGTTGCCTTAGAAGCTAAGTACACTGTAGAGTTAGCTAATGTCAAATTGATTGAGGCCGATAGTGTGTTACCAAATTGCACCCTAAACCTCGCAAACGAACTATTTCCCATAAACCTCATACCCATCGAGATTGGAAGTTTTGACATAGTAGTAGGCATGAATTGGCTATCCAAACATCGAGCTGAAATTGTCTGTCATGACAAAATCGTTCGTATTCCTCTCGTCACTGGTAGTACTTTGATCATGCAAGGGGAGACCGGTGGAACGAGATTGAATATCATATCTTGCATGAAGACTCGCAAGTACCTTAGGAAAGGGTATCAGGTAATCCTTGCTCATGTTATTGAGAAGAAGTCAGAAGAGAAGCGACTTGAGGATGTGCCCATCGTTAGAGACTTTCCAGAAGTCTTTCCTGAAGAATTGCCTGGTCTTCCACCACCAAGGCAAGTTGAGTTCTCAATAGGCCTTATGCCTGGGGGCTGCACCCGTGGCACGAGAACCATATCGTTTAGCCCCTTCAGAACTTCAGGAGTTGTCTATTCAGTTACAGGAACTTCTGGATAAGGGTTTCATAAGACCGAGTTCTTCACCCTGGGGAGCTCCGGTCCTGTTTGTGAAAAAGAAGGACGGTTCATTCAGGATGTGTATCGACTACAGAGAGTTGAACAAATTAACCATTAAGAACCGTTATCCACTTCCCCGTATTGATGACCTGTTCGACCAACTCCAAGGGTCAAGTGTTTATTCAAAAATAGATCTACGATCGGGTTATCATCAGTTACGAGTTCGCGATGAAGATATTCCGAAAACCGCTTTCCGAACTCGCTATGGTCATTACGAATTTCAGGTTATGGCCTTTGGTTTGACTAACGCACCGGCAGTATTCATGGATCTTATGAACCGAGTGTGCAAACCATACCTCGACAAGTTTTTCATTGTTTTCATTGATGACATTCTTATCTACTCACGTAACGAGCAAGAGCACGAGCAGCATCTCAAAACCATTCTAGAACTCCTTAAACACGAGGAATTATATGCTAAGTTCTCCAAGTGTGAATTCTGGATTCAGACCGTTCAATTCCTTGGTCATGTGATTGACAGTCAGGGAATTCATGTTGATCCCTCAAAGATTGAGGCTATCAAGTGCTGGCAAGCACCGACAACGCCGCCAAAAGTACGCCAATTTCTAGGATTGGCTGGTTATTATCGGCGCTTCATTGAAAATTTCTCCAAAATAGCTCAACCTCTCACAACACTGACTCAGAAAGAGAAGAAGTTCAATTGGACTGATAAGCAAGAGTTAGCATTTCAGCTATTGAAGCAAAAGCTTTGCAGTGCACCTATCCTATCATTACCCGAAGGCAATGAAGACTTCGTGGTATACTGCGATGCTTCACATCAAGGTCTTGGTTGCGTGTTGATGCAACGAGGAAAAGTCATAGCCTACGCCTCCCGACAACTCAAAGTTCACGAGAAGAACTACACAACCCATGATCTCGAATTAGGAGCCGTAGTGTTCGCACTCAAAATCTGGAGACATTATCTGTATGGCACGAAATGTACCATCTTCACTGATCATAAAAGTCTTCAGCATATATTTGATCAGAAGGATCTCAACATGAGGCAACGACGCTGGGTGGAGTTGCTCACCGATTATGACTGTGAGATCAAGTACCATCCGGGAAAAGCAAATGTAGTTGCTGATGCCCTAAGTCGAAAGGAGCGCACCAAACCACTTTGAGTTCGAGCCCTCAGTATGACCATTCATAATGATTTAATTATTCAGACTCTTACTGCTCAACTCGAAGCCTTGAAGCCTGAAAACCTCAAAGATGAGGCCTTGCGAAACATGGAGAATCAATTTGAAACCAAACCCAATGGAGTCAAGTACTTCGCAAATCGAATCTAGTTACCTAAGTTTGGAAACCTTCGAGACTTAGTGATGGATGAAGCTCACAAGTCCAAATACTCTATACATCCTGGATCGGACAAGATGTATCATGGCATCAAGGGACTGTACTGGTGGCCGAACATGAAAGCAGAGATTGCCACGTACGTCAGCAAATGCCTCACATGTTCCAAGGTTAAAGCCGAATATCAGAAACCATCCGGCTTGCTCCAGCAACCGGAAATCCCTCAATGGAAATGGGAGCAAATCTCCATGGATTTCATCACAAAACTCCCTAAAACAGCTAGTGGTTACGACACCATTTGGGTGATCGTTGATCGGCTCACCAAATCAGCTCATTTCCTCGCCATGAAGGAAACTGACAAAATGGAACGTCTCACGCGAATCTATATGAAGGAGATCGTATCAAGACACGGCGTTCCAATCTCAATTATCTCTGATAGAGATAGCCGATTCACATCTAACTTTTGGCAATCATTACAAAAGTCATTGGGTACTCGTTTAGATATGAGTACAGCCTATCATCCACAAACCGATGGCCAAAGTGAAAGGACAATTCAAACGCTGGAATATATGTTACGCGCCTGCGTAATCGACTTCGGTGCGAATTGGGAACAGCATTTGCTATTGTGTGAATTCTCATACAACAACAGCTACCACACCAGTATTGGAGCTGCACCTTTTGAGGCACTGTACGGTCGTAAGTGCCGATCGCCTATCTGTTGGACCGAAGTTGGAGATAGTCAACTCACTGGTCCTGAAATCATTCATGAAACCACCGAGAAGATCGTTGGTATCCAGCAACGACTAAAGGCCGCACGTGATCGTTAGAAGAGTTATGCTGACGTGAGACGCAAGCATCTCGAGTTCCAGGTTGGGGATCGAGTATTGCTCAAAGTATCACCTTGGAAAGGTGTCATCCGATTCGGAAAACGTGGGAAGTTAAATCCTAGGTACATCGGACCTTTTGAAATCCTTGAAAGGATTGGTCCAGTCGCATATCGATTGCAGCTACCTCCTCAGCTCAGTAGCGTGCATCCCGTATTCCACATTTCTAATCTTAAGAAATGTCTGTCCGATGAGACACTCATTATTCCCCTCGAGGAGATTCAGATTGACTACAAACTTCATTTTGTCGAGACACCAGTGGAGATCATGGACCGTGAGGTCAAGCAGCTTAAGCAAAGTCGTATCCCTATAGTCAGAGTTCGGTGGAATTCGCGGTGAGGTCCGGAATTCACCTGGGAACGAGAAGACCAGATGCGACTCAAATATCCACAGCTATTCACAGACTCCACTCCATCTACGACTCAGAGCTAAATTTCGGGACGAAATTCTCTTAACAAGGGGAGAATGTGACACCCATCAAATTAGGACTAGTTATTAGATCCTAATCATCCAGTAGTACATGTAATTAGTGCTATGTTTTAGGCTAATTGTATGTATCAATATGTATATTGTTATATATATATATATCAGTACGCGATTTGTTTAAATCGTGCATTTTCAAATCGGCCGAATTTCCGATACACTTTCATACGGACGTTGGTGAAACTTTTTAATAAATAACATAAATCTATTTGGTGATTAAATAGTAGTTATTTACATTATATTATTATGTATTAATAATATACAAAACAATGTACGTTTTGTATAAAACGTAACCGACACGAATTAAACGCGTGAGATACGCCCGACAAATAAAATAATCATAAGTTATATTTTTATAACTTCAAACAAAGTAATTTGATTAAATACTTTCATTATAAATATCGTATTTCAAACCGATAACAAAAACGTGTATTTTAAACGCTACGCGATTAAACATTCGAAACATGAGCACGTAAATCAATACCGACACTATAAACAAACATTTTTATAAATGTTCTCCAAGTATTATAAGTTATACTTCCATCTAAAAATATCGAAACCCGAACGTTATTTAAAACACGTACGTATAACGTTTAAATTACAAACGAACGTTTAAACGACCGGGGAAACGGACACCGCACGGAGCGCAAACTCGGGGAACAAAATTTGAGACAATAACCACCTTGTGGGACCCACACCCCACTGATTTTCAGCTCCAAAAACAAGATCCACAATTTGTGGATCTTGTTGTTGAAAGATTAAACCACAACATCATCACCCATCTCCCTCATTCATGTCTTCACCTCTCTCTCTCTCTCTCACTAAAACACACACACTTGAAACTCTCTCTTCCCTCTCCTCTTGACCAGCCACGCCACCACCATCCACCACCATCAACCACCACCATTTTACTTGAAGGAAGCAAAGGAAAAGGAGCTAGGAAGCTAGTTTGAAGCACCATCATCTCATCTCTCTCTAGATCACCTTCTTTCTTGAAAGAAATTCGTTTTCTCTCTCTAGAATTCCTAGCTTTACATATATATACATGTTTAGTAGTTCATCTAACCATAAAATGTCCAAATATCACTTTGAAAATCGTTTTTAGAACACCTATGTAAAGATGTAGAATCTGTCCAGAATTTTCGGCTCACGGAAACAACTATAACTTGATATCTAGGAAGAATCAACTCTCGACTTCTAAACAAAAGATGTTCCTTAGGATGTCGACTACAACTTTTATTTTTGGCCCTTGGACCAGATCCTCACGGATCATAACTAAAAACACGAGTCTTTGGACTGACTTCACTGTTGAGACGAAACCGACCACCCTTCATATTTATTTTTGTTAAAAATAGTAAACGGACATGTAAAAATACCATAAAATGCAGAAATGATCTAGACATATATGAGAACATGTGTGATTTTTGGTTAGCTATGAATCGGACTAGAAAGGGTCCAAATTGAGAGGTTTATCATGTACAAAAATCTGGAAAACTAACCACGGGGACTGTTTTGGTACTTTTATAAAAACGACCCTTCGAGAAACCCACGAAACGAAACGACAATTTTTATAAACTCATTTAACCATTTTAAGGGTTGGGTAAAAGTTTCGGGTCAAACCGAGACCATTGACCATGTTTTCGACAATGACATATACCTACGACACTTATAATTCATTTTTCAAAATAAGTATCAAACGTCGCGTAACATTTAATACTTATACAATACAACATTTAATCATTTCAAAAATACTTTATAAGTATATCATTTCAACATCATAATAATAATACTTTGGAATTATTATTCGAACTCACCAACGGGCCGTACATAATTACAAAATACAAACAATCCAAAACTAATCATTTGGACATTACTAGTTAAATGAGCAACTAGCAAAGATAGTCTGTTAAGACATCTAATCATTTATCAAAACCTTGCGCGTCTAAGACGCCCTGCAGGTTTCAGTCGATTGATCGACATCATTGTCTTGTGAATCATCATTTGTGCTTAGTAGCATCTCATTAGACTCAGGTGAGTCTCATAGCCCCTATTTTAAATGCTTTTACCTAGGGGTGAGATACATGCTCTGTTTTGTTTTACATGTGAAAGCAAGTATCAAATTATCACGTATGCTGCATGAGTTGTTTTCATCTAATCAATCAAAGTCCTCTGAAGCATAGTTCTGTTAATATGATTTAGCGTGAATGTTAGTGTATGGTACCATATGGGATTGATAATCCCCGTCCGAGTTAGCAAGCACTAACCTGTCAAACGGACGCATTATCATTTGTTCAGTATTGAGTGTAGATTAGGCACTCATAGAGAGGCACCTCGCTCAGGTCCTTAAAGGTGGATCCTGACCCCTCAGTTAAGCTCAGACTATGTGCTCTTGGCATTGATACTCATTATTCATTTATTTACATGTTTTGTAAATCAACTCATTAAATCTTGCGGTTCATAAATCATATCTTATCATATTAAACCTGTGAGCTCACCAGCTTTTTAGCTGACCTTTTAGCATGTTATCTCAGGTACTCAGCAGTAGGCTGGACTGCCCATCAGGATACTGTAGCTCGAGTCGCATGCAATCATATAAACATCATGAGATTTCCCTGCATTTCTATATTTTGTATAAATTAGATATGTATTAGAATCTCTCAAATATCTATGCGAACTCGTCTTTTGTAAAACATATGTAGACTTTTACGTTAATCAATGTAATTTGTAAAACGATGCATGTAGTGGTCGTTCATTATATATCTGGTGTGCTTTGTTATTGATTAGTCACGCCCCGAACCGACCCGCTTCCGCAACCCGAATTAGGGGGTGCGACATGTTTCTAATATGGTAAATGATGGTGTGAGTATTGTTCGTTGTTTATTCGCTCTGTTTTGCTCGTTATTCGGATGTTTTTAGTGATTTTTGTAGCAACGCCTATATTTGGAGCACTTTAGTGAATTTTAGTAAATAATTTTTTTTTGGAATGTTTTCACTAAAGATGTGCCCAAAAAGTGTGGAATATCGTACTTAAAAACAAGACTTTTTGCGTCACATCAAATTATCCCACACTTACACGTTGCTTGTCCTCAAGCAACACTCAGTTTTTGAAAACATTTTAGAGCGAGTCAAAATATTTTAAGAGTTACCACTTCCAAATATAAGTAAGATAAATTCAGGAATATAGGGAAATATAAGATGATCTTCTTAGGCATACTTCCAAATCTCATGATCTTGGAGTACACATGACTAGGCGATCTCACTAAAGTTGGTCACTCAATTCACTCAAATTGTATCGGGTTTCCTATCATTCTAGAACAAACGAAATCGCTCAAATAGCCAGTCATGCAGCACTCATCGTCATAGACTTGATCGAGAATCGGATCTCCACCACTTAGGTGAGGACGGTGCTAATTATCTCAAGACATTCATGAGGGTTGTAGTGTTTGGTGAGGGCTAAAGGGTATGGATAGTGGTGTATTTGGGTCGTAAGGTTTGCTTATCTTAAAACAACTGAGATCATGAACAACTTTATTTTAGAACGGAAAGGAGATAGCTGTTTGTCTTCTATCAGATTCTACTTGTGAGGATGATACTTCGAAGGACTTTTAGCATTATTCTTGCGGAACTATTCTTTTCTTTTCTACTTTTTCTTCTTTTTATTTTCTTTTTCTGCTTTTATACTTTTCTATTTTTTTTCTTTTCTTCTTCAGAATTTCTTTGCCGGAGAATTTCCCAGGATATTTTTCTTCTTTTGATTTTTTCAGAAATCCCTTATCTTGAACATTTCGAGTCTTTTTGCGTTGTCAATTTTACACACCAAGGATTCTCCGGAGAGATGACTTTTGGAGAACACGAAGTGGATATTCTAAAAGATGTTCTTCATAACCTCAGAAATTCTAAGATAAGTTTTGTGGATATTTTTAGGAAGTAAGGTTTAAATATGAGGGTTTTACTTGGCGGATCATCGATACTAAAAATGAGTATCG
Organism: Helichrysum umbraculigerum; assembly: GCA_949592205.1. Classification (NCBI taxonomy): domain Eukaryota; kingdom Viridiplantae; phylum Streptophyta; class Magnoliopsida; order Asterales; family Asteraceae; genus Helichrysum; species Helichrysum umbraculigerum. The sequence continues at coordinate 37,864,572 of CATIUR010000001.1, forward strand.
GAAGGGTTTTGGGCTTTAAGAGATATGTAAAAATGGGGGTTAAATCCTAGGGAATGTCAAGGTCATCTAATTGCACCTATACCGCGTACGGTACACACCAATGTGGTCTCAAAGCGTATGTCAAGAGCAAGTTCTAATTCAGAGATACATGCATCGGCACACACAAGAAATGAATAGTGAAGCATTAAAGATGAATGCTTTTAGGCTCAAGATACCTCACTGCAAATAGGGTTGTATGTGCTTTGTCATTGATATCGCGTAAAAAGTCACGTTTTTACTACCGATATCTCTCTCATTCTGGAACAATACTTGGCATTTGGACTCAAACAATGCACAAATCAGTGATAATATGCCAAGTAGGTCAAAACAAGGTTGCACGAGAAAAATCAAGCAAAACGAGCAAAAAACGAAGATTCCACGCACAATTGAAGATTCAAGACATCAAAACAAGATTTAGGGACAAAGTGCCCACCACTGAGGTTTCTCTTATCAAAGATTTTCGTTTTCAAAATACGAATCCAACAAAAGAAGAATCGGCAAAAACGGATGAAGAATGATGATTCTATGTACGCCGGAAGATTCAAACGATTCGTACGAGACATCCAAAGATCAGAGGCATATTTTTGGGATTTCTTTCCCTCAAATTCTTCGTTTTTGAAAAACAAATCCAACAAAAAAAGAATCAACGCAAATGGACGCATAACGAAGAAAACACGCACGAATCTAGAAACGAAGCAAAAAACGGCGAACCGGGGCGGCAGCACGCCGGCCGCCGCCGGCCACCACACCACCGCCGCCGGCCACAGTGGTGGCGGCACCGGCTGCCTGTCCCCCGTCCCTCTACCGCTTTTTCGTCCTTGCCTGTACTCGCGTGGTACATGTGCTAGACCTTTTCGCAACTTTAGGGTACATGTGCTAGACCTTTACGCACTTTAGGGTACATGTGCTAGCAACTTTAGCACCTTTTGCTAAAGTGCTCCTTGGATTGCTAAAATAAGCCGAATTTCACCTATAAATAGGAGCCACCATGGTTCATTTGAAGACACACCTTGGAAATATACCTTCCATATCTTTCTCATTTCTCTAGCTTCTAGCTTTACTTTCTTATTTTATTTTCTTACTTTAAATTAGTATTAGGCTAGTTTAGGAAGCTTGTTAGAATATAACGAAAGCAAGGAACGTGCTTGTAATCTTTGGTGTAAGATTGGAGCAACTCTTATTAATTCAAGTCTACTCCTTCTCGCATATTAATCTCGGTTATTTCTACCCTTATCTATCTTAATTAAATATGTATGCTTTAATTATGCTAGAGATAGTTTGTGCCATGCTTAGCAAGTAGATTACTATTGTATTTGTTGTGATGTAATTAGCATAAATAATTATGGGATGACCTTAAATATGTCGTGAAATAATATGACGGCCCCTATTCGACTGTTTACTTGATATAGTACTGGAAACGCTTTTGAGCGGAGTACAAATGTATGGAAGTCAGTAAACGACCGAAGGTAGTTGTATGATGGATCGACATTATAAAAATGGAAACTTTATGAATGGACTTGTCTTCTCTTTATGATTTTAAACATAAAACTTATATTCGCCTTTCGATTAACAAACGTGATTGTAACCTTGAAAAGAGGAGTCACGAACCTTAATACTTGGTCAATAGTTATCTGTGTCAAAACTATGGTTTAATTGTAACGTCATGCAATCATCATAAAATGCAATGTGATTATGTGGAATTGCCATTGCCATGAGTATAGTACACTTCCAATCACAATGTACTTATCATGAAAACATCACGAAGCAATTAAATTCACAACGGAAACATCGGTTGACGATTAAATACATTGTGAACTACCATAGTATTTTCTGATACAGTCTGGGTTTAACTTTATGCAAACGCCGTCAGCATTTTAATTAGATTAGTTAGTTTAGATTAGATTAGATTAGATTAGATTAGGTAGGCTATAGGCTAAATAACCATTCACGAAAACCTAGGGATTTGTTAATTGTATTGAGAAAGGCAAGTTTAAAATCCAATTTAAAATGATATTTTTCCTTAACCTATGAAACCTAAAGTAAGGTACGCAAGAAACCTAAACGCTTTCCCTCGCTTATCATGCTTGAGTTTCATTAATAGGAATTAATCAATTAAGTCCAAACATATTTTCTAAGTTAGTTGTTTGCTGGATTTGTAATCCTTATGGTATTAAGAACGTTTAGACTTATTGTGGACTTGCTACTCTATTCCTTCACCCACGAGCGAATGCGTTCAATAATAAGGGCCACTGACTCCCTCACAGGAGAGTGTGGAGAGTTGAGCATTGTCTGTCTGATCAGAATCACGACACCTCAGTTCCTCGTGACATATTAGTTGATAACCGACTAATAAGGAATCTATTGATTATACCGTAAGCTAACAAATCTAGTAAGCATTCCAAATTTAGTTAAATGTTTCCCCCTAAAAGTCATCATCCCATATTATGAGCTAATGAAATCACAACAAATACTACTTTCCATTATCTGATTTATTATTATCTTTTATTCGCTTTATTTAATTTACTTAGTTAACTGAACCAAAACCCCCAAAGCACTCTTTTAAAACCGGTTACTAGAAAAGAAAGATTGATTGGATCACCTCCGTTTCAATTCAGTTTCTCTTTAAGAACGACTCTAGGTCCTACTTACCATCTACTAGCCTTTGGTTCAGTATTAGTAAGTCATACTTAGACCCCAGCAAATATAAATTTAAAACACCCACCGATCGGCGTTGTGATCGCTCGCAACGCCCGCATCAAGTTTTTGGCGCTGCTGCCGGGGAGACTAACTGTCCGATACAGAGGCCCAACCGATCCTTTTTTCTAGTACACCCTTAGGATAAAACCTTATAAAATTCTTTTTTCTTTATTATCTGTTTTTCTTTAGTGTATGACCTGTTCCCCTACATCTGCACCGCTTTTTAACTTTCCTGATCTAGAACTTATAATACGTACCATTCGATGAGAAAAGAAGCAATCTGCACTTAGACAAGAAATGGTTGATCGCATCACTCTCGCTGACAACAGTAAGCCCTCTATTGAAGGAAGAGGAGGCCCAATTCTCTACCCAGAAACCCCAGGACAATCATTCGAGCTTAAGCACTATATCATCCAACTAATCCAAAACCACTGTCAATTCCATGGATTACCAAGTGATGATCCAAACTCTCACCTCGACAAGTTCATATCTCTTTCAAACTCCTACAAACAGAATGGAGTTAGCCAAGATACAATTCGCTTGTATCTTTTCCCTTATTCGCTCACACGTCATGCGCAAACATGGTTTGAAGGTTTAGAAACCGGTTCTATCCCTTCATGGATGGTAATGGCAACGAAGTTTCTAACCAAGTACTTACCGCCCTCTAAACAAACCAAACTCTGAAATGACATCATGAACTTTCGACAAGCTTTTGATGAGTCATTATACACCGCATGGGAACGATTCAAAGGAGCCCTGAAGAAATGCCCCAATCACCAACTCGACAAATCCGCACAGTTGTGTACCTTCTATAATGGTTTAGACCCTAACCACCGAACCACCCTCGATGCTACCGCACAAGGTAGCTTTATGACAAAAACAGACGAAGAAGGATGGAACCATATAGAGAACATGACGATGCATCACCATGATTGGAACTCTGGAGATCACTCAACATCTTCAGCACCTCTCGCTGCATCGAATCCAATTCCAGTCGAAGCAATTAAGGTATTAACAGAGAAAATGGACACACTTGTCAAACAATTTGGAGAACTTAAGAAGCAACAACACCAAGTACACCAAGTGCAAGCCTACCAAAACTGCACCAACTCGTAACCATCTAATGAATATCAAGTTGAATATGAAGAGGCAGACGGCACCGTTTACTATTCTCAGTTTCCCGCTCGACCACAAAATTTTCCACCGGGTTTCAACTAAAACAACAACCAACCTAGAGGACCTCCATTCCCACAAAGAAACAACCCACCTTACCAACCCCGATACCCACCTAGATACCCACCTTACCCACAACAACCACAACTTCCCTACAACCAACCCCTTGAACTTCCTGGACCCACTTCAGACACAAACCAAACTCCTGACCAACCCAACAATACAAATGCCCCAGCTTCAAGTTCAGATGACGCCTTCACCCAGTTCATGCAAGGCCAACACATACTCAACCAGAAGACGTCCGCTAGACAAGATCAAACCGATCTCTTTATGAGAAATCAGTTGGCCGTACTAAAGAACTTGGAAGCTCAAATTGGACAATTGGCACAACGTCTTGAGAACAGACCCAGAGGAAGTTTGCCTAGCAACACGGTTCACAACCTACATGTTGAGTAAGCAAAGCAAGTTACCACCACCAAGGAAGTAGCCACTCCACCACCTGCTGCTGTCACAGTAAAGGAAAAAACCAGAGATCAAGATACCAGTTGTGGAAACCACTCCGACCATGAACAAAGAGGTTAGAATCCCCTACCCCGCTAGACTTAAGGTCCAACCTAAGAAATTATCATCCTTTAAGTTAGACGGAAAATTCCTTGATACTATGTCTACAGTTCCCGGTCGTAATAAATATATTAGAAAATTGCTGCCCACTAAGGATAAACTGCCCGAAGTAAACAACATTCCCCTTAGTTCTGAAAGCTCAACCCTACTTAAGAATAGCCTTCCCGAAAAACTAGGAGACACCGGTAGATTTACACTCCCTTGTTCTATTTACCAATCCGGGGACATAAGCGCCTTAGCCGACCTAGGAGCTAGCATTAACCTTATGCCCTACTCCCTGTTTAAAAGGCTAGAACTTGAAAATTTGAAACCAACTAAGATGACTGTCCAGCTAGCTGACCAATCCGTTAGGTACCCAAAAGGAATAGCTGAAAATGTCTTAGTTCAAGTTAACAAATTCTTCTTTTCTACGGATTTCGTGGTAAAGGATATCCACTAGGACATAAACATCCCGATTATCCTTGGAAGACCATTCATGAACACAGCTAGAGCAGTAATTGATGTGTATAACCACACGATTGTTCTACGATCGCATGGCGAAAGCATCACTTACAAGATCGACCAACCAGAATGCACCCCAGAACAAGAAGATTGTTATGCTATATCGACAGGCAGAATGACCTATAATGACAAATCAGAGCCCGAAGAAGAGCAACGTTTCACCCGATCGTCAGTTTTCATTTCTGACACTGAAACTGACCCAGAAGAGGAAGAGGAATATCAAGAAGCAGAGGAAGACGTAGAATCTGAAGAAGAAGAAGAAGAATCAGAACCTGAAGAAGAAGAGGAAGAACCTGCTGAGGAAGAAGAAGAAACTGAAGAGGAAGAAGAAGAAATGGACGAAGAGTCTGAAGAAGAAGAGGAAAGATATGAAGAAATAGAGGAAGATGAGGATTCACCACAAATGGCTGAAGTCAAAAGGATACAATGCTCCGAAGACAACAACTCATCAGATGAATCCGTTGATTATGAATCCGTTCGTCAACACTTCAGATCAACTCATCTCAAGAGAATGGAGACCATGCTTGATTCTCATCTTGACCCTTCGAAACCTTTCACCCGAACCCGAATCCGAGATATAGATACTTTTGAAGAAGAATTCCGATCATCAAGCACCCCGGATATATACGCTAAACTCCTACAAAGAATCGCTGCTTATAAGGAAACTCAAACGGGTGGCTTTATTGAAGAAAACCTTCAAGATTCAATCACGGAAGTCAGGACCATCGAAGTTGACAGTTCCCAACCTTTCAATAACGCGCCCTCAGATGAAGAATTCCACCAATTTCCAGATTCGCGTAATGCAGATTCTGAAAGCGAAAACAATGATGACGACGATTATATCGACGTCATTGTTAATGCTCTATTCCAACAACTCCCCCTGCTCCAGCAAATTCTCCTACCTCCTCAACTGAAATAATACGAGTCCCCCTCATAGATACCCACCAAGAGTTGATTGACTTGATTGATGAATATGACGATGTCCGCATCATCGTAGAGGCTATCAGAGAATCAACAAATGACTACACCACCGCCCAGAGACACCTGATAATCGCCAGCTTTGGAGTGCAGGAATCTCGCACTCTACGCAGGCATATCCAAGAACTATCAGATTCCCTTCAAGCTCAAATTATAAGAGAAGCTCAACAGCCAGAAAGACCCCACTACCCGATGGGAGAAGTCGAATTCTGCAGCAACCAGAGGCAAATATACCAAAAAGTATATTGTGCCCTAGCCGGATCAGCTTTTCCTTACTCATCGAGTCAGAAGGCTACACTAGCATCAATGAGGACCCATCTAGAAGGAGCTACTGGAAACCCGCAGAATTATGCTGATATCAGAATGGTGGGAGATCTTAGAACCCTTCTAGATCTCATCGAGACTGGAAAGCACCTCACAGCTTCAGAAAACTATAGGATAGTCATTCATTCCACCATTTATCATCATGTTGAGCTGATAATTGATGAACTAGACCACTCAGTATACGAAGAAGAAACCCGTGAAGTACCAAGATTCATTCCACACTTGTCACAAATCAACCTGGCAACTTATGTTACAACTTGACTACGCGGAATGTACACTGAAGAAGATATAGAAATTGATGTTTACCGCAATGGATATAGCGAGATATTCAGCAAACTAATCTACATCTTCACAGACTCGGACTTTCCCTTCAACCGCGAGCAACATCAACTCATCGGGTAAGTATGCCAAGCAATCAGATCATTTGGAGGAGATCCTTTGGCTAGTGACTTTGAAGAAGTGAAAACACAGTTCACGGCCCTAATCGCCTCGATAGGTAGAAACCACCCCCAGCGTGAGATTGTTCAAACTCACACTTGCACAAGAATTGACCCTAATGGACCAGTCACACGGTCAGTTAGATACATCAGCTACGGGATGGCAATCCTCGATCGATTGGCCACTGATCTCTTCAAAAGCTTCAGGATGGAATCCACCAATCCACCAACCCTAATTGCTGACATGATAGAGCAATTCCTTCGATACTTTCCTCTACGTTACATCCTACCTAGGAGCCACGGTGACCACTCTGGTGCCCGGGATGCATCCAGCATCATCTGAAGAAGAAAGGAATAAGTCGAGCTCTCGACTTTAAAAGAGCGCTTCTTGGTAGGCAACCCGTGTTTTACATTTCTGCAAATTTTACTTTCCAAGAAGTGATGAAATCTCCAACTATCTTTCACACTCGGACATACAAAGAATACCTCCTCCTTCAAGGAAGTATCATCATCTTATATCCGACGTGTTCACACCTATGAGACCAATCACAAGAAGACTTGATCAAGAGTGCACCCAGCAAAACGAAGTCCGGCAAATGCAAACCAAGGAAAACTGCAACTACCGAGGAGTACTTGTATACCAGTCTCTTTCTTTCGTTATAAATTACCATATCCAACATGCTTATCACTAAGTGTGGGATTCAAACCCAACACACACTGCTAAAAGAATACGTCTTAGATGTTTCAAAACCTAAGTGTGGGATTTTACCCCAAGTCAGAGCTTGGAATAACATCGAGGGTGATGTTCCTTTAAGTGTGGGATAGCGGTAGTTATACTACTATAAAATGGATAATGGTATATGCTTGATTCTAAACTCGCTGCTCTTTAGACCATCCTTTTTCAAAAAGTAAACAAAATTTTTAAAATTTAGTTAAAAATATGTTGAAAATGATAATTTTAGACAAAGAATGATTTACTTTGGGGAAGAAGAATAAATAAAATATGAATTCCATTGAAAAAATTAGTTTAGTAATCCCATAAAGAGCATCGCATGACTAGGCACACAACAACCCAACTTTCGATTCGTGAGGTATCTTGAGCCATATAAAGCATTCACTTTTAATGCTTCACTTTTTCGATTCTTGAGTGTGCCGATGTATGTGTTTAAAATCAGAACTTGCTCTTGATATGCATTTCGAATCCGAACTGGTGAGTCAAAAAGGATATCGAGTCACATCATTCTTAAACCCGTCCATACACCCAAAAATGAAAATACGCTATCCCTACTCTCTCAAAAGCATCCCTCAAACTCCATAGAAAGTTCCAAAGATGAATGAAGAGAAGCTACAAGGATATGACGTCGAAAAAAAAATCAAAAGAAAAGAATTCGAAGAAAAGAAAGTCAAATGGAGAAAAAGACTCATTCCAAAAAAAAAAAAAAAATCATGAGAAGAGGGCGTCAATCCTCCCCAAAATTCCAGCTTTCCTCTTCACAAAAAAAAAAAATATAAACCTATGAAAAACCAACACAACCCCCTCTCATATCACCAACACCCCACTCCAAAAACCCTACATCACTTCTCCTAGAATGATTGTGGCTAGATCGACTTCGCGCTCACTTAAAAGGTAACGATTTGATTCTCGATCAAGCCTATGACGAAAAACGATACATGACTGGCATTCTGAGTGATTGATATAGCAGAATAGGAAACCCTAAACACTTTGAGTGATTGGAGTGACCACCTTGAGAGGATCGCCTAGTCATGTATCCAAGATCAAAGATCGAAAGCATGCTCCCAAATATTACAACCCTACTTTCTCAAAAGCACGAATATTTTATTTCTCCAAAACCCCCTAAGTAAAAATTTCCACCCTAAAATATTTCATTATCTACTTATTTTTAAGCATGCTTGAAATTCGAGTTTGCTTGAGGACAAGCAAAGTTCTAAGTGTGGGATACTTGATATCGCGTAAAAAGTCACGTTTTTACTACCGATATCTCTCTCATTCTGGAACAATACTTGGCATTTGGACTCAAACAATGCACAAATCAGTGATAATATGCCAAGTAGGTCAAAACAAGGTTGCACGAGAAAAATCAAGCAAAACGAGCGAAAAACGAAGATTTCACGCACAATTGAAGATTTAAGACATTAAAACAAGATTTAGAGACAAAGTTCCCACCACTGAGGTTTCTCTTATCCAAGATGTTCATTTTCAAAATACGAATCCAACAAAAGAAGAATCGGCAAAAATGGATGAAGAATGAAGATTCTACGTACGCCGGAAGATTCAAATGATTCGTACGAGACATCCAAAGATCAGAGACATATTTTTGGGATTTCTTTTCATCAAAGTCTTCGTTTTTGAAAAACGAATCCAACAAAAAAAGAATCAACCCATATGGACGCATAACGAAGAAAACACGCACGAATCAAGAAACGAAGTAAAAGATGGCGAACCGGGGAGGCAGCACGCCCGCCGCTGCCGGCCACCACACCACCGCCGCCGACCACAGTGGTGGCGGTGCCAGCTGCCTGTCCCCCGTCCCTCTACCGCTTTTTCGTCCTTGCCCGTACTCGCGTGGTACATGTGCTAGACCTTTTCGCAACTTTAGGGTACATGTGCTAGACCTTTACGCGCTTTAGGGTACATGTGCTAGCAACTTTAGCACCTTTTGCTAACGTGCTCCTTAGATTGCTAAAATAAGCCGAATTTCACCTATAAATAGGAGCCACCATGGTCCATTTGAAGACACACTTTGGAAATACACCTTCCATATCTTTCTCATTTCTCTAGCTTCTAGCTTTACTTTCTTATTTTATTTTCTTACTTTAAATTAGTATTAGGCTAGTTTAGGAAGCTTGTTAGAATATAACGAAAGCAAGGAACGTGCTTGTAATCTTTGGTGTAAGCTTGGAGCAACTCTTATTAATTCAAGTCTACTCTTTCTCGCATATTAATCTCGGTTATTTCTATCCTTATCTATCTTAATTAAATATGTATGCTTTAATTATGCTAGAGATAGTTTGTGCCATGCTTAGCGAGTAGATTACTATTATATTTGTTGTGATGTAATTAGCATAAATAATTATGGGATGACCTTAAATATGTCGTGAAATAATATGACGGCCCCTATTCGACTGTTTACTTGATATAGTACTGGAAACGATTTTGTGCGTAGTACAAATGTATGTGTGACACCCGTCAAATTAGGACTGTGATTAGTGTCTAATCAACTGTTAATGCATGTAATTAGTTTTATGTTAGGCTAATTAATGTATCAATCATTATATATATTGTTGAATATATACAAGTATTATACGATTTGAATAAATTGTACAAGTTTCAAATCGAATGGATTTCGATTAAATTAAATACGGACGTTGGTGAACAATTATATTAAATAATATAATGTTATTTAATAGCGCTATTATATCCAAAATATTATTTTGATAATATTTCGTATTCAAATTCGTATCGTACAAGTAACATTTACGCGATTAAAATATTAAGCGCGCAAACAAAATGAAACAAGCTTAAGATTATATCTTATAACTCAAATATAAAGTATTTTACAAAATACTTAAGCCAAATTATCGGATATTTATTTGAATTTTAAAACGCATATTTAAAGGTAATTAATAATAAATTAAACATTTAAACGATCGGGAAAACGAGCACCGCACGGAACGCGAATACACGGAGTTAAAATTTGGTGAAGCCCACTTCGTGGACCCCACCGATTTTCAGCCAAAAAGGGGGAAACCCCCTCCCCACCTTCATTTCATCATCATCATCTTCCCTCTCTATTCTCTCTCTTTCTTTTCTCTTCCAAACTCCATCACCCAACCACCACCAAAAATCAACAAAAACTAACATCAAACACTCTCAACACCTCAAGCTCGTTTGGAACAAAAGAACCACCGCATCACGATCTACCTTTCTACCTTTCCGGAATTTCATTTTGCCATTTTGTAAGTTTTCGACAAATCTCGAAACTCTTCGATTTCAAGTATTTTCGACTTATTATTGTTTCTATAAGCTTAAAATGTCCTAATATGGGTTGGGTAAAAGATTTGGACCGAACGGAAACCGGAAAACTCGTTTTCGACACATTTTCCGGCCAGATTTATGCGACTGTAACGTCGCTTTTGGACCCAGATTTATGCGACGTCAGCTTCAACGTCGCAAAACCCCTCGTGACGTCGCATGGTGCGACGTCAGTCACCAAGTCGCATTAAATTGCGACGTCGCATATAGCGACATCAGCCTTAACGTCGCTAATTCCTCACAACGTTGCACATAGCGACACAGACCTTAACGTCGCAAACCGAACCCACGTCGCATTAGCGACGCAACACCCTACGTCGCATTGAATTGCGAAGGTCGCATAAAGCGACGTACACGCCCACGTCGCACCTTACATCGCATGCTACGTCGCACAAAACAGAACCTTGAAAACTCAGATTTTTACTAAGTGTAGAAACCTAAGATTTTCACTTGATTTTACCCAAAGTTCAAATCTAAAGTGCGTTTTTCCCTCGACCCCAACCGGAAGACCGTAACGTCGCTTTTGGACCCAGATTTATGCGACGTCAGCTTCAACGTCGCAAAACCCCTCGTGACGTCGCATGGTGCGACGTCAGTCACCAAGTCGCATTAAATTGCGACGTCGCATATAGCGACATCAGCCTTAACGTCGCTAATTCCTCACAACGTTGCACATAGCGACACAGACCTTAACGTCGCAAACCGAACCCACGTCGCATTAGCGACGCAACACCCTACGTCGCATTGAATTGCGAAGGTCGCATAAAGCGACGTACACGCCCACGTCGCACCTTACATCGCATGCTACGTCGCACAAAACAGAACCTTGAAAACTCAGATTTTTACTAAGTGTAGAAACCTAAGATTTTCACTTGATTTTACCCAAAGTTCAAATCTAAAGTGCGTTTTTCCCTCGACCCCAACCAGGGGCCAGCCCCTTGGACCCCGCCAGGGGTTGCCACCCCTGGAACCCCGCTTACCAGGGGCGCTGCCCCCGGACCCCCGTACTTAGATTCCGTAAGCACATTTCTCACCAAGTGTTGAACTTGCACAATTTCAAATACTCGTGCGATACGACTTCTAAAACACATTGAAACATACTATTCAAGTATAACGTTTCGAGACCAAAATTATAATGATGAGATTATTATTACAAACAATCACCAACGGGCTGTACGCAATTTCAAATACACAATTCAATCAACTAAGTCGTAGTAACTTAGACAATTCAATCAACTAAGTCGTAGTAACTTAGACAATTCAATCAACTAAGTCGTGGAAACTTAGACAAGTCAATCAACCAAATTGGGGTATTTTGGACATTATAGCTGGACAAACAATTACAAGGTATTCTTTTAGGATACCAATACAATTAATAACCCTCGCGCGTATTGAACGCCTTCAGGTTACAAGTCTTCAGACACCAATTTACAGTAATCAATTCAAGCTTATTTCAATCAACACTCAAAGGCTCAGGTGAGTCTCATGGCCCCTATTTTACTGCTTTTCAATCAGGGGTGTGATATTATTGCTCGTTTTGTTTTACAAGTTGAATGCAAGTACAAATCAAATCAAATACTACATGAGTTTCAAGCTAATCAATTTAAAGCCCTCCATAGCATAGTCTGGTAATACGTAGTAGCGTGAATGTTAGTATATGATATCATATAGGATTGACAATCCTCGTCTGGGTTAGCACGCACTAACTGGTCAAACGGACGTATTAGCATTTAGGAAGAAGAGTGTAGATTAGGCACTCGTAGGAGGCATTCAAGTTGGGTTTCCTTAATTGGACCTGACAACTCAAGTTAAGCTCAGACTATGTGCTCATGGCTGTATAACTTTTATTTTGCTTAATTGCATTTTAAATTCAATTATAAATCTTGCGGTTCATACAAATATGTGTTGACATACAAACCTATGAGCTCACCAGCGTTTCGCTGACCCATTTTAGCATGTATCATAGGTAACCAGCTGTAGGTTGGACTATTCAATCAAGGCGAATTAGCTCGAGTCAACATGCAAACAATCAGAGATTTAGCTGCATTATTATATTTTGTATAGATTAATTATGTACTTAAATCTCTCAATTTCAACCGAGCTAATGTAAACAACATTTTTGATGTATACTTTTGGTTTAATCAATACAAATGTAAAACGACGCATATAGTGGTCGTTCATTATATCTTATGTGCTTTGTATATTGATTAGTAACACCCAAATTCGTGCTTCCGCTAAACAGTAAATTTGGGGGTGTTACAGTATGGAAGTTAGTAAACGACCGAAGGTAGTTGTATGATGGATCGACATTATAAAAATGGAAACTTTATGAACGGACTTGTCTTCTCTTTATGATTTTAAACATAAAACTTATATTCGCCTTTCGATTAACAAACGTGATTGTAACCTTGTAAAGAGGACTCGCGCGAGTTTAATTCGGCAACCAAATAAACGTCAATAGTTAATTTGACAACTTAAATTAAGTATTTTAAATAATACTTCAATGAAAATTTACCCAAAATATATTGCGTCTTAAATCGATAACAAAAACGTGCAAAAATAACGTTACGCAATTTAACCTCCGTAAATCGAGCACGCAAATCGAGACCGTTAAATTAACGGAACATTTTTATAAATGTTCCAAGTATTTAAACTTTTATATCAATTAAGAATATCAAAATTTAAATCGTTGAGTAAACACGTACAATTAACGTTTTACGTACGAATAAACATCGAAACAATCGGGTAAACGAACGGGAAACATAACAAATTAAATGGTAAATAAGAAAATGACTAAAATACCCCTTGTGGGCCCCCTTGGTCGTTCTCCTCCTCCCCCATGTGACACCATGTGGTCACCACCCACATGAGCCACTAAAATTCCATGCAAAACCATGATTACACTTACACTTACAAACAAAGGGATAACATGCAATTGATCTCATTTTCATTTTTAACAAATCATTTAGTTTTCTCTCAAAAATACACTCTCATAATCTCTCTAATCTATGGAAAAACTCAGCCACCATCATCACCTACAACCACCACAAACCACCATTTAAACACCAACAATTTTCAAAGAGGAATCAAGAACAAGCTTGTTTTTCACCATCCTCATCTTTGCTCCATCATTTCCTTTGTAAGAATCATCAAACCTTTCACTAATATACTTTAATGTTGTTTATTTATGGGTTTTATACCTCCACTATCATTATTATGTCCAAATATAAACTTAAAAATCGTTTTTATATAACATATGTTAACATGCACAAATCTGCCCAGAAAAGTCAGACTCAAATAAAAATTCGTAAGTGACTCATAAATTAAGAAGTGACTCATAAATTGAGAAGTGACTCATAAATTAAGAAGTGACTCATAAATTGAGAATTGACTCATAAATAGACCAAGTTTGACCAGGTTTGACCAGTTGACCAGGTTTGACCAACGAGTTGACCAACTTGACCTATAGTTTACGGCTTATACAAACTGAAATAATCTGTTTGCAACACACGATATGTACTGATGAATAGTATACAACAAAATAAACTTGATAATAATGTCTAAATGAATTATTATTACAAACTTTCACCAACGGGTCGTACACGTTTTTGATAAACGAACTTGAATAACTTATTTGGACATACTAGTTGATGAACTAGCTCTAGGTGGACAATAACCCTCCTCCTACATGATTGGCTTAAGTGGACATTAACCGCCACTTATACAATCGCTATAGATGGTCTTATGAGACATCTACTTACACAACCTTATACGTTTAGGACGTTAGAGGGTTGCACACCGGCTTACTTGCTTATTTGATATTTGCTTGCTACCTGCTAAACACTGGTGAGTTTCATAGCCCCCTTTTTACTTGTTTTTGAACTGTTTTGGGGTGAGAATACATACACATGCTTTTACAGATTTTTACTTAAACAGAAGCAGAAACTTTTACAGATTTTACTTATGATTGCTAGAAACAAACACAGAAACTTAAACAGAAATAGAACATATACTTATTGCATGAGTAGCAGAACTAATCCACTAATAAGTCCTCAATTTCATGGTTCATTAATTTTTATGCGCGAATAATTGTGAATAGTACTATTGGGATTGACAATCCCGTCCGAGCTGGTCGCTTAAGCTAACCCACGGGCGCATAGTTATTTGATTCAGGATGTGTCCCGGATTAGACATATAGAGGCAGCAGAATTTGTTAAAGCTTCGAATACATGAGCTCATGGCAATACTAAACACGACTATAGTATACAATACTATAGTATACAGAATCTTTATTATACAGAAACTTTGTTATGCCGAACTTGATTTAACACAGAAACTCTGTTTTACAAAACTCTATTTTACAAACAGAAAACCTTGTGTTTACATGATTCCTTTACAGATTAAACCTATGAACTCACCAACTTTATGTTGACCCTTTTAGTATGTATTCTCAGGTTTACAGACGCAGTAGGACTACCCACAGGAAATAGGACAGTAGGATGCTTTTGGAAAGCATAGCTCGAGTCGCATATTTTCAAACAGAAGATTTAAATTGCATTATGACATTTTGTATCAACGATTATGTATTATAAATCTCTAGACTATGTTTGCGAACTTTAGAAACTTATGTAAACTTTTATTTATGGAATGTAACGTTTTCAAACGTTTCATATAGAGGTCGTTTGCTTTAATCTTTGTGTTGTGATATTTGATTTGGTCGGCACCCCCGTGACACCTCATACTTCCGCTGCCACGTGTTTTGGGGGTGCGACAGATTGGTATCAGAGCCTAAGGTTATAGCGAACTAGGATTGCATTAGTGACCTAGACTATAACCGTTAGGTTAGTATTTCTTGTTTGGTATGACTGGTTCAGTTATTGCATCATTTGAATTTAATTTAACATAGCCTGATCAACTATGTACAATTAAACGAGATTCGATGCAAGACCTGAAATGGTTATAGTGAACGAGAATACAGTAGCAGACGTAGACCGAGGATAGAACGGGACCAACCTTTGTACGTGCTTATGTACTAGGTTTTTATATGTGCATATAAATATAACCTTAAGTTACAAACTTATCCGCCACATTTCATGACAACCACTCCCACTGCTACGTCATCCGACACAGAAAACTAGACTCAAAACTTACCTAATACTGTGGGGACTTCCACGGAAACCTACTCGCCTAATCGTATCGGGCAACGACATAATCGAATAGGGCTCACTTGAGGAGAATCCACCTGAGGATTCTCCACCCAAACAAGTGACAACTACCTCACCCTCTCCCTTCCGCTCTCATCCAAATCATTCGGCAACACGTATGGAATTAGAACCTCGCGAGAATTCGTCACCTAGGCGCGTTACATTTACTCCGTTTACTTCGCACACTCCCTCTCACTTTTATCATAAACCTATGAATCACGTGTGTTACACCCGACTAGAAGGACCAATAGACCACCTCAAATTAGACCTTATCCTATCTATACTACTACTACTGATACTCCAACCTCTAGGAACCGTCTTCGTGCAGATGTCCGACGATGAAATTGGTTAACCACAACTCTTGAGACGCGGGGAATCATCCAACATGCATACCCCTCAATACGCACATGAACCCGCTCATCATACCGTTTTGGGTACTAGCTGCTAGGCTACGCCGCCACGAGAATAGAATAGACACTATGGATTTTTCACAGACGTAAACTTTCAACCGATATTTGACAAAACGGAATTTTCAACACCTTTCAATAACCAGAGCTTTCAACGAATGTTTGTTAAACAAAGTCATTCAACGTGCTGACAAGAGTTTCCAACGTATTTCGGTTGACATTAAGTTTTCAACAGATATTATGATGACATTTTTAACAAATAAAAACCGTACCTATAAACAAATACTTGATTTTCACTTAAATTTTCTCAAAGATCTATGTTTTCTAATGAACGATAACGACTTATACTTTGAAACACCTGCGGGTCTTCTAACGATTTACATATTGGAAATACGTTTACAACGATTTATATTGGATGTGATCCAATAAATTACTCATAACTTGCGAATTGTTTACAAACTGGTTTATTGACAGTTTTAACAAACTATTTATAGGAATCCAATTACTACTTTCATTTTTCTTTTATCAAGATTTGATCATTACTTTGACTTGTACGTCAACAAATTACCCAATACCCGAGACATAATACACGCTTCCAACTACGATTCCTACAACGAACCACATAAGAATGTTTTTCTACTACGAACCCTATAGTAAATGACCTTACTACGACCGACTAATTAGGAATATTTGTCCTACTTATAGTACACGGGGATAATTTTCCAAACGTATACGAACGGATGTGTTTACATCATGAAATAACAACCAGAACAACAACGCTTGACAGATTCCATAACATTGTTACGGGTAAGTTACCTCTCAATAACTTGTCTATTTTCAATCTTATTCGGTACTAAATTACACAATCACGCCCCACAGACTTAGAAGCTAAGAATAACGCATAAATAACAGATTGATTTTAGCTGTGTAATCATAATTCAGAACCTCACTTCGACATAAGCAGACGAAACTTTTCTCCATAGACCTAATAACCCATCGGAATTTCCATTCCCTTTCCTTTCTCGATGCCATCTAAGAATCCCATCTGAATAGTTGCCATGAGAAACCTATTGCATTCTTACCGTTACCAGTAGAACATCGATCTAACGTGGGGAGAAAAGTTAAACAAGAATTGTTTCATTAAGAAACCTACAGAAACCTTACAACAGAAAACCAAGAACTTAGAACCTGATGGCTTACCCATCATCAAGGCCCGGTGAATCTCAAGACGAGGTCCGAATTCACTAGAACCACCCACTTACTCTCTCACTGACCCCACATAGACCGTGACTGAAAACAAATTTCGGGACGAAATTCTCCTAACAGGGGGAGAATGTGACACCCGATGATTTAGGGTATTTGTTACACCTACTTGAAACTCTAAATTACTTGTATTTAGTTTTTATTACGCTAAATATTTGTAATATCATATGTATATGAATACACGCTTACGTGATTATGTGTTTAACTGTAATTACGCAAAACGATCAGATGGATTCCGACACAATATACGACGTTGGTGAAAACATTTCTATGAATAACTTTAGCCTATTTTAAGAAGTTATTTATCATTATTTATTATTTTATTAAACTAATACACGAAAAACCTAGACGTTTTGGTTAAAACGTCTCAAACGCAACGAAAACGTGCGAGTTTAATTCGGCAACCAAATAAACGTCAATAATTAATTTGACAACTTAAATTAAGTATTTTAAATAATACTTCAATGAAAATTTACCAAAAATATATTGCGTCTTAAATCGATAACAAAAACGTGCAAAAATAACGTTACGCAATTTAACCTCCGTAAAACGAGCACGCATATCTAGACCGATAAATTAACGGAACATTTTTATAAATGTTCCAAGTATTTAAACTTTTATATCAATTAAGAATATCAAAATTTAAATCGTTGATTAAACACGTACAATTAACGTTTTACGTACGAATAAACATCGAAACAATCGGGTAAACGAACGGGAAACATAACAAATTAAATGGTAAATAAGAAAATGACTAAAATACCCCTTGTGGGCCCCCTTGGTCGTTCTCCTCCTCCCCCATGTGACCCCATGTGGTCACCACCAACATGAGCCACGAAAATTCCATTCAAAACCATGATTACACTTACACTTATAACCAAAGGGATAACATGCAATTGATCTCATTTCCATTTTTAACAAATCATTTAGTTTTCTCTCAAAAATACACTCTTATAATCTCTCTAATCTCTGGAAAAACTCAGCCACCATCATCACCTACAACCACCACAAACCACCATTCAAACACCAACAATTTTCAAAAAGGAATCAAGAACAAGCTTGTTTTTCACCATCCTCATCTTTGCTCCATCATTTCCTTTGTAAGAATCATCAAACCTTTCATTAATATACTTTCATGTTGTTTATTTATGGGTTTTATAGCTCCGCTATGATTATTATGTCCAAATATAAACTTGAAAATCGTTTTTATATAACATATGTTAACATGCACAAATCTGCCCAGAAAAGTCAGACTCAAATAAAAATTCGTATAAAATCGTATACTAAGAGTTAGACAACGCATTTTTTTTCAAAAATCTTCGTATTGACTACAACTTTCGTGTTTTACACTTTTACCAGATCTCTACGTATTTTTGTCTATAACATGATCTTTGAGTCTGGTCTGGAAGTTTTTGAAAACCGAGTACGGTTCATACGCGAATTTATTTAAATATGTAAATAGACACTATGGTTGCTGTAAAAATTATATGTTAGACCAGAAACCTTGATGATCAGTTGGTAAAATTTGTGAGACTTAATTTGGACAAGAAGTGGTAGAAATAAATGGCGAACCAAACCGACAAAAGTCGAAAATAAGAAATATTGAAATCTTAAGTTGCATGTTAAAAACCGACACTTCGGGTGAACTCCGACACGAACCGACAAATTTTA
Source organism: Helichrysum umbraculigerum (assembly GCA_949592205.1). NCBI lineage: Eukaryota > Viridiplantae > Streptophyta > Magnoliopsida > Asterales > Asteraceae > Helichrysum > Helichrysum umbraculigerum. The sequence continues at coordinate 37,883,941 of CATIUR010000001.1, forward strand.
TGGACTTTACAAACTGATGAATGGGTTAGGTAAAAGTTTCGGGTCAAACCGGTTAGGTTTGACCAAGTCAACAAAAATGGCTCGGTTTATAAAAACGACAAAACTTACTATTTTTGGAAAGTGGTAACAAAAATACGTTTGGATGGCTTAATTAATGTCTTTGACCAAAAACAAGACTTGAAAAGTTTCCTAAATTAGAAGGGACTCACAAAATCAGTAAGTGACTCATAAATTAAGAAGTGACTCATAAATTGAGAATTGACTCATAAATAGACCAAGTTTGACCAGGTTTGACCAGTTGACCAGGTTTGACCAACGAGTTGACCAACTTGACCTATAGTTTACGGCTTATACAAACTGAAATAATCTGTTTGCAGCACACGATATGTACTGATGAATAGTATACAACAAAATAAACTTGATAATAATGTCTAAATGAATTATTATTACAAACTTTCACCAACGGGTCGTACACGTTTTTTATAAACGAACTTGAATAACTTATTTGGACATACTAGTTGATGAACTAGCTCTAAGTGGACAATAACCCTCCTCCTACATGATTGGCTTAAGTGGACATTAACCGCCACTTATACAATCGCTATAGATGGTCTTATGAGACATCTACTTACACAACCTTATACGTTTAGGATGTTAGAGGGTTGCACACTGGCTTACTTGCTTATTTGATATTTGCTTGCTACCTGCTAAACACTGGTGAGTTTCATAGCCCCCTTTTTACTTGTTTTTGAACTGTTTTGGGGTGAGAATACATACACATGCTTTTACAGATTTTTACTTAAACAGAAGCAGAAACTTTTACAGATTTTACTTATGATTGCTAGAAACAAACACAGAAACTTAAACAGAAATAGAACATATACTTATTGCATGAGTAGCAGAACTAATCCACTAATAAGTCCTCAATTTCATGGTTCATTAATTTTTATGCGCGAATAATTGTGAATAGTACTATTGGGATTGACAATCCCGACCGAGCTGGTCGCTTAAGCTAACCCACGGGCGCATAGTTATTTGATTCAGGATGTGTCCCGGATTAGACACATAGAGGCAGCAGAATTTGTTAAAGCTTCGAATACATGAGCTCATGGCAATACTAAACACGACTATAGTATACAATACTATAGTATACAGAATCTTTATTATACAGAAACTTTGTTATGCCGAACTTGATTTAACACAGAAACTCTGTTTTACAAAACTCTATTTTACAAACAGAAAACCTTGTGTTTACATGATTCCTTTACAGATTAAACCTATGAACTCACCAACTTTATGTTGACCCTTTTAGTATGTATTCTCAGGTTTACAGACGCAGTAAGACTACCCACAGGAAATAGGACAGTAGGATGCTTTTGGAAAGCATAGCTCGAGTCGCATATTTTCAAACAGAAGATTTAAATTGCATTATGACATTTTGTATCAACTATTATGTATTATAAATCTCTAGACTATGTTTGCGAACTTTAGAAACTTATGTAAACTTTTATTTATGGAATGTAACGTTTTCAAACGTCTCATATAGAGGTCGTTTGCTTTAATCTTTGTGTTGTGATATTTGATTTGGTCGGCACCCCCGTGACACCTCATACTTCCGCTGCCACGTGTTTTGGGGGTGCGACAGTCATCATCTCATATTATGAGCTAATGAAATCACAACAAATACTACTTTCCATTATCTGATTTATTATTATCTTTATTCGCTTTATTTAATTTACTTAGTTAACTGAACCAAAACCCCCCAACGCACTCTTTTAAAACCTGTTACTAGAAAAGAAAGATTGATTGGATCACCTCCGTTTCAATTCAGTTTCTCTTTAAGAACGACTCTAGGTCATACTTACCATCTACTAGCCTTTGGTTCAGTATTAGTAAGTCATACTTAGACCCCAGCAAATATAAATTTAAAACACCCACCGATCGGCGTTGTGATCGCTCGCGACGCCCGCATCAGTCATGCTCCTATTAGATTTATCATTTCTTGCTTAAGAAATTTCCACCTTATTTTCCCTAGATTCCGAAATATTTTACTTATTTTTGAAAATAGCTCCTCTCAAAAGATATTATGACTCTAAATAGTAGAGTAAATCAAGAGATTTAGCTCATACTTGTTAATTTTCTTTGAAAAATTTGAGGAACGTTTTCTAAGTTTACTATTTCGGACATTAATAATCATAAAAAACTAACCAAGGTATTCTATACCTGCTATCCCACACTTAGAGGAACATTGTCCTAATGTTCTCTTGAGTTGAGATTTACTGGAAGTAAAATCCCACACTTAGAGTTTGAACATATAAGAAAATGTTTCTCAGGTGTTGGTTTTTGGGTTGGAATCCCACACTTAGTGATAAGCTTAGGATAGAGTATAGACTACTTAGCCAACTAACAAAGCAAATAATATACAGAATCATAATCAAAAGGGGATAAAGCGTAAGGACACTCCCTAAATAGCGAGCTGGAATGAAGATGAGAGTCTGAATTTGCTGAAAAGAGATGTTGCCAGGATCTTTTTCTGCCTTCATGAAGAACGGCTCGGCTTCAAGCGTTTTGCTCTTGGTTTTCTTCATCCATCATTCTCCTTGTGAATTAATCTCGTAAGTGTGAACACGTTGATCGTACCATTTTTACAAGCTCAAAGTATTTGCAAATGAAAAGATAAATCACCGTCTCAGAATTTGAAAAAATGTTTTCTACTACAAATCAGTTTTATAAAATGTGTGTTTTTAAACGAGTTCGAGCATAATGTATAAAAGTAGTATGCAAGTACCTCAAATGCTCGAAACACATGAATTATCATTTTTCAAATTGATTTCCTATTTTCTGAGATGAGTGGTTAATTTGTAAACGAGTTGTAATATCAGAAAGTTTTTCATAAAGTATTTTGGTGCGACTAAGTGTGAAGGATAGTCAGAGATTTTCTTCACTTATTGACACGTTTCTCTCTACATGTCTTATTGCACGGGTTGCCTCCCGAGAAGCGCTGCTGTTAGAGTCGAGAGCTCGATGTTGCCTTCCTTAGATTAGTTGGTGCTGGAACCTCCAGGGCCGAAAGTGATCAGAAGTGGAACCCTGGGATTGCGTGGGTAGATCCTCAGAAAATGGCAAGCGATGATGTCGACAATGTTTGGAATCTCAGATGCGAAAATGGGAAAGCTTTAAAGATGTTGCTCAGCAACCCTTTTCATGTGTAGAAGATCCCAAGTAATCTCCTTTATAATTTTGGAGATAGTTCCGCAGGAATCTACATTAGAGAACCCATCAGCCTCAATCATTTCTCGCCCAGGATCCTGTTGCCTCAGCGAGTCCATGAATCCATAGAACTGCAGGTGTAAAGTCTCATGATCTGCAATACCGGAGTTTCCTCCAAGTTCTCGGATTGACTCATGAATACCCTGGATGAGACGGGTCTGATAGTGGGAAAACGTAAGGTTAGAGTTCTTAAAGATATTGTTCGATATCTCGTACACCTCACGTAATCCGTAGTTGAATAACTGTCCATGCTCTTCCTCGTGAACCTCAACAAAGATTTCCTTGATTCGATCTGTGAGGAAGTTTGCGATGTTAACCATCGAACCTTCAGTTATGGATGAAGGGATGTTACGCGTTCTTTCATCAAAATTCACATACTCGAGATCATGGACAATCTTGTGAGCATGGTACTCCACCGTACAATCGATATAGAACCTATGGGGAGAAGTCTCGTCGATGTGATCGATCCTAGCCATAGAGTTCATCAGTCCCCTAAGATCGTTCATCAACCGGATATCTACGTCTGCATCAGGATTCCCAGTGGCATTGTACATATTGTCGCGGTACGAATTTAAGAACTCATGTTGCTCGGCGGAATATGAAAATGCGGATCTGATCAGTGTATCATAGATCTTCCTGTACATGAGTCTTTGGTCTTTAAAGAACTCAAGCTCCTCAGGTGTCGGTCCAGTAGTGTGGTGCTCACGTAGTAGCTGAGCAGCGAGATCTTCGGCAAAAGTCATTTAGGCGGTTGTGGAAGAATCGTGGATCTGGGGTGTGGCTGGCTTGATACACTTCAAATTCGGCCTCAAGTTCTTCAATCAGGTCCCTTTGGCGTGGAGTGTAATTGATGCATGTGAAAGCGTCTAGTTTTATTATTTATTAAGGACATGATATATCAATCACTACTATCACACAACCAGGCAAGAATACCCGATCGGAATAGTATAGCTATGGTAAGTCCAGGTCGAACACAGGAACACAAGAACACATGAACAATGTTATTCAATTAAATTGGAATTATTAATAAAGCAGTAAAATAGGGGATACGTTTTAGTTCCGTACGAACGTTCAATATGAACTAATTAACTAAACCAAACAACATAAAACAAGATAAAGAGGAAAAGATAAACAATCGGAGATAGACATGTAATTGCTTAGAGTCTTCACACTCAGATTCATATTATCCGGTTCATGTGTTTTGATTGTCTGATTGTGATTTCTTATATATCAACTTAGATACTAATCAAAGAGTCCAAGTTGAATGTAAATTAGCCAACATTCCGGGTCCAACTAATTTCTATAACCTAGGGTCCCACATTAAACATCGATCCGACATCGCAAGAATTGTATATTTCTATTGCGTGCTTTTCCCTAGATTATGCTTTAAGTGTTCACGACTGATTATGATTTATCCTCGCGGTATGACTCAATAATACCTACTAATAATCTCTTATTAGCTTGCTCATTTTAGATTGATTAGTTACTAGTCTCTTAACCTATCAGACTCAACATATTTAGCAATGACTATAAACCTAGATTCATAATCATCAATAATCAATAACATCAAAGGAACTCAATCTCAATGACATTATCAACCACGTTAAGTAGTAACTAACAACCACCAAATCATTCAAAACACAATTATAACCATCAAATAATCATAATCCAAAGTTATTAAACCAAACAATATACAATAAGTCTAATTCATAATTCGATCATACAAAATCAGATTCATATCCCAAAACAAAACACGTAGACATTTTTAGAATTGAAATCGGAAGATGATACGCAAACCGAATTGTGAACCGAATGAAGTAGAATCAATAAAATGATCCTAGCCTTTTCCGCCTCCAAACCGCCATCGATTCGCTCCCAAATTGGGGGAAAAACCCCCTCTGGTCGACTTCTGTTCGTATGGTTTAGGGTTATGTGAAGTTAGGTTAAAAATGAGGCAAAAATGAGGTTTTAAGGGTTTCTGCCGAATTGATCCATACGCCGTATGGATATTCCATACGCCGTATGGATGTAAAAAGCCCAGTAGGCTCGGCCCGCTTCTGATAGCCCAACTCAGTCGATCCATACGCCGTATGGATGTTCCATACACCGTATGGATTGAATTTCCAGAATTTTTTCCTTTTTCTTCATTTAATCTTCCGGCTTCGACAAATTGATCATCTTTTACTCTGATTCAATCTTCTCTTGTCTAATGCTTTATTCTTTTAGCAACTTTTATTCGCAATAAGCTCGTTTTCTGTTTCTTTCCATCCAAGCTCCAATTAAACTCCTAAATGCAAATATGAACGAAATAAGTATCTTATTCATACAAAATGCATTAGAAATCTATCAAACACGGGGTAACTTAGTACTACAATATAGTACATTTTGGCGTTTATCAAATATCCCCCACTTGAATTCTACTTGCCCTCAAGTAGACTATCGATTTAAAACTTATAAACGACAAAATTTAGTAGGCAGACAATGGCACATAGGAACTTACATACTAGCTAGGATTTCGCAAACCAAATTTTTAGCTTAAAAATAATTCAACTTTAAGATTTAGCAATCAAGAAACTCTTTTAGGAAACCCAATTTTTTTTATGCATTATTATTAGGCATAAAAGATAACTCACAAGGATTATCGATATTGTTGTCTACCTAAACAATCTATATTTCAGAAATTGAGCTTATATTATTATTATTATTCTAGCAAGCTTTACCCTTGATTCCCAATAGCAAAATACCATCATATATATAACGTGCTAATATTACACAAATTATGGATATCCAATTAAAACAATCATTTTCAAGTCAAGACATTGGTGACAGGTCTGTGCCTCAACACAATAGAGCGACATAACTTGACTTTGGTTTAGCAATAATAACTTTTTAGTCAAACCATTGGTGGCAGGTCTGTACCTTAGTACAACAAAGCGACATAATTTGACTACATTTTAAAATCTTGAGTTATTAAACTCTTTTGCTATTTTTCATTAGATAAACTGACGGAGATCAGGTCTGTACTTTCGTACAACAGAGGAAACAACACCCAGTATATCCCCAAATGATATTAATTAAATACCAAAATTATGGCATATCGCACACTATTATATATAAGAATTAAGACTAAGTCATAAATTGCTAAAGTTCCTCTCGAAATATCGCATACTTTTTGCATTAATTTTATTTAATAGCTCAACAACTTATACATAGATTGCCTATCGATACATCACATGATGAACTATCTAATATCGTAAAATTTAAGTTCAAATTATCCTTTGAATTTCCCAGATTTGTTACAAGATTTTCTAAATTTAAAGATAATACATTTTTAAAAGAAAAATTTGGGTTGAAAATTGACTAACATAGAATGCCTTACACCTTTAGTCTACCAATATTTATCGATTTATAACTCAGGACAATCAAACTTCTTTTCCCCCATCCCCCACTTAAAATAAAGCAATGTCCTCATTGCAAAACAAGGAATCGTAAAATAGGGAATAGAAAAGAAGTGAACAGAAAAATCCCCTGATCTTGAAGAAAAATGCTTTCTTGATCTGATTATGAAAATGTACAACAACACACTTCTGTAGGCATCATGATTACATTTAGCATATGCAATAAGCCTTTAAACCCCTCGGTATCCCGAGTGGACGAGTTATAGTCTCGTGAGGGTTTCCAGGGAACACACCCACAAAGTTCAAAAACTACAAACAAAAAAAAACAAGAAAACAAAAAGTAGAACAAGAAAACAAAATATAAAATAACTATAAATTAAAACTAACATATTAACAAACCATAACCTACATAAAGTAAGGAACAAGAAATAAACAATAATACTTATTACAGAATATACATAACAAACAGAGCAGATAATAGAATTTTGTCGCAAAAACAGCCCTTCCAACCGCCGGCTGGTGCGCACAACCACCGGTTGAAAGTCTGTGCAAACCAAATTCAAAAACTTTGCTCCATTAAATATTAAACTAGATAACATGCATATACATATAATTTAACAAATAAACACTTATATACAGCAAATAAAATATTTTTTTTAATTGTTTATATATATATATATATATATATATATATATATATATATATATATATATATAGTTTCCAACTTAATCGAATAAGCAACCGTTCTCCGGCAGAACAATAGTCCAACCGGTTAAGTGTTCCCCGGCAGCGGCGCCAAAAACTTGATACATGTGAAAGTGTCTAGTTTTATTATTTATAAAGTACATGATATACCAATCACTACTATCACACAACCAGGCAAGAATACCCGATCGGAATAGTATAGCTATGGTAAGTCCAGGTCGAACACAGGAACACAAGAACACATGAACAATGTTATTCAATTAAATTGGAATTATTAATAAAGCAGTAAAATATGGGATACGTTTTAGTTCCGTACGAACGTTCAATATGAACTAATTAACTAAACAAAACAACATAAAACAACATAAAGAAGAAAAGATAAACAATCGGAGATAGACATGTAATTGCTTAGAGTCTTCACACTCAGATTCATATTATCCGGTTCATGTGTTTTGATTGTCTGATTGTGATTTCTTATATATCAACTTAGATACTAATCAAAGAGTCCATGTTGAATGTAAATTAGCCAACGTTCCGGGTCCAACTAATTTCTATAACCTAGGGTTCCACATTAAAGATCGATCCGACGTCGCAAGAAATGTATATTTCTATTCCGTGCTTTTCCCTAGATTATACTTTAAGTGTTCACGATTGATTATGATTTATCCTCGCGGTATGACTCAATAATACCTACTAATAATCTCTTATTAGCTTTCTCATTTTAGATTGATTAGTTACTAATCTCTTAACCTATCAGACTCAACATATTTAGCAATGACTATAAACCTAGATTCATAATCATCAATAATCAATAACATCAAAGGAACTCAATCTCAATGACATTATCAACCACGTTAAGTAGTAACTAACAACCACCAATAATCAAGGTTCTACGGATAACATAACAATCTTCAATCAAACAAATCATTCAAAACACAATTATAACCATCAAATAATCATAATCCAAAGTTATTAAACTAAACAATATACAATAAGTCTAATTCATAATTCGATCATACAAAATCAGATTCATATCCCAAAACAAAACACATAGAGATTTTTAGAATTGAAATCGGAAGATGATACGCAAACCGAATTGTGAACCGAATGAAGTAGAATCAATAAAATGATCCTAGCCTTTTCCGCCTCCAAACCGCCATCGATTCGCTCCCAAATTGGGGGAAAAACCCCCTCTGGTCGACTTTTGTTCGTATGGTTTAGGGTTATGTGAAGTTAGGTTAAAAATGAGGCAAAAATGAGGTTTTAAGGGGTTTCTGCCGAATTGATCCATACGCCGTATGGATGTAAAAAGCCCAGTAGGCTCGGCCCGCTTCTGACAGCCCAACTCAGTCGATCCATACGCCGTATGGATGTTCCATACGCCGTATGGATTGAATTTCCTGAATTTTTTCCTTTTTCTTCATTTAATCTTCCGATTTCGACAAATTGATCATCTTTTACTCCGATCCAATCTTCTCTTGTCCAATGCCTTATTCTTTTAGCAACTTTTATTCGCAATAAGCTCGTTTTCTGTTTCTTTTCAATTCAAGCTCCAATTAAACTCCTAAATGCAAATATGAACGAAATAAGTATCTTATTCATACAAAATGCATTAGAAATCTATCAAACACGGGGTAAATTAGTACTACAAGATAGTACATTTTGGCGTTTATCAGTAATCATTAGTAAAGTTAATGATAATGCTCATCATAGTTGGGATATCATTTTCAAAGTCTTCGATGGCAATTATCATTTCCTCATGATTTGAGATGATCGGGATTTGGAGAGAAACGGAATCAGCTGGAACTGCAGGAGGATGAATAGACCGGATATCTATTGGAATGTCAGTGTACATGACATTATCCTCGTCACTTTCCTTAGCTGGAGTATCCCTTGCCTGGAAATCAGGGAACTCAACAGTGTCAGATGGTGGTAAGGTGTCATCGGTAATCTAAAATATCATCTAAGAGGAATCCATCTCAATATCTTTCTCCTCCTGTGAACAGGAATCACTGTTAGATCCAGAAGAGCTTCCCTTCTCGAACTAACTTTGAGGTGCAGATGTGTCAAAGGTTTGAATCGTTTGGGGAAGTTTGGATGCTTTGTAGACTGCATTCTTGCTCAAGAGTCTGTCTCGAAGCTCTAGATGTTGTTTAGATAAAGCGATAGTCTTTTCAATATTCAGCAGAGCATCAAGTCGAGGAGACACGAGAGGTTTGGTTGGATCAATAGCTGATGCAATGAGTTTCTCCATGGTGAGACCAAATTCTGCATCGTGAGAGTAATCAGTTGGTGGGTCTTCATCTGATTCACTGTATGACAAAGGGATAAATGTAACATCCCGAAATCCAAAAGTAATATTATGAATAAAGTAATAGCAATTGCTTTAAATTATATTTTCTTTAGGTGAAATAAAATAGTAATAATTGTATATCGGTTTTAAAGTTTCAGACAATGATAATCACGGGGAATAATATTAAAACACATATATACATATTCCTATACATATACATACGTATCATTTATCATAATTACTTCCAAAAAGCTCTCGAGAGCTCCAAGAAGAAGAAGAAGTCGCAGGAACCGACAACCATGAACCAAATTCAATCCAAAACATTAAATTGAAGCTAAAAGATATGAATTCATCATCGATTAATCATTTCTATCATGAGGTAATTAGTGTTCTTGCTTAATTTTAACCTAAAACTTTGGTGTTCATGGGTTTTGGTGGATTTTGATAAATTAGAGATTTCTAATCCGAAATTAGGGTTTTAAATGGTTGAATTGATGTTAGTTAGGTTATTAGTGATGTATAATAACCTTACTATGATCTAGAAATGAAGAACCTTTTATGTGTTCTTGAGGGTTTTGTTTAAATGATGAATTAGTAGTGTATAAATGTGTATATGATGATGAGTAATATGAATTCAATCTAAAAATGGATTAATTGAGTTGTATCATTAATAATCAAAGTGGGTTTCTTATAATTGATAAGGAATTGATGTTAATACACCTTAATTAGTGTTTAAAAGGGTTATTGAAGTATGATTATGAGAATTGAAATATTGAATCAAGAGATTAAGCAATTTGATTAATTATGCTTATGAGGATGATTAAGATTATGTTGAAAATGATCATGGTGATCATTAGTGATGATTAAAATGAAATACAAATGATCAAGTCATGAATATGATTATGCCTTAAGAAATGAAATGATGGATTTAATGAAATAATGAGGAGTCTTGAATTATGATATGAAATAATCATTTAAGATAGTTATCCAAATAAGGAAATAGTGAAATAAAGAGAATAATGAAATAAGAAATATTGGGTAGCATGATCAACCCAAAAAGGGTAATGGATTGATAATGTTGATTAATTAATTATGATGATTATGAGTTGTTAAATATGTTATTGTATCTATATGTATATCTTAGGTGATCAAGAATGGTGACTTTGCTAATTATGTGGGAAATCATGCAATAACCTTAAAAGCAAAGGTGAGTGATACGATGATTAAATGAGTAATGGTTGTATGTACCGGATTGCTTACGAGCAAGAGGTTCATACAATCAAGTGGATTATGTTTGGTTCTTATACTTGTTTCTTATAATTGCTCTCACGTTGTATCGTATCTCGAATCTTAAGTTGATATTTGTTGTTGACCATTGTTGTTAATTGTTGCTAGTTGTTGAGTTGTTTGGAATTAATGTGGAATTATATAGATTATGTGGATTGAGTTTTGTAGTGATTTGATTAATACGAAATAAGTGATTGTTACGAAATAAGTGCTTGGCACTACTCGGTATCCAATAAGCTTGGTATTCATTTCGATGTGATTTGGTGCCATGCTTACAAGTTGTATCTATTGGACCGCGGATCTGTATGAAATATGGAGAAATCTGATAAGCATAAAATAGATAGTATATTTTATAGTAATTTATCCCTATATTTATATACATTTTAGTGCATTTATATGATTTTAGATACTTATTTTGTTAATATTTGCAGAGATGTATTTTAATTGAAGATTGAAGAAAAAGGAACAAAAACGAATCCAAAACTGAAGAAAATGAAGAAAATGAAGAAATGAAGAAAAAGGAGCTTAAACCTTAAAGAATTGAAAACCTAAAATGATAATATTGAAGAAATGGGTCAAATTGAAGATTAAAATCCGTTAAAGAAAAGAAGAAGCCTAAAAATAGAGCCCAACCCGAAGTTGGAAGATTCTGGAATTGAGGTCCAACCGGCGGTTGGATTACCCAACCGGCGGTTGGAGTATAAAAGGTTTAAGGCGGTGGAAGACGCGGAGTTGGACCAGGACATAAATTGTTCCAACCGGCGGTTGGATTACCCAACTAGCAGTTGGGAAGTCGGCCATCAATACTATAAATAGAGGCTTAATTCAGGTTTAAGGATATACGATTCAAGAATACAAAAACCGATTATTAGGGTTTAAGGTCAACTTAAGGTGCGATTTTGGAGGTTAAGGAGCTAGGGTTTGAAGGTTTTTAACCCTAGGAAAAGCTGGTTCTACAATTTGTTCGGTTTCTTTATCCTTGTAACTTTAATAACCTTATTGAGTTAATTTATGGATATTGTTTATTTGAATTACTTGTTAATTAGGTTTTCGTTATAACTATTTGAATGAATGTTTATTAAGTTTATTATATGAATTATATGTTTATGTTGGAACTATATTATTGAATGTTTATTATACAAGAATTGTCTTTATTATAATATATTGATGATTGTTCTTGATATAGTTAGACTGATTTATATTAAACGAGGATGACCATATTAAGTTTGTATAAATTAAGTGATTATGTTTATGTCTTGATCTTAACCTTATGCGATAGACGAAGAATAATTCATTAATATAAAGTAATATTGTGATTCACGCCATACCGATGAAATTGTATTAATAAATTGTTGATAGATCTTATTAATTAGTGATACTTTGCGTAACCTTATGACTGTATTGCTATGATGAAGATTAGCTTAACCTTAAGAAATTTTCTACATAAGTAATTCACCAGTAATAATAGCAAAAAAGCAAATAGACATAAGTAAATATAATAGGTTTAATAAATAATAGTTTGAATAATTATAATCTTCTATCCATCTGAGTATTCTTAAGTTGTTCCTGAAACTTATCTATTAGAATATGTATCAAAATATAAATATAAATATAAATATGTTCGTTCGAAACTAAAACGTCCCCCTTATCTTGTATATTATTGTAAGTTGGATCCTTTGTTTATTTGTATTATTATTGTAAATAGTTGTAATTAGAAGTAAATAGATAATTGGTTATACATTAGAATCACGTTTCTTGTGTTCCTTGTGTTCGAATTTGGACTTACTTATTAAGCTATATTACATGAACGGGTAAATCTTGCCTGAATTGTGTGATAGTATTATTTAGTATTTCCTTAATTTAAAACTTGTGATTATAATTGCCTATACTTAGCACACATCAAGTTTTTGGCGCCGCTGCCGGGGAACACTTAACCGGTTGAACTTTTGTTCTATCGGGGAGCGGTGTATTTTAATTTAACTAATTATTTTCCCTGTAAAATTTTGGTTTCTAATACCTTGCAAAATCAATAAGAAATATCGGCTCACCCATTGAGAATACTGACAAAAACAAAGGTATAAGGAGAGTAAAGCCCTACCTCATTGATTTATCATATTAGAGGTAAGGTGCTTCTCGAAAGAAATAGGTTTTTATTAAGCTTCGCGATGACCTGTTTCTTCGCTTTTGTGTACTATCAATGGAGCTACCGAGATCTATTGACTAGCTTTGCAAAAGAAATTTAATAATTTGCCTAAATATGTGTAATTATGTAAATGTATTTTATTTGTATAATATGTTTTACTTGTATTATATGTATTCTAAATTAAGTGATAATTTGTGTGAAATGGAAAATAAGCAAATGGAAATTTTGAATGAAACTGTGAAATGCAAGGATGTCTGTGTTGATGAACATTCTCTTAGGATATTTGATAACCCTACACTAGATATTATATCTGAAGAAGAAGAAGAGGATTTAGAAAGTATGTCTGAAGATGAAGGGATTGATTTAGGTATTAACACTGAGGTTGAAGATACTAATTTAGGAAGGATACGTGTGCCAGTAGTTAGTACGAGAGGTGGAATGATTCTGCTTTTAGCAGTTGGAAAAGATGATACATATTATATTATGGCTGTCATTAGGGCATCTATTATTGACTTTACACCTGAACAAAAATACATAATTGAGAAGATTGAAAAAGAATATGAAGACTGGTATAATCCTAACCAAACCCAGATGGTGAATTATTTTGATAAGTATATAACTGAACTGAAGGATACACTATATCAGCAAGAAGCTCAAGAGGAAGATTTCTTTGAAGGTCAGAAGAATTTGTATTCATGTGTTTACAGAGCATTGACAAGATATCCGTTTCCTTATTCTAATAAACAAATAAGTTTATTGGAATCTTATAAGAATCAAATGGAATGGGCAATTGGAAATCCAATGCAGATGGCAGATATTTGTTTGATAGAAGAATTGCAGGAAGTAATTAGCTTATTGGAACAAAAAGATTATAAGAATTGCAGCACTTACTATGTAGACTGCACGGTGGAATATTATGTGCAACAAATAATCAATGATTTGCACTATCCAGCACAAGAGGAGCTAAGGAGGAAGGTTCCGGATGGGATATCTGAAGTGGCATTAGTTAATGTGGCAAACTATGTGATTATGGAGCTTAAGTCAATTTTTCATGGGATGAATCATTTTTGTCACATTGATCTATTTCATTTAGGATTATCTCAAATTTATACAAGAATGATAAATATGTTTAGATTTTCGGGATTGTTATTTACTGAGCATCAGAGGGAGTTAATGAAAGGTATGCTATGGGAAATTGAAGAGGTAGTAAGAGACCCTACAACTGGAAAGTATGAAATGTTACATTTAGGATTTTATGGTTTTATGGATAAGTTAAGATGTAAGCATCAAGAGCGTGAAATTAAGGAAGTAAATGGATGTAAGTTGATTAATGAGGAAGGACAGGTAGCTAAGGCAATAAAGAAAATAATGAGGGAATTTTATGAATTGCAAATAGCAGCTGATGAACATCACCGACATTTTGAAGATTCCACTGCTCAAGTACCTGATATCACTAAAACCATGTTTAGATACTTTTTAAGAATCTTTCCACCGGACCAGAAAATCCTGTAACCTTTATGCTACCAAATGGTTACTATGTTTCACCACTAGCTCGAGAATGGGTTCATCAACCTTGAAGACATTTGAGTTTTTTATTTTGTTATTAGTTATGATTTCTTTTGATTAAACTTTCGTTATTTGTTTGTTGACAGTTATTAAGTTTTTAATATATGTGTTATTTTAGGAATAATGGTCATGTTCGTATATATGTTTGAATGTCATTTTTCTTTTTAGTATTGAAGTGGTTAAATGTTTTCATATTAATCTCGGTTATATTATATAAGGTATGGTACTTTTCAATTTAATAACCATATTTTATGCCTGCATAAAAATTATTTTAAGGTTCATATTGGATTTTATCCTCACATTTATAAGTTTTTTTTATGACATCGTAAATTGTTTATAATGTTGGTTTGACAAGTATGAGTTATTTTATAAGAATTGTTAAAATATTTTAATAAAATAATGGAAGTAGGTATGAAAAATTTAACTATGTTAGACTAATAACATACATACCATATTCTTAATATATTGTTAATTTAGTGAATGAATGGTTTTTCTTTGAATATTGGTATTATTTTCTTACTAAGGTGTGGATACATTAATCCAGTGATTGCTTTTATTTAATTGTTCTTTATAGTTAGGATTTTTTGGAATCTGAATTGTATATATATTTTTGCTATAATGATAACTACTATAAAATGTTTTACTAGATAATAATAAGAAACATTGATGAAGAGACTTTTAATCAATTATGTGAAGTAAATGAAGTTTGTTCAATAAGTTTAACGTTATTATTAAAGAATTAGTGTAGAACTATTGTGTGGCTATTTAGTAGACTTTAAAGAACCATGATCACTAGAAAACGTTGCTACGAAAATTGAATAGGGCTAATTAAGTATAATATGATAAAGGTTATTCTTGTATAAGTCACTGCTATAAACCAACCTGCGGTTGGACACTTTTTAGAATTCTACCAGTAATTGAATTAGGAAATCGATGGTTGTAGGTACCCGACTAGAGATTGAATACTTTTTGGATTTATTTGCAGAAAATCTGAATAGCAGTAGTTTCATAAGTTTTTATACACAATAAGCCATAGAAGATAATATCATGTGTTTATATGTTTTTGGATTATCTTTAATTTATTTTATTTGGTACGTTTAATTTATTTGCCTGTTTATTTTTTAGACTACCATTTTGCAAAGTTGGTATACAGTACATGCGTACAAGTACAGCTGAACAATGCATTATTCTTCTTAACAATGCATTAATTTTTGGAAAAATATGAACTTGGTATACTCCCTGGAAACCCTCACGAGACTATAACTCGTCCGCTCGGGATACCGAGGGGTTTAAAGGCTTATTGCATATGCTAAATGCAATCGTGATTAACTACGAAAGTGTGGATGTTGTATATTATTTTTCAAGAGATGAAGAAATCAACCAAGCAGATTTTTCTTAGCCGATGATGAAATTTATAATTTCAGTCAGGGGAGTTTTCTGTTCTATTTTTCTTTCCCTTACTCACTTTTGTTTATCAATTTTTATACAATGAGGGCATTGTATAATTTAAGTGTGGGGATAGGGTTCGTAAGAAAAAGAATTTCTTTAATTATTTAAGTTTCTATTGTTCTTAAATTTTATTAAAATTTTAAAATTTTTAAGTGAATAACTAAGTATTTATTAGTTAAAATACTTTTGTTAAAAGTTTTGTTTTGTATTTAAAAGTTTAGACTTTAATGTGGATTAACTGTTTTGTATATATAACGTAAGCTACCTTAATAAGGAGTAGTATATAGTTATGTGATATGATGTACTAATAGGCAATCTATATGAAGATTTCTGAATTTTAAAATAACTTGTATACTATTTTATGATACATAATATGATGTATGACAGAAAAAGTCTTAAATTTTAAATTTATTATACAATAATTTAATATATCTTTTTACTTATGTGAATACATTTGTGGGTATATATTGATGATTTCCTCTGTTATACGAAAGTATAGACCTGGTCTCTATTAATATATACTTAAAAATTAAGCAAACGCAAGTCAAAAGTACTTGAAAAGTCTTAAAAATAAAAGATACCTAATGAGGTCGCCAAAATGGTTTGACCAAGTCTGGTTTTGCTTAAACCTGAATCAAGTTATGTCACTCTGTTGCATGAAAATCCAGACCTGTCACCAATGTCTTGATTCTTAAAAATGTATTTTATATATTTATTGGGAATATAAAAGAAAATTGTATAATTAAATTTAAAAGTATATCATATATGGAAATCATAAGTAATATACATACTAACAATAAAGATATATTCAGAGGTATGAATATAGATTGTTTAAAGTGGACAAATATATTAGTAATCATTCATGAGCTATATATTACACAAATAATAATAATTTTTATTTATACATTATAGTTATCCATGTTAATTAAATTGTTTAAAATTTTAATTTATGAAACAAATTTTTAGTATTGGTATTCTGATTCTTAAATATTAGTTTGATGCTTATTTTAAATTTTATTCAGTATTCTACTTGAGGACAAGCAGAACTTAAGTGTGAGGATATTTGATAAGCATCAAATAGATAGTATATTTTATAGTAATTTATCCCTATATTTATATACATTTTAGTGCATTTATATGATTTTAGATACTTATTTTGTTAATATTTGCAGAGATGTATTTTAATTGAAGATTGAAGAAAAAGGAACAAGAATGAATCCAAAACTGAAGAAAATGAAGAAATGAAGAAAAAGGAGCTTAAACCTTAAAGAATTGAAGACCTAAAATGATAATATTGAAGAAATGGGTCAAATTGAAGATTGAAATCCGTTAAACAAAAGAAGAAGCCCAAAAATAGAGCCCAACCCGAAGTTGGAAGATTCTGGAATTGAGGTCCAACTGGCGGTTGGATTACCCAACCGGCGGTTGGAGTATAAAAGGTTTAAGGCGGTGGAAGACGCGGAGTTGGACCAGGACACAAATTGTTCCAACCGGCGGTTGGATTACCCAACCGGCGGTTGGGAGGTCGGCCAGCAAAACTATAAATAGAGGCTTAATTCAGGTTTAAGGATATACGATTCAAGAATACAAAAACCGATTATTAGGGTTTAAGGTCGACTTAAGGTGCAATTTTGGAGGTTAAGGAGCTAGGGTTTGAAGGTTTTTAACCCTAGGAAAAGCTGGTTCTACAATTGGTTCGGTTTTTTTATCCTTGTAACTTTAATAACCTTATTGAGTTAATTTATGGATATTATTTATTTGAATTACTTGTTAATTAGGTTTTCGTTATAAATTTTTGAATGAATGTTTATTAAGTTTATTATATGAATTATATGTTTATGTTGGAACTATATTATTGAATGTTTATTATACAAAAATTGTCTTTATTATAATATATTGATGATTGTTCTTGACATAGTTAGACTTATTTATATTAAACGAGGATGACCATATTAAGTTTGTATAAATTAAGTGATTGTGTTTATGTCTTGATCTTAACCTTATGCGATAGACGAAGAATAATTCATTAATATAAAGTAATATTGTGATTCACGTCATACCGATGAAATTGTATTAATAAACTGTTGATAGATCTTATTAATTAGTGATACTTTGCGTAACCTTATGACTGTATTGCTATGATGAAGATTAGCTTAACCTTAAGTAATTTTCTACATTAGTAATTCACCAGTAATAATAGCCAACAAAGCAAATAGACATAAGTAAATATAATAGGTTTAATAAATAATAATTTGAATAATTATAATCTTCTATCCATCTGAGTATTCTTAAGTTGTTCCTGAAACTTATCTATTAGAATCTGTATCAAAATATAAATATAAATATGTTCGTTCGGAACTAAAACGTCCCCCTTATCTTGTATATTATTGTAAATTGGATCCTTTGTTTATTTGTATTATTATTGTAAATAGTTGTCATTAGAAGTAAATAGATAATTGGTTATACATTAGAATCACGTTTCTTGTGTTCCTTGTGTTCGAATTTGGACTTACTTATTAAGCTATATTACATGAACGGGTTAATCTTGCCTGAATTGTGTGATAGTATTATTTAGTATTTCCTTAATTTAAAACTTATGATTATAATTGCCTATACTTAGCACACATCAAAATCCCTACAGTTGCTCCATAGTATATATTTAAGGAGATAAGTGGTTAATTGATAATTGTTTCATGTTGGTGAATTATTCATTTAATTGCTTGTATAATCACTAAGCTTTATGCTTACTCGTTTCAGTGGTTTTATGTTGTAGGTATTTGGTTCGGTTGAACCAATTGGATGAAATATGATTACAAGGAGGTAGCGTGGATTGGAGCTTGCAATGTGATTAGACAAGCTTCTTGTTCTTTTGAATTGTCGTTTTGAATTTGCCATGGTGTAAATCGCCCAAAGGATTATGATTTAGTGATATTTGTTATAGATGTATTCATTTTGGTTTTGAAATAATTAAATGTGGAAATTAAATGGGACCAATGCAAAACGAGTTTACTTAAAAAAAAACGGTTTGGGGCGTTTCAATAAAGTTCTCGAGGTTCTCAATCTGCATAATCTCTGCTGTTGGCAAGTGCGAGTCAGGAAGGTACTAATGAGGTGGTGTGGACTAATATACTTCCTCTAGCTCTGATTCTTCCTGTTCTTCCTCTGATTCTTCCATTTCTTCTTGTTCCGTTTTTTCCATATCCTCTTCCTCTGGTTCTGTTTCTGGTGATGATTCTTCTTCATCCGGCTCTGATTCTTCCATTTCTTCTTCTATTTCTTCCTCCGGTTCAGATTCTTCCATCTCCTCTTCTTTTGATTCTGACTCTTCAGTTGCTGAGATAAGACAAGTGTGCTCGTCTGGCCTGTATGGTTCTATGTCTGATTCAGAAGTGTCATCATCCGAAGTAACTCTGCCCATGGATATTGCATATATCTCTGCATGTTCTGCTAGTGAACAGTCTGCTTGATCAATCTTTAATGATACTGTCTGTCCATGCGCTCGTAGACTGATAACCTGAGAATATACATCAATAATAGCACGTGCAGTATTCATGAATGGCCTACCTAGGATAATGGGTATGTTAATATCTTCCTGTATATCCATCACTACAAAGTCAGTAAGGAAATAGAACCGGTCAACTTTTACCATGACATTCTCAGCAATGACTCTGGGGTATCGGACGGATTGATCGGCAAGCTGGACGCTCATTTTAGTGGGCTGTAGAGGTCCTAGTTCTAGTCTTGAGTAGAGTGAGAAAGGCATCAGATATATACTGGCTCCAAGATCGGCCAAGGAGCGTATTGTGCCTGAGTGATAGATGGTACAAGGCAAGGTGAATCGACTCGTGTCTCCTAGTTTTTCCGACAAGGCATTCTGGATGACGGTTGAACATTCGGTGTTCAGAGAGACTTTAGGAGTGGCAGGAATCTTGTCTTTAGTTGCCAGCATTCGTCGGATATATATCGTACCAGAAGGGATTCTAGACACGGTGTCTAAGAATTTTCCGTCAAGCTTGAATTATTTGGCATTATACTTTTTATGCAAGCGATTAGGGAAAGGAATCTCAACCTCACGAGTCGGCATGGGCATAGATTTGTTCTCAACTGTCGGCGAGGCAGGAGAATGTTTCCTTACTAGAGAAGAGGTAGTAGAATGAGTTGGTGGTTTATCAGAGTTTAAGGTCTTGGCTTCCTCGACATGGGGGTTCTGGATAGTATTGCTTGGTATGGTCCCTTGTGGTCGAGTATCGCGACGTTGGGCTAACTGATCGATTTAGTTATCAAGGCTTTTTAGGACCGAGAGTTGGTTTTGAAGGAATAGATCAGTCTGGTCTTGTCGGGCCATAGTCTTCTGATTAAAAGTAGTCTAACCTTGGATGAATTTGTTGAGGTTGTCATCAGTACTCATGACTGGAATGATAGTTTTCACAGGTTCAGCAGGTTGGATATCCTCAGTGGTGTTTAATGGAAGAAGTTGGTTATATGGGAGTTGTGGTTGTTGTGGATACGTCGGATCTCATGGCTGAAACCTAGGTTGGAAGGGTGGTTGGTTGTACCGTGGAGGATATTGATTTCCTCAAGTTCTTGGCGGTGAAGTTCTAGCGAAACCAGGAGGGTTTTGAGGTCTGACAGGAAACTGGGCGTAGTAAACTGAACCGTCAGTAGGATCTTCATACTCAACCTCGTATTCTTCAGCGGGATGGTTGGCGCAGTTCTGGCAAGCCTGAACTTGGTGGATCTACTGCGGCTGTTTCTTCAGTTCTCCTATCTGCTTCGTTAGAGTTTCAATTTGTTCACATAGAGACTTAATGGCTTCAGTTTGGCGGGTGTTATTGGCGGAAAGAGGTAAAGATGAGGATTGCTCATCGGACTTCCAATCGTGGTGGTGCATCGTCATATCCTCGATCAAGCTCCATGTTTCGTCATTAGTTAGTTTCATGAAGTTACCTTGAGCAGTTGCGTCAAGATTGATGCGATGGTTAGGATCAAGACCTCTGTAGAAGGTGCACACCTTGTCAGTCTTCGTCATTTGGTGGTTTGGACATTTCCTCAGTAAACTCTTAAATCGCTCCCATGCTGAGTAGATAGATTCATCGTGAGCTTGTTGAAAGTTTGCGATGTCATTCTTTGCCTGAGTTTGTTTGGACGGGGGAAAGTATCTAGCGAGAAACTTGTTACCCATGTCGGTCCATGAGGTGATTGAGCCGGTCTCAAGTCCCTCAAACCAGGTAGAAGCATGAAAAGCGAGAGAATAGGGGAACAAGTATAAGCGGACCTATATCCTGCTCAACCCCATTCTGCTTGTATGAGTTTGAAACCTGAATGAATTTGTCAATATGAGCATTGGGATCATCACGGGGTAGACCGTGGAATTGGCAGTTGTCTTTGATGAGTTGTACGATGTGGTGTTTGAGTTCAAAAGATGCTCCGTCGTTCACTGGATAGCTATTCGGTCCTCCTCGTCCTTCAATAGATGGTTTGGTGTTGTCAGCGAGAGTAACACGAGCGTCCATTTGTGGAAAACGGGAACGTCTTTCTTTGCCGATTGTTTGGATAATCGACTCAGGATCGGGTACGAAAATGAGAGGTTAAGATCCGGATGATCTGGTCGAATATCGTTGTGTGTTGTGGGAAGGTATTTTCGGTTGGAACAAGGAAAAGAAAATAAAATTAGAAAACAGGTATCACAAAATAGAAAATTTGTCGGGACGCTTCAGAGTCTTACGATTAACTCCCCGGCAGCGGCGCCAAAAACATGTCACGCCCTCAACCGGCACGGTCGTCTACGCAACGGAAGGAGACACGACAGAGGGGGGTAGTTTTAAATTTGTAATGCTGGGGACCTAAGCTTACTACAGCTGTATAGCAGCAGTATGACCTAGGGTCGTTCTTCAAACTAATCGTATTGTGAAACAGAATTGTCAAGGCGAACTGTTCAGTTTAGTGATGGGGTTTTAAAAGGTTTTGAGTGGGGGTTTTGATACTTAGGTCCGTAAATTTAAAGCAATTAAATAAAAAGTAAATAAACAGAAAATAGAATAGGGTTGTAATCAGTGTGGAGGAGATGTGTTTGTTATGACTTTGTTAGTTTATGCGGGGGTGATGCTAGGGTTTTGATATGAAAACGTCTTTTAAAGGTTTGTGTCTCACCTAAGCTTAGTTGTTCGTAGTGTAAACACTAGCACCCTACTGATTGGGGAGACCAATCAGTATGTCACTGAGTACTACGCCTGATTGAGTCTGATCGGAGGAGGATGCTCAACTCTTCAACGTTATCCAGTGACGGAGTAACGACCCTTCTTGGAATGTTAATTCCTGGGCGCATGAGATAGAGTAACATACCCACTGTGGTTCCGACCTTTCTTAACACTACGGGGGCAACGAAGTTAGGCAAGGCATTTAAGATTAAGACTTGGTTTGGTGACTGTTAACTTTACATTAATGGTCATGATTTAGTCCAGAGCTTTGTGTTCAACCAGGATGTGACACAGTCTTTGACCACCGGCATTTCCTTAGCTTCCACGTATTTGTACTCCACCAGTGGTGTTTCCAACACAATACGAAGTACAGTGCCGTTTGCTATGGTCTTTCCGGTATCACATACTTTACGGTCACTCAGGACTAGCTTAAACTAAGTTTGTATTAAAGTTCAACCATTTATGATATAAACCAACCCTCACTATTCCTAATAAATCCCTGATTGATTCATGGTGTACTATACGAAAGGTTTAAACAGTATTTCCACAGTTACACAATTCAGACCATATTTACAGTTTCAGAAAACATAGATAGGTAGTGACCGTTTGATCAAGGTTCGCAACTCCTTGTCATAAAGGTTCTAACCACGTTTATTTGGAGGAAAGGTGATATAATTTAGGTTTAAAAATCATAAATGCAAAGTAACATTACACTTGGTTTTCAATCGTATATTAAATCAGCATCACCCCACACATACATAAACTAACTACATCATAAAAAACACACAAGGTAACTACTCACTACGTATAATAACATATCCTAAATCTAGCATAATAACAATAGCAATCATCATTATAACAGAGAAGGAAAGAAGTAACCGTTAATAAAGCGTTGATTGAATAAGCGTTTGAGAGAATACACAAGCAAAACCTCCGCAATATCTTCTAGAATATTACAAATAAGCCCCTGAACTATTCCTCGCGCTATTACAAAAGTAGTCCCTCCGTTAGTTCCAGTTAAATATTAACTGAGAACTAACTTATGCTAACCCTAATTCTAGAGAGAGAAAAAGAAGAGAGAGAGAGTAGAGAGAGAGAGTGTGTGAGAGAGAAAGTGGAAGTAGGGAAATGAATGGAATGAAGAATGGATGATAAAAATGTGGAGGAGGCGACCCATATTTATAGTGGAAGTCTCAAATCACACGTACAAGCGAAACAACACAGCATACAAGCAAACGAAGCACATATGAGCACCAATTGGGGTACCATGGGCCATATAAGGCCTTCATACGGACGTATATGGTGTGTATAGGGCCGTATACGGTCCCTATGAGGCCGTATATGGTTTGTGGGGCCGTATACGTGCTCCGTTGATTTTTGTTCGTTGCTTAAAATGCCCGTATCTCTTTCATTACGCGTCCGTTTGACCTGATTCTTTCGCCTTTGATCTCGTAATTCTATTACGCTTCTAAAGGTACCAATTTCATAGAAATTGGATGTGTGTTGCTCAAGCATAGCCAGAATGACTTTTTACAATATGTAGAAATCGTATCTCTTCCGTTCTATATCCAATTTGAATGATTCTTGATTCTCCCATCTCGTTTTACCTATGACATCATATAATGAGGTTAGAATGTGTTTCTCATAAGGTAAACTATGGTGTGAGAGTTGGTCGTTGTTTATTCGCTCTGTTTTGCTTGTTATTCGGACGTTTTTAGTGATTTTTGTAGCAACGCCTATATTTGGAGCTCTTTAGTGAATTTTAGTAAATAATGATTGTTTTGGAATGTTTTCACTAAAGATGTGCCCAAAAAGTGTGGAATATCGTACATAAAAACATAACTTTTGCTTCACATCAATCATCCATTCCACACAAAGCTGAATTCTGCAATAAACATCAACACACATATCACAGCATCTCGTCTAGGTAGCAAGTCTAAAGTGTAAGTACAGAGTTATAATACAAAACTAAATAATAATAATAAAATCTAAAAGTCATCAAGTAGGTCATCAGTGTCAGGATCAAACTCCTCCTCAGCATCCCTATCAAAGACAGAAGTCGGAGATGGGATGAAAAGTCCATTGCAGCCATAGCCTGCTCCACAACTCCATCAGAGACAGTGGGTGCTGATGAGCTGTGAACATCAAACATAGCCAGAAGCTGCTCTGTGAGGCTATGATCTGGTGATGAGGATCCTGGGGACATAGCTGGCTCATTGACAGCAGCAGCAGCAGTAGGACCAGTGGAAGGTCCGGCAGTGGGGACAACAGGTGGATCCACAAGAGGGAAGAAGGACCAGGGAGGTCGAGATGGTCCCGGATCTGATCCCAGCCTCTAGGGATGGATAGCGGGTCTCGGAATCCCAAGCTGCTCACAAATAGAGGACATGACATCATGCTGATTGGAGAGTGTTCGGAAGAGGGCCCACGAAGCAACTGGGTCAGCCGTAGTGATACCATACTCGAAAGTAGGTACTGGGGCTGGCTGAGGTGATGGGGGCCTCTCATCGGGCAACTCCTCGTGAGTGATCGGGACTTCAGCAAGGTCCTCCTCAGTGATAGTCAGCATAGCCGCTCTCTGTGCTCCGTTTCTGAGATGTGTGCGTCGTCTGCGTCGTCTGCATGGTCTCACAGCTACATGATCTGCACCGGCAGCGTCCATCCTGAAACAAAAATAAAGTTAATGGGTAATGCTAACAGTGATAGTACAAACGAGTGAAACTCATTTTAGATTTTGCAATTTAAAGTCAGATAAGTTGCAAGCCTACAATTTTACTAGTTCAGAGATAACCATACTTAATAAAAATAAACTGAGAAATAAAATGACAGAATGATAAAGATAGGCTTGGGGTGCCTCCCAAGAGCGCTTGTTTTACGAGTCCCTAGCTTGACTCTTTGTACCTTTTCTGTCGACTCATGGTGGTTCAAAGATAAAGACATCCTCCCTAATGGGGAAGTCTTCGAAGTAATGCTTTAAGCGGTGACCATTAACCTTAAAATTACCTTCTGGTGCCTCGAGTTCGATTACACCATACGGAAATACCTTTGATACTATGAATGGTCCGCTCCACCTGATTTTGAACTTGTAAGAGAACTTCTTGAATCGCGAATTGAAGAGCAGCACTTTATCTCCTGGTTTGAATCTTTTGGGCCTCAGCTTAGCATCGTGAATCCTTTTAGTTCTTTCCTTGAAGCTTAAAGAACTGTCATATGCCTAATCCCTTAATTTGGCTAACTCATTCAACTACATTCGCCTGTTTGCTCCAGCTGCAGAAATATCCAAGTTGCAATTCTTCAAAGCCCAGTATGCTTTGTATTCCATCTCGATTGGTAGATGACATGCCTTGCCATAAACTAGACGATACGGTGTGGTTCCTAATGGCGTCTTGTAGGCGGTTCTGAATGCCCACAATGCATCATCTAATTTCTCAGCCCATTTAGGTCCGTGATTACCAACAGTTCTTTCCAAGATCGTTTTCAAAGCTCGATTTGTTGCCTCAGCTTGCCCATTAGTTTGGGGGTGATAAGCTGTTGATGTTTTGTGAGTGACACCATACTGTTGCAGAACTTTCATGAATTGAACGTTGCAAAAGTGTCTACCACGATCACTAATTATTGCTTTTGGAGTTCCAAATCGACTGAATAGTTTTTTGAGGAATTTGGTCACTACTTTGGTATCATTTGTTGGAAGAGCTTGAGCTTCGGCCCATCTGGAGACGTAGTCGATTGCAACTAAGATGTATTCTTTACCATTAGATTTAGGGAACGGTCCCATGAAATATAATCCCCAAATATCGAAGATTTCCATGGCCTGGATATTTGTAAAAGGCATTTCATACCGGGATATTATATTGCCTTGCCTTTGGCAGATATCGCAGCGTCTAACCAGGTCGTAAGCGTCTCGAAATATGGTTGGCCAGAAAAAGCCGGCATCATAGACTTTTCTTGCGGTCATGTTTACACCATGATGTTCTCCAATAGGTCCGCGGTGGCTTTGGTGTAAGATATGTTCTGCCTCTTCTCCATCGATGCATCTTCGAATGATCTGATCGGGGCAAACTTTAAAGAGGAAAGGTTTGACCAAATAGTAATGTTTTATATCGCGGAAGAACTTTTGTCTCTGAGATGTTGGCATTCCTTTAGGTATTATTCTTCCCACCAAGTAGTTGGCAAAGTCAGCATACGAAGGATCATTTGTAGGTCGCGATCCTCGATAATACTTACCAATGTTCATGAGCTGTTCTTCTAGAAACTGGTCTTGAATATCTTTTTCGTGCAACTTATCCATCGAAGGGTTTTCCAATCGGCTAAGATGATCCGCCGTGACGTTTTCTGCTCTCTTTTTGTCTTTGATTTCGATATCGAATTCTTGAAGGAGTAGGATCCATCGTAGAAGGTGAGGTTTAGCATCTTGTGTCACACCCCCAAATTCATTGATTTTGTTTAGCGGAAGCATTTAGTTAAGTATGGGGGTAATGACACCAACGTTGTACATGCATACGTATCAGAGCAAATGATTACAACAGAACATATATATTAAGATGCCAGGAGTAATAGTTACAATGTTTACGATTCGACGAATCGTATAAATAGTTAAGTTGTACAAAAGTGGATTTCGTAAGTATGACTAAAAACAAATTAGTTATACAAAAGAAATCCATATGTTTAAAAAAAAAGTTGGCATCCTAAAAGCTTCGCGGGGCCTAGAGTTCCATATGTGCAGGCGGTTCTTATGTGCAGTTAATTCCCTGAAAAACATAGTAAAAGTCAACAACGAGGTTGAGTGAATTCACAGGTTTTATATTTGCAATTACAGTTCGTTAAACCAAATACGTTGGCAAGTAGTTGTTTGTAGGAAGGTTCGTATCCTAGTAGTTGTAGGAAAGTAGTATCCTATTTCCAAGTATGTTTTGTAGGAAAGTACGTATCCTAATCCGTGATATGTTTCGTTGGGATGTTTTCCAAAATTCAGTATAAGTTATAGTAGGAATGTCAGTATCCTAATAGTTGTTTGCCGTAGGAATGTCAGTATCCTATAAAATGTTTTGTGGGAAAGTCAATATCCCTGATCCAAGTCAGTAGGATCGAGTACCCAAGTCAGAAGGGTAAAACCAGAATAGTAGGGAAAGTCAGTATCCCTGATCCAAGTCAGTAGGATCTGGTCCAAGTCAGTAGGACTCATTAGTTGCTCAATCAGTTTAGTAAAAGATGATGCTGGTCGTTTTTCAGCGAAATCAAAAGTAGTTTACCGGTCATTCTTCGGTTTCTCAGACAAAGTATAACACGTTTGTGACAGTTCATAGTATGAAAACGTTATTTCATAAACACGAGTTGGTTCAAAAGTTTAACAGTTCTAAAGTACTCTAATCGTTCGAGTAAAACAGGTATACAATCATGTAAGTAAAAGCAGTTGACTATGTTTTCCACCCCTGTTCAAAAGTAGTAAAACGGTAAAAGTAGGCGCTGTGAACTCACCTGTTGAGCTAAGTAAAGTGCGAGTGCGTGAACTCACCTGTTGAGCTAAGTAAAGTGCGAGTGCTAGCAAAGCCTAAAGCCCGAGGTCTAATCCGAAATCTCCTAACGCCCTAAACGTATGAGATTTAATAAGTATGTGGTTGTCTAAGTCGAACATCCATGCTAGTGTCCATTCAACTAGATATGTCCAAGTATTCGTTTATCGTTTAGTTTTGTAGTTTTGAAAACATGTACGGCCCGTTGGTGACGGTGTGTAATAATAATTCTCAAAAGCATTATTATTATGTTTCGATTCATTTGTATACTCATAAAGGTGAGTGTTTACCGTTCTTGCATTGGTTTAATATCGTATTAATCAATTATTATCATTTGGTAACCATTTATAGTAAATTTTAAAGTGCTGAAAAATGTTGACCAAAGTTGACCGCGAGTTGAGATTGCCCTGCGAGTTGAGATTGCCTTGCGAGATGAGATTGCCTCGCGAGTTGAGATTGAATCTCAACTCACAAAACTCGATGTTCACGATTTTTGTGCAGATTTCGATTTTTAAAGCATTTTTAAGTTGATTTTTGGACATAATAAGTTGATATAACACTAATACATGGTATATTAATCATTATAAACATGAAATAACAAAGGAAATACCGAAATCTAAGAGTTTTCGAAGAGTGTTGTCGGTTTTGAATTCCGAAAAGATAGAAGTGTAGCCCGTGATTCCGTGAACGTTTTATTCCAAATGAGTTTAGTAATCGCAAGTGTTTTAGTGGTAGTTTTTTGTGATTTTGTGATGCGTTTTAGAGAGAGAATAGAGGTAGAGAGAGAGGGAAATGAAAAGGTGAGGTTGGGTAGGGGGTGGGGAGCCGGTTTTGGGGTCCAAAAAAGGGAGGGATTTTCATCCCAAACTTGTGGTATTTTACCCGTGTTCATTTACCCGATCGTTAAATGTTAAAATATTTTAAAATGATAAAGTTTTAAATGCATTATCGAATATATTTTTAGTTGAAGTATTTTTCCAAAATAATTTAGTTGCGTTATAAAATTATAACTTTGTTTTATTTTGGTTTTACGGTTATGTTTTCGAGTTGTTTCAGTTGTATGAAATAAATGTTATTCGACGCGAAATACTTTGTAAACATTATCAACATTATATTTTATAATTTATAATGTTATTTAATAATCTCATATTATCAAATAATTTTTATTCACCAACAGTCGTATATTTTTGGTCGCGTTGTTTCAATCGTTCTGTGCGTAATTATAGTAAGTTACGAAATGTAATACTACGCGTAATAACTAGTTGGGCTTTGCTAGACTTACCTCTAAAATGTGTTGTGAATTCACTCAAATTTAGGGAATTAGCCTAAAAATGCGTGCTAATTACGTTTATAATTATGTCGATATTGCGGGGTGTCACATCTTGCTTCTTGAAAAGATATTTCAAAGCGGAGTGATCTGTATAGACAATAGTTTTGGACAAGATTAGATAGGAACGAAATTTATCAAAAGCAAATACTACCGCTAGCAGCTCTTTCTCTGTGGTTGTGTAATTCTCTTGAGCCTCGATGAGCGTTTTGCTGGCGTAATATATTGGTTGAAACTGTTTCTCCTTCCGCTGTCCCAGAACTGCTCCAATTGCGAAATCGCTGGCGTCACACATGATTTCAAATGGAAGACTTCAATCTGGAGCAACCATGATTGGTGCATGCACGAGCAGATCTTTCAGATAGTCAAAGGCTTTGAGACATTCATCTTTAAAGACAAACGGGGTATCTTTTTCGAGAAGATGAGTCATAGGTCAAGATATATTAGAGAAATCCTTAATAAATCGACGGGAGAACCCAACGTGTCCTAGAAAACTTCGAATGGCTTTGACAGAGGTGGGTGGTGGAAGTTTTGAGATAGTCTCGACTATTGCTTTGTTGACTTCGATTCCAGCTTTAGATATGCGATGTCCTAAAACTATGCCTTCTTTTACCATGAAATGGCATTTTTCCCAATTCAATACTAGGTTTGATTCTTCACATAGGGCAAGCATCTTATCCAAGTTAGAAATACAAGTGGTGAATCAATCTCCAAAGATGGAGAAATCGTCCATGAACACTTCCATGCATTGTTCAATCATGTCATGGAATATTGCCACCATGTATCTTTGGAATGTCGCAGGTGCATTACATAAACCGAATGGCATACGTCGGTAGGCAAAAGTTCCATATGGACATGTGAACGTTGTCTTTTCTTGGTCGTTTGGATCTAGAGGTATCTGAAAATAGCTAGAGAAACCATTAAGGAAACAGTAGAATTCGTTTCCTGATAATTTTTCAAGCATCTGATCGATGAACGGTAAAGGAAAGTGATTCTTGCGTGTAGCTTCATTGAGTTTCCGATAGTCGATACACACCCTTTAACCAGTGACGGTTCGTGTTGGAATCAACTCGTTGTCTTCGTTAGCGATGACCGTCATGCCTCCTTTCTTTGGGACAACTTGAACTGGGCTAACCCATATGGAATCTGAAATAAGGGTAAATTAAACCAGCATCCAGGAGTTTGATAACCTCCTTTTTAACCACGTCTTGAATCTTCGGGTTGACTCTACTTTGCCTTTGAACAGAAGGTCTGAAGTCGTTTTCCATTAAGATCTTGTGAGTGCAATAATTTGGACTGATCCCTTGTATGTCAGAGATCTTCCATGCAATCACTTTCTTGTGTGACTTTAGAATCTTCATAAGTTTTGCTTTCTCCTCGGGCTTCAGATCTTTTGATATGATGACCGGTAAGTGTGAAGTTCCTTCGAGAAAAGCGTATTCAAGGTGTGAGGGAAGTTCCTTCAGCTCTAATTCGGGTGGTTCTTCAGTGGAAGGCTTCATCCTTGCAATCTCGTCTTTTTTAAGCTCATCATATTTCGTCTGATATTCTGACTTAACTACAGGTAATTCTGGAATGTCGGCTGATGTTATTTCAACCCATTCTGTACTGTTGGAAAGTTCATCTTTTCTTAGCTCATATTTTACTAGAGAGGATTGAGAGATTGCATTATCTTTAGTGATTATTACGTCATTGTCCACGGTAAATGCAAATCTCTGGAATTGAGCTGATGAAGACGTGCTAAAAGTGATCTCTGGATTCAAGTTTTCACAACTTTCAGATAGTTGCGAATCAGGCGGTTTAAGCATTGACTACATTTATTTGAGAGTCTTCAGAATTTCTTCCTTCAAGAGAGATGAATCATTAACTTCAGGAGTAGGGTTCCTTCTCAAGAGAGTGACTGGAGTGTCATATCCAAGTGGAGCAGCTATGATAGATCTGTTAGGCTGCAAGCTTAAACTCTTTAAAGGAAATAGCACTTCTCTTGATGCGGTGGGAGTATCCGAGATAGCCGAGCATAATCCCGCACCTTCTTCACAGATTTTCCATGTTGTAATGGTAGTATTCGGAAGGGGGTTAATTGTGACACCCGTCAAATTAGGACTTGTAATTAGTACCTAATCAACCGTTAATACATGTAATTAGTTCTGTGTTAGGCAAATTAATGTATCGATATATATATATATATATATATATATATATATATATATATATATTGTTGAATATATACAATTATGCGATTTGATTAAATCGTACACATCTCAAATCGAATGTAATTCGGTTCAATTAATACGGATGTTGGTGAACCATTTTATTAAATAATACAATATTATTTAATACAACCATTATATTCAAAATATTATTTTGATAATATTTCGTAATTATTCCGTATCGTACAAACAAGCGCCTACGCGATTTAAAATGTTAAACGCGTAAACAAACGAAACAATTTAAGATATATTTTACAACTCAACTACAAGTATTTGGTAAATTACTTCAACAAAAAAAATATTAAATAAACATTCGTATTTTAAAATGTATATTTAAACGTATAAAATAATTATTTAACATTTAAACGATCGGGGAAACGAACACCGCACGGAGCGTGTATACAGGAGATCAAAAATTGGAGCCAACCACACTTGGGTGGGGCCCAAGTGGGCCGGCCCCTATACCATCACCATCACCATGATCTTTTTCATTTCATCATCATCTATCTCTCTCTCTCTCTCTTCTTTCTTTTCTCTCATTCCACCACCACACCATCACCACTTCCACCACCAAAATAACCCCCAAAACGACCTTAAATCATCTAGCTCATTTGGAGAAAAAGAATCAAGGCATCACGATCTACATTCTTATCTTTTCGGATTTCTCTCGCGTTAACTTGTAAGATTCCCGACAAATCCCGAAAACTCTTAAATTTCATTTATTTTACTTGGAAGTTTTTTATTTAAGCTTGAAATGTCCAAATATGGGCTGGGTAAAAGTTTCAGGCCGAACGGAAACCGGAAAACACGTTTTCGACACAAATTCCGTCCATTAGATGTAAGTGTCGCACGGACCAAAGCAGTGATGCGTCACTTCCTCAAGTGACGCACTAAGTGTCGCAAAAAGCCCTAATTTTGCGTCACTTACCTAAGTGCCGCTAAAAACCCTCTTTTTGCGTCACTACCTAAGTGTCGCAAATTCAATACCCGACACTCTAAGTGACACTTGCTTAAGTGTCGCCTATAATCAGAAATCAGAAACCTCTGACTGTGACACCCGACAAATTAGGGCAAATTATTAGGTCCTAATCATTTTGTAATACGTGTAATTAGTTTTGTAATAGGCTAATTATGTGTATCATTATATATATTTGAGAATATATACACGTACGCAATTTATTTGAATCGTGCATTTTCATATCGGGCGGATCCCGATACAATAATACGGACGTTGGTGAACTCAATTTATTAAATAATATGAAGTTATTTGATAAACATATTTAATTCCAAATATTATTTTGATAATATTCAATTAGTATTTCATATCGTATAAAATACTCGGAAGCGACCAAAAACGCGTGAAACGCGCCCGACAATCGAATAAACGTCAAAACATATTTTATTAACTTAAAATATATTATTTGGCATAGTATTGATCTTTTAATATATCGTGAATTATCTCGAAAACGAAAACGTTTAAATTAAACATACGCGACTAAATAACCGGAAACACGAACGCGTAAATCAATACCGACACCATAACCAAACATTTTTTATAAATGTTTTCCAAGTATTATGAGTAATACTTCAATTTAAAAATATTGAAATTCGAATGACATTTAAAATACGTACGTATTACGTATAAACTACAAACGAACGTTTAAACGATCGGGTAAACGAACACGGGTATAATACCACTAATTGGGAGGCAAGATTTTAACAACCTCACCTCCCATTTTTAATATGAAAATCGGCCAACAAGATCCACTAAATGTGGATCTTGTTCTTGACCCTTATACCATAACCAAACCCCTCAGTTTGATCATTATGTTCTCCATCACTCTCTCACTATACTCTCTCTCACTAAAACACACACAATACTCCCCCTTTTCTCTCTCTTTGATCAGCCACACCACCACCATAATCCATCATCAAACATCACCATTTGAAGAAGAAAGCTAAGGTAACGAAGCAAGAAGCATAACCGAGCATACTCTCTCGTTTCATCTCTAGATCATCATTTTCTTAAGTAAGAACACACTTTCTCTCTCTAGATACTCTTGCTTAATGATGTTTAACGTGTTTAGTAGCTCATCTAACCATATAATGTCCAAATTTAAGCTTGAAAAACGTTTTACACAAATATATATAAATCACAATTTTGTGCCCATAAAAATCGTCTCACGAAAACGACTATAATTTGAGTTATATGTTGAATCAATACATGAATCTTATACTAAAATCACCGTATGGATGTCCTCTACAAAAAGTTCTTCTTTGACCTTTTCCAGAAATACACGGTTTTTGGTGTAGAAGCTGATCTTTGAACTAGTGTCAGTTTCGGACCAAAACCGACCACTCTTCATATTTATTTTTGTTAAAAATAGTAAATGAACTTATAAAAATACCATAAAATTCGGAAATGAACTAGACATATGTATGTCCAACTTTGATTTTTGGTGAGACTTGGTTTGGAATAAAATGTGTATAAAACGAGAGGTTCATTTAGTCGAAAATCTGAAAATATAAACTCTAAGGGCTATTTTAGTCATTTCACAAAACCGACACTTCGGGTGAACCCCGACACGAACCAAAAATTTTATTGAACTCATTGGACTATTTTAAGTCTTGGGTAAAAGTCCCGGGTCAAACCGAACTCGTTTGACCATCAAACCGAAAATGAAAATTTGATCAGCCGCTAGTGTCGCTAGAGGGCCAAATCCAATAGCGACACTAGCCCAGTGACGCCTAATTTGATTAAGTGTCGCCTAGAGACACTCAACCCAGTGACGCCTAAACCGATTTAGTGTCTCCTAGCGACACTCAACCAAGTGACGCTACCTTATCCAGTGTCGCCTATAGTGACACTAAGCCTAGTGTCGCCAAAATCAATATGACGTTGCATATAGCGACGCTTACCATAGTGACGCCATAATTAAGAAGTGACGCCTATAGCGACACTAATCTAGTGTCACTAATCAATTAAAAATCATAATCCAGCGACACTCACCTAGTGTCGCCTAACTAGTGTCGTCTATAGCGACACTAGCACAGTGTCGCCAAAAACAGAATTGACTTATTTCTGTAAGTGTTGGAACATATTATATCAAACAAATCGGATACGATAAGACTTATACACGAAACATATATATATACTTTGTTAAGTATACAACAACACAAGTATAATAATAATAGTTGAGATTATTATTACAATCCGTCACCAACGGGCCGTACACATTTTCAAAACTCAAACAAACAAATCAAACCAAATCATTTGGACATTACTAGTTGGATGAACAACTAGCATGGACAATCTTTTGAGACGTCTACATATACTAATAACCTTGCGCGTTTTGAATGCCCGGCAGGTTACAGTCTTCGGACATCACATTGTATGTAACACCCCCGAAATTCACTGTTTTGCGGAAGCATAGTTTGGGGTGTTACTAATCAAATATCACAGCACAAAGATAAAGCAAACAACATCTATATGCAACGTTTGTAAATTAGTTACATTCCATAGATATAATGTTTGAAAACTTAGTGTTTTCGTATACAAAATGTAGTTTCCCCTAGAGTCCACGCGTATAGCGGGAGATTCTATTACATAATCGTAATATACAAAAGATAATGCTAAGAATCTCCGTTAATGCAGTTGTGTTGAAATCATGCGACTCTAGCTAAAATACTGGAGTAATCCTACTCCATCCGGGTACCTGAGAAACATGCTAAAAAGTGTCAACCAAAAGGTTGGTGAATCTCACAGGTTTGTAAGTAATATCAGCTTTGAACACGAGATTTCATCAGTAATGCCCGCAGGCGTAAAATCAGCAATTTCAATCCAGAAATCGTAAACCAGTATTTGCAATCCCGCAAATGTAAGTAAGTAAGTTTATACCGTTGCCATGAGGCTCATAATCGAAGCTTAACCCGTAAGTAATAAGTTTGCTCCCGTGACATGCTCGTAGTTGAGCAAGCATCAGTAACGAATAAGTAGTCACCCGTTTATACGTGTAAATCAGTACGTGGCAGCGCTACTGCCCCGGGCGGGGAGGGTCATTTCCCTAATGGATCCATTAACTAGTGTTCGCGCTTAAGTCCATAACTAACGATATATGATGGAGAGACTTCTGTTTGTAAGTAAACTCATGCAATTTCGTTTGGTATAGTAAACAGTTTAGTACTTGTGTTCAAGAAAATCAGTAGCATGTATCTCCCCCAATAAGATAAAACAGTAAAAGTGGGGCCGTAAGACTCACCTGAGTCTTGTAGTAATCAGTTGCAATTAGCAAGTAGTAAGTAAAGCAAGTAGGTTCTCTGAACCCGTAACCTTCAAATGCCTAATCATATGAAGTTATGTAAGTATGCGTCTCACGAGACGTTTCGTTTAGATGTACACAACTAGTATATCCA
Organism: Helichrysum umbraculigerum; assembly: GCA_949592205.1. Taxonomy (NCBI): domain Eukaryota; kingdom Viridiplantae; phylum Streptophyta; class Magnoliopsida; order Asterales; family Asteraceae; genus Helichrysum; species Helichrysum umbraculigerum. Next base: position 37,919,710 of record CATIUR010000001.1, read on the forward strand.
GTGTTTGTCCGTATGTTTGTAATTGTTTGTTTGTTGGAAAACATGTTTGGCCCGTTGGTGACGGTTTGTAGCAAAAATTCTAAAATGTTGACTTTGCTACAGTAGATTTGCTACAGTACTGCTACAGTAAAATTTGACTTTTTTGTACAGTAACTTTGACTTTAAAATTCTGGTTTTCTGTGTTTTTGCGACACAATCTGCGACACTAAAGTTTGGTATGCGACACAGTGGTTGTGTCGCATAAAGTGCGACACAAGAGCTCTGCGACACAGTGGTTGTGTCGCAAAAAGCTTGCGATGCTAATTCAATAGCGACAGAACGGTTGTGTCGTATTAAATACGACATAGTATGCGACATAGAGTGCGACACAATATTGTGTCGCAAAGGTTACGACACTAAAGGATTGGTACGACACAAGGTGCGACACTAATGGGTTTATGCGACACAGTGTGCGACACAAGGCTTGTGTCGCACGTATGAACACCAGCCCAGAAACTTTCGGGTTTCAAGAATTTTCGACCAAAAACGCAAATCTAACCCATTTTTGAGCTATAAAATCGTGTATTCTTCATGTATTAGGTTATATCTAAGTTGTGTACACATCAAAACATCAAAACATTACACCAATTTGAATAGATCTAAGATTTTAGGAATTTCTTACTTTTGCAAATCGAGCTAAATGGAGGATGAAATGGTGAAAACGATCTTGATATTCTTGCTCCACTCGTGATGGTGATTCCGAATATGTAATTTTCGTGGTCGGGATTTGATTCCGAAAATTTGGTGTAGATTGGAGTTGAGAGAGTTTGGTTTGTGTGTGTTTTGTGATAATGAAAAAATGAAAGAGAGAAGTGAGAATGGGGGTGGGGTTTGGCTGATCCAAAGAAGGAAGGAGGGGCAAACGCTCCCTAAAACTTAGTATTTACTCCGTGTCCTAATCGTTTAATCCTTTGTTTATAGTATTTAACCAAACCGTTATATTTTAAAAATGTAACTGGAATATTTACATAAAAATACTCTGAAATTAATAATAAAAACATTTGTCGCAATATTTAAATTATTAAGTCGCGTTTATTACGTTTTGTTGCGCTAGTTAAAATGTCGTCACAATAATATATAAACAATGCTCGCTCGGTTGCGTATTTTATATAACAAAATACGTTTTCATTATTTAAGTAAATTTTTGTCACCAACGTCCAAGTAAACTGTGTCGGACTCCGTCCGGTTAATTCGCACGATTTATCCAAATCGCGTAAGTACACACACATATATATAATTCACCTTATATATACATACAAATAGAGCCTGTAATTAGTCCTATTACATACTAATTACAACTAGTTACAAACAATTAGGCATAATTAATTATCCTAATTATGCAGGTGTTACATTCTCCCCTTGTTAAATAAATTTCGTCCCGAAATTAGCTTGAGTGCACGGACGGTGCGTTATCTGGGAAGAGATGTGGGTATTTCTGTCGTATTTGGTCTTCCCGTTCCCAGGTGAACTCAGGGCCGCACCTAGAATTCCACCTGACCTTTACGATGGGAATACGACTCTGTTTCAATCGTTTGACCTCACGGTCCATGATTTCCATAGGTTCCTCGACAAAATGAAGTTTATCATCGATTTGAATTTCGTCGAGCGGTATAATCAGTGTCTCGTCCGACAGACATTTCTTCAAGTTAGAAATGTGGAATGTGTTGTGTACGCTGCTAAGTTCAGCAGGAAGTTGCAGGCGGTATGCCACTGGACCAATCCTTTCAAGGATTTCGAATGGTCCGATGTATCTAGGATTTAGTTTGCCTCGTTTTCCGAATCGAATGACACCCTTCCACGGTGCCACTTTAAGAAGTACCTTGTCCCTTACCTGGAACTCAAGGTGTTTGCGTCTCACGTCAGCATAGCTTTTCTGACGATCACGTGCGGCTTTCAGCCGGTTTTGAATACCAACGATTTTCTCAGTAGTTTCTTGAATGATATCTGGACCCGTGAGTTGGGAATCTCCTAACTCAGTCCAACAGATCGGTGATCGGCATTTACGCCCGTAAAGTGCCTCGAAGGGTGCAGCCTTTATGCTGGTATGGTAACTGTTGTTGTACGAGAACTCGCACAACGGTAAGTGATTTTCCCAAGAAGTACCGAAGTCAACTACGCAGGCTCGTAGCATATCCTCTAGTGTTTGAATAGTTCGCTCGCTTTGGCCATCGGTTTGCGGGTGATAAGCAGTACTCATATCCAGACGAGTACCAAGAGATTTTTGTAGCGATTGCCAAAAGTTAGAAGTAAAACGGCTGTCCCTATCCGAGATGATCGAGATAGGTACACCGTGTCGCGAGATGATTTCTTTGACATAGATGCGAGTCAGACGCTCCATCTTGTCGGTTTCCTTGATGGCCAGAAAATGAGCAGATTTCGTGAGACGGTCCACGATCACCCAAATGGTATCGCAACCACTCAAAGTTTTTGGTAGTTTGGTAATGAAGTCCATGGAAATCTGTTCCCATTTCCATTGCGGAATTTCAGGTTGTTGGAGCAACCCCGAGGGTCTTTGGTGTTCGGCCTTGACTTTGGAACAGGTTAGGCATTTACTGACGTACAAGGCGATGTTAGCTTTCATGTTAGGCCACCAATACAACCCTTTGACGTCATGATACATCTTATCAGAACCAGGATGTATAGAGTATCGAGATTTGTGAGCTTCAGCCATCACCAAATCTCGCAAGTTTCCGAATTTGGGTAACCACACCCGGTTAGAGAAGTATCGAGTTCCATCGGGTTTGATTTCGAATTGTTTATCCAAGCCTCGCAAGGCTTCATTTTTCAAGTTTTCATCGTTGAGTGCTTCAAGTTGAGCGGTAAGGATTTGAGCAGGAAGCTCGTTATGAATTGTCATAGAAAGTGCTCGGACTCGAAGGGGTTTCACTCGTTCTTTTCGGCTCAAGGCATCGGCAACTACGTTAGCCTTGCCCGGATGGTATTTGATCTCGCAGTCGTAGTCACTAAGTAACTCAACCCAGCGACGTTGCCTCATGTTTAGATCCTTCTGATCGAATATGTGTTGGAGACTTTTGTGATCAGTAAAGATAGTGCTTTTCGTACCGTAGAGATAATGTCTCCAGATTTTCAATACGAAGACCACAGCACCTAACTCGAGATCGTGGGTCGTATAGTTTTTCTCGTGAATTTTTAGTTGTCGTGAGGCATAGGCAATGACTTTTTCTCGTTGCATCAACACACAACCAAGTCCTTGGTGTGAGGCATCGCAGTAAACTACGAAATCGTCGGTGCCTTCGGGTAAGGACAAGATTGGTGCACTGCAAAGTTTGTTTTTCAATAGCTGGAAAGCTGACTCTTGTTTATCAGTCCAATCGAACTTTTTATCTTTCTGAGTCAGTGTGGTTAGGGGAACAGCTATTCTTGAAAAGTTTTCGATGAATCGGCGATAATAACCAGCAAGACCTAAGAATTGTCTCACTTCGGTTGGAGTGGTCGGTGACTCCCAGCCCTTGATTGCTTCAATCTTGGCGGGATCAACATGAATTCCTTGGCTGTCAATCACGTGCCCGAGGAATTGAACGGTTCGAATCCAGAACTCACACTTAGAGAATTTGGCATATAACTCTTCGTGTTTCAGGAGTCTTAGAATGGTTTTCAGATGTTGAGCATGTTCCTGCTCGTTGCGAGAGTAAATCAAGATATCATCGATGAACACAATGACGAATTTGTCAAGATATGGTTTGCACACCCGATTCATAAGGTCCATGAATACGGCCGGTGCGTTGGTCAACCCGAATGGCATCACTTGGAATTCGTAATGCCCATAACGAGTTCGGAAAGCTGTCTTTGGGATATCATTGTCACGGACTCGGAGTTGATGATAACCCGACCGTAGATCAATCTTTGAGTAAATGCTCGATCCCTGGAGTTGGTCAAACAGGTCATCGATTCTAGGAAGTGGGTACCGATTCTTTATGGTTAGCTTATTCAGCTCTCGGTAGTCGATACACATGCGGAAAGATCCATCTTTCTTTTTCACGAATAAGACCGGAGCTCCCCAAGGCGAGGAACTTGGTCGAATGAATCCTCTGTCCAGGAGTTCCTGTAGTTGGTTAGACAACTCCTGCATTTTGGATGGTGCTAAACGGTAAGGCGCTCGTACCACGGGTGCAGCTCCGGGCACAAGTTCGATTTGAAATTCAACTTGTCTAGGTGGCGGAAGTCCGGGCAAGTCTTCAGGAAAGACTTCCGGGAAATCCCGCACGATCGGAACATCCTCAAGTCGCTTCTCCTCCGACTTCTTCTCCGTTACATGTGCAAGGATGGCTTGATACCCTTTTCGTAGATATTTTCTCGTTTTCAGACAGGATACAATATTCACATTCCGTCTACCGGTCTCCCCTTGTAGGACTAAGGTTCCACCGGAGACAAGAGGTATGCGAACGAGTTTGTCATGACAGATGATTTCAGCTCGGTGCTTGGATAACCAATCCATACCGACAATAATATCGAAGCTGCCGATCTCGACAGGGATTAGATCAATGGAAAACGTTTCGTTCGTGAGGTTAAGTGTACAGTTGTGTATGATGTTATCAGTCTCAATCAGTTTGCCGTTAGCTAATTCAACAATGTATTTAGCATCTAAGGCAGTGGGAGTAATATCAAGTAAAGGGCTAAATTTCTCAGATATGAAGCTTCTATCGGCACCGGTATCAAATAACACAGAAGCAGTAAGGTCGTTGAGAAGGAACGTACCCGTCACGACGTTCGGGTCTTCTCTGGCTTCCCCAGCCTTGATAACGAATGCTCTACCACGAGCAGGGTTGTTGTTGTTTTTCAGCTTTGGGCAATCTTTCTTGAAATGCCCTGTATTTCCGCACCCAAAGCAGGCCTTTGGTGCATTGGTGTTGGGGGTAGAAATGTTGGTTCGGCAATCCTTGGCTAGGTGCCCGAACCGTTTGCAGTTGGAGCAAGGGCAAGAACCGTCATGGTGGCGGTTGCATTTGGGACAGTAGGGTCTGCTCCCGCTGTACCCTTTCTTCTCTGAGGTTCCGGATGAATAAGCCTTAATGTACTCAGGCTTTTTGTTGGAGGTTTGGTTGGATGAGTTGGGGTTTCCCTCCCATTTGCGTTTGTTGTTTGCAGATGGGGTTGAAGTTGTGCGACGGCGGACAGAATTTGCCGTTAGTTCATGGGCCATACGGATGGCGCTCTGAATAGTACCCGGTTTGGATGAAGTCACCAGGTCTTGTAGTCTCTCGGGAAGTCCATCGACGAATTTCTCGATCCTCTTGTACTCAGGATCGACCATGGTTGGGCACAGGAGTGCCAGTTGATGGAAACGGTTGGTGTATCCGGTGATATCATCACCCTGCATCTTGTGGTTCCAGAATTCCATTTCCAGTTGTTTCAATTCATCCCTGGGGCAGTACTCGCCCCTCAACATTTCTTTCAACTCCTCCCACGGGAGTTGGTAAGCAGTAGCAACACTCACAGTCTGGGCATAAGTGTTCCACCAGGTGAGTGCGGTGTCAGTAAAAGTACTAACGGAGAACTTAACCTTATCTCCCTCCGCACAGTTGCAGATAAGAAATACAGACTCAACTTTCTCGATCCAGCGTACTAGACCGATAGCTCCCTCAGTACCTGCAAAGTTTAGAGGTTTGCAGTTCTGGAAGTCCTTGTAAGAACAAGGTTTAGCAGCAGAGGTTTCAGCGGCATCGCTGTTCCTCGTGGAACTTGGTGGAGTATTCCGAGCCAAGGCTTCAGTAACAGCCTGGGTTATAAGGGAGGTAATCTGGGCATCGGTATATGGTCTTGTCTTTGGCGGCATGATTCTTCAATAAAAGAAATGAAGATACATGAGATTTTGTAGGAGCTTGTAATTGTCACAGATGTACATGTATAAAAGTAGTAATACATAACATCATATGGTAAATGACAATTTATATGAGTTGAAATAACAAGGAATATTTGATGGATAACGCGAGTTCAAAGGTTACATCCTACATAGATATTACAAAAGGTGTCGGGAATTGTTACATCTGACTAGTTTATAGAGTAGTGCTAGATAGTCATTAGATTACGAGATGGATTACAAGACAAAGACTACACTAGTCTTAATGTAGATTAATTTGTTCCATCAGCGCGACAAGGCGGTCCACGGTTTCTGCCAGCCTGTTGGTTTGCCTGGCATTGTCTTCAACTAAGGCCAGTCGTTGTGCTAGTACACGAGAGTGATCCTCAGTCTCTTGTGAACGCTGTTCACATTCCTCTAGTCGGTTTCTTACAAGTTCATCCGCACCTAATTCGGCGGTCATTGAATCCTGGATTATGCTTACAGAGAGGCCGGTATCTTCTTGTTCTCTCTGGAGTTGTGATATGTGGTCAAGAGCTTGACGAAGCAGGTAGGTCATTCGGTGTTGTTCCAGTTCAAGATTTTCGAGTCTTTGCTCCCGACGGCGGAATTGCGTAGCCAATACTGGCAACGTGAGATGTGCCGAGTTCTGAGAGTTATGTGCAGGATAAGGGCTGTTTCGAGGCGACTTTGTGTTCCTCCTGGCTACTCGTGGGTTCCGTGACCCATGTGAGTGAGAGTGTGACGGATTAGGTGGTATGTTTGCCATTCCTGTGGCAGAGTGTAAGTAAGACGAGGCTAATATATATATACATATATCATATCCAGCCTAGTGTCTAGCACGTATCAAGTAATGGTCCGGTTCTCTCGTGGTCAGAGTCAACTAACGTATCCCCGTTCAACATATTCATTTCAGACCTTACATCATCTTTCCTTAATTGTACATAGTTGATCAGGCTATGTTAAATTAAAGTCGTATGCTGTAATTCCTGAACCAGTCATGTCTAATAAGATAATACTGCCTAACGGTCATAGTCTAGGCCCACTAAATGCAACCTAGTTCACTATAACCTTAGGCTCTGATACCAATCTGTAACACCCCCGAAATTCACTGTTTTGCGGAAGCATAGTTTAGGGTGTTACTAATCAAATATCACAGCACAAAGATAAAGCAAACAACATCTATATGCAACGTTTGTAAATTAGTTACATTCCATAGATATAATGTTTGAAAACTTAGTGTTTTCGTATACAAAATGTAGTTTCCCCTAGAGTCCACGCGTATAGCGGGAGATTCTATTACATAATCGTAATATACAAAAGATAATGCTAAGAATCTCCGTTAATGCAGTTGTGTTGAAATCATGCGACTCTAGCTAAAATCCTGGAGTAATCCTACTCCATCCGGGTACCTGAGAAACATGCTAAAAAGTGTCAACCAAAAGGTTGGTGAATCTCACAGGTTTGTAAGTAATATCAGCTTTGAACACGAGATTTCATCAGTAATGCCCGCAGGCGTAAAATCAGCAATTTCAATCCAGAAATCGTAAACCAGTATTTGCAATCCCGCAAATGTAAGTAAGTAAGTTTATACCGTTGCCATGAGGCTCATAATCGAAGCTTAACCCATAAGTAATAAGTTTGCTCCCGTGACATGCTCGTAGTTGAGCAAGCATCAGTAACGAATAAGTAGTCACCCGTTTATACGTGTAAATCAGTACGTGGCAGCGCTACTGCCCCGGGCGGGGAGGGTCATTTCCCTAATGGATCCATTAACTAGTGTTCGCGCTTAAGTCCATAACTAACGATATATGATGGAGAGACTTCTGTTTGTAAGTAAACTCATGCAATTTCGTTTGGTATAGTAAACAGTTTAGTACTTGTGTTCAAGAAAATCAGTAGCATGTATCTCCCCCAATAAGATAAAACAGTAAAAGTGGGGCCGTAAGACTCACCTGAGTCTTGTAGTAATCAGTTGCAATTAGCAAGTAGTAAGTAAAGCAAGTAGGTTCTCTGAACCCGTAACCTTCAAATGCCTAATCATATGAAGTTATGTAAGTATGCGTCTCACGAGACGTTTCGTTTAGATGTACACAACTAGTATATCCAGTGTTTGTCCGTATGTTTGTAATTGTTTGTTTGTTGGAAAACATGTTTGGCCCGTTGGTGACGGTTTGTAGCAAAAATTCTAAAATGTTGACTTTGCTACAGTAGATTTGCTACAGTACTGCTACAGTAAAATTTGACTTTTTTGTACAGTAACTTTGACTTTAAAATTCTGGTTTTCTGTGTTTTTGCGACACAATCTGCGACACTAAAGTTTGGTATGCGACACAGTGGTTGTGTCGCATAAAGTGCGACACAAGAGCTCTGCGACACAGTGGTTGTGTCGCAAAAAGCTTGCGATGCTAATTCAATAGCGACAGAACGGTTGTGTCGTATTAAATACGACATAGTATGCGACATAGAGTGCGACACAATATTGTGTCGCAAAGGTTACGACACTAAAGGATTGGTACGACACAAGGTGCGACACTAATGGGTTTATGCGACACAGTGTGCGACACAAGGCTTGTGTCGCACGTATGAACACCAGCCCAGAAACTTTCGGGTTTCAAGAATTTTCGACCAAAAACGCAAATCTAACCCATTTTTGAGCTATAAAATCGTGTATTCTTCATGTATTAGGTTATATCTAAGTTGTGTACACATCAAAACATCAAAACATTACACCAATTTGAATAGATCTAAGATTTTAGGAATTTCTTACTTTTGCAAATCGAGCTAAATGGAGGATGAAATGGTGAAAACGATCTTGATATTCTTGCTCCACTCGTGATGGTGATTCCGAATATGTAATTTTCGTGGTCGGGATTTGATTCCGAAAATTTGGTGTAGATTGGAGTTGAGAGAGTTTGGTTTGTGTGTGTTTTGTGATAATGAAAAAATGAAAGAGAGAAGTGAGAATGGGGGTGGGGTTTGGCTGATCCAAAGAAGGAAGGAGGGGCAAACGCTCCCTAAAACTTAGTATTTACTCCGTGTCCTAATCGTTTAATCCTTTGTTTATAGTATTTAACCAAACCGTTATATTTTAAAAATGTAACTGGAATATTTACATAAAAATACTCTGAAATTAATAATAAAAACATTTGTCGCAATATTTAAATTATTAAGTCGCGTTTATTACGTTTTGTTGAGCTAGTTAAAATGTCGTCACAATAATATATAAACAATGCTCGTTCGGTTGCGTATTTTATATAACAAAATACGTTTTCATTATTTAAGTAAATTTTTGTCACCAACGTCCAAGTAAACTGTGTCGGACTCCGTCCGGTTAATTCGCACGATTTATCCAAATCGCGTAAGTACACACACATATATATAATTCACCTTATATATACATACAAATAGAGCCTGTAATTAGTCCTATTACATACTAATTACAACTAGTTACAAACAATTAGGCATAATTAATTATCCTAATTATGCAGGTGTTACATTGTATCACATCATATTTGCTTCACTGCATATCATCAGACTCAGGTGAGTCTCATAGCCCCTTCATTTTAATGTTTTAAAACCCAGGGGTGGGAATACATGCTCCATTTTATTTACATGTGAACACAAGTACAAAACTCGATATATTTACTGCATGAGTTGTTTTGACTAATCATGAAGCCCTCCACATCATAGTTTGTTAGTATGGATTTAGCGTGAGTATTAGTGTATGGTACCATATGGGATTGACAATCCCCGTCCGGGGTAGTCGCGCTACCACGACTGCGGTCGAACGGACGCATTATCATTTGTTCACACGTGTGTATGATTAGGCACATGCAGGAGGCAAACTCGATCAGACACTTGATTGTGATCCTGACACCTCAGTTAAGCTCAAACTATGAGCTCTTGGCAGTAATATACATATTTATTTGATTAATTTCAAATCATTATAATAAATCTTGTGGTTCATACATTATTGTTTCATCATTACACCTGTGAGCTCACCAGCATTAGCTGACCCTTTAGCATGTGTTCTCAGGTATCCAGCAGCAGTAGATCTGCCATTCAGGATTAGCATAGCTCGAGTCTCATGCAAATCAATTGGAGATTTTCTTGCATTACCATATTTTGTAAAAGTAGTTATGCTTTAGATACTTTCATACTAGAACTTGAGTTTTTGTAATTACTACAATATTGTAACCTTTAATTATATCAATGTAATTTTGTAAACAACGCATGTAGATGTCATTCATTATGTCTTATGTGCTTTAATTATTGATTAGTCATGCCCCGGCCCGATTCGCTTCCGCAACCCGAATTTGGGGGTGCGACACCGACACTCCTTAAGTGTCGCCCCGAAATCGATTTGCTATCTACCGACACTCATACCCGACACTTGCCTAAGTGTCGCCCCTTATGCGTCAATTCTCCAAGTGACGCTACTAATACAAAAGTTACCATTTTATGCGACACTTCTCGAGTGTCGCGTAAACCCCTAGTGACGCTATAAGTGACTCTAAAAACAGAATGTTTACAAACTATTTTTATACTAAGTGTCGAACTTGTATAACTTCAAACCTTTATACGATACGACTTCTAAAACACATTGGGACATACTTTGTAAGTATAACACTTCGAAATCATAATAATAATGTTGAGATTAATATTATAAACAATCACCAACGGGCCATACACATTTTCAAAACTCGAAACAAATCAACCAAATCGTAGTAATTTGGATATTCTAGTTGGGCGAACAACTACAAGGGTAGTCTTTATAGATACCTACCCACTTTTATAACCATCGCGTGTCGTGGACACCCTTAGGTTACAAGTCTTCGGACACCACTATTCTGCTAATCAATTCAAGTTTATCGAGTTAAACTCTCAAGACTCAGGTGAGTCTCATGGCCCCTCTTTTACTGTTTTCTCAGGGGTGTGATCTACTGCTCGTTTTACTTTACAATATGAACGCAAGTACAAACTTTCCATATACTACATGAGTTATTTTTACTAATCTTTTCAAAGCCCTCCATTAGCATAGTTTGGTAATACATTGTAGCGTGAATATTAGTATATGGTACCATATAGGATTGACCCTCCTCGTCCGGGTTAGCATGCACTAACTGGGTAAATGGATGTACTTATATTTGTTCAGACGAGTGTAGATTAGGCATTCGTGGGAGGCACCTAGATTAGGTCCTTGAATGTGGATCCTGACCCATCGAGTTAAGCTCAGACTATGTGCTCATGGCTGTATACATCATTATTTGCTTGGTTGTGAATCAATACTTAAATCTTGCGGTTTATACAATATTATCATACAACCCTCTGAGCTCACCAGCGTTTCGCTGACCCATTTTAGCATGTATCACAGGTACTCAGCAGTAGGATTGGACTGCCCTCAGGATCACTATAGCTCGAGTCAGCATGCAGACATTAGAGATTTCCTTGCATTAATATATTTTGTAAAAGTATTTATGTATTGGAATCTCTCATTTTAGAACACGAGCTATGTATAGCTTCAAATGTTGTAAACATTTCTTATATCAATATATATTGTTAAAACGACGCATATAGAGTCGTTTGCTATATCTTGTGTGCTTTGATATTTGATTAGTCGCGCTCTGACCTGAACCGCTTTCGCATCTTAAATTTGGGGGTGCGACAGATTGGTATCAGAGCCTAAGGTTATAGTGAACTAGGTTGCATTTAGTGGGCCTAGACTATGACCGTTAGGCAGTATTTCCTTATTAGTCATGAATGGTTCAGGAATTACAGCATACGACTTTAATTTAACATAGTCTGATCAACTATGTACAATTAAGGAAAGATGATGTAAGGTCTGAAATAGTTATGTTGAACGGGAATACACTAGTTGACTCTGACCTCGAGGGAACCGGGACTCAAACATGTCTATGCTAGACACCCAATAGGCTATTATGTGATACTCAGTATACATAGATAGACCTCACTCATGCACTATATCTTAGGCTATATTATGTATGTATTATATGAATATAGGCCTCATTCTCACTAACGCTTGGTCTCAGAAATGGCAAACACACTACCCAATTCATCACGCTCTCATCCGTATGGATCACAAAACTCAAGGGTAGCTAGGAGGAACACTGGGTTGCCTCGAGCTATCCCATATCCCACTCAAAACAATCCCAATGACTAGTCCCATGGGTAAGCAACATCGAGCCAATGGCGATGGTTATCAAATCGACTCAATACCTGGAGGGACGAGGAAGGGATCCGACTCCCCACATCAAACGGAGGGTCCTCCAACATGGAAGTCTCTCCCTATACTCAAGAACCAACTCACTTCACTGTACCAGTTTTAGCCGCTAGGCTACACCGCCACGAGCAACGACTACGCACTATGGATATAGAACTGCAAGAAACCAATGAAAACTGGATACGCACATCACTCGAACGTATCAATCAAGTCTCTGAAGATCACGAAAACACCGTTACCAACATGGACACCCTTGACAACCGAATGGGAGAAACCATCAAAACCATGGAGGTTGTCCACAACCAAGTGATTGGTAACCGAATCGAAATCTCCATCCTACAATCAAGGTTAAATCAGTGCGAGACACGTTTAAGGGAAACCGAAGACGCCCTCCGAATGGTTACCAGACTCGCTGAGTCTGTGGACTATCTCACCGAACTACTACCTCAACTCAATCTACGCCGAGATTAGTGTAGCCACTATATTGTAATCTGACTAGCTAATCTATGTAGAACTCTTGTAATTCGACCGGATGTAGAATTCCCGGTATCTTTTGTAAACTCAGTAATCCTATAATCCTTGGAAACTCTTAACTTGTAACTTGGCATATTATCTAATGAAATATGATTATCACTTCATACTACTATGTATATTACTTCTTTATGTATATATACATGTGTGATATATCATAACTTGTACAAGTATCTTACATACTTCGTTCCTTTATTATTCAGCATCATGCCTCCACGACGACACACGTACAGTGACATTGAAATCGCACAGCTCATCGCTCAAAGCGTAGCTCAGGCCTAAGCTGCTCAGTCAAACCCGAGCAGTGAAGACACAGCCATTAATGCCCCTACAACAAAACCCTGTTCTTATAAGGACTTCTTAAACTGCAAACCTCTGAACTTCAAGGGCACGGAAGGTGCCATCGGGTTGATCAGGTGGTTTGAGAAAATGGAATCTGTTTTCCGCATCAACAAGTGTGCGGAAGAAGACAAGGTCAAATACTTTACTTACACTTTCTCCGAAGGTGCTCTCACTTGGTGGAATTCATATGCCCAGTCTGTGGGTATTGATATCGCCTATCTACTCCCTTAGGAAGACTTGAAGAAAATGCTCACTGATGAGTACTGCCCGAGCAAGCAACTCCAGAAGCTAGATGAAGAGTTCTGGGACTTAAAGGTGCAGGGAACCGATATTGTTGGATACACCACCAGATTCCAACAACTTGCTCTTCTTCGCCCAGCAATGGTGAGTACTGAACCTGAGAAGATCAAAAAGTACATCCGCGGCCTTTCGAAACCTGTCCGGGGAAATGTCGCCTCTTCAAACCAAACCACTCTTCATGGCGCCATCCGATTAGCCCATGAGCTTATGGCTATGAACGACAGCCAAGAATCCCCTGCTCTATCCTCCCACAACAACAAAAGAAAGTGGTCCGACAACCACGACAACCACCAGAACAAGAAACCCGACACCATCAAAGCCTACAACTCAACCGCCGAAATCAAATGGGGTTACACTGGGAACAAACCCTACTGTTCCAAATGTAACCGCCACCATGATGGTCCTTGCGGTACCTACTGCAACAACTGCAAGAGGTACGGACACCTCACCAAGGACTGTAGATCCCCCACCACCAACAACAACAACAATTCCAACAACAACAGGCCATCCAGAGCCTGCTTCGAGTGTGGAAACACCGGGCACTTCAGGAATGAGTGCCCAAAGCTGAAGAACAAGGGCAACAACAACAACAACGCAAGAGGTAGAGCCGTTGTACTCAACTCAGGGGACGCCCGTCAAGACACGAATGTGGTCTCAGGTATGTTCCTCCTCAATGATTTAACTGCTTCTGTTCTATATGATACTGGTGCCGATAGAAGCTTTATCTCTGATGAATTTTACCCACTACTTGACATCACCCCCATTGCTCTAGATGTTAAGTACAATGTAGAATTAGCGAATGGTAAACTCATAGAAACCAATAGTGTGATACCTAATTGCACTTTAAACATAGCCGACGAATCTTTCTCGATCGATCTTATGCCGGTCAAAATTGGAAGTTTCGACGTCATCATTGGTATGAACTGGTTGTCCAAACACCACGCTGAAATCATTTGTTATGACAAAGTCATTCGCATTCCTCTCGCCGCCGGTAGAACTTTGATCATACAGGGGGAGACCGGTGGGACGAGATTGAACATCATCTCTTGTTTGAAAACTCAAAAATTTCTAAGAAAAGGTTACCCGGCAATCCTCGCACACATCTTGGAGAAAAAGTGGGAGGAGAAGCGACTTGAGGATGTGCCCATCATTTGAGACTTTCCAGAAGTCTTTCCCGAAGAACTACCTGGTCTACCACCACCAAGACAGGTCGAGTTCTCAATCGATCTCGTGCCAGGTGCTACACCTGTGGCCCGAGCACCATACCGCTTAGCTCCCTCCGAGCTTCAGGAGTTGTCCAACCAATTACAGGAACTCCTGGAAAGAGGATTCATTAGACCGAGTTCTTCACCTTGGGGAGCTCCGGTCTTATTTGTGAAAAAGAAAGACGGTTCATTCAGAATGTGTATCGACTACCGAGAGTTGAACAAGTTAACCGTCAAGAACCGATATCCACTTCCTCGTATCGATGACCTGTTTGACCAACTGCAAGGGTCGAGTTTTTATTCAAAAATCGATCTTCGGTCAGGTTATCACCAACTACGTGTTCGCGACATCGATATCCCAAAAACTGCTTTCAGAACCCGTTATGGGCATTACGAATTCCAAGTGATGCCATTCGGTCTAACCAACGCACCAGCTGTATTCATGGACCTTATGAATCGGGTGTGCAAACCCTATCTCGACAAGTTCGTCATCGCCTATCTCGACAAGTTCGTCATCGTCTTCATTGACGACATCCTCACATACTCGTGAAACGAACAAGAACACGCGCAACATCTTCAAACCATTCTAGAGCTACTGAGGCACGAGGAGTTATACGCCAAATTCTCTAAGTGTGAGTTCTGGATGCAAACCGTTCAATTCCTTGGACATGTCATTGCTAGTCAAGGAATTCATGTTGATCCATCGAAAATCGAGGCTATCAAGTGCTGGCAAACACCAACAACTCCAACCGAAGTACGCCAATTCTTGGGTCTTGCTGGATACTATCGATGATTCATTGAAAACTTCTCCAAAATAGCTCAACCACTCACAACACTGACTCGGAAAGACAAAAAGTTCGATTGGACTGAAAAACAAGAGTCAGCATTTCAACTCCTGAAACAAAAGCTTTGCACTGCTCCTATTCTATCATTACCCGAAGGCACCGATGACTTCGTGGTATACTGCAATGCTTCTCATCAAGGTCTCGGTTGCGTGTTAATGCAATGAGACAAGGTCATTGCTTACGCCTCACAACAACTCAAAATCCACGAAAAGAACTACACTACTCTTGACCTCGAGCTTGGAGCTGTTGTCTTTGCTCTCAAAATCTGGAGACATTATCTATATGGCACTAAGTGCATAATCTTATCGACCACAAAAGCCTTCAACACATATTCGATCAGAAAGATCTCAACATGAGGCAACGTCGATGGGTAGAGTTGCTTACCGATTACGATTGCGAAATCAAATACCATCCGGGTAAGGCAAATGTTGTTGCCGATGCCCTCAGTCAAAAAGAACGGTCGAAACCACTTCGAGTCCGAGCCCTCAGTATGACTATTCATAACGATCTAAATATTCAGATTCTCACCGCTCAACTCGAAGCCTTAAAATCTGAAAACATCAAAAACAAAGCCTTGCGAGGCATGGATAAACAATTCAAAATCAAACCTAACGGAGTTAGGTGTTTCTCTAATCGAATCTGGTTGCCTAGTTTTGGGAACCTGCGAGACTTGGTGATGGATAAAGCTCAAAAGTCCAAATATTCTATTCATCCGGGGTCCGATAAAATGTATCACGGTATCAAAGAATTCTATTGGTGACCGAACATGAAAGCCGAAATCGCCACATACGTAAGCAAGTGTCTTACTTGCTCAAAAGTCAAAGCTGAATATCAAAAACCTTCAGGATTACTCCAACAACCCCAAGATTCCTCAATGGAAATGGGAACAAATTGCAATGGATTTCATAACCAAACTACCAAAGTCATCGAGCGGTTGCGATACCATTTGGGTGATCGTTGATCGTCTCACGAAATCTACTCATTTCCTTGCGATCAAGGAAACCGACAAAATGGAACACCTCACTCGAATCTATCTGAAAGAAATCGTAACCCGACACGGTGTTCCCATCTCGATTATCTCAGATAGAGATAGTCGCTTCACATCTCACTTTTGGCAATCACTTCAGATTTCGTTGGGTACCCATCTTGATATGAGTACCGCATACCACCCTCAAACCGACGGCCAAAGTGAACGAACGATTCAAACACTGGAAGACATGCTACGAGCTTGCGTAGTTGACTTCAGTGTAAACTGGGAAAAACACCTACCATTGTGCAAGTTTTCATACAACAACAGCTATCATACCAGCATTAAGGCTGCACCTTTCGAGGCACTGTACGGTCGTAAGTGCCGCTCACCGATATGTTGGACCGAAGTGGGAGACAGTCAACTCACTGGTCCTGAACTCATTCACGAAACAACCGAGAAAATCTTCGAGATTCAAAACAAGCTCAAAGTCACACGTGATCGTCAGAAAAGTTTTGCTGACGTGAGACGCAAACCACTCGAGTTCCAGGTTGGGGATCGAGTATTACTCAAAGTTTCACCTTGGAAAGGTGTCATTCGTTTCGGCAAACGCGAAAAACTGAATCCTAGATACATTGGGCCTTTTGAAATCCTCGAGAGGATTGGTCCAGTGGCATATCGATTGCAGCTGCCATCTGAACTCAGCAGCGTGCACCCCATTTTTCACATTTCTAACTTGAAGAACTGTCTATCTGATGAGACACTTATTATCCCACTCGATGAAATTCGTATTGACGACAAACTTCACTTTGTTGAAGAACCCGCCGAAATCATGGACCGTGAGGTCAAACAACTCAAACAAAGTCATATTCCCATCGTTAAGGTCAGGTGGAATTCGCGGTGTGGTGCGAAATTCACTTACGAATAGGAAGACCAGATACGACTCAAGTATCCTCAGTTTTTCACTGACGCTACTTCAAACACGACTTCGAACTAAATTTCAGGACGAAATTCTTCTAACAGGGGGAGAATGTGACACCCGTCAAATTAGGACTTGTAATTAGTACCTAATCAACCATTAATACATGTAATTAGTTCTGTGTTAGGCTAATTAATGTATCGATATATATATTGTTGAATATATACAATTATGTGATTTGATTAAATCGTACACATCTCAAATCGAATGTAATTCGGTTCAATTAATATGGACGTTGGTGAACCATTTTATTAAATAATACAATATTATTTAATACAACCATTATATTCAAAATATTATTTTGATAATATTTCGTAATTATTTCGTATCGTACAAACAAGAGCCTATGCGATTTAAAATGTTAAACGCGCAAACAAACGAAACAATTTAAGATATATTTTACAACTCAACTACAAGTATTTGGTAAAATACTTCAACAAAAAAAAATATTGAATAAACATTCGTATTTTAAAACGTATATTTAAAGGTATAAAATAATTATTTAACTTTTAAACGATCGGGAAAACGAACACCGCACGGAGCGCGTATACAGGAGATCAAAAATTGGAGCCAACCACACTTGGGTGGGGCCCAAGTGGGCCGGCCCCTATACCACCACCATCACCATCATCTTTTTCATTTCATCATCATCTATCTCTCTCTCTCTCTCATCTTTCTTTTCTCTCATTCCACCACCACACCACCACCACTTCCACCACCAAAACGACCTTAGATCATCTAGCTCGTTTGGAGAAAAAAAATCAAGGCATCACGATCTATATTCCTATCTTTTTGGATTTCTCTCGGGTTAACTTGTAAGATTCCCGACAAACCCCGAAAACTCTTAAATTTCATTTATTTTACTTGTAAGTTGTTTATTTAAGCTTGAAATGTCCAAATATGGGTTGGGTAAAAGTTTCGGGCCAAACGGAAACCGGAAAACACGTTTTCGACACAAATTCCGTCCATTAGATGTAAGTGTCGCACGGACCAAAGCAGTGATGCGTCACTTCCTCAAGTGACGAACTAAGTATCGCAAAAAGCCCTAATTTTGCGTCACTTACCTAAGTGATGCTAAAAACCCTCTTTTTGCGTCACTACCTAAGTGTCGCAAATTCAATACCTGACACTCCAAGCGACACTTGCTTAAGTGTCGCCTATAATCAGAAATCAAAAACCTCCGACACTCCTTAAGTGTCGCCCCGAAATCGATTTGCAATCTACGGACACTTACACCGACACTCATACCCGACACTTGCCTAAGTGTCGCCCCTTATGCGTCACTTCTCCAAGTGACGCTACTAATACAGAAGTTACCATTTTATGCGACACTTTTCGAGTGTCGCCTAAACCCCTAGTGACGCTATAAGTGACGCTAAAGACAGAACGTTTACAAACTATTTTTATACTAAGTGTCGAACTTGTATAACCTCAAACCTTTATACGATACGACTTCTAAAACACATTGGGACATACTTTGTAAGTATAACACTTCAAAATCATAATAATAATGTTGAGATTATTATTACAAACAATCACCAACGGGCCATACACGTTTTCAAAACTCGAAACAAATCAACCAAATTATAGTAATTTGGACATTCTAGTTGGGCGAACAACTACAAGGGTAGTCTTTATAGATACCTACCCACTATAACTATCGCGTGTCGTGGACACCCTCAGGTTACAAGTCTTCGGACACCACTATTCTGCTAATCAATTCAAGTTTATTGAGTTAAACTCTCAAGACTCAGGTGAGTCTCATGGCCCCTCTTTTACTGTTTTCTCAGGGGTGTGATATACTGCTCGTTTTACTTTACAATATGAACGCAAGTACAAACTTTCCATATACTACATGAGTTATTTTTACTAATCTTTTCAAAGCCCTCCATCAGCATAGTTTGGTAATACATTGTAGCGTGAATATTAGTATATGGTACCATATAGGATTGACCCGACCCTCATCCGGGTTAGCATGCACTAACTGGGTAAATGGATGTACTTATATTTGTTCAAAAGAGTGTAGATTAGGCATTCGTGGGAGGCACCTAGATCAGGTCCTTGAATGTGGATCCTGACCCCTCGAGTTAAGCTCAGACTATGTGCTCATGGCTGTATACATCATTATTTGCTTGGTTGTGAATCAATACTTAAATCTTGCGGTTCATACAATATTATCATACAACCCTGTGAGCTCACCAGCGTTTCGCTGACCCATTTTAGCATGTATCACAGGTACTCAGCAGTAGGATTGGACTGCCCTCAGGATCACTATAGCTCGAGTCAGCATGCAGACATTAGAGATTTCCTTGCATTGATATATTTTGTAAAAGTATTTATGTATTGGAATCTCTCATTTTAGAACACGAGCTATGTATAGCTTCAAATGTTGTAAACATTTCTTATATCAATATATATTGTTAAAACGGCGCATATAGAGTCGTTTGTTATATCTTTGTGTTCTTTGATATTTGATTAGTCGTGCCCCGACCTGAACCGCTTCCGCATCTTACCATTTGGAGGTGCGACATTAATGCTGCTTACTACAAGGATTTCTTCCAAGTGTTCTTCAATTATTTCCTGCATAGAATCTACAAGACCAAGATCTTCTACCATAGGATATTTCATTAGTTTATCAATATTGAAGGTGACTTCCTCAGTTCCTACTCGAAGTTTTAAAGATTTTTCGTTTACGTCAATGACAGCCTTGGCAGTGTTTAAGAAAGGTCTGCCAAGGATGAGTGGTACCTGGGTATATTTTTCAATATCCATAACAACAAAATCAATAGGAAATATGAATTTATCAACACGGACCATAATATCTTCAGCAATTCCACGAGGGAGCTTAACCGATCTATCTGCTAATTTGTGACACCCCCAAATTTAATGATTTGCGGAAGCTTGATTTGGGTGTCACTAATCAATATACAAAGCACATAAGATATAATGAACGACCACTATATGCGTCGTTTTAAACTTGTATAGATAAAGTAAATGTTTACATCAAAATATAGTTACATTAGCTCGATTCCTGAAATTGAGAGATTACATAGCATAATTACTTTTACAAAATATAATAATGCAGTCCAATCTCTAGTTGTATGTATGCTGACTCGAGCTAATATTTCTTGCTTGTGCAGCCAACCTACTGCTGGGTACCTGTGATAAATACTAAAATGGGTCAGCGAAAACGCTGGTGAGCTCACAGGTTTGTATGTCAATGTATAGTTGTCAGAACCGCAAGATTTATATTGAATTTAAAATGCAATTAAGCAAAATAAAAGTTATACTGTCCATGAGCACATAGTATGGGCTTAACTTGATTTGTCAGGCCCACTTAAGGAAACCTAACTTGAAATGCCTCCTACGAGTGCCTAATCAACACTCGTCTTCCCAAATGCTAATACATCCGTTTGACCGGTTAGTGCGTGCTAACCCGGATGAGGATTGTCAATCCCATATGATATCATATACTAACATTCACGCTATAAAATACTAGAGACTATGCTTATGGAGGACTTTAAATTGATTAGCTTGAAACTCATGTAGTATTTGAAGTTTGGCACTTGCGTTCTACTTGTAAAACAAAATCGAGTAGTAATATCACACCCCTAGTTGTAAAGCAGTGAAAATGGGGCTATGAAACTCACCTGAGTCTTGGAGTGTTTAAGTTAATAAACTTGAAGTAATTAGCTGTGAGTTGATGTCCAAAGACTTGAAACCTGAATGTGTCCACGACACTTGATTGTTATTAATTGTACCGGTATCTCGAAAGACTACCTTTGTAGTTGTTATTTAATTATATATGTCCAAATTACTACGATTTGGTTGATTAATTGTTTTGTTTCAAGTTACTACAACTTGATTGACTAAATTATCCAAGTTACTACGACTTGGTTGATTGAATAATCTGTTTTGTAAGTTTTGAAAATGTGTACGGCCCGTTGGTGACGGTTTGTAATAATAATAATTCTAAAATGTTGACTTTGCTACGGTACTGCTACAGTACTGCTACAGTAAATTTGACTTTTTTGAACAGTAACTTTGACTTCAAAATTCTGGTTTTTCTGTGTTTTGCGACACAACATGCGACACAAAGATTTGACATGCGACACAATGGTTGTGTCGCAGACGTCATGCGACACAAGGATACGACACAGGGACTGTGTCGCATCGAATACGAAATGCTAATTTAATAGCAACATAGTGGTTGTGTCGTATAGAAATACGACATAATTTGCGACATAGTGTACGACACAAGATGCGACATAACGGGTTTTATGCGACATAGTATGCGACACAATGCTTGTGTCGCATAGATGAACATCAGCCCAGAAACTTGCGACTGACGAGATTTTCAACCTCAAAACCCAAATTAAACTCGTTTTCCAGCTGTAAAATCATGTTTCTTTCATGTATTTGGACATATATAGTTAAATACAACATTATAACACTAAAACAAACACACATTTGATAGATCTAAGAGTTTTTATAAAAATCCTTACAATCGAATTTTGAAGCGATTTGAGGCCGAAAATGATGTTGTTGCTTTTGTTAATCTTGTTCCACTTGTAGTGAGGATTCCGAAAATGAAATTTTTGAGGGTCGATTTGGTGATTCCGAAATTTGGTGATGATTTGGTTGAGAGTGTTTTAGTTGTGTGTGTGTGTTTGGTTAGATGAAATGAAAAAGAGGAAGGAAGGTGGATGATGATAGGGGCTGCATTTTTGGAGGGTGGGGGCCCACCAAAGTGTGGGTCTCCATCTTTTTAATTTCTGTACCCGCGCTCCGTGCGGTGTTCGTTTTTTTTTTTTTTTCCGATTGTTTAAACGTTTAAATAATTTTATGAACATTGAATTATAATTTGTAAAACCCGGATATTTATCTAATGTTTGCCTTGAAGTATTTCACCAATTTCTTAATACTTGAGTTATAATTATAACTTAGTTTGTTTTGCTTTGTTTGCGCGTTTACTACTTTAATCGCGTAGACTTCGTTTGTACATTATGAACTTGACTTGAGATATTCTCCAAATAATATTCTTGATATAATTGCATTATCAAATAATGTTACATTATTTAATTAAATTGTTCACCAACGTCCGCATTTTATTGAACCGAAATACATTCGATTTGAATTGAGCGCGATTTAATCAAATCGTTTACTTGTACATATATATTCAACAAACAATATATACATATATATATTAATTGATACAGTAATTAGCCTATCAAAGCACTAATTACACATATAAACACTTGATTAGGCACTAATCACTAGTCCTAATTTGACGGGTGTCACATAATTGGATAGTCATACGGGTTAGCAAAAGTTCGCTTAATCATAGTTTCCGATAAAGCGAGTATGGCATGAGGTTCACACTAGCTCCTAAGTCTGCTAAGGCGTTACTTATTTGAACATCCTGAAGGTAACAAGGGATAGTGAAATGGCCAGTATCTCCTAGCTTTGGGGGTAGTCCTTGTTGCATAATTAAAGAGCACTCTGCATCTAAGGGCAAGTTAACTATTTGTCTAAGTTTTTCTTTGTTGGATATGAGTTCCTTAAAGAATTTGGCACAACTAGGCATCTCGACTAAAGCATCTAACAGTTTAACAATTTAGTGTAGGCTTTTGAACATCTCTAGATATTTTCCAAACTGAGCTTCTTGTTTCTCTTTCTTAAGCCTACTGGGGAAAGGTGTACGCATTGGTTTAATTACTTCTGGGGCTTTAGATGGTTCTGGTTCAGGAGAAGTGACATGAGTGTCAACTTGTACCGAATCAGTGGGTGGAGAAGAACTAGAAGGTTCGTTTGAAGGAATATCTACCGATTTCACACTTTTAGTCTCTTTCCCTCCTCTAGTGACTACAAGGATGTCATCATGCTCATAGGATGAGAGATAAACAGCTTTGTTGATCGCTTCTTCCCTTTACTTCTGCTCAACTTTTAAAAACAACCTTTTAACATTATCCTCCATGTTTTTAATTAAATTGTTTAAAATTCTAAGCAAACTATCAATTTGATTTTGAAAATCAACAATTTGTTTATTTATATTATTTTGCTCAACCATGAAGTTATTGAAAATCATATTGTTTAGACGAGAAGACATATGTAAAGAAGTAGAGGGTGTAGAGAGAACTAACGATTGAGAGATGGGTTGTCTGGTTGACCTCTGAGTAGAAGATTTAGAGTGAATGGCTTGACCAGTGGTACCAATTGTAGCGGGAATATCTTCCTTGGACTTTGTGCTTGAGAAGAGCCGTTGAGGTTTCTTCTTGGATTTGGAAGAGTCTTGCATATCCTTGACAACTTTAGAGATATATTCAAGTTGAGTTCTTAAGGTGTCTAAGGCTTGATTAGAAGTATCCCTGATTTCCGAGGTTGATTCATCCGTCATGTTAATGCATCGTTATCGTCTCGATCAAATTGCAAGCTTCGCCTGAAGTATGTAGCGTGAAATTTTCGGATGAAGTAGCATCGAGGGTTTGTTAATGATGAGGATTCAGACTGTTGTAGAATGTGCAGACCAGATTCGTTTCAGCCAACTGATGATTCGGACATCTTCCGAGCAGTTTCTTAAAGCTTTCCCAAGCAGAGCTTAATGATTCAGTAGTTCCTTGACAAAAGTTGATGATTTCATTTTTGAGCTTGGTTTGTAAGGAAGGAGGGAAGTACTTAGCTAGAAACTTAGTAGCCATCTCCTCCCATGTATGAATCGAATTGGGTTCGAGTTCAAAAAACCATATCTGGGCTGTGAAAGCTAAAGAATAAGGAAACAGGTGAAGTCGGGTGACTTCATTACTGGATCCGATTTGTTCAAAAAAGTCCGAAAGGTTGATGAATTTGTTAAGATGGGCGTTTGGATTTTCAACCGAAAGACCATGAAACTGACACTGAGATTTAATCATTTTAATAAAGTGTGGCTTAATTTCAAGGGTTTCATCGGTTGGTGATACGATTGGTCCTCCTCGTCCCTCTAGCAGTGGTTTGGTTGATGATGCAAGAGTGATACGGTTCGTCATAACTTGTTTTGAAGAAATTAGGGTTTTGGAAAAGATAGGGTTTAACTAAAAACGTGAAATTAAAACTATCTAACCTAAGGATAGAAAATGTAACTTTCGGATGATGTTGATCTTCCGAAAGGATCGCTAAATAACTAAGATAACTAAATTCCTAAAATCGGTCATTGTAGTCCCCGGCAGCGGCGCCAAAAACTTGATGCCGTCCCAGCGGTCAGTCAGGTTTTACTCCAGTCGTTGATCTGGCCAACTAGGACGTGCACCAGGGGTGTTTTAAATTTATAGAGCAGGGGAATCCTAAGTTGTATACTACTAACGGACCTAAAAGGGCAGTAAGCGGTACGTATGACTCAGGTGTCGTTCTTCAAACTACAACGGGCATGGGAGTCTAGGAAGTTTAATTATCTTTCGTAATCTAGCTAGGGTTTTAAAATCTTTTGAAGGGGTTTTGTTTTGTTTTATAACTAAATACTAAAATAAAGATTAAATAAGATAACAGAAAAGAGGTTTGGTTTGTACGGAGACTCGGACGACAGTGGATACGCGAGTGTTTACTATGATGTCAGTATATGTTATTAGTGAGTAGTCAAGGGTAGGGCTACTAGGTATGATGATTAATCCGGAGAGGCTAGAAACATAATTAATGCAAAGTATTGTACATACGACCTTTTCGCGGCTTCCATACGTTTGTACTCCACCAACTGGTGTTTCCAGCACTATACCGAGTACTTGGGCGTCTTACCGTTTTTCCGTTACATTAATTAGGGTTCCACATTACTCTCCTGAATTTCATATATCCTAATGAGCTATAACTACGAGCCTTTTAAATATCTAACGTAGAGTTGTCCGCAATCAGATAAATAATATGTCACATGGATAGCAATTATAGAGTGTCAGATACACCGGAAGTTCTCCCAAATGTACAGACCAATTCAACCGACAACTATCCTCGAATCCTGGTCCCCAGTCACAGTCATCATAGACGTCTGTATCGTGGCATGAATTGTTGATTGAACAAAAACATGAACAGGAATAATCTCGCGGAACAAGTTGGGATAGTCGGGCTGACGGCCGTTTGAATTGTTCATCAATAAACATATAAATCATCACACATTCCATACATGTTAATCTACTATGCAAAACATTATTCAATATTTGAAAACCCTAATTATACAGTCATTGATATAAATCAGGAGGATAATTCTAGCATGCATCATTCCTAAGGCAACAATCAAACAAGAACATGCAATAGGACCACACATAACAGAATACCATAACCCTTATCGTATCAGATAACTAATAATAAGATCATAGTTATCCCAAAAGTTCTCTCAAAGATATCTAACAGATAAACATGAATCTAATCTATCTCTAATCCTACGCTCCGTGTCTCTTATGATATGTTTCAACCTAGAGAACACAACCATGTCGAGTTCATTGATCATCAGGCATAGAATAGGTAGAGAACGTACCACTAGTAATTGGCCTAGCATTATATATCTAGCATACATAGTTTAAAGCATGACATAAACTAAACAAGCATAACATAACTTCAATCATAGAAACAGCATGACATAAAGATATCAACTACTCTAACATAAGTTTATAAGTTCATATATAGTTTAAAGCAACACGGACAGAGTAACAGCATGACATAAAGATATCAACTACTCTAACATAACTTCAATCATAGAAAATACAAAGAAATGTCTAGCCTATCATTATATATCTAGCATACATTCCTAAACAAGCATAACATAAGCAACACATGTTTAAATATGGAAAGTAAAGGATATATAAATAGATACTGATACGAATATATTACAGACAGATCTTCGCGAATACAAAGTCTTGGAGTAACTCCGTACAAAAGCTAAAAGTACCTCTACCTAACTATCTCTCTAACTAGCTCAATTCTAGAGAGAGAAATTCCCTTAGAGAGAGAAACTAGAGAGAGATGTGTGTGAGAGAGAAAGTGTAAGGAAGAAATGAGAATGAGAAAATGGTATCTTTGAAATGTTGGGGAGGTTCCACTATTTATAGGCAAGGTCCCAAATCACTCGTACAACTCACGAAGCATCACGTACAAGCGCACAAAGCACGAACCATCACCATTTGGGGGTACAGGGGCCGTATAAGGCCTACCTAGAGCCGTATACGGTGTGGTTAAGTCCGTATACGGTCTTGGTAGGGCCATATACGGGCTCCATCAGTTTTCGTTCGTTGATTAAAACACCCGTATCTCCTTCGTTACGCGTCCGTTTGACTTGATTCTTTCGCCTACTACTTCGTAATTCCATTACGCTTCTAATGGTAGTAATTTCATCAGATTTGGATATGTGTAGCACACCTTTCTGTAAGTGCAGTGTTTTCTCCGTCCTTTGGCCGTTTTGCTTGATTCTTGATTTTTTCCGTCTAGTTTTTACCTATATAACAGATGGTAAAAGTTAAGAGGTGTGTCTTGATAGGAATATGAGAGCGGAGGAATCGGTTTGATTTAATATGCTATGTTTTGTGATTTATTTGAGCGTCTTCAGTGATTTTTGTCGCAACGTCCATATTTGAACTACTTTAGTGAATTTTAGTAAATAATCAATGTTTTGAAATGTTTTCACTAAAGATTAGCTCAAAAAGTGAGGAATAATGTGTACTAAAATATGACTTTTTACGTCACATCAATCCTCTTCCTCATCCAAGAGAGCATGGAGTATAGGCCCGCCAACATCATCAAATGCATAATTGTCGTCCAAGAACTAGGGTATAATCATATTCCTACGAATTCGATGGAGTGTAATGAAGGAAGATTTGGGACAGAGAGATATATTTTAGTAAAGTGTGAATCACTTGTCAAGAATGCGAAAGAAAGTGTTAAGCGGGATGAAGATTGTATACGATTTCACGTTGAATGCATAGATGATAAAAAACAAGAAGATCGCGGACTGTGAGGGATGAAGGTTGCCATTTTTTGCATTTTTCAAATGTTTTATTAATTGATAAATAAATGTAGTAGAGTAAATGTTAATACTACGAATTCTGTTTTATATATATATATATATATATATATATATATATATATATATATATATATATATATATATATATATATATATATATATATTATATTTATATATTAATTAATATTAATTAATGTTATGTTATCTTAATTATATATGGTGCTAGTCTGTTACTTTCAATCACTTAATAATTTATTTACTCGTATTTTCAAAAAGTATTATTAATCGTTTTTGCCTTGATAATGCAAAAAATTAAAAAAATACATCGTTTTAATAAAACCGCCTATAAAATACACACTTATGACGGGGCTTAAAGCACCGCCTAAAGTAATTAAAGTGGGTAAGTTAAACCGCTACCAATTTAGTTTGTATAAGGCGGGTTATATAAACCCGCTTTAATATGATATCAAACACCGCCATATATCCGATTTTGTCCTCACAATTTTAATCAAGCAGCGGGTTTTCTTCTTGAACCACCTTTTTGTAGCGCCTTAAATGCTCAGTTTTGTAGTAGTGTAAAGAGTTTACCTCTTTTTATTTGATTTCTTAAACTTTAAAGATGAAAATTACATCAATGTCCCTCAAAGTATTCATTATATATTTCATAATCAAATACGTTTCTAAATATATACAATCAATTCTAAATCAATTTACCATCTATAGGTCAAATACTAAATTAGAGATAACCAATTAAACTATTATATGTCTATAATATTTTGCTTATATAATGAAAATTGTAGCGATATGACTCTCTTAATCCACATTCCATTCTCACACCCGGAATACAATAATACAAACCTTTAAAGGTTAGATTAACACACCTTTTCAGCACTTTAGACACCTTGTCGACTATGAGTTTCCCATAATTAGCGTTCTTTATAAAATCATGCTCACCACCTTCATATCTTAATGGTTTGTCAAAAAAAAAAACTCCTTCATGGTGGAAAGTTACCTCCAATCCCTTCAACATTCTGAAAAAACAAAAGAAAAGAAAATTAGGTTTCAAGTTTTAGGGTTTCAAAATTTGGGGATTTTAAGCAAAAAACTAATAATTGAAGAGATTATTGATACGAAATTAACGATGATAGCATACCTTGCAATAATTATCAAACAAGCTTCATGTACGAACTTCAATTTTTGATTAATCGCGATGTGTTCGTCTGTGGAGTGTGTTTGGTGTTATAATAAATGAGATGTATGTATATATTAATAAAACGTAATAAAATTGTACAAGTGTATAATATATTTCCATGTTGGAAATAAATTTATCGTAAAATTGCTAAAAAATACAAAGTAACCGGTTGTCCCGGTTTCTGGTTACCATTTGGTGACATCGAGACACTTTTTAAAAATTTGTTGGTGATCCTAGTAATAAAACTGGTTCATCGGTGATCTCGGAACAAAAAGGAGAGTACGTTGGCGATCCGTACCATAAATCCATTTTTTTATGTTGGAGGTAATTCACATCGCTAAAATTGAAAGAGAAAAGGGAGAAATAGGATTGAACAATTAAGGTTGAATTTCAAATTGACGGGATAAGTTCCTGTAAAAGCGGAGGAGAAAGACGTGGAACGACGGTTACCAGAATCGCCAAATATAAATAGCATCAAAAAATAACTGAAACCCTCATATATTAAATGGCTTAGATTTAAAATCAACTTGATCTAAAGCATGGTGCTGGATTGAAAGTCAAACGCAAAAAAACTCAACTGTCATTGGTGGTTAGACTCCCCGATGGTCATATATATGTAAAATTGATAAGCGATCTTCATCAAAATATAATCTTATCGTATCTTAACATTATTCATGTATTGTCACATCACAATTCATATCCACGTAATTATACATTTATACTACAATAAATTTTACAATACGAGAACTAAATTATTGCCAATGTTTTCCAAACAAATATACACCAACATGAATATATACGAGTATCAAAAAATTGATAATTTAAATAGATTTAACATACATGTATAATCTCGCAAAGTTGCAGGTTATACTCTACCTTTAAAATAAAATACTACAGGTGTGTTTGGTAACAACGGGCTGAAGTCGGAGCTAGAGTTTGAGATTATGGCTGAAGTTTGTGGCTGGAGCTGGAGTTTGGGTTTGGGCTTCTACTTATAAGCTACTTTAAAAAACTTCTTCTTTAAAGACTTCTGAGATCTTATTTTTAGTAAGTCACATTTTATGATTTGTTATACAAAGACTTTTGGAATGGAATGCTACTTATTAAAAGTAAAACCCGCTCAAGTCCCTTGCCAAACTCACCCTACGGGCCTGTTTACTTTCCACTTAATGGTCTATTTCCAGACACTTCTTAATCCAGACAGATAAATTGCTGTTTCTTTTTCATTTAATCTGAAAGGAATGTCTGTTTCTGAAATAGGAAGAAAAATGAAGCCCTTACCAAA
Source organism: Helichrysum umbraculigerum (assembly GCA_949592205.1). Taxonomy (NCBI): domain Eukaryota; kingdom Viridiplantae; phylum Streptophyta; class Magnoliopsida; order Asterales; family Asteraceae; genus Helichrysum; species Helichrysum umbraculigerum. The sequence goes on from CATIUR010000001.1 coordinate 37,949,430, forward strand.
AAGAGACACTTAATAATAAATATACATTTTTTTCAACATTTTTTCTCCAATAGAATTTGAACACGTCATTTTTTATTCAAACTTTATATCATTTAAGTTCATCATTTTGGTCAAAACAAAAATTACATTTACATAAACAGCACTTGTTATAAACAGACATATTTATCCAGACAGATATCACATGTAAACGGCACTTAATAGGAAAAAAAGTAACCAGCCCCTACGTCTAATAAAAAGTTCAATCGAGATCACCTTAAACTTTTCGGTACATACATAACCAACTCACGACACAAGTAATCCTAATTGTCTTTGATATCAACAGTCGTCCAATCATAAGATCATACTCCCTCCGTCCCAAATTTATAGTCCAGTATTCCATTTTGGGTTGTTCCAAATTAATTGTCAACTTCCATAAATAGATAAAAATGATGCGATAAAATTCTTTTATACCCCTAATTTATATATGTAAGACAAAAAAGCAGGTAAAAAGTAAAGGGTAAAACTATAATCTTATCAAAAAGTAAGAAAGAAGTTAATGTTTTCTTAAACTGCGTATTTTTTGTCTGGGGACAATTAAATTGTGACGGAGGGAGTAAGTCATAACAGTATAAAACGACACCGTTCTAGAAGCCTCCCAATCTCCCATCATTTTATCTCTTCTTCTCTATCCACCAGCACAGCAAGATCCCCCGACTCTGGACAACAAACCATTAAAAAGATAGAATTTTTAGCCCTTAATCATCATCAACAACACTATACCCACTTCATCAGCAGTCAAAATTTCTCTATTATTCAGTTCTTTTGATTCTGATGCTTTTTTTACTGTAAGAAATGAATCCGAAATTATAACTCAATATCCAGCATAATTCAAACATGACAGGCATAATTAGTCATCAAACACCAGTTTTTGTCTTGTCAAATACAAGAAAGAAGCTTCCTTTATTAGCATCTGCAGATTATTCACCTTTCTTTGCTGATTCACCCACAAGAACCTCATGTTCATGTAAGTTTTCTAGTGTACATTTTTTATTATATAAGTTTCATTATTTCAGTCATTTATGCATAAATTAAACAGATACTAGGCTGGGTTTGGTTGAAACTCAAGTGAGCTAAAAGAAAAATAGAAACTTTTATTGCCCCTAGTAAGTAGGAAATTGGGAATGCACTTGCTGCTTTAGTTGATTTGTTTTTTTTTTATTGACCTTACAATTGGGAAATTGGGTATGGAATCAGTGAGTTGGTAGAATATTAAAAATGTTACCATAAGTTAATGTTTGATGTTATCTGGAAAGGATTTTGTGACGCTTATTCGGATTATGCAGTACAATGCAGAGACGTATTGAAACCGCGGTTGGCCGGAAAGAGTGTTAAAGTAAATGCATCTAATGTTGGGGGGTATGCAGGAAGTGATGAAAATGATAACCCAAATTTATCTACTAATGGTCCGACTGGTGATATGTGAGTTCTCTTCTCATCATCTTTCTTTATTAGTAGGCTGAAGAATATGATGTTATCTTGAAATTTGGAATTAAACTTTATGACCAAGGCATGTTGATTCAAAAGCTACCAATTAGCATGATCATGTTCCAGTTTTGATTTACCAGTTTTAGTTAATCTAAAGGGGTTATCTAGATAAACTTCCAAGTGTAGGGTACAAGTGAGTTTTTTTGGGCTTTGAGGATCAATATTTCTTGTTTATGAAGTTTGGCATGATTTTTATCTTCTAGACCTGGTAAAGCGCGCAGGTCGAGTGGCTTAGGTATCAGGTCAAAACGGGTCGGGTGGGGTCGACGGAAACTTTTTTGGTGGAACTTAGCTATCTTTCTGTGTATACTAGAAGTTTCGAGTGACAATAAAATATATAATTTTAGGAAGTTTCGTGCATTTACTATACACCTTTAGCAGCTTGAACCATTTCCCTTTAAGCAAAAGTATCTGACCGCTTTGAACCATTAGATATGAAACACATCTCGGGTCGATTCATTCGTAAGTGAACTGACTAGAAATTGCCACCTCTATTATCTATACACCATCTTGTGAGAAGCGTTATAATGCATATATTATTTAACATTCATTTAGAGTAAACGCTAAATATTTACAAAATTTCTTTTGTGTTGGCAGTAAAAAGTTTCCTAATCAAATTTCTTACCCGGTCTCAATAGCCCTTGTGCTATCTGTATGTGCTTTAGTATTTTCAATAATTGCATTTGGGAAGGGTGCACCTTCAACTCTCTTAGCAGCAATAGCTAAGTCGGGATTCACCGCTGCTTTTACATTGATATTTGTTTCTGAAATAGGAGATAAGGTACTAACTATCGTCCACATACCAATGATTTCCTTATATATTTATTTAAAGCTGGCTCAGTGTAGGAACTAATATATCCTTTTTATTATTTGATCAGACGTTTTTCATTGCAGCTTTATTGGCCATGCAATATGATAAAGTATTGGTACGATTTCCACATTATCCAATATGTGACTATTGCAAGATGTTTAAATTTTAAGCCATTTACCTGTATATGGGTCAATTTTGGTCATGTTTCATCTCAAAAGAGCTAAGAAGAGAACAAGTTTAAGGATGAGGTTAAACGGGTTAAAAGTGGTTCGGAGTCGTCCAAATGGTTCTTTTAATGCATACAACTTTATAGATCTTTTTATTTACAACTAATTTTTTCTTATTATTTATTTATACTTAGAAAATGGACAAGAAAAGTGTTTTTATGTGGGTCACTCCAATCTGACCCATTTGAAGTTTTGAACCTGCGTAAATTTACCAATTTTGAGTGATAACCATTTTGACCCATTATCAACATGCCCAATCCGCCAGTTTTTCCACATCTGACCATCAGTGTCACAACTGTTTAACTGACTTACAATAAATGATCAGGTGATTTTGGGGTCCATGGGTGCTTTATCACTTATGACTATTTTGTCAGTCATAATTGGACGGATATTTAATTCAGTACCAGCTCAATTTCAGACAAGTAAGTCATCAGTCTTTTTTCCATCTTTATCTATTTCCTTGCTTTAAAAATAAATTTTTCTAATCTCTCCATGGTTCAATAAAACAGCATTGCCCATTGGGGAATACGCAGCAGTGACACTACTAATGTTCTTTGGCCTTAAAGCAATCAAAGATGCTTGGGAGCTTCCATCAAGTAATACTAAAAGTGGTGAGAGAAACAGCAATGAACTTGATGAATATGCAGAAGCTGAAGAGCTAGTAAAAGAAAAGGTGATCATCAGTTCATTAATCTTTATGTTTGCCTTTTCCATCTGACTCGTATCAATAATTTGAGTTTATTTTGTATCTTTGGTATAAATGCAGGCGTCTAAACAGCTCAAGAACCCATTTGAAATCATTTGGAAGTCATTTAGTCTTGTATTTTTCGCGGTAACCCTCTTATCTTTTCTACATGTTGGTATCATTTTGGCATACATTTTATAGTGCTATGCTTAACAATCCATCTTACCATTGATATTGTTGGCAAGCTTTGTTATAACTATCGATCTTTCAATTCTATTTGTGGGATGCTATGTTCATAATGTCGATCTTTCAATTCTTTTTGTGGGTATGAATTTATGATGCCGATTATTTGACATAAAACTAGATTATTGTATGATCTGTAGGAATGGGGTGATCGTTCAATGCTTGCAACCATAGCTCTTGGGGCTGCTCAGGTACATCAGTGCACCAGAACCTCAGTAATTGATTGTGGGGGACATTGTTGACCCATTTGCTTACCAGTGAATAGATTTGGGTTGTGATATATCAAACTGGTAAAATGGTAAAATAAAAGTTAGCTAGTAGGGGAACGGTTTAAATAAATTTAGTAGTTCAAAAGTTGCTTAAAGTCTATTTTTTAGTGCATGCAGCCTCTGAAATTGTTTCTATTTAACTAATTTATGCATATACAATTCATGTAAAATATGGACAAAAAGTGTTTGCAGCTCGAACCAAAAACTGACTCAAATTAGAGCGAACCCATTTTTAGTATGTTCAAATTAGTTTATTTTTCAATTATTTTTCTTGAAAATACCCCATGTCACGTATGTTCTTATACTTTATACAGTCTCCATGGGGTGTGGCAAGTGGAGCCATTGCTGGTCATCTGTTAGCAACTGCTATAGCAGCAGTGGGAGGAGCATTTCTTGCCAATTATATTTCTGAGAAACTGGTACTTCTTATTGTTTAATTAGTTATCTCACTTCAAATTCGTTTGATGATTTTATCTAATTAAGAATTTGGATATTATCTGGAATATGTCAGGTTGGGTATCTGGGCGGCGTATTATTTCTACTTTTTGCAGTCGCGACGTTTTTGGGGGTCTTTTAGGAAGTCAAAAAGAACCAATGAATTGTGCTGAGGATAGAAAATAGGGCTAAGCGCATCTAAAGGGAATAATCATTGTTGTCCTGAATCTGTTCTTGATGCATTTCTGTATTACGAGTTAGTAGATTAATTTATATGTTGAATACAAGCAATCATAACTCCGTTTCTAGTTAGATTGAAATAAGGCTGGTTTGAAAAGATGGTAACAAAGACATGAATTTAGAAAACTAACTATTTTTCTGAAATATAGTTTAACTCAAGACTGATGTGGGACTTAGGTTGTATCCACAAACCTTCACTTCACACCCTTTACAGAGTAGAGGAATCCTCCCCGCTTACTGATGTCCACAAGTGGACCCCAATTGACGATCAGAAAAGATTTAAACAAGAGAAGTGAAGAGAGTTCTCAAGGCTCTTATAGTGGTATGTCATATTATCTTCCTTTCAAGCTACTTAAGGTGTCATGTTATAAAAAAAATATACAAGGTGATAAATAATTAATTGCTTTCAAGGCTAATTAAATAGCCAAAAATGTCATTTTATTAATCAAGACAATTTATATGAATGAATATTTCAGAACTCCTATTATTTTTCGGATTTCCTTTGATGTTCTAAAGTTCATCCAAAGTGATAGCATTTGTCCACGTTGCATCTGCATCAGTCTCCTCATGTTGAGAAAAGTTTTCAGCGAAATCAGCTGCGTGTCGTTCACCTTCATAATCTACAGGAAAATATGAGAAACATTGGATGTACTTGAAACTTGACACTCTGTAACTTGATCTTGTAAGCATTGTTATTAATTATCTCAAGTAACTAGAGGTCATTCTTCAATCTTGCAAGTTTCTAATATATTAATTCTTTCTTAATATATTACGAGTAGTTATTTGCAACCGTCATATGAAGAGATTTTGTATAGAGAGGTACATAGTCCAAAATTAATACATACCGGAAGGAAACCAAAATCTTATAAGTGCACCAGATAATATAGTCAGTGTATATAAAAACTTTTTGGAGGCTAGTTTGCGTTTTCGTATCTCGTCTTGTTTATTAGACATCTTTATGCATTGTTGAATAAGCTTATCACCACTCTGTCCAAATAGCTACACGATCCTTAAAAATAAAACTTTCTTATTTCTTTCACATAGTCGGAAGAGGTGATTAGTGGTTTACATTTTGTATTATAAGATGTTCGAAAATAATAACTGGTTTCAAATGACACTAAAACATTTTTTAAAGATGAAAGACAGTAAGTTTTCTATATTATGCAATGAAGAAGGTATTAAGAATTTATATCTACCTAAAAGTAGTGTCGAAATTTAAAATAATGACCTATCTCAACGATCGTAAGTGTAAAGAACCATCTCGGTAACAACTTTAAAGTTGAAAACTACGGGTGTAATTATTAATTTGTGTCAAATACAAGGGCCATCCGTGTAAATTTTTCAATAACATAATTAACATGCGTAGGTTAGCGACATCAACTTAAACACGTGCCGATGTGCGCAGGATAGCCTGAGTCATCCGCTTTTCAAACTAAAAACCTTCATCAAAAATAACATTCTGCATTTCGGTAAAATCTGCAGAAACAAAAGGAAGAAGTAAAGAAATAAGGATGACGGAAGCAGTGATTAGGAACAAGCCAGGTATGGCGAGCGTTAAGGATATGCCGTTACTCCAAGACGGTCCTCCTCCCGGCGGTTTTGCTCCGGTCCGTTATGCTCGCCGGATTCCGTCCAAAGGTCCCAGCGCCGTCGCTATATTCCTCGCTGCTTTCGGTACTTTCTCTTGGGGCATGTATGAGGTCGGTAAGGGCAACAAGATCCGTAGGTAATATACTTTATTTCTTTATTAAATTATTTCCTGAAACCCTAGTTAGTTGAGTAATTTTATAATTGGATTTGATCGTTTTCATTTGCAGTCAGATCTGTTAGTAATTAAGTTTATAAATGTAGCTGGATCATTGATTCATTTCTGTAGGTTTATAATAGCAGTTAAACTTATATGACTACTGATAATTCTGGTTAGCAATTAGGAACCTGTAACAAAGATTACTGTTAGTTATGAGTGTTTTGGAACTGAAAATGAAAACCTGAACCTATTTGTAATTTGGAAATTTTTCGATATGTGTACTGTGATAGTTGTTGGAGGTACAATAAAGTAAAAATTTATTAGCTCTTATTGATAGGAATGTTGATTGGTCTGCAGTAAGTTTCAGGCCATTTAAAAGAAAATAATGGATTTGGTAGTCTGGTTATGGTTGTTTGTTTACGTATATGCACTTGATTGATAGGCTAACTGTCATCATTTAGATCTTGTTTGGCAACCTGGAAGTTTAAATTATTGGGATCACTTAGTTGGTATTCGTAGTTACAAAAACACCAAGTTTGAGTAGAACGATGCTAGGACTTTGCTTAAATGGTTAGTGTCATAGATAGGCATGAAACTGGGTAGCTAATGCATGATGAGTCAAATAAGACTCGCCCTCCCCGGGTAAACTGAAAAGGGAAAAACCTCCTCCTGTTTATAATAGATAGGCATTAAACTAGGTAGCAAATGCACGTTGATAGATCTACTTTTAAAAAAAATATGTATATAGAATATGATAACTGCATATAACTTATGCTATAATGTGCATTTTGCTGACAAATATTTGAATCATGTTAATTTCGAGTCTTCTGGAATTGTAAAATGAAAACCTAGGACATTATCAGGTAAAGAGACAAGTTGATGATGGTTAAAACTAAAAAAGGGGAAGTGGGATGACAATAAGATATAAATTATGTTGCTTTTGGTGTATAAATCAGCTGGTCTCATTTTCAGGAATGTATATTTTCACAAGATTCTAGGACATTTAGAAGCGAGTATGGGTGTCTTTTGTTCTAGTTATTCACTTGATGAGCTGAACATACTGCAATCATTGATCTTTCTATTTGGAACTTGAGATACAATTTCGTCAATATCACGTAGTTGACATATGTCGGTATTTATAGCTACAAGGCTACAAGTGAGTAGGACTAGCATGATTTATAAGAGATTTCAATGTATATCCTACTGGTTGCATTAGGACAGACCCTAATCGAAAGACAAAATGAGACTACAACTTCCCATCCACATCTAACAATCTATAGCCACAAATCTGCAAGATCCAAACTCATAATACCCAGCAGAATAAATCAGGGAAGTAGTCCCATCTTTCATGACTCACTAATCTAAAATGTATCAATCTACCATAGCACCATTTTAGGAAGTAGTCCCATCTTTTATGACTCACTAACCTTAAGAATAACAACTTCCATTAATACATATAAGTACTTTGCTAGCTGCAGCTTTCTTTACAGCTTTTACATCCTCAGCCTTTAGACTCATAAGTTTGAGCTTAACCTTATCCCGAATTACCTTGATCAACTCTTCTGCAGTCCTTGACTTTGATTGAACAATCTTTATTTCCTTTCTTGCCAAACCAAATATACGACTGCAGCAGTATACGACTGCAGCAGTCGACAATCTGTTTATGACATTCCAGATATTGCACCTAAAATGATACTGTGACAGACTGCTAATGATCAATGGTAGATCATTTTGCAATCCTCGGAACACCAATTTTTCCTTTATAGCCAACCAAACTTTCTTTGAATACTCACATCGGAAAAATAAGTGAGAGTGAGTGTCTGAACAATTCTAGCACATAACACATTTATAGCCTCCATTTGGATTCCATTTTTGCATCCTGTCCTGAGTGCAAGGTTGTAAAAGTCGGAATCGGAGGTGAGTCGGTCGGGACCTCGGGAGGACTAGTCGGGGACTAGTCGGATTTTGACTTTTGTTGACTTTTTTACAATAAAATAATAAAATTCAAAATTATAACTAATAAACTATAAACATGAGCATAAATAAACATAGGGTTTAACATAATTAATTGTTCAAAACACATAAAACATAAATATTCAATTGTTTGGGCTGTTGGCTGCTTGCTGTTCGTCGCCCAGAAGAAAAAAGAAGCGGGAGTTGTTGGAATGAAAAGAGAGGCGCACACTCCAGCTATAAAACCCTAATTGTATTTTTTTTTTAAAGTTGACCAATGTTGACCTGGCCAAAAAACCGACCCAGATCCGACCCAGGTCCGACCCAGACCGGATTTTGACCAAAAAACCCGCCCCAACCCGACTAATCCGACCCAGACCGACTTTGATCCGTTGACCGTTGACCCGTATTTTGGTAGCGATTTGACCGGTGCCGAGTCGGGATGCTACCCAAACCCGACTAGTCGGCGACTAAGCTCCCGACCCAACCGCTTTTTACAACATTGCCTGAGCGGGATAGTCTCCCTTGAATTGCCAACCACAAATGCATGTTTTGGAATAAATTGTGGAAACCGTACGACATGGTGCCAATTAACAGTAGGCCAATCCTCTCTTAGATCAAGCCAGGCCATTGAACTGGGCAACAGATGCATTTGATCTGCAATTTCTGTAAATTTGCGCCAAGTGGACATTAAAATGATGCATAGGTATTATAATTTTTTTTTTACTTGTAACTTCTTGAGAGTTCCTTTGACAATGGAAAAAAGGTTGCTACACGATGTAGCACACTTAACTAATAGCAAACAAGAACACCTTAAAGTGTAGATAGGAAAAGCTCAAACAATTCACCCGCACAAGTCTGACCTCGTGTTTCTCATCTCATTATTCATCCCTGAAATTTGAAGCACTCTGTGGTGTGAAGCTTGACTTTGCTAAGAAGGTTAATAATACTGAAAGGCTTTAAGAGATCTTCAAATGGTTCCTGATCGCCATCATATCTAACCTGTGACCACGAATAAAAGGACCAATACTGTCTACTCTCTGGCTATTTTCCTGTATATGTAAATGTAAATTCATAAAGAATAGCTGGTAAAAAATTGTTTCATCAGCTACTAAATGCTATTCACGGGTTACATTACATAAAACACAAGTTGCAAGTTAAAATGATAATGAAAATGTTACAAGCTAAGTTATTTTCATACAACCTACAAATCTTTCAGCGATAATTATGATAAGATGAGATTATAAGTTGATGAGCTGTAGTGGTGGCTATTGAAAACCATGACAAGTCTTTTAAATTTTTATCTGTGGCTATCTTCATCTATTTATTTTTCTTCATCCACGGGAATCCTGGAATTCATTTCTGGCTACTTCCATCTCTGGAAACCCGTCATCAATTTTTTCTGTAGTATTTTAATATTGAATGGCAATGTCGTGTTCTTGGTGTTAGGATTAGTCCTATAAGCACCAAAAAGAAATCTCCTATGACCCTGACCACAATCGGCTCAACTATTCATTCAACATGCTATTGAACTGGAAAGTTGATAAGTTAAGGGTCTTGAATTAAAAAGAGCAATGAGAGTATAGGAAATATGAGCTTCTTTAGTAATATTGTTGGGAAACTAACCATTATAAAATTTGGACTGAGTATCCAAATGGCTCTAAAAAGATAGTGGTAATAAGGTGTAAAACAATAAAGCATATCCAAGATGCTCCTTTTTGCCAGATACAAGCAGCCCTTTTGAAATATCATAACCTGTCCCAACTGCAACTGAAGGATTTGATCTAGCAAGTCTGTGTATTGAAATCCTTACTGGTCTGGTATTTGTTCCTTTTGGTGTGGTCCTTCGGACTTTTAGTTTTGTATGATTACCTATTCAAGTCTTCCGCATGTCCCGAATATTTATGAACACTAACTCAATCATTGTTGTGTGGTTTAGGGCAATAAAGGAGGAAAAATACGCTGCCCGCAGGGCTATATTGCCCATGCTTCAAGCAGAAGAGGATGAAAGGTAAGCACAAATAGCCGTTCTTTTCTTCTCCTTGCAAGTTGCTCAATTGTTTTGGAAATAATTTGGTTTGTCTGTGTTCAGATTTGTCAAAGAATGGAGGAAATATCTGGAAGAAGAGGCGCGGATAATGAAGGACGTGCCTGGGTGGAAAGTTGGTGAGAGTGTCTACCACTCTGGAAAATGGATGCCTCCTGCTACTGGCGAGTTGCGTCCTGAAGTCTGGTGAGCATGGTGTTGTTAGCAATATGATTATGGGTTGTTAAATCAATTGTATCACAAGAGAAGGCTCTTTAAAGAATAAACTACATCAGTTCGTGATACTTTAAAATGTTAGGTGAACACTTGCTATGTGTATGGCCTTTTTGTGTCGGTGGCATCTGAATTTAATTGATGTATTTCATGTATCACTATTTGGCAATCTGCTTGTGCAATGATAAATGCTATGGCGTTTCCTTTTCTCAGTTTGTTTATATATTTATTTTCTGCATGAGTACCTTGTTACACATCGAATCAAATTGTTCCAACTTAGCAACCAATTGGGTTGGTTGAATGTTTGAGGCTTTTGAGGAGCGGGAAAAATTGTTAGAATTCTATGAAAGAGTCTCTGGAGCCATGGTACATGCCGGTTTCATACGAGCAGGTGGAGTGGCACAAGATATGCCTCTTGGCTTATGTCGAGATATTGATTCCTCCACACAACAATTTGCTTCTTGTATCAACGAATTTAAAGAGATGTCAACCGGCAACCGTATCTGGAAACAACGATTAGTGGATATTGGTACGCTCACTGAACAAGCAAAGGATTGGGGATTCAGTGGTGTAATGTTAAGAGGTCGTGTGACACAAAGATACTGATCACATGATACCCTGGAGCATGTGTTGTGCTGTGTGCACCACCTTCATAGAAATTTGGTGTTGTCAATTTCATGCCCACGAGTCATAATTTGCTTTTGTTTGTCAAATATCGTATTGACCTTACAAGGAGTACACATAACCATTAACCACAACGGTGGCGATTTCAACCATTTGAAATATAAATGAGTCGATTAGGCTTTCCATCCATCTCAAGCGAATCCCACAAAAACAATACCCGATCCCGCCATTGGTAGGGTAGGGAGATGTGAGATTTAGACAATCACATCTCTACCTGGGGTAGAGAGACCTCTTCCAAGAGGACCAGATCTCACAAAAACGATTAGCTAAAAGAATAACAGACCAAATGAGCCTGAACCTGTAAAAGTTGGTATACACAAGTCAATAATAGTGAACCTCATTCAAAGATCAATTGTTGCTCTTTGTGTTTCTGCAACTATAAGCAGTATTTACACGGAGAGGTATATACCAGATAGAGTAGCCTAGTAATACATCCCTTTGATGGGTTTATTTTGCCACATGCAGCTTTCCATATTTGAGTTTACTATACTTGAAAGATTATTTATTTTACATCAATATTATTCGTTTTATTACATATTATAAAGAAAAAGGGAATACAGCAAACGAACCATGCTGACAAAGACAGTAACGACATCATCAAGTATTTAACGTCCAACACTGCTGCTGAAATGACCACAACCCAAACCAGTTTCAAACAAACTACAGACCTCATTAATTTGCCAGAAAATAGGGACCAGTGCCACCTTTCTTATCAGTATCTGGAACACTTGAGTAGCTATAGAGGTGGTTTGACATTTTCCACCCCCAATCCTTTTTCCTCGATATGAACATCCGGGGCCAACGGTTGATCCTCACATAGTGCTCCCTGATCTTCCCGTCTGCCAAAAAACTAGTAACAATGGAGTAACAACACTCATGGCCACCCCATACCTTGTCACCCGGGTCAGCAGTTTGACTCCCGTCTGGGTGAAAGTAGCGCCGCATTGGTGAGCCTGTCCCTTTACAGTGTGGATCCAAGTTACGCCAATATACTGGGGCCGACTGAGGGCCATAAAATATTCAAAACTATCAGTAACCGCATATGTACCAAGAGACTATAAATTACAAGTTACAATACACTCAATACTTCAAGTCAAAAGAACCTGCCTTTTTGAAGTGGAACTCCCAAGCATGATCCCATAGATCTTCTTTCATGATTCGGCTCTGAAATATACAGATTTCAAGTAAAAAAACAAAAGCAGAAACCTGTGTAATGAAAAAGAAAGAAGGAAGAAGGAAACGTACACGGATGCCATCCATAACCGATAAGGAGTAAGCAGTCAACTTTGACAACCCATCGACTAGGGATACACGGGATATATGTGCTTTTCTAGCCCATAGCTCTTCACACTGTCAACAAAATGAATTTCTATGTCACTAATCACTAAAGATAGATACTTCTAGTCACAGACAGTCATTGGCAAACATCTGGACTCTGGAGTTTGTGCTGATTTTCATTGTTTCGGTTCAACAAGTTGCTAATCTAAGCTGCGAATCCACAAAGATGTACGGACACAACTGACCCTTGAAACTACTTTTGCGAGTCCTGATATCAAGAATAAAATGTACCAATCCTACTATGGTAAACGTAAGGCTATGAAGCATTTCTATTATGAGGGAGAAAATTCAGAAACTCAATATGTAGTACTATACAGCATTTACATTAAGAAAATAATAGCCCGGTCCTCAAACACAGGTTAATTAGAGTGAGGTCAATGTGACTTTGACATATCCTAGTTTGATTACCATTCCCTGGTTCTAGCTTTTTTTTCAGAAATAAATGAGGTATATTTCCCATAGTTGTTTGTGGACTTCCTAGTTTAACATGCCAGTACATCTACATGAGTTTATTAATCGATTTCAGACTGTAAGACAGAATGATATGATCTATGTTATCCAAATAAGATCAAGGAAAAACGAAGAATATCTACCAAACTTTCTAACTTAACTGCCTCCTCTGGGAGCTCCTGCTTATAATGAACCCTTACGACCAGCTGACCAGCAGTATGCAGAAATGATACTTGAAAATGTATTCGTAAATCTATGATAAGAGACGTTAGCAGTTGAACGATAATTGATATATGAATTACATATACTCTATAATCACTATAAGCTTTTTACCCATATAGAATTGTGACTCAGCAACATTCAAGTTTTGTTTTCAACAGCAACTTGCATTCTTCAGCTTGCAATATTCCTTTCTTAATGCTATCTTGTAAATCATCACCAACAGGAAGCAAAAAAGAACTATCAAGTATCTTGATATAAATCCCCGAGTCTGTATCACAAGAATAAGAATCAGCTTATCAGATTACATTAATCAACTTATGTTCATCCATTCACCTTCTCTAGTAGGCTACAACCTATGTTAACAAACTGCTACCAATAGATAAACGGGTAAACGGATGAGGTTTTTCGTGTTCAGTTCACCCGGGGAGTGCTAGTCCTTTTCTAATCCCAAGATGTTTACCTAGGGAGGTTCGAGCCAGAGACCTCTAGTGAGGACATCGGAACAGCTTACCACTAGGCCACCTTATTAAAGGTTAAACTGCTACCATCAGATGATCCCTCTAAAAACTTCATTTTCCTCAATTCATATGCTTTATGAATTAGCCAATGCTTTATGCACTTACCAAACAAGGGTTAGTGTCTTTTTTATCTGTTCCTAATTGAGGCTATCAAGAATATATCTAAATTCGATAAAAACGATACACATCTCAACTTATCAACAACCTTTACCAACTACAAGTTCTAATTAATGATCATAGCTGCAACACAGAATCCAATTTCTTCAAAATCTACTGCTAACAACCCTGTATTTAACTCAAACATACAATATCATCAACACCCATCAATAGTCAAATAATTTGATCAAGAAAACTTCAAAGTTTGTTAAATTATATGTACCTTTTTCGACCATATGGCATCACTCGAAGCGACTCCATGCCAGCTACGAGAGACGATAAGAGATAGTGCCACGCTGCGTGCGTCCAGATAACCGAGTATCATCAACATAATATCCCAACCAAACATTACTAATGGGTCCTGCAAATTTTCCTCAAAATTCTTGCTCCCTCTTTTATTTCTCCTCTTTTTATTATTTTCCTTCCTTTCACATATGATATCTTTGTACACCTCTGCTTTCCTGATTGAGAATTTGCCATAATCATCATCTTGATCATCTTCAGATTGCTCATACCCATCTTCTGTAATGATTCGGTTCCTCATGTCTTGAAAGATTTGATTCAAGAACTTGCAAATAGTGAAAAAGAAGACATATAAATAAGGTAGATATTAGTAGTAATTTTAAGGAACTGGGAGATTTGTTTTGTTTTGTCTGAGGATTTAAGTTAAGTTACTGTGTCTTACTTTGCCGTTAAGGCTTGATTTAATTTATTCGGTGGTCAACCTTGTAAAACCTTATAAAATCTACCATACGCCTAAGGAGCTGATAAATATACCATCATAAATTATTCAAACACCAAAATAATGCTACGATGAACTTGTACTCTATGCAATAACTATTATACAGTGTGTTGTGAGAATCAATTTTTTTGTAAATGTACATGATATTATTAATGGTTTACAACTTTACATCATAAGCTTTAAATCAAATATCAAAATTTACTGATATACCCTTTCACTGACTAAATAAAAATAAAAATAATTAATAATAAATATCAAAATTTGAACCTTAGTTTGGTTCGTATTTTGACTATATTTTCATATCATTATATTATTATTATTATTATTATTATTATTATTATTATTATTATTATTATTATTATTATTATTATTATTTTGGGAAATGAATTTTTCACTCCGATTTTTTGTTTACATCAAGCCTATTTTTTTCAATATTATTATATACGGAGTACAATATTATATTACTAGATTTTAGACCCGTGTATAAACATGGGATGTCAAAAGCAAACTATCTTCGTATTATTTATGTTAAGTCTCATTTGTGTATCATTTTTGGTAGTTCTTCAAGTGATATATTATAACATCCATTACCCAAAAATATTTAAGGAGAATTTGTATACTAATTCATTTCATATTGCTTATATAGCTATCAATACATTCGTTAAATTGAAAGTTATTAGAGGATGAGAAATTAGATACTCATAACTTAAAAATAATTTGAATAAACTAAATGATAATTACGATAAGCTATATTTGTTAATCAATTAGTCATAATATTAACTGAAGTGTAATTTTTACTACTTAATAGTAAAAAACTATAAACATCGGAGGTTTTTTCTTCTTCTTATAAAATGGAGTATTAAGTAAAACTTATATGTTCACTTGATTCACAATTGACAAACAATTAACCAATCACTCTAAAATATTATTTTTTAAAAACAAAAACTTTCTCGATTCAACAAAGTAATACGAAATGCTCCTTTTCAATATATGATAAAATGATATAATATTCTTACCTATACTAATAACACTAATACAATAATGCTAATAATAGTAAATTAGTAATAATAATAATACCAATTGAGCATAGCTCAAGTGGTACCGTCACCGTAAATGTACAGATTCCACATGCATGACCTATAGGTTAGGGGTTCGATTCCATTCCTCAGCACATGTGGTTGATTTGTGGACATGTGATTTTCCTGGTGTTGATGCTCCTGTCGAGTGAGGCGGACTCATACCATTGAAATATGATACGGAGATAAGATGTACCCTCTAAATTACCCTTTAGTAATAATAATAATAAGGTAATATATAGGTAAAAACTTTATAGTAAAGGGATTAAGTTTTTATCCTTTTCAAAACATAATTTTTAGATAAATCAGTGTGTTTGATTGGTCAAACGAAAGTTTAATAAAATCAAAATTTTCAATTGGTTATAAGGTTTCTATTTTACGAAATATTTCAATAGCAATGCTTTTCGTTTATTATTAGTTTAAACCTGTGTATACACACATATTTAAATATAAACATGACAACAACATTGTAATATAAATTTGACAATGATAACGAAAAAATGTACTCCCTCCGTCCCAAATCTATTGTCCCCTTGTTGACTTTGGAGTCTTTCTCTTCCAACTTTGACCTTCGATATTTTTGTTTGTGTTATATAATACTTGATGCAAATTATACAAATGAAAATACATTCAAAATCCAATCAATTCATATATTTTGCATCAAATATTATATAACACAAACAAAAATATCGAAGGTCAAAGTTGGAAGAGAAAGACTCCAAAGTCAACAAGGGGACAATAGATTTGGGACGGAGAGAGTATTATTTTTAAACCCGTATATGTAAATGGCTCGCAAATGAAAATGTATAATATTTTTTTAAAAAAAAACACACATACATACACATTGAAAGGTATAGTTAATTGTATTTGTTTGAAACAATTGATGTGCATAAATTAAACATATATTTAATAAAATCAAATTATTCAATTGGTTATAAGGTCTCTATTTTACGAAATATTTCAATAGTAAAGGTTTTCATTTATTATTTGTTTAAACCTTTGTATACACACATATTTAAATATAAACATGACAACGACATTATAATATAGATTTGACAACGATAACATAAAAAATGCATCATTTTTAAACCCGTGTATGTAAATGGATCGTAAATGAAAATGTATAATAATTTGTTTAAAAACACACACACACCCACATTGAAAGGTATATGTTAATTGTATTTGTTTGAAACAACTTATGTGCCTAAATTAGACATATAATCCGTAACATTTAATGTGTAATAATTTAAATATGTGATCCCTCTCAAAATTTCAATAACATAATTTTTTTAATACTATTTATATTTAGATTTTATTTATATTCGTATAATATTAATATTATTATTAAATTAAATATTGATATAATATTAATATTTAAAAATTAATTAATATAGAGAAGTGATCGAAATATGTAGTAGCATAATTTCTTTTATTTATTTATATAATATATTTAATATTCATATTAATATTAAATTAAATGTTGATATATAATATTAATATTTAATAATTAATTAAATAGAGTTATGATCGAAATATGAAAGCAATCGTGAACAACTTTATTAATATTTTTTAAATTAAATATATTAAGTTTTTATTTTGAAAAGAGATTTTTTAGGTAAATTATAGCATTTAATTGGTTAATTGAAAGTTTAGTAAAACTGAAGCATTTGATTGGTTAATAGGTATCAATTTTTCAAAAAATTTCGATAGGACAAGTTTTCTTTTATTAATATTTAGATTATTATTTTGGAAAATGATTTGTTTACTCCGTTTTTTTTTTATATATATTAAGCCTTCTTCTTATTTTACAAAATTAAATAACTTAGAGAGATTATATCTTTTAGCAATTTTTATACCCTATATATTCTCACATCTCTCAAACTCCACTTTACCATTCATATTTTCTCTTCAAGGTTTTTTTCTACATATTCCTCTATCTCTTATTTATATTTCAATTTGATTTAATCCTTATTTGTTGTAGGCTCCTAACAAAAATTTAGCGTTGGCTTTTTGGTAATGAATTGATGTTTAGTGTGTTATTAACTATTTATTTGAGTACTTACGTGATCATACTTTGAATCTTCTGATTATCTTGCGTGTTATATGTACTTCAATAAATGTTTATCTATACTTAATGTCTTTTGTAATATTACTATCTTGGTTATTATCTATACTTTAATCGATGTAATGTAAATTTTTTTCTAGATATCAAAATATGAGTATCACCAACATAATGAAGATAAATCCAATATTACAAAATCAATCCATCAAAGTTAGGGTTCTACATAATTGGCGTCAACCACCTTAGGCTAAAAGTGAAGAGACAATGACAATTGTCCGTTGCTCTTTCACGTGTAAAAAGTCGGAGCGGTTTGAAGGTATTGATGTAATTCAGGATGTCAAGGTTACTAATCATAAGACAAATGTCATTTTCGAGATTTGTAATTTATTAACAATGTTTATAAATGTCTAAATTATGCTATGTTACTTATTCAAAATTATATGAACGTTTAACTTTAATATTTAATAAATTGTTATTATTAATATGTTATATTTATAACCATCCAACGGACGGGTTCAACACTAGTTAATAATGATATGCTTGTTGTGCCCTATCTAGGGTTTTCTCCTTTTATATGGGAAAGGTCGGAGGGGCATTCGAACTTCGCAGTTCATATGTCAGACCATGTTAAGAGTCCGAAGTTGAAGGTGCAACTTAATTCATATACTCCTGCCATCTCAAATATATTGCCCCCAACATACAGTATTCAATTTAAGATTAGGTAAGTAAATGTCAGTTTTACCTTTTATTCCAATAAAGTTTGACGGTATATTTGATGGTTAATACAATGAGTTGTTTATAGTAATAAATAATAATATATTTTCGAGAGTTCAATAACTGTTTTTGCAAGTGAACACTCTTTTTAGGCGAACATTAACAGTGCACTATAAATTTCATTTACATCTATAAAACACAAAAAAATTGAGTTGAATATGGGCTGAGCCCCAATAACATGAACTACACACTAATGGGCTTAAGCCATGCACTATAGTGTCGTTTATTAGACGTATGGGGTACCTACTTATGAGTACATTTTTTATCAAGATAAAGTTATGAGTACACTTATCTTGTTTAATAGGAGTAACAAGAATTTTGTAACCTAAAGGACTATTCCAAATTAGAAGACTTTGAGAAAATGGTCATGTCTATGATTACCAATATGGCCGACCCTTAGCAGGTAGCTAATTGTTTTCCACACATTTTCCTTGGTATGACGCGTGTGGACTGATCAATGTTAGCATAGTCAATTATCAACGTACGTGTTGTGGGGAACTGACATTTAAGTTGAAATATAATGATATGTGTTATGCTAGAAACCTGGTTTTAATGATCAAACACAAGAACAAATACAATAGAACTTAATGAAAGCAATTAGAGAACGCGCAGAATTAACGTGGTTATATCCAATCGATGTGATTGGTTTAATCCACGGGCAAGAACCGAGTAATCTTCTTTATTGACAATGGCACCAAGAAATTTCGTGCATTAGGGTTACAATGAATCGGGGATTAAGTATATATAGGATTAGCTAATTAAGGAAACAAATCAGAAAAAAACTTGCTGAACACGCAGCGATCGCGTGGCGACCAAAACCTGTCGCGCCGCGACCATGCTCCATCGCGTGGCGACCATGGGTTGTCGCGTCGCGATCTCTCCAGCTCTATAACCACAATCGATGCTCATCGCATAGCGACCAATTACCATCGCACAGCGATGAACCTACTGATCAGACTCTTTCTTTTTTCCACCGAGATCGCGTGGCAATCTCCTTTGGTCGCATGGAGACCATGTTTCCTTCACAAATCCTCATGAAACCCAAACTTCAAAGTCAAACTCAACAAATCTCCACCTTGACTTGAAGTTGCCTTCACCTGTCAAAGCCCAAGACTTCAAAATTACTCCACCATTCTTTACAAACCCAAGCATTCTCATTCTTGACCACTCACCCCCTCGGGGCCTACCTCATGCGAATATTCACCAAGTCCAAACACAGTTGGAACTTGGGTCTCGGTAACACCTTAGTTAACATGTCTATTGGATTCTCCTCGGTGTCAATCTTCTGAATAAATAATTTCCCACTTTCCAATATATCCCGAATTAAGTTCAACCGAATGTCAATATGCTTCGTTCTCTCATGATACACCGGATTCTTAGCCAAGTTTAGAGCACTTTGACTATCACAAAACAAAGTAGGTTTCTCCACCTTCAGACCAAGACTCTCAATCAAACCATGTAACCACATGCATTCTTTAATACCTTCAGTCATTGACATGTATTCAGCTTCGGTAGTAGACAAAGCCACGGTTGGTTACAAAGTTGCCTTCCAACTAACCGAACATCCAAACAAGGTAAAAATGTAGCACGTCAATGATCTTCTTTTCACAAGATCACCACCATGATCAGAATCTACATAACCGACTAAATCACTAACATCTTTGTTAGGCCCGAATCTCAGACATAAACCACTACTACCTTTCAAATACCGCATTATCCACTTAACTGCTTCCCAGTGAACTTTACCCGGATTACTCATAAAACGACTTACCACACTAACTGAATGAGCCAAGTCAGGTCTTGTACAGACCATAGCATACATAAGACTACCAACCACACTCAAATACGGAACCTTCTTCATATACTCTTTCTCATCATTAGTCTTCGGTAAAGTACTCCTATCAAGTTTAAAATGTGCAGCTAAAGGAGTACTTACAATTTTGGATTGATCCACCCGGAATGCTTCAAGAACTTTCTCCACATACTTCTCTTGAGAGATGTACAAGAGACCTTCTTCTCTATTCATCAGATCTCCACACCCAAAATCTTCTTAGCTGACCCCAAATCCTTCATCTCAAACTCACTCTTTAACAAAATTTTCAACTCGTCAATGTCAGTTTTGTTCTTTGAAGCAATAAGCATATCGTCCACATATAGCAACAGATAAATAAATGAACCATCCAACAAGATCTTCGAGTAGACACAATTATAGAATTGATTACTGATATCGCTCATTTTGGTTATATAAATCTATCGCGATATCATTGTTTTGCATGTATATTTGAGTAGATTTCGAGAACTTTCGATACTTATTTTGTTTGGAAATCCATTTCAGGTTCAAAAGTTGGAAACGCATGCGAATGGGTGGAGATTTGATGAAGTTTGGATCAAACTGGCTTGGGCTGAGTACTGCTATATAGCCGATCGGCTTTGTCTCTCAGCCGATCGGTTTTACTCGACTAGCCGATCGGCTATATTTAGAATATCGGCTATCCGTGTGCATTTTCATTACAGAACTTCCCCTTGATTGGAGCTGGAAGAAATGAACTATAGTAACCGATCGGCTAGGGTGTTTGAGCCGTTCGACTAGACCACTTAAGCCGATCGGCTAGCCCATTTAAGCCGATCGGCTAGGCTTCGATCTGAGCTGAGTACGAGGTAGTTTGGTGTGCTGTGCGTTTTTGATTGGTTGGCATTAATTACCCCAACCGTTTTTCATCTGTTTCTGTCCTCTTATTGAAATAAAAAGAAAAAAGAAAAGAAAAAGGGGGTTGTGGGAATGCTGGAGCAGAGGATATTCATATCATCATCATCGACATCCACATTATCTCTTTCTCTGAAGAAATTAACTTCACACACCACATTCAATATCCATCTCCATATTTACTCTCTCATATTTACTCCAAATTCATTACTCTCCAACAAAAAAATTACCACTTTCACTCTCAAATTCTTAAGGTTTTCACTAGGAGCTTGAGAGGAACATCAAGCAAACACCATTTGGAAACATTTGTGTAAACACTTTGGTACAATTTCGATTTAATCTAATTTCAAGTTATTTATGAATTTATCTAGTGTTTATGATTTTTGCTTGATGATTGTGATTATGTTTGGCTAGTTACCATTGTGCTTGTTTGGATGAAATAGCTAGTTGATTAGGGGTGTAATCTTTTGGTGTTAATTTATGTTTGAGTTTGTGAATCATCCATGGATTTGTATGAGTTAGTTTGTTGTTGTTAGTAAACTTTCTGCATTTTAGCTAAACAATTATAGCGAATGTTCTTTGCTTAGTAAAAATACCTCATGAAGTTGTTGTCATTTGTGGAACAAAGCATTTGATGATTGTAACAACACTAGTTAGATAAATACAAGTTAGCGATTATAGCGAATGTTTGTCGTGTGGATGATTTGCAAACTCACAAAAATCTAAATTTATGTTTAATCGGAGAACCTTGTGTGATTGAGTTTAATCTCTAGAGTTTGGCCATTTGGTAATTTACTTATTGATATAGCGAACGTTTTCAACAAAGTAAATAGCTATTGATTATTTGTCTATAAATGATTGAACAAAAATTGCGAATGTAATTTTGGAATGTGTCAAATGATTTGGCTAAATTGTGCAAGTTAGTAACCATAGCGAACGCCCGTTACTTGATTAAATCTTATGTTTATTGATTGAAGTTGAATGATAGGTCTTAGCGAACGTTGAGCTTATGTTTAATGAATATTACCTTAGCATATGTCTTAACCGGTTATAATTCTACACCCCAAAAATCACTAGTGAAATAATCCAAGCAAGTATTGTTTTTAATATTTGAAAGTTCCAAACAACTAATTTGACTCTTCCTGAGTCCACCTTTCTCATTGAAAGATTAAGTGTAGTTTTAAAGCATCGTGACAATTCGGTCACACAAACCAACCACATTTTATTTTACCTCTTTAAATTGGAGCACTTATCTTGATTGTATAAACCAAGTTCCCTGTGTTCGAACCCGAACTTACCAAACTATACTACCACTCGACAGGGTCCACTGCCCGGTTGTGTTTTGGTCTAGCTCGGTACTTTTTGGTTTACTTATCAACGATAAATTTTATAACTGGATTTAAAACATCAAGTTTTTGGCGCCGCTGCCGGGGAATCTTGATTTGTGATCTTTATTTAAGTGTGATTAATTGATCCTTTCTAGAATTTATTTTGGAAGGTTATATTTTGTTTGTATTGCGCCGGTGCGTTGATGGTTTTATCTTTTGTGATCCTTCTGGTTTGATTTGGTAGTGGATGAACACAAGGAGCTCCGGTAAAGAGCTTCTAAGTCCCTTGTCCAATCCGGAAAAGACCAAAAGGAGCAAACGAAGGAGGAAGCCAAAGCAAAGATCATCGGAATCATCTAGTAGTCAAACGGATACCGATACATCTTCGGGAAACACCGTTGAGGTGGAAGAGACTTTTGTGGAGGAATTTCCATCACCCGAAGAAGATCCTTCAACACCTTCCGAAGGTGAAGAAGAGATGGCGGATGAGGATGATACCCTCATTTTCTCACGGACGAGAACCGTGGCACCGACACCCGAGTCGGCCATACGGGTTCAAGATATTGAAAATGATAATTTCTCTTTGAAGGGGCATCATATGCAACTCATTAGAGATAACCAATTCGACAGAAGGGTGCGGGTCGTTCCGCACCAACACATTGCTAGCTTTCTTGAAATCGGGAGCTATTTCAAGTATGGGGCGAATATGGATGAAGTGATTCGCTTACGGACGTTTCCTATGTCACTTTGTGGTGAGGCAAAGATTTGGTATCAAGAATTGGAACCAAACACCATTACTACCTGGGATGAGATGAGGGAAGCATTCGTTAGACGATTTTATCCTCCGGCTTTGGCCGAAAGACTTTTGAATGAGATTAGAGCCTTCAAACAACAAGAAGGCGAAACCTTGGTAGAGGCATGGTGTCGGATGAAAGAAATGTTGAGAAATTGCCATGGTCACGATTTGAAGAAGAGAGAAATCATTGTGTTATTCTACAATGGTCTTAACTTGGATTCGGCAAGTATTCTTGATGCCTCGGGAGGAGGTCAATTCCTCTACAAGACACCGAATGAAGCATGGAGGGTTCTTGAAGACAAAGTTATCCAAAGCTTAAATTGGGCTAAGGATAAAGGAGGAAAACCGGTTAAAAAGCATGTTGCTTTTGTGGAAGGAACTAGTAGTGGAGGTGGAAGCTCCAATGACTCGGCCATGATGAAAGAAATCAAGGTTTTATCTTCTAAGTTTGATGCACAATTCAAAACAATCAAAGGTGAAATCAAAGAGCTTAGAGATGGTTGCGGTAATTGTGGCGGAAATTATGCCACGGCTAATTGTGCACAAGACGATTTGCCAATGGCGGGAGATGAGGAAGATGTAAACTTTCTTCAACAAGGTAATTACCAAAGCGGGAACTACCAATGGGGTGGTTATCAAAACCGAAATTCGGGAGGTTACCAAGGAGGAAGCTACAACCAAAACAACCGATTTTCTCGGCCAAATCAACTTTACAACCAAAACTCCAATAAAAATTATAACCAATCCCAAAACCAAAATTACAATTAAAACCAACACTAAAACCCTTCAAGCCACAATAACCCACCACCGGTTCAAAAACAAGAGCCAACCCTATCGCCAATGGAGCAAATGATGAAAGACTTCATGGCAAAACAAGATGCTTGCACCGAAAGGTTGAAGACCCAAATGACTAACATAAGGTTAAGCGTGGAGCAAGGTCAAAAGAACCAACAAGCTTCCATTCAAGACCTAGAGAGGAAGATGGATAGGTTGTCCGAGGGGCAAAGTAGTAGGCCAACCGGTAGCTTACCAAGCAACACTTAACAAAACCCAAGACAAAATCCTTCATCCTCTAGCGGTTCCAAACCTTACCAACCACCACCCGCGAGAAATGAGCATGTAAATGCTATTACAACACGGAGCGGGAAGGAACTCCCACCACCACCTCAAGCCAAAGACAAAAATATTTCTAACTCTTTTGTGCAGGAAATTGAGGAGGAAGAAGGTGAAGAGAATATTGAGGCTCCTACACCAACGGAGACGCCGGTGTCACCTACACCGGTGGTAAAAGCTTACAAACCGAAGATCCCCTTTCCTCAAATGTTAAGGAAGGAAAAGATGGCGGCCCAATACGGGAAGTTTGTAGACATGATCAAGGGCATCCGAATCAACGTGCCTTTGGTTGATGTATTAGCCGGTATGCCGAACTATGCCAAATTCATCAAGGATTTGGTGAGCAACAAAGAAAAGCTTTCGGAAGCTTCGGCTATGTTTTTGAATGAAGAATGTTCGGCAATTGTCCAAAACCAAATTCCACCGAAACTTGGAGATCCCGGGAGTTTCATCATCTCATGTAGATTGGGTAAAATCATAACTTGTGATGCTCTTGCGGACTTGGGTGCTAGCATAAATCTAATTCCATATTCACTTTATGCTAAATTGGCCCTAGGATCCCTAACTCCCACTCGCATGAGTATCCATCTTGCCGATAGATCTTTCCAATATCCCGTTGGGATTGCGGAGAACATGCTAATAGAGGTAGGGCAATTTCTATAACACCCCCAAATTTAATGATTTGCGGAAGCTTGATTTGGGTGTTACTAATCAATAACAAAGCACAAAGATATATAGCAAACGACTCTATATGCGTCGTTTTAACAAAATATATTGATAATAGAAATGTTTACAACATTTAAAGCTTTACATAGCTCGAGTTTAAATCAAATGAGATTTCAGTACATAAGTACTTGTACAAAATATACTAATGCAAGAAAATCTCAATCTTCTGTATGCTGACTCGAGCTAAAATCCTGAAGCAGAAACATCCTACTGCTTGGTACCTGCGATATATGCTAAAAGGTCAGCTAAAAGCTGGTGAGCTCACAGGTTTGAAATCAGTTAATATAGTGTGAACCGCAAGATTTAAATAATGAATTGCATCCAGCAATTAAATGATAGTCATCGTGTATACAGCCATGAGCACATAGTTGAGCTTAACTCGAGGGCCGGGTCCCCTATAGAGAATTCCGGGCGAGGTGCCTCCACGAATGCCTAATCAACATTCGTCTTCCCAAATATTAGTACGTCCGTTTACCCGGTTAGTGCTTGCTAACCCGGACGAGGTGGGTCAATCCTATATGGTACCATATACTAATATTCACGCTACAACGTATTAACAACTATGTTGACGGAGGACTTTAAAATGATTAGTTTCGAAAAACTCATGTAGTATATGAAATGTTTGTACTTGCGTTCACATGTTAAAAGTTGAGCAATATATCACACCCCTGAGTAAAACAGTAAAAGAGGGGCTATGAGACTCACCTGAGTCTGAAAGCGTTTAAACAAACGTAAGTTGATTAGCCGAGTATGAAGTCCAAAGACTTGTAACCTGAGGGTGTCCACGACACGCGATGGTTATAATCATGATTGGGTATCTCAAAAGATCACCCTTGTAGTTGTTCATTCAACTATAATGTCCAAATCTCCACTATTTGGTTGATTGATTCGAATGTTTGAAAACATGTACGGCCCGTTGGTGACGGATTTGTAATAATAATCTCAACTATTATTATTTTGATTTCGTGTCGTTTTACTTGAAAAATGTGTTTTGATTGTGTTTTAGAAGCCGTTACGGAATCTAAGTACGGGGGTCCGGGGGCAGCGCCCCTGGTAGCGGGGTCCAAGGGGCGGCAGCCCCTGGCGGGGTCCAAGGGGCAGAGCCCCTGGCTGGGGTCGAGCTGCCAGGTCAGCTTGGAAAATTTTTATTTCTACTATATTGCTTTGACAAAAAAACGCATCTGGAACCGAATTTGGGTAAAATCGAGTGATAAATTTCGAGTCTCGACACTTAGTAAAAATCTATGTTTTTGAGGTTCTGATTTGTGCGACGTTGGGTGCGACGTCGCAGGTAGGGTTGCGACGTTGAGCATGACGTCGCTAAAGGCGACGTTTCGCAATTTAATGCGACGTAGGGTGCTGCGTCGCTAATGCGACGTTGGTTAAGTTGGCGACGTTAAGGTCTGCGTCGCTATGTGCGACATTCGCAAGTCAATGCGACGTAATAGGCTGCGTCGCTATATGCGACGTCGAGGATTCGTGCGACGTTGTGACTGACGTCGCACTATGCGACGTTACGAGGGGTTTTGCGACGTCGCAGCTGACGTCGCATAAATCTGGGTCCAAAAGCGACGTAGCGTTCTGTTGGCCGGAAAATGTGTCGAAAACGAGTTTTTTCGGTTTCCGTTTGGTCCAAAACTTTTACCCAACCCATATTTGGACATTATAAGTTGATCCAAACCACTAACAAGCAAAAACACTTAAAAACGAGAGATTTCGGGATTTGTCGGAAACTTACAAAGTGTCGGATCGAAAATCCGAAAAGATAGAGTTGTAGATCGGGAAGTGGTGAACGTTTTTCTCCAAAGCGTCGAGGTGATCCGAGCGGGTTTAGTATGTTTATTTTGCGATTTTGAGTGATGGTGGTGTTGGTTTAGTTTAGAGAGAAAATAGAGGAGAGAGGGGTAAGAGAGAGAGTGAGTGGAGAGAAATGAGAAGAAAGAGAGGGGAGAGTTGGAGGTTATCCTCCAACTTTTCAGTCTCCGTTCTCCGTGCGGTGTTCGTTTGCTCCGTCGTTTAAACGTTAAATAATTATTTTACATTTTAATTATAAGTTTTAAAATACAATTTATTACGCGATATTTCATTTAAATATTTTACAAATAAATTTATATTTGAGTTATAAAATGTAAGTTTGTTTATTTAGTTTGCGCGTTTTAATACTTTAATTTGTGTAAGTTTTGTTTGTACGATACGAATGAATACGAAATATTATCATAATAATATTTTTTTGACATAAAAGCGTTATTTAATAAAATTGGTCACCAACGTCCGTATTAAATTGAATCGAAATGCATTCGATTTAAGCTGCGTACGATTTAACCAAATCGCATTTTTCGTATATATTCAACAATATATATAATTCGATACATTAATTAGCCTAACACAGAACTAATTACATGTATTAACGTATGATTAGGCACTAATTACTAGTCCTAATTTGGCGGGTGTTACAATTTACCTTCCCGGTTGACTTTGTTATCCTCGAAATGGAGGAGGATAGTAAAGTGCCCTTGATTTTAGGACGACCCTTCCTACACACCGCGGATGCCATAATTGGGGTTAAAGATAAGAAATTGACCTTGGGGGTGGGGGATGAAAGGATCGCGTTCACGGTCGATAAGGCCAGGAAGCATCCTTATTCTAATGATGATTCGTGTTTTAGAATTGATGTGATAGATGATGCGGTGGATGAGGAATTGGAGAGCTTGCTTGGATTGGAATCGGAGCTTGTTGACTTGCTAGAGTCAAATTTTGAAGGAATGACCGAGGAGGAGTTGATCATGAGCTTGGAAGAGACAAATGATGAAGAAGAGCTCGAATGTGAGGACGCTTTTGAGGAGCTCACAAAGGATGACAATATGAGGATCAAGACGTCATTAGAGGATCCACCACGTGATTTGGAGTTGAAAGAACTTCCAAGCTATTTGGAGTATGCATATCTCCATGAGGAAAATCTCCTACCCGTAATCATTTCCTCCTCCCTTGAGAATAATGAAAAAATTAAATTGTTGAATGTACTCAAGGCTCACAAAGGAGCTTTCGCTTGGCGAACATCCGACATACCGGGAATAAGCCCATTCTTTTGTAAGCACAAAATCAATTTTGTTGATGACTTCAAACCCGTTGTCCAAAGGCAACGGAGGCTTAAACCGAATATGGTGGATGTAGTCAAGAAAGAGGTAATAAAGCTTCTTGATGCGGGGATTATTTACCCCATTGCGGATAGCTCTTGGGTGAGCCCGGTACATTGTGTACCGAAAAAGGGGGGCATGACCGTTGTGGCTAATGAGAAAAACGAAATGATACCCACAAGGACGGTCACGGGTTGGAGAGTATGCATTGACTATAGAAAATTAAATGATGCTACACGAAAGGACCATTTTCCCCTCCCTTTTATTGACCAAATGCTCGAAAGGCTTGCGGGAAACGAGTTTTATTGCTTTCTTGATGGATTCTCGGGGTATTTTCAAATCCCAATAGACCCCGAGGATCAAGAAAAGACCACATTTACTTGCCCTTTCGGCACTTATGCCTATAGGAGGATGCCTTTCGGTCTTTGCAACGCCCCGGCCACTTTCCAAAGATGCATGATTGCCATTTTTCACGATATGGTTGAAACCTCCATGGAAGTCTTCATGGATGATTTTTCGGTTTTTGGCAACTCATTTGAGTCATGTTTAAATAATTTGGATAAAATGTTGGAGAGATGTGAGAAAGCCCACCTAGTGTTGAATTGGGAAAAGTGCCATTTTATGGTACGTGAGGGTATTGTGTTGGGACACAAAGTGTCGGGGTTGGGTATTGAAGTTGATAGGGCTAAAATTGATGTTATTGCCAAATTACCCCCTCCGACCAATGTAAAAGGCGTTAGAAGTTTCTTGGGTCACGCCGGGTTTTACCGTAGATTCATTAAGGATTTTTCGAAGATCACCCGACCAAGGATATGCCCTTTGTGTTTGATGGCCCTTGCTTGAGTGCATTTTCGACCCTTAAGGACCATTTGACCCAAGCACCCATAATAGTTTCCCCCGATTGGTCCAAACCATTTGAGCTTATGTGTGATGCGAGCGACTTTGCTCTAGGAGCCGTCCTGGGACAAAGAGTAGACAACCATTTTAAACCTATCTATTTCGCTAGCAAAACATTGAATGGGGCCCAAAAAAACTACACCACGACCGAAAAAGAGTTGCTTGCGGTTGTGTTTGCTTTTGACAAGTTTAGGCAATATCTTGTGCTTTCAAAAACCGTTGTATTTACCGATCATTCGGCCCTCAA
This sequence comes from Helichrysum umbraculigerum, assembly GCA_949592205.1. NCBI lineage: Eukaryota > Viridiplantae > Streptophyta > Magnoliopsida > Asterales > Asteraceae > Helichrysum > Helichrysum umbraculigerum. Next base: position 37,978,791 of record CATIUR010000001.1, read on the forward strand.
ATATCTTTTTGCCAAACAAGATGCAAAACCGCGTCTTATTCATTGGATTCTTCTCTTGCAAGAATTCGACATTGAAATTAAAGATAAGAGGGGTGCCGAAAATCTTGCCACCGATCACTTGTCGAGATTGGAGAATCCAAATCTTGACAAGCAAGGCGATACTAACATTGATGACTCTTTCCCGGAGGAATTTTTGTTTCATGTAGGTACAAGCGAGGAGGACATGGATGAAGCACCTTGGTATGCCGACTTGGCAAACTACTTGGTTGGTGGAGTTTTGAGGAAAGACATGAGTCACCAAGAGAAAAGCAAATTTTTCTCTAACTTAAAGCATTATTTTTGGGAGGAGTCGTATTTGTTCCGTGCTTGCGCGGATGGGATGATAAGGAGATGTGTTTTGGGTGGTGAAACAAGAAAATTTTTGGATGAATGTCACTATGGGCCCACCGGTGGACATTATGGCCCTTCGGTCACCGCTAAGAAGGTTTATGATGCGGGTTTCTATTGGCCGACGATTTTCAAGGAAGCGAATACTTTGTGTCAAACTTGTGATGCTTGTCAAAGAACCGGAAGCATCTAAAAAAGGGATGAAATGCCACAAACTAGCATTCAAGTTTGCAAAGTGTTTGATATTTGGGGTATCGACTTCATGGGCCCATTCCCGCCATCATTCAAAAATGAATACATTTTGGTTGCGGTAGATTATGTGTCCAAATGGGCGGAAGCCAAAGCTTTGCCCAAGAATGATGCTCGAGTGGTTATCGACTTCTTAAAGAGCTTGTTTTGTCGATTTGGTATGCCCAAGGCATTGATTAGTGATAGGGGAAGCCATTTTGCCAACCAACAATTGGAGAAGGGTCTCAAGCGTTATGGAGTGAATCACCGATTTTCAACTTCTTACCACCCTCAAACAAGTGGTCAAGTTGAGAATACCAACCGGGCTTTGAAATGAATTCTTGAGAAGATGGTAAAAGATAACCGGGCGATATGGTCAAAGAAACTTGAGGATGCCTTGTGGGCATTTCGCACCGCCTACAAAACACCCATTGGCACAACACCATACCGGTTACTCTATGGAAAGACATGCCATCTACCACTTGAGGTTGAACACAAAGCGTATTGGGCGCTCAAGAATTGTAACATGGATTTGTTAGAAGCCGGTGAGAAGAGGATGTTACAACTCCATGAGTTGGATGAGCTTAGGTTGCAAGCATATGAGAATTCTCGCCTTTACAAAGAAAGGACCAAGGTGTTGCATGACCGAAAGCTCAAAACGAGGAAAGAATTTAAAGCGGGTGACAAAGTGCTTTTATTCCAATCTCGTTTCAAGTTAAAGCAACCAAAGTTCAAACCAAGATGAACCGGTCCATATATGGTCAAACATGGTTATCCATCCGGCTATGTTGAACTTTTCGGTTCTGATGGAGGAACTTTCATTGTAAACGGTCATCGATTAAAGTTCTACCATGAGGAAGAAGTTGATGGCGAGTGGGAGGAGCTCGCAACTTACCCCAAGGACAAATGAATTCGGGGTCGAGTCTAGCTTGGACTCGTTAATAAATGAAGCCCGATCACGAGGAAACTCGTGCTTATATCCTTTTTGATAGCTTAGATATTTTTACCTACGTTTTTAATGAATTTTGAACTGATTGCTGCTGCTGGATTTATGTGTTTAATTGCGCGTTTTTGTGTTGCTGCTGTATATGCTAAATTTTAATTGAATAAGCCGATCGGCTTACTGAAGCAGTTCGGTTATAGACTAAGAGCCGATCGGCTTTCTCAGTGAAAAATCATTACAGAACTTGATCTTCAAGCTTAGGGTGCACTTTAGTTGAAGAAGCCGTTCGGCTTGTCATTAACCGTTCGGCTATGTGTGATAAGCCGTTCGGCTTTATTTAGCCGATCGGCTGCCTTAGTGTAAAACCTTTACAGAACTCGGCCCCTTTAATCTTTGGTGCATTTTGCCTGTTGAAGCCGTTCGGCTCTGGTCTTAAAGCAGATCGGCTAATATTAAATGGATAGCCGTACGGCTAATATGTCTAAGCCGATCGGCTTTGGGGGTATATCTGGCGATTTATTTTAAAAGAAACAAAAGCTTTATCTCTTTCACATACAACACAAACAAGCAGCCGACTGTTTTCTTCCTTTCTCTCTAAAAAAAAAAAAAAAAAATGAAATTCCCCATTATCTTCACTAAATCATCATCTAATCATCATATCTTTCACTAGTTAAACCATTAATCATGTCTAGGCAACCAAAATGTAACACCCCGCAAATTTAAACGCGATTATTAACGTTAATCACTTGCATTATTAGGCTAATTCCCTACTTGAGTGAATTCACAACACATTTTAGATGTAAGTCTAGCAAAGCCCAACTAGTTAATACGCGTAGTATTACTTATTTGTAATTAGATGTAATTACATACGAAACGAATTGAGCAAACGCGACAAAAATATACGACTGTTGGTGAACAAAGTTATTTAATAAAACGAAATATTTAAATAACGATATTAACAATTAAATATTATGTCGATAATATTTACACATCATTTTATAACGTAAAACGTAAACTTGTATAATTAAAATAAAACAAAGTTAAAATTTTATAACTAAATTAATTTGGTTTCATAAAAAGATCCTAATTAAAAATATAATGAAATATGTAATTAAAAATATATTAGTTAAAATAAAGTAATATTTAACGATCGGGTAAACAAACACGGAGTGCAACCACGGAGGCAGAAAAGTGGAACAAAACCCACCTCCCACCTCCCTTTTCTTTCATTTTTCTTTCATCTCACTTCTCTCTCTACCCTCTTTTTCTCTCAACTCCCTCTCACTCTAAAAACATCACACAAAAATTCACCAAAACTACGCCAAAAACGCGCCGAATCATCTAACCATTTAGAGAAAAACGATCACGGGATCACGATCTACATTTCTACCTTTTCGGATTTCAAATCCGACACTCGTAAGTTTCCGACAAATCCCGAAAATCTTTAGATTTTAAAGCTTTAGTTAATATTAGTGTTTAATATACTTAGTATTAACCCATACAATAAAGAAAACACGATTTTATAGCTTAAAAATACGTTTGGATTGGGTTTTTGGCCGGAAAAATCGCGACAGTCGCTGTTTCTGGGATTGTGTTCATCTTTGCGACACAACCATTGTGTCGCATGTTGTGTCGTATAAACCGTATTATGTCGTATTTTGTGTCGTAGCTTATGTTGTACCACTATGTCGCACCATTGTGTCGTAGACTCTCTGCGACACAACCCTTATGTCGCTATTGATTTAGCACCGATCGCTTATGCGACACAACCCTTGTGTCGCTAAGCTCTTGTGTCGCGCTCTTATGCGACACAACCCTTGTGTCGCATAATAAACTTTTATGTCGCATATTGTGTCGCATAAAACAGAAACTTTACATACTATTTTTACACTAAGTGTCGAACTTAACCGATAACGAATACTTACATACAATGCTATATGTGAACTTTACAAACATTGCAAACACGCTATTTTATTGAAATTATGATTTCAAACTCTCACCAACGAGTCGTATACATTTTCACAAACAACGAAATACAACATAAACGTTTAACAAACACCTTGGACATAACTTGGTTGTACGAACACTAGCATGGATGACTAGCTTAGATATCCACATACTTATTAAATCTCATACGTTTAGGACGTTAGGAGATTCCGGACTGTACTTGGGCTTAGGCTTGCTAGCACTCGCACAACTACTTAACTCAACAGGTGAGTTCACAGCCCCCTACATTTACTGTTTTAACTACTTTGAACAGGGGTGGAAAACATAGTCAAACGCTTTTACATACATGATTGTATACTGGTTTTACTCGAACGACTAGAGTACATGAAACTGTTAAACTGTTACACAACTAATGTTTATGAAATAACGTTCTCATACGACAAACCATTACAAACGGGATAAACTATACTTGATAAACCGGAGAACGACTGGTACTGTTTTGAAAACGCTGGAGAACGACCAGTAACACTATTTACTTAACTGACTGAACTGTTAAAAAGTCCCTGCTGACATGGGCACAAGCAACTGAAAAGTCCCTTCTGACATGGGCACTAGATCCTGCGACATGGGTCTACTATTGTTATTAAACTGATGAAAAGTCCCTTCTGACATGGGCACTGGGTTCCTACTGACATGGACCCACCAAACGATTTAGGATACTAACATTCCTACGAGACACAACTATTAGGATACTGACATTCCTACGATTAACTAATAGGATACCTACATTCCTACTATAACTTGAAATATACTTTTGGGCAACATCCCAACGAAACATACCAACTGCTAGGATATGTATATTCCTACAGAACATACTTGGAAATAGGATACTGTTTTCCTACAATTACTAGGATACGAACTTTCCTACAAACAACCATTTGGAAACGTATTTGGTTTTACGAATTACACTTTTGGGTGACATCCCAACGATACTGTATAAACAACAAGGGGGTTATCAACTGTACTTGTAAACATAAAAACCTGTGAATTCACTCAACCTAGTTGTTGACTTTTACTATGTTTTTCAGGGAATTAGCTGCGCATGTAAGAATCGCCAACACACATGGAGAATTAGGCGACCCGTGAAGTTTAGGATGCCAACTTTTGGAAACATATGGATTTCTCTAGTATAACTGAAACTGTTTTAGTCATATTCCAGAAATCTACTTTTGTAAACTTATTTCTTTTAACTTGTACGATTCGATGAATCGTAAACCTTGTAATTAAATACTTTTGGCATCTTAATATATATATATATATATATATATATATATATATATATATATATATATATATATATATATATATATATATATATATATATATATATATTATTCTGTTGTAATCATATGCTCTGATACGTATGCATGCTTTGTTATTGTGGCACCCCCGTACTCAAACTAAATGCTTCCGCTAATCTAAATCAACGAATTTGGGGGTGTTACACAAAGGTATTTCATTAACTCCCATTTAATCTTTCCATTAGTGATTTTTTTTTTTGGATGAACATCTTGAATCCGGGTTTGGTGTGATTCAATTGTGGAGATGAATTCTGAAACACCCTGAAAATTTTGAACCATTTTCTATATCAAACATTATATATGATCAATTTGTAAAAACTATTAATATTTTGACTTTGACTTGAATAATTCTTGTTGACTTTCTAGTCAAACATTCTTTTAAAATAATCGAGTGAAAACTTTTTCATAGATTGCTATTTGATTGGGTGATTGATACAAGTTTACCACAACGATAATTTAAAAGAGATAGGAGCTTGTCCAACCATATTGTAAAGCTCCATTCCACGTGTCCCATATCGACCATATATAAACAAGCTATCCAATAACACCTTTAAGCCAATCACCTACAAAATTTAAACAACTGAAAGGAGTAAGCCTAAGCTTAGTGAATAATATAAGCAATTAAATAAACAATGACTTTCACATAACACATAAGCTTCACATATCATAGTCTCAACTAGTTATATCAACTTGAGCAATTGTACTTGTTTTGGGCCGCAACCCAACATATCATCTCATAAACATATCCACGCCTTATGAGCATCGAGAACATAAGTTCAATGGAATATGTAAACATAACTATTATGGATCCATAATTATGCCAATTCCTGCAGAAAATCAGCATCTTCGGGCCTACACCCCGGTATATCATTCAATATATCAAATAAGTGCCATATCCATTACCGGCCCTTCCAAGTAATAGAATATGCACTACTTTACCAAAGTTAGTATCAACACTCTCAATTATTCATCAAAATGATCATAAGTAACAATATATAATATAATCAATCTCCGAAATTCCTAATACACATAATTCATTTATCACATACAACAATTTCTTTATCACAATTCAAAGCTATATCATAATAGCTTTTCCAACACATTTCAACGATTGCTCAATAATATATCAACATACATCAACAAGATATAATTCAATTGAACCTTAAAAATTCACAACCAAATAATTCACATAATTGTGTAATATCTCATGCTTAGAAGCAATCCGATATTACACATTCATTATCTATTTAATTCCTCATATTACTCACCTTTGAGATTTGAGATTTAAGCAATTAGGTGACTCCATGGTTTCATACTTGATTAAGATGCCATCACTCTTGATCATCTAGCACATATAGTATATAAACACTTTTAACAACTAATAATCATCAATATTAACTTATCAATTTTATCAACCCATCACCATATTAGGTTGACTAAGTTTAACTTTAAATCAAACTATACACATAGATATATAATCTCTACATAACACCATGATTATGATTAATTATCACTACTTCACAATTACTCATTAAGTGATGATCCTTATAATTACAACATCACTTTATATTCTTTAACCATGGTTAATTAACATAATTAATCCATTAATAAAATCATTAATCTCAATTACCAATCATTTATCAAAACCCCAATATTAGGTCTTGTGATTACTTAATCAAATAAGTTCTACTTCACTCTATAATCATCAAGTAAGATTTCTTAATCCTAAACAACCTTAATTATATATATACCCCATAAATACCATCATATTCATCATTAGCCTCATGAACCTTAATTTCTTTCATAGCTTTTAACTAGAATCATGTTACTCATCATCATTAACAAGCTTTAGTAACATCAATTTAATAAATTAAAACCTAAAATTCGGATTTAAACTTAATAATTAACTAAAACCCCAACAAACCCATTTCTAGGTCATGAAAATTGAAGAATACAACTTACATCATCAATTACTCATATAATTTCAACTTATGAACTTAGGGTTTCATATAATCTTTCAAGCTAACATCAAATTAAACATAATAACATGTTAAACATACCTTAATACATAAGAATTGAAGACTAGAAGCTTTAGATTAACAAAACCCTAGCTAATCCCTTGATTTCTCTTTTGATGCACTCAAACCGACTTCACAGAGGAAAATACGTGGTTTCCTGAGTTTGAAGAAATAAAAATGATGTAGATAATTACAGAACAGATGTTTTATACTGCCAATTCCATATAAACCCCTGATCTTTCATCACTTGACAACTTAAGTCCCTCTAACAAACATTTCTTTACATGTCAAGTCCTATTAACAGAATTTCCTTTACATTACTAGTCCTTTCTAACTTATTTAACATATAACATTTATTTATCACATAATTGATTAAAAATGAATATAATAACATTTACACTTACGAAATTTGGGATGTTACAACTCTCCCCCACTTGTCTCATTCGTGTCCTCACGAATGTCGCTCGTATGGATTCATATTAATACTTTCTCCAAGTATGTGGAAAACATTTAATTATATATACAAGACTTTACTTACTCAACTAATTCATAACATGAATGTATATCACTCATGTACTTACTAAATCTATCCTTTTAGTTCCATACATTCCTATATCTCACAAGTTTTAAACATTTCATACTCTCATGATGATATCCTAATAGGGTTCAATCATCTCATAACCTCCATGGGAGTTTCGTCGTTCCATACCAGTCTGGAAAAAATTTAGTTATAAATCCCATTAATAGATTTTCCGTTCTTTTTGAACCTGTAAAATCATCTCAAATCCATAGAATACTCAATACTCAGCTTTTACTTGAAGCAACATGTCACAATCCATAAACCATGTCATATCCGTTTTCATGATAATCCATCAATATAATGGTTTCAATAAAATCATCTCTCAAATTCACAATCAAAAGGGATTTAAACACAAGACTGAATAGTCATCATTGTCTCAAGTTAATAGTTTTCAATCAATCCATTAAGTTAGGGAAATCTTCAATCATGTATAAGGAAATCCTGTCACAAATCTTTCTCGAATAATGTCAAATCCATCAATACTGAATCAGTTTAACAACTCCTTGAGGATATATCGAAACTTTAAAAAATTTTTGTACAATCGATGTCCTGTAGTGCCATCCAAGTAATATTTCTCACAAGACAACAATTATAATTCCCAAATCATAATTGAGATAATCCTCTCATTGTATTAACAAAATGAAATCCTGTGAAATGTATCTCAATACATTATAATCATATCATACATAAGCACTGAATCAACAACCTGTCTTAAAACTGTTCCATTATTTCCATGTTAATGTCAAAAGACTATAATATAACCATACTGGTACTACAATCAACATTAGATATATCCTCTAATTGGAATATCCAACACAAGGGTAGCATCATTAATTACTTAATTACAATAGATACACACATCAGACGTTGCTCCAGTGAGCAACTTATAAATATAAATACATGTTTTCAATTCTTTCCACATGCACATATACTGTGCATATACCTTTTCTTTTGCCATATTAATGACCACTTACATGAACATTTTAATTAGCCACGTAAATAATTCAAAACACATAATCATTTAAAACAAGTTAATCATATAGTCATGTGAACATCTCATTGCTACAATAATAACAATAGTGGTAATAAATACCACAACATGCCCATTGGCAATAAAAGTTTAACTCAATTCATAACTAGCAATTTAGCTAATAATCGCATATCTCTTTAGCTAACAGATTGCTAGAATTCTCTACTTTTGCAACTAATTATTTACTGATTTACAATTTGCAATTACAACTACCATTGAGTTGTATAAAACCTTTGACTTGAAATAAATCCAAATCATATAACAATTAACACCTTTGAGTAAGCAACATGTAGAGGTCAAATCTTAAAATCACATAATCCTTTGGCATTCAATCACATTGACTTGAATGCTAAATCAACATCACTTATTACTCATGCTATATAGCATAGCACTTCAATCAACATAATGTGCCTTTATTAAGCACCCATTTAACCATACCAACATAATGCTAACCGCAATCTGACCTCTACATTAGCTCATTTCACATTTCACTTATAACTAGTTGCAATTAATCACACATATATCTCTTTCACAATAGGTACCACGTCAAAACAATAGTTTTAGTGGTTTAATACTATATTATATTAACCATCACATCAAATTTCTCTAGTACTTGATAGCCTCAACAACTCCATGTGAAATGGCATAATATAAATACGTTGATCAGGCGTCTTATATTATGTCATTTACACTTCATTTCCAGACCACTTCATACTATCAATCATTATCATCACATATATCATAACACAAACATCAACCATTTGCACACATCGACTAGCACCTTTATAACAGGCACAATCAAACATCAACTTGCTACACTTTTACAATTTTCACCTTGAGTGTGAATCTAATCATATGATCAGGTAAGTATAGTAATCACATATATATTTAACACCTTTCTCACTATCCAATTAGTATAGGTATAATGTCTAACACAATTACATCAATCAACACCTTTAGTACCTGATTCCATATCAAGCACTAGTGCAGCAATTAATACTGATAGTATATTATATGATATTTAGTATCAATTATTCTGTCAACATCATGTGTAATATTCAACACATATTTATCAATAGATACTTCATTAGTTGAATAACAATTGAGCATTCCATATTTAATTATCACATAGATGTAAGCTCATGTACTTATCGTGCAAACTCTTATAATGCTTAATTCAACTAACTTGTAATATTCTACATGATTCAAATACTTCCTCATATTTCAATTAGTCCACATAATTCAATAATTGATGTTAACCAACAATAACAGTTGGTAACAATTAACAATATGACGTAATACACAGCTTAAAATAACTCATACCCGATAAGAGTATGTGGGCTTCTTAAAACAAGTTCTAAATGATCCCTGGGTTGAAAGAAACAAAAGCCCAATCCAAAACATAAGCCAAAAGCTCAAAATAAGGTCCCGCGTTTAAAATATGACATTGTAGACTTGTTGTACCATTCCCTCAATCAAATAAGAAATTAAATAAGAAAATGTTGAATTTATAAGAGATTCCCCAGGAATGACTCCCATTCCCCAGGAATCAGGCATGCTGTTAGCAATTTGATTCGGATTCCCCAGGAATGACTCCCATTCCCCGGGAATCAAGCGTGCTGTTACCATCATACTTCGGATTCCCCAGGAATGAATCTCATTCCCCGGGAATCAAGCCTGCACACTTAATTACCATTTATCGAACTTTAAACGTGCATATCTTGAAAATGACAAGTCTAATGACCATGAAATTTTGCAGGCACGTGTAATATGACATTTCAAACATTTCCCAATTTCCACTTTTTGAAATTTTACGTCTTATTGCGTTTTGGACTAATGACCACTTTATGGTCATTTTTGACCATTTCCGTTGACACGCCATATTCCAAATGGCTTGGTTTCTGACTTCAACCATTTGCCAACATATTCCTATATACATTTGTGACGTGTGGGCATATTCATCACCCTCATACACTCATTCTATTTCGTTTTAACTCTTTGACCCGTTTGGGGGTCCAAATGGACACTCTTACCAAAATCCACCACATTACCCACACCAACTTGCCATTTCAATCCGAATTGACTCCATGTCATGATTGAAGACTCATAACCACATTCTTGGACCAAAATACGACTTTTGACCTCTTGATCATAATTTCACCAAAACTATGATCAATACCCTTCACATGAACATCTAATCACATTTACCACTCTAAAACATAACCTTTACCCATATTGACACTACCTCATTTAACTTTGACTTTTCCAAGTCAAAGATGGACTTTTCAACCATTATACGCTTTCTAATTCAATTAACCATATGACTTCCATTATCTTAATTGAGATATATTAACATCTCATTTAACTTCATATTACTACTTTAATACATAATAGCTACCAAACACTTCACGATAGAGAGTCATATCAGTTTACTTTACCATACTTTACTGCTACATATAATTAGCAAATAAATCATGCATTTCATATTGGTTTAAGTTTAGGAATCCTATCGTGGATTACCTAATTCTCTCAAACCATCGCTCTGATACCAACTTGAAACACCCTGAAAATTTTGAACCATTTTATATATCAAACATTATATATGATCAATTTGTAAAAACTATTAATATTTTGACTTTGACTTGAATAATTCTTGTTGACTTTCTAGTCAAACATTCTTTTAAAATAATCGAGTGAAAACTTTTTCATAGATTGCTATTTGATTGGGTGATTGATACAAGTTTACCACAACGATAATTTAAAAGAGATAGGAGCTTGTCCAACCATATTGTAAAGCTCCATTCCACGTGTCCCATATCGACCATATATAAACAAGCTATCCAATAACACCTTTAAGCCAATCACCTACAAAATTTAAACAACTGAAAGGAGTAAGCCTAAGCTTAGTGAATAATATAAGCAATTAAATAAACAATGACTTTCACATAACACATAAGCTTCACATATCATAGTCTCAACTAGTTATATCAACTTGAGCAATTGTACTTGTTTTGGGCCGCAACCCAACATATCATCTCATAAACATATCCACGCCTTATGAGCATCGAGAACATAAGTTCAATGGAATATGTAAACATAACTATTATGGATCCATAATTATGCCAATTCCTGCAGAAAATCAGCATCTTCGGGCCTACACCCCGGTATATCATTCAATATATCAAATAAGTGCCATATCCATTACCGGCCCTTCCAAGTAATAGAATATGCACTACTTTACCAAAGTTAGTATCAACACTCTCAATTATTCATCAAAATGATCATAAGTAACAATATATAATATAATCAATCTCCGAAATTCCTAATACACATAATTCATTTATCACATACAACAATTTCTTTATCACAATTCAAAGCTATATCATAATAGCTTTTCCAACACATTTCAACGATTGCTCAATAATATATCAACACATATCAACATACATCAACAAGATATAATTCAATTGAACCTTAAAAATTCACAACCAAATAATTCACATAATTGTGTAATATCTCATGCTTAGAAGCAATCCGATATTACACATTCATTATCTATTTAATTCCTCATATTACTCACCTTTGAGATTTGAGATTTAAGCAATTAGGTGACTCCATGGTTTCATACTTGATTAAGATGCCATCACTCTTGATCATCTAGCACATATAGTATATAAACACTTTTAACAACTAATAATCATCAATATTAACTTATCAATTTTATCAACCCATCACCATATTAGGTTGACTAAGTTTAACTTTAAATCAAACTATACACATAGATATATAATCTCTACATAACACCATGATTATGATTAATTATCACTACTTCACAATTACTCATTAAGTGATGATCCTTATAATTACAACATCACTTTATATTCTTTAACCATGGTTAATTAACATAATTAATCCATTAATAAAATCATTAATCTCAATTACCAATCATTTATCAAAACCCCAATATTAGGTCTTGTGATTACTTAATCAAATAAGTTCTACTTCACTCTATAATCATCAAGTAAGATTTCTTAATCCTAAACAACCTTAATTATATATATACCCCATAAATACCATCATATTCATCATTAGCCTTATGAACCTTAATTTCTTTCATAGCTTTTAACTAGAATCATGTTACTCATCATCATTAACAAGCTTTAGTAACATCAATTTAATAAATTAAAACCTAAAATTCGGATTTAAACTTAATAATTAACTAAAACCCCAACAAACCCATTTCTAGGTCATGAAAATTGAAGAATACAACTTACATCATCAATTACTCATATAATTTCAACTTATGAACTTAGGGTTTCATATAATCTTTCAAGCTAACATCAAATTAAACATAATAACATGTTAAACATACCTTAATACATAAGAATTGAAGACTAGAAGCTTTAGATTAACAAAACCCTAGCTAATCCCTTGATTTCTCTTTTGATGCACTCAAACCGACTTCACAGAGGAAAATACGTGGTTTCCTGAGTTTGAAGAAATAAAAATGATGTAGATAATTACAGAACAGATGTTTTATACTGCCAATTCCATATAAACCCCTGATCTTTCATCACTTGACAACTTAAGTCCCTCTAACAAACATTTCTTTACATGTCAAGTCCTATTAACAGAATTTCCTTTACATTACTAGTCCTTTCTAACTTATTTAACATATAACATTTATTTATCACATAATTGATTAAAAATGAATATAATAACATTTACACTTACGAAATTTGGGATGTTACAAATTCCTTTGTGATTTTGTTGTTTATTATGCTTGATTAATACATATTACTTAGTTTATACCATGATTCCTTGCTTAAATTGCTCGATTTAGATGATTTGCAAATTAGGGTTCATATGCTAATTTGGGGGTAATCCGAATTTAGTGATTTATGCTTGATGTTTGGTGTTAATTGTAGTGTAATTCGTGTTTGCTAGCATAATGTAGTTAATTGGTTGATTGATTTCCATTGGTGGATGGACTTAGAAAATTAGGGTTTATGTGAAAAATTGGGGAATAAAGAGTTGACTTTTCTAGCCAGACTCTGGCTTTGACTTTGACTCTTTGAATTTAACTTTTGATTGTAAGACATGCCTTGACTCAAATTGAGTGATCCTTTTTGCTTAATTCAAGTTATGTTTGATATTAGAGTTATTTGTTTATTTGAAAGTCACTTTGTTTAGCATAGAATTTTGATTGTAAGGCTTGCTTGAGTTGGAATTATATGTCATAGGCATTATTCAAGCTTTGTTTGATATTGGATTACATGCTATTCTTTGTAAGAGTGGAGTTATGATCGGTAATTGTCGGTTTGAGCTATGCTTGCATTTGTTGATTGTTTGCTTTGTGATGCGGTTGTTGGCTTGTGTGCTTGGTTATTAGGGGGTGTGGTTGTGTTTGACATTGATCGCTCATTTTGTCATATTTTTGCTAACTCTAACACAAATTTGGAAATTCTGTATCTTGTTGTGTTGTGTTGTGCAGAGAGGCAGGAATACCCAACCCGACACTTATGAACCTCAGTTTCCTGAAAGTATTTATAAGGGTTTACTTCCTGGAGACCGCCACCCTCATTGGATTTTTGGGCGCCATACGTATCACTACCTGGAATACACCGAAGCTTTATATAAAATTCATAAAAAGGAATGTGAATACCCTCGGGAAATCAACTGGAACCTGTTGGAGGTTGTTGGGGTTGCTCATGATATTCGAAAGACTTTTACTCAAACTGTGAAATTCGATGACGAGGCTTTTGGTGTGAATGACTTTGAGAAGCTTCTCGGGATTGAAGAAAATATCTACGAAGAGTTGGTGATGGAATTCTTGGCAACTTTAGAAATGTTCATTATCAACAACGTCAACGATAAGTTTTTGAGTTTCAGACTTGGTGGGGCCCCTAGAAATTTATCCTTGAAAGAGCTTGCGGGTTGTTTGGGGATTTATACGGATGAGGAATATTCTTCCCATTGGATCGATCGGTATATAATGACTGGGGCAAGGTTGGATGAGGGGCAGTGTGATGCTGAAGTTTGGGCAACGCTCAGTAAGTCACGATATCTTAGGGGGAAGAATTTGAATAAACATCTTACATCCCCCAAGTATAGGGTGATACACAAGATGTTAGCAAACACACTAACTCTTCGGGGAAGCAATATGGAGAAGGTCACCTTGATCGACTTGTGGTTTTTGGATAAGTTGAAAAGTAGGGACAGGATCAATGTTCCGTATGCTGTGGGCAAGTACCTTCACGCCTATGCTAGTGGGCATAAGCCTAATTCTAAGCTTTGTGGTGGTCATCTCATCACCCGGATCGCCAAGGGCTTAAAGGTCAGTTTGAAGCCCCGAGGAGTTCCCGCCTATACCTTGGTGGAAAACGATACCCTTCCAATTGGGGCCGAATCCTATGCCACGGCCCACATCTTGAGAAAGAAAGGTGGATCGTATGTTGCTTATAATCCCACTCCTCAAGAGGCGGCCAGTGTGTCTCGGGTTGGGGCTAAGGGAAAAAGGCCCGTTACCATTCAAGATTCTGATGAGGAAGAAGAGGCGGAGCAAGAAGAAGAAGAAGAAGCTGCAGCTAATGTACATCCGGGTCAGGGTTATTCATCTCATTCTGGAGAGCCTGCTTATTGGAAAAACTTTATGAATGATTTTGGAGAAATGCGTTTGGATCAGCAGAGATTTCAGGAATAGTCCCAGTACGAATGGGGGGTCAATCGGTATCAAAACGATTGGCTCATTCATGATCATGAGCGGTTGGGCCGCCACATTTCTGACCATGTGCCTGTCCCTTATCATGAACCACCTCGTTGGGGCGAACCTGGAGGTATTCTCCCTGCCCCTATCTATGATAGAGATGCTGCCTTAGTGGAGCTCCAGCGACATTAGGAGCATATGCACACATCTAATTACCACCAGCAGCAGCAGGATTGGGGCACTCCTTGGTCCTCAGCCCCATCCCAGCCTCACACCTGGACACCTCCCGAGCCCTCCAACTGGTAACAAGAGGCTCACCATCACTGGTTATTTGGAGCCCCATTACCTTATCAGCATAAGCAGGATGATCCCACCCAGGACCCACCCCATGGTGGGGGTTGGTAGTTGGGAGTTGTTATTTTTTTTTCTGGGATTGTAAAACTCTAAACAATATTTTTATTCTGCGTTATTTTTCTTTTTGGTTCTTTGGATGACTAGCATTCATTGACGCATTTTTATTGTGATTATTTTTATTATCATTATGGGCTTGTGTTTGGTGTTTGTTTGTTTGTTGCCCATTTGTAGCATGCGGAGCTGGAGTGGATATCTACAATTCTATCATGAGCCAGCTCCTCCTTTCTCACCTTCATGCAAAACCCCCGGGGAAGTTCTCGTTTCTTTTTACCTCCGCACTTTTGCTAATTTATTGATTATATTTGCATTGGGGGCAATGCAAAACTCAAGTGTGGGGAGGTATTCACTTGAATTCCCTTTCTAGTGAATTGTTGTTTCTTACCTTTCATTGGGTTTGTGAAGTCTATTGGCTCTCCAATCGAACTTTACGAATCCCATTAACGGGCTATTGGTCACTTATTGGGTCTGTTATTGATCTTGGGTCCGATAGATTTTTGGCAAATTCCAATGAAAGACCGGGAAATGATAATTTGCTAGGGGTGTGCTTGTCCTTAAAAGATTGATTGCTTTGAAAATCTTAAACTTTTAAAATTAATTAAAAGTGAATTAATCTTCCCTCTTGCAACTTAACCTTTTGAGATGTGTCATAAAAGCAACCTAATAGGGTGAATTGCATGACTAGCACACTTGTAGCCTCCACTATGAAACTTGTGAGAAATTTGAGCCTATTTGAGAAAAACACTTATCTTTAGTGTTTATATTGATTGATTGCTATGAGTGTGCCGGTGATTGTAGTTTGTTCTAGAACTTGCCTTAGTGATGCATTTTGAGACCGCTGTGGGATCACAGAAATGTGATATAGGTGGGGTCGAAGACGAGGAGGTATTCTTAGGATTTTTGATCTTATTTTGCTTTAAAACCATTTATATCCAGTTTACACAGGTCGTTAGTACTCATTTTTAGTGCTAAGAAACCCCTAGAAAACTTCCACATTCAATCCACTAAATATTAGCCTTATTTTTGTGTAGTCGATTCCCGAACCATCACTTTTCTAAGATGTTGCCTACTTGGAACTTATGATGAATTTTACCAAAATGTGACTTAAATCGTTTTGAATTTGGATTCTAGTGTTAAATTCTATGATTGAGGTTGGAAACAATTAAATGAATAGAAGTTAATTATTATGCTTAAAGTTCATGGTTGGAGGATTGTAGTCAACTAAATGGCCTTTGGATTCCCGAACAAGTAATTCCCGAGGGGTGTTCTACACCTAGCCACCAAAGGCCTTTGCCCGGTCTAGGATGGTTGGTCCGAAAGTTCGTTACACAGGATTCATAGAAAGTCATAGAGTGCAATTATTCCAATCAAATGTGAAAAATCAATTTGAGTTATTTGTGTGCAATTGTTGAAGCATGGGTTATAAATGAGAACAAATAATAATTTGAATTGATTTAGCACGAGAATCCTAAGTTTCATTACTGTCACGTGTTTAAACCAACAGGTAACATTCCCAAAATTTTCACGGGTCTTGACTACCATTTTTCACCAATTAATGAGTCTATCATACCCAATTCCGTAATTAGCCTACATTAGTTACAACACATGCTAGAATACCTCCTTTGAGATCTCACTTGGTGCTCACGCCAAGTCAGTGGAGATTTGATCCTTGTGCAAGCCTATGGTAACAATGCATCACGCCTTGGCTTGATTGAGTGTTACATTACTTACTTCCTTACCTTGTAGTTTTATAGGTTGAGAGTGAGTGACTAAACACTTATCCTTATGTGAGGTGCTAGGTCGTGCATTCGGGCTTGACAAACTAAAACATCTCGAGTTTCTAATGCTTATACATATGTTGCTTGCCTAATTTCTTTGGTAGTTAGTGTAAGTATTGTTTTGGTAAACTTGATCTTCACTTATAATGTTGCAAAGAGTGGGCTTTGAAATGGTAAAATGATGATTTGCTTAAGGACAAGCAAAGTTCAAGTGTGGGGATATTTGATATCGCTCATTTTGGTTATATAAATCTATCGCGATATCATTGTTTTGCATGTATATTTGAGTAGATTTCGAGAACTTTCGATACTTATTTTGTTTGGAAATCCATTTCAGGTTCAAAAGTTGGAAACGCATGCGAATGAGTGGAGATTTGATGAAGTTTGGATCAAACTGGCCTGGGCTGAGTACTGCTGTATAGCCGATCGACTTTGTCTCTCAGCCGATCGGTTTTACTCGACTAGCCGATCGGCTATATTTAGAATATCGGCTATCCGTGTGCATTTTCATTACAGAACTTCCCCTTGATTGGAGCTAGAAGAAATGAACTATAGTAACCGATCGGCTAGACCACTTAAGCCGATCGGCTAGCCCATTTAAGCCGATCGGCTAGGCTTCGATCTGAGCTGAGTACGAGGTAGTTTGGTGTGCTGTGCATTTTTGATTGGTTGGCATTAATTACCCCAACCGTTTTTCATCTGTTTCTGTCCTCTTATTGAAATAAAAGAAAAAAGAAAAGAAAAAGGGGGTTGTGGGAATGCTGGAGCAGAGGATATTCATATCATCATCATCAACATCCACATTATCTCTCTCTCTAAAGAAATTAACTTCACACACCACATTCAATATCCATCTCCATATTTACTCTCTCATATTTACTCCAAATTCATTACTCTCCAACAAAAAAATTACCACTTTCACTCTCAAATTCTTAAGGTTTTCACTAGGAGCTTGAGAGGAACATCAAGCAAACACCATTTGGAAACATTTGTGTAAAAACTTTGGTACAATTTCGATTTAATCTAATTTCAAGTTATTTATGAATTTATCTAGTGTTTATGATTTTTGCTTGATGATTGTGATTATGTTTGGCTAGTTACCATTGTGCTTGTTTAAAGGAAATAGCTAGTTGATTAGGGGTGTAATCTTTTGGTGTTAATTTATGTTTGAGTTTGTGAATCATCCATGGATTTGTATGAGTTAGTTTGTTGTTGTTAGTAAACTTTCGGCATTTTAGCTAAACAATTATAGCGAATGTTATTTGCTTAGTAAAAATACCTCATGAAGTTGTTGTCATTTGTGGAACAAAGCATTTGATGATTGTAACAACACTAGTTAGATAAATACAAGTTAGCGATTATAGCGAATGTTTATCGTGTGGATGATTTGCAAACTCACAAAAATCTAAATTTATGTTTAATCGGAGAACCTTGTGTGATTGAGTTTAATCTCTAGAGTTTGGCCATTTGGTAATTTACTTATTGATATAGCGAACGTTTTCAACAAAGTAAATAGCTATTGATTATTTGTCTATAAATGATTGAACAAAAATTGCGAATGTAATTTTGGAATGTGTCAAATGATTTGGCTAAATTGTGCAAGTTAGTAACCATAGCGAACGCCCGTTACTTGATTAAATCTTATGTTTATTGATTGAAGTTGAACGATAGGTCTTAGAGAACGTTGAGCTTATGTTTAATGAATATTACCTTAGCATATGTCTTAACCGGTTATAATTCTACACCCCAAAAATCACTAGTGAAATAATCCAAGCAAGCATTGTTTTTAATATTTGAAAGTTCCAAACAACTAATTTGACTCTTCCTGAGTCCACCTTTCTCATTGAAAGATTAAGTGTAGTTTTAAAGTATCGTGACAATTCGGTCACACAAACCAACCACATTTTATTTTACCTCTTTAAATTGCTCACACTTATCTTGATTGTATAAACCAAGTTCCCTGTGTTCGAACCCGAACTTACCAAACTATACTACCACTCGACAGGGTCCACTGCCCGGTTGTGTTTTGGTCTAGCTCGGTACTTTTTGGTTTACTTATCAACGATAAATTTTATAACTGGATTTAAAACATCAATTACACAAATAACCATGGGAAATCATAAACGAATCAAACCTTTTATACCATTGTCTTGGAGACTGCTTCAAACCATATATAGATTTCTTAAGCAAACACACATGGTCTTCTTTACCAGGTTGAATGAATCCCTCAGGTTGCGACATACATATTTTCTCATCCAAGCTACCATGGAAAAAAGTCGTTTTGACATCAAGCTGTTCTAGCTCCAAATCAAATACACTCACCATAGCCAAAAGAACCCGAATCGTCTTATGTATCATGACCGGTGAAAACACCTCGTGATAGTCAATTCCCTCCTTTTGTGAGAAACCCTTAGCCACCAACCTAGCTTTGAACCTCGGTGGTTCAACTCCAGAAATTCCCTCTTTCCTCTTGAAACCCATTTGCATCCTACAGGTTTAACTCTCTCCAGTAATGGTACAAGAACCCACTTTTGGTTCTTTTCAAGTGATTCCATCTTCTCTTTCATTGCAACTAACCAACTTTCAGCTTCTTGACTCCCAACCGCCTCTTTATAAGAGTTAGGTTCATCCAAGTCAACGCCTTCTCCCACTGCAAGTGCATATGCTACAGAATCAAAAGAAGTAACGTTAGCATACCTTGCTGGCTTTTGAACATTCCTCTTTTCCTTCCGATGTGCTATAGGTAGATCATCCATCCCTTGAGCATCTTCCCCAGTCAACACTAGTTCAGATTCCCCACTCTCAGACGGACCCGTATCAACTATACCTTCCACACTACCCTGTGAGCTCGGCTCACCCTGTACGTTAGGAACTTTTTCAGCTTCTTTCTCATGCTCACCTACCACAACTCTATCAGGAGTATTAAACTCCAACTTCCGATTAGCACCCTGATCTTTCTCTGCTTGATTCCCCAAGTCTCCTCTCTGATCTAACATAGCAGCTTCGTGAAAGGTAACATCTCTGCTAATTATAAATTTCGGAGTTCTATCTTTCTCTGTACACCACAGCCGATAACCTTTAAACCCGTCCGTGTACCCTAGAAATACACACTTCATTGCCCTCGGCTCAAGCTTACCATCATTCACATGAGCATAAGCAGGACAACCAAATATCCTTAGACCAGAATAATTGATGGCGCCCGATCAGGTCGGTGTCGTTAACGATTACTAACCGGGCACCAGCAGTGGGTTGTTTTAAATTTGTAGTTGCGGGGCCTAAGTTTTTCCTAACAATGCTAATCCTAAGGGTGAGCAAGTGGTAGGTATGACCTTGAGTCGTTCTTCAAACCGACTGAATTGAAACTAAGGCGGGGCAGATGAGGGCTTTCAAACTAGTGAATGGTTTATAAAACAGTGGGGGTTTTGGTTTTTATATTAACTAACTTAGGCAAGTAAATAAACAAAAGCGAAATAAAAGTAAAACCTAAAGCAGATAAATAAAGATAGTGTTTGCTGAGACTTCGTTAATTAAGTTATGGGATGATGTTTGGAGAAACTGTTTTAAAAGATATTAATTTTTATTCTTGAATACTCGTGATGTAAACACTAAATTCCCTACTAATTAAAATCCAATTAGCATGTCACACCGGGAGCTAGGTTATGGTAACATTACAGAGTATTTAGAATAATAAGCAAAATCTTAATATGGTTTAATAATACTTTCATATGAACGGGAACGAAATCTTAAGGTACTAGACATAACTGAATCATATAACGATTCCTCGTCATCCTAACAGATTTGTATATGTAAACAGTTCATTTATGACTTTAAACCAGCCCTTGCTTAAGACTACCCAATAAATCCCCTAGTTATTCACAGCGTTCCTCACTTTAAGTGGTTCCGCCGCTTCAAACCTTGGCCATGTCTTGTCCTATGATAATCCCCCATGTAGCCTTGCGGTTCCATAGTTTCATACATTTGACAAATTATATTGACACAGATAATTGACTACCTTTTAATTGGACGTCGTAAAAAGGTGTTGTAATCACGTTTATTGGTGGAAAGGCGATAGATTAATTTGAAGTTTAAAAGTCTATTTAGAAAGGTTAATTAAACTAGGTTTCTCATTTTATATATATTAGTCCGTAATATAACTACATTCGGTCGTTACGCAGCTTCCACGTATTTGTACTACACCTAAAGTGTTTCCAACGCTATACTGAGTAACAGTCGAATAGGGGCCATCATATTACTTCATAATATTGTATCGTTTCGTAATATGACTACATTCGGTCGTTCCTCGACTTCCATACATTTGTACTCCACCTTGAAGTGTTTCCAGTACTATATCGAGTAACAGTCGAATAGGGGCCGTCATATTATTTGACGATAATTAAGACCGTTTATATTTTACTACTATGATGATCCTAAGGCAAAAATCAAACAAGAACATGCAATAAGACGATCAAAGCAATATTACCGATCTTTAATATTTAATTATAAATCATCCCATAATTAACTAACTACATCGCAAACAAACACAATAGTAATCTACTCGCTAATCATGGCATAAACGATCTTTAGCATAATTAAAGCATACATATTTAATTAAGTTAGATAAGGATAGAAATAACCGAGATTAATATGCGAGAAGGAATAGACTTGAATTAATAAGAGTTGCTCCAAGCGTACACCAAAGATTACAAAATGTTCCCAAACTTTCGTTCTACTCTAAATAAGCTCCCTAACTAGCCTAATACTAATTTGAAGTAAGAAAATAGAATGAGAAAGTAAAGAAAGAATAATGCCTAGTGTATTCAAGACTTAGGCATGGGACATCTTCAAATGAAAGCCTTGGCCTCTATTTATAGTTGAGGTTTAGCTCACATTAGCATCAAGAGGTGCATGTTAGTAAAAGGTAGCCAAAAGGGTGCACCGGGTACCGTACAACACGAAAAGTAGGCGCACCGGGTACTGTACAACGCGAAAAGTAGGCGCACCAGGTACCAAAAGTTACCAAAAACGGAAAGTGAGATGGGTACACTGTAGCCGGCGCCAGGGGCACTGTGGCCGGCGGTGGGGGCACCCTGGTTAAAGATAAGAAGATAATGAAATATCGGTTGTAAAAACGTGACTTTTTTCGCGATATTAAGTATCCCACACTTAGAACTTTGCTTGTCCTCAAGCAAACTAGTATTCAACATGGTTAAAGATAAGAAGATAATGAAATATTTTAAGGCAGAACTTTTTACTAAGGGGGTTTTGGAAAAAAAATAAATAAATTACTTGTTCTTTAAAAAGGAAGGATTGTAATCTTTAGGAGCATGCTTGTGATCTTTGACCTTGGATACATGACTAGACGATCCTCTCAAGGTAGTCACTCAAATCACTCAAAGTGTTTAGGGTTTCCTATTCTATTATATCAATCGCTCAGAACGCCAGTCATGTATTGTTTATCGTCATAGGCTTGATCGAGTATCAAATCGTTACCTTTTAGGTGAGCGCGAAGTCGATCTAGCCACAATCATTCTAATGGAGGTGATGTAGGGTTTGTGGAGTGGAGTGTTGGTGGTATGAGAGGGGGTTGTGTTGGTTTTTCGTAGGTTTTCTTTTTGGTGAAGCGGAAAGCTGAAATTTTTGAATTTTCGGGAGATTTGACGCCTTTTTTTTTGGGAGGAGTCTTTTTCTCCATTTGACTTTCTTTTCTTCGAAGTTTTTTTTTTTCGACGTCATATCCTTAATACTTCTCTTTTTTCATCTTTGGAACTTTCTATGAAGTTTGAGGGATGCTTTTGAGTAGGTAAAGGGGGTAACGTACTTATTTTTGGGTGTATGGATGGGTTCAAGAATGATGTGATTCGATCTCCTTTTTGATTCACCAGTTCGGATTCGAAATGCATAGCAAGAGCAAGTTCTGATTCTAAACGCATACATCGGCACACTCAAGAATCGAAAAAGTGAAGCATTAAAAGTGAATGCTTTTCATATGGCTCAAGATACCTCACGAATCGAAAGTTGGGTTGTTGTGTGCTTAGTCATGCGATGCTCTTTATGGGATTTTTAAACTTGTTTTTCAAAAGAATTTATATTTTATTCGTCCTTATTCCCCAAAGTAAATCATTCTTAGTTTAAAATTTTTCATTTTTCCACATATTCTTAACTCAATTTTGAAAATTTTGTTTACTTTTATGGAGAAGCAGGGTCTTATAAAGAGCAACGAGTTTAGAATCAAGCATATACCATTATCCATTTAACAGTAGTGCAACTACTGCTATCCCACACTTAAAGGAACATCGTCCTCGATGTTAAACTAAGCTCATAATGGGGTAAAATCCCACACTTAGGATTTGAAACATCTTAGACGTATTCTTTTAGCGGTGTGTTTTGGGTTTGAATCCCACACTTAGTGATAAGCATAGTGGATATGGTATATTTAAAACGAATGAAAGAGACAGTATAGAAGTACTCCCCAGTATTTGCTGTGTTCCTTGGTATGCGTCTGCCGAACTTCATCTTCTTGGGTTCACTCTTGATCAAGTCTTCTTGTGATTGGTCTCGTAGGTGTGAACACGTTGGATATACTTTTCTTTAATGCGCGGTGTCAAAAACTTGATGCGTCAGGCTGAAACTTGGTCGTATATCCAAGTGTGAAAGATAGTCGGAGACTTTATCACTTCTTGGAATGTAAAATTGCGGAAATGTAAAACACGGGTTGCCTCCCGAGAAGCGCTCTTTTAAAGTCAATAGCTCGACTTCTTTTCTCCTAGCTAGATGGAGATGGATGCATCCATGAGATCCCCTTTGTTGATGTTGTGGGCCCTAGGTTGCGGAAAAGTGTATCGAGGTGGATAGATTCTCATGAAATGATTGACTATTATCGTAATCAATTCAAATGGACTATCTCTCGATTCTGACTTATAGTTCTGAAGATGCTCTGAAGTTGTCCTCGCAAGTCCGTGAAGTCCGAAGGTGATGTAGTCGATCGCTTTAGTGACAGTCCCACTAGGGTCGGTCATGGTGGTTGTGTCTGTCTTAACAACCTCTCTTGGCGGTGGGTTTTGCCAGAGAGAGAAAACAAACGCCAAGAATTGCAGTTTTATGCCTTCATAATTCTCGGTCTTGGGGTCTCCGTTGAATCTTCTGATGGACGTGCACAGGTCCTCTATTTGCCGGTGCTGATGGTTGTTGAATGGAAAGTCGGATTCTGAGAAAACTAGAATAAGCTGACGAAGTATCTCCTTGCATCCTGAGTAGAATATGAACTTCGTTCTGGAGTTACTTTTCCGTTGTTGAATCTCCCTTAGATGGATCGTAACAGAAGTAGCGATATCAAGTGGTGATTCATATGTAATCCTAAAGGGTCGTTCGAGCCTTGATTCCTCCCAAACGAGATCACTAAGTTCTTCAATCATTGACTCAATTTGTTTTTCCATAGTGGAGTTGATAACCATAGATCCACTTTCCTTGGAGCTGAGGTGATCTTCTCTACTTAACAAGTTAAGCAATGATGTGAGGTCATTCATCATTGAAATGTCGGCACGACTGCTCGGATGTCCAGTAGTCTCTTTCATATGCGCTCTAATGGATCCTAACATCTCCCATTGCGTTGAGGTAAATGGGATGTTAGATCCTTTAAGGGCATTGTAGATCCTAGCGTAAGTCCGTTTCTGTTGTAGACAGAATTGCAGTTCAGCAGGGGAAAGAGCAAGCATGTTGACTACGCCGCTTATTCCTCCTACTACTTTGTCAAATCTCTGGATGAATTCTTCGAGCACTTTGTGATCTATGATGGTTTGCGGTTGGTATCTTGTGCGTTTGGAATATTCCTCCAGTGTTTCTCTTCTCATGGGATGGTTGTGGTTACTTTCCGCCATTTCATCAGTGTTAAATAGGTTGAGTGGCGGTCTGCTTCTTTTGTTTTCTTCTTCCATCTTTCTCGTTTTGATCAATTCTTCCATCGTTGGGTTGTTTGCTGATGGAGATGCGTTTTTCATCTCTTGTCCTATTCGTCGGAGGACAATCGGGAAATATGGCGTGATTGCCATTTCCTTGCTAGATTTACTTTCACTTGTTGACTTTGCAGTTTCTTCATCTCTGGCGGTCTTCATGGAGATCATGTACATATCGGCTTGCTCTCCAGCATTTGGATTGTCGATATGGAAAGTGATGGTTTCTCCCTGAGACTGCAAGCTGATGGTTTGTGCGAAGACGTTGATGATTGCCTTAGCCGTATTCATGAAAGGTCTTCCTAGTATGATTGGGATGTGTACGTCTTCCTGCATATCCATTATTACAAAATTTGTTGGGTAAAGAAATTTGTCAATCCTAACTAAAACATTTTCAGCTATTCCCCTAGGGTATTTGACCGAGTGGTCAGCAAGTTGTATGGTCATTTTGGTAGGTCGAAGATTTTCTAACTCAAGCCTCTTGATAAGCGAGTATGGCATAAGATTAACACTAGCTCCTAAATCGGCGAGAGAACAGATAATGCCTGAATTGTAGATGGAAATATGGAAAGTAAAACGTCCGGTGTCTCCGAGTTTTTCAGGAATGGTATTGTTAAGAATAGCTGAACATTCCTCGTTCAGCGGGACATTGGGTACTTCGGGTACCTTATCCTTGGTTGTAAGAAGTTTTCTGAAGTACTTTTTGGAGTGAACTTCAGAGGCGGTATCTAGGAATTTCCTATCAAGCTGAAAAGACTTAAGCTTGTCGGGTCGTTGTTTAAGACGAGCCGGAAATGGGATTTTCCTATTTGGTGTAGACTCTAAATCCATTGTCGATGGGACAATAGGTGGTTCCTTCACCGGAGAAGAAATCGTAGGTGGGCTATGTGCTACCTGAGAGTCTTGAATATGGGAAGCCTCCTTTTGGGAAATAGTTGGACTATCCTGTGGTTTAGCATTAATACGCTGTGCTAATTTTCCTAATTGGGATTCGAGAGCTTTTAACAAAGTCAGTTGATCTCTTAAGGAGATATCAGTTTGGTCTTGTCTAGCCGAGATTCCTTGAATGACTTGTATCAGGGTGTCGTCAAAACTAGAGGTTTGTGAAGGAGAGGGTTCGGAAGGTTGGAATTGGCAAGCTGGTAGACTATTCCTAGGTGGGTAAGGAGAATGGTTAGTATTGGGTGGTGTTAGATGAGATTGGAAATTTTTGGCTGAGTGGTTCGTATTAGCACAATTAAGGCAGGTTTGAACTTGACAGACTTGTTGTTGTTGACTTTTCAATTCATTAATCTCCTTGGTTAGGTCTGCCACTTGTTGAGTGAGGGTTTTGATAGCTTCATTCCCGATTGTAGTAGGTGAATTCACTAGCGAGGGGTGATTTTCACTGTTCCAGTCATGGTTGTGTATTGTCATTTTCTCGATAAGGCTCCAAGCTTCATCTGCCGTACAGTCTATGAAACTACCTTGAGAGGCGGTATCAAGTAAAGGACGATGATGTGGGAAGAGACCATTGTAGAAAATGCGCAACTGGTCTGAGCGCTCAAATCGATGATTTGGACATTTCTTAAGCAATCCCTTAAAGCGTTCCCATGCATCGAAGATTGATTCATCATGCACTTGACGAAAGTTTATGATGTTGGACCTAAACGTGGCTTGTTTTGATGGGGGGAAATATTTGGAAAAAATTTGGTTGCTAGTTCTACCCAAGAGGTTATAGAGTTAATCTCTAGTTCCTCAAACCAGGTTTGTGCATTGAGAGTGAGTGAATAGGGAAATAGGTATAGATAGACTATGTCCTGATTAACCCCAATCGGCTTAAAAGTGTTGGATAAGGAAATGAATTTGTCAAGGTGGGAGTTGGGATCATCATTTGGTAGGCCACGGAATTGACAGAGGTTTTGGACTAACTGAACAATATGGGGCTTTAATTCAAATGAAGTTCTATCGGTTTCCGGATAGACATTTGGTCCTCCTCGACCTTCAATCAGAGGTTTAGAGTTTTCAGCGAGAGTTATACGTGTAGCTGTCATAGTCTCGTTGGCAGGTGGTTGACTGGTTGAGTGGATAGGGATAACGTAATTTATAAAAGTACTAAAAGTAAGGAAAAACAAAGAAAGACGCAGGGGTCTAAGGAGAAGACTTAATCCTAAAGGTTCACTAGCGAGTAAGTTCATCTTGACGCATAAGGATCGTACAGTTGGTTCCCCGGCAGCGGCGCCAAAAACTTGATGGCGCCCGATCAGGTCGGTGTCGTTAACGATTACTAACCGGGCACCAGCAGTGGGTTGTTTTAAATTTGTAGTTGTGGGGCCTACGTTTTTCCTAACAATGCTAATCCTAAGGGTGAGCAAGTGGTAGGTATGACCTAGAGTCGTTCTTCAAACCGACTGAATTGAAACTAAGGCGGGGCAGATGAGGGCTTTCAAACTAGTGAATGGTTTATAAAACAGTGGGGGTTTTGGTTTTTATATTAACTAACTTAGGCAAGTAGATAAACAAAAGCGAAATAAAAGTAAAACCTAAAGCAGATAAATAAAGATAGTGTTTGCTGAGACTTCGTTAATTAAGTTATGGGATGATGTTTGGAGAAACTGTTTTAAAAGATATTAATTTTTATTCTTGAATACTCGTGATGTAAACACTAAATTCCCTACTAATTAAAATCCAATTAGCATGTCACACCGGGAGCTAGGTTATGGTAACATTACAGAGTATTTAGAATAATAAGCAAAATCTTAATATGGTTTAATAATACTTTCATATGAACGGGAACGAAATCTTAAGGTTCTAGACATAACTGAATCATATAACGATTCCTCGTCATCCTAACAGATTTGTATATGTAAACAGTTCATTTATGACTTTAAACCAGCCCTTGCTTAAGATTACCCAATAAATCCCCTAGTTATTCACAGCGTTCCTCACTTTAAGTGGTTCCGCCGCTTCAAACCTTGGCCATGTCTTGTCCTATGATAATCCCCCATGTAGCCTTGCGGTTCCATAGTTTCATACCTTTGACAAATTATATTGACACAGATAATTGACTACCTTTTAATTGGACGTCGTAAAAAGGTGTTGTAATCACGTTTATTGGTGGAAAGGCGATAGATTAATTTGAAGTTTAAAAGTCTATTTAGAAAGGTTAATTAAACTAGGTTTCTCATTTTATATATATTAGTCCGTAATATAACTACATTCGGTCGTTAAGCAGCTTTCACGTATTTGTACTACACCTAAAGTGTTTCCAACGCTATACTGAGTAACAGTCGACTAGGGGCCATCATATTACTTCATAATATTGTATCGTTTCGTAATATGACTACATTCGGTCGTTCCTCGACTTCCATACATTTGTACTCCACCTTGAAGTGTTTCCAGTACTATATCGAGTAACAGTCGAATAGGGGCCGTCATATTATTTGACGATTATTAAGACCGTTTATATTTTACTACTATGATGATCCTAAGGCAACAATCAAACAAGAACATGCAATAAGACGATCAAAGCAATATTACCGATCTTTAATATTTAATTATAAATCACCCCATAATTAACTAACTACATCGCAAACAAACACAATAGTAATCTACTCGCTAATCATGGCATAAACGATCTTTAGCATAATTAAAGCATACATATTTAATTAAGATAGATAAGGATAGAAATAACCGAGATTAATATGCGAGAAGGAATAGACTTGAATTAATAAGAGTTGCTCCAAGCGTACACCAAAGATTACAAAATGTTCCCAAACTTTCGTTCTACTCTAAATAAGCTCCCTAACTAGCCTAATACTAATTTGAAGTAAGAAAATAGAATGAGAAAGTAAAGAAAGAATAATGCCTAGTGTATTCAAGACTTAGGCATGGGACATCTTCAAATGAAAGCCTTGGCCTCTATTTATAGTTGAGGTTTGGCTCACATTAGCATCAAGAGGTGCATGTTAGTAAAAGGTAGCCAAAAGGGTGCACCGGGTACCGTACAACACGAAAAATAGGCGCACCGGGTACTGTACAACGCGAAGAGTAGGCGCACCAGGTACCAAAAGTTACCAAAAATGGAAAGTGGGATGGGTACACTGTAGCCGGCGCCGGGGGCACTGTGGCCGGCGGTTGGGGCACCCTGGCCGGCGGCTGGAGGCACACCCCCGCCCCGGTTCGCCGTCTTTTGCTTCGTTTCTTGATTCGTGCGTATTTTCTTCGTTATGCGTCCGTTTGCATCGATTATTTTTTTGTTGGATTCGTAATTCAAGAAAGAAGATTTTGACATATGATAGGCCCTGAAATGAGGTTCCTAGCTCCAGATATTGCGTGCGAATCATTTGGATCTTCCGACGGGCGTAGAATCTTCATTCTTTATCCGTTTTAGTTGATTCTTCTTCTGTTGGATTCGTATTTTGAAAACGAACATCTCGGATAGAATGGATGTTGATGAAGGGCACTTTAGTCTTGAAATCTCGTTTTGATGCTTTGAATCTTCAAACGTGTGTGGAATCTTCGTTTTTCATCCGTTTTGCTTGATTTTTATCGTGCAACCTTGTTTTGACCATCTTGGCATAATATCATTGATTTGTACCGTTTTTGAACTAATATGCCAAGAATCGTTCCAGGATGAGAGAGATATCGGTAGTAAAAACATGACTTTTACGCGATATCAATAATCACATGCAGACCCAGTCCACATCTCTTGAGGAGTCTTCAAATCAATTGCAGTTAATGGAGACCTATTAATCAGATAATGTAAGTCCCTAGTTCTTTGGATCGATAACAAGGTTATCTTTAGGTATTAAGGTGTGGAATCCCTTAATACTAGTTTACGGATAGTAAACGGTTTATTTCGCAAGTAATTAGCGAATCGATTAATATAATATGCTTTGTATTGATTATAACGGGTGTTAATCGATCAATACCTAGCCGTTAGAATGTTGAAAATCTCTGGAAACCTTAATTCGAACGGATCAAAATAAATGGAAAAAGTTAATTAAGTTTAAAACCTAATTTGCATAAATACTCGTCACGGTTCGCGAATTCTGGGCTCTGCGGACTGACTCGGTTCGCAGCCCAACTTGGCCCAGCGAGCTGACTTGGCTCGCATCGTAGCTCTGCCCTGCGAACCTAACTCGTTTCGCATCGCAGCTCCAGGTTGCAATCTATGTTTGTCTAATACCATAACACTTTAATATATTTAACACATATTACCACAATCTTAATATATTTAACATTAAGATCAATGTACAAAACTTGATAACAATTAAAACACTATTACAAGCTAGAACTGTTATCACAATAACATGTCCCAACAGATAATAAGCAGTATTATCTGCCTCAGCCCAGAATTGCTTCGGTAGATCAGCATAAACCCGCATGCATCGTGCAGCATGTAACAGTGTTTGGTTCGTCCGTTCTGCCACCCCGTTTTGCTGTGGTGTGTGTCGTACAGTGCGGTGCCTCACTCTACCTTCTGCTTTACAGAAGTTATCAAACGGTGCATTACAGAATTCCAACCCATTGTCAGTTCTCAGAGTTTTTACCTTTTTTCCAGACCGTTTTTCAACTATGATATTCCACTCCTTGAACTTACTAAACACTTCGTCTTTTGACTTCAGAAGATACAACCAAACCTTCCTCGAGTAATCATCAATGAAGGTCACAAAGTAAGAACGTCCTCCATGGGACTTAACTGGAGAAGGACCCCACAAATCTGAGTGAATATACTCCAGGACTTCCGTGGATGTATGTTTGCCAACACTAAATGAGACCCTACGTTGCTAACCTTTAACACAAGCCTCGCAGAAACTCAGTCTACCTGTTACATCACCAGCCAATAATCCCCGTCTACTCAAAGTTGTCAACCCTTTCTCGCTCATATGACCCAACCTGTGATGCCATAACTCTGTCTTATCCATATTTTTATCCAAAGATTGAGAAACCGCAACCGTTCCCGTCACCGAATTGCCATCCAGAAATACATATTGGTGTTATTCATCGTTCCCTTCATAATAAGTAAAGATCCTTTGAACACTTTCTCATGTTCACCATCACCAACATATCTCATCCCACGTCGAGCTAGCAAACCCAGAGAAATAAGATTTTTCCTGAGATCAGGAACATACCAACAATCCAGTGACCTGACTATACCATCGTGTGTCTTAATCTGAACTATATATACCCGAGCCCTTGATACTTTTCGGCCTATCATCACCCATCTTCACACTACCACTCCATTCCTTAAAAGAAACGAATAAGTCACGCGAGAAAACCATATGATGAGATGCCCCACTGTCCATCACCCAAGTACCTACCGATTCAGACCCACTACTAACAGGTAATGCCTCCTGAGTAGTTAGTACTTCGCCATAATCTTCATCTTCACAGGATTCATGTGCTACAGATACACTCCCCCTATTTTTCTCCCCATTACCACTCTTCGCCTTCGAACAATCCCTTTTAAAGTGACCTTTCTCATAGCAACCATAACAAATAGTACCTGTATGAGCTTTAGATTTTGAACGTGCATTTCCCTTACCCTTGTGTTGTGCTCACACCGTGTCGTTGTTTTTCAAATGATGATGCGAGCGCAGCAGGGGTTTTAAATTTATATTTTGCGGGGCTTAAATTAACCGTACTACCTACTTAGTTAGTAAGCGGTAAGTATAACCTAAGATCGTTCTATGAATCCAAACGTGTGGGCGATTAAAGTTGACACTTTCAGCAGAGAAGTATTTAGGATGGCACAAAGTAGGTAGGTTTGGGGTTTAAAGACAGATAATTAAAATGCAGAAAAATAACTTGCAGGAAATTAAAATGCAGGAAAGCAGATAAAGATAAAGATGTGATTGCTGAGATTTCGATAATTAATATTTCAGGATGACAGAACAAATAGGGTTGATACTAAATGTCACAGTTAAACTACTAGGTGTAAACTCTAGAACCCTACCAACTCAGTTTCCCATTGGCGTGTCACTTGGAACTAGGTGATTCTGATCGGAGCAATACGCAAACTTCCAATACTCATCAAGTTGAAAGATGAGCAACCTATTTTGGTGTTATACCGAGGTGCATGAATCAGTAGCGTATCGTCTCATAGGTCCGACCGTTCTTAACCCCTAAGGTAGTTTACTGCTCTATTAGCACGAAGATTAATAGCTTTGTATGTTTAGACCGCCGATTATGTAAGACTTAGTGTTTTATGAACTCTAGGTAACTAGGACTTTGTTCTTATCCCTAGGTCTCGTGTTTGTTTAATTAAGTTCTAATTACTTCGACTTATGATTTAAGTTCTCCTTTTCAAACAGTTATACATCTCCAGATTATCCGCAGTTTGATAAAATGTGTTTCATATGAGGACCATGCCTTTCAATAATAGGCAGTGTACTTTACATGAGATTTCCACTGCTTCTTATATCCAACACGCGGTCAAGAGTAATTGACAGTGAAAGTGACACTCTAACTAATTAAATGTAAAGCAGTGCAGAAAAGTAAACCTAATATATACAACGAGTGATTTCATTGTGTCTTACTTATTGCATGTCATGGGCACAGATAACTACTTACCATAATTAAGGTTGATCAGGTCCTAATTACTAGGTTGCAGTCACGTGGATAACTGGAAAGCGTGCTCCATAAATTAAACTTAAATTCATAAAGTCCTAACAGTACAAGGGTTATTATCTCCTATTTTATCTGAACGTGTTTTACGAACATTATTTTATAATGCATTGATTCTCGTAGGATACACCAGTTAGTTGTGTAGTTGTATTATCCTTTCGGAGTTCCAACTTTTGAACCAGAGCTGATTCCAATGATATAACTACCTTCGGTCGTTTATCAGCCTTCCGTACGTTTGTACTTTGCATGAAGCATTTCCAGCACTATACCGAATAAACAGTTGAATAGGAGCTGTTATATCATTTTACGATTATTGTGCATTGATTGTGTAATGACATACTTACTTATAATTATCTACATCATCAGCAATCACAATAATAAACTACTCGCAATTCATGGCAACAAATAAATCACATACCAGGCAATAATATATATTCAAAATATGAAATGAGACAAGTATAATAAAAGTTTAGATATCACCCGGAATTAAATGCGTAGCAGCCTATTATTATAATTGACAAACTCTTTCACACGTACAAAGATTGATCTCCGAATCTCTAGCGTTCGCCCTAGCTTCTACGTTAATCCGTGGACTAATTACAATATTCCTAGAATGAGAAAGACTAAAAGACTACGAAAGATTTTCTAGTGAGAAAGAAAGAGTGAAATATGCTAGAATGTGTGCATATGTGGTGTGTCTAGGTGCATGTTAGAAAAAGGTGGCCAAAAGGGTGCACCAGGTACCGTACAACACGAAAAGTAGGCGCACCGGGTACTGTATAACACGAAAAGTAGGCGCACCAGGTACCAAAAGTTACCAAAAACGGAAACCGGGACGGGGCTTGGGTGGCCGGCGGCAGCTGGTGGGTGGCCGGCGGCGGCTGGCCCACCCCCGCCCCGGTTCTCCGTCTTTTGCTTCGTTTCTCGATTCGTGCGTGTTTTCTTCGTTATGCATCCGTTTGCGTCGATTCTTTTTTTGTTGGATTCGTAATTCAAAAACGAAGATTTTGACATAGGATAGGCCCTGATATGAGGTCCTAACTCCAGATATTGCATACGAATCATTTGGATCTTCCGACGGGCGTAGAATCTTCATTCTTTATCCGTTTTAGTTGATTCTTCTTCTGTTGGATTCGTATTTTGAAAACGAAAATCTTGGATAGAATGGATGTTGATGAAGGGCATTTTAGTCTTGAAATCTTGTTTTGATGTCTTGAATCTTCAAACGTGTGTGGAATCTTCGTTTCTCATCCGTTTTGCTTGATTTTTATCGTGCAACCTTGTTTTGACCATCTTGGCATAATATTATTGATTTGTACTGTATTTGAATTAAAATGCCAAGAATCGTTCCAGAATGAGAGAGATATCGGTAGTAAAAACATGACTTTTTACGCGATATCAAGTATCCCACACTTAGAACTTTGCTTGTCCTCAAGCAAACTCATTCATAAAAACTTCTGGAAAGATTCTAATTGCATCATTTGCTAGAAATACTATTTTCAGAAAATATAAAATTATGGTTATTAAAGAGTTTTTTTTTTACTGGAAACTAAGGGTTTATAGAACTTGATACCTTCTTCGGGCAACTTATAAGGTGATCATGACTAGGCAATCCTCACAAGTGGGTCACTCAAATCACTCAAGTGTTTAGGGTTTCCTACTTACTAGTGTCAATCACTCGGATAGCCAGTCATGCAGCATTCTCGTCATAGGCTTGATCGAGAATCAAATCTCCATCACTTTTGATGAGGATGATACTAACCTTTCGAGATATCTTGGAAGGAATCGGGTTTTTGGTTTGAAGAAGGTAAGTGGTGAGGGGTGTGATGGTTTTCCTTGTATTTCCTTGAAGCTTTTCTTCGGAGTTCCTTAGCTTTTTGAAAGGAATACATAGCCTTTTCTTTTGGAATCTTCCTTTTCCTTAGCCCTTTTTATGATTGTGCCGGCGTGATTCTTTCGATTTCTTTTCTTCTATTCTGCCGATCTTAATAATGTACTTCGTGGCCTGGAAGGATTTTAATGATTTAGGTTATGTTGGCTTTTCTTGCAAAGGTCTTAGGAATTCGGGAGTGTCTCTGAAGGTTTGCGGGTTGATGAGACTTCTGTAGGTTCGGGATAAATGACAGGAGATCTTTATTGGGTGTGAAGAGTGGGTGTTGAGTGGGTGAATGTTTGATGGTGGAAAGGTGTTTTAGATTCCTTGGAAGCTATCAAGATAGGTTGTACCTATGCCACGTGTGGCATTCATCGATGTGATCTCGAAATGCATTACAAGAGCAAGTTCTAATTCAAATGCATACATCGGCACACACATGAAACGAAAAGTGAAGCATTAAAGATGAATGCTAATTATGGGCTCAACCCTCACGAGTCGAATGTTTTGGTTAGTATGTGCCTAGCCATGTGTTGCCTTTTTCGTCCGTATCTTATTCTAAAACAGTTTTGTTTCTTTGTTAAAACTCGTTTCTCGCTGTAATTCATAGTTTTGAAAGATAGGATTTCTAAAGAGATGTTTTTGAATCCGAAAAATTTGAAAATTTTTCCATTTTTAGCCTTTTGATGAAAATATTGTTTGGCTTACGGACAAGAGGTAAAACTTGCGGTTGTAGACCGAATATCCCACACTTAGAGGAACATTGTCCCTAATGTTCGAATCTATTTGTTGAACACCTCTTGACGAAGTATCCCACACTTAGAGATTCTACTTATCTTTGGGTTGTTTCATAAGTGTTTTGTGGTATTAAGGATCCCACACTTAGTGTTGGAATATCGGGTGAGATAATCGAAGCTTTAAACGGATAGAGGGTTTTGGAACGGTGTACCACTTTTGCTGTATGCGTTGTTTGCTGATTGCCAGGAGTTTGCTAGTCTGCGGCTTGTAGCTTATGGCTCCAGAATTCTCCACCGTGGGGGTCTATTGCTTCCTTTGATCCGATCTTCGATAAATAGTCGTTTGATCAAACAAACAATCCATTCAACAATCAAATAATAGCTGCTAATAAGAAAAAGAAAGCATAATAAAATAGTAAATAGATAGATGTGATGTCGAAGCATCAATCGTACATCAATATAATAATAAAATAGTAAATAGAGTTTTGGTAGAAAGTAGAGAGAAGTCAGAAAGTGGAGCAATCCATTGCTCTGCTGATGATCATGCTGCTGCAGTAGATGTGGTAGGTCCAGGAGAAGTCTCGTCTGATGAAGAGTCATCATGCTGATCGTTGGTGCCTTTTTTTGATGCATCATGGATAGTTCCTTCGTCTGGCATACCGATTGTAAAAGCTCCTTGATCTACTAGCTGATCGATTAGTGGCCCGGATGGTATTTCGAAGCTGTCGAATGGGAACATGGCTGATCCTTGGTGTATGTTGTCTTGGAAGAGATTTGTCTGTCTGTGAGATGAGACCGGCACAGGTATAGTAGCTGAAGGGATGGTATGTTTGCCAGTCCTGGGGCTCTGAATTGTGACAGTCCGTGCAGATACTCTAGATGTCCTGCTGCCTCTCGATGTGTGTACTCTAAATGACCCAACAACTGACGGAATAGTCTGTCTAGTGACTGGGACCTGTACTGGAGGTGGCTGTGGTCTAGGAATGATGATCCGAGGTGGTATAACATGCCCACGGCCTGGCGGTGGTCGAGGTGCTGGAGTAGGGACTACAGGTGGATATATGTGTGGTGGTGCTCGGCCCATCCCACATGGTAAGTGTGGTAGTGGAGTCATGGGCATCCCAGCTGCCTGCTGTCTCATGGCTGTATAGATCCTAATATGCATCTGCATAGACCACTACCAATAATCTGGACCTAGAGGTGCCCCGTAGTGGTAGATGTATGCGGGCACTCGCGGTCTTGGGGCAGGAGTAGAAGGTCCTGTCCTAGTATGTGGTGGCACCACTGGTGGTGGTGGTGGGATGTCATCATTATCATCATCATCCTTATCATTGTCATCCTCGTCATCATTATCATCGTCATCTGTATCTGAATCACTAGGTCCTTGCTGGCGTTTCCTTTTCTTTGTTTCCTTTGGTAGAACCAGGTCTGGTATCAATGTGTCAACACTGTCAGGATCCGCTGCCCGTGTTTTGATGTAAACAGCACCATCTTTCGTGACCCGGAGTATTTCCATACTCCTAAGAAAATGGTAGTCGAGTGGCTTAGAGCTCCATCCTGATTTAAATCCCTCGACATCCGTTGTCCGAAGTAATCCCATTTTCCGTATCAATCTGGTGATTACTGAGCCCAAGTACGATCTTTTCTTTCCAAAGCCTTTTTCTTCTAAAAGTCGCTGAGCAACTAAATAAGCAACCTGCATGTTTCTCTTGTCGAGAATACATGCCATAAGAGCGACATCAAATCCAGAAAATCGACCGCTAGTCGTATGCTTCCCGTCAAATGAACAAGCTATGAGATTGTGTAGGATCTGTAGGACTGGGTCTCTGAGTTGGGTTGCCTTAATACCCGAGAAGTATGGTGTAGGTGACCATCGACTCCATGCTTCAGCGTGTGTTGTCGCGATGGAAACAGAGGTGGCTCCAGTGATGAACAGAGGTGATTGTATCTCTTCTGGTGTGTAAAAATCTAAGTGGAGCGAGAACTGGGCGAGTGATAAAGTGTGCGGGCTGCCCATGTACTGAAATGAGATCGAACATTCTTCAATTCTCTCCTTCTTCTGAAATTTGAAGGTGGCCATAAATTCAGTAACCATCTCCACATATAATGGCTCATCAATACTGAATAATCTCTTGAATGATTTAAACTGCTGCCCATCAACTGTATAGGTAAGTATGCTTTCGAGTCTTTGCTTAAATCCTAATGCTTGCATAATATTCCAGTCAATGTGCCTGAGACACCCAAACTTCTTGTCTCTCCAGATACGTGCCATCTTGTCGTAAGCTGGTGTGGCACTCATGTATGCCAAAGATCCTGCAAGGGGTCGTGCTGGGTTTAATTTCTTCTTTCGTGCCATTGTACCTGAGAACATTTAAAGTAATGGATCCTTTGAGAAAGAGAAATTCAAAGCACGCTCCGAAGAATTTCGAAGTGAGGGCTTTAATTTCTAGACAATCTAAAGATTACATTAAACATAAAATGCTCTCATGCATCAAATAGTCAATTATTTATCAAGGCAATATCGTCACTTAGAAAAATATAGTCATGGAATGGCAGTTGTCTTATTGTGAAGTACTGTTATTTACAAAGTTTGGTGCAAACCAAGTTGGAAACTACAGGAATTCACAATTCATGGTAATATCATTATCGGTAGGGTTTGACTTTAAGAGTGCAGGCTGAAGTAAGGTTTTTGAATAAAGTAGTTTGTCTTAAAAATTCAATACTTCAGGTTGACTTTTCAGGTCAAAGCTTTCTTCAAGTGATATTTTCAAATGCCATAATTTTAACCTATTCATGCATGCATGTTCTAAGTCATTTTAAGCATTTCCTAATTGATAAGCAAACCAGGTTGTGCATAAAAAGTTATTATGTCCATGTATTTGGTGTGGTCCAAGACTTTAAAAGTAATGATTCTCTAGTTATATTGCCTAGTTTGACTAGTCAAGTAAGTACAAGTGTGGTCATGCAATTTTCAACCTATCATATTATTCATGCAAGCTAGCCAACTTTTTGTTGACTTTCAAAAGTCAACATTGCTAACCCTAAGTTGTTCACATAATGCAATTAACATAGAGTAATCATACAAAACACCATAATTACTAAGATACTTAGCATACTAACACTTAATTAAGCAAAGTTCTAAGCTAAATCAATGGGTCAAAGTTATTCCTATTGAAAAAGTTAAACATATGGCTAAGTGGTAGGAACATGTAGTAACTAAGTATTTAATCAAGAAAAACTATATTTCCTAGTTACTAACCTACCTATCTTCAAGAAATAAGCTTTTTCAAGTTCAAAGTGGGTTTTGTGATCATACCTTGCTTTTAGTGAATGAAATGCAAAAATGAAAGTACAACCGTGAAGTATATGCAACAAGGAGCTCGAAAGGACAAGAGATTATGTAATTTGATGGAGTTTTGATGGTGGATTCATGGTGGTCATGGCATGGCCGATTTTTAGAGGGAGGAGGGAGGAAGATGAAGTTTGTTAGATGATTTGAATTATGGGGAGTTAAGGAGGTTCATAGTGGTCCTTTAGGGTACATGTACTCACCCTAAGTACTATGGTACTCATATGGTCCCTAAGGTGAATTGAATGTCAAGTATTAATATCTTGGATTAATTTCCAATGTCCCACTAATAATGATATGGAATCTTAAATGTGTTACTTGTAACTAGTTACTTGTTAGTCTCTTGTTACGTTGTAAATAATTTAAGAAACGCGCAAATTTTTGCGGAACAATCAAAATCAACTTTAAACATTAAACTCACGCTATTTTTGGTGTTTAAAAATCTTTGTCTGACGCAGGTTTATAGAATGTACTACTGTTTTGGCAGAATGCTAAAAAGGTGTACGTTCTTTTAGACGTGCGTGCGTTTTCAGACAATAATTAAGAAACGTTTTCTATTAAAGGGAACTTTCAAAAATTTATTATATATATGTATTAAAATATGTTCATTTAAAGTCGCGAGCCTTGACCATTTTGGGGAGGAATTGCTTTAAGATTCGTTCCGCTTCCTCCATAGGGAAAGGGTCGAGATTTGCTCCCTTAATTGAACATTTTTCGGTACAAAACATTTCGATAGCTCCCAGATGACATTGTAAACTAGGATATGACGATCCTCTAAACCTCCTAGGATCTCTCGTTCCTCATACCCTAGATTGACAAGATCATCAATCAACTTATTATACGCCTTCCTTATCTTCTTGGGATTTGATAGACCGTCGCGTTCTCCTTTGTTTTTGTAGTTCAGATTGTGAGTAAGTTTATTCACAGCTTCCATAAACGCATTCTCTTCCGGTGAATCAGGTTCTCCGGTTGTAAGTTTAACTAGCTTACAGAGTTCACTAATTTCGGCTTTTTGTGTGGAAGTGAAGGGGTATTTGGTGAAGGTGAAGATTCGAACAAGCTTGACGTGAAGGTCTTTTCTTTTTTTAAAGAAGCTTGTGTTGATTCTTTCCTTTGTGGAATTAGGAAAAACTTCTCGCAATTTTGAGATTAGGTAAGAAGCGGGGTCAATAAAGAACGGAATTTTACCAAGAAATGTGATAGGAATCATCGGTTTTTGTTCTATCTAGAACTCAAGTTTGTTGATCATTGTGGCGACATTGTGATTTATAATATCATAGATATTGGAAGGTAATCCATGTCGGCAAATGATTCGAAGAGAAGATCCAAATCTTCTACAAACTTCAGTTCTTGGTCCTTGAAATTTGTGGAGGGGCTTTCGCATTCTTGATTTGACAGACGAAGAAGAAGGTCTACTTGTTTTTCTAATCCAGCAATCGTTTCTTGTTGGTTGAAGGAAAACGGGAGATTGGCATAGGTCAATTGCATGACGAATGCTTTATAGACGTCCGCCCTTCGGGAAGGATCGAAAGAAGCACCAAGGTGGCGTTCTTTAAAACAAGGTTGTTCTATTTCGACGGATGGAACCTTATCCACCACTCGGTATATGGTGTATTTAGGTTCGTATGAAGAGAATGGAAAGATACCGTCATTGTGAGAATCGGATATAGTTTGGGCATATACCGATATCTCAGGAATGAGGGTAATTTGGTCACACGTTTTTGGAGGCTTTACATCATGATTTTCTTTAGGAAGATAATCGAAGTGGATAGAATTTGACAATTTAGGCATTTGCAAAGTTGGAGAGTGATCTTCTGGAGATCATGCCAGGTCAGGTAGCTGATCCGTGACATCAAAGTCCAGGAAATGGTTTGGAATGGAATGTGGGATCCTAAATTCTTCTAGGGAAGCTTATAATTCATCCTTTGAAGTACTAATAATAAACTACTCGCAATTCATGGCAACAAATAAATCACATACCAGGCAATAATACATATTCAAAATATGAAATGAGACAAGTATAATAAAGGTTTAGATATCACCCGGAATTAAATGCGTAGCAGCCTATTATTATAATTGACAAACTCTTTCACACGTACAAAGATTGATCTCCGAATCTCTAGCGTTCGCCCTAGCTTCTACGTTAGTCCGTGGACTAATTACAATATTCCTAGAATGAGAAAGACTAAAAGAATACGAAAGATTTTCTAGTGAGAAAGAAAGAGTGAAATATGCTAGAATGTGTGCATATGGGGTGTGTCTAGGTGCATGTTAGAAAAAGGTGGCCAAAAGCGTGCACCAGGTACCATACAACACGAAAAGTAGGCGCACCGGGTACTGTACAACACGAAAAGTAGGCGCACCAGGTACCAAAAGTTACCAAAAACGGAAACCGGGACGGGGCTAGGGTGGCCGGCGGCGGCTGGCCCACCCCCGCCCCGGTTCGCCGTCTTTTGCTTCGTTTCTCGATTCGTGCGTGTTTTATTCGTTATGCATCCGTTTGCATCGATTCTTATTTTGTTGGATTCGTAATTCAAAAACGAAGATTTTGACATAAAATAGGCCCTGAGATGAGGTTCCTAGCTCCAGATATTTCATACGAATCATTTGGATCTTCCGACGGGCGTAGAATCTTCATTCTTTATCCGTTTTAGTTGATTCTTCTTCTGTTGGATTCGTATTTTGAAAACGAACATCTTGGATAGAATGGATGTTGGTGAAGGGCATTTTAGTCTTAAAATCTTGTTTTGATGTCTTGAATCTTCAAACGTGTGTGGAATCTTCGTTTCTCATCCGTTTTGCTTGATTTTTATCGTGCAACCTTGTTTTGACCATCTTGGCATAATATTATTGATTTGTACTTTATGTGAATTAAAATGCCAAGAATCGTTCCAGAATGAGAGAGATATCGGTAGTAAAAACATGACTTTTTACGCGATATCACCTTGCCTTTCTTACCCCGCTCTGTTGGTCTACCCCTTTCAACTGATAACCCTGCACCAGAACTGTTATCACTCACTGATAAATGCCAAAATGTACTATATTGTAGTACTAAGTGACCCCGTATTTGATAATTTTCTAATGCATTTTATGTGAATAAGATACTCATTTCGTTCATATTTGCAATTAGGAGTTTAAATGGAGCTTGGATCGAAAAGAAACAGAAAACGAGCTAATCGCGAAGAAATGTTGCTAAAAGAATAAAAAATTGGACAAGAGAAGATTAGATCGAAGTAAAAGATGATCAATTTGTCAAAGCCGGAAGATTAATGAAAAAAAGATGGAAAAATTCCTGAAAATCAATCCATCCGCCGGATGGATGTTTCATCCGCCGGATGGATCAAGGTGGTGGAGGCCCAGGTTACGCGGAGCGGGGCTGGACTCATTTGTAATCCATCCGCCGGATGGATTTTCCATTCGCCGGATGGATCAATTCGGCAGATTAGGTTAAAAACCTCATTTGCCTCATTTTAACCCAAACTTCCAATACCCTAAACCACTAAAGAGCAGTCGACCAGCAGGGGACTTTCCCCCATTTTGGAAGCCAAACGATGATGATTCGGAGGCGTAAAAGGCTAGGATCGATTCTTATCGATTCTACTTCACTCGATTTATGATTCGGTTTGCATATCTTTTTCCGATTTCAATTCGAACATTATCTATGTGTTTTATTTTGAGTTATGAATCTGATTTTGTATGACTGAATTATGAATTAGAATTATTATATATTGTTTAGTTTAATAACCTTTGATTATGAATGTTTGAAAGTTATAATTGTGTTTTGAATCAATTGACTGATTGAAGATTGTTACGTTGTCTGTAGAACCTTGTTTATTGGTGATAATTAATCGCTACTTAACGTGGTCAATAGGATTATTGAGATTGAGTTCCTCTGATACTATTGATTATTGATGATTATGAATTTGGGTTTATGATCATTGCTAAATATATTGAGTTTGATAGGTTAAGAGCATAGTAATCAATTAATCTAAAATGAATGAGCTAATAAGAGATTATTAGTAGGTATTGTTGAGTCGTACCGCGAAGATTAATCGTAACAAGTCATGAATACTTAATGCACAATCTAGGGAAAAGCACGCAATAAAGCAACATTCTTGCGACATCGGATCGATGTTTAATGTGGGACCCTAGGTTGTAGATATTAGTTGGACCCGGAACGTTAGCTAATATATATTTAACTTGGATTCTATGATTAGTATCTAAGTTAATATAAAAGAAATCACAATTAGACAATCAAAACACATGAACTGGATAATATGAATCTGAGTGTAAAGACTCTAAGCAATTACATGTCTATCTTCGAATGTTTATCTGTTCCTCTTATCTTGTTTTATGTTGTTTGGTTTAGTTAATTAGTTCATCTTGAACGTTCGCAGGGAACTAAAACGTTCCCCCCTTATTTTACTGCTTTCTCAATAATTCCAATTTAATTGAATAACATCGTTCCTGTGTTCGACTTGGACTTACCATAGCTATACTATTCCGATCGGGTATTCTTTCCTGGTTGTGTGATAGTAGTGATTGGTATATCCTGTACTTTATAAATAATAAAACGAGACGTTTTCACACGCATCAAGTTTTTGGCGCCGCTGCCGTGGAGCACTTAACTGGTTGGGCTATTGTTCTACCGGAGAACGGTTGCTTATTCAATTAAGTTGGAATATATATATATATATATATATATATATATATATATATATATATATATATATTAAAAAAATAAATAAATAAAAAATAAAAAAAAAAAGTTTTTCGTTAATCATGCACAATTTTATAGGCTCGATTTGCTAAACAAATATTTTTGTCTTTTCTATAAGTTGTTATGATTAATGATGTAATTTGGTTGTATGTAATTGTTTATTTGTTAATTATATGCATATGCATGTTATATAGTTTAATTTTTAATGGAGCGGAATTTTTGAACTTTGTTTGCACAGACATTCAGCCGGCGGTTGGAAGGTCGTACCAGCCGGCGGTTGAAAGGTCGTTTTTGCGAATAAATTTTTCTCTGCTATGTTTTTTTATATATTGTACTTATTATTATTGCTTATTTCCTATACCTTATTTTATGTAGGTTATTGTGTGTTAATTTGTTAGTTTTAAATTTTAGTTATTTTATATTTTGTTTTTTTTTTCTTCTTTTTGTTTTCTTGTTAGTTGTTTTTGCAGTTTTGAACTTTGTGGGTGTGTTCCCTGGAAACCCTCACGAGACTATAACTCGTCAACTCGGGATACCGAGGGGTTTAAAGGCTTATTGCATACGTTAAATGCAATCGTGATGCCTACGGAAGTGTGCTGTTGTATATTTTCAGAATCAGATCTAGAAAGCATTTTTCTTCAAGATCAGGGGATTTTTCTGTTCACTTATTTTCTATTCCCTATTTTACGATTCCTTGTTTTGCAATGAGGACATTGCTTTATTTTAAGTGGTGGATGGGGGAAAAGAAGTGTGTTTGTCCTGAGTTATAAATCAATAAATATAGGTAGACTTTAGAACTTTGTTTTAAAGGCAATTTTTAGGGAACATGGCTAGAAGGCATTCTATGTTAGCATTTTTCAACCCAAATTTTTCTGTTAAAAATGTATTCTCTTTAAGTTTAGAAAATCTTGTAACAAATCTGGGAAATTCAAAGGATAATTTGAACTTAAATTTTAAAATATTAGATAGTTCATCATGCGATGTATCGATAGGCAATCTATGTGTAAGTTGTTGATCAGTTATTTAATAAAATTAATGCAAGAAGTATGCCATATTTCGAGAGGAACTTTAGCAATGTATGACTTTAGTCTTAATTCTTATATATGATAGCGTGCGATATGCCATAATTTTGGTATTTAATTAATATCATTTGAGGATATACTGGATGTTGTTTCCTCTGTTGTACGTCAGTACAAACCTGGTCTCCGCTAGTATATTTAATGAAAAAGAGCAAAAAGAGTTTAAAAGAACTTTTGATTTAAAAATGTAGTCAAATTATGTCGCTTTGTCGTACTAAGGTACAGACCTGCCACCAATGGTTTGACTAAAAATTTATTATTGCTAAACCAAGGTCAAGTTATGTCGCTCTGTTG
This sequence comes from Helichrysum umbraculigerum, assembly GCA_949592205.1. Lineage (NCBI taxonomy): Eukaryota > Viridiplantae > Streptophyta > Magnoliopsida > Asterales > Asteraceae > Helichrysum > Helichrysum umbraculigerum. The sequence goes on from CATIUR010000001.1 coordinate 38,023,789, forward strand.
TGTTGAGGCACAGACCTGTCACCAATGTCTTGACTTGAAAAATGATTGTTTTAATTGGATATCCATAATATGTGTAATATTAGCACGTTATATGTATGAGGGTATTTTGCTATTAGGAATAAAGGGTAATGTGTAACATCCTCAGATTTCGGGTTGCGGAAGCGGTCGGATCGGGTGTTACCAAATCAAATATCACAGCATAAGATACATAATGAACGACTCTAAATGAGACGTTTGAAAATAATTATACATTCCCAAAATAAGACGTTTACAACTTTGCGAGTTTGATAGTAAATTTCCAAATACATAATTTGAAAATACAAAAGTAAATGCAGAATGATCCAGTTGTTTGAAAACATGCGACTCGAGCTAGTCATATCTTGTAGCAATCCTAATCCTGCTGGGCACCTGAGAACACATGCTAAAACGAGTCAGCTATAAAGCTGGTGAGTTCATAGGATTGTTAGTTGAAACATAGAGTATAAACCTTTTTATGTTTTGAAAATGATTTCAAAATACACGATTCGAATTGTATTGCCATGTTATTGCAATACCAATATGTATACTCCTAACGTGGAATCTAATACCTAGGTAATAGTGGTATGTATCTAAATACATAAAGATTGTGGCATTCCATGCCTGGATACCTATCTGGTATTAATTAAATCTAACAATGTGAGGCAATACATGCCTAAGTTGTAAACCGAGTAATTGTACGACTACGTCATAAGATGTCGAGTAATAATTGTTGTGCCACCTGGCATAGCGTGTTACATCCAGCAACAGTTAATTGTAGACCCGCAGATCTATGATTTGGTGTTATGATGTGTCCGTTTGACCAGTTAGTGTAAGCTAACCCGGACTTGATTGAAAATGATTGTAGTTCCGCAGAACTTATGATTGAAAATGTTTTAGTTTGTCCGTTTGACCAGTTAGCGTAAGCTAACCCGGACATAATTGAAGATTGTTTAGTGTGTCTGTTTACCCAGTTAGTGTAAACTAACCTGGACATGTTTGAAAATGTTTTGTGTGTCCGTTTACCCAGTTAGTGTAAACTAACCCGGAAATGATTGAGCTAACGGCCTCGCGTGATAACCTCACCAATCCGTTAACTTATTGCGGATCACGAGCATAAGCTCGCCCATCCGTGAATGTGTGTGGATCACGAGCATAAGCCCGCCCATCCATCGATTTGTATGGTACTTGTGCCCACTGCAATATCGTGGCATCCTTTTGTGCCCACTTTACCGTGGCATCGTTTGGTGCCCACTGCAATACCGTGGCATCGTTTTGAATTTCTCGCAAGCAAAGTTTGTAATTGAGCCAGTAGTACTACGACATACCTGACTTGATTGATTGAGCCGACCGTACCACGACGAGTCCGACTTGAGGAGTTGTGTTTGTATGATTGTATGTATACTAATATACATAAGTAATATTGAAGATAGCACCAAGTGCTCAAGATGATATACGAGCATGTATATATATATATATATATATATATATATATATATATATATATATATATATATATATATATATATATATATATATATGTATGTATATTTGTCGAATCAGCAAACACATGTAACAATCATGCCACGCATGAAGATAATTGTTTGTATCTAAATATGTATAAATAAATATTTAGATATAAGTAGCACATTGTACCTAGGTATGAATACTCGTCACCTGGTTACGTTGTATTAGTATAAGGAATCTATACTAACGTATGATACTATTGTATACTCCTAGCCTAAAGCCTAGCAAGTATATTGGAGTCTCGGGAAAATGTTCACTTAAGTACAATTTCCATTCTAATGATCGTGGAGTGTGTCGACAGTTTTAGCTCCTAAAAGGGAAACTAATCCTGTAAAAGTATAGTCGTTGTCATGTGGGTAGAACTAACCAGTTCTAGTATATGTGATAATATTGTCCCGCGACAATATGGTCGTTGGATAGTGGTAACTAGTCAAGTTATGTATTAGTAATTGTTTACCAACAATCTAACAATGTACGATTTGTAACCTATCTAGGTTATGTATTGATATTGTTCCAAAACAATATAATGGGTGTAATTCCTAAGTATTACGCTTTTGTATTACATAACAGTAATATAAGTAAGTGTGAATTATAAAAGTTTATTAATATAATTCGAAAACAGTTGTTGTGCATGTGTTTCACCCCGAACACAGTAAAACAGTTAAAAGAGTGGGGCTATGAAACTCACCTGTGAGTTGTTATCGATTCTACGATACGCGCGTCGTCCGATAGGTAACTCCTAGTGTCCTAAACACGTGAGGTCATATAAGTATGAGACAAATCAGTTTGTCTATGCGAGTTGTGTAATTATTTATTTGTCGTTCAGGTTTGGAAACCGTGTACGGGGGTCCGGGGGCAGCGCCCCTGGTAGCGGGGTCCAAGTGGTGGCAACCCCTGGCGGGGTCCAAGGGGCAGAGCCCCTGGTTGGGGTCGAGCTGCCAAGTCAGCTTGGAAAATTTTTATTTCTACTACATTGCTTTAGTAAAAACGCACCCGAAATCCAAATTCGGAGTAAAATCAAGTGGTAAAATTTGGTCTCGACACTTATTGAAATAATCTGTTTTCTATTTTTAGCGACACTTTGCTAGTGTCGCTATGGCGACACTTAGTTTTAGTTGGCGACACTGGGATAGTGTCGCTAGTTCCAAATAGTTAAGAATTTTGGCGTCACTTGGTTAGTGTCGCTATAGGCGACACTTCTCAATTTTGGCGTCACTAAAGGAGTGTCGCTATAGGTAAATCTGATTAAGTAATTCAGCGACACTTAAGTAGTGTCGATAGTACTGTTTTTGGCACACTAGTGACACTTACGACTGTTCGCCGGAAATTGAGCTGAAAACGAGTTTTCAGGCCACCGTTCGGTCCAAATCTTTTACCCAACCCATATTGGGACATTTTAAGCTTATAGAAACCAAAATCAAGTATTATAATAAGGATTTAAGCGTTTTCGAGAATTTGTCGGAAACTTACAAGTTTACGCCGGAGAAATCCGAAAAGATAGGATTGTAGATCGTTGCGTGGTGATCGTTTTTCCCTAAATAAGCTTCGAGATTGGAGGTCGTTTGGTGGTGTTATTTGGCGGATTAAGGTGGTGGTGGTGTGATGATATTAGAGAGAAAAAGATGGAAGAGAGAAGAAGAGAAAGATGAGAATGAGAAAAAGTGAGGAGGGGATTTGGGTTTTTGTCAAAACTCAGATCCCCATTTTGGGGACTGTGGTCTCCAACCCCAGTACAAAATACCCGTGTTTTCGTACCCGATTGTAAAATAAATTTAATATTTTGACTTCATAATTCCGTTGATATATTTTGAAATGTTTTCGAATTACTTTGGGCCAAAGTTTTTATAACTTTATTTTGCGTTGTCTCAACTAAATAAAATACATTTTATTTGAGACGAAATATGTTTATATTTTTACCCGAGTAAATAAATATTATTTTTAACAATAATAATTTATTTAGAAATGTCTGAAGTTTAAATTTGACGCGAAAATTGACTTTTTGACCGGGTGTTACATAATGCCTGATAAGAATAATAATAGTCAAGCTCAATTTCTGAAATATAGATTGTTTAGGTGGACAACAATATCAATAATCATCGTGAGCCATCTTGTATACATAATAATAATGCATGAGAAAATTGGGTTTCCTAGAAGAGTTTCTTGATAGTTAAATCTTAAAGTTGAATTATTTTTAAGTTAAAAATTTGGTTTGCGAAATGCTAGCTACTATGCAAGTCCCAACGCGCCTTTGTTTGCCTACTATTTTGAAATTTTATCGTTTATAAGTTTCAAATCGATAGTCTACTTGAGGACAAGTAGGATTCAAGTGGGGGATGTTTGATAAACACCAAAATGTACTATATTGTAGTACTAAGTGACCCTGTATTTGATAATTTTCTAATGCATTTTATGTGAATAAGATACTCATTTCGTTCATATTTGCAATTAGGAGTTTAAATGGAGCTTGGATCGAAAAGAAACAGAAAACGAGCTAATCGCGAAGAAATGTTGCTAAAAGAATAAAACATTGGACAAGAGAAGATTGGATCGAAGTAAAAGATGATCAATTTGTCGAAGCCGGAAGATTAAATGAAGAAAAGATGGAAAAATTCCTGAAAATCAATCCATCCGCCGGATGGATGTTTCATCCGCCGGATGGATCAAGGCGGTGGAGGCCCAGGTTACGCGGAGCTGGGCTGGGCTTAATCCATCCGCCGGATGGATCAATTCGGAAGATTAGGTTAAAAACCTCATTTTTCCTCATTTTAACCCTAACTTCCAATACCCTAAACCACAGAAGAGCAGTCGACCAGCAGGGGGTTTTCCCCCATTTTGGAAGCGAAACGATGACGATTCGGAGGCATAAAAGGCTAGGATCGATTCTTATCGATTCTACTTCACTGGGTTTATGATTCGGTTTGCATATCTTTTTCCGATTTCAATTCGAACATTGTCTATGTGTTTTGTTTTGAGTTATGAATCTGATTTTGTATGATTGAATTATGAATTAGAATTATTGTATATTGTTTAGTTTAATAACCTTTGATTATGAATGTTTGAAAGTTATAATTGTGTTTTGAATCAATTGACTGATTGAAGATTGTTACGTTGTCTGTAGAACCATTTTTATTGGTGATAATTAATCGCTACTTAACGTGGTCAATAGGATTATTGAGATTGAGTTCCTTTGATACTATTGATTATTGATGATTATGAATTTAGGTTTATGATCGTTGCTAAATATATTGAGTTTGATAGGTTAAGAGCATAGTAATTAATTAATCTAAAATGAATGAGCTAATAAGAGATTATTAGTAGGTATTGTTGAGTCATACCGCGAAGATTAATCGTAACAAGTCGTGAATACTTAATGCACAATCTAGGGAATAGCACGCAATAGAGCAACATTCTTGCGACATCGGATCAATGTTTAATGTGGGACCCTAGGTTGTAGATCTTAGTTGGACCCGGAACGTTGGCTAATATATATTTAACTTGGATTCTTTGATTAGTATCTAAGTTAATATAAAAGAAATCACAATCAGATAATCAAAACACATGAACTGGATAATATGAATCTGGGTGTGAAGACTCTAAGCAATTACATGTCTATCTCCGAATGTTTATTTGTTCCTCTTATCTTGTTTTATGTTGTTTGGTTTAGTTAATTAGTTCATCTTGAACGTTCGCACGGAACTGCAACGTACCCCCTTATTTTACTGCTTTCTCAATAATTCCAATTTAATTGAATAACATCGTTCCTGTGTTCCTGTGTTCGACCTTGACTTACCATAGCTATACTATTCCGATCGGGTATTCTTGCCTGGTTGTGTGATATTAGTGATTGGTATATCCTGTACTTTATAAATAATAAAACGAGACACTTTCACACGCATCACTCACATACACCTGTCTTTTGAGTTCTTTAGACTGTAAAGCATCTTTAACATCCCCTACAGTTATTTCAGTTCTTCCGTACATCATAGTATCCACAAAGTTTTCTTATGACCCAGGTAACGAACAAAGCAAAATCAAGGCTTGATCTTCATCATCAACTTTAACATTAATAGATAGCAAATCCAAAATAATACGATTAAAGTTATCAAGATGATCTTTTACCGGTGTACTTTCTGTCATCCGGAGGTTGTACAAACGCTGCTTCTAAAACAAACGATTCGTCAAAGAACTATTCTGATACTTATCACATAACTTCTTCCAAATCCCTGCAGCCGTTGTCTCATCTACCACCTCCCTCAAAACTTCATCTGCCAAACACAACAAAATAGCACTATGTGCTTTTCCATTATGAAACACCTTGATTTCACGAACCATTTTTTTTTTTACTCACTTATAAAACTGAAAACATATTACAATTGGTTCCATTATCTGTGTTTATGTATCTTATATAATATAACTATATTTACTGAACATAAAAGACTCAAACTAAAAATTCCCAAAAATCAACCCGCACCCGCCGGGTCCACCCTGTAACATGCCGGGTACATCAAGAATTGTGGTAACAGAACTTAATCGAGGTTTAAAGGCTGTGAGAACAGCCGTGTGGGCTAGAGGAGCCGCCGGCTCAGACTGTTTACCCGCCGGGTGAGCACTCTACTCGCCGGGTAGAGGCTCCCATCCTGCACTTCCAGTTCAGAATTTCTAATTACCAAATTACGAACTTTAATTGATCATATCTTACAAACAACAAAGAGTTACGTTATGAAATTTTGCAGGCACGTTCCTATGGTCAAAATGAAGACTTCCCTTTTTGCACTTTTCCAAATTTCACAATAACACGAGATTTGGACTTGTGACTCATTTTGACACTAAAATGACCATTTAGTGAGCATACTAAATCTCAAACCATGAAGGCTGAGATCTTATGCTTTTAACCACATATCATATACATCAATACAAAGTTGTAAGGCTCTTTACCACACCCTTAACCTTTCTCTAATCCGTTTTAGACCGTAGGTACACTTAGAGACCCAAATTGCCCCTTTTTGACCCGTTGGCCCATAAAAGCTATTTTGACTCATTGACTAGCCAATCACAATCCATAACTGACCAATGGAATGTTTGACTACTTGTTAACACTCCATATCTAATGAAAACACAATTTGACTATTTTCAACCATACACTCATTTCATAAACACTAGTTATATTCAAACACTAACTTTAAAACTCCATGACCATAATGTACATCATTTACATGAGTCGTTGACTTTCAAAGTCAACCTATTTCAAAAATGCATAAGTCATGGCTCACCATGACTCACTTTTAAAACATGTCTAGAAGAGCGATTTTACACAAGTCTTATCCAAAACGATATTAAAGAGAAAATTTGCCATACACTAACATCATGCAATCCACGCTAATCTTCTTTAACCACTTTCCCCTTCCCTTGTCCACTTCCACAAACAACTTCCACTTGATTGTATGATCCTCTTGCTCGGAAGAAATCCGGAAACACATACAATCAATTCATATCATAACAATTAAACAAGTAAATCACAATTAACTTTCACATGGTTATATGATCCTCTTACTCGGGAGTAATCCGGAAACACACACAACCATTTACTTGATTAAATCCTTATACTACTCACCTTAGCTTTTGATTGATGATATACAAGATACAACCAATGGTAATACATCCAACTTCTTAGTACCTATACACATATCACATAACAACACATTTAACTTCAAGGAAATCATAATTCTAAACTAATAACCACTCTTAAACCCTCCCCCACTTTGATTAACCTAATCCATTTATGAACAACTTCACTTAAATCATGTTCTATTATCAATTTCATACTCTAGTTACATCATAAATCATATTTGTACGCTATTTAACACTAATTCATACATATTTAGCCAAAACCCATGATTACTCAAGAACACCTATAACAAATTAATCACTTTTAAGTTGTAACCTAATCACTAACTAATTCAACAACATTAATAAACAACAATTCTAACCATTCCTAACCCTAATTTCGTGTTAATTTCAATAATTTACTAAACCCCATGGAAACTCCCATAAACTAGGTTAGAATTGAAGGAATCACTTACAATGGATCAAGGAAATGAAAGAGATAATGATTAGGAGTTGATTCTTCAAAGATTTGAGCTTAGTTTGTAATTTGATTGAAGATTTTGGGTGTGAATTATGGTTCTGGCGATTTTTCTCTACTCCCTCGATGTCCCTGGAATGTTTTGGAAATAAAGGGAATAAACCCACGACCTTTCCATATAAATCTGTTTACTTATTTTAATTTCTATTATTTTACAGTCTGGAACTGGTAATTCGTTTTACGTTTTTCACTATATCTTATTATTCATATCATATTACTTCATAATAATATTATATCCGCGTATGAAATTAAATTCCTGAAATTTGGGGTGTTACACATTAATCGTTCTTTTATGTTCTGCAGTCGTTTTCTCACCCCAGCTCGCATCTCCATCTATCGCCATGTTCAACCCTAGATGAACCAGAAGAGCCCTCATCTTCACCTTCCATAAGGCGAAATCATTCGACCCATTGAATTTCTCAATCTCGAACTTTTGAGACGACATCTTCCCTATCAATCAACTTACTTGAATATTCAAATCAATAAAACCCTAAGGACTCTGATACCAATTGTTATGCTAGAAACCTGATTTTAATGATCAAACACAAGAACAAATACAATAGAACTTAATGAAAGCAATTAGAGAACGCGCAGAATTAACGTGGTTATATCCAATCGATGTGATTGGTTTAATCTATGGGCAAGAACCGAGTAATCTTCTTTATTGACAATGACACCAAGAAATTTCATGCATTAGGGTTACAATGGATTAGCTAATTAAGGAAACAAATCAGAAAAAAAAACTTGCTGAACACGCAGCGATCGCGTGGCGACCAAAACCCGTCGCACCGCGACCATGCTCCATCGCGTGGCGATCATGGGTTGTAGCGTCGCGATCTCTCCAGCTCTATAACCACAATCGATGCTCATCGCATAGTGTCGCACCCCCAAATTATGATGCGGAAGCGATTTAGGTCGGGGCGCGACTAATCAATACTGTGACACCCGACAAATTAGGGCTAGTAATTAGGTCCTAATCACTTATTTAATACATGTAATTAGTTATGTTTAAGGCTAATTATGTGTATCATTATGTAAATGGAATTATATACACACGTATGCGATTTGTTTAAATCGTGCATTTTACTATCGGATGGAATCCGACACATACAGACGTTGGTAAAACTTTTAATAAGTAACATAAATCTATTTAATATTTAAATAGTAGTTATTTACATTATATTATTATGTATTAATAATATACGAAACAATGTACATTTTGTTTAAAACGTAACAGACACGAATTAAACGCGCGAAACGCGCCCGACAAACGAATAAAGTTCAAGTTATATTTTTATAACTCAAAATAAAGTATTTTGATTAAATACTTCGGTTAAATATATTGCGAATATACGACAACAATTTTATCGTTTAAAAATGTTACGCGATTAGTTAAAATGCAAAACGAACGCGCAAATTGAGAACAACAACGTAACGAAACATTTTATAAAATGTTTACTAAGTATTTTAAATAATACTTCAATCGAAAAATTTACAAGTTTATATCGTTCACAAAACGCGTATAATAAACGTTTAACGTTTAAATGATCGGGTAAACGAACACGGGGCGTAACGTAACTTTGGGAAAACAATTTAAACATCACATGGGGGTGGGACCCACTTTATTTCTGCAGATTTCTAACCCAAACCACCCCCATACCCCCTTTGTTGACTAAATAACCCATAACTCATTTCATCATTTTTCTTTCACACACCCTCCTCCATCTCTCTAAAACCTCCTCCTTCTCTCTAAAATCTGCTAGAGCATCACCATTACACCATCATAAACCGCCACCACCTTCGAGATCATCCACCATTGGTTCGCAAAAAGGAAGACAAGGATTCGAAGCTCGTGACACCCTCATTTCTATTTCGGCTCTAGATCATCCATCACCTCATTGTGAGCACCTTTATTTCTTTAGTTTTACTTGAAGCACATCTATTTACATGTTTATATGCTCCCTCAACAAAGAAATGTCCAAATAAGAAATCAAAACGCAATTTAAAACTCGAAACTATGAGTTTATGTTTCCTGTTCAGATTCTGTTTCCACTTCAACAATTTTTGTAAAATTCATTTCTTAACGAAAAATGATGTTTCTTAAGCCTAAAAATTTAGTACAAGAAGTTATCTTTCCAACAAAATTAGTCTCGTGACTTTTCAACTCCGTTTACTACTCGAAAACATTTTTCTCCGGTGACATAGGGCTACTGTTCCGGCGGACAGAAACTTTTAGTAACTTCGCGAGGCCATATCTCGAGTTCTAGACCTCAAAAACGTATGAAACCACTTGGGAAATCTTGGTAATTTTGTTGAATACAAAAAGTTCTTCTTTGGCTCGTTCCAGAAATACACCAATTTTTCCAGAAAATCTGATTTGTGAGAAGTGGTCTAAATTCGGACTAAACTGAACCCTGATACTTTGTGAATTTTTAAAAATAACAAACGAGCTCCAAAAGTCATAAAAAATTACAAGAAGTATATAAGATATGTGGGAACGTTGTGTAAAAATTTCAGAACATTTCGTTAATGTTTGCTATTTTAAATAAAAATCACAAATTCGGACTGACTTTAACTCCGAACTTTGACTTTCGGATGAATAGTGATTCCGAACTTTCACTTTCGGATGAACAGTAACTTTGACCCTATGAACTTCGGATGAAAAGTAATTTTGACTTTCGTTGACTTTCGAGCTTTTATGCAAAAATCGGATTTTGTAGTCTCGGATCAACACATTCGGACTAAACCATATATTCGGACACATATACATTCGGACCTTCACACTTTCGGATACTTATACATAGGCATATACTTTCGGACCAAAATTATATATAAGTATAAGTTCGGACATATATATGTATATACATTCGAGTATATATATATATATATATATATATATATATATATATATATATATATATATATATATATATATATATATATTTATACTTTCGGAAATCCATATAAATATATATATACACTTTCAGAAATAATATTGCAAACAAATACATACTTTTACATACGTATAAACTTTTATAAGTATGCAAAATAACGAAACACATAATAATAATACTTTGTAATTATTATTACAAAAACTCATCAACGGGCCATACATATTTTCGAAACTCAAACCTAATCAATCAAACCAAATCATTTGGACATTACTAGTTGAATGAGCAACTAGCATAGATGGTCTGTTGAGACATCTACATATATTTATAACCATTGCGTGTCGTGGACACCCTCAGGTTACAAGTCTTCGGACATCACTACTCGGCTAATCAAACCAAGTTTATTAATTTAAACTCTCAAGACTCAGATGAGTCTCATGACCCCTCTTTTACTGTTTTACTCAGGGGTGTGATATCATTGCTCGTTTTGTTTTACAATATGAACGCAAGTACCATTCGAAATCAAATACTACATGATTTTTTTCACTAATCAATTTAAAGCCCTCCACAACATAGTTTGGTAATACATATGTAGCGTGAATGTTAGTATATGATATCATATAGGATTGACAATCCTCGTCCGGGTTAGCAAGCACTAACTGGTCAAACGGACGTATTAGCATTTGGGTAGACGAGTGTGGATTAGGCACTCATAGGAGGCACCTCGATCGGAATTCCTTAATTGGACCCGACTCTCAAGTTAAGCTCAGACTATGTGCTCATGGATGTACAACTTTTATTTTGCTTAATTGCATTTTAAATTCAATTAAATCTTGCGGTTCATACAAATATGTGTTGACGTACAAACCTATGAGCTCACCAGCATTTCGCTGACTCATTTTAGCATGTATCACAGGTACTCAGCAGTAGGTTGGACTTCCCAATCAGGATTCATTAGCTCGAGTCAGCATGCAAACTATCAGAGATTTAGCTGCATTATTATAATTTGTATAAATTAATTATGTATTTAAATCTCTCAATTTCAAACGAGCTAATGTAAACTATCCTTTTGATGTAAACTTTTGTTTAATCAATACAAGTTGTAAAACGACACATGTAGTGGTCGTTCATTATATCTTATGTGCTGTGATTGCCGTATTAGTCGCGCCCCGACCCGAACCGCTTCCGCATCATAATTTGGGGGTGCGACAAATACTCAAGCACACAAGGTATACAATGAACGACTCTATATGCGTCGTTTTACAAAATACATTGATATTATAAAAGTTTTACACTGTTATAATATAGTTTACAAAAGCTCTTGAGCCAAATGATAGAGATTCTATGGCATAACTAAATTATACAAAATATAGTAATGCATGACAATCTCTTGATGTCTGAATGCGACTCGAGCTAATGGGCATCCTGAGTGGCAGTCCTACTACTGCTGAATACCTGAGAATACACGCTAAAAGGTCAGCTAAAAGTTGGTGAGCTCACAGGTTTAATGATAAAGTATAATGTATGAACCGCAAGATTTAAGTATGATAATTTGTAATTAAACAAATTAGTAAATGATAAATGATGTATATAACTGCCATGAGCACATAGTCTGAGCTTAACTGGGGTGTCAGGATCACAATTAAGTGCCTGAGCGAGGGTGCCTCTATGCGTGTGCCTAATCAACACACGTATGAACAAATGATAATGCGTCTGTTTGACCAGTCAGTGCTTGCTAACCCGGACGGGGATTGTCAGTCCCATATGGTACCATACACTAACATTCACGCTACAAAGTATTACCAAACTATGCTTGGAGGACTTAAATGATTAGATGATAAACTCATGCAGAATATAGCGATATTTGATACTTGCGTTTACATGTAAAACAAAACAAGCATGTATCCTCACCCCGAGGTAAAAAAACAGTAAAAGCGGGGCTATGAGACTCACCTGAGTCTGATGAGATGCTATCAAGCACAAATGATGGTTTACAAGAGAAATGATGTCGTCTCCAACGACTGAAACCTGATGGGCGTCCTAAACGCGCAATGTTTTAATGATTAGATGTGGAAACCTGCTGGGCGTGTTAAACGCGCAAGGTTTTAATGATTAGATTTTGAAACTTGCTGGGCGTATTAAACGCGCAAGGTTATAATGATTAGACGTCTCAACAGATCATCTATGCTAGTTGTTCCCTCAACTAGCTATGTCCAAATCAATTGGTTAATGTTTATGTTTGAAGTTGTGAAAACATGTACGGCCCGTTGGTGACGGTTGGTGATAGTAATTTGTGAAAATATTATTATCGTGTTTGTTTAATCTTATTTTTCATGATGTATGGAATTGTGTACGGGGGTCCAGGGGCAGCGCCCCTGGTTAGCGGGGTCCCAGGGGTGGCAACCCCTGGCGGGGTCCAAGGGGCTGGCCCCTGGCTTCGGAGTAAAATCATGTGGCAAAATCTTAGTTCAAATACTTAATAAAAATCTCTATTTTTGAGGTTCATACCCGATCAGCTGGAAAAGCACTGCCGAACGGCTGGGAATGATTACCCGATCGGCTGGAGTAGTGATACCCGATTGGCTGGATAAGCATAACCGAACGGCTGGGAGTATATACCCAATCGGCTGGGAGGAAACTCACCCGATCGGCTGGTTTCACATAGCCGATCGGCTAGATAAAGTTACCCGATCGGCTGGAGCATAGCCGATCGGCTATGAAGGCGTTTCAGGTCAGTTCCAGGTCTGTTCGTGAATCAATCCGCAAAAACAAGTTTCTAATCTAATTTTTCGGACATACTTAGTTGATAGAACATTAAAGCATGATAATATATATGTTTTAAACACGAAAATTTAAAGGAAAAGTGGACGATTTCTTAAGTATAAAAATGGAACCGAAAGGATGATGGTGATGATGAAGACGAAGAAGATGATGAAAATGGTGATGATGATCACACTTGCTTCCTGTGCTGCTTGTTGTTGATGCTAATTGTTAATGTTCTTTCGGTTTGGAGATGAAGAATCGAGAGAGAGCAGAGAACAAAGAGATAGATGAAATGGAAATGAGAAGGAGAAGGGTGCGTTTGTTAAGGTCGACCAGCTCCAATTATTGGAGTTGGTTGGCTCCATGCGCAGTACAAAATACCCGTATTTTCGTACCCGATCGTAAAGTAGTATAATGTTTTCAAATGATAAATTCCTAAAAATGAAATTGTATATACTTTTAATTGAAGTATTTTATAAAGATACTTTTAGTGAGATATAAAAATATATCTTTGTTTTAAGTTTGAATGACGGATATGGTTCGAATGGTTTCGTCGTGTTGAGTACAATTTGAATGAAACGTAATATGTTATAATTTTTATCCAGGTAAATAATAATAATTATTTTCGATAATAATACATTATTTATATGTTTTGTCACGAATGTTTTGATTTGTATGATACGAATTACATTATATATCATCAAAATAATATATAATAAATAATGAATGTATTAAATAATAGTTCCATGTTACTTCCATAGTTGTTAACTCGTGACTCGACTCGTGACTCGGAGTATTGATTTTTAACTCGTGACTCGTGACTCGACTCGACTCGTAAGAGTCATAATTTTACAATAAATACATATATTTATATCTATATGTATATTATTGTTTAGATTTCTATCCTTAATTGAAGTAAAACATGATGAAAGTCATCAAATAACACAAATGTTTAATTTATAATGGATTATTAGTCATTTCCTATCATATTTTGTCATTTTATATTTTTTATTAAATTACATTAAACGTGTGTCCGGTTTATGACTCGTAAGAGTCGTCCAAGACTCGTAAGAGTCGCCCACGACTCGGAAGAGTCAATAAATGACTCGTAAGAGTCAAAGCCATTTATGAGTCGGGGTCCGAGTCGCCTCGTTTTTTGAATTTCTGAGCCGACTCGTAAGAGTCGACTCGTGAATCGTAAGAGTTTAACAACTATGGTTACTTCATACTTGAGTTCACCAATGCCCGTGTGAATGAATCGGAAATTTGGCCGATTTTTGATAATGCACGATTAAATTTAATTGCGTACTGATATATATATATATATATATATATATATATATATATATATATATATATATATATATATATATATATTTAACAATATACATATTGATACACACAATTAGCCTAATACATAGCACTAATTACATGTATTACTAGATGATTAGGAACTAATAACTGGTCCTAATTTGACGGGTATCACACATAGCGACCAATTACCATCGCACAGCGATGAACCTACTTATCAGACTCTTTCTTTTTTCCACCGAGATCGCGTGGCGATCTCCTTTGGTCGCATGGCGACCATGTTTCCTTCACAAATCCTCATGAAACCCAAACTTCAAAGTCAAACTCAACAATATGTGTTAGGATTACCAATAAATAACCAGATCATATATAGTAAACTATATAAGACTATCAGTACTTCAGTAGGTTATTGGTGTCATTGTACAGGACTGAGTCATGACTATGCTAATGGAGTAATTAATGGTACAAGTTGGTAGATTGTTATACAGTAAGACTACATCACATATACAATAGTGAACATGTCGGCGCTGAATGTGGAACAAAAACATATCAATTTTGACTTATAAAATATATAGGTTTGACTAAAAAAGTCAACAGTGTCTCGTTTGATCGTAACGGGTAACTATATCAAATATTTTATGATTAAAGCATTCAATTTGATTACTCCACAAACTGAATATTCAAAAAACTGAAATTCATTAGATTGGTGTTCATCAACTGTGTGGTTAAGGACTTGTGGATGTCAAATGTGGAAAGAATGCAGGGTTCATTGCATCATTCTATGCATCTTTGCAGTGTTACTTGATTCCATGTGCTATGGTTTGTTAGACATTTTGACAATATAGTTTCACACACACAACTTGCACGATCAATACTCGTGCCCAACTAGCCACCACA
Organism: Helichrysum umbraculigerum; assembly: GCA_949592205.1. Taxonomy (NCBI): domain Eukaryota; kingdom Viridiplantae; phylum Streptophyta; class Magnoliopsida; order Asterales; family Asteraceae; genus Helichrysum; species Helichrysum umbraculigerum. The sequence continues at coordinate 38,039,335 of CATIUR010000001.1, forward strand.
CATGTATCTATAGAAAACAATTTTTACTCTTCAATCTACACACGCTCAACATGCATGCACATAACTATTTCCAATAGACAATCAGAACATGGCTTTTCAATTTCCGAACTATAATGTTGCATCTGGTGTTGATACAATGATACTGATTTTATATCTGAAGCATGCACTAATTAATAGCATTGATTTCCTACAAGAGTTTAATTTGGGCTCCCCCTAATCGATTTCTTATATATTTAAACGTTGATGGGTCTTCAATCAAGGCCTGCTTGATTTTTCCCCTCAGTGTCGTTTGGAGAAAGCAGCGATTGACTGTGCTATTCTATTAGTGAATTTCTATCAATGAATTTACGATCAGAATGGAAAAAATAAGTAAAAGTAAAACCTTGACTGGAAAAACGGGTGCATGTTTCTCAACTCAAGAACCATATCAAATTTTTTATTGTTATTTAAAATGCATATCATATTACTCCGTATATTATATTACATAATTATATTTGAGTTGGAAGCATTACAAGCAGATATTAAGGGAATTATTTCAGGTGTGATGACAAACAAGTTTACTGTGAAGTTGCAGAACTCGGATAAAAAGACAAGTGCCATAACATGTAACTGGTAACCCTACATAAGGCTCCTGGTAGGAATGGGCATTCTATGTGTATCCATTGCTATATCTTGTGCACAAACAAGTTGTGAAGATTGATGAGGTAATCTTTATAGCATCTATTGACAATACGACACCTAAACAACTGTTTTCCGTATGTTATTACAAGCTGGAACGCCACTGCAAGCCAATATTTGAGGCCAAAATGCTTGTACATAAATGCCTGATGCATATTATGAATAAAGATTTGGACTTTTTGACTTTGCAAATAGAATTTAAAAGACAAATATATATGGGCAATTTCTGCATGCTTTTGGAATGTACAGTATGGGGAGTCATATGGGTTGTTGTCTCATTATCTGCCTTTCCATTTCCCTTTGTATCTTATATTCCTATGGGCTAGCATTCAAATGAATATTTCAAATTAAAGGATAGTTTGTTGTTGATATTGAGGAATATATAGATATATGAAACATCAATGATAGATTTTGTGCATGTTATTTACCTTGTGCTTGTGTCTGGTTGCATCACATCTCACATGCTTATTTCATCATTTTTTTGTTCTTTAGTTTATGCTACGTCCACATCAAGAAAAGAGTAAATGTTTGGCTTTTTACTCCAACGAGTTAATTTCTATACTTCTCGAGTAGAAAACCCGAAAACAGCTAACGACCCTGTTGGGTATAAACCCAAATCCCAGAAAATCAACAAAACCAAAGCAAGTATATAAACTTATGGACTACTCCGTCTATCACCATTTGTTTTCATAGTGAAATTGCATTGAGCTTCTGGCCTATATATGAGTTGGGCTATTACATGGTCTAAACAGACGCTTATCATAATATCAATATCTTTATGAAAACTTATAATCTTGTGAAGTTACATCTTTTGTTTATGTTAAACCTCACATCTTTGGAAGTATGGGGACTTTACTGTACAAATCTATAATCTATTCCACACTAATTGACACTATTGTAAAGTTACTTCTAAATATGGGAAGTACTCCCCTACAATATTTTGACTCACAAGACTGAAGAATGAAGAGTAATAGCAGTGGCCCCCTGTCTGGACCAGCCTCTGGACCTAGAACCCATATGTTAAATTAACTACAAATGCTGGACCATTATGTGCTGCCCTTATAGGAGTGACCCCCACAGTTTTTAGTCTACACCATTCTCCCTCTCTTTATTAATTTCGGTATCACGTGTCGTATTTATTCATTTTCAAACAAAATTTACAACATTCACAACCTTGTTCATATAAACAGAACAAGAAACATAAAACTGTTTGATGAAATGATACAAAAAACATACAAACAGAAAGGATTTTGTATATCAGCTAAACTATCACAAAATGTATGTATACAAGGACGAAATGCGAAGAAGTGTTATTTAAACATTAGTAACAACAGGGAATACAAATTATATAACCAAAAGAGCAATAAAATACAAAAATAAAAGCAAACGAAAAGAGAAAAAGCCTCATCTTCCTTCTTTTCTGTACACAACGTCGGGGTCTAGACTCTATCCGGAGAGGGCTATTCTTCTTCTTTCTATTTTTTTATTTTATTTTGTTAAATCTTTTTTATGTCAGTTAGCTTACAAAATTGAAAATCGAAAACAATACAATTTTTTAAACGATAATGATTTTATTTATAAATATTTTCTACTTGTTGCATCTTCGATCACAAGATATTGTGACATAATGATTGGGTTGCTTTGTTTCTTGATTCCAAATGTTACCAATGTCTTGTGCAACTTTAATGGCATCAATAGATGCACCTGAAAGACCTCTTCCTGTGAACCCAACTGCATACACACCTGCTTTCCCTTTCCACCCTTCTGGAAATGGTCTCATGGGCATCCCTTCTTTTGAAAAGAAATCATCATCCTATTAAAAATTGAAACACGCTAAGTTAACTCAAGGGTATATATGGCATTCCACTTTCAAAATATGTTGTTAAAATTTAGAGTTGTTACCTTTAACCATGAAGGAACATTGCTTTTATACCCAGTTGCCAAAATGACTGAATCTATTTCAAGATTTGTTCCATTGACTAATTCAACCCGACCCGCTGAGAATTTCTTGATTCCTGGGACTATTTTAATCTTCCCAGATTTGATCTTTTGTAATGCACCAATATCAAGAACAGGGGTTTTTCCTTTACTGTTCTTGAGCTGTAAAGGACCCTTTGATGGCCTTTTTATACCATATTTTTCTAAATTCCCAAGAGTGTACCATGCAAGAGCTAGAAGTATCTTGTCAACCACCTTTATTGGAAGCCAATTCATTAATTTAGATGCCAACTCGAAAGTCGATTTCCCAGCAATTTCCCTTGGTAGTATATGAACCTGTTATTCATTTGAGAAAAAAAAACATTTAGAAAATGGTTAATTATCAAAAACACAACAAACTTTCACTTTTGTATACTTTTAATCAGTGTACTATTCATGCCATATTAAAAAAGGGGGTAAAATTCATAAATTACTAACCGAGCTTCGAACCACCATGGATGGAAAAGCATTGTGGTGGCAAAGATCAAGAGAGACTTCCATACCAGAATTCCCACAACCAACAACCAAGACTCGTTTTCCTTGAAAAACATCACCAGAACGATAATCACAAGCGTGCATAATGGTGCCACCAAATTCATCCAACCCTTTGAAATCAGGCACCACCTTCTCAGCATTCTCCCCAGTTGCAACCACAAGCCACCTACATATATACTCAACCTCACAGTTACCTTTCACTGTTGTAACACGCCAAAGACCACAAGTCTCATCGTACTTAGCCGATTGGACGGACTCATTGAACCTTGGGTTAATCTCAAATTTCTTGGCGTAGGATTCTAAGTAGTTGATAAACTGATATTTTGAAGGGTACTCAGGGAAATTCGGAGGGAAAGGGAAGTAAGGTAATTGGCAAAATTGTTTTGGGAGATGGAGTTTGAGACGATCGTAAGTTTTGTTTTGCCAAAGAGACGCAATGCAGTCAGCACGGTCTACAATAACAAAGGGAACCCCTTGTTGTTGTAGTCCTGCGCCAACTGCAAGACCAGACGGGCCAGCCCCTACAATGACTGGCCCATTGACTAGTATGCAGCGGCGTGAGAACAAGTCCTCATGATGAACCATTGGTGAATGATCAAGATTGTTATAACAAGCACAATGCATCAAAAGAAAGCTAGTAGAATAGTTATTGTAAAGTGTGAATGAGACAGAGAAGTTGTGAATTGGTAGAATGTGCAACACCTGTAACTAGGTTTCTAAGTATGGGAATATTTAATCAAACTTGAAATGGATGAGAGAGAGAAAGTAATGAAATGTGTGGAGGGGGTGAGAGGGAGATGCAGAGGTATAAATAGGGGCCGCATGTGTTTGGGATCGGAAAATGATAGCATTAAGATGGTCCTTTTTCTATATCATGTGTGTGTGAATCATCTTCATTTTTTATTCTAAATTATGCAATTAATACAAATTATACATGTTATTGTGGCCTCTAATATCTTTTAGTGGTATTAATATAAGCTTTCATGCATTAAGTAATCCTTGTAACTGATAGTTGTATAATATCTTTCAATGTGCACATTTCGAGCATCTGAAAATGGGAAGAATGAACCTAAAGGAGAGCAAAACTACGATCGGGGCCATAATCGTAGTGTATATATATTAGGAAAAATGTACATAATCGTAATATATATGCATAATATATGTGCAACCACAATTTGAAATTGATAAACTCTTGTAGTACTTTATGAAGTCTGGCATATGTAATGAGTAACATGATTAGTTAATCCAAGTGTTGAAGATATAGTGCTTTGTTAAGTTTAGGCAAACATAATTAATGACATTAAGAGCATAAAAGGAGTGAACCACGAACAAACAAGATATCATGTGGTTAATTATGATCACATCCCTAATTTGAACAAACTAAATAGCTGCCTCATGGAGGGTCCACAGTGACAAAACTTCAATATGTTTTACCATTACTATACTTGATATAGTTAGAAGCAGGGTGTTTGGCAGCAAGCTTTTTACCAGAACTTGTAGAAGCTTTGGATTTAGTTTTAATAAGCTCTGGTCCCTATAACTGATAAGCCTCATTTGGTAAAAACAAAAAAGTAGAACTTCAGCTGGTTGCCAAGATAGAAGTAATTTCTTGAAGTAGTTTTTAGATAATAAATAAGTTCTAGCTACCGACTTCAGCCAGTTGTCGCATAACATAATGTAAAACCACGAAAAAATCAAAGATATTCTAAGATTTACACTTACATACCTAAATACCAGTTGGATCCGCACCCTTGGAGGGTGGGTCCGGCTGATTATAGAGGCAAATATGTCATTATACTTACATATTATGTTCATCATAACTAGATAATTAAAGTGTGGCAAAGATCTTTTTAGACTGCGAATCTATTGATCAGATGATTAATGGTCCAAATCAGTAGAACTTATGACGAAACCAACGAGCTAAGGTTCTTGAACCCATGGGACTCACGCGGAAGGATATGCGGCAGCTCATGTCCACGAGGTGTGGAGGACGATGATCGATGAAAGCGCACGTGGAGCAGGTCATCTTGAAGGTGTATTCATGTTGGAAAATGGAACCACACACCCCACTTCCCTTCATTGCATCTCATAATCACACTGCTGGCTCACAGAATTAGGTCCTTTTCGATCCTGCCGATTAATAACATTCTTCAAAATTCTTTCTTCTTGGGACCACAAGAAACTCTATATTCAATCCACATATCCCTTGTTATTTGTAGCATGACATTCGTGACAAAATCAATTATTTATTAGAAGATCGAGCTTACACACTCTAATTTAGACAAAACTTACATTTAAGGCATTACCCGATTTCAATATATACATATAAAATGCTTAATTAGGCTGAACAATCGGATGAGTTTCCATTTCACAACGCGGTTTTGGGGATTGTGATCGAGTGATTAAACAATCACATCTATACTTCAGTTTCGGTCTTGTAAGAGAATGAGGGTTTATAGGAGCTGTATAGGAAAATATTTGCTCATACATACAGAGTTAATTGATGTATATTATACTTCGATTCTTCATTAATAGGGATGATGATATGAAGTTTTATCGATCATACAACGTACACGGTATAGGACTCACACATTATGTGTTACGGTTTGTTATATGAATTAATTTCAGTGAGTCCATACTATAAGCTTCAACGGGTGTACGGTTTATTGTACGAATTAATTTGTTTGTTGTATCTATCAAATTCCATATAAAATGAATGCTACGTCGAGTAATAAATAATTATATAATATAAGTTATGGGTGTAAGTCTTTAAAGTAGTTGCATGTGCATGGAACCATTGGTTTAGTCACAAACACTCCTTTTCATGCAAGAAATTGAGAAGCTAGTGTTTGGTTCCTTGTTACGATATTTCCCCAAAATGGCATTGGAAAAGGAGTAGAATCGTATCCATGTTAATACAATTAATTGTCATCATCCTATTTCAAGATAATCTTTAATATTATTGAAAAATATATATAGATATATGTATACTTTCTTCATTCCAGTCAAAATAGTTATGTGTTTACTTTGATTATGCACACAGTTTTAAAATTTTCAACTAACTATATTATTTATCAATCAGATAACATATCTACCCATTAAAGTCTCTTTTGATTTGGTTGTAATATGAAAGTGGATATTTATTAATAGCACAATGCAAAATAGTAATGTGAACAATTGTAATGAGACGGAGATAGTATATATTGCCAGCTAGCCACCTTCTTAAGTCTCATATACTTGATTGATGCATGAGAGAGAATTAGAGCATGGGGGCATGCCATGCATGCATGGGTTGATCAAACAAAAATATGTTAGCTAGCTAGAAAGGTAAATTAGCCAGCTGCAAGCATCGTGATAGTGTATGTGTATATGTTGTTTCTATGAAACCTCTACTATACTTTCCCATTCCAATAACAACTTTTTAACTTTTTCTTACCATTCTTATTGCAACCAACAAATAAATATTAAAATATTCAATAATCATTGAATTTTGGTTTCACACTGGCGTACTAAGAAAAGCCATAAATGTGTACGTACAAATTAATCGATTAGGATGCAATCCTAAGAAAGTTTCCAATGACACTCATCAATTATGTTAAGCTGTATATATATATAACTAGCACGGCACATCATGTGGTATAATCTAATTATTTCAAAAATCACAAGTTATCGTATACGGGTCAGTCCCTGAGTTCTTAAGATCCTGGTCAAAAAACAGTTATTAACGCTAAAATAAGGTACTATATCTACCTATATAAAACTCTCTCTGTCCCACTTAAAATGTCTATATTACTATTTTGAGATATCCGATTATAAGTTTCCACTTTAGTTTTTAACCAATCAAAAAGGATTTTAGTTGGTAGAGTTGATATTTGATTGATGAAAAGTGTAGTTAGTGGTGATTTCAAAAACTGCGTACAAAGTCAAATTGTACACTTTGACTGGGACGAAGGAAGTATGTTTCTATTCGTTGCGGCTCAATCAATTTTGAGACTTAATTAATAGCTATATCTAACTAACATGTGTATACCATGTTATAAATAAACTTAGAAATATCAAAGAAATGTAATACTACAAAATAGGCAAGTATACCAAATTGAATAGTACGAGTAGTATAGCTTTGGTAAATCTAAGTTTGGTTCCCACAATGACAATGTGTGTGTACTTCAAGAATTAATTAGCTAATAATCAAACTTTTATTGAAAGCAAATAACAGATTGGATAGTTGTTGTGCCTTTTAACGACGGACAGAGTGTTTTAAACAATTAGTAAATTAAGAAAATAAAAATAATAGTGATCCCACGTTGCTATGAACGATGTTTACTTAGATGTATTAGCCCTAGACTTGGATGTATAGATTAATTAAGCACGAGATTTTATGTGGAATTAAGAAAACAACCACTTTATTGTCACAAAACCAATTGATTCAATTAAGCTTTCTTAGTGCCAATGTCCTTGACACTACTACACTAGTTACTAATTAAGCTTTTGTTAATTCAAGTGATTCAATGACCCGATCGCTAATATTACCATCATAAAAGTTATAACAACACGAGGTGTTCATATATGTGATACTAAACAATAAAAGCTATCAATTTCAATTCAAGATCTTTTATTTGATGGAATACAAAGACACAATCATCAATTTTACAATATATTGTAAACAAGTAATTGATGAACACAAGTTTTACTTAATGCAACAATCACTTATCAATTGAATTAAAATCAAAACCTAATTACTCATGGTTCCTTAATCAAACATAAAATTAACACATAATTCAATCAAATCAAGTACAATACATCCAGAAATTAGGGCTTACAAACCTAATAAACATTAGAACATATCCCTTTAAGCGCACAATACATAAATTAAAAAAATTCAAAATCCATAAACAATCCATAGACGTGGTTATGATATCAAACCGAATAGAGCGATGACACCAGATGATTGGGATTCAATCCTTTGTTCGGATTGATCGATGGAGATGATTTTACAAGACTTATGATATCTCCAAAATCTCCCAAAAATTGTACATGGCCGTCACACAATAATTGGATAACTTAACCCTAAATGGGTGAAAATGCATGTGATATTCAGCAGTATAGCTATCGCCTCCAAGTAGTACTCTCGGAGCCTTTACAATTCCCCGGATACACTTCTCGCCTCCAGGCAGTATGTACTCTTGGCGCCTTTAAGAAGCCAAAACAAGCATTTTGATCTTTTTTTCCTTCATTTTATTTACAAAACGCTAGGGGTCTTAACCATTTCTACGTTAATACTCATAATTAAACCTAAACACAAAATCAGACAAATAAGTATCCAAAGTCCTTGGAGTTCCATTCAAACAAGTATAAACGAGTTCGATAATGCTTGAGAAAATATGTACAAAATAGACATTATCACTAACAATACAATTGCAATGCTTATAACTTTCTCTAGGAAAAAATTTAGATGTATTTTTTTTTCTTGCAATTATTAAGAATCAAATTATATATATCTTTATATGTATACATACACACACGAACACAAAAACACACACATATATATAAACAAACACACACGAGGTTTCTATAATTCGAATGTCATGAACAGTCGATCACTTTGTCCTTCTTTTAAAGACTGCCCCGATCATGATCATATATATTGTACTCTTATCAAATTAATTAAAGATGTTATGTGATTATAATTAAAAATGCATGAGGCAGTGGTCCAATGTAATCAACAACAAAATGATCTTTTGCATCATGTTTGCAATTTCTAGAGAAATGGAGGAGCAATAAAAAATAAGTGGCTTTTCTTATCTTTGTTAATTAAGGATGCCAACTTATATATCGTAGGCTATGTATCATGCCAAATTTTATTATTCATATCTTCTTCTTTAGAACATAAAATAGAATAAAAAATAGAAAAGGAGGTAGTAATATATTAACTGTGTACAGCTCCGCTCATGCATGGTTCTCACTTTCGGCTGCTAGCTAGACATACGTACTAGCTAGCTAGTTATATTTTTTACTTTTTATTTTAATAAGGATTTACCGTTTGAAAGTATATAGATTTTACACATATATATTAAATATATTAATAGTGTATGTACGTATCCAACCTCAAAATCTTCTATTGTACGTGTTTATTAAAGTTTTAAAATATCTCTTAACGTACGCATTTGTAAATTAAGACACGGTAGATGATTGATTTTAATTTGAAGTTGAATGCACACGATAATAAAACTAAAGTATAATCTTCGAAATATCATTCCCAAAATGAGTAAACCCTTTGATTAATAATATGTACAATATAGCTAGGTAGAGATCGTATGATAACATGACCAGTTAACTTTAGCAATCCTGAACATATAAAAATCGTGAGTCATACATGCAATTTAATAGAAAAACATGCCTTTAATCAGGTACATTTTTTTATTATCTGTATTGATGATGATGACGATGACGGAACTACGAAGAAAAGGGTCGAATAATAGAAGCCGTGTTTTGTAACTTTAAAATTAAATAATGAGCACATCATAACGAACATTTTTTAATGAACTGTTGACTCAAAAGTAATATCCAATTAAACGTATTCACCAATGAATATATATAGTAATAGTAATAATATTGTGCTTAACAGCAAAAATAAAAATAAAAAATATTTTGTGTTAAACTCAGTATTGGATATAACATTGTTAGTAAAATCGGTGTAGGGGCGGAGCCAGAAAAAAAATTTTATGTAATTTAAAATATTTTGTAGGGGCGGCTGCCTACGCTGCCCCTCCTTGTCTCCACCCCTGATCGGGAGGATGTAATTCTTACGGAGAATGTTCGATGTTGAAGCGATATTTATAAACATGTCAATATTTATTGTGTTTGGTGTTACCAATGGGAGAAAAGAAAATAAAGCCTTCAACGACGCACCATTGAGACTTTAACTTTAGCCTCCAACGCTAATGGGGAGTGGTAAACATGGCGTTGAAGGTCCCCAACATAGAAAATTAGTTACCACCTAATCCATATTCTAAGAGAAAAAAATATACGTTAAATAATTATATTACATACTCTATATAAAATTGAATATCTTACTCTTGACTTTTATTGTAACAACCCGTCCCACATCGATATGGATAAGTAAGTTTGAGTCCCTTATAAGCCTAGAGTTGTGGCTAATTGATACCTTCCACCATGGTTTTTAGTTGAAACCTGAAGGTATCCGGTTAGTCATGGCTTTCGGCTTTGAGGGGCGTTTCATATGGTATCAGAGCCATAGCCTCTCGGTATGGATAAGTAAGTTTGAGTCCCTTATAAGCCTAGAGTTGTGGCTAATTGATACATTCCACCATGGTTTTTAGTTGAAACCTGAAGGTAGAGTTGTGGCTAATTGATACATTCCACCATGGTTTTTAGTTGAAACCTGAAGGTATCCGGTTAGTCATGGCTTTCGGCTTTGAGTGGCGTTTCATAAAATAGGTCAAACCCATACACCTTTTATCCAACAAGAAGAAACTAAAACCCCGAAGTCTCAGGCACGATCACGAGTGGTTTCACCAGTTCGTTTATTTTCTGCCTTTATATTCGAGTGTGTATCACATTCAGGGCCGTCTTCGAGGGTGGGCGAGGTGGTCGATCGTTCAGGGCCTCCGACTTACAAGGGCCTCAAATTTGTATGTGTTTGTGTATATGTATGTGTGTATATACATATACATATAATTTGATTGTTAATTGTAAGGAAAAAAATATGTTTTAATTGTTTCAAAATTGATTGAAGCACGACCAAAAAGTAAGAAAATTAATTTATAGCTCGATATAGGGCCTCATTTCGACGAGCATTTATGTTTTTGCTTAGGGCCTCCAAAAATTCAGCAAAACTCAGTGACGGCCCTGATCACATTAGAAATCAAATCACATAAAACGCATCATAATCTTGAGTATTTGGGAGAGCAGTTTTGGGTCAAGAAACAAGGTTCACGTAATAGCTTTCTGATTTTGATTTTGAGGTAATCTCCTTCTTTACCTTGAATTGATTATACTCCGTAATACGTAATACATGTATATAGATAGTTAAACAGACGTACATCCTAGTAATTAAATCTTGGTAGTTAAATATGGCTAGACTTAGAAAACGTATTAGTACACACATGCTTTGTCATTATAATGTAAAGTGCCAATGATACTGATGATCACTCAAAATATGAAGTACACCCAAACGAGATTTTAATGTTGATGTCATATGCAGAGAACATGTGTATCGTAATATTGTTAAGAAACGTAAAAGATCTGGATGGTAAAAGATGGTACTCATATGTCATGGTTAATTGGGACACTTAAGGTATAGTAATTACGTTTTTAGCCTCATGGAAATAATGGGTTAGTGGTAGAAAATGAAGTCTTGCTGATAAATTAATCAAGAATGACATAGGGACTAAAATGGAATATGACATTAGGCATAAAGAAATTTACTAGTAGGGTTTATTATTTCGTTATATATTAAACTTTACACTTTTTACCATTGTATGCGACATACTTTCATTTGTTCTATTGTATGTAGTGAACATGTAAATATGGTCTATTGTATGTATTATTTCCTTTTTGGGTAAGACCAAAAAAGGAAACTTTCCTATTTGGGATTTACCCAAAAAGGAAAGTTTACATACAATAGACCATATTTACAGGTTCAATACATACAATAGAAGTTTTCAAAGTTCGACTCATACAATAGTAAAAAGTGTAAATTTTAATACATAACGAAACAATAAACCCTTACTAGTAACAATAAATGGGTAAATGGTCATTGAACAAATATTCTGTTAATACTTGTAGATCGTTGAAGAAGGGTTTGGTTGGAGGTTTAGTTAGGTTTTTAATTTGTTAAGGTACGGATTCTCATCTTACTTATAAAATGTCTTTTGATTTAATTTGATTAATGGTACGGATTCTGAATTTATTAAATTTCTCTTCATTTGAATTGTGTAAGGATTTATTTATAATATGTCTTTTGATATAATGTATGAACCCTTTTTATAAGATTTCCATAAATTGTTATTATGCGATCAAATAAGCTTTGCTACGTTTATCGAACTCTGTACGATTATTGACCTCCTTTGATTTGGATTCATTGACATTGTTTGTGACTTGCTATTGGCCTATCATATGTGACTATTTGATTTCGTTGTAAGTACTTTGTTGGTAGAACATTTTGCTATAGGTCATTTGTTTGTTCAGCGACCTTTATTCTAATATGGGTATGCGAGCTATTTACTACCCATAGGGGTTCTATAGGGACGTCATTTTGGCACCGATGGAGTCACACTTCCGTAGCTGTGTGATTTGTTATGACGTCTCCTCTTTGCGGTGTGATAAGGGATTTTAGGAGGCGCATTGGTTAACCATAGCTTTTGTTTTGTGTTTGACTGTGGATGGAGGTGTAGTGCCCAACGCCTCATTCACCTTTGGTGGTACATCGGATCTGCAGGTCCGTGTATCGTTTGGACTTTTGTTTTGTTTAGAAGCTCAGTTTATCGTACCCCTTTGGACTCTTTGTTCGTTTGACCTCGTTGATAAATCATTGCCAGATATCTTTGTTTGTACTGCTATATTTTGTATCCGCGCACCGGGCTTTTGGCTCAGCCGCATTTCTTTCCATGCGGCAGGTTATCGATTGACAGAAGGAAGGAGTCGGGAGCGAGGATCAGCGGCGCGAGAGAAGTTAGTTATAGTTTGGCTCTAGACTATTTAGTTATTTCAACATTTCTAATAATCACTTTCGTATGAAAACTCTATAATGTACTTTCGTTTGGAAATTTAGAAAACTTTGTTACGATTTCTCATTTATATTCTGAATTTTGCTGTTTTGTATATCGTTTGTGTGACCTCCGATTTTCACCTTCGAAAATGGGGTGTTACATTTATATTACGAATAATGTTTTTTTAACCGGTTGGAGTTACTATTTCGGTTTAACCGATCGGACTGGCTATTCAACCAGTTTAATAGACTTTGTGTAATTATGAGACTTTTTATTTGGTTCTTCCTATTGTACTTTTAGTAGTCTTTTAGTAGTTCCTAATGTATTTTTGGTTTTCTTTCAGTGACTTACAGAAGGAGTGAGATAATTATGCCTCACATCATTGGGCGTAGGTACCAACTTTTCTATCAAACCACAAACACATTTTAAGTTTCGATGTATTCATCTTCTCTTCTTGTTTTTCTTAAACAACTTCATCATCTTTATCCTTTTATGTTTTTTCAAGATATCATTTACGCATGATATTGCTTATATTATACATATTTTTAGTGGAAATATAGGTCCCAATTATATATCATCTAGTTTGAATTCCTACAATAAATTCTATACTTATGTAGTGTACTGTTGATATGGAAGAAATGGTGAAAAGATGTGAAATCGGGCAAAAGTAGAAAGCCCATGCCCATGTCATATGTGGCCATGCCCAAGTCAAACTTTGCCTAATGATCTTGGCCACGACCATGTCCTTGTAGAGGCCATGGCCATTGTGCTGGTACTTGATCATTATTACTTCCTGAGAGAGGCCACGATCATGTCCTCCAAAATGCCATGGCCATGGAGTGCGCCGACCTGATTACTATAAATTCGACTTTTAAACCCTTTTTAGGGTTGGCTTTTCTCTCTGACGAATTAGAGCGATTTGCACCAGTTTTTGGAGAGATCCTAAGCTACTTATCACCATCCTAATCATTACGGAAGCTAGAGTTGATCATCAAACATCCAACATTAGTTTTCTTCGGTTAATTCTTGTTCTAAACCAACTATGAATTTTTTTTTTGATTATTATTACTTGTTTGTGTCCATGATCATGAGCTAAATTCTTGATGTTCATTTAGGCTAATAACTTTAGATGTTGGACATAAATTCATTCGATTGACATTGATTCGTGATGTTTGGTCATTGAACGATTTGTATTGCAATTTATTTAATTCAATCAATTGATGTTGCATTTGTTTTATTAAGTGCTTGCATTTAATATTGCATTTACTTTGATTATCAATCTTGTGCTTTTGATTGAAGACAACAAAAGAATTGAATTGAATTAAGTGAATTGAAATATAGGCCGATCATAGAGAGATCTTGTATGATTGTTGATTTTTATGAGAGTAATATTACACGATGTAGTCTTCATATTAGTTTAACTAGCTTGTTATAATTGAGAGGTCTAAGGTGTTAATTTGCATTGTTAGTACAAGTAATCCAACTGGTTAATTTGCATATGTTGAGTATCAATCTAGCTCTTTATCAAAACGTCCAAAACACTGGGGGTAAAAAGTCTAGATGAACATACTTCTTTAATATGAGATTAAACTATCTTTTATTTGCTTTATCTGTTAATTGATAAACCATTTGACCGGCTGTCATTATGTAACACCCGACAATTTAGGTCATCTTTAGTACCTAAACCGTAACGCTATCACTAGTACAGATTTGGGCTTTGGTCACACCAGAAAAGCGTGACGATATGCTTACGGTCACGCTTGTTTTTCAACGTGTGTGTGACTAAAGGTCCCGCGACTATAGGGTGTATACGGCCACATTAAATGGTTAGTGGCCGTATCCATTTAAAAAGTGTGACCAAAACCATAAAAAGTGTGACCATATGCTCTTTAAAATCAAGTAAAGGTGTATTATATGTGACTATTATTCATACAATGGCCACTTGAATTCTATGTTTGTGTGGCGTTATGTAACATTTTGTCACAGAACGAGTGTTTTAATTTGGAGATATGGTCACATAAAATGAAGCCAAAAGTGGCCATAGGTGTTAATAAGCGTGACCAAATGCTCATTAAAGTCACGTAAACGTGGTTTTTGTGTGACCATATGCTCTTTAAAATCAAGAGAAGGTGTATTATGTGTGACTATTGTCTATCCAATGGCCACTTGAATTCTATGTTTGTGTGGCGTTATGTAATATTTTTGTCACGCAACGAGTGTTTTATTTTGGGATTTGGTCACATAAAATGAAGTCAAAAGTGGCCATAGGTGTTAATAAGCGTGACAAAATGCTCCTTAAAGCCAAGTAGAGGTGGATTTTATGTGGCGATTGTGCCTCCAATGGCCACGTGAATTCTATCTTTGTGTGGCGTTATATAACATTTAGTCACACAACGAGTGCTTTTCTTTGGGATTTGGTCATGTAACATCCTGTTTCTGGGCCTGGAAATAAATTGTATTTTAATAAGTGTGATTGGTTTATTTAAGAATAAACAAGTAAAAGGGCTTCAGTTTTTATTGTGATTAATGAAATATTGTTTGTTTTAAATAAATAAAGATGACGGTAAAATAAAAGTATTTTGACTTACGGGTATTTTTGGGTTCCAGACAATAGACTAAAAAGAGGGTATAATTTTACACATAATAAGAGTTGGGGTCGGTGTGTGGACCGACTCATTCTCACCAATTTTTCCCCATCTTCTCTTGAAAACTCTCTCAAGCTTTGTTAGCAAAAATTCAAAGAAATTGTATAAACCAAATTATGAATTAGTGTTTGTGGATTCAAATTACTTGATAGAAGCTAGTGATTTTATTGTTATCATCTTCATCTTTCCATTTCTTTGTAAGTGTTCTTCACTTTTGGTGTTCTTGAAGATTTAATTGATTCTTAGAGTTTATGTGAAATTGAAGATAGATATTAGATGATTTATGTTTCTTGTTAATAACATGATGATTGTGTGTTGATATTACTCATGAAATTGCTTGTGTTCTTCATGTTTGA
This sequence comes from Helichrysum umbraculigerum, assembly GCA_949592205.1. NCBI lineage: Eukaryota > Viridiplantae > Streptophyta > Magnoliopsida > Asterales > Asteraceae > Helichrysum > Helichrysum umbraculigerum. The sequence goes on from CATIUR010000001.1 coordinate 38,055,217, forward strand.
GTATTTAGTTAGGGTTTAATATTCATGAATTGGGTGATGATGCATGTAAATAAATCATGTTATAGGAGTTGTTTGTTGTTGTATAGTGTTTATAAATGAGGTTTGTGGTTTATTACAACTGAAATTCGTGCTTGGTAATCTGAATATGTGATTTTGGGTGTAAGATTCGTGTTGTGTTTTTGCTGGTGCTGCTGCTGCTGATTTTATGATCAAGCCGGCGGCTTGATCACTGAAGCCGGCGGCTTCATGTGGTCAGCCGACGGGTTAGGACCCCAAGCCGGCGGTCTGAATTGGCTTATTTAGGTGATTTAAGTTCTGATGCTGAAAATGTTAATTTACCCGGCGGGCCAGGGTGCCAAGCCGGCGGCTTCCCTGCCCAAGCCGGCGGTTTGGGGGTGGTTTCCAGCAATTTCATTTCTTTTGTTTTGTATGATTAAATGTTAAAGGTATATGATGTGTGATACGTGTTATATGGTATAGTATATAAGATATATGTTAGATGATATTGAAATACGTTATATGAGATCTTGATATAAGTATTGTAATTTGTGTTGAACGTTTACTGACTTGGTGTTGTTGTTGTTTCCAGATAAGCGGACGGCCACTCAGTAAGATAAGACCTCTGAGTTGGCGATCAGGCGTATATATTTTGGTGAGTGGAATTGTAGTCCTCGGTTTCACCCAGTTGTAACGGGTTCGGTTACAACGGGTAACCAGGATTGTTTATATCAGTAGGTTGTTGTTATTGGTCGTACCGGTACCAGTCTTGTCTGTTTGGTTTATGTTGCTGAATATATGAGTTGTTGTGTGATTGTTGTTGAATTGTTGATCGGTTGATAACAGTTGTGAACTGTTGCTTGTTGTTGTGTGCTTTTGCATTGTGAATGCAATATGGTTGTTTTCAGAGGTCAACTGTTGTTGGTTGGGTTTGGGTACTACTGTGTAGTTGTCGAGGTTTCTTTGAGACACATAGTTGAGAACAAGCCTAGTCAGTGAAGGTAGTACTCAAGCTATCGGTTGATTACTGGGAATGGCGTTGCGCCCAGTAGTCGTGGTTTCTGGGTTGGGTGGATACCAGGAACCGCCGGTCCTCTTGACGTTATGTGCTTATGTGTTTAATTGTTGTTGTTGCTTAGTTGTAAGACTTGTTATGAGTGGGTTGAATCGTCGGTTACGGTTCCATTCACTTAGCGTGAGCTAATCCCCTCGTTGTTTAATGTTTTGCAGACTGTGGTTAGTTGATGTAGATGTAGATGTTCGGGTTGTTGATGTTGACTGGAAGTTTGACTAAAGCTTGGCGCAACTCTGATCTTTTGTGGATGTCTTTTGGAAAAGTTTTATATAAGGCCGTTTTGGTGTTAATATGGGTTGTAGTTAATATGGTTGTGAATGCTTAACTAATGTAGCGATCTTTTATTAGTCGTTAAACCGGGAAGCTTTGTAAGTCGGTAAATGTTTTGTTTTTGGGGACTTGCGCTTCCGATTTTCCAAATATAATATATAAATGATATGTTTTGGTTTGCGTAAAGGACCGGGCCTTACAAGTTGGTATCAGAGCATAGGTTTGGGTGAATTGGGCATTTGTGAATGTTCAATCCCAAATCTATTTGGTGTTAGTCAAACTTTTCGGTTTGTGGGATTAGCTTTTGGTTGGGGATTGGTTAGTATAGGTGATACTAACGATTAACAAGTTGCAAGTTGTGTTTTGGTTGTGAGTACAGGAATGGCAGATGATGAGAATACGACTCCCAATAATGCTACTAGAACGGAGCTTCCACCTCCGGAAATTAATAATGTTAATCAAGGTGGTACTTCAAACGTTCATCATGATGAAGCTAGTCAAGAGGATTATTTGTTGCATATGTAGGATGAAGTTATAAGACTTAGAAAGATAGAACAGTTGTATTTGGAGTTACAATCTAGGGTAGCTCAGCAAACGTATCAGTCTCCTCCTCCACAGCAGCAGAATAAGTTGTGTTCATTTAAAACTTTTAAGGCATGTGGACCCAAAGATTTTGAAGGAGGTAATGATCCAATGGTGACATTGAACTAGTTAAGGGACACTGAGAGGAAATTTGAGGTGTGTCAGTGTGAAGATGAGTTAAGAGTTAAGTATGCGGTTCAGTTATTGAAAGGTCAAGCGATGAATTGGTGGGATTCTGCGACTGCACAAATGACACGTGAGCAGAGATCTAGAATTACTTGGGCTGAGTTTCATAGAGAGATTAGTAAGCAATTCTGCTCTGAGTTTGATATGCTTAGACTTAGGCAGGAGTTTCTGGATTTGGAGTTTTCTGAGAAAATGACAATGGATGAGCTTATCAATCAATTCACCGATAAGTTAAGATTTGTTCAACAATGGGTTCCTGACGAGAGGACTAGGATTACCCATTTTGTTAAGACTTTACCACCACAGTACCGGACATCAGTGAGGTTGGCACGTTCTTTGACGGAGGCTTTTGAGTTAGCTAGGTCGGTGCATGGTGACAATCAAGCATGGGAAAAGTTGGGTAAGAATAAGTCTGTGCAACAATCTAAGAGTGGTACTACTGGAAATAAGAGTCAGAACCGAAGGATTGAGTTTAGTGAGGGCTCGGTGGGTGGTGATCCAAACCCTTGGTGTGCCAATTGTAGGTCGAGGCATTCGGGTCCATGTACTCCTCAAACATTAAGGTGCATAAAGTGTGGAGCATTGGGGCATGGTAGTAGAGATTGTACTTTTCCTCAGTCTGTGTGTTGGAACTGCAAGAAAGAGGGTCATCGGGCAGGTCAATGTTCGGAATATGTTAGACAAGGTTCGGGTTTAGCTGGAAGTTCGGGTTCTGGTTCGGGTTCTGCATCATCGGTTGGGCAAAAGAGAAAGATGGCGCCTGCTAGAGCTTTTCAAATGACAGTGGGAGATCAAGTGACTGTGGGAGAATTGCTCGAAGTGAATAACCAAGGTAGATTCTATATTGACTTTGGTGTAATATAGTTTATAGTATTGTATGCTTAAGTGTAATTGTAGCGTTTGGTCTAATTTATGTGTGGGAGTGGATTTCGGGGACGAAATCCTTTAAGGGGGGGAGATTTGTAACATCCTGTTTCTGGGCCTGGAAATAAATTGTATTTTAATAAGTGTGATTGGTTTATTTAAGAATAAACAAGTAAAAGGGCTTCAGTTTTTATTATGATTAATGAAATATTGTTTGTTTTAAATAAATAAAGATGACGGTAAAATAAAAGTATTTTGACTTACGGGTATTTTCGGGTTCCAGACAATAGACTAAAAAGAGGGTATAATTTTACACATAATAAGAGTTGGGGTCGGTGTGTGGACCGACTCATTCTCACCAATTTTTCCCCATCTTCTCTTGAAAACTCTCTCAAGCTTTGTTAGCAAAAATTCAAAGAAATTGTATAAACCAAATTATGAATTAGTGTTTGTGGATTCAAATTACTTGATAGAAGCTAGTGATTTTATTGTTATCATCTTCATCTTTCCATTTCTTTGTAAGTGTTCTTCACTTTTGGTGTTCTTGAAGATTTAATTGATTCTTAGAGTTTATGTGAAATTGAAGATAGATATTAGATGATTTATGTTTCTTGTTAATAACATGATGATTGTGTGTTGATATTACTCATGAAATTGCTTGTGTTCTTCATGTTTGAGTATTTAGTTAGGGTTTAATATTCATGAATTGGGTGATGATGCATGTAAATAAATCATGTTATAGGAGTTGTTTGTTGTTGTATAGTGTTTATAAATGAGGTTTGTGGTTTATTACAACTGAAATTCGTGCTTGGTAATCTGAATATGTGATTTTGGGTGTAAGATTCGTGTTGTGTTTTTGCTGGTGCTGCTGCTGCTGATTTTATGATCAAGCCGGCGGCTTGATCACTGAAGCCGGCGGCTTCATGTGGTCAGCCGACGGGTTAGGACCCCAAGCCGGCGGTCTGAATTGGCTTATTTAGGTGATTTAAGTTCTGATGCTGAAAATGTTAATTTACCCGGCGGGCCAGGGTGCCAAGCCGGCGGCTTCCCAGCCAATTTTATTTATAATATGTCTTTTGATATAATGTATGAACCCTTTTTATAAGATTTCCATAAATTGTTATTATGCGATCAAATAAGCTTTGCTACGTTTATCGAACTCTGTACGATTATTGACCTCCTTTGATTTGGATTCATTGACATTGTTTGTGACTTGCTATTGGCCTATCATATGTGACTATTTGATTTCGTTGTAAGTACTTTGTTGGTAGAACATTTTGCTATAGGTCATTTGTTTGTTCAGCGACCTTTATTCTAATATGGGTATGCGAGCTATTTACTACCCATAGGGGTTCTATAGGGACGTCATTTTGGCACCGATGGAGTCACACTTCCGTAGCTGTGTGATTTGTTATGACGTCTCCTCTTTGCGGTGTGATAAGGGATTTTAGGAGGCGCATTGGTTAACCATAGCTTTTGTTTTGTGTTTGACTGTGGATGGAGGTGTAGTGCCCAACGCCTCATTCACCTTTGGTGGTACATCGGATCTGCAGGTCCGTGTATCGTTTGGACTTTTGTTTTGTTTAGAAGCTCAGTTTATCGTACCCCTTTGGACTCTTTGTTCGTTTGACCTCGTTGATAAATCATTGCCAGATATCTTTGTTTGTACTGCTATATTTTGTATCCGCGCACCGGGCTTTTGGCTCAGCCGCATTTCTTTCCATGCGGCAGGTTATCGATTGACAGAAGGAAGGAGTCGGGAGCGAGGATCAGCGGCGCGAGAGAAGTTAGTTATAGTTTGGCTCTAGACTATTTAGTTATTTCAACATTTCTAATAATCACTTTCGTATGAAAACTCTATAATGTACTTTCGTTTGGAAATTTAGAAAACTTTGTTACGATTTCTCATTTATATTCTGAATTTTGCTGTTTTGTATATCGTTTGTGTGACCTCCGATTTTCACCTTCGAAAATGGGGTGTTACATTTATATTACGAATAATGTTTTTTTAACCGGTTGGAGTTACTATTTCGGTTTAACCGATCGGACTGGCTATTCAACCAGTTTAATAGACTTTGTGTAATTATGAGACTTTTTATTTGGTTCTTCCTATTGTACTTTTAGTAGTCTTTTAGTAGTTCCTAATGTATTTTTGGTTTTCTTTCAGTGACTTACAGAAGGAGTGAGATAATTATGCCTCACATCATTGGGCGTAGGTACCAACTTTTCTATCAAACCACAAACACATTTTAAGTTTCGATGTATTCATCTTCTCTTCTTGTTTTTCTTAAACAACTTCATCATCTTTATCCTTTTATGTTTTTTCAAGATATCATTTACGCATGATATTGCTTATATTATACATATTTTTAGTGGAAATATAGGTCCCAATTATATATCATCTAGTTTGAATTCCTACAATAAATTCTATACTTATGTAGTGTACTGTTGATATGGAAGAAATGGTGAAAAGATGTGAAATCGGGCAAAAGTAGAAAGCCCATGCCCATGTCATATGTGGCCATGCCCAAGTCAAACTTTGCCTAATGATCTTGGCCACGACCATGTCCTTGTAGAGGCCATGGCCATTGTGCTGGTACTTGATCATTATTACTTCCTGAGAGAGGCCACGATCATGTCCTCCAAAATGCCATGGCCATGGAGTGCGCCGACCTGATTACTATAAATTCGACTTTTAAACCCTTTTTAGGGTTGGCTTTTCTCTCTGACGAATTAGAGCGATTTGCACCAGTTTTTGGAGAGATCCTAAGCTACTTATCACCATCCTAATCATTACGGAAGCTAGAGTTGATCATCAAACATCCAACATTAGTTTTCTTCGGTTAATTCTTGTTCTAAACCAACTATGAATTTTTTTTTTGATTATTATTACTTGTTTGTGTCCATGATCATGAGCTAAATTCTTGATGTTCATTTAGGCTAATAACTTTAGATGTTGGACATAAATTCATTCGATTGACATTGATTCGTGATGTTTGGTCATTGAACGATTTGTATTGCAATTTATTTAATTCAATCAATTGATGTTGCATTTGTTTTATTAAGTGCTTGCATTTAATATTGCATTTACTTTGATTATCAATCTTGTGCTTTTGATTGAAGACAACAAAAGAATTGAATTGAATTAAGTGAATTGAAATATAGGCCGATCATAGAGAGATCTTGTATGATTGTTGATTTTTATGAGAGTAATATTACACGATGTAGTCTTCATATTAGTTTAACTAGCTTGTTATAATTGAGAGGTCTAAGGTGTTAATTTGCATTGTTAGTACAAGTAATCCAACTGGTTAATTTGCATATGTTGAGTATCAATCTAGCTCTTTATCAAAACGTCCAAAACACTGGGGGTAAAAAGTCTAGATGAACATACTTCTTTAATATGAGATTAAACTATCTTTTATTTGCTTTATCTGTTAATTGATAAACCATTTGACCGGCTGTCATTATGTAACACCCGACAATTTAGGTCATCTTTAGTACCTAAACCGTAACGCTATCACTAGTACAGATTTGGGCTTTGGTCACACCAGAAAAGCGTGACGATATGCTTACGGTCACGCTTGTTTTTCAACGTGTGTGTGACTAAAGGTCCCGCGACTATAGGGTGTATACGGCCACATTAAATGGTTAGTGGCCGTATCCATTTAAAAAGTGTGACCAAAACCATAAAAAGTGTGACCATATGCTCTTTAAAATCAAGTAAAGGTGTATTATATGTGACTATTATTCATACAATGGCCACTTGAATTCTATGTTTGTGTGGCGTTATGTAACATTTTGTCACAGAACGAGTGTTTTAATTTGGAGATATGGTCACATAAAATGAAGCCAAAAGTGGCCATAGGTGTTAATAAGCGTGACCAAATGCTCATTAAAGTCACGTAAACGTGGTTTTTGTGTGACCATATGCTCTTTAAAATCAAGAGAAGGTGTATTATGTGTGACTATTGTCTATCCAATGGCCACTTGAATTCTATGTTTGTGTGGCGTTATGTAATATTTTTGTCACGCAACGAGTGTTTTATTTTGGGATTTGGTCACATAAAATGAAGTCAAAAGTGGCCATAGGTGTTAATAAGCGTGACAAAATGCTCCTTAAAGCCAAGTAGAGGTGGATTTTATGTGGCGATTGTGCCTCCAATGGCCACGTGAATTCTATCTTTGTGTGGCGTTATATAACATTTAGTCACACAACGAGTGCTTTTCTTTGGGATTTGGTCATGTAACATCCTGTTTCTGGGCCTGGAAATAAATTGTATTTTAATAAGTGTGATTGGTTTATTTAAGAATAAACAAGTAAAAGGGCTTCAGTTTTTATTGTGATTAATGAAATATTGTTTGTTTTAAATAAATAAAGATGACGGTAAAATAAAAGTATTTTGACTTACGGGTATTTTTGGGTTCCAGACAATAGACTAAAAAGAGGGTATAATTTTACACATAATAAGAGTTGGGGTCGGTGTGTGGACCGACTCATTCTCACCAATTTTTCCCCATCTTCTCTTGAAAACTCTCTCAAGCTTTGTTAGCAAAAATTCAAAGAAATTGTATAAACCAAATTATGAATTAGTGTTTGTGGATTCAAATTACTTGATAGAAGCTAGTGATTTTATTGTTATCATCTTCATCTTTCCATTTCTTTGTAAGTGTTCTTCACTTTTGGTGTTCTTGAAGATTTAATTGATTCTTAGAGTTTATGTGAAATTGAAGATAGATATTAGATGATTTATGTTTCTTGTTAATAACATGATGATTGTGTGTTGATATTACTCATGAAATTGCTTGTGTTCTTCATGTTTGAGTATTTAGTTAGGGTTTAATATTCATGAATTGGGTGATGATGCATGTAAATAAATCATGTTATAGGAGTTGTTTGTTGTTGTATAGTGTTTATAAATGAGGTTTGTGGTTTATTACAACTGAAATTCGTGCTTGGTAATCTGAATATGTGATTTTGGGTGTAAGATTCGTGTTGTGTTTTTGCTGGTGCTGCTGCTGCTGATTTTATGATCAAGCCGGCGGCTTGATCACTGAAGCCGGCGGCTTCATGTGGTCAGCCGACGGGTTAGGACCCCAAGCCGGCGGTCTGAATTGGCTTATTTAGGTGATTTAAGTTCTGATGCTGAAAATGTTAATTTACCCGGCGGGCCAGGGTGCCAAGCCGGCGGCTTCCCTGCCCAAGCCGGCGGTTTGGGGGTGGTTTCCAGCAATTTCATTTCTTTTGTTTTGTATGATTAAATGTTAAAGGTATATGATGTGTGATACGTGTTATATGGTATAGTATATAAGATATATGTTAGATGATATTGAAATACGTTATATGAGATCTTGATATAAGTATTGTAATTTGTGTTGAACGTTTACTGACTTGGTGTTGTTGTTGTTTCCAGATAAGCGGACGGCCACTCAGTAAGATAAGACCTCTGAGTTGGCGATCAGGCGTATATATTTTGGTGAGTGGAATTGTAGTCCTCGGTTTCACCCAGTTGTAACGGGTTCGGTTACAACGGGTAACCAGGATTGTTTATATCAGTAGGTTGTTGTTATTGGTCGTACCGGTACCAGTCTTGTCTGTTTGGTTTATGTTGCTGAATATATGAGTTGTTGTGTGATTGTTGTTGAATTGTTGATCGGTTGATAACAGTTGTGAACTGTTGCTTGTTGTTGTGTGCTTTTGCATTGTGAATGCAATATGGTTGTTTTCAGAGGTCAACTGTTGTTGGTTGGGTTTGGGTACTACTGTGTAGTTGTCGAGGTTTCTTTGAGACACATAGTTGAGAACAAGCCTAGTCAGTGAAGGTAGTACTCAAGCTATCGGTTGATTACTGGGAATGGCGTTGCGCCCAGTAGTCGTGGTTTCTGGGTTGGGTGGATACCAGGAACCGCCGGTCCTCTTGACGTTATGTGCTTATGTGTTTAATTGTTGTTGTTGCTTAGTTGTAAGACTTGTTATGAGTGGGTTGAATCGTCGGTTACGGTTCCATTCACTTAGCGTGAGCTAATCCCCTCGTTGTTTAATGTTTTGCAGACTGTGGTTAGTTGATGTAGATGTAGATGTTCGGGTTGTTGATGTTGACTGGAAGTTTGACTAAAGCTTGGCGCAACTCTGATCTTTTGTGGATGTCTTTTGGAAAAGTTTTATATAAGGCCGTTTTGGTGTTAATATGGGTTGTAGTTAATATGGTTGTGAATGCTTAACTAATGTAGCGATCTTTTATTAGTCGTTAAACCGGGAAGCTTTGTAAGTCGGTAAATGTTTTGTTTTTGGGGACTTGCGCTTCCGATTTTCCAAATATAATATATAAATGATATGTTTTGGTTTGCGTAAAGGACCGGGCCTTACAAGTTGGTATCAGAGCATAGGTTTGGGTGAATTGGGCATTTGTGAATGTTCAATCCCAAATCTATTTGGTGTTAGTCAAACTTTTCGGTTTGTGGGATTAGCTTTTGGTTGGGGATTGGTTAGTATAGGTGATACTAACGATTAACAAGTTGCAAGTTGTGTTTTGGTTGTGAGTACAGGAATGGCAGATGATGAGAATACGACTCCCAATAATGCTACTAGAACGGAGCTTCCACCTCCGGAAATTAATAATGTTAATCAAGGTGGTACTTCAAACGTTCATCATGATGAAGCTAGTCAAGAGGATTATTTGTTGCATATGTAGGATGAAGTTATAAGACTTAGAAAGATAGAACAGTTGTATTTGGAGTTACAATCTAGGGTAGCTCAGCAAACGTATCAGTCTCCTCCTCCACAGCAGCAGAATAAGTTGTGTTCATTTAAAACTTTTAAGGCATGTGGACCCAAAGATTTTGAAGGAGGTAATGATCCAATGGTGACATTGAACTAGTTAAGGGACACTGAGAGGAAATTTGAGGTGTGTCAGTGTGAAGATGAGTTAAGAGTTAAGTATGCGGTTCAGTTATTGAAAGGTCAAGCGATGAATTGGTGGGATTCTGCGACTGCACAAATGACACGTGAGCAGAGATCTAGAATTACTTGGGCTGAGTTTCATAGAGAGATTAGTAAGCAATTCTGCTCTGAGTTTGATATGCTTAGACTTAGGCAGGAGTTTCTGGATTTGGAGTTTTCTGAGAAAATGACAATGGATGAGCTTATCAATCAATTCACCGATAAGTTAAGATTTGTTCAACAATGGGTTCCTGACGAGAGGACTAGGATTACCCATTTTGTTAAGACTTTACCACCACAGTACCGGACATCAGTGAGGTTGGCACGTTCTTTGACGGAGGCTTTTGAGTTAGCTAGGTCGGTGCATGGTGACAATCAAGCATGGGAAAAGTTGGGTAAGAATAAGTCTGTGCAACAATCTAAGAGTGGTACTACTGGAAATAAGAGTCAGAACCGAAGGATTGAGTTTAGTGAGGGCTCGGTGGGTGGTGATCCAAACCCTTGGTGTGCCAATTGTAGGTCGAGGCATTCGGGTCCATGTACTCCTCAAACATTAAGGTGCATAAAGTGTGGAGCATTGGGGCATGGTAGTAGAGATTGTACTTTTCCTCAGTCTGTGTGTTGGAACTGCAAGAAAGAGGGTCATCGGGCAGGTCAATGTTCGGAATATGTTAGACAAGGTTCGGGTTTAGCTGGAAGTTCGGGTTCTGGTTCGGGTTCTGCATCATCGGTTGGGCAAAAGAGAAAGATGGCGCCTGCTAGAGCTTTTCAAATGACAGTGGGAGATCAAGTGACTGTGGGAGAATTGCTCGAAGTGAATAACCAAGGTAGATTCTATATTGACTTTGGTGTAATATAGTTTATAGTATTGTATGCTTAAGTGTAATTGTAGCGTTTGGTCTAATTTATGTGTGGGAGTGGATTTCGGGGACGAAATCCTTTAAGGGGGGGAGATTTGTAACATCCTGTTTCTGGGCCTGGAAATAAATTGTATTTTAATAAGTGTGATTGGTTTATTTAAGAATAAACAAGTAAAAGGGCTTCAGTTTTTATTATGATTAATGAAATATTGTTTGTTTTAAATAAATAAAGATGACGGTAAAATAAAAGTATTTTGACTTACGGGTATTTTCGGGTTCCAGACAATAGACTAAAAAGAGGGTATAATTTTACACATAATAAGAGTTGGGGTCGGTGTGTGGACCGACTCATTCTCACCAATTTTTCCCCATCTTCTCTTGAAAACTCTCTCAAGCTTTGTTAGCAAAAATTCAAAGAAATTGTATAAACCAAATTATGAATTAGTGTTTGTGGATTCAAATTACTTGATAGAAGCTAGTGATTTTATTGTTATCATCTTCATCTTTCCATTTCTTTGTAAGTGTTCTTCACTTTTGGTGTTCTTGAAGATTTAATTGATTCTTAGAGTTTATGTGAAATTGAAGATAGATATTAGATGATTTATGTTTCTTGTTAATAACATGATGATTGTGTGTTGATATTACTCATGAAATTGCTTGTGTTCTTCATGTTTGAGTATTTAGTTAGGGTTTAATATTCATGAATTGGGTGATGATGCATGTAAATAAATCATGTTATAGGAGTTGTTTGTTGTTGTATAGTGTTTATAAATGAGGTTTGTGGTTTATTACAACTGAAATTCGTGCTTGGTAATCTGAATATGTGATTTTGGGTGTAAGATTCGTGTTGTGTTTTTGCTGGTGCTGCTGCTGCTGATTTTATGATCAAGCCGGCGGCTTGATCACTGAAGCCGGCGGCTTCATGTGGTCAGCCGACGGGTTAGGACCCCAAGCCGGCGGTCTGAATTGGCTTATTTAGGTGATTTAAGTTCTGATGCTGAAAATGTTAATTTACCCGGCGGGCCAGGGTGCCAAGCCGGCGGCTTCCCTGCCCAAGCCGGCGGTTTGGGGGTGGTTTCCAGCAATTTCATTTCTTTTGTTTTGTATGATTAAATGTTAAAGGTATATGATGTGTGATACGTGTTATATGGTATAGTATATAAGATATATGTTAGATGATATTGAAATACGTTATATGAGATCTTGATATAAGTATTGTAATTTGTGTTGAACGTTTACTGACTTGGTGTTGTTGTTGTTTCCAGATAAGCGGACGGCCACTCAGTAAGATAAGACCTCTGAGTTGGCGATCAGGCGTATATATTTTGGTGAGTGGAATTGTAGTCCTCGGTTTCACCCAGTTGTAACGGGTTCGGTTACAACGGGTAACCAGGATTGTTTATATCAGTAGGTTGTTGTTATTGGTCGTACCGGTACCAGTCTTGTCTGTTTGGTTTATGTTGCTGAATATATGAGTTGTTGTGTGATTGTTGTTGAATTGTTGATCGGTTGATAACAGTTGTGAACTGTTGCTTGTTGTTGTGTGCTTTTGCATTGTGAATGCAATATGGTTGTTTTCAGAGGTCAACTGTTGTTGGTTGGGTTTGGGTACTACTGTGTAGTTGTCGAGGTTTCTTTGAGACACATAGTTGAGAACAAGCCTAGTCAGTGAAGGTAGTACTCAAGCTATCGGTTGATTACTGGGAATGGCGTTGCGCCCAGTAGTCGTGGTTTCTGGGTTGGGTGGATACCAGGAACCGCCGGTCCTCTTGACGTTATGTGCTTATGTGTTTAATTGTTGTTGTTGCTTAGTTGTAAGACTTGTTATGAGTGGGTTGAATCGTCGGTTACGGTTCCATTCACTTAGCGTGAGCTAATCCCCTCGTTGTTTAATGTTTTGCAGACTGTGGTTAGTTGATGTAGATGTAGATGTTCGGGTTGTTGATGTTGACTGGAAGTTTGACTAAAGCTTGGCGCAACTCTGATCTTTTGTGGATGTCTTTTGGAAAAGTTTTATATAAGGCCGTTTTGGTGTTAATATGGGTTGTAGTTAATATGGTTGTGAATGCTTAACTAATGTAGCGATCTTTTATTAGTCGTTAAACCGGGAAGCTTTGTAAGTCGGTAAATGTTTTGTTTTTGGAGACTTGCGCTTCCGATTTTCCAAATATAATATATAAATGATATGTTTTGGTTTGCGTAAAGGACCGGGCCTTACAGGTCACATAAAAGTAAGCCAAAAGTGGCCATAGGTGTTCACATGTGTGACCAAATTTTCTTTAAAGTCACGTAAACCTGTATTTTGTGTGACTATTGTTCATCCAATGGCCACTTGAATTTTATGTTTGCGTGACGTTTGGTATCATTTAGTCACACAACGAGTGTTTTCTTTTGGGATTTGGTCACATAAAATTAAGTCAAAAGTGGCCATAGGTGTTAATAAGTGTGACCATATACTCTGTTATGTCAAGTAAACTTGTATTTTGTGTGACTAATGTCCACCAAATGGCCACTTTATTTTTATGTTTATGTGACCATTTATAACATTTAGTCACACAACGAGTGTTTTCTTTTAGAATTTGGTCACATAAAATTAAGCCAAAAGTAATTAATAAGTGTGACCATATAGTTTTTAAAATTAATTTTGTTTATTGATATAATACAAAAAATAATTATATAATAGATATATAGAATAAATGACGTGCCAATGTGATACAATACATTTCAGCTATACAAATTAACAGACAATTATAAATACAAAACGATATACTCATATTTATACATATAGTGTCAACAGTTTGCTCGATAATAACTATCAAAAAACGTCACTAGGTGAAGCAGGAGGCCAGCAACCATAAAATACTCAGTCGGCATAAAAGTTTGTCTACATATCCACCTGAATATTTATGGACCTTCTCTGAATGCTAGTCATTTACCTGTGAGACTTGTTTATTCCAACCTTCTTAATTGACCATCACAACTATCAAAAGTTGTTTGTGTTACATGCCCTGCTGATCAGCACCTACTCCATATACTATCTTCGACACTATCCAGAAATATTAAATCTGTTTTACAAATAAACTTTGACATGTCAATAATCAGAGAAACAAAAATCGGAAACTGATAATTGCGGTTTGGGATACATGCTATAATCATAAGATAATGAGTTTGAAACACAAACTTACGCTAGTATCAGCAACAAGTTGTTATAAGTAGATAATTGATTAGAGTGCTAGCTCTTGAACTGCAACTCCACCATGACTGATACTGACAGCATATGTCATCTATCTTAATCTTAATGAAGTGAACCAAAAATGCTAAATATTGCTACGATCAAGGTCTCTGCAGATCAGAAAGCTCAAATGAAGGCCTCAACTCAGGATATTATAAATAAAAACAAAGTCATTATAATATAACATGGGTAGTTTCCTTCTGATTAAGTGCTAGAAATTAAAGTTTCCATTTAGCACATTATAGACTGTCTTTCTTGTATATCAGCAATAACCAACGCTATAACAGCCACATTTCAGAAAGTAGGTGAAGAAAGTAATTATATGTCTCACCTCCTGAGAGTACAAGGGGTTCACTTCAGAACATATCAAGTGCAAATTCAGCATTTTATTGATGACCCGTCAATATCTGCATGACAAACCAACTAAAAGAGCATTCACCGCCCGATTCGGATCTGACAGAAACATATAATCACATACATATCAAGATAGGAACAAAAAGAGAACTCAGAACAAGGACGCCCTGTATGGGACCTAACAAATCAGGTCGAAACTCTGTGGCTCCCAAGACAACAAGACGATTAGGCTGAGTTTCAACATCCTAGATAAGGACCTGATTTATAACGGAAAGGCAAGGAAAAATGTGGTTAAAACCAAACAAAATGGATGTGTACCTATCATGACCAGCCATTTCTGTAACTAAAAAGGAGTGAACTAAGTGCATACATCAGGGCATATATTTAGATCAACTTTAAAAGTATGCAATTAGCCCACTTGAACTTCTATTCTTCAGAAAAGACACCACAGTTCAGACTGCTACAATAAACCTTCAAGAAGCATAAATGACCAAAAACCTTCTACTATCTTCAATAATATATCTAATACAAATAAAAATAATTCAAGTTAGAATAAAACAAAACATATGAATTTAAGATAAGAATGTATTAGAAATGCATAAATTTAACACCATCCCTCAATCTTAGCCTTAAGTAAGTTCAACATTCCCAACTCTTTACATAAGAAATTGTGTTGAACTTTTCCTAAACCTTTTGTGAATATATATGCTACCTGCTTATTTGAATCAACAAAAATAGTTCTCAGTAACCCAGAAGTTACCTTTCTCTAACAACATGAACATCAATTTCAAAGTGTTTCAATCTGTCATGAAAAACTGGAGTAGAAGCTAAAAAAAGAGCAGATTTATTGTCACGGCAAAGGGTAACAGGTAACAGATTGTCGACTTGAAAATCTTTAAGCAATTTCACAACCCATATAATTTCACATGTAGTAGAAGCCAAAGCTTTAGACTTGTGATCACTTAAAGGGAATGGTTCCCTTATTTGTTTAGCCCTGTGACAAGTTTCACACACATCATTAGTGGCTTCACCACTACTACCAATTATGTTCTTAATGATTTTAAGAACCTGATCAATAGGGTGACCAAAGAAGACCAACAAATATTATTTAAAACTTAAGTACTAACACTATTATCTACTACTAAGTTCATATGACTAGAATCAAAAAGAGAGTATTAACCTGCTTGTGAACCATCCTACAAAGAGAACATTCCAAATCTGAGAAGGCCTGCAAAATAACCAAGAAGTCATGCAATCAATCTTGTCCATCTATAACATTACTTGTGTAAAAAATTCCTATCCCACATGAGTTACAACGGGTTTACAATTGGCCCCCCAAAGGCTGAAACCATATTCAATATGATAATAGTGCACGTATAGAGAGTATTAAATCAATTCATCAAAACCTGCAATGGCAAGCACGTTGAAAAGGATATCAATTTCCTTATTATTGTTGGTCCCATAAAGGCCCAAACCATATACAATATGGAATGTGTAGCCTTATTGCATTACTTTTTGCAGCTAGCATATCTTAGTATAATGCATCACAAAAACAATTACCTCAGCCCTGAGCTCCTCATCCATGACCAAATATTCTGGGATACGACATCTTCCTTCCTCACATTCTGCCCGAGCACCATCTCCATCTAAACATCATACACAGTTTTATCTGTTAAAAATCACCAATGAACAATTGAACACACATTTCTTATAGATATAACATATTTCCTACTCAGCAAATCAGTTTTCAAGCAACAATTAATTTTATACTTCATATATAATCTGAACACTTAAAATAAATTCACTGTTATCAATAATTACATTAAATATCCGATAAAATCTCCTTCAAAACCTCTGATATATAAATAATATTTTCCTACTCAGAGAATCATTTGTCTAGCAACTATAATAAAAAAACATAAAAAATAAAAAAACTAGAGATATAAACAATTACATAGATGTACCTTATTGAAAGCGTCCAGCAAGGGTTGTGATCTACCTGAAGAGCGACATCTCAACATCAATGTTCGGTTTATCTTAGACTGGCTGTATCTTGTCGTTTGATGATGGTGGCAACGGATTCCATCTGGTAAATTACACAATAATTTCAAAGCTAAATTACAAAGCCAAATTACACAAAAATTAAACCCTAAATTAGTAGAACAGCCAAATTTACCATTTGGTTATGGTGGTGGTAACGGATTCCATCTGGTAGAGGTGGAGTGGCAGTGGGATGGTGCCGTGATGGAGAGAAAGAGATAGAAATATGGCAGTTTGTGAATGGAAATATGGAACCGGAAGTTTCTAGGGTTAGAGAAAAGTTGGATCTGTGTAAATTTGAAGAGAAATTAATTTGGGAAAATTTGAAGAGATTTAGGGAAAGTTAGAATTAAATGGAAGGAAAATTCCAGTTGCCTTCAAATTGTTTGGAGGGATGCTTGAATTATTTGGGGTATGGCGCCTGAATGAAAAACAGAGTGGCGGGCTTGAAATTTTTTGAAGGAACGCTTGAATTTTTTTTGGGTTAAATGGCGCCGGTGATTTATTTATTGTTTTTTTATTAATGTTGAAATTTATTTATTATTTTGGCCACACAAATAGCACTCAATGTGACTAATATCAAATTTAATGATAATCGTTTTTGCCCATTTTTACTTTAAAAAATAGTCACATGAATATCTAAAAACGTGACAGTTGTGAATATATTGGTCACATATAATCACCTAACATGTGGCCATAAACATCCTTTCGATACACATTTGTGATATGGTGTGGTTATTCTAATACAATATAGTCACATGATTGGGCTAGAAATTAGTGTGACTAAACACATTACCTTTTGCCATTCTAACAGACACTAAACATATGGTCACATAATAACTTATGTGACCATATGTACCTGGCTTTGGCTACACTTTAATCATGTGTGACAAAATCGACTGTATGCTTTAGTCACATAAACAATTACTCCATGTGACCATATAGTGGCGTTTGGTCACAGTGTTCAAGTGTGTGACAAGATTTGTCACCCGTTCCAACTTCATGTGTGACTAAATGAAATGCAAAAAAATTGCAGTTCCCTTTAGCCACATAAATGTTCGAAGGTGTGGCAAATACGTTTCATAATGGTCACACGATTGGAGTTCATGTGTGGCTAAATAATAACGTCCAGTTTTTTTTTGTCCCTTTGGTCACATAAATATTGGAATGTGTGACCGTTTCAAATCGACCATGTGTGACGAAAGCCCAAATCTGTTGTAGTGTATTACGTGTATTTAGTTTTGTATAGGGCTAAATACTTGTAACATTATGTATATATATATATATATACACTTACGTAATTAATTGTAATTACGCGAAACAATCGGATGGATTCCTACAAATGCGGACGTTGGTGAATATATTTTCATAAATAACGTAAACCTATTTCCTAGTAAAATAGTCGTTATTTACTTTGTATTATTATATGATAATAATATACGAAACATTAAACGTTTTATATAAAACGTAACCGACACAACGAAAACGCGTGAACCAAACTCGACAACCGAACGAAACCCATCAAATATTTTGCTAACTAAAAACAAAGTATTTTAAAATGTTACTTTAACCAAAAATAACGTGAATATATCATTTACAAAACAAAATAAATAAACGTTCGACGATTAAACGTTTAAAATACGAATAACGAGTAACCGACCACAAAACATAACTCGAAGTAGGGGAAACAAAAATTTGAACTCCACACACCATAGAGGGGCCCCCAAATCCGGGCCCCCTCTCCCCTCTAAACCGGCCCCATATAAACTCCCTCCTCCATCTTATCTCTTTCATTTTTCCATTTCATTCTCATTTCAAACACACACACCCACTTCCCTCTCTCCCTTATCCACTCTCATCCTCTCCTCTCCCTCTCAAACTCAGCCACCACCACCACCACAACAGCCACCGTCGGCCACCACTCCACCATCATCATCATCCCCATTGATTTCTTGAAGAAGAACAAGCAAGAAGAACAAAAGCAGCAGCACCTCCATCATCATCATCTTCTAGATCTGCTCCTCTACCTTGTAAGGACCTTCTTTTCACTTGTCCTTACTTGGATAACATGTATATAAATGTTAATGTTCCACTCATATGAAAACATGTCCAAGAACCAACCCGAAAACACTTTCGAAACACGAAAAACCATTGGATAAAGCTTTTAACCACTGGACAAAAACGTAATCGGTTTTCATCGCATGTAAACGAACTCAAAACTTAACCAAATCTGTCGATTCAAAAGCCTTTACTAAGTTCAAGAACTTAACTTTCATTTCCATATGGTCTTGTAATTTTTGGTTTCCGTTTGGTATTTCAAATCGATTTTATGAACTGACATAGCATATCTGTGCAAAAGTACATATCTGAGGTCAAACTTTCAAACATCATAACTCGTACTTCATAGGTCTAAACGAGGTGAGACCTTTTTCTAAGGTTCACAAATTTTGTTAGCTAAAAATGTAGTATAATTACATTTTGTGAATATATGTAGATCTTTCTCAGTAATTTAATTTGGTTAGCAAAAGTTGTTGTTTGACCACTGTCGATATTTGTAATATTTTGGACGACTTAACCTCAGCCAATAATTATAAAAAATACATTTTTAGAAAGCTAAGACATCGCAGAACGTTGGGAAATTTTCTCTGAATTTATCTCGAATATTAGACTGGTCGAAACGGGCTCATGAAAACGTATTAATTGTTGAAAATCTGTCCATAGGGACTGTTTTGGTATACTTTTCGAAATGAAACTTCGGGTTTTCCACGAATCGTAAAACTTACTTTTTTATAAGTTCTAAAACATATTTAAGATTCGTGTAAAAGTTTCGGGTCAAACCGAGAACGTTTGACCAAGTCAACAAAACGAGCCTTGTTACGATAAACGTGAACCGAAATGTAAAACGTAAGGATTTTAGCCCACAATGAGTGTTTAAGTATTTTATTATAAAACTCGAGTAAAAACGACACTTATAAATATCACGAATGAAAAACGGCACTTTAAAACTCTTAGAATCAAAAACAAAACCATCAGACATCGAGTGTCGCAAGAATCTGAATGTCGCAACTAGCGACACTCAACCGAGTGTCGCAATCCTTATAATTCTCGAAACCAGCGGCACTAATCCAAGTGCCGCAATGTAACACTCCAAATTTCGAGGTATTATTTTAGTGCGCGAGAGTATAATTATTTTAAAGTATTATTATTTTAAGTGATATGAAATCATAGAATACGTGAATGGTTTTTAAGTTCCAGACAATAAGAATTACGGGGAGCAAAATTTAAATAAACCGACATATGTACGTATGATTTATATGTTTATTCAGTATCATTTCCAAACAACTCCAGAATCAACTATGTGAAGAAATACAAACGCGGGAACATTTCAAGAATTAAGATTCAACTTCTAATCTTTGATTCAAGATTTCTAGGCCACAATTCATTACCCTTTCATCATCTTCAACCTCTTTGTAAGTGATTTCTTCCATGATTTTAACCTAGGTTTTGGGTTTTGGTGGGTTATGAATAATTGATTATTTTAATCCGAAATTTAGGTTAGAAATTGATTGAATTGATGTTAGTTAGTGTTTTTATGATCATTAGTAACCATATTACAACATGAAAATGATGAAATTAAGATTATTGTTCTTGAGGGATTTAATGGGTTTTGTTAAATCTTTGTGAATTGAGATTAACAAGCTTATAGATGTCACTAATGATGTTAATAGAGTATGATTATGGTGATGGAACAAGAATTTAAGTAGAAAGTTTGATAACTAAACTTGGAGTTAGTATGAATTATGAAAAGTGTTGTTTTGGTTTAGTTAGTTAAAGAATGTAGTATGTAGTTTGAGTAAAGTTAATCTATGAGAGTAAAGGGTTAGTAATGATGATTAGAGGATCATGATGATTGTTAGTGTCTAAATGTGTTGTTATGTTGTCATGTATGATTTGTTTAGGTGTTAAAGAAGTGGAAGCCTTTTGTTGATCATTATGGTGAAATCGTCTAAAATATCGAGGTGAGTGATATGGGGGTTAAATGGGTAATGGTTATGTATATACTCGATTGCTTCCGAGCAAGAGGTTTGCACAATCATGTGGATTATACTTGTTTCTTATGTTTGTATCGATTATGTGTGTTTCCGGATTGCTTCCGAGAAAGAGGATCATACAATCATGTGGAGTATCACTTGTTTCTTAAGCTTGTTTCTTATAATTGCTCGTATGCTCACTAAGCGATGTGCTTACCCTTCAGTTGTTTTATGTTGTAGGTGCATGGTTCGGTTGAACCAATTGGATATAATGTGGTTTCAAGGAGGTAGCATGGATTGGAGCTTGTTTTGTGGTTAGACAAGTTTCTCTCATCTTTTAAATTGTCGTTATGGTGATACTTGTGAAATTCGCCCAAACAAAGAGTTTTTAAAGTTATCATGTGGGTCAATATGTAATATATGAAGTTTTTTTTTGTAGTATTTGACTTTGAAAGTCAAACAATGAAGTAAATTCTTATGTAGGTATTTATGAAAAAGTATGAAATAATATGAATGTGGTTAGTCTTATTTTGTTTAAAATGGGTGAAATGTAGTAAAGAGTCAAAGTTGAGTGGTTGGTTGAATTTGGAGTTGACATTTAGTCAACTTCTTTGAATTGGTCAACATATGAGGAATTGGGTAGTGTTTTGGTTGAAATATGGTTGATATGGTAAATGGGTCAAAAAAGGGGCAAAATGGGCGTGAAATGAGTCGTGGTGGTAAAACGAGTTATAATGTATGTATATGGGTTTTGTCAATTGTGTTAGACTTGTTTTGAAGTGTTAGGAATGGGTGCAAAAAGTCAGAGTCTACGTGTATGTAGTTTGTAAATTTAGTTGACATTAAAAAGTGGTCAAAATGGTTATACATTGGTCATACGTCCATTTTCTTGTTAAACGCGTATTTTGAAAAAGTGTAAAAGGGGAAAATTTCATTTTGGCATAGTGGAGGTGCCTGCAAAGTTTGGTGGTTTCTCTTAACAAGTTAATAATTATGCGCGTCGCAAATTCATTTTTGGTAATTAAAAATGCAGATCTGCTGTACTTATGAATTACCTGGCGGGTAGGAATAGTACCCGACGGGTACTAGTGTGTAATCCTTAACAGAAAATGGGTCTAAAGTGAATACCCGGTGGGTACGTGTTGTACCCGGCTGCTAGTCTTCTTACCCGGCGGGTACTACTCGGTTTTCAGCATGTTTTGGTTTTATGTTATTATGTAATCATTTGAATTACGTGTGGATCTAATATGCATATAAATGAGCTTTGGGACAATGTCTAAAGTGTTTAATGTATAAAAAAAATTTCCTAAAGTTTCGGGGCGTTTCAAGTTGGTATCAGAGCGATGGTTTAAGAGAATTAGGTAATCCACGATAGGATTGTCTAGGCTTAAACCAATATGAATTGCTTAAATTGTTATAATGATTATGCGTTGTTGTAAAGTTGATTTAGTCTAACTGATATGATTCCCTGTTACGAGTTATTTGATGATTATTACGTGTTGATTTAGTAGATGATATGTTAAATGAGATGTTTAGAGTTATGAATAGTTCTGATTGAACTTGAATATGTTTAAGATGTTAAAGAAAGCGTGAAATTAGTAGTGCTATGTCAAGTATTATTGCAAGGTGTGATTAGAATACCTTGCAAATAATTATGTGATAATGTGATTAGAGAATATGTTGTGACTGCAGTCAAACGGGAAGATGAAATATGTGCGGTTATGTTTATGAAGTAAGTAAAGTGTAGTGTTGTTTTCATTTGATTGGGGAAGAGGTACGTCTTCCTGGTCAAGTGTAAACAAGTGAAAGATGTTGAGACTAAATGATGTTGACTATGTATGTGGAATTACTTGCTTATGTGAAATTAGTGATTTTGAATAAATTAATCATATGTGGTTATGGTAGCAAGTTGTTGTTAAGTATGTTTTGATTTTTGTTAAGCTATTGTGTTATATGGTTAAGTAAGTAGAAGTCACGTTAATGATTGATGCTATGAGATAGCCTGAGAAGGAAGTGTGTGTAATATAATCTGACTACGCCTGATCAACGTAGTTATATTATGCTATTTCACATGAAATTGTTGAGGCTACCAAGTATCATAGATATTTAATGTGATTGTAGAGTTAGACTATAGCAGAAGAGATGTTTAAATTACGCGAGCTATGTGTTGAATATAATGATGAAAAGTGATAATAGAGAAAGTAGAAGTACTATGCTTGTGTCTTATGATAAGTATTTTATTATTTAAGTGAAACCAAATATGTAAGGGTTATATGATTCCGGATTTATAATTTAGTTGTTAATAATGCACTTTGTGCTGGATATTGCACTCTGTGCCAAAGGGTAGTGAACAGTGAGTTGAATAGAGTTGAATGCACACGTTATGAGCTTACGTTGATAAAGTTAAATGTACGCTGCTTATGTGTTTGTTGATAAAACAGTATGCACGATGTATGTGCTTATGTTGATTAGTTGTTTCTGTTGTTAGAGTTATGTGAAGTATAATAATATGATTAAACGCTTCCGCATAAGTAGAGAAAGTGATAAGATTGAACCGATGCAAGTGACATTCGTGAGGACACGAATAAAATAAGTGGGGGAGAGTTGTAGCACCCCAAATTTCGAGGTATTATTTTAGTGCGCGAGGGTATAATTATTTTAAAGTATTATTATTTTAAGTGATATGAAATCATAGAATACGTGAATGGTTTTTAAATTCCAGACAATAAGAATTACGGGGAGCAAAATTTAAATAAACCGACATATGTACGTATGATTTATATGTTTATCCAGTATCATTTCCAAACAACTCCAGAATCAACTATGTGAAGAAATACAAACGCAGGAACATTTCAAGAATTAAGATTCAACTTCTAATCTTTGATTCAAGATTTCTAGGGCTCTATTCATTACCCTTTCATCATCTTCAACCTCTTTGTAAGTGATTTCTTCCATGATTTTAAACTAGGTTTTGGGTTTTGGTGGGTTATGAATAATTGATTGTTTTAATCCAAAATTTAGGTTAGAAATTGATTGAATTGATGTTAGTTAGTGTTTTTATGATCATTAGTAACCATAATACAACATGAAAATGATGAAATTATGATTAGTGTTCTTGAGGGATTTAATGGGTTTTGTTAAATCTTTGTGAATTGAGATTAACAAGCTTATAGATGTCACTAATGATGTTAATAGAGTATGATTACGGTGATGGAACAAGAATTTAAGTAGAAAGTTTGATAACTAAACTTTGAGTTAGTATGAATTATGAAAAGTGTTGTTTTTGTTTAGATAGTTAAAGAATGTAGTTATGTAGTTTGATTAAAGTGAATCTATGAGGGTAAAGGGTTAGTAATGATGATTAGAGGATCATGATGATTGTTAGCATCTAAATGTGTTGTTATGTTGTTATGTATGATTTGTTTAGGTGTTAAGCCTTTTGTTGATCATTATGGTGAAATCGTCTAAAATATCGAGGTGAGTGATATGGGGGTTAAATGGGTAATGGTTGTGTATGTACTGGATTGCTTCCGAGCAAGAGGTTTGCACAATCATGTGGATTATACTAGTTTCTTATATTTGTATCGATTGTGTGTGTTTCCGGATTGCTTCCGAGCAAGAGGATCATACAATCGTGTGGAGTATCACTTGTTTCTTAAGCTTGTTTCTTATACTTTTTTCATGCATGGGTATCTAGTGTTTGTATTTTTCGTTAAAGTTTGTTATTGACTATTGTTGTTGATTGTTGATTAGTTGTTGAATTATGTGGAATGAGCATATGTAGAGATTCAAATGTTGATCAGCGCGCTAACTGCGGTTAGCATAGTGTTGTTTACGAATATGTGCTTGCACGTTATGTTGATCTTGGTATGCATATCGACGTGATATGGTGCCAAGTGTGTTTGTTTCAATGGTCGCGGATCCGCATAGTGTTCAGAATAATCTCTACAATTGCTCAGTAGATATGTGTTTAAGCAGATATGTGTTGATGATACTTGATAAGTGTTTTGTGGATTATTCATATAATTGCTCGTATGCTCACTAAGCAATGTGCTTACCCTTCAGTTGTTTTACGTTGTAGGTGAATGGTTCGGTTGAATCAATTGGATATAATGTGGTTTCAAGATGGTAGCGTGGATTGGAGCTTGCTTTGTGGTTAGACAAATTTCTCTCATCTTTTAAATTGTCGTTATGGTGATACTTGTGAAATTCGCCCAAACAAAGAGTTTTTAAAGTTATCATGTGGGTCAATATGTAATATATGAAGTTTTTTTTTGTAGTATTTGACTTTGAAAGTCAAACGATGAAGTAAAGTCTTATGTAGGTGTTTTTGAAAAAGTATGAAATAATATGAATGTGGTTAGTCTTATTTTGTTTAAAATGGGTGAAATGTAGTAAAAAGTCATAGTTGAGTGGTTGGCTGAATTTGGAGTTGACATTTAGTCAACTCCATTGAATTGGTCAACATATGAGGAATTGGGTAGTGTTTTGGTTGAAATATGGTTGATATGGTAAACGGGTCAAAAATGGGGCAAAATGGGCGTGAAATGAGTCGTGGTGGTAAAACGGGTTATAATGTATGTATGTGGGTTTTGTCAATTGTGTTATACTTGTTTTGAAGTGTTAGGAATGGGTGCAAAAATTCAGAGTCTACGTGTATGTAGTTTGTGAATTTGGTTGACACTAAAAAGTGGTCAAAATGGTTATACATTGGTCATACGTCCGTTTTCTTGTTAAACGCGTATTTTAAAAAAGTGTAAAAAGGGAAAGTTTCATTTTGGCATAGTGGAGGTGCCTGCAAAGTTTGGTGGTCTAACTCTTAACGAGTTAAAAGCTATGCGCGTCGGAAATTCATTTTTGGTAATTAAAAATGCAGGTATGCTGTACTTATGAACTACCCGGCGGGTAGGATTAGTACCCGGCGGGTATTAGTGTGTAATCCTTAACAGAAAATGGGTCTAGAGTGAATACCCGGTGGGTACGTGTTGTACCCGGCTGCAAGTCTTCTTACCCGGCGGGTACTACTCGGTTTTCAGCATGTTTTGGTTTTAGGTTATTATGTAATCGTTTGAATTACGTGTGGATCTAATATGTATATAAATGAGCTTTGGGACAATGTCTAGAGTGTTTAATGTATAAAAAAAAAACTCCTAAAGTTTCGGGGCGTTTCACGCAACATCTTCAATTTGTCATACTTAGCGGCACTAGCTCGAGTGCCGCAACATTTGAATGTCGCACCATGCGACACTGACCTTGAGTGTCGCTACTTTTCACGAAATCACAACTAACGGCACTTACCCGAGTGCCGCTACATATTCAAGTGTCGCCTTTAGCGACACTAACTTGAGTGTCCTCATTTGTCTGAAATTCATACTTAGCGGCACTGACCTCAGTGTCGCCAGCAAATCCGAGTGTCGCCCCTAGTGTCGCCATTCACAGTCTGACTGAAAAATTATTTTTCACCAAGTATTGATTTCGCGTAACAATAACTAAACTATATACGATGCTACTCGTACACGCAATACATATACTTCTATAAGTATACAACGAAACGAACATAATAATAATGTCTTTGGGAATTATTATTAAAAAACGTCACCAACGGGCCGTACACGTTTTAAAAGCCAAACGATAAACATTGGACATAACTAGTTGAGTGGACAACTAGCATGGATGGTCTTTTGAGACATCTACTTACATACAACCATATGCGTTTTTTAGGACGCTAGAAGGTTGCACTTGGGGAACTACACGATTACTATTATAAATGCTTGCTTACAAGACTCGGGTGAGTCTCATAGCCCCACTTTTACTGTTTTTATCTTGGGGTGAGAATACACTGCTGAAACGCCCCAAAACTTAATTTTTTTTTTTTATTTTTTTATGATGTTAAAACCCTATAACATTGTTTCACAACTTATTCGTATACATATTAGGTCCCCACATAACGTACACCACTGGTTTAAATTGAAACATAAAATATGATGAAAACATGCCACTACCCGCCGGGTATGGTTATTACCCGCCGGGTAACCTTAATACCCGCCGGGTACTCGGGTACGCACCGGGTATTCACTCGTAGGCCAACTTCTGTTAAAAACAACACACTAGTACCCGCCGGGTAGTCCATGATTCCTGCAGACCTGCATTAACTCTTACAAAAATAAGTATTTCAAACGCGCATAACTTTTAACTCGTTGAGAGTTAGACCATCAAATTTTGCAGGCACCTCCACTATGCCAAAATGAAACTTTTCCTTTTAACTGTTTTTCAAAATACGCGTTTATCGAGAAAACGGACATCTCACCAATTTATGGCCATTTTGGACCATTTTGGTGAACAAGTCATATTCCAAACCACTTGGTTTCTGACTTTAACCTTTTGCCAACATATTCCCACATACAAATGACATCTAAAGCAATGACCACAAGCTCCATACTTACATCATCATTTATTTTAACTCCTTGACCCGTTTAGTGTCCATTTGGACACTTTAACCAAAATCAACCATATTTTAACCAAACATTATCCAATTCCACACATGTTTGACTAATTCAAAATACTTGACTAAATGTCAACTTCAAATTTGACCAACCAATCATCTTTGACTCCTTACTACATTTTAACAATTTCAACCAATCAAGACTAACTACATTTATACTAGCTTCATACTTTTTTGAAAACACTTACACACGACTTTACTTCATAGTTTGACTTTCAAAGTCAAATACCATAAAACCATAAACTTTAAAAACTTTTTGTTTGGGCGAATTACATAAGCGATATCCACAACGATAACTCAAAAGAGATGGAGCTCATCTAACCGTAATGCTAGCTCCATATCCATGCAACATTCTAGGAATCAATATTTATCCACTTGGTTCAACCGAACCATACACCTACAACACGAAACAACGAAAGGGGTAAGCGCATCGCTTAGTAAGCATTTAGGCAATTATATGAATAATCCACATAATCAATGATGAAACAACACTTATCACATATCAACCACATATCCTCTTAAACACATATCAACTGAGCACTGTAGAGATTATTCAGAACACTATGCGGATCCGCGACCATAGAAACAAGTACACTTGGCACCATATCACGTCGATATGCATACCAAGATCAACATAACTTAGTACCATACCAGCTACGGCAGCATAAGTATGCATACCAAGGTCATCATAACGTGCAAACACGTATTCGTATACAACACTGAATCTCTACATATGATCATTCCACATAATTCAACAACTAATCACAATCAACAACAATGGTTAACAACTAACTTCCACAATTGATACAAAACACTAGATACCCACGTATGAAATAAGTATAAGAAACAAAGCTTAAGAAACAAGTAATACTCCACATGATTGTATGATCCTCTTGCTCGGAAGCAATCCAGAAACATATACAACCGAAACAATCATAAGAAACAAGTTATGACGCAAGTAAACTATCACTTGATCATGCAAACCTCTTGCTCGGAAGCAATCCGGTACATACACAATCATTACTCATGATCCCCATATCACTTACCTCAATATTTAAACGATGATTTCACCATAATGATCACGAAAGCTTTCCACGTCTTTAACACCTAAACAATTTACACATACATGTAACAATACATTTAGAATCTAATAATCATCATGATCTTCTAATTATCATTTCACTAACTCATAACCATATTCAACCCTTTACCCTCTTTAATTTGATTCTTTAACTAATCAAATAGAATCACCTTTCATAATCATAACATCTCTATTATCTAATTATCCATTTTCTACTTCAATTCGTGTTCCATCATCATAATCATACTCTATTAACATCACTAGTAACATTCTTAAGCTTATTAATCATAATTCACAATATTTAGCAAAACTCTTAAAATTACTCAAGAGCACTAATTATGAATTCATCACTTTCACTATATTATATGATTACCAACAATCATAATAACAATAACTAACATCAATTTTATCATTTTCTAACCTCAATTTCGGATTAAGAAATCAATTATTCAAAACCCATCAAAAACCCAAAACCTAGGTTTAGAACATGAAGAAATTCAACTTACATAAGGTTAAGAATGATCATAGGGTTATGATTATGATTTCTCTAACTTGAATTAAGGATGTAGAACTGATTTTTAGGGTTTGGAAGAGTTCCTGCGTTTTTCTCTTGTCTCTGGTTCTAACTTCTGGAACTTTTGAGAGGGGAAAGAAAGGATTTAGATGAAATAAAACACGTACACACACATATTTAGTTATTCTTTTTTATTTCGTATAGTCTGGAACTAAGAAAGCATTCACGTATTCTGTTATTTTAAACCACTTATAATAGAAATACTTTAAAACAATTATATCCTCGCGCACTAAAATAATATCTCGAAATTTGGGGTGTTACAACTACTGTTTTTTTATATGAACACGAGTATAAGGAAAAATTAAACATATTTGCATTAGTGATACCATAATCCACTAAAGTTCTCACATATCGTAGTTCGTTAATTTTAGAAGCGTGAGTATTAGAGAATAGATCTATTGGGGATTGACACCCCCGTCCGGGTTAGTCGCACTAACTGGTCAAATGGACGCTTGATACTTGACTAACGAGTGTTCTGGATTAGGCACTCGTGGAGGCCCCAACAAGGGTTAAGCTTCGGACTGTGAGCTCATGGCAATAGTATATACTTATTTTTGCATGCGTGCAACACTTGGAAAAATCTTGTGTTTCATACTTATGATTTTAACTGTTTAAAGCTATGAACTCA
Source organism: Helichrysum umbraculigerum (assembly GCA_949592205.1). Classification (NCBI taxonomy): domain Eukaryota; kingdom Viridiplantae; phylum Streptophyta; class Magnoliopsida; order Asterales; family Asteraceae; genus Helichrysum; species Helichrysum umbraculigerum. The sequence goes on from CATIUR010000001.1 coordinate 38,084,433, forward strand.
CCAACATAATTGTTGACCCTTTTACCGTGTATTTCTCAGGTTCACAGCCGCAGTAGGATGCTTTTGGAAAGCATTAACTAGAGTCGCATGATTTTCAAAACTGCATTCAAAGGAGATTCAATCGCATTACTTTTTGTATATTGGTTATGTAATAGAGTCTCCCATCATAGACGCAGACTCTAGGGATTATATTTTTGGATGATAAACAATATGTTTTCAAACATTTTTATTTATGAAACTGTGTTTATTTCAAACGACTCATATAGAAGTCGTTCGTTGTAACTTTGTGTGATGATTCAGATTAGTCGCGCCCTGACGTGTTTCCGTCGCGGGCAGGGTGCGACAGATTGGTATCAGAGCTATAGGTTATAGCGAACTATGTTGTATTAATAGGCATTGACTATAACCATTTAGTTAGTATTCCTTATTAGGTATGACTGGTTCAGGAATTGCATCATTCGGCTTTAATTTAACATAGCCTGATCAACTATGTACTTTTAAAGGGGAAGCGATGCAAGGTCTGAAATGGTTATGGTGAACGGGAATGCATTAGTGGATTTTGACTACGATAGAAACGGGACCAAACTTATACGTGCTATACATATTAGGCTATTATATGTTATATATAAATAGGCCTCACTGCTAATACTCTTGCCACAGAAATGGCCGACTTTCCTATCGCAGCACCAACCGACTAGAGAACGAGACCCAAACCTCGCCTACTGCGATAAAGGCACCTATCATGCCTACTCTCCCACGTATGACAAACAACAACACTAGTGTCAAGAAATCGATGAAGTCGGAACCAACCGAAATTCCATCGCCTAGAACCCGCTTAGACTAGTAGAAATTCCTCTAAGTTTGTACAATGTGTGGGAAAACTGTTTTCAACAAATATTCATCAGACCTTCATCCTGGATTTTTCCACAACGTAAATTTTCAACGGAATTTTTTATTAAACATAATTTTCAACGCGTTGTCACCGACAAAAGCTTCCAACAAACTTCTGTCAACTCAAGTTTCCAACAGACTACAATTTTTCAAACGATTTATTATTGACTCAAGTTTTCAACGGACTTCAAGTTTTTCAACAGAATTATACCATAAAAGTTTTCAACAAATTTGCTTATAACAGAATTTCACACGAATTACTCACAAAATGTTTTATAATGATTTTCAAAAAGTTCATAAATGTATAAACTTACGTATAGTATATTGAGTTAAAATCTTGAATATTTAGCAAAATTTTTCCATATAGGGTAACGTTTCTAGTAAAAGAAAACATATGTATAAACAAGCACCAAATTTTTATTCAACTTTCTTCTATAGTTTCACACATAAAACACTGTTAAGGGAATTCCAAGGTGGATTTATAGTTTTCAAATAAGGGTACAGGTACGATATACTTGTATGAAATAAGATTCTCATGGTGGATGGTTTTAGATTTAATAGTATTTAGAGCAACAATGCACAATCTCGCCAAGTTAGATGAAATTGATTCTTATTGGGACAAACTGTGTCATTAATAAAAGAAGGGACAACCTTAACTTAACAAGAAATGATACTAGCAGTTTTGCTGTTGAGACTTGAGATAGCTACAAATACTCTCGCATGTTAGAAATTAATATGCCTTTGGGGACTATACCCTCTTTTACAATATCACTGTTTTAATAGAACGTTATCTCGTAGGAAATGACAAGCCCCATTATAGGCAATTATGTGTCAGACGACGACCTATTCGGTGAGGAACCGACGACATTCTCTTATCTACTTACTCTGGACGACGATACGGAACTATTGGACGATGAACCAATGGAAACAAAATTGCCAGCTAGCCCTGTGGCAGCAAAGACGTTATATACCACTAGGAAGTCTACTGGGTTACCACAAGCCAACCTCACCCCTACCCCTGTTGCTGCTACCCCTACTGCTACTACCGCGAGTAAAGAAAGTGCCTATCTCAAACATGAAGCCCTTGGCACAATGCAGGCCCAGCTAACTGATGCCCAGGCAGAAATCGCTAGTCTACGTCACCATGTTGAGCAGAGTGACAGACGCATTCTTGAGTACGAACAACGCATGAAAACTATGGAAAACATTTTAACACAAGTAATCCGATGTGGCACATCTGAGGAAAGTAGTACTGAAGAAAAGGATCAGGACAATAAGAGGAAATGGGAAGGAAATTCCAACAACAACCAAGGTCGGCAAAAGCAAAAAGATCAAAAATAGTTAAGGCCCATGATTGGACCCAAGGAAAAGCATGGTTATGATGGAAGCAAACCTTATTGTTCCAAATGCAACAGTCATCATAAAGGACCCTGTGGCCCTCCTTGTAACAAGTGCAAAAGTTATGGACATCAGGCTAAGGATTGTAGGGAAAGAACTTGTTTCAAGTGTGGTGACACTGGACATTTTAAGAATGAATGCCCGAAGTTGAAGAACAAGAACAAAACAACAATCAACAGAAGATACTTTGATCTACTCTACATCATCGCGATATAGAGACACGCTGGAAGCACGCCACTACCCCTACGACCTAAACCTAGAGTAGAATAGTATAGGAAGTATCTCGGATATATACAAGAAAACGTACTAAGATGTAGGAAAAAGGAAAAACCTTGATAGATTTTGTAACCAACGTCTCAAATTTTGTACGGTGCATTTAAAATATATGTAAGACTTATCTTTGTATTTATAGAACCGCGAACTTATCATTGGAGATAAATCGACATTACTTCACTATTAGGCTTCTACCAATATTCATGATGAGAATTAAATTAGTTGTAGGCCCGAACTGATTAGCCTGGGATTTCATGAACAACGGCGACCATGAAAGGATGAAACGAATACCCACATGTGATATCGAAACACCCATCTTATACGAAGACAAACTACTAGGAGTCCAAAAATTGTTCCGATAAAAGTATCATATCTAACGAGTTTAGCTCATTGTTTAATATCACTTCCTCGGCCTTAAACCCCAGGTACTCTATAAAATTAGCAAACGAATTTTCCTATACAATTTAATACTCGTCGAGATCGAATCTTTTTGTCGCACCCCCAGATTATGATGCGGAAGCGATTCAGGTCGGGGCGCGACTAATCAAATATCAACAGCACATAAGATATAATGAACGACTCTATATGCGTCATTTACAATACATTGATATTATAAAAGTCTTACACTGTTATAATAGTTTACAGAAGCTTGAATTAATGTAAGAGATTCTATGCCATAACTAATTTATACAAAATGTAGTAATGCATGATAATCTCCTGATGTTTGCATGAGACTCGAGCTAATGGGCATCCTGAGTGAGCAGACTTACTACTGCTGCGAACCTAAGAATACATGCTAAATTGGTCAGCTTACGCTGGTGAGCTCACAGGTTTAATGATAAAATATAATGTATGAACCGCAAGATTTGAGTGTAATAACTTGTAATTAAACAAATAAGTAAATGATGTATATAACTGCCATGAGACATAGTCTGAGCTTAACTGAGGTGTCAGGATCACAATTAAGTGCCTGAGCGAGGGTGCCTCTATGCGTATGCCTAATCAACACACGTATGAACAAATGATAATGCGTCCGTTTTGACCAGTCAGTGCTTGCTGACCCGGACGGGGATTGTCAGTCCCATATGGTACCATACACTAACATTCACGCTACAAAGTATTACCAAACTATGCTAATGAGGACTTATGATGATTAGATAATTAACTCATGCAGAATATAGCGATATTTGATACTTGCGTTCACATGTAAAATAAAACAAGCATGTATTCTCACCCCTAGAGTAAAAACAGTAAAATAGGGGCTATGAGACTCACCTGAGTCTGATGAGATGCTATCAAGCACTAATGATGTTGTACAAGGGAAATGATGTCGTCTCCAACGATCGAAACCTGCTGGGCATCCTAAATGCGCAAGGTTTTAATGATTAGATGTCTCAACAGATCATCTATGCTAGTTGTTCCCTCATCTAGTTATGTCCAAATACATTGGTTTGTTTGTTCGTGTTTTTGAAAACATGTACGGCCCGTTGGTGGTGGTTTGTAATAATAATTCCCAAAGTATTATTATTATGTTTGTTTCGTTTATTGACTTGTAAAAGTATACGTATTTGTTTAAGTGTTTCAACACATGTATCGTTATCCGTAAATATCGTAGCATCATTTTTGTTCAAGTTTCATAGTAAAACACCTAAAACAATTATTTCGAGCCAAAATCTAAAGTTTTACATTTCGTTTTACGTTTTTCGTATCGAGACTCGTTTCGATTGACTTGGTCAAACGTGTTCAGTTTGACCCGAAACTTTTACACAAGTCTTAAAATAGTTAACTAAGACTTATAAAGTTGTCGGTACGTTTTATGGTCGGCCCGAAGTGTCGGTTTATGTTTATGTCAAAAACAGTCCTAAAATGTGTTTTTCGGTTTATGTCGGTTTGTTTCGCCACTCGGTTTCACTAACTTCTGGTCCAAAGTAATGTTCACAATTTTTACCAACTGATCATCTATGTATCTAGTTCATAACATGATTTTTCCATGAATCATAGTGTCCATTTAGATAGGTAATTAATTTTGCGATAGAACCGTACTCGGTTTTCGACTTTCATCAGACCAGTCCCATAAATCTACTTGTAGAGAAAAACGTGTGCATTTCTGGAAGGAGCTATACAAGAACTTTTTGTAAATCTTTTTAATACGCAAATTTTTAAAAAAAAATTGTTGTCTAACTCTTCCTAGAACTCCAGATATGGCCATTTTGGTGGACTGAGTTTTTGAAGACAGATTCTGTGTTTTTATGTATGTGTTGCAAAAACGTATTTTTTAACCATTCTTTTGGACATAATAGTGTTAGATGAACAAGATAACATATAAATAAACAACATGCAAGTATGTTTTTAGAGAGAGAAAGTGTTAATCCTTACAAAGAGATGGTGAAAGAGATGGAGATGATGGAGGATGTGGTGTTCTTGAGCTTGTACTTGATTCTTCTTCTTTAGATGATGATGATGATGGCGATTTTGATGATGATATGAGAGGGTTTCTTGACTGAGTTTTTGATGAGGGAGAAGTTGAGAGAGAGCCTTGAGGAAATATGGAAGAAGTGATGGTGGATTAAGTGAAGTGGTGAAAGAGTTTGGAGTGCATAAATGACTCAAATGATGAGATTGCATGGTTTGTAAATGGGTGAGATGATGGGTGCATGTGGGTGGGAAAATCTGCAGATTTTTCATGGGCCCCACCCCAAGTAATTGTGTTAATTTAATTCCCTAATTCGCGTTACGCGTGGTACCCGTTTACCCGTTCGTTTGGACGTTAATTTAGACGTTTAACGTTTTATGCGCGTGTTTAAGCAACGATTTAAATTTCGATATTTCACTTGAAATATTTATTCTAAATACTTGAAGACACTTATAAAAATGTTCCGTTAATTTACAGGTCTTGATTTGCGCGTTCGTTGTACGGAGGTTTAATCGCGTAGCGTTTTAATTAGACGTTTTTCATTATCGTTTTAAGACACGATATTTTAATTGAAAGTTTTACTCGAAATGATATATTTTAAATTTATAAAATATATTTTGGTTCTCATTTTATTATCGGGCGCGTTTCGTGCGTTTTCGTCGCGTTTGTGATACTTTATACGATACGTTTTACATGTTAAATATTATCAACATAATATTTAGAGATTTTTGAGTTTATTAAATAATTTCACATTATTCAACATTTTGTTCACCAACGTCCGCATTTATAATGTACCGGAATCCATCCGATAGTGAAATGTACGATTTAAACAAATCGCATACGTGTGTATATATAATAATATATCAATACACATAATGATACACATAATTAACCCTAATTACATGTATTAAGACTTATGATTAGGCACTAATACTAGCCCTAATTGGTCGGGTGTCACATTCTCCACTTGTTAAGAGAATTTCATCCCGAAATTTAGCTCTGAGTTGTTGTGTGAGGAGAGTATGTGAAAAGTTGTGGGTATATGAGTCACATTTGGTCTTCCCGTTCCCAGGTGAATTCCGGACCACACCGCGAATTCCACCGAACTCTGACGATAGGGATACGACTTTGTTTAAGCTGTTTGACCTCACGGTCCCTGATCTCCACTGGTGTCTCGACAAAATGAAGTATTTCGTCAATTTGAATCTCCTCGAGCGGGATAATGAGTGTCTCATTGGACAGGCATTTCTTAAGATTAGAAATGTGGAATGTGGGATGCACGTTACTAAGCTCGGGAGGTAGCTGCAATCGGTATGCGACTGGACCAATCCTTTCAAGGATCTCAAAAGGTCCAATGTACCTGGGATTTAGCTTTCCACGTTTGCCGAAGCAGATGACACCTTTCCTAGGTGATACTTTGAGTAATACTCGATCCCCAACCTGGAACTCGAGATGCTTTCGTCTTACGTCAGCATAACTCTTCTGACGATCACGTGCGGCCTTCAGCCGTTGCTGGATACCAACGATCTTCTCAGTGGTTTCATGAATGATTTCAGGACCAGTGAGTTAGCTGTCTCCCACTTCGGTCCAACAGATAGGCGACCGGCACTTACGACCATACAGTGCCTCGAATGGCGCAGTTCCAATGCTGGTATGATAGCTGTTGTTGTACGAGAATTCGCACAATGGCAGATGATGTTCCCAATTTGCACCGAAGTCAATTACACAAGCGCGTAGCATATCTTCCAGTGTTTGAATTGTCCTTTCACTTTGGCCGTCGGTTTGTGGATGATAGGCTGTACTCATATCCAGACGAGTACCTAAGGATTTCTGCAATGATCTCCAGAACTGAGAAGTGAAACGACTATCTCTGTCGGAGATAATCGAGGTAGGAATGCCGTGTCGGGATACGATCTCCTTCAGATAGATTCGTGTGAGGCGTTCCATTTTATTAGTTTCTTTGATAGCGAGGAAATGTGCAGATTTGGTGAGACGATCAACGATCACCCAAATGGTATCGCAACAGCTTGATGTTTTCGGGAGTTTAGTGATGAAATCCATAGCGATTTGCTCCCATTTCCACTCAGGAATGTCCGGTTGTTGCAGCAGACCGGAGGGTTTCTGATATTCAGCTTTGACTTTAGAACATGTGAGGCACTTGCTGACGTATGTAGCGATCTCTGCTTTCATGTTTGGCCACCAGTACAATCCCTTGATGTCATGATACATCTTGTCCGATCCAGGATGTATAGAGTATTTGGACTTGTGAGCTTCATCCATCACCAAGTCTCGAAGGATTCCGAAGTAGGGCAACCAGATCCGGTTCACGAAGTACTTGACCCCGTTGGGTTTGGTTTCGAACTGTTTCTCCATGTTGCGCAAGGCCTCATTTTTCAGATTTTCGGGTTTCAATGCTTCAAGTTGAGCGGTGAGGATTTGAATGATGAAGTCATTATGAATGATCATGCCGAGGGCTCGGACTCGAAGTGGTTTTGAACGTTCTTTTCGACTGAGGGCGTCGGCAACAACATTTGCTTTGCCCGGATGGTATTTGATCTCGCAATCATAATCGGTGAGCAACTCGATCCAACAACGTTGCCTCATGTTGAGATCCTTCTGATCGAATATATGCTGAAGGCTTTTATGATCGGTGAAGATGGTACATTTTGTGCCATACAGATAGTGTCTCCAGATTTTGAGTGCAAACACTACGGCTCCTAGTTCGAGATCATGAGTCGTGTATTTCTTCTCGTGAACCTTGAGTTGTCGGGAGGCGTAGGCAATAACCTTGTCCCGTTGCATCAACACGCAACCAAGACCTTGGTGTGAGGCATCGCAGTATACCACGAAGTCATCGTTGCCTTCGGGTAATGATAGAATGGGTGCGCTGCAAAGCTTTTGTTTCAATAGCTGAAATGCTGACTCCTGCTGATCAGTCCAATTGAACTTCTTTTCCTTCTAAGTCAGTGTCGTGAGAGGTTGGGCTATTTTGGAGAAATTCTCAATGAAGTGTCAATAGTAACCAGCCAGACCTAAGAATTGGCGTACTTCGGTCGGCGTTGTAGGTGCTTGCCAGCATTTGATAGCCTCAATCTTTGATGGATCTACGTGAATTCCCTAACTGTCAATCACATGACCAAGGAATTGAACGGTTTACATCCAGAACTCACACTTGGAGAATTTAGCATATAACTCTTCGTGTCTAAGAAGTTCTAGAAGGACTTTGAGATGTTGCGCGTGTTCCCGTTCATTGCGCGAGTAGATGAGAATGTCATCGATGAAGACAATGAAAAACTTGTCGAGATATGGTTTGGACACTCGGTTCATAATATCCATGAATACAGCCGGTGCGTTTGTCAAACCAAATGGCATCACTAAGAACTCGTAATGCCCATAGCGAGTTCGGAAGGCAGTCTTTGGGATGTCTGTCGCGGTCCCAGCGGTCGGTCGGGTTTTAGAATCCGAGTCGTTGCACCGACGGCTACCGAGACGCGCGAACGGTTTGCAAGTTTTAAAAATTTATATTTGCTGGGCTCAAACTATGCAAGCTACCTACCTTGTGGGTAAGGCGGCAAGTATAACTCGAGTGTCGTCCAAAATCAGAACGAATTAAATTGAATTGGAACCTACCAAAGATAACTTGACAATAGGATGGGTTTAAAACAAGGTAGGTATGGGTTTTGGTTTTATCTAATCTAATCTAAAGACAGAAATTAAAGTACAGGAAAGTAAACGAGAATATAAGCAGCATGTAGAGAGTGATTGCTGAAACTTCGACGATTAGGGTTTCGGGATGATATTATATTGATGATTGGTGATTACTCATGTTAAGAATCTTCTAAACAGTCGGTGTAAACACTAGGACCATACGTCTAGGTGTAACCCTAAAGCATATGTCACTGAATCCTAGGCTATCCTGATTCTGGTCAGATGGGACTGTCTTCAGACCCACCTCACCGTCTCTTTCGGAGACCAAGCGACCCTCTGAATGGGGTTAAGGAATAAGGCGACAGTCCACAACACTGGCTTTTCTTAACACCTATGTCTATCCAATTTTAACAGAGTAATACTGGTTGTATGCTAAATAAGTTAAACTATCGGTTAAATAGAGTTTAGGGGTTTTAAGCATCTGGGAACACAGCCGGCATCCTTGCTTTCATTTCCTAACTCATGTTTTATCTGTTTAAGTTCTTAATACTTCCGTCATGGATTAGACCCTCCTTTGCCATCGGTCGTTCATCCCTAGGCATGCGTACAGTGTATAGTGACCTTATTTTCCACAGTACTCTAACCCTAGGTATATCTACGGTGTTTTTAAAGACCTATTATATCTTTACGCAGCTTTATAACTAGAGGTAGTTTGACGGTGTACTATAGCATTTTCACGGCTTAACAAGACCTAGACCTGTGTCTGGAAGTGTTGTTTCCAGGTAATCCACGGTGAGATAGGCCACCGGCATTTCCTTGGCTTCCACGTATTTGTACTCTACCAGCGGTATTTCCAACGCTATACCAAGTATTCTGACGTGTTATGGCGATCTCACAGTTTCATACAAACAGGAGATAACTGTGTATTCGTAGTTAGGGTTGATCAGATCCTATCCTAAGGCAACAGTCACGTGAGAGACCAGAAAGGGTGATTAATTAAGTCTACATCCAGGATAAGTCTAAACATGTATGCAGCCTAACAACTACCAATCATATATAAGATATATTAATTAAACATCATCCCTAATCCTAACATCTATATTCCAACAATCACATATTAATCTAGCTAATCAGCATGGCAACAATCATAGATCGTACTGAAATAATATGCAAAGTAAACATTATAACAGTAAGAAAGTAAGATAATATCACCGGATTAGAAGAGTAATACTGAGGATTACAACAGTCTGACTTGAATAACCTTGCTACAGCTTGATTACCCAATTACAACTTTCCTCTAGCTCTAACCGCTCACTTATATCTCTCTAGTTCTCCTCTAACTCCTAAGAGTAGTGCTAGAGAGAGAAACTAGAGAGAGAACTAACTACAAGAACAATTCTCCTCTAACTCCTAAGAGTAGTGCTAGAGAGAGAATTCTAGAGAGAGAAAGAGAAGTATGTGAAATGAAAGGTGTAAGGTGTGTGTTTGAAATGAATGAGGAGGCTTGGTATTTATAGGAGAATGAGGTGAAGCTTGGTACAAGTCACAAAGCATGAAGAACAAGCACCAAAGCGCATACGGGGGGTACTGGACCAAGGGGGCAAACGGCACCTCACAAGCCACCAGGCCCCATATACGGCACCCCAAGGGCCGTATATGGCACCTAGGGTACCGTATACGGTACCTAGGTGGGCAGGGGGGGGGGGGGTTGGTGCTGGGTTTGGCCTCCGCTTGTTTCTCGGTTGCTTGGTTCGTCCGTATCTTCTTCTTTTGGGCTCCGATTTGCTTGATTCTTGCGCCGTTGGCTTCGTTTTTCCATTACGCTTCTAATGACACTAATTTTTCCAAATTTGGAAGTGTTTAACTTTTGCGTGTTCCGGATGACGATCGGCGGGCTTCTAGACTGTACATCTTCTTCGTTCTTCACCCGTTTCTCTTGATTCTTTCACCACCGATCTTGGATTTTCCTATTGAATCATAAAATATGCATTAAGATTTACTTTTATAGGATAATCAAGAATGGAATATTTAAGGTGATAGTTTTCGCCTCGGTTTGCGTGCAAAATGGATGTTTTTACTGATTTTTGTAGCAACGCCCGAATTTAGACTACCTGGGTGGTTTTTGATGATAAATGATTGTTTTGAAATGTTTTTACCAAAGAATAGTCCAAAAAGTGCGGAAATAAGTACTTATAAACATGACTTTTTGGGTCACATCAAGTATCCCACACTTAAGCGTTGCTTGTCCTCAAGCAACACTCAGTTGTGTCCCTGTGAAAACATTTTATAAATTTTAGGTGAGTTAGAGCACCTCCAAAAAGTTACCACTTTGTTATATGGGAAAATTATTTAGAGAACATAGGGAAAGCTAAGATGATCCTTTCAGAAATAAGTATTGACTTTCCCAGGCATACTTTCCAAATCTCGTGATCTTAGAGTATACATGACTAGGCGATCTCACTAAAGGTGGTCACTCAATTCACTCAGAGTGTATCGGGTTTCCTATCAATCTAGCACAATTGAAATCGCTCAAATAGCCAGTCATGCAGCACTCATCATCATAAGCTTGGTCGAGAATCGGATCTCCACCACTTAGGAAGAGGACGGCGCTAATTATCCCAAGACATTCGAGTGGGTTGTAGTGTTTGTGAGGGTTGAGGGGTATGGATAGTGGTGATTTTTGGTTATAGGGGGTTGCTTATCTTAGGCATTCTAAGAATCATGAAAAACTTATTGTAGAGCGGAGAAGATAGCTACTCGTATTTCATTGAATCTTTCTTTGAAAGATTGATACTCTGAAGCACTTTTAGCTTTATTTTCTTTTCTTTTTCTTTTCTTTCTTTTTCTGCTTTTTATTTTCTTTTCTTTCTTCAGAACTTCTTTGCCAGAGAACTTCCAAGGATATATTTTTTTTTATTTTCTTTCGGAAATCTCTTCTTTCTTATCACGGACTTCTTCGAGTCTTTTCTTCTGGTGCCAATTTTTTGCACTCTTGATTTTCTAATTTTGGTGAACACGGAGGAGTAGATCAATTTAGAAAGAGATTCTTCAAGATGTTTTTCATAACCTTAGAAATTCCAAGATAAGTTGTTGGGAATTTGGGAAAAATGGTTAAAGATATAGGGTTTTGAAGAAATGAAAGGTTTAGGCTCAACGGGTTTTTCTAGGCGGATCATCGATACTAAAAATGAGTATCGGAATGGTTTTGGGCTTGAAAAGGTATGTAAGAATGGGTTTAGTCCTAAGGAATGTCGAGATCGTCTAATTGCACCTATACCGCGTACGGTACTCTCCATTGTGGTCTCGAAACGTATGTCAGGAACAAGTTCTAATTTAGAGATACTAGCATCGACACACACAAGAAATGAACAATGTAGCATTTAAAATGAATGCTTTTAAGGCTCAAAACCTCACTGCAAATTTGGGTTTGTATGTGCCTAGCCATGCTCGTTAGATTGTTAATACTTATTTAAGAAATTTCTACCTTAATTTCCCTAATATTCTTGAATAACTAACTCATATTAGAAATGGTTCCTCTTTGAAAGAAATCGTAACTCAAAAATAGTATAGCTAATCGGATGATTTGGCTCATACTTTATTATTTTTGTTTAAAAAGTTTTGAAAATTTTGAAAATTTGAGGAACATTTTCTAAGTAAAGCTATTTGGACATTAAAATCTGTAAAACATCTAATTCAAGGTATTCTATACCTGCTATCCCACACTTAGAGGAACATTGTCCCTAATGTTCTCTTGAGTTGAGATTATATTTGAAAATATAATCCCACACTTAGAGTTTGAACATATAGAAAATGTTTCTCGAGTGTTTGGTTTGGGTTGGAATCCCACACTTAGTGATAAGTTTAGGATAGAGTATAGATTACTTTGGATTCCTAAGCTAACAAAATGAATCAATGTATGAAAAACGAGGTGAAAGGTAAGAAACTCCCCAGATGACGATTTATTGTTTAGAGGCAAAAGCTGAGGATTCGAAGATCTTCATTAAGAGTGATTCAGCTCCGCATGTCCTATTTTGGTGCACAGCGCTTCTCATTCATGCTTAGCTAAGAGTCGACCCATAATGTAAGTGGAAATTCTTATTAGTGAATTTCACACTTTTGTGATTTAAGATTTGGAGACGATTCTTGCTAAGATGTCTTGGAGTGTGGGTTGAGATCCCACACTTAGATCTTTGAAGAGTTTGCGGCGCATGTGCGAGTTTCAGAAGAAGATAGGCCAAAGCTCCTCTCCTGAGATGTGTGTAAGTTCCGTGGTCTGCAGTTTGTGAATTCCTTGGTTGTCTGCCTTTTGTTATCACGGTTCTTTCTTGAACGCTCGTCATCTCATATGGTCTTGCTCATTCATCACACATTCAATCACTTATTCTAAATAAAGAAACAAACATAATAAGTAAATACGATAAACGAAATATAATAATAAAGTATCAACCATAAAGGTTGACAAATATCCCAAAAGTTTAACCAAGTGCAAGATAGAGATCACTGTAATCAATATAATACAAAAGTCAGTGATATGAAATATGAATCATAAGATAAGTAGTCTAGAATGAAGGATCCTCTGCTGGTATGTCATCAGGCTGAGCTGGAGGTCCTGCAACTGACTGCTGTCCGCTAGATACCCTCTGCTCATCTGGAGGTAGTAGTCCTCTCTGAATCAATATCTGCCTGAGAGTCATCGCTGGAAGTGCCATCATATCATCATAACCCTGTGCGAGCATGTCCGCAGTGGTAACACCTGCTGTCTGCAACATATCAAGGTAGAGCTGCCTGAGAGTGCTCTCAGTAGGAACCTGATCTGAGAAGATGGGGCCCAAATCCAAGTAAGGGCCGATGCTACCAGTGAACAATGCATCGGTACCAATGTAGAGCAGATCTGGTCTGTATGATGTGCTAGCCTCTGGATGCTGGTCATGGGTCGGAATGGGTACAGTCGGATGAGGCAATGATGCCTGCTGACGGGCTGGTGATGGTATGTGTACTGAGTAGACTCTGGCTATATCAGATGTGGATCTGTGAGTGGGTAATGGTGCGGAGTAGGTGGTAGGTGTGCGTGGGCGTCTATATGGATGTGGTGGGTGAGTGGAGGTATGTGGATGTGGTGGAGGAAAGGTGGTGTATGGGCGAGTGGTGGTATATGGGTGAGTGGCGGTATGGGTAGTGGGTGGAGGTGGTGGTCCACATCTGTATAGGAGTACCATGTGTCCTAGCTGTAGGAACCTGCTGATCACGGATAACCTGTAAAGCATGTAATAGATAGTACTGAGTAAGAGGAGTGACTGGATCTGTGTGATGCACAATGGCCTGTGTAGGCAGTACTGATGTGTCTGCTCCTCGTGATGTCTCAGGTATCTCTGCTGCAACTGGTCTCTGTGGCTGGGGACCAACATCTCTATCCTGTGTAGTCACGCGCTTCCTGGTCATGAAGCATCTAGGAATGGGCTGCCGAGTCTGATACCATAAGCACTGTCTCTCAGGTTCCTCATCAATGATCCTGATCAACTTACAATACTCTAGATCAAACGGCTGCGAGCTAGCGTGATGGGTATAATCCTCACGGTGACGGTCAGTGAGAATCCCCATGCCGACTAACAATCTCATGATAATGGCTCCCATGAATACGTGGCGTCTATCCTCTCTCTTCTCCTTCCACAATCTATCCGCGATGATGTATGCGACATTCAGGTTCTGCTTCCTTATGATCGCATCCATGAACTTAAGCTCTTCTGATGTAGCAGGTCCAGCATCTCTCTTCCCAAAGATAGTACAGCACAGGAGCTTGTGAAGAATGTGATGAACTGGTCGGGTCATGAGTGAAGCTTTCACTCCACTCCTGAAGGTTATCCCCGTCAATCCTCTCCATATCTCCTTGTGATCCCGTGACGGTAAACTGGAGATAGACTGGAAACTGCTGGTGAACCAATCAGAACTGGCCTGTGACTGTGTGTAAAGGCCAAGGTATACCCCGAAATCTCCAACTGTCATATGATATTTCTTCCCACGATACCGAAAAGTGATCTTCTTCTTATCGGTGATCTCCAATCTCTCTCGGAACTCGTAAGTCATCATAAACTCAGTGACGACCTCTCGGTATATAGCCTCATCAATGGAGAAAAGATGGAAAAATGCAGCATGTTCCTCGCCATCTTTATCATACTTGATCAAATCTTCCAACTCATTCCTAATACCCAAGCGTCTCATATCCTGCCATATGATGACTCTGTTTGACCCTAGGTATCGTCCCATCCATTTCTCAATATCGTCCATATTTTCGTGGGATGAAGCAAGCTTCCTCAACGATGGGTTTGATAGATTCATCTGTTGACAAGAAAATGAGATGCATAAGTAATAACAAATTGCTAAGTTCATTTCCAAATTTTAAACAAAAATTGGAAATGTAGGCTTTAAAATATGAATAAATCCGTAATTTATTTTAAACTAAACCTAGGCCTAACCAATCCTCAATCCGCAATTTTCGCAACCAAAAGTGTCTAACCTATTCCAAGGGTATTAAAGCAACAATAATACTAGTGTTTAATCCAAGTAAGCTCGTCATTTCAAACAACTAGCTAATATTTTTACTTTCATTCATGGCAACTTAATCTAAGTGAGCTTAACTATGTAATTAGCTCAAATATATCAAGTGAACCAAAAAGAGCATAAACTAATTTATTTATGCAAATACCATATGGTTAAAGACACGTGTTAACTTGTTCAGTTAATTTTGCAAGATTTAAAGGTTTTGATAAATGAATGACGGTAGCTTACGTGTGATGGTCATATTAAAAATATTCAACACTTTATTAATTAAGGTGGTGAATAATTAAAATATTCAAGGACCAAAAGCTAACTAATGATTTATTGAAAATCTAATAAACTTGCCATGATTTAATTAACACAAGTACCATTTAAAAATTGAATATTTAAAATAAAGTATGATACTTGGTTAATTTTTAATCACAACGTGCTTACTTTAACTTTCAATAATCCTAAAGATCATTCAAAATAAACTAGCAATCATGTAAACATGTTTATCAAATCATACTAAGCATGAATTAATCAAAACAAGTCAAAACAAACTACTAGTTATCAAAAGTCAACAATTCTAGCAACTTTGACCATTTAAAGTTAACACTTGAAGATCAAAGTAACAAATTATCAAGTGATCTACTCAATCAAGCATGTAATCATGTTAAGCAACTATGCAAGAACACTTTTGAACCATAAAACACGAGTTTTCACCATGGATTTCATAGATCAAAAGTTGAAACCCTAACTTTTTAAAAGTTAATGAAATTTAAAGATTTGAGTTAGGAATTACCTTGCAAGTGATGAAATGATGTTATGTATGCAAGAGAGATGATAAAATGAAGAACTTGAAGCTTTAAATCATCAAAAATGGTGGAAAAATGGAGGTTTGATGATGGTGATGGAAAGCCGTGGGTTTTGGGGAAGAAGGGGGAGAGAAAATTGACCAAAATTGACTTTTTGTTTGGTAGTGAGTCCCCTTCCTCTTGGTTTAAATACGTTTCGATTTAAAACGCGAAAGATACGATACGTACGATTGGTCTTCGAAAGGTTTTAAGATTTTTAATAAAGTAACCAAAAGTAAATATGAATCTTTATAAAAAGTTTTCGCGAATTAAAATTGTGTTTTAAATTGCGTGCGAAAAGTTCTTTGCGTTTAAATTAAAACGAGTTTATTTAAAAATTGTGACACCCGTCAAATTAGGACTAGATTTTTAGTTCCTAATCATTTTGTAATACATGTAGTTAGTGCTATGTATTAGGCTAATTGTGTGTATCAAATTATATATTGGCAAATATATATCAATATGCGATTAAGTTTAATCGTTCAATTTCAAATCGGCCGAATTTCCGATTCATGTATATATACGGCGTTGGTGAAAAACAATATTAAGTAATATAGGAAATATTATTTAATACAACTCGTTATTTCTTATATATTATTTTGATAATATATATAAAGTATTCGTATCGTACAAATCAACCGTACGCGACAAAATTTATAAATAATGTATTATTATGGAAGATAATAATTATTATTTACATTCTGTTATAATAAAACATATTTCGTTTTATAACCTTTTACTCCAACGCGACGAAATCAATTAAATTATATCCGTCTCTCGAACATAAAACAAAGATATATTTTTATATCTCATTAAAAGTATTTTTGTAAAATACTTCAATTGAAATCATATCCGAAATTATATTTAGAAATTTATAAATATAAAACATTATACTATTTTTCGATCGGATACAAAAACACGGGTATTTTGTACTACGAATGGGAGCCCAACCGACTCCAATTATTGGAGCCGGATGAACTAACCAGACACACCCTTATTCCTCATTTCATTTCCATTTTCAATCTCACTCTCTTCACTCTCTCGGCTCTCTCTCGAATTCACACCAAAAACAACAACAACAATAACAAGTAACATCATCATAATCAGCTGCAAGAGATCATCATCACCATCTTCATCATCTCCTTCGTTTTCATCATCATCGCCATCCCATCTCCATTTTTAAATTGTAAGCAAAATCGTTAACTTAAACTTTGTAATTTCGTATTTAAATAGCATATACTACCATGTATTGATGATAGGATAGATGATTGTTGGTTAGATTGCGGATTAATATGGGTTTGGGTAATTTTTGGAACGAACAGACCATGACCAGACCTTGGAATACGGCGTATTCAAGGGAATACGGCGTATTCCCGCCCAGAAAACATGAATACGGTCGTATTCAAATGAATACGGCGTATTCCCTCTATTTTTAATGAATACGGTCGTATTCAAATGAATACGGCGTATTCCCACCAAATGTCACCAATCCGCCGGATTCAAGGGAATCCGGCGGATTCCCCCTATATATTTCATGATCCAACGGATCAATAAACTAGCCCTGCGAATTCTAGCTAAAACAGAACATGTAAATTTTCGAAAACGTCGACGATTTCACAAGTCAAACAGGGTAGCTTCTCGATGAAAAATTTATTATAACGGATTGAGCTCAAATTCGCACGGTTATTCGAAAACAGCCAAATGATCTTAGCTAAGTACCTTAGCCTAGTCGGTTTTAGGCCATTCGGGGTCATCTAGGGGTCGAAAATGGCATATTACTGTTTTCAGACTCGTACCAAATTTTGTAGTTTATGAAATAAAGTGTAACGGATATAATGAACTTGATTAACAACTAAACCTATACGATACGACTTATATATGAAACACATACACTTTTATAAGCCCAACAAATCATGTATAATAATAATATTTTGAAATTATTATTACAAACCATCACCAACGACCCGTATACATTTTCAAAACTCAAACCTAATCGACAACCAAAGTATTTGGGCATAACTAGTTGAGGGAACAACTAGCATAGATGGTCCGTAGAGTCATCTAATCAATCAAAACCTTGCGCGTTTAATACGCCTGGCAGGTTCAATATCTAATCATTATCAAAACCTTGCGCGTCTAAGACGCCCTGCAGGTTCAGTCGTTGTAACGACATCAAATCATTGTGAATCATCATAATTGTTGGCTAACAATTCATTAGGCTCAGGTGAGTCTCATAGCCCCTTTTTAAATGCTTTTACCTAGGGGTGAGATACATGCTCGTTTTGTTTTACATGTGAACGCAAGTATCAAATTATCACGTATGCTGCATGAGTTGTTTTCATCTAATCAATCAAAGTCCTCTGAAGCATAGTTCTGTTAATATGATTTAGCGTGAATGTTAGTGTATGGTACCATAGGGGATTGACAATCCCCGTCAGAGTTAGCAAGCACTAACCTGTCAAACGGACGCATTATCATTTGTTCAAACGTATGTTGATTAGGCATACGCATAGAGGCACCCTCGATCAGGCACTTGATTGTGATCCTGACCCCTCAGTTAAGCTCAGACTATGTGCTCATGTTAGTTGTATCAATCTTTACTTATTTGTTTAATTACAAATATTCATGTGATACTCATATTCCAATTATTTACATGCTTTGTAAATCAAATCATTAAATCTTGCGGTTCACAAATCATATATTATCATATCAAACCTGTGAGCTCACCAGCTTTATAGCTGACCTTTTAGCATGTTATCTCAGGTACTCAGCAGTAGGTTGGACTGCCCATCAGGATACTGTAGCTCGAGTCGCATGCAATCATATAATCATCAAGAGATTTCCTTGCATTTCTATATTTTGTATAAATTAGATATGTATTAGAATCTCTCAAATATCTATGCGAACTCATCTTTTGTAAACCATATGTAGACTTTCACGTTAATCAATGTATTTGTAAAACGACGCATGTAGTGGTCGTTCATTATGTATCTTATGTGCTTTGTGTATTGATTAGTAGCACCCCAATGTATGCTTCCGCGAACAGTAAATTTTGGGGTGTTACAAAAATGAAACGATATTTTTGTGTACTTTAAACTTTAAAACAAATCATAATTAATTTACCAAAATTTTAAAATTAAAACTTTGTTAAATTTTTCTGAAAAGTTCGAACTTACGCAAATTGCGCGAGTTTAAAGTTTAAAAGACGTTTTCTTGATTTTTAAACGAAAGCTTTAAAACGAAAAATTAATTTAAACTAAAATTAATGCTAACTAATATTAATTAACCTAGATAGGCTTGGGATGCCTCCCAAGAGCGCTTTGTTAAAGATGAAAGCTCGTCCATATCAGACTTACTGCTTTACCGGATAGTGTCCGAGATGACACTGTTGGGTACAGTTGATGCTTTGGATAGAGACAAGGTATAGCGGGAAATAAACGTACCTCGAAGAGCTCGGATGACATAGTAAACTAAATCAGCAGGATTTATGAAATACCGTTCAAATTCTGTTAAGAATTCTCGTTCCTCCTGACTGAGTTGTAACAATGCATCGACAAAACGATTAAATTCCCGTTTCACCTTTCTCTGGTTTGAAATGCCATCCCTAAATCCTGTATCTAGATAAGACAGATCATAGAGCAGTTTTGAAAGTAAATCCACAAATTCCGTTTCCTCAGAAGAATCGGGATTTCCGTAAGTAGTGTGAACTGCTTGCGAAAGCTCTTCAATATAAATCTTCTGTTGGTTAGTAAACGGGAATTTGGTTTTTTGGAATAACTGGATTAGCTGGATATGGATCTGTTTCCTTTTTGCAAAGAAAGCAGCGTCTATAGCTTCCTCAGTTGATTCGGGAAAAATAGCTCTAAGCTCATTAATTAAATAAGTAGCAGGATCAACAGAGAATGGAATATCTGCAAGAATCATGTCAGATTTGATAGAGCTTCTTTCTATCCAAAATTCAAGCTCGTTAATCAGGAACGCAACATAGCGATTAATCCTAGGTTGTGAATCAGAGGGATAATCGGTGCTGGCAAGTAAATCCATTAAAAGAACTAATTCTGATTTTAACGATAGCTCGTCTTTTTTACTGTGTTTAGCACGAAGAAGTCTAATAATTCTATCAATCTCAAAAAAGGTCTTTCTCTGCTCAAATGTAAATGGAAAATCAGATATCTTAAGATATTTCAGAAAGTTGGCATGGATATCTATCCTCCTATTGGGCTTGAGAGAATTTCCTAAGTGATGGTATGTTTCTGATTCGGGTAGATGATTCCTAGATTCAGTGTTTAATCGGGTTGGTGTTTCTATCCTAAGTTCATTCTCAACCTGATATTGGAGACACTCTTCCTCAACAACACTTGAATAAAGTGTAGTGGGGTGGGCTCGCAAAATATCTGGGAGATCGTACTCAAAGTATTCATCTAAACAATGAAGACGTTCATTCAAATCCATCCAAGGCATGGGTGGATAGAAGAAAACTTCGATTCCAAATGGTTCATCATCAGGTAAAGTAGCAGGTCTAATATAGTGTGGATACCTAGACAAGATTGACAGAATCTCAGGGTCAAGTGTGGGTTGACCACTTAAAGCAACAGTAACAGAAGCTGGAATTTTCTGCTGAGATTCATCAAAACCTAAGTCTAAGCTTGATATTTTTGGGTTCTCAACTTCATGGTTAACACAGATCTCTCTAACGTCAGAGGAGTTTGACTCATACTCTGGACAGTCAAAGAATTCCGCATCTACTAAAGCCGTCATCTTATCCGTCATCATTTGATTGAGAGGAGAGATGGGGTTTGAAGGAGAATTAGGTTTTTTCGTTTTCTAATTTTTATGTATTTTCTAAGTTATCTAACTAATAAAGCAATTAACTTCCTAAGTAATGATAATCTTAGGGAAGGATCTCCTAAAGTTAATTATCTAAGGCAGAATTCAATTCTTGACGAAACCGATCCCCGGCAGCGGCGCCAAAAACTTGTAACAGTCCCAGCGGTCGGTCGGGTTTTAGAATCCGAGTCGTTGCACTGACGGCTACCGAGACGCGCGAACGGTTTGCAAATTTTAAAAATTTATATTTGCTGGGCTCAAACTATGCAAGCTACCTACCTTGTGTGTAAGGCGGCAAGTATAACTCGAGTGTCGTCCAAAATCGGAACGAATTGAATTGAATTGGAACCTACCAAAGATAACTTGACAATAGGATGGGTTTAAAACAAGGTAGGTATGGGTTTTGGTTTTATCTAATCTAATCTAAAGACAGAAATTAAAGTACAGGAAAGTAAACGAGAATATAAGCAGCAGGTAGAGAGTGATTGCTGAAACTTCGACGATTAGGGTTTCGGGATGATATTATATTGATGATTGGTGATTACTCAGGTTAAGAATCTTCTAAACAGTCGGTGTTAACACTAGGACCCTACGTCTAGGTGTAACCCTAAAGCATATTGTGACACCCTCAAATTTCGGTTTGCGGAAGCTGTCGGGTCGGGTGTCACTAAATCAAATATCACAGCATAAAATACATAATGAACGACTCTAAATGAGACGTTTGAAAATAATTATACATTTCCCCAAAATAGCACGTTTACAACGTTATGAGTTTGACAGTAAATTCCAAATACATAATTTGAAAATACTAAAGTAGATGCAGAGTAGTCCCAATTGTTGAAAATATGTGACTCGAGCTAATTAAGCCTTGAAGCAATCCTAATCCTGCTGGGCAACCTGAGAACACATGCTAAAACAGGTCAGCTATAAAGCTGGTGAGTTCATAGGATGGTTAGTTGAAAACATAAAGTAATAAAACAATTTATGTTTTGTATAGTTGTTTCCAAAATCAGTGATTTTTGATATGTAATACGTTGAAGTTTGTAACACCAATGTGTAAAAGTCTAATCGAGGTATTCCATACCTAATTAGTTTGAATTATAAGTCTACCATTGAAATTATTTGTCTAACTTAAAGTCCAAAATACCCCGTTTTGGTTGATTGTATTGTTACAAGTTACTTAGACTTGTTTGTTTGAAAATAATACAAGTTCAACAACTTGTCTGATTGAAAAATGATACAAGTACAACGACTTGTCTTCTGAAAATGATACAAGTACAACGACTTGTCTGCTGAAAATGATACAAGTACAACGACTTGTCTGCTGAAAATGATACAAGTACAACGACTTGTCTGCTTGAAAATGATACAAGTACAACGACTTGTCTGCTGAAGTTGTGCCCACTGCAATACCGTGGCATCGTTTTGTACCCACTTTACCGTGGTATCGTTTTGTGCCCGCTGCAATACCGCGGCATCGTTTATGAAGTGCTCGAAAGCATAGTTGAAATGTAGAGCTAGTAGTACTACGACATACTAGCTATTGCAAATAAATGTCGACCGTACAACGACGCGTCCGACTTGAATGATTGTGTTAGTATGATTGTATGTATACTAATATACATAAGTAATATTAAAGTTAGCACCAAGTACTCATGATAATATATGAACATGTAGATATATATATATATATATATAAATATATATATTTGTCGAATGAGTAAACGTAAGTAACAATCATGACACGCAATGAAAATAATTGATTGTATCTAAATACCTATAAGCAAATATTTAGATATTAAGTAGTACGCTGGTCCTAGGTATGAATATTCATCACCTAGTTGAATTGTATTAGTATAAAGGATCTATACTAACATATGATATTATCGTATACTTCTAGCCTAAAGCCTAGCAAGTATATTAGGGTTCTGAATTGTATTGGCAATATTAGTTCCTAAAAGAGAAACTAATCCTGTAAATATATATATGTTGTCTAGTGTAGGTAGAACTAACCAGTTCTAATGTATTTGATAATATTGTCCCGTGACAATATGGCCAATGAATAGTGATAACTATATCAAGTTATGACTAGGTAATTGTTTTCCAACAATCTGATAGTGTATGATTGTGACCTATCTAGGTTAGGTCCTGATATTGTTTCAAAACAAGCTGTTGGGTGTAATTCCTAAGTATTACACATTTGTATTACATACAGTAATAAAATTGATTGTGAATTATAAAAGATTATTAATATAATTCGAAAACAGTTGTTGTGCATGTGTTTCACCCCAAAAACAGTAAAACAGTTGAAAAAGTGGGGCTATGAAACTCACCTGAGGAGCTAGCGTCCTAATGCAGCGAATCGTATCGATAATAATCTCCTAGTGTCCTAAACACGTGAGATTTCGTGTAAGTGAATGGATATTTATATAAATCATCCAAGTTTGTTATTTATTTGGGTTGTTTGTACTTGACGAGTTTGTTATATCTTTACGTTTGAATTTCGTAAAGAATTTGCGTGTCGTTTGTCTCGTATTGAAATTATATTTAGAAAATATAATTAAGCTGTTTTCGTATAAAAAGTGTATATAAACGTGTCTCGGTTCATATATAAATTGCGTATACGTTTCCGGATAAGTTTGGTACTTTAAAAATGAGTTTTTGGCTTAAAAACTGATAATAGCGACACTTCATGCGTCACTGACTGATTTAGGGCGTCACTAGGCTAGTGACTCAAAAGATAGGAAATTTCTGACATTTAGCGACACTTCAGAAGTGTCGCTATAGGGTTAGTGACGCATATAGCGTCACTCCTTAAGTGACGCAGGAGTTTAGTGACGGTATTTAGCGACACTTCGCTAGTGACGCGGTAGCTGGAAACGGCATGAAGCCGCCGGATTCAAGGGAAGCCGCCGGCTTCCCTGGTCTGGTTCAGATCTGTTCGACCGAGCACCCCAAAAACGCACGGATCGAACCCCAAAATCACATTTTCGACAACAATAAACTTGTATAATGATAATATATGATGAATAGAGTGATATAAACATGAATCAAAGTGTAGATCGAAGGTTTTCTTACCAAATGAAATGAGATCCGAAAATGGGTTTCGATGACGAATATGATGATGAATCGTGATGAAGATGGAGATGATGATGGTGATGCAGCTGATGATGATGATGGTGGTGGTGGCGGTGGTCGCCGGCGGTGGTAGCAGCGGCGGTGGGTGGTGGTGATGGGTTTTTAGAGTGAGAGAGTATAGAGAGAAAGTGAGAGTAGAGAGAGAAGTGAATTGGTGAAAATGAGAAAGAAATGGGGAGGGGATTGGGTTTTGTTAAACTCAGTTCCCTCTTTCGTATACTGTGGTCTTCAACCGCAGTACAAGATACCCGCGTTATATTTGTCGATTGCAATATAAATTAATGCTTTTAATTTATATAAAATTTGTTCTTGAAATATTTACTAGTTGAAATATTTTATAAAATGAAATGTCTTGGAATAAAGTTTTTATAACTTTATTTTGTATGTTTTTATTTTATTCCCAAATGAAATTTATAAATAATCGTTCGCGCGATATATATATAACTAATACATAATTATATATATATGTAATACTCAAAAACTTCGTTGATACGCATATGTAATAGGCAATTTAAAAGGTTAAATTGGATCCGAATTTTGGTCCTTTTTGACCGGGTGTTACACATATGTCACTGAATCCTAGGCTATCCTGATTCTGGTCAGATGGGACTGTCTTCAGACCCACCTCACCGTCTCTTTCGGAGACCAAGCGACCCTCTGAATGGGGTTAAGGAATAAGGCGACAGTCCACAACACTGACTTTTCTTAACACCTATGTCTATCCAATTTTAACAGAGTAATACTGGTTGTATGCTGAATAAGTTAAACTATCGGTTAAATAGAGTTTAGGGGTTTTAAGCATCTGGGAACACAGCCGGCATCCTTGATTTCATTTCCTAACTCATGTTTTATCTGTTTAAGTTCTTAATACTTCTGTCATGGATTAGACCCTCCTTTGCCATCGGTCGTTCATCCCTAGGCATGCGTACAGTGTATAGTGACCCTATTTTCCACAGTACTCTAACCCTAGGTATATCTACGGTGTTTTTAAAGACCTATTATATCTTTACACGGCTTTATAACTAGAGGTAGTTTGACGGTGTACTATAGCATTTTCACGGCTTAACAAGACCTAGACCTGTGTCTGGAAGTGTTGTTTCCAGGTAATCCACGGTGAGATAGGCCACCGGCATTTCCTTGGCTTCCACGTATTTGTACTCTACCATCGGTATTTCCAACGCTATACCAAGTATTCTGACATGTTATGGCGATCTCACAGTTTCATACAAACAAGAGATAACTGTGTATTCGTAGTTAGGGTTGATCAGATCCTATCCTAAGGCAACAGTCACGTGAGAGACCAGAAAGGGTGATTAATTAAGTCTACATCCAAGATAAGTCTAAACATGTATGCAGCCTAACAACTACCGATCATATATAAGATATATTAATTAAACATTGTAACACCCCCAAATTTAGTGATTTGCGGAAGCATACTTGGGTGTTACTAATCAATATATAAAGCACAAGATATACAACAAACGACCTCTAAATGAGACGTTTTGTAAAATAGTTACATTCCATAAATTAATCGTTTGAAAACATATAGTTTTCTTTACAAAAATACGTAAGCCTAGAGTCCGCGTATGTGGCGGGAGATTCTATTACATAACCATAGCTACAAAAGATAATGCCAAAGAATCTCCGTTAAATGCAGTTTGGAAATCATGCGACTCTAGCTAGTGATCCTGGAGTGATCCTACTCCGTAAGTGTACCTGAGAATACATGCTAAAAATGGTCAACCAAAAGGTTGGTGAATCTCACAGGTTTATCAGTAAATAATCAGTTTGAACACAAGATTTCATCAGTAGTGCCCGCAGGCGTATATCAAGTATTTGCAAATCCAGCAAAAGTAAAGTAATTAAGTTATACCGTTGCCATGAGGCTCATAATCGAAGCTTAACCCGTAAATAATCAGTTGCTCCCGTGACATGCTCGAAATTGAGCAAGCATAAGTAACGAAATAATAGTCACCCGTTTCTACGTGTAATTCAGTACGTGGTAGCGCTACTACCCCGGGCAGGGAGGGTCATTTCCCTAATGGATCCATTAACTACTGTTCGCGCTTAAGTCCATAACTAACGATATATGATGGAGAGACTTCAGTAAGTAGTGAATAACTCATGCAATTCCGTTTGGTATAGAAATCAGTTTAGTACTTGTGTTCAGGAAAAATAAGTAGCATGTATCTCCCCCAATAAGATAAAACAGTAAAAGTGGGGCCGTAAGAGTCACCTGAGTCTTTGCAAGTACGTTTATATCAATAAACGAGTAAGTAATATCAACCGTAGGTTCTCCGAACCCGTAACCTTCAAATGCCTAAACATATAAAGTTAAGTAAGTAGATGTCTCGCAAGACCATCTAGGCTAGTTGTCTACACAACTCATTATGTCCAAGTGTTTGTTTAGTAATCCGTTTGTAGTTTGAAAACAAATATGGCCCGTTGGTGACGGTTTGTAATAATGATTCAAAGTGTTATCATTATATGTATCGTTGAATCAGGTTTCGTTATTTGTAAGTGTTCAACACTTAGTGTGAAAAGTATTTACAACATTTAATGACGGGGGTCCGGGGGCAGCGCCCCTGGTAGCGGGGTCCAAGGGGTGGCAGCCCCTGGCGGGGTCCAAGGGGCAGAGCCCCTGGCTGGGGTCGAGCTGCCAGGTCAGCTTGGAAAATTTTTTATTTCTACTATATTGCTTTGATGAAAAACGCATCTGGGATCTGAATTTGGGTAAAATCGAGCGATAAATTTCGAGTCTCGACACTTAGTAAAAATCTGTGTTTTTGAGGTTCTGGTTTGTGCGACGTCGCAGGCGACGTAAGGTGCGACGTGGGCATGTACGTCGCATGATGCGACCTTCGCAAATCAATGCGACGTAGGGGGTGGCGTCGCTAATGCGACGTTGGTTCGGTTTGCGACGTTAAAGTCTACATCGCCATGTATGACATCCGCAAATTAATGCGACGTAAGGGGCTGCGTCGCTAGTGCGACGTTGAGATTTTTGTGCGACGTAGGCCGCGACGTCGCAGAGGCCCCTGGCCAGGTGCGACGTTGCGGTCTGATGGCCGGAAATTTAGTCGAAAACGAGTTTCCCGGTTTCCGTTGGGTCCAAATCTTTTACCCAACCCTTATATGGACATTACAAGTGTAAATAAACAACCATTAGTCAAAAATAAGTAAAACCGAGAGGTTTCGAGAATTTGTCGGAACTTACAAAATGCCGAAACGAAAATCCGGAAAGATAGGAATGTAGATCGTGTTGTCGTGGTCACTTTTCTCCAAAGGAGTGGTATGATTCGGCGTCGTTTTATGGTGTTATTTGATGATTTTGTGAGATGGAGGTGATTTGGTGATTTGAGAGAAAAGAAAGAGGAAGAAAGAGAAAGAGGTGAAGAAAGTGAGGAAAAAGAGAAGAAAGTGGGAGGTTTAACCTCCCATTTTCGGTCTCCGTCAATGCGCCCCGTGCGGTGTTCGTTTTCTCCGTCTTTTAAGTGTTAAATATTTATTTTACGCGTTTAATTATACATTTTAAAATTACAAACTTTTGTTAAAAAGATTTACTTGTATTATTTCTTTAAATCCTTAATAGTCTGAAATGTAATATAGTTTGTATAAATTTAATTACTTTTGTTTTTAATTCGTGTAAGCTTTTATCGAGTGATACGAGATAATTACTAATTATTATAAATTAGTATTTTGGTCAAAATTGCGTTATCTTAGTTTATAAACATTTGTTCACCAACGTCCGTATTAACCGAATAGAATTTCATTCTATTTAAATTGCGTACGATTTAAGTCAAATCGCAAAGTTGTATATATTTACCAATATATAATCCGATACATAAATTAGCCTAACACAGAACTAATTACATGTATTAACAAAGAATTAGGCACTAATTCTAGTCCTAATTTGCCGGTTGTTACATTCTCTCCCTGTTAAAAGAATTTCGTCCCGAAATTTAAGTCGAAGTCGCGTTCGCGGTAGAATTGGTGAATAAGTGGGGATACTTGAGTCGCATTTGGTCTTCCCATTCCCAAGTGAATTCCGGACCACGTCTGGAATTCCACCTGACTTTGACGATGGGAATACGACTCTGTTTCTGTTGTTTGACCTCACGGTCCATAATTTCGACTGGTTCCTCAACGAAATGTAGTTTGTCATCGATGCGAATCTCGTCAAGGGGTATAATGAGTGTCTCGTCAGACAGACATTTCTTTAAGTTAGAAATGTGAAAAGTAGGGTGCACGCTGCTGAGTTCAGAGGGCAGCTGCAGTCGATATGCCACTGGACCTATCTTCTCGAGAATCTCAAAAGGCCCAATGTACCTGGGGTTTAATTTTCCGCGTTTGCCGAATCGGATTACGCCTTTCCAAGTTGATACTTTTAAAAGTACTTGATCCCCAACTTGGAACTCGAGTGGCTTGCGTCTCACGTCAGCATAGCTTTTCTGACGATCACGCGCGGCTTTGAGTCGGTTTTGGATTTCAATGATTTTCTCTGTGGTTTCATGTATGAGTTCAGGACCAGTGAGTTGACTATCTCCCACTTCAGTCCAACAGATCGGTGATCGGCACTTACGACCGTACAGTGCCTCAAAAGGTGCAGCCTTTATGCTGGTGTGATAGCTGTTGTTGTACGAGAACTCGCACAACGGTAGATGTCTTTCCCAATTTGTACCGGAATCAACTACGCAGGCTCGTAGCATGTCTTCCAGTGTCTGAATAGTTCGTTCGCTCTGGCCATCGGTCTGAGGATGGTACGCGGTACTCATATCGAGACGGGTACCCAGTGATTTTTGGAGTGATTGCCAGAAGCGAGATGTGAATCGAGCATCCCTGTCAGAGATAATCGAGATAGGGACACCATGTTGGCAAATGATTTCTTTGATGTAGATTTGTGTAAGGCGTTCCATTTTGTCGGTTTCTCTGATTGCCAAGAAATGAGCCGATTTGGTGAGCCGATCGACGATCACCCAAATGGTATCGCAACCGCTCGCCGATTTAGGTAGTTTGGTTATGAAATCCATGGTAATTTGCTCCCATTTCCATTGAGGAATTTCAGGTTGTTGGAGCAATCCGGAAGGTCTTTGGTGCTCGGCCTTGACCTTGGAACAAGTTAAGCATTTGCTGACGTACAAAGCAATGTCAGCTTTCATATTCGGCCACCAGTAAAACTCCTTGATGCCGTGATACATTTTGTCGGATCCCGGGTGGATAGAATATTTGGACTTGTGAGCTTCATCCATCACCAAGTCCCGCAGGTTTCCGAAATTAGGCAACCATATTCGGTTAGAGAAATACCTAACTCCGTTGGGTCTGATCTCGAATTGTTTATCCATGCCTCGCAAGGCCTCGTTCTTGAAGTTATCGGGTTTCAGGGCTTCGAGTTGGGCAAGATGTATTTGGGTGGTGAGATCGTTATGAATGGTAATACTGAGTGCCCGGACTCGGAGTGGTTTTGTTCGTTCCTTACGACTGAGAGCATCAGCAACCACGTTTGCTTTGCCCGGATGATATTTGATCTCACAGTCGTAATCGGTGAGTAATTCAACCCATCTACGTTGCCTCATGTTAAGATCTTTTTGGTTGAAAATGTGTTGGAGACTTTTGTGGTCGGTGAATACAGTGCTGCGGGTACCATAAAGATAATGTCTCCAGATTTTTAAGGCGAATACCACGGCCCCTAGCTCGAGGTCGTGAGTTGTGTAGTTTTTCTCGTGAACTTTAAGTTGTCGGGAGGCGTAAGCAATGACCTTGTCTCGTTGCATCAGCACGCAACCGAGACCTTGGTGAGAAGCATCACAGTATACCACGAAGTCATCGGTGCCTTCGGGTAGAGATAGAATGGGTGCACTGCAAAGCTTGAATTTCAACAGCTGAAATGCCGACTCTTGTTTATCGGTCCAATCGAATTTCTTTTCCTTCTGAGTCAGCACGGTGAGGGGTTTGGCAATTGTTGAAAAGTTTTCGATGAAACGGCGGTAGTAACCGGCCAATCCCAAGAATTGGCGTACCTCGGTTGGAGTGGTTGGTGCTTTCCAGTTCTTGATTGCCTCGATTTTTGACGGGTCTACATGAATTCCCCGACTGTCGATAACATGTCCAAGGAATTGAACGGTGTGTATCCAGAACTCACACTTAGAAAATTTGGCGTAGAGCTCCTCGTGTCTAAGTAGTTCTAGGATGGTTCTGAGGTGTTGTGCGTGTTCATGTTCGTTTTGCGAATAGATAAGGATGTCATCGATAAAAACAATGACAAACTTGTCGAGGTATGGTTTGCACACCCGATTCATAAGGTCCATGAATACAGCCAGTGCGTTGGTTAGGCCAAAGGGCATTACTTGAAATTCGTAGTGCCCGTAACGGGTTCTGAATGCGGTTTTTGGGATGTCAGCATCACGAACACGCAACTGATGATAACCTGATCGAAGATCAATTTTTGAATAACAGCTTGATCCTTGGAGTTGATCGAGCAGATCATCGATTCGAGGAAGTGGGTATCGGTTCTTGACGGTTAGTTTGTTCAACTCTCGGTAGTCAATACACATTCGAAATGAACCGTCTTTCTTTTTAACAAACAAGACCGGAGCTCCCCAAGGTGAAGAACTCGGTCTGATGAATCCTCTATCCAGGAGTTCCTGTAACTGCGTGGACAACTCCTGAAGTTCAGATGGAGCTAGGCGGTACGGTGCTCGGGCCACCGGTGCGGCACCCGGCACGAGATCAATCGAGAACTCGACCTGTCTAGGTGGAGGTAAACCAGGTAGTTCTTCTGGAAAGACTTCGGGAAAGTCTCTAACGATTGGCACATCTTCAAGTCGCTTCTCCTCCGACTTTTTCTCCGTGATGTGCGCGAGTATTGCTGGGTAACCCTTTCTCAGAAATTTTCGGGTTTTTAAACAGGAGATTAAGTTTAGTCTCGACCCACCGGTCTCCCCCTGTATGACCAAGGTACTACCGGCGGCGAGAGGAATTCGGACGATTTTATCATGGCACACAATTTCGGCCCGGTGCTTGGACAACCAGTCCATACCCACGATGACATCGAAACTTCCCAGTTCAACAGGCATTAGATCGATTGAAAAGATTTCGTTGGCTAAGTTTAAAGTGCAATTAGGTATCACACTATCGGTTTCTATAAGTTTACCATTTGCAAGTTCTACTGTGTACTTAACATCTAAGGCCGCGGGGGTGATATCAAGTAGTGGACAAAACTCATCAGATATGAAACTTTTATCAGCACCGGTATCAAATAATACTGAAGCAGTAAGATCGTTGAGAAGAAACGTACCCGTTACAACATTCGGGTCTTCCCTAGCTTCCCCAGCTTTGATGACAAATGCTCTGCTGCGAGCAGAGTTGTTGTTCCGCTTGTTGTTGTTGTTGTTGTTGTTGTTGTTGTTGTTGTTGTTGTTTTTCTGCTTAGGGCAATTATTCTGAAAATGCCCAGGACTTCCGCACCCATAACAAGTCTTCAGGGCACTGGTGTTTCGACAATCCTTGGCCAGATGCCCAAAACGTTTGCAGTTTGTGCAAGGGCAGGAACCGTCGTGGTGACGATTGCATTTGGGGCAGTAGGGCTTGCTTCCACTGTACCCTTTCTTTTCTGAAGAGCCGGATGAATAAGCCCTAAGGGGCTCAGGCTTTCGGTTGGTGATTTGGTTGGATGAGTTGGGGTTTCCTTCCCACTTTCGTTTGTTGTTTGTAGGTGGGGCTGAGGTTGTGTTACGGCGGACAGCGTTTGCCGTAAGTTCATGGGCCATACGGATGGCGTTCTGGATAGTACCTGGTTTGGATGAAGTCACCAGGTCCTGGAGTTTCTCGGGCAGTCCATCAACATATTTCTCGATCCTCTTGTATTCAGGATCGATCATGGATGGGCACAGAAGTGCCAGTTGGTGGAAACGATTGGTGAATCCGGTGATATCATCACCTTGCATCTTGTGGTTCCAGAATTCCAAATCCAATTGTTTCAATTCATCCCTGGGGCAATACTCGCCCCTCAACATCTCCTTCAACTCCTCCCATGGGAGTTTGTAAGCATTAGCAACGCCCACAGTTTGGGCATAGGTGTTCCACCAGGTGAGTGCGGTGTCAGTAAAAGTACTAACGGAGAACTTAACTTTGTCCCCCTCCGCACAGTTGCAGATGAGAAATACCGATTCAACTTTCTCAATCCAACGTATTAGACCGATAGCTCCCTCAGTACCTGCAAAGTTCAGAGGTTTGCAGTTTTGGAAGTCCTTATATGAGCAGGGCTTAGGTTGTGGTCCATTGTTAGCGGTATCTTCACTACCGGGAGTCGAGGTCCGGGTAGCTAGAGCTTGGGCCACACTACGGGCAATCAGGCCCGCAACTTCGGCTTCAGTGAGGGTGATCTGACGACGAGGAGGCATGCTGCTGATCAAGAAAAGCACAAGGAAAGTGGAATAAGATAATTGCCTGAAATTTGATGATATATCACAAGTGTGTATAATGAGATATACAATAACAGTACGAGGTGATAATCACATTCCATTAAATAAAAGTTGGATACAAAGTACTGGTTTTCAAAAGATTACAGAGTAGTGGTAGTACAAAAGTACCGGGAATTGTTACATCCGGTTGAATTACATAGGTTCTAATTAGATAGTTGACTGGTTACAAATTACAGACTGATCTAATCTTGATGCAGATTAATCTGCTCCATTAGTGCGACGAGGCGGTCTACGGTTTCTGCTAGTCTGTTGGCTTGTCTGGCGTTATCTTCGACCAAGGCCAATCGTTGTACTAGTGCTCGAAAGTGATATTCAGTCTCCTGTGAACGCTGTTCACACTCTTCTAGTCGGTTTCTTACGAGTTCATCCGCACCTAGTGCGGCGGTCATTGAATCCTGGATTATGCTTACAGAGAGGTTTGTATCCTCTTGTTCTTGCTGGAGTTGGGCTATGTGATCCAGCGCTTGGCGAAGTAGGTAGGTCATCCGGTGTTGTTCTCGTTCGAGATGTTCGAGCCTTTGTTCCTGACGGCGGAGTTGGGTAGTCAACACTGGCACTATGAGATGTGCCGAGTTCTGAAAGTTATGAACAGGATAGGGGCTGGTTCGAGGTGACCTTGTGTTCCTCCTGGCTACACGTGGGTTTCGTGACCCATGTGGGTGAGAGTGTGACGGATTAGGTGGTGTGTTTGCCATTCCTGTGGCAGAGTGTAAGTAAGACGAGGCTAATATATATAGGCATATAATATCCAGCCTAAAGTCTAGCACGTATCAAGTAATGGTCCGGTTCTCTCGTGGTCAGAGTCAACTAACGCATTCCTGTTCGACACAACCATTTCAGACCTCACATCATCTTTCCTTAATTGTACATAGTTGATCAGGCTATGTTAAATTAAAGTCGTATGATGTAATTCCTGAACCAATCATGCCTAGTAAGGGAATACTGCCTAATGGTCATAGTCTAGGCCCACTAAATGCAACCTAGTTCACTATAACCTTAGGCTCTGATACCAATCTGTAACACCCCCAAATTTAGTGATTTGCGGAAGCATACTTGGGTGTTACTAATCAATATACAAAGCACAAGATATACAGCAAACGACCTCTAAATGAGACGTTTTGTAAAATAGTTACATTCCATAAATTAATCGTTTGAAAACATATAGTTTTCTTTACAAAAATACGTAAGCCTAGAGTCCGCGTATGTGGCGGGAGATTCTATTACATAACCATAGCTACAAAAGATAATGCCAAAGAATCTCCGTTAAATGCAGTTTGGAAATCATGCGACTCTAGCTAGTGATCCTGGAGTGATCCTACTCCGTAAGTGTACCTGAGAATACATGCTAAAAATGGTCAACCAAAAGGTTGGTGAATCTCACAGGTTTATCAGTAAATAATCAGTTTGAACACAAGATTTCATCAGTAGTGCCCGCAGGCGTATATCAAGTATTTGCAAATCCAGCAAAAGTAAAGTAATTAAGTTATACCGTTGCCATGAGGCTCATAATCGAAGCTTAACCCGTAAATAATCAGTTGCTCCCGTGACATGCTCGAAATTGAGCAAGCATAAGTAACGAAATAATAGTCACCCGTTTCTACGTGTAATTCAGTACGTGGTAGCGCTACTACCCCGGGCAGGGAGGGTCATTTCCCTAATGGATCCATTAACTACTGTTCGCGCTTAAGTCCATAACTAATGATATATGATGGAGAGACTTCAGTAAGTAGTGAATAACTCATGCAATTCCGTTTGGTATAGAAATCAGTTTAGTACTTGTGTTCAGGAAAAATAAGTAGCATGTATCTCCCCCAATAAGATAAAACAGTAAAAGTGGGGCCGTAAGAGTCACCTGAGTCTTTGCAAGTACGTTTATATCAATAAAGGAGTAAGTAATATCAACCGTAGGTTCTCCGAACCCGTAACCTTCAAATGCCTAAACATATAAAGTTAAGTAAGTAGATGTCTCGCAAGACCATCTAGGCTAGTTGTCTACACAACTCATTATGTCCAAGTGTTTGTTTAGTAATCCGTTTGTAGTTTGAAAACAAATATGGCCCGTTGGTGACGGTTTGTAATAATGATTCAAAGTGTTATCATTATATGTATCGTTGAATCAGGTTTTGTTATTTGTAAGTGTTCAACACTTAGTGTGAAAAGTATTTACAACATTTAATGACGGGGGTCCGGGGGCAGCGCCCCTGGTAGCGGGGTCCAAGGGGCGGCAGCCCCTGGCGGGGTCCAAGGGGCAGAGCCCCTGGCTGGGGTCGAGCTGCCAGGTCAGCTTGGAAAATTTTTTATTTCTACTATATTGCTTTGATGAAAAACGCATCTGGGATCTGAATTTGGGTAAAATCGAGCGATAAATTTCGAGTCTCGACACTTAGTAAAAATCTGTGTTTTTGAGGTTCTGGTTTGTGCGACGTCGCAGGCGACGTAAGGTGCGACGTGGGCATGTACGTCGCATGATGCGACCTTCGCAAATCAATGCGACGTAGGGGGTGGCGTCGCTAATGCGACGTTGGTTCGGTTTGCGACGTTAAAGTCTACGTCGCCATGTATGACATCCGCAAATTAATGCGACGTAAGGGGCTGCGTCGCTAGTGCGACGTTGAGATTTTTGTGCGACGTAGGCCGCGACGTCGCAGAGGCCCCTGGCCAGGTGCGACGTTGCGGTCTGATGGCCGGAAATTTAGTCGAAAACGAGTTTCCCGGTTTCCGTTGGGTCCAAATCTTTTACCCAACCCTTATATGGACATTACAAGTGTAAATAAACAACCATTAGTCAAAAATAAGTAAAACCGAGAGGTTTCGAGAATTTGTCGGAACTTACAAAATGCCGAAACGAAAATCCGGAAAGATAGGAATGTAGATCGTGTTGTCGTGGTCACTTTTCTCCAAAGGAGTGGTATGATTCGGCGTCGTTTTATGGTGTTATTTGATGATTTTGTGAGATGGAGGTGATTTGGTGATTTGAGAGAAAAGAAAGAGGAAGAAAGAGAAAGAGGTGAAGAAAGTGAGGAAAAAGAGAAGAAAGTGGGAGGTTTAACCTCCCATTTTCGGTCTCCGTCAATGCGCCCCGTGCGGTGTTCGTTTTCTCCGTCTTTTAAGTGTTAAATATTTATTTTACGCGTTTAATTATACATTTTAAAATTACAAACTTTTGTTAAAAAGATTTACTTGTATTATTTCTTTAAATCCTTAATAGTCTGAAATGTAATATAGTTTGTATAAATTTAATTACTTTTGTTTTTAATTCGTGTAAGCTTTTATCGAGTGATACGAGATAATTACTAATTATTATAAATTAGTATTTTGGTCAAAATTGCGTTATCTTAGTTTATAAACATTTGTTCACCAACGTCCGTATTAACCGAATAGAATTTCATTCTATTTAAATTGCGTACGATTTAAGTCAAATCGTAAAGTTGTATATATTTACCAATATATAATCCGATACATAAATTAGCCTAACACAGAACTAATTACATGTATTAACAAAGAATTAGGCACTAATTCTAGTCCTAATTTGCCGGTTGTTACAAACATCATCTCTAATCCTAACATCTATATTCCAACAATCACATATTAATCTAGCTAATCAGCATGGCAAAAATCATAGATCGTACTGAAATAATATGCAAAGTAAACATTATAACGGTAAGAAAGTAAGATAATATCACCGGATTAGAAGAGTAATACTGAGGATTACAACAGTCTGACTTGAATAACCTTGCTACAGCTTGATTACCCAATTACAACTTTCCTCTAGCTCTAACCGCTAACTTATATCTCTCTAGTTCTCCTCTAACTCCTAAGAGTAGTGCTAGAGAGAGAAACTAGAGAGAGAACTAATTACAAGAACAATACTCCTCTAACTCCTAAGAGTAGTGCTAGAGAGAGAATTCTAGAGAGAGAAAGAGAAGTATGTGAAATGAAAGGTGTAAGGTGTGTGTTTGAAATGAATGAGGAGGCTTGGTATTTATAGGAGAATGAGGTGAAGCTTGGTACAAGTCACAAAGCATGAAGAACAAGCACCAAAGCGCATTCTCACAAGCCACCTCACAAGAATTCTCTAGCACCAAAGTTAGAGCTAAGAGTACTGGACCAAGGGGGCAAACGGCACCTCACAAGCCACCAGGCCCCATATACGGCACCCCAAGGGCCGTATATGGCACCTAGGGTACCGTATACGGTACCTAGGTGGGCAGGGGGGGTTGGTTCTCGGTTTGGCCTCCGCTTGTTTCTCGGTTGCTTGGTTCGTCCGTATCTTCTTCGTTTGGGCTCCGATTTGCTTGATTCTTGCACCGTTGGCATTGTTTTTCCGTTACGCTTCTAATGAAACTAAGTTTTCCAAATTTGAAACTGTTTGACTTTTGCGTATTCCGGATGACGATCGGCGGGCTTCTAGACTGTACATCTTCTTCGTTCTTCACCCGTTTCTCTTGATTCTTTCACCACCGATCTTGGATTTTCCTATTGAATCATAAAATATGCATTAAGATTTACTTTGATAGGATAATCAAGAATGGAATATTTAAGGTGATAGTTTTCGCCTCGGTTTGCATGCAAAATGGATGTTTTTACTGATTTTTGTAGCAACGCCCGAATTTAGACTACCTGGGTGGTTTTTGATGATAAATGATTGTTTTGAAATGTTTTTACCAAAGAATAGTCCAAAAAGTGCGGAAATAAGTACTTATAAACATGACTTTTTGGGTCACATCAATGTCGATGTCACGAACTCGTAACTGATGATAACCAGATCGTAGATCTATCTTCGAATAGAAACTTGACCCCTGAAGTTGGTCGAATAGGTCATCAATACGAGAGAGTGGGTAACGGTTCTTGACAGTTAATTTATTCAACTCTCTGTAGTCGATACACATCCTAAATGAACCGTCCTTTTTCACAAACCGGACCGGAGCTCCCCAAGGTGAAGAACTCGGTCTAATAAATCTTTTGTCCACAAGTTCCTGTAATTGAATGGACAACTCCTGCAATTCGGATGGGGCTAAGCGATAAGGAGCTCATGCAACGGGTGCTGCCCCGGGCACGAGGTCGATTGAGAACTCAACTTGTCTCGGTGGTGGTAGACCAGGCAAGTCTTCGGGAAAGACTTCTGGAAAGTCTCTAACGATGGGCACATCCTCAAGTCGCTTCTCTTCTGACTTTTTCTCCATATCGTGCGCGAGGATTGCCTGATAACCTTTTCTCAGGTATTTGCCGATTTTTATGCATGATATGATATTCAATCTCGTCCCACCGGTCTCCCCTTGTATGACCAAAGTACTACCGGTGACGAGAGGAATGCGAACAACTTTATTGTAGCAGATAACTTCAGCGCGGTGCTTGGACAACCAATCCATGCCAACAATGTCGTCGAAACTTCCAATCTCAACAGGAATGAGATCAATGGTGAAGAGCTCGTTGGCTAAGTTTAAAGTGCAATTTGGGATTACACTATCGGTCTCTATGAGTTTATCATTAGCTAACTCTACCATGTACTTATCATCCGAGACCACATTCGGGTCATGATGGGCTTCCTTGGAGTTCAGCACGAAAGCTCTTCCTTTAGCAGTGTTGTTGCCCTTGTTCTTCAACTTTGGACGCTCATTCCTAAAGTGCCCTGTGTCTCCACACTCATAGCAGGACTTAGGTTTGTCAGTGGAAGTGTTGGCATTGGTAGATCTGCAGTCTTTGGCCAGATACCCATACTTTTGACATTTTCCACATGGAGTACCGCAAGGACCTTCATGATGTCTGCGGCACTTTGAACAGAAAGGTTCATTTCCTGAATAGCTCTTTTTAGATTCTGAACCAGAGGTGTAGGCCTTAACAGTATCAGACCTTTTCGATGATGGTTGATTTTGATTGGGGTTCCCAGACTACTTTCTTTTGTTAAAACCAGAGTTATTTCCATCCTACGTAACAACCCAATAACACCTTCAGTGCCCTTTGAAATTTTGAGACTTGCAGTTAGAGGAGTCCTTGTATGTGCAAGATTTTGTTTCGATTACTAATTACTTGATCATGCACGCTCTCCGTGGTTGCGGTGGTTTCCTTCATTTGACCGTGATTATGATGGATAGTTTCAGAGATGTCTTCCTAATCCAAGTACATCTGAGCGATGCGGCCTTGAGCTAGTTCCATCCAATTTGAATGAGTTTCGTGTTGTTCGATTTTCAAGTAGTGTAACCTGCGTTCATGACAATGCAAGCGGGCAGTTAACACATGCATGGTGAGATGTGTCGGTTCTTGAGTATAAGGTGAAAGATCCATAGCTGAGTATCTTCCAACATCAGCAGGGATTTCAATGTTTTTCTCGATTCTCCATGTAGCAATAGCCGTTGGTAACCAGCTCCACTGATGTGCAAGAACTCGATGGCGATCTATCGCAAATACGTTTTCTGTGACGGTTGGGTTGTGATATGGTCTGGCTCGATATGAGCTAATAGTGTGTCTAGCCACGAGTGCTTCTGAGTGGCTGCGACGTGAGCGAGAGATGGACGATGAAGTACGTGTAGTTTGTCTAGATGATGAGTCTGCCATCTTCTATGGCAAGAGAGTTTAACAAGTGAGGCCTATATTCATAATCATATCATATCATATAATATAGCCTAAAGTGTAACAGTTTTTCTAGTAGTACGTTTCGATCGCGATCCCGAAGGATAATATGGTGGAAAGAATGCGAAGCGATATCTTTCAAGTATGTACGTGACAGTACAGCGAGACGTGTAGTTATTCTTTACACGTATATTGAGAACAAGTCTCGTTCTTTATATCTAGTGATATGAGAGTAGTAAGACGTGTCAGCTTCGATGACGTGAGCATTAACGAGTGATTATCATGTGAGGTCTATATATATATTCGATATATATAATAACGTAGAGAGTCGTACGCGGGTAAGGCCTATTCATATATACCTACAATACATATAATAGCTTATAGAGTAGTACGTATGTGAGGCCTATATATGTATATACACCTATATCACATAATAGCCTAGTGTGTGTCTAGCACAAAACAAGTATAAGTCCCGATTTCTCTCGTGGTCAGAGTCAACTAGTGCATTCCTGTTCAACATAACCCCTTTCAGATTTCACATCATATTCATTTAATTGTACATAGTTAGCTAGGCTATGTTAAATTAAACTCGTATGATGTAATCACTGAACCAGTTATACCTAATAAGGAATACTGCCTAACGGTCATAGTCTAAGCCCACTAAATGCAACCTAGTTCACTATAACCTTAGGCTCTGATACCAATCTGTCGCACCCCCAGATTATGATGCGGAAGCGATTCGGGTCGGGGCGCGACTAATCAAATATCAACAGCACATAAGATATAATGAACGACTCTATATGCGTCGTTTACAATACATTGATATTATAAAAGTCTTACACTGTTATAATAGTTTACAGAAGCTCGAATTAATGTAAGAGATTCTATGCCATAACTAATTTATACAAAATGTAGTAATGCATGATAATCTCCTGATGTTTGCATGAGACTCGAGCTAATGGGCATCCTGAGTGAGCAGACTTACTGCTGCTGCGAACCTGAGAATACATGCTAAATTGGTCAGCTTACGCTGGTGAGCTCACAGGTTTAATGATAAAATATAATGTATGAACCGCAAGATTTGAGTGTAATAACTTGTAATTAAACAAATAAGTAAATGATGTATATAACTGCCATGAGCACATAGTCTGAGCTTAACTGAGGTGTCAGGATCACAATTAAGTGCCTGAGCGAGGGTGCCTCTATGCGTATGCCTAATCAACACACGTATGAACAAATGATAATGCGTCCGTTTTGAGCAGTCAGTGCTTGCTGACCCGGACGGGGATTGTCAGTCCCATATGGTACCATACACTAACATTCACGCTACAAAGTATTACCAAACTATGCTAATGAGGACTTATGATGATTAGATAATTAACTCATGCAGAATATAGCGATATTTGATACTTGCGTTCACATGTAAAATAAAACAAGCATGTATTCTCACCCCTAGAGTAAAAACAGTAAAATAGGGGCTATGAGACTCACCTGAGTCTGATGAGATGCTATCACGCACTAATGATGTTGTACAAGGGAAATGATGTCGTCTCCAACGATCGAAACCTGCTGGGCGTCCTAAACGCGCAAGGTTTTAATGATTAGATGTCTCAACAGATCATCTATGCTAGTTGTTCCCTCATCTAGTTATGTCCAAATACATTGGTTTGTTTGTTCATGTTTTTGAAAACATGTACGGCCCGTTGGTGGTGGTTTGTAATAATAATTCCCAAAGTATTATTATTATGTTTGTTACGTTTATTGACTTGTAAAAGTATACGTATTTGTTTAAGTGTTTCAACACATGTATCGTTATCCGTAAATATCGTAGCATCATTTTTGTTCAAGTTTCATAGTAAAACACCTAAAACAATTATTTCGAGCCAAAATCTAAAGTTTTACATTTCGTTTTACGTTTTTCGTATCGAGACTCGTTTCGATTGACTTGGTCAAACGTGTTCGGTTTGACCCGAAACTTTTACACAAGTCTTAAAATAGTTAACTAAGACTTATAAAGTTGTCGGTACGTTTTATGGTCGGCCCGAAGTGTCGGTTTATGTTTATGTCAAAAACAGTCCTAAAATGTGTTTTTCGGTTTATGTCGGTTTGTTTCGCCACTCGGTTTCACTAACTTCTGGTCCAAAGTAATGTTCACAATTTTTACCAACTGATCACCTATGTATCTAGTTCATAACATGATTTTTCCATGAATCATAGTGTCCATTTAGATAGGTAATTAATTTTGCGATAGAACCGTACTCGGTTTTCGACTTTCATCAGACCAGTCCCATAAATCTACTTGTAGAGAAAAACGTGTGCATTTCTGGAAGGAGCTATACAAGAACTTTTTGTAAATCTTTTTAATACGCAAATTTAAAAAAAAAAAATTTGTTGTCTAACTCTTCCTAGAACTCCAGATATGGCCATTTTGGTGGACTGAGTTTTTGAAGACAGATTCTGTGTTTTTATGTATGTGTTGCAAAAACGTATTTTTTAACCATTCTTTTGGACATAATAGTGTTAGATGAACAAGATAACATATAAATAAACAACATGCAAGTATGTTTTTAGAGAGAGAAAGTGTTAATCCTTACAAAGAGATGGTGAAAGAGATGGAGATGATGGAGGAGGTGGTGTTCTTGAGCTTGTACTTGATTCTTCTTCTTTAGATGATGATGATGATGGCGATTTTGATGATGATATGAGAGGGTTTCTTGACTGAATTTTTGATGAAGGAGTAGTTGAGAGAGAGTCTTGAGGAAATATGGAAGAAGTGATGGTGGATTAAGTGAAGTGGTGAAAGAGTTTGGAGTGCATAAATGACTCAAATGATGAGATTGCATGGTTTGTAAATGGGTGAGATGATAGGTGCATGTGGGTGGGAAAATCTGCTGATTTTTCATGGGCCCCACCCCAAGTAATTGTGTTAATTTAATTCCCCAATTCGCGTTACGCGTGGTACCCGTTTACCAGTTCGTTTGGACGTTAATTTAGACGTTTAACGTTTTATGCGCATGTTTAAGCAACGATTTAAATTTCGATATTTCACTTCAAATATTTATTCTAAATACTTGAAGACACTTATAAAAATGTTCCGTTAATTTACAGGTCTTGATTTGCGCGTTCGTTGTACGGAGGTTTAATCGCGTAGCGTTTTAATTAGACGTTTTTCATTATCGTTTTAAGTTTACTTAAAATTTTACTCGAAATGATATATTTTAAATTTATAAAATATATTTTGGTTCTCATTTGATTATCGGGCGCGTTTCGTGCGTTTTCGTCGCGTTTGTGATACTTTATACGATACGTTTTACATGTTAAATATTATCAACATAATATTTAGAGATTTTTGAGTTTATTAAATAATTTCACATTATTTAACATTTTGTTCACCAACGTCCGCATTTATAATGTATCGGAATCCATCCGATAGTGAAATGTACGATTTAAACAAATCGCATACGTGTGTATATATAATAATATATCAATACACATAATGATACACATAATTAACCCTAATTACATGTATTAAGACTTATGATTAGGCACTAATACTAGCCCTAATTGGTCGGGTGTCACACTTTTCTTCTTCTTCTGTCTTTCTCGATGTTATCATTGACATGGATTAGTTATCTAAGAATCCTGCCAGAATTATTGCTACGAGAAAATCATTTGTAATCAGCCTGTTGCCAGTGGAACTCTGATCATACAAGGGGAGGCAGGTGAAACAAGGTTGAACACCATATCATGGAGAAAGCACATGAGAAGAACTACGCCACCACTAATCTGGAACTAAGAACTGTAGCGTTCGCCCTTAAGATTTGGAGACACTACCAATACAGTACGAAGTGTACAATAT
The DNA here is from genome assembly GCA_949592205.1 of Helichrysum umbraculigerum. Lineage (NCBI taxonomy): Eukaryota > Viridiplantae > Streptophyta > Magnoliopsida > Asterales > Asteraceae > Helichrysum > Helichrysum umbraculigerum. The sequence goes on from CATIUR010000001.1 coordinate 38,127,315, forward strand.
TTATCGATCATAAGAACCTTCAACATATATTCGATCAAAAAGATCTAAACATGAGGCAACGCCGATGGGTCGAGTTACTTACCGATTACGACTGCAAAATCCGCTATCATCCTGGCAAGGCTAACGTCGTTGCCAACGCCTTGAGCTGAAAGAACGAGCAAAACCACTTCGAGTCTAAGCCCTTGGTATGACTATCCACAACAATCTTACTGCTCAACCACTTCGAGTCTAAGCCCTTGGTACAAAAGGATCGAGAAATACATTGATGGACTGCCCGAGAAACTCCAGGACCTGGTGACTTCATCCAAACCAGGTACTATCCAGAACGCCATCCGTATGGCACATGAACTCACGGCAAACGCTGTCCGCCGTAACACAATCTCAGCCCCACCAGCAACCAACAAACGAAAATGGGAAGGAAACCCCAACTCATCCAACCAAATCTCCAACCGAAGACCCGAGCCTATTAGGGCTTATTCATCCGGCTCTTCAGAAAGAAAAGGGTACAGTGGAAACAGGCCCTACTGTCCCAAATGCAATCGTCACCACGACGGTTCCTACCCTTGCACAAACTGCAAACGCTTTGGGCATCTGGCCAAGGATTGTCGAAATACCAGTGCCCCGAAGACTTGTTATGGGTGCGGAAGTCCTGGGCATTTTCAGAATAATTGCCCTAAGCAGAGAAGCAACAACAACAACAACAACAACAACAGCAACAAACGGAACAACAACCCTGCTCGTAGCAGAGCATTTGTCATCAAAGCTGGGGAAGCTAGGGAAGACCCGAATGTTGTAACGGGTACGTTCCTTCTCAACGATCTTACTGCTTCAGTATTATTTGATACCGGTGCTGATAAAAGTTTCATATCTGATGAGTTTTGCCCACTACTTAATATCACCCCGTCGGCCTTAGATGTTAAGTACACTGTAGAGCTCGCAAATGGTAAACTCATAGAAACCAGTAGTGTGATACCTAATTGCACTTTAAACCTCGCAAACGAAATCTTCTCAATTGATCTAATGCCTGTTGAACTAGGAAGTTTTGATGTCATCGTGGGTATGGACTGGTTGTCCAAGCACCGGGCCGAAATTGTTTGCCATGATAAAATCGTCCGAATTCCTCTCGCCGCCGGTAGTACCTTGATCATACAGGGGAAGACTGGTGGGTCGAGACTAAACTTAATCTCCTGTTTAAAAACCCGAAAATTTCTGAGAAAGGGTTACCCAGCAATACTCGCGCACATTACGGAGAAAAAGTCGGAGGAGAAGCGACTTGAAGATGTGCCAATCGTTAGAGACTTTCCCGAAGTCTTTCCAGAAGAACTACCTGGTTTACCTCCACCTAGACAGGTTGAGTTCTCGATTGATCTCGTGCCGGGTGCCGCACCGGTGGCCCGAGCACCGTACCGCCTAGCCCCATCCGAACTTCAGGAGTTGTCTACTCAGTTACAGGAACTCCTGGATAGAGGATTCATCAGACCGAGTTCTTCACCTTGGGGAGCTCCGATCTTATTTGTCAAAAAGAAAGACGGTTCATTTCGAATGTGTATTGACTACCGGGAGTTGAACAAACTAACCGTCAAGAACCGATACCCACTCCCTCGAATCGATGATCTGTTCGACCAACTTCAAGGATCAAGCTGTTATTCAAAGATTGATCTTCGATCAGGTTATCATCAGTTGCGTGTTCGCGATGCTGACATTCCAAAGACCGCATTCAGAACCCGTTACGGGCACTATGAATTCCAAGTAATGCCCTTTGGCCTAACCAACGCACCGGCTGTATTCATGGACCTTATGAATCGGGTGTGCAAACCGTACCTCGATAAGTTTGTTATTGTTTTTATCGATGACATTCTTATCTATTCGCGAAACGAACAGGAACACGCACAACACCTCAGAACCATCCTAGAACTACTTAGACACGAGGAGCTTTACGCCAAATTCTCTAAGTGTGAGTTCTGGATAAACACTGTTCAATTCCTTGGACACGTTATCGACAGTCAGGGAATTCATGTAGACCCGTCAAAAATCGAGGCAATCAAGAATTGGCAAGCACCAACCACTCCCACCGAAGTACGCCAATTTTTGGGATTGGCCGGTTACTACAGCCGCTTCATTGAAAACTTTTCAACAATTGCCAAACCCCTCACCGTGCTGACTCAGAAGGAAAAGAAATTCGATTGGACCGATAAACAAGAGTCGGCATTCCAACTGTTGAAATCCAAGCTTTGCAGTGCACCCATTCTATCTCTACCCGAAGGCACCGATGACTTCGTGGTATACTGCGATGCTTCTCACCAAGGTCTCGGTTGCGTACTGATGCAACGAGACAAGGTCATTGCTTACGCCTCCAGACAACTTAAAGTTCACGAGAAAAACTATACAACTCACGACCTCGAACTAGGGGCCGTGGTGTTCGCTTTAAAAATCTGGAGACATTATCTTTATGGTACCCGCAGCACTATATTCACCGACCACAAAAGCCTCCAGCACATTTTCAACCAGAAAGATCTTAACATGAGGCAACGTAGATGGGTTGAATTACTCACCGATTACGACTGTGAGATCAAATATCATCCGGGCAAAGCAAACGTGGTTGCTGATGCTCTCAGCCGTAAGGAACGAACAAAACCCCTTCGAGTCCGGGCACTCAGTATTACCATTCATAACAATCTCACCACCCAAATACATCTTGCCCAACTCGAAGCTCTGAAACCCGATAACTTCAAGAACGAGGCCTTGCGAGGCATGGATAAACAATTTGAGACCAGACCCAATGGGGTTAAGTATTTCTCAAACCGAATCTGGTTGCCTAATTTCGGAAACCTTCGGGACTTGGTGATGGATGAAGCTCACAAGTCCAAATATTCTATCCACCCGGGATCTGACAAGATGTATCACGGCATCAAGGAATTTTACTGGTGGCCGAATATGAAAGCTGACATTGCTTTGTACGTCAGCAAATGCTTAACTTGTTCCAAGGTCAAGGCCGAACACCAAAGACCTTCCGGATTGCTCCAACAACCTGAAATTCCTCAATGGAAGTGGGAGCAAATTACCATGGATTTTATAACCAAACTACCTAAATCGGCGAGCGGTTGCGATACCATTTGGGTAATCGTCGACCGTCTCACCAAATCGGCTCATTTCTTGGCAATCAGAGAAACCGACAAAATGGAACGCCTTACACAAATTTACATCAAAGAAATTGTTTGCCAACATGGTGTCCCTATCTCGATTATCTCTGACAGGGATGCTCGATTCACATCTCGCTTCTGGCAATCACTCCAAAAATCACTGGGTACCCGTCTCGATATGAGTACCGCGTACCATCCTCAGACCGATGGCCAGAGCGAACGTACTATTCAGACACTGGAAGACATGCTACGGGCCTGCGTAGTTGATTCTGGTACAAATTGGGAAAGACATCTACCGTTGTGCGAGTTCTCGTACAACAATAGCTATCACGCCAGTATTAAAACGGCACCTTTTGAGGCACTGTACGGTCGTAAGTGCCGATCACCGATCTGTTGGACTGAAGTGGGAGAAAGTCAACTCACTGGTCCTGAACTCATACATGAAACCACAGAGAAAATCGTTGAAATCCAAAACCGACTGAAAGCCGCGCGTGATCGTCAGAAAAGCTATGCTGACGTGAGACGCAAGCCACTCGAGTTCCAGGTTGGGGATCGGGTACTCTTAAAGGTTTCGCCTTGGAAAGGCGTAATCCGATTCGGCAAACGCGGAAAATTAAACCCCAGGTACATTGGACCTTTTGAAATCCTCGAGAAGATAGGTCCAGTGGCATATCGATTGCAGCTGCCCTCTGAACTCAGCAGCGTGCACCCTACTTTTCACATTTCTAACTTAAAGAAATGTTTATCTGACGAGACATTTATTATACCCCTTGACGAAATTCGCATCGATGACAAACTACATTTCGTTGAGGAACCCGTCGAAATTATGGACCGTGAGATCAAACAACTGAAACAAAGTCGTATTCCAATCGTCAAAGTCAGGTGGAATTCGCGGCGCGGTCCGGAATTCACTTGGGAACGGGAAGACCAAATACGACTCAAGTATCCTCACTTGTTCACCGATTCTGCCCCTAACGCGACTTCGACTTAAATTTCGGGACGAAATTCTTTTAACAGGGGGAGAATGTAACAACCGGCAAATTAGGCCTAGAATTAGTGCCTAATTCTTTGTTAATACATGTAATTAGTTCTGTGTTAGGCTAATTTATGTATCGAATTATATATATTGTTGAATATATACGAAATGCGATTTGGTTAAATCGTACGCAATCTAAATCGAATGTATTTCGATTCAATTTAATACGGACGTTGGTGACCAATTTTAGTAAATAACATTGTTATGTCAAAAATATTATTATAATAATATTTCGTATTTATTCGTATTGCACAATCAGAAAGATACACAAAATTTAAAATGTTAAAACGCGCAACTAAATAAATTAACGTACAATTTATAATTCAAATATAAATCAAATTGTAAATTATTTAAACAAAAATCCCGCGTAATAATTTGTATTTTTAAAACGTACATTTAATATTTAAAATAATTATTTACGAATAAACGACGGAGCAAACGAACACCGCACGGGGAGCGGGGACCGGAAATGGGAGGATAACCTCCCATTCCCCCACCTTTTCTTTCATTTCCAATTTCTATTTTCTCTCTCTCTCTTTCTTTTACTCTCAACCACCAAACCACATTCATCACACAAAATCGCAAAATAACACCACGAAACATCGCCGAATCATACCACTCGTTTGGAGAAAAGTGACCACGACAACACGATCTACATTCCTATCTTCTCGGATTTTTGATCCGACATTTTGTAAGTTTCCGACAAATCCCGACATTTCTCATTTTCGATCATTTTTACTAGTTTATGGTTTAAATAGGCTTAACATGTTCATATGAGGGTTGGGTAAAAGAATCGGACCAAACGGAAACCCGAAAACATGTTTTTGGCTCGAAATCCGTAGAACAGGCTTTAGTGTCGCATAGATGCCAAAAACAGTACCAGCGTCACTAAGTGTCGCTATGTCTAGTGCCGCCCCATAGCGTCACTACTTAAGTGTCGCTATCACATATACACCGTCACTTGTTGAGTGACGCAAACATATAGCTTTCGGTAGAAACCATGCGACACTTCGTAAGTGTCGCTATTATCCGTAGAAACTCATCACTTTCAGTAGAAACAAGTGACGTCCGGTTAATACTGATGACGTCACCCGAACCTCATACCGTCACTACCATAGTGACGCATATACTATTTAACGGCACTTCTCTAGTGCCGCATTATATGTTACCCGATACTACTTAACGTCACTCCCATAGTGCCGCTATACTATTTTACCCGACACTTCCTTAGTGTCGCTATGTTACACGTCACTTCCTAAGTGACGCCTAAATCTCAGAAACTATTACTTTTCACGACACTGCTTAAGTGCCGCAATGTTACGGAACCCGTCACTTCGGAAGTGACGCATAACACGATACACGACATTATCTCAGTGACGCATACATTTACACACTGACCCAATACGCGACACTCCACAAGTGACGCATAGAACACAGAAGTGACGCATATAGTGTCGCATAAAACAGCAGGTTTTCAAACTTTAATTTCACTAAGTGTCGAACTTTTGTAACTTCAAATACTTATACGATACGATTTATAAAACACTTTGGGACACTTTTATAAGTGCAAAACATCAATAATTTGATAATAATACTTAAAGTTATTATTTCAAACTCGTCACCAACGGGTCGTACACTTTTATACAAACGATAACGAACCGACATTCGGACACATTGGGTTGTATGAACAACTAGTCTAGATGATCTTGCGAGACATCTACTTACTTGACATTACGTGTTTAGGCATTTGGAGGTTACGGGTTCGGAGAACCAACAGTTGATATTACATACTCGTTTATTGATATAAACGCGCTTGCAAAGACTCAGGTGAGTCTTACGGCCCCACTTTTACTGTTTTAACTTATTGGGGGAGATGCATGCTACTGATTTTTCTTGAACACAAGTACTAAACTGTTTACTATACCAAACGGAATTGCATGAGTTACTTACGATTTACTGAAGTCTCTCCATCATATATCGTTAGTTATGTACTTAAGCGCGAACAGTAGTTAATGGATCCATTAGGGAAATGACCCTCCCCGCCCGGGGTAGTAGCGCTACCACGAACCGTTATGTATAAACGGGCGACTATTATTTCGTTTACTTATGCTTGCTCAATTTCGAGCATGTCACGGGAGCAACTGATTATTTACGGGTTAAGCTTCGATTATGAGCCTCATGGCAACGGTATAACTTGATTACTTTACTTTTGCTGGATTTGCAAATACTTGATATACGCCTACGGGCATTACTGATGAAATCTTGTGTTCAAACTGATTATTTAATTACTGATAAACCTGTGAGATTCACCAACCTTTTGGTTGACCCTTTTTAGCATGTATTCTCAGGTACACTTACGGAGTAGGATCACTCCAGGATTACTAGCTAGAGTCGCATGATTTCCAATTTGCATATAACGGAGATTCTTTGGCATTATCTTTTGTAGCTATGATTATGTAATAGAATCTCCCGCCACTTACGCGGACTCTAGGCTTATATATTTTTGGTGTAAAGAAAACTATATGTTTTCAAACGATCTAATTATGAAATGTAATTATTTTACAAAACGTCTCATTTAGAGGTCGTTTGCTGTATATCTTGCGCTTTGTATATTGATTAGTAACACCCAAAGTATGCTTCCGCAATCGTTAAATTTGGGGGTGTTACAGAATATGGTTACCAAGTTTTGGAAACCTACGAGATTTGGTGAAGGATGGAGCTCACAAATCTAAATAATCTATACATTTTGGAGCCGACAAGATGTATCACGGCATCAAAGAGTTGTATTGGTAGCCCAACATGAAAGCTGACATAGTTACTTATGTCAGCAAACGCTTAACTTGCTCTAAGGTTAAAGCCGAATATCAGAAACCCTCAGGATTGCTACAACAACCGGAAATACCACAATGGAAATGGGAGCAAATAACTATGGACTTCATTACCAAGTTGCCAAAAACACCGAGCGGTTGCGATACGATTTGGGTAATTGTCAACCATCTCACAAAGTCTGCTCATTTCCTAGCCATCAAAGAAATCGACAAAATAGAAGGTTTAACCCGCATCTACATAAAAGAAATTGTAGCAAGACACGGCGTACCCATCTCAATCATATCTGATAGAGATAGCCACTTCACCTCCCGATTCTGGCAATCGCTACAGAAAGCCTTAGGTACTCGATTGGACATGAGTACAGCTTACCACCCACAAACCGATGGTCAAAGCGAGAGAACCATCCAAACCTTGTAAGACATGCTACGTGCTTGCGTAATTGACTTCGGTAACAGTTGGGAATACCACTTACCTTTGTGCGAGTTCTCGTACAACAACAGTTACCACACCAGCATTACGGTTGCACTGTTCGAGGCACTTTTATGGACGAAAGTGACGATCACCTGTATGTTGGACTGAGGTGGGAGATAGCCAACTCACCGGTCCTGAAATCATTCACGAAACCACTGAGAAAATCGTAGGAATTCAAAACTGGCTGAAAGCCGCACGTGATCGTCAAAAGAGTTATGCTGACGTGAGACGCAAATACCTCGAATTTCAAGTCGGGGACAAAGTATTACTAAAAGTGTCACCTTTTCCAAGGTGTCATTCGTTTTGGCAAACGTGGAAAACTTAACCCAAGGAACATTGGACCATTCGAAATTCTGGAAAGAATTGGTTCAGTGGCACATCGACTGCAGCTACCCCCTGAACTCAGTAGCGTGCACAACACCTTCCACATTTGGAACCTTAATAAATGTTTGTCTGATGAGACACTTATCCTACCGCTCGACGAAATACAAATTGATGACAAACTTCATTTCGTCGAGGAACCCGTAGAAATAATGGACCGAGAGGTTAAATGATTGAAATAGACTCGCATTCCCATCATTAAGGTCCGGTGGAATTCGAGGCGAGGTCCTGAATTCACCTGGGAATGAGAAGACTAGATACGCCAGAAATACCCACATCTCTTCTCAGACCCACACCAACCGAGACCTCGGACTAATTTCGTGATGAAATTCTTTTAACAAGGGGAGAATATGACACCCAACAATTAGGTCATCTTTAGTACCTAAACCGTAACGCTATTACGTGTATTTAGTTTTGTATAGGGCTAAATACTTGTAACATTATATATATATATATATATATATATATATATATATATATATATATATACACGTACGTAATTAATTGTAATTACGCAAAACAATTGGATGGATTCCGAGAAATGCGGACGTTGGTGAATATATTTTCATAAATAACGTAAACCTATTTTGTAGTTAAATAGTCGTTATTTACTTTGTATTATTATATGATAATAATATACGAAACATTAAACGTTTTATATAATACGTAACCGACACAACAAAAACGCGCGAATCAAACTCGACAACCAAACGAAACCCATCGAATATTTTGATAACTAAAAACAAAGTATTTTAAAATGTTACTTCAAAAAAAAATAACGTGAATATATCATTAACAGAATAAAATAAATAAACGTTCGACGATTAAACGTTTAAAATACGAATAACGAGTAACCGGCCACAAAACGTAACGCGAAGTTGGGGAAACAAAAATTTGAACTCGACACACCATAGAGGCCCCCCAAAACCGAACCCCCTCTCCCCTCCAAACCGGACCCATATAAACTCCCTCCTCCCTCTTATCTCTTTCATTTTTCCGTTTCATTCTCATTTCAAACACACACACCCACTTCCCTCTCTCCCTTATCCACTCTCATCCTCTCCTCTCCCTCTCAAACTCAGCCACCACCACCATCACAACAGTGACCGTCGGCCACCACTCCACCATCATCATCTTCCCCATCGATTTCTTGAAGAAGAACAAGCAAGAAAGCAAGAAGAACAAAAGCTGCAGCACCTCCATCATCATCATCTTCTAGATCTGCTCCTCTACCTTGTAAGGACCTTCTTTTTGCTTGTCCTTACTTAGATAACATGTATATACATGTTAATGTTCCACTCATACGAAAACATGTCCAAGAACCAAACCGAAAACACTTTCGAAACATGAAAAACCGTTGGATAAAGCTTTTAACCACTAGACAAAAACTTAATCGGTTTTCATCGCATGTAAACGAACTCAAAAATTAACCAAATCCGTCGATTCAAAAGCCTAAAACTAAGTTCAAGATCTTAACTTTCATTTCCTAGTGTTCTTGTAACTTTTGGTTTCCGTTTGGTACTTCAAATCGATTTTATGAACTGACATAGCAGATCTGTGCAAAAGTACATATCTGAGGTCAAACTTACAAACATCATAACTCATACTTTATAGATCTAAATGAGGTGAGACCTTTTTCTAAAGTTCACAAATTTTGTTAGCTAAAAATGTAGTATAATTACATTTTGTGAAATTATGTAGATCTTTCTCAATAATTTAATCTTCGCACACATAGCCGAAAAAGTTGTTGTTTGACCACTGTGAATATTTGTAATATTTTGAACGACTTAACCTTAGCCAATAATTATGAAAAATACGTTTTTAGAAATCTAAGACATAGGGGAATGTTGGGAAAAAAATTCGGAATTTATCTCGAATGTTAGACTAGTCGAAACGAGCTCACGAAAACGTATTAATTGTTAAAAATCTGTCCATAGGGACTTGTTGGTATACTTTCTGAAACGATACTTTCAGGTTTTCCATGAATCGTAAAACTTACTTTTTATAAGTTCTAACGCATATTTAGGAGTCGTGTAAAAGTTTCGGGTCAAACCGAGAATGTTTGACCAAGTCAACAAAACGAGCCTCGTTACGATAAACGCGAACCAAAATGTAAAACGTAAGGATTTTAGCCCAAAAAAGTGTTTAAGTATTTTATTATAAAACTCGAGTAAAAAATGACACTTATAAATATCACGAACAAAAAACGACACTTTAAAACACATAGAATCAAAAACAAAACCATCAGACATCGAGTGTCGCAAGAATCTGAATGTCGCAACTAGCGACACTCGACCGAGTGTCGCAATCCTTATAATTATCGCAACCAGCGGCACTAATCTAAGTGCCGCACCATCTTCAATTTGTCATACTTAGCGGCACTAGCTCGAGTGCCGCAACATTTGAATGTCGCACCATGCAACACTGACCTTGAGTGTCGCAACTTTTCACGAAATCACAACTAGCGGCACTTACCCGAGTGCCGCTACATATTCAAGTGTCACCTTTAGCGACACTAACTCGAGTGTCGCCATTTTTCTGAAATCCATACTTAGCGGCACTGACCTCAGTGTCGCCACCAAATCCGAGTGTCGCCCCTAGTGTCGCCAATCACAGTCTGACTGAAAACTTATTTTCACCAAGTATTGAATTCACGTAACAACAACTAAACTATATACGATGCTACTCGTACACGCAATACATATACTTTTATAAGTATACAACAAAACGAACATAATAATAATGACTTTGGGAATTATTATTACAAAACGTCACCAACGGGCCGTACACGTTTTAAAAAACAAACGATAAACATTGGAGATAACTAGTTGAGTGGACAACTAGCACGGATGGTATTTTGAGATATCTACTTACATACAACCTTATACGTTTAGGACGCTAGAAGGTTGCACTTGGGGAACTACACGATTATTATTATAAACGCTTGATTACAAGACTCAGGTGAGTCTCAATGCCCACTTTACTGTTTTTACCTTGGGGTGAGAATACACTGCTCCGTTTTTATATGAACACGAGTACAAGGTAAACTTACACTTATTTGCATGAGTGATACCATAATCCACTAAAGTCCTCACATATCATAGTACGTTAATTTTAGAAGTGTGAGTATTAGAGAATAGATCTATTGGGGATTGACACCCCCGTCCGGGTTAGTCACACTAACTGGTCAAATGGACGCTTGATACTTGACTAATGAGTGTTCTGGATTAGGCACTCGTGGAGGCCCCAACAAGGGTTAAGCTTCGGACTGTGAGCTCATGGCAATAGTATATACTTATTTTTGCATGCGTGCAACACTTGGAAAAATCTTGTGTTTCATACTTATGATTTTAACTGTTTAAATCTATGAACTCACCAACATAATTGTTGACCCTTTTAGCGTGTATTTCTCAGGTTCACAGCCGCAGTAGGATGCTTTTGGAAAGCATTAACTAGAGTCGCATGATTTTCAAAACTGCATTCAAAGGAGATTCAATCGCATTACTTTTTGTATATTGGTTATGTAATAGAATCTCCCATCATAGACGCAGACTCTAGGGATTATATTTTTGGATGATAAATATATGTTTTCAAACATTTTTATTTATGAAACTGTGTTTATTTCAAACGACTCATATAGAGGTCGTTCGTTGTAACTTTGTGTGATTATTCAAATTAGTCGCGCCTCGACGTGTTTCCGCCGCGGGCAGGGTGCGACACATTAAAACACTCAAACTCCCCAATTTTACTTGCTTCTTATCTAATCAACTATAAAAAAACACTTAAAATACTTCAGCTTTTCCTGCGACACAATAACTATTGTATATTTTAGTGCATTGGCGGATTAGTGGACACGAGGTAGGTGATGCGGAGTGCATATCCGGCTAAGTTACTAAATACCGGGCTCAACCAAAATTGTGGGGGTCTAGGGGGCCGCGCCCCCTTGTGGGGTCCAAGGGGCAAAGCCCCTGGCTGCGGTCCCGCTGGCAGGTCAGCGAGTGGGGTCAAGGGGCAACGCCCTTGCGGGGTTCGGGGCAGCGCCCCGAAACCTCAACTGTAACACCTGCCTAATTAGGATAATTAATTATGCCTAATTGTTTGTAACTAGTTGTAATTAGTATGTAATAGGACTAATTACAGGCTCTATTTGTATATATATATATAAGGTGATTTATATATATATGAGTGTACTTATGCGATTTGGATGAATCGTACGAATTAACCGGACGGAGTCCGACACAGTTATTTGGACGTTGGTGACAGAAATTAACTTAAATAATGAGAATGTATTTTTGTTATATAAAATACGCAACTGAACGGACATTATTTACATATTATCACGACGACATTTTAAATAATACAACAAAACGTAATAAACACGACTTAAACACAAAATACATAATTCATTTAAAGATTTGACAAAATAATTCGATAAAATTTATTTAACAAAACTTGTAATTAAAAATGGATAATTAATGTGCAAAATAAATATTTAACGTTTAAATGACGGAGAAAACGAACACCGTACGGAGCCCGATCGCGGGGACTGAAAATGGGAGGATAAACCTCCCCATTTTCCTTTTTCTTTCTCATTCTCCACTTCCCTCTTCTCTCTCTCTTTCTTTCTTTCTCTCTAAATAGAAAACCCACCACCACCATTCAAAATTGCATAATACTACCACTAAACCCACTCGGATTTCCTCGCCCCTTTGGAATAAAAGCACCACCGCAACACGATCTACCATCCTATCTTTTCGGATTTTCAATCCGACACTTTGTAAGTTTCCGACAAATCCCGACATCTCTCGTTTTTGATCATTTTTACTTGTTTATGGTTTATAATGGCTTGATATGTCCATTTTTGGGTTGGGTAAAAGATTTGGACCCAACGGAAACCGGGAAACTCGTTTTCGACTAAATTTCCGGCCATCAGACCGCAACGTCGCACCTGGCCAGGGGCCTCTGCGACGTCGCGACCTACGTCGCACAAAAATCTCAACGTCGCACTAGCGACGCAGCCCATTATGTCGCATTAACTTGCGGATGTCGCACGTAGCGACGTAGACTTTAACGTCGCAAACCGAACTAACGTCGCACTTAGCGACGCAACACCCTACGTCGCATTGAATTGCGAAGGTCGCATAATGCAACGCACACGTCCACGTCGCACCTTACGTCGCTTGCGACGTCGCACCCAACGTCGCATAAAACAGAACCTTGAAAACTCATATTTTACTAAGTGTCGGAACCAGGATTTTACCACCTAATTTTACTCCAAATCCAGATTTCTGATACGTTTTCACTAAAGGAAAGTAGTAGGAATAAGAATTGCATGAGTTTACTTACAAACAGAAGTCTCTCCATCATATATCGTTAGTTATGGACTTAAGCGCGAACACTAGTTAATGGATTCATTAGGGAAATGACCCTCCCCACCCGGGGCAGTAGCGCTGCCACGTACTGATTTACACGTAGAAACGGGTGACTACTTATTCGTTACTGATGCTTGCTCAATTACGAGCATGTCACGGGAGCAAACTTAATACTTACTGGTTAAGCTTCGATTATGAGCCTCATGGCAACGGTATAAACTTATTTAATTACATTTGCTGGATTGCAAATACTGGTTTTACGATTGCTGGATTGCAATTGCTGATTTTACGCCTACGGGCATTACTAATGAAATCTCGTGTTCAAAGCTGATATTACTTACAAACCTGTGAGATTCACCAACCTTTTGGTTGACACTTTTTAGCATGTTTTCTCAGGTACCCGGATGGAGTAGGATTACTCCGGGATTTAGCTAGAGTCGCATGATTTCAACACAACTGCATTAACGGAGATTCTTAGCATTATCTTTTGTATATTAAGATTATGAAATAGAATCTCCCGCTATACGCGTGGACTCTAGGGGAAACTACATTTTGTATACGAAAACACTAAGTTTTCAAACATTATATCTATGGAATGTAACTAATTTACAAACGTTGCATATAGATGTCGTTTGCTTTATCTTTGTGCTGTGATATTTGATTAGTAACACCCCAAACTATGCTTCCGCAAATAATCAAATTTGGGGGTGTTACAGATTGGTATCAGAGCCTAAGGTTATAGTGAACTAGGTTGCATTTAGTGGGCCTAGACTATGACCGTTAGGCAATATTCTTTTATTAGACATGACTGGTTCAGGAATTACAGCGTACGACTTTAATTTAACATAGCCTGATCAACTATGTACAATTAAGGAAAGATGATGTAAGGTCTGAAATAATTATGTTGAACGGGGATACGTTAGTTGACTCTGACCACGAGAGAACCGGACCATTACTTGATACGTGCTAGACACTAGGCTGAATATTATATACTTACATATATTCGCCTCGTCTTACTTACACTCTGCCACAGGAATGGCAAACACACCACCTAATCCGTCACACTCTCACTCACATGGGTCACAAAACCCACGAGTAGCCAGGAGGAACATGAGGTCATCTCGAACCAGCCCCTATCCTGCTCATAACTCTCAAAACCCGGCACATCTCACGATGCCGGTATTGACTACCCAATTCCGCCGTCAGGAACAAAGGCTCGAAAGTCTTGAACGGGAACAACACCGAATGACCTACTTGCTTCGCCGAGCACTTGATCACATATCCCAACTCCAGCGAGAACAAGAGGATACCAACCTCTCTGTAAGCATAATTTAGGATTCCATGACCGCCGAATTAGGTGCGGATGAACTTGTAAGAAACCGACTAGAGGAATGTGAACAGCGTTCACAGGAGACTGAGGATCACTCTCGAGCACTAACACAACGACTGGCCTTGGTGGAAGACAACGCCAGGCAAACCAACAGACTAGCAGAAACCGTGGACCGCCTTGTCGCGCTGATGGAACAAATTAATCTACAGGAAGACTAGTGTAGTCCTTGTCTTGTAATCTATCTCGTAATCTTTTGACTACCTAGCACTACTCTATAAACTAGTCTGATGTAACAATTCCAGACACCTTTTGTAATATCTCTGTAGGATGTAACCTTTGAACTCGCATTATCCATCAAATATTCCTTGTTATTTCAACTCATATAAATTGTCATTTTCCATATGATGTTATGTATTACTGCTTTTATACATGTACATCTGTGACAATTACAAGTTCCTACAAAATCTCATGTATTTTCATTTATTTTATTGAAGAATCATGCCGCCAAAGACAAGACCATACACAGATGCCCAGATTACCTCTCTTATAACCCAGGCTGTTACTGAAGCCTTGGCTCGGAATACTCCACCAAGTTCCACGAGGAACAGCGACGCCGCTGAAACCCCTGCTGCTAAACCTTGTTCTTACAAGGACTTCCAGAACTGCAAACCCCTAAACTTTGCAGGTACTGAGGGAGCTATCGGTCTAGTACGCTGGATCGAGAAAGTTGAGTCTGTATTTCTGATCTGCAACTGTGCGGAGGGAGACAAAGTTAAGTTCTCCGTTAGTACTTTTACTGACACCGCACTCACCTGGTGGAACACATATGCCCAGACTGTGGGTGTTGCTAATGCTTACAAACTCCCGTGGGAGGAGTTGAAGAAGATGTTGAGGGGCGAGTATTGCCCCAGGGATGAATTGAAACAACTAGAAGTGGAATTCTGGAACCACAAGATGCAGGGTGATGACATCACCGGATACACAAACCGTTTCCACCAACTGGCACTTCTGTGCCCCACCATGGTCGATCCTGAGTACAAGAGGATCGAGAAATTTGTTGATGGTCTTCCTGAGAGACTCCAAGACCTGGTAACTTCTTCCAAAACCGGTACTATTCAGAGCGCCATCCGTATGACCCATGAACTAACGGCAAATTCTGTCCGTCGTGGCACAACTTCAACCCCATCTGCAAACAACAAACGCAAGTGGGAAGGAAACCCCAACTCATCCAACCAAACCTCCAACAAAAAGCCTGAGTACATTAAGGCTTATTCATCTGGAACTTCGGAGAAGAAAGGGTACAGCGGGAGCAGACCCTACTGTCCCAAATGCAATCGCCACCATGACGGTTCTTGCCCTTGCTCCAACTGCAAACGGTTCGGGCATCTAGCCAAGGATTGCCGAACGAACATTCCTACTCCCAACACCAATGCACCAAAGACCTGCTTTGGGTGCGGAAATACAGGGCATTTCAAGAAAGATTGCCCAAAGCTGAAAAACAACAACAACAACCCTGCTCGCGGCAGATCATTCGTTATCAAGACTGGGGAAGCCAGACAAGACCCGAACGTCATGACGGGTACGTTCCTTCTCAACGACCTTACTGCTTCTGTGTTATTTGATACCGGTGCCGATAGAAGCTTCATTTCTGAGAAGTTTAGCCCTTTACTTGATATTACTCCCACTGCCTTAGATGCTAAATACATTGTAGAATTAGCTAACGGCAAACTGATTGAGACTGATAGCATCATACACAACTGTACACTTAACCTCACGAACGAAACGTTTCCCATTGATTTAATCCCTGTCGAGATCGGCAGCTTCGATATTATTGTCGGTATGGATTGGTTATCCAAGCACCGAGCTGAAATCATCTGTCATGACAAACTCGTCCGCATACCTCTTGTCTCCGGTGGAACCTTAGTCCTACAAGGGGAGACCGGCAGACGGAATCTGAATATTGTATCCTGCCTCAAAACTAGAAAATATCTACGAAAAGGGTATCAAGCCATCCTCGCACATGTAACGGAGAAGAAGTCGAAGGAGAAGCGACTTGAAGATGTTCCAATCGTGCGGGATTTCCCGGAAGTCTTTCCTGAAGACTTGCCCGGACTTCCGCCACCTAGACAAGTTGAATTTCAAATCGAACTTGTGCCCGGAGCTGCACCCGTGGCACGAGCCCCTTACCGTTTAGCACCATCCGAAATGCAGGAGTTGTCTAACCAACTACAGGAACTCCTGGACAGAGGATTCATTCGACCAAGTTCCTCGCCTTGGGGAGCTCCGGTCTTATTCGTGAAAAAGAAAGATGGATCTTTCCGCATGTGTATCGATTACCGAGAGCTGAATAAGCTAACCATAAAGAATCGATATCCGCTTCCTAGAATCGATGACCTATTCGACCAACTCCAGGGATCAAGTGTTTACTCAAAGATTGATCTACGGTCAGGTTATCATCAACTCCGAGTCCGTGACAATGATATCCCAAAGACAGCTTTCCGAACTCGTTATGGGCATTACGAATTCCAAGTGATGCCATTCGGTTTAACCAACGCACCGGCCGTATTCATGGACCTTATGAATCGGGTGTGCAAACCATATCTTGACAAATTCGTCATTGTGTTCATCGACGATATTCTGATTTACTCTCGCAACGAGCAGGAACATGCTCAACATCTGAAAACCATTCTAGGACTTCTGAAACACGAAGAGTTATATGCCAAATTCTCTAAGTGTGAGTTCTGGATTCGAACCGTTCAATTCCTCGGGCACGTGATTGACAGCCAAGGAATTCATGTTGATCCCGCCAAGATTGAAGCAATCAAGGGCTGGGAGTCACCGACCACTCCAACCGAAGTGAGACAATTCTTAGGTCTTGCTGGTTATTACCGCCGATTCATCGAAAACTTTTCAAGAATAGCTGTTCCCCTAACCACGCTGACTCAGAAAGATAAGAAGTTCGATTGGACTGATAAACAAGAGTCAGCCTTCCAGCTATTGAAAAACAAACTTTGCAGTGCACCAATCTTGTCCTTACCCGAAGGCACCGACGATTTCGTAGTTTACTGCGACGCCTCACACCAAGGACTAGGTTGTGTGCTAATGCAATGGGAAAAAGTCATTGCCTATGCCTCACGACAACTGAAAATCCACGAGAAAAACTATACGACCCACGACCTTGAGTTAGGTGCTGTGGTCTTCGCATTGAAAATCTGGAGACATTATCTCTACGGTACGAAAAGCACTATCTTTACCGATCACAAAAGTCTCCAACACATATTCGATCAGAAAGATCTAAACATGAGGCAACGTCGCTGGGTCGAGTTACTTAGTGACTACGACTGCGAGATCAAATACCATCCGGGCAAGGCTAACGTAGTTGCCGATGCCTTAAGCCGAAAAGAACGAGTGAAACCTCTTCGAGTCCGAGCACTTTCTATGACAATTCGTAACGAGCTTCCTGCTCAAATCCTTACCGCTCAACTCGAAGCAATCAACGATGAAAACTTGAAAAATGAAGCCTTGCGAGGCTTGGATAAACAATTCGAAATCAAACCCGATGGAACTCGATACTTCTCTAACCGGGTGTGGTTACCCAAATTCGGAAACTTGCGAGATTTGGTGATGGCTGAAGCTCACAAATCTCGATACTCTATACATCCTGGTTCTGACAAGATGTATCACGACGTCAAAGGGTTGTATTGGTGGCCTAACATGAAAGCTGACATCGCCTTGTACGTCAGTAAATGCCTAACCTGTTCCAAAGTCAAGGCCGAACACCAAAGACCCTCGGGGTTGCTCCAACAACCTGAAATTCCTCAATGGAAATGGGAACAGATTTCCATGGACTTCATTACCAAACTACCGAAAACTTCGAGTGGTTGCGATACCATTTGGGTGATCGTGGACCGTCTCACGAAATCTGCTCATTTTCTGGCCATCAAGGAAACCGACAAGATGGAGCGTCTGACTCGCATCTATGTCAAAGAAATCATCTCGCGACACGGTGTACCTATCTCGATCATCTCGGATAGGGACAGCCGTTTTACTTCTAACTTTTGGCAATCACTACAGAAATCTCTTGGTACTCGTCTGGATATGAGTACTGCTTATCACCCGCAAACAGATGGCCAAAGCGAGCGAACTATTCAAACACTGGAGGATATGTTACGAGCCTGCGTAGTTGACTTCGGTACTTCTTGGGAAAATCATTTACCGTTGTGCGAATTCTCGTACAATAACAGTTACCATACCAGCATAAAGGCTGCACCCTTCGAGGCACTTTACGGGCGTAAGTGCCGATCACCTGTCTGTTGGACTGAGTTAGGAGATTCCCAACTCACGGGTCCAGATATTATTCATGAAACTACTGAGAAAATCATCGGTATTCAAAACCGGCTGAAAGCCGCACGTGATCGTCAGAAAAGCTATGCTGACGTGAGACGCAAACACCTTGAGTTCCAGGTAGGGGACAAGGTACTTCTCAAAGTAGCACCGTGGAAGGGTGTCATTCGATTCGGAAAGCGAGGCAAACTAAATCCTAGATACATCGGACCATTCGAAATCCTTGAAAGGATTGGTCCAGTGGCATACCGCCTGCAACTTCCTACTGAACTTAGCAGCGTTCACAACACATTCCACATTTCTAACCTGAAGAAATGTATGTCTGACGAGACACTGATTATACCGCTCGACGAAATCCAAATCGATGATAAACTTCATTTGTCGAGGAACCTATGGAAATCATGGACCGAGAGGTCAAGCAATTGAAACAGAGTCGTATTTCCATTGTAAAAGTCAGGTGGAATTCTAGGCGTGGCCCGGAGTTCACCTGGGAACGGGAAGACCAAATGCGACAGAAATACCCACATCTCTTCCCAGATAACGCACCGTCCGTGCACTCGAGCTAATTTCGGGACGAAATTTCTTTAACAAGGGGAGAATGTAACACCTGCCTAATTAGGATAATTAATTATGCCTAATTGTTTGTAACTAGTTGTAATTAGTATGTAATAGGACTAATTACAGGCTCTATTTGTATATATATATATAAGGTGATTTATATATATATGAGTGTACTTATGCGATTTGGATGAATCGTACGAATTAACCGGACGGAGTCCGACACAGTTATTTGGACGTTGGTGACAGAAATTAACTTAAATAATGAGAACGTATTTTTGTTATATAAAATACGCAACTGAACGGACATTATTTACATATTATCACGACGACATTTTAAATAATACAACAAAACGTAATAAACACGACTTAAACACAAAATACATAATTCATTTAAAGATTTGACAAAATAATTCGATAAAATTTATTTAACAAAACTTGTAATTAAAAATGGATAATTAATGTGTAAAATAAATATTTAACGTTTAAATGACGGAGAAAACGAACACCGCACGGAGCCCGATCGCGGGGACTGAAAATGGGAGGATAAACCTCCCCATTTTCCTTTTTCTTTCTCATTCTCCACTTCCCTCTTCTCTCTCTCTTTCTTTCTTTCTCTCTAAATAGAAAACCCACCACCACCATTCAAAATTGCATAATACTACCACTAAACCCACTCGGATTTCCTCGCCCCTTTGGAATAAAAGCACCACCGCAACACGATCTACCATCCTATCTTTTCGGATTTTCAATCCGACACTTTGTAAGTTTCTGACAAATCCCGACATCTCTCGTTTTTGATCATTTTTACTTGTTTATGGTTTATAATGGCTTGATATGTCCATTTTTGGGTTGGGTAAAAGATTTGGACCCAACGGAAACCGGGAAACTCGTTTTCGACTAAATTTCCGGCCATCAGACCGCAACGTCGCACCTGGCCAGGGGCCTCTGCGACGTCGCGACCTACGTCGCACAAAAATCTCAACGTCGCACTAACGACGCAGCCCATTACGTCGCATTAACTTGCGGATGTCGCACGTAGCGACGTAGACTTTAACGTCGCAAACCGAACTAACGTCGCACTTAGCGACGCAACACCCTACGTCGCATTGAATTGCGAAGGTCGCATAATGCAACGCACACGTCCACGTCGCACCTTACGTCGCTTGCGACGTCGCACCCAACGTCGCATAAAACAGAACCTTGAATACTCAGATTTTACTAAGTGTCGGAACCAGGATTTTACCACCTAATTTTACTCCAAATCCAGATTTCTGATACGTTTTCACTAAAGGAAAGTAGTAGGAATAAAAATTTTCCAAGCTGACCTGGCAGCTCGACCCCAGCCAGGGGCTCTGCCCCTTGGACCCCGCCAGGGGCTGCCGCCCCTTGGACCCTGCTACCAGGGGCGCTGCCCCCGGACCCCCGTGTTTAGATGTCGTAAATACTTTTCACACTAAGTGTCGAACACTTACAAATAACGAAACCTGATTCAACGATACATATAATGATAACACTTTGAATCCTTATTACAAACCGTCACCAACGGGCCATACTTGTTTTCAAACTACAAACAGATTACTAAACAAACACTTGGACATAACGAGTTGTGTAGACAACTAGACTAGATGGTCTTGCGAGACATCTACTTACTTGACTTTATATGTTTAGGCATTTAAAGGTTACGGGTTCGGAGAACCTACTACTACTTACTGAATTCCACCGCTTACTACTCGACTCAGGTGAGTCTTACGGCCCCACTTTTACTGTTTTATCTTATTGGGGGAGAAACATGCTACTACTTTTCCTTGAACACAAGTACTAAACTGTTTACTATACCAAACGGAATTGCATGAGTTTACTTACAAACAGAAGTCTCTCCATCATATATCGTTAGTTATGGACTTAAGCGCGAACACTAGTTAATGGATTCATTAGGGAAATGACCCTCCCCACCCGGGGCAGTAGCGCTGCCACGTACTGATTTACACGTAGAAACGGGTGACTACTTATTCGTTACTGATGCTTGCTCAATTACGAGCATGTCACGGGAGCAAACTTAATACTTACGGGTTAAGCTTCGATTATGAGCCTCATGGCAACGGTATAAACTTATTTAATTACATTTGCTGGATTGCAAATACTGGTTTTACGATTGCTGGATTGCAATTGCTGATTTTACGCCTACGGGCATTACTAATGAAATCTCGTGTTCAAAGCTGATATTACTTACAAACCTGTGAGATTCACCAACCTTTTGGTTGACACTTTTTAGCATGTTTTCTCAGGTACCCGGATGGAGTAGGATTACTCCGGGATTTAGCTAGAGTCGCATGATTTCAACACAACTGCATTAACGGAGATTCTTAGCATTATCTTTTGTATATTATGATTATGTAATAGAATCTCCCGCTATACGCGTGGACTCTAGGGGAAACTACATTTTGTATACGAAAACACTAAGTTTTCAAACATTATATCTATGGAATGTAACTAATTTACAAACGTTGCATATAGATGTCGTTTGCTTTATCTTTGTGCTATGATATTTGATTAGTAACACCCCAAACTATGCTTCCGCAAATCATCAAATTTGGGGGTGTTACATCAACAAAATTGACCAAGTGCAGTGTATGCGGAAAAGTGTCTAGATTCAATGAATCTAGAAAACAGTTAACGAAAACTGTTTAATAAAAACCGCCATATTTGGTTATCTTTTTTCTGGCAGAATTTCAAACTCAACACACACATACAAGAACAAAAAAGGGATTCTGATTTTTGGTGCAAGAATCATAATCAAACTCTGCGTTTTATCCCAAAGTAAATTTCTTGAAATCCTGGCATCAATTAGGGTCGAAATATCGCTTTAGGAAAGTGATCTCCATACACGACTCGTAGAGATATCCGGATTGAAATCAAACCCTGTTTCACACAATTTCCCCAACAATCTAAAGCGATATTTCACGTTGATTTCAATGGCTGAATCTGTGAAGGATATGACTTCTAAATTTGCGAAACTTGATAAGTTTGATGGGAACGATTTTAGGAAATGGCAGAAGAAGATGAAATTTCTGTTGACAACACTGAAAGTTGTGTACATTCTGAGTACACCATGTCCGGAGGCACATGAAGAGGAAACGTTGGATCAGACTCGTAAGAGATGCAAGTGGGAAAATGATGATTTCATCTATCGTGGTCATATATTGAATGGTATGTCTGATTCACTCTTTGACATATATTAGAATGTCGAATCTGCAAGGGATTTATGAAATGCTTTGGAGTGTAAGTATATGGCAGAAGATGCTTCTTCTAAGAAGTTTCTGGTTAGTAATTTTAACAATTACAAGATGGTGGATTCACGTTCTGTTATGGAGCAATACCATGAATGCCTTCGAATACTTGGACAGTTTGCACAACATGATATGAAAATGGATGAATCAATCCAGGTTTCATGTATAATCGAAAAATTGCCCCCTTCATGGAAAGACTTCAAGCATAACTTGAAGCATATGAAGGAAGAAGTGACCCTGGTTCAATTGGGTAGTCATTTGCGCATAGAGGAAGATCTAAGGGTGCAAGAAAATGACAATGGAAAGGGCAAGGAAATGGATGGTCCATCTAATGTCAACATGGTGGAGGAACATAAGGCTGGAAAACAGAATAATAAAGGAAAAGGCAAGCGCAAAAATCATGATAACAATGATGATCCTAATAAGAAGTCTAAAAGGACTTGTTGGAAGTGTGGTATGATTGGACACTTCAAGAAGGAATGTCGGGTTAAGAAAGTTGGTAATAAGAATACCAATGGTG
Organism: Helichrysum umbraculigerum; assembly: GCA_949592205.1. Lineage (NCBI taxonomy): Eukaryota > Viridiplantae > Streptophyta > Magnoliopsida > Asterales > Asteraceae > Helichrysum > Helichrysum umbraculigerum. The sequence goes on from CATIUR010000001.1 coordinate 38,150,586, forward strand.
CTAGCACAAGTGGTTCGGGTCAGGGGTCTAAGGACCAAAACCCGAAACAAGGTCAGATTTTGAACAATGACTTTAATTTGACTATAAATTATGTGTCATTTATTTCTGAATCCTTTTATGTGCAGGATGATGATGTTGCTTGGTTTGTTGATTCGGGTGCTAATACTCATGTATGCAAGCATAGGCATTGGTTCAAGACATATGAGCCGGAAGATGGTATATTGCATATGGGGAACGAATCAACAAGTTCTCTTTGTGGTCGTGGAAGTGTTGTTTTAGAATTTAGTTCTGGAAAGACAATAACTTTGTTTAATGTAATTCATGTTCCTAAGATTCGAAAGAATCTTGTGTCTAGTGCTTTGTTGAACAATAGTGGTTATAAGCAGGTTATCGAGTCGGATAAGTTTATCTTGTCCAAGAATAGTGTCTTTGTGGGATTTGGCTACTTATGTAATGGCATGTTTAGACTTAATTTAAATAATTGTGGTAGTGTTAATTCTGCCTTTGTGACATGTTCTAGTGTAAATGATTCCTCATTGTGGCATGCTAGATTAGGTCATGTGCATTACAAAAGAATGATTGAAATGTCAAAGGATGGCTTGATACCAGCTTTTGACATTCACACTGAAAAATGCAAAACATGTATGCTAACTAAAATCACTATACAACCTTTTCAAAGTATAAAACGTTCTTCTGAATTGTTAGAACTAGTACATAGTGATTTGTGTGATTTGCATGCTACTCCCTCTTTAGGTAACAAGAAATACTTTGTCACTTTCATTGATGATGCTTCTAGGTTTGGTTATGTTTATTTGTTGCATTCAAAAGATGAAGCCTTGGATAAATTTAAAATATACAAAACTGAAGTAGAATTGCAACATAACTCTTTGATTAAAAGGCTAAGAACGGATAGGGGAGGTGAATATATTGAACCTAATTATTTCCAATCCGTTGGTATTATTCATGAGACGACTGCTCCATATACTCCCCAACAAAATGGTATATCGGAGAGGAAGAATAGGGTTCTCAAGGAAATGGTTAATTCCATGATGTCCTATTTTGGTTTAAGTAATGGATTTTGGGGGGAAGCCATGTTAACGGCTTGCTATTTGCTTAATAGGGTTCCTAATAAAAGGAGCAAGGTTACACCTTATGAACTTTGGTTCAAGAAAAAGCTAAACTTGAATTATCGTCGTGTTTGGGGTTGTAGGGCAGTTGTAAGACTTCCCGAACCCAAGAAGAAAAGTTTGGGTGAAAGAGGTATAGATTGCATCTTTATTGGATATGCTGAGCATTCCAAGGCGTATAGGTTCTATGTCATTGAACCTAATGATTCTATATCAGTTAACTCTGTGGTTGAATCAAGAGATGCAATTTTTGATGAGAACAGATTCTCATCTATACCTAGACCAAAGGATATGATTCCTAGTACTAGTGGAACTAAGGAAACAGATGAGGTGAAGAGTTCTAAAATGGCTTTAGACAAGTCGCTTGAACTAAGGAAAAGCAAAAGGGGAAGGAAACCAAAATCTTTTGGGCCTAATTTTCAATTATATTTAGTTGAAGGCTCGAGGGATGAAGTTTCTATCCAATATCCTTATTGCTTCAATGTTGAGGAGGATCCAAAAACATTTGAGGAAGCAATGAAGTCTCAAGATGTTGCCTTTTGGAAAGAAGCAATCAATGATGAGACGGATTCCATCATGGGTAACAACACTTGGGTGTTAGCTGATCTACCACCTTGTTGTAAACCTTTGGGTTATAAGTGGATCTTCAAAAGGAAGATGAAAGTTGATGGAACCATTTAGAAATACAAGGCTCGCTTAGTCATTCAAGGTTTTTGACAAAGACCTGGAATTGACTATTTTGATACATATGCACCAGTTGCTCGGATTTCTACTATTAGATTGTTGATTGCCTTGGCTGCAATACATAATCTAGAGATTCACCAAATGGATGTGAAAACTGCATTCTTGAATGGTGATCTGGATGAGGAGGTTTATATGAAACAACCTGAAGGCTTTGTTATGCTTGGAAATGAGCATAAGGTGTGCAAACTTGTTAAATCCTTGTATGGATTGAAGCAAGCACCTAAACAGTGGCATCAGAAATTTGATGAGGTGGTCTTGTCTAGTGGATTCAGTTTGAATCAAGCAGACAAGTGTGTATACAGCAAGTTTGATAATTCTGGTAAAGGAGTAATCATTTGCTTGTATGTTGATGACATGTTGATCTTTGGCACGGATATAGAACAAGTCAATATGACTAAGGAATTCTTGTCATCAAAGTTCTCCATGAAGGATATGGGGGAGGCTGACGTGATCCTAGGCATTAGGATTAAACGTGAGAACAAAGGAATTTCTATTTCACAATCTCATTACATTGAGAAAGTGTTAAAGAAATTTAATTGTTCTGATTGTAGTCCAGTTAGTACACCTATGGATTCTAGTTTGAAACTTATGGTTAATACTGGTGATCCTGTTTCACAACTTGAGTATTCTCAAGTGATTGGATGCTTGATGTATGCCATGACGAGCACAAGGCCCGACATTGCTTATGCAGTGGGAAAGCTTAGTAGATATACTAGTAATCCTAGTACATATCATTGGAAAGCTATAAGGCGGGTGCTTAAATACTTGAAGACAACTATGGATTATAGTTTGTACTACATGGGATATCCTTCAGTGTTAGAAGGATATTGTGATGCAAGTTGGATCACTAATACAGAAGATCATTCTTCTACTAGTGGATGGGTATTCTTGCTAGGGGGAGGTGCCATATCATGGGCTTCCAAGAAGCAAACTTGCATAACCAACTCGACTATGGAATCTGAGTTTGTGGCATTGGCTGCTGCCGGTAAGGAAGCAGAATGGTTAAGGAACTTGATCTATGAGATTCCTTTGTGGCCTAAACCTATATCACCCATCTCTATTCATTGTGATAGTGCTGCTACATTGGCTAAGGCTTATAGTCATATGTACAATGAGAAGTCTAGACACTTAGGTGTTAGACACAGTATGATTCGTGAGTTAATCATGAATGGGGTGATATCGGTTGAATTTGTGAGATCTCAACATAATTTAGCTGATCATTTGACGAAGGGATTAGCTAGAGACTTGGTTAAAAAGTCTGCATTAGGGATGGGATTAAAGTCCATTTAATTTCTAATGGTAGGACACCCAATTCCCTTCTAATGTGGCGTTAGAAGCTGAATTCAATGTGGAAAGCCTACACTTAGAGATTGGAGCACATTGTGTATTACATAACATCCCAAAGGTATGTGCTCGGATCTGCATGAGGGTTAGGTTGAAGTATATCTTCTTAATAGTTCTTTTGAAAAAGTGCAGGTGCAGATGCATGATGAAAAGAGCTGCCTATATGAATGTGAAGTGTGGCCGCTTCAAGAAGCTTAGGACTTTAGCTTTGTATACATTCATGAATGGATATGGACACATGGCCTGTATAGTGTCAGGATTAGTTTTTGTGTAGTCTTGAACTTATGTGTATATTATCTTCAGGTATTCAAATGGGTTGAAGGGTTCAATTCTTAGAACACCCTAATTCTCGAATATTTGGAATGTGTAATGTACTAAGATGAAAATTCAATCTGCGTGACATTTTCATTTATGCATATGTTTGTTTGTGTTTGATTATATTTGCAAAGGCGTTGCACTAAAATGGGGGAGGAATGTTGTATATTTTAGTGCATTGGCGGATTAGTGGACACGGGGTAGGTGATGCGGAGTGCATACCCGGCTAAGTTACTAAATACCGGGCTCAACCAAAATTGCGGGGGTCAAGGGGGCCGCGCCCCCTTGTAAACCGCCATATTTGGTTATCTTTTTTCTGGCAGAATTTCAAACTCAACACACACACACAAGAACAAAAAGGGGATTCTGATTTTTGGTGCAAGAATCATAATCAAACTCTGCGTTTTATCCCAAAGTGAATTTCGTGAAACCCGGGCATCAATTAGGGTTGAAATATCGTTTTAGGAAAGTGATCTTCATACACGACTCGTAGAGATATCCGGATTGAAATCAAACCCTGTTTCACACAATTTCCCCAACAATAACCCGTTCTTACAATTCACAGATCCCGCGCATCAAGCGCGTTACAATAATCTTAAAAGGAAGCCTTGGTGACTTCTTGGACTCTACATTGGCTAACTTTGACAAGGTTAGGTGTCAAAAGTCGGGTTAAACGCCTATTGCAGCCACAAGCTTGGAAAAGGTTCTTTAACATTTAGCAATCACAATATGAAGAGCTCACACTCGAGTTTTATTCGACACTAAAGGTCAAGCAAGTACCACGTGAGCCTGAACAAACAAATCTCAATTTTCGGTTGGGGGAGTTGATAGAGACTGTACTTTGGTTGAGTTTTCTGAAGGGCTACAATTAGGCGATGAATTAAGCGGTTTGACAAAGTTTCCTGATAGAGTTACAACAGCATCATATCGGTCTTAGATTGGTAGAGGGGCATACGATTCTAAATCCACAAAGAGTAGTCATTTACGAGATCCCCTTACTCGCCTTCTTCATCGAGTTATCTCTCAATAAATAAATACATAAGTTCAAGAAAACAAGCCATGGACATGGTCTATAAAACAGTAGCTAAATCTTTCTTTTTAAATGATGACATGGGTGTTGGCTAAAAATGACATATCCATGGCGATTTTTACGATTCACAACTAACTTTCTCAACAAAAACAAATCAAAGCAACAATAATAATTGAACAATTACAAATGCTTATTGACTAACTAGTCGAGTGCTCGACTCGATCCCAGATTTAGTTGTCCTTGGGATAATAGTTGAGATCAACTTCATCCTCAACCTTTAATGATCCATCAACATTGACTCTGTATGGAACGATTGAGTTAGTGAATGCAAAAGATGAAGAGTACCTTGAGCTATCAGCAATTGTGTTACATGCATGTTTAATTAAATACTGATATTTTTTTATTTATATATAACACCCCTCATTTATAATCATTTAAATATAGTAAATCGGAAGCGTAAGTTCAAATAGATAGTCATAATTTACTTCATTGTATCAACATATAAAATTCAACCTTTTCAAAACTATAATTTCTTCAACCGAGGTGTTATATAAAAACATGATGAAACATTATTTTATACAAATCAACTATCAGAGTAGAGCCTCGTAGTCAAACATTCCTTCTAGTCCAACTTCTTGCCCACCCAATATTAAAGCCAAAACCTGCAAGAAGTGTTAATGTGGGGGATTAGCATAACGCTAAGTGAGCAGATAATTAATCAACAGTCTAACTTAGCTCAACAACTTTGTTTACACCAATAACCTTAACCACATATTAGGCGATATAACAATTTGACAATTACACATTTATAACAATTCAACTTTTCAACAAACAACAAGTCAACTATCAACAATATTATTACTAACAACCTAATCATCAATGCAACTAATAAAGTAATAATACGTTACTTGTTGTAACCAAACTCGTTACAACCAAGTTACACCAAGGATTAAAGATCCACTCACCGACCACCTCAGGCATCCACTCAGTAGTCTAATATCACTGAGCCTTCTGCACATCTGAGAATACAATAGAATAACACAAGTTAGTTATTTATCTCAATCTATTTAACATTGCTCCAAAAGATTACCAATAAACTCAATGTATTCAAATCATATGAATTAACATAATCATCATAATTCTCAATATTAAATTCATACTCCTTGAATTATCCACTAATCATGATTAATGTCGTAATGATCAACTATACATCAATTTATTCCAAAAGTATGAATTATCACTTTTAATATCCTTAGTTCACCATCACTTATTGAATTATGATAATTATAATCACCTTATTACCTTAATTCACATTAATCATTGTTAACTAACAAAATCACACCATTAACAAGATTAATAGCTTCCAAAATCAACAATCCATCAAACTCTTTATGCCACCTAATCCTTTTACTCACTTCCACCTTAGGGCTTAGTTTATAATCATGATTTAAGTATTAACTAACCTTCTTAACATGATTTCAAGCTTATAATTCGTGAATACTCACTAATCCATCTCTTTGATCATATGTTCATACAAGATTCTTCATTATTCACTTAGGGTTTCACATATAATCAAGAAGTGATCATCAACTAATCATTGTAGGCTTACTACCATCCTTAGTTCAAGATTAATCATGTTAATTAAATCAAATACTCAAAACCCCATTTCCTAGGGTTATATAATTCATGAAATTAACACTTTTAACATGTTTATGATGATGATGATGGAATGATTAATACATGTTATTAAAGCATAACTCACATCAATTCAGCCATTTGAAACCCTAATTTCGGATTAAAGTTAAGAACATTAAAACCCCAAATTTTTAGGGTTAATAATTCAAAAATTGAAGACTTACAACTTGATTAGAGTGATTAGAAGATGATAATCCTTGATCTTGAAGCTTGAATTCGAATTAGGGAGCCCCAATTTGATGATTTCTTCATGTACTTTATTTTATGTTCTTCATGTATGTGTGTGTATGGTACGCATGTATGTGTGTATATAGATAAATGGTGGAAACAACAAACCGCCTCAAATATATGAGTCTATCATCTAATTGCCTAATTTCATTTTCCGTACTTTTCATTGTCTGAAACTTAAAATCATTTGCGGGGAAATATTATTTTATTTTTCCGTCAACTAAGTTAATTTAAAACAATTAATAATTCATTAGTCACAATAAATTATTTGACTCTTTTACCCATTTATTTTCAACTAGCACAACGAAATTATTTTCTGACACATTTTAATAATAATTCACAGTCAGAAAATATTTAATACTACTAGACCCGAAAACAGGGTGTTACAACTCTCCCCTCCTTAAAGAGATTTCGTCCTCGAAATCTGATCACACTTAATCAATTTATTGAAATAAGATCACTTACTCACTCCCCTTTCAATTCACTAATACTATAGCTCCCATACACTTCTAATCACATATTTACTCATTATTACATGCGCACGAAAGGTGTACAAGTTAAAATAACTTATATATATATATACAACCGTCATGCATACTCTTAATTACATAAAGTCAATGTGTATACATTTAAAATCTACTTACACCAATATGTATTATTTTATCAACTCACACACCACCAGGGTGTATTTCAATTAAACTCACTCAAACACATATATTGTGTCTTAATTTTGTTATCACAAATTACACTATCCAGCAACAAGGGCAACTCATAGTATATGTACACAATTTCAATTCTTTCTTTATGCACATAACCACATGCACATGTTTCTATATATTCCAATGCACAAGCATTACTCCTACATCCTGTCTCTGATAAGTTTAAATGACCACTTACATGACCAGTCATACTTAGTCATCTAACAATTTAAAACACGTAATCACCAGTAGTCAAAGTAACACATATCCATGTGAACATTTCAACTTGACACTATTCACAACAAGTGGTATTGCATACCACAACATGCACATTAACAATAAATGTTCAGCTCAATTTACAACTAGCAATTTAGCTAACAACTTGCTAGAAATTTTCACTTTTGCAACTAGCTGATTACAACTTTACAACTTGTAATTATATATACAACTTGATTATATGAAACTCTTATTCGAAAAGAATCACAATTCATATAATCATAATCACATATAGAATAACCAATAAGCAGTATATAGAGGTCAATTCTTATGGTTAAAACTACTATTATATAATCAACTAGCATCCTATTACACCAATTTGGATGCTAAGACAACACCTGTTAATACCATGTATCATCATCAATGGTATTTCAACAACACAAGGTGCTGTCATTAATCATCTATTCAACAATATTAACACAAAGTATTCACAGTCAACTGACTTCTACTTTGCTTAAATCATCTTTTAATGTTTACTATTAGTAATGCATCCTATATACACATCACTTGTGCAGTACCACATTAGTAACAACAACTTAGTGGTCTATCACTCTTTCATTTTAGTCCATCATTGACTATTTTCAACTACAGGTTAACGTATCTTACCTGTTATTTTAAAACCACTTAACTTTATATGGTATTTAGTGACCTCAACAACTCCATATGAAATGGCATAATATAAATACGTTGGCCAGACGTCGTCATATTATGTCAGTCACACCTCATTCTCAGGCCACTTCGTACCATAAATCTTCAAAGTTATTAATGATTACTCTTATACCTTATAACCCTGATATCCACAATTTACACAACTTGTACAACCTGTGATAGCAAGTATATCACCGCATATTAACTCACTACCATATTTCAACTTATCATTTTAATTACAAACTACCTATATCATTAGGTATGTATAGTCTACATAGACATTCAACACCATTTTCAATATATTATTAACATAGGCACAATGTCTAATACACATACATCAATCAACCTCTTTATTGCCTGATTCCATATTAAGTCACTATTTACATCTCTTACTACTTATGGTACATTGAGTACCAAACACTTCGTCAATGCTAAGTGTCTTATTCAACCTATTTTCATCAATTTATACACCTTTAGTTGATTTACAAATAAGCATTTCATGTTCAACTATCTCATATATACCGGTTCATGCACTTGTATCACAATTTTCTTAAAATACTCAATTCAAAACTTTATAATACCCTAAGTGATTCAATTTCTTTATCACATCTCAATTTATCCACATAATATAGTTCACATTGTTCCATAATCAATGTTTACTAACCCTTGTTAGTAACAATCAACAATACCATTTACTGGTATACTTTGCAGTTAAATAAACCGTCTACAACCGACTCATACACAATGAACCATATAGACCTCTTAAAACAAGTTTTAATATTGCATATAGTCACAGGAATGATCTCTGGGCTCAATGAAACAAAAGCCCAATACAAAACGTAAGCTAGAAGTTCGAAATAAGATTCGAAAAACAATAAAACGCGATTTTCGGGCCCCAAACGGCCCCGAAGTGCCGAAAACTGACAGGGCTCATAGCAAAGCAATGAGCTTTGACCGTTGGGCCGTTTTTGAGTGAACATGTAAATTTCGTCTTAATCTGACACCGAAATTTCTAACGGAAATTCTACGTCAAAAGTTACGTCGAACGTCGAAAAACTTAAAAATTTTATTTATCACATAAACCAGCCACCAGCCGCCGGCTACATGATCAAGCCGCCGGCTACAAGGTCAAGCCGCAGGCTACAAAGTCAAGCCGCCAGCTACAGACCCCAAACAGCCGGGTCCTACACCCTAACCGCCGTGTATAGTAACTTTTTGTGTAACAGAACTAAAGTCACGTTTTAAGTCAAAAGAAGCTACCGGCTTGGGGCATCCAGCCGCCGGTTTGGACCTCCAGCCGCCGGCTATAACCTCCAGCCGCCGGGTCCCATGTCTGCACAGCAGACTGAACATCTTAGTGCAAAAATGCGAATTTCAAACGCGCATATCTCACAAACCGTAAAGAGTTAGGTCATGAAATTTTGCAGGCACCTACACTATGCCAAAATAAAACTTTCCCTTTTTACACTTTTTCAATTTACACATTTTACGAGCAAACGAACGTGTGACTCATTTTAGGCCATTTCCGACCATTTTAGTGGACACGCCATACTCCAAATGGCTTGGTTTCAGACTTCCACTCTTTGCCAACATGTTTCTACATATATTTATGACGTGTGGGCACACTCCTCACCCTCACATACCCATTCTACAAGGTTTTGACTCTTTGACCCGTTTGAGGGTCCAATTGGACACTTTCATCAAATGTCAACCATTTCGATTACCCCAATGCTTTCAACACACATTTTCACTATTTGTGAAACTTAAAATCATTTTAACATTCAACATATACAAATTACTACTTGTTTTAACAGTTTAACATTTAAGTGACCCATTTGGGCACTTTAACAACCCATTTGGGTTTCAACCTATGTATCAACCATTTCATTACCCATTCCACATTCGTTTGACTATTCTAAGTCAAACTAACCTCGTTTCACTATTGGTATCGTATTATCCCCTTAAAACACCAATTCACATTAAGATCATCATTGTTAGACCAATTACAACAAGTTTTCCAATTTCATGATCACTTTGACCTTCACAACTTGTCAACATATATAAAACTTCATATGACCATTTGAACTTTATTAATATTCAATTTTTAATACATAGGTCATATTACCACTGAATCATGATCAATGCTACACATAATCATATAGTCACATTTGCCACCTTATAACATAGTTATTACCGATGTGACTCTATATCATACTCAACTTTGACTTTTCCAAGTCAATACACATATTCCAACAACTAGACTCTTTCTAATTCACATAACAATACGACTCGAAACCTATTAATGGAGAATACCAACATCCCATTAATTTCATCATATCAAGTCACATCAATTCACTTTATCATTTATCAAATAATTCTCTAGCAAGGATCTATAATCACACCTTGCACGTATCAACTTATTTTCACACTGTAGATACACTTAATTTCACATAATACAGCTATTACACCTTAGTCAACAATGTATCTACACCGTTTCAACATTTTGACCGAAATTTTCAATTTCCTTCTTAATTACTCATTAACACCTCTATCATCTTATTAACAAGCAATATTCACCAATCTTATCAGAAATTACCTGGCACATCTAGGCCCACGTGTATTGAGGAATCATTGAGAATACCAATCGGTTCCTCATGTTCCTCCGTCTCTGCAACCAAAACAACAATCTCGCATTTTGTTATAGGTTAGTACACATTCAATAACAACTTTCTCATGCAACCACTAATCCCCACAGCCTGGAATGTTTGACTTGACAAAATTCTAAGTTTGGGATTGAACATCTTATAATGTACAATTCACCCAAACTTATGCTCTGATACCAACTTATAACACCCCTCATTTATAATCATTTAAATATAGTAAATCGGAAGCGTAAGTTCAAATAGATAGTCATAATTTACTTCATTGTATCAACATATAAAATTCAACCTTTTCAAAACTATAATTTCTTCAACCGAGGTGTTATATAAAAACATGATGAAACATTATTTTATACAAATCAACTATCAGAGTAGAGCCTCGTAGTCAAACATTCCTTCTAGTCCAACTTCTTGCCCACCCAATATTAAAGCCAAAACCTGCAAGAAGTGTTAATGTGGGGGATTAGCATAACGCTAAGTGAGCAGATAATTAATCAACAGTCTAACTTAGCTCAACAACTTTGTTTACACCAATAACCTTAACCACATATTAGGCGATATAACAATTTGACAATTACACATTTATAACAATTCAACTTTTCAACAAACAACAAGTCAACTATCAACAATATTATTACTAACAACCTAATCATCAATGCAACTAATAAAGTAATAATACGTTACTTGTTGTAACCAAACTCGTTACAACCAAGTTACACCGAGGATTAAAGATCCACTCACCGACCACCTCAGGCATCCACTCAGTAGTCTAATATCACTGAGCCTTCTGCACATCTGAGAATACAATAGAATAACACAAGTTAGTTATTTATCTCAATCTATTTAACATTGCTCCAAAAGATTACCAATAAACTCAATGTATTCAAATCATATGAATTAACATAATCATCATAATTCTCAATATTAAATTCATACTCCTTGAATTATCCACTAATCATGATTAATGTCGTAATGATCAACTATACATCAATTTATTCCAAAAGTATGAATTATCACTTTTAATATCCTTAGTTCACCATCACTTATTGAATTATGATAATTATAATCACCTTATTACCTTAATTCACATTAATCATTGTTAACTAACAAAATTACACCATTAACAAGATTAATAGCTTCCAAAATCAACAATCCATCAAACTCTTTATGCCACCTAATCCTTTTACTCACTTCCACCTTAGGGCTTAGTTTATAATCATGATTTAAGTATCAACTAACCTTCTTAACATGATTTCAAGCTTATAATTCGTGAATACTCACTAATCCATCTCTTTGATCATATGTTCATACAAGATTCTTCATTATTCACTTAGGGTTTCACATATAATCAAGAAGTGATCATCAACTAATCATTGTAGGCTTACTACCATCCTTAGTTCAAGATTAATCATGTTAATTAAATCAAATACTCAAAACCCCATTTCCTAGGGTTATATAATCCACGAAATTAACACTTTTAACATGTTTATGATGATGATGATGGAATGATTAATACATATTATTAAAGCATAACTCACATCAATTCAACCATTTGAAACCCTAATTTCGGATTAAAGTTAAGAACATTAAAACCCCCAATTTTTAGGGTTAATAATTCAAAAATTGAAGACTTACAACTTGATTAGAGTGATTAGAAGATGATAATCCTTGATCTTGAAGCTTGAATTCGAATTAGGGAGCCCCAATTTGATGATTTCTTCATGTATTTGATTTTATGTTCTTCATGTATGTGTGTGTATGGTACGCATGTATGTGTGTATATAGATAAATGGTGGAAACAACAAACCGCCTCAAATATATGAGTCTATCATCTAATTGCCTAATTTCATTTCCCGTACTTTTCATTGTCTGGAACTTAAAATCATTTGCGGGGAAATATTATTTTATTTTTCCGTCAACTAAGTTAATTTAAAACAATTAATAATTTATTAGTCACAATAAATTATTTGACTCTTTTACCCATTTATTTTCAACTAGCACAACGAAATTATTTTCTGACACATTTTAATAATAATTCACAGTCAGAAAATATTTAATACTACTAGACCCGAAAACTGGGTGTTACATTATATCTTGGAGTGGCAGATTATATACTTTAGGTTAACTCATCAACTCATCAGTAAAAGAGTAATAATTATTTATATCTTGGAGTGGCAGATTATATACTTTAGGTTTACTCATCAACTCATCAGTAAAAGAGTAATAATTAAGAAATAGATGACATATGTGTTTGTGTAATTAAGTAACTTATTTGAACGATAATGAAACATTTATGTTTATTACCTTCATTTATTAGATTTTGGAAGTGGAATTGGTTGATAATAACGAGGTTTGAATTTCCCGTCGTATAAGACGGGATGGTTAAAATTATTGATTTTAGGTTAAATGGAAAATTTTACCACTTAACTCGCATCAAAACGGCGATTTTGCCATCTAAATTTTCAAAGACTAATTTTTGTCATACAGCTTAAGGAGTTATTGTAGATTTTTCATTCAACGCTACTTACATAGTTGCATTGTATTATTGAAACAAATAATATTAAACTTATTATTTAAAAATGTAACGTAATAATATATGTACCTATTTTAGTGTGAGTGTTTGTACCGATATATGTATACATTATATTTATATTTTGGACAATACTAAACATAGCTCTATGGGCTAATTTATATACATTATATTTATATTTTGAACAACTTCGGAACTAGTATAAAATGAAAGATGGATAATAATTATAAGACGGAGAGAGTTTATGTATAATGTAAAAATAGTTAATTATTATGTAAGGATGATGACGCGTATACTACTAAAAAATTCTTCATATATCTTGTTCTTCACGATGTTGTACATTACTGTAAAAAGTTAGTGGTGTACAACGAATTTTTATTGGTGTAAGAATCATTTTCCATTATGTAATGATTTGTAAATAGGGTTTGATGCCGACATGCGTCCAGAGTCATCCTTCATTACTATTACTATTACTACTCATATCAATTGGGAACCTCTATGAATAGTAACTCTTTTGTTTTATTCTAAACTTAAAATTGTAGATAACTTACATGTATATCAAAATGTTAATGATTAAATGAGTAGATTAGGTGGTTAGTCACAAATTCATTTGAACATGTGATGCAAGTTCAACACATGTAGTTGACATTTTTATTTCTTTCATTAGTGTTTTTTTTTTTTTTTTAACATGTCAATTTTTCAATTTTAATATTTCTTTCATTAGTTTTTTTTTAAACATGTGAATTTTACATTTTGAATATCTCTTTCATTAGGTTATAGTTAGTCTAACATAGTTTCAGCTTACACTAACTTTAAATTATGTGAGCTAATACGTAACCGGTGAGTTACTAAGAATTTTAAACTTGTATGCAAAATTTAATATATAAATAAAGTAAGCTCTAATATATGTTTTCAAATACAATTTCACATGCAAAATAACTACGAACGCATACATTTGTTTGATACGAAATTTGAACGAACACTCTATATGTTTTAAAAAAATATTATTCTAAATGTTCTCTTATTTAAAATCAAGTATACATGATATATCAAAATAGATATAAATGGTATTTTATCCCGGCGCGAAGCGCGGGCAATAATCATCTAGTTATGTTCATATATACCATAAAAAGAAAACAAGAGAAAGAAAATGTATATGTCAATTTTATTTAGGTACATCTAATTGTGAAAATTGATACTCTTTGCGTCCCAAAATTAATTTTCTATATTTCCTTTTAACGACATTTCAAAATAAATGTTCACACTCAAAAGTAGAATGTCAATCTTACCATAATATACTTCCACTTGTACTTTTTCTGAAAAATTGTTTACATAGAAGAAATGATAAAATAGATGTTTTAATGTTAGAAGATGGAATAATTGTACTTTTCGAAAACTGTGTGACACCTTTATAGTTTACGGACGAATGAGTATACGAAAATAACATATTAAAATCGAAATCATGACTTCTGAACACTATTCACATCCTTTATCCTTGGTCAATAATATTTCCACCCGTAAAAATGATATTTCCACCAAAACTGTGCAGTAAGCAGTTGTACTATATGCATAAATAGTTATACATAATGGTGGATCTCTCATTTTTAATGGTGGAAATATCAATGCCCTTTATCCTTTATCTATATAAAAAGTTGAAATATTACCAAAACACATACACTTTAAAAGCGAAGTGTACAAATAATAAAATAAGGTATAAGAGATGGTAGCTTTTATCACTTTTGATGAAAGGAAAAGAAACTTTTGATTTTGTACACCTAAAGATGATGTAAAGAAGCTCTTATAAAAAGATATCATCACATGGAAGCTTGAGAAGCTAAAAGGCCCTTAGATTTAATAAATACGATCAAAGGTTTCAAGTATTTTCTATAAAGTCTTCACTTGTTTAATTAGCTTTTCCATTTAAGAAGATAATAAAGAATATTTGTTTGACTGAGAACTTGCAAAAATATTATTAGACTCCTCCCAACCCGTGTCGTCGGTTCTCGTCGGCTCCCAACCGACAGGGAAGGCACCGATCCGTCGGTTGCCATCGTCGGTTTCCTCCTTCGGTTAACCGAAGTGCACCGTCGGTTTTTGTGGGCCCCATTTAATTGTTTTTTTTTTGTTTGTTACCGTTGGAAAAAGGAAATTAAAAAAATGCCGTTAGCATGGAGCGTCCCATTTTTTTAATTTTTTTTTTAAAAACTCCCCACTTTTACCTATAAATACACTCTACATTACACAACAAATTCTCTCAATTCCACCAACTCTCTCACACAACAATCCTCACAATTTCTTTACAATTCAAAAACCACACTTTACCTCAAAACCTCTCTCAAAAAAATGTCCAAAAACAACAAATCAACAACTAAAAATAAAAAAAGAGATCAACAAAATATTGCCAAAGATATGTGGCAAAATTTGTTGAATAACCCGTTACCAAACCCGACTTCACCAAACACTCAAGCTTCCGATTAGATTACTTTATAATTCTAGTATTTTTTAAATTATCGTACTTTTTAATTTAAAGGATTTCTCGTAATTTTTATTTTTTTAGGAAATGTAGCTTTTTATTTTTAAGTTTATTGTTCTTTTAATTTTTTAGGAATTGTTGTAATTTTTTATTTTCAATGAAATGTGTTTTATTTAAATTATTGTATTTTAATTGATTAAAAAATTGGTCAGTGGGTCCCAGGAAAATGAAGTGATGGATCAGGGATGGGAGGGGTCTGTCAGTTTAAGTCAGTTTTCTGAAAAAGCTGACGTGGCGTTGACGAGGCTCTGTCAGTTTCAGTCAGTTAGTTTTTGGGTTGGGAGGAGTCTTAAGAATTCTTCATCAATGAATATCAACAACTAATAATTATATAGAGAAAGAAACAAGATGGATAATCATTTAAGGAATATCTTATTTTTTATATATCATGTGAAGATGAAGATGGTAATGATGATTTTTGAACACAATATATTTATGCATATGATAATCTAGTCTTACAGAATCATTGTTGGGGTTTGGGTGAGATGCTTGTGACAACTTCATTGAGTGTTATATTTTTTTATTAAGATGCAGAAAAAGATACTATATTTTCCGTCTATTTCAATTTACGGTATATAATTTTTAATTTTTTAATCTAAGGTATCGAATTTTCAATTTGTAGTCAAGTTAGGGACATGTATTACGTGAAATTGTACACATGACGAGTTGTCGGATAACAATGTTATCCTTGTGATTAATATCCCTCGATCAATTTTAAAAAATTATTGAGTGAAAAGAGAGATAGTGGTAAAGAGTTTTTAGTATTCTTTATAATTGTCAAGGGATATTAATCGTTCAAGTAGACATGTTATTTATAGAGAAGAAATTCGGTGACAACTCGTCATTTGTGTAATTTCATGTAAAACATGTCCCTTACTTGACTACAAATTGAGAATTCGTTACCTTAAATTTAGAAATATAAAGTTGTGTACTTTAAATTGAAATAGATGAAAACTATGGTACATTTTTTTGGAACTTAAGACTTGTTTTGTCTATTTGATAGAGTATTCTCGGAACTTAAGACTTAAATTGGGTAAAAAAACATTAACTTTTTCTACAATAGACTATTTGTATTTGTCACTCACACGTGAGGCTTGTGAATGTACAAAGTCTATAGTTCCTAAAAACTTCTAACATCAAAAGCTATTTTCATTGGTCAAAGGCATTTGGCCTAGCAGTATGTTGGGAGTCCATCAATTTGGACGTTGTGGGTTCGAGTCTCGGTAGAGACAAAATGCATATATATTATGTGTGAATTTCATTGTAAATATATGTGTGATAAAAAGAAAAGGCAAAGAAGCTATTTTCATTGGATTTGTAAATTTTTAAGACGGGTCATAAAAACCTTAGTAATAAACACCACGGCATTCGCCAACACATATTGCCACACGTTTACCTGCGTCAATGCCGGAAGACAAGGGAACTGCAATTTCCCAGCACTAGCGCAAGAGTGCACCAGAGCTTTCTGCTAGACATGAATACACTGCTATAGGGACCGAGTATTGACTAGCTCCAATGGTCTATAACTTTGCATATCTGTCAAGGAGTTTTCTATATATGTGTGTTAAGGTTTCTAACTTCAGATACCCGCAAAAAAAGTTTAACATCCACAAATGACATGTCGTGTGTCAAATGAGAGGATTTTGGTGGAAGTTTATTGAGAAAGAGCAATTGGTTTATTCGGTTGGTAGATGAAGTATTTGTGTGATTTCCTCCTTGATTAAACTCAGATGGGGACTCGACTTTTACTTAGAAAACGCTACAATCACAAACAACGTTTTGAGTACTGAGCCCAACATTTCAGTAGTAGTGTCTAGCGCAACGTGAACAACACTGAACCACTCCATATGCTCTTACAATTTGACGTAGAAATTAAGAGAAGAATTGAACACAAACAAATGGTAGCCTAATGCTGATTAATATTAATGAGCGACATGTGGTGGTTAATTGATATAATTGTTTGTATTATTATCAACAAGGATCGTATTTATGGAACTTGGTTAATTATAATTGAAACATAAAGGTTCGTTTTCTAATGGAGAGCTACAAGAACCTGATTGATAGAACATATAAAAGTAGCAGAGAAGTTAAAAATGCATCACTCCCTTTCTAAACTCTACCTATACATTTTACATAATCTAACCTATAGGATGATTTACACCCAGGGCAGTGGATGCATACCCAGTTAGGAATGAGGAATCTACCTAAATTTTGAGGAGAAAAAAAGGTGGGGTGTGATGTACATTGGCCCCACCAATGTGGGTATGCTCTTGTGGTAGTCAATGATCTTTTGAAGAATCAAATAATTAAACAGAATTACTCCACCAAAAATTTGAAATCTGGATTTTCTACAAGAGCACAAGTAGGTTTCATCTCTGCAAAATCTTTTTCATGGATGAAGTTGATAAGATCGTCAACTGAAAATGGAATGCTGCATATAGATAAAGGAAAATTGGTTTATGGACACTATTTAACATTGTAATTGTGTATAATTGTATTGTATCTTATCGCTTACCAGGGATCGTCTTCCAGCAAAAAAGAGTTATTTTCAGAATCCTCCGAACCATCGCAATGAACTTTTAAGGTGGATATAACCTGCACACAGCTGAGAGGGTCAGAAAGAATTTTCACAAACAGAACAAAACAGTAAAGATTGGTGGAGGTGGCAAGATGAGGGTCAGGAAGGTTGGGTAATGGGTCCAAACAGGTTTGGGTTGAAACCAGCCATTGTTTGTATGGCTTGAAATGGGTCAGCTCAGCATGGGGCCAAAACAACTGTTTAGTTGAAATAGTTTAAGAGATTGTATATATTAAATATGGACTTTGGGCAACTTTTAACCCAATTTGACCCATTTACCTAAAACAACAAATTATATTACCCTCTTGAGATTAAACACATCCCAAATCAACTCATGCATAAGTAAATGGATCGAAGTTGTCACCTAGGAAACCTCTAAACTCAGGAGAGTAAAACAAATTAAGTGACAGTTATAGCTTTTTTGTTCTTACCGCGGGGTCTACACTCTTAGTATGGTAATTATCATCCCAGTAAAGTGTACAAATTCTGTAAAGTTGATGAAGATTTAGAATCTGAAACAAAGTGCACCACTTGTGTTATTACCAAGAATATAGAAAAATGCCACCTGGATGCTAGTTAACATAATAACCACAAACACATGGATTCTTACAGGGCATAAATCAGTTGTGAGGTCATCATAGGAAATTCTAGACTTCTGGTGTATGACCTGTGGAATGAAAGTAGCAAAAGATTTTAATAACACCTAGTTTCTTAATCATAAGACATTGATTTGAAGATTCACGGTTATGACTGTATCCTACATATTTAACATGATTGGGAGTAGAAGGCATGTCAATAAAACAAGATATTTTCAAAATGATTTATATTTACAGAAATGTGATAGATACAAAAGCCAAATCTGGAAGAAGAAAACTACATAGAATATAGCAATAAGTATGGAAAATAATACATACCAGGAATCCAACTGCCTGCCTGACGTGCTTAAGCTCATCCCACGATGAGTCTGAATACTGATTTAATGAAAGTAATTAGAGCTGTGTACAGTAAGTCCAAGCAATATAAGTGTTTCCTAAGTTTAAATCAATGAATACCTCTTCGGTGGCATGACTACACCAAAGTTCTAACTCAGCTAACCCTGCTTTTACATATTCCCCGTGGCTAAATGTGCAGCATTCTCGACGAAGAAGAAGGCTAAGGTGGCATAGAAAAAGAGATTACACTACGAAAATAGATGTACTATTTTCAAGATTAAACTTCCATCAAAAGCATAGCATTACCTGTTAAAAAGCTGCACATTGATGTAAGCGAATACTTGATTGAAGATTTTTTGATCAAGAACTGTTGGCACCTGTTACAATCTTGTTTGATGAGTAGGCATGCAGGACTTTTGATCAATGATTAGATTGAAAAAGAAATAAAGATTGCATACATGGTAGTCTTCCAAAGTTTTGAGCATGCTATTTAGGCTTTCAATGACACGTTGCCAGAAAACAGATGGAGGAGTGTCACATTTTGATTGTTGTGCTGCCTGAATTATTTAGGAAATAAATATTTGCATAGTAAGTTGCCTAAGATTGGAATAAAATTCATTATAACTTCCTAGGTACCTGGATACAAGAAGATAGATGTGTTGACAATTCCTTCTTTAAATTGTCACGAATAATTCCATATATTTTTTCTACATAAGCAGTTAATTGCTGCTTAAAAAGCAAAGCTGGGTACTTGGCATCCACTTGGCGCACTATTTCAAGGTTGGAATATGACGGGGATTTGCGAAAGCTCTACAAATATCAATTCAAAATATAGTTTATAAGCTTCAAATTATTAAATTGACAAATGAAATTGATGTCATGAGTTAATGTAAGGTGTATAGAAGAAGTAAGTACTTGTGCCATCCTTCCAAATATTGATGTTGGCTGAGGAGGTTTCCCTGAGTTAGGACTTAAACTCTTCTGAAGCAAAAATAGCAATGAAGATGTGGCAGATAGCCAATAAGCCATATGCTCATTGTCTTCTTCTTTCTGGGAAAGTCGAAGCAGTCAATCAAAAAAGTTTGTTTGGAGGCTACTTATATAAAGGAAATGTAGTTAAAATATATAACATAGCGAGCTAAGTGCATAAATAGTGTTTTATCTTTTTGAACATGTTTGTGTGTTGAATGTAGCATATTTCCTACCTGGATTGCAGAACCGAACACTGTGATCAGGCGATCAAACACATTAGTTCTTTCTGCTTCAAAAACTTTCCAGTGAAGAAGGCTTTTGTATACAATATACGTAACAACTGGCTTTCCATTATTGAACCCAAGATCTTCAGTAGATGCTTTGATAAGAGTATCAACGTTCTCCTGTACCACATATATACAATTGGCTCACTAACTCTTTGAAAATGCACTACTATATTACAGAGAAAACAAAATTCTCTATTCGATATATCTTTTTGTACATGATGCATGCAAGATATTCCTGAATATTAGAATCAGATGGTGTAAAGAATAACTATGACTTCAAACTGATGTTAATTGGTAGAAATATGAACATGCACGTATCAGTTGTAAATTTTAGGCACTCTATTGCGATACTTCCATAAAATCCAGTTCATATACATACACGGTGTTTGTCAATAGCTGACTGCCTCAATGAACTGTCAAATCTCTTCATACTTGTGGAACTGTTCTGCGGTTCCTGCAGTTTACGGAATTGTTCTTTAGATTAAATAAGAAAGTATTATAGATAAAAAGCCTTTTGGAAGGTTACAAAGACTGAATCCTATGACTTACAAGGTGGCCGTTCTCTGGACCAGGACCAGCAACCTGACTCTGCAAGACATTATGAATTATGATAAACATAATAAGAAATACTTTTACAAATTGTCCAATTAAGAAATTGTTATACTCTGGCATTTAACCTTGGAAGAAAACGAGAAACGCCTTTTGGAAGCTGATGAAGTTAGCATGACTTGTTGTCGAAGAATCTGTTCCTCGGTCTCCATTTCGTTGATCTTTTCTTGAAGCCTAAAGTAAGAAAATGACATGAGGAACCACATAATCAAACACAAGTTTCCACTTCAAATCCATACATTAGAGATATGAGTAATGATCCTCTAATATTAGAAGTACTGAGAAAGATAGTCAAACAATATTTCTATAACCTTTGCATTGTGGTTTTCATCTCGAGTATCTTTAATTCTGCTTCCTGGGACTGTTTCAACCTCTCTTCACTCAACTTGTTAGTCTCTTCATATTTACTCTCTGTTTCATCAACTTTCTGTTCCAGTGAACTAACCATGTCCTGCATGTGTTCCAAAAGTCATGCAAAACTCAAAATTTAGGTGATACTAGAGGTCACAAAGTGGGAGGGTCAGGTAACGAATAAAATTGGGTGATTAATTCATGCAAAGCGCTTTGGGTTGATCCACAAATAGTTTCGAGTCCAGTATCTTTAAAAGTTTTAGTAATAATGTAAGTTTTTGAACAAATCAAAAATACACTTTGGACCCGTTCTCCTATTAGCTATAACTAGGTTTGACCTGTTAGAGATTAGACATAACCCAAATCAACCCATTCATTGGTAAAGTGGTTGAAATTACCACCTCAAGTGATAACCTTCGATGCCTCAAAATTGGGATAGAAGTAAACAACAACATTAACAGAATAAGCAATCTGTGACTTTATAAACTCGACCTTGAGTGTCTCATTTTCTGCAGTAAGCTTATCAACTATCTCCATGCTTGAAGCATCTTTCTCTGAACGAGCTTGCTCAATTTTTTTCTTTGCAGCCTCTCGTTCCTTCTGCATCAATTCTTTAGTTTGCTGTGATTGAGCTTTCATCTCTTCCACAACAGACTTCAATTTTGCAGTCTCCTGATTTTTAGCTTCCTCCACATCAGCCTACAAAAGTTGGAGAAAATGTCACGAAAAGACAAGGAAGCAAGATATAATAAAAATATCAATGACTACCAGGTCTCGTAAACACCATATTATTTCCTTTATCCCTTATATCGTCAGCCTTCTTTATAATTTGTATAGATTTTCTCCCATCGTTATTCCCTTTTATGGCCAGAGGTGCAAAACCTTACTTGTTAGAGTCTTCCTTTTGTCTAAACAAAAAGGACGTTTGGTGACAGATGTTTTATATTACTCTATCCTTTAGAAAAAAGTTCAATATTCTTTTGTTTGATACTTCAATGTCATATCATGACAAAGAAGCACATTATAACATGACAGACATAATAGTAACTTCATAAAATAAGTTTCTTGCACATTATAGTTAAATTTATGAGTTTTGCTAACCGTAGCCCATAACGGTGCTTAAGAGGATAACTTCCAACCACCGAATGATTATGATTGAATGATAACTAATAGAAAGAGAATATCATAACCAGCGGTTGATTATCATTGGATGAAATTGTTCCTTACAACCAACCACCTCATAGTGGTAATGGAAAGTACGCTCTTAGCTGTTGTCATTGGCTGTGGTTAGGATAAACCGGAATTTACAAGGGTACTTGCAAGTGATAGACGAAATAACCAAGTTGAGGAATATATTGACTAAACACGTAATAAAAATATTTAGTTAATTGAGCATAAAGATACTTACTCTAATCCGTTTCTCCAGTTGCAATCTCCAGGTCAGTTCTTCAACTTCTTTTTCTAGTTTAGATTTGGCTTCTTGTAGAGCACCAGTTTCCCTTGAAGCCTGCATAACAGAAAGAATTTATAAGTTTTGCATTTGCAAGTACCTAGTTGGTGCATGCGTAACAAGGATTTTAGAAAACACCTATCAACTCTATGTTCATTCAATTTCAATAATGTACAATAAGATAATTTAAAAGAACCGGCAGGAAAAGCGGTAAATGATTGTATATAGAGGTGGAAATCTGTGCGGGTTGGACAGGTTGGGTACTGTGTCAAAGAATGGTTGAATTTTAAAGGGTCCAAACGGTGCAGGCTGACCCGTAAACAACTTTTTGTCTAATCAATTTTTATTATTTTTATAATCATTCTTTAGATAAAAATTACCCAGATAATGTATTAGAATGATAAAATCTGAAATCTAAATCTTCATACAAAAAGATGCAAGGGGTCACAGCTTCTGTAATCTGATCAAACCATCAAGAAAACAATCTAATGATGAAAATATCAGTTACAGACTCTGTTGTAATCTTATTAAACCATCAATCAAGTGCACTATAACTGCAACATTATGAGGTCTAACAATCTAATTATGTCTCCAGTTAGGTGTGCTTAAAGCACTATCAGACCTATTAAATGATAGCCTTCTTTTTCTCACTATTGTGTAACTCCCAAAATAAAATACATATTAGGTTCAAAGGATGTTTTGAATAAAGCTAAACCAAATTTCAAAGGGGAAAAAGAAGTGTACCACAATTGTTTTTCTAAAACTTTTTATGAAACCTAACTGCCAAAGAAGTTAAAAACGAATGTAAATACAGTTACCATTCTAAGCTTCCTTAGTTCTCTGCGAGCAAGTCTTGCTCTCCAGAAAGATTGAGTGGATATTGCTGCTTTTTTCAACCTACAATAACGATGCCGCGCCAGATATTGTCGGCATTGTCTCTGCAAGGTGTTTGTTCATAGAGTGTATCAGAAAAGTGATCACGTAAACCTTTAAACCTCAAAACTGTGAAGTGTATGTTATAAGATATAATAGAAGCAACATTAATACTTTCTGTCGAAATCAAATTGCATACTAATGCAGTTATCTGCACAGAGAGCAGGAACTGGGTTTTTTAGGATCAGCAAACAGAAAAATTAGCCAAAAATTATTTAGGAGTTCATGAGCGCAGATAATCCTAAGGGTCATAAAGGGTTGGTAGTGACAGGAGCCTTTTCTTGTCTTTTCTAACGCATCATAAAAGATGAGGAAAGCGTAATGACTCATAAATTATGCCTCAGTCTGTCACAAATGCCAGTATACCTGGAGAATGACTGCTGCTGTTTCTCTTTTTTTATAGCGATACTCATTGCGTGCAGTCATTCCACGCATCCCACCTTGAATTCTTATAGCCGAAGAAAATAGAACTTTGTAAGCTTTTCTCTTAAGAAACATGCGTCCATCTTTCTGCAGTCTCAGACACGCTACTTCTCTCTTTCGGTTCTCAAAATGATAACGTCCAACTTGCCCTGCACTCATTTATTAAAAGGAACAAAGAAATAATCAAAGGTTAATACATTCACTCAACTCATTTACATATACAGATGATTTGAGACCAATGTATACCTCTACACATAGCTTGTATATGTATAGATGAAGATTTTAACGAGTTAAACTTCTTGCGTGCAGAATAGGTGAGAAATTTTCTCTGGACTTTGCTAGCAGATCTTCCCAAAACTTCACTTCTTCGAGCATCTAGTTCTGCCATCTGACCAGCTCTTAGAAATACTTTAGTTTTACCAATCTGCAATTATATGAATATTGCAACTGTAAGAATGTTTTGACAACGAAAATATTAGTAACACAAAACAACAGCTCCACAAGCGTTTTCCCATCTAATTTGAATAGGTACAATAACAGTTAATGTTTCCATTGAGCCTGAGACGGAAATCAACCATTAAGAGCACAAAAACAATCTTACATGCAGAGGGAAGAAATAAAATTCAGCTTTACGACAGCAGAAAGACAAAATAAGTAAACGGGGGGGTTTTAAAATGCTACACATCAAGATAGGATATCGTCAAGGTAAATACAGGGTGCTTCACTTGCAAAAAAACAAATTCTATTGGCGTATATTTTAAGCAATGTGATTTGTTATACAAAACAAAAGTTATTCATATACAACAAATAATTGTAGTTTGACAATTTACCCTCACATTTTAAGAAAAAACAAAAAAAGTTTTTCAGATGTAACTGTAGAATTGTCAAAACAGAAATCTAATTATCATTTTTGAATATCTTTCTGCTGTGTACAAATAATCTCCCTAGATTTAACAGGTGGAAAATCCAATGTACTATTACCTCCACTTCAAGTACATGTAGTACTCCTTAACCCAGCAAGAAAATCAAATTTCTTGCTCCCACTTCACAAAGGAGAGAACACATCCACGTGACCGTTATTTGTTAAACAGCATATTACAATAAATAAATTAGTAGTAAAAAGTAATCAACTTTGGCCCATATTATGTTTGAGTAACACACTTTGTTTGCACTCATATAAAAGTCTTAAACTTCCGTTTAGTTTTCATTTAGGGTCAAATTTACCAACACACCAGTTGCCATGTCATTATTTTGACCAGGTAATGGTCATATTGTCTTTAATAAATAATTAGAGGTTTAAAAGAACCTTTTGTTAAAGTTCAATCTTTTTGTGGGTCCAAAGAAAATATGTTTACCCAAAATAGGAATCGGACCAAAGTTGGTTAATTGTTTGTTTAAAATTAATTCTCAAACAGAGAAAAGATTGCTTTGCATGTTTGGTTCGAGCAGAAGAAGATCTTGATATATACACAAATCCATGAAAGGAAAGAATTCAGTACCTGATAACCTTCAACCTTTGCTTTCTCTAGAAGCAACTTCGCAGTCTTGATATCATCGGTGCTGCAGTCAATATCAGATACTTTAAAAAATGATTCCAAACATAGGTTGAGAGACTATCATTAATTCTATCTTTGTGTTTTACCATATTATCAGTATGAAAATACTTAAATCACATACAAAGGAACAGTATCTGGAAGGAACATATAAAACCACCTTTTTTTCACATCCTCAGGTGAAAAGATTTTGAAGCGGTGAATAAACTCTTTAAAAGGTTTACGTGTAGGAAATCCAGCCATACTGATCCTAATCGCCTCCATAACTCCCTAGAACAACATGAATTTGCAGATCTCAACATATATGTATATACAATAGGAGTTATATGATAGATTCTAGGTGTTAACTTACACCACACCGTAGTTGTTGCAGTATATTTTGATTCTCAAAGATGGAAGGCTTTAAAAGATTGTTCGGCTTTACACAACGAATGTAATGTGGCTCTGTGTGACTGAGTGTCTCAAGCAATGATTGTAGTTGTTGCTGTAAAGATAACACATGAGAAATTGAGCTGAATTACAGAAAGCAAGTGCATTGGTGTCTTTGGTGAATCAGAATAACTTATACCTTGAACCGGGTACCTATTGATGAAAACTTTGATGTTTTAGATGACTCTTCTGGTTGAGGTGGGAATAAGCCTGCGACAAAGGAGCATTTTGAAGCATTTAAGAGCACTTGCTGTTCTGCAATAACGTAGTCCTTGTTCTTATCCAAGAAAAACTCAGTTTGATACGTGACCTGAAATTAGAACATCGTCCTTTAGGTATCTTTGGACATTTCAATTTTCTTAAGATATTAATGTCTATATTGCAGTACTAGAGTTGGATGAAAATACAGTAATTTCTGGAAATCAACTTGTCAAATGCACAAGATTTAAAAAACATACCTCGCCAGCATAATGATCGATGTTAAATGCTGAGTTGGAAAGCTTTGGCTTACTGAAACGTTTATGATCTTTGAACGTTTGGAAAAGCTTTTCAGCAAAGGTTTCATGTGTGGATCTCGGAAACATGCTGCATAAAAAATGATATCTTATGATCAATTCTAAAAATGTCATAACATGGTTCTCATTTATCAAAAATTGGTACACAATATTATTGTTCATGCACTAACGGACTATATTGTCAACTTCACACAGAAAAGGATTTGTGTCATCAACCCAAAACATTGTTTAACCTCAGTCAAACTGATGATAAATCACCAACAAGGCAAAGAAATATATAAATGCAAATATGCAAATTTATAGAATGCCTGCATACCAAGCCTCATCCAAAAGAGCAAGAATTCCTCCAGGTTTCTGAAGCAAGTAAAATAAAAAACTCAGTTAGACTAATACAGGAGCCTAAACATATAGTGTATAATTTTCAGAGCATTAAACAGCATAAAAGACCTGCATAGTAGACTATTAAATCAGGTTGGGAAACTTTTTTAGTAATAATGCACATGTTGAAAATGAGATTTAGGATGTGATGGTGAGGCAGCAAATAGGAGGTGGGGGGGGAATCTGAAAATGCACAGACCTTCTCTATAAGATCTAGAATATCTTGATTGTCCACAAACTCTATGTAACTCCAATCGATTTCCTCTTTAGTATACTCTTCTTGCTCCATCTTGAAAACATGCTGAGAAAAGGATATTGATATGCCCGATATAATGTCAGACTATTATGCTTGCTTAACAGAATTTATAGCAGAAAAATACTTGTACTTTTTTCAGATACCTGATTAAAATGTTGCTGAAGTTTCTCATTAGTCAGATTGATACAAAATTGCTCAAAACTGCATAGGGTCATTGTGGTTTTAAGTTAAAAATAGAATATACAACATGATAGGCGACATATTAAACTTAAGATTTTAAGGTAGAGAAACTGTATGTTCAATGGATGGGATTTGTAATGCCTATAAAAACCCAGGGCTTTCATACAGTGGTCTGCAAGACATAACCTATTTTATATGATGAAAACAAAAGCGTACCAGTTAAGCACCTGTTTGTCTTGAAACTTTCAAATCCATAGATGTCCAGAACTCCAATTAAATGTTTTGACCCTGAATCTTGACCAATAGACTCATTAATCCTGCCTACAATCCTGATTCATGCAGCAATAAGGAACATGAGATATAAACTAAACCAAAAATATAAAGGTACAATAACTATCTTCCATTTGGATCAACTATACCAGTCAAATAATCGTGTATAAACTATTTTTGCCAAAGCATCTCTATTCAAAGCTGCAGCATTTGGATCAAGCGACTTTTTGATGCTCTCATCACGAGTTACAATGACACGTTTGCAGAAGGAATCTTCAAGAGCCTCCACATCGCACCTGAATATGGGTCATGTATATCAGCATTGCATTTTACCAGCTGTAAAATTGGGATCTATAGTGAATAACTTTTCTATGCCATTACAAACACCAAATAAAAACTTTACATGAAAAGTTCCGCTGCTGTTTTTAGATGAAATCGAGATTGATCATCCTTAGGTTTAGATGAATCTGGTTCGTTGTCCTTAACAAACTCAATATTTCCTAGATGGAGAATTGCAGCCACAATACGAAATATAGCCTCCTGTAAGAAAGAAGAGATTTGGATCAGCTTTTTGATTTTAGTGGTATCACATGATATCATAAAAACTCAATATTTCAATATTTCCTAGATGGAGAATTGCAGCCACATATACAAGTACCTACCTGCTCATCATGAGAGATCCCAACAACATCCATAGCCTTTCTTGTTGCATGGTACTCTTTAGCCTCATCGATTCCATTCAGTTCAAAACAGTTTGTTTGATTAAGGTAATGAAAGGTGTTGGGCTTTCCCAATTTATATTTTTCAGACACCTGAATGATGTTACAGATAAAGCAGTTATAAATGGTGATGGACTAACGTGAGCTCAGGAATGCACACTATGGTTAAGATAATCTCTAAGTTATTAGAAATCAGAACGAGAGGATAGTTTGATGTTGCTAAAAGACAAGATTTTCATTTATATAAAAGTCAAATTAATAGAAACATATTTTTCCATTTCAAAACAAATCCTATAGCAAGTATCTAGTTCTTATAGCCAACAAAGAAATAACTCAATTAGTTAGGCATCAAGCAATAATGATAGTTCCCTCTTAATAATATTTATAAATAGAACCAAGTTCGAAAAGAAAATAAAAATGGTACTACCAAGGCAACATGCTCATCTTTATATATGAAATAAAAACTGTGTAAAGGCAGAAAACGTATTACCTCCTTAGGTGCAGCGCAGATCATGTAAAAACAGTGATAATTTCTCTCAGGGTCAGAAACCTGACAAACACGTGATCTCTCCAGCAAATATGTTCTTATAGCAGCTCCAGAGATCTTCCCCCGATCATTAAACTGGATCTCAACAAACTTACCAAAACGACTGCCATAGAACAACATTCAGTAGCAAGAAAAAATTACATCACCAAACAAAGAGCATTAGAAGTTTAAGAATATTGGCTAACTTGAACAACATGTTCACATATAAAAGGGTCTACATACCTTGAATTATTGTTTCTAACGGTTTTTGCATTCCCAAATGCTTCTAGAACCGGATTAGACTGCCAAAAGAAAGATAAGCATGAGGTAAAAACTAAATCACGATTTAATATTGACTCAAGCGATATGTATCTATGAAAAAGCAACAATAATGGTGTCCATAGTTCAACATTAGCAACACACACCACGCTACAAAATTTTAACGGAGATAGTGTACTCTTTTCAAATTTTCTGCTCCACTCTCCATTATCTAAGTACCAGATTCAATGAACTTAGAGGTTATTTTTGATTGCTTTTTTTGCAAGTGCTTATGTGCTTAAAAATATATACGTATTAACCTCCTTATTTTGTTAGTGTAGATTTCTTTTAAAATAAGATGATAAGAAATTGTTAAGTGTTTGATAGTGCTTTCTTTTAAAATAAGATGACAAGAAATTGTTGTGTTTGATAGTGCTTTTCTGCTGTCAAAATTAGTAATAAGCAGATAAGCACTTAGATAAGCAATCACCAAACACCCACTTAGTGTTAATGCAAGTTTGATATCAAAGTATCAGCATCAGTGGAGCTGAAGATTTCAATATATATAGCATATAGACACTGAGATCTCAAATCAATATTGCATACCTCTAGGACTTGCTGTTCTACACTCCTTTGTCCCTGAGCTCCGGGGCGACCTCCCATATAAGCAAGATACTGCATAAGATTTTTTGTGCTTTCTGTTTTACCTGCTCCACTTTCTCCACTAACAAGAATTGACTGGCTTATTCCCTCATTAACCATCTGCCTGTATTTTTACAATTCTTCATTCATAAATACAACCAATGTTTGGAAATCAGTAATAGAGAGAGACAACAGCATTATGATACATGCCTGTATGAAGAATCTGCGATAGCATAAGGATGTGGACTCAGCTCCCCAAGAGCTGTCCCTTTGTATTGCCCCATCATATGTTTGTCATACAAACGAGGTATTCGTTTAAAAGGGTTCACAGCTATCAAAATGTTTCCTGTGTAAGTCTGGAAAACATGTACATAGTTATGGAAGGTGTATGGTGAGAGAAGAAAAACCACAGGTGGAATATACTCACATAAATTTCATCCATATTGTATCGACTTCTTAAATTTTCTAGAACCCCTGGTTCGTGTAGATAAGCAAGCTTTGTCATATCATCCACTCCACATGGAGGAGCCTCGGGATCCTTAGGATATACATGCTCTGCAGTAGTAACCACCTACAAGACATAAATGTATCAGGAAATCATAATAACCTCTTAGCTATATTCCTGTCAAATGTCATTGTTTTTTGCTCTGCTGATTTGTTTTGTCAATTCTGTTGCGTATAGAATGATGGTTTAAACTAGGGTAAATAATGGTTTAATCACCAAACTTTCAATTTTTTTTCGTTTTAACCCTTCAACTTTTTTTTTAATGTTTTAAGCCTTCAACTTACGGGTTGACCAATTTTTAATCCCTTCACTTTAATTGACCGTACGAAAAAGCCATTTGTATCCGGAGCCAAAGATTTAGCGACGACATGTCGTCGCTAAATGGCGTCGCTAAAACCCTACAGCGACGGTCAATTAAAGTGAAGGGATTAAAAATTGGTCAACCCGTAAGTTGAAGGCTTAAAACATTAAAAAAAAAGTTGAAGGGTTAAAACGAAAAAAAATTGAAAGTTTGGTGATTAAACCATTATTTACCCTTTAAACTAAGTCCAAATTAGTACCGCCCCACCCTTTTAAAACTTTATATCCATTAAATTATTCTTTTTTCCCTTACCGCTTGACATGTACATACCAGTGTAACATCTCCCAGGAAAAAGCATTTGAAGTGTATGTTACTCAAATTTCAAGTGTTGACCCTGTTCTACGATCAAAGTCAGGGTCACCACCATTATTTTGAAATTTTCTACATTAAGTCGGTGTGCCCGATCAGTTGTATCTAATAGGCCAGTTTAAACCAAAGCCAAGTAAGTCATACCCTTTGGATTCAATGTACACATCGATATCCATATTTTTCCCATCTCTTGATAACCTTAGTTTTCTGGTATGACCAGTCCATTGAATTGGAATTGTGAAAATCCTATGGTGTAAATGCTAATGATAATTGATTAATATCTCCCAGAATAGTTCTCACTGGATTTCCTTCTTTAAATAAAAAGCTTAAAGCTTCATCTGGCCGGATATTAACTTTAATTACTCTATCTCACATCAAAACAACTACGCCAACTTCACTACTACATAATAGTGAGATAACCTATGACAAGTACAATGTCAATATCACAAAGATTGCCAAGATACTAGTAACCTAGAGCTAGGTACAAGTTTATTTTGCAATTGTATTTGTTGTGCTCATCACACATCAGTCCTCTTAGATATTGCAGAGATAATTTTTTGTGAATGCAAGGGCTTGAATTAACAATGTGATGTAGGAAGATCACATTACAAAATTGAATGACCCTTTTGCACTAGCGGGCCTTCTTCCTATGTTTATGATCACAACATAAAGCCTATGTCATGGAGTCCTCATTTTGCACTTGCTTGGTTTCAATTATTCTAATGACCATTTTGTTTGCAAAGACGTATAAACCATGTTGTTAGACTTATATGTTCTAACAATTACCAGAATGTTACAATTGGCTACAGCTTTCCAATCAACATCAAATCACCAAATCATTTACTACCACATATGTTAAGTATCATTAACAGACACCTTCTACCTCTGCAGGTAAGCTATTAACGAATTATAACAACGTAAGAATCACTTTAAAAAAGAATAAAGAACTTACTTCTTTTCCTGATGTAAGCTTTATTTTAATGTCTGCACCTTTGATTTCCAAAACATCACCATCTATCCAAGCTATCTCAGGATCCTCCACCCAAACTTGGGATCCGACTATTATATTAGATGCCTGTATCAAGAATGAGATATTAACTCATAAGGCATATCTGCTTGAGTAAATCGACTTTCCATATATATATCATCCACGTTTTTGATACTCGGGAAAAACTCAATGAATGATGAAGCATAAGCAATACAGCTATAAACTGTTCCAACATTGAGTGTATTTCTTGAATTACATAGCATCATCTGATCCTTATCTATTATCTAATGATCTAATCTTCTAGTCGATAAATATATTACATACATATGTTTACGTATGCATGTACTTATATACATATAATATATATGTATCTATTTAATATAATGTGGTTTCACTACACAAGTACATATAGTAACAAACACAAGTATCAACACATAACATTTTGAAATAATAATGAAACGACGAATAAAAACCCTCACCATATCGAAAAACAACCGAAATCAACAGAAGAAAAACCCTAGTTTTCGGTTGGCCCTAGCTTTCGATAATGTGACAATGTTGGTATGTACACAACGATCTAATTACATCCAGATAGCTCATAGTGTGCTTAATATCAATTCAAATCGTAATTGAATCAATAATTAACGTGAAAATGGCGGGAAAAAAGGATGAAGATAATTAATATTAACGATAATGGAAGATAATATTGAAACATTTAGGGGAAATGTTGCAGAGGCTAAAATTAGAGTTATGAAATTAGGTTTATTGAAAAAAAATGACCTCCGGCAACGTTTCCGGCGATTGTTACATTAAGAATTTGACGTAAAATTGAATAATGTAATGTATACTCCGATCGAGGTTATTTTCTTTGTTCGTTTTTTCTAACGACTTCGTGTTATTTTTTTCTTACTATTTTGCCCTTCTCGTAGGGATTCTGTTTTCAGTTTTCACTGCCTCTTTCAACTTCCAATTTTATCAAAGCTTACAACAAGACCCCCAAAGATTTTATATGGTTCTATATATAAATCTCATTTTGAGTAAATTACATTCCCGGTCCTTCTGGTACGTCATTTAGGGGTGTCACAAATAACCGAACCCGAATTTGAAGTTTATTTGGCCACCCAAATTCGAATAACCCGAATTTGAATAACTCGAGTCTTATTTGAATCGGATTTCGGATAAATATTTCACAATTCGGGTAACCCAAATCACCCGAATAAGCACATAAGTTATATAATATACAAATATAACTTTATATGTACAAGTTTTTTATGATTTATATGAATACATTAATATAGTATATACATATAAGTTACTTATGAATGTCTATATAAACTATTATTGTCCCTTTGTAATATTTAAGTTTTGTTTAGATGTGAAAATTTAGAATATCATCTTATTCGGGTTTAAATGGATAACTCGAACCCAACCCGAATTCAAATAACCCGACCTTATTTGAATCGAGTTACGGGTTAGATTATAAACTTGAAAAACCGAATAACCCGACTCGAATAACCCAAAACCCGATTAACCCGACCCAATGACACCCCTAACGTCATTGTTTCTAATCGAGATACAAAAGCTTTTTGAGTTAATTTTGAAAGACATTGTGGAAGCTGCTTGGTACTAAGCTTCTATTTAGACCACTCCTAATGGAGGACTAAAACTGGCTGAAATCGACGTGCCACATCTGTGCCACGTAAGCTTTTTACAAAACTGACTGAAATTGACGGACACCTGCCATCAATGACTCCGTCACTTTAATTTTTGAGCCCACATTAAACAATTTACCTTTAGTTATACACACACAAAAAGAAAAGAAAAAGAAAAAAAAGTGACAGATCGTCGAAAAACAGACGGAATCAACCGACAGACGACAACCGACAGCCCGTGCCATCGGTGTCGGAACCGTCGGTTGAAACCGACGTGAAACTGACACTCCCTTTGGGAGTGGTCTTAGTACTTCTCACCAACCCCAAACTGATGGGCAAACTAAAGTGACTAATAGAAATTTTAGAATGTTTTTGAGAACACTTGTGAAGAAAAGTTTGAAAGAGTAGGATGTTCAACTTGCACATGCTGAGTTTGCATTTAATAGAGCTTCTAATTATTCAAATGCAAATCTCCATCTGGAATCTGCTATGGTGTAAACCAACTCACTCCCATTTATCTGATTCCATTTGCAATCAAACCTAAAGCAAGTGTTGAAGCTGAAACTAAAGCAAAAGAAATTAAAAGGCTGCATGAACAAGTGAAGATGAATTTAAAAGGCAAATGAATTGTACAAGGTTATAGCTAACAAGAATAGAAAGTGGTCCACTTTTTCTCCAGGTGATTTTATGTGGATTCATTTGAGGAAGGAAAGATTCCCGACTAAAAGAAAGAATAATTTGATGTCAAGAACTGAAGGTCCATTCAAACTGTTCAGTGCTTATAAGGTTGAGCTGCTTGGTGACACATGGATATAGAACTTTCAATGTTGGTGATCTTATGCCATACTTGGAGGATAATAATCTCTAGAACTTGATGTCAAGTTCCTTTTTAGATGGGGAAGATGATACGGGTGTGCTAGCTAATTCAATTCATGATAGCACTAACACTTGTTATACCCTAATCTGGTCAAACAATGATAATGTTACCATCTATTTTCCACTTTGAAAGTGTGTTTGGTGCCAACTTTAAGGGGCTCAGGGGTCACACTACTTCAGCGTTAGGTTTTGGTCACTGAAGTTAAACCAGCTTTGAAGAAATGATGACCAACCAACTTTAGAATTACAAGTTCAACCAGCTTTGGAAGTTCATGGTCACCCAGCTTAGAGGTTCTAGTTCACCTAGCTTGGAGTGTTATAGTTTACCCAGCTCACAGAGCTCTAGTTCACCCATCTATGGACGTTGATTTTCTTTAGTAAAGTCGGTTATTTGAAGCGATTCAGACTACTTATGTTTTATAATAACCAGGCCAAGTCACATACTTAACATGTGTGTATGGTTGTCTTGTAAAATAAGTCTGCTCAATGAGGATTTGATTCACATTGGGTGCTTTTTATAATGGGTGGAACAAAACAAAATTATGCAGGAAATGACGCTTTTGGCAGACTTTTAACAGATTTTGTAATTTCTACTTATTGGCTGATTTGTTAGTGTTTGTCCAATTTCGTTTGCTTGTTCTTCTTGTCATGTTTTGTCTAGAATGAGTTGTTAGCTTTTCTCTATAGACAGATAGCTCTTGTAATGAAAAAATTATACTTGATTATTGAAAGATATTGAATATCGCATTTCTATTTTTCTTTTAAAAACCTATGTTTACCTTTATAGATCTTTGATCTTGATGGTTAATTAGAAGTTATTTCTTTATTATTATTTGTGGTAGCTTTTTTTTTTTTTTTAATCAAATATTGTGGTGAAATCTTAAATCTTCATTTCCTTTATCTATAATTGTGGTGGGAACTTTATCAAATATAGTAGTGGATTAGTGTTACCTTTATCTCTCTCTTTGTGTGTTCATACTCTCTTTTTTGTTGTTTGGTTCGAACCAATCCGTTTGTTTAAGAAAGCTTGTTTATATATGCTATTTCCATGAGATATACGCATCAATAATACTATTTGTATTCATGAGTTTGTAAAACTAAAGAGAAAGCGATGACATGTATGTTGTTTAGGAAAAGATATTAGGGTTAGGATTAAAGAGAAAGTTAAGCATTTTATGAAGATTTAGGAAGAAATTCTAAATGACTCAACATAGAAAATTCACCAAAGTTAAATGGGATGACGAAATTGGCAAAATTGATGACCACGGGTGAAGAATGCGATTTTTTTTATATATAAAATGATATAATAGATCAAAACGAAAGATGATATGGACGAAAATTGCAATTTTCGCTAATCTAAAACTTTAGCCAACTTACTGAGACTTTAACCGAAATAACAACCGAGTGGAGGAGTATGTGATACGATCAAAACGAAATGTGTATTAACCAAATGAAAAATTGTACCACACTGAGACCGTAAACTATATATAAATGAGAATAGATAAGTTTTAAACATAACTTTCTGAAGGAAAAAAAAAAAAAACACTTTCAACTTTCATGAAAATGCCACCAACCACCAATGGTTATATTTCGAACAATAAGTAATAAATTTTGGATTTTAACCGTTATTTTGTAACAACCAATGAATATTCAATTGTTAAACATAGACCTAAGAAGTATGTTTATCAAAAGTCCTTCGTATTATACGGTGGATGATTAGAGAAGAAGGCCTCAACTGAGGAAAACAATAAGTAAACCGAATTTACTGCATTTTAAGATAAATTTATACCCAAATTCATTGTATATTACCAACGACTGCAATTTAAAAACATAAACATGCATTTTACACATATAAAATTTCCAAACTTCATTTAGTTAACAACATAATTCAACATGAAAAAATCTTTCATGATAATTAGAGGCACAGGTGTTTTTAGTCATGGGCCTAAGCCCAAAATTAGGTTGAAAAGTTTGGTCACTTCATCATTTCAAGAGTGCAGTAATACACCTGTTCCTTCTTCCCCAATCCGCCTCAATTATCCGGTAATTATCTGAGCTTTTCCGTTTGTTTTCACCCACTGATATCACTATTTGATTACCTGTAAACCTTCCAATTTGTTTATATATATTATTATATGTACACGTGATGAACTGTGTTTATGAAGTTAGGGTTTCGAACCGTTCAGTATAAAATATGGTTTTTTTTTTAATTTATTTCAAATTGTCACAGAAGTAATTAGGGCTGTACTTTGTTTATGTAGCTCATTTTCATCACCTGCACTCAAAGTTTTTGATCTTTTATTCCAAATTAAATGTGTATTGGATACAATTGGTTTCAGGTAATAGTAAATTATGAACAAAAAGGAAGTATTTAAGCTAGCCAAAGGTTTTAGGGGAAGAGCAAAGAACTGCATTAGGATAGCTAGAGAGAGGGTGGAAAAGGCACTTCAATATTCTTATCGAGATCGACGCACCAAGAAACGGGACATGCGTTCCCTTTGGATTGAGCGAATCAATGCTGGAACTCGCGTACATGGTGTATGTTTCTATATGAATCAACAAATGTTCATAATTTGTTGCTCTATACATTTTGTTATGTGCTGTCCATATGCTTGTTTAATTTTTACAAGTAGAAAATTCTGTTTCTAGTGTGCTGTTTGCACATGTTTGCCTAACCATATTCATGAAACTACAATTGACGTATTATAATGCTCTGCTTAAGTGCTTATTGTAGTATATGCTGAACCACAAATAGCTCAACTTCCCTTTCTCTTGCCTTTTCGATGATGAGAAAGCAAAATGACAACCGAGTGGAATAGTATGTGATACGATCTTCATACAGGATCCTTTGCTATTAAGAGGGATCATAGAATCTTTATATTACATGCGTATTACGCATCCATGTTATATCAACAAGAAATTGCTAATAAGATTAATTAGGCATTTGATGTTGGATGTATATGCATATAATAAGTTTTATCCTTGAAATAGAATTTTCCCTCAGACTCCCGCATCATTTACAATTCAATGTCTTTTATGCTCTATAAACTAACTTCCTACATCTTCCATTCTTTTAATCAAACTGTGACTGTTATTAGCAGATGACATGGCTAATTAGTTGAATTACTCATACCAATGGTGTGCTTCAAGTAGTCTATGGAGCGTTCCGACAGTGAACATGTGATTTTTTGTTTGCCATCGGACTTTTTGGGTTCTCAATTCATGTGTTTTGGCATCTTAGGTGTCTAATATGCACCTCTTGATTAGCATAGACATGATACTCTGGAATTCTATCTAATATGCACATTTTAATTTGGCAGACATGATTTACTAAAATTTTAGGTACTAATAATAACCACTGCCCATATATGTCCAAGATTTTTAATGGAAAACGATGTTCACAACTGAAGGTTTTGCTTCTTAGATTTTATCTAAGTGGGATTATTTTATTGTACTATATTGCTAGAAAGTTTGATGCCCTAGTTGATAACTATGTCCGGTCATTCATTTCATTGACTAATTGTTCCTTTTCTCCTCCTACTTGATCTCAGGTCAATTATGGCAACTTTATGCATGGACTTCTGAAGGAGAACATCCAACTAAATAGGAAGGTTCTATCAGAGTTGTCGATGCATGAACCATATAGTTTCAAGGCTCTTGTTGACGTGTCACGCACTGCTTTCCCTGGAAATAAGAGCATGCCATCTGCTCCAAAGAAGGAAGGCCTTTCGATTTTGGTTTGATCACAACTTGTTCTTCGTAGTCTTACTCAGAAAAACCTTGTATTAGAAACGATTTTGCCATAATATGCTAAACAATCTTTTGATCAAACTTCTTGAAAGCCATTATCACACTTTGATTTAAGATTATCATCTCTCCCATAATATCATTACTGATGTGAAACTGTTATTACATATAAGCCTTGGGGCATGAATGGATCAAGTCCCCAGGCTGTCTGGTTCTGGTGGGAATAGATATTGTGTAATTCACCATGCTTTGTACTTCCAAAGCCGTCAAAGCTGGTTGAAACCCAGTGCGGTTTCAGAAGGATCGAGTATACTAGGTGCTGCAAACCCCTGATCATGTCTATTTGTTGATCACATCTTGGTTTTGTTAACCGATACTGAAACTTGATTAACTTTGCAGACCTTGGGTTTCTGTTCATATGTAGTAGACTAAAAGCACATAGATGACACCTGATCCAACTATGTGATCTGTTTCACAGTGTGATGGTACGTGTACGTTTCTGAGCAACTCATATACGGTTTAGTCTTTATTTTTTTGATCTTATCCTATTACAAAACATCATAAACAACTTCTATGTAATTATAAACTTATTGATCTGAAATTCGCTTTCTGATCACACTCCTAAACACCCTCTAAAATTACTATAACCTTACACCAAACAATCACAGATAGTTCTAATGATATATACTTTGTATGGTCAAAGTAAAAGATCTCATGTCATTTGGCAGCAAATGGCATGAAGCAGTCATCAGCTAGAATAATTCAACAAAACAAAAGATGGCACCAAATGGTCAAACATGTTGTTTTCATTCTTATATTTGACTTGTTCTTGCCCATTTTTTGTACCACTACTAATAAGATTTCTATATATATCAATCATATATCATAAGTGATTTTCAACATAACCATACACTAAAATAAAAACATATATACACCATTCTTAAATTTTCTTTTTCTGTAATGGGTTCTCTTAGCTACAATGATGTGTATCGTCTTTTTAAGAAACTCGACCAAAACGGAGATGGCCTAGTGAGCCCCCACGAACTCCAATGGCTTCTTGATACCATGAAAGTTTCTTCAACTGTTGATGAGCTACAGTTCTTAACCGAGAAAACTAGTCTTAGTTTTCCTGAGTTTTTAGAGTTTTATGATATCATCACAAAAGAAGGAAAGGAAGGTGATAATGAATCGGATAGCGATCTTTTCAAGGCGTTTGAGGTGTTTGATAAGAACCGTGATGGGTTCATCAGCAATGAGGAGCTTGAAGAGGCGCTATCGAGCTTAGGATTATGGGACCACAAAGGCAATATGGATGTTGAGAGTATGATCAAAGCTTATGATGCAAATTCTGATGGTTTTCTTGATTTCCAAGAGTTTAAGAAAATGATGGCTTAGATATGACACATTGTAACTGTAATGCATAAATTTCATTCTTAAATTACTTGTAGTTTTTTTACATTGTCATTGAAATGAACATATATCAATGGATTTTGAATCAATGAATCTATACATCTTATTAAAACAGCTAAAAACAAAACTCTCTTCATCTTGCTAGCTACAGATCAACTTTATTATGAAACAAATAACATATGGACTCCGAGCCATGCGAATTGAAGGGAATTAACGATATATCATTGATAGGTTAGTTGCTCATTTCTTCTGGTTTTCACCGACTCCGAGCGTGTTCTTGACACCATCATATGCACCCTGAGCCATGTTCACCACTTGCTCTCCGGTCTGTAATACAAACGAAAAACAAAGAAAATATATTTTGATTGTTATTTTGTAAGTAAGTTTTTAAGAAGTGTTGATAAAGTAATTTTCCGATTAGTTAATTTACCTGTTGGAGGATGCCGGCGGTCTCTTCCTTCTTTTGTTGAGCCTGACCTTGGGACATATCGGCAGCATCAGCAGCCTTGTCAGCGGCTTGGTTCGCCGTGTCTTTCACTGCACCAGCCGCGTTCTCGGCTTTTGCCTGTATCATCATATATATCCAATGATAAGATGTCAAACAATCATGTGCATGTACGTCAAATAGGTACATATTTCAGGTATATATAGCATACCTCGGCCTGGCCGTGGGCTTGTCCTGCACTCATGTTGTTCGACATGTTTAGATTAATCAAACGTGTAATAGAATTTTGGTGATTGTGATTATTTGTGATTGTGGTTTATGTATGTGAAATGAGGAAGATGGTATAAATATTATGGTTGGGTCAAGAGGGTGATTACACGTAGCTACATTCACCCTGGTTTTGCTCCCAATGAATTGGACAATATTAATCATATGCCCTTCTTCTACTCCTATCCATTAATTTTATTTGATTTTGGACGTTGTTTTTAAACACTTGATTGTTATATGTTTAACTTGGTATGTAGGTTTCTAACATAATATCGTGAAACTACATTGATGGTCGATCGGAGCCTATCGTAGTTGTAGATCGATACCCATTACCAACATAGCTCGAACAAGCATTCGTTTTCCAGGAGTGGAAATAGGAACGCAATGTTCGTTAACATTTTGAAACAAGTTTGAGTTTAGCATTTTTAAGATGAATCAACATATGTTTGATCATAGACAGTTTGTCCTTTAAACCTTACTAATAATACTCTATCTATTTCAAAATTAATACGGAGTACTTAGTTTGTTCTGAGAAATTATACCATTTCATAGACTAATAAATAATCAAGTTTCTCATTTTGCCCTTACTTATTTACTTCTACAACGTGAACATTTGATATCATAGAAGTTACTCTCAATAACATATAATATACTTTATAATAGGTTCGTAAACAAACTTGAAACCAAAGTGAAAATAAGTTGTCGATCCGTACGATTAAGCTAACAAGATACTGCTTAAAGCACAAGGAGTGGTTGGCATTGTGTTCGGTGTTCAGTTCGATGCACAATTGAATATTAAAATCTAATACGTGAACAATTCTTAGGGAAGTGATTCAATGTTCAACTCGGTATTTAAATGAGTCCACACCAATTGTGTTTAACACTTTAACTAATCAAATAAAAGGAAAAGGGAAAAGAAAAAAGAAAAAGAAAAAGAAAAAAAAAATAGCTTGAACACTGATGCAATCAATGTTCCAGTGGCTGAACACCGACTTTGAACGCCAATCCGGTGTCGTGAATGTCGGGATCCAGCGTTGAAAATGTTCATCTAGGTTACTAAACTTTAAAAATGTTCAATTGGATCACTATACTTGTTGATTGATGGCATCCTGCCTATTTTGCTTAATTTCGGTTAAAAATATAGTGACCCAATTGAACATTTTTTAAGTTTAGTAAGCAGCGTCATCTTGGCTATAACAATTATGTTTAAAGTTTGGTAACCTAGTTGAATACTTTTATAAGTACAGTTACCCAATTGAACATTTTTAAAGTTTAATAACTCAAATAAACATTTTCGTCAAGTACAGTGAACTATTTGTCCTCCTTCTCTTTATTTATAACACACTTAATTTTGAAACATTGAAGGGTATAAATGTAAATAAACATGTCAAGTAATGAA
The DNA here is from genome assembly GCA_949592205.1 of Helichrysum umbraculigerum. Lineage (NCBI taxonomy): Eukaryota > Viridiplantae > Streptophyta > Magnoliopsida > Asterales > Asteraceae > Helichrysum > Helichrysum umbraculigerum. Next base: position 38,192,634 of record CATIUR010000001.1, read on the forward strand.
AGAACCAAATGAAAACAACACCACCACCACCGCAATATACATCTGATGGATAATGTTTTAATTAATCTCCGACCAAATGAAGTGAAGTGAAGTGAATCAACATCAACGTATGGTCGTACTTTTGTTGACACGCATACAACCACCGGCGCCGTGTTTACAGGCACTATCACACATTAATCACCAACAATTATGCCCCCGGATGATAACATCTTTCTCAATAAACCACCACCAAACACTCCGCCGGATTCACACTAAAAGTCGCCGGTGGGATTCAAATGCAGAGACTTTCCGTACACGGAACTACGATTTTGAAGACGATGATTTTATAGATGATGATGATGAGGATACAAATCAGTGGCTTGATCTTCTTGAGGACTTTATTGATGGTGTGTGGATTTTTAAGGTGACTTTGTTTTATATATATAAATAAAAATAAATTAAATTATACTCATGATCTAGTAGAATTTTAAAGTTATTATTATAGTATCGTTATTTGTTAGTATATATAATTTGTTGTATGTATTTGATATACCTAGGCTAGGATGTGCTATGTTGGTTTTGGATTATAGAGGTTTGCTATTGCCTATTGGCAGTAAGGTTAAGAAATAGGGGATTAGTTAATTGCTTTAGGTTGTACGGATATTATGAGCATCATATTATCAAGATTAATTATATAAAATTGTTACTAGTAATTAGATGGTTTCTTAAGTTAGATTTGGCACAAGATCATGTCAAATCCGAATTTGGATAGTAATAGGCTAATAGCATTCGCCTTAAGTAAGTAGCTAGTAATTAGATTCTTGCCCATTCTAGATGATAATTCTAAGTATCGGTCCAAAGGGGTCGACCAGGTTGGGACAAACTAGTGACTCAAAGATTACGTGAAACATGTTCGAATTCACCATCTTTTAAGTACTGATGCACCCTTTTTTTGTGCATCAAAATGTTGAAAAGGCGCATAATCACAAGAGTTGACACTTGGCAGTACATTTTTTTTCAACATACTGATGCACCCCGTGTGGCCATGTTAATCATTTTTTGCCACATTTAACCTGCTGGACAGAATAACCCATGTCCTTCACATATAGTGTTTTGTTAGCTCATTGATCCAATTTTGTGTACAAATTCAGCACACTCAATAGATAGACCGACCCATTTGACCCATTTCCTGGGTAAGTGTGTTTTCTACTCGTTGATCCATCATTAAGTAAATACCACCAAATTGAGCGATGGTTTTCTAAGAATGGTCAAAATTGCCACTATCCTCTGAAAATGAATTAACATAGGAATGTATAACCAGTGCAGGCATTCAGATCATTTGGGTGGATGCTTCCTGCAATAATCTCATCTTTGCTGTTGACATCTGGTCCAAAAGCATTTCTTATGGCATTAGCTATTCCCATCGGCCAATCAGCACTTTCTATGTTATTTCAAACGGTGTGGGGAAGACCAAAGAATAGAACAAAGCGTCGAGGCAAGAGCAAGAGGAAACAACCATCACCACCACGTGCCACCAGTTATGTGGATATAGAAGACGAACAAGAAGAATATGTAAAAGAAGAAAAAAAGAGGGCAACCGCGTATCAAACATGGGTTGCTGGAGATGGCAGTTCAAGTGATAAGAAAAACAGTGGGACATCATCGAGTTTTGGCGGCTGGGAAGATCTGGATGGAAAAAGTAAACCTACTAGAGACAGGAAACGGAAGACAACAAAGAGCAAAATGAGTAGGAGAGAAGGAAGAAGTGAGACACCATTACTTTTGAGATTGTTGATTGCGGTTTTTCCATTTATAGGTTCGTGGACAAGGATGTTGTAAGATTATACTTCCATAATACATCAAATAATATAGATAACTAGCAATGCCCATGTACCCTTTTGTGGGTTCACAATATATTTCATTGTTTTTTGTAGTTGGAAGAACTTGGTACATGTTACATCTCTTATACAGTAAGATTGATGAATCAAATTAATGTATACGAACAAAATTTTGACCTCTTCTAGTATGAAATCTTGGTTACTGGTTTTCGGTGTACAACGATGATAAATTAGGTCCATATGCTTCATCTTAATCACCTCCTGCTTTTAGTTGTTTTCTCTTCTGTCTCTTTTGATCATGCAACCCTGAAAGACAAAATGCATGTTATTAACAATATAAGATATTCAATTAGATAAGTAGCAATTTGTTTTATGGAGAGAGGAATGTACGTTTTTTATCTTCTTTCCTCTTTCTTCGTAGGCTCTCTAAGTTTCTCCGCTTTTCTACTGCCCCTTTGGTATCCATGGAAACCTGAACATGTAATTAGAGTTGTCTAAAGTGATCAACTATTTATGCACACAGAAACATTGTTACCTTACTATTTACACATTATTTAAGAAAACAAAGACCAAGAAGCAGTCTTGGTCCTCAATGTCTGGTGATAACTCAACAGGGAAGATATATCATTAATCAGCTGTTGGCAAAAATAATATTACGTGCATACGATAAGTGAGCTTAGAGTTACCTCCTGACCGCTACTCCTGAGTGCTTGAAGTGGTTCAACACAATCCTGACCAATAACAACCAATTTCCTCTTCTTGTTGTCTACTGTTTTCCCAAGATCAGCATGTTTCTGCCTTGTTAATTCTTCAAATTGCTGTTGAAGAAGAGGAGAAATACCAGCCTGCAACATAAACTCAAATGTTAATAGTCATGGGAGGAAGTTTGATTAAATCTTCTTGGATAAAAATAATGATGGTCAAATTTATCTTTAAACTCCTGAGGCTGATTGTCTGAATTGAAATTTGTAGTCACAAATAACACTTTTTACTGTCTGGTTAAACAGACTAGTTTTTTTTTATTATACGATATTATAGGATTCAAATTATCAAGTTTCATACTAGCTGTACCAAAATCGACCAGCAAATGGTAAAATAAAATTCTACTTAATTATTCCCCATTTGAGCTGTTCTGAAAGATTTTACTCTTATCTCAAAAGACCATCTTCCCATTGACTGTCCTCATTGATCACTTGTTGGTATTTATTAAGATATCCAAAAACTCTAACAACTCATTCTTAAAACTTCACCCAGCAAAACCAAATACAAACACCATTTGATTACATCTAATTATATGATTCTGAGTACTCAAAATCACATATCCCCATTCAAAACGCACATCCAACAAAACCAGTAGCCCCTTTTATCATTGTTATGCAGAGTACTACAAAAGAACCTTCCACAACACTTCAACAATAGAAGAACAATATATATGATAGAGAAGGGAATTGTATGTATGAGTGGTTACCCCTGCCAAATATCGACTTGAGAATGATTGAGGTTGCAGTGGACGAGAAAGCAATGAATTGAGCTCCTGAATTTTGGCCGCACAAGAAAATTAGTCAATATCACCAAAGGGAATGTGTCGAATGCAAACAAATGAGTATGACGAGCATAATAACTAATACTGTAATAGGATAGAACCTGTTGCAGCTTTTTTAGCTGGGCAGAACTTGCTTTCTTTTTCCTGATACTGTTTACTCTTTCCTCCTCACTGTCATTTTCCTCTACAATCAGATCGATTGATTCAGCATTTCGTTTAAACCAGCTTTTATCAGCCTTGTCCTATAAGAAGGCATTAAGGAACACCATAATAAGAATATGCATTTCAAGTAGCTAAAAAATAAAAATCCTAGCTAAGCAAGCCCTTAAGTCCCAAGAATTAATTTAGAACAATTATTGACATTCCTGATGAATCCACAAGGCTTGGGAGCCCAGTATATTAATAAAGAAACAAAACTAACGTTGGTGTGGCGATACAAATTCATCTAATGGTTAATGAAAACCAATCACGGTACATTTAAAGATGTGGATAGTGTATGACTGACTACAACCTGATTTTCAATAAGCAATCAAGCTGCATGATTTACAAACCCTAAAGAGAACATTACAAAGCGGAGTCCTCAACCCATTTACTAATGTGCAAGTTGATTTCAGTAAAGTTTCATCAGTAATTGGTATGATCATAGAAATTAATCATTAGGAAATTGGCCAACTGGGTTGAGGTTCATACAAAGTGAAATATTATACATACGCCAAACTATTTTATTTAATTGTATTAATCTAGGTTTAGTAAGCATCTTTAACGTAGTAATTACTCGTCAAAAACTGGAAAATGACAAAAGCTTAATCAGATAATGAATTGGAGCTGAATGTGTAATTAGCAACATGAGAAAGCAAATATATGTAAACTTACCTGTGATTCCTTCCGCAATACCCTGTCTATTTGCCGTGCAAGAGATAGCCGCTTTAAAACCTCAGGCATGTATGAAGCCTCTATGGGGAACTGCCTAAAACTTTCCTGAATACAGAACAGGGATGAATCACGAACATCAGTGCATGCCCAAAGATTTCTCTGAATACTATACTTAAACTAAAGTATAAGGATTTAACCTTCGAAAATGATTTGCACAAAGAAGTAAATTTGGATGTTTCCTTTGGAGAAATCAGAGCAATACTGCAGCCATCAGCAGAGGCTCTAGCCGTTCTTCCACTTCTATGAACATAAACCTGGAAATTGAACCTACTCAGCATATGCAAATAACCAAGTATAGCATATAGAGGTGGCAATTTCACTATAAATGGGTCGATTGCAGTTGTCTTCTATCTTCAATGGAAACCAAATGATTAAATGCATACAACCTCCTAGGTCGTTTTAAACACAATTGAGATTATAAATATAACGATATTATTTTATGTAATCATAATTAAAGCACTGAATTTATATTTAACAAACTTCCCAAAAATGTGTGTGTGGGTCAACTCAGCTCAACCTCAGACATTCTAGCATGTAACCTGACCCGCACAACCCGCTCATCTTGCCAACTTTATTATTTATTTATTTTTAAGTAAAACAAATACATTAGCGTACTTCTGCAGAATGAGAAAGTTGGTAATAGACAAAAAAAAGTAAAGCAAATAAATTGGCTTACTTCTGCAGAATGAGGAAGTTGGTAATGGACAACAGTCCGAACACCGGGAATATCAAGACCCCTAGCTGCAACATCCGTAGCAACAAGTATGCCATGGTCATGTCCACGAAAACGGTCGATTGCCTGCAATTTACACAATTATTAGAGCTCCATGAATAGAAAAACAAGAGACGCTATTTGTTATGTGAAAGCTAGTACAGTGGTTATTAGAATATAACCATGACAATTTTCCTTGCATAATAATGCAATGAAAGTAACATAAAAAGTAACAAACCTTGAGGCGAGCACGCTGCTGCATCTGTGCATGAAGGGTCCAAACATTGATATTAAGCATTTTCATAAGGGATGAAATATGACGCAGGGCTGCAATCGATGTGCAAAAGACAATAGTGCGCCCCTGCCCATGTACGGACAAAATATAATACAAACAAGCATCTTTATCTTCCTCCTTGCACCTGCAGATTTGGTAATTAGATCACAGTCCAAACATTGATAGTAAAGAGTCCATATACACATGCGGTCTATGATTGACTAAAATAAACATGCACCGTGCCAAAACATCCAAGAGAGAATTAACTACAGCACAAGAGCACAATAAGTTCTGATCATCCAGTGTAAATAGCTTCATATGCGGCCAAAAAATGTACAGATTGACTAAGATATATTACTTATGTTGTCAAGATACTTGATACTAATGCGTTCTAAGTTCTTGACTTGGATAGAAATCCCAAAACCCACAGTCTACAGATACGAAAAAAATAGATTTCACCAAAATATAATACAAACAGGCATCTTTAATTAACTGGTTTTGCTCAACTAGTATCTAACCGAGTCTCTAATACCTAGTGGTTGTAGATAGGCCTGAAATGAATGTTAATCAAATTGAACATGACTTGTTCCGGTATTGTATTTAAGTAAAAAGACTCGATAAAGATTTGAATCACCAACAGATGTTAAAAGTCAATACTTATATTAGACTCAAGTGTTTGCATCTAGCTTTGACTATTGGAAATTATAATCTTTGAAATTTAGTATTTAAGTAGCAGCTGTCAAAAACTAAACAGAAGAGCTTGATACTTCTCAAACTCAAAATATATTGACTTGGAAATAATAATGACCTAATAGAAGTGAATGGTTCTTTTTGTTTACAAATGAATTTGATATTCTACTTGTCATCAAATTCAAAATCAGTTGGTACTTGGTTGCAAGCCCTTGCCAAAAGACCATTGTCCAAAATTGGCCAAAAGGTTGCATTGAAATTTGCATCTGCTAACACTTTGTATGCAAAGCATCTCAGCTACCTGCCACCATTATAGTACATAAAATAAAACCACAATGACAATGACAAGAGGGATGGTTTATGTAGCATTCTTGGGTGACACCCAAGATACCAAAGAAAAGATAAGAAATATGTACAAGATGAGAGTTTTAATTATGCGTTTTGATAAAAATGAGTCAGCGGATGCAACAAATGGTCAATTTGTTTATGATGCTTGGAGGAGGCTATCTGCTTAAAGTCATCAGAAACAAGCTGAAACACCCTTGTTTTACCCACTATGTTGTTTTTTACCAAGATCAAACCCTTATATATGCATTTTTTTTTCCTTTTTTAAGCATCTTGGTGGTTAACCCCAAGCACCCCCATCATTCTTCAATGGTGACGAGTAGTTTAGACCCAAATAGTAACTATTACCCTTTGATGCATATTTCAATGCAGCCTAAGAGTCCTTTTCGTCAACTTTATGAGCAATGTTTTTCTTAATTGGACTCAACTGTTCTACAATCACATATAAAACAAGAAAAAGAATGAACGTACATATATATATATAGGGGAGGGTTCAAGAGGGAAGCACTAATTTTGGGGGAAGGGGGGAAGTGTAATATTCATCACGGAGCATCTTAACTTTGTCAATACAAATTTTAAAAAGAGAATTAATTTTATTAGTAAATAATAATCAAAATCGATGCTATAAAGTATATATTAACGGATGAAATTCATTTTTAAGTCATAATATTAGTTTATGAATATTTATTTAATAAATTGTTAACATTAATCATAATGAATGTTAACTTAACATTCTTCACGATGAATGTTAAAAAATTAACATTTTCACAAATTTAACATTTATCGTGATGAATTTTAACTAACATTCACCTCGGTGAATTTTAACGATTTTGGATATAATATTCATTAATTGATGTTATAAACTACAAAAAGAATTTATCAAGGAAGCTTAACATTCATAGCATCGATTCTTATCTTCATTTATTAATTTTCACTTTTTATTTTTTGACATTTGTATTGGCAAAAATTAAAATGCATCGTGATGAATATTACACTTCCCCCATTCCCCCCAAAAAAGTGCTTCCCCCTGGATCCTCCTATATATATATATATATATATATATATATATATATATATATATATAGGGTAGTGATCAAGAGGGAAGTGCCTTTTGGGGGGGAAGCGTTGGTATGCATCAAGAAGCATATTACAATTATCAATCAAAACGTCAACAAAAAATTATTTTTATTGGTAAATAGTAATCAAAATCGATGCTATAAAGAATATTTTAACGAATGAATTTCATTTTTAAGTCATAACATTAATTGATGAATATTTATTTAATAAATTGTTAATATGCATCGCGATGCATATTAAAACTTCAAATAATTTGAAAGATATTTTTATTGTTAATATGCATCACAATGCATATTAACTAATATGCACCGCGATGCATATTAACGGATTTGGATCTAATATTCATAAATCGATGCTATAACTTGAAGACAGAATTTATCAAGGAAGCTTAACATTCATAGCATCGATTCCGATTAACATTTACTAAATTTCAGTTTGCTTTCTTCGAGATTTGTATGGGTGAAGGTAATATGCTTCCTGATGCATACTAACGCTTCCCCCCTTCCCCCAAAAAATGCACTTCCCTCTGGATCATTCCACTATATATATATATATATATATATATATATATATATATATATATATATATAAAATAAATGGAAATACTAAATGAAGATGCCAGTGACTTGTGTGAAGGCCTTTCATATTAATCACAAATATCATTCTGCCAGAAGTTGTTTTATGCCAAAAAGAGAACAAAGGAAATAGAGGACATACTCGATGAATGACTCCTCAAGTTTATTTGCCATAATCGATGCATTTGTGAGGTCAATAATAGCAGCATTGGATCGCATCCCAGCTCTTTCAGAAAGAGCTTCAATTGAATTTAGTTCACCATCCGACTTTGCTTTCACAGATCCACGTTTGAGCTTTTTCCTAAAATCAGAAGATAAGGCAATGGTAGCAGAGAACACAAAAGTCTGCCTTTTCTTCCTTTGAAAGCCTGTAGCTGCCACGCAGTTTTCAGTATCCTCTGCATGTCCTTCCCTAATCATTGGAAGCATGTCAATAATTGACTGCAACTCATGAAAATGACCATTATCTATCATCCGATCAGCCTCATCCAGCACAAAGAATGACAGTGAATGTAACTGCAACAGTCATCAATGACTCAAGATTAGAGCCAATACTTAATGTAACAATCAGAATTGTAACGCAAATAAAATATGTAGTAGGACACTGGCGAAGTATGGTTAAAGTCACCTCTGAAACTCAGTATTTTTCACAGAGTATACAACCTCTGAAACCTTTTTTACTCGATAATTCAAATTATTCTTATATACTATTGTTTTGTAATCATTAATGCACCAATTATCTATTACAGATATAAAAGAATATACAAACAGGAGTTTGTGGGTCAGCTCAACCTGTCGTGTTTTGACGTTCATTAAAATGAACTCTTTAAAACAGAACACTTTTTAACCCTGGGACCACTCACCTTGCCACCTATACTTCACACAGTGACTCTAAAACTCACCTCAACAAGATGAACTTCTCCACCCGACATTAACTCCCATAGCCTCCCGGGAGTTCCTACAACAATCTCAGGCCTTCCTTTCAGAAGCCGTTCTTGCTTTTCTGTTGACATTCCACCAACAATCGGGACAACCCTAATGTCAGTCCCTGTGGCCACTTGCTTCAGATGATCAGTGACCTGATTAGGGATAAAATATAAGGAGAGGGAAAATGTAAACAAGAATTTGCATGAGGGTTCAATCCGTTGTCTGGGCTAAGGGAATAATTAAATCAGTAGAGTGTATAAATCTAAGTATACCTGAAGCGCAAGCTCCCTAGTGGGAGTAATAATAAGTGCTCTTAATAGACCTCTTGAAACAACTGTTTCATCCGCCTGCCCTTTTTCTTCAACCTGCCTCTCAAATTTCTCTCTTTCTTCAAGAAGACGTTGTAAAATCGGTATTCCAAATGCTAGTGTTTTACCAGATCCTGTCTCGGCAGCTCCAATGACATCCTGTCATATTAAATGTTATATATAAAGCAAAGTAACCAGAAACTTGTCAATAGTTGAATGCAGTCTCCTATTACTACTAACCTTTCCCTGATGAGCACCTGCAGGTATACAAGCTTTCTGTACCGGTGTTGGTTCCTTAAACTTGAGTCTGACGATGGATTTCAATATCAATGGATGAAGCCTGAGTTCATACCAAGCATGATACTCACTGTCATCGAATTGATCTTCTTCAACTTCATTTTTGTCGTTGGTATCCGCAGCTACTTTTAAACATATATAACTTTAAACACGTATGGTATCATAAGAGTAACAATCATAAATCATAAGTATCACTCACCAGTAACTGCCTCTTCTTGATTATCTACAGATTCCTTGGACTCTTCAGCTTTCTTCGTTTTCTTCTTCTTCTTTTTCTTTTTCTTCTTTTTAACCTCCTTTCCACTCTCACCATCTTTTTCCTCCTCAACAACAACTTCACCATCATTACTTTCTTCCCGTTTCCGTTTCGTCACCTTTTCCTGTTTCTTCCCTCCTTTCTGAAATCCTTTAGGCAGCTCTAATCCATACTCTGATTCATCAATCTCTTCAAGTGACAAAACACCTACAACAACAAAACCGAACAATCACCTATATCATTAATCTTTTATCTCCTTAACCGTTTCATCATAAACAATGTAATAGCATATACACCTTACTTACACAACTTTTAACCGCAAAACATAATGTAAACTAAAAAACTAAAAAATTCATTTTATGTAATAGAAACCCTAAACTCACATTTCTATACTCAATTACTATAACTTAATAAGGTATTTGAGCTGGAAAATGATAAACCCTAACATATCAACAAATTAACTTATAATTTCAAAAATGAATAGAATGAGTTAAAAATAAGGGTAAATACGAACCTCCTTCGAAGTCATTTAATCCGGCGAACGTAGAGAACGGATCCTCGTCGGCGCCGGGAAGAGATGAAGTCCATGGGAGTGAGTCAAAACGGTCGAGTTGACCTGCGTCTCCTTTGAGTGAATTTCTCTTTCTCTGTTTCTTCTTTGGTGGTTGAGAGGCCATCTCCGGTAGGGTTTTAGCGTTAAACGGCGATGATTGTTCGTTGGAGGCTGAAAAAAGATATGCATTCACCTGTTGAAGTAGGCTAACAATTTTTATTTTTAAACATTTTGCCACTAAACAAATGTTTATTTTACTTTTGAACACTAAAGTTACTTTTTGTTTTAACTTTGATACATATAAAATTATAAATATAATAATTTGGTTTAAAATACTTGGAACCAGTGAATAAAGCCCAACTAGTATTAAGTTTTCAATTTTAATTAAAAGGCCCCAACTCAATATTTTGTTGGACCCCCAAAATAAAATCCATTAAATAAATAAATATAATGTAAAACCCATCTTTTCTAATTAAATTAAAACAATTCACATACGCTTCCTGCTTCCTGGGGTATAACCAATTCATCGACTGATGACTGATCGATAGACTAGTAAATTATAATTGTTTCTTTCTCATCTGTACAATTTCATCATCTTATTGCCCTAAATTTCGAGATATAGCTTCAATGGCAGGTATTGAATTGTTAATTTGGTGTTTTGTTTGTAATTAGTAAACCCTAATTGGTTAATTTTGTAGTTTCTAATGAAATTTTGAGCCTTGTAAAACTAAATACATAACGAAATTTGCTTTATCATGAAATAAGGAACTATTTTATATATTGAAGTTGTATTTTATTGTTCAAATTATTTATGCTTGTTATTTTGTTTTCTGTTTGAAGTGGTCCCCTTCCTAACATGGCGTAATTTTTAATAATTTTAGGTGGTGCGCTTTGTTTTTATGTATAATGGCAGGTGTTTTACATACTCGTAGAGGGCAATTGTAGTAAGATGTAATTGGTGGGGTTTCTTGATAGTTTTTCACTATCTTTTGTGCATTTTCTAGTGCAATTTTTGCCTAGATACGTGCTGTATTGGACCAACATTATAGCTACTTTTACTGCAGTTTTTTGGGGTATTTTTTTTGTCAAGTTTAAAGGTGTTTGGAATGTTGTTAGTTGCTACTGTTTTGGTGTTAATTTAGCTAATGTTCCCGTGCTGTTTTATGTTGTATAAATGCTGTTTTCGTTGCTGTTTTCTGTTGTTTTTTATGCTAATTTAGTTGTTTTTGCTGTTGTCTTTGCTGATGTTTCGTTGCAAATTAGGTATGTTTTAGCTGCCATTTGGTGTCGTTTTAACATGCATTTTATGCTGTTTTGGGCTGTTTTAGCTTCTGTTTAGCCTGTTTATGTATTGTCTTGGGTAGAATTATATTATGTGTTGCGAAGACTCTAGCGTAGTAAAAGATGCAAGTTTATGCATAATCTAAAATTGTAGTTTATAATTTTGTGCACAATATTGTAGCTAATGTGAAATTATTTTGGCCCCCCACGATTGAAATTCCTGGATCCGCCACTGCTTGTTGAAAGTGTCCATGTTCAACCACCCTATTTACTTAATCATTTGTTAGTGTGCTGGTTGTAGCTACGGATACATTCGTTATACGAAGTGTACATTTTTTTATGAAATATTACATTTTTAGTTGCATTCTTTGTTTGTGTTACGGGTTTACAAAAATTGATATACCATTGCTATGGGTCATCCCAAATCTCGTATCCGCCACTTACTAGAGGTGTACAATAAACTATAAAATTGTGAAAACTTATCAAACCATAATAAGTTGGTTGGTTTCGGCCTGTTAGGGTGATAATAGTTGTTGGTTTGTAATTTACAAAATCGGTTAATGTAACACCCCCAAATTTATTGTTTAGCGGAAGCACGTTTTGGGTGTTACGAATCAATAATCACAGCACAAAGATATATAATGAACGACCACTATATGCGTCGTTTTGGACTTCTATTGATAAAACAAAAGTTTACATCAAAAATATTGTTTACAATAGCTCAGCTTGAAATTGAGAGATTTAAGTACATAATTAATCTATACAAAATATAATAATGCAGCTAAATCTCTGAGTGTTTGCATGATGACTCGAGCTAATTGATCCTTACTTGAGCAGTCCAACCTACTGCTGGTCACCTGTGATACATGCTAAAATTGGTCAGCGAAAAGCTGGTGAGCTCACAGGTTTGTATGTCAACACATATATTTGTATGAACCGCAAGATTTAATAATTGAATTTAAAATGCAATTAAGCAAAATAAAAGTTATACAGCCATGAGCACATAGTCTGAGCTTAACTTGAGTTGTCAGGCCCACTTAAGGAAACCTAACTTGAAATGCCTCCTACGAGTGCCTAATCCACACTCGTCTTCCCAAATGCTAATACGTCCGTTTGACCAGTTAGTGCGTGCTAACCCGGACGAGGATTGTCAATCCTATATGATATCATATACTAACATTCACGCTACTACGTATTACCAGACTATGCTATGGAGGGCTTTAAATTGATTAGCTTGAAACTCATGTAGTATTTGATTTGATTTGTACTTGCGTTCAACTTGTAAAACAAAACGAGCAATAATATCACACCCCTGATTGAAAAGCAGTAAAATAGGGGCCATGAGACTCACCTGAGTCTTGAAAGTTTGGATTAATAACTTGGATTGATTTGCCTTGAAGTGTTGTCCGAAGACTTGTAACCTGAAGGTGTCCATGACACGCGATGGTTATTAATTGTTTAGGCATCTCGAAAGACGACTTTTATAGTTGTTTATCCAAATTACCCCGATTTGGTTGATTGACTTGTCCAAATTACTACGATTTGGTTAATTGAATTGTATGTTTGAAAACGTGTACGCCCCGTTGGTGATTAATTGTAATAATAGTTTTGAGGTTATCACATTGATATCGAAGCGTTATACTTGAAAAGCAAATTCCATTACGTTTGAAAAGTTGTATCGTATAAGCGTTTTGAAGTTGTACAAGTTTGACACTTGGTGAGAAATGTGTTTACGGAATCTAAGTACGGGAGTCCGGGGGCAGCGCCCCTGGTTAGCGGGGTTCCAGGGGTGGCAATATTCTGTTTTATGCGACATAATATGCGACATAATAATTTGTTATGCGACACAAGGGTTGTGTCGCATAGAAGTGCGACACAAGAGCTTAGCAACACAAGGGTTGTGTCGCATAAGCGTATAATGCTGATTCAACAGCGACATAGCGATTGTGTCGCATGGTATTTGCGACATAAGGTACGACACAATATTGTGTCGCAAAAGGTCCGACATAACTGAGTTTTTACGACACAAAATACGACACAAGGGGTTTTATGCGACACAACCTGCGACACAAGGCTTGTGTCGCAAAGATGAACACCAAAACAGAACCCAGCGACTGTCGATATTTTTCGACCAAAAACTCAAATCTAACCCATTTTTAAGCTATAAAATCGTGTTTCTCTTGTTTAATAGGCATATATACGCTTGAATAACCCATAAATATGTAAAAATAAGCTAAAACGAGAAGTTTCGGGAATTTGTCGGAAACTTACGCGGTGTCGGATTGAAAATCCGAAAAGATGGAAGTGTAGATCGTTGCATGGTGATTCCGTTTCTTTGATTATTTCGACGATTTGAGGTAGTATGATGGTGTTATTTTGATGATTAAGGTGATGGTTTGGTTTTTGGTTTTTGAGAGAAAAAGAAAAGAAGAGAGAGAGAGTGGAAGGTGTGAATGAGGAAAGGGTGGGACTTTTCCCCCCTTTTGTTTGCTGATCACGGTGGGGCCCACCGAGGTGTGGGTCTCCACTTTATTCGTTCCGTGTTTGTACTCCGTGCGGTGTTCGTTTTCCCGATCGTTTAAACGTTTAATTATGTGTTTTGAAATACGAAAAATTATTCAATATTTTTGTCAAAGTATTTTACCAAATACTTAATAATTGTGTTATAAAATATAACGTTAACTGGTTTTGTTTGTTTGCGCGTTTATTATTTTAATCGCGTAACCATTGATTGTATGATTCGAAATGAATAATAAATATTATAAAAATAATATTTTTGAATATAATTGTGTTATTAAATAATGTTTATATTATTTAATTAAATTGTTCACCAACGTCCGTATTAACCGGAACCGAATTACATTCGATTTAAAACTTGTACGATTTAATCAAATAGTATACTTGTATATATTCAATAATATATAAAATTGATACACTAATTAGCCTAACATAAAACTAATTACATGTATTAAAACTTGATTAGGCACTAATTTCTAGTCCTAATTTGACGGGTGTCACAGTTAATCCTTTTATGTCGCACCCCCAAAATCACTGTTTAGCGGAAGCAATCATTGGGTGCGACTAATCAAGTAATCAAGCACATAAGATATATATATAATGAACGACTCTATATGAGACGTTTGAAAAATACATTACATAAAGTAATAACTTTTACAAAACAACTTGATTTCGCAAAATGATTCTAGAGATTTCACTACTTGACTAATATTACAAAAATAATGTAAAGAAATCTTCAGCTAATTGTATGCATGCGACTCGAGTTAGGATCCTGATGGGCCGATCCTACTATAGTGATGTACCTGAGAATGCACACTAAAACGGTCAGCTATAAAGCTGGTGAGTTCACAGGTTTTGTCAGAAAATAGTAATATATGTGATAAACCATTTCATGGCGTATATAATCTATACGTTAGTAACATCAGTGGTTGAATCTATGAAATCTTGTTTAGAAGTATAAACATTAATGTTTCTTAAAATCTTAACTCACATTCTTGTTTATCTAGTTTCTAGTTTCTTGAAAGTATTAAGTCTTAGTTCCTTGAAAGTCTTGTATTCTAGTATAAACCAAGTAGTTTTCTAGTTTCTTGAAAATCTTGTATTCCAGATTCCAGTTCTTGAAATTTCTTGAGTTCTTGCACGTTCTTGATTTCTTGCACATAGGGTTCTTGACATTTCTTGAATTCTTGCACATATGTTTCTTGCACATAATTTCTTGATTCTTGATTTCTTGCACATAAGGTACTTGCACAAAAGGTTCTTGATTTTCTTGCATTTCTAAGTTCTAGGACTCTTGTATTCTATTCTTGTGATAATCTCGTATTCTATTATCGTAGTATTCTTGTACTCTAGTCTTGTAATATTCTTGTATTTCAATCCCAAACATTCTTGAATTCTTAGATAGTAATCTACAAATTTCTTGTATTCTTGTAATCTTAGTCTATAGTGATCTAGAGTTCTTGAAATCCTATAAAAGTATTCACAGTAATTCTTGTACACATAAGAGATTCAAACATTGAAAAGCTAGAACAAATACACATCAGATAATCACACAATGAGAAACTAGGATAAAATACACATCACATAAGAGTTACCGAAATATAATTCTAGCATTCAAGTAGTAAACAGCCTAAGTGATAATAATGATAGTTTTTAATAAACCAATGTTTATAAAAACAGTGTGCATGCATTCTCACCCCGAAAACAGTAAAACAGTTGAAAGAGTGGGGCTATGAACTCACCTGTGGGTGCTAGCGTTCCTAAGTACGTGTGTTGCCCGGTAGTAACCTCCTAGCGTCCTAAACGCGTAAGGTTATATGTATAAGTATGTGACAAATCAGTCGGTCTAAACTAATTGTCCACTCAGTGAGTTATGTCCAAATACCTTGGTTGTTTGTTTGTATTTTTGAAAATACGTACGGTCCGTTGGTGAGTTTTCGTAATACTAATTTCAAAGTATTATTATTATATGTTTCGTTGTTTTGTATACTTATAAAAGTATATTCGTATGCGAGGGTATATATACATTTACATATATATTTCCGAAAGTAAATGTATATATATATATATATATATATATATATATATATATATATATATATATATATACTAGCTTAGTACCCGCGCAATGCGGCGGCGACAATATTATTCAGTTATATAATCATTAAGGTAACTATTATTTCTAAATGTCGCCATATCGTAATTTGCCCAATATAGCATGTATGAGGGAAAATCATTAATTATATAGTCATTATATGTAAGAAAATGCATTTTTTTTTGTAAGTCCGTCTTAATAAAATAGCATGACAATCACTAAAATTGCATTTGACAAAATAACATTACAATAAAAAAAACCGACTAAAATTGCATACATTCATACTTTAATCTTCACTTAAAACTTCTTTGTACACCACATTTGAGGTGTAAACTCCATCTTGATTGAATTCTTTTGTTGACTTCACTAATACCTTTGTTTTATTGCGTGATATGCCTCTAGATAACGCCACATAAAGTTGTCCATGTGAGAATACAGACTCTGGTAGATAAACACCCACATTCGGAATTGTCTGACCTTGAGCTTTGTTGATTGTCATAGCGAAGCTAAGTCGGATAGGAAATTGTTTTCTCTTCAATTTGAATGGGAACATGTCGTCTTGAGAAGGACATAGAGGAATTCTCGGCAAAAATATTCGTTTTCCAGCATGTTGACCAACAACTATTTCTGCATCAATGACATTAGGTTGAAAACCCTTGCATATCAATCTTGTGCCATTACACAATCCATTTGATGGATCAATGTTCCTCAATAATATTATCGGGCACCCAATTTTTAGTCGAAGAGAATGAGGGGGCAAACCGCTAACATTAAGCGAGTTTAAATTCTACCGGATAAAAGTTATTCTTGTCGTCTTCTGCTTCATCAAAACTATAGTAAACTTTTTCATCTCCTTGGAATCTTTCGATCAACTGATTATTGATGCCATCAACATTTTCATTTTTGGTTGATAAAATTGCCCTAGAAATAATATAATTGGAAGAATGAGCGTTCTCTTCCAAAGAAGGAAAAATTGCATCAATCAACTCAGTTGTTGACTTCTCATTATCAGTATACGGAATGACCATATCATCAGGTATGCGAATACAACTTCCATCAATGGTTTGTTCAACTCCATCACCGATGCGTAATAGGAAATCTGCAAACCACGGATCAGTAATTGCTCTCATGTTTATGGTTAACCGTATCTTTTTAATTTCAGGCCAAAGAGGTGACATACGTAGGCTAGAGTCTACAATTTGTGCTCGAGTACCACGTCTGACAACAGGTAACACTTGTCTAAAATCACCTCCTAGAACCATAATCTTTCCACCAAAAGGAAGTCTCACCCCCATAATATCTTGCATTGTTCGATCAACAGCCTCCACCGCCTGCCTTTTAGCCATAGATGCTTCATCCCATATGATTAATTTTGCAGAACGAATTAATTGAGCAGCCCCACTCTGTTTTTTGATATTGCACATTGAGTTGTTATCAAGATTGATGGGAATCTTAAATCTCGAGTGAGCGGTTCTCCCTCCCGGCATGTTATTAGCTGCAGCACCCGATGATGCAGTGGCAAGTGCAATAAAACCACGGGAACGAACCTCAGCAAGTAAAGCTTTGTACAAAAAAGTTTTTCCAGTTCCACCAGGACCATCTATGAAGAATACCCCAGGGCATTCATCATTCACATGCCTCATGATGTCATCATACGCTACTTTTTGATCCGCATTAAGAGAACCTTGAGAACGTAGGTGTTCATCTTCAACAACTATAGAGTACTCCTCTTGTACCTCACGACAACTTACAGACTCCAAATTGGTATTTGTAGTTATTTGGGGAAGATCAAAATCATTGAGATTGTTACCCATAGATTGTAGGAAAATTTCCATGTCTTTCAACACCATATTTTGAACCAACTCAACACTTTCGTAATGTCGCCTATAGTCTTCAGAAAGTGAATCATAATGGTCATCCCATAACTTTCGAACATCCCCCGGCTCACAAAAAATCAGTATAGTCGCGAAAAGCCTTCTAAGAGCACTGGGAAACTGAAATACAGAAGCCTCTGTAAGACATTGTGATAAACTGTTATCGTCCTCTATTAATCCTCTTTCAAGAGCCGCCCTTCGAAATGTTGAGTACAATACACCATTAACTGTATATAGATCTTCAAAGCAAGTTGGTCCTTTTACATGTGATAAAAGTAAACGTAGGTAGTACCTCTCACCTTCGGCTGGGTTTGCAGTAATCAATCTACCTCTCATTTTTCCTCTATCTCGCAGCTTCCAATGACGTTTCGTTGCAATCCATGTAAATTTTTTTGGAAAATCTTTATACAAGAACTGCCTTGCAAACACATTTACTTTATTCATCTCAAAAAATGCTGTCAACATTGTTCTCTTGTCTCTCTCCCTATCTACAATATCACTCATGACATCATTTTCTTTAAATTGAACCATTTGCTTATCAGGGAGATGAATCTGCAACGCCATTACATGCGGGTGGATTTGAGTAAGAGGAAAGCTGAAAATTTGCCACATTGCCTCCGGAGGAGAGACATATCGTGCATCTTGATACTTCTTTATCTCATTAACAACTTCTACACCGTCTGGATCAATATGGACAACCTGTTTATCGTGACCTTTGTAAACATATTTGAAAGCGTACTTCACAGATTTTATACTCGAACAAACCTCAACATTGATGTGACAATTGTACATCATTAGCAACTTTGGGTTATATAGGACTACCCATCGGTTGTCAAGGGTGCTATCCTTAACTTTCACTTCAATGCCGTTATTTCTCCTCCGATACAATGGATATGAATCTTCTCCTTGTACCGTGCTTTCATTAAATTGCCTAGGATATCTCCAGCGACATTGCTTTGGTTCACCCTGCATACAAGGACACTTATTATTCAAATGACCACAAGGATCGTGCATCATGTGCTTCACAACCAACTCATGCATTTTGGGATACTTTTTTGGGTCGGGAAGTTCAGCGCACACCATCTTATCATAGTCATCGGGATTGTTCAACTTAAATTGAGGTGTCATTATCAAGAGGAAATGTGCATGCGGCAAACCACGCTTTTGAAATTCAATGACATAAACATATGCCCTTATTTCTCCGAGGATATGCTTCTCAAAGAGTTGTTCTTTAAGATCCTCTAATTTGGCACGAAATACCCTACCCACAACCTCTGGCCGATCTTGAGCAGTCTGGCCGGGTAAAAGGTCATCAATGATTTCTTGCCACTTTGGATTGCATGTGATTGTAAGGAATATATCAGGTTTTCCGTCATCTTGAACTAAAGTCATGGCATCTAGAAAACGTCTTCGCATATCACGTGGCCCTCCAATGAAAGATGCGGGCAACACAACACGTCTTTCGACTCTACTTGGTTGAACCTCACCGGCGTTAACACAGTCCACGATACCTTGGTACAAATCAGCCCTTATCTTACTCTGGTTGTGTTCACAAAAAGCTAAATGTGATGTCTCAATCTTTATGTAGATATCTACTGCGAATTGTTGAAGCAACCTCCCCCCTAATAGAACTAAGTTTGGAGCTGAACGGATCTGGAACTTGTAACAATAATACTCTCGCATGGTTACTGTCATCCTACCTGTTCTTGAGGTCGTCTCTACATAAGGGTGATATACGTTATTTTGAATCATTTAAGTTAACATTCCAAACGTTGATTTAGATGGAAAAAAATAGATTTGCAATAAAATATGTACCTTCTGTATCATCATTGAAGTTTTCCTCATCATTAATAATTTCATTGATGGACACCCCATGTCTTGGTATTTTTGAATGCCACCCAGGCTCACCATTTGGGAAGAATAATGGATAGGATAACGGATCATAACAAGCGAAATAAGGTTGAATATTTTGACTATATTCAGACCTTCCATACACAACAATACTTCTCTTGTATGCAGTTATGTTGTCATTACCTTCTACCCAAATACCAGCAACCTACAAACATGTAGAATTCAATATGGTGTACTATATCATATGCGTGTTACATGTATATTATATTGAAAAATGAAAACTAATAAATCATATAATAACCTCAGATGTGGTGGGCTTATTGTACACCCTCTGGTCTAGTTCCACTGATGCATTTAAGGTGACCCTATAGTGGTCTAGCGGTCCTAGCTCACCAAGGCTTCGAAATGTTCTCACATACGGATTCGTAGTAAGAACACGTGTTATTATCTCAATGACATTTCTATCAAGATTTGTCCATTCGAGTCTACGTGAAAGCTCAGATTCAGCATCATAAAAATACAACTGTAGGTATCTAGGTGTTCCATCTCTCGGAATTAGTTGATCGATTCGATGATAAATTCCTCCACTTACACGAAAAGTGTATACTCCGGATCTCATGTTGCTCATTGATTCGTCTAAGTTCACACCCATTGACGTAAAAGAAAAGTTCGTGTTATACTTACGTATATTGTTCCTAAAAATTTTGCTCATTTCAGATTGTGACGTGAAAAGATTATGTATTTCATCAGGAATGGTTTGTGGCGCCAACTTTGTCTTTCCATTCATGCAACAAAAGCTAGGAAATTCAAATTTTAAACGCTTTGCTCCACAATGAACACAATTTTTTTGTTTCCTTAGGACACGATGTTGTTTTGGTACACCATCATAAACGAAATCATAAGGATCTCGGAGGATGCGATCTTGGATAACTGGATTGACACGGACTTCAGAAGAACCTTCTGATGTTTGACTCAAGACATCATCAAATAAGGGTAGAAGGCTACCATGTTGAAGTCGGATGCCTATATTAGAAATCCAAAAAAACATTAAGTAAGATGAACTTGATAACTTGGGTGAAATTCTTGATAAATTAAACTGTTATCATCTTTACCGCTAAATCTTTTATGAGTCAACCTCTGATGTAATTGAGTAGTTTCTTCTGTACCGATCACGTTGCTCACCTCAATCATTGGTTGTGTACTTGACGGTCCTTGATAGCCTCCTTGGTAGGGTGAAAAATTTTCTTTGTTATGAGCCAGAGTACTCCTCATCGTTGTAGCTTTGTTTGCACTATGTGCTATTTGACTATAATTTAATCCGGTTAAAGATATATTATTTATTCTTCCAGCGTCCAAAGTTCCAAATGGCACCCTTTCCAATGTGTCGATGATGACTTGAGCGGCATCATTTTCACTAATATCGGTCGGAAGTATAGTTGATCGACTACTTCCTTCCCCATTAGCTACTTTCCGCATTTTGTTTATTTCTTTTTTTCGTTCATAATATTTTCTATTTGTAAGTTTTCGTTTTTCAGCATCCCTTGTGGAGACAACACCATTCTTTTTTCGTTCTGCATAATACCGTCTATTGTATTCACTTCGCTTTGATAAACTTCGGGCGACATCACCATTTTCATTGGCATCAGGTCCAATCTCCATTTCGAACTATCTAGAACCCAATAATATTTGTATCTTGCAACGTTAATTGAGAAATATACTAATATAGGTATTGTATGGTAAAAGTAGAAGAAAATTGGCATTGTATTGTCAAAATCATCTTACAAAGCTAACAATGGTCAAACTCAGCCTCTAAAGGTCAAAATCAGAATTATAAAGTCTAAATAAGCATTCTATTGTCAAAATCAGCATGCTAAACTAACATATATATATATATATATATATATATATATATATATATATATATATATATACACACACACACACACATTAACGTCTTTAAAGTGGCTTAAAGTAATACTCCGTAACTTTTATAATATATATATAAGGTAAAGTATTCACAGGCCGATACACACGTGTTCATATTTGGTTGTAATAAACACCTTTCTAATGATGCATTTTATGATGATATGCTAATGCTGCCACGTATCATACCATAACATAAACATAGACATGGCCATATGGGGTCCAGAAATAGGGTCCCTAACTTTCAGTGTGAATATTTTATCATCCATTTGAAAAAGTTCAAAGAAGATACAAAGCACACGATAAATATAGAGAGAATACAAAGCACTGGCAGTACACGATAAATAGAGAATACAAAGCACATAAATAAGGTCCCTAACTTTCAGTGTGAATACAAAGCACACGATAAATATCAAATTTCAGTGCAAAATGATAATAAAGAAAATAACGATAACTAAGGGTCTTTAAGTGAAATACTAATAAAAGCTCATTGTTCCCACCAATACAGTTTTATATGGACATATTTCTAATATCAGTTGCTTCCGGCATCGATGGTTCAAATACGATCTTTGATAAGTACGTAGATTCCAAATAGTTCACTGCAAATTATATATACAATTAATTTAATACATTATTCATTAAGTTTATTAGATATTATAATTCAAAAAATTTACAGAACTAATTTGATAACTTACAGTTACGGTAATAACGATGGTGAATCAGTTTTACCCGAGAAACATATATTATTTGATTCTCATAAATTGCCCGTGCCATCATTAGAGGACGTGATTGCGGAGTATCGGTTAAAATCATGTATATAATCTGACCCCTATACATAATTCAAAGAATTTTAGTAAATAAGAATCATGATGTGTTATTGTTTAATTATCTTTATAGTGAAATTGATATATATTATATTGCATAAGTGTGTAAAGAAAACTCGATCTTACGTTCGATCTTGAAGAAATATGTTACATGAGCAAGTGTTTTTGATCAAATGGCCCCGTATGATTTTTCCCACTACATCTAAAAAAAATACAGAGTAAAAATAATTATAATTGTACTTTTAAGATTATTCATTTATGATCAAAAGAAGTGCTTAAATATTGAGTATTTACCGATCAACATTTTTCGAGGTGATCGATCATTTGCAAGAGCTCCAATTGAAGTCACAAATGGATAAAGTGGGAACTCATTTTCGATATTATTGTCATTTGGCTTAGTTAGTGTTGTATTGTTGCTAATAGTGATTTCCCATTCACCACGAACGAAGCTATACGATTCATACCTTGGGTAGAAGGAAGTGTCGGTTCCATCAATTTTATAATGATCTAACTGAAAAACCTCCCCAATCAAATTTCTTGTTTCATACAAATGAACCAAACGACCGGGAACAACGGCTGTCATTTTCGCTCTTTATCATACAATGATAAATTTGTTAACAACTAACGTTCAAATGTTGTCAATATTTAGAAATAAAAATTAAGTTTTAAAACTTACATTTTTATCATGTAAAATCAAGTAAAGTTTATTTTTTTGTTTGTCCTTCCAAACATAATCAACTCGAACAGTTGTGCGGTTGTACCATGCATGAGGTTCGTGAATTGTTGAAAAGTCTTCAGCATGAACATGAAAATCCATATTGTATGAAAGTATTTCAACTAACAGATAACACGTGTGTAACCAAGGTGAGTCAAGGATAATATATAAAAATAGCATATAACATACAAATAATTCTTTAGGCTCGGTAAAACTATAATATAAATTTTGACGATAGATAGATGTGATACACTTGATTTAATTAAAGTTTCATATAAGCATGCAATACAAAATTCTTTAAAGTTTTCTATGATCCTACAAGATATATGTGGGACCTAAAATTACCTAATCAATAGACATAAGGCATGACAATTATAACTAAAATCGAGTACAATTTAAAAGTGAAAACTAACCTGAGACTGCAGAGTATTGATGAAAGATTGCAGAGGTCAATTAACTTGAATGACTAATACGCAGTATCATTTAGTGGTGAAGGACAAAGAAGAATAGATGACTAATAAGGACAGGGAGTATATTTTCACAATCAACTTATTTCATCTCAATATAAACAAAAATAAAAATAACAACCATTGGGTAAAAGGACAGTCTCCCACCAGATATTTGAGTACAGGATTACATTTTGGTCCATTGGTAATTCATACGAGGGACTAAAGTCAAATGTCTGTACAAAGTTTTCTTGAAAGTTGGTTTTTAAAAGATGGGAGACAAAGATTCCTTTAGTGATTTTGACTACTCATGCAAAGAGATTTAAAAAAGTGTAAATCTATTAGTCTAAACTTTACACTACTTCTTTTCACAAAATTTTAAGGTAAATTGAAGTAGAATATATGTATATATACAAAAGTTGATGTTACTTTAGTTTACTTCGTAATTTTCTTAAGTCCTCAATGTAAGATACTTTATGATCATACATAATATTAACAATTTTCTTTTATAGTACGTTAAATTCCAATAACTATTGCATGGAAAAGTATGATTATATATAATATTAATATTTTTCTTTTATAGTTAAAGGTCAATTCTTTTATAGTTGAAGTCCAATAACTATTGCATGGAAAAGTATGATTATATATAATATTAACATTTTTCTTTTATAGTTAAAGTTCAATTCTTTTATAGTTAAAGTCCAATAAATGTTGCATGGAAAAGTCCCCCTTTGACCGGTCTAATAACTTTCTAGATTTCCATTCACGATCCGGGAGTTAAATTGTTAATCAACGGTTTTCGGGTCCGGGTCCTTTGTTCAATTCACGTTCAAACACTATTAGAAAAAACTATGTACTCCGAGTCCACGTTAATTTACATACAACCATTTAATAATTTTCAAACTTAGTACGATCATTCAATTTCCTATTCCAAATAGATAACAACCAAATTAGAAATTAGGTACTAAGGATTAGATAATAAACATAAAATTAAAAAGCAAAAGTTAGAGACATTTAAAAGTTAAACATACACGTGTAAGCCCGAGCAACTAAATAACCCAACCAAAAATCAACAAACCAAATATCTTAAATAATTTAGATAAAACGAATAATGATTATGAAGCAGATTAAAAAACTTATAAATACAAAACTTTAAATAGGCTTGAAAAAAATATAGATAAAAACTTGAGACCTCTTAAAAAGTGTACAATTAAACAGAAAAAGTTAGACCTAAAAGGTAATAATTAAGATATACAATTTCGTTGTCAATGATGGTGTGTTAAAAGTTAACTTCGTTGTCAATTTCGTTGTTAAGATATACAATTTTCTAACTCCTTTTTCTGGTGGAGGTATGCTTCTATGGAGCTCCAAAACCTGCTCAAATAAATTAAATCTAAACAAAGATCGTAGATGTGCGAAAATATTATATATTAGGAATTAGGATTTGGAGAGACAAAGAGAAAACTTACCCTAAAAAATCTAACCCAGTCGCCACCGTCTTTTTTGTTTCTTCTCCGGCAATCGGCTTTCGGCCTCTCACCGTCTTTTTTACTCTCGTTTGTTTTTAGGTAGTTTCGAATTTTCGGTAGACAGTTTCATGAGGTTTTCGGATCTGCGTTTCTTGGTTGCCCCAACCATAGATTCATATTGTTTTCAGCTCGTGGTTTCAGGTTAATGGTGTTTTCAGGTGATTCCGGTTATGGTGTTTTCAGCTCGTGGTTCGTTGTGGTTTCATTGTGGTGGCTCAGGTGGTTTGTGATTGTTTTTGGTCAGTGGGTTTCATAGTTCCAGCCTTCCAGGTGATGTGATATCCTTATGCGACTGGTCAGCGGTGGTTCGTTTCCGGAGCGGTCGCCAAGGCATCAGTGGTGGTTGGCATCATCTGAATCTAACACGAAAACATCGAAACCCTTTAGGTGTCACAATATATATGAGAGATCTAACAAAACCAAGAAACTAAACTTACAAATCTAAATACTTTAAAACAGTGGCGTATCTTATGTGGTTGTTGTTTTTTATTTTAAGTTGTGGATTCTGTAATTTTTATGGCTATGTGTGACACCCGACCAATTAGGGCTAGTGTTAGTTCCTAATCATTGTGCTAATACATGTAATTAGGGTGAATTATGTGTATCATTATGTGTATTAATATATGTTATTATATTTGCACACATTTGCGATTTGTTTAAATCGTACATTTTATTATCGGATGGATTCCGACACAGTTTAAATACGACGTTGGTGAAAACATTTCTATAAATAACTTTAATCTATTTTTAGAAGTTATTTATCATTATCTATTATTTTGCTAAAATAATACTCGAAAAACCTAGACGTTTCGGTTAAAACGTCTCAAACGCAACGATAACGCGCGAATTTATTTCGACAACCAAACGAACGTCAATAATTAAATTGACAACCTAAATTAAGTATTTTAAATAATACTTCAATGGAAATTTATCCAAATTATATCGTTAATCTAAACGACTCAAAATAACGTTACGCGATTTTAAACCGCCGTAGAACGTGCACGCAAATCGAGGCCAATGATTTAACGAAACATTTTTATAAGTGTTTCCAAGTACTATATTGAATATTTCAAGTAGAAATATCGAAACTCAAATCGTTAAATAAAAACGTCAACTAAACATTTAACGTACGAATAAACGTTTAAACAATCGGGTAAACGAACGAAAAACGCAACGATGTAAGCTAGAAATGTAAAATGACCAAAATACCCCTGTGTGGGCCCCTCAAAAACCGGCCCCCTCTTCCCCCATATGCACCCATGTGCCACCTTCATTTTCACCCTCTCAAATGACATGCAAAAGTGTCAAATCCATTCCCTTTACTTACACTCCAATCCCACACTCTTTCCTCATCTTTCCACACACCTTTTTCTCTCAAAACTCTCTCTCATTTTCTGGAAAAACTCCAGCCCTTAATCACCATAACCATCACCATAAACCACCATCATCCATCCTTAAGAAAAGGAAGCAAGAAGGTGCAAGAATCAAGCTCATCCTCATCACCACCATCTTCTCTTCATCATTTTGTTGTAAGAATCTACAAGGCCCTCATTTAATTACTTTAATCTACTGATTATGATGTTATAATGTTCATCTAACATGTTTATGTCCAAGAATAAGCTTAAAAATCGTTTTTATACAACACATTTGAACATGCAAAATGTGACAGAATCTGTCTCCAGAAAATCAGTCCACAGAATCGGCCATAACTTGAGCTCTGTTAAGAGTTAGACAACGAATTTTTTTTTAAAAGTTGCGTATTGAAAAGAGCTACAACTTTCGTGTTTTGCACTTTTTCCAGATCCGTACTTATTTTTGTATATAATCTGATCTTTGCGACTGCCTGATATTTGTCGAAAACCGAGTACGGTTCTTTCGTAAGATTTATTATCTATCTAAATGGACATTATAGATCTTGGAAAAATCAGGTTATAAACTAGACACATTCATGAACATCTGGTAAAAATTTTGGAATCAAATTCAGACTAGAACATGTTAAAAATCGAGTGCCGAAGTAAACCGACAAAAACCGAAAACATGAAAATCTTAAGTTTTGACATGCGTATTAAAAACCGACATCTCGAAACGACTACAACATGAAACAATAACTTTTATAAACTTTATTTACTGAAATATGACTTGGGTAAAAAGTTCGGGTCAAACCGTCATAGTTGACCACGTTTTTGGACTTAGCAAATTGAGACAGACTTAAGTGACGCATGACCCCATGATTTATAGCGACACTCGATAAGTGACGCCCTTACTTTTTTGAATATGATTTATAGCGACACTCGATAAGTGACGCCTTTGTTATTAAAATTTTATTAATACCGACACTACTTAAGTGACGCTTAGTCACCTTACCCGACACTTCCTAAGTGACGCCTGAAGTGACTGAACTATTATATTAGCGGCACTTACCCTTAGTGCCGCCATGCCTTAGTGACGCCCGTACCCGACACTTCTTAAGTGACGCTATTTAAATCTGAAAACGCATATTATGCGGCACTTCCTAAGTGCCGCCCCTAACTAGCAAGTGACGCATGAAGTGTCGCATGAAACAGAATCTTTAAAAACTAGTTTTCTCACTAAGTGTTAAACTTCAAGCAACGTTAATACTTATACAATGCAACGTTATAACTCATGAAACATACTATACATATGAAAGTATAACATCATTCTAATAATAATGTCTTAACGAATTATTATTACAAACTTTCACCAACGGGTCGTACACGTTTTTGATAAACAACATGAACAACTTATTTGGACATACTAGTTGGATGAACTAGCCTTAGGTGGACATTAACCCTCCACCTACATTGTGAATTAAGTGGACATTAACCCTCCACTTACATAGATGATCTTTCTAGACATCTACTCATACAACCTTATACGTTTAGGACGTTAGAAGGTTGCACTTTGGACCACACATTGCTTGCTAATTGATATTGCTTGCTTACATTTTGCTAGAACTCAGGTGAGTTTCATAGCCCCTCTTTTTACAGTTTTATAACTATTTTGGGGGAGAATACATACTACAACTGTTTTATACAATTGCTTTGCAACTGCTTTGTATACATTTGAATTACACAACTGCTTTTATGAACACAAGTACCATAAACAACGCTATACGGATTGCATGAGTTACACACTAATCCACAAAGGCCCTACACATCATAGTTTGTTAGTTTTGCTAAAGCGTGAATATTAGTAAATAGATCTATTTGGGACTGACAATCCCCGTCCGAGTTAGTCGCGCTAACCTGTCAAACGGACGTATTAATATTTGTTCATAACGAGTGTACCGGATTAGACACTTGCATTGGGGCACCCACGATCGTGTACTCGAAAGAGGCACGGCACACATTGTTAAGCTTCGGACTATGAGCTCATGGCAAATGGTATACATCTTTTTGCATTCGTGCAACTACATATTTACTTATCGTTTGTTAACGATACATCTTTTTGCATTCGTGCAACTACATATTTACTTATCGTTTGTTAACGATACATCTTTTTGCATTCGTTCAATTACATATTTACTTATCGTTTGTTAACGATACATTTACTCAACACATTTACTTATCGTTTGTTAACGATACATTTAATTATCATTGTTGAATGATACAACGATTAAAATCTTGTGTTTCATAACTCGTGTTTCATAACAATTGGTTTTATACCAACATTTAAACAACTCTATGAACTCACCAACTTTATGTTGACCTTTTAGTATGTATTTCTCAGGTAACCCACAGCAGTAGGACGCTTATGGATAGCGTAGCTCGAGTCGCATTGCTTTCAAAATCAAGGGACTTAGATTGCATTTTACTATAGTTAGTAGTTATGTAATCTACACATTGTATGCGAACCCCATTGTTTTGTACAACTATTGTAAACAAATTTGAATTATGGAATGTAATATTTTCAAACGTCTCATATAGAGGTCGTTTGCTTTAATCTTTGTGTAATGATATTTGATTTGGTCGGCGCCCCCATGACACCTCATGTTTCCGCTGCCACGTGTTTTGGGGGTGCGACAGATTGGTATCAGAGCCTAAGGTTATAGCGAACTAGGATTGCATTAGTGACCTAGACTATGACCGTTAGGTTAGTATTCTTGTTTGGTATGACTAGTTCAGTAATTGCATCAATTGAACTTAATTTAACATAGCCTGATCAACTATGTACAATTAAAGGATATTTGATGCAAGACCTGAAATGGTTATAGTAAACGAGGGTGCGGTAGACAACGCGAACCGAGGATAGAACGGGACCAACCTTATACGTGCTTATGTGCTAGGTTATTATATTGCTATATATGACCTCAACTTCCCGTATATTAAACTCCTTGCCACTCTATATGGCAACCACTCCCACAACTATGTCGCGTGACATCGAACGCGAAACACAAACCTTACTTACCACTGTGGAGACTTTCGCGGTACCACTCGCTCAACTGAATCGGGCAACGATATAATCGAATCGAACTCACTTGGGGAGAATCCACCTTTGGATTCGCCACCCAAACAAGTGACACCTATTTCACTTTCTTCTTTCCGCTGACAACTAAATCACTCGGGGAAAACGATATAGAACTTAGACCATACGATACTCCGTCACCTAAACGAACTTACTCCTGTTAGTACGCACTCATCATTCCCACTTATATCGTAGACCCATAAGGCATGCGTGCTACACACGACTAGAGGAACAGACACATCTACTTATCGGAAATGATTTTTCCAACAATTGAATGAACTTCAACAATCCACTCAACTCTTTACTTGATCATGATTGATCACTCTTTGACTTGTATGTCAACAATTCTTTCAAACACGAGACTTACTACTTGATCATGTTTGGTCACCATTTTGACACGTTTGTCAAACGATTTACTCATAACTTGATTCGCGACTTTGTCTGTTCCAAACATCACTGGATTAGTATTGCGAGGGATACTTACAACGACTAAATCTATAAACTACTTCAAACTATTTCAAACTATGACTTGAACATTCTAATCACTACTGTATGGACTACCCGCAACTATGAATCTATCAACTATCTAATCACCTTCACCAAGCATTTGTTCATTTCAAAACAACATAGTCATGGTTGACTACTTTGAAAACACTACCCGGTCATTTTTGTGACTACTCTTTGAAACTACGACATTGACTAAACCTTCTTATTGTTGATTCATTGTCTTGATAGAAAGCCCTCCTGAAAGAGATGACAGACTCCCCTAAGAACGACTACTCGTCAGACGACGACCTAATCTGCGAAGAACAGATTCAGTACACATACCTCGATGAGGAAATAGCACCAATGGGAGAAATCGTTATGGAGGAAAATGAGCAACCCAATTTCGGAATGATTGGCATCGAGGAATACGAAAGAGTGAGAGATCAGGCCGAAGATTTAGATGGCCGCAATTGGGAGCTCAAGCTTAGGTGCAAGACCTACGAGCAAGAATTGAGGATTCTGAAAAGGTCTATTCCCGACCGAATCAGGGATAGGATTCACTACTGGAAGGAAGTGGCCACTCATTTTAAGCAAATAACAAAAACGTGGATCAAAGGGATGTGCCAACACTCAACAGACAATATCTTACTCCACTCTGCACTCCCGCGATACAGTGACATGCTCGAAGCACGTTACTATCCACACGACCTGAACTTAGAATAGATTAGAAGTAGACTCGAACAACGGTGAACATAGCTAGTGATAGCTCGATGATCTATCGATGGGTGTATAAAAACCCCATCACATTTTGCATAAAACTTATGTATTCGTCCGGATGTATCGATGCCCGGCATGTTTTGTAAACTTTGAATTCTATATGCTATCAACCTAAACCTTGCGCCTTATTAGTTACAAATCATATTACATTGTACTGATTTACCGTCGTACTATGAAGCCACATATTGCTCTTAATCATGAATGTGACAATCTTAGCTCTCATACTAAGATCTAATTCATTCTTTTGTCCCCCTTTCGTTTAAGGAGACACCACTATAAGAATCAACTAAAACTTTCAACACTCTACAATAACAAGAGTTTTCAAGAGATTTTTCAACAGATTTCTACCGATTCAAGTTTTCAAAGAATTTTCACCAAACAACTACCCGGAACTATTTACAACTTCTAACGTTTAATTAAATTGGCTAGACAGAAATTTTCAACGTCTTATTGACAACCAGATTTTTCCAACATATTTTGAATTACTCAAGTTTTCAACGGACTTAATAGTTCCAAGCAAACTATTATCATAGAAATTTATTGACTGATTTTACACCATCGCAAGCGAACATTTCCCACATAGATCTCATAACCGTCAAAATCGATTATCCATATCATCATAAGCATGGACCGATTATCCATATCATCATAAGCATAGACCGATTGTCCAAACACTGTTCCTAAAGCAATGGTCTCTAGAAAACTGCTAGTGTTCCCATCATTACCGGTGGAACTTTGATCAAACAAGGGGAGACCGGTAGACCGAGAACTAAATAAATCAACCATCGAGAATCGATACCCACTTCTTAGAGTCGATGACTTATTTGACCAACTTCAAGGTTCAAGCTTTTATTCAAAGATCGACCTTCGGTCTGGTTATCACCAACTTCGCGTTCGAGACGCCGACATCCCGAAAACCGCCTTCCGAACCCGCTACGGGCATTACGAATTCCAAGTGATGCCTTTTGGTTTAACCAACGCACCGGCTGTATTCATGGATCTTATGAATCGGGTGTGCAAACCTTACCTGGATAAGTTTGTCATCGTCTTCATTGACGACATTCTAATCTACTCTCGCAACGAAACAGAACATGGCCAACACCTGAAAACTATCTTGGAATTACTCAAACACGAGGAGCTATACGCCAAGTACTCCAAGTGTGAGTTCTGGATGCGAACAGTACAGTTCCTAGGGCATGTCGTTGACAGCCAAGGGATACGTGTTGATCCAGCAAAAATCGAGGCCATCAAGTGCTGGAAAGCACCAACTACTCCAACCGAGGTCCGACAATTCTTAGGTCTCGCTGGATATTACCGGCGATTCATAGAGAACTTTTCCCGAATTGCTCAACCATTAACCTCCTTGACTCAGAAAGATAAGAAATTCGACTGGACCGACAAACAGGAGTCGGCTTTTCAACTCCTTAAACAGAAACTCTGCAGTGCACCAATCCTGTCCTTACCCGAAGGCACAGATGATTTCGTAGTTTACTGCGACGCCTCACATCAAGGACTAGGTTGTGTGTTAATGCAACGTGATAAAGTCATCGCTTATGCCTCTCGGCAACTGAAAATCCATGAGAAAAACTATACCACTCACGATCTCGAATTAGGAGCCGTTGTTTTTGCGCTCAAAATTTGGAGACACTACCTATATGGTACCAAGTGTACTATCTTTACCGACCACAAAAGCCTTCAACATATCTTTGATCAGAAGGACCTAAACATGAGACAACGTCGTTGGGTCGAGTTACTTAGTGACTACGACTGCGAAATCCGATACCACCCGGGTAAGGCTAACGTTGTTGCCGATGCCCTAAGCCGAAAAGAACGAGTGAAACCCCTTCGAGTTCGAGCCCTTGGTTTAACCATCCACAACGATCTTATTGCTCAAATTCATTCCACTCAACTCGAAGCACTCAACGAGAAAAACATCAAAAATGAGGCCCTGCGAGGCATAGAAAAACAATTTGAAACCAAATCCGATGGAACCCGATACTTCTCCAACCGAATTTGGTTACCTAACTTTGGGAACCTACGAGAATTGGTCATGGACGAAGCTCACAAATCCCGATACTCCATACATCCTGGTTCTGACAAGATGTATCATGACGTCAAACAACGATATTGGTGGCCCAACATGAAAGCTGACATAGCCACGTATGTTAGTAAGTGTCTAACCTGTGCCAAGGTTAAGGCCGAATACCAGAAACCTTCTGGGTTACTTCAACAACCTGAGATACCTCAATGGAAATGGGAAAACATAACCATGGACTTCATCAACAAGCTACCAAAAACACCGAGCGGTTGCGATACCATTTGGGTGATCGTAGATCGTCTCACAAAATCCGCCCATTTCCTAGCTATCAAAGAAACCGACAAGATGGAGCGCTTGGCTCGCATCTACATCAAAGAGGTTGTAGCACGACACGGCATACCCATCTCGATCATCTCCGATAGAGACAGCCGCTTCACCTCTCGATTTTGGCAAACACTTCAGAAAGCTCTCGGTACTCGCCTTGATTTGAGTACTGCTTATCATCCGCAAACCGATGGTCAGAGTGAACGGACCATTCAAACTCTCGAAGATATGCTTCGAGCATGTGTAATCGACTTCGGAAACACATGGGAAAACCACCTACCTTTGTGTGAGTTTTCCTACAATAACAGTTACCACACCAGCATTGATGCTGCACCATTTGAGGCACTTTATGGGAGAAGGTGCCGATCACCCATTTGTTGGACCGAAATCGGCGATAGCCAACTCACTGGTCCTGAAATCATCCATGAAACGACCGAGAAAATCGTGACCATTCAAAACCGGCTGAAAGCCGCCCGTGATCGTCAGAAAAGTTATGCTGACGTGAGACGCAAACCGCTCGAGTTCCAGGTTGGGGACCGAGTACTCTTGAAAGTATCACCTTGGAAAGGTGTCATTCGTTTTGGTAAACGCGGCAAACTAAACCCTAGGTACATCGGACCTTTTGAAATTCTGGAAAGGATTGGTCCGGTGGCATATCGACTGCAGCTACCCCCTCAACTCAGTAGCGTGCACAACACATTCCACATTTCTAACCTGAAGAAATGTCTGTCTGATGAGACACTTGTTATCCCTCTCGACGAAATCCATATCGACGATAAACTCCACTTTGTAGAGGAACCGATAGAAATCATGGACCGTGAGGTCAAACGATTGAAACAGAGTCGTATTCCCATCGTTAAAGTCCGGTGGAATTCTAGGCGCGGTCCTGAATTCACTTGGGAACGGGAAGACCAAATGCGACTGAAATATCCACATCTATTCTTAGATGCCTCTCAGACCACGACAACAAGCTAATTTCGGGACGAAATTCTCCTAACAGGGGGAGAATGTGACACCCGACCAATTAGGGCTAGTGTTAGTTCCTAATCATTGTGCTAATACATGTAATTAGGGTGAATTATGTGTATCATTATGTGTATTAATATATGTTATTATATTTGCACACATTTGCGATTTGTTTAAATCGTACATTTTATTATCGGATGGATTCCGACACAGTTTAAATACGACGTTGGTGAAAACATTTCTATAAATAACTTTAATCTATTTTTAGAAGTTATTTATCATTATCTATTATTTTGCTAAAATAATACTCGAAAAACCTAGACGTTTCGGTTAAAACGTCTCAAACGCAACGATAACGCGCGAATTTATTTCGACAACCAAACGAACGTCAATAATTAAATTGACAACCTAAATTAAGTATTTTAAATAATACTTCAATGGAAATTTATCCAAATTATATCGTTAATCTAAACGACTCAAAATAACGTTACGCGATTTTAAACCGCCGTAGAACGTGCACGCAAATCGAGGCCAATGATTTAACGAAACATTTTTATAAGTGTTTCCAAGTACTATATTGAATATTTCAAGTAGAAATATCGAAACTCAAATCGTTAAATAAAAACGTCAACTAAACATTTAACGTACGAATAAACGTTTAAACAATCGGGTAAACGAACGAAAAACGCAACGATGTAAGCTAGAAATGTAAAATGACCAAAATACCCCTGTGTGGGCCCCTCAAAAACCGGCCCCCTCTTCCCCCATATGCACCCATGTGCCACCTTCATTTTCACCCTCTCAAATGACATGCAAAAGTGTCAAATCCATTCCCTTTACTTACACTCCAATCCCACACTCTTTCCTCATCTTTCCACACACCTTTTTCTCTCAAAACTCTCTCTCATTTTCTGGAAAAACTCCAGCCCTTAATCACCATAACCATCACCATAAACCACCATCATCCATCCTTAAGAAAAGGAAGCAAGAAGGTGCAAGAATCAAGCTCATCCTCATCACCACCATCTTCTCTTCATCATTTTGTTGTAAGAATCTACAAGGCCCTCATTTAATTACTTTAATCTACTGATTATGATGTTATAATGTTCATCTAACATGTTTATGTCCAAGAATAAGCTTAAAAATCGTTTTTATACAACACATTTGAACATGCAAAATGTGACAGAATCTGTCTCCAGAAAATCAGTCCACAGAATCGGCCATAACTTGAGTTCTGTTAAGAGTTAGACAACGAATTTTTTTTTAAAAGTTGCGTATTGAAAAGAGCTACAACTTTCGTGTTTTGCACTTTTTCCAGATCCGTACTTATTTTTGTATATAATCTGATCTTTGCGACTGCCTGATATTTGTCGAAAACCGAGTACGGTTCTTTCGTAAGATTTATTATCTATCTAAATGGACATTATAGATCTTGGAAAAATCAGGTTATAAACTAGACACATTCATGAACATCTGGTAAAAATTTTGGAATCAAATTCAGACTAGAACATGTTAAAAATCGAGTGCCGAAGTAAACCGACAAAAACCGAAAACATGAAAATCTTAAGTTTTGACATGCGTATTAAAAACCGACATCTCGAAACGACTACAACATGAAACAATAACTTTTATAAACTTTATTTACTGAAATATGACTTGGGTAAAAAGTTCGGGTCAAACCGTCATAGTTGACCACGTTTTTGGACTTAGCAAATTGAGACAGACTTAAGTGACGCATGACCCCATGATTTATAGCGACACTCGATAAGTGACGCCCTTACTTTTCTGAATATGATTTATAGCGACACTCGATAAGTGACGCCTTTGTTATTAAAATTTTATTAATACCGACACTACTTAAGTGACGCTTAGTCACCTTACCCGACACTTCCTAAGTGACGCCTGAAGTGACTGAACTATTATATTAGCGGCACTTACCCTTAGTGCCGCCATGCCTTAGTGACGCCCGTACCCGACACTTCTTAAGTGACGCTATTTAAATCTGAAAACGCATATTATGCGGCACTTCCTAAGTGCCGCCCCTAACTAGCAAGTGACGCATGAAGTGTCGCATGAAACAGAATCTTTAAAAACTAGTTTTCTCACTAAGTGTTAAACTTCAAGCAACGTTAATACTTATACAATGCAACGTTATAACTCATGAAACATACTATACATATGAAAGTATAACATCATTCTAATAATAATGTCTTAACGAATTATTATTACAAACTTTCACCAACGGGTCGTACACGTTTTTGATAAACAACATGAACAACTTATTTGGACATACTAGTTGGATGAACTAGCCTTAGGTGGACATTAACCCTCCACCTACATTGTGAATTAAGTGGACATTAACCCTCCACTTACATAGATGATCTTTCTAGACATCTACTCATACAACCTTATACGTTTAGGACGTTAGAAGGTTGCACTTTGGACCACACATTGCTTGCTAATTGATATTGCTTGCTTACATTTTGCTAGAACTCAGGTGAGTTTCATAGCCCCTCTTTTTACAGTTTTATAACTATTTTGGGGGAGAATACATACTACAACTGTTTTATACAATTGCTTTGCAACTGCTTTGTATACATTTGAATTACACAACTGCTTTTATGAACACAAGTACCATAAACAACGCTATACGGATTGCATGAGTTACACACTAATCCACAAAGGCCCTACACATCATAGTTTGTTAGTTTTGCTAAAGCGTGAATATTAGTAAATAGATCTATTTGGGACTGACAATCCCCGTCCGAGTTAGTCGCGCTAACCTGTCAAACGGACGTATTAATATTTGTTCATAACGAGTGTACCGGATTAGACACTTGCATTGGGGCACCCACGATCGTGTACTCGAAAGAGGCACGACACACATTGTTAAGCTTCGGACTATGAGCTCATGGCAAATGGTATACATCTTTTTGCATTCGTGCAACTACATATTTACTTATCGTTTGTTAACGATACATCTTTTTGCATTCGTGCAACTACATATTTACTTATCGTTTGTTAACGATACATCTTTTTGCATTCGTGCAATTACATATTTACTTATCGTTTGTTAACGATACATTTACTCAACACATTTACTTATCGTTTGTTAACGATACATTTAATTATCATTGTTGAATGATACAACGATTAAAATCTTGTGTTTCATAACTCGTGTTTCATAACAATTGGTTTTATACCAACATTTAAACAACTCTATGAACTCACCAACTTTATGTTGACCTTTTAGTATGTATTTCTCAGGTAACCCACAGCAGTAGGACGCTTATGGATAGCGTAGCTCGAGTCGCATTGCTTTCAAAATCAAGGGACTTAGATTGCATTTTACTATAGTTAGTAGTTATGTAATCTACACATTGTATGCGAACCCCATTGTTTTGTACAACTATTGTAAACAAATTTGAATTATGGAATGTAATATTTTCAAACGTCTCATATAGAGGTCGTTTGCTTTAATCTTTGTGTAATGATATTTGATTTGGTCGGCGCCCCCATGACACCTCATGTTTCCGCTGCCACGTGTTTTGGGGGTGCGACACTATGAGAGTTGTGCATATGAATGAGAGTAGCAGAGGATTAGGGAGAGAATCGGATGAAGGGAGAGAATGAGAGTAGCATAGAGATTGTTTTGTGTGGTTGAAATTTGAATTATAGATGGAAGATGGGAAAAAAAATCCTGGTGGGTCCCGTTACTTAGTCTTAAAAATTTGAGTGGAGAGAGAGGGGAAGATGTTTTATAAAGTAGTATAGATAAATGTCCGAAAGTTTGTACTATCCGAAATTTAGTTAATCCGAAAGTTTATTATCCGAATGTATCTATATATTTAAGTCCAAAGGTTAGTGATTCTGAATGTATAAATATTTATCCCAAAGGGTCAAAATTTAAGGTTTTGGGTCAAAAATACTATTCATCCGAACTTAGCAAAAGTCAACTCCGAAAGTTGACTTTCGGAGTCAAAAATCCGAATTTAGCACAAAAGTCCGAATTTAGCTTGAAAATTCGAAAGTCAACTAAAGTCAAAGTTCGGAGTAAAATTAGTCTGAATTAGTGAATTTTATTTGACTAAGCAAACGTTATCGAAACATTCAGAAATTTTTACACGACGTTCTTACATATATTATGTACCTCCTGTAATTTTTTCATAACTTTTGGAGGTCGTTTGATATTTTTTAAAAAATCACAAAGTATCACAGTTCATTTTGGTCCGAATTTTAAACCTTTGCTCACAAATCTAATTTTCTGAAAAAATTGGTATATTTTTAGAATGAGCCAAAGAAGAACTTTTTGTAGATAACATCCATACAAAGATTTCAGTATATGATTCATGCATTTATTCAACTTAGAACTCAAGTTATGGCTCCGAGAAGGAGGTGCAACTTTCTGTCTCCAGAAGACAGAAAGTATATATCGCCGGAGAAAATTATTCTCGGGTACTAAACGGAGTCTAAATGCTACGAAATAAATTTTGATAGAAAGCTTACTTCTTGTACTACATTTTAGGCTCAAGAAACACGTTATTTCATGGAGAAATGATTTTTCTAAAAATCGTTTAATTAAGGACACTTTTCTGTCACATAAAACTATTAATACATATAGGTTTGTAAAACGATTTTTAACTTATGTTTTGGACATTTTATGGTTGAGGGAGCATACTAACATATAAATAAGTGTATTCCAAGGAAATATAGTGAGAGAAAGTGTGTTCATACCAAGGTTTTAGATGATCTAAAGTCAAAATGAGCGGATTAAGCTCGGTTTTGCCTTCTTCTTTGTTTCCTTGCTTTCCCCTTCAAGATTAAGCTAGTTGTTGTTCTTGAACTTTTTAGAGAGAGAGAGAGATGAGAGACGATGGAGAGAGAGAGAGAGAGAGAGAGAGAGAGAGAGATTGAGAAGGGATGAAATGTTGATTAATGAAATGAAAATGGTGATGGATTTGGTGATTGTAGTCAAAAAGTGAAACACCCCGAAAACGTAACAATTTTTTTTAAACCATTTATTTTATATCATAAAACACTCTCTATTGGTCCCAGTCATGATTTAAATCAATACTATACTCCAAAACTTCATATTTCATTGTACCAACACACTTCAACCTAATTTAATTATTTTACTCAATCAAAATTTCACCATAAGGACATAACCATTGGAAATTAGACTCTCTTAGCTTTTCAACGATATAAAGAACGTCAAAAACGGAGTTACGGTTCATCTTTTATGACCGTTTTAAGTTTCAAATTTCTGGGACACAGGGGAATCCGCCCGGATTCAGGGGAATCCACCCGGATTCAGTGGAATCCGTCCGGATTCCCTTGCGTTTTCAGCACAACTCATGAGCAGAAGTGATTTTTGGGAATCCACCCGGATTCATCAGAATTCGCCCGGATTCATGTGATTACAGCAGATTTCAACCTGCAAAGTTTTATGACCAAAAACCGAACTTTAAACGCGCATAACTCTCAAACGACAACACCCGGAGACCTGGAAATTTGCAGATACGCATATCTTGACCAAA
This sequence comes from Helichrysum umbraculigerum, assembly GCA_949592205.1. Lineage (NCBI taxonomy): Eukaryota > Viridiplantae > Streptophyta > Magnoliopsida > Asterales > Asteraceae > Helichrysum > Helichrysum umbraculigerum. Next base: position 38,232,609 of record CATIUR010000001.1, read on the forward strand.
TAAACGTTTCTACATTTTTACTTTTCCAAATTTCGCGTTAAATCTCGTTTCGACCCGTTAACTCAAAAATGACCATTTTAAACTTATTTAGTTGACATATCAAATTTCCAACTACTTAACTTCAGATCTAGACTCTTTTACCACATAAACAATACTATGATTAGAACTTAATTTCATATTTACATTAACCATATCACAATCACAACTCTTTTTGACGCATAACTATAAAAGGACCCATTTGGGCACTTTAACGACCCGTTTGGGTCTTTACCCATATAATCACCATTTCAACAAACTTTTCACATTCTTTTGACTATTCTTAGTCAAACTAAACTAATCATAGTATACAAACTTCGTTTAACACTTTGATTACCAAACTTCCATAATATTTACAAACTTCAAGTGACAAAATATTACTACCTCCGTCCCAAAATTATAGTCCATCTTTCCTTTTTGGGACGTCCCAAAATAATTGTCCACTTCCCATTTCAACCAATAAGAAGAGAGTTTAGTGGGTGCAGATTCTATTTGAGTGGTTGAAAACTGTTGTGGTCCCACTTTTATTAAACTGTGTGCTTTTTGTTGGTGGACAATAATTTTGGGACGGAGGGAGTACTTCTTTAACAAAAGGGGTGATATAATATCTAGAGCATGATTCAAAGAGATTAAAACTTGTTACCATAGCATAACAAGCTTCACCATTAGGTCCCCATAGGCTTCTTTCCCAAATCTTGATTTCTTTCACTTGTATTACCTACAAAATGTAAACTTAACACAATAAGCATATAGCTTAGCAAGTAAGGGATACTTCAACAAGTACTTAAACACTTTAACAAATTAAGGATCCTTAATCACTTGTACAAAGTTAATCACAAGGATTAACTACTTCCACAAGTGACTCTAATGTCATTCCTTGGCTAACATCAAGCAAATGACATAGAAATCACTACTTCAACAAAATCCCATTACTTACCTTGCTTTTGATTATAAGAAACACTTGAACCAACTTGAGCACCTTGATCACCTAATCACATAAGCACATAATTCACATAAATTACTTAATCAATAACATTTTCTTGACTTACCACATAGATGTTAATTCACTAATATCACTTTACCCAATTAACTTGGTTTTCACAATCTTGCTTATTAGACTTCTTTTAATATCACATACTATGAGTGTCTACTTAACAACAACTTCATCATTTTCATATATAATACTCTTATAACTTACCCATCATTAACACTCATATGTGATTGATTATTTATGCATAAACTTTATCAAAATTAGTTCAAGAATCACTTTAATAACATGTATTAATCATTGCTTTAACCAATTCATTACCTAATTGAAACTTTACTCAAAATTCTATTGTTAGGGTTTATATAACTTACTTCAAATCATAAAATTAGACAAAGAAGATGATGGATTGTACCTTATATAAGTAGAATTAGGGGTTAGAATGCCAAAAACATCAAAGCCCTAATTGAATTGAAGGATTTCTTCTTTTCCTCTCTCTCTAAATCGTTCCTCTCTCTCTCTCTCTCTCTGATTTTCTTGATTTCACGTATTGAAAGTTAGAGAAGAAACTGGAAATCCAGATTTTTAATATTGCTATATTACTTTTAGTCCTTCCTTTCTCATACTTAACACTATTAGTCCCTTAAATTCATTCTTCTTTATATTCTAAATCCTACTAACTAAAAATACTTTACATTGTTAGTCCTTTCTAACTTATAACAAAACTTAAACACATTGCACATTTAATATACTTATTTTATAATTTAGAAAGTAGATACGTTTTATACTATTTAAAACTTACAAATTTAAGGGTGTTACAAAAAGGAGGAGAACAAGATCCACATTCCATGGAATGTGTTTGTGGGCTGGAAATATCAGCCCTTGTTGGCCCCCACAAGGGTGTGGTTGTCTCAATTTTTGTTCCCTAAGTTTGCGATCCGTGCGGTGTTCGTTTCCCCGATCGTTTTGTCATTCGTTTATACGTTAAACGCTATATATAATATGTTTCGATATCGTTTTAAAACTCGATATATTTAAATGATAGTTTCACCCAAAGTTTTTAACTTTTTCAGTTGTGAACCTTTTTATTTTTTTTGTTCACGAAATTTTCTTAGCTTTTTCAATTGTGAATCTTAATTTTTTTTAGGTTCACGAAAAGTTTTTACCTTTTTCAATTGTGAACTTTTTTTTTTAGTTTTGGGTTCACAAAAAGTTTTTAGATTTTTCTATTGTGAACCTTAATTTTTTTGTTTTAGTTTACGGATTTGACTTTATTTTTTTTTTCACAAAGAGTTTTTTTTTGTGTGAACCTTTATTTTTTCTGGTTTAATTCACAAAAAAAAAGAGTTCACAACTTGAACAAATTGTGATGGAAAAGTGTTTTCACCACTTTTTTTTATCTCCACCCTGCTTACATATATATATAAGTTAGATTAGATCAAAGGTTGAACCCCTTTTATACACATATATATATATATATATATATATATATATATATATATATATATATGGGGGAGATCCTTGGGGAAGTAGAAATATGGGGGAAGTAGGGAAGTAAATCTAGACCATAGAATCCATCTCATTTAAAAAAAGAACGGAGGGGCATTTAGGTCAGTTCACCAATACATATTAAATATGTTAAAAATAAAATTAAACCCTCTGGGTAAATGGTAAGAAAGCAAAAGTGTATACGTAACCTAGATTTGAGCATACAATCGGACAGATCGAAAATCAACAACAAAATTCTAAATTGTTTGATACAAAAATAACGCGATTGAATCGTAACAGAATTTATACGAATTCATAATCATTGAAGAATCATTCACACCTGTTAAATCAAAAACAAAAGGTGAAGAAAAATGGGGGGAAAAACTAAACCTAGATGAAGAATCGGATGCTATTTTTGAAGTGAATGATAAATCGAGTTGATTATTCATTCAATGACGTTCAGGTATGATTCAATATTTGATTTTTCTTGTTATAAGTTTGTAACTAGTTACGTTGTTCATCAATTTTAAATTGTCTTCTAAATTTGATATTTGTTAATAAATTTGATATATAAATTCACTATATGTTATGAATGTTGAAAAATAATTGTATACATTGAATATTTTATAGATATATCTCACCTCCCATATTGAATGATGATAGATACCAACTATAGCATATTTAGTAATAGTTTTTGCAAGTTATTTTGAAATAGAAAAGTATGTCGATAAAACTTCAAGGCTTATGTTATTACGATGTTTCATCGTTCTATGATTAGTGAGCTCATTGATGTTCCATATCAATGCAGCATATGTGGTATAAGGTTTAAACTTCAAGAACGTTTTGATAGACATATGGAATGGCATACATTGAGAAATTGTGAACCCAGCATGTCAATAAGTTGGTTCTCAAATTCTGTAGATGGATTAATCGGAGCACGAACATGTAGCTTTGGAAAGAGTTATTTGAAGTGACGATATAAATGGTAGGTTTTTGACTCTCAGGAAGATGGTGTATAATGCTTTGAAGCTGAAGCTAAACGCTGATAGCATAAAACCAGGTTCATTTTCCTTTTGCTTATTCGCCAATGTTACTTGCCTTTGCCTTAACCTGGTGCAATGGCTATTACCGATACATGTGTTGCCACCTGTTAAAAAAAGTTTCTTACTTTTCTGATAGTTTTACTAGAAAGAGAATTCTTAAATCATGGTTTCATTGTTCTTTAACTTCTTAAAAATTTTTGTTAGTAATTTTGTTTTTGAAAGCAAACTTCGGTTCAAAATCCCATATTATCTTGCAGCATTAGAGAAAGCACATATCAGGTAAATTCATATGCCACTGTATAGCATATTGTTGATGCTGAGGTGATTAGTTTAACAAAATGAATGTTAGTTATTGACGACGAATGTTGGTTATGTGATATCTATAGGATGAAAATAGATTTGTGAAAATTGTTTTATCATTTTATAACTCACGATTGTTGTTGAGGCGATGAGTTAAAGATGACGAATCTTAGCTTTAGAAGATGAATGTTGAATGTAAAGATCGAGATCACAAGTTCCATTTTGCTTAGTTGTTACTCTTTGTATATCAGCAAGTTGGGCTGCAAAATTTCAACATAAGAAGTATGCTTAATATTGAATTTCAATACTTGATGAAGTTGTCGTTTTTAAAGGGTTTAGTGCAGATTTAGTAGATGTGTATGAATACGAGTGATATATGATAGTCATTAACATTCATTGTAATTGAATATTAACTTATATAATTAAGTGCATAACATTCAATCATGATGAATGTTAACTTATATATGTTAGTCGTTAACATTCATTCATGATTCATTGTAATTGAATATTAACTTATATAATTAAGTACATAACATTCAATCATGATGAATGTTAACTTATATATGTTAGTCGTTAACATTCATTCATGATGAATACTAACTTATATATGTTAGTCGTTAACATACATTCTTGATGAACATTTTCTTATATATTCTAGTCATTAAAATTCATTCTTGATGAATATTAACTTATATTATGATAGGCGTTAACATTCCTTTTGATGAATGTCAACTTATTATGATAGGCGTTAACATTACTTCTTGATGAATATTAACTTACAAATGCTAGTTGTTAGCATTCCTTCTTAATGAATATCTATATTATATGTCATAGTCGTTAACATTCATTCTTGATGAATATTTACCTTATATATCCGTCTTTAACATTTGTTCTTCAATAATATCAACTTAAACGTTAACATTAATTCTTAATGAATATTACCTTATATATGCTAGTTGTTAACATTCATTCTTGATGAACGCTAACGCATATATGTGACAATCCTCCAATTAGGGTATTTACTTAGCCTAATTTCATGCATTACCTAGAGTAATTCCCTGATTAAGTGAATTCAAACTATTTTGTGTATAAGTTTTTGAGAAACTTACTATGTGTTATGTGATATATTTGAGTGTAGTTATATGTGTATATATATAATTACGCACGAAATAAATATATCAAACTTTACAAGTGGAATACAATTTTGTTAGTGATACAAAATAATTAATAATTCGAAAATTATTAATTACAACTATTATATAATTATATTATTGGAATAATATAATAAAGTATACGTTTTATAATAAACGTATTAATCGCGAATAATTAAGTTCCGAAATGAACTTCGAAAATACTTTTGAATAATTTTTAGTTTGAAATTATTATGTAAAAGTATTACAACGAAAAGAAAACGAAACATTTAGACGACTTTTGCTACGCGTAATACGAACAGAAACAATTTTAAAACGCGCTTAGAGGATCTAAATAATAAAAGTATTATTTCGTAAGTTACTGTTTTAATGTATAGAACATTACCTCAAAATACGATTTCCAAAATTGACTGAAATCTGGCACGCGTTTTTAACAATACAGTACTTTTACTGTAAGTAATTATATTGTACTTTCGACAAAGTATTTCAAGTATATGATTATCAATTACTAAGTCTGAGATATCGAGGAACAAAACGCGTAATTTTATTATAATTAATGTACCACAAATTTTACCCGTACACGAAATTAACAGGCTAAAAACTACCAATATTACACAAACTAAAATATCTGGGCGACAGATTATCGCTCCCTCCATACCTTCTTTGAAAATAAAAACCCGTATACATGTTATACTCCTTCCTGAGATCACAATCCCAACCACCACCAATAATTCACACTCTCCTGTGGTTTTTGTGCGTACTGGAGAAGAGGAAACAACAAGCAGAAGCAGGAACAACAACATCACAATCATCTCATCATCTTCACCTCTAAACTCACAAAATCAAACACTTCACAAAATGGTTTCTTGCAGCATTATCATCATCATCGTTCATAATCATCATCTACAACATCAGAATCATCATCATCTTCACCTTAACATCATTGTGAGGATAATTTCTTCATTTTCTTCATTTATATAATTTCTTTAAATTATGAAGTTTGATGATTATTATTGTTATAAATTGTTAAAAACAAGTTATATTAAGTTTATATAACCTATTGGTGATGTTTGATCATGTTAAAAACGGATTAAAACCAAAAATCATTATGTATAAGTAAGAACAGAGGACAAACTAGCTGCTGGAAAACATTTAGATCCGGCGGATCACCCTTGGATCCGGCGGATCCTCAGCCGATACCCAGGTGAATCCGGCGGATTCACGGGAATCCGGCGGATTCCCACCTCTCGACCCGTATACAAACCTTCGGCTAAAACGATGAACGAGTAAAAGACACCCTCGATCCGGCGGATCATCGGTGGATCCGGCGGATCCTCGTGAACTCGAACGAATCCGGCGGATTCATGGGAATCCGACGGATTCCCCCTATTTTGAACCCGATCCGGCGGATCCACTTGAAACCGGATGAATCCGGCGGATTCACCAAGAATCTGGCGGATTCCCCCTTTGGTCCAGCTTCTGAACTTTTGTATTTTTATATATGTACAAGCTAATAAACGTTATACGACAAATGTTACAAAATACTATGACAACGAGACTTTGTAAATTGGACACGACTATGAGACATTATTTAATACGGACATTTTGGACACGACAAAACTTCGAGACAATTACAAAACATATATATATACAAACGAATGGACAATATATATATAACGAGACATATAAAATGGAACGATTTAATTATCTAGTACAAACTATAAACGACAACAAAGTTTCATTAGCGACAAATTATATATTTAAATAAATACAAAACTTATTCAAGTGTATTTATATATATATATATATTCGATATAACAAAGTTATTTTGATAACTATTATAATTATGTTTTGAAAACATAATCGACAACAACGACAACTACATTTATATCTATGTATATATGGATATTAACAATGACGACAACTAATATATATAATAGAATATATATATATATTTAACTAATATGTATATAAATATACATACTTGAATTGAACGACTAATTGAAACGCAAACCTCACCAGCAACTGAAATATTATAAATTTTACAACTTAACAAATAATCCATATACTTATACAAGTATTATTATTTGCGTCTAGGTATTTGAGGACGCGCTTGGATTGTTTGGTTAGCTTTATTTGTGCTGAAGACTTGCAAACCGTGAGTTCACAGCCCCTAACTTTTATTGTTTTAAATCTTTTAAAACCAGGGGTGGAAAACATAGAACAATGTGATATAACATGCTATTATGTGAAACTGATTAACATGATTTCTTTCATGCTATCAAACTTGAACTATTTCTATAAAATGTTTTCATATTGAATTAACTTGAATTAATTATATGAAACGTTTTCACAACTTTTGGGAATAAGACAGCAGATCTTGGTACGATCCTAGGTTTACGCGAGGTAGTTGTAGTGCACATAAGTCCCAGTGCTTACAACCTATAACCATTAGCTAGGTGACTCTAGCCACTGAGTATACAGATAGTACTATCGATTTGACAACCCTCCCAGGATATTACTCGTTGGTCATTCCAACCACATCGACGGCAGTCGTAACGAGGAGTGTATTCTTAAGGTGTTACTGAGGCAACAACAAAACAACTAGTCGTGGTTTGGTTATAGTACTAGGTGTCGTTACTTTAACTCTAAAGGTTTAGCTCACCTTGGAGGGATTATAGTCTATATTTCCCACTCAACTATTCAACTACACAACTAAACAACTAAACAACAACTTGGTTTGGGAAGGGTATTCCCTGTGATGACTAATAGGACAGGTGTTCCTTTGAGAGACTATTTCTAGGAAACGTTTACCTAAATGGTTAAACTTGGTTTCCCACAAAAACAACTATTTATAGGAAATGTTTACTTAAATGTTAAACCTGTGTTTCCTGCAATAACTATTCTAAAATGTTTACTTTATTGTTAAACTTGAATTCCTGTTAACTATCTGTTGGAAAATGTTTGCTTAACTGCTAAACCTGATTTCCCTTAACTATTGAAATGGATATGTTTACTTATTTGGTAAACCTGTGTATCCTGCGAATACTTATTAGGAAATGTTTATGATTAAATTTGTGTTTCCTACACAGCTATTATTATAGTAAGAATGACATTCTTACTAATTATAGGAAATGTTTTCTTTAATTAGAACACTTGTGTTTCCTATCTACATATAAATATTATGTTTGTGTACATGAATATTTTATACAAAACTTGATATACTATATTCACACTAAACCTGTGAATTCACTCAACGTTCAATGTTGACAGTTTACTATGTTTTTCAGGGAATTAGGACTCAGGTACTCCTGCATGCATAAAGGACGTAGGCAACCTGACTATTTATGATGCCACTTTTGAGACACTTGGATTTCCTTTGTATTATCAATTCCATTGGGTATACTTATGAAATCCCTCTTTTATAAATATGTATTTTCAAATGCTTAAGTTGTCTTTGACAACCCTACTTATGTACGACTTTATAAGTCGTATCTTTTGTAATAACTTTAAACTTATGGCATCTTAAATATATTATGTTCTGTATGATCATATGCTCTGACATCGTAAATGCACTATTGAATCTGTCCGCCCCCGACGCTTAACATTTATTAAAATGCTTCCGCTAATTAACTAAAAGCTTCCGCTAAACTGTTAATAAACACGATTATCGATTTGGGGGTGTGACAATATATGCTAGTGGAACATTCATCAAGCTAGTCGAACATTCATTCTTGATGAATGTTAAATTATACTCCGTATATGCTAGTTGTTAACATTCATTTTTGATGAATATGAACTTATAAATGCTAGTCGTTAACATTCATTCTTGATGAATATGAACCTTGTATATGTTAAATATGCTCAGAGTTTTTTTTGAGAATTGCTCAAACCTAACATTTAAGATACCGTTTTCTTAATGAAGAATTGTCAAGAAGCTTGGTTGCCTGAAGTTTCCATTCACAATGATTATATTATAATTCATGATTTCAAGAGTGAAGAATTATGTCTCAAAACTAATGTTCGAATTGTTAAGTGTGCGAAAGTTGAATTCAAGTGTGCGAGAAATGAATCGGAGTTCATTATGCTGAAGTTATTTACAAAATTCTGCTCACCTACTACTGCTCATATTCAAGTGAATAGAACAGCGGGGCCTAATGCACAGGGTTAAGTGTTCAGATTTTGTGATAAAGAGCACTAATTCTGATTTGGAGAGTTATCTTATAAAGTGCATATTTGAAGAAGCCATTTGAAGAAACTAAAAGATGCTAATTTCATTCCAGGAAAGAGAGTGAGATGAACAACTTTATCTTTAAATTAGGAAGGTTCATTCTTCATAGATTGTAGTAATGTATTGAAACATGTGTCTGATATATCTGCATTGTAGTTAATTTACACGGGATGGTTCAAAGACATTTTGTTTGTTTATTTTTGTTTGTGATTTAAATCACGGAATTTTACTATACAGTGATGGTTGGTACAACACTAAAAATTATCTGTACGCCAAAAACTGTATTGTTCAACACTAGAAAGGGCAGTTAATGGAGCATGGATAATTTTTTATCACTTCCCAATTATGTTTACAGTGTTTACATAAACACTGTAAACATAAACTCCATTTCATTTTTTTCCCCAAATAAACATAAACAAGATTAGATTAGGCTTACCTGCACTATCATCAACACTCGAATTAGATTCTGAAAGATGATTCGAACAAGTTGAATATATATCAATTGCAAAAATGAGATTGCATAATTAAAACCTAAAAAGGAAAAAACAGGACAAATAAAATATAAACGATGACTAAAATCTGAAATTGAGATTAAATCCATATAAACAATAAGATAATTGTGTATAATTGATGTCATATGTAAACGAATATAAGTGATGACGGTAAACATTGAATTGAACATGTAGGTGAGCGTGAGTGTGTATGTAATTATTTGTTTCAATAATTGAATAAATTATATAGCTTAAATAAAATATAAAACGTGGAAAGACGAAAACACCCCTATCACTCAAATAACATTAACGGAACAGTGAAGGGGATATTTGGGCAGGAACTGGAAAACAGATTGATCAACGGTGTGAAAGCTACTTCCCTCCTTCCCCAAGATCTAAAGGTTCCATGTGGATTCTTCCCCTATATATATATATATATATATATATATATATATAAGTTAGATTAGATCAAAGGTTGAGATCTGTTTTCACCGTTTTTTTATCTCCTTCTTTTCACAGGATCCCTATATATATATATATATATATATATATAACATATGTTAATTTTGTATTACACTTTACTGACATCTTTTAATCACTATTTTTCTCATTATATCTTTCTCTACTCTTTTATTTTTATTTTTTTTACCTTATAATATCATTAAAAGGGGATATAAAATATATGCTGGCACACATGGTATGTGCCACCAATTATGATACAAAAAATCAATTTAATTTAGATATTTTGACCATATGATTTTTAATATGTATATAGTCAAAAGTACGTACTATCAACAACACTGATTTTCTCATTATTAAAGTGATAATTAAATCAATACCAACTTAATATTTTAAAATAAATACATAAAAAATCAAAACGCTACCTTAATCATCTTAAAAGGGCGATAATTAATCATTTTATACTCAGATTGTAAAAATATTTACAACAAAAAGATATTAGACATTTGATATATGATATTAATGCTAATTAGATTTATACTAAAGTAATATTAAATATAAACATACTTTAACACCATATACCGAATCTCCAACTCTACATATAAGCTAGCTACAATTATTGACTCACTATGGTAATCTACGAGTAAAGAACATACATAATATACAATTATCATTGAGTCACTATTACTACTGTATTCAATATTATGATCGGCTGCATATTGTGATAGTTATGATAGATATTTTAAATTAAAAGATTCTTATCTTTTATATATAGGTAATACAAAATTTGATGAATGTAGTAGAAACTCTTGAAATATTTTTTTAATGTTATTTTTGTAATTATCATTTTATTAGGTATCTTATTTACTAACGCCATTAATAAGTTGTAACTTAAAAGGTTTTTAAATTTAATTTAATATATAAATATAAGGGTGTGGTTCAGAGGAGCAGGAGCATTATGATAAGCAGGGAGAGCAGGTTTTTGACCAACCACAGCTTGACAGGTGTCTGACGCGGCCCTCACATGTCAGGCCGTCAGGGACCTTTTTGCAATTTCAAAAAAGTTGGGGACCTGCCCGAAAAATTACCCAAAAAATATCCAAAAAATTACTTAAAATTTTTTTAATAAGAAAAGCCGATAATATGCAGTGCAAAACAATAAAATGCAGTGCAAAAAAATAAAATGCAGTGAAAATTTTACTTATACATTATTGTTTTTATACAAAATAAACAATATTTCTAAACTCATTAATTACACTAATACATCATTTCAGTGAATTAAAAGATACAAATGGTCATTCTTTTCTACTTTAAGCTCTAACGGACTTCCATTTGGCAGAATTCTCCATTGAACTCTCTTTAAATATTTTATCTACAAAATAAATAACAAACATAAGATAACTTACAAAAAAAGCAAGCTGCGGAAGCAAATAAAAAGGCTAAAAAACATAAAATGCAGTAAAATTATACTAGATGCATTGAACAAAAACCATTCAGTTTTCGAATCAAGTATAAATTAAGCTACAAAAACACATAAACATGCTATAAATCATAAAATACAGTAACACATATCCAAGATGCAGTAAACTTATATAAGTAGTTTCTTTATTTCAAGTATATAATCAAGCTTTACAACTACATATAATGGTAAAAGACATAAAATGCAGTAACAGATATGTAAAATGCAGTAAATAATTACAAGCATAATTCACATATACTATAATTAAAGTGCAGTAGTGTAAAATGCAGTAGAAAAATGTAAAATGCAGTGAACGTTTTTTCAGATCTACTTTTTAGATCTAAAAAGTAGATCTAATTTTCAGATCTACTTTTTAGATCTAAATCAACATTCCACAAATTCAACACAAATCTAGCATTTCATACACTTAATAACTACTCAAAAAATCATCAATCACTATCAATCAAACCTAGATCTATAATTTCAACAACAAATATCACACATATATACCCTAGATCCATAAAACCTAATATAAATAAACCATCAAAAACAAATATAAAATGCAGTAGAAAGAGGTAAAATGCAGTAGAAAGACGTAAAATGCAGTAATTTTTTCCATCTACTTTCATATCTAAAATCGAAAAAAATTACATCTTGAAAAACATAAAAATGCAGTAGAAGGACGTAAAATGCAGTAGAAGGACGTAAAATGCAGTGATATTTCTAGATCTACTTTTGTAGATCTAGATCTGGATCTACTTTTTCCAGATCTAGATCTAAAAGTAGATCTAGGTCTGGATTTTAATATCTAGATGGTGGAGGTAGTGGTTGATGGTGATGATAAAGGTGGCGGTGATGGTAGAAGGTGACGGTGAAGGTGGAGGTGCACGGTGATTGTGAAGTTAGTGGTGGACGTTGACGGTGTAAGTGGTGGTTGACGGTGTAAGTGGTGGTTGACGGTGATATTTGAGTGTGGTGGAAGAAGGTGAAGGTGGTGATGAACGGTGGCGGTGAAGGTGAAAGTGAACGTGGTGGTGGCGGTGAAGGTTGATGGTGATGGTTAAGATGGCGATGAACGTGAAACGTGACGATGAGTGACGGCGGTTGTGACACCCCGTAAATTTAAACAAAATTATAAACGTTTAACATTTGCATTTTAGGCTAATTCCCTACTCGAGTGAATTCACAACTACTTTTAGAGGTAAGTCTAGCAAAGCCCAACTAGTTAATACGCGTAGTATTACGATTCATAATTAGTTATAATTATGTACACGACAATTGGAACAAACGCGACAAAAATATACGACTGTTGGTGAACAAATTTATTTAATGAAACGAATTTTATTAAATAACATTATTTGATATTAAATATTATAATGATAATATTTACAAAGAATTTTATAACGTATAGACGTTTAGTTCGTAAACTAAAATGAAACGAAGTTAAAAATTTAATAAACTTAACTAAATTATTGTAAGAAAATATCTCCACTAAAATATAATCTAAAAAGGTATTTAAAAAGTTACCAACTAAAAATAATTTAGTAATTAACGATCGGGTAAACAAACACGGAACGCAAACTCAAGAGACGAAAAATGAAGACAAAACTCTTCCTCCCACCTCATTTTCTTTCATTTCACTCTTTCATCTCTCTCTCTTCACCTCCTTTTCTCTCATCTCTTTCTCACTCTAAAAACTCCACAAAAATCAACAAAAATCACCAAATACTACCTCAAAAACGCATCAAATCATCATACTCCTTTGGAATAAAACGATCACGGCATCACGATCTACACTTCTACCTTTTCGGATTTCAAAACCGACACGCGTAAGTTTCCGACATTTCCCGCAAACTCTTAGATTTCGAAGTTTTCTTTAATATTTCATGTTTAATATACTTAGATTATCACGTTTTAGTGTTCTATCAACTATAAATGTCCAAAAATCGAACCAAAACTCGTTATTTTTGAGCTGTTCGTCGAACAGACCGTAATGTCGCATTTGGCTTGGGCCAATTGCGACATCAGTCACAATGTCGCAAAACACCTTACAACGTCGCATACTGCGACATCACCTTCAACGTCGCATTAAATTGCGAAGTCGCACATAGCGACGTCGACACTTACGTCGCACTAGACCCTGACGTCGCATATAGCGACATAAGCGCCAATGTCGCACATAACGTCGCACGCAATGTCGCACTTAACGTCGCAGGTTTCAGACCCTTAAAAATGCATGATTTCACTAAGTCTTTTACCACTTGATTTTACCCCGAAACGAAATTTCGAATGCGTTTTCGCTCTACCCCAACCAGGGGCTTTGCCCCTTGGACCCCACCAGGGGTTGCCACCCCTTGGACCCCGCTACCAGGGGCGCTGCCCCCGGACCCCCGTACACAATTTTGTACTTTATGAAACTCAAAAGAAATAAAAATGATAAACGCTTTCAAAGGTTATAACTACAAACCGTTACCAACAAGTCGTATACATTTTCACAACAACGAAATACAAACCTAAAACGTTTAACAAACACTTTGGACATAACTTGGTTGTGCGAACACTAGCATGGGTGGTCGACTTAGACACCCACATACTTACTAAATCTCATATGTTTAGGGCGTTAGGAGATTTCGGATTAGACTTGGGCTTTAGGCTTTGCTAGCACTCACACGTTACTTAACTCAACAGGTGAGTTCACAGCCCCTACTTTTACTGTTTTAACTGCTTTTGAACAGGGGTGGAAAACATAGTCAACGCTTTTGCTATATGAGCAAACTTTTATATAACTATTGTGTTATACATTGTACAATTGCCATAACTATTTTTACTACATGATTGTATACGTGTTTACTCGAACGATTAGAGTACTTTGAACAGTTGTGCAAACTAATGCTTTTGAAATAACATTTTCATACTATAAACTAAAGCAAATGTGGTAAACTATTTGACAAACCATTTTACTAGAACGGAGAACGACCGGTAAACTGTTTTGTTTGGACGGGAGAACGACCCGTGCGTGTTTGGCCGGAGAACGACCGGTACTTTTTATGAAAATGCTGGAGAACGACCAGCTATGTATTTTAGTGCCAGAGAACGACTGGACAAGTGGACGGGAGAACGACCCGTGCGTATTTGGATCGGAGAACGACCGGTGCGTATTTCGCTGGAGAACGACCAGCAGTGTTTGGATGGGAGAACGACCCATACGTCTTTGGACGGGAGAACGACCCGTGGGTATCTAGACCGGAGAACGACCGGTAAAACTGTTTTTATTGGACGGGAGAACGACTTGTGCGTATTTGACCGGAGAACGACCGGTACTGTTTGTATTTCGCTGGAGAACGACCAGCAAAGTGTTTAAACTGTATTTTGGGTAACATCCCACGTAAACCGAAGCTTTGGGTGAACAACCCACTAAACTGATACTTTGGATAACATTCCACAAAACATTACTCGACTGTTATGGCAATAACTATTTGTGAACGTATTTGATTTAAACAACTGTGCTTACGAACTTGATTCAACTACTGCAAACATAAAACCTGTGAATTCACTCAACCTCGTTGTTGACTTTTACTATGTTTTTCAGGGAATTAGCTGCGCATGTAAGAACCGCCTGCCCTTGGAACTTAGGCGACCCCGAAGGAATAGGATGCCAACTTTTGACAACTTGATTTCTTTCATATAACTAAAACTGTTTAGTCATATTTACGAAATATACTTTTGTAAACATAATTACTTTTACACTTGTACGATTTGATAAATCGTAGAACTTTGTAACTATTTGGCATCTTAATATATTATGTTCTGTTGTAATCATATGCCCTGATACGTATGCATGTACTGTGTAATGTGGCACTCCCCATACTTAACTAAATGCTTCCGCTAAACAAAATCAACGAATTTGAGGGTGTTACAACGGTGGTGAACTACGGTGGCAGTGGCGGTGAATGACGGCGACGGTGGTGGTGAATGTGGTGGTTGAGGTGGTGGTGATGATGATCGTAATTGGTTGTGTGTGTGTGTGTGAACTTAGCCTAGAGAGAGAGTTTTGATGTTGTGTGTGTTTTGAGTTAGTGAGAATGATCTGACCATGGGGCTGCCCTAGTATTACCCCCTCTCAACTCAACTCTTGATAATTGCACTTAGGCCCCTCCGCCCATATGAGTTTGCAAATATACCCTTAAGTGACCTGAGATGATATTAACCCTTAGATCATCAAATGAATGGTTGGGATCAACCTGCTCCTTCTGCCTTTCTAAATGTGTCTGCTCCTTTGATCCTTTCCTTAAATATAAATATATATTGAATGAAATAAAATAAAGTAAAGAAATAAACTTATTAGAAATTTAGAACTAGTAAGGCGGCGTTTTGTTTATGTACGTGTACATGAATGAAAATATAATCAATTATATGCTTGAAAAAAGGTATGAAAAGGAATAAAATGATTCTTTAAAAGATATTTGTTAAATATATGAAGTATTAAGATTAGAATTTGGATACTAAATTACGTATATTAATTTAATTAGAAAGGAAATAGTTATTATTGACAAACAATAACTATGACTTTCGTACACATTTTCTCTTTTCTAAACCCTCACACCAAACGCCACCTAAAAAACTCACATTCTATATGACAAGCAATATTTTAAACCCCGGATTGACCTGGTCGGTTGAACCGGTTGACCCGTGACCCGGCCATCTAACCGGGTCAACTAGGAGCGAGTTTTCAATGCTTTTCAACTCGGGTTGGCCCAGCGGGTTTCCGGTCGAACCGGAGACCCAGAACCCGAGGGGTTAACATTTTTTTCTTTTTTAAATTTTTTCGTTGATCAATTGATTGAGAAATAAGGATAATTTCGCTCATATCCTTGTAAAATCTCAATATTCCATTAATATCCATTAAATGTCAAAATTATTGATATAGATATTTTTATTTGAAATATTAGACTACTAAACTTACATATAGACCACTCAATTATGATGTGTAGTATATAAACTATCATAAATAACAAAAAAGTCCAAACCGGTTTACCCGATGGTTCAACCGGTTGAACCTGACCCGGCACTTAGATCGGGTCAACTTGAAAACCAGGTTTTAAAACATTGATGACAAGTTATATTATTGACATCTTTTATCTTCTTTCTCGTAATTCCGCTTCTCTCTTGATATCCACCCTATCTATACTACCTTATAATGCATTTGGCTGTTTTCACTGTTAAGAAAAGGATAATAGAAATTACTAATACACCCCTGAATGTTCAAATCTTCATCTTCCGGACTTCGAAATAGCCTCAACAGCTGTACAAATCCCACTCAAACATAATCTGAAAATTTAAAACCCCATTGGACCACTTTTCTAATATACTTTCAATCACTTTATTTTACTTTATCACCACAATTCAAATGCGCCACCCGTCGATTCCTTTTTCTTTTTTCTGGTAGGCTCCTCAACCTCTATATTTTTTCTTTTTTGTGGTAGGCTCCTCAACCTCTATATTTCGAATTTTAGAAGGATCTATACTACACCCCCACTAATTGCAAAGGACGACACGCACATTCTTGCTTTTTTTTCAAATAAAGTTCTGCCATTCACACTAAAGTTGCACCCACTAGATGTAAACAAACAAATAAAAATGGAGGGAAAGCATTCAACCCACGCTACTTTTTAACACCCACCTTTCTGTATCTTCCTTTTTTTTTAAAAAAAGGCTTTTAATTATATCTGGCATTCATTACTCCTACTAAACGTAACAGAGGGAAAGCATTCAATTTACCGGCAGAGGCATTATAAGTACATCAATAAAAAATTAACAGAACCCTCTCCACATAATTACTTTGCCTCTGCAATATCAACACACAACTACTAGCCAAATCAATACACAAAATATATGACTACCAGCGCCAACATGAATTCCGCACATCCTGCTCCTATCGATGCCTCTACAGCTGCGGTTCCTGCTACAACACTTCCATCCATCATTGTCGATGAGGTAACATTCATTTTTTGCCAGCTTCTGCATTTTGTTGTTTGCCATGCTCTTTATAACAATCAACCACTCTACAGGATAGTATGATGGATGGAAAAGATTGCTCAAACCATAAAACCTAACAACTTTCACTCACAAAATACATACAATGTTAACTGAAAAATGTCTAATACTGAATAAACAAAATAAATCCCAAGTTATACAATGTATTGACATTTTAGTTCTCAATTACCTAAAACGGTATACAATGTACAATCCCTTTTAAAAATTTTGATAAAACAACTACTAAGTCATATATATCATTCATATATATATTTATCGATCTTAACTTATCTTATATATATCATTCATTTTTCATTTATATTTATTTTTAAGTATGGAAAACCAACGGTCGGTATAAACCACACTAAGGTCTGCTATTTGGTTCTAAAGATTAATATAGAGAAAAATTAGTCGTGGTGGCCTTCTCCCATCGACTTGATTTCTTTAATAGAATCTTAAAGACTAGAGACGCTGTAAATAGATCCCTTTGTCAGTGATTGAGTTTCCGTAAATAGAATCCTTTGGTTTAAAATACTTTTTATCTATATTTGTGTGTTATGCTTGGTATTTGGTATTTGTTTAATAATAATAATAATAATAATAATAATAATAATAATAATAATAATAATAATAATAATAATAATAATACTCACTTGCACATGCCCGTCAAGTCATATAATTGTACTCACCGTCAAAAATGGCGGCTTCTAACGGGTATTTTGAAATTTAAATTTTCTATACGTTTCTACGTCTTTCTACATAGTTCCATAAACGCCGGCTGTTAACGGCTAAATTTTCTCCTATATATTGACTATGAATCTACACTTCGTAAACATTCGAATAACATTTTTGTGCTTAAACACTTTCGTTCAAACTTACAATGGAAGGAGGATATATCCTTATACTACTCATGATTGTACACTCACTGATACTCACTATCATCGTTAACTTTTTTCCTATCAGATATGTGTTTCTACATCATGGGTTCGCTATATTTTTAAGTGTGCTCATCATTTTGAAAGTAAAAGTTGTAGAAGAGCTGCTCGATCAACTCCTGTAATATTTGAATCACTGTCTGCTCAAGTTGAATAAATCTATGGCTTAAAAGTTTATCTATTGTTCATGTATTGACTAAAGTTGTTTACTTATTTATTGTCTACTTTTTGTATTTACTTATTATGATATTAAGATATTAACATGTGTTTTGAGTAAAGTATAAGAATGTTTCAACGATTAGACGACCAAATAAGTTTTTATTTTTCACACGATTAGCACCAAACATTACACAAATAAAACTGTGTATCGGGTAGATAGAAATACACAAATAAAACTCTGTAGTAGTCTGATTAATTTTCCCAATACAAATTATATTGTCGTAACAAAATGTACTTACAAATATACTCCGTATTTAAAAGGGTCATGATACGTACTTTATCAAAAACTCTACGTATACAATGAAGTACTTACTGTTTCTGTATACAAAAAACATTAAAGATTAGACTACTAAAATGTTCACATAATTTCTGTATATTTACTTTTCTAAGATTTATGTATATAATTACGATTTACACAACATACAGTGAAAGAATTACCCGATTATTACTGCACCGCTGTCGATTTAATTAAATCCGGAATCGGAATAAAAACTCACCGCCGTGGATCAAAGGAAACTCACCGCCGTCGATCAATTACATCCGCCCACCAATGCCTTCTCCGGTGTCCGTTACTCTGTAACAATGAAATAATTACCGGATTATTCAACAAACGGTTATTCGATTATTCAACAAACAGGTACTCTGTAACAATTAAATAATTACCGGAATAAAAAATTACATACGCCGTCAACTGCCGTTGATCGAACATCGCCGTCCACCACCATTTCATACCACCTCCGACGATCTGACCAGGCACGATCTTAGCATCCACGATGACGATCTGCGCATACACGATCTGAAACCCTAATCCAGCCAACATCACCATCTTTTTCAACCACCTCGGACGATATGAGCAGCCACGTTCTGACCAACGACGATCACGATCTGCGCAAGTTTTCTAAATCCGCCGTAGCCACCATCTGCTTTTATTCAACTCCTGTTCGGTCGTCGAGACACCGACTTCGTCCTGCACTTCCGTCATCGGATGGTGACCGCCGTCGTCACCCACCCTTTTCAAACTTAATATTCGTAGCCACCACAAAGACCGGATGAAACCATGGTATAATCGAGATTTCGGTGTGATCGATGGATCGGATGCTTCATCTGGGTATCTTCATCATTAACAAAACAAAAAAAAAATTGGTGAGGGAAACAAAAATCAGAGAGATAGAGAGAGAGACCGACGGTGAGAGAGAGACATCATCTCTTTTTGTTGTGTTTCAATTTTCTAGATTTACATTTCCGTTTATGAAATTTTAGTCTCTTTTAGATGAGCACATATTTACTTTTTATTACAATAATGAATATATGCTTTTTATTACAAGTGGGTGCCTTTTCTCGATTAAACTATGGATGTTGAACAGGTGTAGAACTCGAAGATATTGTTGTTATTGTACTGCATATTTTATTTGAAATGCAGTGAAAGAAGTAATTTTACGAATTTTCAATTTTATACAGAATGTGTATGTGTATGTCAATCCAACGAAAAAGGAAAAGGGAAAATAGGTGGTGGGACAAAGGAAATGGAAAAAGCAGAGGAACCATCGAATTCTTCCACTAAACAAAAGTGTAACTTTCAAATTCTCTTATGAAATATGGTCCACTTTTTTAAAAAAATTACCTCCGACCCCACACACCCACCTACGCTTCTTTATGTTTTCCCACCTGTCCAACACACATTTAACCCATAAATGATAAATCCACGTGAATCAACTTTAGTTTTGCCTGCAGAAAACAACAATGATATTGCGATAGATAAACATGTATAAAATGAGCGATATCATAGGTATTGTTTCCTAATTGTCATAGATTGTTTTCCGAATTCAAACGCTTCCATGCCTCTTTAACGATTCTTGCTGTCCGAGTAATGTTCGTATGTAAGCCCGAAGCGGGCGTACCATTACTTATGTTACTGTCCAATTGTGAGATACTAACTCTTTAAAACATTAACATCTAACAACTAAAATTGTAATGCTAATACTATAAAATTGTAAGCTAAACATATATATCACTAATTCAATCAACCTTTTTGTATGGAATCTTTTCTCTGTAACTATAATGTAGGTTTTGCCGCATAATTGTCATCGACTATTTTCGGAGTTTAAACGCTTTATGGTGTCTTTAACAATTCTGGCTGTCCGAGTAATCTTCGTATGGAAGGACGACTCCGCCGAAATATTACTTATGTTACTGATCGACCCAAATGTAAGATACTAAGTCCATAAACCAATTACATCAAAGTTAATATAAACATAACAAATTTTTGTTGTTTGACAGAGAGATATAATCACCGCAATCGTCCCACCATTTTTAATCGAAGAGTATCAACGGCTAAATCTGTTAGGTGTTGTGTTTAAAATAAAGCATTTCCAGCTCGAGGCTATAGGGGACGAGGATTTCCGTAGATATGAAAACTACAGTTTCCTACGCGAACGTGTTGAGATGGTAATTACGCCTAAAACTGAATTCATTCCGTTAACGGCGGAGGAACAAATCAACATTAACATGCCAATATATCCAAAGATCCCAACGCTGAAAATGCTTGCTCTCGATAACACGAATCGAAAACTGATGACTGGTATATCTTTATCACTGTATTATTAATTACTAATTCCGCCAACGTCTACTCTAATAACATAACGACCATCGTTATTGTCTTAGATGTCGTAGGAAAAATTGTCAGAGGAGGTGTTGTCAGCTACAAATTTTCTGATGGTATATACACAGTGGCTTCTACGGAGTTGTACATTGTTGATTCAACGTATGTAGAACTACCTTTTAATAACCTTTACGTGACTCCATTCATGTCAAACACCTCACTAACGGTTTCCATCGAGCGCAGGGGTCACCTTATGAAGCTGATATGGGTTACAGCAACGGAGCTACCTCCGTTAGAGCTCGCAAAGGTCATCGAACAGAAGCAAATAATATATGTGAGCCGTGTCAAACTCATTCATCAAATTCAAAGTAATTTTTAACGACATTACAATGTGTTTGTAAACTTATGAAGTGTAACTTATCACCTCTCACTAACCTTAGTATACTGTATCCTTTACAGTTAACATCTTATTGACCACGGAGTTGACTAAAGTCGTGTTCAACCCGGACATCCCGGAAGCAGACGCCATTAAGCTTACGTTTGAACAGAAAGTCAGAAACTTCTCAATGAAGAGAACATCATGTTACATTTGAATTCCTAATTGTAGCATCTTCAAACCAAACCTCTGATGAAACATCGCATTTATTAATATGTTACCAACACTCATTTGATATGTATCGTTGCTGTAACTTTGTATCATTACCAACGCATTTATTCATATGTTACCAACATAGTAAGGTAACTTTGTCACTGTATTGTATCAGTTTCAGACTTACATACCTTCCAAAATTTCAGTGCTAAACACTTTTAAAATTTCACTATATATGCGTACTCAATATTCAAAATATATACACTACTCTGACTTTGAATCTTTTTAAAATATACATATTCATTAATTATAGTATAGATAACAATTTCAGAAACATCCGCAACTCTTTGAAACTGCAACGCTTCAGCGAACACCTCATGATCATATATAATCTGATTAGCACTTAACGTGATGACATCGCCTGCTGACATATTTACGATGTTCAATGAATCAAGAATTCTAACAACTCATACCTATACATGTTTTAAAAAATACACAATGACATATTACATCATAGTGTTTTAAAAAACAACTCATACCTATACATGTGAACGTACAAACCAGTGTATTATTCCTTTCTGAATGTTTTAAATTTACTTTATGTTATTATATTGATGTACATATAATTTGTCCCAACGGTATCTGTATGTTATATTTAACTGTAAAGTGTTAACGTATTATCCACTTTTCATACTGTTTCATATATACATTTACGTGGTGAAACCGTGTATTTTATAGGCGATGCTGCACACCTCAACTGATACAACT
This sequence comes from Helichrysum umbraculigerum, assembly GCA_949592205.1. NCBI lineage: Eukaryota > Viridiplantae > Streptophyta > Magnoliopsida > Asterales > Asteraceae > Helichrysum > Helichrysum umbraculigerum. The sequence goes on from CATIUR010000001.1 coordinate 38,255,395, forward strand.
TTATGCGCTGGTGTTACTATGAGCAAACTGGATATCCTAAAAGGTATGGCGGTGCGTTTTTCGTATCCATGTTAGACCCGAAAGCTGACTCTCTGTTTCTGTGGTGCAGAAAAACGTAAAATTGCAAACAAACAATATTACGCATGCCGGATGGATGGTAACAAGCTAACCAAATATGTAAACCAAGATGTTTCTCAATCTTTACAAAGAGGTATGTACAAGAAAAAAAATTATTTTTATATAACTTATCATAACTTAATGACTGTTTGTTTTCATATAACCCTTGTAGAAATGAGAAACGCAAACAATAGAGAATATCGTGCGCGGCAAAAACATATAAGAGAAGTTAATCAAGGAAGTTGTCAAGGGGGAAATATTTTGTCTGATACACCTACTGAAACTACAACATCTGATGTGATAAATCAACGCTTTACAAAACCACCAGAAAGGGTACCTTTAGGAATACTGTCAAGTCGCCAAAGTAATTCATATTATTATGCTAATCATCGTGGTGTCAGCGAATTCACGTCAAGCGCAAACACTGCATCACCGATAAGTGTCCTTGATTTTCGAAACAAAGAAAATATTAGTCCGCGCCAAACATAACCCGGTAATGTTGCTACCTGATGTACCATCATTATTAAGTTGTTCAACCTTTTCTCCTTTGCATTATAATTAAATTGTTATTTAATTAGGCGGCGAAATTCAAATTGGTAATATTCTGCCATTATTTGATCAAGAAGTCGGACCGACGCCTGAAACTATAAACTCAACAACTGAAACTCACAACGGTAAGACACACTGCTTTTATATTTGTTATGTTTACAATGTTATTGTGTATCGTATTGCTAACATTTGCTTCTTAACACAGGGATACCAAAGCAAAGTAACATAATGGTACCTGTATTTAATTCGGTCACCGGTGAATCACCAACAGGTGCTAATTTAGTTTGCTTATCTATACCCAGTTACATACATGTTAACTAATACAATACCTTACTTTCAATTTGTATAATGTAGGAGTTCCTACCATATCTGATGACCCATTTGCCTTTGTTTACGCCGGTATCCCTAAAGAACATCGTGTTTTAAAAAAACAAAAACCCTGTGTCCATTGTGGAGCAGTGCGAATAAAATTTGAATTCCCTACTTTTTGTTGCATGAGTGGGAAGACAAAACTGGCACATTCAACGGTTCCAGAAGAGTTGTCCGATCTATTCACCTCACAATCTAATATGGGGGAAATGTTTCGTCACAATATACGTGCGTACAACACAAATTTTTCATTCACGTCCATGGGAGTCAATTTGGATGCTTCGTTGGCCAACTCAACATCCGGAGTATATACTTTTCGTGCTCTTGGAGGAATATATCATAAAATCGATCAGTTGGTATCTAGGGATGGACAACCTAGGTATTTACAATTGTATTTTTATGACCCTGAAGCTGAGCTTGCACAAAGGCTCCAATGGCCAAATCTTGAAAGAAATATCATTCAAAAGCTGACACGTGTTCTTTCAACCAACCCGTATGTAAGGACATTACGTACCATGGGTGAGTTGGGACCCCTTGACAACTATAGATTGACTTTGAATGCGTCGGTGGAGCTTGATCAGAGGGTGTACAACCGGCCAACAACATCCGAGGTATGAATATATGATAAATTACATGACGTTAATCAATATACTTGGAGATTGTCTTTTAATGGTACTTATTACAAGTAACACACCATTTTTACTTGCAATGTACTACAGGTTGCCGGTATTTGGGTTGAAGGTAATGACAACATCACTTCATACAAGAGAAGCATTGTTGTTTACGGGAGGTCTGAGTACAGTCAAACTATTCAACCTCATTACGGTTCTTACGATCCATTGTCATATCCTTTGTTTTTCCCATATGGTGAGCCTGGATGGCATCCCAAAATACCCAGGCATGGAGTTTCCATCGACGAAATTCATAATGATGGCGAACATGTTGAAGAAGAGTTAGAAGGTCTAAACTATATCATAATCGCATTTTTGGTATTACACATTTTTATTTGTTTACAAACACCTGGATTGACACATGTGATTATTATGCAATACTTTGTCAGTGTCATAGATAGTTACAAACAAAAATTATTAAAATAAAACAAAATTGTTATATATATATATATATATATATATATATATATATATATATATATATATATATTTTGATAATACTAAATACGCGTTACTTACATATAAGCAAACCTCAAGTAGTTGTAAAAATGTATTTTTTCCCTTGTACACACTTAATATTGTGTTAAACTCATTTCAGAATTCTTACAAGAGTTTCCCGTTATGCAGAAAACAACAGAAAACAAGGAAGAAAGACTGTAACTATGCGTGAATACTACTGTTACAAGTTTCAAATCCGTTCAACCCGAAATTTGATTCTACTAGGGGGAAGATTGTTACAACAGTTTGCAGTAGATACGTACATACGGATTGAGACTTCACGGCTACTTTTTTGTGAACACAACCAAAAAAAGATAAGAGCCGAATTGTACCAAGGTATAGTGGATTGTGTTAATGCAGGTGAAGTTCAGCCAAGTAGAGTTGGAAAAAGGATAGTGTTGCCTGCATCTTTCATCGGAGGTCCACGTGACATGCGGCGTAGATTTTTAGATGCTATGACTTTAGTTCAAGAAGATGGAAAACCTGACATATTCCTTACTTTTACGTGCAATCCAAATTGGGATGAAATCAAGGATTATTTAGAACCTGGTCAGAAACCACAAGATCGCCCAGAACTAATTGCTAGAGCTTTTCGTGCCAAATTGGAGGATCTCAAAGAACAACTATTTACTAAACAAGTACTTGGCAAGGTCAAAGCATATGTTTATGTCATAGAATTTCAAAAGCGTGGATTGCCACACGCGCATTTCCTTTTAATAATGACCTCAGAGTACAAGATGACTACCCCAGACAACTATGACAAGATGGTTTGCGCTGAAATCCCAGATCCGTTAGAGTATCCCAAACTGCATGAACTGGTTGTGAAGCATATGATTCACGGACCTTGCGGACATTTATATAAAAACAGTTCTTGCATGCAAGGTGACCCAAAAAAATGTCGTTGGAGATACCCTAGGCAATTCAATGAAAGTACAACACAAGGAGATGACTCATATCCGTTGTACCGAAGGAGAGACAATGGAATCAAAGTGGATGTACGTGGAAAACCAATCGATAATAGATGGGTAGTCCCGTATAACCCGAAGTTGTTGATGATGTATAATTGCCACATGAATGTCGAGGTTTGTTCGAGTATAAAATCAGTTAAGTATGTCTTCAAATATGTATACAAGGGTCATGACAAACAAGCTATCCACATCGATCCAGACAAGGATGATGTCGTTGTTAATGAGATAAAGAGGTTTCAAGATGCACGTTATGTTTCAGCACCTGAAGCAATATGGCGAATTTTTAAATTTCCGCTTTCCCAAATCCACCCGCATGTCATGGCGTTGCATCTTCATCTACCAAATCAACAGTTAGTTAGATTCAACGATAATGATACAATGACAGATATCATTGATAGAGAGGCAGATAAAAGATCAATGTTGACTGCATTCTTTGAGATAAACCGAGTGGATACCCTTGCAAGGGAGTGTCTGTACAAAGATTTTCCTAAGACATTCACATGGGATGCGAGCAAACGTCGATGGCATCGTCGAAAAGGCCCGCCGATTAGGGGGCGATTGGTTACTGCAAACCCGGCAGAAGGAGAGCGTTACTACCTACGTGTACTTTTGTCCCATGTTAAAGGGCCTACAAGCTTTGAAGATCTTTACACGGTTGATGGTGTATTATACTCCACATTCCGGAAAGCAGCTCTGGAGAGAGGATTGATAGAGAATGATGACAACATATCACAATGTTTAACGGAGGCCTCTGCTTTTCAGTTTCCAAAGGCTCTGAGAAGGTTATTCGCGACCATTTTGATTTTCTGTGAGCCGGGAGATGTTCGAAAGTTATGGGATGATCATTATGACTCACTTTCTGAGGACTACCAACGACACTGTGAATGTGGTGAGCGAGTTCAAAACTTGGTTTTGACTGACATTACAGGTTTTCTTCGATCTATGGGTAAGAGTATCAATGACTTCGATCTACCTAAGGTAACCACAAATATCAACACAGAATCTAATGCTTATCGTGAGGTACAAGACGAATACTCCATAAATGTTCCTGTTGATGACTTACGTGCTCGGGATTCCTTCAACCCTGATCAAAAATTTGCATACGATAATATCATTAGGCACGTTGATGATGATTCTCCGGGAGTGTTCTTCATTGATGGTCCTGGTGGAACAGGAAAAACATTTTTGTACAAAGCGTTGCTTGCAGAGGTCCGTTCCCGAGGTCATATAGCGCTTGCTACCGCGTCTTCGGGTGCTGCCGCCAATAACATGCCAGGAGGGCGGACGGCTCACTCTAGATTTAAAATTCCTATTGTTCTTGAAAATAACTCTCTTTGTAACATCAAAAAACAAAGTGGGGTTGCTTAACTACTTAGGTCCGCCAAATTAATCATATGGGATGAGGCATCGATGGCTAAACGACAAGCTGTGGAAGCGGTAGATCGAACGTTACAAGACATTACAGGGGTGTGGCTACCATTTGGTGGGAAGATAATGGTATTGGGAGGTGACTTCAGACAGGTTTTGCCGGTAGTGAGACGTGGCACCAGAGCACAGTTGGTTGACGCGAGCTTACGAATGTCACCTTTGTGGACGGTGATTAAAAAGATGAGTTTAACGATAAACATGAGAGCGCGAACGGACCCGTGGTTTTCCGATTTCCTCTTACGAGTCGGTGATGGAGATGAAGAAAAGATAGAAGAAAACTTTATCCGTATACCCGATGATATGGCTATTTCGTTCACCGATAAGGTAAAATCTAAAGACGAGTTGATTGACGCAATATTTCCGTCTTTGCAAACCAACGAAGGATCTCCGGATTACATAACTTCAAGGGCGATATTATCAACTAAGAACGAAAATGTTGATGCCATAAATGATAAGTTAATTGACAGGTTTCATGGAGAGGAACACGTTTACTACAGCTTTGACGAAGCATTAGACGATAAGAATGGCTTCTATCCAGTAGATTTCTTAAATTCGTTAAATGTTCCTGGTTTGCCCCCTCATTACCTTCGACTTAAGATTGGATGCCCAATTATACTTTTACGGAATATCGATCCATCAGATGGGTTATGTAATGGCACAAGATTGATATGCAAAAGTTTTCAACCGACCGCAATTGATGCAGAGATAGCCGTTGGTCAACATGCTGGGAAGCGAGTATTCTTGCCTAGAATACCTTTATGCCCGTCTGAAGATGACATGTTCCCGTTCAAACTGAAAAGAAAGCAGTTCCCCGTTCGTCTAAGTTTTGCAATGACAATCAATAAAGCCCAGGGACAAACGATTCCGAATGTCGGTGTTTATCTCCCGGATTCCGTATTCTCACACGGTCAACTTTATGTAGCACTCTCCAGAGGGATATCACGCTCCAACACAAAGGTATTAGTGGAACCCGTCAGAAAGTTCGATCAACCAGGAGTTTACACCTCAAACGTGGTCTATCAAGAAGTGTTACGTGATAGATAAACTCATGTATTATGTCATTCAAGTACACATGTTTGTAATAAGTTAATTTGTGAACAAAACATATAAAGGTGATTGTTTATTTATAAATTTAGTTGTTACATTAACTTTTTCATTTTGGTATTTCAAATACTAAATTACGGAACGCTGTAATACTAAAATCGTTAACTGTAATGTCATTTGCTCTAAAAGGAAATTCAACCATTACAATAAGTGCTATAATACTGTTATCATCTACTACTTTAAAATGCCACCGTTTCAGTTTACATATTAGTTGATCGAGAAGAGTAGCTCATCTGTAAGTTGAAAACGACTAATAAATTTAAAAACTATCATTAGCTTCTTCGAATTTAGTGGACATGTATAACAGATTAAAAACTAACAGTTTTGAATCAATATACTTTCATTTGTTTGGGGATTGATCATGATGTCGTGGATTTGAATAAAGCTAGAAGACGACAAAGAGAAGCAAGAGATAGTGGAAAGAAAAAGAAAAAGAAAAAGCTAATGTAAACTTTAATAATGTAATCTTTTACTTTCCCGCATGTATAGATGGATGGTGTTACATGAGTTCAAAAGAGAAGTCCTTTGGAAGTTTGAATTTGTATACAAGTTGTCAAAACTCAAAAGAATCCTATGAGTTGCATTACAAATTACGTGTATTGTGTGTTTTACCAACTTTAGGTATACTTAATTTTGCCTTCCATTTTTAACATCTTAAGACACTGTTCTTTACTTCCATCAAAAAAATATCATCACTTATATTTGAAATTTGAATTTTCGGATTGAGTAATTTGTAAACTCGGGTGTGATCATATTCAATGAAGAGTCCCCCACCACCATATTTATGTTTATGATTGTATCTAATGTAAAGATCATATTCATTTACGTAGGCTTGCCACTACAAAAGCAAAAAATAATGGAAACTCCATTTCTCACACTCACTGGCATCCTCCATATTTTACCAGTACATAATCAATCAACCCGTCAACAGTAATCCTTTGAATGAAAAAAAAGTAGAACTTACATATGGTAGACCCCCACCACCATTTTTATGTCAACAGATTGATATTGGTATAGTAGGTGACAAATTCATATGGTAGACCCTATAGAAAATGTAGACATTGACATGGTAGATCCCATTAAAATGAGACAATTTGGAAATCAAACAGTTAAGATTTTTGCTTTTGATATAGATATAGATAAATACATGTTATACCACTCTATAATTTGTAAGGGACCCACATGCTTTTACTTTTCTTTTGCTTCTGAATTTCAAAACCATCAATGCGCCCATTTCCATTCCTAAAGCATACAAACCATTCACATTCCTTTTATATACAGCATATCATACCCAAAATAATAAAAACAAATCATGAAAAGGAAAAAAGGAAACAAAAGTTAAAAGGAAAAAAAAAAGTAATCTTTCCCTCAAAAAGTATCGAACGATATTTGAAAATCCTGCATCTCATCCCTATGTTACCATTCACCTTTTTGTCATTCTCTCCCACTTCCATGTCCCATGGGCTGCTTGCGCGCCTACATTCAAATTCAAATTAATTTGTTACCTTCCATTACATAAATTTTTTACTCTATATAAAGAACATTGCATAGCATTCTTACACCATTTTCTCAAAAGTTTAACACAAAAGGTCAGCACTAAAGCATATATTTCATATATATTCCGGTGGAAAAAAGCATAAGGGAAACGAACGAATATATTTCATATATCATTACAACCACAAATTACAACAGATATTCAAACAAATTAATCCATAAAACCACGAATAATAAAGGACCGCCAAATCCAAAGTACACAATTATCCAAGGAATCATTTCTTCAAGTTCTTCGGTAGAGGCAGTAGTTATTGTTATGATTAGAACTATAATTATCAAAAGAGCCAAGCACGTAAGGGTATTAAACATTTTTGATTGGGATGAAAAGTATGGCTAACAGAACAAGAAAATTAAATTGAATATGGAGAGATTGTGTGGAATATTGGTATGAAAAGAGAGTATGTTGAAGGAGAATTATTATGGTATATATAAAGGCATTGGTTTGGCGTAAATTAGCCGTTGACAACGGTATACTTGCCGTTAGCACCGTATACTAGCCGTTGGCTACGTATACTATCCGTTTGGAACCGTGTAAAAGCCATTTGCTACCGCATACTAACCGATAAGATATGTATAATATGCTATAGGAATCGTAATTGCGATCTAAAAGAGATTTATTGTTTAAGAGTACACAACCAAAATATAATTTATTGCTATAGTAATTCCATACTTTATTTAAATATATATCTAAATACATATTATCCTCTTCTAGGGATAGGGGGTCGTTGATTAACACTAGATGTATTTTGATTGTTGGGCGGTTGTTCATTGACATTAGGTTGGGGATGGTTAGCTGCTATTATTGCTCGTAGACGTGTATTAATTCTTCGTTCCTCATTCAGCAGAAAGCTTGTGCCACGCCATTGATTAAGAATTTCATTTTGTCTACGTCCAGCTATTTCCATATCCTGCCTCAACCTCCTTAACTCATAGTTCTGCCGCTCTACTTGGGCTTGGAGTTCTATGAATCCATCTTTATATTTTATGAGGTCATTAATCAAACTATCGTATACATCATGATTATGGATTACTGGTTCTGGAGGGGCTTCACTTGTTGAGGTTCCTGGTTGGACTTCTTGCTCCTTCGGAGGTTGAGACCTTGGACTTTCAGAACTAGGTACTTCGTTTAGATCTATATTTTCCATTGAGTGGTTTTTCTTGGTTGTATTATGGACGTACTAAAGAGGTATGATTATCTTAGAGGGAGTCTTGAACTGATATAATGGTATAAGAGTGTATGTACTAAATTTATAATGGTAAGGATAGCTGTGTAAACACTGAAAGCTAAATTTATAATCGTGAGGATAGTGTGCGAAGATCACGTGAATGTTTTAAATTAAATTCTAAATCGTATTTGACATTTTAAGATTTTGTTTCTGACTTTTCGGCCTGGAGTTTGAAAAAAGAGGTAGAAAGTACGTTAATCAATATATAACTATATTAATTAATAGGGTTGTAATTAATTAAAGGAAACAGGTATTTAATAAAAAAATCATTTTACTCAATAACCAAAGCAAGTATTATTGATTCGGGACCCATCTGAATTTTTATCTCCAACATGATTATTTACTTATGTAACAACCCCGAAATTAGGACCAATTTAAAATTTTCCTAATTACGTGTTTACTACTTGTATATAATATGAAATAGGATTATATACATTACTTACTTTATATATATATATATGGATGGAATATATGTATATATACGCGTGTACGATTAGTACAAATATCGTATAAAACTACAACTGTACAAACTTGTGTACACTGGTAAACGATTATTAAATAATGTGAAATTATTTAATTACTTTGATTAGTACATTATATTATGTTTATAATATAACGGAAAACGTACGATTTAACCAAAACGTCACCGAACTCTCCGAAAACTCGACCAACCGACAAAACAAAACAAAGTTATGATTTATAACTTGAAAACTAGTATTTTGGTGAAATACTACAACTAAATTATCGGGTATTATTTCGTATTTTCAAACGTATATTAAATCGCGTATAAAATCATTTTAACGTTTAAACGACCGGGGAAACGAACACCGCACGGAGCGCAAACACGGAGGAACAAAATTTGGTGAGATCCACACTTGGTGGACCCCACCCAACCGGCCCAAGGGTCAAGGGGACAACCCCCTCACCCTTCCCCCTCACTTCTTCACTTACACACTCAAACCCAAACCCACACCCTCATCATTCTCTCTCTCTCTCCATCGGTTTCTCTCTCTCTCTAAAACCATCACTAAAACATCCCAAAAACACCACAAAACGAGCTTAAATCACAAAACGCAAAGGAGCAACGACGATCACGAGAACGAGGGCTACAATCGTATCTTTCGGATTTTCGTTTCGACAACTTTGTAAGTTTTCCGGCGACCCGAAACTTTTCCGACTACTTTTATTTTGCTAGATAAATGTTCCCCTAGCTTAGTAATGTCCAAATATATAACTTAAACTCGTTTTTGAACACGTTTACGAAAATGTCGGTTTTGGTCATTTTAAATAAAACGACACCTCGAACATTAAAAACGACATCCAACAATTTTTATGAACTCATCATAACATAATATAACTTGTGTAAAAGTTTCAACTTGAACGGAACTCGTTAGACACGTTTTCGACACGACTCAAAATCTGACCAGAGGTAAGTGTCGCATGGCTCACGCCAGTTATGCGACACTTCGCCTTAGTGACGCATAGGTCACGATCCGCCATACGCGACACTTCGTTAGTGCCGCTAAACACTTATACCGTCACTTCATCAGTGACGCATACATACTTATACCGACACTTGCCCAGTGTCGCCCTATGAACCGATTTACTCACTTATACCGTCACTTCATAAGTGACGCCCTGTTTGAACACGGCACTTAATACCGTCACTATTCTAGTGACGCAGTGATGAATCTTAAGACTTATTAACGTCACTTACCTAGTGACGCACCATCTTAATACCGACACTATCTAAGTGCCGCATACATGGTTACACAGACACTGAATACACGACACTACTTAAGTGCCGCATACCACACATAAGTGACGCACTGTCTAAATACCGACACTACCTAAGTGTCGCATACATCTTGAAACAGATAACTTAACACGACACTACCTAAGTGTCGCATGATACACAGAAGTGACGCCTACAAGTGACGCTATAACAGGCTGATTGAAACTTACATTTTATACAAGTATGGAATATACTTAAAACGTGAACGTACTCAACTCGGCGTTACTTATACATGAAAATACTATACTTTTGGAAGTATACAACGATACTGGAATACGTACAAGTCTATACTAAACTAAACGTGAGACTTCACTCACACGCGTACGAGTTTTCACTCGGAAATACTTAGGAGATTACACTCCAACGAACTTACACTTGTACACCACACGGGATTACACCCGATACAAACTTACAAGTTCACCTGCTAGTTACGTGCTGGATTACACGTTAACTGATACGAACTTACTTACGAATACTTACGAGGTTTCACTCGTACCCTTTGGGGACTAAGCCCATTGGAACGTACACAAACGATACATGTTGTAATACCAACAAACGATCATACGAGTATACTTTACAACTGTACAACTACTGTGAACATATAATAATAATGGATGGAATTATTATTATAACACCGATAACAAACGAACCGTATAACTTTTATACAAACTACGATTTACAAACGATTACAAACTTACAAACAAACAAATGGACATTAACTAGTTTGGGAACAACTAGCATGGATACTTTACAAGTATTCCATTTACTTACTGAACCTTATGCGTATTAGGACGCTAAGGGTTGCTAGTTCAGGAATACTACTTGCTTACTTACTGCATTGTCTGCCAGACTCAGGTGAGTCTTACAGCCCCTACTTTACTGTTTTACACTCAGGGGTGAGATGCATTACTGTTTTACATGAACACACAAAACTTACTTGCTGCCATGATTTACTTATTGTATGAGAGTAACGATACGCCAATTGCATGAGTTTTACGACTAATCCAATGAAATCCTCCTGAATCATAGTTGTTAGTTATGTGATAAGCGCGAGTTTTAGTATATGGATCCATATGGGACTGACAATCCCCGCCCGGGGTAGCACGCACTACCACGAACCGTTCCTGTAGAAACGGGCGTTTCTTACTCGTTCCGTATGAATGTTTTGGATTACATTCATGAGGGGGGTACCGATATTTACTGTACGTTAAGCTTCAACTATGGTGGCTCATGGCGATTGTATCAAACGGTTTGCATAATCTGCAACCACCCACTTATTAAAACTTATTGGCTGGCTATGATTTACAAATACTACTCGTGTGTTCAAACTGTTTACTTATTTACAAACCTGTGAGATTCACCAACCTTTTGGTTGACCGTTTTAGTAATGCTTCTCAGGTACACAGCATCAGTAGGGATGCCCAGCAGGATAAGCTTACTTAGCTCGAGTCGCATGCATTACAAGCTTGGAGATTTTATTACATTACTTTTGTACTAGTTGTTATGTATTAGAATCTCTAGGAAATTACTGAACTCGAGCTTGTATTTTGAAACTACTTATGTATTAATGTTATAACTTTTCGAACGTCTCATTTAGAGTCGTTCACTGTATCCTTTGTGCTTGTGATTATTAATTAGTAACACCCAAAACATCGCTTCCGCAAACTGTTAAATTTGGGGGTGTTACAGATTGGTATCAGAGCCTAAGGTTATAGTGAACTAGGTTGCTTTTAGTGGGCCTAGACTATGACCGTTAGGCAGTATTCCTCATTAGGTATAACTGGTTCAGGAATTACAGCATACAAGTTTAATTTAACATAGCCTGATCAACTATGTACAATTAAATGAAGATGATGTGAGTTCTGAAAAGGGTTATGTTGAACCGGAATGCATTAGCTGACTCTGACCTCGAGAGAACCGGGACTTTTACTTGATTGTGCTAAACACGAACTAGGCGGTTATGTGATATATATATATATACATAGGCCTCTTTCCCCGATACGATACTCTCTCGACTAATACGAAATTGCTTTCAGATTTCATCAAACAAACGACAACTTGATTCTCGTCATTCTGTCCTTATTTAACTTTTATGAATCCACGAAAACCATACACGCTACCGACATACGTCTGAAGATCTCCACACTATTGTATCCGACAACCATAGTTTCTCGATAGTCCTTCGATATGAAAACCGAGACCTTGTTTTATTCGCTAATTCTACCAAATTTACGTACCTCACAGTACCGTTAGGGGTAACTTAATAAAACCATTTTCAACTCAATGTTTCGATAGACTTCAAATTATACAACCGACTTTTACTACCAAAAATTTATAACAAATATATTTTTATCAAACATGTTACAAAATTTCTTACAGAACTTTTTATAAAGTTTTCAAAAATTTCGAAATCATATAAACTTATTTATAACTCGCAGACTTTGAACAAATTTCAACCTTTGACGAAATTCTTTTAACTTACCAAATCATTACCGTCAGAATTCTTATCCGAATCCTCACATGTTCTTTATTATTGTTTCAAGGAACATGCCTCCTCGACGACAACTCAACCTTACTGAAGCCGAAGTTGCGGGTATTATTGCCCGTAGTGTGGCTCAAGCTCTAGCTACCCGAACATCAGCTCCTGGTAGCGAAGATACTGCCAACAATGGACCACAACCCAAAACCTGCACCTACAAAGACTTCCATAACTGCAAACCGCTGAACTTTGCAGGAACTGAAGGAGCGATTGGTCTGATTCGTTGGACCGAGAAAATCGAGTCAGTGTTCCTCATCTGCAACTGCAAGGAAGAGGATAAAGTTAAGTTTGCCACCAGTACCTTTTCTGACATCGCCCTTACTTGGTGGAACACATATGCGCAGACGGTGAGCGTTGCTGAGGCTTACAAAATACAGTGGGATGAACTGAAACTTATGCTAAGGGGCGAGTACTGCCCAAGAGACGAGCTGAAACAGCTAGAAATGGAATTCTGGAATCACAAGATGCAGGGTGATGACATAACCGGATACACTAACCGCTTTCACCAGCTGGCACTTTTGTGCCCATCCATGGTTGATCCTGAATACAAGAGGATCGAAAAGTACGTTGATGGACTCCCGGAGCGACTACAGGATTTAGTTACTTCATCCAAACCAGGAACCATTCAGAGTGCCATTCGTATGGCTCATGAGTTAACGGCAAATTCGGTCCGCCGTGGCTCGACTTCAACCCCGTCTGCGAATAACAAACGTAAATGGGAAGTGAGTCCCCACTCATCCAACTCTACCTCTGACAAGAAGCTGGCAATCGTCAACTCCAATGACTCAAAGGCTTACAAGGGGAGCAAGCCTTACTGCTCCAAATGTAACCGCCATCATAACGGCTCCTGTCCCTGCACTAAGTGCAAGAAATTCGGGCACCTGGCCCAAGACTGCCGAACCAACCCCACTGGTACTGATACTTCTGCACCCAAGACCTGCTATGAGTGCAACGGTACCGGGCACTTCAGGAAGGACTGCCCAAAGCTGAAACCCCAAAATAACTACACGAAAAGTAGAGCTTATGTGATCAACGCTAAGGAGGATGATCCGAACCCGAGACTTTGTGATTTGCTCAACCCGGGTACGTACATTTCTAGATTACCCGCACTGTTTAACAACTTATGCATATCACCTTACCTTCCTAGATCCTAAGTACCCAATAGGGTTAGGAAATGATCGACTATACGAATCCCAACCATAAAACTTGTATTACACTTGGACTATCGATGACAAACTCCTTTCCCAAACGTCTCACACTGGTTAAGACCGGGAACTCGAATAACTTCATTTGATTCTCAACTGGCCATGTCCTAAGGACAAATGGCCGATGCTCTTTATCGACTTTTCCCAAGCGATACCGATTACTACTTCGAACAAATTTCGGGACGAAATTTTCATAACAAGGGGAGAATGTAACAACCCCGAAATTAGGACCAATTTAAAATTTTCCTAATTACGTGTTTACTACTTGTATATAATATGAAATAGGATTATATACATTACTTACTTTATATATATATATATGGATGGAATATATGTATATATACGCGTGTACGATTAGTACAAATATCGTATAAAACTACAACTGTACAAACTTGTGTACACTGGTAAACGATTATTAAATAATGTGAAATTATTTAATTACTTTGATTAGTACATTATATTATGTTTATAATATAACGGAAAACGTACGATTTAACCAAAACGTCACCGAACTCTCCGAAAACTCGACCAACCGACAAAACAAAACAAAGTTATGATTTATAACTTGAAAACTAGTATTTTGGTGAAATACTACAACTAAATTATCGGGTATTATTTCGTATTTTCAAACGTATATTAAATCGCGTATAAAATCATTTTAACGTTTAAACGACCGGGGAAACGAACACCGCACGGAGCGCAAACACGGAGGAACAAAATTTGGTGAGATCCACACTTGGTGGACCCCACCCAACCAGCCCAAGGGTCAAGGGGACAACCCCCTCACCCTTCCCCCTCACTTCTTCACTTACACACTCAAACCCAAACCCACACCCTCATCATTCTCTCTCTCTCTCCATCGGTTTCTCTCTCTCTCTAAAACCATCACTAAAACATCCCAAAAACACCACAAAACGAGCTTAAATCACAAAACGCAAAGGAGCAACGACGATCACGAGAACGAGGGCTACAATCGTATCTTTTCGGATTTTCGTTTCGACAACTTTGTAAGTTTTCCGGCGACCCGAAACTTTTCCGACTACTTTTATTTTGCTAGATAAATGTTCCCCTAGCTTAGTAATGTCCAAATATATAACTTAAACTCGTTTTTGAACACGTTTACGAAAATGTCGGTTTTGGTCATTTTAAATAAAACGACACCTCGAACATTAAAAACGACATCCAACAATTTTTATGAACTCATCATAACATAATATAACTTGTGTAAAAGTTTCAACTTGAACGGAACTCGTTAGACACGTTTTCGACACGACTCAAAATCTGACCAGAGGTAAGTGTCGCATGGCTCACGCCAGTTATGCGACACTTCGCCTTAGTGACGCATAGGTCACGATCCGCCATACGCGACACTTCGTTAGTGCCGCTAAACACTTATACCGTCACTTCATCAGTGACGCATACATACTTATACCGACACTTGCCCAGTGTCGCCCTATGAACCGATTTACTCACTTATACCGTCACTTCATAAGTGACGCCCTGTTTGAACACGGCACTTAATACCGTCACTATTCTAGTGACGCAGTGATGAATCTTAAGACTTATTAACGTCACTTACCTAGTGACGCACCATCTTAATACCGACACTATCTAAGTGCCGCATACATGGTTACACAGACACTGAATACACGACACTACTTAAGTGCCGCATACCACACATAAGTGACGCACTGTCTAAATACCGACACTACCTAAGTGTCGCATACATCTTGAAACAGATAACTTAACACGACACTACCTAAGTGTCGCATGATACACAGAAGTGACGCCTACAAGTGACGCTATAACAGGCTGATTGAAACTTACATTTTATACAAGTATGGAATATACTTAAAACGTGAACGTACTCAACTCGGCGTTACTTATACATGAAAATACTATACTTTTGGAAGTATACAACGATACTGGAATACGTACAAGTCTATACTAAACTAAACGTGAGACTTCACTCACACGCGTACGAGTTTTCACTCGGAAATACTTAGGAGATTACACTCCAACGAACTTACACTTGTACACCACACGGGATTACACCCGATACAAACTTACAAGTTCACCTGCTAGTTACGTGCTGGATTACACGTTAACTGATACGAACTTACTTACGAATACTTACGAGGTTTCACTCGTACCCTTTGGGGACTAAGCCCATTGGAACGTACACAAACGATACATGTTGTAATACCAACAAACGATCATACGAGTATACTTTACAACTGTACAACTACTGTGAACATATAATAATAATGGATGGAATTATTATTATAACACCGATAACAAACGAACCGTATAACTTTTATACAAACTACGATTTACAAACGATTACAAACTTACAAACAAACAAATGGACATTAACTAGTTTGGGAACAACTAGCATGGATACTTTACAAGTATTCCATTTACTTACTGAACCTTATGCGTATTAGGACGCTAAGGGTTGCTAGTTCAGGAATACTACTTGCTTACTTACTGCATTGTCTGCCAGACTCAGGTGAGTCTTACAGCCCCTACTTTACTGTTTTACACTCAGGGGTGAGATGCATTACTGTTTTACATGAACACACAAAACTTACTTGCTGCCATGATTTACTTATTGTATGAGAGTAACGATACGCCAATTGCATGAGTTTTACGACTAATCCAATGAAATCCTCCTGAATCATAGTTGTTAGTTATGTGATAAGCGCGAGTTTTAGTATATGGATCCATATGGGACTGACAATCCCCGCCCGGGGTAGCACGCACTACCACGAACCGTTCCTGTAGAAACGGGCGTTTCTTACTCGTTCCGTATGAATGTTTTGGATTACATTCATGAGGGGGTACCGATATTTACTGTACGTTAAGCTTCAACTATGGTGGCTCATGGCGATTGTATCAAACGGTTTGCATAATCTGCAACCACCCACTTATTAAAACTTATTGGCTGGCTATGATTTACAAATACTACTCGTGTGTTCAAACTGTTTACTTATTTACAAACCTGTGAGATTCACCAACCTTTTGGTTGACCGTTTTAGTAATGCTTCTCAGGTACACAGCATCAGTAGGGATGCCCAGCAGGATAAGCTTACTTAGCTCGAGTCGCATGCATTACAAGCTTGGAGATTTTATTACATTACTTTTGTACTAGTTGTTATGTATTAGAATCTCTAGGAAATTACTGAACTCGAGCTTGTATTTTGAAACTACTTATGTATTAATGTTATAACTTTTCGAACGTCTCATTTAGAGTCGTTCACTGTATCCTTTGTGCTTGTGATTATTAATTAGTAACACCCAAAACATCGCTTCCGCAAACTGTTAAATTTGGGGGTGTTACAACTTACGGCTGCAAAAAATGTTTTTTACAAAAGTCTACGGTCTACAGAGAATTTTTTTACAAAAGTATACTAAAGTCAGAGAATCCACAGGAAAAGAGATTTCGGATTATTGCAAAGGTCTTAAAGTCTACAGAGATACTCCATTACTGGCCCGCATGATTTATTAAAGTGGACCTAATATGATTGTAGAAAGTTGAATGATTATTAATCTGATACCGATTATATTAATCCCCATCAACCTAGACCTATACAGTCTTTACACAACCAGTTATTTCATCAATTCCTTACTTTACACAAAATCTCAAATTTTCCTTACAAAACAAAAGTCTCAATGGCCTCCTCATCCGATAATACCAAAAACAACAAGAGAGATTCAAGCCCACCAACATCACCACAACCATCACCCAAGTCCCATAAAAAAAATCCCCTCGAATTCTACAGAGTTTCCAAACATATTTGGGAAAAGTGTACTGCAGAACGATTAGGGCCGCAGAAGTTCATGTTAGACACGCATGAAAGAATGGTACAGAGACTGACAGAAACTGTCAGGCGAGATGAAGAATCTATACGTCAATTGATGGAACGTATAGATAAAAATAACGAAAAAATCGTGGAGCATCAAGAAAAGATCACCGAACTTATCAAGACCATCTTCAGTCCAGACCCTTAAGTCTTTTATGTTCATCTATCATGTATATATTAATGTTTTTATGGGACTTGTCATATATATTAATGTTTTTATGGGACTTGTCATATATATTGTTACTTCTTTTGAATCCACTTTATTTATTTTAATTTAAAAAGCCATGAATTATGGCACTAATATGCTTTCTTTTAAAAATCCATATTCAAATTTTATGACATCCAATAAGATGCGTTACAGAGAAATCGAGAAGACGGTTTTGTTTATAGTTGGATCCAGGTTTTGATTTCGAAATTGTTTGTAAATCTTTTGCAATTTTCCAGATCCGATTGTATGTAACCACCGGATTCTAAATCTGCCTGATTTTTATTCTTTTGCATGAACGTTGCTCTATTGTTCCGGTAAGTTCATACTTCTCAGACCAGTATTGAAGAATAAAGCTTATGCAGGTTCAGATTCCGGTGCTTACATACAATCGGATCTGGAAAATTGCAAAAGATTTACAAACAATTTCGAAATCAAAACCTGGATCCAACTATAAACAAAACTGTCTTTGAATACAACCCCTAACTTTAAACATATCTTCAAAATCAAGCATAAATAACCGAAAAATTGTAAAATCAAAAACGAAAAAGAACAAGATAAACTTACATAATCTAGCAGCTTCAGAACCCGAAAGCTTCAAAATCTGGTCGTTACAGAATCCGAAATGTTTTTGTTACAAGAAAACTTAAAGAAAACCAAGGCAGCGACATTTTAGTCCGGTGCGTAGCTAACAAAAATGAAAAACAAAGCCCAGAAAGTTCACCCTCAGTCTCCAACAACCCATCGCCGCCCACAGCCACAAACCACCGTCGGAATTTAGGTGCCGCTCCCTTATATTCAATTTTAAGAATGGGAAAAGAAGAGAAGAAAACAAACCTTTAACATGGATTTTTGTATGTTTTTTGTTAATGATTCGGTCGGGTTTTTTGATTGTTTTTTATCTTACCGGAGCTATTGAAAAAATGTGAAAGGAGAAGTGGGAAGGGAGTTGGGTGGTAGGTGAAAAACTCTAGAAAAAAATCATATGGGGGAGGTGATGTTTCCGTGTCTGTACCATTTAGCATAATAATAATAATAATAATAATAATAATAATAATAATAATAATAATAATAATAATAATAATAATAATAATAATAATAAATAAAAAGTAAGGTCGTTCAACAATGAAATATTTAATTTTAAGTCAAGTTCTTTTTTCTACAAAATGAAAAATCAAAGGTTTACTTTTTTAAATGATAAAATAAATAATTACTTAACTTGATATGTTTATTCAAATTAAAAAACAAACAGTCTTAAATGATTCACTTTGATACTACCATACTGCATCTTAACATTCAGATGTGGTTTTCAGATTTCAGACATAAACATCTAAAAAAACAAACAACACCTAAAAATACCTTAACTACAACTTCAAAAACGCTTCCTGTTCTGGGTAAAACGTTTATCACACTGTAAAATGTCAATAAATAAATAATGATTTTCTTTTTGTTTAGCCACACCACTTTCATCGTTTTTTAACGTTACCATTTTGTTTATTCCGACACATTACTTCCATCCAACAAATAATATATTTAATTAATCGGAAAAAATTTAAAAATATCTATTTATTTAACATCATTTTAAAGCAACTACCTTTTAAGTGCATACTTAATTAAACAACTCATAATTAAAGCAACTACCATTTCAATCTTCATAATAATATAAACAAGAATCATAGCAACCTAAGTTCAAGTTAAAGGAAAAGTAAACTATGTATGTACCATTTTTCAAATGTTATTTCACTACGTTGTGTCAGGGGATTTCATACAGTGATGGTCCCACTATATAATAGAAACTGTGATAGTCCCACTACATACTACTTTTTATTTATTTTTCTATTGAGTTTTTAATTAAGCAGCCACAAATCACGCGTGGGACAATGGGACGCCCTTTTAGGTACCATTGTTGGATGAGACGCCCACCTAATTTTTTCAAATTTTAAAAGCTTACAAAACAGGAAGATGTATCCACCTTAATCAATACGAAGTACTATATTTAATTTGCTATTGAGGTTGGCCCCAGAAGCACCGTGGATATGTAGATGAGAAATGAGAATCAAAAGAAAGAAACTTTTGAGTGTTTAAAAATGAGATATGACCCTATCAAGTTGGCAACTTTGTATGCGTTGTTGGTCAATCGGATGGACCCAAAACCCACTTTCAGTTTGTATTTTTTTGGTACAAATTCAAAGGACAATCATCAATGTTGGGTCTATGTTTCTTTATTAGAGCATGCGGTCTGTAAACAATTTTGTTACCGTTTTTCACCCACAACGCCGTCTAACGGCGTTTTTCACGGCGTTCTGACGGTGTTTTTCGACCGCCGTGGTATTTCAAACGTGGTACTTCAAACGTTGTACAAGGAAGACGTTTTAAATTTTTTATTATTAATTTTTTGGGACCATTTGATGAGAAGCTTTTGAAAGACCAAAAAAAAATAAAAATAATTAAAAAAAAAATAAAAGAATTAATAAAATATTGTGAACGCATGATGCTATCCCTACGGAAAAAAGTTGGGAATAGTGTGACAGTGGATAATGATGGAGATACGGTGGATAAAATTGGGAACAAATGATTGCCAATCAAACAAGAAAATCGAATCAGAAGTAATCAAATTCCATAGTAAAAATTGGCATTTCAACGGGCCCAAATGATTGCCAACCAATCAAGAAATTGTGAAACTCCATATTAATATCCGGTCACTACTTAATGTTATTTCTTTGATACATGACATATTCAATTTGCATCAACTATGAAAATGTTCCTGGTTTGCCCGCTCATTACCTTCGACTTAAGATTGGATGCCTGATTATACTTTTACGGAATAGTGATCTATCAGATGGGTTATGTAATGGCACAAGACTGATATGCAAAAGTTTTCAACCAACCGCCATAGATGCATAGATAGCCGTTGGATAACATGCTGAAAAAATTGTATTTTTGCCAACAATACCATTGTGCCCATCTATCAAGAAGTTTTACGTGATAAATAAACTACGTCAGTATGTCCTCAAGTACCATCTTTAGAGTATAAAAAAAGCCGCCGCAAAGCGCGGGTACCGGCTAGTTATTTTAAAATAGATTTGAAAAATGAAATTTGAACAGCAGAAGATTTTCGGACAATTTTTGTCCTTTCTAATTTTTCTTTAGTTTGAACTGTGCCTAACAATTTTCTTTCCTTTTAGGTCACCATTTCCGTCACCGGTCTCTCCAATATTTATGGGTTCTGTAATTGACCTAAATCTTTACCCTGATTCTCCGGTCGCAGACAACACCACCGCTATCACCGCTGCCGCCGCCACCGGCTTAACCCTACATATCCCCAAATTAGAACCTAAAGAAGAACCTTTTGATGCTCCTTATTTTACGCCCCCCAAATTTAGAAACCCTAACCCTAATTTTACTCTCAACACACAGCAACCTGATACATCACAAATTCAACAAGAACTACTAGCTTTACAACACACCAGCGACACTAATGAAAATGACGTTTATTCCGAATTCCAACGGATTACAGAAATGTTCCGCTCTGCTTTTAGAAATTCCGGTAAATTCGATTCTGGCGAGTTAGTTGATCCGGATTCGCTTGCGATTGTTCCGGTTCCAGAAGAAAACCAGCATTCGGTAGTAACCGAATCGTCTCGCAGGCGAAAGGAAGTAAGGTCATCTGAATTAGTTAGGGTTAGTTTGGGAATTGAAGACGAAAGGCAGTTTCGTGATGTTTATAGGAAAACTAGACTGATGTATGATTCCCTTAGAGTTTTTTGTGCTATTGAGGACGAAAAGCGTAGGAATACTCATTCCATAGGGCGGAGGGTACATTCGTGCAGTGATTTGAGAGCTGCTACGGTGATGAAAAATCGAGGACTTTGGCAGCACCGTGATAAACGGATCGTTGGAGCGATTCCGGGGGTGTATATTGGTGATATTTTCTTTTTTAGAATGGAGCTTTGTGTTGTTGGAATCCATGGTTTGCCTCAAGCTGGGATAGATTACTTAACGTCGAGTCAGAGTTCAAATGGAGATCCAATTGCTACGAGTATAATTGTTTCGGGTGGGTATGAAGATGATCAGGATGCTGGTGATGTGATTATATATACAGGACAAGGTGGGCAAGATAAGTACAATAGGCAGGCTGATCATCAAAGATTAGAAGGTGGAAATCTTGGAATGGAGAGGAGTATGCATTATGGAATCGAGGTACGCGTTGTTCGTGGGTTTAAATATGAAGGTAGTCCAAGTGGTAAAGTTTATGTTTATGATGGATTGTACAAAGTTGTTGGTTCATGGCTTGAAGCTGGAAGGTCAGGTTTTGCTGTGATAAAGTTTAAACTTGTCAGAATAGAAAATCAACCTGAAATGGGGAGTGCAATTCTTAAGTATGCAGAGAATCTTAGAAATGGACCGTTGGAAATTAAGTCTAAGGGCTGTGTCCGAATGGATATGTCTATGCAGAAAGAAAATGTCCCGGTGTATCTTTTTAACGACATTGATGATAATAACGAGCCGATGTTTTATGAGTATTTGGCGACGTCTGTTTTTCCACCCTTTATTTATCACCTTGGCGGGAAAGGTGGTGGATGTAATTGTGTTGCTGGGTGTATGGATGATTGTTTTTGTGCTAGGAAAAATGGTGGCGAATTTGCTTATGATCAAAATGGAGTGCTTCTTAGAGGAAAACCGTTAATATTTGAATGCGGGCCACATTGTAAGTGCCCTCCCAGTTGTCGTAACCGTGTCAGCCAAAACGGTATCAAACATAGGTTTGAAGTGTTCAGATCACGGGAAACTGGTTGGGGAGTTAGATCACTTGATTTGATTCAAGCGGGTTCTTTCATTTGTGAATATAGTGGAGTTGTTCTCACAAGAGAACAAGCCCAGTTATTTACCATGAATGGGGATAGTTTAATTTATCCAAATCGATTTTGTGAGAGATGGGCAGAATGGGGAGATTTATCACAGATATTTTCAGACTACGTACGTCCATCTCATCCATCCGTACCGCCACTTGATTTTGCAATGGATGTTTCTAGAATGAGGAATGTTGCTTGTTATATGAGCCACAGTCCATGTCCGAATGTTTTAGTTCAGTTGGTGCTGTATGATCATTCAAATTTTGCATTTCCTCACCTTATGTTATTTGCTTTGGAGAATATTCCTCCTATGAGGGAACTTAGTCTTGATTATGGAGAAGCAGATGAGTGTACAGGGAAGCTGTCCATTTGTAACTAAGTCAACTTCAAGTAGTGTATAAGTACCTGAATTCAGATTCGGATATGCATGATGTACCGAGGTAACTACAGGTACTAATTTTAGCAGCTAAATGGTTTCTATTAATTGTGTACGAGGTTTCATATATTCATCTATCTGTTAAGAGTTATTTTATGTTATGAATTTGCAGTGTGGAAAGTCTGGGGTAATCTCTAGTCATATAATGAACTTGAGTATCCTATAACTAGTTTACCAGTTCTCCAATTCCCGTTTGATATATACTGAGTCGTTTGTCTCTGGAATCTATCTTTTTTGTTTCTGAGTCATTTGTATTTGGAACCTATCTGTTTTGTTTCCAAGTCATTTGTATCTAAAACCTATGTGTTTTGTTTCCTTTACTTGGTATTTCTGTGTTTATTTAGGCTTCTACTTGACTTGTAATTAAGTTGGGCTAATAGTGTTACTAGTAGTTACATATGAGGTCTTTCGACCATAACAATTTGCGGCATGCACAAATGAGCCTTGAAGTCATTATTGATGACAACATCCTCCTAGTTGAGAATGAACAAAAAAACAAGATTAATTTTTAAGTAAGTTTGCATTCAACCCTTTAGCCTGACTGAAAATGAGGCTCAAATTTGGGAAATCAGATAAAAATATTGCCTCACTCTCAACTTAGTTGAGTTAGTTCCAACTCTCTTGGTTTGAATTGTTGGAAATTTATTGTTCAACTATCATAACAACGGTTCTGGTTCATGAAACACGGTGAGCATCAGGTTAACGAGTTATGTTGGCATGTACCACATGTCAAAATTAGCATAGATCATAACCTGACACAACACAATACATCTTAGGTAAAATATATGAGTAGCATTTGGGTGATTTGTGATGGGCCTTGTCCTCATCTTGTACAAGCATAGATCCGACCCTGACAAAACTCAGATGTTACTATTTGCCATTTGATAACTATTACCAAATGATTCTTTATATGTTATATAGCACAGTTGAGGCTAGGTTATAATTACTTGTCTTTTTTAACCCAATTAAGGTTGGCTGATATATTGAAGATTTGTGTATTGTATCTTACCTTGTTGTGTCAGTAGTGGTCAGCATAACAATATTGCATATGTTTGCTGAGGAAATGATGCAAGTGGTAAGTGGTTTTGATGCAGAAATGGCAAACCTTGAGAATTAATACTCCGCAGTTAATCTTATTCATCCTTTTGGAATTTTATCTTGATGCACATGCATCTATCATTGTCTTTCACTCTTTTGTGTATTGTTTAAATTAATCAATTATTCACGTCCATTTTAGAATCATTTCAATTGCGTAGTTGAGGGTATGAACTAGAAAGATAGACACGATGGCACATAATGGTGTGTAAACGGTATAGATCAAGGTGGCCCTTGGGTAGGAGTTGAAGAATGTGTGGGTGAATACTAGCTTAGGGAAAACAAATAAACACAGAGAAATGACCTTCACCTTGTCTGTGTCATTGCCAATCCACACATATACGTGTCCAAGGACGTACTTGCTTAAAACACCCTAAAAGTGCTTTGGTTGACCATATAGGTCAACCGCTGCTATGATGTCCAAAACAATCTGGTAATTAAGATCATTGTGGTAGCCGTGCGCCTTTGTTAGGTACATAGTAATGTCTACACTGCTGGTAAATGCAAAGACAAGTTACGAATCTACATACCAGATAACTAGGGCGATGGCCTGGTAGTTGAAATTTAAGGCCCCCTAAACGACGAACAAAGTTTTTTGGACGTCATAATTTTTTATTAAATATCATGTAATATAATACATTAAAAGGAGATAGTAAACCTAGAAAAACCAGGAAAATGTTGAAGGAATTTCTCTTACACATTACAAGGATATGTCATGGTTCATAACTAAACCCTTTTGATCTGCAGAGATCATGAGCAGTATTTGGGTAAGAAAACTAAAGTACTTCGTGATACAGTTTCTGAAATACTTTGTCCATCTATTCTTTAACAAGGAGGTCTTGTTTAGTGTAGAAAGGTATGCTGTACTGTGCACTTACATATCTGGTTCGACATTCTTTTCCCACTTTTCTCCTCTGTTATTTTTGGCCGTGTTTTAAAACTATATCCTGTTTCCCCGAACTGCAGTTTTTCTGTTAATTTTTCTTTTTTTCCCCCTAATATCAAAGGTGGTTATTTTATTAAATGTTATCTTGTTTGAAAGTATGCAGTTCTCCAAAATTACGATATACGCCCAAGGAAGAAATAGTGGGTTTGAGTTTATTTATTCTCACAAGAAGTATGCCTATTTGCTACTTTATAAATGATTGCCCTTATTCCGTTTTTGATATATTGTTTCCTTCACATGAGTTTTATCTGACTAGAACAGTGTCTATTTGCAACTTGATTTTAAATTGTTCTTACTTTCCTTTGTCAAGTATTATATTTTTTCAGCATAAGTTGTGCATTATTAAGCTTTGTTCTATTCCATCAGATTGGTAACAGTCAGATGCTTATTTGTACAACAGTTTCTGTCATATACTAGCTTAGAGGAATAGTCTTGCATTTCATTAGCAGTTACACTCGTTCTACCTTAAGGCTTATTGTGTGATTAAACAAATTATGTTTTCGCTTCTTGTAGGTAGGCATGAAAGGATCTCCTTGGGAACTATTTTCCAGCTCAGTTTCCAAAAGGATCACCCCTAATTTTCCAGCTCAGTTTCCATAAAAGGGTTTTTGGTATGAAACCGGTTCTCAAAAGATTCACAAGCTTAAAAATCATGTGATGTAGCTGTGGATTCACCTTTTTGTTTTCTGGATGCAAGTTCTTGGAATATATGAGTATATAACTCATTTTCATGACAATGGAGAAACGGATATAGATGGGACTGAGATGCATTTCAAGGGCTAAGATGGTTCTAATTCAGTTACAGCAGCTATTTAGCAGTTATTAAGCAATTGACGTCTGCTTTAACAAAGCTGATATACAACATCCATGAGTGGATGTGATTGTCTTGTAGACTAATGTATGGTTTTTTTCGCTAATCTTAAGTGTTTTATTATTAGTTATAGCTAGTATATGTTAAGTTTAAATATCATAGTAGATGTTCACGTATACTGCATGTTGAAATGGTTGATTGTAGTTCATGTACCATTTCTGTTCTAGATTTCTTTCTTGTCTACTGATGGATGTCATGTAACAGAGTGCTTATGCTTCTGAGATTACTTTATTTGTTCCATTATTTTTTAATTATTTCAAACCCAGTGGAGGATAGTAGAAATGGTGTTATTCAAACCTGTGATTCTGGAATTAGGTTATGATCATGCCATCTATTTGGTTAAGCTTCAGTTACTCTTTGCATTGTCATTTGGAAACCATGAAGAGTACAGATAACCTGTGTGATGCTATCACTAACGATTTGAGCATGTCTAACCCACATTTTTCCGTATCCTGGATACCAAAAGAAAACAATGATCCGTATCTCAAAAGAAGAGATGAAAGAGTGAGCGATGACAAGAGTTAGCTAACATGAATTATGCATCTGTATTCCGAATGATCTTATATATACTCAAAAATATTAAGATGCTTATTTTTGTGTACCAAGTCTCGAATAATCCCATATAAAGATCATGTATTCCATGGACGCTTGGAGCTATTCTTGCACCCCCTTGCCTCCAGCAACAACATTTTTACTTCTAATATTGACAAAGCTAATGCAATGCTTTTATTAGATAATATGAAGAGTGAGTATGCATGCAATTATAGGTGTAAGTTCTCTTTTTTAGCAACTTCCCTAAGTTGATTAGGGTCTTCGTGAGCTTGCCCCATTGGTGAAGAGCTGAACAGTCTATGAAGGGCTTGTTGGCTAACTTACGTATTACTAAACTAGCTTGACAAACTGCAAATGTTACCACCACAAACAAGTATTTGACTAATTGGTTTGAGGATCATCTGCAACTTCGTAAAGAAAATTTTTGACATCATTTACATGTAACATCGGCGTCCATTTTTTCAAGCATTACAAAAATCAGTCGGTCATAACATGTATTTTCTTGGCACAAAAATTTCACCCCTAGCTATTGGCGGTGATTATTTTTTGGAATCACTGGTTTCGTACATACTGCATTCTTTTTCTGTACAAACTCGTTTTGTATCAAACAATGAGATTTGCTTGAGAACATCGGATTAAGCCAATGGGTCAATGCGAGGTAACAAATATATCTGAGCCTAGCTCCTCTTGCACTAATCTGCGACCATTTGTCTAATTAGAGACGTTGTTATACTCATGCAAGTGTTCCTTCTTATTAACAAGATCACTAGTTACATCTGTGTTGGTCATTTCGTTCCTTTCAGATGTACGAGAACAAAGTGTGAGGATGATGATTTTAAGTTGCTGACTTGCAAGGACAATAAATATTCTATTAGGTTGACTCCCCTTTAATGGTCTTAATTTGATACAAGTGCTATTGACAAATTGTCACGCCAATTTTATCCTCCCTTCCGCCACCATAATGTCACAAAGGTCAAAAAACAAGATCCAACAACTATACAAAATGATGACCATCAAAAGTTGTTAACTACCAGCGACAAGTCAGCTAACCAATCACATAGCCTGGGACAACAATTACTAAAATCGAATTCAATTTGACGTATCGTAAGATCATACATATAGTCAGCGTGAAGTGTAAGCAACAATAGAGACCAACTCATTCAGTAACATATACAGAAGCAAGAAAGATAATTTAGAATAATAATCCCAAACTCACTTACACATCGAGTTAGAGGGTATCCTAGCTAACCAGAAATTCAAAACTAATGGCACCTTGAAAAGCTTCTAAAGTCTCCATACCTAAAGGCTAATACCTAATAAATAATACAAAAATGACACATAAAAACAATTATGAGGTGAAGTTCTCTATCGCGTAAAAATCAAAGACTCGGATTATGCAACACTCTCATGCCACTTTACATGAAGCTAATTAGGAAACATATAAACAATGATCATATCACCACCTTTATTAGTGTTGAGATGATAAGTTTATCAGAATTACACGGCCACTTGTTCATCATCATCATCATCATCATCCTCCTCCTCTGGGAGTTGTATTTCATCCGCGTCCTCAATGGGTCCGTCGTCTTCACCATTGTAATCAACAGGACCTGATAAGTGTGTACAAAAATTGGTAAACAAAAAGGTAACAATGCCAGGCAGACAAAAGAAAACAAATATATAGGTGGCCTAATTAGCCAATCTTTTATGAGTTATAATAAGCATATATGTGCTGACAAATGGAACAATGTTAAAAGGCTTTTCAAGTTGTTAAAACTTGCTTAATATAGTCAAGGTTGTAAAAGTTGCTAGTCGGGGTCGAGTTGGTCGGGACCTCGTAAGGACTAGACGGCCAAGTCGGAACTAGTCGGATTTTGACTTTTGTTGACTTTTTTACATTTAAATAATGAATTTCATAATTATGTGTGTAAATATATAAAATTTTGTAATCTTAAAAAAAATGACAGACTTGAGGTTAATTTAAAAAATCAAATAGGTAATAAAGTATAAATATGAGGGACCAAGAATGTAAAATTTGAGACACTTTTTCTTAGAAAAGACAAGTTTCTCTTTCCCTTTTCCCCATTTTACACCATCTCATCTTCTTCATCTTCTACATCCCATGTACTCCTTTCATCTCTTTTTAGCTATCTATTGCCGGAATAACTCACACATCTCACCGGAATTTCTCAACTTGCCGGATTTGACCAACTAAATCTGACTTTGACCGTCGTTGACCGACTTTTTATAACGACTTTGGCATAGTCGAATCGGACTACTCCCAAAATCCGGCTAGTCGACGACTAGTCAGCCTGGTCGGCCGACTTTTACAACCATGAATATAGCCATGAGTATTGATATTTGAGTCCGTGATATTTTGCACAGTTTTATTTTCTTAATGAACAGACAGAATGCCTGTATTTCAGATATCAGCAAGTGTTTGCTACCTTCATGTGGAAGTATTTTCAAGAAATAAAAGTAGGAAAACAGTTGTATGAAAGATTTCAAAGAAACAGAACAGTTTACTTAAGATATCAAACAAGCTTAAGAAAAGCAAGAAAAACAAACCTCCGGAAATCGATGCTTGACTGGGAGCCGGCTCACCATCATCAAGAACGTACGGAAGTTCTAGAAACCGCAGCAAAGCTTCTGTTTGAGGATTACGGATATGTCCTGGAAAACAAAATTGAACGGTACCTTAATACAAAGTAGAATGATATCCAACAAATTCACTTTTCATAATTCTTTTCTTGTTTGCTTACACATATATATAGTAAATTATTTAGTTCACTCTTAATTACATGAATTTGAAGCATTTGTAATTTGTAATTATCTATATAGCACTATTTAACTACACATTCTATAGCTAATAAGTCCTTAATAAATACAAGTCAGTATAAATCAGATTTTGCACTTATTTATTATTAAACACAAAATCAAACCAAATGAAAATGATTAATTAAACACAGCATTTGCGATATCCGGAAATTAAATATAAACAAACCCAAATCGATGAAATTCAACTTAAGCCCCACTTATATAATGAACTTGAGCAGATCGTAAGTACCCTACTAGTGTATTTCAAATTATTCAGTCAACTCCATGGCAGAAGAAAAATGTTGAATTGAAGGCCAATTTTTAAAGCTTAAACTTAAATAAGACAAGGAAAGCAACAAGGGCTAAGAGGATATTTTGGTGCACATACCAGAAAAGGAATCATTAGCATCATGACTCTCAGTAGAATTGTAGCATGGAACCGTGCGCACAAACTCAAAAGGTTTAGTCCCTCTAGATTGCAGCTTACTTTTTACCCAGCGACGACAATCTTCCATGTCAAGGTGCATACCCCTAAAACCAACAAGTTCAAAAGCTAAATTATGTGCAAAAAAACCCTCAAAACAATAAAAAATGTAAATACCCGAAATCTGAACTGAAGACCCTTTTGGCCTAGTGCTATGTGAGGAACCCATCAACCAGGAGACTACGGGTTCAACTCTCATTGGAGAAAATGTGTAAATATGAGTGATTTTATATAATAGGTGCTATTGGTTTTAAGTTCTAAAGAATTACCTGAAATTAGAACGTTTTGCACTTAAAGGAAAAATGGAATTGCATCTTCGTGTTATTGCTAGCCACTCTTCATCATACTGAATCTCATATGGCCCAGGCTCTGATTCAACTTCGATAATCTAAGCAGATCAGAAAATTACAAAAAGAAACAATATATCAATGACAATCTCCCACCCAGTAGACATCAAAGGATATGTGAAATTATACCTGCAAAAAATTTCGTCTCGGGATACACTTATCGAGTGCAAGAAATTTTGTAACATGACCTCCATCCTCATGTTGGACTAGAGCAGCAAACTTGCAGTGTAGGTGAGCAGAGAACCAGTAAGGAGGTTTTAATTTTTCTAGCAACTCTGCAGCAGGTTTACTTCCCAAAGTTCTTGCTTGAATCTTAAAAATTACAACTTTAACATGGTCAATATTCAATACTGGAATAAATATTAAGCTATCGACCACAATATATGAAACATAATTCAGTTACCTCCTGCTCAAAATAAGGCTTAGTGCGGACAAGATTTCTCCAGTTTCCATGATCAGTAATCCCAAGTGGCCAATCATGTGAGACAAATACATCAACAGGTTCCTCAACTTGCATGAGCTTGTGAACATCATATTCTCGAACATGGTATACTGACCTTATTTCACTATTGTTATACGGAGGCCTTTCAAAATGACCTTTTCGAGAAAAAGGCAAGCTTTTAGGTTATACAAATTTGTTTCTTAAACATCTTACAAGCTATACACAATTTTTCGAACTATTTAACACTTAAGACATGTCAGGAAATAACTTTTTAACACAAAGCTATAACTGACCTAAATGATAATCACGAGGATTGTAAATTCCAGAAAGACCCCCGATGCGAATGTTCCCAAATTTGACCACTCCTGCAAATCCCAAGAAGTATATATGAGGTGCTGCCCATCCTCCATAGTATCTAAATAAATGGCTAATATGTTAGAGTTCTTCAGCAGCTTATCGATAATAAATTTTAAAGTGAGGACCAGAAATGGCAATGAAGATTATCAACAAAATAAGGTCCGTTAGTCATGTAAATTAATTTTGCATACTGCAAACTAACTATACACACATGCTTATAA
This sequence comes from Helichrysum umbraculigerum, assembly GCA_949592205.1. Classification (NCBI taxonomy): domain Eukaryota; kingdom Viridiplantae; phylum Streptophyta; class Magnoliopsida; order Asterales; family Asteraceae; genus Helichrysum; species Helichrysum umbraculigerum. Next base: position 38,286,910 of record CATIUR010000001.1, read on the forward strand.
GTAAACAATTTAATCAAAAATTTATTTAAAATGTGGCATTGAGAACGAAAGTAAACAACTCACAATTCCCAGAGGTAGTTGGATGCTTCATGATTTCCTCCGATGAATATAGTTGGAAATGGGGCTACTTTTTCTCCGGAGTAATACTTCCAGAAAGTATTCATGCTCTTGAATTTGGGTGGTACATTTAAGCTTTCCAAATCCTTCTCATTCCTAACAGCCTAGCCAAACAAAAAGCAGATTGACAATCTTTCATAGAGTTAAACTAAAAACAGTTTTACGTAACTATTCAAAGAATTTATAAACAAAAACATATGCTTGATATTCGGAACAAAATGCATTAAAACGGTGAAATTTATGTGTTAAGCAGCTCAAATAATCCCATGATGTTTCTGCTTCTAGCAATTAAAAACAAATAAGAAGGCGTTTTTTACATGTTTATATACAGATATTGCAACATGAGAACGATGAGCTATCAGATTGCGAAAGAAGGTAAAGAACAGGCAGCCACTAGTTATCAAATATTTCATTTATATAACTGTTTCCCTAGGCCTATATATATATGGGAATGAGGTCTAATCAAATCATTGAGGAATAAAAATATCATTAGCTAGTGGTTTCAAGAGGGATGGCGCCAACCTATGAGTACAGTTTTCTTGTCATGGTCCTTATCAAACATATGATGCTCTATTAAACATCATCAAAATAAAAAAAAGAAGCAAATATAAAAGCATTATCGTCTGATTATTGAGTTCTGTCTGCAGCTAAAGATTGCTACAGATTGAATTTATAATAACAGCAGATGGGGAAACACATTCCACCAAAATCATATAGTAGACAGCTGAATTTATTTATGATAAATAAAATACAACTTTATATATATGTGTGGAAAAAAAATGTAGTGAGTGAGAGTGTAACCTGGAAATCACCACAGCAAATAAGAAGATCAATTTTTGTGTTTTCAACTTGTTGTAAATGCAAGAGAGTTGCATAGACATTATCCAAATCCCCATGCATGCATCCTTCTATCGCGATCTTCATTGCTACCTCCTACTCCTGCTGTACTAGTCACAATAATCAATCAAATAAAATTGTAAAATAGATCCAACTATTGATCATCCTTCTCCTTTTACCCATTTATTTGATCATCATTTTAAAAACGTATATACATTTGTACACCAAATCTTCTCAAAAACACTCACAAAACAATGTATACATCCAGTCCCAACAATGCTTAGAGAACAAACAAACAACAATTAATGCAAATCTGAATTCATAAAGTTGTTTTCAGTTTTCAGTGTACAAACGGGTTCAGGTCAAAATGGACTTAAAAAAAAAAGTAAAACACCCTTACAGTCTAGGTGACCATAAATTATTTTTCTCGGAAAAGTACTAACCTTTACTTCAAATAATTTAATAATTCTTTTTTTGCAATAACAGATAAACTTGAATCACAATAAGTCAATAATAAATTCTACGAACTACCTGCACATTCAACCACCCTTAATTTTGAGTTAATATTCAAGAAAAACAAAATCGATACAAAGTAAAGTTTTATACATTCTCATGATAATCAATAGAATAAAGTTACACACTTGAACCGAAAGTTTCAAATGCAAATTATAAATGAAATAATTATGATTATAAACTGGTGTGAAATTAAGTTTCAGATAGGCTATTGCGATGTTTCAATGTGAACTACAAATTATTTTATACATCTCCCTTAACCAACCCTGACTCTCAAACCTGCTGTCCAATTCAGCTCCAAGTAGACCAACTAAATAAACCACAATCGGCAAATTAAGGTTTAATTACCAGAAAGTAAAATAAACCTAATCTGATTGAACGAATGGCTAAAAGTAATCAGATTACAAGACAAACCCTAATCTGGCCGGATCAATGAGTTTACAATGAAACACACTCGGCCAATCTCAAAAACGAATATAATAACCCTATTAACGAATTCAGATAAACTCTAAACGAGGTAGGAGCCAAACACGGCTAACCCTAGATCGAATTAGAACAAACCAGAAAACGATTTAGGTTTATAAATCAGCATGATCATTTTGATGATGTGAACCGAATCTGATAATGATAAGCAAGTATATACCTTCCTGATTGATTGATGAATTCTTCCAATGAACCAGTTTTGCGAATTGGAAAAACCCTAAGATTCGTATCAAGACTGAAATCGACCAAGAACTCCTAATACCGAAAACTAATTGGTTCGTTCAATCAATTAAACCCTAAGATTCAATTAAAGAACAAATCAAACAGCAACCAGATTAGAATTTTTGGTCAGAGTTTTAGTCCAATTTTCAACTCTGTTGCAGAATCTAGACAACGGCGGAGCACACCGGTGACGGAAACGACAGGCGGAGCACACCGGCGATGGTGGGTTTTAGGGTTTACGTGTTATGGAATGGAGAAGAACGTTGGAATTCTATTCTGACCCGATCTGTATTTTTACTCTACCCGTATGATCCATTTGAAAACGTTGAGAATCTATAATAAAAGGGAGTTAATGCTGATTTCATCAAGCTGATTTGACTCGATCTAAACCTTAATCTTTGCTTACGTGGCATATGTGGCGGTAACCTACAACTAATCATTTTCTCAGAATTTTGAATTTTTTTTACTTAATCACTTAAATTTTGTTGTGAGTTTCTAGACCTAGCTTTAGCCGGCGCATTTTTCTTGAAAATATGAAACTTGCTTTATACGCTTTCACATCATTGGTTCTTTTATCATCTGTATGAATAGCTTACTCACGCTTATTTTTTACCAATACGATGCTTCTTTCTCCTCGTGATTTCCCTTTCATCTACCTTTTTCTATACATCATTTTCTCTCAACTATCATTTTCAAACTAAATTGCATTTTTCCCCCTGCGTTTTTCCTTTCAATCTCTTCATCTGAAGATGCCAAGTAACTCACTTATGCATCCATAGACGAACATTCAGAGCCTGCTTCTTGAAGAACTAGACTCGTACATAAACCTTAAATCGACTACAACTCGTAATAAAGTCTTAATTGGTGGATGACAACCAGATTAGGTACTCTTACTGACTAATGTTGTTTACTTTCTTTCATTTTTTGGTTTTTGTGGTACTTAGCTAAATTCTTGGTAGGTGATTAGTTGATTTCAACCACTTTAGGGTTTGTGATGATTCATCTTTGTATGATGTGTGTGCTCTTTTATCCTGATTCATATATGTGTTTGTCATAATTTGTTATATATATTTTGTGGTACTAACACATGTATGCTAACCGTTTGATGAAATGTCTGAATGAGAATTTTAATTGCTGTACACAGATATATACCTTTTATATGCATATAAAGTGTTTGATGAAATGCGTAAATGAATAAGATTCATGGCACTTAAAATTCTATTAGATCATATGATGACACCTATATAATATGTAGATTTTACGTAGTGAAAATGCATTGGTAGACCTTTGTCCTTTATTTTCTGCTATATGCTCTTATTTTTTGTAGGATTCCCTTAAATACAAAAAGAAAAAAGGTTATCTAGAATGATATTTGTACTGATGTTTCTCTATTTGTTGGCAGGTTTTGAAATGTGAGTATGCAGTACGTGGTGAAATCGTTTCTCTGGCTCGGGTAATGTAATGATTTAGTTGAATATTAAGGCACTTATTTATAGATGAAATCCTTACGATGTTATATAGCAAATCCGGTAAATTGCCACAAGGTGCTCTGATAGATGATTGTTATCTGATATTTTTTCAATAATTAATCACAGAAATTACAGCAAGACTTGCTAGCGAATATAGGTTCTCAACCTTTTGAGGAGGTAATATGTTCTCAATGCTTCAATTTCTTCTGTTACGATCATATACATTATGCTTTGTAACCGACATATTTCAATTTTTGGTAGATTCTTTACTGTAACATTGGAAATCCACAATCTCTTGGGCAACAGCCCATCACTTTCTTCAGAGAGGTTCTTGCATTAAACTTGTGTCAGTCATGTAATTTTCTTCGAGTTATAATATCAGATCAGCACTAAACTTTGTTCATTACATGTCTCATCCTCGAATATGAATTTGGGCGGTGAACTCTTACAGTTCAGATTCCATTGAGTGAGCATGGCAGATCCTTGATCAAATTCCTGGAAGAGCTACTGGTGCCTATAGTCACAGTCAGGTAAAAGTCCCGCTGCATCTCTGCAGCTTATTACTATTGTTTTCTTTTTGCATACACAATATGTAGCATGACGGTGCATTGTAATTTAGTGGGGTGGTACTGCAATTAAATGACATGTATTTTGTTATCGGCATCAGGGTATTAAGGGGCTGCGTGATACCATTGCTACTGGAATCGAAGCTCGTGATGGCTTTCCTGCTGATCCAAATGATATATTCTTAACAGATGGTGCAAGTCCAGCAGTAAAGATTCTAATCCGTTCCTTAATTTTTGTTATATATGTATATGTTGAAATTAGTGGAACATGTCATATTGATTGAAGATTGTATGATTATTCTATACCAGGTCCATATAATGATGCAGTTATTAGTAAAATCAGAAAGTGATGGAATCTTCTGTCCAATTCCTCAGTACCCTCTTTACTCGGCTTCAATTGCCCTTCATGGTGGCACTCTTGTATGTCTTCATGTTACCAGAAACTAATGTCTTCGTTATAGTAGAACTTTATTTTTTGAATACACACGTAGCAATAAGATACTCCGTGTAAATCATAGCAATTTATGATTTTATTTTTCATCAAACCCGTGTATACACGGGTCAATAAACTAGTTGCATATATATATATCACTAATAAATCTTCTAATATCATATTTGTCCAATTTAATTCTAAAATATCAAATATGCTATATGCTATTACTAACAATTAAATACATATATATCCAAATAATATTTTTAAGAAGTATTTTTTTCTCTAAAACTCTTTTAATAATAGATTAATTAATTTTTACCCATTATACCCTTGTCTTCTTCGTTAGTAAGATCATAGATCAACTCAAAAGTTTTCTCATTATATTTCAAGGTCACTCAAAAGATGCATTAATCCTATCTTATTCCACTATATTTTTGTTCCACTATTAGTCTGCAATTTCATATTTCCATTCAAATGCAGTAGATCTATTTCTCAGGCCTTGACCAAAAGGAGGCCATGGATAACTTGATAGATTCTTTTTTTGCTTAATTCAATTGGTTCAAACATAATACAGTATATAATATTAATTTCGTAAGAAAAGTATATAGTTTAATTATAATTATCTATTGCTTTTTTCATCGTCGTCAGTTGGAGAATGAATGTTATTAAAAGTAATAAAGGAGTTGTATATGAGTATACGACTATACTCTTTCACCATTGGTGTTGAAAATATTGGTACATGTAGTCTATAGTTCGGTACATGAGTTTTGAAAAGATGTTAGCTGTGAGTTTTTAAATCTAAAATGGTTGTATTGGAATGATGAGTTCGTGTGAGGAAGATAAGGGTATAATGGTTAAAAACAAATTAATTTATTAATAAAAGAGTTTTAGAGAAAAAAAATAATTATTAAAATTATCATTTGGGTGTTGAACCCTTTTACTATTCTAAAATAACATTGAGTGTTGAACCCTTTTATTTTTCTAGAGACTATCCGTCTCTCGATGTTTTAAAACCGGTTCGATCAGATCAACCGGGTATATCAAGAAAAACGGCTCATTAAAAACCGTTTATTGACCATTTGAGGAATTAAATCAAACCGTCTAGTTCGTCGGTTGAACCGGGAACCAAAACCGGATCTGACCGGAATATTATTTTTAATCGTGTTTTCACCTTATTAATTCCTATACAATAGATATCTTTTATTTCAAAATTAGATAAAAATAAAACACATTATAGACGCTTCTCCTGCCTTTCATTTAACAACAACTCAAAAGTTATAAACCCTACATTGCCAAATCCCGTATAATCCTTCGATCTCCGGCCGCCTCTGACCACCGCTGGTCCATTCCGGCCATCTCCCGTCGAAACCCGCACCACTTTCCGCTAGCAACGTTCCTTCTCCGACACCACCATACTTTGTTAGACCCACCAAAACTAAAGTTTTGGTACATTTATTCTAAATCTTGATATTATTCATATGTGTGTTTGAGTTGTTAAGTAGTTGTAAGTGGTGGTGGGTTAGGTATGAGTTCTTAAATGTATAGATGCTGGTGTGTTTGGTGTTGTAAGTTATGGTGGTGGTACTAATGGAATTTTATTGAAGCAACTCTGTGTGCAAGTGAATCAATTTTTTCTTCATATATAAAGTTTGGAGATGGTGAGTTAGTATATACTTACATTTTTGTATGTAATGTAATGGTGAATTAAACTAGGTGAATGTGAATACTTTGGAAAATGTATAATTTGTGTCCTATCTGACCATTTGAACGATAAAATATTAAAATAATTGATAAAAGCTTTTGAATTGATATAACCATTTGGCTGCAATCGATGAATCAAGTCAACTTATAGTTGCCATAAACATACTTTTCAATAAATAGTTGAACCAGACGGCTAATCGGTTCAACCGGTTGAACCGGAGCCTAAACCGATTCAACTAACAAACCGATTTTTAAAACATTGACTATCACACCGTGAAAATTTGGCTTTTATATCAACTAGGTGAAAGATCGCGACAACTCGAGCTTCAGTATTTAAATTTGTGAAATTTAGTTTTTAGGTTAAATGAATTGTCTATTTGTTCTGTTAAATGCATGATTCAATAAGTAAATTAAATGTGACATAACTTTTCATATTGGAGGATATTAATTTAACGTTGTATTGTAACATGTAATTTGTTCAAGTTGTAAATATGTTATTGATTTTATAATTAGTAAATTATTTCTTTTCTTTTTATTTAATCGATTTCAATATAAACTAAGAAAGGTACATTTAGTATAATTTTTTAATTATAAGAGGTGTTTACAAAATTGATGGATCACGAGATGCATTTTTTCAAAATAGAAGAGAGTGTGTGATATATATATAAAAACCGGGGTAATTTGAACGGTATCGCTGACCCGCGTACCATGTTTGTAACATCCCAAAATCCAAAAAGTAATATTGTGAATAAAGTAATATTAAGTGTTTTAAATTATATTTACCTTAGGTGAAATAAAATAGTAATAATTGTAAGTCGGTTTTAAAGTTCCAGACAATGATAAGTACGGGGCACGAAATAAGACTGATTCTTATTATTAATATGGATATGTACGTATCATTTTTATGAAATCCCAGAAACTTCACGACATCAAGAAAACTCACGAACTTTAAACCCTAACCTGAAATCGAATCAAAACTACAAAATTGAAGCTCTCCAATTCGAATTCAAGCAAGAATCATCACTTTTATCATCATGTAAGTATTGTTTCTCAATTCTTTTAACTTAGAATCTCGATTTTATGGGTTTTCATGGGGAATTATAAAACTAATGATTCTAATACGAAATTAAGTATGAAATATGTTGAATTGATAATAGATAAGCTCACTAGTGAGTGTAGTATCATTAAAATGGATTGAAATTGAAGAATCATGGATGGTGTTCTTGAGGGTTTGGTGGGTTTTGATGGATTATTGATTTTAATTCGAATTAGGGGATGATAATGATTGAATTATGATATAGGAGTGAAATAATTATGGTTGTTAACATTAGCCCACTCTAGAATTTGATAAATTGAATTTGGTATATAGTGATTGAAGTGGGTTTTGTGTAAATGATGATGAATTGGTGTTAATACACCTTAATTGGTGTTTAAAAAGGTTATTGGAATATGATTAATAGATATTGAAGTATTGAATCAAGAGAATTAAGCAATATGATTAACTATGATTATAAGAATGATTATGATCAAGTGAATTGAAATGATTATGGTTATCACTAATGATGATCAAAATGGAATACAAGTAATCAAGTTATGTATATGATGATGTAAGTTATGAAATAGAGAAATAAAAATGAATAAAACAAGAGAGATCATATGTAATATGATCAATCCAATAAGAGTAATGGATTGATATTGTTGATGTATTAATTATTATGATTTCTAGTTGTTAAATGTGTTATTGTATCTATGTATTATATGCTAGGTGGTCAAGAATGATGGATGGGCTATTCTAGAGTGATATCATGTGTTTGCTTAAAAAGGCAAAGGTGAGTGATACGAGAATTACTTGAATAATGATTGTATGCTCCGGATTGCTTACGAGCAAGAGGTTCATACAATCGTTTGGAATATTGTTTATCTTTTATAGTTGTTTCTTATGGTGGTTCTTATGTTGTATTGTATCTTGAATCTTAAGTTGATATTTGTTGTTGACCATATTTGTTGATTGTTGTTAGTAGTTGAGTTATTTGGAAATAGTATAGTATTATGTGAATTAGGAGAATTATGTGAATTAGGAGAATTATGTGAATTAGGAGGATTATGTGAATTATGTGGAGTATATGGATTTAGTATTGTAGAGATTGCTTATTACGAAATAAATGAATATCACGAAATAAGTGCTTGGCACTACTCGGTATCTATAAAGCTTGGTATCCATATATGATCGGTGCCATGCTTATTTGTATCTATTGGATCATGAATCCGTATGGAATATGGTGAAATCTCTACTGTGGCTCAATACGATTTATTTAAAAAGTAATAAGTGGTTATTTGATAATTGTATATTGTTGGTGCTTTTGGTGAATTATTTATTTAATTGCTTGTATACTCACTAAGCTTTATGCTTACTCGTATCAGTGATTTTATGTTGTAGGTGTTTGGTTTTGTTGAACTAATTGGCTGAAAGGATTCAAGAAGGTAGCGTGGATAGAAACTTGTTACGTTATTAGACAAGTTTCTCATTCTATTGAATTGTTGTTTTGAATTACCATTGTATAAATCGCCCAAAGGATAATGATTTTGATGTAGTAGGTCATCATTGTATTGAGTTGATTTCGTAAATATTTACTTTTAGCATTCACATGGGACCAAACGTGATGGAATGATATTTCTAAGCATTATGATTTTTCATAAAATGTAATATGTAAGTTTTCTCTAAAAAAAAAAAAAAAAAAAAAAGAAAACTGTTGAATTCAGGGCGTTTCAAGTTGGTATCAGAGCGATGGTTTAAGAGAATTAGGTAATCCACAATAGGATTGCCTAAGCTTAAACCTATATGAAATATTTGAATTGTTATCTTAGTTATGAGTAGTAATAGAATTGATTGATTGAATTGATATAATTCCCTGTAGCGAAATATTTGATGGTTAATAGGTGTAGAATTAATAATAGAACGTTTAATGAGGTCTAGAACCTTATGTAATAGGATTTGGAATTTCATGATTGGTTAAAATAGTAATTAGCCTAGTCGTTGAAAAATGTATCTTTGACTTGAAAAGGTCAAACTGGAATATGAGGGTGTCAAATTTGGTAATAGAAATATTATATAGTGATAACATGGTTAGATGTTGAAATATATAGATATTGATCATAATTTTGGTGAAATTGTGATCAATGGGTTAAATATTGAGATATGGTCTAATTGGATGATCATGAATCAAGAAATATGGTATGATGTTAAAATGAATCGAAATCAAGTGTCAAATAGTGAAATTGTGTTAGAATCAATGAAAGTGTCCAAATGCACCCCCAAACGGGTCAAGGTGTCAAAATGAGTAATGATTCAAGCATGGTAGTGGTGATCGTTGCTTTAAGTCACAAATGGATGCAGGAATATGTTGGCAAAGGACCAGAATCTAAAACCAAGTGGTTTGGAATATGGGTTGCCCACCAAATTGGCCGAAAATGGCCTAAAATGAGTCATGTGTCCGTTTTCTTGTAAAACGTGTAAATTGAAAAAGTGTAAAAAGGGAAAGTTTCATTTTGATCATATGAAAGTGCCTGCAAAATTTCAGACCTTAATTCTTTACGGTTTGAGAGATATTCGCATTTAAATTTCGTATTTTTGCAACTAAAGTTGCAGGTCTGAAAATTTCTTAGGAACGCGATCCAGCCATCTTGACCCGGATCGCGTTGCCAAGTGTAAAACGGTGACAGAATGTTTTCTAAAGGTGAACGCGATCCAGCCCTATCATTCCGGATCGCGTTTGTATGAAAAATTTCAAAAGATTTTGCAAATTTTGAAAATGCACAAGTAATTTCATGGTCACGGTTTAGTGACGAATTTCACTAACTCAGAATGAGTTGAAATTCGCATGGTCACTCGGGAACGGCCCAATGATCAAAGCTATATGTTATAGCCTAGTCAGTTTTGGGCACTTCGGGGTCGTTTGGGGCCCGAAAATGGCATTTTACAGTTTTTCGGACCTTGTTTCGGACTTTTGATTTACGTTTCGAATTAGCCGTTTGTTTCTTTAAGCTTAGGAAGCATTCATGTGGTTAAAGGTATCATTAGAAATTGTGTATTGAATCAGATATGTATCTAGAATCCATTCCTAGTGATCTATAAATTTGGAATATGAATTAAATTAATGAGAAATAAGTAATCCATCATATAAATGTGATATGATATTGTAAGATCCGATTAGTATCTTTTATGTATTATTATAATTGGAAATAATTGTTCCTGAGGGAGAATACATGTATATGTGGTTAGTGAATTTGTTTTGACTATGGTCAAACAATTAACGAAATAAATTGTGAATATGTTTACGGAATATATAGATTGTGTTATTATTTTAAGTGATTAAAGGAGACGTTTTATACAACTATGTATTTGTTATTATCATTGTACTTTGTGAATTTAGTATAATGATATGTGTTTATTATAAATTGTGTAGTTGAGCTTTAGTGTAGAGATTCTTTATTACGAAATAAAGATCATACGAAATATTGATTATTCGAAATATGTGCTAAGCACAATGGTATCTTATGGATTTTGAGTCTGTTTGGGAATCTAATCTCTACCTAAGCTCAATTGTTGTTTGATTTGATTATAGGTGTAATTGTGAAATAAACAATGTGAAATAATGACATGATTAATATATGTCATCATATGTGATTAGTTATTATGTGATTAAGAAATATATGTGTTTAACTGACTGATGAATGAATCAGAAGATGAATTCATCAGAGACAAGTTGAAAGGTGAAATAAATGATATTGACTGGAATATGTGAAATTTCTTGCTTATGTGAAATCTATTAATTGAAATAAGCTGAATATATGTGATCAAAGTGTTAGCAAGTGTTTTGCTTGTTGGAGATCATTGTATTATGTGTTTATATGGAAATTACATTAAAACTGGATGGTGTGAAATAGCCTGAGAAGGAAATGTGTATGACATAATCTGACGACGTCTGGCCAACGTAGTTATATTATGCTATTCACATGGAATTGTTGAGGCTGCTGAATATCAAAAGGATTTAATGTAATTTTAGAAAGGTAGTATTGAATTGTATCGGATAAAGACATAAACATGTAAGCCTATGCCTTATACATGAATATAGTATCAATATGATGTGATTTCAGTATGGAATATAGAAATAGTAAACCACTAGACTATAGTCATAATGTGGTACCTATTATAAAAGAAATAGATGTTAGTCGAAATAAAACAGTGTTCACTCCTAAACTATTATCTTATTATGAATTCTGTTATTAAAAGTAGTATGATAAATCTTAAGTGGGGAAGAATTTATTAAGTGACATGTAATAGGTTAACAAAAATAGAATTTGATTACGAAATAACATAATATAGAAATATGGTTATGAATTTATGATTGATCAGTTGCTAGCTGCGGTCAGTACTGATCCTGTATTAAAACTGATTACGAAATACGATGATTTTGGTATTCATGCTTTGCTGACGTAGCTAATATGATAATACGAAATATGTTGTTGTTAGTACTCATGTTAGTGTAGCTGGTGCTAACCTGTGTTGTGTCTAGTATCTATTTCAGTGTGAATTAATGCTAAATAATTATGTAATTAAATTAGTACGAAATAAATAGCTGGTAAATTATTAAGACTAATGTAATATACGTATTGGGTTGTCTGGAACTAAAATGAAATATGAATCAAAGAGATTTTGTAGATACATGAGTGATGTAGATTCATGTTATGAATCAATTGATTGTGTAAAGTATCATATAGGAAATAAACGCTTCCGCACATGTAGAAAAAGTATTGATATGAATCTATAGGAATAACATTCGTGAGGACACGAATAAAATAAGTGGGGGAGACTTGTAACATCCCAAAATCCAAAAAGTAATATTGTGAATAAAGTAATATTAAGTGTTTTAAATTATATTTACCTTAGGTGAAATAAAATAGTAATAATTGTAAGTCGGTTTTAAAGTTCCAGACAATGATAAGTACGGGGCACGAAATAAGACTGATTCTTATTATTAATATGGATATGTACGTATCATTTTTATGAAATCCCAGAAACTTCACGACATCAAGAAAACTCACGAACTTTAAACCCTAACATGAAATCGAATCAAAACTACAAAATTGAAGCTCTCCAATTCGAATTCAAGCAAGAATCATCACTTTTATCATCATGTAAGTATTGTTTCTCAATTCTTTTAACTTAGAATCTCGATTTTATGGGTTTTCATGGGGAATTATAAAACTAATGATTCTAATACGAAATTAAGTATGAAATATGTTGAATTGATAATAGATAAGCTCACTAGTGAGTGTAGTATCATTAAAATGGATTGAAATTGAAGAATCATGGATGGTGTTCTTGAGGGTTTGGTGGGTTTTGATGGATTATTGATTTTAATTCGAATTAGGGGATGATAATGATTGAATTATGATATAGGAGTGAAATAATTATGGTTGTTAACATTAGCCCACTCTAGAATTTGATAAATTGAATTTGGTATATAGTGATTGAAGTGGGTTTTGTGTAAATGATGATGAATTGGTGTTAATACACCTTAATTGGTGTTTAAAAAGGTTATTGGAATATGATTAATAGATATTGAAGTATTGAATCAAGAGAATTAAGCAATATGATTAACTATGATTATAAGAATGATTATGATCAAGTGAATTGAAATGATTATGGTTATCACTAATGATGATCAAAATGGAATACAAGTAATCAAGTTATGTATATGATGATGTAAGTTATGAAATAGAGAAATAAAAATGAATAAAACAAGAGAGATCATATGTAATATGATCAATCCAATAAGAGTAATGGATTGATATTGTTGATGTATTAATTATTATGATTTCTAGTTGTTAAATGTGTTATTGTATCTATGTATTATATGCTAGGTGGTCAAGAATGATGGATGGGCTATTCTAGAGTGATATCATGTGTTTGCTTAAAAAGGCAAAGGTGAGTGATACGAGAATTACTTGAATAATGATTGTATGCTCCGGATTGCTTACGAGCAAGAGGTTCATACAATCGTTTGGAATATTGTTTATCTTTTATAGTTGTTTCTTATGGTGGTTCTTATGTTGTATTGTATCTTGAATCTTAAGTTGATATTTGTTGTTGACCATATTTGTTGATTGTTGTTAGTAGTTGAGTTATTTGGAAATAGTATAGTATTATGTGAATTAGGAGAATTATGTGAATTAGGAGGATTATGTGAATTATGTGGAGTATATGGATTTAGTATTGTAGAGATTGCTTATTACGAAATAAATGAATATCACGAAATAAGTACTTGGCACTACTCGGTATCTATAAAGCTTGGTATCCATATATGATCGGTGCCATGCTTATTTGTATCTATTGGATCATGAATCCGTATGGAATATGGTGAAATCTCTACTGTGGCTCAATACGATTTATTTAAAAAGTAATAAGTGGTTATTTGATAATTGTATCTTGTTGGTGCTTTTGGTGAATTATTTATTTAATTGCTTGTATACTCACTAAGCTTTATGCTTACTCGTATAAGTGATTTTATGTTGTAGGTGTTTGGTTTTGTTGAACCAATTGGCTGAAAGGATTCAAGAAGGTAGCGTGGATAGAAACTTGTTACGTTATTAGACAAGTTTCTCATTCTATTGAATTGTCATTTTGAATTACCATTGTATAAATCGCCCAAAGGATAATGATTTTGATGTAGTAGGTCATCATTGTATTGAGTTGATTTCGTAAATATTTACTTTTAGCATTCACATGGGACCAAACGTGATGGAATGATATTTCTAAGCATTATGATTTCATAAAATGTAATATGTAAGTTTTCTCTAAAAAAAAAAAAAAAAAAAAACTGTTGAATTCAGGGCGTTTCAATGTTTCAATGGTACACGTTCGCCCACCCATAAGGAGCATCAACGCCGAGCAAATTTCCTATCCACAAATGACCCACATGTGTTGATACACGAATTTGAACCCCTCACCCGTTGGTCACACATGTGAGGTTTGGGTGTTAATGGTAGTGGTACCACTTAAGCTATGCCCAATTGGTGTGTTTGATATATATATATTTACAATATTGCGATTAGAATAGATTTGAATGAATATATTGATAAGAATTGGTTATGAGTAAAAGGTTTAGGCGATTTATTTATTGATAAGAATTAGTTGCCAATTTCTGGAGGGTTATTTATATTTAAAAATCGTCGGATGAATAATTTTAATTTAATAAATTAATAAATGAAAATTAAGGGTCATAAGTGTAATTATTTGATAATAACGACAATCTTGGATCAAAGGAAGGAACCCATCAAATGGTTGAGTTTTCTCCATGCTTTCATCTTTAATTATATATAGACTACTGTTATGACTCGCGGCTACATGGGTTATTGAATTTGAGTTTTTGAATGCTACATTTAATTTGAAAATAAACACAATGTACAAAATGATATTTCATCGTAAAGAACGAGACTAAATGAAATACACTTCTTTTGTGCACGATATGAGGAATTAAAAATATTAACATGTCATTATTGATATGCATGCACCAACAGAATTAATCATCGTGTAAGAGAATATGTTATTACAATAAGAAAGCAAAACATGACAAAAATAAATGTGTAAAGGCTCTACTAGAACACCAACGAAATGTTTGCACAATAATTCAATAGACAAAGTTTTATTTATGTATTACATTATGAGGTTTTTTTTGAGAGTCTTATATTCTTTTTCTACTCATTACTTACTTATATGTTATATATAACTTTACTATATGTTTCATTAATTATGAGTTTAAACACATATTAAGAAAAACGTAAGGATCTAAAATGTCATTATACGAAACTCATGGGCACACTTTTAAATTTAAATATCATAATTGAATATAGGAATAGATCTAAACCGTAGGATCATAAAGGAATGAACCTAATGATGGGTGATGATTGCTCCATGCTATCCTCCTTTAATTATAGGTATAGATATAGATAGATACTACAATTATGACTTGCGGCTACACGGGTTACTAAATTTGAGTTTTTGAATGTTGCATTTTAATTGAAAATAAACACAATGTACATAATGTTATTTCATCGTAAAGAAAGAGACTAAATGAAGTAATCATAATTTGTGCAGGATATGAGGAATTAAAAACATTAACATATCATCTATCCTACATACTAGCTGTGTATCCCCCAAGATTAGGTGTAAGCTTCTCAAAATCCCAATGCTTAGTTGGATAACCTCTTCACTAGGCATATTACCTAATATCCAACGTGGCATCATCATATCCCTATGCCCCTACTCTTTTACATATTAATGTCTATACGTAATATCTTCACAAACAATTTTTATATGAAATCGGTTTCTTATACATCATTATTAATATATATCTCTGTTAGTCCCGTTTAAGTAAATAAGTTAACAACTACTAACACAATTAATCGTAGAGGGTAGGCGAATACAATTTTTCAAGATTAAAGTAGTTTTATTGATTTGAATAAAATAATACTTTACATCACTTACTTTTAGAAGAGAAAAGACAAACTAATCTAAGTAATTGAAACTTGATGACAAATTTAAATATAAAAAGTCACTCAGCAAAGGGATGCTGATGACTATCAGTGATCTCAACACTACTAAAGTGTTGGCACAATGCTCGCTGACTAACATGAGTGGCTGCTATAGATCAAATGTTATATTTAATGCGATTAAGGTGTATTCAATACGGTTATTGAGTCGAGTATTTATAGCCATAAATCCTCGTTCAGCGAATAATATTATTAACCGATTGAATATTTGTCAAAGATTTAATAAATCGTGGAGATTATTAAATCTTGACAACCCATTCTTGGAAAGGTATATTGTATTTAATAATACATATTTATAGAAAAAGTAATGTACTTTTTCTGCAAAGAAGTATAGTTGACTTCTAGTATTATTACCCACAATATATACGGTTATTATCCACCTTGTTGACTGAACCTTCTCGGGTACACAGGTATTTGTTAGACCCGTGCACCTTGCATTGGAAATAGTTGCTGGATCAGGTAAAGATAACTATTGATCTTCCACTTCAATCTGAAACTTTCTATCTTTATCTTCAGTCTTCGACTTCATATAAAGGCTTCAGTTAATCTCCAGCAGCTATTAATAACTTGAGTAATCTTCTTCAGGTTTGATCAGCGTGTATAAATACGCTGATGACTATTTACAAGTTATAAGGGACGCTGCTTTACATATGCAGCGAAATCACAAAGGTTCAAAGGGACGCTGAAGACTATCAGCGTCTAAGTAACAGTTTGTCATACATAAATTATAGAGGCAGGGTCAGTGACCCAACAATCTCCCCCTATTTATTTATGACAGAACAAGTGTTACTTAGTGACTATTCATTTATCATTGAGATTTTTACAAGAACATATCAGACATAAATAAATAGCAGAAAATAATAAACTTTGATTTTTATAACATAATCAAAAGTTTTACAAAAGACACTACAACATTGCATCTTCATTTTCTTGTTTGATTTTTACATAAGTGTTGCCAATGTCTTGAGCCATTCTCAGCTTTAGCTCATCATCAATCATCTCCAGGAACTCTTCATTAGCATTACTTGCTCTTCCAATAAATCTTACAACAGCGAGATGCTCTGTTTTTGCAATGGAGATCTCATAAGCCCTTTAGAAACTTTGTTTGGTGATAGGATCCATATATAACATGCCAAACTCAGGACTCCTAATCACTATTCCCGGTACAAAATGAACACCAGCAGGGAGAATATGATTTGTTCCTTTGCAGTCTGGGAGAAAACTCATCTTTTGAAGCATCTTGACTTGCTCCAGCTTTTATTCTTTAGTTGTTCTTCTCGCCATCTTTCTTGCGGTGCTGGTGTAGGTACCTTTGAGCTCTGTTTGCATTTGCGAGATGGGAAGATTTAAGACTTTTTCAGCTTCATTTAGATCAGTGATGATTTTATCCAGAAGCTTTAAGAGTGATGGCTTGTGAGAGGTTGAGCTGTTCTGAATGCAAGTGTAGAGCTCACAGATCTCAGAGAATCACAGAGTAGTCTTCAGCTTAGACAAAGAAACAATGTCTATTTTATTTTTGTTTTCTCGGATCAGTTCCAAATTATTTCTTGTTTGCTGAACCTTGAAGAATTTAGGTGTAAACTTGATTATCTTTTCTGGAAATCTTCTTAAGGAGATGAACTTTTTAATAAACATGATTTGTTCATCCTTCTCTTTGAGATTCAAGGCACCCAGCTTCATGACTTGTTCTTGAATTTTCAAGGCATCTGTTCCCTTCTTCCCACTCTCACCTTCAACATTTGTTTTGAGAGATTAGTTTTTCAGTCTCTGCATCTTTCTCTTGTTCAAGCTCCCTTGCCTTCTGTTGCATGTACGCGACTTGCAGATCATCAAAAGGAATGTTCAACTTTTTAGCTTGCTTTTTCAATTTTACTTCCTCTCCCATCAGATCATCAGAACTAGAACTATCCATTCTGATCTTCTTTCCTTTATATATTGTCAGATCATCATCATCAGATGCTTCATCTTCATCCACAAGAAGTTTTCTTTTTCGTTGGGTAGATGTGTAACATCACAAATTTTATAAAAGTGATAAAGTAATATAAGTGTTAAGTTGAATGAAATTTCGAGGACGAAATTTTTATTAGAGGGAAGAGTTGTAACACCTGAAATTTTAGAACTATGTCGATTTATAAATAATTTTTTTTTAGACTTTTGTGAAATTGATTATGCTTGAATCTAAAATTTTTTCAAGGATGTTGTGACAACAATATAAATCTCAATGGGGTTAAGATGTAAATATATGTGTTGATTAAAATTTCTTGCTGTTTTAAATTTTGTTAAAATAAATTTGATTTAGTCAAGTTAACGGTTTATCATGCATGTAGTAATATTAATATTAATAAGCCAAAATCTCCATCGTGAACTAGATGGGCTTGATTATGAAAGAATTTTATTAGAAATTTAATTGGACTACTTTGAGGATATTAGGTTTCACTTGAAAAATAAAAATAAGATAAATATTAATAAAAAGGGGTTGCGCCGTTTGCAAAACCGAGAAGGAGAACAAGAAAACGGAAAAAAATACATAAATAAATAGAGAATCATGAGTTGGTTAAATAAACTCAGAAATCATATACTACATCTATATTGGTGCTTGGGAAGCATTTAAAAGAAACAGTAATGGAAAGATACAAATTGGACGTAGCTTGTAGTTTATCGTACGTGGAAATCGAAGAATGCTATCATTATTTGAGGTGAGTTTCACGTGACTTTTAAACTGGGTTGCATTCCTTTTATAAATTGTTTATTCAAAGAAATGTTTATAGGCTTATGTTGTGACTTGTTTGTAAAATTGTTTACCATTCATGTTTGTTGCGATAATTAAAGTGAATTTGTGAAAAAGAAAATTGTCACTAACCTTATTGATTATTCAATCTTTTAATAATAATGGAATCATATAAAAAGTGGGCAAAACAGTGGACGAAGACAAAGAGTGGGATGAGTAAACTACGAGTTTGCCATCAAAAAGTGGAAACAAGTGGGATGTGTTAAACTACGGTTTGCCATCAAAAAGTGAAAAATAGTGGGATGTGTTAAACTACGATTTGCCATCAAATTGTGGAAAAGTGGAGATGTGCAAACTACAGTTTGCCATCAAATTGTGGAAAAAGTAATAACTGGAATTGAAAATTTAAAATAGATTGTTGGATTGAATCATTATTGCTTATGTGACAAAGTGGTATTGATAAGTGTTTGCTAAATTGTTTGTTAAATGTTTTATATATATGAAAGGCTTTCTGAATGTTCTTTGCAAAATCGTGATTCTCACAAGGCTTTACAGCTGACCCAAAATGTTTTAAAAAATTTGCAACTCAAGTTAGGGAACAAGGATAAAGTGTAGACTACAATTGTTTGAGTATTGGATATTGGAGAAGGTTAGAGCGTACACGCTTCCGCTGAATCGAGGTTAATATGGTATGTGACACCCACCAAATTAGGACAAGTTTTGTGCCTAACTACGATGTAATTACATGTATTTAGTCCTATGTTAGGCTAAATATCCGTAACACTTTGCATATCTATATATACGCGTAAATGATTAATTATAATCGTTCAAATTCGAATCGGATGAAATCCGACACTTTTAGTACGGACGTTGGTGAAAAACTTTTCTAAATAATGTGAAATTATTAAAAATAAATATTATTTACTTTGGGTGATTTTCAATTATATTTAAAAAGTCTTACGTTTTGCATAAAACGTAACCGAACACGATAAAATCACGCGAAACGCGTCCGACAAATGAATAAAACTCAAGTTATATTTTTATAACTCAATATTAAGTATTTTGATAAAATACTTCGGTTAAAAATATCACGAATACACGAATATAATTATAACGTTTAAAAAAGTTAAGCGATTAAATAAACGTCCAAACGAACGGGTAAACGAGCATCGCGCACTACGTAACTTTGAGGGAACAAAAGTTGACCAAGACTTGCCATGTGGGCCATTGAAGGGCCATCCACAAGCATGGCAAGCCATGCCATTCTTGTTACTTCTTCCTTACACAAACACAACACCACACTCATTTCATTCATCTAACCACCTCACTTTCTTTCACTTTTCCATTTCTCTCCTCTCTCTCTCAAGGCTGGAAAACCAGACTCCACAAACCACCACCATCCACCAATAACCACCACCGAAAAACTCATCCTTTTGCAAAACGGTTTCAAGATAAAACGATCATGAGGTCACGAGCATTACTTTCATCTTCTGCGTTTCTTCATACGAATTGTAAGAGAGCTTTATTCTTCTTCAAAAATACTTGTATTATGTTTATTACCTTGTTTATGTGTTCACTCAACCATAAAATGTCCAAAATATAAGTCGAAACGCGATTTAAAACTCGAAAACTTGTGTCTCACTTTTCCGTCCAGAAAAATAAACAACTTCAATGATATTTATAAAAATCATTTCTTAATGAAAATGGACGTTTCTTAGCTCTAAAATGAAGTTCAAGAAGTTAACTTTCTATTAAAATTAGTTTCGTGACTTTTCGACTCCGTTTACTACTTGAAAACTCATTTCTCCGACGACATAGCAAATCTGTCTCGGTATACAGATTTTTGCACTCACTTCTCGACACTATATCCCGAGTTCTAGAGCTCAAAAACACATGAAGTTTGAGCCAAAATCTCAAAAATTTTGTTTTCTACAAAAAGTTCTTCTTTGTCGTCTCCTAAAAATATACGAATTTTGCTCAGTAATTATGTTTATACACTTGTATCTGGATTGGTCAAAACTAGACCTCAGGGGATTTAACATTTTATTTAGCCGACTAAACGATGCCTAAAAATAATGTGAAAATTTGGAAAAATACCTAAGACATAGTAGAACACCTATGATTTTTCTCGGAATTTATTGCGGACTTTAACTTGTTGAAAACGAGACCCGAAACGAGTCAAAAATCTGTCAAACCTAACCTTAGGGACTGTTTTGATGTTTAGTTGAAAACGACACTTTCGGTTAACTACAAAACGTAACGATAATTGTCTAAGTGTCGCCTACAATCAATTTATAACTTATCCGACACTTACCCTTAGTGACGCTAAAATCAATCGAACATTTTTTACGACACTGACCTTCTGTGTCGCAACCAAGTGTCACCACGCCGAAAACTATTAAATGTCGCTTCAAGTGTCGCAGAAAACAGAAAGTTTGTAACTCATTTTTATACTAAGTGTTGAACTTGTATAACCTCAAACACTTATACGATACGACTTCTAAAACACATTAGGACATACTTTTAAAGTATAACACTTTGAAATCAAGATAATAATATTGAGATTATTATTTCAAACAATCACCAACGGGCCGTACACATTTTCAAAACTCAAACCAATCAACCAAATCGTAGTCATTTGGACAATTTAATCAACCAAATCGTAGTAATTTGGACATTTTAGTTGGACGAACAACTACAAAGGTAGTCTTTTAAGATACCTACTCACGTTTATAACCATCGCGCGTATTGAACGCCCCCAGGTTACAAGTCTTCGGACATCATTCCTCGGCAAATCAAATCAAGTTTATTTAGTTTAACGCTTCAAGACTCAGGTGAGTCTCATGGCCCCTATTTTACTATTTTACTCAGGGGTGTGATAACAATGCTCATTTTATTTACATTTGAACGCAAGTACAATCAAAATCAAATACTGCATGGGTTGTTTTCACTAATCAATTTAAAGTCCTCCACAACATAGTTTGGTAATACGTAGTAGCGTGAATGTTAGTGTATGGTACCATATAGGATTGACAATCCTCGTCCGGGTTAGCAAACACTAACTGGTCAAACGGACGCATTAGCATTTGTGTAGACGAGTGTGGATTAGGCACTCGTAGGAGGCACCTCGATCAAAATTCCTTCATTGGACCCGACCCCCAAGTTAAGCTAAGACTATGCGCTCATGACTGTATAGTTACTTTTATTTTGCTTTATTGCAACTTAAATTCAATTAAATCTTGCGGTTCATACTATATGTTTTGACATACAAACCTGTGAGCTCACCAGCATTTCGCTGACCCATTTTAGCATGTATCACAGGTACACAGCAATAGGTTGGACTGCCCGATCAGGATACTTTAGCTCGTGTCAGCATACAAACATTCAGAGATTTAGCTGCATTATTATATTTTGTATAAATTAATTATGTATGTAAATCTCTCAAATTCAAACCGAGCTAATGTAAACTATACTTTTGATGTAAACTTTTGTTAAATCAGTACAAGTTGTAAAACGACGCATGTAGTGGTCGTTCATTATATCTTTGTGCTGTTGTTTACCGTATTAGTCGCGCCCCGACCCGAAGCGCTTCCGCATCAAAATTTGGGGGTGCGACAAGTTTGTTGATGCATCTTAGTGTGTCTGTCAGTTGGTCTCAGTCTGTAATATGTTCATTATGTAATTACTATAGTTTAGACGTTTGTATTTATATAAGTAATTACATATTTTGTTTTAGGCGACACAGCCTGTGTCGCAGTTGCGACACAAGGCTTTGTGTCGCATGAGTCAACTTGGCGACACAAGTTGTGTCGCCTGAGTCGGTCTGGCGACACAGATTGTGTCGCAAGGGTCAGTTTAGGTTTTCGGTATAAATAGTTGACTTTGGCTCATTTGTTAGGGTTGACGAATTTGTGATCTCAGAGAGAGTTTTGTGAGGTATATTGTATTCAAAGCTGATTGGCTATTCGTATTAATATAATATCTTTTTGTGTTTGATTCGATTATTTGTTTTAACGTATTCATTATCAATCATTGGATTCCGCACTTTGATTGATTGTTAGGATTCGATTAGGTCCGGTATAAGGGATCTACATGAAGTTTAAAAGTCTATTTCGAAAGGTTAATTAAACTAGGTTTCTCATTTTTATAATATTAGTCCGTAATATAACTACCTTCGGTCGTTACACATCTTCAATGTATTTGTACTACACCTAAAGTGTTTCCAACGCTATACTGCATAACAGTCGAATAGGGGCCGTAATATTACTTCGTAATATTGCATCGTTTTGTAATATGACTACCTTCGGTCGTTCCTCGACTTCCATACGTTTGTACTCCACGTTGAAGTGTTTCCAGTGCTATATCGAGAAACAGTTAAATAGGGGCCATCATATTACTTTATTATTAATTATTAATCATCTCATAATTAACTAACTACATCGCAGGCAAACACAACAAGTATATTACTCTCTAATCATGGCAACAACTAAATCTAGCATAATTAATATAAACGTAATTAATTAAGATAGATAAGAATAGAGATAACCGTGATTAAATGCGAGAAGGAATAGACTTGAATTAATTATTGCAACTTCCAAGTGTACACAAAAAGATTACAAGTCGCTCTGCTCTTTCGTTTGATTACAGTTGCGCTCTTAAACTAATCTAAAACTAATCTAGAGTGAGAAATAGAGAGGGAAAGAAATCTGATTTTTTCTAGAGAGAGAAAGTAATTTTTGAGTGCATAGGGATGTGTATTTTTAAATTACAAATCCAACGGTATATTTATAGTTGAAATCCGGCTCACGATAGCGAAGTTAGGCTCATTTTAGCGAAAAAGCACGTGCGGTACGCGTACGGGACGAAAAAGGTGGTGCACGGACCAAAAAGTAGGCCGGCACTGGCCCACCGCACCAAAAAGGACACCGACGGCGGCTGGCTGCCAGCCGGCCGGCGGCAGCCCAATGCCGGCCGTACACCTTCTTCGGTTCACGTTTTCGTGCGTATCTCCTTTGTTATGTGTCCGATTGCGACGATTCTTTTTGCGTTGGAATCGATTTTTGAAAATGAAGACTTTGACGTAAAGAAATCTCTGAGATGATTTTCCTATCTTGAGATGTCTTGTTCCGAGTGTTTTGAATCTTTCGCAGCGCGTATAATCTTCATTTTTTATCCGTTTCAGTTGATTCTTTTTGAGTTAGATTTTATTTTTGAAAACGAAGACTTCGGTACAGAGAAATCTCTGAGATGGTCTTTTTTACTTGAAACTTCGTCTTGATTGCCTTGAATCTTCAAACGCACGTGAAATCTTCGTCTTTCGGTCGTTTTGCCTGATTTTTCTCGTGCTTCCTTATTTTAACATACTTGACAAAATATCATTGATTAATGTAATATTTGATCTCTTTTACCAAGTATTTTTCTAAAATGAGAGAGATATCGTTAGTAAAAACGTGACTTTTTACGCGATATCAACAGTGTTCATGAAAGCTTCTGTCATCCTATCCAAAGAATTATTGCATGTATCTTCATACCTATAGATGACCATGAATCCTATCCGGCCTGTGCATATGAACTCTGTGATCACCGTGGTCTTCGGCTTCTTTAAGGCGTGCGAAGCTAGCAGCCCTGATACGCCAAACGTAATTGTCACGATGATAAAAGTCACGTCATGCCTAGTGGGATTGTCACTAATGAAACCACACGTGGAGAGTATTATAAAGGAACCAAATACGAGGCCACTTATGTCGCTCATGTTATTCCGCCACGTCGCTCCTAGAATTTCAACCCGCACGCCTGATATCGCGTAAAAAGTCACGTTTTACTACCGATATCGCTCTCATTCTGGAACGATTCTCGGCATTTTAACTCCAAAACATTACAAATCAATAGCATTATGCCAAGATGGTCAAAACAAGGTTGCACGATGAAAATTAAGCAAAACGGATAGAAAACGAAGATTCCACGCACGTTTGAAGATTCAAGACATCAAAACGAGATTTCAAGACAAAAGTGCCCATCATTAACATCCATCTCAACCAAGATGTTCGTTTTCAAATTACGAATCCAACAGAAGAAGAATCAACAAAAACGGACGAAGAATGAAGATTCTACATATGCCGGAAGATCCAAACGATTCGTACGACACATCTAAAGTTCAAAGAAATATTTTTGGGATATCTTTTCATCAAAGTCTTCGTTTTTGAAAAACGAATCCAACAAAAAAAGAATCGACGCAAACGGACGCATAACGAAGAAGATACGCGCGAAACGAGCAACGAGGCAACGGGCGACGAACCGGGACGGGTGGCAGCCAGCCGCCGGCGGCCAGCCACCAGGCCGCCGGCTGCCAGCCACCAGGCCCCCGGTTGCTGCCACCCCCCATCCGGTGCTAGACCTTTACGCAACTTTACGTACCTCCTGCCACTATATGCGCGTACCTCGTGCCACTATATGCGCGTACCTGGTGCCACTACCTTTTCCACCTTTTGCTATTGTGAGCTTTTACTTGCTAACATGCACCAAAACTCTCCTATAAATAGGAGGCATTAGGCTCATTTGAAAAACACACAATTCTTAGAACAATATACTTCTCTTAAGATATTGCTTCTACTTTCTTTCTATTTTCTTACAAAAAATTAGTTTTAGGCTAGTTTAGGAGCTTGTTTAGAATAGAAGGAAAGTGCGGAATGCATTGTAATCTTCGGTGTATGCTCGGAATTGTGTCAATTAATTCAAGTCTATTCTCTCTCGCATTTAATCCTAGTTCTTTCTATCCTTATCTATCTTAATTAATTACGTTTTTATTGATTATGCTAGATTTAATTATTGCCATGATTAGAGAGTAGTATACTTGTTGTTTTTGTTTGCGATGTAGTTAGTTAATTATGGGATGATTTATAATTAGATATTAAAGATCGGTAATATTGCTTTGATCGTCTTATTGCATGTTCTTGTTTGATTGTTGCCTTAGGATCATCATAGTAGTAAAATATAAACGGTCTTAATTATCGTAAAGTAATATGATGGCCCCTATTCGACTGTTACTCGATATAGTACTGGAAACACTTCAAGGTGGAGTACAAATGTATGGAAGTCGAGGAACGACCGAAGGTAGTCATATTACGAAACGGTACAATATTACGAAGTAATATGACGGCCCCTATTCGACTGTTACACAGTATAGCGTTGGAAACACTTTAGGTGTAGTACAAATACGTGGAAGCTGCGTAACGACCGAAGGTAGTTATATTACGGACTAATATATATAAAATGAGAAACCTAGTTTAATTAACCTTTCTAAATAGACTTTTAAACTTCAAATTAATCTATCGCCTTTCCACCAATAAACGTGATTACAACACCTTTTTAACGACGTCCAATTAAAAGGTAGTCAGTCATCTGTGTCAATATAATTTGTCAAAGGTATGAAACTATGGAACCGCAAGGCTACATGGGGGATTATCGTAGGACAAGACATGGCCAAGGTTTGAAGCGGTGGAACCACTTAGAGTGAAGAACGCCGTGAATAACTAGGGGATTTATTGGGTAGTCTTAAGCAAGGGCTGGTTTAAAGTCATAAATGAACTTTCTAAATATACGAATCTGTTAGGATGACGAGGAATCGTTATATGATTCAGTTATGTCTAGTACCTTAAGATTTTGTTCCCGTTCATATGAAAGTATTATTAAACCACAATCAAGATTTTGCTTATTATTCTAAATACTTTGTAATGTTACCATAACCTAGCTCCCGGTGTGACATGCTAATGGATTTTTAATTAGTAGGGAATCTAGTGTTTACACCACGAGTATTCAAGAATAACAATTAACAAATATCTTTCAAAACAGTTTCTCCAAACATCATCCCATAACTTAATTAACGAAGTCTCAGCAAAGACTATCTTTATTTATCTGCTTTATCTTTTATTTTAATTTCGCTTTTATTTATTTATTTGCCTAAGATAGTTAATAGAAAAACCAAAAACTCCTCCACTTTTTTTTAAACCCTTCACTAGTTTGAAAGCCCTCATCTGCCACGCCTTAGTTTCAATTCAGTCGGTTTGAAGAACGACTCTAGGTCATACCTACCACTTGCTCACCTTTAGGATTAGCATTGTTAGGGAAAACTTAGGCCCCGTAATTACAAATTTAAAACACCCACTGATGCCCGTCGCCAATAGCCGGTGCAACGACAAGGGTAAGTAATTTATCCTTACCAACCGTTGGTGAAGCATCACCGCCGTATGATATCATATCTAATATCTTATTAATTTTTTTTAATAAAAACGCCTCCTAATCCAATTGCTAGTATGCCTAGCGTAGTTAAAACATACAGCAACGTCCCTAACCATCCTTTTATCAATTTGACCGGATACAACAGTGGTCCAGCAACAAGTATGACGCCGAGACAAACAGATTTGCTATATCCTGTATGCCAACTGTGGATATTCGATCGATGAGGAAGTACTGTTTTTATAACTTTTTTTATTCGTTGATTTTTGTATGATATAATTTAATACGAGAGTGACATAAATTTTTTCTACATCTCTTTATATAGCATGGTAGTACCTCAAATGCATGAGGTAAAATCTGCGTATAAGATACTGATGTGTATGATATAGATTAGTGTTTGACGGTCATTATTTACAAGCTCATACATACCATAACCGAAAATGAGAATTGATAATGTGAATGACCGGCTTTAATATGCTTCATGATTAAGCTTAAGTACTAATGGGTTTTAGAAAAAAAAACATACATACGCAATTTAATTATCATTTAGGGCAAGTACTTGTCATAATCCATATATTTTACTCCCATTTTCTTTTTCTTTTTAATTTAACTCATTAAAATAAAAGAGACTAAATCAGGTAATGATTTGGGGTGTTAGTATCTAAAAGTGCTACAAATTAAAAGATTAATGTATGCCAAACACGTATCTTTTATTTACTATAATCAAAAGATACTTTTATTGATTGTTTTATGTATGTATACAAAATTGTACTATAACTTTCCCTCTCCTTCCTTTCCCTTCTTTTCTCTTCCGTTCATTATAAAAACTTAAGAACACACATTAGTGTCCCCATCCTTCCACTTCCTTTCCTTTCCATCATTCCACTTCCTTTCTTTTCCCTCACCTTCCTTTCACTTCTTTTCTCTTCCTTTCCGCTGTGTTCTCGAGTTTGAAATTGGGTGGAATAGAAGAGAATGGAACAAAGAAGAAAAGAAAAGAAGAGAAGGGATGGGAAAAGAATGTAACTTATGTATTTGTTTTCTCTAGTATGAAGGAAATGGAAGGAAAGAAGGCTTCCTTCATCTTCATCCCAAAAAAGGAGGAAAGGATATGAACAAAAATGTATGGGGAACTCCCCCCTCCAATTCCTTCCAGTTATTTTCCTTTCCTTTAAAAAAAAAAATAAAAACTTAAGAACAGAAGTTGATTTTTAAATCCTTTCATTTCTTTTCCTTTCCACCCAGTTTTCAACTCAAGAACACAGTGTTCATGAAAGCTTCTGTCATCCTATCCAAAGCATTATTCCATGTATCTTCATACCTATAGATGACCATGAATCCTATCCGGCACGCGCATATGAACTCTGTGATCACCGTGGTCTTCGGCTTCTTTAAGGCGTGCGAAGCTAGCAGCCCTGATACGCCAAACCTAACTGTCACGATAATAAAAGTCACGGCATGCCTAGTGGGATCCTCACTGATGAAACCACATGTAGAGAGTATTATAAAGGAACCAAATGCGAGGCCACTTATGTCGCTCATGTTATTCCGCCAAGTCGCTCCTAGATTTTCAACCCGCCCGCCGTATGATATCATATCTAATATCTTATTAATTTTTTTTTTAATAAAAAAGCCTCCTAATCCAATTGCTAGTATGCCTAGCGTAGTTAAAACATACAGCAACGTCCCTAGCCATCCTTTTATCAATTTGATCGGATACAGCAGTGGTCCAGCAACAAGTATGACGCCGAGACAAATAGATTTGCTATATCCTGTATGCCAACTGTGGATATTCGATCGATGAGGAAGTACTGTTTTTATAACTTTTTTTATTCGTTGATTTTTGTATGATATAATTTAATACGAGAGTGACATAAATTTTTTCTACATCTCTTTATATAGCATGGTAGTACCTCAAATGCATGAGGTAAAATTTGCGTACGACATACTAATGTGTATGATATAGATTAGTGTTTGACGGTCATTATTTACAAGCTCATACATATCATAACCGAAAATGCGAATCGATAATGTGAATGGCCGGCTTTTATATTCTTCATGATTAAGCTTAAGTACTAATGGGTTTTAGAAAGAAAAAAAAACATACATATGCTAGTTAATTATCATTTAGGGCAAGTACTTGTCATAATCCATATATTTTACTCCCATTTCCTTTTTCTTTTTAATTTAACTCATTAAAATAAAAGAGACTAAATCAGGTAATGATTTGGGTTATTAGTATCTAAAATTGCTACAAATTAAAAGATTGATGTATGCCAAACACGTATCTTTTATTTACTATAATCAAAAGATACTTTTATTGATTGTTTTATATATGTATACAAAATTGTACAATAACTTTCCCTCACCTTCCTTTCCCTTTCTTCTCTTCCGTTCATTATAAAAACTTAAGAATACACATTAGTGTCCCCATCCTTCCACTTCCTTTCCTTTCCATCATTTCACTTCCTTTCTTTTCCCTAACCTTCCTTTCCCTTCTTTTCTCTTCCTTTCCGCTATGTTCTCGAGTTTGAAATTGGGTGGAATATAAGAGAATGGGACAAAGAAGAAAAGAAAAGAAGAGAAAGGAAAAGAAGGTAACTTATGTATTTGTTTTCTCTAGTATGAAGGAAATGGAAGGAAGGAAGGCATCCTTCATCTTCATCCCAAAAAAGGAGGAAAGGATATGAACAAAAATGTATGGGGAGCTCCCCCTCCACTTCCTTCCAGTTCTTTTCCTTTCCTTTCAAAAAAAAAAAAAAACTTAAGAACAGAAGTTGATTTTTAAACCCTTTCATTTCTTTTCCTTTCCACCCGGTTTTCAACTCAAGAACACAGTGTTCATGAAAGCTTCTGTCATTCTATCCAAAGCATTATTGCATGTATCTTCATACCTATAGATGACCATGAATCCTATCCGGCCCGCGCATATGAACCCTGTGATCACCGTGGTCTTCAGCTTCTTTAAGGAGTGCGAAGCTAGCTGTCCTGAACGCCAAACGTAACTGTCACGATGATAAAAGTCACGGCATGCCTAGTGGGATCGTCACTGATGAAACCACACGTGGAGAGTATTATAAAGGAACCAAATTCGAGGCCACTTATGTCGCTCATGTTATTCAGCCAAGTCGCTCCTAGATTTTCAATCCGCCCGCCGTATGATATCTTATCAATAACATTCTTAATAAAATCGCCTCCTAATCCAATTGCTAGTATGCCTAGCCTGGTTAAAACATACAGGGGTGTCCCAATCCATTCTTTTAGTAATCTTACGGGATACAGCAATGGTCCCACAACAAGCATGATAGATTTGCTACATTTGTATACCAACTGTGGATATTCTTCGATGGAAGAAGATGTACTCATGTTTTTATAACTTCGTTTATTTTTTTGCTTTCTGTATGATATGTAATTTGATATGCGAGTGATGATAGGTTTTTAGGACCCAACCAAGAATATGTATAACCATAGTTATACCCCACGACAATAAACGGATTAAATAAAAGCAATTAAGATAACGAGAATAGTAAACGAACACGCGAATATTACGTGGTTATATCTAATCTACTCGATTGGTTTAATCGATGGCCAAACTAGAGAGAAATCTTTTATTTTTCAGGAGGTGTTAAGGTTACAAATACAAAGGGTTACATTATATAATAAATAATACTTCATACGAAAGTAATGTAGCCGACTTACGTTTTTCCGACTCCAACTTTGTTTCCAAATTCACGTGAGTCTCCAAAACTCATCTCATTATTATTTTATTATTATTCTAATTTAATAATAAATAAGAATACTTATTACCTATTACTTATTTTAATCTTCAAATAATCCTAACAATCTCCCACTTCAAGATTAAATCAACCCAACTCCAGTAACCCGTAACTAAACATCACTTTAATAGAACCCGTTCAAACTTATACCGCTGAAACTTATCGGGACACGCCGCTCGACCTCGCCGGATCGGAAGACTTTTGTAACACCTGGTCAAAAAGTCAAATTTTTGCGTCGAATTTAAAATTTACATTTGGTAATTCAAGTGAAATATTTTTATTTAAAATATTTACGAAAGAGTACGAACAAAATTATAAATCTAAAATATTAAATTTATATTACGATCGAGTACAAAAACAAGGGCATTTTATACTGTGGTTGGAGACCACAGTCCCCGCATTGGGGATCTGAGTTTTGACAAAAACCCACACCCCCACCTCATTTCATCATCATCTTCTTCTTTTTCACCCATCTCTTTCTCTCTTTTCTCTCAAATCACCAAACAACAACATCAAACAATAACAACAATAATCAACAACAACAACAACATCATCATCAAAATCGGATATCATCATCATCGCCATCATCAAACCATCATCGTGACCATCATCATCCCCATCTTCATGATCAAGTTCATCCTCACCATTTTCTTACTCGATCTCCAAAATCGTAAGGATCTACACCCTTTTTCTTTGTTATTTCGTGTTAATAACATCAATATTAACATATACTAGCTTTGTACAACCGGATTTAGCTCGAAATTAGGTTAGATCGTGTTTTTGGTGAAAAATCGTTCGAACAGGTCCTGATGTCGCAGGGACCAAAAACAGTGCTGCGACGTTGTCAACGTCGCAGTTCAATGTCGCAAAAATACCACAATGTCGCCTAGTGTGACGTCAGCCACAATGTCGCATGAAATTGTGAACGTCGTACATAGCGACGTCGACCCTTATGTCGTACTAGACTCTGATGTCGCATATAGCGACGTAGACTCCAACGTCACAGTACATCGCACTGCGACAGAAGCCCCAACGTCGCACCTAATGTCGCAAGTCACAGAACATTAAAAACCTATGATTTTCACTAAGTG
This sequence comes from Helichrysum umbraculigerum, assembly GCA_949592205.1. Taxonomy (NCBI): domain Eukaryota; kingdom Viridiplantae; phylum Streptophyta; class Magnoliopsida; order Asterales; family Asteraceae; genus Helichrysum; species Helichrysum umbraculigerum. Next base: position 38,318,690 of record CATIUR010000001.1, read on the forward strand.
TCGGGACCAGACTTTTCCACTTGATTTTATTCCGAATTTGGATTTCGGATGCGTTTTTACTAAAGCAATATAGTAAAAATAAAAATTTTCCAAGCTGACTTGGCAGCTCGACCCCAACCAGGGGCTCTGCCCCTTGGAGCCCGCCAGGGGTTGCCACCCCTTGGACCCCGCTACCAGGGGCGCTACCCCCTGACGACTTACTTGGTCATACTATTTGATCCCGTACTCATATAACCCTGTGTGTTTAGGACACTAGGAGGTTACCTATCGGACGACGCGCGTATCGTAGGATCGCCGACAACTCACAGGTGAGTTCATAGCCCCACTCTTTCAAACGTTTTACTGTTTTCGGGGTGAGACGCATGCTCAATTACTGTTTTCGAATTATATTAATAAACTATTATAATTCACAATTATCTATATTACTGTTATGTAATACAAATGTGTAATACTTAGGAATTACACCCATCATATTATTTTGGAACAATATCAATACCTAACCGAGATAGGTTACAACCGTACACTGTTAGATGGTTGGAAAACAATTACCAGTACATAACTTGACTAAGTTATCACTATACAATGACCATATTGTCGCGGGACAATACTATCACTATACTAGGACTGGTTAGTTCTACCCTTAGGACAACGACTAGACTTTACAGGATTAGTCTTCCTTTTAGGAACTAATACTGCACATACAAATCAGGACCCCAATATACTTGCTAGGCTTAAGGCTAGGAGTATACAATAGTATCATACGTTAGTATAGATTCCTTATACTAATACAACACAACTAGGTGATGAGTATTCATACCTAGGCTCTTCGTACTACTTGATATCTAAGTACTGTTTATACATATTTAGATACAACAAATCAATTACATGCGTGGCATGACACATTACAACTTGTGATTGTTGTTTGGTATTTATATATATCTACATACTTGTACATCATCTTGAGCACCTGGTGCTATCTACATTATTACATATGTATATTACTATACATACAATTATACGAACACGAATACTCAAGTCGGACTCGTCGTAGTACAGTCGGCTCAATTATCTCAAGTCGGGCATGTCGTAGTACTGTCGGCTCAATTACATACGTTGCTTGCTAGCAATGCGGTCGATGCCTGATTAGGCACAAAACGATGCCACGGTAAAGTGGGCACAAAATGATGCCACGGTATTGCAGTGGGCACAATTACGATATCGCGGTAAAGCGATACAATATTTGGATTGGCGGGCTTATGTTCGTGATCCACACACATTCGCGGATGGGCGAGCTTATGCTCGTGATCCGCAATAAGTTAATTGGTCGGTGAGGTTATCACGCGAGGCCGTTAGCTCAATCATGTCCGGGTTAGCTTACACTAACTGGGTAAACGGACACACAAAACATTTTTCAAACATCTCCGGGTTAGCTTACACTAACTGGTCAAACGGACACACTAAACATTTTTCAATCAGAGTTCTGCGGAACTACAATCATTTTCAACCATGTCTGGGTTAGCTCACACTAACTGGTCAAACGGACACACTAAACATTTTTCAATATTAGTTCTGCGGAACTACAATCATTTTCAACATGTCCGGGTTAGCTCACACTAACTGGTCAAACGGACACACTAAACATTTTCAATCATAGATCTGCGGGTCTACAATTAACTGTTGCTGGATGCAATACGCTAGATATTCAATCATAAGTTCTACGGAACTACAATTCCTTGTTGACATATGACGCGGTCATACAATTACACGGGTCATACTTAGGCATGGATTGCCTCACATTGATAGATTTATTTAATACCTGATAGGTATTCAGGCACGAAATGCCTCGACCTTTATGTACTTAGGTACAGATCACTATTACTTAGGTATTAGATACCTCGTTAGACGTATACACATTGGTGTTACAACTTTAACTTGATACTTATCAAAATCGTGGATTTTGATCTACTTTTCAAAACATACAGGACTTATACTACATGTTTTCAACTAACAATTCTATGAACTCACCAGCTTTATAGGTGACTCATTTTAGCATGTGTTCTCAGGTGCCTGACAGGATTAGGATTACTACAAGCTATGCTAGCTCGAGTCGCATGTTTTCAAACAACTGGATTTCTCTGCATAACTTTCGGATTACAAATTATGTATTGAGATTATTTTGTGAACTCGCAACTTGTATATACTTTTATTTTGGAAATGTATAACTATTTTCAAACGTCTCATTTAGAGTCGTTCATTATTTACCTTTGTGCTTGTGATATTTGATTTGGTAACACCCGACCCGACCGCTTCCGCAACCCGAAATTTGAGGGTGTTACAACTTTCGATACCAGTTACCAGAACTCCATTATTAAACTGTGACCAAGAAATCTCTCTAGTTTATCGCCCTCTCATTAGTTCATGAGAAGACCGGTTGAAGCCCGGCATGACTTCAACACTCTCGTAGCACTCACAACCCATCCATACAGCCTTTCGTCTACACGATCTTTCTTTCCAACAAAGAGAAGACCTCCCGGTAGAACAACCAATGTGAATGACACCATCAAGGCAGCCGTGTGAAAATACCATCACACCCTTGATCATCCACTCAAACACTCTTACTTTTACCGTTGGATCATCGACCACAAACATGCGCATGAATTTCGGCAAACACAACTTTCCCCAACGAGCCAACTCCAACTGTACGGAATCAACATCAAACACGGCTCTCGGAAAAGTATCTTGCTCACCACCCTCGGTCAGTCGCAACCTAGTTGCCATCTTGAAAACTCTAGTAGTACCGAGATGACAAACCGAATCCATGGAAACCCCAAAGCTCCCACTCAACGCCAAGCTCCTACTAGTTTCAACTCTTACCGAACTCCCACTTGTTCTAGACCTCTCAACAATCTCGTGAAGGTCAAGTCGACTAGGACTTTCAGCACCTACCTCACCACCTAGCCATTCCTCATTCGGAATTTCAACCATATACAAGGTTCCCCGTTTATTCCCGCGAGCAATTACCAAACTACCCTTGATAACCTTCCATTGTTGATCGCCAAATCTAACGTGGTACCGCTCATTATCCAACTGCCCAATCGAGATCAACCGCCTCTTGAGCTTGGGAATGAACCTCACATTATTGAGGACCCAATCCTTACCAAGGTGAGTTTTGAGGACAACATCCCCAATACCCGCAATTCTAAGTTTTCTTCCGTTCGCAAGACGAACCTTACCGGAATAAGACCTAAAATTCTTCATCTCTTCCATGCACGGGATAGCATGAAAAGATGAACCCGAATCCAAAACCTAGGATTCCACAAGATTCTCTTCACAACACAGCAACGCATCTCCAGTCGTATCAACCGCCGCATTCACACTCGGTTTACTATTCGGACATTGATACCTAAAGTGCCCCAGTTGCTTACAGTTCCAACACCTGACGTTCCTATTCTCCGATGGCTCTCTTCGCGATCTAGATTTACTCTTACTACGCCCCCTACTAGTCACACTCAAAGCTGACGAACCCGAATACTCCCCGGAATCTTTCCTTTAAATTCCCTCACCGAGTACTAAATCACGGATCCCCTCAAACGTCAACTTAGTAGTTTCAGATGAACCACTAACAGCTGTAACCATACCGGACCAACTCTCGGGCAACGAAGACAACAAGAAAAGTGCCTCCAACTCATCTTCAAACGTAACCCCTACAGAATTTAACCTAGTCAAAATCGAGTTAAACTCGTTAACATGATCCGCTGGCGATGCACCTTCACCCATCTTCGCGTTCACCAACTGCCGAATCAAGAAAACCTTATTGAGAGCCGAGGGTTTCTCGTACATGTTATACAACGTCGTTAACAAACCCGCAATCGTGGTTTCCCCCGCAATATTGTAGGCGACATTCTTGGCCAGAGAAAGTTTAACTACTCCAAGTGCCTGACGATCTAACAGCGTCCAATCGGCATCACTCATACCTTCAGGTTTAGTACCCGACAACGGTTGGTGTAACTTCTTCTCATACAAAACGTCTTCGATTTGCATCTTCCAAAACCCAAAATCGTTGCCATCAAACTTACTAATCCTAATCTCGCTTTTATCCGCCATTGTTCCCAAACTCGAAAAACACAAGCTCTGATACCACTTTGATAGGTTTTTAGGACCCAACCAAGAATACGTATAACCCTAGTTATACCCCACGACAATAAACGGATCAAATAAAAGCAAAAGATAACGAGAATAGTAAACGAACACGCGAATATAACGTGGTTATATCCAATCTACTCGATTGGTTTAATCCACGGCCAAACTAGAGAGAGATCTTTTATTTTTCAGGAGGTGTTAAGGTTACAAATACAAAGGGTTACATTATATAATAAATAATACTTCGTACGAAAGTAATGTAGCTGACTCACGTTTTGCCGACTCCAATTCACGTGAGTCTCCAAAACCCATCTCATTATTATTTTATTATTATTCTAATCTAATAATAAATAAGAATACTTATTACCTATTACTTATTTTAATCTTCAAATAATCCTAACAAGTGAATGTAATTTTTTTTTTCAAATCCCATTATATAGCAATGGCAAGCATCAAAGGAACGATTGTTACGTATTGCGTACTAGGGGAGTCAATTCCTATCTCAGATACATACTTTCCGTTAGACGGTCAAAAGTTTAGGATCCCATACATATCATAAAGAGGTAAAATGCAAATTGATCGAGTGACTTCGTGATTAATTAAGCTAAGTTAAGTAATAAAACATAAGCAAGAGTTACTCACAATTTTATTATCATTTATAGCAAGAGTTACTCACGTTTTCTTTTTCTTTGTAAAATATTTTTTTAAGATTAAAGATTTTATATATTTATTTTTGAATGTATATGAAACAATAACTAGATCAGTTTTAACAAAAGTTTTCATAAAACAAATTTTCTCATTTAATTTATTTGAACTTGTAAAATTTTTGACCAATAACATATTTGTAACATGTATTTTATTTAAACTTGTTAATACGTTATTTTGTTAAGTATAAAAAATGTTTTCAAAAGTTAAAATGTGTGCTAATAACAACTATTTTTTTGTTCTTTGTTTAGAGGCCTCAATACTTTATAAGTTTTTATGTCTTCATGAGAATTTATTAGTGAACTCAAACTCATTATTTGGTATACGATTCCATAATCAACCACAAGTAGCACATTATCGTCATTTTGACTCTTTTTATCTCTTTGATATAGGCCACTAAGCGTATAGTAATACCGTAGCAAAAAGTATAATTTTTTCTTCATGTAAACCAGAGAAACCTTATTAGTAGAGTTCAGATTTACTTACATTTATAATTTGAATCTTACTTATTGCTGGAAACATGAACTCCGTTAATCAAGTGACTTATCATGATTCTTTGCACAAATAGAAGCGCAAACATGGTTAAAATATACTCGACACTTGGTCCACGTACTCATATTGTTTCTGCTACAAACGAACCAATATAATAGGTAGTAGAAACGAATGGGGTCTGACTCAGTGTCTCAATCACTTCAATGACATGATCCCATGCATATAGAACGCAATTTTGAAGGTTTGAACATGAAAATATAAATAAATCGATGTTAACGCGAAAATTGGAATCGCCTTTCAACATAATACCTAGTTGTAAACTTGTAACAAAGGTTGGGCAACATATTGACTGACCAAGGGGGTATTAATAATAATTGGTTTAGTTATGTTAACGTACAAAAAGAACTTGGTTAACATTTGAAATCAATTAATTGAGGATAGTGATATCATTTTCATGTACAACCAAGCATAGCAATAATCAAAGTAGTTCTAGATTTCGATCAAAAATTTGAAAAACAATCAAGGGGTGCATCTGCTGGCATTACATATTGCAGTATGGGTTAGAATTTGGCTCATGACCCAACAATGTAGGCTTAGCAAGTTGATTCTAGGTTCGAATGTGCCTTTGCTATTTGTTCAAGATACAAACAAAGAGTTTTAGGACACGAATTCTAGCGAATATTGCAAATCAAGTAACAAAATGGAGGTTTAAAAAGGAAGATTTGCCATACTGTTAGGTTCCTTGCTCCGCAGATCTTTACAGAGACCAAAGCCAAAATACTAGTACTCACGATATAGTGGTAAAAGAAGTGACTATAAGGTAGTATTGTGACGCTTTATAGGCATCCAGATCTCTCAGAAAAATTAAGATTAGAAGGCAAAAATGTTCTCTTCAAAGTCATCAAGATAAGCCAATCTCGTCCAGTGAAAAAAAATTGGTCAACATGATTGAAAACTTGATCTTTTTGGTTGCAACCAGGAAACGAATAAGAACTTCATAAACGGAGTTATACAACTATCTGCAACTAATTGGTGAATATATTAAACTTGTCTTAAAAATAACTTACTTACAATTTGAATGTTGAACTCCAATAACCAGCCCTTAAAAATATAAACATTTTATGTATAACTTATATAATGTTTGCAAAATCTGCAAGGAATGGAAGCATTATAACAGTGAAAGACAAATGACAACATCAAAAGAATTATATAATAAGTGTTACCATTCCAGACCCAAATAAATCTAAAGGAAAAAATAAACTCATTATTTTCTTAGGAAGGAAAACAAAAGCATGCATGAGTAAAATGAAACCTACTTCACTATAGAATCCATGCATACTATTCTCTTCATATACAAACATCTTTTACATAGTTAAAGTATGGTATCGCTTTCGAATCCTCTAATTGCAGCCGAGTAATCTAGCAGCTTGTTGCACTTAACTTTCTTTGTTGCTAATCAACAGAGGATAAAAATATGAATGATGTTTTGTAGGTTTTAGTCACGAGAATATAAAACTCTCAGTGAAGACATCGGGTATGATGTCTTTGTCTTGTTGGATTCCAGGTTCTGTCCAAGCATAAACGAACTGCCCAACGCCTTGCACATCTTCTTGCATCAATTAGAGGGAAATGTAAGGTAATGATAATGGAAAGTAGTTATGTAATTATAGTGTGAAGAGCTTCCCAGATAAAATAAATGTCATAATATTCATAAGAGATTTCAAAAAGCACATCATGGAATTCCCGCGAGACAAGTGAGACTCTTTTTTTAAAATCAGAATGTTTATTTACTTACAGGTTGGTTAATCGAGTAAAACGTTGTCCTTATATGTACATCAAGCTGATTAGGTGCTTACAACCATCTAAATCATTTCAGATTATACAATACATTATCAAAAATGCAAAGGTCTCGGTGGATCAACCACACTGTCTCTTTGACCCAAGCATAATGATGTCCCATCTGACCCAAATTCATTTTGACCCATTTGACCCAAATATACACTACCCACTATTACCCATACTGTCACACCTCGTCTAAAGCGGAAACAACGAGGTACAACAATGATAGGATCATAACACATCATTATAAAGAATTCTATATGAATATAAAATTCAATGTATCATGATGTCATTAACATAAAAAACGGTTAATGTCATGCATACATACCAACAATGAATCAAAGTTTTGCAAACAATAATACTCAAACAAAACATCAAGGCAAACCGTGCCTTCCCAAACAAACATAGTGATTGTATAAGTCTTGAACAATTCTTAATGCAACCTATGTGGTCCACTAAGTTCTCTTGTCTTCTGCTTTTGTTCCACTAGTGCTACCTGAAAAGTTATGCTCAAAATCGTCAACACGTATGTTGGTGAGTTTCGTAGGTTTGAAACAACAAACAAAAATAAACTTTTGTTGTGATAATATGTTGATTAGGACAATGCAATGAAAATGCACACATAAGTGAATTGATGTAAATGATATGTTCTCAATGTATTGTCATCACTCCACAAAGAAGCATGACCAAATGAAATCCTGTAAATGTTATAGCTACTCAATATGGTTTCAATGTATACATAATGTATAACATTAGGTATACTACCCTCGAAAGAGTAAGACCTGTGAAATAATGGTTTCAATGTATACATAGCATATACATTAGGTACACTACCCTCGAAAGAGTAAGACCTGTGAAATAATGGTTTCAATGTATACATAGCATATACATTAGGTACACTACCCTCGAAAGAGTAAGACATGTGATAAAAAATGAATCCAATGACCAAAAGCATATAACTTCACATAGTGTCACACATTTCAAGCATATGTCCAAAAGAAAAATTGATACGTTCACAGCATGAAAACAATTGATAAAACATGAGCATACTTTTCCCCAATTCAAAACAAGTAAATGAAAATGGGGCCATGAAAACTCACCTTGATTAACAAAGCAAATATCGTTCTAAAATGAATCCACCAAACAAGACGTTAATCTACAACTAAATACGTATAGGTTACAATCTAAACAAGGCTATACCCTTCCATTGCATCCTACAATGATGTTTCATTTCATCTCTATTAAGTTTCCCACAAACATACCCCATATATCATGTCTTAACATAAGTCTTTAAGTATAAAAAGAATGGTTGCAAATTTACATTCTCAATTGAATACATTTTCTGTCCAGAAAATTTATATCACTTTACAAATTTTAAAACATGACTAAATGATATTATTAAACTCTCAAAAGTTTACCATAGACCCGTTTATGAATCAAGAACTTACAGTAATTTTCTCAAAATTTATTTCAATTTTTAACTATTTTTAAAAATTCACCGAAATGGACTGCTCACAGAAAACACATTTCTGACAACCAAAACTCTTTTACAAAAGTTATAATACTTAAGAGCACAAGGTGTGGTGTCGGTGTTCTGGGACAGTGTTCTGGAGAATGTTGAAGGTGATGATTTTGTGGTGTGGTGAAACTAAATTCTCAGTGTTATTGACAGTGTTCTGGAGTTTTTTATTATTTGTTTTATTTGATTTTTTTAATAAAGATAATTGTATTAATTAATATATAAAAAACAAAACAAATGAGAAGAAAACAAAACACAAAGCATGATTTCTGTCATGTACAAACAACACTCGTGGTATATAGTTTGGCCAAATTATATAAAAGTAGAGTTTGCCATTCCCCATGAATCTCAATAGAAAGAAAAAAAAAATAGAAAGAAAACAAAAAACAAACCATGATTTCTGTATGAAAAATAAATAGAAAAAACAAAATAAAGTTGAACGTCGAAAGGCCCCAGCGTTTGTCTACGGACGGTGGCTTCAATTTTTGGCGAGAACGCCGGCACGGGCTGGCAGAACGTCGATGCCCGGCGTTCTCGTCCCCGAACGGCGGTGCCAGCTCATCCCACACCCGGTGCTCTTACAAACCTTAAAAAAATATAATATATTTATAGAAGTCAGTCATCATGTTCAAAAGATTCCAGAAAAATTTTCATGACCTAACTCAAAACCTAATATGCGATTCCATGACCCAAACCATACCAAAATCATAAACCGAAATCTTAAGTTATACCCGTTAAATAATACACCCTTTTTAATCTAATAAATAAACTCAACTTACAAATATAACAATATCCTTTTTCTTATAGAAAAGATCTAACCTTTATCTTACATTCAAATCCCATAATGATTAGAAAATAATTTGATCAAACCGAATTAAGTTTAACCAAGTTTTCTGAAAATTCATCATACACAACAATAGTATACGAAATAATTTTTATAAAATAATATAATGCGTTTCAGAGGCCGAAACCACACAAGTTTATGTAAAACATCGAGATCTACAACTTTATAGTTTTGAAAATAAACGTAAATAGGTCTAATCGACCGCCGAACACGACTGAAAAATCTGGACAGATTATGTGATTAACGGATGTATAACTTTCGCTTTGCAAAACACATCATACCCAACATATCCATACTTCAAAAATATAAATTAACCAAATAGTATTATATCCCAGAAAAATATAAAGAAAATCTATAGATTAGGGTTTATGATTATCCCTATAGGTATACACGATCGAGATACACCCGAAAGCAAGACACACATTTTGATTCGCTAAAGTTTTCCTTTTTTTTTTTCTTCTCTGTCGACAGCAGCAAAAACAGTACATGGACGATTCTTTATTCTTAGATATCAAAAGTGGTATGGTTTTGCTTTAGGTTAATAATCATATGTTTAATTTTTGCTTGGAGACTAAGTCACGGTTATTTCCTGGTCTCACAAAAGAACTACAACACCATTACTTATTATTTTATTATTTATGCTACGATCATAACTATTATTATTATATTATTAAATCTAAGGATACCTATTATTATTATTATTATTATTATTATTATTATTATTATTATTATATTACTATTATTATTATTATATTATTATTATTCTTATTATTATTTCATTATTATTATCTTAACTTTTAATTTAACCGCGTACGAGTATTGTCGCACCCCTAAAACACGTGGCAGCGGAAACATGAGGTGTCACGGGGACGCCGACCAAATTAAATATCACATCACAAGATTACAACAAACGACCTCTATATGAGACGTTTTAATAAAAAGTTACATTACCATAATTCAAATGTTTACAATATTAGGAGTTTGCATAAATCGTATAGAGATTTCTAATACATTTCAGATTTCCCAAAATTTAGCTAAATGCAATCTAATCTCTTGATTGTTGAAAACAATGCGACTCGAGCTAAGCTTTCCAAAGCTTCCTACTGCGACGGGTTACCTGAGAAATACATACTAAAAGGTCAACATAAAGTTGGTGAGTTCATAGGTTTGTAAACAATCGTTTAGGTATGATCCACAAGATTTCAAGTTGTATCATTAAAAAATGATAGTTTAAATTATCGTTAGCCAACGATAAGTAAAAGTATTGCATAATGCAATATAAGTATACCATTTGCAATGAGTCTCATAGTTCGAGCTTAACGTTGTTTGCCTCCGGTAAGTGTACTAATCCGATACACTTCTAAATCACAAATAATATTGCATCCGTGGGTTGACTAGCGCGACTAGTCCGGATGGGGATTGTCAATCCCCGATAGTACTATCCAATAATATTCACGCATATATTAACGAACTATGATGTGTAGAGGGCTTTAATGGATTATTCAGGCCTCATGCAATCCGTACGAAAAGTTGTTTATAGTTACTTGTGATCATATAAGCAGTTGTATGTATTCTCACCCTAGTTGAAAAACAGTAAAAAGGGGCTATGAAACTCACCTTAGATTAGCAAGTAGCAAGCAAATATCAAATAAGCAAGCAAGCCGGTGTGCAACCTTCTAACGTCCTAAAAACGTATAAGGTTGGGTATAAGTAGATGTCTCAAAAGACCATCTATAGCGATTGTATAAGTGGGGGTCAATGTCCACTTAAGCCAATCGTGTAGGTGGAGGGTTAATATCCACCTAAGGCTAGTTCATCAACTAGTATGTCCAAATAAGTTATTCAAGTTCGTTTATTAAAAACATGTATGACCCGTTGGTGAAAGTTTGTAATAATAATTCATTTAGACATTATTATTAAGTTTGTTTTGTTGTATACTATACATTAGTACATATTGTGTGTTGCTAACAGATTATTTAGTTCGTAAAGACCTCAAACCGTAGGTCAAAGTTGGTCAAAACTGGTCAAAGTTGGTCAAACCTGGTCAAAATTGGTCAAAACTGGTCAAAGTTGGTCAAACCTGGTCAAACTGGTCAAAGTTGGTCAAACTTGGTCAAAGTTGGTCAAACTTGGTCAAAGTTGGTCAAACCTGGTCAAAGTTGGTCAAACCTGGTCAAACTGATCAAAGTTGGTCAAACCTGGTCAAAGTTGGTAAAACCTGGTCAAACTGGTCAAAGTTGGTCAAACTTAGTCAAACTTAGCATCACTAGCAAAATGTAGCAACATTAGTAATTGTGGCATCACTAGGTTAGTGTCTCTACTTGAGACTTAGGATATTTTTAGAAATTGTATCATCACTAGCAAAATGTAGCAACACTAGTAATTGTGGCATCACTAGGTTAGTGTCTCTACTTGAGACTTATGATATTTTCAGAAATTGTAGCATCACTAGCAAAATGTAGCAACACTAGTAATTGTGGCATCACTAGGTTAGTGTCTCTACTTGAGACATAGGAATATTTGGTTCAAGTGTTATAAGTGTCGGTTTCTAATTCAGGAAACTTTCTAAGTTTAGTTTTAGGTCCAAGTTACTAACTAAGTCATCCAAACCCATTTTTGTTACCACTTTCCAAAAATAGTAAGTTTTGTCGTTTTTAGAAACCGAGCCGTTTTTGTTGACTTGGTCAAACCTACCCGGTTTGACCCGAAACTTTTACCCAACCCATATATCATTTTATAGAGTCCATAAAATTTGTCGGTTCATGTCGGAGTTCAACCAAAGTGTCGGTTTCTAACATGCAACCTAAAAATTCAATTTTTCATGTTTTCGACTTTTGTCGGTTTGGTTCGCCATTTAATTTCTACCACTTCTAGTCCAAATCAAGTCTCACAAATTTTACCCACTGATTATCAAGGTTTCTGGTCTAACATATAATTTTTACAGAAACTATAGTGTCCATTTACATATTTAAATAATTTCGCGAAGGAACCGAACTCGGTTTTCGAAAACTTCCAGACCAGAGTCAAAGATCAGATTATTCACAAAAATACGTACAGATCTGGAAATAGTGTAAAACACGAAAGTTGTAGATCTTTTCAATACGCAACTTTTTAAAAAAAATTCGTTATCTAATTCCTCTTAGAACTCGAGATATGATCAAATTAGTAAGCTGACTTTTCTGGGACAAAATCTGTCTTTTTACATATGTGTTACAAAAACGTGTTTTAGCTATGATTTTGGACATAAACATGTTTGATGAACTATATAACATGTAAATAACATAGAGGAGAGTTTCCTTACAAAGATTTTGATAGAGATGAGATGAGATGATGATGCTAGAGTTCTTGAGCTAATTATTATTGCAAAATGTTAAGTATTTTTGTTGGTGGAGCAATGGTGGTTCTTGGTGTTTGCTAGGTGGATTGTGGTGGTTCTTGGAGGTGTTAGAGGGTGGTAAATGGCTGATTATTTTCAGTTGTTTGAGAGAGAAGTGATAGAGAGAATCTAGGGAAAGGAGTGAAGGAGTTGAAGTGTAGGAAATGAGGATTTGCATGAATGTTAAGTGGTACATATGGTCAATAAAAATGATTACATTGCATGAAGAATGAGAGGGTGGGGTGGAGGTGGGTGGCCGACCCATAGGGGCCCCACAAAGGGTATTTTGGTCAGTTCTCATTTCCCCTTTAATTAGTTACGTTCTCCGTTCGTTTACTCGATTGTTTAGACGTTTATTCGTACGTTAAATATTTTATACGCGTTTTTAAGTGACGACTTTTAATTTCGATATTTTCACTTGAAATATTTTATCTAGATGCTTGAAAACATTTATAAAATTGTTCCGTTTATTTATCGGCCTCGATTTGCGTGCACGTTTTACGGAGGTTTAATCGCGTAACGTTTTAATTAGACGCTTTTCATTATTAACATCGAATGAGCTATTTTAAATGAAAGTTTTACTCTAAATGATATATTTTAAATTCTTAAAATATATTTTGGTTTTCGTTCGATTGTCGGGCACGTTCCGCGCATTTTCGTTGCGTTTGAGACGTTTTAGTCAAAACGTTTAGGTTTTTAGCGTATTATTTTTACAAAATAATAATAAGTGATAAATAACTTCTAAGAATAGATTAAAGTTATTTATAAAAATGTTTTCACCAACGTCGTATAATTAGGCGGACTCCGTCCGGTTGTTTTGCGTAATTACAACTAATTACGTATGCGTAATATAAAACAATTACGGGGGTGTATATTCACATAAATATACAAATAGTTACAAGTAATTACAAGTATTTAGCCTAATACTAAACTAAAAACGCGTAATTAGGGTTTCAAGTAGGATTATCAGTAACCCTAAATCGTCGGGTGTCACATTCTCCCCCTGTTAGGAGAATTTCGTCCCGAAATTAGTTTGTTGCCGCAGTCTGTGGGGTATCTAGGAATAGATGTGGGTGTTTCAGTCGCATTTGATCTTCCCATTCCCAAGTGAATTCAGGTCCGCGCTTAGAATTCTACCGGACTTTAACGATGGGAATACGACTCTGTTTCAGGCGTTTGACCTCACGGTCTATGATTTCTATCGGTTCCTCGACGAAATGGAGTTTATCATCAATGTGGATTTCGTCGAGCTGGATTACAAGTGTCTCATCAGACAGACATTTCTTCAGGTTAGAAATGTGGAATATGTTGTGCACGCTACTGAGTTGTGGTGGTAGCTGCAGTCGATATGCCACCGGACCGATTCTTTCAAGAATCTCAAAAGGTCCGATGTACCTAGGGTTTAGTTTACCGTGTTTACCAAAATGAATGACACATTTCCAAGGTGACACTTTTAGAAGTACTTTGTCCCCGACCTGAAATTCGAGGGGTTTGCGTCTCTCGTCAGCGTAACTCTTCTAACGATCACGTGCGGCTTTCAGCCGGTTTTGAATGGTCACGATTTTCTCTGTCGTTTCATGGATGATTTCAGGACCAGTGAGTTGGCTATCGCCGATTTCGGTCCAACAAATGGGTGATCGGCACTTTCGACCATATAGTGCCTCGAACGGAGCAGCATTGATGCTGGTGTGATAACTGTTGTTGTAGGAGAATTCACACAAGGGTAGTTGGTTCACCCAGTTTTTGAGTGCAAAAACTACAGCTCCCAATTCGAGGTCATGGGTGGTGTAGTTCTTTTCGTGGATTTTCAATTGTCGTGAGGCATATGCGATGACTTTATCACGTTGCATTAACACACAACCTAGTCCTTGTCGTGAGGCATCGCAGTAAACTACGAAATCATCGGTGCCTTCGGGTAAGAACAGGATTGATGCACTGCAGAGTTTCCGTTTCAGAAGTTGGAAGGCTGACCCTTGTTTATCGGTCCAGTCGAATTTCTTATCTTTCTGAGTCAGGGAGGTTAATGGTTGAGCAATTCGGGAAAAGTTCTTGATGAATCACCGGTAATACCCAGCGAGACCTAAGAATTGTCGTACCTCGGTTGGTGTGGTTGGTGCTTTCTAGCACTTGATGGCCTCAATTTTGGCTGGATAAACATGTATCCCTTGGCTGTCAACGACGTGCCCTAGGAACTGTACTGTTCGCATCCAGAACTCACACTTGGAGAACTTTGCGTATAACTCCTCGTGTTTGAGTAGTTCCAAGATAGTTTTCAGGTGTTGGCCATGTTCGGTTTCGTTGCGATAGTAGATTAAGATGTCGTCGATGAACACGATGACAAACTTATCTAGATAGGGTTTGCACACCCGATTCATAAGGTCCATGAATACAGCCGGTGCATTGGTTAAGCTAAAAGGCATCACTTGGAATTCGTAATGCCCGTAGCAAGTTCGGAAGGCTGTTTTCGGGATATCGGCGTCTCGAACGCGAAGTTGGTGATAATCGGATCATAGATCGATCTTTGAGTAAAAGCTCGATCCTTGAAGTTGGTCAAATAGGTCATCGGTTCTAGGGAGGGGTATCGATTCTCGATGGTTGATTTGTTTAGTTCTCGGTCTACCGGTCTCCCCTTGTTTGATCAAGGTTCCACTGGTAATGAAGGGAATACTAACGATTTTCTAGAGACAATTGATTTCGGTACCGTGTTTGGATAATCGGTCCATGCCTATGATGAATATCAAGGTTCCCGATTTTGACGGTTATGAGATCTATGGGGAAATGTTCGCTTGCGATGGTGTAAAATCAGTTGATAAATTTCTATGATAATAGTTTGTTTGGAACTATTAAGCCCGTTGAAAACTTGAGTTAGTTAAAATATGTAGGGAAAAATCTAGTCGTCAATAAGACGTTGAAAATTTCTGTCTAGCCAATTTAATTGGACATTAGAAGTTGTAAATAGTTCCGGGTAGTTGTTTGATGAAAATTCTTTGAAAAATTGAATTGGAAGAAAATCTGTTGAAAAATCTGTTGAAAATTCTTGTTATTGTAAACTGTTGAAAGTTTCGGTTGATTCTTATAGTAGTGTCTCCTTAAACGAAAGGGGGACGAAAGAATGAATGAGATCTTTGTATGAGAGCTAAGATTATCACATTCATGATTAAAAGTAATATGTGGCTTCATAGTACGACGATGAATCAATTCACGGTAATATGATTTGTAACTAACAAGGCGCAAGTTTAGTAGGTTGATAGCTTATAGAATTTAAAGTTTACAAAACATGTCGGGCATCGTTACATCCGGACAAATACATAAGTCTTATACAAAATGTGATGGGGTTTTATACACCCATCGATAGATCATCGAGCTAACACTAGCTATGTTTACCGTTGTTCGGGTCTACTTCTAATCTATTCTAGGTTCAGGTCGTGTGGATAGTAACGAGCTTCAAGCATGTCTCTGTATCGTGGAAGCACAGGGTGGTTTAAGACATCCTCTGTTGATTGTTTGCACATACGTTTGTTCCAAGTTTTAGCCTTTCGTGTAAAGTTTGTAGTCACTTCCCTCAAGTAGTGAATCCTATCCCTGATTTGTTCGGCAGTAGTCCTTTTTAGAATACTCAACTCTTGCTCATAGGTCTTGCACCTAAGCTTGAGTTCCCAATTGCGGCCATCTAAATCTTCGGCCTGGTCTCGCACCCTTTCGTATTCCTCAATGCCAATCATTCCGAAATCTTGATTCTCGTTTTCCTCCATAACTATTTCTCCCATAGGTGCTATCACTTCATCGAGATATGTGTACTGAATTTGTTCTTCGCAGATTAGGTCGTCATCTGACGAGTAGTCGTTCTTAGGGGAGTTTTCCATCTTTTTCGGGAGGGCGTTCCATTAAGATAATGAATCAACAATAAGAAGGTTTAGTCAATATCGTAGTTTCAAAGAGTAGCCACAAAAATGGCTGGGTAGTGTTCTCAAAGTAGTCAGTCATGACTATATTATTGTTTCGAAATGAACAATTGCTTGGTGAAGGTGTTTGGTGAAGATAGTTGGCAGTTGATAAATTCGTAGTTTGCAGTAGTGATTGGAATGTGCAAGTCATAGTTTGAAATAGTTTGAAGTAGTTTATGGATTTAGTCGTTGTGAGTATCCCTCGCAATACTAATCCAGTGATGTTCGGAACAGACAAAGTCACGAATGAAGTTATGAGTAAATCGTTTGACAAACGTGTCGAATTGGTGACCAAACATGATCAAGTAGTAAGTCTCGTGTTTGATAGAATTGTTGGCATACAAGTCAAAGAGTGATCAATCATGATCAAGTAAAGAGTTAAGTGGTTTGTTGAAATTCATGTTATTGTTTGAAAAGTTACTTCCATTATGTAGGTGTTGTAGTTGACCAAGTTCACCCGTTGACCCTTGTAGACAGGTCCTATTGGGTGGAGTGTCAGTAGTGGTAGTAAGGTCTAGTTCGAGGTGGTCAGTCAGTCCTTCTAGTTGTGTACAACACACGCGATTAATAGGTCTACAATAAGCGGGGAAGGGAGATTATAAAGTAGGGGAAGTACATGTAGCGCGTTTAGGTGACGAATT
The DNA here is from genome assembly GCA_949592205.1 of Helichrysum umbraculigerum. Taxonomy (NCBI): domain Eukaryota; kingdom Viridiplantae; phylum Streptophyta; class Magnoliopsida; order Asterales; family Asteraceae; genus Helichrysum; species Helichrysum umbraculigerum. The sequence continues at coordinate 38,336,190 of CATIUR010000001.1, forward strand.
CTCATGTGGTTCGTGTTTCCGAATGATTAGGATGAGAGTGGGGAGGAAAGAGGGTGAAGCTGGTGTCACTTGTTTGGGTAGCGAATCCTTAGGTGGATTCTCCTCAAGTAAGTCCTCTTTGATTATGTCGTTGCCCGATACGGTTGGGCGAGTGGGTACCGTGGAAATCTCCACAGTAGTAAGTAAGATTTGAGTTTCGTTTTCTGTGTCAGGTGACGTAGTGGTGGGAGTGGTTGCCATGAAGGGTGGCAATTAGTTTAGTATACGAGAAGTTAAGGTTATATATAGAAACATGATAACCTAGCACATAAGCACGTATATGGTTGGTCCCGTTCTATCCTCAGTTTATGTTTCTACTGTACCCTCGTTCACTATAACCGTTTCAGGTCTTGCATCGATTCTCCTTTAATTGTACATAGTTGATCAGGCTATGTTAAATTAAATTCAAATGATGCAATTGCTGAACCAGTCATACCAAAAGAGGAATACTAACCTAACGGTCATAGTCTAGGTCACTAATGCAATCCTAGTTCGCTATAACCTTAGGCTCTGATACCAATCTGTCGCACCCCCAAAACACGTGGCAGCGGAAACATGAGGTGTCACGGGGGCGCCGACCAAATTAAATATCACATCACAAGATTACAACAAACGACCTCTATATGAGACGTTTTAATAAAAAGTTACAGTACCATAATTCAAATGTTTACAATATTAGGAGTTTGCATAAATCGTCTAGAGATTTCTAATACATTTCAGATTTCCCAAAATTTAGCTAAATGCAATCTAATCTCTTGATTGTTGAAAACAATGCGACTCGAGCTAAGCTTTCCAAAGCTTCCTACTGCGACGGGTTACCTGAGAAATACATACTAAAAGGTCAACATAAAGTTGGTGAGTTCATAGGTTTGTAAACAATCGTTTAGGTATGATCCACAAGATTTCAAGTTGTATCATTCAAAAATGACAGTTTAAAGTATCGTTAGCCAACGATAAGTAAAAGTATTGCATAATGCAATATAAGTATACCATTTGCAATGAGTCTCATAGTTCGAGCTTAACGTTGTTTGCCTCCGGTAAGTGTACTAATCCGATACACTTCTAAATCACAAATAATATTGCATCCGTGGGTTGACTAGCGCGACTAGTCCGGATGGGGATTGTCAATCCCCGATAGTACTATCCAATAATATTCACGCATATATTAACGAACTATGATGGGTAGAGGGCTTTAATGGATTATTCAGGCCTCATGCAATCCGTACGAAAAGTTGTTTACAGTTACTTGTGATCATATAAGCAGTTGTATAAAACAGTTGTATGTATTCTCACCCTAGTTGAAAAACAGTAAAAAGGGGCTATGAAACTCACCTTAGATTAGCAAGTAGCAAGCAAATATCAAATAAGCAATCAAGCCGGTGTGCAACCTTCTAATGTCCTAAAAACGTATAAGGTTGGGTATAAGTAGATGTCTCAAAAGACCATCTATAGCGATTGTATAAGTGGGGGTCAATGTTCACTTAAGCCAATCGTGTAGGTGGAGGGTTAATGTCCACCTAAGGCTAGTTCATCAACTAGTATGTCCAAATAAGTTATTCAAGTTCGTTTATTAAAAACATGTACGACCCGTTGGTGAAAGTTTGTAATAATAATTCATTTAGACATTATTATTAAGTTTGTTTTGTTGTATACTATACATTAGTACATATTGTGTGTTGCTAACAGATTATTTAGTTCGTAAAGACCTCAAACCGTAGGTCAAAGTTGGTCAAAACTGGTCAAAGTTAGTCAAACTTAGTCAAACTTAGCATCACTAGCAAAATGTAGCAACACTAGTAATTGTGGCATCACTAGGTTAGTGTCTTTACTTAAGACTTAGGATATTTTCAGAAATTGTAGCATCACTAGCAAAATGTAGCAACACTAGTAATTGTGGCATCACTAGGTTAGTGTCTCTACTTGAGACTTATGATATTTTCAGAAATTGTAGCATCACTAGCAAAATGTAGCAACACTAGTAATTATGGCATCACTAGGTTAGTGTCTCTACTTGAGACTTAGGAATATTTAGTTCAAGTGTTCTAAGTGTCGGTTTCTAATTCGGGAAACTTTCTAAGTTTAGTTTTAGGTCCAAGTTACTAACTAAGTCATCCAAACCCATTTTTGTTACCACTTTCCAAAAATAGTAAGTTTTGTCGTTTTTAGAAACCGAGCCGTTTTTGTTGACTTGGTCAAACATTCCCGGTTTGACCCGAAACTTTTAACTAACCCATATATCAGTTTATAGAGTCCATAAAATTTTTCGGTTCATGTCGGAGTTCAACCAAAGTGTCGGTTTCTAACATGCAACCTAAGAATTCAATTTTTCATGTTTTCGACTTTTGTCGGTTTGGTTCGCCATTTAATTTCTACCACTTCTATTCCAAATCAAGTCTCACAAATTTTACCCACTGATTATCAAGGTTTCTGGTCTAACATATAATTTTTACAGAAACTATAGTGTCCATTTACATATTTAAATAATTTCGCGAAGGAACCGAACTCGGTTTTCGAAAACTTCCAGACCAGAGTCAAAGATCAGATTATTCACAAAAATACGTACAGATCTGGGAATAGTGTAAAACACAAAAGTTGTAGATCTTTTCAATACACAACTTTTAAAAAAAAATTCGTCATCTAATTCCTCCTAGAACTCGAGATATGATCAAATTAGTAAGCTGACTTTTCTGGGACAGAATCTGTCTTTTTACATATGTGTTACAAAAACGTTTTTTAGCTATGATTTTGGACATAACAATGTTTGATGAACTATATAACATGTAAATAACATAGAGGAGAGTTTCCTTACAATGATTTTGATAGAGATGAGATGAGATGATGATGCTAGAGTTCTTGAGCTAATTATTATTGCAAAATGTTAAGTATTTTTGTTGGTGGAGCAATGGTGGTTCTTGGTGTTTGCTAGGTGGATTGTGGTGGTTCTTGGAGGTGTTAGAGGGTGGTAAATGGCTGATTATTTTCAGTTGTTTGAGAGAGAAGTGATAGAGAGAATCTAGGGAAAGGAGTGAAGGAGTTGAAGTGTAGGGAAACGAGATTTCAAGACCAAAGTGACCTTCATCAACATCCATTATTTCGAAGATGTTCGTTTTCAAAATTCGGATCCAACAGAAGAAGAATCAACTGAAACGGGTAAAAAATGAAGATTTCGCGCCCGCCGGAAGATCCAAATGATCCAAACGCAATATCTGGAGCTAGGGACCTCATCTCAGGACCTATCCTATGTCAAAATCTTCGTTTTTGAATTACGAATCCAACAAAAAAAGAATCAACTCAAACGGACGTATAACGAAGAAAACACGCACGAATCAAGAAATGAAGCAACAAACAACGCAACGGGGCGGGGGTGGGCCCACCGCCGCCGGCTGGCCTCCCACCGCCGCCGGCCACCGTGTCCCGCCTCGGTTTCCATTTTTGGTAACTTTTGGTACCCGGTGCGCCTACTTTTCGTGTTGTACGGTACCCGGTGCGCCTACTTTTCGTGTTGTACACACCACTTTTGGCAAGCTTTCTAACATGCACCTCATGCTGCTAATGTGAGCCAAAGCTCACCTATAAATAGGAGGCTTTAGGCTTCATTTCAAAATGTCCCATATGCGCTAGTCATATCACTTTCTTACTTTCTCATTCTACTTTCTTACTTTAAATTTAGCATTAGATTAGTTTATTACTTTGTTTAGAGTAGAAAGAAAGCTAGGAACGTGTTGTAATCTTTGGTGTACGCTTGGAGTTACGCTCATTAATTCAAGTCTATTCCTTCTCGCATATTAATCTCGGTTATCTCTATCCTTATCTATTTTAATAACATGTTTGCTTTAATTATGTTTGCGATCGTTATTACCATGATTAGCGAGTAGATTACTATTGTATTTGTTGTGATGTAGTTAGTATATAATTGTGGGATGACTTTGAATACGTCGTGAGATAATATGACGGCCCCTATTCGACTGATTACTCGGTATAGTATTGGAAATGCTTTTGAGCATAGTACAAATATATGGAAGCCAGTAACGACCGAAGGTAGTTGTATTATTGATCGACGTTATAAAATGGGAAACTTTGTGAACGGACTTATCTCGTGATTTTAAACCTAAAACTTATATTCGCCTTTCGATTAACAAACGTGATTGTAACCTTGTAAAGAGGAGTCGCGAACCTCAATACTCGGTCAATAGTTATCTGTGTAAAAACTATGTCTTTAATTGTAACGTCATGCAAGCATTATAAAATGCAATGTGATTACGTGGACTTGCCATGAGTATTGTACACCTCCAATCACAATGTACTTATCATGTAAATATCGCGAAGCAATTAAACTCACAACGAAAAATTGGTAAACAATTAAATACGTTGTGAGCCACCATAGTATTTTCCAACATGGTCTGGGTTTAACTTTCTGCAAAAAGCCGTCAGCATTTTAATTAGTTGTTTTAGTTTAAATTAGATTAGATTAGGTAGGCTAAAGGCTAAATGACCATTTACGAAAACCTAGGGATTTGTTAATTGTATTGAGAAAGGCAAGTTTAAAATCCAACTTAAACCGATACTTTTGCTTAAAACCATGAAACCCTAAAGTAAGATACGCAAGAAACCCGAATGCTTTCCCTCGTTTACCCCGCTAGACTTCATGAAACCCTAAAGTAAGATACGCAAGAAACCCGAATGCTTTCCCTCGTTTATCCCGCTTAAATTTCATTGGTAGAAATTGATTAAATAAGTCCGGACACAAGTTCTAAGTTAGTTGTTTAATGGATTCATAATCATTGTGGTATTAAGAACGGCTAGACATGTTATGGACTTGCTACTCTGTTCCTTCGCCCACGAGCGAATACGTTCAATAATATGGGCCACTGACTCCCTCGCAGGAGAGTGTGGAGAGTTGAGCATTGTCTGTCTGGTCAGAATCATGATACCTTAGTTCCTCGTGACATATTAGTTGATAACCGACTAATAAGGAATCTATTGGTTATACCATAAGTTATTGAATCTCATAAGCAACCCGATTTAGTTAATCGTTTTCCCGTAAGAGTCATCATCCCAAAATTATTAACTAACGAACTCACAACAAATACTACTTTGCATTATCTGACATCTTATTACATTTTATTCGCTTATTTAGTTTACTTGATTAACTGAACCAAAACCCCCCAACGCACTCTTTTAAAATATTTACTAGAAAAGAAAGATTGATTGGATCACCTCCGTTTCAATTCAGTTTCTCTTTAAGAACGACTCTAGGTCCAACTTACTGCCTACTAACCTTTTGGTTCAGTACTAGTAAGTCACACTTAGACCCCAGCAATTATAAATTTTAAAACCACCCGTTGATATATAGTCAACAAGTTTTTGGCGCTGCTGCCGGGGAGACTAACTGTCCGATCCAGAGGCCCAACCAATCCCAATTTTAGTAAACCCTTAGGATAAAACCTTCTAAAAAAAAAAAACAAAAAAAACATTTCCTTTATTGTTTATTTTCTTTATTGTCTGTTCTTTTAGTTTATGACCTGTTCCCCTAGATCTGCACCACTGTTTAACTTTCCTGATCCAGAAGTTATAATACGCACTATTCGACGAGAAAAGAAGCAATCTGCACTTAAGCAAGCAATGGCTGAACGCATCACTCTCGCTGACAACAGTAAACCCTCTATCGAAGGAAGAGGATGACCAATTCTCTACCCTGAAACCCCTGTTCAATCTTTCGAGCTTAAACACCACATCATCCAACTAATCCAAAACCACTGTCAATTCCATGGATTGCCCAGTGATGACCCAAACTCTCACCTCGACAAGTTCATCTCTCTCTCAAACTCCTACAAGCAAAACGGAATTGGCCAAGACACAATCCGTTTATACCTTTTCCCTTATTCGCTCACCCATCATGCGCAAACATGGTTTGAAGGTTTAGAGACCGGCTCTATCCCTTCATGGACTGTAATGGCGACAAAGTTTCTAACCAAGTACTTTCCGCCTTCTAAACAAACCAAACTCCGAAATGACATCATGAACTTTCGACAAGCTTTCGATGAGTCATTATATACCGCATGGGAAAGATTCAAAGGAGCCTTGAAGAAATGCCCTAATCACCGACTCGATAAGTCTGCACAATTGTGCACTTTCTATAATGGTTTAGATCCTAACCACCGAACTACCCTCGATGCTGCTGCACAAGGAAGCTTCATGGCAAAGACCGACAAAGAAGGATGGAACCTAATAGAAAATATGACTATGCATCACCATGATTGGAATTCTGGAGATCATTCAACATCTTCCAAACCTATCGCTGCTGCAAACCCAATTCCAGTCGAAGCAATTAAGACACTAACAGAGAAAATGGACTCGCTCGTCAAACAGTTTGGAGAACTTAAGAAACAACAGCACCAAGTACACCAAGTGCAAGTCTGTCAACACTGCACCAACCCGCAACCATCTGGCGAATACCAAGTTGAATACGAAGAAGCAGATGGCACCGTCTACTATGCTCAGTTTCCAGCTCGACCACCCGGTTTCAACCAGAACAACAACCAACCTAGAGGACCTCCTTTTCCACCGAGGAACAACCAACAACAATACTAACCCCGATACCCACCTAGATATCCACCTTACCAACAACAGCCACAACTTTCTTACAATCAACCCCTTGCACTTCCTGCACCCACTTCCGATACAAACCAAGCCACTGAACAAACCACCAGGGCAAATGCCCCAGCTTCAAGTTCAGACGATGCCTTCACCCAATTCATGCAAGGTCAACACCTGCTCAACCAAAAGACGTCCGCTAGACAAGATCAAGCCGACCTCTTCATGAGAAATCAATTGGCAGTGCTAAAGAATTTGGAAGCTCAAATTGGACAATTGGCACAACGTCTTGAGAATAGACCCCGAGGAAGTTTGCCTAGCAACACGGCTTAAAATCCGCATGTTGAGGAAGCAAAGCAACTTACGACACCCAAGGAAGCAGCTACTACTCCACCTGCTGCTGTTCCAGTAAAGGAAGAACCAAAGGTCAAGATACCAGCTGTGGAAACCACTCAAACCATGAACAAAGAGGTTAGAATCCCTTACCCCGCTAGACTTAAAGTTCAACCCAAGAAACTATCATCCTTTAAGTTAGATGGAAAATCCCTTGATACCATGTCTAGAGTTCCTGGTCGTAATAAGTATATTAAAAAATTGCTATCCACCAAAGATAAATTGCCTGAAGTGAACAACATTCCCCTTAGTTCTGAAACCTCAGCCCTACTTAAAAATAGCCTTCCCGAAAAACTAGGAGATACTGGTAGATTTACACTCCCTTGTTCTATCTACAATTCTGGAAATATGAGCGCTTTAGCCGACTTAGGAGCCAGCATTAACCTTATGCCCTACTCCCTGTTTAAAAGGCTAGAACTTGAGAACTTGAAACCTACTAAGATGACCGTCCAGCTAGCCGACCAATCTGTTAGATACCCCAAGGGAATAGCTGAGAATGTCCTTGTTCAAGTTGACAAATTTTTCTTTCCAACGGATTTCGTGGTAATGGATATCCACGAGGACATAAACATCCCAATTATCCTTGGAAGACCATTCATGAATACAGCTAGAGCAGTGATTGATGTGTATAACCACACGATTGTTTTACGATCGCATGGTGAAAGCATCACTTACAAGATCGACCAACCGGAATGCACCCCAGAAGAGGAAGAATGTTGTGCTATATCCACAGGAAAAGTCTGTTCCGATGATGAATCAGAACCAGAGGAGGAACCGCAATTCACTCGATCACCAGTTCTCATTTCTGACACCGAATACGACCCAGAAGAGGAAGAATACGAGGAGGCAGACGAAGAAATTGAATTTGACCCTGAAGAGGAAGAGGAAGAGGAAGAAATGGAAGAAGATGAAGATCACACTGATTCGCCACAAATGGCCGAAGTTAAAATAATACAAAACTGTGATGACTGCTCTTCATCAGAAGAATCAGTTGATTACGGAGTCATCCGTCAAGAGCTCAGATCCTCTCATCTTAAAAGAATGGGAAACATCCTAAATTCCTATCTCGATCCATCAAAACCCTTTACCAGAACCCGACTCCGAGACATAGAAATCTTTGAAGAAGGACTCCGATCATCACCACACCCAGACCAGTATGCCAAACTACTACAGAGAATTTCGGCATATAAGGCACGTCAACCAGGAAGCTTTGCCAAAGAGAACATTCATGACATAACAACCGAAGTCCGAACCATCGAAATCGATAGTTCTCGACCCTTCAACAACGCACCCTCAGACGAAGAATTCCACCAATTTCCAGATTCACGTGATAAGGACTCCGACTGCAATAGTGAATGTGATGACGATTACGTCAACATCACTCTTGATGAACACTCTATTCCACAACCTCCTCTTGCTCCACCAAATTCCCCTGCCGTCACGACTGAGAGACTAGAAATTCCTCTAATAGATACTCATCAAGACATGATCGAGATGATTGACGAATACAACGATGTCCGAATCATCGTAGAAGCCATCAAAGAGTTAACTAACGACTACAATATCGCACAGAGACACATGATAAGGGCAATCATACGAGACTACGATTCATATCTCGCCAATTATGGAGAACCAGAGCCCAGCACTCTTCGGAGAAACATTCGAGCATTCTCTGACCTGCTTCAAGAACAACTTACCAGAGAAGCTCGACAGTGAGAAAGACCCAACTACCCAATGGGAGAAATCGAATTCTACGGAAACCAAAGGCGAATATACCAAAAAGTATATTGTGCCTTAGCCGGCTCAGCTTTTCCGTACTCATCAAGTCAAAAAACTATTCTTGCATCAATGAGAACCAATCTGGAAAGAGCCACAGGGAACCCAAGAAGTTATGCCGACATCAGAATGGTGGGAGATCTTAGAACTCTTCTAGATCTCATCGAAACTGGAGAGCACTGATGTGACGTAAAAAGTCATGTTTTTAGAAGCTTTATTCCTCACATTTTGAACCTTTCTTTAGTGAAAACATTCCAAAACATTGATTATTTACTAAAATACACTAAAGTGGTTCAAAAGTAGACGTTGTGATAAAAATCACTGAAAACACTCTAAAAATGCACAAAACACAGCATTTTAATACAAACTGATTCTTCCGACCTCATTTTCCTGTCAAGGCACACCTCCTAACTTCTACCATCTGTTGTATAGGTAAAATCGAGACGGAAAAATCTGGAATCAAGTGAAACGGCCAAAGGACGGAGAAACCACTACGCTTTCAGAGCCATTAAAAGTCATTTCGGCTACGCCTAAGCTCTACACATCCAATTTCTGTGAGATTGGCATCATTAGAAGCATAACGGAATTACGAAACCACAGGCGAAAGAATCGAGTCAAACGGACGCATAACGAAGGAGATACGGACGTTTTAAGCAACGAACGAAATCAGACAGAGCCCGTATACGGCCCTAGGCACCGTATACGGCCCTAGGCACCGTATACGGCCCTATACAGACCGTATATGGCCTTGTATAGACCGTATACGATCGTGCTTCGTTTGCTTGTACGTGCTGCTTCGTGAGTTGTACGTGCGATTTGATGGTTTGCCTATAAATAGTGGACATCCCCAACACTTCATTCATACCATTCTTCTCATTTTCATTCTCTCCCTACACTTTCTCTCTCACACACATCATTCTCTCTCTAGTTTCTCTCTCTAGAGAATTTTCTCTCTCTAGAATTGAGCTAGTTAGAGAGATAGTTAGGTAGAGGTAGCTTTTAGCTTTTGTACGGAGTCACTCCAAGACATTGTATTTGTGAAGATCTGTCTGTAATAAATTCGTATTAGGTTCTATTTATATATCTCTTACTTTCCAGTTTTAAACATGTGTTGCTTTGGTTATGCTTGTTTAGGATTGTATGCTAGATATATAATGTTAGGCTAGACATTTCTTTGTGTTTATTATGATGTAGTAATGTTAGAATAGTCAAAATGTTTATGCCATGCTGTTACTCTGCCTGTGTTACTTAAAACTGTGTATGAACTCGTAAACTGAATCTCGAATGTTTACCTATCCAACTTATGCTGTGGTTAGAAGCTTCCTGCTAGAACTTGGCCAATTACTAGTGGTACGTTCTCTACCTATTCTATACTTGATGATCAATGAACTTGGTATGGCTGTGTTCTCTAGGTTGAAACAAATCATAAGAGACACGAAGCGTATGATTAGAGATAGGTTAGATTCATGTTTATCTGTTATATATCTTTGAGAGAACTTTCGGGATATCTACGATCTGATTATTGGTTATCTGCTATTCTTAGGGTTATGGTGTTCTGTTATGTGTCATCCTATCGCATGTTCTTGTTTGATTGTTGCCTTAGGAATGATGCATGCTAGAGTTATCCTCCTGGTTCATATCAGTAACTGTATAATTAGGTTTTCAGACACAGAATATTGGTTTACACAGTAGATTAACATGCATGGAATAGTTGTGATGATTTATATCTGTAATGCTGAACAATTTAACTGATCGTTAGCCTGATTATCCCAACTTGGTCCGCGGGATTATCCCCGTTCGTGTTCTTGTTCAATCAACAATTCACGCTACGATACAGACGTCTCTGATGACTGTGACTGGGGACCAGGATTCGAGGATAGTCGTCGGTTAAATTGGTCTGTACATTTGGGAGAACTTCCGGTGTATCTGACTTCTATAACTGCTATCCATGTGACATGCTATTTATCTGATTGCGGACAACTCTACGTTAGATATTTAATAGGCTCGTAGTTGTAGCTCATTAGGATATAGGAAATCTGCGAGAGTAATGTGGAACCCTAATTAATGTAACGGAAAAACCGTAAAACGCCCTATTACTCGGTATAGTGCTGGAAACACCCATTGGTGGAGTACAAACGTATGGAAGCCGCGGAACGGTCGTAGGTACAATACTTTGCATTAATTATGTTTCTATCCTCTCCGGATTAGTCATCACATCTAGTAGCCTTACCCTTGACTATTCATCAAAAACATTTAACGAAATCATAGTAAACACTCGCTTATCCTCTGTTGACCGAGTCTCCGTACAAACCTCTTTAGTTTTATTTTCGTTATTTAAATTAATATTTAGTTATAAAAACCAAACTTATCCAAAACCTTTTAAAAACCCTAGCTGAATCTCCAAAGATAATAAAACTTCTTAGACTCCCATGCCCGTTGTAGTTTGAAGAACGACACCTGAGTCATACATACCACTTGCTGCCCTTTTAGGTCTGTCAGTAGTATACAACTTAGGATTCCCCTGCTCTACAAATTTAAAACTCACTGTTTGCCGCTTCTATTGCTGTTGGAACAACGACCGGACAAAAATCCGTCCGACCGATAGAGGCGCGACAAGCACCTCACAGCATCAGAGAACTGCAGGATCGTCATTCAATCCACCATTGGGCACCACATTGAACTAATAATTGATGAGCTAAACGAGCCAGCCTATGAAGAGGAAACTCGTGAGTTACCGAGATTCATCCCGCACATGTCGCAAATCAATTTAGCCACTTATGTGACTACCCGACTTCGCGAAATGTACCAAGAAGAAGACGTAGAACTCGACGTCTACCGGAATGGATATAGCGAGATATTCAGCAAGCTAATTTGCATCTTCACCGACTCGGATTTTCCCTTCAACCGCGAGCAACATCAATTAATCAGACAAGTGTGCCAAGCAACTAGATCTTTCGGAGGAGACCCTTGGGCTCATGATTTTGAAGAAGTGAAAACCGAATTCATGGCTTTAATCGCCTCGATAGGAAGAAACCACCCACAGCGTGAAATAGTTCGAACTTACACCTGCACTCGAATTGACCCTAACGGACCAGTCACAAGGGCAGTTCGATACATCTGCTATGGAGTGGCAATTCTCGACCGACTCGCCACTGATCACTTCAAAAGCTTCAGAATGCTATCCACCAACCCACCAACTCTCATTGCTGACATGATAGAGCAATTCCTACAGTACTATCCACCACGATACTCTCTACCAAGGAACCACAGTGACCACGCCACCACTACTGATGCATCAAGCATCATCTGAAGAAGAAAAGTACTAAGTCGAGCTCTCGACTTTAAAAGAGCGCTTCTCGGGAGGCAACCCGTGTTTGTTTTTACATTTCTGCAATTTTACTTTCCAAGAAGTGATGAAATCTCCGACTATCTTTCACACTCGGATCATACAAAGAATGCTCCATCCTGCAAGGAAGCATCAACAACCAAAGAATAGTATATCCGACGTGTTCACACTCACGAGACCAATCACAAGAAGACTTGATCAAAGAAGCATCAAAGAAGACAAAGACCGGCAGATGCAACCAAAAGAACACTGCAACTATCGGGGAGTACTTCTATGCTATCTCTTTCATTCGTTTTAAATATGTCATATCCATTATGCTTATCACTAAGTGTGGGATTCGAACCTAACACACACACTGGAAGAATAAGTCTTAGATGTTTAAAACCCTAAGTGTGGGATTTTACCCCATTCAGAGCTTAGTATAACATCGAGGACGATGTTCCCTTAAGTGTGGGATAGCAGTAGTTGCACTACTGTTAATTGGATAGTGGTATATACTTGATTCTAAATTGTTGCTCTTTATTAGACCTTGCTTCTCCATAAAAGTAAACAAAATTTTTCAAAACTAAGTTAAAAATATGTTGAAAATGAAAAATTTTAAGCGAAGAATGATTTACTTTGGGGAATAAGGATGAATAAAAATTCTTTTGAAAAATAGGTTTTAAAATCCCATAAAGAGCATCGCATGACTAAGCACACAACAACCCAATTTTCGATTCGTGAGGTATCTTGAGCCATATGAAAAGCATTCACTTTTAATGCTTCACTTTTTCGATTCTTGAGTGTGCCGATGTATGCGTTTAGAATCAGAACTTGCTCCTGTAATGCATTTCGAAGCCAAACTAGTGAGTAAAAAGGAGATCAAATCACATCATTCTTGAACCCATCCATACACCCAAAAATAAGTACGTTACCCCTTTACCTACTCAAAAACATCCCTCAAACTTCCTACAAAGTTCCAAAGATGAAAAAAGAGAAAAATCAAGGATATGACGTCAAAAGGATAGAAAAAGTCCCAAAAAAAATTCGAAGTAAAGAAAGTCAAATGGAGAAAGAAGACTCCGCCCAAAGTAGAAAAAAGGCGTCAATCCTCCCCAAAATTCAAAAATTCTCAGCTTTCCGCTTCACCAAAAAGAAAACCCAACAAAACCCCTCTCACATCACCAACATTCCACTCCAAAACCCTACATCACTTCCCTTAGAATGATTGTGGCTAGATCGACTTCACGCTCACCAAAAAGGTAACGAATTGATACTCGATCAAGCCTATGACGATAAACAATACATGACTGGCGTTCTGAGCGATTGATATAATAGAATAGGAAACCCTAAACACTTTGAGTGATTGGAGTGACCACCTGGAGAGGATAGCCTAGTCATGTATCAACGATCAATGATCAAAAGCATGCTCCTAAAGATTACAACATTGCTTTCTAAAATATCAAATATCTTTATTTTTCCAAAACCCCCTTTAGTAAAAAGTTCCCGTCTTAAAATATTTCATTATCTGCTTATCTTTAACCATGTTGAACGTTAGTTTGCTTGAGGACAAGCAAAGTTCTAAGTGTGGGATACTTGATATCGTGTAAAAAGTCACGTTTTTACTACTGATATCTCTCTCATTCTGGAACGATTCTTGGCATATTAACTCAAAAACAGCACAAATCAGTAACATTATGCCAAGAAGGTCAAAACGAGGTTGCACGATAAAAATCAAGTAAAACGGATGTGAAACGAAGATTCCACACACGTTTGAAGATTCAAGGCATAAAAACGAGATTTCAAGACCAAAGTGCCCTTCATCAACATCCATTATTTCCAAGATGTCCGTTTTCAAAATTCGGATCCAACAGAAGAAGAATCAACTGAAACGGGTAAAAAATGAAGATTTCGCGCCCGCCGGAAGATCCAAATGATCCAAACGCAATATCTGGAGCTAGGGACCTCATCTCAGGGCCTATCCTATGTCAAAATCTTCGGTTTTGATTTACGAATCCAACAAAAAAAGAATCAACTCAAACGGACGTATAACGAAGAAAACACGCACGAATCAAGAAACGAAGCAACAAACAACGCAACGGGGCGGGGGTGGGCCCACCGCCGCCGGCCACCAGCCCACCGCCGCCGGCTGGCCTCCCACCGCCGCCGGCCACCAGTGTCCCGCCTCGGTTTCCATTTTTGGTTACTTTTGGTACCCGGTGCGCCTACTTTTCGTGTTGTACGGTACCCGGTGCGCCTACTTTTCGTGTTGTACACACCAATTTTGGCAAGCTTTCTAACATGCACCTCATGGTGCTAATGTGAGCCAAAGCTCACCTATAAATAGGAGGCTTTAGGCTTCATTTCAAAATGTCCCATATGCGCTAGTCATATCACTTTCTTACTTTCTCATTCTACTTTCTTACTTTAAATTTAGCATTAGATTAGTTTATTACTTTGTTTAGAGTAGAAAGAAAGCTAGGAACGTGTTGTAATCTTTGGTGTACGCTTGGAGTTACGCTCATTAATTCAAGTCTATTCCTTCTCGCATATTAATCTCGGTTATCTCTATCCTTATCTATTTTAATAACATGTTTGCTTTAATTATGTTTGCGATCGTTATTACCATGATTAGCGAGTAGATTACTATTGTATTTGTTGTGATGTAGTTAGTATATAATTGTGGGATGACTTTGAATACGTCGTGAGATAATATGACGGCCCCTATTCGACTGATTACTCGGTATAGTATTGGAAATGCTTTTGAGCATAGTACAAATATATGGAAGCCAGTAACGACCGAAGGTAGTTGTATTATTGATCGACGTTATAAAATGGGAAACTTTGTGAACGGACTTATCTCGTGATTTTAAACCTAAAACTTATATTCGCCTTTCGATTAACAAACGTGATTGTAACCTTGTAAAGAGGAGTCGCGAACCTCAATACTCGGTCAATAGTTATCTGTGTAAAAACTATGTCTTTAATTGTAACGTCATGCAAGCATTATAAAATGCAATGTGATTACGTGGACTTGCCATGAGTATTGTACACCTCCAATCACAATATACTTATCATGTAAACATCGCGAAGCAATTAAACTCACAACGGAAACATTGGTAAACAATTAAATACGTTGTGAGCCACCATAGTATTTTCCAACATGGTCTGGGTTTAACTTTCTGCAAAAAGCCGTCAGCATTTTAATTAGTTGTTTTAGTTTAAATTAGATTAGATTAGGTAGGCTAAAGGCTAAATGACCATTTACGAAAACCTAGGGATTTGTTAATTGTATTGAGAAAGGCAAGTTTAAAATCCAACTTAAACCGATACTTTTTCTTAAAACCATGAAACCCTAAAGTAAGATACGCAAGAAACCCGAATGCTTTCCCTCGTTTATCCCGCTTAAATTTCATTGGTAGAAATTGATTAAATAAGTCCGGACACAAGTTCTAAGTTAGTTGTTTAATGGATTCATAATCATTGTGGTATTAAGAACGGCTAGACATGTTATGGACTTGCTACTCTGTTCCTTCGCCCACGAGCGAATACGTTCAATAATATGGGCCACTGACTCCCTCGCAGGAGAGTGTGGAGAGTTGAGCATTGTCTGTCTGGTCAGAATCATGATACCTTAGTTCCTCGTGACATATTAGTTGATAACCGACTAATAAGGAATCTATTGGTTATACCATAAGTTATTGAATCTCATAAGCAACCCGATTTAGTTAATCGTTTTCCCGTAAGAGTCATCATCCCAAAATTATTAACTAACGAACTCACAACAAATACTACTTTGCATTATCTGACATCTTATTACATTTTATTCGCTTATTTAGTTTACTTGATTAACTGAACCAAAACCCCCCAACGCACTCTTTTAAAATATTTACTAGAAAAGAAAGATTGATTGGATCACCTCCGTTTCAATTCAGTTTCTCTTTAAGAACGACTCTAGTTCCAACTTACCGCCTACTAACCTTTTGGTTCAGTACTAGTAAGTCACACTTAGACCCCAGCAATTATAAATTTTAAAACCACCCGTTGATAAACAGTCAACAGTAGGAAATGAGGATTTGCATGAATGTTAAGTGGTACATATGGTCAATAAAAATGATTACATTGCATGAAGAATGAGAGGGTGGGGTGGAGGTGGGTGGCCGACCCATAGGGGCCCCACAAAGGGTATTTTGGTCATTTCTCATTTCCCCTTTAATTAGTTACGTTCTCCGTTCGTTTACTCGATTGTTTAGACGTTTATTCGTACGTTAAATATTTTATACGCGTTTTTAAGTGACGACTTTTAATTTCGATATTTTCACTTGAAATATTTTATCTAGATGCTTGAAAACATTTATAAAAATGTTCCGTTTATTTATCGGCCTCGATTTACGTGCACGTTTTACGGAGGTTTAATCGCGTAACGTTTTAATTAGACGCTTTTCATTATTAACATCGAATGAGCTATTTTAAATGAAAGTTTTACTCTAAATGATATATTTTAAATTCTTAAAATATATTTTGGTTTTCGTTCGATTGTCGGGCACGTTCCGTGCATTTTCGTTGCGTTTGAGACGTTTTAGTCAAAACGTTTAGGTTTTTCGTGTATTATTTTAACAAAATAATAATAAGTGATAAATAACTTCTAAGAATAGATTAAAGTTATTTATAAAAATGTTTTCACCAAAGTCGTATAATTAGGCGGACTCCGTCCGGTTGTTTTGCGTAATTACAACTAATTACGTATGCGTAATATAAAACAATTACGGGGGTGTATATTCACATAAATATACAAATAGTTACAAGTAATTACAAGTATTTAGCCTAATACTAAACTAAACACGCGTAATTAGGGTTTCAAGTAGGATTATCAGTAACCCTAAATCGTCGGGTGTCACAAGTATTGGTTCGAATTGTTGAACACTATACGAGAATTAAATTTCTCACATAGTTTAAAATACGAATACTTAATTTATTTGTCCACATTACTCACGTACTTGAATCTGAATAAGAAATGATTATTGAAAACGAACATATGAATAGAGTTTTGGTGACGGATGTCACACATACAAGCTATGTTGGTTTAACTAGAACAAATGAATGACTAAAGTAATAGCTAAATAATTCACTTTCCATTTCAAGTTTATCTTTATTCATACCTCTTGTGAAATAAATCTTGGCGATCATCAAATGGGAGACCAGGTTTAAGATAAGAGGTGGCTAAACCTTAAGACATAATTGAATGATTCTGAGGGTTCTGTTTTGACCTGATCTATTTTGACAATCACCCTTTCACATTTGTAGCTTCAAAAATGATTCATATTAAACAAATATATATAATAAAAGCAGTATTGCTTATCATCACTCGTGAATTAGAATTTGGAGCTTGCCATTTATATGATCAACATAATCTGCATTAATTTCACTACACGATTATCACATCGATAACATCTTTGTTTCGTATGTTTAGCCTGACCTATCAACTAAACTATATTTTAATATTGAGTTTGTTTACCTTAAAGGTACATGCCAAAAAGATGAAGAGATAGATTATGATTAAATAATGGCTAGTCGGTCAGACATGCTGAATTATACCTTTGGTGAACAATGTAGAGCATGTTGGTAGAACAGGATTATTTACTGCATATGAGAGGATTACATGACTCACATACTTATAATCTCCCAAAGCATAACTCCTAGCACCCTTAGACTTACTCAATAACTGATTACAACTCTTAGTCTTAGGATACTTCAGTTATACTTTCACCATAAAAGACCATTAAACATAAAACATTAATTTTTGAATCATTATTCAACATTCCCCCTTGATTCAAAATCACATACCACGTACTCCTAACTGTGACATAAAGAACTGATGCTTGGCAAGGGGTAAAGATTTCGTGAAGATATCAGCCGTTTGCTCATTCGTACCACAGAACTTCAACTCGATTATCTTGTCAGCAACCAGCTTGCGAATAAAGTGATGTTGCACATCTATGTGCTTTGTCCTTCCATAAAAAGCAGGATTTTTCGCCATTGCAATAGTAGACATGTTGTCACAAAACAACTCTGTAGCTTCCTTTTGCTCATGATTAAAGTCAACAAGAATTTTCCTTAACCATAAAGCTTTTCATGCAGCTGAAGTTGCTGCTGCATACTCAGCTTCAGTTGACGACAAAGCAATCGTTTCTTGCTTCTTTGAGCTCCACGTTACAACACCGGAACCAAGGCTAAACACATTTCCAGAAGTGCTCTTTCGATCATCCAAACTTCCTTCCCAATCACTATCAGTAAACCCGATCAACTTGAAATCTGGCCCACGAGTGTACCAAATACCAAAATTAGTTGTACCAGCTACATAACGAATAATTCGTTTTACTGCTCCAAAATGTTGCTTCGTGGGACTATGCATAAACCTGGATACAATACTAACAGAAAATGCAATGTCGGGTCTGGTATGAGTTAAATAATTCAGTCCACCAACCATGCTTCTAAACAACTTTGCATCTGCTTTCTCGGTTCCATCTTCACGTTGTAACTTCTCATTGATGTTCATTGGTGTAGCTGCCACTTCACAATTGGACATGTGAAATTTCTTCAAAAGATCAGTAGCATATTTCTTTTGAGACACAAATATTCCATCTTTCTTCTGCACTACCTCAAGACCCAAGAAATAATTTAACAGACCCAAGTCTGTCATTTCGAATTTCTTCATCATGGAAGACTTGAATTCATCAATTAACTTCATAGAAGAACCCATATAAATCATGTCATCAACATAGAGACATACCATCAGAAAATCTCCATTGCCTTCTTTCTTCATAAAAACAGTAGGCTCACTTTCACTTCTTGCAAACCCATGATCCTCAAAGAACGATTCGATTTTGCTATACCAAGCACGTGGTGCTTGTTTTAACCCGTAAAGTGCCTTCCTTAACTTGTAAACTTTGTTTTCTTTACCACCAATAACAAAGCCCTGAGGTTGTGAAACATACACCTCTTCCACCAAGTCACCATTTAAAAAAGCAGATTTTACATCGAATTGATACACGGGTAATTTCATTTGTGCAACAAGAGCTAAAAATACTCTCACTGTTTCAAATCATGCAACAGGAGAAAACGTCTCGTCAAAATCAACTCCTTGTTCTTGTGAGTACCCTTTTGCTACAAGACGAGCTTTATGCTTTTGAATACTCCCATCAGTATTATATTTTGTTCGAAACACCCACTTCAGCCCCACAATGTTCTTGTCTTTAGGAGCATCAACCAACTCCCATGTTGAATTCTTCTCGATAGCCCGGATTTCCTCAAGCATAGCATCTTTCCAAACCTGATTTTTTGCTGCATCATCATAATTAGTAGGGTCTGAAATAAATAAAGAAAATTCACATGCTTCAGTTGTTTCATAAATTTCATCCAAGGAACGAAACTCTTCAGGTGATGAATCAGAAGATGACTTTGAGGAAGATGATTCCCCACTACTTGAAGACGTGCTTTTAGGTGTTCCAGGGCTGCTATTGGCAGGTGATGACTCTAAAGTTGGCTCTGTATCAACAGGAGCTTCATCATCAAATGAAACGGGTATTGCTTTACCATTGGTGTCAACACTCCAAGGCCAACTTGCTTCTTCATTAAACATGACATCTCGACAAACAACAATTTTGCCACTGATTGGATTATATAACCGATATGCTTTAGATTCCAAACTATAACCAATGAAGATATACTTTTCTGATTTTTTATCAAGTTTGTGACGAAACATTTTTACCAAAGCATACGCTATACATCCAAAGATTTTTAAGTGACTTATGTTTGGTATCAAGCCTCTCCATGCTTCATACGGTGTCATATTCAAGACTGCTTTTGTAGGAGAAAGATTAATAAGATAAACCGCTGTAGCCACCGCTTCAGCCCAAAAATGATCAGGTAACTTTTTCGAATTTAACATGCTTCTTGCCATCTCCATAACCGTTCTGTTCTTGCGTTCTGCGATTCCATTTTGCTCTGGTGTGTTTGGTGCGGTGAGCTCCCTACGAATGCCCTGTTGCTCACAAAAAATATCAAATTCTTTCGAGCAAAATTCACCTCCTCTGTCTGTTCGTAACACTTTTATAAAACAGCCACTTTGCTTCTCGACAAGTACTTTAAACTTCTTGAAATTATCGAATGCATCAGATTTCAGTTTTAGGAAATAAACCCAACACATTCTGCTATAATCATCGATAAAGAGAAGAAAATAATGATTACCATTCAGTGACTCGGTATTCATTGGGCTACACAGATCAGCGTGCACTAGCTCAAGAGGTTCAGAAGCTCTCCATGACTTTCCAACAGGAAATGTGTTTCGACTATGCTTTCCAAATACACAGGCCTCACAAAACTCTATATCATCGATGTTTGGCAGTCCCGACACCATGTTCTTGTTCTTCAATATTTTCAAGCCATTCAAATGAAAATGGCCATAACGTAAGTGCCATACATCAGATTCATTGCACCCTTTAATAACCAAAGCCTTTTTCTCTACCGATGAGACATCAAGTGGAAACATACGATTCTTAGTCATGCTGACTTTTGCTATGTCTTGGCCAGTTTTCTTATCATGAATAACACAACAATCATCATCAAAAGTAAGTTTTAACCCGCTACTCATCAACTGTCCAAGGCTTAACAGATTATGAGCAAGACTCGGTACAAATAGAACATCATGCAATAGTTTCTTTTTACCGGTACTCGTATGAAAAATAATTGTACCTTTTCCTTCAACTTGAATCTGCTTGTCGTCTCCAAGTCGAACGGTTGACTTCTTTGACCCATCAAAGTCGACAAATAAGGCACGTGAACTTGTCATGTGATTAGAACATGCACTGTCAACAAACCAAACATCATTAGGAACTGTACTATCATGAATATGCATCATGAATAGGGTCTCCTCATTATTTTTTTCCACATAGGTTGCGTGTTCTTCTCTTTGTTTGTCCCAACAGCTAGCTTCTTTATGGCCAAATCGCTTGCAATAATTACACTGAACAGAATTTCTTGAATTGGATTGCTTTGGATCTGATGATCGATCATGCCCTCTGCCTCTACCGCGTCCTCGACCATTAAATCCACTTCTTCCTCTTCCACGACCTCTGCCTCGACCTCCTGTATAATATGTTTTTTCTTTAGAAGACGAGTCTGCCTTTACTTGAAAAGCCTTCTCAACGACTTTTTCATGAGATCTACCAAGTCTGTCTTCATGGGCCAACAAGGAACTCATCAGTTCATCAAACGTGTAAGTTGACAGATCTTTAGTTTCTTCAATTGCAGCAACAACATGATCAAAGTTTGAAGTTAAACTTCTTAAAACCTTGCTCACGACAGTTTCACTAGACACATCTTCCCCGTAAGATTTCATCTGGTTCACAATTGCAGAGACCCGAGATAGATAATCTTGTACAGACTCTTTTTCTTTCATTGCTAACATTTCAAAATCTCGACGAAGGGTCTGCAATTTCACGGTGATAACCTTCATGTCTCCCATAAACTCTTGCCTAAGAATCTCCCAAGCTTGATGAGAGGTATTGGCAGAAGCAATTCGAGGAAATATTTCTTCATCCGGTGCAGATTGAATGAAAAACAAAGCCTTTGCATCCTTTTTGCGGTTGTCCCGTAATGCTTGATCAGGCACTTCTGGGTTGGGGTCAACAAACCCATTTTCCACCAAGTCCCACAGCTCTTGAGACTTGAACAAGGTTGCCATCTTCAAACTCCAAAGATGATATTTTTCACCTTTAAAAATTGGAATAAGGGCCTGAGATAAATTAGAGCCATTGATTGACATTATTTCTCCTGCGTGTGGAGATTAGAGAACCGAAACTTGGTTAAGCTCTGATACCACTTTTGTTGGTAGAACAGGATTATTTACTGCATATGAGAGGATTACATGACTCACATACTTATAATCTTCCAAAGCATAACTCCTAGCACCCTTAGACTTACTCAATAACTGATTACAACTCTTAGTCTTAGGATACTTCAGTTATACTTTCACCATAAAAGACCATTAAACATAAAACATTAATTTTTGAATCATTATTCAACAGAGCATGAGTTTGGATATGTCTTGGTTAATTTGAATATGGCGTGTTTAAAGCTCTCGAATCTTTGTTAACACATCCTATGGTGGTTATTGGTTGTTCTCCATGTTACCACACTCCTATAGAAAAGCACAAACATTCACATGATTACAACAAAATGATACCTATATTAAAATGGAGTTTGCATAAATATTATAATCAATCAAGCATAGATATTAAGTATCGTACCTCAGGTGAGGTAGCAGCCACCACTTCTTTCTTTTGTAATACCATGATTATCAAAGATAGCCTGCACACATACACTAATAGTTAAGCAGGATCTATTCAAAATACATAAAGAATAACATTTTAATGACATGTACAACCTTTAATTATAGTGGCAACTTACCTTGGCGTGACCAATATGCACCTGCATGGTCATAGTTGATGGAGTTGTTACACCTACAATATCAGGTTTGTAACTATATGAATCTTATTTATCAACAAACCTTCAAAATTTGAGCTACTAATTTGAAAAAATGAAACGTAAAATGTGGATCATAATCAAACCATATAACCAATCCATAAAACCTGCACACAATTTAACAATAAAGGTTAAACAATATACAAATTAATTTGTGCTAAAACTCCAAAATAAATACTAGGGGTTAGTGTTTGGGAATGCATCTAACTTGTACACGATATATATGGTGTGTACCTAACTTAGGTATGCTATTTTTAATGCATCACACTTTCAAAAAGTGTGTTTTAGTATATTTTGGTGATGTTTTGATGATGGGTCAAACTCTCCGGATGCCAAGTGGCACCTTAAAAGACCAACACATCAGCAAAATACATCGGGACCCCCTTTTTGATAATTCGATGAAAATATCAAACCTAACTAGGGTAAACACAATAAACATCAAATACAAGTTGGATGCATTCCCAGGCATTAACCCCTATATATGATGCCAATGATTTTTAATTTTTTAATTGTTTGCACATTAATTGGTTGTTTCTTTTTATATATTGATTACCAAGCGTAAACCTAATTAACAATAGAACACGTGAAGCTTCATCAGTCTTTCTTTTTTTGCACCTTTTGAATATCAATAATGATATAGGTATATCTAAGTATGCAACAAAATAATATTAAACAAATAGAGTAAGATTCAAATGAGTCCATGATTTTTGAGTGAGACTAAGGGAACCAATGATATCATGCCACATGTACAAAGAGAATGTTCCATACTACAAAACCCATTTACCCAAAACATCAATTATCTCACAAACGATAAATCAAAAAATCATGAAACTTGCACCATATTTTTCAGCGTTTTATCCTCTTCGATTTGCCGTCCCTCAAGGCATACTTTTGATAAAAAAGAAAAAAAATTTTGGTTTTTTGGTGGGTTTTATAAATTGTAACACATGTGTTAGTGATTGATTGTACATTTTATTTACGGTTATGGTTAGGGTTAGAGTTTAGGGTTATGATTTAGCAGGGTTCATGGTTTAGGGTTTAGATTTTAAGTTTTAGTAGGGTTTAGGGTTTATTAGGGTTTAGGGTTTAGTATGATTTAGGGTTTAGAGTTTTATAAAGCGTTTAGGGTTTAGGGTTTGGGGTTTAGGGGTTGGGTTTAGGGTTTAGGGTTTGGGTTTTGAGGTTTCGGGGGAGAAACCCCAAAACCCAAACCCTAAACCCTAACCCCTAAACCCCAAACCCTAAACCCTAAACGCAACACTCTAACACATGTGTTAGTAACATATGAAACCCACCAAAAAAATGAAAAAAAAAAAAAATTCGTCGGAAGTATGCCTTGAGGGACGGCAAATCGAAGAGGATAAAACGCTGAAAAATATGGTGCAAGTTTCATGATTTTTCGATTTGTCGTTTGTGAGATAATTGATGTTTGGGGTAAATGGGTTTTGTAGTATGGAACATTCTCTTTGTACATGTGGCATGATATCATTGGTTCCCTTAGTCTCATACAAATTTTTAGTCTCATTTGAACCTCACCCTAAACAAATAATTAAACAAAAACAAAAGGTGGAGTAATACATCAAAATAGTGTTACTATATGACGTATATACTATAACCAGTTGATAAAAAAAATTAAAAATAAGTTTTATATAAATGGGTTGAAACTGACACCTCACATACTAACCTAAGATCCCAGCCAGGAGTTCCCAAATATTTTTCCATTGGTACGAATTGAAGCTCCAGCTACGCCAGGTCGCTCCAAAGTTATTTATTTATTCACCATACAAGATGTAACACCCCAAAATCTGAAAGTATAATTGTGATAAATAAATTAATAGTCGTTTTAAACTTTTAAATGTTGTAAGAAAAATAAAGAGTTGAAATCGCGAATGGTTTTTGAGTTCCAGACAATAGGTCTGAAAAGGGGACCAAATTAGTACCAATATATACATATATATACATACATATATATATACATATATATACATACACATATATATATATATATATATATATATATATATATATATATATATATATATATATATATATATATATATATATATATATATCTATATATATATATATATATATATATATATATGTATATATATATATATATCTATATATATATATATATGTATAGATATATACATATATATATACATATATACATATATATATACATCTATACATATATATATATATATATATATATATATATAGATATATATATATATATATATGTATAGATGTATATATATATATATATGTATAGATGTATATATATATATGTATAGATGTATAGATATATATATATACATATATACATATATATATATACATCTATACATATATATATATATACATATATATGTATATATATATATATATGTATATATTATATATATATATATATATATATACATATACATATATACATATATATACATACATATGTCCTTATCCCTTAAAATTTCTCAAACCTTCTCTTTATATATATATATATATATATATATATATATATATATATATATATATATATATATATATATATATATATATACATATACATATATACATATATATACATACATATGTCCTTATCCCTTAAAATTTCTCAAACCTTCTCTTTATATATATATATATATATATATATATATATATATATATATATATATATAGAGGTGTACATCCTTATCCCTTAAAATTTCTCAAACCTTCTCAAAATAAAAAGAACCACGTTTCGTCCCTGTGGCTTTTGGCGATTCAAACCAGGAGCAAGAAACGTCAAACAAATTCTAACTCTCAATCTTTCTCACTTTGACATTCAAGCAGTTAGCTCGTCTTCTCCATCCTTGTTTCCTTCTCAAATGGTAAGTAAGTTTAATTTCCTTTTTATTTAACCTAAAATGTTGATTTTGGTGGAATTGAGATAGGTTAGTGATGTAATATGAAATTAGAACTAGTAAGAGATTTGGTTGATGTTTATTAGTCGATTATTGATGCTGAGGAAACTGTTAATATACTGTTGTGAAATGAAATCCCGAGCTGCCATGACTGAGCTGGTATTAGAATTGAGTTCGCAGGGTCTGTGAAAGCTAAGAATAGCGACACGATCTTGGTGATTTCGCGACACGAATTGGACCAAGACGCGACGCGATTAGGGGTTAGTGGCGACTTGATTCGGGGTTAGTGGCAACGCGATTATTAATTAACCCAGAATCAGTTTGTAGTTTCCATTGAATTGAATGACTATTAATATTACAATGTAAGCAGAAGTATATTGTTGCTGTAAAAATCATGATGGATAAGAAATTAGAGATGGGATCACTAAAGTATGGCTTTTTTAAAAAGAATGGAAGAACCAATCAAATTTCACCATTCTCATTAAAGGTGGAGGGGTATTCCAGTCATTTACAAATTACTCCAGCAAAAAAGGAAACCAAATAACATAATAATCCTCAGATATGTACAGAACAAATTCACGCATAAACTTTTAGGGTTTTACATCTCACGATTGAAGAATCTATGGTTTCGGAGTTCAAAATCGAGTGAATAAACGAGCAATTGAATAAACAAAGACTCAGATTCAACGTACAAACATCGCATTACAGGTTATTTGCTGAGATCGGACGGTTTTTAGGGTTTCTACACTCGCACTTGAAGAATCTATGATTTCTGAGTTCAAAATCGAGTGAACAAACGAGCAAGTGAAGAAACAACGATTGAGGTTGAACGTATGAACATCACATTACAGGTAATTTGCTCAGATTTCATAAAAAGATCTCATGAATAGAGCTGCAATATCTGGTGATTCAAAGTTTTATTTCATCAAATTGAAGCTCTAAAATTAATGTGATATTATGTTATTTGTGATTTCTGATATCTAATCATATATATTTTCGCTTCTATAGAACTATTGGTAAACAAAAAAAAAATGGTAGAATTCAAAGAATACACAGAATCTCGGGATGAGGAGCATATTAAAGATGAGCCTTTTGAAGAGAATGCTCTACAGGTGACTTCAGAAAAATATATTGCAGCATAACTTGTGATGATATGTTTATAACACACGTGTTTATGATTTTCTGTTAAACACATATGTTACTGAGATAAACACATGTCTTAGTGTTAATAACACATATGTTACGATTAATAAAACTCTTGTATTAACACATCGTGAATATCTAAATAACATATGTGTTATTGATAATAACACATGTGTTATTATCGCAAAATATGATGTCACTGTGTTAAAAAGCACATGTGATTGCAAATATTTGATAACATATGTGTTAGTAGTTAAAACACGTGTGTTAGTAATTATAGCACATTTATAAATAGTTATAACACATGTGACATACAGTTCCATCTTGTTTATTTATAGAGAAATTGCACGGGATTGAAAAGCACAATGTTGTTGAAATACAAAATCCTGAAGTGTCACGATACAAAGGTTGTGCAAATGATGGACGGTTGCAGAGTATACAACAGAAAGAGAAGGCAAAAAAGAAGAAAGCAGTAAAGCCTAAAACGTGCGGAATATGTGGAATGACGGACCATAACAGGCGGTCATGTATAAGGAAGCAAGAAGAGGCGAAAGCAAAGAGAATAGCAAAAGAAAAAGAAGCACAAAATATTGAAAATGAAAATTAAAATACATTGACAGTGGTACTTTCATTACATGTGATTATTAGTTACATATGATACAAATTTTAGAATTGATAGCATTTGATATTACTTAATCAAACATTAGCTTCTCATTTAACTTGTGTTTTTTAAGAATATGTTGTGTTGATAACACATTTGTTGTGTTGTGTTTTCTTGTCACATGAGTTAATTTATCATAACACATGTGTTGTTTGTTTAGCACAACACGATATATTACAAACACGTGTGGTATTTCTCTGTAACACATGTGTTTAAGTCAGTAACACATATGTTAATTCTCCATAACACATGTGTTAATTCTACATTTTAGATTACTATATAAAATGGGTTAAACCACTGTAAAGATATGGTCACCACAAATGCAGTTGTTAATTTTGTGAACATGTAACACATGTGTTGTGTTGTGTTTTCTTGTCACATGAGTTAATTAATCATAACACATATTTGTTTGTTTAGTACAACACGATATATTACAAACACATGTGGTAGTTCTCTGTAACACATGCGTTTAAGTCAGTAACACATATGTTTATTCTCCATAACACATGTGTTAATTCTCCATAACATGTGTGTTAATTCTACATTTTAGATTACTATATAAAATGGGTTAAACCACTGTAAAGATATAGTCACCACAAATGCAGTTTTTAATTTTGTGAATATGTAACACATGTGTTGTGTTCATGTAACACATGTGTTGTATTTCATTTTGTTGTCACATGAGTTAATTCATCATAACACATGTGTTGTTTTTTTAGCACAACACGATATATTACAAACACATGTGGTATTTCTCTGTAACACATGTGTTTAAGTCACTAACACATGTGTTAAATCAGTATAACACATGTGTTAATTCTTCATAACACATGTGTTAATTCTACATTTTAGTGTGACTACATAAAATGGGTTAAACCACTGTAAAAATATAGTCACCACAAATAGTGTTGTTAATTTTATCACCACAAATATAGTTGTTAATTTTGTGAACATGTAACACATGTGTTGTGTTCATGTAACACATGTGTTATGAACATAGTGTTATAGCCAAGTAATTGTGCCAGTCACCACGTAACACAAAGTGTAAATTTTCTAAAAAACATATGTAAATTTTCTATAACACATGTATTAATTAGTAATAACACATGTGTTAAATAACAAATAACATAAGTGTTATATAACAATAAAACTGGTTTGGTTCACGTCACATTTAACACATGTGTTGTTAACCAATAACACATGTGTTAATATGATATAACACATGTGTTGTGAGCATATAACACACATGTTCACTCACTAACATATGGATTAAGTCACAATAACACATGTGTTGTACAGTACAAATACTTGAAAAATGTGTTGGAAATAATATGAAGCTAAAGAAAAAAATATTTGGACAAACTCTAAAATTAGTCAAAATATATAATATCCACATCATTAAACTATTATGCCCAAAAGAGATCAACATCAGAACAATATTCTCCCCCAAAATAGATCCACATCAGAACAATATTCCCCCCAAAATAGTTATCAACAACTAGTTACACAACATACTTGTAAACAAAAGACCTACCAACGATAACCAGAATCTAAACTCCTAAAACTACTCAAACTTCATTTTGACAATTATCATTTTCATACCGTTTCTTGATACCACACTTGATCACCTCCCTAACTTCAGCTTTGTCATACAAATGGTCAAACTGGTCAGCAAGATCGTGAACTTTCTTAGAATGCATATTAACCTCGTGAAGCAACATCTTGGCAGCATACTTGATCCTCAGGCGAAGAAGCTAAATCTTTAAAGACTTCAGGTTCTTTATAGGAACATCCTCTTTGTCATCAGTTGAAAGCTTTCTCTTCGCAGTCGTTTGCTTCACGTGTTCAGAAATGTTGACCTTTGTAAAAACTTTATAATTCTTTATATTCATAAGATCTACTTTCGGTGATGGGTTAGGAGAAAGCCTAGAAGCTGATGCCTTTGTAAGCTTCTTTTCTGAAGATTTTTCACCAACAGGTTCTGAATCCAACTTATCTTTTATAGGCAACTCCATCTTTGATTTCTTCCTAACAATGGGAGGCTTGGGATCTGGAATAATAAACAGAGCAAATGTGTTATAACATACACACAAATAATAAAAACTCAAAACAAAAAACAACTAAACGAGCATAACACATTTGTAGTAACAACATAACAAAATAGAAACTAAAAACAAGTAAAAAAACAATGAATAAATAACAACACATATGTTATAAGAAAGGGGTTGTTAAAAAAAACCTATACCTTGAACATCAACATTTTTTTACCCCTTTTATAATAAAGCTTAAGAGGACTTCCCTTCAAAAAAGGCAACGAACTAATAACTGAAATTATAAAGCGTTAAAAAAACATAGCATGACTTAAAAACAAGAATACCGTATTCAAAAACACAGTTGAAAAATCTGACCTCCAAGAGACGATGAAACACTAGCATCGGTAGGTTAAACAAAATCAGCATCATGATCACCTATATTATGATTTAAGATAACAGTTCATAAACACATGTGTTTTGTCTTGCTTTCTGATCTTTTTTTTTTATCTCTTTTAATGGTCTCTATTTTAATAAAGTCAAAAAATAAACTAATCTCTCTTATACGATTTAAGCAACTGATCATGTGTATTGATAAACTTACAAGAGAGATCATATCTCAAACAAACCCAACAACAAAAGGTTGTACATCCTGCAGTAAAATTTGTACTACTAGTTGAGGCATTTTGTCAAACAGTTGGTGGACATACATGCTTTTAGCTAATTTCAGTCATCAAAATAACAGTATACAAATGAATTACGCAAAAAAATCACATCATAACAGGAATACAATCATATACAGTTAACAAAAAACATAATAAAATGAGTTAATCATTACTTACCAAGAGGCTTCGGTTGCAATGGAACCGCGACACTAGGATCTTTAGCATCCTTTCTCATTGCACGTTCGGCCTGAAGATCCATGAATAATACATAAAAAACGTATAACACTAGTAAAACTAGGGTTTACTGATTAGGGGGAAAAGTTGATGAAAATAGAAATTTCACGGATCAAATCGAACGTACGAGTGAGGAGATCATGAAAATCGAAAAGGAATGAGCTGAATCAAAGAAAAAGAAACGTAATAAGTAGATTTGAATGAGTTAGGGAATGTGTGTTCATACAGAGAAGAGAGTGAGATACTGGTGAGAATGAGAATGAACGGGATGAGTGATACGTGGTTGGTATTATTTTTATGTGAAATTACACATTTACCCCTCCGCCCAAAATAAAGATATGTTTCATTTTTTCAATTAAAAAATGCTGGAAATATTTTGGACCATTGATCTTTGATGATCTAATGGCTATAATGCATTCTCCCATACTTTTAATAAACCTTGTACTTCCTTGATCTTTTCTCTAAGAAATTAAACAGAAATATAAGTGTAAACCCATGAGTCGATTAATTATTAGAAATATGTTTTAAACGAATCACTTAAGTTATTTATAACTAATTGAAGCACGGTTTGACTAAGTAATTGATAATTAAACGAATGTGCCTAAAGTGATAATTGAAGTAACGAAAGGTAGTTAGAACCTTTAAATTGAATAGAGATCAAATGATCAAACGTTGAGTTGTATATGACCTGTTAACCATATGATTTAACCAATTCTTAAAAGAATATGTATGCTTTAGTTTAGTTCTTAACTAATAGACTCTAGTAGAGATCCGAATGACTAACCACCTAAGTTGATGTCCTTGTTGCGAGTAGATTATGATCAAACTATAAAAATTATAATTGAAATGTTTAGAGTGATGATTATAATGACGAAAGTTAAGAGACTTATGAGGTTATAAAAAGGCATTATGTAATTAAGTAGTTGACCCATTCTATGGATCACAAACTACGTGTATGATTGATCAAGTGTGATAGTTATTATCTACTAAATGTGTATATGATAAACAATAATTAGCATGAATAAACCTTATATCAATGGGATTAAAGTTAAAGTTATGGAATGAATTGATAAAATATAATATTGTTTGTAATCTATGTTATGTGCCTATGTGATTAGGTAATAAAGAAGCTGGAAGTATTACAAGTAAATCGTTTAAGTCCTTGCCAGGTAAGTTTCGGATTACATGATCATGGTGCCAGGAATGATCGCGGTCATTTGCTAGTGGTTTTATGCAAGTAATGGTTGCGGCCATAGGCTTGTGTG
Source organism: Helichrysum umbraculigerum (assembly GCA_949592205.1). Classification (NCBI taxonomy): domain Eukaryota; kingdom Viridiplantae; phylum Streptophyta; class Magnoliopsida; order Asterales; family Asteraceae; genus Helichrysum; species Helichrysum umbraculigerum. Next base: position 38,367,766 of record CATIUR010000001.1, read on the forward strand.
ATTGCTAGTAGTATACGACTAACATGGTAGTTGAGGATCCTTAGCTAATAAAAATAATGACATGTGATTTGACTCCGTTACTTACTAAGCATTGTGCTTACGGTTGAATATATATAAACGTTTTTAGGTGATTCGCTTGGATGGAAGGGAGACTTGGGTAGGAGTATATTGGAAGCTTACATTCTGGTCAGATGAGCTTCTCTTCTTTTAAATTATCGCTGTGGTGACATTTGTATAAATCGCCCAAGTATTGTAAACTTATGTATTGTGTCTTTTGCCAAAGGTAAACATTGTATTAATATGTGATGACATTGTAAAGTTAAACACACAAACTCATGATTGTGGATACTTTAATGTCAAAGGAGATTAAATATAAAAATGTCAATGTTTTTGTCAGATGTACAAGATGATATTAATTTCAGAAGGGACCTATAACAATAAATTATATTTTAAAGGTTATGATTTTATAAAGTGTAAATCGGGGCGTTTCACAAGAACCCTACGGATGACCAAAAGAAGTTATCTAAAGAAGCAAACTTGCAGTGTAGGTGAGCAGAGAACCCGTAAGGAGGTTTTAATTTTTCTAGCAACTCTGCAGCAAGTTTACTAACCAAAGTTCTTGCTTGAATCTTAAAAATTAGTAATTTAACATGGTTAATATTCAATACTAGAATAAATATTAAGCTATCGACAACAATATATGAAACATAATTCAGTTACCTCCTGCTCAAAATAAGGCTCAGTGCAGACAAGATTCTCCAGTTTCCATGATCGGTAATCCCAAGGGGCCAATCATGTGAGACAAATATTGTTGAAAAATTTAGTGAAACCATGTGAGTTTTCACTAACTTTGGACACATAATTTTATATGTATGTGTAGTACATATAAATATTTGTTTACATATTTGGGTCCTCCTTGATGAGAGCTTCGATACAAGATATTATGTGTCCAAATCAGAGTTAATATGAATGAGATATCGATTCACAAAGTAAGACATTTGATGTATAGTTTGGTGGGTTTGAATTTGTCCCACATCGGTGGGTGAACCAAACCTAAATGTACCAACCAAACTATAAATAGAGGTGTCTATGCTCTTTTCAAAAATACACAAAAATACAACCCTTTTTCATTAAAGGAGATACAATTATTCTCCGATGAAATCTCGGGCAGTGAGTCAAATCCGGCAGTACAAGCTGCTTCGACCGTTGTACCTTGGGAAACAGACGACGTGTAGACGGCGAATCTGTTTTAAGAGAACTGTGTCCAGCACATGCCTCGGTCTTCTTCAAATAAGTTTTCGGGACGTACCGATCTTCTTAAGATAAGTTTCTTTTACTTATTTCTTATGTTTTATTGTTTCTTATTATTTGTTTTCTGTTATTTATTATTATTTATATTTGTAGTTGTAGTATTAAATTAGAATTGCTACATTTGTAATTCTATTATATACTTTTTATAATTAATAATAATTAAACTATATTCGGGTACATATATTTTTACCTACAAACTTAAAACAGATTCTGATATAATCGTTACCCGAATAGAATTGATGGAAACCTTGTTGAGTTTCTTTTATCGTAAGAAACAATTTAAGGATTGATTCTTTAAAATATAATTTTGTTACTCTACGATGGAAAGCAAATAAAAATACAAATATAGGTAACACCGATTGGTACTTGTGATTTTGTATTGAATTAATTTCTATAAAAGATGAGTACAAACCATAATGTATATTTATACTCATGCGTGTCTGGTATTAAGGGAATATATCTTGTGAAAGTTTTATCAAATTCATTAGCACTTTATTGGAATACATTACCGAAATCCTTTTATGAAACGAAAAGAACGTAACTAAACTTTAATGTATTGTGATTTGAGAATCCCAATTTATATGCATGTATTGATATATTAATGATTCGATTTTGAATCAACACTTAAATTGCATGACGGAATGGGTTATATCCTTTTGTTGTCATTATTTATATATAGTTTAAGTTTTCTTAAAAAGTGATCACATGAGATGACACCCTTGAACGTTTCTTATGGATTATATGGCTACGAGAATTGCCGAATGCTCTCAATCGAGCACAATTAGAAATTTGGGATTGGTTTGCAACTCATGTTTGAAATTTGTAAAGACTTTTAGGCTCACTGGGATCCTATCAATGTTGATTGTTATAGCTTGTTTGTGGTATGTGGCTTCACTTTATGCTTATGCTTTCTGGCTTCATAAAACTGCTCATGTTTTATGAGCCGAAATTGTGCAAGGCAATACATGCGGAAAGAACAATATTTGTTTTCAAATTACAAAACTATATATGTTAGTTTTCCAATACTTTAGACCGATCAAAACCATGTGTTGATAGTTGCTTCTGTCGATCGAATCCGACCGTGTTGGTTGTTGGCTTGTTGCTTCGTTAGAACAATGATATTTCAAAATATTGTCATTGTTTAAAGCTTTTGTATAAATGAGGTAAATAATTATTTGTTTACCGAAGGTATTGCTAAAGCAAATACTATGGTTTTATATGGTATGTGTGAAATTAGTTTTAATAAACCTGTATTTACATACAGTAAACATATTGGTAATATATATATATATATATATATATATATATATATATATATATATATATATATATATATATATATATGAATTGGCATGTTGATATAATGATTGTATATCATAGATGTAACAAACAAAACAGACTGTTTTGGAATATACATTTTATTCTAAACATTTGATTTAGTGAGTTGTTGGTTTTTGAATATTTATTATTCCAGTCGAAAGGTTTACCTCCTTTAATTTTGAAAAAATGGTCAACGTATGTTGTAAACGGCCTACTACTCAAGATAGAAGTAGTTTGTTAGCCGTTTAGTAAAAGTTTAGAACAAGTTTGTTGATTGTTCTAACTTTTGTAATGGGAGGTGGATTTGAGCCAATGGATGTCGAGAGCACCCATTGGGGTTATAGACCACAAATGGCCGTTATTTGAACTATATCATGGATGTAGTTTCATTTATATATCATGAATGTATAAACATGATACTGTAGTTGTTGATGGATGGTTTTTGATCTCGGGAGTACCGAAGTTGTAACCACCAAGCGATAAAGCTACTCTGGAAATCATCTCAAGATATTTCTCTCCGGGTAGAGAGAGACCTGATAGAGGATGGTTTGTAATTTTTGGGGGCAACTGATGTGTGTAGTTTTGGATCTAGTTTTATTGACTATCAAGCCCTTTAGAAAAACTTGGCAATTATAGATGGCCATCGTACACAAGTTGTCAGAGTTAAAACAATGGAACTTAAAGTTCTACCGGGTATACTTTAACATTGAAAGGTGTCCTTCATCTTCCTTTGATTACGAAGGGAATTATATATGTTAACAATTTAGCTGCAGATGGCTACTTCATACTTCTGATAATGGATTTATTATCAAAGGCAAAAATGGACATTTATGATTTTGCCAGAAGAAGTATTGTTGGAGTATTGTTTCTAATGGAGTTAGCCAAAGGACATAACTGTGGTGATAAAACACCTACTTTTGATGATGATGATGATGATGAAAATGACATATCTGATGATGATTTCATAAAGGTGTTGAACACGTCAGGTGACGGAGAGGTGATACAAATATCGGATGATGATGATGATGATGATGATGATGATGATGATGATGATGATGGCCGGTGATGACATCTTTTATCATTTCTGATAATGAGGATTTAGAGTTGAACTAGTTTCTCTCTAGTTTTGTCTAGGTCTTCATTATGTATCCGTTACATTATTATCTAATAACATTTGGATTTTGTGTTTCTTTATTTGAATTAATGGGTTACTAAATTATTTTAGAACCTAAAGTATTTTTGTATCTTTTGGTAGCATTTTATGTAAGTCCCTAGTTCTAGGATCGATAACTTCGTTATCTGTAGTATTAAGGTGCGGAATCCCTTAATACGGTGTTATCTTACTAACAACGAATAAGTTCGCGTTTATACGATTATTAACTAATAAGTTTGCCTTAAACGTATACCGTCAAAGCCTAGCCGTTAGTCTATGGTTTATTATTCTCTGGAAACCTGAAATCGCAGGTCAGAAAATCGAATGCAAAAGTTCTTCAAAAGTTATATTTTTCACGGCTTGAAAAACAATATATATATCTCGTCTCAACTCGCAGCCACTGGGCCTGCGAGTTGACTCGACTCGTTCTGTAAGCCCAAGCCCAGTATGACTTCGGCTCGCTATGCTTATTCTGCGGGTTCAGATCTCATCTCACAGCTCAACTCGCTGCGACTTGAAATCTCGACTCGCCAAGCTTATTTATTTCATTTTCGATATTCGTCTAATACTTTAACACATTTAATATATTTAACGAATATTAATAACAAAACAAATATTCATTTACAAATCTAAACCAATATACAAACAAGATAATAATTACACCAGTCATATTTCAAGCTAGATCTGTTGTCACAAACTATGTTTCAACAGACTCCCCCTTGACAATAGCTCTAGCGTCTTTATCTTCACGCTTGTCTTTGATCTTCATTTGTAAATTCTGCTCCCAGCATGTATCTTCATCCTAATACAAGTCTTTACCATCATTTGATAATCTCGTGCTAAGTCACCCCATGCAATAGTCGTAAAAATCCTGTTCTCGTTTAACTTCAACAGATCTTTTCTCGACATATTCATCAAGTGACGATGGTCATAAACTCTGAAGATCTCACACTCACCACCATCAACTTCATCATCAGCTATAACCATGACAGCTTCTCCAGTCTCTAAATCCACGTGCCATCTCTTCATATTTCCCAGAATATCCTGTGGCATTGTCTTCAGTGGAATCTGTTGTACACAATTAACAGCTGGATAAACCTTCTTTCTCCTTTTTCTTCCAGTCCTTTGACTTCGTTCCTTCAATTTGATTGTCTTTCCATTCCTTGGCTTAATCTTATCAAACTTCTTTGTTCTAACCTCAGTTCTGATTATTCTTTCAACATAATTAGCATAATCATCATCACTCGGGTTGTTCAACTCTAATCTAGCCAAGTCCATAATTCCAAATCTTGGTAACGAACTAAACACTGCAAGCTTCTTCTCAAAATATTGAACTCCGTCAAACCTTTTGATAGCAAAAAACTTCAGCTCTGAGTCAAAGTACCATCCAATAATCCCTTTACGTGCTTCACGTTTTCCCGTAATGTCTACTTCTGAAACTCCAATCTTCTTCTTCTTTTGTTTTGGAAGTTTCCTAAGAAAAACAGCTGGATTCTTGGTAGGAATCATAACGTCATCTTCTGAATCAGTTGAGTCATCAATCTCTTCATCTATATCGACAACCGTTGGACCTTCATCATTTTCAATAATAACTTCTGTCCTAGATGGGCTCACATGGTGTTCATCTATATTTGCATCTGGATCTACACCCATGTCTTGCACAATCTCAGGTACAGCAGTCCAATCAGTAGGTGGTTGAAACTCCCCTTCTTCAAGATCAAAATCAATTTCTTCGTATATCTCATCCAAAATATCATCTTCTGAATCTGATAGATCAAGCATTTCCAATCCTAGAGAAAAACATAAATACAAATATATTAATAATTTTAATTCTTCATTGATTTCCCTGAACCAATCTAAGAATTTCTTTATTAATCCTTTTGTATTGTTAAACCTAATAATATAAACGCATTCTATATAACCTTTAAATCTCTTATTGATTACCCTGAATCAAACTAAGATTTCTAAAGTCTTATGTCAAACACTTAGTAAATATTAATTAAATTTAAACTCTAATGTCTTGTGAACAATCACCAAACATTCATGTTTACCATTAATTAACTTATATAATTTCCAAGACTTAATTGAACTGTTATATTATCAAAAAACTTAACTTTCAATTATATCTTTAAATTATATATCATTTACCTAGTTATCACATTTTTAACTTGTCAGTTATACTAACTCTCAAGTCTAAAATGCATATGTTATATAAAAATTTTGACCGCCGATATTAATCGGAACACGCCGCTCGACTACTCAATGAGTCGGAAGTCTTTCGATCACTATTTTATCTTAACATATATCAAATTATATATAAACTTAAATTACATGAAACATATTTTACTTAAAATAATAATAATCTTAAGCCGAATATATTTACACAATAATATTAAGTTCACATTTGTTCAGTACAAATTATTACAAATACTACAATACTATGCTAATACTAAGCTATCTTACCAGCTTCAGTATCAACCGGTACGGTCTTATCTGCATTTGTACCTTCTCCAGAACCACTCGCTTCTGCACCAGACTCCCCCTGAATTGTAGCTTGCTCACCAGTCTTTGAAGGACCGGTATGCTCACCACTCGATGCATTGGGATCATCGTCCTTGTCAGAGTCTTTCTTCTTTCTCAGCTCATCCTGCTCGCACGACTCTAAGTATACCAATACCTCCCCTTGAGCAGACTGTCCTGAATTAACTCGTAGCACCAACTGTTCCAAGTTATCAAGCTTCAGTCGCTGGGTGTTGAAATCATCAAGCAATGTATTATGAGTCTGCAGCAGTGTCTTGTAAGCTTGACTCTGTTGAAGCACTTGCTGGCCAAGAGTAAGATTGTTCACAAACAACTCTGGAACCCTCGATACAACCTTCTTTAACTCCCTCACTTTCGACTCTAAGGATGTAATCCTTTCAGCATCAGTCATAGGAGTAATGGGAATGATCGTCGGACCAGGTGGTGTCAGCGAAGCAACATGTGACTCAAATGTACGCGGTGGAAGTGGCTGAGTCAAAGCTGTCGTAAAAAGATCAGCTGTAAACGTGCTTGCTGTAGTAGTCGGAATCGGCTCCGAACGTATTAAGTCAACAATCTCCTAAAAACATTAGACAAAAATTAAATAAGTAATTGTTACATATTACTCTGTCTCAGTCTCTAATTAATTTTGTAATACTTGTAGTACTAAACGTATATCTCTTACCTCAGCAGGTACAGACATTCGTTCAGACTCTACCGATATCACTGTCTTGACCTGCGGTGTATCCTGAGTAACTGTCACAGAATTAACTGTCTCAGTTTAACTCCTGATAAACAACAAGTTAAGATTATCTAACTTTGTATAATACTAACCTTCTCTAATGGTTAAGGTCCTCGACCGTTTCCTCAAAGGAGTTTCAAACTCCTCAGGACCTTCCTCCAAGATACTCTTACCCTTTCTCTTCTTCTCAGAAAGAGAAATAGATGGAGGAGGAGAAGGAGTATTTTCAGAATCATCATTTGAAGCCGTCTCACCATCACGACCTCCAGATGAACCAACAGGATCCTAAATTTTGAATATATTAAACATTTATGATTAACGTAAAGCTCTATCATACAAGTTCTATATATTTAAGATTAATCAGATATAATACCTTAACCGGTACAACAACTGATACATCTTGCTGTCTCTGCTCCCCCTCAGGTCTTGCAACCTCTGGGTTCACAGCCTCAGCTTCAGCTTCCTGTTCATATAATGATATATATATTTTATAATCAGAAATATTATCCGATCAACTAAATATCTATAGCATTATCTTTATATAATAATATTATACTATAATATTTAATAATTACATCGAATATCTAAATATCTATATTATTATATAATTGATATAATACATGTCCAGGTGCAATAGCAAAGACCTGATCGATTTCCCTCAGTTCGGGATCTTGTGCTTCATCATTCTGACTTAGCACCTCCTGCACCACTTGTGCAGCAACATCAGCATCAACCTGTTGACCTGGCTGATCTGCCTGTATCAAAACATCTTCAAGCAGTGCCTGTGGCTCAGGTAGTGGAACCACAGCAGCAGCAGCAGGCTCAGGTACAACTACATCAGCAGCAGCAACAGCAGCACCAACATCATTCCAACCATGATTTGGAGGCGTCACATAGGCAGGATCAACAATATAGCCAAAAAGATCACGGATCTCCGGCTTGACATATTCCTCTCGCTGAATAGTCTGCTGGAACATCACGTTGTATCCTTTGAGCGCGATAGTATCTACGCGTAAGTGCGGCTCAGGGATAACAATATCCGGAAGACGAGCAAGGATAATCATCATACAGAACCTCAGGTAGATCATAAAACGTGATCTGACAGAACCCGAAATCTGCCTAGCCATCTCGCAAAAAATCGAATCACAAAAACTGTATGGTTTATTGTAAACCAGTGACAGTACTGCCGATACAAGAGCAGGGCTTAACTCATCAAAACCGCCCTTCTTCGGTCCAAAAACAGTGACAATAACGTGCCACAAGAATCTCCATTGGCCGATAAGTAGAGCCTTAAGGAACTGTCGTCCTCTACGCTCACCCGTATAGCCCATACGACTTAGTGCACCCTCAATAAAATCACTTGAGTACTCAGTAGGACCATCTTCTTGGTCTACTGTACCCAGATGCAAAATCTGACGAAGGTCAGAAGCTGTAAATGCAATCGGTTGCTGGTTAACTGTTGCTCGAATGACCGGTGGATTGACCGTCTCGTCATACTGAATATCCCTCCAAAAATCGTTCAGTATCGATAGAGAGATCGGTGGACACTCTGTAATCGCATATCTAATGCGTGAACGTGCGAAAAATGTAAGGACTTGAGCTACTTGTCTAGCTCCCTTGACCGCAAGATTTAGATCCACAATAATATTGTGACCTTTATCAAACTGTCTAGCCATATCTGCATAATAACACAAATACCAATAACAATTAATGCACGTTAATTACAATAAATAAATTTTAAACTATTATGTATATATGAATTAAAATTCATCAAACATCTTAGTTCTAAATTTAGAATATATAACTTGTTACATAATTGTCTCAAGTCGTATACATAATTATCTAACATATATAACTTATAACTAATAAGTCGTAAGTTCAATATGTAAATTTCCATTAATTACTTGTGAATTTAAAATTCTCAAGTCGTTAACGTTTTATAAAACAAAAAATATATATTATACCGCTAACATAAAATTAGGACACGCCACTCGATTACTTTTTGAATCGGTAGGCTTTCGATATAAATATATACATTGTAATATGAGTCCAATATATAAAAGTTATTACTCAAAAAGTCTTAACATTTATACATTAATTTTTAAACAAAAATTTTCTAAGCTCTGGACTCGCAGAGTAATGACATGCGAATTGAGTAATACTCGATTCGCCAGTCAACTCGCAACTGAAGCCGTAGCCTGTTGAACTCGGTAATCAAGTCAATCCGCAGGTCAACTCACCAGTCGATCCGCTAATCAACTCGATCCGCTACAGTTCAAAACTCAATTCGCTGCGAGTTCAATCTGGAACTCAACTCGCTGCACAAACTGCCGTCGCGAGTTTAAACTTAAAATCAATGATTTTGTTAAGTTTAACACGATCAATCGATACATTCACATTCATTTAGATTCGTTTAACATTAATCCTAAGGATTCATGTCTAATAACACCATAAATCTATATGAATCGTTCAAAGTTCAAACCGAAACCCTAAGTTTATAAAACTATCAATTTCTAGTTAATTACATGGTGAAATCTGTTGTATTATACCTCAGAAGATGCGCAATCTAATGTTGTATAAAAACTACGGATTCAAACACTCGTTCCCGTTCGTATAAAAACAAAATAAAACGAAAATAGAATTTCGCTTCGTTTCGCCGTATGTCGATCTGCCAGAAAATAAGTGAACTCGCAAGTGTGATGTGGGTTCGGTGGTTATGGACTCGGTTGACCACCCTTTTATACCATTTACTCAATTCGCGAGATTTCAAGTGGATCCGCAGGTTTGACTAGTCAAACTCGCAGAATGAAATAAAAACGCGAATTAAATGCTAAGTATAAATTAAAAACCCATCATTTGTACAAGTCTAAAATAAAATTATTTTTCACTTGTATTTGTTACGATTGTTCAACACGAAATAGAAATTATTCAGTATAATTTAATTCCAAAGGGTAAAATCTAAAACACGAAAACTTTATTTAAACATAAAGATAAAAAATAAAATAAGATAAAAACACAATTATATAAACATTGGTATCAAGTACCATTTTATTAATCACTTGAGCAAAAATAAAAATACATAAATAAATTAAATAAGAAGTTATCTGCTTTAGGGATCATATTAGTAAGAACAAGCTATCTTAGATTTATTAAAAAGTATAAGCAGATTGTTAGTATACATACCTCATGAAATTCAGATAAATTACAATAAAATCACAACTTATTTTATCATTAATCCACTTATATTTATAAAATTATATCTTAGATACCTTTATCCACATAGCATAATTGAAAAATACATTATTCACTTAAAGTGAAAATATTTTAGTAGAGACAGTTCAAGACGATTACCAGTAGTATGATCCACATAAACAAATTACACTCACATTTCTAAGCCACACCTTTATTGTTAGTATGAATATTATCAAGTGGTCTTTAATATATGATATACTTGAAGAATTCTAGTAAAGCACATAACACTGATCTTTAAGACAAGGTAGTGATTACATAATGTAACATACGCTTGAATTTTGAATTTGGACAAATATCAAACATACCTTAAAGATACTAGTGGTCGCAGATCTGTACATAGTACAACAAAGGAACCCTTAGTATAAACAAAATATACTTGAGAATATTATCTTAACTAATGGTTCCAGGTCTGTACATAGTACAACAAATTAAGTTACCTTTAGTTAAGCTAATACCCATATTATAACTACTTGTCCTTTTTATAGCTTTATAAACACAGTGTACGTGAATACTATTATTCAAAAATTTAAGACTTATGTCATACACCATATAATAGATACACTAGATAATAATCAAATAAATTATTACTTCTTAACACTTAGAAATGTTTGTATAACTTGCCTACCAGTATATCATATGATGAATCAACATTTAAAACAGACAAATTATAACTTTGTGGAAATAGGTGTATAATCAAATAAATATAAATACATACCTGATAAAACAGCTGCAGTTTTAATGTAGCTTTAGTTGAACCTACTAACACATCATACTTAGGACTTAAGCTTATTATTGTGAAGCTTATTCTCCTAATGTACTATCATTTCTTATAGTTTTTGCAGATAAAAACTTAAAAATTTAAAAAAATATATTATATTTATATTCTTTAATGAAGGTGATTCCCCTTAGGTAACAAGCAAATGAATGTCATACGCCCCCACGTTTTTTTTTAAACATACATAAAAGTACTAATTATTACAAAAATACCCTTGGAAGACTAATCACTCTGGATTTCTCATTCCGTTCAGTTGAACCAACGTCTCAAATCTTGCTCTGTCGAACGCCTTTGTGCATAAGTCTGCTAAGTTATCCAATGATGGAACCTTAACTAACTTTATCAACTTCTTCTCAGCACAATCTCTAATAAAATGATGTCGAATATCAATGTGCTTAGTTTTACTGTGCTTCACCGGATTATTGGTGATCGACATAGTTGATTCATTATCAATCATCATAGGAGTATTGTTTATATTTAACCCGTAATCCCGCAGTTGCTGTTGAATCCAAAGCACTTGAGAGCAACAGCTGCCAACTGCAACATACTCAGCTTCACATGTAGAAATGGCTACCGAGGTTTGCTTCTTGCACTGCCAGGATACTAATCTACCTCCTAGGAATTGACATCCTCCGGTTGTAGATTTCCTATTCTGATTGCATCCTCCATAATCCGAATCAGTATAAGCTACGAGATCTAAGTCTCCATCAGTCGGATACCAAAGTCCCAGCTTAGGTTTCCCTTTGAGGTAACGAAAGATTCGTTTAACATCTTGCATATGTGACTCTTTCGGATTAGCCTGATATCTTGCGCATAAACAAACAGCAAACATTATGTCAGGCCTAGAGGCTGTTAGATACATTAGTGACCCGATCATGGCTCTATAAAGAGTTGGATCCACATCGCTATCACTCGATGTATCTGGACCTAGTCCATGATTGACTGGGATTCGATTATTGTAGACCTTACTTTCATCCATCTTAAAGCGTTCCAATAGCTCATGTGTATATTTAGATTGATGAATAAAGAATCCATCATTCTTTTGATCAACTTGTAATCCTAAGAAGAAATTCAACTCTCCCATTGCAGACATTTCAAACTTTTTCCTCATGACTTTCTCGAATTCTTGACACATCTTTTCATCAGACGATCCAAAGATAATGTCATCAACATAAACTTGCACGAGAAGAAAGTCTTTCTTATTCCATTTCACAAAAAGTGTACTATCAATCGATCCTCTTGTAAATCCATTCTCAAGTAGATACGTTGATAGTGTTCCATACCACATCCTTGGTGCTTGATGTAATCCATATAGAGCCTTATTCAAACGATATACTCTATCTGGATACTCAGGATCAGCAAACCCTGGCGGTTGTGAAACATACACCAATTCTTCCACTTTGCCATACAAGAAGGCACTCTTAACATCCAACTGATAAACCTTTATACCATAATATGATGCGAATGCTAAGAACACCCTAATTGCTTCTAGCCTAGCAACTGGTGCAAACACTTCGTTGTAATCTATACCCTCTTGTTTATTAAAACCTTGAACCACTAGACGAGCTTTATTGCGAGTAACGATTCCCTTATCATCTCTCTTGCACTTAAATACCCATCTAGTTCCAATTGGATATTCTCCCTTTGGTAGGTCAACCAACTCCCATACTTGTAATTTTGTGAACTGAGATAGTTCCTCTTGCATTGCTTCTATCCACGAGCTTTCTTTTAGATCCATTTGAACATTTTTAGGCTCAACTTGTGAGATAAAGCATGAATGTAGACATTGATTAGGAATCCCTGTCTCTTTCAATGCAGTATACAAGCTTTGGTATTCTAAATTTTCAGACGTACTAGCTTTTGATTGAGTCCTTGTTTGAACCGGAGTATTAATATCACCGATGATGTTTCAACGGGATGATTCTTACTCGTTCTAGTTGAAGCAACATGCTCAACTGGAATCTCATCTCCTAAGTTAGTACCCATCTCCTCATAGACACTATGTTGTTCAGTAGTGTCTTCCAAATCCGGTACACCCTCTCTAGATAGTTGTGGGTTATCAATACCCATAGATATTCTTAACTCTCTCAGTGGAGTGAGGATTTCATCCACTAATTTTTCAGTCAGCTCTTCTTCATTTAGGGGAGTATCTACTTTGCATTTTTGAGATCCACTAGTAGATGTTTGATTTGGATCAACATTTGTCTTGATTCCAGAATTCGAAACACTCGATGTTGAAGTATGGCCAGTATCCACATCTTCAGACAATAAATGTTCAGCTATCTCTGAATCATTGACATAGTCACTAATAGGAACTTTAAATGATGCAAAAATATCAGAATAATCAAATTGCCAATCTAAGCCTTTATGAACATCTGGTGTGTAGCTCGTAACTTCAATGTTATAAACTACCTCCAAACGTCCTGTGACTTTATTAAAGACTCTTTTGTTTGGCGAATTGGGCATATAACCTAGGAAAAATCCTTCGTCAGCCTTTTCACCAAATTTAGCTTGATGTCCAGTCTTTAATATGGTCCATGAAACTCCAAAGGGTTCAAACCCTTTTAAGTTTGGTTTCTTATTGTTCAAAAGCTCATAACAAGTCTTGTTATGCTTTTTAACCGTAAGAACTCTATTTAGAACGTAACATGTTGTGTTCACTGCTTCTGCCCAAAAGATAACCGGAAGCTTTGAATCAGCAAGCATTGTTCTACCAGCTTCAATCAACGTTCTATTCTTCCTTTCAGCTACACCATTCTGTTGAGGTTCATAAGGTGCACTGAATTGATGAATTAACCCTTTGCTTAAGCAATAGATATTCAACGTTGAATTTTTGAATTCTGTTCCGTTGTCACTACGAATACGCTTCACTCTCTTTTTATAGACATTTTCTACCAGATTAAAGAATTCAATTAGAATTCCTGGAGTTTCATCCTTAGATCCCAAAAAGAATACCCATGAGAATCTAGAATAATCATATGTGACAACCAAACAGTACCATTTGCCACCTAGACTTCTCTTGCTTATAGGGCCGAAGAGGTCCATGTGTAGCAACTCAAATGGTGAGGAGATAGAGTTTTCAGTCTTAGATCTGTGTGGTTTCTTGTGCTGCTTTCCTTTCATGCAAGGAACACACTTATCTTCAGACTCGAAACGTTTTTGTGGTACACCCATAACCAATCCATTCTTGGTTATGTAGTTCATCTTTCTCCAGTTCAAGTGTGCCATTCTCCTATGCCATAATAAAGCGTCTGCTTCTGAAGCCTTGGATAATAAACATGTAGACACCATTGAAGAACTAGGAACACCCATGTTGATAGCATAGATGTCCTTCTTCCTTGATGCCCTCATCAATATCCATTCTTCAGGAATTGTGAAGCCTGGCTTCAGAACTAAAGCCTCCTTTTCATTAAAATAAACTGGATGACCTTTATCGCAGACTTGGGAAACACTCACTAGGTTGTGTGTTAGTTCTTCAACATAGTTCACATCCTCCAGAGTCAAAGTTCCATTTGAAACTTTTCATTTTCCCGTAATTACTCCTCCTTTGTCTCCAGCAAAATTAACTCTTTGCTTCAGACTCTCTTTGAAGTCCTTCAGTAGACTTCTCTCTCCTGTCATGTGCCTTGAACATCCACTGTCTACATACCACCAGCTGTCCTTGTTTACAGTCTGCTCCTGCACATAACAAGTTGTACACAATTAGTTTTCAAGAGGGACCCAAGCCATTACGGTCTTGGTTTGTCCCTTATCATCAACAATCTGAACTTCCTTGAAATAACCATAACTATTCTCATCAGGAGTCTTGGTTACTTTCACAGGAGTTTGAGGCTGTTGATGATCAGAAGTCTTTTACCTATGAGGAGAGTGAGTAGAAAACCTCCTAGGCACATAAATTTGTCCTTGTGCACGTGAAGTAGAACCACTCTCAAACTGACTGTGGTTTCTACTAGGGGTCCTAAATCTCGACGGTGTCTTATCTCTAGATTTATTTAAAACATTATCAGATTGAGAATAAGGCCGTTTAGGTTTAGGTGGAGAGACACTATGATTACCATCTCTTTTCAGAATATTTACAGGTTTACTACCTAATCCTGGTTTGGTACCTAACCTGTCCATAACTGAACTAGAATTGGTCTATGTCTGGTCATTAATCACTAACTTATGTGATGCTTCCGGCTTTTTGTTTGGACAACACGAAGCTACATGTCCCTTTTGGTGACATTTGAAGCAAGACATCTGTTTACGTGATTTACTAACTTTTGCTTTTTCATTTGGAGTCTTAGGCACTAAAGGATCAGATGTTTTCTCCTTATTAACCTTATCATCAGTCTTAGTATAATTAATCACTCCACCCGATACGAACTGTATTTTGGTGTGATGTGATATCTTACTATTATCAGATGACAGATTCTTAACATAAACCTTCTGTGCCTCTGACTGGTCAGGTTTATTAGTTACTACTTTCTCAGGATTAGCATCTGTCATCTCGGAATCTTCAGGAGTACTAGTGTAATTGGCATTAAAAGGATGAGGTACATCATTGTATCCTATCCCAGTCTTGTCCTTTACACTACGTTGAGCATCTAGCATTTTATCCATTTCTAAAGTTCTATAAGACTCAATCTTACGATTTTGCTCAACTAACTTATGCTTAAGCTCAGCTAGCTCTCTATCCCAATCAGCTATTGTTTGATTTAAGTCATTAATGTTCATATAGAGACCATCTATGATTATAGCCTTTTCGTTTATTGTATCTCTAAAGTGCAATCTTATCAGAACCATCAGACTTAATCTTATTCTTAAGATCTACCTTATCTGTACTTAACCTAAGGACATCACTTTTAGCTTGTTCAAGTTCAGATATTATAGTCTTATTAGAATCATTAAAAGTGCTAACTTGGGATGACAAATTCTGATTAGACACAATTAAGACACTTACTTGAGATTGTAAATCAGTAACTAGGTAACAAACATCAGCAAGGGTAAAAATATCCAAACATACCCGTTTCTTGTCAGTTTGTACTTCAGCCATGCGTGCCACAAAGTCATCTGGACTCATATCAGCAGTTGAATCCATGTACATCACGTCGTCATCACTTACTTTCTCTTGAATCTCTGGCACCTTCACCTCAACATCAGAAGGCATATAGCTTGTGGACTCAGCAGCTATCTCTTGATCATCAATCTCAGCCATGAGAGCTTCCTCAGACTGAGCTTGCCAATCATAAGATCCATCTAACTGTTTCACAACTAAGGCTTTGGAAGCTAGAGTACTTCCCGAGCTTTGTTTGCTATTGCCAGTTTCAACCTTAGGTCTTTGACACTCACGAGAAAAGTGTCCATAACCTTGACAGTTAAAACACTTGATCTTGGTTTAATCAAACCCTGATCGATTTCCCACCACTTTTCTACCAGTTCTCTTTAAGAAATTTTTAACTCTCCTAGATAACATTGCAAGTTGATCCTGGAGATCTATTTCCTCAAGATAATCAGGATCTATCTGATCATAGTCTTCATCAAACATAATCGGATCATTGATTTTACCCTGAATGTAGTTTTCATAGGAAGCAACAAAGGATGCAAGAACAGATAACTGTTGCTCAGCAGATTTCACACTCATCGGCATCTTTTGATGTCCTTGAGTTGACTTCTCAGCAGATGTACCTTTAGTTTCATTACCTGATGAGGTAAGAAGGCACAAGTCATCTGTTATCATTTCACCATTTTCACCAGTATTACCAACTAAGAGTGCAGTGGTCGAACTAGATGAAGTAGTTGAGAGATTTGATTTCCCATGATATAGCCCAGGATTCTGAACCTGATCAGAATCGGTTTCTCTCGATTTCTTAGTGAAATCATAACCTTTTAGCTTGTCAATTACCTGCTCTAAGGTCATGGTTGCATACCTTTCATCATTGTCCTTGAGCATTACACCATACATTTCCCACTTAGATGCCCTCAATAAACTTGTCGGTTCTTTCAGTCTCAGTAGTGACAATCTCATGGTTGTCAATCTCACTTAACAAGTGGTAGAATCTAGTGATATAAGCATCAAGATCTTCTCCCTTTAAAGCTTTAATAACAGTAAACTGTTTCTTGAGAAGATTCTTCCTGCTTGCCTTCACTTGAGGACTTCCCTCACATCTTTTCTCTAATGCTTCCCAGAGCGTTCTAGCAGTTTGAAAAGACTTGAGTTGATGGTTTATCTCCTTAGGTAAACTCATCTTGATTACATAATGGGATTTATTCTCCAATTTATATTCCTCTTTTTGTTGATCACTCATCCGGGCATAAGTAAGAGTAACAATTGCATTATTAACCGTTTGAGTAGGTGTCGTGTATCCATTCTTGATACACATCCAGATTGACAGATCATGAAATCTACAGTAAGATTTAAATCTCTCCTTCCAGTTATAGTAGTCTTAAATCCTTGACAATTTAGGCGGAACATTAAAAATTCCAACCTCGTGTTCCATCTCGATCATTTTACTTAGGTCCGACATTGTAAATTCAAAAGTCAAACTGTCTTCGCGAATTCAGAAAACTTGATTCGCAGGAACTCAATTCAACTCGCAATCTCAGCTCGATTCGCAAACTTCAGTTCGCCAATCTCAGTTCGGATCGCGACAGATGTCGATTCGCAAGTGATTTTAATTCGCAAGAGATCTCGATTCACTGCTAAAGTCAACTAGCGAAACTCAGTTCAACTCGCAAGTTCAACTCGGTTCGCAGGCGTAGCTGAAACCCTAATCTCAACTCGCGAAACGGCTGATAAACCCGAAAACGAAAATTTTTGGTATTTTTATGATTGAAACTTGAAATTTGGACCATAAACAAACCCTAAATCGTCCAGAGAATGATTTTGATCGTTAATATGTACTTATGCATGTAAAAACAATCCGAAATCAAACGCGATATAACCCGAAAACCTTGAACTTAATCGTATTTAGCCCGAAAGCTCTGATACCAGATGTAAGTCCCTAGTTCTAGGATCGATAACTTCGTTATCTGTAGTATTAAGGTGCGGAATCCCTTAATACGGTGTTATCTTACTAACAACGAATAAGTTCGCGTTTATACAATTATTAACTAATAACTTTGCCTTAAACGTATACCGTCAAAGCCTAGCCGTTAGTCTATGGTTTATTATTCTCTGGAAACCTGAAATCGCAGGTCAGAAAATCGAATGCAAAAGTTCTTCAAAAGTTATATTTTTCACGGCTTGAAAAAATATATATATCTCGTCTCAACTGGCAGCCGCTGGGCCTGCGAGTTGACTCGACTCGTTCCGTAAGCCCAAGCCCAGTATGACTTCGGCTCGCTATGCTTATTCTGCGGGTTCAGATCTCATTTCACAGCTCAACTCGCTGCGACTTGAAATCTCGACTCGCCAAACTTATTTATTTCATTTTCGATATTCGTCTAATACTTTAACACATTTAATATATTTAACGAATATTAATAACAAAACAAATATTCATTTACAAATCTAAACCAATATACAAACAAGATAATAATTACACCAGTCATATTTCAAACTAGATCTGTTGTCACAAACTATGTTTCAACATTTTAAATTAATGAAAACGGATATATAAAAGTCTGTGAAACAACCATGGGTTGACCTATGACAAAAGGAGAAAATGTGTTGAGTTTAAGAAAATTTTCTAATAAAGTCATAGAGTTGAACACGTTATGATATAATGTGTTCTTGATTAAAAATAATGTTTTAACATTTATAGCATGACTTTGATTTGATGAAATTTTAATTGTATTATTAACGTATAATAATACATATATAGTCAATCAAATTTGTTGAAGTTGGCATGATTCTTGAAGAAGGCTATCTTCCGCTTAGTGGTAGACGAATCTACCATTATTGTTATCCAAGAATAAAATAGTCCAATTCTATTGTGGGATTTTATATGAGTTGACAGTGTTTAGTGTCAAGATAAACCAATGAGAATTATGAAAATTCCACAGGAATATTATCTTAATTAATTGGTATTGGGAGGTAGTCGGGTTGACTACAATATGATAGAGCGATAATGTGTTTCATTACAATTAAATAATGAAATGTTGCTCTCACCAACTTCAAGTAAGAGTAATTTATTTGAAATATCTATATGAAGTTGGTGCAATTTCAGACATCAATTATATTTGAGTTTGATTCCGAATGATGAAAGAAAAAACTGAATGAATTCGAATATGTGTCTTGTGTAAACAAGAACATATAACTGAAATTGTTATAATATTCATTAATTTGGGATATTATATTTTATAATAGATTTTGTTTAAATTAATGATGATATTGCAAGAAATATGAGAGGAGATTTCTTGTATATTTCTTGCAATGAAATGAATATGAGTCGGAATGATGCATCTTCCGTTCATATGCTTAGGTCTTTGAAGTCTATGGCATGATAGACTTAGACTAGTTAATTATAATCATATGCAGTGATTAATATTAACGTCGAATATTCCAAGTTGTATTTGGAAAGTATGTAAACAAAATCAATTTATGCCATTCAGTGATATAAAGAATTTGGTATGTTGTGAAATCAAATTGATTGAGACAATGATGCAAGCAGATTGTTTTCATGATTAATATGGAATTCAGTTAGAATAAATCCTAAGAGAACTATAGACATAAAGATGTATATCTTTTGTTATATTATCTCGGGATTGGATCGAATTACCTAAATGAAGCTCGAATTTATGAGCGCTTATTCGAGTATTGCCTTTTTATTAAGATGCGTAAATTCTATGTTTCTAGGTCAAACCTAGAGTATAACTAAGAATTGCTCTGAATATGTGAACGTTTTAAACACTAGTTATAGAGTTTAGTTAACTTTCTTATGACATTTTAATTGCATCATATGTGAAAGTATGAGAAAGATGACAATTTGCAAGACATGTGGGGGAAGTCAAGATAGATAATACTTCTTGT
The DNA here is from genome assembly GCA_949592205.1 of Helichrysum umbraculigerum. NCBI lineage: Eukaryota > Viridiplantae > Streptophyta > Magnoliopsida > Asterales > Asteraceae > Helichrysum > Helichrysum umbraculigerum. Next base: position 38,387,792 of record CATIUR010000001.1, read on the forward strand.
ACGAAATATAATAGGCATTTTTTATAAAAAGGGAAGAAATTTCCCAAAATAATTTAAAAATGTGGAGGTGTCTTGCATTTTGATATAGGAAGATCCAAATTCTAATTAATCAAGTGTTGCACACAATGATCATTAGAACTGATTGGATAAAGTATACAAATATCATAATGTAATATGAATGTTTTTATATTGACTGATGGAGTATACGATGGTCATGACGGAAGAGTCTAAAATTTTTATGATGATTGAGTGGAGTACACAGAGAGTCATAGAAATATAAGGTAAGATAATATTATTTTTACAGAAAAGTAATTATAAAAGAGTACTCAATTTGCTCACCTATTGTACAAAGTGTAGTGGAGATATGTTGAGATAACGGATTCATTAGATTTTACAATCAAGTGAGAATTGTAGCGACTAATTAAGGTTGTCATGGACAACATAATACCACTAGAACAACTGATCTCTTTGTAGGTTATCTATAATAACATTTCGGATCCGACAACCATAGGGTTGAGAAGAGATCAAGTTGTGAAATGAGACTAAAGCCCTTGAAAGAAAAGTTTATATGAAGGAAAACCTAACCTAGTTGACTGGAGATCCCAAGATCTAGGTTCAGTAGGACAACCTAATTGTATAAACTAAAGGAGGTCACTGTGGGGGAGTTCGTAAACCTCCAAAAACATGTGAGGGAGTTATTCAACTTCCTAGTCCATTCCAATAAATAACAGTGACAATGATGTGAGGCTAAACTTTTGGCTTTTAATGATTTTTGTATAACTACAAGGGTTTAAGTTATAAAGAATCACCTATGTGAGAGAGAAGTGGGGTCACTTCTAGGGGAATTGTGGGGCACAATTCCTAAGAGCTCTTGCAGAACCAGGCTTGTGCTCAGGACCATAATGAACACGACTATGAGGACTTGACCTTGTCAGGGAGAATCTTGTGTTAAATGTATTGTCGTCTACACTGTAACAACCCCAAAATTAGGGCCAATTTAAAATTTTCCTAATTACGTGTTTACTACTTGTATTTAATATGAAATAGGATTAAATACGTTACTTACTTATTATATATATATATATAGATGGAATATATATACGCGTATACGATTCGTTCAAATCGTATAAAACTACAATTGTACAAACATACGGACGTTGGTAAAACAATTATTAAATAATGTGAAATTATTTAATTACTTCAACTACTACTTTATATTATGTTCATAATATAACGAAAACGTACGTTTAAATTAAAACGTCACCGAACTCTCCGAAAACTCGACCAACCGACAAAACAAACAAAGTTATATTTTATAACTTAATAACAAGTGTTTTAACAAATTACTCCAACAAAATACCGGGGGATGACTCGTATTTTAAAACATATATTTTAATCGCGTATAAAATTATTTTAACGTTTAAATGACCGGGGAAACGAACACCGCACGGAGCGCAAACACGAGGGAACAACATTTGGTGAGATCCACACATGGTGGACCCCACCAAAACCGGCCAAAGTAAGGGGACACCACCCCCTTCACTTTCATTCTTCCATACACAAACACACCCACACACACAATCACCTACTCAAACTCTCTCAACCCTCTCACTCTCTCTCTATCTCGGCTCTCACTCTCTCTCTAGAAAAACACACTAAAACGAGCTTGAATCACAAAACGGAAAGGAGCAACAACGATCACCGCAACGAGGGCTACGATCCTATCTTTTCGGTTTCTCGATTCGACAACTTTGTAAGTTTTCCGGCGACCTTCCGAACTTTCCGATTACATTTATTTTGCTAGATTATTGTTCCCCTAGCTTAGTAATGTCCAAATATATAATTTAAAACTTGATTTCGGAGCATTGTCGGTTTTGGTCGCATTTAAGAAAACAACACCTCGAACACTAAAAACGTCAACCAATAATTTTTATAAACTCATTGTAACATATTAAAGCTTGTGTAAAAGTTTCGGGCCAAACCGAGGTCGTTTGACCCAAAAACCGAACCAAAAATCGTAACAGCCGCTGTGTTGCATAGGACCAAACTTTCATGTGACACAAGGCTTGTGTCACATGTTGTGTCGCATGGCAACCATGTGACACAAGGGTTGTGTCGCATATTGTGTCTCATTAAGTTGCATCCATGTGACACAAGGGTTGTGTCGCATAAATCATGTGACACAAGGGTTGTGTCGCATATTGTGTCGCATTAAGTTGCATCCATGTGACACAAGGGTTGTGTCGCATAAATCATGTGACACAAGGGTTGTGTCGCATATTGTGTCGCATTAAGTTGCATCCATGTGACACAAGGGTTGTGTCGCATAAATCATGTGACACAAGGGCTGTGTCGCATTTAGTGTCGCAAAAACTTAAAAACAGAGGCCAAAATCATTCTAAGTGTCTAAAAATCACTTTTCAACAACCAAATCAAATACGATACGACTTATACATGAAAATACTATACTTTTGGAAGTATACACAAATACTCGAATACGTACAAGATTATACTTAACTGAACGTGAGATTTCACTCACACACACGAGACTGCACTCGAAAATACTTAGGAGATTGCACTCCAACAAACATACACTTGAACAACTACACGGGATTGCACCCGATACGAACTTACGAGTTTACACTCAATACTCACGTGTAGGATTTCACGCAAACTAATACGAGATTTCACTCGTACCCTTTGGGGATTAGACCCACTAAAACTTACGCAAATGATACACGTTATGATACAAACCAACAGTTATACGAGTATACCTTACAACTGTACAACTACTACGAATACATAATAATAATACGAGATTATTATTACACACCGATACCAACGGGCCGTACAACTTATCTACAAACTACAACTTACAAACAAATACAAACGTACAAACAACTTATGGACATTAACTAGTTTGGGACAACTAGCATGGATACTTTACAAGTATTCCAATTACTTACTAAACCTTATGCGTATTAGGACGCTAAGGGTTGCTAGTCGGATACTACTTTGCTTGCTTACTGCATTGTCTGCTAGACTCAGGTGAGTCTCACAGCCCCTACTTTACTGTTTTACTCAGGGGTGAGATGCATTACTGTTTTACATGAACACACAAAACTTACTTGCTGCCATGATTTACTTACTGTACGGAATTACGGATACGCCAATTGCATGAGTTTCGACTAATCCAATGAAATCCTCCTTAATCATAGTTGTTAGTTAGGTGATAAGCGCGAGTTTTAGTATATGGATCCATATGGGACTGACAATCCCCGCCCGGGGTAGCACGCACTACCACGAACCGTTACTGTAGAAACGGGCGTTTCTTACTCGTTTCATATGAATGTTTTTGGATTAACATTCACGGGGGTACTATTATTTACTGTACGTTAAGCTTCAACTATGGTGGCTCATGGCAAGGGTATCAAACGGTTAGCATAACCTGCAACCACCCACTTATTAAAACTTAAGTGAACGATGAGCATAACCTTTGATCGTTACTTACTGGCTGGCTTATGATTTACAAATACTACATGTGTGTTCAAACTATTTACTTACTTACAAACCTGTGAGATTCACCAACCTTTTGGTTGACCGTTTTAGTAATGCTTCTCAGGTACTCAGTAGGGATGCCCAGCAGGATAAGCTTACTTAGCTCGAGTCGCATGCATTTACAAGCTTGGAGATTTTATTACATTACTTTTGTACTTACTGTTATGTATTAGAATCTCTAGGAATTTTACTCGAACTCGAGCTTGTATTTTGAACTACTTATGTATTAATGTAATAACTTTTCGAACGTCTCATTTAGAGTCGTTCACTGTATCCTTTGTGCTTGTGATTATTGATTAGTAACACCCAAAAACTCGCTTCCGCAAACCATCAAATTTGGGGGTGTTACAGATTGGTATCAGAGCCTAAGGTTATAGTGAACTAGGTTGCATTTAGTGGGCCTAGACTATGACCGTTAGGCAATATTCCTCATTAGGTATAACTGGTTCAGGAATTACAGCATACAAGTTTAATTTAACATAGCCTGATCAACTATGTATGTTGGTGCATTTTGTGTGTCAGTCAGTTGGTCAAACTATTGTAATTGTCAAAGTCAATTAGTCTACGAATGTATAGTGTTTAGTGTGTATATTCGAGTCTGTAATTATGGAATATACATAGAATAGTGACATTGTAATTGGGCCTGCGACGTTGGGTCAGACGTCGCAAGGATCTGGGCCTGCGACGTTGGGCCTAACGTCGCAGGGTCCAGTGGGTCGAGTATAAATAGCGAGTTAGAATTTCATTTGAGGGTTGATCAAACCCTAGAGAGTGAGAGTAGCCGTGAGGCAGAGTGAAGAGACAGAGTTCGTGTTTGTAAAGCTTTATTCATCAATTGTGAATATATATACAAAAGCTTATAGAATCGTTTGTGTGTTTGATTAGTAAAACGTTCATTGTTTGATTGTTTGTATTCCGCGCTTCCAATTGATCATACGATCCGATCAGATCCCACGAATTCGGGACTATCAACTGGTATCAGAGCCGTAGAATCAAGGATTCGTCGGTTTCGGATCGTGATTTAGAACGTTTTCGGTTTGATTCGCGAAGGTTTTATTGATTAATCTTCGTTTCTGGGTTAGTTTGCTTGAAGAAATCGATTTCTGGAAGTGTTTTTTGGGTTTGTTCGTCGTTCGGTTTTTGAAATTCGCTAGGGTTTCGAAAATTTTCAATTTTTGGGGTTTTGGCCGCTGCAGCCCGACTGTGCGACGTCACCTGCGACGTCACCTGCGATGTCACCTGCGACGTCGCTTGCGACGTAACTAATCTTGACTTTTATTAGTTTTGCGACGTAGAGTTGCGATGTTACCTGCGACGTCGTTATTTTGACCTTAAGTGGTTATTGCAACGTAGGCTGCGACGTCGCTAGACTCTGCGACGTTGGACTGCGACGTTATACACTACGTCGCATTTTCGATTCTTAATTGAGTCATCGGACTTCTGCGACGTTGCTATTTTTCTCCGACGTTAACCTCGTTCTAAGTTCGGTAAAAAAAAAAAAAAAAAAAAAAAACTGTTCAATTTTAGTCTGGAAAAAGTTTCATTTTACCCGGCCAGTTTTTGACGTTTTCGGACGAAATTTTGGCGGGAAAAACGCGAAAATTTTGTAATTTCAAAATTTGTTTTTAGGCTTAGAATAGCTTAATTTTAGTGTCGGAAAAGTTTCGCTACACTCTGTCAGTTTTCGAAATTTTCGAATTCAATTTTGGAGGGAAAATTCGGATATGGCTTTTGGTGCTAAAATGCTTCCTTCTACATCTTTGTTCTATAGTGATTTTGCGAGTTGGAAGATTAAGTTATGCAATTTCATTGAACACAAAGATCCAAATCTGTGGAATTGGTTTAACACCATTGATCGATATGAGCAACCAAGACTCGATGGGGTGCTTAAGTCAAGAGCACAAATGTCAGTCAAGGAACGAGCAGAGTTTGATAAAGACAATAGAGCATATGAGATGATTACCAAGTGTTTGCCAGAAGTTGTGATTAATGAATTTAAAAATCAAGCAACTTCTATAAGTTTATGGGATGCTCTTATAGCGGCTTACGATCAAAAGGAAAAGAAGTCAGAGGCAAATATTCAAATTCCTAGTCTACATGATACTTCCAGATCTACTTCCAACTCAGCAGCATCTACTTCTACTGGCACTTCATATACTTCTCATACAGCTCATACCGCTCCTTCAAAGTCTACTGAGGAACATGCTAAAATCTTTACAGCTTTCCTCAATTCTTATGAGAATTTTCTTTCCAAGAAGGCTAGTACTTTGCAGCTCACTGAGGAAGACTTTGAACAGATCGATTCTGATGATTTGGAGTATATGGACATCAAATGGAGCATGGCCATGATAACCCAAAGGACAAAGAAATTTCTTCAGAGAACGGGCAGAAAAGACCTGGATGACGATGGTGATACAGGTCTTGGTTTTAATAAAAGCAAAGTGAAATGCAAGAACTGTCAGATTCATGGGCACTTTGCTAAGGAGTGTGAGAAAGTAAAATATCCTTCATCTGGATTCACTACTCCTACAGCTCCAACGACTCCAGAGAAAAACACAACATCACAGGCTATGACGGTGTATTCTCAAGGAGTGTTTGATTTTAGTGCACTTCAAGGAGAGGTTCAACACAGTGCGCTCTTGGCAAAGATACATGAGGTAGAAACAGAATCTGAAAAACCGTTTACTTGCATATCCTGTATTAAATTGGAAGCTTCTTTAAAATGTTTTCAAATAGACTATGTAGACTTGAGAGAAAAGGTCGAGAAACTCACTGAGTCAAATAAGTTTCTAAAAGCTAATGAAATACTTTATGAAAAAAAAGTTGAGGCTCATAAGTTTGACATTGAGAAGTATAAAGCTAAAGTTTTCAGTCAACAAGATGCCATTAACAGCTATTTAACAGAAATTGAGTTGTTAAATAAAGAACTTTCTGAGCTAAAGTCTGAGTCTGACTCTTTTAAAAAAGGAATCACAAGTTTCTCAAACTCTCATAAAATCTTCGATGAAATTGTTGACAAGCAGAGGACAAATACAAGTAGTAAGGCTGGAATAGGGTATAACTCAGTTCCACCTCCTACTAATCACTATCCTCGACCTGTTAAGGAAGGCACCGAAGAACTTGTGGCTGACTACTCATCATGGCCAGCTACAAAGTCTAAAGAAGCTACATCCAATCCCAAAAGGCAGGCAAAGGAGAAAACTAAACGGACAGAGTATCCCTTGCCTACTTTTGTTAAGTCTGATAGTGCACCTCCAGTTCGTGTTGCGGAGGTCGTTGAGGTAGAAGATATACCTGAAGAGTCTACCATTAAGGTTGAGAAAATAAATGTCAAACCTGAAAATTTCATCATTACAACTGAAAATGATGATTGTTTTACATGCAAAGGCAAAGCTAAGGTTGACAATGAATCCTCAAAAGTTGAAGTTGTAAAATCTAAAAGTGAACAACCTTCAACATCAACTTGTTCAACTTCTGAGGCTTCTACATCAACGTGTACACATAAGTGTTCACGTCCTGTAAATGCCTCATCTTCTAAGCCTCCAACAGTTCATTCTCCACCTCAACCTTTTGTGGGTAATCATTGGAATAGGTCGTACATTGAACGACGTTCTTGTTTCCATTGTGGACAACAAGGACATATAATTAGGGATTGTCGGTTATTATCCCTAGATAGGTTTGGTAGAGGGATGCCAAGAACTTCCTCCTTTAGGAATTCTTATTCAACATCGTTTTCTAGGCGTGCTTCATATTCGCCTATATCAAGATATGCATCCTCTTCTCTAAAACCCGTGGCTAGAGTAAACAAAGTTGTGCCTAGTAAACCTCAAGTTCAACAGCACAACATTGTTGAAAATAACTCATCTGAACCTACAAAGGTTTGGAAACCCAAATCCACAGACAACGCATCAATGAAATCTTCTGAGTTTTTAAAATATCATAAACTCATTGATGTGATGATTATGGATGACCATGGACAACCCAAGTCTATCAAGGCTTGGGTGTCCCATAAGTACTAACGTTTAATTGTTTGTGGTGGTGCAGTCAGGTTTTTACTAGCTAATATTTTTAGTGACTGCATGGATATGGATATTGTTGGAAGAATGCGATGATGATTTGTGATTGGATGAGATTTTCGATGTTATGAGGTGGTAAAAGTGCTAAAAGGCATTTGACTTGACTTGATATGTGATTTTGATAATTATCTATTTTTATTTGTTACTCGATGCAACAGCCATTCTTTGTACTTCTTAGTATCAAAGAAATGCAATGTTGCGAAATTTGTTAAATTAAAAATACAAAAATATGTTTTGTGTTACAGGGGATTATTTTTGGATTGGATATAAGAATTTGCTGTTCAGGGGGAGTAATTCTGAATATTAAAAATTCTGATTAATTAATTCAGAAATGTGAACAACAAGATTCTTAATTCTTGAAAAGATGTTGGATTGTGTGTCTGTAAAATAACTTGGGATATGATAGTACATCGGGGAACATGCACAAAATGGAAGTTTTAAGGTTTATCCTTGATGTATCAGTAGGTTTATCTAGCATACTTAATACAGTTTTTATGAAAATTATCTTCATCATATGATGTATTGGTAGGCATGATACATACCGGTCTATGGGTTATTAAGAAGTAATTCAAATACGTGTCTATGATCTTGTGGTAAACACCATGTGATGTACGACTCTAAGTCTTAATTCCTTAGCGTAGCTTGACATACTTCTAATTTTTGGATTGTATATCTGAGATCTCGTGGGGGAGTTTGCTGATTGTTTCCTCTGTTGTACGTAAGTGCAGACCTGGTCTCAATTCAGCTTACTCTCAAAACTAAGCAAACGTGAGTCAATGTACTTGCAAAGTCTTATATTTAAGGTACTGGTCAAGGTCGCAAATTGAATAAATCAAGTTTGGTTTGACTGCGATCGGTTTTGCTTAAACCTGAATCAAGTGTATGTCGCTCTGTTGTACACAAGTACAGACCTGTCACCGCTGGCTTGATTCTTAAAATTGATTCTCTTATATTATTTCTAAATTTGGAAACTATGTTCTTGTCTGGGCTAAAGGGGTATGTCTATGGTGGAGACCACGGTGAAATATTCATTCTAACAATAAAGGTTAGCTCACAGATACGGATGTAACATGTTTAAGTGGAAAAACAATACCAGTAATCGTCTTGAAATAATTTTTATACTAGGTGTATTAAATGTGCTAAGTAAATTTAAAGTGGACAAATATACTGATAATCGAGATAACACTTACTATTTGCTAATAATTGCATGTTGGCCTGATATGATCCCTACGCAGACTTAAAACAATCATATCCCCGATTTATTTTAATCTTCGTTCTTTACTTTTCATTTATAAAGAAAAATTCAAAAAGATTTTATTTCTATGTTATTTTCTTCAATATCGCATATCTTGTTAAAGTCAAATATTGAAGATGTAAAGGATGTCGGTTATTCTCCAAAGTTTGTGAAGATAATTCTATCGGAGAAGCTGCTGATGATTGAGAGATGGTCACTGAGTTTGAAGATCTTATTGTATGATAAATTTGTGTCAGTCACATAAATTTGGACATCAAGATTTCTTTGAAGACCATGCTATCTCAAAGGGGGAGTTTCTGATTGTCAAAGACATGAAAGAGTTTGTTGATGAAGACTAATTGAAGACTTCTTTGACCAAGCTGCTGACAAGGGGGAGTTTGTTGGTGCATTTTGTGTGTCAGTCAGTTGGTCAAACTATTGTAATTGTCAAAGTCAATTAGTCTACGAATGTATAGTGTTTAGTGTGTATATTCGAGTCTGTAATTATGGAATATACATAGAATAGTGACATTGTAATTGGGCCTGCGACGTTGGGTCAGACGTCGCAAGGATCTGGGCCTGCGACGTTGGGCCTAACGTCGCAGGGTCCAGTGGGTCGAGTATAAATAGCGAGTTAGAATTTCATTTGAGGGTTGATCAAACCCTAGAGAGTGAGAGTAGCCGTGAGGCAGAGTGAAGAGACAGAGTTCGTGTTTGTAAAGCTTTATTCATCAATTGTGAATATATATATACAAAAGCTTATAGAATCGTTTGTGTGTTTGATTAGTAAAACGTTCATTGTTTGATTGTTTGTATTCCGCGCTTCCAATTGATCATACGATCCGATCAGATCCCACGAATTCGGGACTATCAATGTACAATTAAATGAAGATGATGTGAGTTCTGAAAGGGGTTATGTTGAACAGGAATGCACTAGCTGACTCTGACCTCGAGAGAACCAGGACTTTTACTTGATTGTGCTAGACACTTACTAGGCGGTTATGTGATATATATATATATATATATATATATATATATATACATAGGCCTCTTTCCCCGATACGATACTCTCTCTCGACTGCTGCGAAATTAATATTTTTCAACTTACATCAAACGAACAACAACTCGATTCTCGTCATTCTGTCCTTATCCAACTTTTATGAATTCACGAATACCGACATACTTCCGAAAGCCTCCATTTCACACTACTCTCTAGGCTATTATATACTGAAGGTATAGGAATAGGCCTTGTCCGATGATACTTTGTTTACCACCCACCCCGTTATAACTGACAACCATAGCTACTCCAACATCTTTCGATATGAAGATCGGGACTTTGTTTTATTCGCTAACCCTACCTAATTCGACGTTTATAACATTCTACAACGTACCCCACTGTACCGTTAGGTGTATCCTAAGAAAACCATTTTCAATTCAAGTTCCCATCGGATTTCAAAATTTCCAACCAACTTTTACTATCAAAAAATTTTATAACAAACGTATATTTTATTAAACATGTTACAAAAATTTCTTACAAAATGTTTTATAAAATATCCAAAACCGTGTAAACTTATTTATAATACACAACTTTAAACAAATCTCAAAACTTTGGCGTAGTTTCTCTGAACTCACTAAATCATCACCATCATAATTCTTGTTCAAACCCTCACATGTTCTTTATTTGTTGTTTCAAGGAACATGCCTCCTCGACGACAAGTCACACTTAGTGAAGCCGAACTCGCGGGTCTGATTGCCCGTAGTGTAGCCCAAGCTCTAGCTGTCCGAGCCACCACTCCTGGTAGCGAAGACACGACTAACAATACACCACCACCCAAAACCTGCACCTACAAGGACTTCCAGAACTGCAAACCCTTGAGCTTTCAAGGTACTGAAGGAGCGATCGGTCTGATACGTTGGACCGAGAAAATCGAATTAGTGTTTCTCACCGGTTACACCAACCGCTTTCACCAGCTGGCACTCCTGTGCCCATCCATGGTTGATCCTGAGTACAAGAGGATCGAAAAATACGTCGATGGACTTCCTGAATGACTTCAAGACTTAGTAACTTCGTCCAAACCGGGAACTATTCAGAACTGTGACAATCGTCAATTTAGGACTAGAATTTAGTGCCTAAACAAGTATTAATACATGTAATTAGTTCTGTGTTAGGCTAATTAATGTATCAATTATTATATATATTGTTGAATATATATCTACACAATGATGCGGTTTGTTTAAATCGTACGAGTTTCAAATCGAATGAACTTCGATACATTAAATACGGACGTTGGTGAACAATTTATTTAAGTAATACAAGGATGATTAATAACGTTATCGTATTTAAAAATATTATGTCAATAATATTTCGTATCCAGATTTTATCAAACAATTAATATTAACGCGAATCAGAATGTAACTTCGCAAACGAAACGAGACAATCCACTTTTTCTAATGTAATTATTAAATAGTTAGTAAAATACTTCAACAAAAATACTGAATAATTATTCGTATTTTAAAACGTATATTAAAACCGTAAAATAAATATTTAACGTTTGAACGACGGAGAAAACGAACACCGCACGGAGCGGGAAAAGCGGGGCGAAAATGGGAGTTAACCTCCCATCCCCACCATCTTTTCTTTCATTTCCCATTTCCTTTCTCTCTCTCCTCTCTTATTTTCTCTCTATCACCACCATCTCCATAATCCATAAAAATCACAAAATAAATACGCTAAACGACTTCAAATCATCATACTCGTTTGGAATAAAACGTTCACCACTTCGCGATCTACAATCCTATCTTTCCGGAATTTCATTTCGGCGATTTGTAAGTTTCCGACACAACTCCGAAAACTCTCGTTTTTAAGTTTTATAACTTGCTAGTTGTTTGTATAACCTTGTAATGTCCTAAAATGGGTTGGGTAAATATATTATGTCGATCGATGGCCGGAAAATGCATTTTTGAGGTTGAAACTCCGATCAGACTCCGTACGTCGCATTGAATTGCGACGTCGCACTTAGCGACGCAGACCCTTACGTCGCAGAAATCAACTACGTCGCCTATAGCGACGCCACGTACAACGTCGCATTAAATTGCGAAAGTCGCACATAGCGACGCCGTGCCCAACGTCGCAGTCCGGATCTGCGACGTCGCACCCAACGTCGCACCCAACGTCGCACAAACAAGAACCTCAAAAACACAGATTTTTACTAAGTGTCGAGGCTCGAAATTTTATCACTTGATTTCATCCAAATTCAAGTCCGGATGCGTTTTTCCCTAAAACAATATAGTAGAAATAAAAATTTTCCAAGCTGACCTGGCAGCTCGACCCCAGCCAGGGGCTCTGCCCCTTGGACCCCGCCAGGGGCTGCCGCCCCTTGGACCCCGCTAACCAGGGGCGCTGCCCCCGGACCCCCGTACTTAGATTCTGTAAGCACTTTTTTACAACAAAAATGTCAAACTTGTACAACTTCAAAACGCTTACACGATACAACTTTTCAATCATAATGAAAATTTACTTTTCAAGGTTAACACGTCGAGACATAAGGAGAACATTAACATATTTAAATTCAAACAATCACCAACGGGCCGTATACATTTTCAAAACCTAATTCACAATCAAACAAGTCGTTGTAACTTGTATCAAGTCAATCAAACAAGTCGTAGTAACTTGTAACTATACAATCAACCAAATCGGGGTAATTTGGACATCAAGTTAAGCAAACAATTTCAATGGTAGTCTTTCGAGATACCGGTACAATTAATAACAATTCAAGTGTCGTGGACACATTCAGGTTTCAAGACTTTGGACACCAAATTACAGCTAATTACCTCAAGTTATTAAATTAAGCACTTCAAGAATCAGGTGAGTTTCATAGCCCCATTTTCACTGCTTTACAACTAGGGGTGTGATATTACTACTCGATTTTGTTTTACAAGTAGAACGCAAGTGCCAAACTTCAAATACTACATGAGTTTCAAGCTAATCAATTTAAAGTCCTCCATAAGCATAGTCTCTAATATTTTAGCGTGAATGTTAGTATATGATATCATATGGGATTGACAATCCTCATCCGGGTTAGCACGCACTAACCGGTCAAACGGATGTATTAGCATTTGGGAAGACGAGTGTTGATTAGGCACTCGTAGGAGGCATTTCAAGTTAGGTTTCCTTAATTGGGCCTGACAAATCAAGTTAAGCTCAGACTATGTGCTCATGGACAGTATAACTTTTATTTTGCTTAATTGCATTTTAAATTCAATATAAATCTTGCGGTTCTTACAACTATACATTGACATACAAACCTGTGAACTCACCAGCGTTTTCGCTGACCCATTTTAGTATTTATCACAGGTACCCAGCAGTAGTTTGGCTGCACAGGCAGGAATTATTAGCTCGAGTCAGCATACATACAACTAGAGATTGGACTGCATTATTATATTTTGTAAAAGTAATTATGCTATGTAATCTCTCAATTTCAGGAACCGAGCTAATGTAACTATATTTTGATGTAAACATTTACTTTATTTATACAAGTTTAAAACGACGCATATAGTGGTCGTTCATTATATCTTATGTGCTTTGTATATTGATTAGTGACACCCAAATCAAGCTTCCGCAAATCATTAAATTTGGGGGTGTCACAGATTGGTATCAGAGCCTAAGGTTATAGTGAACTAGGTTGCATTTAGTGGACCTAGACTATGACCGTTAGGCAGTATTCCCTATTAGGTATAACCAGTTCAGGGATTACAGCATACGAATTTAATTTAACATAGCTTGATCAACTATGTACAATTAAATAAAGATGATGTAAGATCTGAAGGAAGTTATGGCTGAACAGGATACATTAGTTGACTCTGACCTCGAGAGAAACGGGACTCAAAACACGTCTGTGCTAGACACTCAATAGGTTATTATGTGATATACATATATGTACATGAATAGACCTCATTACAACTTTAGGCTATATTATATTATAAGAATATAGGCCTCTTTCTCTCTAACGTTTTGTCTTGGGATGACAAACACACCACTAGTTCATCACACTCGGACTAGTATCTTATTTCATTTCCTTGTTCTTTCTTACTCAGCATCATGCCTCCTCGTCGTCAAATTACCCTTAGCGAAGCTGAGATCGCGGGAATCATTGCCCGCAGTGTGACCGAAGCCTTGGCTACCCGAACACCACCCGGTAGCGAGGACACAGCAACCAATACTCCACCACCCAAACCTTGCTCCTATAAGGACTTTCTTAGCTGTAAACCGCTATACTTCAAGGGCATGGAAGGTGCCATTGGCTTGATCCGTTGGATTGAGCGTATGGAATCTGTTTTCAGTCTCTGCGACTGTACTGAGAACAACAAAGTCAAATTCGCTGCTTACACCTTTCAGGAAGGTGCACTCACGTGGTGGAAAACCCACGCAAACTCTGTAGGCCTTGAGGTTGCAAATCGACTTCCTTGGGCCGAACTGAAAAAGAAACTGACAGAAAAATACTGTCCTGAAGAGGAATTGCACAGGCTGGAAGAAGAATTCTGGCATCTGGAGGTGCAGGGAAATGATGTTGCTGATTATACCACTAAATTTCAGCAGTTTGCTTTATTATGCCCGAGTTTAGTCGAACCGGAAAGTAAGGGCATTAAGAAATACATTCGTGGACTCCCCGAGAACATCCAGGGCAACGTCGCCTCATCCAAACCAACTACTACTGAGAGTGCCATTCGATTGGCCCACGAACTCATGGCTCTAGTTGTCAGCCGTGAGACTTCCAACACCTCATCCTCTAACAACATCAAACACAAATCCACTGAACACCACCACAACTCTAACAAGAAAAACAACGCCATCCAAGTCTACAACACCAACTCTGAATCCAACCGCAGCTACACCGGGGACAGACCTTATTGTCCCAAGTGCAACTACCACCACTTTGGTCAGTGCAACCCCCCTTGCAACAACTGCAGGAGGTACGGGCATTTGACTAAGGATTGCCGAGCCCCCAAATCCAACAACAACCCTTCTGACAAAAATGCCCGACAACCTAAGTCCTGCTACGAATGTGGAAACCCAGGACACTTTAGGGATTCTTGCCCAAAATTGAAGAACAAGGGCAACAACAACAACCACCGTAACAACAACAACACCAAAAGTAGCGCCTTCGTGATCAACTCAGGGGACGCCCGTCAGGACCCGAATGTGGTCACGGGTATGTTCCTCCTCAACAATTTAACTGCTTCCATTCTGTTTGATACTGGTGCCGATAGGAGTTTTATTTTCGATGAATTTTGCCCTCTACTTGATATTACACCTGTTGCTTTAGACGTTAAGTACACCGTAGAGCTAGCAAATGGCAAATTGATAGAAACCAATAGTGTGGTACCTAATTGCACCTTAAATCTAGCCGACGAAACCTTCTCCATAGATCTTATGCCTGTTGAGATAGGAAGTTTCGATGTCATTGTGGGCATGGACTGGTTATCCAAACATCGCGCCGAAATCATTTGCCATGACAAAATTGTTCGCATACCTCTCTCCGTCGGTAGAACCTTGGTCATACAGGGGGAGACCGGTGGGACGAGGCTTAACCTCATATCTTGTCTAAAAACCCGAAAATTTCTGAGAAAGGGTTATCCAGCAATCCTCGCGCACATCATGGAGAAAAAGTCGGAGGAGAAGCGACTTGAGGATGTTCCAATTGTTCGAGACTTTCCAGAAGTCTTTCCTGAAGAACTACCTGGCACCAAGACAGGTTGAGTTCTCAATCGATCTTGTACCAGGTGCTGCGCCTGTGGCTCGAGCACCATACCGTTTAGCTCCATCCGAACTTCAGGAGTTGTCCACCCAATTACAGGAACTCCTGGAACGAGGGTTTATCAGGCCGAGTTCTTCACCTTGGGGAGCTCCGGTCCTATTTGTTAAGAAGAAAGATGGTTCTTTTCGAATGTGTATCGACTATCGAGAGTTGAACAAGTTAACTGTCAAGAACCGGTATCCACTCCCTCGAATCGATGACCTGTTCGACCAACTTCAAGGGTCAAGTTGTTATTCAAAGATTGATCTCT
The DNA here is from genome assembly GCA_949592205.1 of Helichrysum umbraculigerum. NCBI lineage: Eukaryota > Viridiplantae > Streptophyta > Magnoliopsida > Asterales > Asteraceae > Helichrysum > Helichrysum umbraculigerum. The sequence continues at coordinate 38,403,725 of CATIUR010000001.1, forward strand.
GATCCGGTTATCACCAATTGCGTGTTCGCGATGCCGATATTCCAAAAACCGCTTTCAGAACCCGTTACGGGCATTACGAATTCCAAGTGATGCCATTCGGCCTAACCAATGCACCGGCTGTATTCATGGACCTTATGAATCGGGTGTGTAAACCATACCTTGATAAGTTTGTCATTGTCTTCATCGATGACATCCTCATATATTCACGAAGAAAAGAAGAGCATGCGCAACACCTCAGAACCATCCTTGAACTACTTAAACACGAGGAGCTCTATGCCAAGTTCTCTAAGTGTGAGTTCTGGATCAAAACCGTTCAATTCCTTGGTCACGTGATTGACAGTCAGGGGATTCACGTCGACCCGTCAAAAATCGAGGCTATCAAAGACTGGCAATCGCCAACCACTCCGACCGAAGTACGGCAGTTTTTAGGACTGGCCGGATACTATCGACGATTCATTGAAAATTTCTCCAAGATAGCCATACCACTCACGACGCTGACCCAGAAAGACAAAAAGTTTGACTGGACTGATAAACAAGAATCGGCATTCCAACTCTTAAAACAAAAGCTTTGCAGTGCTCCTATCCTATCATTACCCGAAGGCACCGATGACTTCGTGGTATACTGCGATGCTTCACATCAAGGTCTCGGTTGTGTGCTCATGCAACGAGACAAAGTCATAGCTTATGCTTCCCGACAGCTTAAGATTCATGAAAAGAATTACACCACCCACGACCTCGAGCTAGGAGCTGTCGTTTTTGCCCTCAAAATCTGGAGACATTACCTTTATGGTACCAGATGTACAATCTTTACCGACCATAAAAGCCTTCAACACATATTCGATCAGAAGGATCTCAACATGAGGCAACGTCGATGGGTCGAGTTGCTTACGGATTACGACTGCGAACTCAAATATCATCCAGGCAAAGCAAATGTTGTTGCTGATGCTCTCAGTCGGAAAGAGCGAGTGAAACCACTTCGGGTTCGAGCCCTTAGTATGACCATTCACAACAATTTAAACATTCAAATCCTCACTGCTCAACTCGAAGCCTTAAAACCCGAAAATGTCAAAGATGAAGCCTTGCGAGGCATGGATAAACAATTCGAAATCAAACCTAACGGGATTAGGTATTTCTCAAATCGAATCTGGTTGCCTAAGTTTTGGAACCTACGAGACTTGGTGATGGATGAAGCTCACAAGTCCAAATATTCTATCCATCCGGGATCCGATAAAATGTACCACTGTATCAAGGACTTCTACTGGTGGCCGAACATGAAAGCTGAAATCGCCACCTATGTCAGCAAATGCCTTACTTGCTCCAAAGTCAAAATCGAATATCAAAAACCTTCTGGTTTACTTCAACAACCCAGTCTTCCTGAATGGAAATGGGAACAAATTGCCATGGATTTCATAATCAAACTACCCAAATCATCGAGCGGTTGCGATACCATTTGGGTGATCGTGGATCGTCTCACAAAGTCTGCTCACTTCCTGGCAATCAAGGAATCCGACAAAATGGAACGCCTCACCAACATTTATCTGAAGGAAATCGTGACCAAACACGGTGTTCCAATCTCAATTATCTCCGATAGAGATAGTCGTTTCACTTCACAATTTTGGCAATCACTTCAAAAATCTCTGGGTACTCGACTTGACATGAGTACCGCATACCATCCTCAAACTGACGGCCAAAGTGAACGAACAATTCAAACACTAGAAGACATGCTACGGGCCTGCGTAGTAGACTTCGGTGTAAACTGGGAAAAACACCTACCATTGTGCGAGTTCTCGTACAACAATAGTTATCATACCAGCATTAAAGCTGCACCGTTCGAGGCACTGTACGGTCGTAAGTGCCGGTCACCTATCTGTTGGACCGAGGTTGGGGATAGCCAACTCATAGGTCCAGAAATTATTCACGAGACGACCGAGAGGATCGTCGAAATTCAAAACAAGCTCAAGGCCGCGCGTGATCGTCAGAAAAGTTATGCTGACGTGAGACGCAAACCACTCGAGTTCCAAGTTGGGGATCGAGTACTACTCAAAGTATCGCCTTGGAAAGGTGTAATCCGATTTGGTAAACGAGGGAAGTTGAACCCCAGATACATTGGACCATTCGAGATCCTTGAAAGGATTGGTCCAGTGGCATATCGATTGCAGCTGCCACCTGAACTCCGCAGCGTGCATCCCACTTTTCATGTTTCAAATCTGAAGAAGTGTCTGTCTGATGAGACACTTATCATTCCACTCGACGAAATTCAAGTTGACGAGAAACTTCACTTCGTTGAGGAACCCGCCGAAATCATGGACCGTGAGGTCAAACAACTTAAACAAAGTCGTATTCCCATCGTCAAAGTTAGGTGGAATTCGCGGCGCGGTCCGGAATTCACCTGGGAACGGGAAGACCAAATGCGACTCAAGTATCCTCAACTTTTCAATGACTCCACATCAAACACGACTTCAACATAAATTTCGGGACGAAATTCTTCTAACAGGGGGAGAATGTGACAACCGTCAATTTAGGACTAGAATTTAGTGCCTAAACAAGTATTAATACAAGTAATTAGTTCTGTGTTAGGCTAATTAATGTATCAATTATTATATATATTGTTGAATATATATCTACACAATGATGCGGTTTGTTTAAATCGTACGAGTTTCAAATCGAATGAACTTCGATACATTAAATACGGACGTTGGTGAACAATTTATTTAAGTAATACAAGGATGATTAATAACGTTATCGTATTTAAAAATATTATGTCAATAATATTTCGTATCCAGATTTTATCAAACAATTAATATTAACGCGAATCAGAATGTAACTTCGCAAACGAAACGAGACAATCCACTTTTTCTAATGTAATTATTAAATAGTTAGTAAAATACTTCAACAAAAATACTGAATAATTATTCGTATTTTAAAACGTATATTAAAACCGTAAAATAAATATTTAACGTTTGAACGACGGAGAAAACGAACACCGCACGGAGCGGGAAAAGCGGGGCGAAAATGGGAGTTAACCTCCCATCCCCACCATCTTTTCTTTCATTTCCCATTTCCTTTCTCTCTCTCCTCTCTTATTTTCTCTCTATCACCACCATCTCCATAATCCATAAAAATCACAAAATAAATACGCTAAACGACTTCAAATCATCATACTCGTTTGGAATAAAACGTTCACCACTTCCCGATCTACAATCCTATCTTTCCGGAATTTCATTTCGGCGATTTGTAAGTTTCCGACACAACTCCGAAAACTCTCGTTTTTAAGTTTTATAACTTGCTAGTTGTTTGTATAACCTTGTAATGTCCTAAAATGGGTTGGGTAAATATATTATGTCGATCGATGGCCGGAAAATGCATTTTTGAGGTTGAAACTCCGATCAGACTCCGTACGTCGCATTGAATTGCGACGTCGCACTTAGCGACGCAGACCCTTACGTCGCAGAAATCAACTACGTCGCCTATAGCGACACCACGTACAACGTCGCATTAAATTGCGAAAGTCGCACATAGCGACGCCGTGCCCAACGTCGCAGTCCGGATCTGCGACGTCGCACCCAACGTCGCACCCAACGTCGCACAAACAAGAACCTCAAAAACACAGATTTTTACTAAGTGTCGAGGCTCGAAATTTTATCACTTGATTTCATCCAAATTCAAGTCCGGATGCGTTTTTCCCTAAAACAATATAGTAGAAATAAAAATTTTCCAAGCTGACCTGGCAGCTCGACCCCAGCCAGGGGCTCTGCCCCTTGGACCCCGCCAGGGGCTCTGCCCCTTGGACCCCGCCAGGGGCTGCCGCCCCTTGGACCCCGCTAACCAGGGGCGCTGCCCCCGGACCCCCGTACTTAGATTCTGTAAGCACTTTTTTACAACAAAAATGTCAAACTTGTACAACTTCAAAACGCTTACACGATACAACTTTTCAATCATAATGAAAATTTACTTTTCAAGGTTAACACGTCGAGACATAAGGAGAACATTAACATATTTAAATTCAAACAATCACCAACGGGCCGTATACATTTTCAAAACCTAATTCACAATCAAACAAGTCGTTGTAACTTGTATCAAGTCAATCAAACAAGTCGTAGTAACTTGTAACTATACAATCAACCAAATCGGGGTAATTTGGACATCAAGTTAAGCAAACAATTTCAATGGTAGTCTTTCGAGATACCGGTACAATTAATAACAATTCAAGTGTCGTGGACACATTCAGGTTTCAAGACTTTGGACACCAAATTACAGCTAATTACCTCAAGTTATTAAATTAAGCACTTCAAGAATCAGGTGAGTTTCATAGCCCCATTTTCACTGCTTTACAACTAGGGGTGTGATATTACTACTCGATTTTGTTTTACAAGTAGAACGCAAGTGCCAAACTTCAAATACTACATGAGTTTCAAGCTAATCAATTTAAAGTCCTCCATAAGCATAGTCTCTAATATTTTAGCGTGAATGTTAGTATATGATATCATATGGGATTGACAATCCTCATCCGGGTTAGCACGCACTAACCGGTCAAACGGATGTATTAGCATTTGGGAAGACGAGTGTTGATTAGGCACTCGTAGGAGGCATTTCAAGTTAGGTTTCCTTAATTGGGCCTGACAAATCAAGTTAAGCTCAGACTATGTGCTCATGGACAGTATAACTTTTATTTTGCTTAATTGCATTTTAAATTCAATATAAATCTTGCGGTTCTTACAACTATACATTGACATACAAACCTGTGAACTCACCAGCGTTTTCGCTGACCCATTTTAGTATTTATCACAGGTACCCAGCAGTAGTTTGGCTGCACAGGCAGGAATTATTTGCTCGAGTCAGCATACATACAACTAGAGATTGGACTGCATTATTATATTTTGTAAAAGTAATTATGCTATGTAATCTCTCAATTTCAGGAACCGAGCTAATGTAACTATATTTTGATGTAAACATTTACTTTATTTATACAAGTTTAAAACGACGCATATAGTGGTCGTTCATTATATCTTATGTGCTTTGTATATTGATTAGTGACACCCAAATCAAGCTTCCGCAAATCATTAAATTTGGGGGTGTCACAGATTGGTATCAGAGCCTAAGGTTATAGTGAACTAGGTTGCATTTAGTGGACCTAGACTATGACCGTTAGGCAGTATTCCCTATTAGGTATAACCAGTTCAGGGATTACAGCATACGAATTTAATTTAACATAGCTTGATCAACTATGTACAATTAAATAAAGATGATGTAAGATCTGAAGGAAGTTATGGCTGAACAGGATACATTAGTTGACTCTGACCTCGAGAGAAACGGGACTCAAAACACGTCTGTGCTAGACACTCAATAGGTTATTATGTGATATACATATATGTACATGAATAGACCTCATTACAACTTTAGGCTATATTATATTATAAGAATATAGGCCTCTTTCTCTCTAACGTTTTGTCTTGGGATGACAAACACACCACTAGTTCATCACACTCGGACTAGTATCTTATTTCATTTCCTTGTTCTTTCTTACTCAGCATCATGCCTCCTCCTCGTCAAATTACCCTTAGCGAAGCTGAGATCGCGGGAATCATTGCCCGCAGTGTGACCGAAGCCTTGGCTACCCGAACACCACCCGGTAGCGAGGACACAGCAACCAATACTCCACCACCCAAACCTTGCTCCTATAAGGACTTTCTTAGCTGTAAACCGCTATACTTCAAGGGCATGGAAGGTGCCATTGGCTTGATCCGTTGGATTGAGCGTATGGAATCTGTTTTCAGTCTCTGCGACTGTACTGAGAACAACAAAGTCAAATTCGCTGCTTACACCTTTCAGGAAGGTGCACTCACGTGGTGGAAAACCCACGCAAACTCTGTAGGCCTTGAGGTTGCAAATCGACTTCCTTGGGCCGAACTGAAAAAGAAACTGACAGAAAAATACTGTCCTGAAGAGGAATTGCACAGGCTGGAAGAAGAATTCTGGCATCTGGAGGTGCAGGGAAATGATGTTGCTGATTATACCACTAAATTTCAGCAGTTTGCTTTATTATGCCCGAGTTTAGTCGAACCGGAAAGTAAGGGCATTAAGAAATACATTCGTGGACTCCCCGAGAACATCCAGGGCAACGTCGCCTCATCCAAACCAACTACTACTGAGAGTGCCATTCGATTGGCCCACGAACTCATGGCTCTAGTTGTCAGCCGTGAGACTTCCAACACCTCATCCTCTAACAACATCAAACACAAATCCACTGAACACCACCACAACTCTAACAAGAAAAACAACGCCATCCAAGTCTACAACACCAACTCTGAATCCAACCGCAGCTACACCGGGGACAGACCTTATTGTCCCAAGTGCAACTACCACCACTTTGGTCAGTGCAACCCCCCTTGCAACAACTGCAGGAGGTACGGGCATTTGACTAAGGATTGCCGAGCCCCCAAATCCAACAACAACCCTTCTGACAAAAATGCCCGACAACCTAAGTCCTGCTACGAATGTGGAAACCCAGGACACTTTAGGGATTCTTGCCCAAAATTGAAGAACAAGGGCAACAACAACAACCACCGTAACAACAACAACACCAAAAGTAGCGCCTTCGTGATCAACTCAGGGGACGCCCGTCAGGACCCGAATGTGGTCACGGGTATGTTCCTCCTCAACAATTTAACTGCTTCCATTCTGTTTGATACTGGTGCCGATAGGAGTTTTATTTTCGATGAATTTTGCCCTCTACTTGATATTACACCTGTTGCTTTAGACGTTAAGTACACCGTAGAGCTAGCAAATGGCAAATTGATAGAAACCAATAGTGTGATACCTAATTGCACCTTAAATCTAGCCGACGAAACCTTCTCCATAGATCTTATGCCTGTTGAGATAGGAAGTTTCGATGTCATTGTGGGCATGGACTGGTTATCCAAACATCGCGCCGAAATCATTTGCCATGACAAAATTGTTCGCATACCTCTCTCCGTCGGTAGAACCTTGGTCATACAGGGGGAGACCGGTGGGACGAGGCTTAACCTCATATCTTGTCTAAAAACCCGAAAATTTCTGAGAAAGGGTTATCCAGCAATCCTCGCGCACATCATGGAGAAAAAGTCGGAGGAGAAGCGACTTGAGGATGTTCCAATTGTTCGAGACTTTCCAGAAGTCTTTCCTGAAGAACTACCTGGCACCAAGACAGGTTGAGTTCTCAATCGATCTTGTACCAGGTGCTGCGCCTGTGGCTCGAGCACCATACCGTTTAGCTCCATCCGAACTTCAGGAGTTGTCCACCCAATTACAGGAACTCCTGGAACGAGGGTTTATCAGGCCGAGTTCTTCACCTTGGGGAGCTCCGGTCCTATTTGTTAAGAAGAAAGATGGTTCTTTTCGAATGTGTATCGACTATCGAGAGTTGAACAAGTTAACTGTCAAGAACCGGTATCCACTCCCTCGAATCGATGACCTGTTCGACCAACTTCAAGGGTCAAGTTGTTATTCAAAGATTGATCTCTGATCCGGTTATCACCAATTGCGTGTTCGCGATGCCGATATTCCAAAAACCGCTTTCAGAACCCGTTACGGGCATTACGAATTCCAAGTGATGCCATTCGGCCTAACCAATGCACCGGCTGTATTCATGGACCTTATGAATCGGGTGTGTAAACCATACCTTGATAAGTTTGTCATTGTCTTCATCGATGACATCCTCATATATTCACGAAGAAAAGAAGAGCATGCGCAACACCTCAGAACCATCCTTGAACTACTTAAACACGAGGAGCTCTATGCCAAGTTCTCTAAGTGTGAGTTCTGGATCAAAACCGTTCAATTCCTTGGTCACGTGATTGACAGTCAGGGGATTCACGTCGACCCGTCAAAAATCGAGGCTATCAAAGACTGGCAATCGCCAACCACTCCGACCGAAGTACGGCAGTTTTTAGGACTGGCCGGATACTATCGACGATTCATTGAAAATTTCTCCAAGATAGCCATACCACTCACGACGCTGACCCAGAAAGACAAAAAGTTTGACTGGACTGATAAACAAGAATCGGCATTCCAACTCTTAAAACAAAAGCTTTGCAGTGCTCCTATCCTATCATTACCCGAAGGCACCGATGACTTCGTGGTATACTGCGATGCTTCACATCAAGGTCTCGGTTGTGTGCTCATGCAACGAGACAAAGTCATAGCTTATGCTTCCCGACAGCTTAAGATTCATGAAAAGAATTACACCACCCACGACCTCGAGCTAGGAGCTGTCGTTTTTGCCCTCAAAATCTGGAGACATTACCTTTATGGTACCAGATGTACAATCTTTACCGACCATAAAAGCCTTCAACACATATTCGATCAGAAGGATCTCAACATGAGGCAACGTCGATGGGTCGAGTTGCTTACGGATTACGACTGCGAACTCAAATATCATCCAGGCAAAGCAAATGTTGTTGCTGATGCTCTCAGTCGGAAAGAGCGAGTGAAACCACTTCGGGTTCGAGCCCTTAGTATGACCATTCACAACAATTTAAACATTCAAATCCTCACTGCTCAACTCGAAGCCTTAAAACCCGAAAATGTCAAAGATGAAGCCTTGCGAGGCATGGATAAACAATTCGAAATCAAACCTAACGGGATTAGGTATTTCTCAAATCGAATCTGGTTGCCTAAGTTTTGGAACCTACGAGACTTGGTGATGGATGAAGCTCACAAGTCCAAATATTCTATCCATCCGGGATCCGATAAAATGTACCACTGTATCAAGGACTTCTACTGGTGGCCGAACATGAAAGCTGAAATCGCCACCTATGTCAGCAAATGCCTTACTTGCTCCAAAGTCAAAATCGAATATCAAAAACCTTCTGGTTTACTTCAACAACCCAGTCTTCCTGAATGGAAATGGGAACAAATTGCCATGGATTTCATAATCAAACTACCCAAATCATCGAGCGGTTGCGATACCATTTGGGTGATCGTGGATCGTCTCACAAAGTCTGCTCACTTCCTGGCAATCAAGGAATCCGACAAAATGGAACGCCTCACCAACATTTATCTGAAGGAAATCGTGACCAAACACGGTGTTCCAATCTCAATTATCTCCGATAGAGATAGTCGTTTCACTTCACAATTTTGGCAATCACTTCAAAAATCTCTGGGTACTCGACTTGACATGAGTACCGCATACCATCCTCAAACTGACGGCCAAAGTGAACGAACAATTCAAACACTAGAAGACATGCTACGGGCCTGCGTAGTAGACTTCGGTGTAAACTGGGAAAAACACCTACCATTGTGCGAGTTCTCGTACAACAATAGTTATCATACCAGCATTAAAGCTGCACCGTTCGAGGCACTGTACGGTCGTAAGTGCCGGTCACCTATCTGTTGGACCGAGGTTGGGGATAGCCAACTCATAGGTCCAGAAATTATTCACGAGACGACCGAGAGGATCGTCGAAATTCAAAACAAGCTCAAGGCCGCGCGTGATCGTCAGAAAAGTTATGCTGACGTGAGACGCAAACCACTCGAGTTCCAAGTTGGGGATCGAGTACTACTCAAAGTATCGCCTTGGAAAGGTGTAATCCGATTTGGTAAACGAGGGAAGTTGAACCCCAGATACATTGGACCATTCGAGATCCTTGAAAGGATTGGTCCAGTGGCATATCGATTGCAGCTGCCACCTGAACTCCGCAGCGTGCATCCCACTTTTCATGTTTCAAATCTGAAGAAGTGTCTGTCTGATGAGACACTTATCATTCCACTCGACGAAATTCAAGTTGACGAGAAACTTCACTTCGTTGAGGAACCCGCCGAAATCATGGACCGTGAGGTCAAACAACTTAAACAAAGTCGTATTCCCATCGTCAAAGTTAGGTGGAATTCGCGGCGCGGTCCGGAATTCACCTGGGAACGGGAAGACCAAATGCGACTCAAGTATCCTCAACTTTTCAATGACTCCACATCAAACACGACTTCAACATAAATTTCGGGACGAAATTCTTCTAACAGGGGGAGAATGTGACAACCGTCAATTTAGGACTAGAATTTAGTGCCTAAACAAGTATTAATACAAGTAATTAGTTCTGTGTTAGGCTAATTAATGTATCAATTATTATATATATTGTTGAATATATATCTACACAATGATGCGGTTTGTTTAAATCGTACGAGTTTCAAATCGAATGAACTTCGATACATTAAATACGGACGTTGGTGAACAATTTATTTAAGTAATACAAGGATGATTAATAACGTTATCGTATTTAAAAATATTATGTCAATAATATTTCGTATCCAGATTTTATCAAACAATTAATATTAACGCGAATCAGAATGTAACTTCGCAAACGAAACGAGACAATCCACTTTTTCTAATGTAATTATTAAATAGTTAGTAAAATACTTCAACAAAAATACTGAATAATTATTCGTATTTTAAAACGTATATTAAAACCGTAAAATAAATTTTTAACGTTTGAACGACGGAGAAAACGAACACCGCACGGAGCGGGAAAAGCGGGGCGAAAATGGGAGTTAACCTCCCATCCCCACCATCTTTTCTTTCATTTCCCATTTCCTTTCTCTCTCTCCTCTCTTATTTTCTCTCTATCACCACCATCTCCATAATCCATAAAAATCACAAAATAAATACGCTAAACGACTTCAAATCATCATACTCGTTTGGAATAAAACGTTCACCACTTCGCGATCTACAATCCTATCTTTCCGGAATTTCATTTCGGCGATTTGTAAGTTTCCGACACAACTCCGAAAACTCTCGTTTTTAAGTTTTATAACTTGCTAGTTGTTTGTATAACCTTGTAATGTCCTAAAATGGGTTGGGTAAATATATTATGTCGATCGATGGCCGGAAAATGCATTTTTGAGGTTGAAACTCCGATCAGACTCCGTACGTCGCATTGAATTGCGACGTCGCACTTAGCGACGCAGACCCTTACGTCGCAGAAATCAACTACGTCGCCTATAGCGACGCCACGTACAACGTCGCATTAAATTGCGAAAGTCGCACATAGCGACGCCGTGCCCAACGTCGCAGTCCGGATCTGCGACGTCGCACCCAACGTCGCACCCAACGTCGCACAAACAAGAACCTCAAAAACACAGATTTTTACTAAGTGTCGAGGCTCGAAATTTTATCACTTGATTTCATCCAAATTCAAGTCCGGATGCGTTTTTCCCTAAAACAATATAGTAGAAATAAAAATTTTCCAAGCTGACCTGGCAGCTCGACCCCAGCCAGGGGCTCTGCCCCTTGGACCCCGCCAGGGGCTGCCGCCCCTTGGACCCCGCTAACCAGGGGCGCTGCCCCCGGACCCCCGTACTTAGATTCTGTAAGCACTTTTTTACAACAAAAATGTCAAACTTGTACAACTTCAAAACGCTTACACGATACAACTTTTCAATCATAATGAAAATTTACTTTTCAAGGTTAACACGTCGAGACATAAGGAGAACATTAACATATTTAAATTCAAACAATCACCAACGGGCCGTATACATTTTCAAAACCTAATTCACAATCAAACAAGTCGTTGTAACTTGTATCAAGTCAATCAAACAAGTCGTAGTAACTTGTAACTATACAATCAACCAAATCGGGGTAATTTGGACATCAAGTTAAGCAAACAATTTCAATGGTAGTCTTTCGAGATACCGGTACAATTAATAACAATTCAAGTGTCGTGGACACATTCAGGTTTCAAGACTTTGGACACCAAATTACAGCTAATTACCTCAAGTTATTAAATTAAGCACTTCAAGAATCAGGTGAGTTTCATAGCCCCATTTTCACTGCTTTACAACTAGGGGTGTGATATTACTACTCGATTTTGTTTTACAAGTAGAACGCAAGTGCCAAACTTCAAATACTACATGAGTTTCAAGCTAATCAATTTAAAGTCCTCCATAAGCATAGTCTCTAATATTTTAGCGTGAATATTAGTATATGATATCATATGGGATTGACAATCCTCATCCGGGTTAGCACGCACTAACCGGTCAAACGGATGTATTAGCATTTGGGAAGACGAGTGTTGATTAGGCACTCGTAGGAGGCATTTCAAGTTAGGTTTCCTTAATTGGGCCTGACAAATCAAGTTAAGCTCAGACTATGTGCTCATGGACAGTATAACTTTTATTTTGCTTAATTGCATTTTAAATTCAATATAAATCTTGCGGTTCTTACAACTATACATTGACATACAAACCTGTGAACTCACCAGCGTTTTCGCTGACCCATTTTAGTATTTATCACAGGTACCCAGCAGTAGTTTGGCTGCACAGGCAGGAATTATTAGCTCGAGTCAGCATACATACAACTAGAGATTGGACTGCATTATTATATTTTGTAAAAGTAATTATGCTATGTAATCTCTCAATTTCAGGAACCGAGCTAATGTAACTATATTTTGATGTAAACGTTTACTTTATTTATACAAGTTTAAAACGACGCATATAGTGGTCGTTCATTATATCTTATGTGCTTTGTATATTGATTAGTGACACCCAAATCAAGCTTCCGCAAATCATTAAATTTGGGGGTGTCACAAGAACGCCATACGCATGGCTCATGAACTGACGGCAAATTCTATTCGCCGTGGCTCAACTTCTGCCCCCTCTGCAAACAAATGCAAATGGGAAGCCAATCCCCACTCATCCAACCCTACCCATAATAAAAAGCCTGCATCCGTTAATACCGATGACTCGAAGGCATACAAGGGGAGAAAGCCTTACTGCTCCAAGTGTAGTCGTCATCATGACGGTTCCTGTCCCTGCTCCAAATGCAAGAAATTTGGACATCTGGCCAAAGACTGCCAAACCAACACTACCAGTACCAACACTGCTGCACCCAAGACCTGCTATGAGTGCAATGGGTACCGGGCACTTCAGGAAGGATTGCCCGAAGCTGAAACTTAGAACCAACTTCGCGAAAGGAAGAGCTTATGTGATTAACGCTAGGGAAGAAGACCCGAATCCGAGACTTTGCGATTTGCTCAACCCGGGTACGCTCATTCTTTGGTTACCCGAATCTGTTTTCTCATAAATCTCTCGCTTAATGATTCATGTATAATTGTCTTTTATTCCGTGTGTTTCCTTTGATCCTAAGTACACAATAGGATTAGGAAACGACCGACTACTTAAATCCCGACAACACAATTTGCTTTGCACTTTAGATACAGTAACCAAACTCCCTTCCCAATTATCTCACACTGGTTGAGACCGGGAACTCGTCTACTATTCGTTACTTTAAACAGATAATTTAATATAACTTCACTTACTTGAGGCAATTCTTAAATAGAACACTTATTTCGTAGGAAATGACAACTCACACCGTCAACAACCCTACACTGCAAGATGAACTGCTCAGTGAGGAACCAACGAAGTTTCCTTACCTCCTCGAACTCGAGTGTGATACAGAACACTCCGCTGAATCAGCGACGGCACCTGCTGTTCTTGCTGCTCTAACTGCTGCAAAAGCACCGGTTAATGTACCCCTGACTGTTGAATCAGTCAGTCACCTCAACCGAACTATTGATTCACTGCAAAAACAACTAACTGAAGCACGGGAAGACATTGATGACCTACGACGAATTGCCTTCCAAGATAACCTTCGTATGCGTGAGTACGAACTACGTTTGGTAGCTTTAGAAAACCCTACTTCACCACCAACTTCACAAAGTACTCCTGCTGAAGAGGATAACGACACTGACTGTCCCCCGCCTCCAGCAAAAAGGGCAAAAATCTCTCCGACCAACTCTTCAGGAAAATACTTGGGAAAGAAACCTTTCTGTTCCCGATGCACTCGGCATCATGAAGGACCGTGTACCATACCCACCGGTCGATGCAAATCCTATCCTAAATGTACGAACCCTCCCAAGGCGAAGCTGTGCTTCAACTGCGGGAGTGCTGGCCATCTCAAGGCCAAATGCCCACTACCTCCAGGCCACAAAATTTAGGGTACGTTACCACTTGACAACTACTTGATTTCAAACACTGTAGGACCTACCCTACTACTGTAGGCTACTAGTACGCATTGTAGCTACCTGACGAATATCGAACTACCGATTACTACTTCGAACAAATTTCGGGACGAAATTCTCCTAACAAGGGGAGAATGTAACAACCCCAAAATTAGGGCCAATTTAAAATTTTCCTAATTACGTGTTTACTACTTGTATTTAATATGAAATAGGATTAAATACGTTACTTACTTATTATATATATATGGATGGAATATATATACGCGTATACGATTCGTTCAAATCGTATAAAACTACAATTGTACAAACATACGGACGTTGGTAAAACAATTATTAAATAATGTGAAATTATTTAATTACTTCAACTACTACTTTATATTATGTTCATAATATAACGAAAACGTACGTTTAAATTAAAACGTTACCGAACTCTCCGAAAACTCGACCAACCGACAAAACAAACAAAGTTATATTTTATAACTTAATAACAAGTGTTTTAACAAATTACTCCAACAAAATACCGGGGGATGACTCGTATTTTAAAACATATATTTTAATCGCGTATAAAATTATTTTAACGTTTAAACGACCGGGGAAACGAACACCGCACGGAGCGCAAACACGAGGGAACAACATTTGGTGAGATCCACACATGGTGGACCCCACCAAAACCGGCCAAAGTAAGGGGACACCACCCCCCTCACTTTCCTTCTTCCATACACAAACACACCCACACACACAATCACCTACTCAAACTCTCTCAACCCTCTCACTCTCTCTCTATCTCGGCTCTCACTCTCTCTCTAGAAAAACACACTAAAACGAGCTTGAATCACAAAACGGAAAGGAGCAACAACGATCACCGCAACGAGGGCTACGATCCTATCTTTTCGGTTTCTCGATTCGACAACTTTGTAAATTTTCCGGCGACCTTCCGAACTTTCCGATTACATTTATTTTGCTAGATTATTGTTCCCCTAGCTTAGTAATGTCCAAATATATAATTTAAAACTTGATTTCGGAACATTGTCGGTTTTGGTCGCATTTAAGAAAACGACACCTCGAACACTAAAAACGTCAACCAATAATTTTTATAAACTCATTGTAACATATTAAAGCTTGTGTAAAAGTTTCGGGCCAAACCGAGGTCGTTTGACCCAAAAACCGAACCAAAAATCGTAACAGCCGCTGTGTTGCATAGGACCAAACTTTCATGTGACACAAGGCTTGTGTCACATGTTGTGTCGCATGGCAACCATGTGACACAAGGGTTGTGTCGCATATTGTGTCGCATTAAGTTGCATCCATGTGACACAAGGGTTGTGTCGCATAAATCATGTGACACAAGGGTTGTGTCGCATATTGTGTCGCATTAAGTTGCATCCATGTGACACAAGGGTTGTGTCGCATAAATCATGTGACACAAGGGTTGTGTCGCATATTGTGTCGCATTAAGTTGCATCCATGTGACACAAGGGTTGTGTCGCATAAATCATGTGACACAAGGGCTGTGTCGCATTTAGTGTCGCAAAAACCTAAAAACAGAGGCCAAAATCATTCTAAGTGTCTAAAAATCACTTTTCAACAACCAAATCAAATACGATACGACTTATACATGAAAATACTATACTTTTGGAAGTATACACAAATACTCGAATACGTACAAGATTATACTTAACTGAACGTGAGATTTCACTCACACACACGAGACTGCACTCGAAAATACTTAGGAGATTGCACTCCAACAAACATACACTTGAACAACTACACGGGATTGCACCCGATACGAACTTACGAGTTTACACTCAATACTCACGTGTAGGATTTCACGCAAACTAATACGAGATTTCACTCGTACCCTTTGGGGATTAGACCCACTGGAACTTACACAAATGATACACGTTATGATACAAACCAACAGTTATACGAGTATACCTTACAACTGTACAACTACTACGAATACATAATAATAATACGAGATTATTATTACACACCGATACCAACGGGCCGTACAACTTATCTACAAACTACAACTTACAAACAAATACAAACGTACAAACAACTTATGGACATTAACTAGTTTGGGAACAACTAGCATGGATACTTTACAAGTATTCCAATTACTTACTAAACCTTATGCGTATTAGGACGCTAAGGGTTGCTAGTCGGATACTACTTTGCTTGCTTACTGCATTGTCTGCTAGACTCAGGTGAGTCTCACAGCCCCTACTTTACTGTTTTACTCAGGGGTGAGATGCATTACTGTTTTACATGAACACACAAAACTTACTTGCTGCCATGATTTACTTACTGTACGAAATTACGGATACGCCAATTGCATGAGTTTCGACTAATCCAATGAAATCCTCCTTAATCATAGTAGTTAGTTAGGTGACAAGCGCGAGTTTTAGTATATGGATCCATATGGGACTGACAATCCCCGCCCGGGGTAGCACGCACTACCACGAACCGTTACTGTAGAAACGGGCGTTTCTTACTCGTTTCATATGAATGTTTTTGGATTAACATTCACGGGGGTACTATTATTTACTGTACGTTAAGCTTCAACTATGGTGGCT
This sequence comes from Helichrysum umbraculigerum, assembly GCA_949592205.1. Classification (NCBI taxonomy): domain Eukaryota; kingdom Viridiplantae; phylum Streptophyta; class Magnoliopsida; order Asterales; family Asteraceae; genus Helichrysum; species Helichrysum umbraculigerum. The sequence continues at coordinate 38,420,289 of CATIUR010000001.1, forward strand.
CATGGCAAGGGTATCAAACGGTTAGCATAACCTGCAACCACCCACTTATTAAAACTTAAGTGAACGATGAGCATAACCTGTGATCGTTACTTACTGGCTGGCTTATGATTTACAAATACTACATGTGTGTTCAAACTATTTACTTACTTACAAACCTGTGAGATTCACCAACCTTTTGGTTGACCGTTTTAGTAATGCTTCTCAGGTACACAGCATCAGTAGGGATGTCCAGCAGGATAAGCTTACTTAGCTCGAGTCGCATGCATTTACAAGCTTGGAGATTTTATTACATTACTTTTGTACTTACTGTTATGTATTAGAATCTCTAGGAATTTTACTCGAACTCGAGCTTGTATTTTGAACTACTTATGTATTAATGTAATAACTTTTCGAACGTCTCATTTAGAGTCGTTCACTGTATCCTTTGTGCTTGTGATTATTGATTAGTAACACCCAAAAACTCGCTTCCGCAAACCATCAAATTTGGGGGTGTTACATACACAAATGGCAAATCAGTTCAAAGACATCGCGTTCTACTGAGAGCTAGGAGAATAAGTGCATTTAATAAGAGAGGGTTCAAAGGGTAACACCTACCTATCCTATGCAAGATTCAACCGTTGAGATTTCATTGGAAATTTAGTGTGTATTCAATCAATATCCATTCATGTGAGGGATTGTTGGAAAATTTAGTGAAACCATGTGAGTTTTCACTAACTTTGAACACATAATTTTATATGTATGTGTAGTACATATAAATATTTGTTTACATATTTGTGTCCTCCTTGATGAGAGCTTCGATACGAGATATTATATGTCCAAATCAGAGTTAATGTGAATGAGATATCGATTCACAAAGTAAGACATTTGATGTATAGTATGGTGGGTTTGAGTTTGTCCCACATCGGTGGGTGAACCAAACCTAAATGTATCAACCAAACTATAAATAGAGGTGTCTAGGCTCTTTTCAAAAATACACAAAAACACAACCCTTTTTCATTAAAGGAGATACAAGTATTCTCCGATGAAATCTCGGGCAATGAGTCAAGTCCGGCAGTACAAGCTGTTTCGGCCGTTGTACCCTGGGAAACAGACGACGTGTAGACGGCGAATCTGTTTTAAGGGAACTGTGTCCAGCACAGGCCTCGGTCTTCTTCAAATAAGTTTTCGGGACGTACCGATTTTCCTAAGATAAGTTTCTTTTAGTTATTTTTTTATGTTTTATTGTTTTTATTATTTGTTTTCTGTTATTTATTATTATTTATATTTGTAGTTGTAGTATTATATTAGAATTGCTACATTTGTAATTCTATTATATACTTTTTATAAATAATAATAATTAAACTATATTCGGGTACATATATTTTTACCTACAAATATATCAATAGGTTCCTCAACTGGCATGAGCTTGTGAACATCATATTCTCGCACATGTTATACTGACCTTATTTCACTATTGTTATACGGAGGCCTTTCAAAATGAACTTTTCGAGAAAAAAGCAAGCTTTTAGGTTATACAAATTTGTTTCTTAAACATCTTATAAGACATACACTTTTTTCGAACTATTTAACATTTAGGACATGTCACGAAATAACTTTCAACACAAAGCTATAACTGACCTAAATGATAATCGCGAGGATTGTAAATTCCAGAAAGACCCCTGATGCGAATGTTCCCAAATTTGACAACTCCTGCAAATCCCAAGAAGTATATATGAGGTGCTGCCCATCCCCCATATAGTATCTAAATAAATGGTTAATATGTTAGAGTTCTTCAGCAGCTTATCAATAATAAATTTTAAAAGTGAGGACCAGAAACGGCCACGAAGATTATCTACTCCCTCCGTCCCAAAATAAGTGTCCTGTTTTGACTTTTTGAGTCTTTCCTTTTCAACTTTGACCGTAATTTTTTTTGTTTGTGCTATATAATACTTGACGCAAAATATATAAATAGATTGAGTTTTATATGTATTTACATTGGTATAATTTTCATAAAGTATTATATAACACAAACAAAGATATTTAAGGTCAAAGTTGGAAAAGAAAGACTTCAAAATCTGAAACAATACACTTAATCCGGGACGGAGGGAGTACAAAATAAGGTCCGTTAGTCATGTAATTTAATTTTGCATACAGCAACTAACTATACACACATGCTTATAAGTAAACAATTTTGTTGGAAGTTTAATCCATTAATCTTTTGGTTAGTTAGAAACGGGCCAAACAGAGATCGGGAATGGGTCATATGTACTAATGGGTTATGGTTTCTGTGTTTGGGCCGATGGGCCAAACAAACCTATGCGCAAGAAACAAAAGAAACAAGCAACGGCAGTTTGGAAGTTAATTACAAGGGCTGCAACGTTTTGTTATTAAACATCAAACGACATGTCCGTTCACAATCAAGCGATATGTTTGTTCTTTGTATCTGTTAGTGTATGTATGTATCTGTAACAGTTAATGTAACCCCAGATTTCAGATTATTATATTCAGAGGGTTCAACCCATTGTTCTTGTTTTCTTGCTGATGATGATTCTTGTTGATTGTTAACATGATGCATGAAGTTTGTTTGATATGATTAAAGATCCTGGAAGTGGATGTGGAAACCTGTGCAACAAATTTAATCGAAATTTATTTAAAATGTGGCATTGAGAATGAACGTAAACAACTCACAATTCCCAGAGGTAGTTGGATGCTTCATGATTTCCTCCGATGAACATAGTTGGAAATGGGGCTACTTTTTCTACAGAGTAATACTTCCAGAAAGTATTCATGCTCTTGAATTTGGGTGGTACATTTAAGGTTTCCAAATCCTTCTCATTCCTAACAGCCTAGCCAAACAAACAACAGATTGACATTCTTTCATAGAGTGACACTAAAAACAGTTTTACGTAAGTATTTAAAGAATTTGTATATAAAAAAAAAACAAACAAAAACATATGCTTAATGTTTGGAGCAAAATGCATTATAAAGGTGAAATTTATGTGTTAAGCAACTCAAATAATCTCAAGATGTTTCTGCTTCTAGCAATTAAAAACGAATAAGAAGGCGTTTTTTACATGTATATATACAGATATTGCAACATGAGAATGATGAGCTATCAGATTGCGAAATAAGGTAAAGAACAGGCAGCCACTTGTTATCAAATATTTCATTTATATAACTGTCTTCCTGGGCCTATATATATTGGGGAATGATAACTAATCAAATCGTTGAGGAATAAAATATCATTAGCTAGCAGTTTCAAGAGGGATTGCGCTAACCAATGAGTTCAGTTTTCTTGTCATGGTCCGTATCAAACAAATGATGTTCTATTAAACCTCATCAAAATTGAGAAAAGAATCATATAAAAAAGCACCTCTCTTATCATCTGATTATTGAGTTCTGTCTACAGCTAAAGATTGCTACAGATTGATATTTGGCACACTAGAACGAGAAAGCACCTCTCTTACCGATATGAAAGCAGGCTACTACAAGAAGCAAGAAATCACGGAAGCAATGAGGTTTATAAACTTCTAAGCCAATGGGATGTCGGAACCAGATGTGGCGGGTGTCGAACGACAAAAAGATAAAATTAGCAAGAATGGAAGGCTTCTAAATTATCCACATTTTCGTATTGTCTTTTAATTATTTTCTTTCAATTTCTATTTTTTTGGACTTCTATTAATGTTCTGCTTTTATTAATATATTCGATTTAAAAAATTTATTGTATTATTTAAATATAAATTTGTTAAGTTTATTGAATATTAAGATCATTAAATTAAAAGAAAAAAGACAAGCTGATTAACACCAAATAAAACCTAAAGGGGAACCACTTCTCGTACACTTAGCCGTTCAGAATTGTCTTGTGTGCAGCAACAGCTTATGTAACAACATAAGAAAAATGTTTAATAGTTTTATGTTGACTTCCAATTAACGTTTACAAACACATGAACCAAATCAATCTGTAGAAGTAAAGCCAGTTAACTAAGCAATCTGTTAACAGTTGATTAAGTGAAAGATAACTAAGCAATAAAAACAATTGCAAAAAACTGACAGTTCAGAGAAACAAGCAAGGCTTTTACCTTGCGAAGCACAAAGAAAACAAAACTGAAATGACAGCTAATATTACCATCGAGTTCAAAATTCAAAGCATTTGGTTCACATACACTTACGATTAACAACAATAAGATTCATCTATCATAACGTTTGTAAGTATGTAGCTAATTCAACTTGCTAATAAACTCGTTGATTTGATCTTCGCGGTTGCCAGAATCACCTCCATTCCTGTACGCCTTTTTCTTACCCTCCAATGCCTTCTCCGGCTTGTTTAGATTGAAAGGGCACAGAAAATTGCAAACCTCCTTGAAATGTGGACCAACATTGGCTATCTCGTTTACAATGTCTTCTATGCAAATAATTTTGTGCTCAGCTAATGCCTACATATACCATTAACACACGTGAATATTTAGTATCATTCAAATATCGGAAACACCAAAATTCAATATATATATAAGCATATCATATACCTGTTCAATGATGTTATTGTCTGTCAAAGGATATATTTGCTTGTTAACTTTGGCCAACCCCTTCTTGTATATCAGCTCATTCACACTCTTGAGGTTAGGATACCTTTAAGATGTCAAAACAGACAAGATTGTCACACTAAACGTATATGAAAACATTAAATAGAGGTAGCAACTTTTTTTAATGCATAGAATCTTCTAAATTGCTTTCTGCAAACATTCCGATAAGTACTCGGATAATATATTAGTTGTGGTCCTATGTAACACATCAACAAGCTATTATTCTATTGTACAAATGAAGTGTTTGCAGGATACTTGGTCTTTCATCCTTTAACCAATTCGATTATTTTAACTTTCAACTGATTCAGCCATTTGCCACCTCTAACATAGAACATGGTCTAAACACAAATATTGACAAAGTTACTTATAGATACACTCTGCATTGTTACTTACCCGTAAGTCACATAAGGCTCCACTTTCTGTAGAATTTCCAAAACTCTAGCATTCGCCTTGACAAAAACACCGGTGAAGATTCTCCTTAATCTCAAAGAGTAGAGATATTTCCTTGTTTGTGGATGCATGTCACTTTTACTGAAAACAAGAAGAAAACATAAGCCATAACTCCATAAAACAAACCAAAAGAGCTACATAATATGCAGGCAATTTCTAAAAAGCGAAAAGTTATCAATATACCCTTGTATACGAATGACAAAAAGCAACTTTGATTGGGGGGATGTGGATGCCTTTATTGGTCGCTTTGCCCGATGTTTCATTGTGATAAGATCAGCTTCCTACAAATAAAAATAAAACAACTCGGTTAGTTCCATACAAAACAAGATAACATGATGCAAATTAGTGTTTGATTAATGTTAGTCCACTCAGCATAAAACAGATGATAACAAAGGAAAAAACCAGAATTTGAAAACATATGTATGATTACTACTTTGCTATGAAAAAATGGTTACTTTATCACGGTATTCTCTGATAAACTGTTCGGGCTTCTTGATAACAAAATTATCACTTCTGGACTTCTTGACCCTTTGTTCCAACTGTTCTTTCCTTCTGTTTGCCCAATCCTCATTGTTTTTCCTCTTCTTCAAAACATTCTCTAACACATAATCAAGAGCCTTTGGTTCCTCATTAGCCATGATGCCTGCCTAATAAACACACAAAATCCATATAAGATATCTCGAATGCATCCCGCAACATACAATAATGTAGAAAATAACTCATTCTTATTACAAAATAAAAGCTATGGGCGCGTTTAGTTACAGAAAAATTTCTCCATTTTCCCTTTTTCATTTCTCTAGAGAATGAGAAGTGTTTTACCTCTCTAGAAAAGCATGAAAAATTTAGAAAATGTGTTTAGTTTCAAGGAGTGGAGTTTTCTTTTCCAAGGATAAACTTAGAAAACCATAAAAAAGTAATTTTCAACTTTGTAGTTATAAAAAGGAAAACAAGGATTTTCCTTTTCTTAGAATTTTTTTTTAGAAAACTCGAATTTGAACACGTTTTCTAATTTTCTTGTTTTCTTAGAGATTTTTTCTGGAAAAGTGGGGAGTTTTCTGTAACTAAACGCACCCTATATTTTGTAGCTTTCCATATCCTTTCTATAACATCTCATCTATGTTCTACTTATACAAAAAATATAATATATATATATACACACACACACTGTACAGTATTCAACTACTATACCTCCATGGAAAAATTATATATACAAACGTTCAGAAACAGTGCTAACAACTCAAAAATTAACACAAAAACCTAAGCCTTAATTTTGCATATACCTACAAGTTGTAAACTTTTTGCACTAAACGATTAACATTTCAAGTTCATATAAACGAGATGATGATTATATATACATACAAATAGGCAGCCGTTTAATTTCAATAAGATACAATTACCGTGCCTCTTGTGCAATCTATGAATATGAATTAGGGTTACAGAAGTTTTAATAATTGAGACATGGAACGATGAAAAAAAAAACAAAAGCGTTACCTGAGGTTGAATGTGGATCGAGCTGAATGAGGAGCGACGAAAGAGGGGAAAAAAATGGTTTTAGGTTTGAAGGTTTCACCGATTATTATAATTCATACACATGCGACTGATACAGCCCATTAATAGCCCATTACCGGCCCTTTATGTATAAAATAACGGCCCATTAACCTATAAAATTACTACTGTAGTCTTTAACTCATTAGCTATCTTGTAAAAACTCTACAATTGTATAATATACTTTTTTTAATTTTTTTATTTTTTGGTAATAAAGGATGATAAATTCTATAAACAAATTCAACAAATAAATTCGCAAAGGGTGGTGATAATTCCACCACCATTTTTGATAAATCCACCAAAGTAGTGTATTAACAGTTTGTACTGTACAACCTGTTAATGCACATTTATGATGGATTTATCAAAAAAGGTTGTGGAAATATCATTGCCCATTGGCAAAGGCAATGAACTATCCGTACCTAAAATTCTTTCAAAAGAAAAGGGTTTTTCTTTGTGCACCATTAAAAAGTCTTAATACACCACTTAGTCAAATCAAGCTAAATAATTAGGTGATAATGATTGGTTATCCCACCAAGTAATATTTGACACTTGAGCTTGACAACCGAAATGACATTTTTTAATTTTTTACATTTTTTACATTTTAAGCAAAGGTACACATAATTTAGTGGTTCCTTTTCCTTATCAATTTATTTAGCAAATACAAACCAAATATTTGTTAATTTTTTTGTTTATTTCTTTTTAAAACGAATGAGTATTTTTGGAACCTCAAACTTTTTCTACATATGAATTATCAGGTTAATTTTCGGAATCATTTTGGTACGGGTATATAAATTAAGAATAGGAATTCTTTTGCAAAGCCAAGACAAAAATATTAGAAAAGGCAATCCTCGAAACCATCGTAAACCACCAAGGAATTCAACCTTGAGAAAAATTTAGAGACGTTTTCGTAAAATTTTGTGTACCACTATAATGGAATTACAAAAGATAAAAACTACAAAAACTAATTTTTATTAACAATCAATTCGACAAATCTACAAAAACCTTTTGAGAATTACAAGGCATTAATTGCGTATATAATTGTAGACGCCGCATATACATAGTTTCCCATCCAGCTGCTTTCGGAGATTTATAAAAAGTCCATAGTCGAGTAATATGAGGCATCGGATACTCTCCTTCTAATTGTACCATCACATAATGATTTTCATTTATATGCGCAATTGTAAGAGTTTGGTGGTTTTGAAACTCTTCTGGGCCTCTCCAAAGGGGAAAGCAAGTCATAGAGCCTCGAATGCTTAAACAATGGACGATCACACCAAACCTGTTCGCAATTAGAATAGCTGTCATAGGCATAATCATCCAGTGTTCTGACGGTGCAGGCGATTCATAGAAGCACAACGAACGATATAGTTCATTATAACCTGCGTTAAAAACCTGATAGTAATAATATCCGTTATTCAACTCGTGTAGCAATTGATATCGAATGTTGAGCCAACTATCTTCACCATATCCGAGACAAACAACAATTGATCGAAATCCACAGTTTCCATCGCCCTTGACATTTTGTATACGTGTGATGTAAGGATGGAAAATGTTTAGAATTACACCCATCAAAGGGTGTGAATAGCATGCATCATATGAATCATCCCTCGGCGATTCCTTGTTCAAGTCAAAAGCGTGTGAAGTTTCCCCCGTTGGTTCCTTATCACACGTCGATTCCTCGTTCAAGTCAAAAGCGTGTGAAGTTTCCCCCGTTGGTTCCTTATCCGACGTCGATTCCTCGTTCAAGTCAAAAGCGTGTGAAGTTTCCCCCGTTGGTTCCTTGTTCAAGTCCATCACGTATGAACTGTGTCTCGCTGGTTCCTTGATCGAATTCGGCACAAAAACATTTGGCGTGGTGGAATAACTATTTTTGTGAGGATCTTGATTGTTGGGATAGGCACACCTTTTATGGTCTTCTTTCTTTGGTCGTCTGCGAGTTTTTTTTTTGAACATGAGGTACTCGAATTAGCGTTGTTGCACCTCCACTAATTATATCTTTTAACTTTCGTAACCAACTTATTTTCACAATTGTAGACTCCTTGTTAAAATTCTCTTTAAAAAGTTCTACTTCATCGTCACATCTAATATCGTCATTTTGTACAGACATTAGCGGTGAAATATCTAACTTTCTCCAAAAGATGTCTATCGAATCCAAGGGAATACGTTGACCTGTATTTAAATACAAATAAGTATTTTTTTCAAATAATTAAAATTTTCGAGATTAAAACAAAATCAATATAATTTATAAGTATATAATATATATTAACCTGAATTTAAAATGACTGCAAGTTCGCAAGCACATGGTAACCCACAACTATTGCGTAGTTTACAACCACAATTTGAGGAGTCTTTAGGGCTACGCTTCAACCACTTTAGTTCTTGAACCATTTTCTCGAGAGCCACATTCGAAACAAAACCGCGTAATAGCAAGAAACAATGTAGGTTGTGTTGATGAATGCAGACAATTCTGCTTTTCTCCAAGCTTTCTTTAATTGACGTATTGAAACGCCCCGAAAATAGAACCATTTTTTTTAATTACTCTTATTTAGGTCCCAACATCCAAATAAAATATGATACGCGATTATGTACCAAAGGACTACTCGAATTAACTAACCAACATACGTTATGGGCAAAACTTCTCATTTTCAAAACTACCATTTTTGCCCAAAACTACTTTTTTCAAATACATATAACTTTTTACTCGTTAATAATTAGACAACCAAATTTTGTAGACACCTTCACTATAACAAGATAAAGGTTTTCCATGTTTACACTTTTCTTTCAAAACTGCTTCTTGACCCTCAAAAACTGCCCCCAAAATGCCCCTTTGACTTAAAACTGCCTTCCAAAACTGCCCCATTTTCTCAAAACTATCGACCTTTAAACACGCATAACTCCTAAACCGTAAGGAGTTAGATTCTCAAAATTTGCAAACACCTTCATATCACCAAAACGAAACTTTCTATTTTTGCACTTTTCCAAAATTCACGTTTTACCATAAAACGGACGTATAACCACTTTTTGACCATTTTAACCACTTTTTTATTACAACTCAATTCACAACCCATAAACACTTTGACTCTAACTTTTTGCACACATTATCAACATACCAAAACAAGTCTAACACACTTGTCCAAACCCACATAACTACATTATAACCCGATTTAACCATTTTGACCCGTTTTGGTGTCCATTTGGACACTTTTACCAAATCTACCATATACAACCACAACTCTACCCAATACCACATATGTTTGACTATTATAACTCTGTTGACTATATGTCAACTTCACATTTGACCAACCAATCACATTCGACACTAAATCACTTTTCACCACTTTAACCCAAACCAAACCAATCATATGACTTCATACTCTTGACAACCACATACACTAGACATCATAACTCGGTTTGACTTTCAAAGTCAACTACTACACATTGACCAACATATTTAATTCAAAAAAACTCTTTGTTTGGGCGATTTACACAATTGGGCATCAAAACAACAATTCAAAAGAAAAAAGCATATTCTAACCACAAGCATGCTCAATATCCATGTCACTAGCTTCTCATAACCCTTCTATCCACATGTCGCTAGCAAAACATCAACCTACAACATAAACACTGAAACGGGTAAGCACAACTGCTTAGTGAGTATACATGTAATCAAACAAGCAATACACATAACACTTAACACATATCAACACAATACATAAACACAAAATCACTGGGCTCTGAACACTAAACACTGATCACTGAACCATGAACACTGTGTTAACCGCAGTTAACTCTCTAATCACCACTGAATCTTTACACATAATCATATGACATAACTAAACCATCAACAATAAAAACACTAATCAACACATCTTTTAGCATAATCTTAAATACACACACATAAGAAACAAAACATATAACAAGCAACTTTCACTTGAATGTATGATCCTCTAGCTCGGAAGCTATCCGGAAACACATACAATCAATTCATACACTGTTCACCACATAATCACTATTTAATTCTCATATATCAACAAGTCATCTTCCACCCGATTGTGTAGCCTCTTACTCGACAGCAATCCGGATCCAACACAATCGAATCATACACTATTCATCACCAATTCTTTACCTTTACCTTTAAGCTAGTGACTTACTCATTACTTGGCTAACATCAAGCTAATGAGGAAATCACTACTTTTCTTACCAAGTAACATTTAATCACATAACAATTAAGAATAACAAGTAATCTAACACAACAATTAAATTAAGCAATAAACATAATTAAACAAACATAAACAAATAACTTATTCTTTGATTGTGTACACCTCTAGCCCGCAAGCTATTCGGTACTACACAATCACATCACTTGTTTAACCCCCGTATCACTCACCACAAACTCTTAGATGATTTCACCATATCGATCTTCATAAGCCTCCATGTCTCTTAACACCTACATAATCATACATATCATCATAACAACACTTAGACACTAACAATCATCACTTTCCTACTAATTTCATGTTCTATTATCATAATCATATTTCACTAACACTAGTTCATGATTTAGCTCTATTTCTACAAGTATTTAACATAACTCTTATGAACATATCACCTATTTCTTAATCTTTAACACATTTTAACACTAATTCATTCACTAATAAGCTTTACTAACTTCAACTAAACATATTAAACACTAAGTTCATATCATAATCACTAGTTCATGAAGTTCTATCAAAACCCTACTTTGATTTTTAGCTACATAATTCAAATTACCCACTTTCCACTTGAATTCTTGTTATCAATGAACACATCAATGCTTATACATCACTAATCAATCATAAAAACACTAACTAACACTAGTTTCATCAAATTAAAACCCTAATTTCGTATTTAAACCATCAATTCTTTAAAACCCCATGAAAACTTAAAACCCTAGGTTAAATACATGAAGAAATCAACTTACATAAGCTAGAAGATGATGAAAGAAGGATTAATTCGAATCCCTAAAGCTTGAATCATGAGTTGGATTGAAGGAATTGGAAGTTAGAATCGTCCCTGAGGTTTTCTCATTCTCTCTGGCTCGTTCTCTATCTCTCTGGAAGATTTGAAGAATAAAAATTGAATAAACACACTACTATACATACATATCTATCTTTTTATGTATTAATTTTATCCCCCTTTAAACTCTATTGTCTGGAACTAGAAAGTCATTTGCGTATTCTATTATATCGTATTATTTAAAACACACCACTTTAAAATAAATATACTCTCGTGTTCTAAAATAAAACCTTTATATTTTTGGGGTGTTACAACTCTCCCCCACTTATTTCATTCGTGTCCTCATGAATGGCACTTGTACTACTCAGTCTTAACACTATCTCTACTCATGCACAAACAATTAATCATACTCTGAGCACTTCATTTAATTCACTGGTTATACATAAACGCATACATCATTTAGTTCTACTTAAGCACATTATCAACACTAACTCTACAAGCTCTTAATCACATATCCCTTACATATTGGTTTCACATAATTAGTGAAATACATAACGCTAAACACAAGTCATTACTTCTACTCTCTCTATTATCTCTTCTTATCATAATATCTAACACGTAATTCACATTGTTTAAACACCTCTTCTCTTACACTCTATCCTAACAATCACATTAAATCACTTAGCTATTTGATAACTCCAACAATTCCATGTGAAATAGTGACGCGCCCCCAGCAGTCACGGTCGTTTTCGCAACTGACGAGAGCACGTCGATGGAAGTTTTAAAATTTATATTTTGCTGGGGACCTAAGTTCTACTAGAGCTGTATAGCTGAAGTATGACCTAGGGTCGTTCTAAAGAGTTAACAGTATTGTGAAACGACTTGTCGAGACGAAAGTTCAAATTAGCGATGGTTTGAAAATAGTTTTGAGTAGGGGTTTTATACTTAGGTCCGTAATTAAAACTAATTTAAAGCAGTAAATAAAAGTGGTAGGTTGAATCAGTATATGGGGACTTGTGTTTATTATGATTTCGTTAGCTTTTACGTGGGGTGATGTTTTATTGGGGTTTTATATTTGAAAACGTCTTTTAAGATTTGTATCTTGCGTTCACGTAGATACCTTGTGGTGTAAACACTAGTACCCTACTGATCAGATAAACCAACCAGTATGTCACTGAGTACTAGGCTGTCAAGATTCTGATCAGATCGGACTGTCTTGAAACCCCCCTCACCGTCTCTTATGATGAGACCAAGTGACCCTCCAGATGGGGTGCAGGAGTAAGGCGATAGTCCGTAATTTATCCACTGATCTTTCTTAACACAGACAAAGATATCTAAGCTAGGCGAGGCATTTAAGATTTAAGACAGGTGGTGACTGATTAACATATACATTAATGGTCGTGATTGAGTTCAGAGATATTCGGCTGTGATACAGTCTTCAACCCACAGAGTTTTCCACAGTTACATAGTGTATTCACCTGTATTACGGTCTTTCCTGGACCACAGACTATGCTAGGATGTAACACAGTATACAGCCTTCGACCTTTCCGTAGTTTGTACGTGTTTGTATTCTACCATAGGTGTTTCCAACGTTAAACCGGATACTCAGTCGTATTAGGGATTTAACTGGGCTACATACTTTACAACCATCTGAACTTAATATATCTAAGCTTGTATTACAGTAAAACCATCTATGATAACTAAACAACCCGTTCACTTTATAATCCCAAACCAATAAATCCCTGATTAATTCACAGTGTACTATACGATAGATAGACAGTATTTCCATTGCTTCAAAATCAGACCATGTTATTTTAAGAAAACATAGATAGGTAGTGACCGTTTGACTAAGGGTCGCGAGTCCTTGACATAAAGGTTCTAACCACGTTTATTGGAGGAAAGGCGTTAGTTTAGTTTAAAATCATAAATGTATAGTTAACAGTGCACCGGTTTTCAATATTTAACAATTGGGATCATTATTCCACAACGGATTATGCCCACGACTTTCATAGCTTCCACGTTCCGTACTACACACATTCGTGATGTTTCCGGCGCTATACAAATGAAAGCCTTATAACGTTACCTCCGTTGTTTCATAACGATGTTATCCCAATTGTATTTAAAGTAGCATCACCCAAAGTATTAACAAGCTAACTAAATCATAACAAACACAATAGCTAATCTACTCACTAATCATGGCAATGTATCCTAAATCAAACATAATAATAGCATGCAACATTATGAAAGATAACGATAGAAATAACCGAAAGTAATGCGTAGATTGAATAGTAGCTGAAAGGTTACACGGACAGAGCTCCGAAATATCTCAAACAATATTACAAAGGAGATCCTCCAAGAATTCCAACTCTATTACAAATGCTACCCTACTAATCCTCCTCTAACTCCTAAGAGTAGTGCTAGAGAGAGGATGCTAATTTCCTACTAATTCTCCTCTAACTCCTAAGGGTAGTGCTAGAGAGAGAATGAGAATGAGATGAGAGGTGTGTGGAAATGAGAAATGGAGGTGGCTATTTATAGGAAAAGTAGGAAAGCCTTGGTACAATCCTTGAAGCACAAAATACAAGCATCTAAGCTACATACGGGACAAGCGGACCAGGGGGTCAAACGGCACCTCACAAGGAAAACACCCCCGTATACGGCACCCATAGGGCCGTATACGGCACCTAGGGTACCGTATATGGTACCTAGGTGCCCAGGTGGGGTTGGTGCTCCGTTTGGCCTCCGCTGATTTCTCGGTTGCTTGGTTCGTCCATATCTTCTTCGTTTGGGCTCCGATTTGCTTGATTCTTGCGCCGTTGGCTTCATTTTTCCGTTACGCTTCTAATGACACTGAGTTTGCCAGATTTGGAAGTGTTTGATTTTTGCGTGTTCCGGATGACGATCGTCGAGCTTCCAGACTGTGTATCTTCTCCGTCTTTCATCCGTTTCTTCTGATTCTTTCACCTTCGGTCTTGGATTTCCCTATGGAATCATAAAATATGAATTAAGATCTAATTCCATAAATAAATTAAGAAGGGAATATTTAAGGTGACATTATTTGCCTCGTTTTACGTGATAAACGGATGTTTTTGGTGATTTTAATAGCAACGCCCATAATTAGACTACTTTGGTGATTTTAAGTAAATAATAGATGTTTTAAGATGATTTCACCAAATATAAGTCCAATAAGTGTAGAATAATGTGCCTAAAAACATGACTTTTTAGGTTACATCAAGTATCCCACACTTAGACGTTGCTTGTCCTCAAGCAACACATCCATGCCTCGTGAAAGAGATATTTTAAAAATATGGTTTTGGGGTGAGTCAGAACATTTCTAAAAGTCATCATTTTCTCATATTCATATATTTGCTCTAAAAACATCAGGAAAGATAAGATAATTAATTCAGAAACAAGTAATGACTCTCTTTAAGCATACTTCCAAATCTCGTGATCTTGGTGTATACATGACCAGGCGATCTCACTAAAGTGGTCACTCAATTCACTCAAGAGTGTTTCGGGTTTCCTAATATTCTAAACAAAGAAATCGCTCAATTAGCCAGTCATGCAGTACTCATCGTCATAAGCTTGATCGAGAATCGGATCTCCACCACTTAGGTGAGAATGATGCTAATTATCCCAAGACATTCAGGGGTTGTAATGTTTGTGAGGGTTAAGGGGTATGGATAGTGGAAATTTTGGGTGTAAGGGTGTTGCTTATCTTAGGAATCCTAAGGTCACGAAAAATTTAATTTAGAAACGGATGAAAGTAAAGTAGCTTTTGTCTTCTATCGGATCTTCTTCTTTAAGGGCGATACTTCGAAGCACTAGCTTTATTTTCTTTTATTTCTTTCTATTTTTTTTTTCTAATTTTCTCTTTTTCTTTTTTTTTTCTTTTTCTTTCAGAACTTCTTTGCCAGATAACTTCCAAGGATTATTAAATGCAGCAATCCTTCTTCCCATCTTTCTTCTTCGAGTCTTTTCATGGTGTCAATTTTTCACACCAAGGATATTTCTTTTTCGGAGAACACGAGAGAGTAAGACAATTTGAAGAGATGTTTCTAAAAAACGTTTTTCATAACCTCAGAAATTCTAGGTTAAGTTTTTGGAAGTTTTTGGAAAGGTAGGGGTTTAAACATGTGGGTTTATGAAACGAAAAGGTTTAGGCTCAACAGGGTTTACTAAGTGGATCATCGATACTAAAAATAAGCATCGGAAAGTGTTTTGGGCTTGAAAGAGAAGGCTAAAATGTGGGTTAAATCCTAAGGAATGTTAAGGTCATCTAATTGCACCTATACCGCGTACGGTACTCACCAATGTGGTCTCGAAGCGTATGTCAAGAGCAAGTTCTAATTCAGATATACATGCATCGGCACACACAAGAAATGAACAATGTAGCATTAAAATTGAATGCTTTTAAGGCTCAAGTCCTCACTGCAAATTGGTTGTATGTGCCTAGTCATGTTCTTATTAGATTATCATTTCTTGCTTAAGCAATTATTAACTTATTTTCCTTAGATTTTAAAACAACTTATTCATATTTTGAAAATGACTTCTCTTAAAAACATCAAAACTCAAAAAATTTAGAGTTAATCGGGGGGATTAAACTCGTTAATCTTTTTGAAAATTGAAAAATTTTGAAAAATTTTAGAGTTTAGAGGAACATTTTCTGTGTTGACTATTTTGAACTAAAATCATTAAAACAAACTAAGGTATTCTATACCTGCTATCCCACACTTAGAGGAACATTGTCCCTAATGTTCTCTTGAGTTGAGATTGTAAAATCCCACACTTAGAGTTTGAACATGTAAGAAAATGTTTCTCAAGTGTTTTGTTTTGGGGTGGAATCCCACACTTAGTGATAAGTTTAGGATAGAGTATAGACTACTTTTATTATCACACTAACAAAAAAAAAACATGAATCATAATAAAACAGATAAAAGAGGAAAGGATCAGATACTCCCCAGATAGTAAGTTGCATAGGAGCTGAGTTTCTGAATTTACAGAAGGAGATGTGGCCAAGATATGCTTCTGAGTTCTTTATGAGGATCGGCTCGGCTTCAAGCAACTTGTTTATTTCCATCTCAACATCTCAATTTTATCCTCATGAAGAGATCTCTTAAGTGTGAACACGTTGGATGTACCCTTTTTACAAACTCGGTTTTGTTTTTGCAAATGAAAGGAAATCACTGTCTCAGATTTTGAAAGATGTTTTCTAACACAAACCAGTTTTATAAATCATGTGTTTTTAAACGAGTTCGAGCATAATGCATAAAAGTAGTATGCAAGTACCTCAAATGCTCGAAACACAAGATGATTTTCCTATTCATCCGAGAACAGTGGTTTATTTGCAAAACGAGTTGTATTTAGAAGACGTTTTATATAACATTTGGGTTCATCCAAGTATGAAGGATAGTCGGAGATCTACTTCATTTCTCAGATTCTCTTTCTTTCTATGATTATTCCATGGGTTGCCTCCCAAGAAGCGCTGCTTTTTATGTCGAGAGCCTAACTTTATTTCAAGGGTTGCCTCCCGAGAAGCACTGCTTTTAGAGTCGAGAGCCTGACTTTGCCTTCCTTCAGTCTAGTTGGTGCTGGAACCTCCAGGGTCGGAAGTGCTCAGAAGTGGAACCCTGGGATTGCGTGGATAGATCCTCAGAAAGTGGCGAGAAATGATTTCAACAATGTTTGGAATCTCTTCTGAAAAGATAGGGAAACTTTCAAGATGTTGCTGAGTAACCCTTTTCATGTGCAGAAGGTCCCGAGTGATATCCCTGATTGTTCTGGATATAGGTCCGCGGGAATCAACTATAGAGAAACCATCAGATTCAATCATTTCTCTCTGAGGGTGCTGCTGTCTGAATGAGTCCATGAATCCGAGAAATTGGAGGTGTAAAGTGTCGTGATCTGCTATGCCAGAGCTTCCTCTTATTTCTCGAATTGAAACATGAATATCCTGGATGAGCCTGTTTTGGTAGTTGGTGAACGTGAGATTTGAGTCTTTGAAGGTGTTGCACACTATATCGTACATCTCATGTAAACCATAGTGAAATATTTGTCGATGCTCGTCCGGATTATCCTCAGCAAAGATTTCTTGGATCCGGTCTGTGAGGAAGTTCGCGATGTTAACCATCGAACCTTCTGGTATAGAGGAAGGGATGTCACGCGACCTTTCAGTAAAACTCACATACTCAAGATCTTCAGCAATCTTGTGAGCATGGAACTCAATAGTGCAGTCTATGTAGAACCTGTGAGGAGAAGTCTCGTCAGTGTGGTAGTTCCTTGCCATAGAATCAAGTATGCTCCGAAGATTATTCATCAGTCGAATATCAGCGTCTGCATCAGGGTTCCTAGTAGCACGGTACATTTCCTCGTGGAATGAGTGTAGAAACTCACTTTGCTCCCGGGAATATGGAAATGCGGATCTGATCAGAGTGTCATAGATCTTCCGGTAGATGCGCTTCTGCTCTTCAAAGAACTCCAGCTCTTCAGATGTTGGTCTAGTGTTTTGTTGCAGGAGCTGAGCAGCGAGATCTTCGGCGAAGGCATTGAGACGATTGTGGAAGAATCTATAATCTTGGGAATTCTCGGCTTGGTTGACTTCAGACTCGGTTATAATTTTCTCGATCAGGGCCTGTTGTCTTGGAGTGTACTCATTGGTAGAGTTGAGGATAATGCTAGTCATAGTGGGTATGTCATTTTCAAAGTCCTCGATAGCACTTATCATCTCCTCATGGTTGGTGATAATCGGAATTTCTGGAAAAGGTGGATTAGCTGGAGGCATAGGAAGATGGATAGACCGGATATCTATTGGAATGTCAGCGTAGAAGACATCATCCGCGTCACTCTCTATGAATGGAGAATCCCTAGCTTGGGAATCAGGGAACTCAACATGATCAGATGGTGGCTGGGTGTCATCGGTGATTTGAGATATCGGTTGTGAAGAGTGCATCTCTATGTCTCTCTCCTCCTGAGAATCAGTACCTTGGCTGGATTCAGAGGTGCTTCCAAATTCGAACAGGGTTCGTGGCGTAGATGCGTTGAAGGTTTGAATCCTTCTGGAAGGCTCTCTTGAATGCAACTCCGGTAATCGGGAAGCTTTGTAAGCTGAGATCTTCATCAGGAGTTTGTCTCTTAGCTTTGGGTGTTGTTTTGCTAACGCAATGGTTTTCTCGATGTTTAACAGAGCGTCGAGTCGAGGCGAGATAAGAGGCTTAGAGGGGTCCATGACAGAGGCTATAAGCCTTTCCATAGTTATGCCGAATCCTGCATCATATGGTTCATCTGTAGGTGGATCATCATCTGATTCATTATCTGACAGGGGAATAGTGTTCTCGATCTGCATGATTTAATCTGTCGGATAATGAGGATCAGGTAAGCTGTGATGCGGTGGGGTGGATTGGTATAAGTCATCCTCTTCTTCTTCAGGGTCTTCTTCTATTTCTTCTTCGGATTCCTCCATTTCTTCTTGTTCTGGTTCAGTTTCTTCTTCCTCCATTTCTTCCGGTTCTGACTCATCTGGCTCGAAATCTTCACTCTCTTCTTCTGACTCTGACTCTTCTGTTGATGATATGAGGCAAGTGTGCTCATCTGGTATGTAAGTATGCGATGGTTCTGAATCAGAAGTGTCGTCGTTTGAAGTGATTCTGCCCATAGAGATGGCATATATCTCTGCTTGCTCTGCGAGAAGCTCATCAGCCTGATTGATTCTGAATGCAACAGTTTGTCCATGTGCTCTGAGGCTGATAGTCTGCGAGTAAACATCAATAATAGCACGAGCAGTATTCATGAAAGGCCTTCCTAGGATAATGGGTATATTAATATCTTCCTGAATATCCATCACTACGAAGTCAGTTGGGAAATAGAACCTATCCACTTTTACCATGACGTTCTCAGCTATGCCTCTAGGATATCGGATTGTTTGATCGGCAAGCTGGACGCTCATTCCAGTGGGTTGCAGTGGTCCTAATTCAAGTCTGGAGTAGAGTGAGTAGGGCATGAGGTTGATGCTCGCTCCGAGATCTGCCAAGGAACGGATCATTCCAGAGTGATAGATAGAGCAGGGAAAGGTGAATCGGACCGTGTCTCCTAGTTTCTGGAAGGGAATTCTGAATGACGGCGGAGCATTCAGCGTTGAGAGAGATTTTAGGTACTTCGGGTTCCTTTTCCTTAGTAACCAGCATGCGTCGAATGTACTTAGAGCCGGAAGGGATTCTAGACACGGTGTCTAAGAATTTTCCGTCGAGTTTGAAAGATTTAGCGTTATATCTTTTTCCGATACGATGTGGGAAGGGGACTCGAACTTCCTGAATAGGAGTAGGTACGGGTTTGGTCTCAACTGTCGTCGGGACAGGAGTAGGGTTCTTCATCGGAGAAGAAGCTTCAGAATGGCTCGGTGCCTTCTGGTTATCCGTAGAGTTCAGAGTCTTGGCCTCCTCAACGTGGGGGTTGTGAACAGTATTGCTCGGTAGTGATCCTTGGGGTCGAGTGTCAAGACGGTGGGCTAACTGACCAATTTGATTCTCGAGGCTCTTGAGAACCAAGAGTTGATTTCGAAGGAATAGGTCGGTTTGATCTTGTCTGGCCGTCATCTTCTGATTGAAAGCGTTCTGCCCCTGGATAAACTTGTTCAGGTTGTCATCAGTGCTCGTGACTGGGACGATTGTCTTCACCGGTTCAGCAGGTTGGGTATCCTCAGTGGCGTTTAATGGAAGTGGTTGATTGTATGGAAGTTGTGGTTGTTGTGGGTACATCGGATATCAAGGCTGAAACCTGGGTGGTTGATTGTTCCGTGGAGGAAACTGGGTTCCTCGTGCTCTTGGCGGAGAAGTTCTAGCAAAGCCAGGTGGATTTTGATGTCGGGTTGGGAATTGAGCATAGTAGACAGTTCCGTCGGTAGGATCTTCATACTCCACAGCGTATTCCTCGGTAGGATGATGGGCACAGTTCTGGCAAGCCTGAACTTGGTGAACCTGCTGTGGTTACTTCTTCAGTTCTCCAATCTGCTTTGTTAGAGTTTTGATTTGCTCGCTCAGAGATTTGATTGCTTCAGCTTGCGCGGTGCTTGCAATAGGCAGGGATGAGGATTGCTTATCGGACTTCCAGTCGTGGTGATGCATCGTCATGTCTTCGATTAAGGCCCATGCTTCATCGTCGGTTAACTTCATGAGGTTGCCTTGAGCAGCTACGTCAAGCGTGATGCGATGGATAGGATTGAGACCATTATAGAAAGTATAGAGTTTATCGGTTTTGGTCATCTGGTAATTGGGACATCTCCTCACCAAACTCTTGAATCGCTCCCATGCTGAGTAGATTGACTCGTCGTGAGCTTGTGAAAAGTTCGCGATGTCATTCTTGGCTTTAGTTTGTTTGGACGGGGGGAAATATTTCGTAAGGAATTTGTTTCCCATGTCCTCCCATGAGGTAATTGATCCGGTGTCAAGTCCCTCAAACCAGCTCAAAGCATGTAAAGCGAGAGAAAAGGGGAACATGTGTAGGCGAACTATGTCCTGATCAACCCCATTCTGCTTATACGAGTTGGAGATTTGAATGAATTAGTTGATGTGGGCGTTAGGATCTTCACGGGG
This sequence comes from Helichrysum umbraculigerum, assembly GCA_949592205.1. NCBI lineage: Eukaryota > Viridiplantae > Streptophyta > Magnoliopsida > Asterales > Asteraceae > Helichrysum > Helichrysum umbraculigerum. The sequence goes on from CATIUR010000001.1 coordinate 38,441,422, forward strand.
TAGTCTGTGGAATTGGCAGTTGTCCTTGATGAGTTGGACGATGTGGTATTTGAGTTCGAAAGATGGTCCGTCGATCACTGGATAGCTAATCGGTCCTCCTCGTCCTTCGATGGATGGTTTGGTACTGTCGGCAAGAGTAACACGAGCGGCCATTGATGGAAAACGGGAATGTCTTTCTTTGCGGATGGTATGGATAATCGACTCAGGATCGGGTACGAAAATGAGTGGGTCAGATCCGGATGATCTGGTCGAATATCGTTGTGGATTGTGGGAAAGAATTTTCGGTGGTTACGAGAGAGAAATCTAATCTACGGGTATCACTAAAGAGAAAGTTCGTCGGGATGCCTCGGAATGTTACGATTAACTTCCCCGGCAGTGGCGCCAAAAAACTTGACGCGCCCCCAGCAGTCACGGTCGTTTTCGCAACTAACGAGAGCACGTCGATGGAAGTTTTAAAATTTATATTTTGCTAGGGACCTAAGTTCTACTAGAGTTGTATAGCTGAAGTATGACCTAGGGTCGTTCTAAAGAGTTAACCGTATTGTGAAACGACTTGTCGAGACGAAAGTTCAAATTAGCGATGGTTTGAAAATTGTTTTGAGTGGGGGTTTTATACTTAGGTCCGTAATTAAAACTAATTTAAAGCAGTAAATAAAAGCGGTAGGTTGAATCAGTATAGGGGGACTTGTGTTTGTTATGACTTCGTTAGCTTTTACGTGGGGTGATGCTGTATTGGGGTTTTATATTTGAAAACGTCTTTTAAGATTTGTTTCTTGCGTTCACGTAGATACCTTGTGGTGTAAACACTAGTACCCTACTGATCAGATAAACCAACCAGTATGTCACTGAGTACTAGGCTGTCAAGATTCTGATCAGATCGGACTATCTTGAAACCCCTGATTGGACATAAAAAGTCACATTTTTGCGTACATAATTCCCACCTTTTTAGCCCCAAAATGAATGAAAATATTCAATATCAATATTTTTTCACCATAATTCATCATTAAGGCTAAAAATAAGGCATTGCTTCAAAAATCAAGTAAAATGGCCAAATAACGTACAAAATAGAGCACAAACGATACGTTCACGTTCTACAAGCACTTTTTGAGCATAATACCCTGAAATTATACTTAGATTATCTCATTATGATCTTCAGGTAATTACAATCTCGTAGATATAAAGAACGCTGAAAACGGAGCTAGAACGAAGAAGTTATGGCCAAACGAACTACGACTAGGCGACAAGACTTACGATCCAGTGCACAAGGCAACGACCAAGGGCTCACCACCCCCTAGAGGGCCGTATACCCCCCTCTAGGGGCCGTATACGCCCTCCTAGAGGCCGTATACCCCCCTTTTGGGGTGGTATACCCCCTCTGCAAGCCCGGATACGCTCTTTTTAGTGCCGGATACCCCCTTTACGCTACCGAATACCCCCCTTATGGTGTTGATTCATGTAGCTCAAGGAGGTGTTTTAGCACAAAGGGAAGTGTAAGGGTGCTGAACGTAAATTGTCAAATGGAGCCTATAAATAGAGGCTTAACCTCCTCATTTCAACACACCATTTCCACACTCAATCCATCTCTCACACACACTTTCTCTCTCTAGAATAGTAGTAGCTTTCTATCTCTAACACTTCTCTAAGGAGTTAGAGGAGAAATAGTAGGTTAGTGCTAGGTTAGTAGTCAGTTAGTTCTTGGTTAATACTTAACCAAGACTAACGGAGGGGTAATATTGTAATATTGTTGAAGATACTTGGAGGGGTTATTATTGTAATATTGTAAAAGATATTCGGAAGTTCCGCTCGTTGTAATCTCTCAGCATATATTCAAACTACGCATTATCTACGGTTATCTCTTTCCTTATCTATTATAATGATGATAGCTATTGTTATTATGCTAGATTTAGGATTACTTGCCATGATTAGTGAGTAGTTATATTGTGTGTTAGTTGTGATGTAGTTAGTCGTTAATTGGGATGATGTCATTATGAAACAATGGAGGTAACGTTAAACGGCTTTCATTTGTATAGCGCCAGAAACATCACGAATGTGTGGAGTACGGAACGTGGAAGCTATGAAAGTCGTGGGCACAATCCGTTGTGGAATAATTTTATAAATGAAAACCCGGTGCTTTGATTACATGTTTTATCTACGAATTTAAACCGCATTTTCAACTAATGCCTTTCCGCCAATAAACGTGGTTAAAACCTTTTGATAAGACGTCATATCAGGGGTAATTAATTATCTGTGTTCAAATAACATTGTCTGGTTTTAAGCTGTGGAACTACTAACCAAGTATTGTACACCGTGATTAAACTACAACTTAATTATATATGTTAAATGGCATGGTCTGGTTTCGAAGCCGTGGAATTACTAACCAAGTATTGTACACTGTGAATAAACTAGGGATTTATTGGTTAATTTTAACTGAGGGCTGGTTTAAATCATAAATGGAGAATCTTTGATCTAAAATACAAACTTAGCTTATATGATCCAGAAAGGAATTCAAGGAATCATCTAGTATTCCAAATTCGTCTATCACCCCTGGATTCCAAAACCATTGATGGAACGTAATCAAACACCAACCAAGTCTTAAACCTAAATGTTTTATTCAATTAAGTATCACTGTGGTGTTAAGAAAGGTCGGACAGTTAGTGGGTCTGTTACTCTATTCATGCACCCAGGAATCTTCGTATTCCAAGAAGGGTCACTATTTCGTAACAGGGCAGTGTTGAGAGTTGAGCAGCCTCCTCCGATCAGAATCACGATAGCCTAGTTACTCAGTGACGTACTGATTGAGCAATCAATCCGTAGGGTACTAGTGTTTACACCACAAATACTTGAAACAAATAAAATACAAATCTTTAGAAAGACGTTTTCATAACTTAAACTAAAACATCATCCCAATGTAAGGCTAATGAAGTCACAACAAACACCCCCTCTATCCTGACTGCTATCCCTTATTTTATTTTATTGCTTAGTATTAATCAGTAGTATAAATTAGAAAACAAAACAAAAACAAACTCCCAACCATTTTTAAACTCCATCACTAGCAAGAAACGAACATCCTGATTACTCTGTTTCACAATACCGTTGATTTTAAAGAACGACCCTAGGTCATACTTGCTGTTATACACCTCTAGGTCACGTGGCACTAGTAAACTTAGGCCCCAGCTCTATAAATATTAAAACTTACCCGATCCGCATCCCGACGGTTGGAGCAACGACCGGAGTGAAATCCGACCGACCGCTCGGGCGCGATCAAGTTTTTGGCGCCGCTGCCGGGGAATCAACTGTAAGACTCAGAGGCGTCATAATGAACTTTCTTGCTAGTGAACCCTTAGGATGGTTTTCCCTTCTTAAACCCCTAAAAATTCTTTCAATCCTTCCTTTCCCCAATCCAAAATCATATGTCGTACCCATCCAATGAGAGAAGCGTTCATCTTCCCATAATCCTACAACGACCGCACGCATCACTCTCACCAAATACAACAAACCCTCGATAGAAGTTCGCGGAGGACCCATACGATACCCGGAGATTGAAGGCGCATCATTCGAACTCAAGCACGACGTAGTGCAGCTGATCCTGAATCGCTGCCAATTCAACGGGCAACCGAACGATGACCCCTACTCCCACCTAAACAAATTCTTCACCCTGTCCGACTCTTTCAAGCAAAATAGGGTTGAGCAAGATATAGTCCGTCTGTATTTGTTCCCCTACTCTCTTTCCCTTCATGCACAAACTTGGTTCGAGGAATTAGAAACCAATTCTATCTCCTCATGGGCGGAAATGGAAACTAAGTTCTTAACAGAGTACTTTCCCCCATCCAAACGAATCAAGCTAAAGAAAGACATCTTGAACTTCCGACAGTTTGATGATGAATCAATCTATAGTGCGTGGGAAAGATTTAAGAGATTTCTTAAAAGATGTCCTAACCACCAAATCGAACGATCAACCCAGTTATGCACGTTTTACAATGGTCTTACACCTCATCACAAGCCAATGCTCGACGCTGCTGCTCGAGGTAACTTCACGCTTTGCACGGAAGATGATGCCTGGAATCTGATTGAGAGTATGACTATGAATCACAACGATTGGAACACTGATGAGCATCCCTCATCATCGGCACCGCTTGCCGTTTCCAATCCCGTGCATACTGAGGCGATCAAATCTCTTACGGAACACATCGGGACACTAACCGAGGAAATAGGAAAGCTGAAGAAACCTCCTCAACAGGTCTACCATATTCAATCCGGCAGAAATCCCCAAGTGGAGTATGAGAACCCTGTTGATGGTACAGCCTACTATGACCAGTTTCGAACTCATCCACGCCCACCTGATTATACTCAAACCTCTCCTCCTTGACCCAGACCAAACCAATTCCTACCAAATCAACCACCCAACCAATTCCAATACCCAACCTACCCACAACAACCTCAACTCAGCTACAACCAACCACCCTTACTTACTGAACCTATAAGGCCAATTACTAGTCTAGACGAAACCCTCGCACAAATCATCCAAACGATTACGGCTAGACAAGACCAGGTTGATCTCTTCTTAAGAGAACAACTAACCTTACTAAATACTCTTGTGACTCAAGTAGGTCGACTAGCGGAACGTATCGACAGTAGACCACAGGGTAGTCTACCTAGTAATACCTTTCATAACCCACATACCGAGGAAGCCAACCAAGTAACCAACCAAGACTCCAAGGTGGCACCGAGCCAACCTTCAGTTCTTTCTCTGGTGAAAGAACGATCTCCTGTCACACAGACAGTTGAGAAAAAGTCTTCTCCAAACCCTAAGAAGGTAAGCATACCATTTCCAGGACGTCTCAAGCAGCGACCCGATGAGACTAAAGCCTTCAAGTATACTAAATATGTTAGGAGACTTATGTCAAACAAAGATAAGGTACCCGAAGTACCTAATGTCCCGCTAACCGCTGAATGTTCAGCTGTCCTTCAAAATAGTCTTCCGGAAAAACTAGGAGATACCGGACGTTTTACCATTCCTTGTTCCATCAACCAATCAGGCGATATCCGCTCTCTGGCCGATCTAGGAGCGAGTATCAACCTAATGCCACATTCGTTATTCAAAAGACTAGAATTAGGAGACCTTAAACCCACCAAAATGAGTGTTCAGCTAGTTGACCAATCCATTAGATACCCTAAAGGAATAGCTTCGAACATCATGGTTAAAGTCGACAAGTTTTATTTTCCAACTAACTTTGTGGTAATGGATATTCAGGAAGACATAAACATCCCTATAATCCTAGGTAGACCTTTTATGAACACGGCCAGAGCACTCATCGACGTACACTCTCAGACGATCAGCTTACGCGCTCATGGAGAAAGCATCACATTCGAGATCGATAAGACAGAATGTGCTTCAATGGAGAATGTTGAGCTATATACTATCTCTGCAAGCAAAGTTACATCGGATGACGAGACCTCTAAGTCAGCAGATAAGAAGGAAGAAGAGATGAAAGAAGAAACGGAGCCTCTTGCCGATGATGTTTTTACTTGTACCCTCGAAGGAATGATTAATCCTATCTTGGATCCAACAAAGCCACTCACTTGCCCTCGACTCTGCAATATAGAAGACATCGAAAGGACTCTCTTACGGAATCTAAAGAAGATCTCGGATTTCAGAGCAAGCAGACTAACAAGTCTGCAGCCACCTATACCTCCTCAAGTGATTCAAACCCTTGTTTCATCCGAACCTCAAACATAGTTTGGGATATGAGGTATATCTGGATCCAATGATTCCGATTCACACGAGGACAGCAAGAGAGACACTCCAAAGCTATCTTCTTCTCTAATATCCCAGGTCACTAACGAATCTCAGTCACAAACCAACGCAGTTGAGCTCCCTGATCTACATAAGGTTGATATTCCTGCTATGGATGGTAACTCGGGAAACGTACCTATGGATATTTATCCTCTTGATTCCCCGGAACTGCATGATTCACAAGCGTTATCTCAAGAAATCATCTGCATCCCAATGGTCTCTACTCATGAGCAAATGATTTCTGTGATAGACGAATATGATGGTGATCCTCACATCATAATAGCTGCTATTAGAAATTCCACCAATGATTACTCTATACATCAAAGATGGCTAATAGCAGTTATTGAGGCAGCATCTACTATCCATCTCACTAGCAAAGGAACCCAAGATCCGCTCATCCTTAGATATTGCATCAGAGTATTCGCCAATGCACTCAAATCTCAGCTCAAAGAAGAAAGGAAAAACGCGAAGGAACTATATTTCTACATTGAACAGAGACAAATATACCGCAAGGTATATGACACTCTCATGGGTTCAGCATTTCCTTATTCCTCAAAACAAAGGGAGATTTTGTGTGCCATCAGAAGACTTATCGAAGAAGCTACTGGAAATCCCAGTAACTATGCTGACATCAGGGTAATGAGCAATCTTCAGGCATTCCTTGACTTACTTGCTGCAAAAGATCACCTAAGTACCAAGGAAAGCAATCGATTTATCATAAAGTCTATTTTAGAACATCATATCAAATTGATAATCGAAGAGCTTAGGTACATCAGTTTGGATGAAAGGAGGCGTAATCACTCCATCAGTGTTAAAGATATGTCACCGCTCGATGTCGTCACTTATGTGATAACTCGATTACATGATATATTGAATGCAGAAGACGCCGAGGAAACAGAGTTTATCTTTCACGCTGGATATCGTGAGATATTCAACAAATTGATTCATATCTTCACAAACTCTGGTTTTCCTTTTAACCTTCATCAGCACCAGCTAATCGAAAGCTTGTGCAAATCTGTAGCAGTATTTGGAGGAGATCCTCACACTGAAGAATTTGAAAATCTAAAGTTGAAGTTACTGGCATTTATGGAGTCCTTCAAACTTAGGCATCCAATTAGGGAACTGATCAAGACAAGAAAAACCACGCTAATTGATCCCAATGGACCAGTTACTAAAGCGGTTGATTACATTACCCATGGATTACTAAGTCTCTCCAGAGCTGCCTCAGAACAATTTCAAAGCTTCAAAGTGGATACCATGGAACCGCAAGATCTAATCTCAACCATGGCCTGCCACTTTCAAAGGATCTATCCTCCGCGCTACACTTTCCCACAACCTAGAGCTCATAATGTCACCATCACTCACCCTGGGAACTCCTTCCCCAATACCTAATCCCGGAGGAGTAAAGTCGAGCTCTCGACTATAACAGTAGCGCTTCTCGGGAGGCAACCCGTGCAATAAGACGTGTTGATGGTTGTGTGTAAATAAGTGAAGAAAATCTCTGAATATCCTTCACACTTGGATATGCCTCAAAAATATTTTCAAAATATTTCAAAAGTCGCAACTCATTTTTGCAAAATCACTTGTCTCGGATAAATAGGAAAATACTTTCAGAAAATTAGTTCATATGTTTCGAGCATTTGAGGTACTTGCATACTACTTTTATGCATTATGCTCGAACTCGTTTAAAAACATATGTTCTACAAAATGATTTGTAATAGAAAACATCTTTTCATTCTGAGACAGTGATTCTCTTTTATTGCAAAAATATGGAGTTGAAGTTAAAAGGTATATCCAACGTGTTCACACTTAAGAGATTGATTCACAAATGATGGTTGAAATGGAAGGCGAGGTTCTCATTTTAAAGGCAAATCCCCCTAAAGCTGAATAATCCTCATGGAGTTGCCGCAAAACAAAGACTTTTCTTCTTCTCGGCACATATTCAGATCTTCAGCTTTAGCTATCTGGGGAGTTTCTTCATCCTTTCTCCGTTTTTATCTTTTTGCCTTACTTAGTTTTGTTAATCAATAAAAGTAATCTATACCATATCCTAAGCTTATCACTAAGTGTGGGATTCCAGCCCAAAACAAACACTTGAGAAACATTTTCTTACATGTTTAATCTCTAAGTGTGGGATTATACTTTTAGTATAATCTCCACTAATGAGAACATTAGGGACAATGTTCCTCTAAGTGTGGGATAGTGGTATAGAATACCTTAGATAGATTTTTGTGTCCAATATAGCAACTCAGAAAATGTTCCTCACTTTAAAAATTGATCAGAATTTTTCAAAATTTTTTCATAAAACAAAGAAAAGCATGAGCTTAACTTCGACAGTAGATAGCTACTCATTCAGTTAGCTCTGCTTTTTCTTTGAATTTCAATATTTCTAAGAGGGACCATTTTGAATATGAGTAAGTTATTTTGGAAAATAGTGTAAATAAGGTATGAATTTCTCAAATTAAGAAATGATAATCTTAGGGGCAGCGCATGACTAAGCACATACAACCCATATTTATTGCAGTGAGGTATCTTGAGCCTATAAAGCATTCATTTTAAATGCTTCACTATTCATTTGTTGTGTGTGCCGATGCATGCATTTCTGAGTTAGAACTTGCTCCTGGTATGTATTTCGAGACCATATTGGTGAGTACCGTACGCGTTATAGGTGCAATTAAATGACCTTGACATTCCCTAGGAAATAAACCCATTTTCTCATATCTCTTCAAGCCTAACCCTGCCGATACTCATTTTTAGTATCGATGATCCGCCTAGTAAACCCTGTTGAGCCTTAACCTTTTCGTTTCTTGAAAACCCTTTATTAAAACCCCATCCACCTCCATACCCACCAAAATATTATCTTGGAATTTTTAAATTTTTGAAAAATGCTATTTAGGTATTCTTTTTGCTTTCACTCAAAAATCACAAATTTCGTGTTTTACTTAAAATATCTCTTGTGCGTTTCCATTATCAAAATCTCAAAAAGATCGAGAAAGTCTAAAGTTGTGAAAAATTGACACCAAGTAAAATTCGAAATGTCAAAAGATTGAAAAATGAAAGAAGAAAGGATCTCAAAAGGAAGTAAGAAAAAAAAAATAAAAAATAAAAAATAAAAATACCTTAGAAATTCATTGGCAAAGAAATTCTAAGCCAAAAATAGAAATAAAGCTAAGTGCTTTAAATCTCTCGAAAACTCCAAAAAATATATATTCCGTGTGTTTTCAAAAAGATAGAAGTCAAAATAGCTATTTTTTCCTCCTTACCGTTATCCGTTTCCGTTTTCATTAAAAAGCATATCTAAATAAAAATTTTCTTAAGTTTAAAAGTTCTAAGATAAGCATAACCCTTTAAACCTAAAAATACCCACTATACATACCCTTAACCCTCACTTCACACTACAACCCGATGAATGTCCTGGGATAATTAGCACCGTCCTCACCTAAGTGGTGGAGATTTGATTCTCGATCAAGCCTATGACGATGAATGCTGCATGACTGGCTTTTGAGCGATTTCGTTTGTTTATAATGATAGGAAACCCGATACACTTTTGAGTGAATTGAGTGACCACCTGGTGAGATTTCCTAAGTCATGTGTATGCCAAAGATCACGAGAATCAGAAGCATGCCCAAAGATATTCATTTCTTATTTCTGGAACAAATATCTTATTTGTCTCGATTTTCTGAAACAAGTTACTTGTACGAAGAATGGTTGTTTTTAGAAATATTTAAAATTCACAAAAATCAGACTTAAAACATCTTTTTAAGTGAGGATAGTTGAAGTATTGCTTGAGGACAATCAACGTCTATGTGTGGGATATTTGATTGGACGTAAAAAGTCACGTTTTTACGTACATAATTTCCACCTTTTTAGCCCCAAAATGGATGAAAACATTCAATATCAATACTTTTTCACCATAGTTCATCAATAAGGCTAAAAATAAGGCATTGCTTCAAAAATCAAGTAAAATGGCCAAATAACGTACAAAATAGAGCACAAATGATACGTTCACGTTCTACGAGCACTTTTTGAGCATAATACCCTGAAATTATACTTAGATTATCTCATTATGATCTTCAGGTAATTACGATCTCGTGGATATAAAGAACGCTGAAAACGGAGCTAGAACGAAGAAGTTATGGCCAAACGAACTACGACTAGGCGACAAGACTTACGATCCAGTGCACAAGGCAACGACCAAGGGCTCACCACCCCCTAGAGGGCCGTATACCCCCCTCTAGGGGCCGTATACGCCCTCCTAGAGGCCGTATACCCCCCCTTTTGGGGTGGTATACCCCCTTCTAGGGGTGGTATACCCCCTCTGCAAGCCCGGATACGCCCTTTTTAGTGCCGGATACCCCCTTTACGCTACCGAATACCCCCCTTATGGTGTCAAATACCCCCCTTATGGTGTTGATTCATGTAGCTCAAGGAGGTGTTTTAGCACAAATGGAAGTGTAAGGGTGCTAAACGTAAATTGTCAAATGGAGCCTATAAATAGAGGCTTAACCTCCTCATTTCAACACACCATTTCCACACTCAATCCATCTCTCACAGACACTTTCTCTCTCTAGAATAGTAGTAGCTTTCTCTCTCTAACACTTCTCTAAGGATTTAGAGGAAAATAGTAGGTTAGTGCTAGGTTAGTAGTCAGTTAGTTCTTGGTTAATACTTAACCAAGACTAACGGAGGGGTAATATTGTAATATTGTTGAAGATACTTGGAGGGGTTATTATTGTAATATTGTAAAAGATATTCGGAAGTTCCGCTCGTTGTAATCTCTCAGCATATATTCAAACTACGCATTATCTACGGTTATCTCTTTCCTTATCTATTATAATGATGATTGCTATTGTTATTATGCTAGATTTAGGATTACTTGCCATGATTAGTGAGTAGTTACATTGTGTGTTTGTTGTGATGTAGTTAATCGTTAATTGGGATGATGTCATTATGAAACAACGGAGGTAACGTTAAACGGCTTTCATTTGTATAGCGCCAGAAACATCACGAATGTGTGGAGTACGGAACGTGGAAGCTATGAAAGTCGTGGGCACAATCCGTTGTGGAATAATTTTATAAATGAAAACCCGGTGCTTTGATTACATGTTTTATCTATGAATTTAAACCGCATTTTCAACTAATGCCTTTCCGCCAATAAACGTGGTTAAAACCTTTTGATAAGACGTCATATCAGGGGTAATTAATTATCTGTGTTTAAATAACATTGTCTGGTTTTTAGCTGTGGAACTACTAACCAAGTATTGTACACCGTGATTAAACTACAACTTAATTATATATGTTAAATGGCATGGTCTGGTTTCGAAGCCGTGGAATTACTAACCAAGTATTGTACACTGTGAATAAACTAGGGATTTATTGGTTAATTTTAACTGAGGGCTGGTTTAAATCATAAATGGAGAATCTTTGATCTAAAATACAAACTTAGCTTATATGATCCAGAAAGGAATTCAAGGAATCATCTAGTATTCCAAATTCGTCTATCACCCCTGGATTCCAAAACCATTGATGGAACGTAATCAAACACCAACCAAGTCTTAAACCTAAATGTTTTATTCAATTAAGTATCACTGTGGTGTTAAGAAAGGTCGGACAGTTAGTGGATCTGTTACTCTATTCATGCACCCAGGAATCTTCGTATTCCAAGAAGTGTCACTGTTCCGTAACAGGGCAGTGTTGAGAGTTGAGCAGCCTCCTCCGATCAGAATAACGATAGCCTAGTTACTCAGTGACATACTGATTGAGCAATCAATCAGTAGGGTACTAGTGCTTATGTTAGTCCCTATACTAGGATCTATACGAACCGAGTCAATCAATTGATGGTGGAAACAACAATTGACTAATCACACAATCACACGAATAATCTATACGCAATAATTATCAAACGAAACGTATTATATTGATTATGATCGACTAGCTTTACAGAGATTTCGACAAATGGCGTTTAGGGTTTCGTCAACCCTAAACAGAAAACGTAAATACGAATTTATACAAACTCTGGCACCTGCGACGTCGCACACGACGTCGCAGGCCCAAGCCCATGCGACGTTAACTACGTTGCAGGCCCAAAACCTGACGTCGCACCTGCGACGTTACAGACAACGTCGCAGGAGTCAGGAAACACAAATCTAATAACAAAACGAACTACGAGCTAGACCAACTGACAGACACACAAATTGCATCAACAAACTCCCCCGTGTCTTCAGCTTGGTCTTCAAAAAGTTTCATCATCTAAACCCAGCCCGCAGGAAATTGTCCGTCAGCATGAATTCCATGAGTTACACAAACAGTAACAACTTTGTAAAATTGTTCGGCCAAACATTTGTTAAACTCATTCTTCTGACCGACACGAATCCGATCATCATAGAGTTTTCTCAAATCTTTTTCATGAAAGTTAATCAAACTCATCGGATCATATAATCTAAACGTTGATTGTCTCAAATTCCAAATACCTCCAACTTCTGGCCACGGTTCTGAATCTGGTACAAAAGTAATAACCGCTTCACCAGTTTGTGAATCGAGTTCCCATTTAACAAGTCTTCGCAGAAAATAATAAGGAACTGGTTCCAGAGGTATCTCAGTCAAACAGTTAGCTGGCGGATAGTGAACTTTAACCATAGGCTTCCTGGTAACTGGATCAATTTTCTTTTTGAACGTATATCGAGTACCCAACGTCGGTTTCAACTTAGAATATTTCTTCGATAACACTTCTCGACGTAAATTTCTCTGAATAAACTCGGCATAATCATTCTCGAACGGATTAATCAATTTAATCTGAGCTAATTGATTAATCTATCCTTTTGGCAACGTGCTTAATCGATCAAAACGCATTTTGAAGTACTGAACTCCATCCTCTCTCTTAATCATAAACAAATTTCTCTGACACTTCCAGCTTTTAATAACTCCGGTGTAATTTCGACTAACCCGGTAAACTTGACATTTAACTGGAATAGGAACTGGATTTTGTCCCTTAGGCCACCATTGCTTGTTTCTTTCTTTCTTTTCTTCAGCAGTGTATTTCCTTGGAATATCCGTAGATTCTTGAGCTGCTGAGTCTGGTGCCTGTGTCTCTTGAGCTGGAGTTGATGTCGATTCTTGAGCAGGCGTTGCAGCAGAACTTGATTCTCCACGTTGAACTTTAGCAGGCCTCTCATCTTCACTCGAGTCAGATTCTATAATCGGTGCACCATCGTAAACTTCCCCAGATTGTGCATCATCATAAACTTCATCTGAATCTAACTGTTCATCTTCAATCGAAATATCATCATCCATATCGAAAACATTTTCAGTTTCTTCCTCAGAACCAACTCCACTGGCCATTCTCTGAATAAACGATAAATCAGCGAATGAGTAGTCAACGGCCAGCGGTCTCGGCTGTCCTGGAATATCATCAACACAAAAGTAATCCAAACGAGGAATAGTTTCATTAACATTTTCAATTACAGGAGTGGGGGTTACATTTTCAGGTCCTAGTGACTCTACATTTGGGCCCCCAAACCCAATCTCCCCCGAGGCACTAGACCTAGCCTCTAAAACATTAACCCTGAGCTTTGTTTCCTCAAGCTCCTTAGCTTGAACCTCAATCAGCGCAGCTTGCTCAGCAATCTTTTCATCTTGAGCTTTCATCCTTTGCTGCATCCTCAAGATATCATCCATCATCTTTTGCATGAACGCTGGAGTCGGTTGAATCGCAAAATCATCTTGCGGCGACGGGTTGACTGGAGCTCTTGCTGACGAAGAACGACGAGGACGACGACTAGGTCGATAAGTAACATCTTCAGAATCATCGTCACCTCGAGTACGTTTCCCAGTATCCCAAGGAGGAACATACTTACGTCCTGCCCTGATCCGACGCTGAATTCTCAAATATCGGAATGAATCGGTAAGCCGGATATTTTCCATCTCTGAGGGGTGCGGAACTGTACCGTCCGAATGCTCAGGCGTCGGACCACCATCCTGAGGACCTACAGTTGCTGTAGCTTCAGAATCAGAACCCTCAACAGTGTCATGAGATGCTGACTTGTCCGAGTCAACATGCCCAAATTGCTCAATGTTTTCCAAAATAGCATCCACATGCTCCCCCGCAGCTTGAACAGGGATGTTCACAAGTGGTTGCTGCGGTTGCTGTGGTGCCGGAATGTCCATATACTGAGGTTCCGGGGGTGGCACGTAATTCTCATCAACAATATGACCAAACAAGGCAACATCTGGTGGCGCCTGAACCCCTCTTTCATAACCTGCACAAACGGTAAAAATCCGATTCATCATCGGTGAGATCTTTAGTCGCTGATCAATATCACCCTATGCCTGAAGATCTGGATGATGGCGATTGATGTGCAACTGAATAAACCTCGGATATAATACCCATTTCTGATCCCCGGCGTTTGCATTATCGACCATTGCCTTAAATATAAATCCCGAGAAGTTGAACGGCTTGTTGTACACTAGTGCTAACATAGCAGAAGCCAGACTTCTGCTCATCCCATCCGTTCCAGCTTTCCTATTTCCCAAACAAACAATAATCACGTGCATCAAATATCTCCAAACACGTGTGAGATTCGCTTTCCTATACTGATCAGCGGGAATTCCAGGATATCCAATTCTCTGCATGGCCCCCGCAACAAAATTAGGATCAAAGCTGACTGGCATATTCGGTTGATCATTCAGCTGTAAAAGTTCCCGAATACTGTGTTCTGTAATTGTGATTTCAGTGCCAAGAACAGTAGATACCAATCGACGAATGTTGTTTTCAGTAACAACAACGGCGTTTCTCCAGAATGGGTTTATCAGATTCCCAAAAACCACTGTGTTGTCGGAGATCGCATGAAATACCCTCGAACGTCTCAAAAATGCGATCATTGGACGATACGGTGCAGCTTTTTCTGAAGTATCATCAAGATAAGCAGCAGTATTGTGACGTGCTTCGAAAACAAGAGCCATATCTGCAAAAAGAAAGGAACAGTTTGCAACTCGAAACAGATTAGCAAAAGTTTTACAAACTTCCTGGAAGTAGCGACGTAGGTACTGACGTCGCATAACACATAGCGACATAGAGATGTACGGCGCCAAAAATCAGAATAAATTGCAGAGCGACGTAACACTTGACGTCGTAGAAAATTCGAGCGACGTCAAGAGGGACGTCGCATTTTGCAATATATTGTGAATTTAATCACATTAATTAAAAATAGCGACGTAGTAACGGACGTCGCTTAGGACGTCGCGGTAAAAGGCGACGTAGGGAAGGGCGACGTAGACAATCATATAATAACAAATTAGTGCAACGTAGAACTCTACATCGCATCTGACGTCGCAACGACGAACAGTCGTCCCCAACCCAGAAAACCTAACCCTCGATTTTAGGGGTTTTTAAAAACAAACGCACGAAAAGGTGCGGCTAACAATGGCGATCACGAAAATATAATTTATAACAGTTACATCACACAATACACCATCGAATTTATCCCAAACCCGAAACCCTTTAAACCGTAATACATAAATAACGATTATCGCATAATTACACGGTGAAAAGAGGTAAAAGTGGTACCTAAGTGTGCGGAATAACGAGTGGAACTATACTACGTGAATGAAAACGGCTCTAAATCACAAACGAACCAAATATGCACGAAAAATCGCTACGTCGCAAATCGCCGATGCTTACGTCGCACGCTACGTCGCTAATGTATAGTGAATAGTGTGACGTGGTACGTCGCGGTTGAGACTATATATAGTCTAACCCTATGTGCGACGTAGATTGGGACGTCGCAAGCGACGGCAAGAATGACATCGCATAAAGCAGTTAGGATGTAATTTTGAGTCGATTTTGAATTTTCAAAACAGTTAACTCGTTATTTTAGCAAATGATATCCAAATGACTAATGACTTGGGAAAAATAACGTAGAATAAAATAAAACATAAAAGAAAATAAAATAAAGAATCTTTTTGGTATTTTCTTTAATTATCACAAAAAATAAAAATATAACTGAATAAAATTATTAACACTCTATTTTTGATGACGGAGTTGTTTTGTCTGATTAGGGATCATATCGGAATAACATGCAATTATTAGGAATGGTAAGTGTTATTTCGATCATCAGTATATTTGTCCACTTTAAATTTACATGGCACATTTAAAACATCTTTTATAAAAATTATTTCAAGACGATTATTGGTATTGTTTATCCACCTAAACATGTTACATCCGTATTTGTAAGCTAACTATTATTGTTAGTTTGACTATTAATTTTGAGAAACCTATTATATGATATACTGATAAACTTCAGTAAAACAAACACTGCATATTCACACAAGGTAGAGATTACAAGACCAAGTTTATCTCGGTTTTCTCGTAACATACACTTGATATTTATATTTAGGCATACATCAAACCGACTATGAAGATACTAGTGGCCCCAGATCTGTACATAGTACAACAGAGGGTCCCTTAGTATGAACATAACAAGTTTGAGACTATTTGCATAACTAATGGATTCAGGTCTGTACGTGAGTACAACAATAGTCACCATTAGTTAGGCGAATAATCATATTATTACTATATGCCAATTTTACATTTACATAATAATTATGACAGTGTATGATAGTACTTCCATTTATCAATTAAGACTTATGTCATACATCATATGATATTTTTCACAAAGTGATAGACAAGTTTTAATATTACTTCTTACTCACTCACAAACCGGTGTGTATCATGCCTACCAATACATCGTGTAATGAAGACAATTTAGATAGAAACTGTTTTAAGTGTGTCATATAAACCTACTGACACATCCAAGATAAACCTTAAAATTCCATTTTGTGCATGTCACCCGATGTACTATCATATCCCAAGTTGTTTACAGACACAACTTCAACGTCTATTTTAAAAATGTTGCAACCTTGCTTTTTCTTTAATACTAAAGAGTATAAAGAGTGGCTATTGCGATTTTTTTTTTTTTTTTTTTTAAAACTTTAAAAAAAAAATCCAAGTCACAAATCATTTCTTTGATTGAAAGAACCTTAAACCTATCATATTGACCAGTTCAATAAAACGTGATCGCAAAAAGGCTTTTGTGAAAAGGTCCGCACACTGCTTAAGGGTTTCTATATGTACGACATCTATAAGGTGTTTCTCAAAGCAATCCCGTATAAAGTGGAACCTAAGTTCGATATGTTTGGTCTTAGAGTGCTGTACGGGATTGTGTGTGATAGATATAGCAGCTGTATTATCAATGTAAATAGGAGTCATAGAGAGATTGAACCCGTAATCGCGTAGTTGGTGCTGAATCCAAAGAACTTGAGAACAGCAACTTGCAGCAGCAACATACTCGGCTTCAGCTGTAGAAATGGCAACCGCAGTCTGCTTTTTGCACTGCCAAGAAACTAAGCGCGATCCAAGGAACTAACATCCTCCAGTGGTTGACTTCATATCTACCTTGCAGCCACCGAGATCCGAATAGGCAGTTAACTCGAAGTTTTTCTCGTTTGAATACCATAGACCCAGAGATGGCCTAAAAGCGAGATATCCAAAAATTCGTTTTACTGCCTTCATATGAGACACCTTCGGATTTGCTTGAAATCGAGAGCAGATTGAAACGGCAAACACTATATCTGGTCTTGAGGCGGTCAGGTACATGAGAGAGCCTATCATTGAGCGATAGTCTTTCTCCTTGCAATCTTCGTCGTCCTCATTAGGTCCAAGATTGTGTTTCACATCAATTGGAGTGCCATAGTGTTTACAATCGAGCAATTCATACCGCTTCAACATGTCAGTGACATATTTTGACTGGTGTATATAAATTCCATTGTCAGACTGCTCGACCTGTAGTCCCAGAAAGAACGTGAGTTCCCCCATAGCACTCATTTCAAACTCAGCTTTCATCAGTCTTTCAAAATCCTTGCACAACTGATCATTTGTTGATCCGAATATTATGTCGTCCACATAAACCTGCACAAGTAATAAATCCGCTCCTTCCCGTTTGATGAAAAGCGTGCTATCAATCTGACCTCTATCGAAACCATTCTTCAGCAGATACTTGGCTAGTCGTTCATACCAAAGTCGAGGAGATTGATGAAGACCATACAAAGCTTTCTTCAGCTTGCAAACATAATTAGGATGCTTTGGGTCTTCAAAACCAGGAGGCTGACACACATAAATCACTGCATCGACATCTCCGTATAGAAAAGCACACTTTACATCAAGTTGATACACACGGAATCCTTTAAAAGAAGCATAGGCAAGAAAAATTCGAATTGATTCCAAACGGGCGACAGGAGCAAAAACTTCATCATAGTCAATACTCTCTTGTTGACTATATCCTTGAACTACCAGGCGGGCTTTATTTCGAATAACCGCCCCACGATCATCCATCTTGTTACGGTAAACCCAACGAGTACCCGTCAAGTGAGCACCCTTGGGTAGAGGAACAATTTCCCAAACATTCATCTTGTTTATTTGTTGTAGTTCCTCCTGCATAGCCTCGACCCAAGATGGATCCTTTAAGGCTTGTTCAACCTTTTTAGGTTCAATTTGAGACAAATGACATGAATCTATATGAGCTATAAGTCCCAAAAGCTGCTGAGCTGAAGTCTGCTTTGCTTGTTGTCGTGTTTGAACAGATGCATGAGGATCACCAATGATATTATCAATGGGGTGATCCTTATGTATACGAGTTTCTGGTATGGCGGTTGGCACAAGATCCACACCCAGATTGTTCAAATCTCCCTCAGTTTCGGGAGTAGCAACAGACTCAGGAAAGGCTAACTCTTCTTCTTCTCCTTCATCTTCAGGAGTATATAAGTGAGAGTAGGCCATTGTTTCTTCCACTTCATCTTCTTCTTGAGGTTCCTCTAAAGGAGGCATGTTTGGATCATATGGAAGCTCCTTTATGTAGTTATAAACTGTTTTAGAAGGAGCAGCCGAAGATGGTGGAGTAGGAGATGGTGTAGGTGTAGGTGTAGATGGTGGTGGTTTGGTTGTTGTTTGTGGTGGTGTGGGTGTTGTTTGTGAAGGTGTAGGATTAGTTGGTGGAGGTGCGGGTATTGCATTGGGAGATGGGTCGGATGATTTATTAACAGGTGTATCTTGAGTAAGATCAAGTCCATGAAGTATAGAAACCAATTCTTCCGTATCATCTTCTTCAGGAATATTGAAAGAGTTGAAGAGGTTTCCATAGTTGAAAAACCAATCCGGACCCGTTCCTTGAGGAGGTTCCGTATACCTTAAACATTTCACTTCAAAATGTTCCTCAATCTGATTCGTTGATTTGTTGTAGAATCTTTTGTTCGGAGAGTTGACTGAATATCCAAGAAAAATCCCTTCAACAGCTTTATCACCAAACTTAGAGACCTTATCTTTTGTAATCATGATCATGCATGGACACCCAAATGGTTCTAGAAACTGCAGATTTGGCTTACGGTTATTGAAAAGTTCATAACACGTTTTGTTCTTTTTCTTAACCGTGAGCACTCTGTTGAGAACATAACAGGCAGTATTAACTGCCTCAGCCCAGAAGATGATTGGTAGCTTGGAGTCAGCTAACATAGTCCGAGCTGTCTCGATGATTGTCCTATTCTTTCTTTCTGCAACTCCATTCTGTTGTGGAGTCCTCGGAGCACTAAATTGATGCTCAATACCTCTTGTAGCACAAAACAATTGGAGAGTTGAGTTCTTGAATTCAGTTCCATTGTCGCTTCATATCCTTTTCACCTTTAAGTTGCACAGATTTGCCAACTTGTCCAACAAATACACCAGAATATCAGGAGTCTCCCCCTTTGTGGTCAAAAAGTAAACCCACGAAAACCTTGAGTAGTCATCAGTAACTACCAAGCAATAAGACCGACCACCAATGCTTTTTGTAGAGACTGGACCGAAAAGATCCATATGCAGTAGTTCCAATGGTGCATCAATGGAATTCACCTGCTTAGACTTATGGGACTTCTTACGCAGCTTTCCTTTTTGGCAAGAGATACAATCATCCTTTAGAGTAAATGACTGTTTTGGAACTCCTAGCACTAGGTCATTTTTAGTCAAGAAATTCATTTTTCGGAAATGAATGTGTCCCATTCTTCTGTGCCAAAGCAGTGAATCCTTTTCAGAAGCCTTAGACAAGAGACACGTATATTCATTTGAAGTCTCAACAGTTCTCATGTTCAGAATGTATGTGTCATTCTTTCTTGGTGCTCTCAGCAACACCCATTCTTCTGGAATGACATACCCAGGCTTCAGTATCACACACTCCGTCTTTGTGAACGCAGTGGTGTAATCCTTATCACAGACCTGTGAAACACTTAGCAAGTTGTGCGTAAGCTGTTCCACGTAGTTCACATTTTCAAAACTAACATTGCCGTTAGTTAGCGTTCCTCTTCCAGAAATGGTTCCTCCAGTATCTCCAGCAAAGGCAACATATCCTCCTGCGTATGGTTTAATATCCACAAGAAGAGATACATCGCCTGTCATATGTCGCGAGCAGCCGCTATCCAAATACCATTCACTATCTTTAACACGTTCTGACTGCTGCAACACACAAATGAAAGGAGATTAGTGAGAAACGGTGACCCAAGCCTTTACAGACTTAGGTCGACCGTGATCATCAACAATAAGCACGTCAGATAGGATTTTATTTTTAAACAAATTAGAATTTTTATCTGATGTGTTATTGTTGACGACTGAAGAGTCAACATCAGACTCTTTTCGTTTCCAAACTTTAGAAGATTCGGAAATAAGATTAGAAGTAATGTGGGGCTTTTGAATTGGCAAAGGTTTTTGTTCAACATTACTTGGCTTCAAAACAGGCTTGGGAGAGTTTGAGTAACGCCTAGGTGGAGATTTTGAAAAAGAATTTCTATAAACAGATGTCCTAGGCATCTCTCTCCCATAGCGCTGATTTGACAGCTTGGGATATTCACGAATTAAATGTCCTTGTCTCTTGCAGTAGAAACAAGAACGAGTCTCAACAAACGGTTGAGGCTGAGGAATTACCACAGGAGATGGAGAAACATTTCTAGAACATGAACATTACGTCTTAGAAAGTGTTTGTTTTGGTTGAGAGGTTGAAGTAGAAGGTTTATCATACGAAACTCTTTCATTTACTATTTTATGTTGCAAAATCTTTACAGGTTACTGTAAAGTTTGTTGTTTCGAATTTAAAACCTTGGCTTTTCCCTTATTCGGTTGAACCTTAATTTCAGGTTCAACTTTTGAAATCACTTTTTCAGGTTTAATTTCAACTTTCTTAACTTCAGGATACTCCTGATCCGTAATGTCCTCAATCTCAACGATCTCCTCAAAGCAGTGAATCCTACACCTTCACAAACAACACCCACACCACCACAAACAACAACCAAACCACCACCATCTACACCTACACCTACACCATCTCCTACTCCACCATCTTCGGCTGCTCCTTCTAAAACAGTTTATAACTACACAAAGGAGCTTCCATATGATCCAAACATGCCTCCTTTAGAGGAACCTCAAGAAGAAGATGAAGTGGAAGAAACAATGGCCTACTCTCACTTATATACTCCTGAAGATGAAGGAGAAGAAGAATAGTTAGCCTTTCCTGAGTCTGTTGCTACTCCCGAAACTGAGGGAGATTTGAACAATCTGGGTGTGGATCTTGTGCCAACCGCCATACCAGAAACTCGTATACATAAGGATCACCCCATTGATAATATCATTGGTGATCCTCATGCATCTGTTCAAACACGACAACAAGCAAAGCAGACTTCAGCTCAGCAGCTTTTGGGACTTATAGCTCATATAGATTCATGTCATTTGTCTCAAATTGAACCTAAAAAGGTTGAACAAGCCTTAAAGGATCCATCTTGGGTCGAGGCTATGCAGGAGGAACTACAGCAAATAAACAAGATGAATGTTTGGGAAATTGTTCCTCTACCCAAGGGTGCTCACTTGACGGGTACTCGTTGGGTTTCCCGTAACAAGATGGATGATCGTGGGGCGGTTATTCGAAATAAAGCCCGCCTGGTAGTTCAAGGATATAGTCAACAAGAGGGTATTGACTATGATGAAGTTTTTGCTCCTGTCGCCCGTTTGGAATCAATTCGAATTTTTCTAGCCTATGCTTCTTTTAAAGGATTCCGTGTGTATCAACTTGATGTAAAGTGTGCTTTTCTATACGGAGATGTCGATGCAGTGATTTATGTGTGTCAGCCGAACACGTATAGATCTGATCGGATCGCTTAATCAATGAATAACAAACGATAATGATCGATTCACGAACACACGATTTCTATAATCTTTGTATATATTCACAATTGAATAATAAAGATTACAAGATACAAACTCAAACTCTCGTTCTCTCCTTTCTACACTCACACAAAACGGCTCTACTCTCTAGGGTTTGATCAACCCTAAAACGAATTCTGACTCTCTATTTATAGTCGACCTATTGGACCCTGCGACGTTTGGCCCAACGTCGCAGGTTCAGCCCA
The DNA here is from genome assembly GCA_949592205.1 of Helichrysum umbraculigerum. NCBI lineage: Eukaryota > Viridiplantae > Streptophyta > Magnoliopsida > Asterales > Asteraceae > Helichrysum > Helichrysum umbraculigerum. Next base: position 38,463,686 of record CATIUR010000001.1, read on the forward strand.
ATGCGACATAGCCCATGTCGCCATGTATATTCTATATAATTACATTTCGTTTACAGATTCGAATATACACACTAAACACTTACATACTCAGACTAATTGACTTTGACAATTACAATAGTTTGACCAACTGACTGACACACAAAATGCACCAACAAACTCCCCCTTGTCAGCAGCTTGGTAAAATAAGTTTCAATTAGTCTTCATCAACAAACTCTTCCATGTCTTCAATAATCACAAGCTCCCCCATTGAGATAGCATGGTCTTCAAATAAAATCTTGATGTATAGATTCATGTGACTAACACAAATTTATCATACAATAAGATCTTCAAACTCAGTGACCATCTCTCAATCATCAGCAGCTTCTCCGATAGAATTATCTTCACAATCTTTGGAGAATAACCGACATCCTTTACATCTTCAATATTTGACTTTAACAAGATATGTGATATTGAAGAAAATAACATAGAAATAAAATCTTTTTGAATTTTTCTTTATGAATGAAAAGTAAAGAACGAAGATTAAAATAAATTGGGGATAGGATTGTTTTAAGTCTACTTAGGGATCATATCAGGCCAACATGCAATTATTAGCAAATAGTAAGTGTTATCTCGATTATCAGTATATTTGTCCACTTTAAATTTACTTAGCACATTTAATACACCTAGTATAAAAATTATTTCAAGACAATTACTGGTATTGTTTTTCACTTAAACATGTTACATCCGTGTCTGCGAGCTAACCTTTTATTATTAGTATGAATATTTCACCGTGGTCCCCACCATAGACATACCCCTTTAGCCCAGACAAGAACATAGTTTCCAAATTTAGAAAGAATATAAGAGAATCAATTTTAAGAATCAAGCCAGCGGTGACAGGTCTGTACTTGTGTACAACAGAGCGACATACACTTGATTCAGGTTTAAGCAAAACCAAACGCCGTCAAACCAAATTTGTGGCGACCTTGTTTAGTACCTTAAATTTAAGACTTTGCAAGTGCATTGACTCACGTTTGCTTAGTTTTGAGCTTATACTAACTGAGACCAGTTCTGTACTTACGTACAACAGAGGAAACAATCAGCATAAACCCCCAAATGATCTCAGATATCCGATCCAAAAATAGAAGTATGTCAAGCTACGCTAAGGAATTAAGACTTAGAGTCGTACATCACAAGGTGTTTACCACAAGATCATAGACACGTATTTGAATTACTTCTTAATAACCCATAGACCGGTATGTATCATGCCTACCAATACATCATATGATGAAGATAATTTTCATAAAAACTGTATTGAGTATGCTAGATAAACCTACTGATACATCAAGGATAAACCTTAAAACTTCCATTTTGTGCATGTTCCCCGATGTACTATCATATCCCAAGTTGTTTTACAGACACACAATCCAACATCTTTTCAAGAATTAAGAATCTTGCTGTTTACATTTCTGAATTAAATAATTAGAATTTTTAATATTCAGAATTACTCCCTCTGAATAGCAAATTCTTATATCCAATCCAAAAATACTCCCCTTAAACATTAAACATATTTTTGTAATTTTTTAATTGAATAAATTTCGCAACATTGCATTTCTTTAATACTAAAAAGTATAAAGAATGGTTGTTGCACTTAACAAAATTTAAAAAAAATAAAATTTAAATAAAAGTTTCAAAATCACATATCAAGTCAAGTCAAATGACTTTTAGCACTTTTACCACCTCATAACATCGAAAATCTCATCCAATCACAAATCATCATCGCATTCTTCCAACAATATCCACATCCATGCAGTCACTAAAAATGTTAGCTTTCAATAACCTGACTGCACCACCACAAACAATTAAACGTTAGTACTTATGGGACACCCAAGCCTTAATTGACTTGGGTTGTCCATGGTCATCCATAATCATCACATCAATGAGTTTATGATATTTTAAAAACTCAGAAGATTTCATTGATGTGTTGTTTGTGGATTTTGGTTTCCAAACCTGTTTAGGTTCAGATGAGTTGTTTTCAACAATGTTGTGCTGTTGAACTTGAGGTTTACTAGGTACAACTTTGTTTACTCTAGCCACGGGTTTTGGAGAAGAGGATGCATATCTTGATATAGGCGAATACGAAGCACGCCTAGAAAACGATTTTGAATAAGAATTCCTAAAGGAGGAAGTTCTTGACATCCCTCTACCAAACCTATCTAGGGATAATAACCGACAATCCCTAATTATATGTCCTTGTTGTCCACAATGGAAACAAGAACGTCGTTCAATGTACGACCTATTCCAATGATTACCCACAAAAGGTTGAGGTGGAGAATGAACTGTTGGAGGCTTAGAAGATGAAGCATTTACAGGACGTGAACACTTATGTGTACACGTTGATGTAGAAGCCTCTGAAGTTGAGCAAGTAGATGTTAAAGGTTGTTCATTTTTAGATTTTACATTTGAATCCTTCATTTGATGTTGAACCCTTTTTGATTCATTTACAACCTTGTTTTTAACCTTTGTATTTGAAACCTTTACAGTTTCATTGGTAAGTATATGATTTTTTGGCTTTACATTAACTTTTTCAACTTTGATTTCAGCCTCTTCCGGTAGATCCTCTATCTCAACACCCTCCTCTACACTAACTGGAGGTGTACTATCAGACTTAACAAAAGTAGGCAAGGGGTACTCTGGCCGCTTGGTTTTTTCCTTTGCCGGTTTGTTGTGTTTGGTCTCTTTAGCATCTTTAGCTTTTATACCGTAAAGCTTTGACCAATCAACTGGAATCTCTTCAAAGTCTTCCTTAACAGGCAGGGGATAGTGAGTAGTAGGATGTGGGACTGAGTGATATCCCAATCCCACATTCTTTTTCCCACTATTTCCCTGCTTGCTAAGAATTTCATTAAAGACAACCGTTGAGGAATTTGAACCTAAGATTTTACTCTTATAATTCTCATACTCAGTTTTTAAAACTATAAGTTCTTTCTTTAGCAGTTCAATTTCAACAAGATAGCTTTTAATGGCATCTTCTTGACTAAAAACCTTAGATTTATATTTATGAGTATCTAACCGATGAGCCTCAAGATGTTTTTCATAAAGTTTCTCATTAGCTTTTAAAAAATTATTTGACTCGGTTAGTTTTTCATTCTTTTTCCTCAACTCTACGGTGTCCTTCTGATATGCCTTTAGAGATTCAGTTAACTTAATGCATGAGATACAATTTAATGGTTCATCGGGTACCTCATTCACAATGTGAGCCATCAAACACTGTTGGTATTGCTCAGAGACAGCCGTCCAATCTTGATTTGTGGGCTCGAAAACAATCAGGGCATTATCAGCAGTCCCTTTCTTGGTAACTTCCATTTCTTTGCTCTTTGGAGGAGTAGAAGGTGTTGTGAATCCCGATGCTGGCATTTTGGGTTTCTCGCATTCCCTGGCGAAGTTACCCAAGTTTTGACAATTATAACACCGTACCTTACTCTTATTAAATCAGAATCCAGTCTTCCCGTCACCTTCCAAGCTTTTACGCCCCGTCCTTTGCAAAAATTTTGAATTCTTCGGGTGATCATTGCCACATTCCAAGTTAGATCCATTTGCTCCAGATCATCTTCATCAAGCTGAGCATAGTCTTCCTTAGTTAATTCCAACGTAAGATTCGGTTGAGTAACCAAATCCTTGTATGAGCTTAAGAAAGCTGTGTAAATGGCAGCTTGCTCCTGAATAGCAGGTGATACTTGAACCTGTTGAATTTGAGGAGTTGGTTGACCTGAAGAAGGTCCAGACAGGAAAACAGAATGAAGCCCACCGTAAGAAGAAGAAGAGGTTGATGAAGCATTTGTATTTGTCACGAAGGCTACTCCAGATCCATAAGCCTTTCCAGAGTTGAGTTGAACACCATACACACTAGGATTCTGAACAGCAGCACCAGACCTTGTTTCTTTCTTCTTAATCTCCATCGCGTGAGCTTGAAGATTCCCTATCAAAGTATCCAAAGACATGGTTGCAAGTTCTTCATTTTCTTTTAAAAATTGAACTTTAACATCCCAAGAACTCGGCAACACATCCAGTAGCTTCTTATTGACTTCAATTGGAGGAAAATTATAACCTCCTTCAAACAACTCACCAACTAACCGTGAGTACCTAGTGAATAAAGAAGTTGTGTCTTCATCAGGAAGAATGTCAAAGATATCGTACTGTTTCTTAACTAGTTCGAGCTTAGCTTCCTTATACTTATCATTTCCACCAGAACGAGTTTCAATTGCCTTCCATAAATCAAATGCTGTTTCATGAGTTCTGAAAAGCCATAGAACATCTTTGGTTAAACACATTTTAATCATCGAAAATGACTTTCTCTCAGTATCAAAATCTTTCTTCTCCTCGGGAGTCATAGCTTTATAAGTCTTAGCAGGACGAATACCACGGTATTCCCCTTCAGCTAATGGAGGTACATAACGCTCACGTAATGGTCCCCATAATTCTGGACAGTGAAAGTCAATGTATTGTTCAACACGGTCTCTCCAGTATACATAATCCATGTCTGCTGTAAATAGAGGAGGTTTATTACTTGAACCAATATCATTACTTTGCTTTATCATTTCCCTAAGTCCTCTAATATCTTCCTTATCGGCAGCCATCAATTTTACTTGAACTAAAACAGATAATCTGAAACTAGCGACGTTGAGAGAGACGTCGCAGAAGATTGAAGCGACGGCAAGAGTAACGTCGCAAAAGCCAATGATTCAATTAAGAATCAAAATAAGCGACGTTGAGATATACGTCGCAGAAGACGTCGTAGAAGACGTCGCAAAACCGAAGTACGTCGCAGAAAGACGTCGCAGAACCACTTAAGGTCAAAATAATGACGTTGCAACTTTACGTCGCAGAGACTACTTAAAGTCAAAATCAATAACGTCGCAAGCGAAGTCGCAAGTGAAGTCGCAGGTAACGTCAACGTGCTGCTGCGGCCAAAAACCCTAAAAAAACAAAAATTTTTTAACCCTAATCAAAAACCACGAACAAAGATCGACGAAAACCTTCAATATTCCCAGCAATGTTGATCGAAAACCTGTAAAAACACAAAAACAAACGTAATAATCACAAGATAATATGAGTATCACGTCCTTTAATCCCGAACTCGATCCGTTACGCCGAAAACGAGCACTTTCTGCTCTGATACCAGTTGTTTGTCCCTATACTAGGATCTATACGAACCGAGTCAATCAATTGATGGCGGAAACAACAATTGACTAATCACACAATCACACGAATAATCAATACGCAATAATTATCAAACGAAACGTATTATATTGATTATGATCGACTAGCTTTACAGAGATTTCGACAAATGGCGTTTAGGGTTTCGTCAACCCTAAACAGAAAACGTAAATACGAATTTATACAAACTCTGGCACCTGCGACGTCGCACACGACGTCGCAGGCCCAAGCCCATGCGACGTTAACTACGTCGCAGGCCCAAAACCTGACGTCGCACCTGCGACGTTACAGACAACGTCGCAGGAGTCAGGAAACACAAATCTAATAACAAAACGAACTACGAGCTAGACCAACTGACAGACACACAAATTGCATCAACAGCTTACACCACAAATACTTGAAACAAATAAAATACAAATCTTTAGAAATACGTTTTCATAACTTAAACTAAAACATCATCCCAATGTAAGGCTAATGACGTCACAACAAACACCCCCTCTATCCTGACTGCTATCCCTTATTTTATTTTATTGCTTAGTATTAATCAGTAGTATAAATTAGAAAACAAAACAAAAAAAAAACTCCCAACCATTTTTAAACTCCATCACTAGCTAGAAACGAATATCCTGATTACTCTGTTTCACAATACCGTTGATTTTAAAGAACGACCCTAGGTCATACTTGCTGCTATACACCTCTAGGTCACGTGGCACTAGTAAACTTAGGCCACAACTCTATAAATATTAAAACTTACCCGATCCGCGTCCCGACGGCTGGAGCAACGACCGGAGTGAAATCCGACCGACCGCTCTGGAGCGATCAACCCCCCTCACCGTCTCTTATGATGAGACCAAGTGACCCTCCAGATGGGGTGCAGGAATAAGGTGATAGTCCGCAATTTATCCACTGATCTTTCTTAACACAGACAAAGATATCTAAGCTAGGCGAGGCATTTAAGATTTAAGACAGGTGGTGACTGATTAACATATACATTAATGGTCGTGATTGAGTTCAGAGATATTCGGCTGTGATACAGTCTTCAACCCACAGAGTTTTCCATAGTTACATAGTGTATTCACCCGTATTACGGTCTTTCCTAGACCACAGACTATGCTAGGATGTAACACAGTATACAGCCTTCGACCTTTCCGTAGTTTGTACGTGTTTGTATTCTACCATAGGTGTTTCCAATGTTAAACCGGATACTCAGTCGTATTAGGGATTTAACTGGGCTACATACTTTACAGCCATCTGAACTTAATATATCTAAGCTTGTATTATAGTAAAACCATCTATGATAACTAAACAACCCGTTCACTTTATAATCCCAAACCAATAAATCCCTGATTAATTCACAGTGTACTATACGATAGGTAGACAGTATTTCCATTGCTTCAAAATCAGACCATGTTATTTTAAGAAAACATAGATAGGTAGTGACCATTTGACTAAGGGTCGCGAGTCCTTGACATAAAGGTTCTAACCACGTTTATTGGAGGAAAGGCGTTAGTTTAGTTTAAAATCATAAATGTATAGTTAACAGTGCACCGGTTTTCATTCCACAACGGATTGTGCCCACGACTTTCATAGCTTCCACGTTCCGTACTACACACATTCGTGATGTTTCTAGCGCTATACAAATGAAAGCCGTATAACGTTACCTCCGTTGTTTCATAACGATGTTATCCCAATTGTATTTAAAGTAGCATCACCCAAAGTATTAACAAGCTAACTACATCATAACAAACACAATAGCTAATCTACTCACTAATCATGGCAATGTATCCTAAATCAAACATAATAATAGCATGCAACATTATGAAAGATAAGGATAGAAATAACCGAAAGTAATGCGTAGATTGAATAGTAGCTGAAAGGTTACACGGCAGAGCTCCGAAATATCTCGAACAATATTACAAAGAAGATCCTCCAAGAATTCCAACTCTATTACAAAAGCTACCCTACTAATCCTCCTCTAACTCCTAAGAGTAGTGCTAGAGAGAGGATGCTAATTTCCTACTAATTCTCCTCTAACTCCTAAGAGTAGTGCTAGAGAGAGAATGCTAACCTAATTCTAGAGAGAGAATGAGAATGAGATGAGAGGTGTGTGGAAATGAGAAATGGAGGTGACTATTTATAGGGAAAGTAAGAAAGCCTTGGTACAAGCCTTGAAGCACAAAATACAAGCATCTAAGCTGCATACGGGACAAGCGGACTAAGGGGGTCAAACGGCACCTCACAAGGCAAACACCCCCGTATACGGCACCCATAGGGCCGTATACGGTACCTAGGTGCCCAGGGGGGGTTGGTGCTCCGTTTGGCCTCCGCTGATTTCTCGGTTGCTTGGTTCGTCCATATCTTCTTTGTTTGGGCTCCGATTTACTTGATTCTTGCACCGTTGGCTTCGTTTTTCCGTTACGCTTCTAATGACACTGAGTTTGCCAAATTTGGAAGTGTTTGACTTTTGCGTGTTCCGGATGACGATCGGCGAGCTTCCAGACTGTGTATCATCTCCGTCTTTCGTCCGTTTCTTCTGATTCTTTCACCTCCGGTCTTGGATTTCTCTATGGAATCATAAAATATGAATTAAGATCTAATTCCATAAGTAAATTAAGAAGGGAATATTTAAGGTGACATTATTTGCCTCGTTTTACGTGATAAACAGATATTTTTGGTGATTTTAACAGCAACGCCCATAATTAGACTACTTTGGTGATTTTAAGTAAATAATAGATGTTTTAAGATGATTTCACCAAATATAAGTCCAATAAGTGCAGAATAATGTGCCTAAAAACATGACTTTTTAGGTTACATCAAATAGCATAATATAACTACGGTGATCAGGCGTAGACATATTATGTTATACACACTTCATTCTCAAGCTATTTCATATCATCGTTTTCTAATGTGATTCCCACACAAACACATAACACATTTAACAGTTAACACACAATAATCAACAATTTAACATTTAAACACAGTCAAAAACTACTTCACTATACTATCCATTTTAAACGCATACACAAAACTACAGCTAATAACTCCTTATATACACTTACTCTTACCTCTGATAACCATCTCTGTACTCAATTATCACTTTATCATCACAGAATCAGATTAATCCAAATAAATCACATTAACTATAAAACATAATCATAATCATAACAAATCAAACAACACATAATGGTTTAAGTTTAAGCAATCTTATCATGGATCACCTAACTCTCTTAAACCATTGCTCTGATACCAACTTGAAACGCCCCGAAAACAGAACCATTTTTTTTAAGTACTCTTATTTAGGTCCCAACATCCAAATAAAATATGATACGCGATTATGTACCAAAGGACTACTCGAATTAACTAACCAACATACGTTATGGGCAAAACTTCTCATTTTCAAAACTACCATTTTTGCCCAAAACTACCTTTTTCAAATACAAATAACTTTTTACTCGTTAATAATTAGACAACCAAATTTTGTAGACACCTTCCCTATAACAAGATAAAGGTTTTCCATGTTTACACTTTTCTTTCAAAACTGCTTCTTGACCCTCAAAAACTGCCCCCAAAACGCCCATTTGACTCAAAACTGCCTTCCAAAACTGCCTCATTTTCTCAAAACTATCGACCTTTAAACATGCATAACTCCTAAAACGTAAGGAGTTAGATTCTCAAAATTTGCAAACACCTTCATATCACCAAAATGAAACTTCCAATTTTTGCACTTTTCCAAAATTCACGTTTTACCATAAAACGGACGTATAACCACTTTTTGACCATTTTAACCACTTTTTGATTACAACTCAATTCACAACCCATAAACACTTTGACTCTAACTTTTTGCACACATTATCAACATACCAAAACAAGTCTAACACACTTGTCCAACCCCACATAACTACATTCTAACCCGATTTAACCCTTTTGACCCGTTTTGGTGTCAATTTGGACACTTTTACCAAATCTACCATATAGAACCACAACTCTACCCAATACCACATATGTTGGACTATTATAACTCTGTTGACTATATGTCAACTTCACATTTGACCAACCAATCACATTCGACACTAAATCACTTTTCACCACTTTAACCCAAACCAAACCAATCATATGACTTCATACTCTTGACAACCACATACACTAGACATCATAACTCGGTTTGACTTTCAAAGTCAACTACTACACATTGACCAACATATTTAATTCAAAAAAACTCTTTGTTTGGGCGATTTACACAATTGGGCATCAAAACAACAATTCAAAAGAAAGAAGCATATTCTAACCACAAGCATGCTCCATATCCATGTCACTAGCTTCTCATAACCCTTCTATCCACATGTCACTAGCAAAACATCAACCTACAACATAAACACTGAAACGGGTAAGCACAACTGCTTAGTGAGTACACAGGCAATCAAACAAGCAATACACATAACACTTAACACATATCAACACAATACATAAACACAAAATCACTGGGCTCTGAACACTAAACACTGATCACTGAACCATGAATACTGTGTTAACCGCAGTTAACTCTCTAATCACCACTGAATCTTTACACATAATCATATCACATAACTAAACCATCAACAATCAAAACACTAATCAACACATCTTTTAGCATAATATTAAATACACACACATAAGAAACAAAACATATAACAAGCAATTCTCACTTGATTGTGTGATCCTCTAGCTCGGAAGCTATCCGGAAACACATACAATCAATTCATACACTGTTCACCACATAATCACTATTTAATTCTCATATATCAACAAGTCATCTTCCACCCGATTGTGTAGCCTCTTACTCGATAGCAATCCGGATCCAACACAATCGAATCATACACTATTCATCACCAATTCTTTACCTTTACCTTTAAGCTAGTGACTTACTCATTACTTGGCTAACATCAAGCTAATGAGGAAATCACTACTTTTCTTACCAAGTAACATTTAATCACATAACAATTAAGAATAACAAGTAATCTAACACAACAATTAAATTAAGCAATAAACATAATTAAACAAACATAAACAAATAACTTATTCTTTGATTGTGTACACCTCTAGCCCGCAAGCTATTCGGTACTACACAATCACATCACTTGTTTAACCCCCGTATCACTCACCACAAACTCTTAGACGATTTCACCATATCGATCTTCATAAGCCTCCATGTCTCTTAACACCTATATAATCATACATATCATCATAACAACACTTAGACACTAACAATCATCACTTTCCTACTAATTTCATGTTCTATTATCATAATCATATTTCACTAACACTAGTTCATGATTTAGCTCTATTTCTACAAGTATTTAACATAACTCTTATGAACATATCACCTATTTCTTAATCTTTAACTCATTTTAACACTAATTCATTCACTAATAAGCTTTACTAACTTCAAATAAACATATTAAACACTAAGTTCATATCATAATCACTAGTTCATGAAGTTCTATCAAAACCCCACTTTGATTTTTAGCTACATAATTCAAATTACCCAATTTCCACTTGAATTCTTGTTAATAATGAACACATATATGCTTATACATCACTAATCAATCATAAAAACACTAATTAACACTAGTTTCATCAAATTAAAACCCTAATTTCGTATTTAAACCATCAATTCTTTAAAACCCCATGAAAACTTAAAACCCTAGGTTAAATACATGAAGAAATCAACTTACATAAGCTAGAAGATGATGAAAGAAGGATTAATTCGAATCCCTAAAGCTTGAATCATGAGTTGGATTGAAGGAATTGGAAGTTAGAATCGTCCCTGAGGTTTTCTCATTCTCTTTGGCTCATTCTCTATCTCTCTGGAAGATTTGAAGAATAAAAATTGAATAAACACACTACTATACATACATACATATCTATCTATTTATGTATTAATTTTATCCCCTTTTAAACTCTATTGTCTGGAACTAGAAAACCATTAAGTATTCTATTATATCGTATTATTTAAAACACACCACTTTAAAATAAATATACCCTCGTGTTCTAAAATAAAACCTTTATATTTTTGGGGTGTTACATGTATGTTGTGCATTCACAACTTCATCAATACATTTAACAAATCTATCGAGACTAGATTTTGAAGATTATAGATATCTTTTTAACACTGAATGTTGACCCTCGGCTCGATTGGATGTACGATTTCCAAAGTTGAGATGTTAATCAAACCAGACAGACACGAACATTTCCTTATATTTGTCCAACCAGTTTTTATTAATATAAGTAAACACACCTGAAAAAGTAACTTGGATGTGAAAGATAGAAAAATACTGCAAATTATATAACATAAATATTGAATGTGAAATACGGAAACATACGTGGATGTATTGTCAACATTTCTCTAAGTTGATCGTAGTTCTTCGTGTACGATATCAACGTTGGAGAATTTTCTAGAAACGCCCAGAGCTTAAGAAATGAGTCCCATTCGTCTTGTGTTTTGAAACTTTGCCTACAGTTATCCGCGATATTTTGGGAAATGTGCCATCTACAAAGTAATCGAGTTGCATTCGGAAATACTCGATGGCATGCGTTCATTAGAGCCAATTCTCGATCAGTGATTATAACACGTGGGTGCATGCACGTATCTAATGTTAAACTTAGACAATTTAACACCCATATATAGCTCGCTTCCTTTTCATTTTCAATAAAGACACATGCTATGGAAAATGTCTGGCTGGTCGAAGTTATGCCGACAATCTCAACAAATGGCATTTTATAGAAGTTCGTCTTGTACGTGGCATCTATAATCAACAAGTGTGGGAATGCGCGCCAAATATCGAACGATATTGAATGAACGAAAAATAGATTTGTTAACTCATTCGAATCGTTCGTAGTAAACTCGTAGACGTAACCATTTAAATGCAAAATTGACATAAGAACTTGCATTGGAGATTTGCCTACTTGGTCAGCTAAGCGAATTCTTTGTTGTATATTATAAATGGTTTTGAGTGTGGACACATTATTTGGATTCCGATCCTTTATTATTGATAGAATATCTCGTGGCGCCACATTTTTTCTTGTTAAATTTGCCACCAAACTGATTTCATCCTCGGATAATCGTTTTACATATGGATGCCCCTCCATATACTGTATAAGGTGATGATTATGTTCATCACATATCACTGTTAACGTCCAATGATCATATTTTTTTGAATATCTTCCTTCTAATTCAAATGGACAATTATTTTTTTGGTGCCAGAAACTTGACTTGAGTTTGTAACTCTATATTGACCACCACGATCACATATGAGTACAACTTTAAAAAATAATCCATCTTTGTCTTTATTTGATCTTTTAGTGACGGTTACAACACCAGAAGAGCGTGCCATATTTTGTACCCAATTTATCAATTCTTCACGAGGCGCAAACACCTTATAAGTAATATAATTTATAACATTTATTGGAGGATTTTGAAAAAAAAAAAAAAAACTATAATTGCAATTCAATGTTATACCTGATTAGTGGCAAAACCTTGTGTTCGAATGGAAATTTCAACTCCATCGATTGAAGTATTTCCGTAATAATTCGACATCTCTTCGTATGAAACTAATACATTTTAATATAAAAAATCAAATATTATATAAAATCAAATTTCAGTTCCATTCGTATGAAACTAATAAATAAATAATAATAATAATAACAACAACAACAACAACAACAACAACAACAACAACAACAACAACAACAATAATAATAATAATAATAATAATAGCATAGGTAAAAAAAATCATGATCAGGAAGAATTTAAAAGGGAATGAAACGATAGAATATTTAATACAATTATATATACAATTAGGGAGTAAAAGTTGGTTGCATTTATAATAAAATCACACTATTTCTAATAATAATATTCTCCCTACTCCATCACAAATCAGAAACCACATAACTTAATCTTCTCATTATTTCACCACAAACCCACAAATCTCTATTTCTAAAAAAACCAACACTAATATTCTCTCTACTTCCCCATAAACCACCTAACCACTATCACCTAACTTAATCTTCTCATTATTTCAGCCTTATTACTATTTAATTTGACAGTATTCCATGAAAAGATTCTAAAATTTTAACATAAATTGTTCAATCCGTTACTTGGATCTTCATTATTTTAATCTCTCATAAATTTATCTTTATATACATTTAACAAAGCTACAATTAAATGGATCACTTCATCTAAGAGTGGGCAAGAACCTACCATTACTCAGGTACATCTCATAATATTGCAAGATGGTTATACTGTTATTATTGTATATCATTACTTATGTATGCGTTTTAAAGGTTATGTAGAAAAATCTTTATGAATTTAAAAAATTATTTTGCATTTCTCTTATATTCCATATTCCAAAATCTTTTTTCCCGATTATCCGATATCACTAAATTTTATAAATTGTATTAAAAAATCAAAATAAGTTAAAATGATTATTTACAACTTTTACTACACTTTTTTCCTCTTTTTACTACACCTTTTTCCTTCATTATTCATGTTAAGTAAAAACATCATCACCACTATTCATCACTGACCATATGTAACCTAAAATACAACATACAAATCCTACTATATACAAGTCAAGGTTTAAGAACAAAATTAGATCTCAAAGGAGCATAAATACAAATCGAAAATCATAACTATTTCAGATCCAAACCACTATAAATGAATCAGAACATTTTAGATCTGATTTTACAATTTCAGAGGGGATCTTATCATATAAATTGAAAGTATTTTAGATCTATAATGAAACATTTTAGATCCGGTTTCACCATTTTGAGATCTCATATGTACATAAGAAAACAAAGAAGATAAGATACGAGATGGAGGTTACTAATGCGGTGGTGGTTGTTGCGAGCGACGGACGTGGTGACTGCGACCGGTGGGGATGGTGGTGGCAAACGGCGGTTATTCCGGCGGTGGTGGTGGCTGCGAGCGAACGGCCGGCCGGTGATAATGGTTAGGTGGTTTGTGGGGAAGTAGAGAGAATATTAGTGTTGGTTTTTTAGAAATAGAGATTTGTGGGTTTGTGGTGAAATAATGAGAAGATTAAGTTAGGTGGTTTCTGATTTGTGATGGAGTAGGGAAAATATTATTATTAGAAATAGTGTAGGTTTATTAACCATTATTATAAATGCAACCAACTTTTACTCCCTAATTGTATATATAATTGTATTAAATATTCTATCGTTTCATTCCCTTTTAAATTCTTCCTGATCATGATTTTTTTTACCTTTATTATTATTATTATTATTATTATTATTATTATTATTATTATTATTATTATTATTATTATTATTATTATTATTATTACTATTATTATTACTATTATTATTACTATTATTATTATTATTATTATTATTATTATTATTATTATTATTATTTATTTATTTATTTATTAGTTTCATACGAATGGAACTGAAATTTGATTTTATATAATATTTGATTTTTTATATTAAAATGTATTAGTTTCATACGAAGAGATGTCGAATTATTACGGAAACACTTCAATCGATGGAGTTGAAATTTCCATTTGAACACAAGGTTTTGCCACTAATCAGGTATAACATCGAATTGCAATTATAGTTTTTTTTTTTTTTTTTCAAAATCCTCCAATAAATGTTATAAATTATATTACTTTTTAGGTGTTTGCGTCTCGTGAAGAATTGATAAATTGGGTACAAAATACGGCACGCTCTTCTGGTGTTGTAACCATCACTAAAAGATCAAATAAAGACAAAGATGGATTATTTTTTAAAGTTGTACTCATATGTGATCGTGGTGGTCAATATAGAGTTACAAACTCAAGTCAAGTTTCTGGCACCAAAAAAGTAATTGTCCATTTGAATTAGAAGGAAGATATTGAAAAAAATATGATCGTTGGAAGTTAACGGTGATATGTGATTAATATAATCATCACCTTATACAGTATACGGAGGGGCATCCATATGTAAAACGATTATCCGAGGATGAAATCAGTTTGGTGGCAAATTTAACAAGAAAAAATGTGGCGCCACGAGATATTCTATCAATAATAAAGGATCGGAATCCAAATAACATGTCCACACTCAAAACCATTTATAATATACAACAAAGAATTCGCTTAGCTGACCAAGTAGGCAAATCTCCAATGTAAGTTCTTATGTCAATTTTGCATTTAAATGGTTACGTCTATGAGTTTACTACGAACGATTCGAATGAGTTAACAAATCTATTTTTCGTTCATCCAATATCGTTCGATATTTGGCGCGCATTCCCACACGTGTTGATTATAGATGCCACGTACAAGACGAACGTCTATAAAATGCCATTTATTGAGATTGTCGGCGTAACTTCGACCAGCCAGACATTTTCCAAAGCATGTGCCTTTATTGAAAATGAAAAGGAAGCGAGTTATATATGGGTGTTAAATTGTCTAAGTTTAACATTAGATACGTGCATGCACCAACGTGTTATAATCACTGATCGAGAATTGGCTCTAATGAACGCATGCCATCGAGTATTTCCAAATGCAACTCGATTACTTTGTAGATGGCACATTTCCCAAAATATCGCGGATAACTGTAGGCAAAGTTTCAAAACACAAGACGAGTGGGACTCGTTTCTTAAGCTCTGGGCGTTTCTAGAAAATTCTCCAACGTTGATATCGTACACGAAGAACTACGATCAACTTTGAGAAATGTTGACAATACATCCACGTATGTTTCCGTATTTCACATTCAATATTTATGTTATATAATTTGCAGTATTTTTCTATCTTTCACATTCAAGTTACTTTTTCAGGTGTGTTTACTTATATTAATAAAAACTGGTTGGACAAATATAAGGAAATGTTCGTGTCTGTCTGGATTGATCAGCATCTCAACTTTGGAAATCGTACATCCAATCGAGCCGAGGGTCAACATTCAGTGTTAAAAAGATATCTGAAATCTTCAAAATATAGTCTCGATAGATTTGTTAAATGTATTGATGAAGTTGTGAATGCACAACATACGTCAATTAAAGAAAGCTTGGAGAAAAGCAGAATTGTCCGCATTCATCAACACAACCTACATTGTTTCTTGCTATTACGCGGTTTTGTTTCGAATGTGGCTCTCGAGAAATGGTTCAAGAACAAAAGTGGTTGAAGCGTAGCCCTAAAGACTCCTCAAATTGTGGTTGTAAACTACACAATAGTTGTGGGTTACCATGTGTAACAACCCCAAAATTATGGCCAATTTAAAATTTCCCTAATTACATGTTTACTACTTGTATTTAATATGATATAGGATTAAATACGTTACTTACTTATTATATATATATAGGTGATATATATATATACACGTATACGATTCATTCAAATCGTATAAAACTACAATTGTACAAACTTACGGACGTTGGTAAAACAATTATTAAATAATGTGGGATTATTGAATTACTTCAATTACTACTTTATATTATATTTATTATATAACGGACACGTATGTTTTTAACTAAAATATTACCGAACTCTACGAAAACTCGACCAACCGACAAAACAAAACAAAGTTATATTTTGTAACTTCAAAACAAGTACTTTGATAAAAATACTCCGACTAAATTATCGAATAATATTTCGTATTTTAAAACGTATAATTAAACGCGTATAAAAATATTTTAACGTTTAATCGACCGGGGAAACGAACACCGCACGGAGCGCGAACGCGAGAGAACGAGACTTGGTGAGATCCACACATGGTGGACCCCACCAACCGGCCAAGTCAAAGGGGGACAACCCCCATGCTTTTCTTTCTTTCTTTCCTAATACACTACACACACACCACACTCCATCTTTTCCTCTCCTCTCTCTCTCTCACGGTTTCTCTCTCTCTCTAAAACCGCCACCCAAAACACCCCAAAACCACCATTAAAACACCACCAAAGTATAGGCTCGTTTGGAGAAAAACGACCACGACAACGAGGGCTACGTATCTATCTTTTCGGTTTCTCGATTCGACAACTTTGTAAGTTTTCCGGTGACTCGCGACTTTTCCGATTACAATTATTTTGCTAGATTATTGTTCCCCTAGCTTAGTAATGTCCAAATATATAATTTAAACTCGTTTTTGAACACGTTAACGGAAATGTCGGTTTTGGTCACTTTTAAGAAAACGACACCTCGAACCCTAAAAACGTCAACCAATAATTTTTATAAACTCATTGTAACATAATAAAGCTAGTGTAAAAGTTTCGGGTCAAACCGAGGTCGTTTGACCCAAAAACCGAGCCCAAAAACGTAAACAGCCCTTGTGTTGCATCAGACCAAAAATCAATGAGACACAAGGCTTGTGTCGCATAGAAGCATAAGACACAAGGCTTGTGTCGCATAATCCATAAGACACAAGCGTTGTGTCGCATAAAACATAAGACACAAGCGTTGTGTCGCATAAACCATAAGACACAAGGCTTGTGTCGCATAAACCATAAGACACAAGGATTGTGTCGCATAAACCATAAGACACAAGGATTGTGTCGCATAAACCATAAGACACAAGGATTGTGTCGCATAAAACATAAGACACAAGGATTGTGTCGCATAAACCATAAGACACAAGGATTGTGTCGCATAAACCATAAGACACAAGGACTGTGTCGCATTTTGTGTCGCATTAAGTTGCGTATTATAAGACACAAGCCTTGTGTTGCGGAACACAAGCCTTGTGTTGCGGAACACAAGCGTTGTGTCGCATAAATCATAAGACACAAGCACTGTGTCGCATTTAGTGTCGCAAAAACCCAAAAATAGAAACTAAAAACATTCTAAGTGTTTAAAAATCACTTTTCAACAACCAAATCAAATACGATACGATTTATACATGAAAATACTATACTTTTGGAAGTACACACCAATACTCAAATACGAATAAGATTACACTTATCTAAAACGCGAGATCCCACTCGCGCACATACCCGAGATTACATTCGATACCGACTTATGAGTTTACACTCAAGCTAGTACGAGCTTACACTCGAACACCCATGAGATTTCACTCGTACACTTTAAGATTACATCCACTCGGACTTACATTACTTGAACGTTACACAATGCAATACCAAAGTACATTACAACTATACAATTTCTACAAATACATAATAATAATATGAGATTATTATTACACGCCGATACCAACGGGCCGTACAACTTTTCTACAAACTACAACTTACAAACAAATACAAACGTACAAACAACAAATGGACATTAACTAGTTTGGGAACAACTAGCATGGATACCTTACAAGTATTCCATTTACTTACTAAACCTTATGCGTATTAGGACGCTAAGGGTTGCTAGTTCGGGATACTACTTTGCTTGCTTACTGCATTGTCTGCTAGACTCAGGTGAGTCTCACAGCCCCTATTTTACTGTTTTCACTCAGGGGTGAGATGCATTACTGTTTTACATGAACACACGTACTTACTTGCTGGCATGATTTACTTACTTTACTGAATTACGGATACGCCAATTGCATGAGTTTCGACTAATCCAATGAAAGCCTCCTAATCATAGTTGTTAGTTATGGGATAAGCGCGAGTTTTAGTATATGGATCCATATGGGACTGACAATCCCCGCCCGGGGTAGCACGCACTACCACGAACCGTTACTATATAAACGGGCGTTTCTTACTCGTTTCATATGAATGTTTTTGGATTAACATTCACGGGGGTACTATATTTACTGTACGTTAAGCTTCAACTATGGTGGCTCATGGCAAGGGTATCAAACGGTTAGCATGACCTGCAACCACCACTTACTTACTGGCTGGCTAATGATTTACAAATACAACTGTTACTTGTGTGTTCAAACTATTTACTTACAAACCTGTGAGATTCACCAACCTTTTGGTTGACCGTTTTAGTAATGCTTCTCAGGTACACAGCATCAGTAGGGATGCCCAGCAGGATATGCTTATTAGCTCGAGTTGCATGCATTTACAAGCTTGGAGATTTTTATACATTACTTTTGTACTAGTTGTTATGTATTAGAATCTCTAGGAATTTACTTGAAACTCGAGCTTGTATTTTGAACTATTTATGTATTAATGTAATAACTTTTCGAATGTCTCATTTAGAGTCGTTCACTGTATCCTTTGTGCTTGTGATTATTGATTAGTAACACCCAAAAACTCGCTTCCGCAAACCATCAAATTTGGGGGTGTTACACCATGTGCTTGCGAACTTGCAGTCATTTTAAATTTAGGTTAATATATATATTATATACTTATAAATTATATTGATTTTGTTTTAATCTCGAAAATTTTAATTATTTGAAAAAAATACTTATTTTTATTTAAATACAAGTTAATGTATTCCCTTGGATTCGATATACATCTTTTGGAGAAAGTTAGATATTTCACCGTTAATGTCTGTACAAAATGACGATATTAGATGTGACGATGAAGTAGAACTTTTTAAAGAGAATTTTAACAAGGAGTCTACTGTTGTGAAAAAAAGTTGGTTACGAAAGTTAAAAGATATAATTAGTGGAAGTACAACAACGCTAATTCGAGTACATCAGGTTCAAAAAAAACTCGCGGACGACCAAAGAAAGAAGAACATAAAAGGTGTGCCTATCCCAACAATCAAGATCCTCACAGAAATAGTTATTCCACCACGCCAAATGTTTTTGTGCCGAATTCGATCAAGGAACCAGCGAGACACAGTTCATACGTGATGGACTTGAACAAGGAACCAACGGGGGAAACTTCATACGCTTTTGACTTGAACGAGGAATCGATGTGGGATAAGGAACTAACGGGGGAAACTTCACACGCTTTTGACTTGAACGGGGAATCGACGTGGGATAAGGAACTGTCGTGGCCCCTATTGGTCGGACGGATTTGATTCCGGTCGTTGATCCAACAGCAATAGAAGCGGCGAATAGTGGGTTTTAAATTTATAGAGCAGGGGAATCCTAAGCTGTATAATACTGACAGACCTAAAAGGGCAGCAAGTGGTATGTATGACTCAGGTGTCGTTCTTCAAACTACAACGGGCATGGGAGTCTAGGAAGTTTTATTATCTTTGGAGATTCAGCTGGGGTTTTTAAAAGCTTTTTGGATAGGTTTTGTTTTTATAACTAAATACTAATTAAATAAAGAAAACAGAACTAAAGAGGTTTGTACGGAGACTCGGTCAACAGAGGATAAGCGAGTGTTTATTATGATTTCGTTAAATGTTATTGATGAATAGTCAAGGGTAAGGCTACTAGATGTGATGACTAACCCGGAGAGGATAGATACATAACTAATGCAAAGTATTGTACCTACGACCGTTCCGCGGCTTCCATACGTTTGTACTCCACCAATTGGTGTTTCCAGCACTATACCGAGTAATAGGGCGTTTTACGGTTTTTCCGTTACATTAATTAGGGTTCCACATTACTCCCGCAGATTTCCTATATCCTAATGAGCTACAACTACAATCCTATTAAATATCTAACGTAGAGTTGTCCGCAATCAGATAAATAACATGTCACGTGGATAGCAGTTATAGAAGTCAGATACACCGGAAGTTCTCCCAAATGTACAGACCAATTTAACCGACGACTATCCTCGAATCCTGGTCCCCAGTCACAGTCATCAGAGATGTCTGTATCGTAGCGTGAATTGTTGATTGAACAAGAACACGAACGGGGATAATCCCGCGGACCAAGTTGGGATAATCGGGCTAACGATCAGTTAAATTGTTCAGCATTACAGATATAAATCATTACAACTATTCCATGCATGTTAATCCACTGTGTAAACCAATATTCTGTGTCTGAAAACCTAATTATACAGTTACTGATATGAACCAAGGGGATAACTCTAGCATGCATCATTCCTAGGGCAACAATCAAACAAGAACATGCGATAGGGTAACACATAACAGAACACCGTAATCCTAGCATAGCAGATAACCAATAATTAGATCATAGATATCCCGAAAGTTCTCTCAAAGATATATGACAACTAAACGTGAATCTAATCTATCTCTAATCCTACGCTCCGTGTCTCTTATGATTTGTTTCAACCTAGAGAACACAGCCATACCAAGTTCATTGATCATCAAGTATAGAATAGGTAGAGAACGTACCACTAGTAATTGGCCAAGTTCTAGCAGGAAGCTTCTAACCACAGCATATGTTGGATAGATAAACATTCGAGATTCAGTTTACGAGTTCATACACAGTTTAAAGTAACACGGGCAGAGTAACAGCATGGCATAAACATTTTGACTATTCTAACATAACTACATCATAGTAAACACAAAGAAATGTCTAGCCTAACATTATATATCTAGCATACAATCCTAAACAAGCATAAACAAAGCAACACATGTTTAAAACTGGAAAGTAAGAGATATATAAATAGAACCTGATACGAATTTATTACAGACAGATCTTCGCAAATACAATGTCTTGGAGTGCCTCCGTACAAAAGCTAAAAGCTACCTCTACCTAACTATCTCTCTAACTAGCTCAATTCTAGAGAGAGAAAATCCCCTAGAGAGAGAAACTAGAGAGAGAGTGATGTGTGTGAGAGAGAAAGTGTAAGGAAGAAATGAAATGAGAAAGTTGGTATGTTGGTGAAGTGAGGGGTGTCCACTATTTATAGGCAAAGCATTAAATCGCACGTACAACTCACGAAGCAGCACGTACAAGCAAATGAAGCACGATATGGGGGTGCAGGGGCCGTATACGGCCTTGTAGGGGCCATATATGGTGTAGTGAGGGCCGTATACGGTCTCACAAGGGCCGTATACGGTGTGTGGGGCCGTATACGGGCTCTGTCTTATTTCGTTCGTTGCTTAAAACGTCCGTATCTCCTTCGTTATGCGTCCGTTTGACTTGATTCTTTCGCCTATGGTTTCGTAATTCCGTTACGCTTCTAATGATGCCAATATCACAGAAATTGGATGTGTAGAGCTTAGGCGTATCCGAAATGACTTTTAATGGCTCTGAAAGCGTAGTGGTTTCTCCGTCCTTTGGCCGTTTCACTTGATTCCAGAATTTTCCGTCTCGATTTTACCTGTACAACAGATGGTAGAAGTTAGGAAGTGTGTCTTGACAGGAAAATGAGGTCGGAGGAATCGGCCTGTATTAAAATGCTGTGTTTTGTGCATTTTTAGAGTGTTTTCAGTGATTTTTATCACAACGTCTACTTTTGAACCACTTTAGTGTATTTTAGTAAATAATCAATGTTTTGGAATATTTTCACTAAAGAAAGGTTCAAAATGTGAGGAATAAAGCTTCTAAAAACATGACTTTTTACGTCACATCAGGAACCAACATGGAAACTTCACATGCGTTTGACTTGAACGAGGAATCAACGTGTGATAAGGAACCAACGGGGGAAACTTCACACGCTTTTGACTTGATTAAGGAATCGCCGTGGGATGATTCATATGATGCATGCTATTCACACCCTTTAATGGGTGTAATTCCAAACATTTTCCATCCTTACATCACACGTATACAAAATGTCAAGGGCGATTGAAACTGTGGATTTCGATCAATTGCTATTTGTCTCGGATATGGTGAAGATAGTTGGCTCAACATTCGATATCAATTGCTACACGAGTTGAATAACGGATATTATTACTATCAGGTTTTTAACGCAGGTTATAATGAACTATATCATTCGTTGTGCTTCTATGAATCGCCTGCACCGTCAGAACACTGGATGATTATGCCTATGACAGCTATTCTAATTGCGAACAGGTTTGGTGTGATCGTCCATTGTTTAAGCATTCGAGGCTCTATGACTTGCTTTCCCCTTTGGAGAGGCCCAGAAGAGTTTCAAAACCACCAAACTCTTACAATTGCGCATATAAATGAAAATCATTATGTGATGGTACAATTAGAAGGAGAGTATCCGATGCATCATATTACTCGACTATGGACTTTTTATAAATCTCCGAAAGCAGCTGGATGGGAAACTATGTATATACGGCGTCTACAATTATATACGCAATTAATGCCTTGTAATTCTCAAAAGGTTTTTGTAGATTTGTCGAATTGATTGTTAATAAAAATTAGTTTTTGTAGTTTTTATCTTTTGTAATTCCATTATAGTGGTACAAAAAATTTTACGAAAACGTCTCTAAATTTTTCTCAAGGTTGAATTCCTTGGTGGTTTACGATGGTTTCGAGGATTGCCTTTTCTAATATTTTTGTCCTGGCTTTGCAAAAGAATTTCTATTCTTAATTTATATACCTGTACCAAAATGATTCCGAAAATTAACCTGATAATTCATATGTAGAAAAAGTTTGAGGTTCCAAAAATACTCGTTCGTTTTAAAAAGAAATAAACAAAAAAATTAGCAAATATTTGGTTTGTATTTGCTAAATAAATTGATAAGGAAAAGGAACCACTAAATTATGTGTACCTTTGCTTAAAATGTAAAAAATGTAAAAAATTAAAAAATGTCATTTTGGTTGTCAAGCTCAAGTGTCAAATATTACTCGGTGGGATAACCAATCATTATCACCTAATTATTTAGCTTGATTTGACTAAGTGGTGTATTAAGACTTTTTAACGGTGTGGAAAGAAAATCCCCTGAAAAAATGTTAAATCAAGCCAAATAAAATTGAAAAGTACTTCTCGAAAAATGTAAGAATATGTAATGAGTATGTTTTTTGAAGGTACAATGTGTAAGTACTTTAACCATTAATTTAATTTATATAAGGTACAATCTGTAAGTACTTTAACTATTAATTTAATTTCTACAAATTAAAAAAAATTAAAAAGTAAAATAAATTGGTGTGAAAAGTAGCAACCAAAGAAAATGCTTCTGAAATATAAGTTGTATAATCCATTTAGCCCTTATGAGACTGCATATTTTGTAAAAATGGCACGATATTTTAAAAAATTGGTAGTTGAAATGAATATTAGTAGTAATTATTAGATTTTTCTAGTGAGAACTTCTAGAAAACATAAAGTTTAATTATGATAAACAATCATGTAACATTTCTTTTGAAACCCTTAGGGCGCGTTTAGTTACTGAAAAGAATTCCATTGTTCTTTTTCCATTTCTCTAGAGAATTAGGAGTGTTTTGTCTCTCTATAAAAGCATGGAATATCTAGAAAACGTGTTTAGTTGTAAGGGGTGGAGTTTTCCTTTTCCAAGGAATAGTAGAGATGGAAAACTTAGATAACCATCAAAAGTAGTTTTCAACTTTGTAGTCATAAAAGGGTCCAGATCAGAGGGGAACCCTTCATTTTGAGAGGGAGGGAGATCACTTTCAATATTACCCCTCCACCTTTCCAATTTTACATTTAGCTCCCTTCAACATCCTCCACCTACACTCCCCCTCCTCATTACCCAACACCACCTCCCCTCTTGCAGCCGTCGCCGGCCGCCGCTGCCACCAGCCGCCACCGCTAGCCGCATGAATTTTTTTGCCGGAATTTTTTTTTTTTTTTTAAAATATTTGGTTTTAAATTTTTTTTTTTTTTTTAATTTCTAAAAAAAAGTTTACTTTTTTTTTTGTTTAATAATTTTTTTATTCACCAATGATGCAGTGTGATTGATTTAAAAACAAGATCTAATGTTTTTGTTTGGTCAATGATGCAGTGCGTTATAATTTACAATATGATGCAATAAGTTCAATTTATAAATGTGTTGAATCGTGCTATACTTTAAAATCATTATGCAATATTTTAAATAAACATGATGCGGTGATTCTAATTAAACATGATGTATTGTGTTTAATTTAAAGCATGATGCGCTTGTATTTAATTAAAAAAAATGATGCAATGTATTCAATTTAAAAGTTTGATGAAATGTGTTTAATTTAAAGTATGATGCAATGTATTTAAATGACGCAATGTTGCTAATTAAAAAGCATGATGCAGTGGTTTTAATTTGATGTAGTGTATTAATTTCAAATCAAGATGCATGGTTTTAAATTAAACACAAGATGCAGTGGTTTTAAAAAGTATGAGTTTTACATTGTCATGAAACTCTAAATTTTTTTTAATGTTTTAGTAATTTTTTTATTCACCAATGATGCAGTGTGATTGATTTAAAAATAAGATCTAATGTTTTTGTTTGATCAATGATGCAGTGCGTTGTAATTTATAATATGATGCAATGAGTTCAATTTATAAATGTGATGCATCGTGTTATAATTTAAAATCATGATGCAGTATTTTAAATAAACATGATGCAGTGATTCTAATTAAACATGATGTAGTGTGTTTAATTTAAAGCATGAAGCGTTTGTATTTAATTTAGAAAAATGATGCAATGTATTCAATTTAAAAGTTTGATGCAATGTGTTTAATTTAAAGTATGATGCAATGTATTTAAATGATGCAATGTTGCTAATTAAAAAATATGATGCAGTGGTTTTAATTTGATGTAGTATATTAATTTAAAATCAAGATGCATGGTTTTAAATTAAACACAAGATGCAGTGGTTTTAAATTAAACACAAGATGCATGGTTTTAAATTAAAACCTAAAACGTAAACCGTAAACCCTAACCTTAATCACAAATAAAATTTTCAACCAATCACTAACACATGTATTTAATTTATAAGTTTGATGCAATATAATTAACCGAAAAGTTTGATGCAGTGTATTTTATTAAAAAGAATGATGCAGTGTTTCTAATTAAAAAATATGATGTAGTGTTCCAAATTAAAATCAAGATGCAGTGGTTTAAAAGTAAACACGTGATGTAGTGACTTTAAAAGTGTAATTTACAAAAAAAAAAAAAAAAAATGAATTTCAAACAAAAAAAATTTTTAAAAATTAAAATATTTTTTTAAAAGAAAAAAAATTAAAAATTTTTTTTTTTTTAAATTGCCGCCGGAATCTGACGACGACGGCCGGAATTTGACGGCGGCGGCCGGAATCCGACGACGGCTAGGTGGGGGTTGTGGGGTAGGGTGGGGAATAAGAAGGAAGGAGAAGAGAAAAGAAAGTGGAGGGGTAAAAAAGAGATGAGAAAAAATGTGGAAGGGGTGTAAATGTAAAATAAATGTTATGTTTTTTTTTTTCTTAACATATGTCCTCACTTTTCATCATAATTATAAAAATGCCACTCCACCCCTTTTTTTACTTGGTGCCCTTTGGTGCTCTCCAAAAAGAGGGCTCTCCTCTGATCTGGAACCGTCATAAAAAGGAAAACAAAAATTTTCCTTTTCTTAGAAATTTTTTTTATATAATTCGAATTTGAACACGTTTTCAAATTTTCTTGTTTTCTTAGAGAATTTTTCTGGAAAAGTGAGGAGTTTTCTGTAACTAAAAGCACCCTTAACATTTGATTATTGATGCTTTGTATGGAGTCTGTTTGTATCAGTGTACCCGTATTGTAATAATTCTTGAATTTTTTTTTCTTTAAAAATAAAAATAATTTTTTTTTTGAGATTTTTTATGATGTCTATCTAAAAGAGCTCCAATTCATCATTGTATTGTGAACAAGAAGTCTAAGAGAAAAGATTGTCATTTAGTAAGGTCTTTGGTGAGGGTGTCTAAATGGAATCGATGAGTTAACGGTATCAAGCAATACATTAAGAAAAAATGTTCACACGGTTCAGAAATACTTGGTCATAGGAAGTTAGATCACGCCAATGAAGGTAAATAAGTACAATATGGGTAATAGGCCTAAATCAAGAATCAAGACAGCCGCACAACAAGATTGAACTTGGGCTAAAAAAATCAATTGAGATACGTAATCATTTGAGACAACTTTCTGAGACAACTTTCTTTTTAGAGCATCTACAATGCAATGATGTGGCAAGGTGCAATCAAATGTTAAGAATGACATGGATGAGTTGAATAGCATTGTGATAATGCCATGCATTCATACGCAGAAAGCATAGTCCAACACTGTTCCCACCCATCTTAAAACTCTGACATTGTGAAAATGGTGGGCCATCCATCCTAATTTTTTCTATTATTTGCTGAACCTCTTTGCAAATATGAACATTGAGATAAAAAGATAAATAAAAATAGTACGATGACGTGTCAGTGTGTTAACTCTTGTAAAGTTTAATGCATTGTGAAGGTTTTATATAATATAATGATATGTTGAAGTGGCAGTGATGTGACAGTGATTTAAACTCTTAAGGGCAAAATAAACCAAGTTTAATTGGGTCGACTTACACATACTTTTTGTACTTCCTTTAATAATATATGTGATATGTGATGTGATATATATACGGTTACATACACTATTGAGTAAGATTCAAATGAGTATAACAACATTTAGTGAAAATAATGAACCAATAAGAACGCATCACATGGCACAAAACTCACTTTACTCGTTTATAAAAATTAAATATCTCACAAACAGTAAGTCAAAAAATTATAATAATTGCACCTAAAAAGCATCGTTTTTTTCTCTTTGATTAGACATCTCACAAGGTATACTTTCGACAATTTTTTTCCCGTTTTCGGTAGATTTTGTAAACAACTATCACACGTGGTATCAACGAGTATCACACGTGGCACCAACGAGTATCACACGTGGTACCAACAATTATCATATGTGATACTAATATTGTACAATTTGTAAAACCCATCAAGAAAAAAGTCGTCGAAGGTATACCTTGTGAGATGTCTAATTGAAGAGAAAAATCGTTGATTTTATGGTGCAACTTTTATAATTTTTCGACTTACCGTTTGTGAGATGTTTAATTTTTAAAAACGCGAGGAAAATAAATTTTTGTAACATATGTCGCATTGTTATTGGTTCCTTATTTTCACCAAAATGTTCATTCTCATTTAAACCTCACTAAACAGTAATATCACAACTTCAGTCTAAATATTTGAATAAAACCATCAAGCTAGATGTATGTGTAAATCAAACTTCCGTTGGTATAATTGTATGACAATTCATCCTATTTGAGCTATTCTATTTCCAGCTAAAGCGTGACCCAATTAACCTATTAATAAATAACTTGATCACCAATGGGCCTTTGAACTAGCGTCTAACGGACTAACGGTATGGAGATAACCTTTTAATCAAGAGGTTGTGAGTTCATGAGATGACAAAAATGTGTTAATACTGTGTTGGTGAGAAGAGTTCAAGGAAGTACAAGAATTTTTGGAAGTATGCAAGAACCAATAAGAATGCTCCACATGTACAAAGAGAATGTTCAACACGTACAAAACTCATTTACCCCCAACATCAATTATCTCACTAACGACAAATCGAAAAATTATGAAAATTGCACCATTAAATTCAACGTTTTCTCCTCTTCGATTTGCCGACTCTCAAGACACACTTTTGATAAAAAAAAAAAAAAAAATTCGTTTTTTTGGTGGGTTTTATTAATTATTAATGCATTTGTTAGTGTTTGGTTGTATATTTAATTTAAGGTTAGGGTTTAGGGTTTAGTAGGATTTAAGGTTTAGGGTTTTAAAGGGTTTAGTAGGGTTTAGGGTTTAGAAGGGTTTAGGGTTTAGTAAGATTTAGGGTTTAGAGTTTTGTAAACGTTTAGGGTTTGGGGTTAGGGTATAGGGTTCATGGTATAGGGTTTTTGCCAAAAACCCTAAACCCCAAACCCTAACCCCTAAACCCCAAACCCTAAACACAAGCCAAAAACCCTAAACCCTGAACCCTAACCCCTAAACCCCAAACCATAACCCCTAAACCCCAAACCCTAAACACAACACTTTAACACATGTGTTAGTAACATATGAAAACCACCAAAAAAAAAGGGGGAAAAAATCGTCGAAAGCATGCCTTGACAGACGGCAAATTGAAGAGAAGAAAACGCTGAATTTAATGGTGCAATTTTTATAATTTTTTGATATGTCGTTTGTGAGATAATTGATGTTTGGGTAAATAGGTTTTGTACATGTGGAGCATTCTCTTTGTATACATGACACAATATCATTGGTACTCCCATTCTTTGAAAAATAATTGTACTCTAATGATCTCATCTCGGGTTTGTGAAGGGAAAGAGCAGCCTGGTAAAATCTGCTCGTTGGTTGGTTGACAACAAAAATGACACATGTACATACATTCCAGAATAGCACAAGCATGAAAACAAAATCGTTGAAGCCATATCTGACTATATTTTACATGGGACTCCATTAATCAATTACCTATGTACATTTTATACCTTCTAGTACTGAGACATCACAAGTACCAAAATTCCTATGCTTACCATCAGCAACATTCATGAGTTGAAAGCCACGTTCAGGTAGCTGTTTAATCAGAAGTGTTTCGAGCTGGCAAGCCATGCTTTTTCCAGGAACTAAGAAATATAGAAAAGAAGCATTTTGCATTCCCTGCTTTGATCGATGTGCACGAACCCGACCCTCAAGGTCATCAGTCTGCAAAGATTTGAACGTAAACTCAACAAGTATTCTTTCAAAGATTTAAAAAATATCATAAGTGAAGTGTGATATCCATACCTCTCCAACATAGAGTCTGTTGTCAGGTCTAAGAATAATATAGACACTTGAAGCACCAATCGTTGATGGAGGGGGTTGTTGCCTAGGCGCAATTACACTGCATCTAATTGCAATATTCAATGTAGTGTTACTCTTGGAAAGCTCAATCAGCCTTCTCTCGCATATCATGCCAACAACACTTTCTACATCCCTCCGGAATTTACTTATGCGGTCTGTTGTATCAATGGTGGAAATATTAGATATTCCTTGAATACGAGTGATGTGATTGTCATCAGCTTTATGAGAAGAAGGAAACGGTGCAACTTTTAATTCGCACTTCTCTGAATTCTTCATGTCATCTGTGTACATTGAAGTATAAAGATCTTGAGCTCTTTGTAGAATTGTCTCGGGAAACCCTTCCCTCTTAGCGGTTTCAAATGCGAGGCTCTCTTTGCATATTCCATCAATCAACTTCCAAGTTGGTTTAGTTTCACCATCCACATATTCACTACCCATTGCTTTAAACACGGTATTCTTTGTGGTGAGTGGTAGCTTAAATATATCATGCAAGTGGGTCGATACAATGCCCAAACAACCAATTGAATCAAGAGTTTCCACAATACTCCCAGCAATACATGTCCCTTTTGCTGTTTCTGTTCCTCTGCATATTTCATCCACAAGAACAAGACTTTTTGAAGTGGCACCCGAGATGATAGAACGCAACTCCGACATTTCTATCTGAGAGATGCATTATCAGTAGTCAATTTAATTACGTTGTGAGCTTATCCATACATATAAGTTAGACCATATACAGCCATAAGAAAAGGACCCACCTGAAATGAGCTCTTCCCATCTGCAGGGCTGTCATAAGATTTCATATGCAGCATAATACAGTCAAATTGAGGAATAACTGCTGACTCAGCAGGCACCATAAACCCACATATTCCAAATAATGCTGCAGCACAAATCGAACGAAGCAGGCTTGATTTACCGCCCCCATTCGGTCCGGTCAAAAGAAACATGGATTTCATATCAATAGTATTCTGCACAGCACCGCCTTCAGCTGCTTCAAACCAATATGGTGATAGCCCCGTAATCTTCATCCCATGATGTCTATTTCCCTGCATGGCATCTGAAAAAGTTAACCATTCTGCCAAGTTTTGTATAATATGAAATCTTTCTTTTCTATTTCCCAATTGACGTAACACATAGAAATACTTTGACATAGAAATGATACCTCAGAACCATGCAAGTGGATTAAAGTGGGGAACACCCATTTCCTTCTTCTACCCTCGCTGTTTCAACATTACAAAATTATGAGGAACAACATTATGTTAAAAGTACACCTTTTCATGATGAAAAACATATAATTATCTATAAAAGATAAACAATTAGACCATGGTCAAGGAGTCAAAGGCATAAACATCGCATAATCGCTTCACGTCGAGTATTCTACTGTATTTCATGTCACATTCACAACCATATAATTTAATTTATTTAGCTGATGATGAACTATTTCCTTATGTTGTTTATGCAAAAACCCAAGTAACGCACTTATCACGGGAAAGGATTGATAACATCTTTATTGTGATACTTTATGTGTAACAATATTAGTCTAAGGGGTCTTGTGCTGTAATAGGATGATGCAGTGTGGTTTACTTCTTCAACCTCATGATTAGCCAATCAAGTAATATCTCTAAGCAGTTCATTTAATAAGAAATTAAGGAACATAATATCTTAACGCCAACACTCATATCGTTATTTTTGAGAGAAGCATAAAAGCAACCTTAAGCGATAAATTTATAGTCATTAGAATTAGCATACACTTGTGAAAGTAATTTCTACCTCACATGAGCAAGTAATGCTTTTGCAATGACAAGCAACATGGAGGCAAAAATGAGAACGTTAACTTTAGCTTGCAGTTCCGCAGAAAGTCCCCTTAACAATTCCAAGACCACTGCCTTTGCGTTTGCATTAGCTTCATGATACCTGAATTATACAGAGAAAGAAGATAAAATAAATACTTTAAACAAGAGTAACATAGATGACAAAAATTTCTATATTTGATGACAAAAACAAAAAGATCAACCTTGTGAGTGCATCATCCACCTTCACTGTGGTAAACCATTCCTCTCCGACCTTTCTACGCTTCGAATCGATACATGGCCTAAGTTGTTTTATTTGTTCTTCCCCTGGGGTACCAGCCCAAACAGCTGGTGCAAAACGTTTCCCCTTGAACCAAACGGCTTTGTGCTCTCGAGCATATAAAATTTCTCCTTTTGGACCTCTGAGTGGTGACGTGGTAGCTCTTATTATCGAAATTATAGGAAGGAAATCGTCTGTGACCTAAGAAAATGGCCACTTGAAATCTACTCCGGACTATATTGTATAGTTTTCAGAGTACATAAATAGCAAACATTCATCGAGGAAACTTATATAGAATTACGGATAAATAAACCACAAGATAAGCAAAGAAGAACACTCACAGCTAAAGATAATGCTTCAGCCGCCTTTTCAACCTCTTCGTAAGCTTCGGTTAGATGAATTCTCTTAACACGACCCTTCCACGAAGACTCCATCTCCTCAAAAAAATCACTTGGTATATTCCTATAAGAACT
Source organism: Helichrysum umbraculigerum (assembly GCA_949592205.1). Classification (NCBI taxonomy): domain Eukaryota; kingdom Viridiplantae; phylum Streptophyta; class Magnoliopsida; order Asterales; family Asteraceae; genus Helichrysum; species Helichrysum umbraculigerum. The sequence goes on from CATIUR010000001.1 coordinate 38,495,882, forward strand.
CATTTTCTGATCACTTTCACTTTCTAAAGAGATGACTTCACCAATTCTACACGAAACACTTTCACATTCATTAACCTGAAAATAAGCAAAAAATTCACAGCAAGTCTATTAGTATGTATTAACATCTCTTTTAAATGACTATAGTACATTTTAGAGTCAAACTTTTCACGCTTAATTACAACGTTTATGATAAACAAATTATAAAATAGACATTTTTTCTAATTGTTTTAACTCATATATCTTGATCATCACAACATCTGGTTTTAAAAAAAGAAATATTTAATCTTTTAAAGAACTTTTTGGCACCTACCAGTGTCTCAAGGTCGATTTTCAATCCTGTAGCCACCCAGGTAGGATCCATTAATAATCTCAGTATCTCATTGAGATCTGAGTTTCTATACAGCTGCAAAATCTCATCAAGCACGTTTTTAATCTTGCAGAACTCAACATGATTTGCTTCCCTCAACTCAAGTAACTTCACAAGCTGCAAGATAAGGTGGCTAAACATATCAAGCATAATAAGAGAGGTAAAGATTAACAGGTGTTGAAGTTATATATACATGCTTTCAACAATAATGAAATTGAGATATGATTTTAGTACCTTCGATGGTGAAATGCAAGTAAACTCCGGAATTGTGCATGACACTTTGCTCATAAGTTTGCATATGTCTACAAAATGTTAAAAAAGAAAATAATTAGTTACTTAACAGTAAGGAATTTGTCATAATTCAGAGTAACTAGAACACCGTGAGCGATAATGAAAAGAAGAAAGAAATAGCATGTCTGCAGCTATATATGATGAAGCATAGAGACATGTTAAACTTTTCAATTCAATGCGAGTAACTGGCAGAGTTTAATCACAACTTATAGATACTCACACAAGATTAGATTTCCAACACAATTCTAGTTGTTCCATACCCCTTTAGTTAACCGGGAAAGTAAAATTCGCTTGAAATGATAAAATTTGGTGTCCCAAATTATTAAGGCAACTTATCGCGGTAATTCATTTTACTACTCTCTACCACACAAGTATGATCCACATTCCAAACAATGTTGATTGCTAACTCACCTTGAATGGTAGATGCAATTGCATAAGCAGGAGGATTCAAAAGAATATCTCTAACATACCTGTAGAGGACAAAAATATAAAAAATAAAAATTAGAAAGAAGAAAAGAAGAACCAGACCAAAGTAATGTTTAAGAAATACAATAAGAGAACTTTCTGCTATCAGATATAGGACAGCTGATTTAAAACTTGTTCTACCTCAGAACACTTCTAGTATTGCTTATATTAATTTATGTTTTAAGTTTTGTTAATTGTAAGTAAAACATTTCATTGCATTAAATTCTATTATTTCTGAAAATACATATAGCTGTAGACATGCGATTTTGTATTTTGTGGTGAATAGTTTTCAGTGTGTCCTACATATACTAATCAAGGTATTTCCTTATTCAACAGTTTGAACATATATACAAACTGTTATGCAAAGCATCATGCACCACTTTTGAATTGCATGCATCTGATCATCAAAGATGCAGGAGTTCATTTATCATTTCGATTATTGCTAAGGACAACAAAATACAATTATACAAATCTCACTCCTGGTAAATCATAAATGCTGTGTCATTTTGGGTGAGTCTAACCTCTCTTATACATGCTTTATATATTTGGCTCATTTATTTGCAGCTTATGAAGTTACTTGAGTTAAGAAAAGCAAATTACGTTGGAGTTGGAAGCATAATAGTGAACTTGATTAGACTTTGCATTCGTATAGAAGATATGAGCTCAATGACATCTTGAGATTACTAATGCGTTGTACTTGGGTGACAACAGGATTAATGATCGAATTTGAGACACTAGTAAGCGCTAAAACTCTTTTCTTCAGGGTTTTCTTTACTATGTCCGGGTTTTGTAGTGCTTATTATATTTTCTTATGCTACTTCTACCTTTTTATTGATCACACTTGTTTGTTTAAAAAAAGGGAATACAGACTAATTCATCTATAGACCTCATAATGTAGTGTTTTTCATATTAAAGATTTTACATAACCCAAACTCTTCACTTACATTGCAGGTAGTCCAGTACAATTTGATGGGAGCAGAATTTTCAACAAATAAGGTATTCCCTCAGTCTGTATCGCACCTGGTATACATGACACGTGTTTGAGTATATATATATAACACTATGGTGCCATAGAAAAGCAAAATGAAGAAAGCCAAAAAGATTGATGATCTGACCTATTTGTGAGGCTGTTCCAAGATGCAACGAACGAGGCTTATTCTCAGAAAAAACAGTCACATTCCTAAATGTAACTTCGTCATCAAGACCATAGAGCTCTTTTACCTGTGATCAATAACAACATAAATGGTATCATGTTGAGGGATGCGAGTATGAAAATATATTGAACGTATATCAAACCTTAAATAAGATCTCATTGAGCATATCCCCTTGAACCCATTCAAAGTGTCTGCCATTGCATTCTGCCCACAATAGGCCACCTTCACCAAACTCTCTCCAATTACAAGTCCCTGTCAAAGAAAGAATGGTCAATGGAGTTAATAGGACATCGCTTTTAAACACATTGTCCTACAATCAATCAGCAAGAGAAGTACCTGAAGAATTATTCTTTAAAGATTTATGAAGAAATAAATAATGGTAACGACAAGTACGAAGCTTGGTGACTAATGCCTCTTCAGTTAAGCTGTCCTCTGAGGAGAACGTCTTCATAGTCTCCAGCACCGAAACCATACAATACCCTTTTGCGGAACGTGAGATACCTGGAAATTATGAACAATAAAGTGATATGATTTCGGTACTTAAATAATCAGAAGTAGAAGTAACTTATATATACCAACAACCGGCATTGGCTCAGGAAACTCAAGATCACGATCATCTTCAACAAGTCCAAAAACATAAGGACTTCCAGGATGTGCATGCCTACATAAGGTAACAAAGCCAGTGGTTAAGTCCTGAGATGCATATATTAGAACTACAAGCAAATATGATTGTAATATTACATTCACCCAAATATTATTAGAGCTAAGAGTTCTAATGTTTAAGGTTATATATATATGTAATGAACGAATTTGTTTAATCTTTGAACATTTACAGCTTAAGAGAACAATAAAGGAAGTTTTGTATTATCACAGTAAATGTACAATGAGATGCTAAAATATTCACACTGCATGAACATATCTGTGAAACATAGTCCTTATGGGACATGTTACAGGTCCTGATGATTTTTTCATACATAACCTGTTTGTCTGTTTCTGTGACTACTTTTTGCCAAAATAAATGCAGATACACAAATTGGTAAGAGTTACATTCCTTGAAAAGAAATGGTCAAACTGAAAGAACTTGGAAAACAAAAGGAAGTTAACAACAGACTCAGAAGCAAGTTGCAAGGCTTATCTGTGAGCATGTAACTACCCAGATATAAAACGGCTTTTGCGAGAACGGGCTTGAGTTGGACCTTGAACTTCTTCAACGATGCACTAGATATAATGTGTTGTGAAGTATTAAAGTTAAGTAACTACTATAAGCAATATACGCATGATTGACAAACTATGGGAGCAGCTTCAGAAGTGAAAAAACTTACTACTGAAAAACCATTACGTGTCAGATCATCCAATGTTTGACGTAAATTCTGCAGAAAAAAAAGATAGATAATACTGATTTTATAAGGAAGTCAAAGTTGATAGCCAAAGACAACAATTGCACTCAATCAACCATTTCTTTGCATAAGGTAATGTATATAGACCAACTTTAACATCTATCACAATTTAGTTTTTCTTCATGGGGAATTATAAGCAATACCACAACAGGACAGCCAGCTTTTGGGATGCTATCAGAGCGAAGACCACCACAAGGGTTCAAACCAGCATATTCCACAAGAATACAAGCATCAAACCCAATGGCTTCATAGAAGTCCCCAACCTAAAAAGATTAGGAAAAAAAAGGAATGAAAATTGAGCTTTGAATTGTTGGTGAATATTACAAAATTGATTGAGGAACTAGAGGTATCCGTCACCTCTAGGATCACACATGCTTTCAACAAGACACTGAAATAAAAGGAGAGACAGGACTATCAGCATACCCTACAAAGTAAAACCTCTCGGGGAAACCTTGACTTGAATTTCAGTATTTCACTATTAAGCGTTCCTTCTTTTATACTTCACAAAACAAAACAAATAACAAGGACAGATCACTAGCAGATCATCGTTGTAGATTGACGGATACTATTTCACAAATTGGATCAAGAAAAATCCACAAAGAGGCTCGTAAATATATAAGACTACCACTCTTGAATGAAGTTGAAAACACGAAAAATAGAAGAGAAGACTTGCCTCCCATTCTTTAAGTTGTCATCCAAACCAAGCAGATTAGTGAAGACAAGTCGCTTTACCATTTGGGCAGATGATATCTTTATACAAATATGCATTTTCTGAAATAACAAATAGGACTGTTATACAGATATCATCCATCGAAATAAGCAACTTTCATATCATTAATCATTCTGCTCACCAATTACAAAAACAAAAAAGAGGATTCAAGGGTTATCAATAATACCTCCTTCCACCACATAATGTGAGGATAATCTTTTTCCTCAACAATGTCATTTCGTTCCCAGAGCTTTTTTGCTGATTTTGTATTTGTGCAATTATTGTCTTTGGAACAGTAGACCTGCTTGGGCTGCCTGGTACTTTAACGAATACATTAAGGCTTAATGTTAGGTAATAAGACTAATAATAGAGAGTCTGTCTGTCAGTTGCAAATCATCATTGCACTGTGAGGTAATCAAACTCAACAGATTTTTGAATGCAATTAAAAAAATAATACAAAACAAAACAAATGAACCAACCATATATTCTAGTACTATAGGCAAGTAGGCAACAACTTCGTCTCATTCATATGTAAAGGGGTCCCAATTTGAGTTATACATTATCTCTAGCAGGTCAAGAGAGTTGTAGTAATAAAAAGTATCGTAGACACAGCTCAAACAGGTTAAAGATTCTTTATTAGACTTGTTGGATTTGGGAACACAAAAGCATTCCTTTTGTTCAATAAACTTCACTATTGTATCCCTAAAACTTGAATGAATAATCATATTTTAATTTAGACAAATGTCCTAAAATAGCAATGCTCTTTAGGCAGTGGTCCATTTTTGATGATTGTCGTTTGTTAAGAGTCATATTGGTATTTAAAGCTTCATTCAAACTTTAATCCTATCTGGTGAATAAAAAAGCTATAATCACCAAAGTAGGCTTGCTCGAAAACTTGTAATAACCAAAACGAACCTCAAATTTATAGAATTACCTAAACGAACCACTGCGTAAAGTGTACTATTTTTGTTTGTGACAATTGCGGTTTTTTTACCCTACTACAGATAACATTTGAAACCATAAAATTTACAAATGGAGCTCAACAGATTCAACCAATTGATCAACCCCAATTTCAAATAACATAATCAAAGTTTCCAAACATACCAATATACGTGTGTATTATCTTATTTTGAAATTAAAACCTTAGGAAGTAACAATGAGCATAAAAAATTAAAAAATTGTACGTATAATCTTACTTCCCAACCATAAAATATGCCTATGCCCTTAAAACAAGGGAGATGATAAATACAACAAAATAAATGATTCTGCACCAAAATTATGCTATGATGTACTTGTACTATATGCAACAATTGTTGTACTGTGGTGTAAGAATCACTTTTTTATTGTATTTATCAACTCCCTAAAATAAACTTTAACATACATAATGTCACATATGTAACTAAAATTTAAATAGAAAAAAAAAAGCCACTAAAAAGAGTTAGTAAGTTAGTTACCTATATGATGATGATGATGATGATGATGATGATGATGATGTTAGAAAGTGAGGGAGGGGAATCTGGGAACGGATATAAGGTGAGAAAGAACAGCAAAGAGCAACCGACCTAGGCGTAAGCCAGTACATGTTTCTGTGAGAAATTTAGGGATTTCTCGTCAAAATGATAGCTTTGTTCCCGCCATTGAAAGAAGGAAGGTGAAAGTGGTTTGGGGTTTTTGCGTTTGAGTTTTTTAGTTTACTCAAGGTGAAATCGGCTACCCTTGTTTTGTTTCCTTTGTTGAAGTGTTTGTAATACGGGACTCAGCGGTATAAATCGTGCGACAACATAATTTATATATTTCTTTATTTTATTAAGTATTGTAGTATTGTTCTTGGAGAAATCTTAAGTAGAATTGTTGATTAAATTTTTATAACTAGTACTCAAAATTAAAATGTTTTAGAATATAATATGACATTGTGAACTACAAGTATGATATCAACAATTTATGTTTTGAACCACACTATTTTGACAGATGTTACAATTAGGATAACAGTTAACAATCATTATAATTAGGAAAACAATCGACTGATTTAGAAACTGCATACTATCACTACTTCACTAGATCACATATTAGCAAATTTAACTCCACCTAAACTACATGTGCATCAATAATAGATAATCCATTATTACTGAACACATATTTAAAATGACTATAACACGAATAAATAGACTCTTATAGTCAAAGTTGTGTAACTTGATTGGCCCTATTCGATTTTGGGTTATTGCAATATATATATATATATATATATATATATATATATATATATATATATATATATATATATATATATGGGATTTATTTTTCCAACATCAAACGTATAATAATATCAAGTGTTCGTAGAATTTGGGGCCCCTTAAAAACGAGTGGCCCTGTTCGTAGAATTTGGAGCCCCTTAAAAATAAGTGGCCCTGTGCGGTAGCGCATAATGAACATGTTAATCTCCACCACTGGGCACGGCTCTAGCACGGCCTCAACCGTGCCTAGTAATAACTACTCCCTCCGTCCCAATTTTATTGTCCCCAGACAAAAAACACGCAGTTTAAGAAAAACATCACCATCTCTCTTACTTTTTGGTAACAAGACAATTTTACCCTTTACTTTTTACCTACCTTTTTGTCTTACATATATAAATTAGGGGCATAAATGAACTTTATCTCATTATTCTTTTCTATTTATGGAAGTGGACAATTAATTTGGGACATCCCAAAATGGAATACTGGACAATAAATATGGGACGGAGGGAGTATAAACAAAGCATCTAATTGAAGCAATTGCAACTTAGATGTCATTTTCCTGAACAAGTTACATATTAATGGATAGAATAATCGTAAATAACACTAACAGACCTTCCAATCAATTCATGACTTATTTCTTTACAAAAAAAAACGTTAATAAGAACACTATATGAAAGACAATATTCAAACTTATTCAGCGGTCCACCCAAAAAAGTGTCCATCAATATGCCTTTTAGTTTAGTCATCATCATTCATCAACCTTATTTTTAGCTTATACAATTCAGCAGTCATGATTCATCAAACGCAGATAATAATAATCAAATATATAAACTGTTTGAATGTAACATGAGATAATATGATGCTCGTTGACCCTGCATTTCTGATTCTCTAACTACCACCGTTGTCTGTTTTTTTCCTCCATTGACTTGAGATTTTGATCATATCACAAAACCAGCAACAACTCAACTCATAATCTTATAATTCATTAAAATGGAGGCTTCGTCTTTATTCTCTTCAAACTCTACCCTCTTCTATAAGAATAATGTGTTAAAATGAATACATAAACTATATATCCATATTCAGTTTAATATATTTTTAACTACCACTGTCTCCAGTGGCGGATCCAGGATTAACAGTGACCCATAGCAGCTACTCTTATAATATATATTTTTTGAACTTATAGCACATAAATTGGCTTATTATGCATAGGACCGGTATCTAAACTTCCGTGGACCCGTAGCAGTATTAAAGAATACAATTTTTTTTTGAAAAATTTACACTTCGTATGCTAAACGGACCGGTAGCGACAGCTACCCCTACCTTGTACATGGCTCCGCCCCTGACTGTCTCAAAGTTCAAATTCCCCAGAAAGATGCATCTCTATCTGCTCAACCTGCACTTCATATCTAAATTTCCACCCAAAAAAAAGTTACAGCAAAGATTCTTTCGGTGATCACACAACAATCATCTGAACGTAAACCGTCAACAACTGGTTTAGTTGGGTTCTTTAATTTTTTATATTTGTTTTGTTTTATCTTAATCAAGATTACTATACAAGAATGGGCTGTATATTAAATTTTCTTTCATTATAAGAAAGTTCTTTTTTTGCTACTTGGTCAACATTTTGACGTCATAAAGTTGAAAACTTCGAAGCATTAGGATTGTGGGTAATTGATTGATTTGATGGATCTTGTTATTTTTTCAAGCAAGGTGAAGACAGGGATGACAATGATAGAAAAAATATTTGACAGGGCTTCTGAGAAATCTCAATTGAGCCATGGTGAGAATGTTTGGGTCAACGTTGACGTTTTAATGACTCATGATGTTTGTGGCCCGGGTTCGATCAATTGGGGTGTTCAAGAATGACTTTGGTGACAATGCAAAGGTACTCCCATTCAGCTTAGTATCTGAACTTTAACTCAAAAGGCTTAAACTTATAGCTGGTTAACTTAAAGTTTACGAAGGAAACAAAACAAGTAGATGTGGCAAAATGCATGCGCCAACCTGTTGGAAATATTTTATAAAAAATATATTAATTAATTAATCATTAATTCATCTTAATACCCAACGTTTATTATATTTAAGTTAAAATAAGTTTTATTTGTTTCTCATTAAACTCACTTAATAGTACATTATTATTTCACTTAAATATACTTTAAAGCATTTGAAGAGAATGCTATGAAACCATTTTGTAGTTTGAATTCTATGCCTATAAAAGGCTTCATGTATTTGGTGAGAGGGGCTTGAGAGGTAGCAACTTACAAGTAGATTTCATTCTACCTTTCACTCGTGCATTTTAGTGAAAACAAAGCACCATATTATATATTACATTACATATGTATTTATATTTATCTAAAATACAAGAGGATTTGGTGTTCTCGGTTCGGGGATCTTTCGCTGCACACGAACGATCTAACGGGTTATCGTCGTATCTTGGGAGAGATGCGCATTGAAATAAAACTCCCGGTGCAGTGGGGCGTTTTCTCTCTACGGATAGCGCGTTTCGCGTGCTTCGACCTAAGCATTTCTAAACTCATTCTTCTATATGTTTTGCTATTATATGTTTGTTACTGATTTAATTTATATTGTGTATATTGGTTGATAGAAATACTACTACCCACTTTATATTAAAAATGTTTATTTCTGAAATATATTTTCTAACATAACCCACCTTCTGTCCAAAGAAAGTTAAATAAAAACCAGTAGTAGTGTGACAATGATAATTAAAAAAACTACATTATTTCAGTAATAATCTAAGTTTCTACATAAATGATTTGGGAGGTTTTATGCAGTAAAGGACATGTTGGAAAACTTTCGACTCCGTTTGATCCATTTTATCTTAAGATACTTTTTTGTTCCACCCGTTAGAGAGAAAATCTACTGTAACAAAAATAGACCCATTCATAAGTTAATGGGTCCACGTTGCCACCCCTGAGTGAGTGAGTCTATATTTGAAAATTTATACGTGGGATAACTTTATATGAATGCATTTTAAATGTTTAAAGGTTTGGGACCGTGAAAAGATTGTGTTAATTCCTGATCATTACATATTCACAAGTGATTAAAGAGCAAACACAAATGTTGATATCTTAAGGGATTTTGCTCACGAGCAAAACATCAAGTATTTTTATGATATCACTGATCGTGGTAATTTCAAGGTGCACACATCTCTTAGTTAATATACTTTTTTCAGCTTATGTATTGTGGATTTTGGAATGAATGACATGATTTTGCAGGCTAATCCTGATTATAAAGGTGTATGCCATATTGCTCTTGCACAAGAAGGCCATTGCAGACCTGGAGAGGTGCCGATCAATTAGTGTGATTTATAACCTCAACTCTGGTCTGATTATGGTAACCTACTTAATTTACACTAAAATAAGGAACACATTTTCTGTACAATTTACCCCAAAAAGAAAGATTTGTAAGTGTTATCATTTTTTGGTAGCTAAGTAGGTTATATGCAATGAGAATCTGACAAAAGTTGGTTACCTTTTTTGCATTTTACTTATTTTATTTTAAATTTCAGTTAGGCATTAACTCAAATAAACGTTACTTTTTTTTTTAGATTCTGGTTGGTACTGATTCGCACACGTGTACTGCTGGAGCATTTGGCCAGTTTGCTACAGGAATCGGAAACACAGATGCTGGTTTTGTGTTGGGGACCGGAAAGCTTTTGCTTAAGGCTTTTAAGTAGATGCATTGGTATTCTGATAGTGTTTAATATCACTTGAACTCAGATTTGCACGAGAGTGTACCATAATAAATATATTTGAGAAAGTTATATATAGAAATGCTCCTATTTTGTAACATTATATTTGTACTTGACAATGTCTGAGTTTTCTTTGTTGTGATTTTGTTTACTAGGTGCCACCAACCTTAAGATTTGTATTGGATGGAGAAATGCCTGATTATCTTCATGCCAAGGATTTGATCCTACAAGTAAGTTTGTCTTATCCTATTATGATGTATTTTTATAGACTAATATTTTCATACAAACAAGTAGAGGTGGAAATCCGGACAGGGTTTGTCACGGGTCAAAATGGGTGCTGGTCATAATGTGTTAATATTTCAACATTGGTCAAAATAGAGCGGGTCACTTTTTATTCAACTTCTTAAACAAAGTCTATAAATAATTAATGTACTTAATACTATTACTAAAAAAATCAAGTGATTATATTAACACCCAATTTATGTAAGAAATCAATTTAGGAGGCTGAAAACATTCGAACAATACTTCAGGTTACTTTCAACCCATTTAACCTGCTCAACCTGTTTCACTGATAGCTAAGTATTATCATGTTGGTCCCTGTAGGATCAAAACAAAAATATGTAATAGAGTTTATATATTGAAATTGAATTGTTGTACATTTTGTTTACAATACATAAACCTATAAATACTAGTTGAATGGTTGCGAATGAACCATTGCATTGTTTCGATGGTGGTGTTTGGTGGTAACCGCCACCCTTTCATATGGTGGCCGATGGTTGTGTCTTTTGATCAACCATTGCACCTATTAAGTTTAATCTAATTACATAATAGTAACTTATAATTACACACTAATACAAATCATGTCCTTAAGTTATCGGTTTTTAACTAAGTCAATGGTTAATTTCCAATACTCCCCCTTAACCGTTGACGTAGTTAATCTTCAAATAAGATCTTGTCTTCAATGTCTTCATTTGGGCTTTAGATTTCCTTTCATCTTATGTTTGATCTTTTGAACAGCCTTTGAAATAATAGTGCTCCAAAAGTATGTCTTGACTTTAGGCTTTCTTCCTTTCTCATAAACGTCATTCTCTTTGACTTGTTGATCTTCCATACTCGGTTCATCATAGTCTTCTTTTGCTTTATGCTCTTGATCATATCTTCCTTCATCTTCGTCTAGCATAATTTTTCCAAACTTTGTGTCTTAATCATCATAAAATTTAACAAACGAATTACTTTCATTTGTTGGCGTATCCTTGCTAAGTTTTCTTTGTGTCTTGTTGAAGCTTGTTGTGACACCCGACAAATTAGGACTAGTAATTAGTACCTAATCATTGTGCTTATACATGTAATTAGTTATGTATTAGGCTAATTATGTGTATCATTATTTATATTGGAAATATATACAAGCGTACGCGATTTATTTAAATTGTGCATTTTCATATTGGATGTAGTCCGACACATCACAATACGGACGTTGGTGAATAAAAATTATTAAATAATATGAAATTATTTAATAAACTTTGTATTTACATTATATTATTTCGATAATATATAAAACGTATTTCGTATCGTTTAAAATAAACTATACGCAACGAAAACGCGTGAGACGCGCCCGACAAACGAACGAAACCCAAGTTATATTTTTATGACTCAAAATAAAGTATTTTAATTAAATACTTCGGTTAAAATAATCACAAATATACGATAACACCTTATAACGTTTTGGAAACGTCACGCGATTTAATAACCGCAACATGAACACGCAAATCGAGACCGACACTTTAACAAAATATTTTATAAAATATTTGTCAATTATGATGAGCAAATACCACAACCAAAAATATTGAAACAATATCGTTACATTAAACTCGTATATTAAACGTGTAACGATTAAACAAACGTAAAACGATCGGGTAAACGAACACCGCACGGAGCACAAACTTAGGGAACAAAAATTAGTGAAGTCCACACAAGGGTAGACCCCACCCAAAATCGGCCAAGGGCATGGCTTGCATGCCATACCCTTTTTGCTTGTTTGAATAACCAACATCACCACCATACTCCTCATTTCAATCAACCAACTTCACACTCTTTTTCTCCATCATCTCTCTATCTATCTCTCTCTCTAGAAAACAGCAGCCATAAGACCACCATAAACCACCCTAAACCACCTTGAAACACCACTAAAATAATCACCATCTTGCATAGCTTCTTTGGAAGAAAACGATCACCATCACAAGCTCATCACATTCATCCAATCCGTTTCTTCATTCGACTAGTAAGAACCTCAAACTCCTCTTAGAAAATACTTTTTTTATGCTTATTAACATGTTATGTTTCTCATTTAACAAGATTATGTCCAAATAATAAGCAAAAACATGTTTTCCCAAACATGTATATACTGACAGTTTTCTGTCCCAGAAAATGCACTTCACTATTTTGATTATATCTCGACTTCTAGACCAAATAAACGCATGAAACTTGAGCCAAAATCTTCGTATGGATGTTGTCTACAAAAAGTTCTTCTTTGGCCTTATCCAGAAATACACGGATTTCTCTCTAAAAATCGGTTTATGAACAAAGGTCCATTTCGGCCGAAATCCGACCTTTAGCCTTTCTTTATTTTATTTACCTAGTTAAGAGAACCCTAAAAATCACGGAAAAATTCAGTAAAATACTAGAGATATAGATGATTATGTGTGATTTTTGTTGTATTTGATTTCGGGAATTGAATCGGGTTTAAAATCTGGAAAACATAACTCTTAAGTGTTTTGGTAAATGTTTTAACAACCGACACTTCGGGCTAACCCCGAGACGAACCGATAATTTTTACAAGCTTTATAAACTATTCTAAGACTTGTGTAAAAGTCTCGGGTCAAACCGAGCTCATTTAACCACGTTCCCGACACTTGGATAGCTTGATCAGCCCCTTGTGTCGCTTTTGGCCCAAAGCCATTGCGACACAAGCCACTATGTCACCAAAATCACGTATGTCGCAACCTGCAACGCAACATTTATGTCGCAAATGAATTCCGATGTCGCATGGTGCGACATAACCCTTATGTCGCAATGATTTCGAATGTCGCACTTAGCGACGCAAACACTGTTTGGTTTTCTATTCCCTAACTAGATTAATATGCGCAGTGGAATATAACAAAATTAATCTAAGGCAATTAGGAAACTAAACCCTAAGGGATCTTAACTTGAATAAATAAAAGCAATAAAATAAACAAATAAGATAAATAGGAAATTACTAACCTTTGAGAAAATGATTTCTCACGCGTAGACGAACTAGCAGAACCTTCTTGCTTGGTGGCGAGTGCCCAAACTAGAACACCTCTAATGGCTCACACCCACGAACAAAGAGAAATTCCTAAGTCTCCTAAGGTCACGACTTAAGGTCGCAAAACTCTTACAAGGAGCAGGAGTAAGAAAGAGAGAACTAGAATTGAAAACTATTCAATTCAAAAGGTGTATAGAAAACTAAGGGTTAGGTCCCTATTTATAGGGAAGAGGGATGGCATAGGTTTCATATCCCAGCCGATGTGGGACAACATCATTTTCAATCCATACGGCGTATGGATGATGTTTCCAGAACTTTCTGACAGCCGTCCCACCGCCTTGTAAACCCTAGCATCCATACGACGGATGGAAAGCGTATGGATCTTCCATCCGCCGTATGGATGGAGATTCCAGAATATTCCTTTTGATTTCTTATTAATATTCAATTAACAAACCAACTAAACATTCTTTATCGTTTCTGTTAATTTCCTTTAGCTTCTAATTAATTTATCAACTTTGATAAATTAACAAACCAAATAATTAACTTATAATATTAATTCCAATTAATATTATCTCTCATTTATTTCTCTTAACTATTCATTGAGGGCGACCCAAAAAGGACTCTACTTTTAATGATAATCTTACCAATTTTGCTATGACCTTGGACACTATTCCAACAGTCTCCCACTTGGACAAGTCATCAACTATTATTGGTCTAAGCTTTATCCCATTAACTAAGCAGAGAGTGTCATCCAATGCAACTGCCGAACTCTGATTCATATCTAGAGACAGCCCTTTAGACAGGTGATCATATATTCTTTTGTTTCTGATATCGTATGAAACTGTGACATGGATTTTAATCAATCTCCAGATTCAAGATTGTGTTTTCTGATTTCCGATCAATCTGACTATATAGGACTACAAAATTGTATACATCAATTTAGTCCTGGCTTGGCCAAGCCCTTTATTAGTCAACATTTAATCATCAGAGGGCCCATGATATCGCTTTTCCCATTAGGCGAAAATGAACAAATAAATTTCGACTACATAGCACTAGTCAACTCATCATGTCATACCTAGCATACCCTTTATAACTGGCATTTACGCACAGCGTTTGAGTAGACTAAAGTATAACAGACTTGAAAAACTAGAAAGTCAATGTATCTCCATTTTAAGAATATAACATATTATCATCTCAGAGTTACTTATGATTTCAATCCATGAAGTAACTTCCATGAGTGCGGGTCTCTCCTATACTTAAATCCCCATTAAGTACTCATGAGTGTTGCAGTAATCTCCATGCAATGTCTAATCTCCATAGACAATCTACTAACACTCCATGACAGTCTTAATTTACCACATACTTCCTATAGTGTGATCGACTGAGGATGTTTGAGTAAATCTTACTCCATCCGTCCCAATTTTATTGTCCCCAGACAAAAAACACGCAGTTTAAGAAAAACATCAATATCTCTCTTACTTTTTGGTAACAAGACAATTTTACCCTTTACTTTTTACATACATTTTTGTCTTAAATATATAAATTAGGGGCATAAATGAACTTTATCTCATTATTCTTTTCCATTTATGGAAGTGGACAATTAAATTGGGACATCCCAAAAAGGAATACTGGACAATAGATACGGGACGGAGGGAGTATTACTATGGAAGTGGTGTCTAAACATGCTAAACTTGAAACACAATGACAAACAATTGTAAATGGTTGCACACTCCTTGCAAATAAATAAATCTCCATTATTTAATCACCATGTATATTCAAGTTTCCATCATTGTTTGTAATGTTTCAAAATCAAACTAACAACTAAAACTTTATGTTACCTCGTAAACTCATGCTCTTAGCATGTTTACTGAGTTGGACTCAACCAATGACCTTGTGAACTGATCAGCCGGACTATCCTCTGATCTTCACAACCACGTGTCCTTTATGCTCCTAGCGGTTTTCTTGTGTCTGGACTTTGTCAGTGTCTTTGTGAACGGATCAGCTGGACTATCCTCTGATCTTCACAATCACTTGTCCCTTTCCGAACAAAATGGTTTTTCTTTTCAAAACATTTTGAATTCCCATGTCTCCGTTCCTGCATTCAGTAAGATTCCCTAACCAGATTGTGAACGACTATCATCTCTATCTGTTTGGAAACTTGCGTCACTATGACATGTTACTCTGAGTTTCTTTTCTCCACTAAGAATCTGTCTTCAGTTTTTCTCAAATACTTCAGAATGTTCTTTACAGCTGTCCAATGACCTTCACCAGAATTCTGTTAAAGTCGACTCACTATGCTCCAAGCAAATGTGACATCAAGCCTTGTACAAGTCATGGCATACTTGATCCATCCTATAGCCGAAGCTTATGGGACTCGACTCATTTTGTCCAATTCTTGCTCAGTCTTTTGGACACTAATCTTTTAGTAATCTTTATGCCATGATGTAAAGGTAAATTCCCTTTCTTAGAATTCTCCATTTTAAAACTTTTCAAAATTTCATTTTAAGTACACATCCTGGTTAAATCATTTGAGACTTATTCAACATATCTCTATAAATATTTGTACCAAGAATATATTGTATCTTCCAAATCTTTCATAGCAAAATATTCCCCCAATCAACTCTTTACACCTTGTAATGTTGGGATTACATTTCCTATAAGTATTATCTCTTCACATATAATACCAGGAATACTACAATGCTCCCACTGACTTTGACACATATGCTGGACTCATCTTTGCTTCTAGAAATCTAAACTGTTAGACTTTCTCATGGAAGCAGAGATTCCAGCTACGAGAAGCCTATCTAATCCATGAAGCCTACACATTCTATTAGTATACTTTGCTTTTCAAAACATTCCGGTTGTGCATTAAACACATCCTCTGTCAGTTTCCCGTTAAGGAAAGTGGTTTTGATATTCATCTGCCAAATTTCATAACCATGAAATGCAGCTATTTCATGCAATATCCTAATTGACTTTATTTCAGCTATTGGTGAGAAGGTTTCCTCATAATCAATCCCGAAGGTTTGAGTATAGTCCTTCGCTACCATCCTAGCTTTATAAGTGTGTACTTCCCATCCATGTCTATCTTCCTTTTGAAGATACACCTACAACTCACCGTCTTGAGACTGAGTGTAGTGCCAACCAAATTCTAAACTTGGTTGTCAGACATAGACTGAATCTTACTTTTCACGGCTTCCTTTCACTTAGCAGCCACCATCGCTTCCTTATAGTTAGCAGACTCATCTAATTCAATTTGTGTAGTGTCACTAATCTTATTTTGTTCTTCTTTATGGAAACCATAATAGAACCGAGGAGGTTTGCTAACTCTACAATTGCGAGCGAGAAAGGATATGTCATCAAGTTCAACAGGTGTTACCACCTCTTGTTGAGTATCAGTGTTTACCATAGTTTCGTCATTGGTCGATCCTTGAATATTTTCAAGATCAATTGTACTCCCACTGTTCTCTTTAGATATTATTTCTTTCTCAAGAAACACTCCTCTTCGAGCTACAAATATCTAAAAACTTCTGTTGATAACCAATGAAAAGATACTTTTCAGATTTATCTTCTAGTGTGTGCTAAGTTTCTCGTCTAACGATAACTTCACAACCCTAAATCTGGATGTGCCCAAGAGAAGAACCTTTTCTCTTCCACATCTCATAAGTCATCTTTGAAACTTTCTTGGTGTATTAGATTTAAGATGCGTGCAACCTTTTATAATGCCTAACCCCGTAAGCTTATTAGAAGTGTTACCTGACTCATCATTAATGAATCCTTGTCTAACAGGATTCTACTTCTCTCAGCTACTCCATTCAGCTATGGTGTTCTAGGAGGAGTCAATTTGTGAAACTATTCCACAATGTCTATGATGATCAAGAAACTCGATACTAAGGTTTTCTCTTCTCCTATCGGATTGGAGTACCTTTATCTTTCTGCCCATTTGGTTCTCTATATTACGTCCTAACACCTTTTGAACTTTCAAAAGTGTCTAACTTATGTGTAATCAGATAAACATATCCATCTACATAGTAGTGATTTCTATCTTTTGTAGCGTATCAGAATGGTCCACACATATCCGTGTGTACCAAGTCTAATATTCTTTCACCTCTTTCACATGACTCTGTGAATGGTGATTTAGTCATCTTGCCCGATAAATAAGATTCGCATACATCATCCGATTTAAGGTCGAATGATTCCAACACTCCATCCTTTTGGAGTTGGGCGATGCGTCTCTTATTTACGTGCATAAGACGATAATTGCCACAATTTGGATTTATCAAGCTCATTAGACGAACCATCATTTTAATTCCTTTGCTGACATATTCAACATAATCATATATGCCTTTTCAAGTAGACGCTTTATCACCATTTTCATTTCCAAATGAAAACTGATAACTCTCTTTAAACAAGCATGAAATGAATCTATGTTCCTTGTCATTTCTGACGAATAACAGCAATTATTTAAATGTATCCTAGCTCCAGATTTTAGCATGAGCTCAAACTTTTCAATGTGCATGACACTCTTGTCTCCCACGACTAAGTTGAGCTCTCCATGCTTCGGACTTTTACTTTCCTTTAGGCCTTGCAATATAGTGCAAGTGTGAGTACCACACCCTATATTCAAGACCTACGAATTATAAGTCGTATTGTGGAGTTCGATTATTTATATACCTGAATCCTTTTCAACCTTACTATCTTTAAGGTCCTTCAGATATTTTGGGTGGCAACGCTTCTAGTGCCCTTCTATGTTGCAGTAAAACATACTGATTTCTTTGGATCACTTTGTAGGTGCAATCTCAGATTCAATCTTTCTCTTAGCCCTACGATTGGTCCTTCCATTCGTAGCTATTTCAGATTTCATCCTTTCTTTGCATCACGACCAATTTTACAACACAGGAGCTGCTGAGCCAGAGGGCAAATCCTTATTGATCCCTCGCTCAGGGGTTTAAATTTTGGAGTTCCATTATTGAGATGTCTTTCTCATTCAAATCTATTTGACATGAGATTACAAACTGGTTGTATACAGCTGGTAGACCGGATAGAATTATGGCGATGGAAAATTATGTATCAAACATCATATTCAATGATTCCAACCTATCAAAGTACCCTTTCATCTCCAAGACGAAAACACAATTAGGGGTTCCAGGTTTGGGTTTGCAAGCCATGAGAGATCTAACCACATCAAGGCGTTCTTTGCTTGCCTTTGTCTGAACCGTTTCTTTTGACTGCTGGTTCATTTTATGAGGCCAAGAATTCTCAAAAGTCCTTTGCAAATCAGGATTCATGGAGGATGCTAGATACTTTAATCACATCATCATAATGTTTCTAGTGTGTTTCAATCTCCTCTTGGGTTGAATCATTATCAATTGTGGGAATCTGCTCATCGAGAACATATTCCTTGTTCTTGTACCTTAGGCTAAACCTAAGATTCGCATCCAGTCCATACAGTTTGAACCGGTTAGTCTTTCCCACCTAAGAACTGAGAGTAGTGAGAAATTTTGTAGAATTGGGAACGCGAGGATTATAACCATTTTCAGTAGACATCTTTGAGATAAAACAGTTTTAGTTAGTTTGAATATTCCTTAATTAAATTACCCAATTAAGGCTAGGATCCATATTTTAGATTCGTTTTATGAAGAGGTTTGCCGTAATCATATCACGAATTTATTTTTGGTAGACAATGCTTTTGTCAATTTCATTCTCTATAAAATTCCTAGTTCTTTTAAGATTCATTGATTTCCATCAACGGCATGTTAATCTCGGATATGCTCATCTACCATTCATGACTGGTATGCCGAGGATCATAAACAAGATGGTGAACTTAACCATGCAAAACCCGCGTGGTCCCCGGCCCGAGTACGCTCGAGAATCGCGAGTTCCACATCACCCCTCAATATGATCTCACATTAATGTGCCGATAAACCACACACGCTCCATTAACAGACCATACGAAAGATGTGCGGTTTTCATGGGTTAGCATGCTATTCACGTTTTCAGTATCTAGAACGGGATTTTGTTTTAGTACTTTTAGGTCATACTTTTGATCTTGACATCATCCTATCAAAAATCCTCGGTAGCTCCATTGAACGCACAAAGAAGAGGAGAAGCAGGTCAGCACGAAGCCTATTAAAAACCTGACTTCTTTAGGGAAGCTGAGCGTCCCGCCTTATACCTCTCTTATAGTTTGTTCACTATGGGTGAGCCGATTTATCAATTGACTGACGATGTATTTAACTTAATGATACATATACTTATAGCTCATAATATATGTAAGCTCTCTCTTTAAACTCTTAAAGTCTACGGTTCTATTTTAAAACATTTTAAAATTGAAGGGTATATTTTAAAACAATTCAAAATATAAGGGTCTAAAGTGTAAATTCCTTTTACCAATTTAGATAAGCCAATTTCCAATTTATCTTTACCTACATACTATTGCAGATAATTAAATGCTAATATTTATTAAGCTAAGGCTCTGATACCACTGTTGGGTTTTCTATTCCCTAACTAGATTAATATGCGCAGCGGAATATAACAAAATTAATCTAAGGCAATTAGGAAACTAAACCCTAAGGGATCTTAACTTGAATAAATAAAAGCAATAAAATAAACAAATAAGATAAATAGGAAATTACTAACCTTTGAGAAAATGATTTCTCACGCGTAGACGAACTAGCAGAACCTTCTTGCTTGGTGGCGAGTGCCCAAACTAGAACACCTCTAATGGCTCACACCCACGAACAAAGAGAAATTCCCAAGTCTCCTAAGGTCACGACTTAAGGTCGCAAAACTCTTACAAGGAGCAGGAGTAAGAAAGAGAGAACTAGAATTGAAAACTATTCAATTCAAAAGGTGTATGGAAAACTAAGGGTTAGGTCCCTATTTATAGGGAAGAGGGATGACATAGGTTTCATATCCCAGCCGATGTGGGACAACATCATTTTCAATCCATACGGCGTATGGAATTCCATACGGCGTATGGATGATGTTTCCAAAACTTTCTGACCGCCGTCCCACCGCCTTGTAAACCCTAGCATCCATACGGCGTATGGATCTTCCATCCGCCGTATGGATGGAGATTCCATAATATTCCTTTTGGTTTCTTATTAATATTCAATTAACAAACCAGCTAAACATTCTTTATCGTTTCTGTTAATTTCCTTTAGCTTCTAATTAATTTATCAACTTTGATAAATTAACAAACCAAATAATTAACTTATAATATTAATTCCAATTAATATTATCTCTCATTTATTTCTCTTAACTGTTCATTGAGGGCGACCCAAAAAGGACTCTACTTTTAATGATAATCTTACCAATTTAGTTATGACCTTGGATTCTATTCCAACAAACACTTGTGTCGCACTGAACCGAATGTCGCATATAGCGACACAAACCCATATGTCGCATAAGTATGATTTATGATTTATGCAACACAACTCTAGTGTCGCAACCCCTTGGACCCCGCTACCAGGGGCGCTGCCCCCGGACCCCCGTCATTTAAAAGTTGTAAATACTTTTCACACTAAGTGTCGAACACTTACAACAACAAAACCTTATACGATGATACTCGTACATGATATACATATACTTTGATAAGTATACAATACAATGAAACATATAATAATAATAATACTTTCGAATTATTATTACAAACCGTCACCAACGGGCCATATATGTTTTCAAAACATGAAAAAATAATCAAACATTTGGACATAACTAGTTGAATGAATAATAAGCATTTATTAGATAGTATATTTTATAATAATTTATCCCTATATTTATATACATTTTAATGCATTTATATGATTTTAGATACTTATTTCGTTAATATTTGCAGAAATATATTTTAATTAAAGATTGAAGAAAAAAGAACGAGAACAAGTCCAAAACTGAAGAAAATAAAGCACTTGAAGAAGTTCAAGCTTAAACCTTGAAGAAATAAAGAAGATAGCTTAAAAGTGGAGTGATAAACATCAAATAAGTGTCTTAAATGAAGCTTGGATGAAAGAAGCGGAAATTAGATCAAAAGCTGAAGAAAAGTGTAAATGCTGAGTTTTCTGACACCCGTTAGTATTTTGGCCATAACTTCCTCATACGGAGTCCAAATGAGTTGATTCAAGCGGCCAAATTTAGCTAACACATAGGCTACAACATATCAAAAATTCAGCCTATTTGGATAAAAACTCAACCGCCGATTGGGCCTTTCAACCGGCGGTTGGACCAAAATTTCTAGAATATTCAGCCAACGAGGAGTTGTACTTGTAAACAAAGTGCCCAACCGCCGGTTGGACCTTCCAACCGCCGGTTGGGACCTCCACAGCTCAATTATAAATAGAAAACACCTTCCAGCTTCGAAATATAACCCAATAACCATAATAATTCGTATATTACGAATTATTAACCCCAAATTCGACTAGAAACACTTTCTAGGGGTTTTAGGAGCAATTTAGAGTCGCGGGTTCGCAAGGGTTTGTCTACGATCAAGCGTACGGAGCGTAGTTCACGGTTTTGGTTTGCGTATCTTATTCTTTATTTAATTTTGAATGCATTTTATTATTGAATATTGATTATCATTATGTTTAACTTAATTATGAACTAATATTTATTGTATTCGCTTAGATTTATATTATTGTTGGAATTATATTATTGAATGTTTATTATACAAGAATTGTCTCTATTATGATATATTAATGAAATTTCTTGACATAATTAGACTGATTTATACAAAACTAGGAAGACCATAAACTGTTTTTATAAATTAAGTAATTGTGTTTATGTCTTGATCTTAACCTTATGCGATAGACTAAGAATATAGTTAATATAAAGTAATATTGTGATTCAAGCCTAACCATAGAAATTGTATTAATAAATTGATGATAGATCTTATTAATTAGTAACACTTTGTGTAACCTTATGATTGTGTTGCTATGATGAAGATTTGACTTAACCCTAAGTGATCTTCTACATTAGTAATTCACCAATAATAATAACCAACAATAAATAATCTAAGTAAATACATATTTATCTCTAATTGTTTACTATCCTTAGTTAGTTGTTTTCTATTGAATTGGTTATCATTTAGTATTCTTAAATACGTTCGTACGGAACTAAAACGTATCCCCCTTATCTGTATATTGTATATTTTAATTGAATTATAAATTCTATTTTATTTATAACCACCATTCCCAGTGTTCGACTCGGACTTACTTTAAAAGCTATATTATACGAACAAGTTATTCTTGCCTGGCTTGTGTGATAGTTAATTTAGTATTTCCAATTATTTAAAACTTGTTATTTTGTACTCTATTCATACGATATCAAGTTTTTGGCGCCGCTGCCGGGGAGTGGTTGCGTTTATTTAATTTGGAATTTATAGTTTTTTCTTTTTCAACTGTTTTCTTGGTTCTGCCGGGGAAGCGATGTATTTTAATTAAACTAATTATTTTCCCTGTATAAATTTTATTTCTAATACTTTGCAAAATCAATACGAAATATCGGCTCACCCATTGAGAATACTGACAAAAACAAAGGTATAAGGAGAGTAAAGCCCTACCTCATTGATTTATCATATAAGAGGTAAGGTGCTTCTCGAAAGAGATAGGTTTTTAATACGCTTCGCGCTGACCTGTTCCTCCGCTTTTATGTACTATCAATGGAGCTACCGAGATCTGTTGACTAGCTTTGTAGAAGAAATTCAACAAACTAACTTAAAAAAAAAAAAAAAATCATTTGTATAACAACTAACTTGCATTACTAATTAAACCATTTCTAAGGTTGGGATGGGTATTGTTTTTCAATAATTTAATTTTGAATATTATTAGATTATTGTGATTAGTCTATACCAACATGATTCTAACATATCCGGATCTATCAATTTTTAGTTATTTTTTAGTTTCTTTTCTTTTCTACTCTTTTTCTTTTTCTTTTATTTTGACAGGTATGTACCACGAAGGAATAATATTCCTGTGATTCATCAAAATGCGAGAAACAATCTTATGGATGAAGATGAGGATATGCATCGAGCTTTTGATAGGATAGAGACATTAATTTCGAAAGCTATTCAAAATAGTGAAATGAAGCGTAATGAACAATTTTGGAACAAAGATCTAATTGTGAAGGATATGGAAAGTGACAAGGTGGAAAATTTTGACAAACCTGAAGATGGAGGATGTAAACCTAATGTAAATTTGGAAGAGATGAGTCAGATGTCGACTACAACTATGCGAATGGAAAAAACCGAGGCAATTCTAGAAAGTCAAGGTGATACCATTCAACGAATTGCGAAATTGTTAAAAGAAATAGAAAGCACACTTGAGGAGAATCTTAGCAAAATCGAGATTGAAGGACACGAGACAAATGAAACACCAAATTTCAACAATTATACGCCTTCACCTTCTTACCCACAAGCCTTAACGGAAGAAATTATTAAAAAATACACACCTCCGCCTCCTTATCCAGCTGCTTTGAATAGAGAATATAATGAAGTATAAGGATCAATTTTTCCAAAGCTTAAGAAAGATACCGTTAAAAGTTTATCTCGGCCAGTGATTGTGAACGCTACGGAGACCTCAAGTGAAAAAGTGGAAGATACCGAAGCTATTGGCCATAGTCAAGGAGATTCCATTCTACAACTTGAGGAGATGATCCACACAGATAAGTGCTCTCAATTATCTAATTCCTTATTTTCTAATGATATGTCTAGTGAATTTAATCAGGTAGCAGAAAAAGAAGTCAAATGTTCAATATTGCCTAATAAAGATTATCAAGATTATGATGAGGAATTGCTCTCGTTAATCAATTGTAATGGCGAGGAAATTCTTGAATTGAAAAACCAATATGGGGTTTTGACAGAAGAGGAATTAATAGCCGCCATGGATCCAGCTATTAATGAAAGTTCATCATTTCATCCGGAGGAGAACCAGCAGAAAATGGGTAATCAAGTAAAGGTTGGAGAAGAAATTGAAAACATAATTTGCGGTAATCAGATATCAAACAACAGTTGGATTACAACAAAGACAGTTGAAATCCAAACGGTGGTTGAGTCGACACAACCAATGGTTGAAGTATCTATAAGCACAAGTTCATTGTTTTATCAATATGAAGATCCTTTTTGGCAATTTGAGCAAAAAGCAAGTTTCTCACAGTTTTGAAAAATCATGGAGCATCACGGTCTGGACAAATGCCTGCATTAAATGATAAGTATTTCTTTTCTTTAATTTTATTAAATTAAAATTTTTGGATTATTTATAGATATTACCATCCATGCTTAGTTTTAAGTGTGGGGAAAGTCACTAGATTTTTAGGTAAATAAGTTTGGAGTCAAGCTAGTGACTCGAACAAAAACAAGCGCTTCTCGAGAGGCAACCTGTGCTTGTATATTAGGTTGTATTTTTAATTCGTAGGTAGTTTTGTTAGATTTCAATTTTTTAGGTGTTTTTAGTTTTTATTTTTAGTTTATTTTTAAGATAGGAACAAGAAACCACAATTACTAGAAAACACTATTGGCACTCAGGTACGCAATTTATATTAAATAAGGCTAAATTTTTAATAAGATATAAAAGTTGTTATTTTGAAAAACTGCTGCTAGCAACCAACCGGCGGTTGACTTAGTTAATCGGCGGTTGGGTAGGTTTCTCAAAATTTCTGCTAAATTGTTTTTAATTGGGCTGATTCATATGAGTTTTTAAATCGAAAAATTTTCTATTACAATTATTTGGTCTTATTTTAATATTTTAATATGATGGAGTTTTAAAACAATTGAGATTTAAATGATTAAAATTTAGGCCAATTAAGTTTTTGAACTATACTACTTAATTACATATGGGCCATACACTATTTTGATTAAACAATGTGATAAAATGATTTTATGATTTTTAAAATGTTGAGGTAGATTTTTAAATAAACTTACTAATAAGGGTTTTGATTTTTAAATTGGGTTTGTTAAAGATGGACTTTTAACTAATTAAATTACCTTTTGAACTATTTGAAAGTTTTAGTATAATCATGAGATGTTAGAATTTAAGTCTATTTGGAATAAACATCCTTGGGTCTTTATGCACTAAGAGATAAATTATGAATTTTTAATTGAGGATCCAGATCATGATTAAATTTTATAGCACTAGATGATTAAATTTGAAATACATAGCTTCAAGGATATTAGGCTATAAAATAGAGGTGCTATTAAACTAGTAGTTACTACGGGCCATTAAGATTAAAATATATAAACTATTTATAGGGTAATGATTTAGGGCATTAATGGACAGATTCAATCCACGGTTGATTATGTTAACCGGCAGTTGGCTTTATTTGAGGATAACCTATGAATAGCAATGGTATAGATGTTTACTACATACTTAGCCTAAGCGGAATGACAATAGTGACAGTACTTAATAGTATATGGTTATGTGTTTCTTTCTTATTTTTAATATTTTTATTTTTACTTTAGTTTTTATTTAGAATATTTTAGTTTTTATTTTTATATTATCTGGTATGTTTAATTTGTTTGTTAGTTTTGCTAGAATTCATAAGTACTTATGAGGCTGGAGTATAGTACAGCTGAACAATGCATTGAAATTTTTAGAAATTTAATAAGTTTATCTTATTAATTATAAACTTTGTGGGTGTGTTTCCTGGAAACCCTCACGAGACTATAACTCGTCCACTCGGGATACCGAGGGGTTTAAAGGCTTATTGCATATGCTAAATGCAATCGTGATTAACTACGAAAGTGTGGATGTTGTATATTTTTGAGTAAAGATCGCGGAAACCAATACGTTGAACTACAAATAGAAAAGATGAACCATTCAGCCGAATCAGATCACGATAATCGCTTCTAAGTCAGAGGAGTTTTTCTGTTCTACTTTTTCTTTCCCTTACTCACTTTTGTTTATCAATTTTTATACTATGAGGGCATTGTATAATTTAAGTGTGGGGATAGGGTTCGTAAGAAAAATAATTACTTTAATTAAACAATTAAGTTTGTCTTGTCTAATATTTTTGAAAATTTAAATCTATTTAAGTTATAACTAAGTATATTTTGAGTATATGTCTAATATTAAAAATTTTTAAGTTAATAACTAAGTATTTATTATTTACAATACTTTTGTTAAAAGTTTTGTTTTGTATTTAAAGGTTTAGACTTTAATGTGGATTAATTGTTTTGTACATATAACGTAAGCTACTTAATAATAAGTGATATATAGTTACATGATATGATGTACTAATAGGCAATCTATATAAAGATTTTTGAATTTTAAAAAAATTAATAAAATAACTTGTATATTATTTTATGATACATAATATGATGTATGACATAAAAAGTCTTAAATTTTAAATTTGTTATACGATACTTTTATATATCTTTTTACTTATGTGAAAACATTTGGGGGTATATATTGATGGTTTCCTCTGTTATACGAAAGTATAGACCAAGTCTCTATTAATATATACTTAAAAATTAAGCAAACGCAAGTCAAAAGTACTTGAAAAGTCTTCAAAATAAAAGATACCTAATGAGGTCGCCAAAATGGTTTGACCAAGTCTGGTTTTGCTTAAACCTGAGTCAAGTTATGTCGCTCTGTTGCATGAAAATGCAGACCTGTCACCAATGTCTTGATTCTTAAAAATGTATTTCATATATTTATTGGGAATATAAAAGAAAATTGTATAATTAAGTTTAAGAGTATATCATATATGAAAATCATGAGTAATATACATACTAACAATAAAGGTGTATTCAGAAGTATAAATATAGATTGTTTAAAATGGACAAATATATTAGTAATCATTCATGAGCTATATATTGCACAAATAATAATAATTTTTATTTGTACATTATAGTTATCCATGTTAATTAAATTGTTTAAAGTTTTAAATCATGAAACAGGTTTTTAATATTAGTATTTTGATTATTAAATATTAGTTTGATGCTTATCTTAATTTTATTCAGTATTCTACTTGAGGACAAGCAGAACTTAAGTGTGGGGATATTTGATAAGCATTAATTAGATAGTATATTTTATAATAATTTATCCCTATATTTATATACATTTTAATGCATTTATATGATTTTAGATACTTATTTCGTTAATATTTGCAGAAATGTATTTTAATTAAAGATTGAAGAAAAAGGAACGAGAACAAGTCCAAAACTGAAGAAAATAAAGCACTTGAAGAAGTTCAAGCTTAAACCTTGAAGAAATAAAGAAGATAGCTTAAAAGTGGAGTGATAAACATCAAATAAGTGTCTTAAATGAAGCTTGGATGAAAGAAGCGGAAATTAGATCAAAAGCTGAAGAAAAGTGTAAATGCTGAGTTTTCTGACAGCCGTTAGTATTTTGCCATAACTTCCTCATACGGAGTCCAAATGAGTTGATTCAAGCGTCCAAATTTAGCTAACACATAGGGCTATAACATATCAAAAATTCAGCCTATTTAGATAAAAACTCAACCGCCAGTTGGGCCTTTCAACCGGCGGTTGGACCAAAATTTCTAGAATATTCAGCCAACGAGGAGTTGTACTTGGAAACAAAGTGCCCAACCGCCGGTTGGACCTTCCAACTGCTAGTTGGGACCACCACAACTCAATTATAAATAGAAAACACCTTCCAGCTTCGAAATATAACCCAATAACCATAATAATTCGTATATTATGAATTATTAACCCCAAATTCGACTAGAAACACTTTCTAGGGGTTTTAGGAGCAATTTAGAGTCGCGGGTTCGCAAGGGTTTGTCTACGATCAAGCGTACGGAGTGTAGTTCACGGTTTTGGTTTGCGTATCTTATTCTTTATTTAATTTTGAATGTGTTTTATTATTGAATATTGATTATCATTATGTTTAACTTAATTATGAACTAATATTTATTGTATTCGCTTAGATTTATATTATTGTTGGAATTATATTATTGAATGTTTATTATACAAGAATTATCTCTATTATGATATATTAATGAAAGTTCTTGACATAATTAGATTGATTTATACAAAACTAGGATGACCATAAACTGTTTTTATAAATTAAGTAATTGTGTTTATGTCTTGATCTTAACCTTATGCGATAGACTAAGAATATAGTTAATATAAAGTAATATTGTGATTCAAGCCTAACCATAGAAACTTTATTAATAAATTGATGATAGATCTTATTAATTAGTAATACTTTGCGTAACCTTATGATTGTGTTGCTATGATGAAGATTTGACTTAACCCTAAGTGATCTTCTACATTAGTAATTCACCAATAATAATAACCAACAATAAATAATCTAAGTAAATACATATTTATCTCTAATTGTTTACTATCCTTAGTTAGTTGTTTTCTATTGAATTGGTTATCATTTAGTATTCTTAAATATGTTCGTACGGAACTAAAACGTATCCCCCTTATCTGTATATTGTATATTTTAATTGAATTATAAATTCTATTTTATTTATAACCACCATTCCCAGTGTTCGACTCGGACTTACTTTAAAAGCTATATTATACGAACGGGTTATTCTTGCCTGGCTTGTGTGATAGTTAATTTAGTATTTCCAATTATTTAAAACTTGTTATTTTGTACTCTATTCACACGACATCAATGAACAACTAGCATAGATGGTCTGTTGAGACATCTACTCATTGTTATAACCTTGCGCGTTTAGGACGCCAACATGTTACAGTCGTTGGACGACATCATACTTTGTGACAACATCAATTGCTTGTTAGCAACACATCAGACTCAGGTGAGTCTCACAGCCCCGCATTTTTACTGATTTTACTCCCGGGGTGGGAATACATTCTCATTTATTTTACATGTGGACACAAGTACAAAACATCGATATATACTGCATGAGTTGTTTTACTAATCATGAAAGTCCTCCACTACATAGTTTGTTTATATGGATTTAGTGTGAATGTTAGTGTATGTTACCATATGGGATTGACAATCCCCGTCCGGGTTAGCAAGCACTAACTGGTCATACGGACGCATTATCATTTGTTCATACGAGTGTAGATTAGGCACTCGCAGGGAGGCACCCTCGATCAGGCACTTGATTGTGATCCTGACACCTTAGTTAAGCTCAAACTATAGGCTCATGGCAGTAATATACATATATTTACTTTAGTTTGGTTGCAAACATTATTAAATCTTGTGGTTCACACATATACTTTATCATTAAACCTGTGAGCTCACCAGATTTTAGCTGACCTTTTAGCATGTATTCTTAGGTACTGAGCAGCAGTAGGTCTTCTCATTCAGGACACATATATACATAGCTCGAGTCGCATGCAAATTACAACTACAAGAGATTTTTCTTGCATTTCTATATTTTGTATAAATTAGATATGTATTAGAATCTCTCAGGATAGATTGCGAACTTGGATACTTTTGTAAACTTTTATTAATCAATGTATTTTGTTAAAATGATGCATATAGATGTCATTCATTATATCTTTGTGCTATGATTACCGGATTAGCCGCGCCCCGACCCGAACCGCTTCCGTACAGTAAATTTGGGGGTGCGACACTTGTGGATGCCATTAATAGTGTTGGTTCTAAATCTTCTTCCACAAGGTTTGATGCTTTTTGTCTTTGTTGTCTTCGAGATCTTTGTCGACAATGTGAGGCATAGTGTCCAAGTTTATTGCAATTATAACATCTTACTTCACTTACATTCCTTGTAAATTCTTCTTGATCTCCAGGGAACTTCCTTTATTCATTGTAGCTTTTAAATGTATCTTTCAAATGATTCTTGTCTCTATCATGTTGTCTAGTATTGTCACGACCTCGATTATGTGGTGGAACATATTTTCCTCTTCCTTGATTATCATAGTAATGTCCTCGACCATTATCGTTGTAGTGTCTTGCCAATAGTAGCTTATCTTGATGTTCGAAGCCTTCTTTTTAACCTTTACTCTTTCTTCGAAGGATTTTAATGTACCAATAGCTTCGTCTAGATTCATGTTATCTAGATCGGAGTATTGCTCTATGGATGCGACTATTTGAATGAACTTCTCGGGCACGGAATTTAGCAATTTGCATACACGGGTTGATTCATCAAGTGTTGATCTAAGACTTGTCATCTTTGAGGTAGTACCTGTGATCTTCGCGGTGAATGAATCAATGTTGTCATCTTCCTCCATTTGCAACATCTCAAATTCAGATTTGAGAGTTTGTAGTCTTTCCTTTTGTACTCGATCCACTCCAATATTTCTAGTCTTTAACGTATCCCAAACTTCTTTTGCACTTTTGCTATTTGCCACTTGCAATATCATATCTTCGGATAGTCCTTGAAATAGATACGCAATCGCACTCTTGTCTCGTTTTTCATCGATTTGAGTTCCAAGGGTAGGATCAATCATATCCCATAGACCATTTGCTTGTAAAATGATCTTCATTCTTATCGACCACATCGTATAGTTAGTTTCTTTCAACAACGGGCATTGGAAATAGGGTGTCGATCCCATCCCCTTAATCATATTAATGTTCGAACTATCACTCGGTTCTCCTTCTTTTCCCACAGTCATTTTGAAAATGTCTAACCAATCTTAATTCCAAACTATGTTCTCCCTAAATTATTCTTCTAGTATAATAAGTAGTATATTCACTAGGTTATTATATTTTATTATCAACAAAAATTACTAATTTAAATATAATAAGTAGTATATTCACTAGGTTATTATATTTTATTATCAACAAAAATTACTAATTTAAATAAGAAGTAACTTTTCTAAATCTATGACTATATAATATATATATTCCCAATGTATATTATTACTAGATTATAACCCGCGAATTCGCGGGCTACTACATGATGATAATACAAAAAATATATTTTTATTTTCTTTGTATCTGTTGATATGTGTGTTTTAAGTTTATTAAGTATGATAAAGTCAGACTATCAGAGTAATCGAAATGTATCTTTTTTGGTTATCCTGCATATTGCATATTGTACATGTCCACAAGAGTAGATATTCTATATTTTACCTCTCTCATTTAATATAAAGTCATTTACTTCGAGCTTAGTTTAGACACTATAAAATATAACTTGCAACAACTCAAATATAAGTTTCGAATAATTACTTGAATGATTAATTTATTCGCCTATGTATGCTGAATAATTTGATATTTGGCGTTATTCAAGTATAACTTTGATCATGCTAATCACGTATGTTATCCTGAATGATTACTTCAATGTATAGGCACTATAAATCCAAAATTAAAGAAAGGAGTCTCAACATACAAATTCCCAAAGTTGTTCTTTGTATGTGGTCTATTGTCAACATACATGAAATACGATACAATGTGTTTGAAACTTTGAGTGAGACCTAATACATCAATAAATGTTTTTAGCCTTAGAATTATGCCAAAGAAACATCAAAATACGTTACAGGCAGTTTGGATTGTTTCAATGCACTTAATACTTCATTTTGGAGTTTGATATCTTCTTTAGGCATAGACTTCCCTAGCCCCCTCTTCATCATATAATAAAGTTGCTCCTTTAATGTTGTATCCCGAGTCTTTCAATCTTGATGCACATATAATACTCACACATATCAAACATTAGTACCAAATATACATTCATAATCAAATTAGAATAAGATCTTACTATAAACAAAATACAATGATTCTAATGTAAAATTTGAACAACTTAGGTGCAAAAAAGAATTGAGAATCCAGAATTGAGTAAGTTAACTGGAAGTGGCAATTTTGACCCATACGCTTATGTCAGATGAAGTTATATTTAGTCTTAAATAGGTCAATTAGACCAAGTAATAGCATCTAATATGCATTCATAAGCATGAAACCTCCTAATTAGTTTGTTCTATAAATTTGAATAATACGAATTTATACATAAAAACTTATGAAAACATGGCAAAGTTCTTATTGGTAGCCACATCCAACACATTTTGATATAAATAAATGATATGCATCCATCCATCATCTGAACCATCCTTTTTCTAATCCTACTAAATTGGACTTTATTTAGAAACTTTTCCCATGGCTAGAACAAACCCATAGGCAAGCATACTAAATTGAACGATATTTAGAAACTTACACCATTGCTAGAAGCCTAGAAAAACACCACAGGCTTAGCAGTTTTTTTGCTCCATGCATCCATAACAAATGTTGTAATTTGAGTTAGTTGCTCTTATAAGTAACAGGTGCACTTTAAATGTAGATTCCCATAACTTGAGTTGACACATGGGTCTTATCACCACCAGAACCCAAATTAGCAAGCCAGAAGTCTGAACTTTTTGGACTGAAGTTATTATCCAGCAATATGTTTCAACATTACTACTCAACCAATTCTGAGAACTCAAAAAATATTTGCAAATAAGTATCTGCAAATAAGTACTAATATATTCTGCAAATAAGTGTCTCCAGCCTACATGACTTCTTTTAGATGTTGAACCTGGGAACAGTCACGTTTTGACCAATACCAAGATTCACCTATTTTCTCTTGTTACCTAACCCGTTGAGCTGCCCATTCTACCAGTTTCAAAACATATGATCAAAAACCAAAATTAATCTTTAAATGGTAAAAGCGTATTAGACTGTGTACCCTTTAACTAAATATAAAGATAAGTGGATACTGTCACGATAAAAGATCTCTGATGTGATGGTCAAAATATCTACCCCAACATCATGTTAGACCAAAATCACTGATATTACCTGCTATCCGGTCTGAATTAGAAGAAAACAATAAGAACCCTTATACTTTCTTCACATTCCTTTGCCAAACATAGTAACCTCTTTTCCATGTAATTGAAGGTTACTTCCTGTTAGAGCAAGAAATTACAGTGCCATATATTTACATAGATAATCATTAAAAGTTACAAGATAAATTGTACCAAAATTATTCAAAATAGGAAACTGTAACTCATTAATATTCTAATCAATCATGTGTATTAGCAATATCAATTCTTGCATTGTTAAGCAATTAAACTGAAAACAAAGGACTTTTAGAAGAAGCCACGAGCACAATACATCTGCATTTAACAAAACATGTATATATAACTCATTAGAACTCAATCAACACATGAAAACCAAGTAACATACTGATATGATGATACATTAATTATGGAGAAGCTACCATTTCTATGTAAGATTTAGAATATGTGACATTAGTCCATAATATCTAACGTGAATCACTTACGCTCCCTTTCAGTGCCACTCACAAATCAGCATCAACGAAGACTATGCAAGGTGCGTTACCACCAACTTCAAGAGATACATACATCAATTAAAGAAACAGTAAAATTTTCGATGCAACATAGTTTGAAAGTACGACAAACATAATTTTAGTACAACTACCTTTTTCAATTTTGACAGACTCTACTACACAAGACATCAATTTCTTTCTAATAGTAGTAGACCCACTAAATGATATCGTCCTTACCTAAACTAATATCAGGAAACCATGAACACCCTACGTTATAAGTAGTTAAGCATAGTTGATAAACCGACCACCTAATGTTGTACTGCATATGAGTCATTCAAATAATTGATTCGACTCAATTACCACATCAGAAGTCCTCATCTCCATAATCATCTTCTGCAAAAACATAGTAGTTAAGAACAAAACAAAATCGAATCAGTCAACACATGTTCATATCAATATTTCTAGTGATTCTTTTTGATTAACTTAGTTTTTCCTTTTAAATTCATATCTCCACAAAATCATTTTTGATACAAGCTTCTCATATATATAAGATTTCAAAGATTTTAACAAACCCTATATGCTCATCGAGTTTGGGGCAGGCCGGTTCAAATGCAGATAACATAATAATGCTAAAGATTTTCAAATCATTATAGTAAAAAAAAAATAAGAACACTTTATAGTGATATAACTTTTTTGAACTGTAATGATGCATGAAACACTTATTTATAAGGACAAAAAGATTGGATAACACACTTAGTATCCTCTGTGTAACAAAACACAAGTACCACAAAATCAACTAACTTGAAGCTACGATAGAGGTGGCAGTGATGTGTGCTAAAGTATATGCAATTATAATAACAAGTTTAAATTAAGGAAATACTAAATAATACTATCACACAATTCAGGCAAGATTGACCCGTTCATGTAATATAGCTTAATAAGTAAGTCCAAATTCGAACACAAGGAACACAAGAAATGTGAATCTTATTTATAACTAATTATCTATTTATTCTAATTACAAATATTTACAATTATAATACAAATAAATAAAAGGATCCAATTTACAATAATCTACAAGATAAGGGGGACGTTTTAGTTTCGAACGAACATATTTATATTTATATTTTGATACAGATTCTAATAGATAAGTTTTAGGAACAACTTAGGTATACTCAATTGGATAAAAGATTATAACTATTCAAACTATTATTTATTAAACTTATTATCTGTACTTATGTCTATTTGCTTTGTTGGCTATTATTACTGGTGATTTACTAATGTAGAAGATCACTTAGGGTTAAGTCAAATCCTCATCATAGCAACACAATCATAAGGTTACGCAAAGTGTTACTAATTAATAAGATCTATCATCAATTTATTAATACAATTTCTATGGTTAGGCTTGAATCGCAGTATTACTTTATATTAATGAATCATTCTTAGTTTATCGCATAAGGTTAAGATCAAAACATAAACACAATCACTTAATTTATATAAACAGTTTATGGTCATCATAGTTTAATATAAATCAGTCTAATTATGTCAAGAATAATCACTAAAATATCATAATAAAGACAATTCTTGTATAATAAACATTCAATAATATAGTTCCAACATAAACATATAATTCAGATAATAAACTCAATAAACATTCATTCAAACAATTATAATGAAAACCTAATTCACAATTAAATCAAATAAACAATATCATAAATAACTCAATAAGGTTATTAAAGTTACAAGGATAAAGAAATCGAACCAATTGACGAACTAGCTTTTCCTAAGGTTAAAAACCTTCAAACCCTAGCTCTTTAGCCTCCAAAATCGCACCTAAAGTCGACCTAAAACCCTAACTTTCGGTTTTAGTATTCTTGAATCGTATATGATATTAGCTGATTTGAGCCTCTATTTATAGTTTTCAAAACCGACCTCCCAACCGCCGGTTGGGTTCTCCAACCGCCGGTTGGAGGAATTTGTATCCGGGTCCAATTCCACGTGTCTGCACCGCCTCTAAACCCTAATGCCCAACCGCCGGTTGGTTAATCCAACCGCCGGTTGAATGTTAATTCCAGAATATTCTAATTTCGGGCTTGGGCTTAACTTTTGGACTTTTAATCTTCATATCCGGACTTCCTTGTCTTCTTGGCCCAATTCTTCATTTTAACACTTTTGGTCTTCATTTCTTCAAGGTTTAAGCTCCTTTTTCTTCATTTCTTCATTTTCTTCAGTTTCTTTCAGTTTCAGATTAGTTTTTGCTCCTTTTTCTTCAATCTTTAATTAAAATACATTTATGCAAATATTAACAAAATAAGTATCTAAAATCATATAAATGTACTAAAATGTATATAAATATAGGGATAAATTACTATAAAATATACTATCTATTTGATGCTTATCAAATATCCCCACACTTAAGTTCTGCTTGTCCTCAAGAAGAAAACTGAATAAAATTTAAAAATAAGCATCAAACTAATATTTAAGAATCAGAATACCAATACTAAAAATCTGTTTCATAAATTAAAAATTTAAACAATTTAATTAACATGGATAACTATAATGTATAAATAAAATTATTATTAGTTGTGTAATATATAGCTCATGAATGATTACTAATATATTTGTCCACTTTAAACACTCTATATTTATATTTCTGAATACACTTTTATTGTTAGTATGTATATTACTTATGATTTCCACATATGATATATGATTTGACGTAAAAAGTCATGTTTTACGCACATCTTTTACCTCATATTTAGCAATTAATTAACAAAAACATGCCAATAAAGCTCACATTTACCACATTTTGTTAAAAAGGTCTAAACTTTATAAATATTTCAAAAACAACGGTAAATGGACGAAAAACACACTTTAATAGGCATAATTCGTTCGAAACGCTATTTTATCGTAAAACTTCGATCTGGGACTTAATAAATATCTTAAAATGTAGGTCTGGAGAATACGAACGTGTGGATATAAAGAACGCTGAAAACGGATCAAGAACGAAGAAGTTAGAGCCAAACGAGTACGATCCAGCACACAAGACTTACGATCCAGCACACAAGACCATGGACCAAGATCACACCACACCCCAAGGGCCGTATACCCCCCTAAAGGGGCCGTATACCCCCTCTACAGGGCCGTATACCCCCTGTTTGGGGTGGTATACCCCCTTCTAGGGGTGGTATACCCCCTCTACGGTGCCGGATACGCCCTATTTGCTACCGAATACGCCCTATTTGCTACCGAATACGCCCTATTTAGGGTGGTATACCCCCTTTACGGTGTCGAATTTCATAGCTAGGGGGTGTATTTCAGTGTTAAATTGGAGCGAGGGTGTTAAGTGTAAAATCGTATCTTGTATGCCTATAAATAGTGGCATCAACCTCCTCATTTTCACACCATCATCCATTCACAACATAATTCACTCTCACTTTCACACACACTTTCTCTTGTAATTTTATTTCTTAGTTAGTTTCTCTCTCTAGTTTCTCTCTCTAGCACTACTCCTAGGAGTTAGAGGAGAAATTAGAGGGTAGCTAGTAGATTAGAGGAGAGATAATCGTTGTAATAAAAGAGTATTGCTGTTCAAGCTGGTATTCAAGGATTGCAATTATTTTCTCCCTGTTACGCTGCTCTATTGTCCGGTGATATTTATTCCTTCATACTGTTATTATGTCTGAATTATCCATGCGTAATATTATGGTATGTGCTTTATTTGTTGCCATGTTTATTGAGTAGTGTAATATTGTAATTGTTGGAATGTAGATATTTAG
This sequence comes from Helichrysum umbraculigerum, assembly GCA_949592205.1. NCBI lineage: Eukaryota > Viridiplantae > Streptophyta > Magnoliopsida > Asterales > Asteraceae > Helichrysum > Helichrysum umbraculigerum. The sequence continues at coordinate 38,533,421 of CATIUR010000001.1, forward strand.
GAGTAGGGATGATGTTAAATTAATTTTTAATTAAATATGTGATTGGAAATTGTTATGTTATGTATCGGGTTAAACTTTTCAAGCGGTAGATCTAAACCACCATATACACCCTTTCCAAGCTTTCACGTGGCTATTACTTTAGTATTAGGACTTGATCAACCCTAGTATCGGTAGATAGTTATCTGTGTTATCGTTGAAGCTGTGGACATGCTGTAAAACGGCCCAGTACTTAGTATAGCACAGGAAACACCTCTGGTGGAGTACAAATGCGTGGAAGCTACGGACCGGTCGTAAGCATATGACATCGTGGATACCTGGAAGTCACCCTTCCTGAACATGGTCTAGGTATATACAAAGCTGTGGAACTACTGAAAAATGTAGTATACACCTTGAAACAAACCTAGGGATGAACGTTTGATCGCAAAGGAGGGTCTACACCTTGACGGAAATACTTTTGCTCCTCAACTAAGTTTAAGGGATCTGGAAAAGAAAGCAAACATTCAGCTGTAGTTTAAGATGCTTAAACCCCCTTATCCAACATAACCGACAGTTTAACATACAATCGCAAGCAATTAGTACAAACCTTAATAAAATCAATTAGAACTAGGTGTTAAGAACGGTCAGAAATTAAATATCGGCATGTTACCTTATTCATACACCCAGGGTTAATCCCAAGAAGGGTCACTTGTCCTCATCGGACAGTGTTGGGGGTTGAGCAGCCTGATCTGATTAGAATCATGATAGCCTAGTACTTAGTGACATACGACTTAGGGTTTCCGCTTTAAATCGTAGGGTGCTAGTGTTTACACCAAACCTCTGTTGATTTAATTAAGGCAAGTCTCCAATCATCTTTTATAATGAACATCATCCCGAAACCTGAATATTGAAATTTCAGCAATCACAACCCTATCTATCTGCTTACCCTATACGTAGTGTAGTATTTACTTTCCTGCATCTTAGTTAAATTAGAAAATACCAAAAACAAACCCTACCTGCTCTATTAAACCTCATCCTATTAGCTACTATACACTGAGGTATTTAATTCATTTCGATTCGCTCTGATTTTAAGAACGACACCTGAGTCAGACTTACCACTTACTACCCTAATACCCTTAGAGCAGTAGGTAGTAATAAAACTTAGGATTCCCAGCAAAATATAAATTTAAAACCCTCTGATCACCCACCTCGAGCGCAAGGTCCGACGACGACAGGAAGCGATTCCTGAACCGACCGTTCGGGGTGCGATCAGGTTTTTGGCGCCGCTGCCGGGGAATCGCAGAGCGTTGTGATTTGATAAATATACCTTAGAATTAGAAGCCCTTAGGAGAACCTTTCATTTAAGCCTATCTTTTTCGGAAGTTACTGCTTTCTTAGAATAGAATAGTTTAAATACAAAAACCATAAAAATATGAAAAATCAAAAACCATCTGATTCCGTTTCTAGCTCAGTCTCTCTGTTATCTCACAAGACAGCAGATGAGATGATGACAATGGATGATTCTGAATTTTTTGATTTTATGGAAAAAGAATTAGAAGATAACTCTTCTTGTTCTTCATTCCCCGAAGTCAAAGAAATCTCAAACGTCCAAGAAATCGGGATCAGGCAAAAACACTTTGACCTAGAATTAGAGGAATCTCAGCAGAAGATATCAACTTCTGTTACTCACACGTTAAGTAGTCAATTTATCATTGACCCTGAGATTTCTTCACTTCTGGCCAAATACCCACACTATGTTAGGCCACCTGACCTTCCCAAAGAAGTACCATTCGGCACTGAGGTTTACTTTTATCCACTCATGTTAGGTTTAGATAGAAATGAACGTCTTCATTGCTTGGATGAATACTTTGAAAATGATCTTCCTGACATTTTGAGAACCTATCCCTCATGTTCGGATGATCATGCACTCAAATCAGGAGCCACCTACATAGTTAAACCATTTCAAAGATGTCCAGTCCAACCTAGGTACACCATAGCTAAAACTATATTGGAAGGACCACCCACTGACATCATTGAAATCACAGATATTCCACCCGAGACTGAAACCGAGCGTCATGTCGGAAATTCTTTTAAACCAGATAGGAGAATAGATATATGTGCCAATTTTCTGAAATATCTTAAAATATCTGATTTCCCTTTTTTGGTTGACCAAAGAAAGACCTTCGTGACTATCGAACACAGAATTTTAGGACTTCGCGCTAATTATACTAGAAAAGATGAGTTATTACTAAAATCAGATCTAGACCTGTTAATGAATTTACTTGCTAATACAGATTATCACCCTGTTTCATCAACACGGATTAATCGGTATATTGCGGATCTAGTTAGTGAACTCGAATTTTGGATAGAGCGTGACCCTATAATTCCAACCTTACTTCCTGGGAAAATACCATTTTTTGTTGATCCTGCCGTCTATTTAATCAATAAACTGATAGAAATTTTTCCAAATGCAACTGAGGCAGCTATTGAGAGATCTTTCTGTATTAAACGGAAAGATATTCACATTAAGATGATTCAGTTATTTCAAATATCAAAATTTCCTTTCACGCTTCAACAAAAATTACTTTTTAAAGAATTGTCTGTAGCAGTTCACGCTACTACTGGAAATCCTGATTCAAAAGAAGAAAAGGAATTTTTAAAAATATTGGAAAAATTACTTCATGATCTTAATTTTTTAGACAACGGACCACGAGATGGCATTTCAAATCCCAAGAAAGTTAAACGGGAATTTAATAAATTCGTTGATGCACTTATAAAATTAGGATACGAGGAGAGAAGTTTTCTAAACGAATTTGAATTATTTTTCTTAAACTCCGCCGACCTAATCTATCACATCACTAAAGTGCTCCGATTTTCATTTATTCCTCGTTACAATTTTCCGCAGCCTCGGGCCCCGAATTAAATTTTTGAAAAGTCGAGCCGTTGACTTCAAAACAAAGCGCTTATTGGGAGGCAACCCAATTTTAATAAATAAATCAAGTAGTTAATTTAGTTAAATCGCATAGTAGTTTAAATTTTCAGTCTATTTACTTTCTGCGTAAAAGTTAGGATTTTAAAATTTTAAATTTTTAAACGTTTTAAAAAAATTATCTTTAAAAACATTCTTTAAATTTTGTCTCATCATTTATTACTAAATGCTTAAGTTTTGTTTAATTATTTAACTTCAATTAAACAATTGGCAAAATTTAGCAACTTTTAAATGAGATTTAATTTTTAGAACACAAAAATATTTTAAGTTTTAATAAAACCCTTTTTAACCTAATTACCAATTTTTACCATTTACTTTCACCAAATTACCTCTAAAGGGTAAAAAGGTAAAAAGTAAAAATGAGAAGGAGGTTAAAAAGCAAAAATGAAAAACATTTTTCACTTTCTTCCTCCTCCTCTCTCTTTTTTCGGCCGAAACCCACACCACCACCATTTCTCCATCAAATTTCCACCATTTTTGAAGATCTCAAGCTCTAAAATCTCCATTTTCGTTACTTGTATGTTTCATCTATCATCATTGCATCCATTTCAAGGTAAATCACTAACTTAAAATCTCTAGTTCATGATTTTCCCCAAAAGTTAGGGTTTCAATTTGAAACTTGAAATTTAGGGCTAAAAATTAGGGCTTTTGGTGTTATTGCTTACTTATGATGATTGAATAATGATATATGATAGTAAACTAGTGATTTCATGTGAGGTTTGTGAACTTTGATTTTCAAAGTGATGAACTTAGATTTTTTGTTGACTTTTTAGCTAGAATTACCTATGTTTGACTTTTATTGATTAAATGTGCTTATAATGATATGTTGAAACATAAGTAAACTAGTTTGAATTAGTTAATTAATTGGTTTAATGACTTTTGAAAATTAAAGTAAGCATTTTTATGAATATTTGTGAAGTATCATTATGTTAATTAAAATCTTTCAAAATAAATGATAATTATGCAAGTATTAACTTCAAATGATTGCTTGAATTTTCAAAATCGTGCTTTAATGGTATTAAACGACTATTTTTAATTTTTAAAGAAGCATCATTTTATTAAATAAAATGCATAAATCTTTTAAAATGACTAGTCATGTTTCTAAATAAACCAATATTAAAATTATGTTATTTATAGATTAAGCATTAAGTTGTTGGTTGATTTTATTAATCATTTTGCAAAAACTTGACTAACGCTTAATGTTAAAATCTTTAAATACATAATATGGTCAAAGTTTCATCACTAGTTTTCTAAGTCTATGTTAAAATGCAAAGTTTTGATTAAAATAAGGTAATTACAAGGTTTCTTTAAAAATCTTAATGCTTACTTAGTTACTTACTAATGCATTTTCATATGTTTAGAAGCCTTTTCTAGGAATCATTTATATAGTAAGATCTTTTGCCCTAGAAACATGCTTGTGACATTTACCATAGCTTAAGAAACTTATTGATGTGAAATTTGAGGTTTGGTGATTGCGGTTTGGTTGAATATGTATCTTTCTAGGTTATGGATTATTCGATTTTTAAAGCCTACATTTCGAATTTTTGTTAAAAATTTGAAATGACTTAATGAATTCATATACCTATGATCATGATGCACACTAATTACCTTTTTATCTTGACAGATGAGGTCTGATTCTACAGCTATCCATCATACTTTGGAATACTTGGCCACTTCCGCCAAAAAGAAGAAATTGATTAGGGATTGGATGAGCCGGCCACTTGGAAAAAACAGATTTATCGTTTGGAGAGATGTAAAGGCGATTGGTTATAAAAGAGAGTTGAGAAAATTAGTGAAGTTCAAGATCAATCATGAGAAAATGGATGCTTGGTACAAAATGTTCGCCCTCAATGAAGACATTTATCGAGAGCTAGTTATTGAGTTCATGTTGACCTATGAGTTCAACCCCTACATCAGCAATATTACAGATAAGCGGTTGATTAGCTTCAATTACAGAGGGGTGAAGCAGCAGGTGTCTTTGGCTGAGCTAGCGGTATATCTTGGTTTCTACACTGAGGAGCAGACACATTCTCAGTTATTCTTCGATAGTTCACGGGGTATTTCGAGTAATGAAGATCATGGGCTGATTTGGGATAATCTAACAGGTACTAGTTTTCATTCAAATGTGAAAGCCTCCGCGTTCTTCAAAGTTGAGCATCGACTTCTGCACAAGCTGCTAGCTGTATCACTACATGGAAAGAAAGAAACAGGAGGAGCTGTAGGAGCTGATGATCTCTTTGTGATGAACGCCATGATTAAGAAGAAGAATGTGAATGTGGCCTTCTTAGTAGCTGAGAGGATTCAGAGAGAGACGACATTTGAGATGACAAAGTATATCTACATGGGAGCTTTCATTACTAGGATTTGTAGCCGTATGAGTTTGATCACGGAGGATCACATGAGTGAGTATACCAGCTCACCTTATGTTAGATCCCTGCCGTTCGACTTGGATTATTTTTGGACTATCTGGTTGATCACTACTGATTCGAGCGGGCAGGCATTCTGGAAAGCTAACAAAGAGGCCATTCCTGGTTGTGTTCTAAAGAGGAAGGGTAGTAAGAGAGACAGGGATGTTGAGGATGATGAGCTGATTGAGATACAGGATGATGACAGTGATGTTAGAGCGCCACAGGTTGATACTAGGTGTAACACCCGCCAAATTAGGACTTGTAATTAGTGCCTAATTATACGTTAATACATGTAATTAGTTCTGTGTTAGGCTAATTAATGTATCGAATTATATATATTGTTGAATATATACGAAAATGCGATTTGGTTAAATCGTACACAATTTAAATCGAATGCATTTCGATTCAATTTAATACGGACGTTGGTGACCAATTTTATTAAATAACGCTTTTATGTCAAAAATATTATTATGATAATATTTCGTATTCATTCATATCGTACAAACAGAACTTACACAATATAAAATATTAAAACGCGCAACTAAATAAACAAACTTACATTTTATAACTCAAATATAAATTAAATTGCAAAATATTTAAATAGAATATCGCGTGATAATTTGTATTTAAAACGTACCATTCAAAATGTAAAATAATTAATTAACGTTTAAACGACGGAGTAAACGAACACCGCACGGAACACGAACGCGGGACGAAAATGGGGCTCCAAAACCCCACTCCCCTCCCACTTTCTTCTCACTTTCTCTTTTTCCCCTCTCTCCTCTCTTTCTTTTTTCTCTCAAACAAATCACCACCAACATCACACTAAATCGCCAAAAACTAGCATCAAACGACTTCGGATCTTCAAGATTTTTAGAGATTCACGACCACCACGCAACGATCTATCTTTCTATCTTTCCGAAATTTCATTTCGGCGATTTGTAAGTTTCCGACACAACTCCGAAAACTCTCGTTTCTAAGTATTATCACTTGCTAGTTGTTTGTATAACCTTGTAATGTCCAAATATGGGTTGGGTAAAAGTTTTGGACCGAAAGGAAACCGAAAAACTCGTTTTCGACACATTTTCCGGCCAACAGACCGCTACGTCGCAGTTGGCCCAGAATTTATGCGACGTCAGCTTCAACGTCGCAAAACCCCTCGTAACGTCGCATAGTGCGACGTCAGTCACAACGTCGCACGAATCCTCGACGTCGCATATAGCGACGCAGCCTATTACGTCGCATTGACTTGTAAATGTCGCACATAGCGACGCAGACCTTAACGTCGCCAATTTAACCAACGTCGCATTAGCGACGCAGCACCCTACGTCGCATTAAATTGCGAAACGTCGCCTTTAGCGACGTCATGCTCAACGTCGCAATCCTACCTGCGACGTCGCACCCAACGTCGCACAAACCAGAACCTCAAAAACACAGATTTTTACTAAGTGTCGAGACTCGAAAATTATCACTCGATTTTACCCAAATTCAGATCCCAAATGCGTTTTTCGTCAAAGCAATATAGTAGGAATAAAAATTTTCCAAGCTGACCTGGCAGCTCGACCCCAGCCAGGGGCTCTGCCCCCGGACCCCCGTACTTAGATTTCGTAACGGCTTCTAAAACACAATCAAAACACATTTTTCAAGTAAAACGACACGAAATCAAAATAATAATAGTTGAGATTATTATTACAAATCCGTCACCAACGGGCCGTACACTTTTCAAATACTCAAACTTATCAACCAAATAGTGGAAATTTGGACATTATAGTTGAACGAACAACTACAAGGGTGATCTGTTGAGATACCCAAATCATGATTATAACCATCGCGTGTCGTGGACACCCTCAGGTTACAAGTCTTTGGACTTCGATATTCGGCTAATCAACTTACGTTTGTTTAAACGCTTTCAGACTCAGGTGAGTCTCATAGCCCCTCTTTTTACTGTTTTACTCAGGGGTGTGATATACTGCTCAAACTTTTAACATGTGAACGCAAGTACCAACTTTTCATATACTACATGAGTTTTTCGAAACTAATCATTTAAAGTCCTCCGTCAGCATAGTTGTTAATACGTTGTAGCGTGAATATTAGTATATGGTACCATATAGGATTGACCCTCCTCGTCCGGGTTAGCAAGCACTAACCGGGTAAACGGACGTACTAATATTTGGGAAGACGAATGTGGATTAGGCATTCGTGGAGGCACCTCGCCCGGAATTCTCTATAGGGGACCCGGCCCTTGAGTTAAGCTCAACTATGTGCTCATGGCTGTATACACGATGATTATCATTTAATTGCTGGATGCAATTCATTATTTAATTGCTGGATGCAATTCATTAATTAATTGCTGGATGCAATTCATTATTTAAATCTTGCGGTTCATACGATATTACTTGATTTCAAACCTGTGAGCTCACCAGCTTTATAGCTGACCTTTTAGCATATATCGCAGGTACCCAGCAGTAGGATGTTTCTGCTTCAGGATTTAGCTCGAGTCAGCATACAGACGATTGAGATTTTCTTGCATTAGTATATTTTGTATAAGTACTTATGTACTGAAATCTCATTTTATTTAACTCGAGCTATGTAAAGCTTTAAATGTTGTAAACATTTCAGTTATCAATTTATTTTGTTAAAACGACGCATATAGAGTCGTTTGCTATTTATCTTTGTGCTTTGTTATTGATTAGTAACACCCAAATCAAGCTTCTGCAAATCATCAAATTTGGGGGTGTTACAGATTGGTATCAGAGCCTAAGGTTATAGTGAACTAGGTTGCATTTAGTGAGCCTAGACTATGACCATTAGGCAGTATTCCTTATTAGGTATGACTGGTTCAGGGATTACAGCATACGAGTTTAATTTAACATAGCCTGATCAACTATGTACAATTAAGCAAAGATGATGTAAGATCTGAAGGTAGTTATGGCTGAACAGGGTACAATAGAAGACTCTGACCTCGAGAGAACCGAGACTCAAACATGTTTATGCTAGACACTCAATAGGCTATATTATATAGGAGCTATATGAATATAGGCCTCAATTTTACTAACGCTTTGTCTCAGAAATGGCAAACATCCCATCAGATTCATCTCGTTCTCAATCCGGGTCGCAGAACCCAAGGGTAGCAAGGAGGAACAACAGGTTGCCTCGAGCTGGCCCGTACCCCACTCACTCCACCTTACCGGCCTTAGCCGCTAGGGTGAACCAACACGAGCAACGACTTCGCACCATGGATGTCGTGTTGCAGGAAACAAACGAAAACTGGCGACTTACATCTCTTGAACGCATAGAACAAGTCTCCGACGACCTTGAAACCACAAACAACAACATGGATGTCCTTCGTAACCAAATTATAGAAATAAGGGTGGAAAATGCCCTTCTGCGACAAAGGATGGAAGAATGTGAACAGCGTTCGCAAGAAGCAGAAGAGTATGCCCGTGGACTAACACAACGACTGGCTCTAGCAGAAGATAACGCCCGTCAAGCTAGCAGACTTGCAAACACTGTGGATCGTCTTGTCACGATGATGGAACAAATTAATCTATGTTAAGACTAGTGTAGTCTTTGTCTTGTAATCTATCCTGTAATCTAGTAACTATCTACGCGCTACTCTATAATTCGGTCGGATGTAACAATTCCCGACGCCCCTTGTAATACACCCGTAGGGTGTAACCTTTGAACTCGCGTTAGCTATCAAATATTCCTTGTTGTTCAACTCATATTAATTGTCATTTTTCCATGTTGATGTCATGTATTACTGCTTTTCTACATGTACATCTATAACAAATACAACTTTCCTACGAAATCTCATGTATCTTCATTTCTTTTATTGAAGAATCATGCCGCCAAAGAAAAGACCTTACACCGATGCACAGATTACCTCACTCATAACCCAGGCTGTGACAGAAGCCTTGGCTCGGAATACCCCACCAAACTCCACAAGAAACAGCGATGCCGCTGAAACCTCTGCCGTCAAACCTTGTTCTTACAAGGACTTCCAAAGCTGCAAACCCTCGAGCTTCAAGGGTTCTGAAGGAGCCATCGGACTGATCAGATGGTTCGAGAAAATGGAAACTGTTTTCCGTGTTAGTAAATGCGCGGAGAACGACAAAGTAAACTTCGCCACCTGCTCTCTTGAAGATGATGCCCACTCTTGGTGGAATTTATATACCCAATCAGTGGGTGCTGACATTGCCTACCAACTCACTTGGGAGGAATTGAAGGCAAAACTCACTGCCAAATACTGCTCTATCTCCAAACTCCAAAAGCTAGATGAGGAGTTCTGGAACTTAAAGGTTCAGGGTGGTGATATCGATGGTTATACCACCAGGTTTCAACAACTAGCTGCCCTCCGCCCAGCTATGGTGAGCACTGAACCTGATAAAATCAGGAAGTACGTCCTTGGTCTCCCTGACCCTGTTCGGGGACACGTCATCTCTTCAAAACCAACCACCATTGACGGTGCGATCCTATTGGCCCAAGACTTGATGTCAATGAGCCAAGATTCTGAACCACCCACTTCATCCTCTCACAACAACAAACGTAAGTGGTCTGACTACCACAACAACCACACAAACCAACAAAACAAGAAACCCGACACCATCAAAGCCTACAACACCACCACCGATATCACAAGGGGTTGCACTGGGAGCAAACCATATTGTCCCAAGTGCAGCCGACACCATGAGGGTTCCTGTGGTCCCTTTTGCAACAACTGCAAGAGGTACGGCCACCTCACCAAAGACTGTCGCTCTCCCGCCAACAACAATTCCAACAACAACACCAGACCACCCAAGGTATGCTTTGAGTGTGGAAAACCTGGGCATTTCAGGGACTCGTGCCCAAAACTGAAGAACAACAACAACAACAACCGCAACAGCAACAACAACAACAACACCCGAAGCAGAGCTTTCGTCATCAAATCTGGGGACGCCCGCCAAGACCCGAATGTGGTCTCGGGTATGTTCCTCCTCAACAACTTAACTGCTTCTGTTCTATTTGATACTGGTGCTGATAGAAGCTTTATCTCCGATGATTTCTGCCCATTACTTGACATCACTCCTGTTGCCTTAGATGTTAAGTACACTGTAGAGCTAGCAAATGGAAAACTTGTAGAAACCACCAGTGTGATACCTAATTGCACTTTAAACCTAGCTGACGAAACCTTTTCGATCGACCTTATACCCATTGAAATCGGAAGTTTCGACGTCATTATTGGAATGGACTGGTTGTCCAAACATCGAGCTGAAATCGTTTGTCATGATAAGATAGTCCGTATTCCACTCGCCGTCGGTGGAACCTTGATCATACAGGGGGAGACCGGTGGGACTGGACTCAATATAATCTCCTGCTTAAAAACCCGAAAATTTCTGAGAAAGGGTTACCCTGCCATACTCGCACACATTACAGAGAAGAAGTCGGAGGAGAAGCGACTTGAGGATGTGCCAATTGTTAGAGACTTTCCCGAAGTCTTTCCGGAAGAACTACCTGGTCTACCTCCGCCTAGACAGGTTGAGTTCTCAATCGATCTCGTGCCGGGTGCCGCACCGGTGGCCCGCGCACCATACCGTTTAGCCCCATCCGAACTTCAGGAGTTGTCCTCTCAGTTACAGGAACTTCTGGATCGAGGATTCATTAGACCGAGTTCTTCACCTTGGGGAGCTCCGGTCTTATTTGTTAAAAAGAAGGACGGTTCATTCCGAATGTGCATCGACTACCGAGAGTTGAACAAATTGACCGTCAAAAACCGATACCCACTTCCTCGCATTGATGATCTATTCGACCAACTTCAGGGTTCAAGTTTCTACTCAAAAATCGACCTGCGATCAGGTTATCATCAGTTACGAGTTCGCGACGCCGATATTCCAAAAACTGCTTTCAGAACTCGTTACGGGCACTACGAATTCCAAGTGATGCCCTTTGGTCTAACCAACGCACCGGCTGTATTCATGGATCTCATGAACCGGGTGTGCAAACCTTACCTCGATAAGTTTGTCATTGTCTTTATCGATGACATACTCATTTACTCGCGCAACGAGCAAGAACATGCGCAACACCTTAAGACCATCCTTGAACTACTTAGACATGAGGAGCTTTACGCTAAATTCTGTAAGTGTGAGTTCTGGATTCAAACCGTTCAATTTCTTGGTCACGTGATCGACAGTCAGGGAATTCACGTTGACCCATCAAAGATCGAGGCAATCAAAGACTGGCAAGCACCCACCTCTGCAACCGAAGTACGACAATTCTTGGGTCTTGCTGGGTATTATCGACGATTTATAGAAAATTTCTCCAAAATAGCTCAACCACTCACGGTACTGGCTCAGAAGGACAAAAGGTTCGATTGGACCGAAAAACAAGAGTCAGCGTTCCAACTCTTGAAACAAAAGCTTTGCAGTGCTCCAATTCTATCCTTACCCGAAGGCACCGATGACTTCGTGGTATACTGCGATGCTTCTCACCAAGGTCTTGGTTGCGTGCTGATGCAACGAGACAAAGTCATTGCTTATGCCTCACGACAGCTAAAAATTCACGAAAAGAACTACACCACTCATGATCTCGAACTTAGAGCCGTCGTCTTTGCTCTCAAAATCTGGAGACATTATCTCTACGGCACTAAGTGCACCATCTTTACCGATCATAAAAGTCTCCAACATATCTTCGATCAGAAGGATCTCAATATGAGGCAACGTCGATGGGTCGAGTTGATTACCGATTACGATTGCGAGATCAAGTACCATCCAGGGAAGGCTAATGTTGTAGCCGATGCCCTCAGTCGAAAGGAACGATTAAAACCCCTTCGAGTCCGAGCCCTCAGTATGACCATTCATAACGATCTTACCATTCAAATTCATACCACTCAGATCGAAGCCCTGAAATCTGAAAACATCAAAAATGAAGCCTTGCGGGGCATTGACAAACAATTTGAAATCAAACCTAACGGGATTAGGTATTTCTCAAACCGAATCTGGTTGCCTAGTTTCGGGAACCTAAGAGACTTGGTGATGGACGAGGCTCACAAGTCTAAATATTCTATTCATCCGGGATCCGATAAGATGTACCACGGCATCAAGGAATTTTATTGGTGGCCAAACATGAAAGCCGAAATCGCCACTTATGTCAGCAAGTGTCTTACTTGCTCGAAAGTCAAAACCGAACATCAGAAACCTCCTGGTTTGCTCCAACAACCTGAAATCCCTGAATGGAAATGGGATCAAATTGCCATGGATTTCATAACCAAACTACCCAACTCGTCGAGCAGTTGCGATACCATTTGGGTGATCGTCGATCGTCTCACCTAATCTGCTCATTTCCTGGCAATCAAAGAAAACGATAAAATGGAACGCCTTACACAAATCTACATCAAGGAAATCGTTTCTCATCACGGTGTTCCAATCTCAATCATCTCTGAAAGAGATGCCCGTTTCACTTCTCACTTTTGGCAATCACTTCAGAAAGCTATGGGTACCCGTCTCGATATGAGTACCGCGTACCATCCTCAAACCGATGGCCAAAGTGAACGAACCATTCAAACACTGGAAGACATGCTACGAGCCTGCGTAGTTGATTTCGGTACAAACTGGGAAAGACATCTACCGTTGTGCGAATTTTCGTACAATAACAGTTATCATGCCAGCATTAAGGCTGCACCTTTTGAGGCACTGTACGGTCGTAAGTGCCGATCACCGATCTGTTGGACTGAGGTGGGAGATAGTCAACTCACTGGTCCTGAACTCATTCACGCCACCACTGAGAAAATTGTGGAAATCCAAAACAGACTCAAAGCCGCACGTGATCGTCAGAAAAGTTATGCTGACGTGAGACGCAAACCACTCGAGTTCCAAGTTGGGGATCGAGTTCTCTTAAATGTATCGCCTTGGAAAGGCGTCATCCGTTTTGGCAAACGCGGGAAATTAAATCCCAGATACATCGGGCCTTTTGAGATCCTCGAACGGATTGGCCCCGTAGCTTATCGATTGCAGCTGCCATCCGAACTCAGCAGCGTGCACCCTACTTTTCATATTTCAAATTTGAAGAAGTGTCTGTCTGATGAGACACTTATTATTCCATTAGATGAAATTCGTGTTGACGATAAACTTCATTTCGTTGAGGAACCCGCTGAAATTATGGACCGTGAGGTCAAACAACTGAAACAAAGTCGTATTCCCATCGTCAAGGTCAGATGGAATTCGCGGCGTGGTCCGGAATTCACCTGGGAACGGGAAGACCAAATGCGACTCAAATATCCTCAACTTTTCACTGATTCTACATCAAACACGACTTCGAACTAAATTTCGGGACGAAATTCTTCTAACAGGGGGAGAATGTAACACCCGCCAAATTAGGACTTGTAATTAGTGCCTAATTATACGTTAATAGATGTAATTAGTTCTGTGTTAGGCTAATTAATGTATCGAATTATATATATTGTTGAATATATACGAAAATGCGATTTGGTTAAATCGTACGCAATTTAAATCGAATGCATTTCGATTCAATTTAATACGGACGTTGGTGACCAATTTTATTAAATAACGCTTTTATGTCAAATATATTATTATGATAATATTTCGTATTCATTCGTATCGTACAAACAGAACTTACACAATATAAAATATTAAAACGCGCAACTAAATAAACAAACTTACATTTTATAACTCAAATATAAATTAAATTGCAAAATATTTAAATAAAATATCGCGTGATAATTTGTATTTAAAACGTACCATTCAAAATGTAAAATAATTAATTAACGTTTAAACGACGGAGTAAACGAACACCGCACGGAACACGAACGCGGGACGAAAATGGGGCTCCAAAACCCCACTCCCCTCCCACTTTCTTCTCACTTTCTCTTTTTCCCCTCTCTCCTCTCTTTCTTTTTTCTCTCAAACAAATCACCACCAACATCACACTAAATCGCCAAAAACTAGCATCAAACGACTTCGGATCTTCAAGATTTTTAGAGATTCGCGACCACCACGCAACGATCTATCTTTCTATCTTTCCGAAATTTCATTTCGGCGATTTGTAAGTTTCCGACACAACTCCGAAAACTCTCGTTTCTAAGTATTATCACTTGCTAGTTGTTTGTATAACCTTGTAATGTCCAAATATGGGTTGGGTAAAAGTTTTGGACCGAAAGGAAACCGAAAAACTCGTTTTCGACACATTTTCCGGCCAACAGACCGCTACGTCGCAGTTGGCCCAGAATTTATGCGACGTCAGCTTCAACGTCGCAAAACCCCTCGTAACGTCGCATAGTGCGACGTCAGTCACAACGTCGCACGAATCCTCGACGTCGCATATAGCGACGCATCCTATTACGTCGCATTGACTTGTAAATGTCGCACATAGCGACGCAGACCTTAACGTCGCCAATTTAACCTACGTCGCATTAGCGACGCAGCACCCTACGTCGCATTAAATTGCGAAACGTCGCCTTTAGCGACGTCATGCTCAACGTCGCAATCCTACCTGCGACGTCGCACCCAACGTCGCACAAACCAAAACCTCAAAAACACAGATTTTTACTAAGTGTCGAGACTCGAAAATTATCACTCGATTTTACCCAAATTCAGATCCCAGATGCGTTTTTCGTCAAAGCAATATAGTAGGAATAAAAATTTTCCAAGCTGACCTGGCAGCTCGACCCCAGCCAGGGGCTCTGCCCCCGGACCCCCGTACTTAGATTTCGTAACGGCTTCTAAAACACAATCAAAACACATTTTTCAAGTAAAACGACACGAAATCAAAATAATAATAGTTGAGATTATTATTACAAATCCGTCACCAACGGGCCGTACACTTTTCAAATACTCAAACTTATCAACCAAATAGTGGAAATTTGGACATTATAGTTGAACGAACAACTACAAGGGTGATCTGTTGAGATACCCAAATCATGATTATAACCATCCCGTGTCGTGGACACCCTCAGGTTACAAGTCTTTGGACTTCGATATTCGGCTAATCAACTTACGTTTGTTTAAACGCTTTCAGACTCAGGTGAGTCTCATAGCCCCTCTTTTTACTGTTTTACTCAGGGGTGTGATATACTGCTCAAACTTTTAACATGTGAACGCAAGTACCAACTTTTCATATACTACATGAGTTTTTCGAAACTAATCATTTAAAGTCCTCCGTCAGCATAGTTGTTAATACGTTGTAGCGTGAATATTAGTATATGGTACCATATAGGATTGACCCTCCTCGTCCGGGTTAGCAAGCACTAACCGGGTAAACGGACGTACTAATATTTGGGAAGACGAATGTGGATTAGGCATTCGTGGAGGCACCTCGCCCAGAATTCTCTATAGGGGACCCGGCCCTCGAGTTAAGCTCAACTATGTGCTCATGGCTGTATACACGATGATTATCATTTAATTGCTGGATGCAATTCATTATTTAATTGCTGGATGCAATTCATTATTTAATTGCTGGATGCAATTCATTATTTAAATCTTGCGGTTCATACGATATTACTTGATTTCAAACCTGTGAGCTCACCAGCTTTATAGCTGACCTTTTAGTATATATCGCAGGTACCCAGCAGTAGGATGTTTCTGCTTCAGGATTTAGCTCGAGTCAGCATACAGACGATTGAGATTTTCTTGCATTAGTATATTTTGTATAAGTACTTATGTACTGAAATCTCATTTTATTTAACTCGAGCTATGTAAAGCTTTAAATGTTGTAAACATTTCAGTTATCAATTTATTTTGTTAAAACGACGCATATAGAGTCGTTTGCTATTTATCTTTGTGCTTTGTTATTGATTAGTAACACCCAAATCAAGCTTCCGCAAATCATCAAATTTGGGGGTGTTACACTAGGGCATCTGGTTCTACATCTAGGGTTCAGAGTGTTGTTGACTGGACTACACCAGTGACTCCACTTTCTCAGTATTGGACTTTTCATGCACTTCAGGTCAGACATGCTCATGACATCAATGTAGCACGTAAGTTTGGATTGCCGATACCAGAGCCACTGATGTACAGATGTGAGACACCACCAGCAGTCTTTCCCATTCCACCAGTCACCACCACTATTCCACCATACACCATGCCCACCACATTTCACCACGAGCCGGTATACTCTGTACACACCTCAGCTGCTCCATCCACTTCACGACAGCCACCCTCAGCTACCCATGTCTTGTCTCCGACTTATGAGATCCCGAGACCTGATAACCCACATGTCTATCGCCCAGCTATGACCACCACTAGTGCTCAGGGCCTCACACTCTCATGACTCTCTTGGATGTCAAACCTCGAGCCTATCCCTGACTCTGAGATCCCAAATGAGAGCGACATTAGGAGAGGATACCAGATATTACTTGAGGAGACACACATGACACAGCAGTATTTGCGGGAGTGGGGATTTGACAGCACAGAGGACTTGCCTATCCATGTTATGCAGGCCATCCTCAGACAGCACAGAGTTATTGTATCAGAGTCGGTTTCTGGGAAAGCTGCTAGCTGGGAGCACTCAGCTGCTGGCATGCCTCCGTCCACTTCTGCTATTGATCCTCGTGTGACTGATCAGGGGTCTCCTCGTCCTTAGACTTATTTTTCATCTCCAGTACTTTATCATTATTATTACTATTGGTCTGTATTAACACTAACTATTTGGGATGATTTGTGAACTTGTTTACTTTTTGGAACCATCCATCCAGCTTGCTACTCAGCTGGATGATCTATCGATCTATCTTTATTATTATGCTTACGTTTTCTTTGTTTATTTTAGTAGAATAAAATGTGGTTGAATTGATTGTTGAGAATGATAGGAACAATTCACGACTAGATGACGCGAACTAAAAATGGACGGCTGTTCTTAGACGAAAACATGCTGGAATCCCTAGCAAGCAAAAACATCTTCTTCAGCCAAATCAGTTTCATCTTGTGAATCCATGAGGGGAGTTTTTATTCTTTTCCGTTGTCTTCCTGAAATATTCATACCATATCCTTTATGCCTAATCTCTAAGTGTGGGATTTTTTTTAATTCCACCATCTTAAAAACACAATAAAGTGAGCATTTCCTATAATCAAACTTTAAGTGTGGGATCCCCCAAAAGATCCGCGCCTTAGTAGTGAACATTAGGGACAATGTTCCTTTAAGTGTAGGATACACGGTATGTTGTACCGTAAAGTTTTCTGACCTTTTGTCCTCTAAAGATAACTTGTAACTCGTTTTCTGCTCAATTTTTTCAAATTTTTTTTTTTTCGAAAACTCGACTGATTTATCAGTCAACTTTTGAAAATTCTTTGATCTATTGGTAAGAATAATACTTTTTAAGGATAATCACTTTTTCAGAATAAATAAATTACTTTGGAAAGTACGATAAGGCAGAATAAGAATCCTTTAAAAATGAAATGGTCATCTTCGAAGCATCGCATGACTTGGTGCATACACCCTATATTGTTGTGTGAGGAACTTGAGCCTTTAATAAGCATTAATTTTTAATGCTTCACCATTCATTTCTGTGTGTGTGCCGATGCATGCGTCTTAGAATTAGAACTTGTTCCTGGTATACGCTTCAAGACCATACCAAAGAGTACCGTACGCGGTATAGGTGCAATTAGAGGATCTTGGCATTTATTAGGATTAAACCCATTTTTCTCATATCTCTTCAAGCCTAACCCTCCGATACTCAATTTTAGTATCGATGATCCGCTTAGTACACCATGTTGAGCCTTAACCTTTTTCATTTCTTAAAAACCCAAATATTTTAAAACCCATTCCGTTCCCTACCCACCAAAACCTTATCTTAGAGTTTTTAAATTTTTGAAAAATGCTATTTAGATATTCTTTTTGCTTTCACTCCAAAAATCACAAAATTCGTGTTTTACTCAAAACTTCTCGTGTGCGTTTCAGCAATTAAATCTCCAAAGATCGAGAATCTTGCGGTGCGAAAAACTGGCACCAAGTAAAATTCAAAAATCGAAAAGTGTGAAAAATGAAAAAATTGAAAGGACCTCAAAAAGGTAAAAATTCCTTAGAAATTCCTTGGCAAAGAAATTCTAAGCCAAAAATATATATATCTAAATAAAGCTAAGTGCTTCAAAATCTCCCGAAAACTCTGATCTTCGAAAGATATAAATCCTCCAAGTGTTTTCAAAAAGATAGAAGTCAAAATAGCTATCTTCCTCCTTTCCGTTATCCGTTTCCGTTTTCATTAAAAAGCATATCTAAATAAAGTTTTTCATAATGTTTGAAAATTCCTGAGATAAGCATAACTTTTTTTTAAACTTTAAAAACAACCCTTTTCCATACCCATTTAACCCTCACCCGAACATTACAACCCAACAAAAAATGCCTTGGGATAATTAGCACCGTCCTCATTTGGAGTGGTGGAGATACGATTCTCGACCAAGCCTATGATGATAAGCGCTGCATGATTGGCTTTGAGCGATTTCGTTTGTTTAGAATGTTAGGAAACCCGATACACTTCTTGAGTGAATTGAGTGACCACCTGTAAGGATCGCCCAGTCATGTACTTCTACATCTCGAGAGTTGCAAAAGTATGCTAAAGGGCCAACCAGTTTAGTTTTAAGATTTCTTATTCTACTGATGCTTACTTTTTAAATAATTTACTTATTTTGAGGAGTTGATGTCCTTAGGAAATATCTGTTCTCGTCAAATGGTCTATCTTCTCAAAACCTGGAGCAAAATGAGATACGGTTTGCTTGAGGACAAGCAAAGTCTAAGTGTGGGATATTTGATTTGACGTAAAAAGTCATGTTTTACGCACATCTTTTACCTCATATTTAGCACTTAATTAACAAAAACATGCCAATAAAGCTCACATTTACCACATTTTGTTAAAAAGGTCTAAACTTTATAAATATTTCAAAAACAAAGGTAAATGGACGAAAAACACACTTTAATAGGCATAATTCGTTCAACACGCTATTTTATCATAAAACTCCGATCTGGGACTTAATAAATATCTTAAAATGTAGGTCTGGAGAGTACGAACGCGTAGATATAAAGAACGCTGAAAACGGATCAAGAACGAAGAAGTTAGAGCCAAACGAGTACGATCCAGCACACAAGACTTACGATCCAGCACACAAGACCACGGACCAAGATCACACCACACCCCAAGGGCTGTATACCCCCTACAGGGGCCGTATACCCCCTCTACAGGGCCGTATACCCCCTGTTTGGGGTGGTATACCCCCTTCTAGGGGTGGTATACCCCCTCTACGGTGCCGGATACGCCCTATTTGCTACCGAATACGCCCTATTTGCTACCGAATACGCCCTATTTAGGGTGGTATACCCCCTTTACGGTGTCGAATTTCATAGCTAGGGGGTGTATTTCAGTGTTAAATTGGAGCGAGGGTGTTAAGTGTAAAATCGTATCTTGTATGCCTATAAATAGTGGCATCAACCTCCTCATTTTCACACCATCATCCATTCACAACACAATTCACTCTCACTTTCACACACACTTTCTCTTGTAATTTTATTTCTTAGTTAGTTTCTCTCTCTAGTTTCTCTCTCTAGCACTACTCTTAGGAGTTAGAGGAGAAATTAGAGGGTAGCTAGTAGATTAGAGGAGAGATAATCGTTGTAATAAAGGAGTATTGCTGTTCAAGCTGGTATTCAAGGATTGCAATTATTTTCTCTCTGTTACGCTGCTCTATTATCCGGTGATATCTATTCCTTCATACTGTTATTATGTCTGAGTTATCCATGCGTAATATTATGGTATGTGCTTAATTTGTTGCCATGTTTATTGAGTAGTGTAATATTGTGATTGTTGGAATGTAGATATTTAGGAGTAGGGATGATGTTAAATTAATTTTTAATTAAATATGTGATTGGAAATTGTTATGTTATGTATCGGGTTAAACTTTTCAAGTGGTAGATCTAAACCACCATATACACCCTTTCCAAGCTTTCACGTGGCTATTACTTTAGTATTAGGACTTGATCAACCCTAGTATCGGTAGATAGTTATCTGTGTTATCGTTGAAGCTGTGGACATGCTGTAAAACGGCCCAGTACTTAGTATAGCACAGGAAACACCTCTGGTGGAGTACAAATGCGTGGAAGCTACGGACCGGTCGTAAGCATATGACATCGTGGATACCTGGAAGTCACCCTTCCTGAACATGGTCTAGGTATATACAAAGCTGTGGAACTGCTGAAAAATGTAGTATACACCTTGAAACAAACCTAGGGATGAACGTTTGATCGCAAAGGAGGGTCTACACCTTGACGGAAGTACTTGTGCTCCTCAACTAAGTTTAAGGGATCTGGAAAAGAAAGCAAACATTCAACTGTAGTGTAAGATGCTTAAACCCCCTTATCCAACATAACCTACAGTTTAACATACAATAGCAAGCAATTAGTACAAACCTTAATAAAATCAATTAGAACTAGGTGTTAAGAACGGTCAGAAATTAAATATCGGTCTGTTACTGTTGAGTCACTGGTCGCTGACCATGTTAAGTCACTGGTCGCTGACCTACTCAACGTAACACTACTCGATGAAGAAATGAATTGTATCAAAGCTGCTGTTGCTGAAGATTGGTTTCGCTTATCGTCATTCATTTTGTTTGATATACTGAGGAAGATTTAAAGCTCAACTTGGTGTGTCGCTGATCAACGTCAGCGAGAGCTTTACTTCTTCAAATCAATAAAGGCAAAAGTCACTGCCAAAATAACAGCTAGTCACTGAAGATCTTTAGTTCAAGTCATTCTACAAGAGCATGTTAGCTCGCAGTGAGTGAGGAGGATTACTACATCTTCAGGGACTATTCAATAAAGCCTCTCAATCATCAAGTACTAAAAGTACTGTACTTATCTATACATCAGCAAGAGTGTTCCAAGTTTAAAGTATGTCCGAAAGATTATGTGGTATCAAGTGATTGGTTTTAAAGTAACGAGATATTTGCGGTAACAGAATTGGGACCCGCTGAATGTCGGTTCATAAGAGATCAAGCCAATCAAGCAGCGACATGTGTCATTCCAAGATCCTATTTTGTAGGCAATATTTTAGGAACTCTTGTAGTATAGATACTATGTCGCTGTTGAATCAGCATCTCGAATCTATGCGACACAACCATTGTGTCGTATAGATATTGTGTCGCACTTTTATGCGACACAACCCTTGTGTCGCATGACGTGTCCTTGTGTCGCATATAGTGTCGCAAAACACAGCAGATTTACAATTTAATTCCATACTAAGTGTTAGACATTTGGGACTTCAAACGATTAAACAATATAACTTCTAAGGGACATTGAAACATGTTTTTCAAGCATAACACTTCAAACAAATATAGATATGTCGAGATTATTATTTCAACTAAACCACCAACGGGCCGTACGCGTTTTCAAAACATACTTCAAGATCAAACAAGTCGTTGTAACTTGTAACAGAACAATTAACCAACCAAATCGTAGTAATTTGGACATATATAGTTGTATAACAACTACAAGGGTAGTCTTTCGAGATACCGGTACAATTAATAACAATCAAGCGTCGTGAACACATTCAGGTTTCAAGTCCTTGGACATCCATTCACAACTAATTACTTCAAGTTTATTAAATTAAACACTTCAAGACTCAGGTGAGTTTCATGGCCCCATTTTCACTACTTTATCAGGGGTGTGATATTACTGCTCTTTTTGGTTTTACAAGTAGAATGCAAGTACCAACCTTCAAATACTACATGAGTTTCAAGCTAATCAAATTTAAAGTCCTCTATAGCATAGTCTCTAATATTTTAGCGTGAATGTTAGTATATGATATCATATGGGATTGACAATCCTCATCCGGGTTAGCACGCACTAACCGGTCAAACGGATGTATTAGCATTTGGGAAGACGAGTGTGGATTAGACACTCGTAGGAGGCAAATCAGTTAGGTTTCCTTAACTGGACCTAGCGATAAAGTTAAGCTCAGACTATGTGCTCATGGATTGTATAACTTTTATTTTGCTTAATTGCATTTTAAATTCAATATAAATCTTGCGGTTCTAACAACTATACATTGACATACAAACCTGTGAGCTCACCAGCGTTTTCGCTGACCCATTTTAGTATGTATCACAGGTACCCAGCAGTAGGTTGGCTGCACAGGCAGGGACTATTAGCTCGAGTCAGCATTCGTACAACTAGAGATTTGATTGCATTATTATATTTTGTAAAAGTAATTATGCTATGTAATCTCTCAATTTCAGGACCCGAGCTAATGTAACATTATTTTGTTGTAAACGTTTACTTTATTAATACAAGTTTAAAATGACGCATATAGTGGTCGTTCATTATGTCTTATGTGCTTTGTATATTGATTAGTGACACCCAAATCGAGCTTCCGCGAACCATTAAATTTTGGGGGTGTCACAGATTGGTATCAGAGCCTAAGGTTATAGTGAACTAGGTTGCATTTAGTGGGCCTAGACTATGACCGTTAGGCAGTATTCCCTATTAGGTATAACCAGTTCAGAGATTACAGCATACGAATTTAATTTAACATAGCTTGATTAACTATGTACAATTAAATAAAGATGATGTAAGATCTGAAGGAAGTTATGGCTGAACAGGATACACTAGTTGACTCTGACCTCGAGAGAACCGGGACTCAAAACAAGTATGTGTTAGACACCCAAGGCTACTATGTGTTACATACTTATATATATACATAGGTAGACCTCACTCTTTTCACACTTTGTCTCAGAATGGCAAACACATCACGCAATTCGTCACGCTCTCATCCGCAAGAATCTCGAAACCCGCGAATGGCAAGGAGGACCACTAGGTCACCTCGAAGCAACCCCTATCCGGTTCATAAATCTCAAAACTCGGCACATCTCACAGTGCTAGTGTTGGCTACCCAACTCCGCCGTCAGGAGCAAAGGCTCGAAAATCTCGAACGGGAACAACACCGAATGACCTACCTGCTTCGCCAAGCTCTTGACCGCATATCACAACTCCAGCGAGAACAAGAAGATACCAGCCTCTCTATAAGCATAATTCAAGATTCAATGACCGCTGAATTAGGTGCGGATGAACTCGTAAGAAACCGATTAAAGGAATGTGAACAGCGTTCACAGGAGACTGAGGATCACTCTCGAGCACTAGTGCAACGACTGGCCTTGGTTGAAGACAACGCCAGGCAAACCAACAGACTTGCAGAAACAGTGGACCGCCTTGTCGTACTGATGGAGCGGATTAATCTGCATCAAGATTAGATCAGTCTGTAACTTGTAACCAGTTAACTACTTTATTAGGGTCTATGTAATTCAACGGGATGTAACAATTCCCGGCGCTTTTGTAAAACATCTAAGTCTGTAACTTTTGAAACTTGTGATTCAAAATCGTCTGTAATCATTTGGCTTCGAAATATCAATTGACGATTTCTATTAATTATCTCACGTTATTGATTTTTACCTTGAGATGTTGTATATTACCATCTTATATATGTACATCTGTGGGGATATATCATGAATTTTGGACTAGTATCTTACTTCCTTTCCTTGTTCTTTCTTACTCAGCATCATGCCTCCTCGCCGACAAATCACCCTTAGTGAAGCTGAGATCGCGGGACTGATTGCCCGCAGTGTGACCCAAGCCTTGGCTGCCCGAACACCACCACCCAGTAGCGAGGACACAGCTACCAATGCTCCACCACCCAGACCCTGCTCCTATAAGGACTTTCTGAGCTGCAAACCACTATACTTCAAGGGCACGGAAGGTGCTATTGGTTTGAGCTGATGGATAGAACGCATAGAATCTGTTTTCAGCCTCTGCAACTGCACCGAGGAAAACAAGGTAAAGTTCGCCGCCTACACTTTTCAGGAAGGCGCTCTTACATGGTGGAACGCCCATACCAACTCTGTGGGTATTGAGATAGCTAATCAACTACCTTGGGCCGAGTTGAAGAACAAAATGAAGGAGAAGTATTGTCCCGAGGAAGAGATACACCGATTAGAAGAGGAGTTCTGGCAACTTGCTGTGCAGGGGACCGATATTGAGGGATACACCATCAAGTTCCAGCAATACGCGTCCATGTGCCCTAGCCTGGTGGAACCAGAGAAAAAGGGAGTTAAGAAATACATCCGCGGCCTTCCCGAGAGCATCCAGGGAAGTGTCGCCTCATCACAACCAGCCACCACTGAAAGTGCTATCAGGCTAGCACACGAGCTCATGGCACTAGTGGTCAGCCGTGAGAAATCCAACAACAACAAACGCAAATCCACCGAACCACACTGCAGCAACCAAAATAAGAGGTCCAACGCCACCCAAGCTTACAACACCAACACCGAACCCAAACGCACCTACACTGGGGACAGACCATATTGTTCCAAGTGTAACTATCACCACCATGGCCCTTGCAAATCTCCTTGCAACAACTGCAGGAAGTACGGGCATTCGTCCAAAGACTACCGAGCCCCTAAATCACAAAACAACAACCAACAACCCAAAACCTGTTACGAATGTGGGGAAAAAGGACATTTCAGGGATGCATGTCCCAAACTGAAGAACCAGAGCAACAACAACAACAATAACCGCAACAGCAACAACAACAACACACGAAGTAGGGCCTTCGTCATCAACTCCGGGGACGCCCGCCAAGACCCGAATGTGGTCACGGGTATGTTCCTCCTCAACAACTTAACCGCTTCAATCCTGTTTGATACCGGTGCTGATAGGAGTTTTATTTCTGATGAGTTTTGCCCACTACTTGACATTACCCCAGTTGCCTTAGATGTTAAGTACACTGTAGAGCTTGCAAACGGTAAACTTATGGAAACCAAGAGTGTGATCCCTAATTGCACTTTAAATCTAGCCGACGAAATTTTCTCAATAGATCTCATGCCTGTTAAGATAGGAAGTTTCGATGTCATTGTTGGAATGGACTGGTTGTCCAAGCATCGGGCTGAAATTATCTGTGGTGACAAAGTTATTCGTATACGTCTCGCCACCGGTGGAACTTTAATCATACAGGGGGAGACCGGCGGGACGAGACTCAATATCATGTCTTGCTTGAAAACCCGTAAATTTCTGAAAAAGGGTTATCCAGCAATCCTCGCGCACATCATGGAGAAAAATTCGGAGGAGAAGCGACTGGAGGATGTACCAATTGTCCAAGACTTTCCTGAAGTCTTTCCCGAAGAACTGCCTGGTCTACCACCACCAAGACAGGTTGAGTTCTCAATTGATCTCGTACCGGGTGCTGCGCCGGTGGCACGAGCACCATATCGTTTAGCTCAATCCAAACTTCAGGAGTTGTCTGCCCAACTACAGGAACTTCTAGAAAGAGGATTCATTAGGCCGAGTTCTTCACCTTGGGGAGCTCCGGTCCTATTTGTCAAAAAGAAAGACGGCACTTTTCGAATGTGTATCGACTATCGAGAGATGAACAAGTTGACCATCAAGAACCGATACCCATTACCTCGAATCGATGATTTGTTCGACCAACTTCAAGGATCGAGTTGTTATTCAAAGATTGATCTCCGATCCGGATATCACCAATTGCGTGTTCGCGATGCCGACATTCCAAAAACCGCTTTCCGAACTCGCTATGGGCATTACGAATTCCAAGTGATGCCATTCGGCCTAACCAATGCACCGGCTGTATCCATGGACCTTATGAATCGGGTGTGTAAACCTTACCTTGACAAGTTTGTCATTGTCTTCATCGATGACATCCTCATATATTCACGAAGCGAACAAGAACACGCGCAACACCTCAAAACCATCCTAGAGCTACTTAGACACGAAGAGCTGTATGCTAAATTTTCTAAGTGAGAGTTCTGGATAAAAACCGTTCAATTCCTTGGACATGTCATTGATAGTCAAGGAATTCATGTTGATCCGTCAAAAATCGAGGCTATCAAAGACTGGCAATCGCCAACCACTCCGACCGAAGTACGGCAGTTTTTGGGACTGGCCGGGTACTACCGGCGATTCATTGAAAATTTCTCCAAGATAGCCTTACCACTCACGACTCTGACCCAGAAAGACAAAAAGTTTGACTGGACTGATAAACAAGAGTCGGCATTCCAACTATTAAAACAAAAGCTTTGCAGTGCTCATATTCTATCATTACCCGAGGGCACCGATGACTTCGTGGTATACTGCGATGCTTCTCATCAAGGTCTCGGTTGCGTGCTTATGCAACGAGACAGAGTCATAGCTTATGCTTCACGACAGCTCAAGATTCATGAAAAGAATTACACCACCCACGACCTCGAGTTAGGAGTCGTCACTTTTGCCCTCAAAATTTGGAGACATTACCTCTATGGCACTAGGTGCACAATCTTTACAGACCACAAAAGTCTCCAACACATATTCGATCAGAAGGATCTCAACATGAGGCAACGTCGATGGGTCGAGTTGCTTACCGATTACGACTGTGAACTCAGATATCATCCAGGCAAAGCAAATGTTGTTGCTGATGCCCTCAGTCGGAAAGAGCGATTGAAACCACTGCGGGTCCGAGCCCTCAGTATGACCATTCACAACAATTTAAACGTTCAAATTCTCACTGCTCAACTCGAAGCCTTGAAACCCGAAAATGTCAAAGATGAAGCCTTGCGGGGCATGGATAAACAATTCGAAATCAAACCTAACGGGATTAGGTATTTCTCAAACCGAATCTGGTTGCCTAAATTTGGGAACCTACGAGACTTGGTAATGGATGAAGCTCATAAGTCCAAATATTCTATCCATCCGGGATCTGATAAAATGTATCACGGTATCAAGGACTTCTACTGGTGGCCGAGTATGAAAGCTGAAATCGCCACCTATGTCAGCAAGTGCCTTACTTGCTCCAAGGTCAAAATCGAATATCAAAAACCTTCTGGTTTACTTCAACAACCCAGTCTTCCTGAATGGAAATGGGAACAAATCGCCATGGACTTCATAACCAAACTACCCAAGTCATCGAACGGTTGCGATACCATTTGGGTGATCGTGGATCGTCTCACTAAGTCTGCTCACTTCCTGGCAATCAAGGAATCCGATAAAATGGAACGCCTCACCAGAATCTATCTGAAGGAAATCGTGACCAAACACGGTGTTCCAATCTCAATTGTCTCCGATAGGGATAGTCGTTTCACTTCACAATTTTGGCAATCACTTCAAAAATCCCTGGGTACTAGACTTGATATGAGTACCGCATATCATCCTCAAACCGACGGCCAAAGTGAACGAACAATTCAAACCCTAGAAGACATGCTACGGGCCTGCGTAGTAGACTTCGGTGTAAACTGGGAAAAACACCTACTATTGTGCGAGTTCTCGTACAACAACAGTTATCATACCAGCATTAAGGCTGCACCCTTCGAGGCACTATACGGTCGTAAGTGCCGGTCACCTATCTGTTGGACCGAAGTTGGGGATAGCCAACTCACAGGTCCAGAAATCATTCACGAGACGACCGAGAGAATCGTCGAAATTCAAAACAAGCTCAAGGCCGCGCGTGATCGTCAGAAAAGTTATGCTGACGTGAGACGCAAACCACTCGAGTTCCAAGTTGGGGATCGAGTACTACTTAAAGTATCGCCTTGGAAAGGCGTAATCCGATTTGGCAAACGAGGGAAGTTAAATCCCAGATACATTGGACCATTCGAGATCCTCGAAAGGATTGGTCCAGTGGCATATCGATTGCAGCTGCTATCCGAACTCAGCAGCGTGCATCCCACTTTTCATGTTTCAAATCAGAAGAAGTGTGTGACAACCGTAAAAATTAGGACTAGTTTTTAGTTCCTAATCATTTAGAAATATGTGTAATTATTTCTATGTATTAGGCTAATTGTATGTATCAATATATATTGTTGAATATATATCAGTACGCGATTATATTAATCGTGCATTTTTAATCGACCGAATTCCGATTTATCTATACGGCGTTGGTGAAAACAAGTATTAAGTAATATAGAATTTTTATTTAATACAACTCATTATTTATTACACATTATTTCGATAATATTTCAAAAGTATTTCATATCGTATAAATAACGTCTACGCGACCAAAAATACGTGAAACGCATGCAACAATCGAAATAAACTAAAGTTATATTTTATAACACATTAATAAGTATTTTGATAAAATACTTCAACTCAAAATATCTAAAGTTCATTCGTTATTTAAAAACATACGTATGATATATAACGTCTAAATTATACGTTTAAACGATCGAGTAAACAAATACGGGTGTAACATCAATAATTGGAGACAAAGTGTAACAAAAATCCACCTCCTTTGACCTTAAGAAAAATCAGGCCAAACATGATCCACATTTTGTGGATCATGCTTTTGACTAACACATACCTACATACATTATTGCATCAATTTGTTCCTTCACTTTTTCACCACATCTCTCTCCCTAACTCGTCTCTCTCTCTCTCTCTCTAAAACAACCAAAACCGCCACCTTAAACCACCAAGAACTACCATCAAAACACCTCCATTTGCAAAACGGCTAGGAGCTAAACGAGCACCACGCGATCCTCTACGACTCTATCTTTTCGGTTTTCAAAACCGACCCTTGTAAGTTAACGACACCTTAAAACTACTTTAATACATTTATTTACTTGTTTTGTAGCTCATCAAACTATAAAATGTCCAAATCAAAACTTGAAACTCGTTTTACAAACTCAAAAATGGTAACAGTTTCTGTCTTCGGAAACTATAACCTTCGGCAGAAACTATAACCTTCGGCAGAAACTATAACCTTCGGCAGAAACTATAACCTTCGGCAGAAACCTTAACCTTCGGTAGAAACTATTCGGCAGAAACCATAACTTTCGGCAGAAACCTATAACTAGCAGTTTTAACTATAACAATTTAAATACGATACAACAATCAAAGTATAATAATAATAGTTGAGATTATTATTACCAAAAACTCACCAACGGGTCGTACACATCTTTCAAAAAACTCAAATCTAATCAGTTAAACCAAATCATTTGGACATTACTAGTTGGATGAACAACTAGCATAGATGATATGATAAGACATCTAATCATTTAAAACCTTGCGCGTTTAGGACGCCCGACAGGTTTCAGTCGTTGGAAACGACATCATTCTTTGTATACCATCATTGTTGCTTGACAGCATCTCATCAGACTCAGGTGAGTCTCATAGCCCCTTTTTAAATACTTTTACCTAGGGGTGTGATTTCATTGCTCTGTTTTGTTTTACAATATGAACGCAAGTACCATCAAATCAAATACTACATGAGTTATTTTCACTAATCATTTTAAAGCCCTCCATCAGCATAGTTTGGTAATACGTAGTAGCGTGAATATTAGTATATGGTACCATATAGGTTTGACCAGCCTCATCCGGGTTAGCAAGCACTAACTAGTAAAACGGATGTATTAATATTTGTGTAGACGAGTGTTGATTAGGCACTCGTAGGAGGCACCTCGATCAGGATACCTTAAATGTGGACCTGACATCTCGAGTTAAGCTCAGACTATGTGCTCATGGCTGTATAACTTTTATTTTGCTTAATTGCATTTTAAATTCAATTATCATTAAATCTTGCGGTTCATACAAATATGTGTTGACATACAAACCTGTGAGCTCACCAGCGTTTTCGCTGACCCATTTTAGCATGTATCACAGGTGATCAGCAGCAGTAGGTCTGCCACTCAAGATGCCCATTAGCTCGAGTCACATTCAGACATCAAGAGATTGTCATGCATTACTATATTTTGTATAATTTAGTTATGCCATAGAATCTCTATCAATCGAACTCAGGAGCTTTTGTAAACTATGTTATAACAGTGTAAAACTTTTATAATATCAATGTATTTGTAAACGACGCATGTAGTGGTCGTTCATTATGTAATCTTGTGTGCTTTGTATATTGATTAGTCGCGCCCCGAACCGACCCGCTTCCGCATCATAATTTGGGGGTGCGACAGATTGGTATAGGAGACTAAGGTTATAGTGAACTAGGTTGCATTTAGTGGGCCTAGACTATGACCGTTAGGCAGTATTCCTTATTAGATATAACTGGTTCAGTGATTACACCATATGAGTTTAATTTAACATAGCTTAGCTAACTATGTACAATTAAATGAATACGATGTGAAAACTGAAAGGGGTTATGTTGAATAGGAATGCATTAGTTGACTCTGACCACGAGAGAAACCGTGACTAATACTTGATTAGTGTTAGACACACATTAGGCTATTATGTGATATAGGTGTATATACATACATAGGCCTCATTTATGTGCTACCTTATAGGCTATTATATATTGAAGATATATGATTAAGCCCCACTCGCGTATTATCTTCTAAGCTATTATATATATCGAATATATATAGATCACACACGATAATACACTCGTTGACATCTTCACTACCAAAGACGATGCGTATGAATTACTATCGTCTATCCTTTTATACGCACATAACATCTCACAACACAATTCCGCTGTACCATCGTATTTTCACGAGGAATATATCACTTCGTATTTCCTCTATCATTCTATATCCTTAGAATCACAAATGGAACTTATTGTCTGAAGGGCTATAGGCTCCATACGTAAAACCATATTCCACCTACTCGCAAACTCGCATCTAGTATGCAACTCTGTTGTTTGTCAAATGTGATTATCACTTGTGTAATTGTATATTACCCCATAAATATATATATGCATATGTGATGTATCATGTTTTGGTGCAAACAACTCATCCACTCTCTTTGCTTTTATCAGAATCATGCCGCCAAAGAAGACTGGTTTCAGTCAAGCTGAACTCAATGCTGCGGTTACTCGAGCTGTAGCCGAAGCCATGGCTGCTCAAGAAGCTCTAAGGAATGCAGAGACAGTCAATGCTACTCCTACTCCTGTTATCAAACCTTGTTCCTACAAGGATTTTCTTAGCTGCAAACCATTGTATTTCAAGGGCATGGAAGGTGCTATTGGCTTAATCCGATGGATTGAAAGAATGGAATCTGTCTTCAGTCTCTGTAACTGTACTGAAGATAGTAAGGTCAAGTTTGCTGCTTACACCTTTCAAGAAGGTGCACTAACGTGGTGGAACACCCACGCAAACTCTATTGGCGTCGAGATCGCAAACCGACTTCCTTGGCCTGAATTGAAGAAAAAGCTAAGGGAGAAGTACTGTCGCGAGGAAGAACTACACCGACTGGAAGTCGAGTTCTGGCATCTGGAGGTACAAGGGAACGATATTGCTGGGTACACCACCAAGTTCCAGCAATTCGCTCTATTGTGCCCAGGTTTAGTTGATACGGAAGGAAAAAGTATCAAGAAGTACATCCGTGGACTTCCAGAGAATATCCAGGGGAATGTCGCCTTAGCTCAACCAACCACTCTGGAAAGAGCTATCGAAATTGCTCATGAACTCATGGCCATGGTTGTCAGCCGTGAGACATCTGCTCCATCTTCTGGTAACAACAACAAGAGAAAGTGGTCTGGGAACACCACTCAAAATCAATCATCATCAAAGAGGTCTGAGTCTGATAAGACCCTCAACACTGGTTCTGGTTTCAACAAGGGTTACACTGGAAATAAACCCTACTGTTCAAAGTGTCGCCGTCATCATGATGGTCTTTGCAGCACACCTTGTGGAAAATGTCAAAGGTATGGACATTTGACCAAAGACTATAGGTCTACTACCGTCAACACCACCACCAGCCAACCAAAGTCCTGTTATGAGTGTGGAGAAACTGGGCACTTTAGGAATGATTGCCCAAAGCTGAAGAACAAGGGAAACAACACTGCGAAGGGAAGAGCTTTCGTTCTGAACTCAGGAGAGGCCCGTCAAGACCCGAATGTGGTCTCGGGTACGTTTCTTCCCAACAATCTTACTGCTTCTGTTCTGTTTGATTCTGGTGCTGATAGGAGCTTCATATCTGATGAGTTTAGTCAATTGCTTAACATTGCTCCTATTGCCTTAGATGCTAAGTACATTGTAGAATTAGCTAATGGCAAGTTAATTGAGGCTGACAGTGTAATACCAAATTGCACTTTAAATCTATCTGATGAAATCTTCTCTATTGACCTTATACCCGTTGAAATTGGAAGTTTCGACGTCATTATTGGAATGGATTGGTTATCCAAGCACCGAGCTGAAATTGTCTGCTATGACAAAATCGTCCGTATTCCTCTTGTCACCGATAGTACTCTAATCTTACAAGGGGAGACCGGTAGGACGAGACTGAATATCATATCCTGCATGAAAACTCGCAAGTACCTTAGGAAAGGGTACCAGGCGATTCTCGCACATGTCTTGGAGAAAAAGTCGGAAGAGAAACGACTTGAGGATGTGCCCATTGTTAGAGATTATCCAGAAGTCTTTCCCGAAGACTTACCTGGCCTTCCACCACCGAGACAAGTTGAGTTCTCGATCGATCTCGTGCCGGGGGCAGCACCTGTTGCACGAGCACCATATCGTTTAGCCCCTTCCGAACTTCAGGAGTTGTCTACTCAGTTGCAGGAACTCTTAGATAAGGGATTCATTAGACCGAGTTCTTCACCATGGGGAGCCCCGGTTCTGTTTGTGAAAAAGAAAGACGGTTCATTCAGAATGTGTATCGACTATAGAGAGTTGAACAAATTGACCGTCAAGAACCGTTACCCGCTACCTCGTATTGATGACCTATTCGACCAACTTCAAGGGTCAAGTATCTATTCGAAGATAGATCTAAGATCAGGTTATCATCAGTTACGAGTTCGTGACATTGATATCCCAAAGACTGATTTTCGAACTCGCTATGGTCATTACGAGTTTCAGGTTATGGCCTTTGGTTTGACTAACGCACCGGCAGTATTCATGGATCTTATGAACCGAATGTACAAACCATATCTTGACAAGTTTGTCATTGTCTTCATCGATGATATTCTCATTTACTCGTGCAATGAGCAAGAACAAGCGCAACATCTCAAAGTTATTCTAGAACTTCTTAGACACGAAGAGTTATATGCTAAATTCTCCAAGTGTGAGTTCTGGATGAAAACAGTTCAGTTCCTTGGTCATGTGATTGATAGTCAAGGAATTCACGTAGATCCATCAAAGATTGAGGCTATCAAGTGCTGGCAAGCACCGACGATGCCGACTGAAGTACGCCAATTCTTAGGACTGGCAGGTTATTATCGGCGTTTCATTGAGGATTTCTCCAAAATAGCTCAACCTCTCACAATACTGACTCAGAAGGAAAAGAAGTTCGATTGGACTGATAAACAAGAGTCAGCATTTCAGCTATTGAAGCAAAAGCTTTGCAGTGCACCAATTCTATCATTACCCGAAGGCAATGAAGACTTCGTGGTATACTGTGATGCCTCACACCAAGGTCTTGGTTGCGTGTTGATGCAACGAGAAAAGGTTATTGCCTATGCGTCCCGACAACTCAAAGTTCACGAGAAGAACTACATAACTCATGATCTCGAATTAGGAGCCGTAGTGTTCACTCTCAAGATCTGGAGACACTATCTGTATGGCACAAAATGTACCATCTTCACCGATCACAAAAGCCTCCAGCATATATTCGATCAGAAGGATCTCAATATGAGGCAACGTCGCTGGGTCGAGTTACTCACCGACTATGATTGCGAGATCAAGTATCATCTAGGGAAGGCTAATGTAGTTGCCGATGCCCTAAGTCGCAAAGAGCGCACAAAACCACTTCGAGTCCGAGCCCTTAGCATAACCATCCATAATGATCTCATCATTCAAATTCTCACTGCTCAACTCGAAGCATTGAAACCTGAAAACATCAAGGAAGAGGCCTTGCGAAACATGGAGAGTCAATTCGAAATCAAACCCAATGGGGTTAAGTACTTCGCAAATCGAATTTGGTTACCCAAGTTTGGGAATCTTCGAGACTTGGTGATGGATGAAGCTCACAAGTCCAAATATTCTATACATCCTGGATCTGACAAGATGTATCATGGCATCAAGGGATCATACTGGTGGCCAAACATGAAAGCAGAGATTGCCACGTATGTCAGCAAGTGCCTCACATGTTCAAAAGTTAAAGCTGAATATCAGAAGCCCACCGGTTTGCTACAGCAACCGGATATTCCAGAATGGAAATGGGAGCAAATCGCTATGGACTTCATCACTAAACTCCCGAAAACATCAAGTGGTTGCGATACTATATGGGTAATAGTTGATCGTCTAACCAAATCTGCTCACTTCCTTGCCATGAAGGAAACCGACAAAATGGAACGTCTCACGCGAATCTATTTGAAGGAGATCGTAACAAGGCACGGCGTTCCAATCTCAATTATCTCTGATAGAGACAGTCGATTCACATCTAACTTTTGGCAATCATTGCAAAAGTCATTGGGTACTCGTTTAGACATGAGTACAGCCTATCATCCACAAACCGATGGCCAAAGTGAAAGGACTATTCAAACACTGGAAGATATGTTACGTGCCTGCGTAATTGATTTCGGTGCAAATTGGGAACATCACTTGCCATTGTGTGAATTCTCATACAACAACAGCTACCATACCAGCATTGGAGTTGCACCATTCGAGGCACTGTACGGTCGTAAGTGCCGGTCGCCTATCTGTTAGACCGAAGTTGGAGATAGCCAACTCACTGGTCCTGAAATCATTCATGAAACCACCGAGAAGATCGTTGGTATCCAACAACGGCTGAAGGCCGCACGTGATCGTCAGAAGAGTTATGCTGACGTGAGACGCAAGCATCTCGAGTTCCAAGTTGGGGATCGGGTATTACTCAAAGTATCACCTTGGAAAGGTGTCATCCGTTTTGGTAAACGTGGGAAGTTGAACCCTAGATACATCGGACCTTTTGAGATCCTTGAAAGGATTGGTCCAGTCGCTTATCGATTGCAGCTACCTCCAGAGCTTAGTAGCGTGCATCCTACATTTCACGTTTCTAACCTAAAGAAATGCCTGTCCGACGAGACACTCATTATCCCGCTTGAGGAAATTCAAATCGACGACAAACTTCATTTTGTCGAGACACCAGTGGAGGTCATGGACCGTGAGGTCAAACAGCTTAAGCAAAGTCGTATTCCCATCGTCAAGGTTCGGTGGAATTCTCGGCGAGGTCCGGAATTCACCTGGGAACGGGAAGACCAGATGCGACTCAAATATCCACATCTATTTTCAGACTCCACTCACGCATCAACTCAAAGCTGAATTTCGGGACGAAATTCTCTTAACAAGGGGAGAATGTGACAACAGTAAAAATTAGGACTAGTTTTTAGTTCCTAATCATTTAGAAATACGTGTAATTAGTTCTATGTATTAGGCTAATTGTATGTATCAATATATATTGTTGAATATATATCAGTACGCGATTATATTAATCGTGCATTTTTAATCGACCGAATTCCGATTTATCTATACGGCGTTGGTGAAAACAAGTATTAAGTAATATAGAATTTTTATTTAATACAACTCATTATTTATTACACATTATTTCGATAATATTTCAAAAGTATTTCATATCGTATAAATAACGTCTACGCGACCAAAAATACGTGAAACGCATGCAACAATCGAAATAAACTAAAGTTATATTTTATAACACATTAATAAGTATTTTGATAAAATACTTCAACTCAAAATATCTAAAGTTCATTCGTTATTTAAAAACATACGTATGATATATAACGTCTAAATTATACGTTTAAACGATCGGGTAAACAAATACGGGTGTAACATCAATAATTGGAGACAAAGTGTAACAAAAATCCACCTCCTTTGACCTTAAGAAAAATCAGGCCAAACATGATCCACATTTTGTGGATCATGCTTTTGACTAACACATACCTACATACATTATTGCATCAATTTGTTCCTTCACTTTTTCACCACCTCTCTCTCCCTAACTCGTCTCTCTCTCTCTCTCTCTAAAACAACCAAAACTGCCACCTTAAACCACCAAGAACTACCATCAAAACACCTCCATTTGCAAAACGGCTAGGAGCTAAACGAGCACCACGCGATCCTCTACGACTCTATCTTTTCGGTTTTCAAAACCGACCCTTGTAAGCTAACGACACCTTAAAACTACTTTAATACATTTATTTACTTGTTTTGTAGCTCATCAAACTATAAAATGTCCAAATCAAAACTTGAAACTCGTTTTACAAACTCAAAAATGGTAACAGTTTCTGTCTTCGGAAACTATAACCTTCGGCAGAAACTATAACCTTCGGCAGAAACTATAACCTTCGGCAGAAACTATAACCTTCGGCAGAAACTATAACCTTCGGCAGAAACTATAACCTTCGGCAGAAACCTTAACCTTCGGTAGAAACTATTCGGCAGAAACCATAACTTGCGGCAGAAACCTATAACTAGCAGTTTTAACTATAACAATTTAAATACGATACAACAATCAAAGTATAATAATAATAGTTGAGATTATTATTACCAAAAACTCACCAACGGGTCGTACACATCTTTCAAAAAACTCAAATCTAATCAGTTAAACCAAATCATTTGGACATTACTAGTTGGATGAACAACTAGCATAGATGATATGATAAGACATCTAATCATTTAAAACCTTGCGCGTTTAGGACGCCCGACAGGTTTCAGTCGTTGGAAACGACATCATTCTTTGTATACCATCATTGTTGCTTGACAGCATCTCATCAGACTCAGGTGAGTCTCATAGCCCCTTTTTAAATACTTTTACCTAGGGGTGTGATTTCATTGCTCTGTTTTGTTTTACAATATGAACGCAAGTACCATCAAATCAAATACTACATGAGTTATTTTCACTAATCATTTTAAAGCCCTCCATCAGCATAGTTTGGTAATACGTAGTAGCGTGAATATTAGTATATGGTACCATATAGGTTTGACCAGCCTCATCCGGGTTAGCAAGCACTAACTAGTAAAACGGATGTATTAATATTTGTGTAGACGAGTGTTGATTAGGCACTCGTAGGAGGCACCTCGATCAGGATACCTTAAATGTGGACCTGACATCTCGAGTTAAGCTCAGACTATGTGCTCATGGCTGTATAACTTTTATTTTGCTTAATTGCATTTTAAATTCAATTATCATTAAATCTTGCGGTTCATACAAATATGTGTTGACATACAAACCTGTGAGCTCACCAGCGTTTTCGCTGACCCATTTTAGCATGTATCACAGGTGATCAGCAGCAGTAGGTCTGCCACTCAAGATGCCCATTAGCTCGAGTCACATTCAGACATCAAGAGATTGTCATGCATTACTATATTTTGTATAATTTAGTTATGCCATAGAATCTCTATCAATCGAACTCAGGAGCTTTTGTAAACTATGTTATAACAGTGTAAAACTTTTATAATATCAATATATTTGTAAACGACGCATGTAGTGGTCGTTCATTATGTAATCTTGTGTGCTTTGTATATTGATTAGTCGCGCCCCGAACCGACCCGCTTCCGCATCATAATTTGGGGGTGCGACAAAGTGTCTGTCTGATGAGACACTTATCATTCCACTCGATGAAATTCGAGTTGACGAGAAACTTCACTTTGTTGAGGAACCCGCTGAAATCATTGAGCGTGAGGTCAAACAACTTAAACAAAGTCGTATTCCCATCGTCAAAGTTAGGTGGAATTCACGGCGCGGTCCGGAATTCACCTGGGAACGGGAGGACCAAATGCGACTAAAGTATCCTCAACTCTTCACTGACTCAGCATCAAACAAGACTTCAACATAAATTTCGGGACGAAATTCTTCTAACAGGGGGAGAATGTGACACCCGTCAATTTAGGACTAGAATTTAGTGCCTAATCAAGTTTTAATACATGTAATTAGTTCTATGTTAGGCTAATTAATGTATCAATTATTATATATATTGTTGAATATATATCTACACAATTATGCTGTTTGTCTAAATCGTACGAGTTTCAAATCGAATGTATTTCGATTCAATTAAATACGGACGTTGGTGACCAATTTTATTAAATGACGTGACATTATATCATAACATTATGTCAAAAATATTATTTTGATAATATTCTAATTATAATCCATATCGTACAAACAAGAATCAAGCGATTAAAAATATTAAAAACGTAAACAAACCAAAACGAACTAAATTATGTTTTACAACTCAAATATATCGTAATTAGTGAAATATTTTAATAAAAATAAAGCGTGATTGTTCGTATTTTAATTACTTATAACTACACAAGTAAAATATTTATTAAAACGTTAAACGAACGGAATAAACGAACACTGCACGGAGCGCGAGTCGGAGACTGAAAAATGGGAGGATAACCTCCCACTTTCCCTTTCATTTTTCCCATTTCTTTCTTATCTCTCTCTCTCTCTTACTCTCTTTTTCTTTCATTCTCCAAAACCACCAAACCACTTAAATCTCAAAATAACAACATGAAACGCACTCGGATCATCAATATTTTTAGAGATTCACTACCACCTCGCAACGATCTACACTTCTATCTTTCCGGATTTCCATTTTGCCACTTTGTAAGTTTTCGACAAAATCCCGAAACCTTGCGATTCTTAGTATTTTTCACTTGCTAGTTGTTTATATAACTTATATATGTCCATTACAAAGTGTAGAACACGATTTTATAGCTTAAAAACGGGTTTGAATTGGGTTTTTGGCCGGAAAAATCTTGACAGTCGGATTTTCTGGGCTGGTGTTCTTCAATGCGACACAAGCCTTATGTCGCATGTAGTGTCGCATTTTGCCCGTTATGTCGCATCTTGTGTCGTACCAAACCCTTAGTGTTGTAACTCATGCGACACAATATTGTGTCGTACTCTATGTCGCATACTATGTCGTATTTCTATACGACACAATCACTATGTCGCTGTTGAATCAGCATCTCGAATCTATGCGACACAACCATTGTGTCGTATAGATATTGTGTCGCACTTTTATGCGACACAACCCTTGTGTCGCATGACGTGTCCTTGTGTCGCATATAGTGTTGCAAAACACAGCAGATTTACAATTTAATTCCATACTAAGTGTTAGACATTTGGGACTTCAAACGATTAAACAATATAACTTCTAAGGGACATTGAAACATGTTTTTCAAGCATAACACTTCAAACAAATATAGATATGTCGAGATTATTATTTCAACTAAACCACCAACGGGCCGTACGCGT
The DNA here is from genome assembly GCA_949592205.1 of Helichrysum umbraculigerum. Classification (NCBI taxonomy): domain Eukaryota; kingdom Viridiplantae; phylum Streptophyta; class Magnoliopsida; order Asterales; family Asteraceae; genus Helichrysum; species Helichrysum umbraculigerum. The sequence goes on from CATIUR010000001.1 coordinate 38,572,880, forward strand.
TTTCAAAACATACTTCAAGATCAAACAAGTCGTTGTAACTTGTAACAGAACAATTAACCAACCAAATCGTAGTAATTTGGACATATATAGTTGTATAACAACTACAAGGGTAGTCTTTCGAGATACCGGTACAATTAATAACAATCAAGCGTCGTGAACACATTCAGGTTTCAAGTCCTTGGACATCCATTCACAACTAACTACTTCAAGTTTATTAAATTAAACACTTCAAGACTCAGGTGAGTTTCATGGCCCCATTTTCACTACTTTATCAGGGGTGTGATATTACTGCTCTTTTTGGTTTTACAAGTAGAACGCAAGTACCAACCTTCAAATACTACATGAGTTTCAAGCTAATCAAATTTAAAGTCCTCTATAGCATAGTCTCTAATATTTTAGCGTGAATGTTAGTATATGATATCATATGGGATTGACAATCCTCATCCGGGTTAGCACGCACTAACCGGTCAAACGGATGTATTAGCATTTGGGAAGACGAGTGTGGATTAGACATTCGTAGGAGGCAAATCAGTTAGGTTTCCTTAACTGGACCTAGCGCTCAAGTTAAGCTCAGACTATGTGCTCATGGATTGTATAACTTTTATTTTGCTTAATTGCATTTTAAATTCAATATAAATCTTGCGGTTCTAACAACTATACATTGACATACAAACCTGTGAGCTCACCAGCGTTTTCGCTGACCCATTTTAGTATGTATCACAGGTACCCAGCAGTAGGTTGGCTGCACAGGCAGGGACTATTAGCTCGAGTCAGCATTCATACAACTAGAGATTTGATTGCATTATTATATTTTGTAAAAGTAATTATGCTATGTAATATCTCAATTTCAGGAACCGAGCTAATGTAACATTATTTTGATGTAAACGTTTACTTTATTAATACAAGTTTAAAACGACGCATATAGTGGTCATTCATTATGTCTTATGTGCTTTGTATATTGATTAGTGACACCCAAATCGAGCTTCCGCGAACCATTAAATTTTGGGGGTGTCACAGGCCACCAATACTGTTGTTTGATGTCATGATACCTTTTATCGGAACCAGGATGTATGGAGTATCGAGATTTGTGAGATTCATTCATCACCAGATCTCGTAGATTTCCAAAGTTTGGTAACCAGATTCGGTTAGAGAAGTGTCGAGTTCCGTCGGGTTTGATTTCGAATTGTTTGTCCATGCCTCGCAAGGCCTCGTTTTTGATGTTTTTCTCGTTGAGTGCTTCGAGTTGAGTGGAATGGATTTGAGAAATAAGATCGTTGTGGATGGTTAAACCAATGGCTCGAACTCGAAGGGGTTTCACTCGTTCTTTTCTGCTTAGGGCATCGGCAACAACGTTAGCCTTGCCCGAGTGGTATCGGATTTCACAGTCGTAGTCGCTAAGTAACTCAAGACGTTGTCTCATGTTTATGTCCTTCTGATCAAAGATATGTTGAAGGATTTTATGGTCAGTGAAGATAGTACATTTTGTACCGTACAGATAGTGTCTCCAGATTTTGAGTGCAAAAACTACAGTTCCTAATTCGAGGTCATGGGTGGTGTAGTTCTTTTCGTGGATTTTCAGTTGTCGTGAGGCATAGGCGATGACTTTATCACGTTGCATTAACACACAACCTTGTCTTTGGTGTGAGGCGTCGCAGTAAACTACGAGATCATCGGTGCCTTCGGGTAAGGACAGGATTGGTGCGCTGCAGAGTTTCTGTTTCAGAAGATGGAAGGCTGACTCTTGTTTATCGGTCCAGTCAAAATTTCTTATCTTTCTGAGTCAGGGAGGTCAATGGTAGGGCTAGTTTGGAGAAATTCTCAATGAATCGCCGATAGTATCCAGCGAGACCTAAGAATTGCCGTACCTCAGTTGGAGTAGTTGGTGCTTTCCAGCACTTGATGGCCTCGATCTTGGCTGGATCAACATGTATCCCTTGACTGTCAACGACATGCCCTAGGAACTGTACTGTTTGCATCCAGAACTCACACTTGGAGAACTTGGCATATAACTCCTCGTGTCTGAGTAATTCCGAGATAGTTTTCAGGTGTTGGCCATGTTCGGTTTCATTGTGAGAGTAGATTAATATGTCGTCGATGAACACGATGACAAACTTATCTAGATAGGGTTTGCACACTCGATTCATAAGGTCCTTGAATACAGTCGGTGCATTGGTTAAGCCAAAAGGCATCACTTGGAATTCGTAATGCCCATAGCGGGTTCGGAAGGCAGTTTTCGGGATATTGGCATCTCGAACGCGGAGTTGGTGATAGCCAGACCGAAAGTCGATCTTTGAGTAAAAGCTTGAACCTTGAAGTTGGTCAAATAAGTCATCGATTCTAGGAAGTGGGTATCGGTTCTTGATGGTAAGTTTGTTCAGTTCTCGGTCTACCGGTCTCCCCTTGTTTGATCAAGGTTCCACTGGTAATGAAGGGAATACTAACGATTTTCTAGAGACAATTGATTTCGGCACCGTGTATGGACAATCGGTTCATGCCTACGATGAATATCAAGGTTCCTGATTTTGACGGTTATGAGATCTATGGGGAAATGTTCGCTTGCGATGGTGTAAAATCAGTTGATAAATTTCTATGATAATAATTTGTATGGAACTATTAAGCCCGTTGAAAAACTGAGTTAGTTAAAATATGTTGGGAAAAATCTAGTCGTCAATAAGACGTTGAAAATTTCTGTCTAGCCAATTTAATCGGACATTAGAAGTTGTAAATAGTTCCGGGTAGTTGTTTGATGAAAATTCTTTGAAAACTTGAATTGGAAGAAAATCTGTTGAAAAATCTGTTGAAAATTCTTGTTATTGTAAAGTGTTGAAAGTTTCGGTTCATTCTTATAGTGGTGTCTCCTTAAACGAAAGGGGGACGAAAGAATGAATGAGATCTTTGTATGAGAGCTAAGATTATTACATTCATGATTAAAAGTAATATGTGGCTTCATAGTACGACGATGAATCAACAACAAAAAGGTTTAGTCAATATCGTAGTTTCAAAGAGTAGCCACAAAAATGGCCGGGTAGTGTTCTCAAAGTAGTCAGTCATGACTATATTGTTGTTTCGAAATGAACAATTGCTTGGTGAAGGTGTTTGGTGAAGATAGTTGATAAATTCGTAGAAGCGGGTGGTCCTTGCAGTAGTGATTGGAATGTGCAAGTCATAGTTTGAAATAGTTTGAAGTAGTTTATGGATTTAGTCGTTGTGAGTATCCCTCGCAATACTAATCCAGTGATGTTCGGAACAGACAAAGTCGCGAATCAAGTTATGAGTAAATCGTTTGACAAACGTGTCGAATTGGTGACCAAACATGATCAAGTAGTAAGTCTCATGTTTGATAGAATTGTTGACATACAAGTCAAAGAGTGATCAATCATGATCAAGTAAAGAGTTAAGTGGTTTGTTGAAATTCATGCAATTGTTCAAAAAGTTACTTCCATTATGTAGGTGTTGTGGTTGACCAAGTTCACCCGCAGACCCTTGTAGACAGGTCCTATTGGGTGGAGTGTCAGTAGTGGTAGTAAGGTCTAGTTCGAGGTGGTCAGTCAGTCCTTCTAGTTGTGTACAACACACGCGATTAATAGGTCTACAATAAGCGGGGAAGGGAGATTATAAAGTAGGGGAAGTACATGTAGCGCGTTTAGGTGACGAATTCTTGTGCGGTTCATGTTTCCGAATGATTAGGATGAGAGTGGGGAGGAAAGAGGGTGAAGCAGATGTCACTTGTTTGGGTGGCGAATCCTTTGGTGGATTCTCCTCAAGTGAGTCCTATTCGATTATATCGTTGCCCGATGCGGTTGGACGAGCGGGTACCATGGAAATCTCCACAGTAGTGAGTAAGGCTAGAGCCTCGTTTTCAGAGTTGGGTGACGTAGCTGTGGGAGTGGTTGTCGTGAATAGTGGCAAACAATTTCGTATACGTAAGGTTACATATAGAAATATAATAACCTAGCACATAAGCACGTATAAGGGTAGGTCCCGTTCTATCCTCGGTTTATGTTACTACCGTATTCTCATTTACTACAACCATTTCAGGTCTTCCATCGATTCTCCTTTAATTGTACATAGTTGATCAAGCTATGTTAAATTAAATTCAAATGATGCAATTGTTGAACCAGTTATACCAAAAGAGGAATACTAACCTAACGGTCATAGTCTAGGTCACTAATGCAATCCTAGTTCGCTATAACCTTAGGCTCTGATACCAATCTGTCGCACCCCCAAAACACGTGGCAGCGGAAACATGAGGTGTCACGGGGGCACCGACCAAATCAAATATCACAACACAAAGATTAAAGCAAACGACCTCTATATGAGACGTTTGAAAATATTACATTACCATAATTCAAATGTTTACAAAATATCCGGAGTTCACATCAACCGTTAAGAGATTTCTAGTACATTACTGAATATACAAAATATAGCTAAATGCAATCTAATCTCTAGATGTTTGAAAACCATGCGACTCGAGCTAAGCTTTCCATAAGCTTCCTACTGCGGCGGGTTACCTGAGAAATACATACTAAAAGGTCAACATAAAGTTGGTGAGTCCATAGGTTTGTAAACAGTCGTTTAGTTATGATCCACAAGATTTCAAGTTGTATCATTCAAAAATGACAGTTAAAAGTATCGTTAGCCAACGATAAGTAAAAGTATTGCATAAAGCAATATAAGTATACCATTTTCAATGAGTCTCATAGTCGAGCTTAACGTTGTTTGCCTCCGGTAAGTGTACTAATCCGATACACTTCTAAATCACAAATAATATTGCATCCGTGGGTTGACTAGCGCGATTAGTCCGGATGGGAATTGTCAATCCCCGATAGTACTATCCAATAATATTCACGCACAAATTTAAACGACTATGATGGGTAGAGGACTTTAGTGGATTAATCAGGTCTCATGCAGTCCGTATAAAAAGTTGTTACAGTACTTGTGATCATAAAAGCAGTTGTATAAAACAGTTGTATGTATTCTCACCCCAGTTAGAAAACAGTAAAAAGGGGCTATGAAACTCACCAGAGTTAAGCAGGTAGCAAGCAATAATCAAATAGCAAGCAAAGTCCAAAGCGCAACCTTCTAACGTCCTAAACGTATAAGGTTGTCTAAGTAGATGTCTTATAAGACTATCTATAGCGATTGTATAAGTGGGGGTCAATGTCCACTTAAGCCAATCGTGTAGGTGGAGGGTTAATGTCCACCTAGAGCTAGTTCATCAACTAGTATGTCCAAATAAGTTGTTCAAGTTCGTTTATCAAAAACGTGTATGACCCGTTGGTGAAAGTTTGTAATAATAATTCATTTAGATATTATTATCAAGTTTGTTTTGTTGTATACTATTCAGTAGTACAAATCGTGTGTTGCAAATAGATTATTTTAGTTTGTATAAGCCTTAAACCGTAAGTCAACTGGTCAAACCTATCAAACTGGTCAAACCTGGTCAAACTGGTTAATGTTGGTCAAACTATGAGTCACTTCTCAATTTATAGAGTCACTTCCAATTTATGAGTCACTTATAGAGTCACTTCTGATTTTATGAGTCACTTCTCAATTTATGAGTCACTTCTGATTTTATGAGTCACTTCTCAATTTATGAGTCACTTATAGAGTCACTTCTGATTTTATGAGTCACTTCTCAATTTATGAGTCACTTATAGAGTCACTTCTGATTTTATGAGTCACTTCTCAATTTATGAGTCAGTTACTGATTTTATGAGTCACTTCATGAGACACTTCCAATTTATATGTCGGTTTCTAATTCGGGAAACTTTCTAAGTTTAGTTTTTGGTCCAAGTTACTAACCAAGTCACCCAAACCCATTTTTGTTACCACTTTCCAAAAATAGTAAGTTTTGTCGTTTTTAGAAACCGAGCCGTTTTTGTTGACTTGGTCAAACCGACTCGGTTTGACCCGAAACTTTTACCCAACCCATATATCAGTTTATAGAGTCCAAATAATTTTTCGGTTCGTGTCGGCGTTCGCCCGAAGTGTCGGTTTTTAACATGCAACTTAAGATATCAAGATTTCATAATTTTTGACTTTTGTCGGTTTGGTTCGCTATTTAATTTCTACCATTTCTAGTCCAAATCAAGCCTCACAAATTTTTCCCACTGATTATCAAGGTCTGGTCTAACATATAATTTTTACAGAAACTATAGTGTCCATTTACATATTTAAATAAATTCGCGAAGGAACCGAACTCGGTTTTCAAAAACTTTCTGACCAGACTCAAAGATCAGATTATAACCAAAAATACGTACGGATATGGAAAAAGTGTAAAACACGAAAGTTGTAGCTCTTTTCAATAGGCAACTTTTAAAAAAAATTCGTTATCTAATTCTTCCTAGAACTCCAGATACGACCATTTTTGTAAGCTGTGTTTTTGAAGACAGAATCTGTCTTCTTACCTATGTGTTACAAAAACGTATTTTAACCTTTTATTTGGACATAATAGTGTTAGATGATCATAATAACATCTAAATATACATTATACAAGTATGAAAATGAGGAGTTTAGGTGATTTATACCAACAAAATGATGGAGGAACAAGAGGGAGATGAAGATGATGATGTCTTGAGCTTGGTTCCTTTTTGTTCTTGATCTTCAAGATTATGATAATTTGATGTTTATGAATGTTTTAGGTCTGGTTTTTCTCCATATTTTTGAGAGAATTATGGGTGAATTTGTTAAGTGTAAAGTGAGAAATGAAAGGGAAATATGCATGAATCCTAAATGGAAGTATGGGGTTTTTGGTGATGATTACAAATTGCATGATTTGCAATTGGGTGAGGGAGGGGTGGCACATGGGGTGGCCAGCCCCCATGTGGTCCCACCAAGGGAATTTTGGTCATTTTACTTTTCCCAATCTAATTCGTTGCGTTTTCCGTTTGTTTACCCGATTGTTTAGACGTTTATTTATACGTTAAACGTTTTATACACACATTTAAGTAACGGTTTAAATTCCGATATTTTCAATTGAAATATTTTATCTAGATACTTGAAAACATTTATAAAAATGTTCCGTTAGTTTATCGGTCTCGATTTGCGTGCATGTTTTACGGAGGTTTAATCGCGTAGCGTTTTAAATAGACGTTTTTCATTAACGAACTATTATATGATGTTTTCAATAATAACTTCATACAAAATAATATATTCTAAATTATTAAAATATATTTTGACTTTCGTTCGATTGTCGAGCGCGTTCCGCGCGTTTTCGTTACTTTTGAGACGTTTTAGCCAAAACGTCTTAGTTTTTCGTGTATTATTTTAACAAAATAATAATATATGATAAATAACTTCTAAAAATAGGTTCAAGTTATTTATAGAAATGTTTTCACCAACGTCGTAAAACTAGGCGGACTTCGTCCGGTTATTTCGCACAATTTCACCAAATTGCGTAAGCGTAATATAAATCAATTACGGGGGTGTATATTCACATAAATATACAAATAATTACAAGTAATTACAAGTATTTAGCCTAATACTAAACTAAACACACGTAATTAGGGTTTCTAGTAGGTTAATCAGTAACCCTAAATCGTCGGGTGTCACAGATTGGTTAGATTGGATAAACAAGCTAAAATATACATAGGCATGGCACTTCCTGATGAAGTGTTGGAATCTATCAGGCTTTGTAGAACTGCTAAAGACATGTGGGATACCCTTAGGAATATATATATTGGAACTCCTGATATTATTCGCTGCAGGGAAGTCAATCTCACTCGCTAGTATGAGCTGTTTGCAATGGAACCAAATGAATCTCTGTCTTCTACTTACACCATATACCAGTCACTGATGAACAAAATGGAAAAGGCTGGTATAGGTAAGGAACAGAGATTTGTTGTTGAAAAGTTTCTTGAGTTGCTGCCAAGAAAAATCTGGGGAACCATTGCCATGTGTACCAGACAGAGAAATGATTATTCAATTCTTAATCTCACTCAAGTCTATGGTATCTTGCTCAACTGGGAGCAGTCAGAAAAGCAAGCTGATCAGAGTGAGCATATTCGTGCTACTCTTGGAAGTCAGAAGATATCCAATGCCCTTGTAGCAGAGCTTGATGAAATCGATCAGAGATAGAAATAAAAAATGTCTATGAAAAGCTCGAAGTCACTGATAGCTGAAGAAGAAGGTGGTCAAGTTGAAGAACAGTCAGAGTACGAGTATGATGAAGGACTGGAGAAGCTTGAAAAAGATATGGCCTCGATGGTTGCTAATTTCAGAAGGAACACCAGATCAAAAAGATTCACTGGTGCTCCATCATCTGATAAATTTTAATCTAAAGGAGAATGCTACAAATGTGGCAAACCTGGTCATTTTGCAGCTGACTTGTAACACCCCCAAATTTGTTTAGCGGAAGCATTTAGTTAAGTGTTGGGGTGTCACAATAATAAAGCATGCATACGTATCAGAGCTTATGATTACAACAGAACAATATATATTAAGATGCCAAAAGTGTTAATTACAAAGTTTACGATTCATCGAATCGTATAAGTTAAAAGTAATAAGTTTACAAAAGCAGATTTCTGAAATATGACTAAAACATTTCAGTTATACTAAAGAAATCCATGTATTTCCAAAAAGTTGGCATCCTAAAGCTTCACAGGTCGCCTAATTCTCCATGTGTTGGCGATTCTTACATGCGCAGCTAATTCCCTGAAAAACATAGTAAAAGTCAACAACTAGGTTGAGTGAATTCACAGGTTTTATGTTTACAAGTTCAGTTGTGATAAACCACTGTTGTTTATAACGTATCGTTGGGATGTTACCCAAAAGTATAGTTCATGAAATCAGTTATGTTCTTCAATAGTTGTTTGTAGGAATGTTAGTATTCTATTAATTGTAGGAAAATCAGTATCCTGTATTCAAATTTGTTCTGTAGGATTATATGTATCCTAATCGTAGATATGTTTCGTTGGGATATTGCCCAAAAGTATAGCTCAAGTTATAGTAGGAATGTAAGTATCCTATTAATTGTTCGTAGGTGTAACACTCCCCTAAGACCCGTATCTGGACCACGTGCGGCAGTGTTACAATCCTAATCGTTTGGTGAGTCCATGTTAGTAGGAAACCCATTGTTTTCAGTAGTGTTGCCCATGTCAAGTAGGGACTTTTCAGTAGTGTTGCCCATGTCAAGTAGGGACTTTTCAGTAGTGTTGCCCATGTCGAGTAGGGACTTTTCAGTAGTGTTGCCCATGTCGAGTAGGGACTTTTCAGTAGTGTTGCCCATGTCGAGTAGGGACTTTTAGTTACCCAGTCCGTTATATAAAGTGTTGCTGGTTATCCTCCAGCGTTCTCGAAAACATGTTTATGTGTTTACAGCGTTGGCAGTATGAAAGTAATATGTAACACTTCCCCTAAGACCCGTATATGGACCACGTGCGGGCAGTATTACATATTAAGTTGAAATCGTCAGTTTGTTTATCAGTTTACTAGTTCCATGTACTCCACTTGTTTGAGTAAAATAGTATACAACCATGTTTGTATAAAAGTGTTTGACTATGTTTTCCACCCCTGTTCAAAGCAGTTAAAACAGTAAAAGTAGGGGCTGTGAACTCACCTGTTGAGTTAAGTAGTGCGAGTGCTAGCAAACCTAAGCCCAAGTATAGTCCGAATCTCCTAACGTCCTAAACGTACGAGATTTAATAAGTATGTGGATGTCTAAGTTAATCATCCATGCTAGTGTTCGTACAACCAAGTCACGTCCAAATCGTTCGTTTAAATGTTTATGTTTGTATTTCGTATTCGTGAAAATGTATACGATTCGTTGGTGATAGTTTGAAATCCTAATTTCGGTAAAATAAGTGTGTTTGTATTGTTTGTAAAGCTCGTGAATCGTATCGTATAAAGATATGCGTTTCCGGTTAGTTCGACACTTAGTGAAAACTAGTTTTTAAACTTCCTGTTTTTAGCGACGCAGGGTGCGACGCTGGGTTGTTATGCGACGTAGGGTGCGACGTAAAGGTCGAAGTGCGACGTAGGGTGCGACGTTAAGTGTTGCGTCGCAGTTGTTGCGAAATTAAATAATTGTGCGACGTAACGGGTTACGTCGCATACGGGTGTTGCGACGTTAAGGTCTGCGTCGCAATTTGCGACGTTCGCAATTCAATGCGACGTAGTGGGTTGCGTCGCTATGTGCGACGTAAGGAAGGGTAATGCGACGTAAAGGCCTACGTCGCACTACTGTTTTTGGTCCAAAAGCGACGTAGTCGCCTGTTCGACGAACAGCTTGAAAAAGTCGGATTTTGGGTCGATTTCGGACGTTTTCGGTTGTATAAAACACTAAAACATGTAAATCTAAGTATATTAAACACTAAATAGCAATTATAACTTTGAAATCTAAAGATTTGCGGGATTTGTCGGAAACTTACAATTGTCGGATTTGAAATCCGGAAAGGTAGAAATGTAGATCGTGTTGTCGTGGTCGTTTTATTCCAAAGGAGCTATGTGATTCGGCGTCGTTTTAGCGTAGTTTTGTGGTGATTTGTGTGGTGGTTTTGGTAGGTGGTGGTGAAAGAGAGAAAATAGAAAGATGAGGTGATGATGAATGAGATAAATGAGGAGGTGGGAGGTGGTTTTGTTCCACTTTCTGCCTCCGTGTTTGCACTCCGTGTTTGTTTACCCGATCGTTAAATGTTACTTTATTTTAACTAATATGTTTTTAATTACATTTTTCATTATATTTTTAATTAGAATCTTTTTATGAAACTAACTTAATTTAGTTATAAAATTTTAAACTTTGTTTTATTTAAATTGTACGAATTAAACGTTTTGCGTTATAAAATGATTTGTAAATATTATCGACATAATATTTAATTGTTTTCTGCGTTATTTAATAATTTCGTTTTATTAAATAATTTTGTTCAGTACGTAATTACTACTAATTACGAATACGTAATACTACGCGTATTATCTAGTTGGGCTATGCTAGACTTACCTCTAAATTGTGTTGTGAATTCACTCAAGTAGGGAATTAACCTAATAATGCAAGTGATTAACTTTAATAATCGCGTTCGAATTTGCGGGGTGTTACATTCTCCCCTCGTTAGAGAAATCTCGTCCCGAGATTTAAAATCAAGTCGGATCGCCCGCGGCGTATGTTCTCCGATAAGTCATGTTGTTAACAATAGTTTGCGTGGCGTTCAATTGTTGCCATAGAAGTTAAATCAGTTTAAGTATGCTCGCGGCATAGTTCAATATGTTGTGTGTTTCGTTTCGTGTTCAGAGTTTACCAAGTGTTGTGTTCGAATCGACATTCGAGTAAAACGTATGTTAAATCGTAGCAATAGTCGCTAAAACGTACCGTGCTAGTTGAGATCCGCGACCGTTTCTGGTGCACGGAGGATATATGCTCGGCTACGCCCCGGTGGGATAGTTGCGATGCGGTTGTTGTTGTTTTGATTGTTGTTCCCGGGGTTGTTCTGGTTGTTGTTATTATGATTGTTGTTGAGTTGGGGGCACTGATTTTGGTAGTGTCCCGGGTCACCACATCGGAAACAGCCAGTGTTTCGTTGTTCGTTGTTCGTGGGGTGAGTTCTACAAGCTTCGGTTCTGTGTCCGAAACGGTTGCATTTATCACAGAAGAAACAATCTCCTTCATGATGTTTTCCGCACTTCCCACACTTGGGTCTGTTACCAAGGTAGGGTTTCTGTTCAGTGTTGGTGATCGCAGCAAAGGCTCGGGTGTTTCCCTCTGTTTTGTTGACCCTGACGGTCGTTACCCTCGCTGTTCCATTTGCGTTTGTGGGTTCCAGAGTCGCCCGCATCAGTACGGGTAGGTTCAGTTTTCTCTGTGATAGCTTTCAGGGTTCCAATCTCGACCGCGTCGTCGGTTAAGCTGTGAGCCAAATCCACTGCGCTCCTAAAAGTGGCGGGTTTGGAGGACATAACCATGCCTCGGATCTGTGGTGCCAAACCCCTGTTGTAACGCTCAATGCGTTTGCTCTCGGGGGTTACCATGTGAGGCACAAGACGTGCAAGCTCCTGAAATCTAGTTGTATAACCGGAAATATCAGCGCCGATCATTTGGATGTTCCAGAATTCGGTTTCAAGTTTTTGCATCTCGTTGGGAGGGCAAAATTCCTCCATCAGCATTCGTTTCAGTGTCTCCCATGAGATGGAGTAAGCAGCTGGGCGTCCCATGATTTGCACCTGCGCGTTCCACCATGTTAGAGCTTTGTCGGCTAGAGTGCAGGTGGCGTATTTCACAATTTTGTCGGTGGCGCAGTCGCTGATGTCGATGACTGATTCCGTTTTCTCAATCCAGTGGACCAGGCCGATGGCCCCTTCGGTCCCGGTGAAGGTGCTGGGTTTACAAGACTGAAAGGTTTTGTAGGAACACCCCTGCTGGGTATTGTTTGGGGTTTCGCTGTTGACTGGAGTGGCTCCGCTATTGTTGGTCAGGTTTTCACGATTGCGGCTAGCCTCGTATTGTGCGATGGCTTCAGCCACGCGGCGTTCGATAATCTGTTCGGTTGTTTCTGGAGGCGGTGGTGGAGGAGGAACATTTCGTCGACTGTTTCGAGTATTTCTTTGTTTAGGCGGCATGCTGACGTTCTGCGATGAAAAGATGCAGAAGTCAATGCCAATGAAAAATATGTGAGGAGTGAAGTTTCACATATTTCAAGTTTTCGAATATCAAGAAAAATTGTTGAATCCCCATCACGTATCTTACGACTATGAAACACCCATATGTACTTAGTATAATATAATCACGTTGGCCAGGCGTCATTATATGATGCTAAATACATACTTCTTTTCATCAACCGTTTAATCACGATCAGGTTCATATGAGATCAGAGTACAATGAACGAGTCGAATGTGGTGAACAGTTCACGCGTATCGAGGTACCGTAACGATAGTTTAAATGTATGCAAATGTATGTATGCATGTGCGTTCTAGCCAAGGCTATAGTCTAGGTCTCTAGGTCGCTAAGTCACCTAAAGTTTCCTAGTTCGCTATAACCATTGGCTCTGATACCAATCTGTAACACCCCCAAATTTGTTTAGCGGAAGCATTTAGTTAAGTGTTGGGGTGTCACAATAATAAAGCATGCAAACGTATCAGAGCTTATGATTACAACAGAACAATATATATTAAGATGCCAAAAGTGTTAATTACAAAGTTTACGATTCATCGAATCGTATAAGTTAAAAGTAATAAGTTTACAAAAGTAGATTTCAAAAATATGACTAAAACATTTCAGTTATACTAAAGAAATCCATGTATTTCCAAAAAGTTGGCATCCTAAAGCTTCACGGGTCGCCTAATTCTCCATGTGTTGGCGATTCTTACATGCGCAGCTAATTCCCTGAAAAACATAGTAAAAGTCAACAACTAGGTTGAGTGAATTCACAGGTTTTATGTTTACAAGTTCAGTTGTGATAAACCACTGATGTTTATAACGTATCGTTGGGATGTTACCCAAAAGTATAGTTCATGAAATCAGTTATGTTCTTCAATAGTTGTTTGTAGGAATGTTAGTATTCTATTAATTGTAGGAAAATCAGTATCCTGTATTCAAATTTGTTATGTAGGATTATATGTATCCTAATCGTAGATATGTTTCGTTGGGATATTGCCCAAAAGTATAGCTCAAGTTATAGTAGGAATGTAAGTATCCTATTAATTGTTCGTAGGTGTAACACTCCCCTAAGACCCGTATCTGGACCACGTGCGGCAGTGTTACAATCCTAATCGTTTGGTGAGTCCATGTTAGTAGGAAACCCATTGTTTTCAGTAGTGTTGCCCATGTCAAGTAGGGACTTTTCAGTAGTGTTGCCCATGTCAAGTAGGGACTTTTCAGTAGTGTTGCCCATGTCGAGTAGGGACTTTTCAGTAGTGTTGCCCATGTCGAGTAGGGACTTTTCAGTAGTGTTGCCCATGTCTAGTAGGGACTTTTCAGTAGTGTTGCCCATGTCAAGTAGGGACTTTTAGTTACCCAGTCCGTTATATAAAGTGTTGCTGGTTATCCTCCAGCGTTCTCGAAAACGTGTTTATGTGTTTACAGCGTTGGCAGTATGAAAGTAATATGTAACACTTCCCCTAAGACCTGTATATGGACCACGTGCGGGCAGTATTACATATTAAGTTGAAATCGTCAGTTTGTTTATCAGTTTACTAGTTCCATGTACTCCACTTGTTTGAGTAAAATAGTATACAACCATGTTTGTATAAAAGTGTTTGACTATGTTTTCCACCCCTGTTCAAAGCAGTTAAAACATTAAAAGTAGGGGTTGTGAACTCACCTGTTGAGTTAAGTAGTGCGAGTGCTAGCAAACCTAAGCCCAAGTATAGTCCGAATCTCCTAACGTCCTAAACGTACGAGATTTAATAAGTATGTGGATGTCTAAGTTAATCATCCATGCTAGTGTTCGTACAACCAAGTCACGTCCAAATCGTTCGTTTAAATGTTTATGTTTGTATTTCGTATTCGTGAAAATGTATACGATTTGTTGGTGATAGTTTGAAATCCTAATTTCGGTAAAATAAGTGTGTTTGTATTGTTTGTAAAGCTCGTGAATCGTATCGTATAAAGATATGCGTTTCCGGTTAGTTCGACACTTAGTGAAAACTAGTTTTTAAACTTCCTGTTTTTAGCGACGCAGGGTGCGACGCTGGGTTGTTATGCGACGTAGGGTGCGACGTAAAGGTCGAAGTGCGACGTAGGGTGCGACGTTAAGTGTTGCGTCGCAGTTGTTGCGAAATTAAATAATTGTGCGACGTAACGGGTTACGTCGCATACGGGTGTTGCGACGTTAAGGTCTGCGTCGCAATTTGCGACGTTCGCAATTCAATGCGACGTAGTGGGTTGCGTCGCTATGTGCGACGTAAGGAAGGGTAATGCGACGTAAAGGCCTACGTCGCACTACTGTTTTTGGTCCAAAAGCGACGTAGTCGCCTGTTCGACGAACAGCTTGAAAAAGTCGGATTTTGGGTCGATTTCGGACGTTTTCGGTTGTATAAAACACTAAAACATGTAAATCTAAGTATATTAAACACTAAATAGCAATTATAACTTTGAAATCTAAAGATTTGCGGGATTTGTCGGAAACTTACAATTGTCGGATTTGAAATCCGGAAAGGTAGAAATGTAGATCGTGTTGTCGTGGTCGTTTTATTCCAAAGGAGCTATGTGATTCGGCGTCGTTTTAGCGTAGTTTTGTGGTGATTTGTGTGGTGGTTTTGATAGGTGGTGGTGAAAGAGAGAAAATAGAAAGATGAGGTGATGATGAATGAGATAAATGAGGAGGTGGGAGGTGGTTTTGTTCCACTTTCTGCCTCCGTGTTTGCACTCCGTGTTTGTTTACCCGATCGTTAAATGTTACTTTATTTTAACTAATATGTTTTTAATTACATTTTTCATTATATTTTTAATTAGAATCTTTTTATGAAACTAACTTAATTTAGTTATAAAATTTTAAACTTTGTTTTATTTAAATTGTACGAATTAAACGTTTTGCGTTATAAAATGATTTGTAAATATTATCGACATAATATTTAATTGTTTTCTGCGTTATTTAATAATTTCGTTTTATTAAATAATTTTGTTCAGTACGTAATTACTACTAATTACGAATACGTAATACTACGCGTATTATCTAGTTGGGCTATGCTAGACTTACCTCTAAATTGTGTTGTGAATTCACTCAAGTAGGGAATTAACCTAATAATGCAAGTGATTAACTTTAATAATCGCGTTCGAATTTGCGGGGTGTTACATGACTGTAGATCAAAGTCAGTCAACCAAGTCCCTGAACCTATGCCAGACTTCAGAAATGATAAGTATAACAAGTAAAAGGCAAAGTACAAGAAACTGAAGGCATTGGCTAAATCTGGAATGAAGAAGAGAAAAGGGTTTGTCGCTGAAGAAAGTTCACTCAGCGAATCTGATTCATCTTCCTCGTCCGATGATGAAGAAGCAATGATTTGCTTGGACAAAGATTATTGTTTAATGGCTGATGACACTGAATTCCATGAAGACATCAAGGAAGTAGCTCAGAAATGTTCAGCATCTGGTTGGGATTCTGATAGCATCTACAAAGGTATTCTTAGAGAGACTATCTGGTATTTGGACAGCGGATGTTCCAAGCATATGACAGGATGCAAGTCTTTGCTCAGTGACTATCAGGATGAAAGAGGTCCTGATGTGGTATTTGGTGATAACAAGGTTGGAAAGACTAGAGGGTATGGAGTCCTAACAAATGGTAATGTAATGTTCAAACGAGTAGCATATGTTGAGGGTCTGAAGCACAATTTGTTAAGCATCAGTCAGTTCTGTGATTCCAAGAACAAGGTACTATTTGATCATGAAGCAGGAGTCGTTTATAACAAGAAGGGAAGTGCTGTACTTGCTGCTAATCGAAAAGGGAATACTTATGTCGTCAATATGGATTCAGCACAGTCAGGAACATGTTTTTACTCCAGAACCGTTTCAGAAGAAAAATGGTTATGGCATAAGCGACTTTCCCATCTAAATCTCAAAGCAATTAACAAACTGAGCAAGAATGGTTTAGTCACTGGACTGCCAAAAATGTCTTATGACAAAGACAAGCTTTGTTCAGCATGTGAAAAGGGAAAGCATCACAGCTCGTCTTTCAAAAGTAAGCAGACTTCATCAGTAACAGAATGCTTTTACTTACTTCATATGGATCTGTTCGGGCCAGTGAGTACTCCAAGTCCTGGAGGAAAAAGGTACTGTTTGGTGATAGTTGATGAATACTCCAGATACACTTGGGTATTTTTTCTCAAAGCCAAAAGTGAAGCTGTCAGCGAGATCATATCCTTTGTGAAGAAAATGGAAAATCTGAATGATGTCACTGTAAAACATCTGAGAAGTGATAATGGCACTGAATTTCGAAATATTGACCTTTAAAGTTTTTGTGATTCAAAAGGTATTTCTCAAAAATTTTCAGCACCTAGAACACCCCAACAAAATGGGGTGGCAGAAAGAAGAAATAGAACCTTGATTGAATCTGCTAGGTCAATGCTCATTGATGCTGGTCTTAAGACCTATTTTTGGGCTGAAGCAGTAAGTACTGCTTGTTACACTCAGAATAGGTCACTGATTGTCAAAAGACACAGTAAGTTAAGGGGGAGAAAACCTGACATAAGTTTTCTCCATGTTTTTGGTAGCACTTACTACATTTTAAACAAAAGAGATCACTTGGGAAAATTTGATCCAAAAGCTGATGAAGGAATATTTATTGGTTACTCAATTATCTCTAAAGCTTTCAGAGTTTACAATAAAAGAAGAGAATGTATTGAGGAATCAATGGATGTTACTTTTGATGAATCATATGATGAGTCACTCACTGATCCTAAAGAATATGAAAATCTTGTTTTTAACAAAATGGATGGTGACTTATCAAATGAAATAAAATCAAATGATAAGAAATATAAAAAATTCTCATCAGACTCTGAAGGTGAAGATAATATTCCTGAAGTCAATTCCAGTTCTACTTTAGCTGAGAATAATTCAGGAACATCATCTCTACCTACAAATGTCCCATCATCATCAACCCAATATCCAAACCAAAACTCGCAAAACAACAATACTCATGCTTCAAATACTGATCTGCCCTCTGAACCTTCACAAAGTAATCAAATCATTGCTGAACCTCAGCGAATGACTAAGTGGACAAAACATATTGATAATCAATTAATTATTGGTAATCCACAATCCAGGGTTCAGACAAGATCAGCAACTGCTAACTTTTGTTTGTTTGTAAGTTTTGTGTCTCTGATGGAACCAAAGAAGGTTGATGAAGCACTCACTGATCATCACTGGATAGCTGCCATGCAATAAGAGCTATCTCAGTTTGAAAGAAATAAAGTTTGGAAGCTTGTACCACAACCCGCTGGTAAATCAGTGATTGGAACACGATGTGTATTCAGAAATAAAATGGATGTTGATGGTGTGGTTACAAGAAACAAGGCTAGACTGGTTGCACAAGGTTACTGTCAGCAAGAAGGCATTGATTATGACGAAACCTTTGCACCAGTGGCTAGGCTTGAAGCAATCAGGCTATTTCTTGCTTATGCAGCTCATAAGAAGTGTAAAGTATATCAAATGGATGTGAAAAGTGCCTTTCTGAATGGCAAGCTGCAGGAAGAAGTGTATGTCAAGCAACCACCTGGATTCATTGATCCAAAACATCCTGGTTATGTTTATAAACTTGATAAAGCCCTGTATGGACTAAAACAAGCTCCCAGAGCATGGTATGATACTCTCTCTGTCTACCTGATAAAATGTGGCTACGTCAGAGGAAAAATTGACAGCACATTATTTATCAAAAGAGATAAGAGAGATGTCATATTAGTCCAGATCTATGTTGATGATATCATTTTTGGGTCTACTAACAGTGACATGTGCAAGGAATTTTCTGATCTCATGACCAAAAGTTATGAGATGAGCATGATGGGTGAATTAACATTTTTCCTTGGTCTGCAAATAAAGCAAACCAAAACTAGAATTTTTATAAGTCAAGGAAAATATGTTAAAGATCTGTTAAAGAAATTTGAATTTTCTAATTGCTCAACCCTTGCTACACCCATGTCGCCTGCAGTAAAGCTACATGCTGATCCTGATGGTAAATCTGTAAACATCACTACTTACAGAGGTATGATTGGGTCACTATCGTATCTAACTGCAAGTAGACCAGACATTATGTTTGCTACATGTCTTTGTGCAAGATACCAAGCTGATCCTAAAGAATCACATTTGCTCGCTGTCAAAAGAATATTCAGATATCTGAAGGGTACACCAAATCTTGGTCTCTGGTACCCATCTGGATCAGATTTCTCCTTAAAAGGATATTCTGATTCTGATCATGCTGGATGTAAGATGGATAGAAAAAGTACATCTGGTAGCTGTCAATTTCTTGGAGAAAAGCTAGTAAGCTGGTCCAGCAAGAAACAAAACTCAGTTTCAACTTCAACTGCAGAAGCTGAATATGTTGCTGCTAGTGCCTGCACTGCTCAAATTCTCTGGATGAGAAATCAGCTTGCTGACTATGGATTTGACTTCAAAGAAATTCCAATCTACTGTGATAGTCAAAGTGCCATAGCCATTACCAACAATCCAGTGATGCACTCTAGGACAAAGCACATTGATGTCCGATATCATTTCATCAGGGACCATGTGATGAAAGGTGACATCGAATTGCATTTTATTCCAACTGATTACCAACTCGCTGATCTGTTTACAAAACCTTTGGATGAGAAAAGATTTAACTTTCTCATCAGCGAGCTTGGCATGTTAAACTTAAATGACTAGCTCTGCTATCAAGTTTAGCTAGCTATTTTTGTTTAAAAGCTTCATGTATTTTAATAAATTGAATATCTATTATATCTTCATTCGATCTATATTTTATTCTCCTATATTTTTTCTTAAATTGATTTAGTTAGTATTCTAAGTTGTAACTAGATCAGTGAAAGATAATATAGTAAAAGATTACATAGTTCATATCAGACATAATCTATACTCATTGTTTTTAATCTTAAAAAAATATATATAATAAAAAATATATATATATATATATTAAAAAATAATAATAATAATAATAATAATAATAATTTCAGAGGCCTATTCCTTCCCTAGCTGATCTTGTTAGTATTCTAAGCTGTAACTTTTTCAGTGAAAGATAAGTCTCTGAGATTACATTTTGTTTTAATAAACAACACTCACATTCAAGAATAAAAACCATAATTCATATTTGTTAGTGATCAAATCTCTATGACTTAGTAAGTATTCTAAGTTGTGACTAAGTCAGTGGGATAACATCTCAGGCAAATGGAAAATTATGATTAATATTCTTGAATATGAGTGTTTTTTTTTTTTTATATACTCTCACATGAATATAAGTTTCTGTGACTCCCTGATCCTTTCATCAATAATAGTGAAGGGATGTATCACAAAAATCGCACCTCTGACACTATTTCTTTCTTACATCACGTATACTTTTCCGGCGCACCTCTCAAATCACCATTAATACCACCAAGTTTCACAATCATCACCCCTATCCCATTTAACACCATCAATGATCACCCCTATGCCACCTCTACTTACCACCATCATCAACCACGATGATCCATTTTTCACCACATAATTCTCACATAACTCCATTATAAAAACGACTTTTCATCTCATATTCACATAACTTCTATTTTTCGATCATTCCCTTCTCACTCTGTTATAAATTTTTTTTTTCAAAGATAGCAAGATCAAAATCAAGTTTTATCTACATCATTTCTACAAGTTTAAAGCTTTTCAAGCCTATGTAGAAACACAGATCTTGCTAAAATAATTTCAAAAAAAAAAAAAAACAACTCTTTTGAATAAAACTTCTTGACGAAAAACAGAGCACAACAAAGTTTTTCCCATTTGCTCTCATGTTTTTCATTTTGGGACTATCTGTGTCCCAGTATGTAACTTTTGTACATATGCTTGATTCTGCCCCCCAATCGACCATATCACTGACAAAACCCACAGTGATCAAAACTGGTCAACCACCATCAAAGAAAACCTCACCAACCTTTGCAAGAAATTTCAAAAAGAAGACATTTTCGGACGCCAAGGATGAAACAGGGTCTGAACGTTCAGTCACTGTGGGCATCCTTGCTAAAAACAAGCTTTCAAATCACAAACTTTTATTGAGTCAACCCATGAGCCACTCATTATTCTCACAAAAGAATGATGTTTTAAACAAAGGGCAAGTGACATCAGTGAGTGATAACACACTCTTCGCTGGTGTCACATCACTGGCTACTGACCCGAGCTATCTCTCATCTCTCACTGCACCAGCTGTCAATGTCTCTCTCCAGTCACAGGGAGAGATACAAGCTGATCTCTCTGTTTTTAATGATCCATTAGCTAAAACACAAGCTGATGATGATGAGAAAACCAATCACCTATTACAAACGAATCAAATATTTGCTGCAGTATTTCATGCTATCATCAAGGGGGAGAAATATTCAAGTGCTACTGATGATACCAAAGAAACACTGATCTATTTTGTGATATTATTAATAGCATCAAATAGTACTACTTTTATATACTAATATTCCCCTATTTCTGTATACTTTTATTATAATTATTTAATAATATGTAGGTATTTCGTTCATATTTACAAAATAGTTAGAAATTGAGCTTAAATTAGAAAAGAAACGAAAAATAAGTTAAATAGAGTAATTTTTGTATAAAAGTTAGTTGTACCTAAATATGATTGGGACAAAGTAGTTAAAAAAGTGATAAAAATAAATAAAGTGTGTAAATATTTGAGTTCGAAAAGTTAAATGAGTTGAGTAAAAATAGTTAGATTGTATATTTATTGTAGTTTATGAGTTGGACCAAATAATTATTTGGGCTAAATAATAGTAGTTAGTAATAATCATAAAGTTAATAATATTAAAATAAATATAATAGATAGATCATTAGCATACGTACTTACGTAGTATATATATTAACTTAACATAATAATAATATTAATATTAATAATATAAAATGATGATGATCTATGTTAAATAATGAGATGATGATGTTTGTTTAGGCTAAAAGATGGATCACGTGATGCGCAGGAAGTGGCAGCCCAAGTTCAAATTCAAGTCAAAGTTTTATCTAAAGTCAAAGGCCCAATTTAATGAGGTAGGTGGAGCATATGTCGGTTTAGCAAAAGTGATTGGACGGTGAGCATTTAATGCTGGTTGGTGGAAAACGCGTGAGGCTACAGCAAGTTCTTGGAGGAGACGCCAACTTTGATCCATACGCCGTATGATTAATTCATACGCCGTATGGATTTGATCCACTACGGATATAAATAGCAGCCTCCGCAGACGACTTTAGGAGAGACTTTTCATCATTTTTTGTGTACAATAATATTAGGGTACGAAATAATTTAGTTTAGGGTTTATTATTTCAAGTTTCAAGGTTACTTTTGGAGGCACGAAAAGCTACGGTTGAAGTCATTTCACTTTATCTTTTTGTGATTCATTATTCGGTTTGTATCTACTTTTTATTTAATTCAATTACAATTATGTTTTTGATATTGAATATTTTGTTTTATGCATATCGTATGATGAATTGATATTTAGTATTTGTGTAGTAGTGAAACTTAGATTATGATTATTGAATGATTATATTGCATATTGGCTAAGTTATTTGATTGAAGATTATTATATTCCCCGTGTAACCTTAGTTGTTGGTGCTTATTAGCTTTTACTCCTTAACGTGGTTAATAATATTAATGATATTGAGTTCCTTTAGTTTTATTAATTATTGATGATTAGTGAATCTAGGTTTATTTAATCATTGCTAAATATGTTGAGTCTGATAGGTTAAGAAAGTAAAGTTAATAACCTAAAATGAATAAGTTAATAAGAGATTATTAATAGGTATTGTTGAAGAATTCGTACCGCGAGGGTGAATTATAATAGATCGTGAATGCTTAATGCACAATTTAGGGAAACCTTAAATTGTAGGGATTAGTTGGACCCGAAACGTTGGCTAATTCACATTCAATTTAATATTCATTGAAGAATTTGGTATTAAGTTGATATAAAAGAAATCACAATTGAATAATCAATATGCAATCAATCGGGATATATGAATCTGAGTGGAGTTACTACACAATTGTTTATTCCTTCCTATTGTTTTATTTATTTATTTCTTTTATTTAAGTTTTATTTAGTTTAATTATTTTCAATTATTATTTACAATCTCATGTTCGTACGGAACTAAAACGTCCCCCTTTATTTACTGTTTTCTTAGTTAATTATTATTTTCTATTTTAATTAATAAACCACTATTCCTGTGTTCCTGAGATCGACCTGGACTTACCATAGCTATACTATTCCGATCGGGTATTCTTGCCTGGTTGTGTGATAGTATTAATAAGGTATTTTCAGTTATAAATTATAAAACAAGACGCGCTTTCACACGCATCAAGTTTTTTGGCGCCGCTGCCGGGGACTTTTAACTGGTTGAACTATTCTGTCGGGGAACTCTTAACTGGTTGAACTATTCTGCCGGGGACTCTTAACTGGTTGAACTATTCTGCCGGGGAACTCTTAACTGGTTGAACTATTCTACCGGGGAACACTTAACCGGTTGAACTTTTTTTCTACCGGGGAACGGTGTTGTTTATTATTTAAATTGGAAATTTATTTTAGTTAAAAAAAAAAAATTGGAAATTTTTTTTTTTTTAGTTAGTTTTTATTTTATTTTCTTTTCTACTCTTTTTCTTTTTCTTTTAGTTTGACAGGTATGTCTCAGAACATGAATAATGTTCCTGTGAATTTTCAAAACTCGAGAAACGTTCGCATGTTGACTAAAGAGGAATTGAAGCAATCTTTAGATGAGATGATAGCATATTGGAATAAGGATCTAATTTTAGAGGATATGGAAAGCGATAAGGTGAAAAATTTTGACAAACCAAAAGATGGAGGATATAAGGCAAAACCAAAATTAAAAAAATATAAGCCTTCACCTTTATCGGAAGAAATTGTTAAAAAGTACACACCTCCGCCTCCTTATCCAGCTGCTTTGTATAGAAAGTACAATGAAGTTGAAGGATCAATTTTTCCAAAGCTTAAGAAAGATACTGTTAAAAGTTTATCTCGTCCAGTGATTGTGAAAGCTACGCAATCTATGGAGACATCAAGTGAAAGAGTGGAAGAAACGAAGACTATTGGCCACAGTCAAGGAGATTCCATTCAACAACTTGAGGAGATGATTCAAATAGATAAGTATTCTCAATCCTCTGACTCTTTATTTTCTAATGAGATTTTTAGTGAAATTGAACAGGAAGAAGATATGGAGATAGATTGGTTGCCTTTGCCAAAATATGATCACTATGATTCTGATGAGGAAATACTCTCGTTACTTGATTGTAATGAAGAGGAAATTCTTGAATTGAGAAACCGAGATGGGGTTATGTCAGAAGACGAATTAGTGGCTACTAGGAATACAGCTATTGATGACACTTCATCATTATACCAAGAGGTGAATCACCAGGAAAATGATGATCAAGCAATGGTAAGGATTGGAGGAGAAATTGAAAACAGAACTTGTGGTAATCTGACATCAACCAGCAGTTGGATTAAAACTCCGCCAACGGTTGAAGTATCTATAAACACAAGTTCGTTGTTTTACTAATATGAAGATCCTTTTTGGCAATTCGATCGGAAGGAAAGTTTCTCTCAACTTTTGGAAAATCATGGAGCATCAAGGAATGAATCAATGCCTGCCATAAACGATAAGTATTTATTTGCTTTAATTTTACTAAATTTACATTTTTGGATTACTTATCGATATTACCATCCATGCTTACTTTTAAGTGTGGGGAAAGTCAAGAGATTTTTAGGTAAGTAAGGTTGGAGTCAAGCTAGTGACTCGAACAAAAACAAGCGCTTCTCGGGTGGCAACCCGTGCTTGTATATTATGTATAATTTTTATTTTGCGTTTTTGGTATTTTATTTTTATACGTTTAATGTTCTTTGCTACTTTTTGAAGTTGGCAACCAATTTAGTTGAAATTGGAATTTTTGGAAGAACTTTGTGGGTGTGTTCCCTGGAAACCCTCACGAGATTATAACTCGTCCACTTGGGATACCGAGGGGTTTAAAGGCTTATTGCATATGCTAAATGCAATCGTGATTAACTACGAAAGTGTGTGCTGTTGTATATTTTTGAATAAAGATCGGAAGATGACCCATTACGCCGAACCAGCTCAAGATAATTGCGCCATATTCAGGGGAGTTTTTCGTTCTAATTTCTTTTCTTCCTTTTCTCACTTTTATTTTTACTTGTTTATATACAATGGGGACATTGTATAATTTAAGTGTGGGGATGGGATCGGTAGAAAAGAAATTTTACTTGTCCTTATATTATAATTTTGTTAAATTTTCATCAGATTTAAAAATTTTGAGTTAAAAACTAGGTATTTATTAGTTAGAATATTTTTGTTAAAAGTTTTGTTTTATATTTAAAAGTTTAGACTTTAATGTGGATTAACTATTTTGTACATATAATGTAAGAAACTTAATAATGAGTAATATATAGTTACTTGATATGATGTACTAATAGGCAATCTATATGAGTATTTCTGAATTGTAAGAAATTAATAAAATAACTTGTATATTATTTTATGATACATAATATGATGTATGATATAAAAAGTCTTAATTCTTAGATTTATCATGCAATAATTTTATATGTCTTGATACTTATATGAATACATTTGGGGGTATATATTTATGGTTTCCTCTGTTATACGAAAGTATAGACCTGGTCTCTATTAAAATATATACTCAACATTAAGCAAACACAAGTCAAAAGTACTTGAAAATTCTTAAAAATAAAAGATACCTAATGAGGTCGCCAAAATGGTTTGACCAAGTCTGGTTTTGCTTAAACCTGAATCAAGTTATGTCGCTCTGTTGCATGAAAATGCAGACCTGTCACCAATGTCTTGATTCTTAAAAATGGATTTCATGTATTTATTTTGAATATAGAAGTAAATTGCATGATTAAGTTTAAGAGTATATCATATGTGGAAATCGTAAGTAATATATATATTAACAATAAAGGTGTATTCAGAAATATAAGTATAGATTGTTTAAAGCGGATAAGTATATTAGTAATCATTCATGGACTATATGTTGCACTTATAATAATAATTTTTATTTGTACTTTATAGTTATCCATGTTAATTAAATTGTTTAAAGTTTTAAATTATGAAACAAGATTTTTAATTTGAGTATTTTGATTATTAAATATTAGTTTGATGCTTATCAGTTTTAGATGATGAAAATGTATTCTACTTGAGGACAAGCAGAACTTAAGTGTGGGGATATTTAATAGCATCAAATAGTACTACTTTTATATACTAATATCCCCCTATTTCTGTATACTTTTATTATAATTATTTAATAATATGTAGGTATTTCGTTCATATTTACAAAATAGTTAGAAATTGAGCTTAAATTAGAAAAGAAACGAAAAATAAGTTAAATAGAGTAATTTTTGTATAAAAGTTAGTTGTACCTAAATATGATTGGGACAAAGTAGTTAAAAAAGTGATAAAAATAAATAAAGTGTGTAAATATTTGAGTTCGAAAAGTTAAATGAGTTGAGTAAAAATAGTTAGATTGTATATTTATTGTAGTTTATGAGTTGGACCAAATAATTATTTGGGCTAAATAATAGTAGTTAGTAATAATCATAAAGTTAATAATATTAAAATAAATATAATAGATAGATCATTAGCATACGTACTTAAGTAGTATATATATTAACTTAACATAATAATAATATTAATATTAATAATATAAAATGATGATGATCTATGTTAAATAATGAGATGATGATGTTTGTTTAGGCTAAAATATGGATCACGTGATGCGCAGGAAGTAGCAGCCCAAGTTCAAATTCAAGTCAAAGTTTTATCTAAAGTCAAAGGCCCAATTTAATGAGGTAGGTGGAGCATATGTCGGTTTAGCAAAAGTGATTGGACGGTGAGCATTTAATGCTGGTTGGTGGAAAACGCGTGAGGCTACAGCAAGTTCTTGGAGGAGACGCCAACTTTGATCCATACGCCGTATGATTAATTCATACGCCGTATGGATTTGATCCACAGCGGATATAAATAGCAGCCTCCGCAGACGACTTTAGGAGAGACTTTTCATCATTTTTTGTGTACAATAATATTAGGGTACGAAATAATTTAGTTTAGGGTTTATTATTTCAAGTTTCAAGGTTACTTTTGGAGGCACGAAAAGCTACGGTTGAAGTCATTTCACTTTATCTTTTTGTGATTCATTATTCGGTTTGTATCTACTTTTTATTTAATTCAATTACAATTATGTTTTTGATATTGAATATTTTGTTTTATGCATATCGTATGATGAATTGATATTTAGTATTTGTGTAGTAGTGAAACTTAGATTATGATTATTGAATGATTATATTGCATATTGGCCAAGTTATTTGATTGAAGATTATTATATTCCCCGTGTAACCTTAGTTGTTGGTGCTTATTAGCTTTTACTCCTTAACGTGGTTAATAATATTAATGAGATTGAGTTCCTTTAGTGTTATTAATTATTGATGATTAGTGAATCTAGGTTTATTTAATCATTGCTAAATATGTTGAGTCTGATAGGTTAAGAAAGTAAAGTTAATAACCTAAAATGAATAAGTTAATAAGAGATTATTAATAGGTATTGTTGAAGAATTCGTACCGCGAGGGTGAATTATAATAGATCGTGAATGCTTAATGCACAATTTAGGGAAACCTTAAATTGTAGGGATTAGTTGGACCCGAAACGTTAGCTAATTCACATTCAATTTAATATTCATTGAAGAATTTGGTATTAAGTTGATATAAAAGAAATCACAATTGAATAATCAATATGCAATCAATCGGGATATATGAATCTGAGTGGAGTTACTACACAATTGCTTATTCCTTCCTATTGTTTTATTTATTTATTTCTTTTATTTAAGTTTTATTTAGTTTAATTATTTTCAATTATTATTTACAATCTCATGTTCGTACGGAACTAAAACGTCCCCCTTTATTTACTGTTTTCTTAGTTAATTATTATTTTCTATTTTAATTAATAAACCACTATTCCTGTGTTCCTGAGATCGACCTGGACTTACCATAGCTATACTATTCCGATCGGGTATTCTTGCCTGGTTGTGTGATAGTATTAATAAGGTATTTTCAGTTATAAATTATAAAACAAGACGCGCTTTCACACGCATCAATTATCAAGGGGGAGAAAACGTGCAAATGAATGCAAAAACCAATGTTGCTCATGCAACAAATCGCTGATACTTGGAAATCATATCATTGTTGAAATCACTGATGCTATCAAAGTAGCTGATACTTGGAAATCATATCACATGTATTTCCTGTATTTGAGTTACAATTTTCTTGGCGATTTTATTCAATATTTGTGCCACTTCAGCTTAGCAATGAATCCTTCTCTATCCGCATCAGCTACAACCTAAGTATCTGAAGATGAAGGTTCATTGATTTTCAGTCGGTTAAAGCTTCGTGAAAAGATGTCATGCTGAAGATTGTAGGTTTGAAAGTCTTAAATCACTGTCTCATCTGATCGCTGAAGATAGCAGGAATCTCTGCTATTTATCTAATTGCTGAAGATGGTAGATTTAAAGTTTATAATAAAATAGATATATTGTAACTGAAAAACTATCTGTACTTTATATTTTGCAGTTCAATAATATCTGATCATTTGAGAAAACCAAAGTGCAAAACTCAGATCATATCAAAAGAATCCAAAAAAAAAAGATAAATGAATGGATCACAAGTACAAGTCACTGAATGTTTAAAATCTTAAACACTGACTATAAACTTTTCTCAGCAACCAGTTTGTCTAGGGAGCTTCGATCACAATCATTTAGGGGGAGATTTTTGAGTCACTGGTCGCTGACCATGTTAAGTCACTGGTCACTGACCATGTTAAGTCACTGGTCGCTGACCAACTCAACGTAACACTACTCGATGAAGAAATGAATTGTATCAAAGCTGCTGTTGCTGAAGATTGGTTTCGCTGATCGTCATTCATTTTGTTTGATATACTGAGGAAGATTTAAAGCTCAACTTGGTGTGTCGCTGATCAACGTCAGCGAGAGCTTTACTTCTTCAAATCAATAAAGGCAAAAGTCACTGCCAGAATAACAGCTAGTCACTGAAGATCTTTAGTTCAAGTCATTCTACAAGAGCATGTTAGCTCGCAGTGAGTGAGGAGGATTACTACATCTTCAGGGACTATTCAATAAAGCCTCTCAATCATCAAGTACTAAAAAGTAATGTACTTATCTATACATCAGCAAGAGTGTTCCAAGTTTGAAGTATGTCCGAAAGATTACGTGGCAGCAAGTGATTGGTTTTAAAGTAACGAGATATTTGCGGTAACAGAATTGGGACCTGCTGAATGTCGGTTCATAAGAGATCAAGCCAATCAAGCAGCGACACGTGTCATTCCAAGATCCTATTTTGTAAGCAATATTTTAGGAACTCTTGTATTATAAATAGTTCAGTGTTTTGTACTGTAGAGGCTAGTCGTTCAATCGTACTTATCACTTGTGTGTCAGTGATTAGTTTGTCTAGAGTACGTATTAACGATCCAGCGAGTGAACAGTCAGCGTGTTTGTCCACTGTTGTTCATCTCATTTGTAATAGATTAGCTAAGTGTTTGAATTGGATTAACTTTGGTTAATCCATTCCGCATTCAACACTTGAGAATTGTATGATCAATATAATTCATCATTTAGCTATCGTTACTTTGTTGCTTTGATATTGTCATATCCATAATTTGTTATATCTTGTTACTATTGCTTATACTCTGTCTCTATGAATCAATTTAAAACTAATCAATTAACTTAGCTAAAATCTGAAAAAGTTTTAAATTGTATTCAACCCCCCCCCCCCTTCTACAATTAAACTTTACACTTTGTGATTCCAAATCACTAACTGATAGTGATTACGGGACTCTCAATTGGTATCAGAGCTGAGTTGGTTTAAATTCAAATAACCAGGTCTGCAATGGAATCAGTAAAGTACAGCTGTGTTGACTCTGATTATCAGAAGGGAAATGGTTCTACAACCAAACCTCCAACTTTTGATCCATCAAGGATTGAAACTTGGATGTCCCGAATGATGATGTTTTTAGACCTAATTGATGACCGTCTCTGTAATACAATAACAAATGGTCCCCACATCCCAACCACAATTGTTCCTGCTGTCATGGCTACAGCTACTACTCCTGCTATACCAGAAATGGTTGTGCCCAAAAGAGAGGAACAATGGTCAGATGAGGATAGACGATTGGTGTCGTGCCTCTATCAGTCAGACGGATTTGATTCCGGTCGTTATTCTAACAGCAATAGAAGCGGCGAACAGTGAGTTTTAAATTTGTAGAGCAGGGGAATCCTAAGTTGTATACTACTGACAGACCTAAAAGGGCAGCAAGTGGTATGTATGACTCAGGTGTCGTTCTTCAAACTACAACGGGCATGGGAGTCTAGGAAGTTTTATTATCTTTGGAGATTCAGCTAGGGTTTTTAAAAGTTTTTGGATAGGTTTGGTTTTTATAACTAAATACTAATTTAAATAAAGAAAATAAAACTAAAGAGGTTTGTACGGAGACTCGGTCAACAGAGGATAAGCGAGTGTTTACTACGATTTCGTTAAATGTTATTGATGAATAGTCAAGGGTAAGGCTACTAGATGTGATGACTAATCCGGAGAGGATAGAAACATAATTAATGCAAAGTATTGTACCTACGACCGTTCTGCGGCTTCCATACGTTTGTACTCCACCAATTGGTGTTTCCAGCACTATACCGAGTAATAGGGCATTTTACGGTTTTTCCGTTACATTAATTAGGGTTCCACATTACTCTCGCGGATTTCCTATATCCTAATGAGCTACAACTACGAGCCTATTAAATATCTAACGTAGAGTTGTCCACAATCAGATAAATAACATGTCACGTGGATAGCAGTTATAGAAGTCAGGTACACCGGAAGTTCTCCCAAATGTACAGACCAATTTAACCGATGACTATCCTCGAATCCTGGTCCCCAGTCACATTCATCAGAGACGTCTGTATCGTAGCGTGAATTGTTGATTGAACAAGAACACGAACGGGGGTAATCCCGCGGACCAAGTTGGGATAATCGGGCTAATGATCAGTTAAATTGTTCAGCATTACATATATAAATCATCACAACTATTCTATGCATGTTAATCTACTATGTAAACCAATATTCTGTGTCTGAAAACCTAATTATACAGTTACTGATATGAACCAGGAGGATAACTCTAGCATGCATCATTCCTAAGGCAACAATCAAACAAGAACATGCGATAGGGTAACACATAACAGAACACCGTAATCCTAGCATAGCAGATAACCAATAATCAGATCATAGATATCCCGAAAGTTCTCTCAAAGATATATAACAGATAAACATGAATCTAACCTATCTCTAATCCTACGCTCTGTGTCTCTTATGATTTGTTTCAACCTAGAGAACACAGCCATACCAAGTTCATTGATCATCAAGTATAGAATAGGTAGAGAACGTACCACTAGTAATTGGCCAAGTTCTAGCAGGAAGCTTCTAACCACAGCATAAGTTGGATAGATAAACATTCGAGATTCAGTTTATGAGTTCATACACAGTTTAAAGTAACACGGGCAGAGTAACAGCATGGCATAAACATATTGATTATTCTAACATAACTACATCATAGTAAACACAAAGAAATGTCTAGCCTAACATCATATATCTAGCATACAATCCTAAACAAGCATAAACAAAGCAACACATGTTTAAAACTGGAAAGTAAGAGATATATAAATAGAACCTGATACGAATTTATTACAGACAGATCTTCGCAAATACAATGTCTTGGAGTGACTCCGTACAAAAGCTAAAAGCTGCCTCTACATAACTATCTCTCTAACTAGCTCAATTCTAGAGAGAGAAAATCCTCCAGAGAGAGAAACTAGAGAGAGAGTGATGTGTGTGAGAGAGAAAGTGTAGGGAGAGAATGAAAATGAGAAAATGGTATGAATGAAGTGTTGGGGATGTCCACTATTTATAGGCAAACCATCAAATCGCACGTACAACTCACGAAGCAGCACGTACAAGCAAACGAAGCACGATATGGGGTAGGGGGCCGTATACGGCCTTGCAGGGGCCGTATACGGTGTATAGTAGGCCGTATACGGTCTTACAAGGGCCGTATACGGTGCCTGGGGCCGTATACGGTCTCTGTCTGATTTCGTTCGTTGCTTAAAACGTCCGTATCTCCTTCGTTATGCGTCCGTTTGACTCGATTCTTTCGCCTGTGGTTTTTTAATTCCGTTACGCTTCTAATGTTGCCAATCTCACAGAAATTGGATGTGTAGAGCTTAGGCGTAGCCAAAATGACTTTTAATGGCTCTGAAAGCGTAGTGGTTTCTCCGTCCTTTGGCCGTTTCACTTGATTCCAGATTTTTCTGTCTCGATTTTACCTATAAAACAAATGGTAGAAGTTAGGAGGTGTTCCTTGACAGGAAAATGAGGTCGGAAGAATCTGCCCGTATTAAAATGCTGTGTTTTGTGCATTTTTAGAGTATTTTCAGTGATTTTTATCACAACGTCTACTTTTGAACCACTCTAGTGTATTTTAGTAAATAATCAATGTTTTGGAATGTTTTCACTAAAGAAAGGTTCAAAATGTGAGGAATAAAGCTTCTAAAAACATGACTTTTTACGTCACATCAAGTTATCCCACACTTAGACGTTGCTTGTCCTCAAGCAACAACTCTCTGAAAAAATATTTTTAGGTCATGTTTTTAGGGGCGAGTCAGAGAATATGTTCCGAGATTAGCATTTCCTCATATAAGCAAGTTACTTCTAAAAGTGTGGAGGAGGATAAGATGATCCTTCCATAAACAAGAAGGGATTCTCTTAGGCGTACGTCCAAATCTCATGATCTTGGAGTACACATGACTAGGCGATCTCACTATAGGTGGTCACTCAATTCACTCAAAGTGTATCGGGTTTCCTATCAATTTAGCTCAAATGAAATCGCTCAAAATAGCCAGTCATGCCGCACTCATCGTCATAGGCTTGATCGAGAATCGGATCTCCACCACTTAGGTGAGGACGGTGCTAATTATCTCAAGACATTCAGAGGGTTGTAGTGTTTGGTGAGGGTGAAGGGTATGGATAGTGGTTTGTTTGGTTGTGAGGGTGTTTAGCTTATCCTAAAATCACTGAGATTATGAACAACTTTATTTAGAACGGAGAGGAACGGAGAGTTGGTAGTTGTTTCAGCTTTTGTCGGATTTTTCATGAAGAGCTATGCTTTGAAACTTTCAGCTTTATTTGCGGAGCTATTTTCTTTTCTTTTTTCTTTTCTTTTTCTTCTTTTGTCTTTTCTTTTTCTTTTCTTCAGAATTTCTTTTAGAGAATTTCCAAGGAATTTATATTTTGAATCCTTTAAAATCTTTTCCTCTATCTTGATCATTTTAATTCTTTTCCAGGTGCTAATTTTTCCCGCACCATCGTCCTTCCAGTTCTCTTGTGTGCTAATTTTCCCGCACCTTTTGTTGAGAAGCTTGATTTTGGAGAATGCGGATGAGTAGGATAATTGAAACAGATATTCTAAAAGGGTGTTCTTCATAACCTCAGAAATTCCAAGATAAGTTTGGGGGGTAATTTTTGGGAAGTGGGTGAAAATTAGGGTTTTGAAGAAACGAAAGGTTTAGGCTCAACAGGGTATACTCGGCGGATCTTCGATACTAAAAATGAGCATCGGAAAGGGTTTTGGTCTTGAAAAGATATGTAAGAAATGTGTTAAGTCCTAAGGAATGTCAAGGTCATTTAATTGCACCTATACCGCGTACGGTACACACCAATATGGTCTCGAAGCGTATGTCAAGAGCAAGTTCTAATTCAGAGATACAGACATCGGCACACACACAAGAATTGAAAGTGAAGCATTAAATATGAATGCTTTTAGGCTCAAGATACCTCACTGCAAAGGGTTGTATGTGTCTAGTCATGTTCCTTTGATTATTACTTCTTGCTTAAGCAATTCCTACCTTATTTCCTTTAGGCTTTTAGAAATATCATACTTATATTTTGAAAATGGTTTCTCTCAGTAGTATCTGAGACTCAAAAGCTGAGTTAGACTCGTTAATTTTGAAAAAATTTGACCTTATTTTTGAAAAATTTTGAGAGAAAGATTGCTATTGGACAAAAAAATCACCATTTAAGATATTCTATACCTACCATCCCACACTTAGAGGAACATTGTCCCTAATGTTCTCTTGAGTAGAGATTTTACTAGTAAAATCCCACACTTAGAGTTTGAACATGTAAGTAGATGTTTCTCAAGTGTTCAATTTGGGCTGGAATCCCACACTTAGTGATAAGTTTAGGATGAGGCACATAAATTAAACGCACTAACATAGGCATAATAAACATAATTGAAACGGGGAGAAAGGAACAGAGAGACTCCCCATTTGTGTTTACTGGAATAGACCAGGTTTGTGCAGGAGTGGTGCTAGTGAATTGCTGGATTTAAAGGACCAGGCTCATTTAAGATCATCCATTTCACAGTATCTCATCAAGGTAGCAGGTCTAAAGCGTAAGTACAGAGTCATAATACAGAAAGTAAATAATAAAGATAAAATCTAATAATCATCAAGTAGGTCATCAGTGTCAGGATCAAACTCTGCCTCAACATCCCTGTCGAAAACAGAAGTCGGAGATGGAATGGAGAAATCCATAGCAGCCATAGCCTGAATCACAATCTCGTCAGAGGAAGTGACAGAAGTGTGAGCATCAAAATTAGCCAGAAGCTGCTCTGTGAGGCTGTGATCTGGTGATGCAAATCCTGTGGGCAATGCTGGATCAGGATCAGCAGCTGCAGTAGTGGGGCTAGTGGAAGGTCCGGTATTAGAGACAACAGGTAGATCCGTAGGAGGAAAGAAGAACCATGGAAGTCGGGATGGTCCTGGATCTGGGCCAAGCCTATAGGGGATGGCATCAGGTCTCGGAATCTCGAGCTGCTCACAGATAGAGGACATGATGTCATGCTGGATGGAGAGTGTCCGGAAGAGGGCCCACGAAGCAGCTGGGTCAGCCGTAGTGATACCGTACTCGAAAGTAGGTACGGGGGCTGGCAAAGGTGATGAGGGCCCCTCATCGGGCAACTCCTCGTGAGTGATCGGGACATCAGTCAGGTCCTCCTCAGTGATAGTCAGCATAGCCGCTCTCTGTGCTCTGCGTCTACGGGGTCTGTGTCGTCTGCGCGGTCTCGCAGCTACGTGATCAGCGTCAACAGCGTCCATCCTGAAACAAGATAAAATAAACAGGTAATGCTAACAGTGATAGTTAATGAGCAACACTTGTCTCAGATTTTGCAATTCGAAGTCAGATAAGTGGCAAGCCTGCAATTTTATTAGTTCAGAGACAACCATAGTTAATAAAAATAAACTAAAAATAAAATGACAGAAATAAAGATAGGCTTGGGGTGCCTCCCAAGAGCGCTTGTTTTACGAGTCTCTAGCTTGACTCTTTGTACCTTTCTGTCGACTCACGGTGGTTCAAAGATAAAGACATCTTCCCTGATGGGAAAGTCTTCGAAGTAATGCTTTAAGCGATGACCGTTAACCTTAAAATTACCTTCTGGTGCCTCGAGTTCGACTGCACCGTAAGGAATTACCTTTGATACTATAAATGGTCCGCTCCACCTGATCGTAAACTTGCCAGAGAATTTCTTGAAACGCGAGTTGAAAAGCAGCACCTTATCTCCTGTTTTGAATTTTGAGGGCCTCAGCTTAGCATCGTGAATTCTCTTAGTTCGTTCCTTGAAGCTTAACGAACTGTCATATGCATGATCCCTTAGTTCGGCTAACTCATTCAACTGCATTTGTCTATTTGTTCCAGCTGTAGAAATATCTAAGTTGCAGTTCTTCAAAGCCCAGTATGCTTTATATTCCAGCTCAATTGGTAAGTGACATGCCTTGCCATAAACTAGACGATACGGTGAGGTTCCTAATGGTGTTTTATAGGCGGTTCTGAATGCCCACAATGCATCATCTAATTTTTCATCCCATTTGTACCCATGATTACCAACAGTTCTTTCCAAGATTCTTTTCAAAGCTCGATTTGTTGCCTCAGCTTGCCCATTTGTCTGGGGGTGATAAGTTGTTGATGTCTTGTGAGTGACACCATACTGTTGCAGAACTTTCATGAATTGAACGTTGCAAAAGTGTGTACCACGATCACTAATTATTGCTTTTGGAGTTCCAAATCGACTAAATAGCTTTTTGAGAAATTTGGTTACCACTTTGGCGTCATTTGTTGGGAGAGCTTGGGCTTCGGCCCACCTGGAGACGTAGTCGACTGCAACCAAGATGTACTCTTTACCGTTAGATTTAGGGAATGGTCCCATGAAATCTAATCCCCAGATATCGAAGATTTCCACGGCCTGGATGTTTGTGAGTGGCATTTCATTCCGGGCTGTTATATTGCCTTGTCTTTGGCAGATATCGCAGCGTCTCACCAGATCGTACGCATCTCGAAATATGGTTGGCCAGAAAAAGCCGGCATCGTACACTTTTCTTGCGGTCATGTTGGTACCGTGATGTCCTCCAGTAGGTCCATGGTGGCTTTGGTGTAAGATATGTTCTGCCTCTTTCCCATCAACGCATCTTCTAATGATTTGATCAGGGCAAACTTTAAAGAGAAAAGGGTTGTCCCAATAGTAATATTTTATATCGCGGAAGAATTTTTGTCTTCGAGAGGTTGGCATTCCTTTAGGTACAACTTTTCCCACCAAATAATTGGCATAGTCAGCATACCAGGGATCATTTGTAGATCGTGACCCTTGATGGTATGTACCAATATTCATGAGTTGTTCTTCTGGAAACTGGTCTTGAATGTCTTTTTCGTGCAACTTATCCATTGAAGGATTCTCTAATCGGCTGAGATGGTCCGCCGCGACGTTTTCTGCTCCTTTTTTGTCTTTGATCTCGATGTCGAATTCTTGAAGGAGTAGAATCCATCGTAGAAGGCGAGGTTTAGCATCTTGCTTCTTAAAAAGATATTTCAGAGCTGAGTGATCTGTATAGACAATAGTTTTGGACAAGATTAGATAAGAACGAAATTTATCAAAAGCAAATACTACCGCTAGCAGCTCTTTTTCTGTGGTTGTATAATTCTCTTGGGCGTCAGTGAGCGTTTTGCTGGCGTAGTATATTGGTTGAAACTGTTTCTCCTTCCGCTGTCCCAGAACTGCTCCGACAGCGAAATCACTGGCGTCGCACATGATTTCAAATGGGAGACTCCAGTCTGGAGCAACCATGATTGGTGCATGAACAAGCAGATCTTTCAGATGATCGAAGGCCTTGAGACATTCGTCTGTAAAGACAAACGGAGTATCCTTTTCGAGGAGATAAGTCATAGGTCGGGATATCTTAGAGAAATCTTTGATAAAGCGACGGTAGAACCCGGCGTATCCTAGAAAACTGCGGATGGATTTGACAGAGGTGGGTGGTGGAAGTTTTGAGATGGTCTCGACTTTTGCTTTGTCAACTTCAATTCTAGCTTTGGATATACGGTGTCCTAAAACTATGCCTTCTTTCACCATGAAATGGAATTTTCCCAATTCAGAACTAGGTTCGATTCTTCACATCGGGTGAGCATCTTGTTCAAGTTAGAAAGACAAGTGGTGAACGAATCTCCAAAAACCGAAAAATCATCCATGAACACTTCCATGCATTGTTCAATCATGTCATGGAAGATTGCTACCATGCATCTTTGAAATGTCGCCGGTGCATTACATAAGCCAAACGGCATACGTCGGTAGGCAAAGGTTCCGTATGGACAGGTGAACGTTGTCTTTTCTTGGTCCTTTGGATCGAGAGGTATCTGAAAATAGCCGGAGAAACCGTCGAGGAAGCAGTAGAATTCGTTTCCTGACAATCTTTCAAGCATCTGATCAACGAACGGTAGAGGGAAGTGATCTTTGCGTGTAGCTTCATTTAGTTTCCGATAGTCGATACATACCCTCCAACTGGTGACGGTTCGTGTTGGAATCAACTCGTTGTCTTCTTTAGCGATGACCGTCATGCCTCCTTTCTTTGGGACGACTTGAACTGGACTGACCCATGGGGAATCTGAAATAGGATAAATTAAACCAGCATCCAAGAGTTTGATAACCTCCTTTTTCACCACGTCTTGAATCTTTGGGTTAACTCTCCTTTGCCTTTGAATGGAAGGCCTGAAGTCATTTTCCATTAAGATCTTGTGAGTGCAGTAATTTGGGTTGATCCCCTGTATGTCAGAGATTTTCCATGCAATCGCTTTCTTATGTGACTTTAGAACCTTAATGAGTAATGCTTTCTCTTCAGGCTTCAGATCTTTGGATATGATAACCGGTAAGTGCGAAGTTCCTTCGAGAAAAGCATATTCAAGGTGTGAGGGAAGTTCCTTTAGCTCCAATTTGGGTGGTTCTTCAGTGGAAGGCTTCATCCTGGCAATCTCGTCTCTTTTAAGCTCATCGTATGTTGTCTGATAATCTGACTCAACTGCAGGTGCCTCTGGAATGTCGGCTGATGCTATTTCAACCCATTCTGTATTGTTGTAAAGCTCATCTTTTCTCAGCTCATATTTTACTTGGGAAGACTGAGAGATTGCATTATCTTCAGTGATTATTTCCTTGTTGTCCTTTGTGAATGCAAATCTCTGAAACTGAGCTGAAGAAGATGTGGTAAAAGTAATCTCTGGTTTCAAGTTTTTACAACTTTCAGAAAGTTGCGGATCGGATGGTTTAAGCATTGACTCCATTTCCTTGAGAGTCTTCAGAATTTCTTCTTTTGAGAGAGATGAATCAGGAACTTCAGAATTAGGGCTTCTTCTCAAGAGAGTGACCGGAGTGCCTTGTCCAAGTGGTACAGCAGTGATAAATCTGTTGGGCTGTAAGTTCGAATTCTTTAAAGGTAATAGCACTTCCTTTGATGCAATGGATGGATCCGAGATAGCTGAGCATAGACCCGCACCTTCTTCACAGATTTTCCTTGTTGTGATGACAGTGTTTGGAAGGGGATTAATGCTGCTTACTGCGAGGATTTCTTCCAAGTGTTCTTCAATTATTTCCTGCATAGAATCTACAAGACCAAGGTCTTCTCCCATAGGAAGTTTCATTAGTTTATCGACATTGAAGGTGACTTCCTCAGTTCCCACTCTAAGTTTTAAAGATTTTTCATTTACGTCAATGACGGCCTTGGCAGTATTTAGGAAAGGTCTACCAAGGATGAGTGGTACCTGAGCGTCTTCCTCAATATCCATAACAACAAAATCAACAGGAAAGACGAATTTATCAACACGTACCATAATATCTTCAGCAATTCCTCGAGGGAGTTTAAGTGATCTATCAGCTAATTGGATGGTCATACGGGTTGGTAAAAGTTCGCTTAGTCCTAGTTTCCTATAAAGTGAGTATGGCATAAGGTTTACACTAGCTCCTAAGTCAGCTAAGGCGTTACTTATTTGAACATCCTGAAGGTAACAAGGAATAGTGAAACGGCCAGTGTCCCCTAGCTTTGGGGGCAGTCCTTGTTGCATAATTAAAGAGCATTCTGCGTCTAAGGGCAAGTTAACTATTTGTCTGAGTTTTTCTTTGTTGGATATAAGTTCTTTAAAGAATTTGGCACAAATAGGCATTTCAACTAAAGCATCTAATAATTGAACGTTTAAGTGTAGGCTTTTGAACATCTCTAGATATTTTCCAAACTGGGCTTCTTGTTTCTCTTTCTTAAGCCTACCAGGGAAAGGTATACGTGTTGGTTTAACTACTTCTGGGGCTTTGGAAGATTCTGGTTCAGGAGAGGTGACAGGAGTGTCAACATGTACTGAATCAGTGGGTAGAGAAGAACTAGAAGGTTCGTCTGAAGGAATATCTTATGATTTCTCATTCTTAGTCTCTTTTCCGCCTCTAGTGACAACAAGGATATCATCATAATCATAAGATGAATGATGAATAGCTTTGCTAATCGCTTCTTCTCTTTGCTTCTCCTCAACTTTTAAAAACAATCTTTTAACATTATCCTCCATGTTTTTAATTAAATCGTTTGAAATTCTGAGCAAATAATCAATTTGGTTTTGAAAATCAAAAATTTGTTTGTTTTTATTATTTTGCTCAACCATGAAGTTATTGAAAATCGTATTGTTTAGACGAGAAGACAATTGAGAGGAAGTAGAGGGTGTAGAGGGAACTAACAAATGAGAGATAGGTTGTTTGGATAACCGCTGAGTGAAAGATTTTGAATGAATGATTTGATCAGTGGTTCCAGATGTGGCGAGAACATCTTCCTTGGGCTTCGAGCATGAGAAGAGCCGTTGAGGTTGCTTCTTAGATTTGGAAGAGTCTTGCATATCCTTAACAACTTTAGAGATGGATTCGAGTTGAGCTCTTAAAGTGTCGAACGCTTGAGTAGAAGTGTCTTTGTCTTCCGAGGTTGATTCATCAAACTCCAAGTCATGTTGGTGCATCGTTATCGTCTCAATCAACTTCCAGGCTTCTTCTGAAGTATGTAGCATGAAATTTCCGGATGAAGCAGCATCGAGGGTTTGTTGGTGATGAGGATTCAGATTGTTGTAGAATGTGCAGACCAGATTCGTTTCAGCCAACTGATGATTCGGACATCTTCCAAGCAGATTCTTAAAGCGTTCCCAAGCTGAGCTTAATGATTCAGTAGTTCCTTGACGAAAGTTAATGATTTCATTTTTGAGCTTGGTTTGTAGGGACGGAGGGAAAAACTTAGCTAAGAACTTAGTAGCCATCTCCTCCCATGTATGAATCGAATTGGGTTCGAGTTCATAAAACCATGTCTGAGCTCGGAAAGCTAAAGAATAAGGAAACAGGTGAAGTCGGGTGACTTTGACACTGGATCCGGTTTGTTCGAAAGAGTCGGAAAGGTTGATGAACTTGTTAAGATGGGCGTTTGGATTTTCAACCGAAAGACCATGAAACGGACACTGAGATTTAAGTAATTTAATGAAGTGTGGTCTGATTTCAATGGTTTCGTCGGTTGGTGATACGATTGGTCCTCCTCGTCCCTCTAGCAGTGGTTGGGTTGATGAGGCGAGAGTGATATGATTCGCCATAACTTGTTTTTAGAAGAAAATAGGGTTTTGATAGGTTTAACTAAGGACGGGAAATTAGAAACTAACTAACCTAGGGATAAAAACTGTAACTTCCGGATGATATTGATCTTCCGTAAGGATCGCTAAATAACTAAGATGACAAAATTCCTAAAATCGGTCGTTGTAGTCCCCGGCAGCGGCGCCAAAAACTTGTCGTGCCTCTATCGGTCGGACGGATTTGATTCCGGGTGTTCCAACAGCAATAGAAGCGGCGAACAGTGAGTTTTAAATTTGTAGAGCAGGGGAATCCTAAGTTGTACACTACTGACAGACCTAAAAGGGCAGCAAGTGGTATGTATGACTCAGGTGTCGTTCTTCAAACTACAACGGGCATGGGAGTCTAGGAAGTTTTATTATCTTTGGAGATTCAGTTAGGGTTTTTAAAAGTTTTTAGATAGGTTTGGTTTTTATAACTAAATACTAATTTAAATAAAGAAAATAAAACTAAAGAGGTTTGTACGGAGACTCGGTCAACAGAGGATAAGCGAGTGTTTAATATGATTTCGTTAAATGTTACTGATGAATAGTCAAGGGTAAGGCTACTAGATGTGATGACTAATCCGGAGAGGATAGAAACATAATTAATGCAAAGTATTGTACCTACGACCGTTCCGCGGCTTCCATACGTTTGTACTCCACCAATTGGTGTTTCCAGCACTATACCGAGTAATAGGGCGTTTTACGGTTTTTCCGTTACATTAATTAGGGTTCCACATTACTCTCGCAGATTTCCTATATCCTAATGAGCTACAACTACGAGCCTATTAAATATCTAACGTAGAGTTGTCCACAATCAGATAAATAACATGTCACGTGGATAGCAGTTATAGAAGTCAGGTACACCGGAAGTTCTCCCAAATGTACAGACCAATTTAACCGATGACTATCCTCGAATCCTGGTCCCCAGTCACAGTCATCAGAGACGTCTGTATCGTAGCGTGAATTGTTGATTGAACAAGAACACGAACAGGGGTAATCCCGCGGACCAAGTTGGGATAATCGGGCTAATGATCAGTTAAATTGTTCAGCATTACAGATATAAATCATCACAACTATTCCATGCATGTTAATCTACTGTGTAAACCAATATTCTGTGTCTGAAAACCTAATTATACAGTTACTGATATGAACCAGGAGGATAACTCTAGCATGCATCATTCCTAAGGCAACAATCAAACAAGAACATGCGATAGGGTAACACATAACAGAACACCGTAATCCTAGCATAGCAGATAACCAATAATCAGATCATAGATATCCCGAAAGTTCTCTGAAAGATATATAACAGATAAACATGAATCTAACCTATCTCTAATCCTACGCTCTGTGTCTCTTATGATTTGTTTCAACCTAGAGAACACAGCCATACCAAGTTCATTGATCATCAAGTATAGAATAGGTAGAGAACGTACCACTAGTAATTGGCCAAGTTCTAGCAGGAAGCTTCTAACCACAGTATAAGTTGGATAGATAAACATTCGAGATTCAGTTTATGAGTTCATACACAGTTTAAAGTAACACGGGCAGAGTAACAGCATGGCATAAACATATTGACTATTCTAACATAACTACATCATAGTAAACACAAAGAAATGTCTAGCCTAACATCATATATCTAGCATACAATCCTAAACAAGCATAAACAAAGCAACACATGTTTAAAACTGGAAAGTAAGAGATATATAAATAGAACCTGATACGAATTTATTACAGACAGATCTTCGCAAATACAATGTCTTGG
The DNA here is from genome assembly GCA_949592205.1 of Helichrysum umbraculigerum. NCBI lineage: Eukaryota > Viridiplantae > Streptophyta > Magnoliopsida > Asterales > Asteraceae > Helichrysum > Helichrysum umbraculigerum. Next base: position 38,615,368 of record CATIUR010000001.1, read on the forward strand.
AGTGACTCCGTACAAAAGCTAAAAGCTACCTCTACATAACTATCTCTCTAACTAGCTCAATTCTAGAGAGAGAAAATCCTCTAGAGAGAGAAACTAGAGAGAGAGTGATGTGTGTGAGAGAGAAAGTGTAGGGAGAGAATGAAAATGAGAAAATGGTATGAATGAAGTGTTGGGGATGTCCACTATTTATAGGCAAACCATCAAATCGCACGTACAACTCACGAAGCAGCACGTACAATCAAACGAAGCACGATATGGGGTAGGGGGCCGTATACGGCCTTGCAGGGGCCGTATACGGTGTATAGTAGGTCTTATACGGTGCCTGGGGCCATATACGGTCTCTGTCTGATTTCGTTCGTTGCTTAAAACGTCCGTATCTCCTTCGTTATGCGTCCGTTTGATCGATTCTTTCGCCTGTGGTTTCGTAATTCCGTTATGCTTCTAATGATGCCAATCTCACAGAAATTGGATGTGTAGAGCTTAGGCGTAGCCAAAATGACTTTTAATGGCTCTGAAAGCGTAGTGGTTTCTCCGTCCTTTGGCCGTTTCACTTGATTCCAGATTTTTCCGTCTCAATTTTACCTATACAACAAATGGTAGAAGTTAGGAGGTGTTCCTTGACAGGAAAATGAGGTCGGAAGAATCTGCCCGTATTAAAATGCTGTGTTTTGTGCATTTTTAGAGTATTTTCAGTGATTTTTATCACAACGTCTACTTTTGAACCACTCTAGTGTATTTTAGTAAATAATCAATGTTTTGGAATGTTTTCACTAAAGAAAGGTTCAAAATGTGAGGAATAAAGCTTCTAAAAACATGACTTTTTACGTCACATCAATTGGTTCGATTGGATAAACAAGCTAAAATCTACATAGGCATGGCACTTCCTGATGAAGTGTTCGAATCTATCAGGCTTTGTAGAACTGCTAAAGACATGTGGGATACCCTTAGGAATATATATATTGGAACTCCTGATATTATTCGCTGCAGGGAAGTCAATCTCACTCGCCAGTATGAGCTGTTTGCAATGGAACCAAATGAATCTATGTCTTCTACTTACACCAGATACCAGTCACTGATGAACAAAATGGAAAAGGCTGGTATAGGTAAGGAACAGAGATTTGTTGTTGAAAAGTTTCTTGAGTTGCTGCCAAGAAAAATCTGGGGAACCATTGCCACGTGTACCAGACAGAGAAATGATTATTCAATTATTAATCTCACTCAAGTCTATGGTATCTTGCTCAACTGGGAGCAGTCAGAAAAGCATGCTGATCAGAGTGAGCATATTCGTGCTACTTTTGGAAGTCAGAAGATATCCAATGCCCTTGTAGCAGAGCTTGATGAAATCGATCAGAGACAGAAATCAAAAATGTCTATGAAAAGCTCGAAGTCACTGATAGCTGAAGAAGAAGGTGGTCAAGTTGAAGAACAGTCAGAGTACGAGTATGATGAAGGACTGGAGAAGCTTGAAAAAGATATGGCCATGATGGTTGCTAATTTCAGAAGGAACACCAGATCAAAAAGATTCACTGGTGCTCCATCATCTGATAAATTTCAATCTAAAGGAGAATGCTACAAATGTGGCAAACCTGGTTATTTTGAAGCTGATTGTAGATCAAAGTCAGTCAACCAAGTCCCTGAACCAATGCCAGACTTCAGAAATGATAAGTATAACAAGTACAAGGCAAAGTACAAGAAACTGAAGGCATTGGCTAAATCTGGAAAGAAGAAGAGAAAAGGGTTTGTCGCTGAAGAAAGTTCACTCAGCGAATCTGATTCATCTTCCTCATCTGATGATGAAGAAGCAATTAAACTTTACACTTTGTGATTCCAAATCACTAACTGATAGTGATTACGGGAATCTCAGTTACCTTATTCATGCACCCAGGGTTAATCCCAAGAAGGGTCACTTGTCCTCATCGGACAGTGTTGGGGGTTGAGCAGCCTGATCTGATCAGAATCATGATAGCCTAGTACTCAGTGACATACGACTTAGGGTTTCCGCTTTAAATCGTAGGGTGCTAGTGTTTACACAAAACCTCTGTTGATTTAATTAAGGCAAGTCTCCAATCATCTTTTATAAAGAACATCATCCCGAAACCTGAATATTGAAATTTCAGCAATCACAACTCTATCTATCTGCTTACCCTATCCGTAGTGTAGTAATTACTTTCCTGCATCTTAGTTAAATTAGAAAATACCAAAAACAAACCCTACCTGCTCTATTAAACCTCATCCTATTAGCTACTATACTCTGAGGTATTTAATTCATTTAGATTCGCTCCAATTTTAAGAACGACACCTGAGTCAGACTTACCACTTACTACCCTAATACCCTTAGAGCAGTAGGTAGTAATAAAACTTAGGCTTCCCAGCAAAATATAAATTTAAAACCCTCTGATCACCCACCTCGAGCGCAAGGTCCGACGACGACAGGAAGCGATTCCTGAACCGACCGTTCGGGGTGCGATCAATATACCTTTAAATTTAATTATACAATTTACTTTTATATTCCAATTAAATATATGAAATACATTTTTAAGAATCAAGACATTGGTGACAGGTCTGCATTTTCATGCAACAGAGCGACATAACTTGATTCAGGTTTAAGCAAAACCAAACTTGGTCAAACCATTTTGGCGACCTCATTAGGTATCTTTTATTTTTAAGACTTTTCAAGTACTTTTGACTTGTGTTTGCTTAATTTTTAAGTATATATTAATAGAAACCAGGTCTATACTTTCATATAACAGAGGAAACCATCAATATATATCCCCAAATGTACTCACATAAGTAAAAAGATATAAAATTATTGTATAACAAATTTAAAAATTAAGACTTTTATGTCATACATCATATTATGTATCATAAAATAATAAACAAGTTATTTTATTAATTTATTAAAATTCAGAAATCTTCATATAGATTGTCTATTAGTACATCATACCATATAACTATATATCACTTCCTTTATTTAAGTAGCTTACGTTATATATACAAAACAGTTAATCCACATTAAAGTCTAAACTTTTAAATACAAAACAAAATTTTTAACAAAATTATTCTAACTAATAAATACTTAGTTATTCACTTAAAATTTTAAATTTTCAAAAATTTTAGACAAGACAAACTTAATTATTTAATTAAAGAAATTCTTTTTCTTACGAACCCTATCCCCACACTTAAATTATACAATGCCCTCATTGTATAAAAATTGATAAACAAAAGTGAGTAAGGGAAAGAAAAATAGAACAGAAAAACTCCCCTGACTGAAATTATAAATTTCATCATCGGCTAAGAAAAATCTGCTTGGTTGATTCCTTCATCTCTTGAAAAATAATATACAACATCCACACTTTCGTAGTTAATCACGATTGCATTTAGCATATGCAATAAGCCTTTAAACCCCTCGGTATCCCGAGTGGACGAGTTATAGTCTTGTGAGGGTTTCTAGGGAACATACCCACAAAGTTCAATCCTGAAAATAAAAACATAAAAAGAAAAACATAACATATAAAAATAAACATGGGTTGTCTCCCAAGAAGCACTTTTGTTTAAATGTCGGTAAGTTCGACATTATCCGATAACTTATCCTTCCAAAGTTATATCTGAAATATTCTCAATAACATTATCTTCATAATATTTCTTCAAACGATGTCCATTAACTGTAAAAATAGTTCCATCGAAAGCTATCAAATCCACACTCCCATTTGTATGAACTTGGTGAATAACAAACGGTCCGCTCCATCTGGATTTTAATTTACCCAGAAATAACCTAATACGTGAATTGTACAAAAGCACACGTTCTCCAGCAACAAACTCTTTATCTCCTCGAAGTCTTGCATCGTGCCATTTCTTCGTTCTTTCTTTATAAAACCTTGAATTTTCATAAGCATTCCAACGAAGCTCATCTAACTCATGTAACTGTAAAAAGCGATGCTTACCAACTTCATCGATATCCATGTTGCATTCTCGAAGTGCCTAATATGCTTTGTGTTCTATTTCCACTGGTAAATGACAAGCTTTTCCATAAATTAATCTATACGGAGTACAACCTGTAGGTGTTTTAAATGCTGTCCTATATGCCCAAAGTGCATCATCTAACTTTTCCGACCAATCTTTTCTGTTAGAACCAACAGAACGTTTCAAAATACGTTTTAATGCACGATTGGTATTTTCAACCTGTCCACTAGTCTGTGGATGATAAGGTGTAGCAAAACGATGATTAACTCCATACCGTTTTAATACCTTCTCTAATTGAGTATTACAAAAATGAGTACCTCGATCACTAATCAATGCTCTGGGAGTTCCAAATCTGGAAAATAATTGTTTAAGAAATTTCACCACAACTCTTGCATCATTCGTAGGTAATGCCTTTGCCTCAGCCCATTTAGAAACATAATCCACAGCTACTAATATGTACTTATTACCGTGACTCATAGGAAATGGTCCCATAAAATCAATGCCCCAAACATCAAAAATTTCACAAACCTGTATACTATTTTGTGGCATCTCATCACGTTTAGAAATATTCCCAGCTCTTTGGCAAGAATCACAATTCCTAACAAATGCATATGTATCTTTAACAAATGCAAGAATCACAATTCCTAACAAATGCAAGAATCACAATTCCTAACAAATGCAAGAATCACAATTCCTAACAAATTTATCGAAAGCAAAAACCACTGCCAGAAGTTCCTTTTCCGTAGTTGTGTAATTTTCCTGAGCATCTGTTAATGTCTTACTGGCATAATAGATTGGCTTAAACTTCTTATCAATTCTCTGCCCTAAAACAGCTCCAACCGCGTAATCACTAGCATCACACATTAATTCAAAAGGTAGATTCCAATTTGGACCTGTCATAACTGGAGCAGATACTAACTTTTCTTTTAACGTATCAAACGATTGTTTGCATTTGTCTATAAATTCGAACTTTGCATCTTTTTCCAACAAATGATTCAATGGTCTTGCTATCTTTGAAAAATCTGGTATAAATCTCCGATAAAATCCAGCGTGTCCTAGAAAACTTCTTATTCCTTTTACATTTGTAGGATAAGGTAATTTTGAAATAGCTTCAATCTTCGCTTGATCTACCTCGATACCTATTTTGGATATTTTATGACCTAAAACAATTCCTTCTCTAACCATAAAGTGACATTTTTCCCAGTTAAGAACTAAATTTTCCCCTTCACATCTCTGCAACATCTTCTGTAAATTCTTTAAACAAGAATCAAATGAATCACCAAATACTGAAAAATCGTCCATAAAAACTTCCATGAAATCTTCTACCATATCATGAAATATTGCAATCATGCAACGCTGAAATGTAGCCGGTGCATTACATAAACCAAACGGCATCCTTCTATAAGCAAATGTACCAAACGGACAAGTAAATGTTGTTTTGTCTTGATCTTCGGCCGCAATTGGTATTTGAAAATATCCTGAAAATCCATCCAGAAAACAATAGAACTCCTTTCCTGCTAGCCTTTCTATCATTTGGTCAATAAATGGTAATGGAAAATGATCTTTCCTAGTAGCATCATTTAATTTCCTATAATCAATACAAACTCTCCATCCTGTTACCGTTCTTGTTGGTATTAAATCATTCTTCTCATTTGGTATAACCGTTATTCCGCCTTTCTTTGGTACAACATGTACTGGACTTACCCATGGACTATCTGAAATAGGATAGATTAATCCTGAATCCAGCAATTTAATGATTTCTTTCCTGACCACATCTTTAACATTCGGATTCAATCTTCTTAAAGGTTGTACGACTGGCTTAAAATCTTTTTCCATCAAGATTTTATGAGTACATTATGTAGGAATGATTCCTTTAATATCCGTGATTTTCCATGCTATTGCTTGTTTATGCTGTTTAAGAACCTGAACTAATCGTTCTTTCTCTGCTTTTGACAATTTTGAAGATATTATAACTGGCAAGTCTGATGTGCCTTGTAAATAAGCATATTCCAAATGTGCTGGTAGCTCTTTAAGTTCCAACTGTGGTGGTTCTTCAATAGATGTCTTGATCTCAAATATCTCTTCTTTAAAACAAGGAATATTGTTCACAGAATATGGTATCAATTCTTGGTTAATAATTTTAGCAACTGGTTGTATTGCTTCCTCTTCAGGATGTTGTTGAATAACCACGGTTGCTACTTCCAAATCTTCATCTTCCTCTAATAACATATCAAATTCTGCTAAATCCCTTGCAGTGTCAAACTCTTCCGTCCATCCGTTAAGAATTCTTATATCTGCTTGATCTTTTCCCAAAAAATCTTGAAAATAAGAGTTATCCATATATTCATATAAATTTAAATAATAACAAGTATCATCCACATAATCAGGAAATTTCATGGAATTATTAACATCAAAAACAATTTTATCATTCCCTAATCTCATGGTAATTTTTCTATTAAAAACATCAATTAGGGCATATGTATTTGCTAAAAAAGGTCTTCCTAATATAATAGGGACTTTAGGGTCTTCTACCATATCTAAGATTACAAAATCACATGGAAAAAAAAATTTATCAACTTTAATTAAAACATTTTCAACTATCCCCCTAGGATATTGCACAGATCGGTCAGCTAATTCAATACACATACGAATAGGTTTTGGTTCTCCTAATCCTAATCGCATATAAAGAGTATATGGCATTAATGAAATACTAGCACCTAAATCTGCTAATGCATTTTCAATAGTAATTTCACCAATTTTGCAAGGTATAGTAATACTCCCTGGATCTTCGACTTTTGGAGGTAGCTTATTCTGCATTATTGCTGAGCATCTCGCATTCATAGTCACCTTTGTCACATTATCCAGATTACTTTTGTTAGTCAGCAGTTCCTTAAGGTATTTTGCATACTTAGGCATTTGAGCTATAGCTTCAACAAAAGGAATATTAATATGAAGTTGTTTCAGATTTTCCAGAAATTTGTGGTATTGTTCATCTTCTTTGTCCTTCCTCAGAGCAGCTGGATATGGAAGTGGGGGTGTATAGTCTTTGATGACTTCTTTAACCTTATTTTCTCCAATGCTCTTTTTATTTGGTTGTATGTCTTCACCAATTATTTCTTTTTCAACCTGCTCAGACTCAACAATTTTATTAGTTACAGGAGAGTCAACATTCTTACCACTTCTGGTAATTACTGCTTTAGCTTGCTCCTTTGGATTTGTTTCAGTAAATCCTGGCAATGTTCCCGGAAATCTCTCCTGTAAAGTTTTAGCAATCTGATGAACTGATCCTTCAATTTGTTTGATTGATGCTTCATTATTACGCATCCTTGCATCATGATCATCCATTCGTTTATTACTTGCTTCAACCATTTTTCCCAAAATACTTTCTAACGTATTGATCCTGTCAGAATAGGACGGATTTTGTCCCGTTTTGACATAGAAACCTGGTGCTCCTTGTTGATACTGTTGTCCTGGTTGATTAGTTCTTCTAAAGTTAGAAACTTGACGATAGTTTGGATTTCCTTGAAAATCCCCATACATAACTTCTTCAGTGTTCATTTCACTATCATTATTAGGACATTCTGTTTTTAGATGATTTCCTCCACATATTTCACAACCAATCCTGATTGCATGAACTTGTTCATTTACTTTCTTAATATCTCTTCCCATACTTTCCAATTTTGCAGTGATAGCTGCGAGACCATCACTATCTTCAGATATCTTTTTTCTTCCAGATGAACCATCATCCCATAACTGAGAATGCTTAGCTAATTCTTCAATTCTGGATTTTGCTACTGCTGGAGTTTTCTTAGGTACTGGGCCGTGTGCATCTAACTGTTGTCGTGTTGCTCGATCAACTCCTTTATAGAATACCGTTATTTCTTGTTGGACATTCAAATCATGTTGTGGACATTTATGTAACATTTCCTTATATCTTTCCCAAGCTTGATATAGAGATTCATCGGGTTTCTGCTTAAAATTCCTAATCTTATCGATCATCTTTGACGTTTTGGAAGGTGTACAATACATTTTTAGAAATTTTGTACGAAGATCTTCCCAAGTAGTAATAGATCCGGCTGGTTCATTATTAATCCATCTCTTAACTCCATCCTTTAATGTTAAAGGAAATACTCGTAACATAACCTGATCTCTTGTAACATTAGGAATATTAAACATATCTGCAATCTCTAAAATTTTCTCAAAATGCTCATTTGCATCTTCTTTATCTTCTCCTCTGAAAGGATTCTCTCTCAATTCTTTCATAAATTGTCCCTTTAATTCAAACTCTACTTCTCTAGCTATAGCAGGCCTAACCACTCCCGGTCTTGGATCTCCACGAGTTTGAATCGTGTAATCCTCAAGCGTCATGTTTGCTATGTCTGCCATGTTTCTTTGTTTTGGTTCAGAATCTCTTGGATATACTGTATGTTGTCTCGAAGGTACTTTATCTAACTCTGAATCGGAGTAATACCCTCTTTTAGCCGTTTTGACTAAACTGTTATGAAATATCAGGTCGTCTTCGTCAGATGAAATTCCTTGTTCTGGCGAATTAGGTGGCGCATATGATAGTCGTCTTCTAGAATGAAATTCTCGTTCTGGTTCGTCAAATGGACTAAGTGGATCCGGATGAAGTGTGCGGGTCATACATCCATCTGTAACAAAAACAGAATTTAGTAGTACTTTTAATTCAAAAATAAATGTTAATAATAAGTTAGAAATATTCAAGTTGGTGTATTTGAATCCTGATAATTAATAATAAAACACATTCAAAATTAAATAATCAAAGAATAATACCCAACCCAAAATTTTCCTATTTGTTAGTTATGCAAGTTAGTTATTTATACAACAATTCGAAATTACAGTGATTTTTGTTAAATTTCTTTTACAAAGCTAGTCAATAGATCTCGGTAGCTCCATTGATAGTACACAAAAGCAGAGAAACAGGTCAGCGCAAAGCTTATTAAAAACCTATTTCTTTCGAGAAGCACCTTACTTCTTATATGATAAATCAATGAGGTAGGGCTTTACTCTCCTTATACCTTTGTTTTTGTCAGTATTCTCAATGGGTGAGCCGATATTTCTTATTGATTTTGCAAAGTATCAGAAATAAAAATTATACAAGAGAAATAATTAGTTTAATTTAAATACACCGCTCCCCCGGTAAAACAAAAGTTCAACCGGTTAAGTGTTCCCCGGCAGCGGCGCCAAAAACTTGATGTGTGCTAAAGTATATGCAATTATAATAACAAGTTTAAATTAAGGAAATACTAAATAATACTATCACACAATTCAGGCAAGATTGACCCGTTCATGTAATATAGCTTAATAAGTAAGTCCAAATTCGAACACAAGGAACACAAGAAACGTGATTCTTATTTATAACTAATTATCTATTTATTCTAATTACAAATATTTACAATTATAATACAAAATAAATAAAAGGATCCAATTTACAATAATCTACAAGATAAGGGGGACGTTTTAGTTCCGAACGAACATATTTATATTTATATTTTGATACAGATTCTAATAGATAAGTTTTAGGAACAACTTAGGTATACTCAATTGGATAAAAGATTATAATTATTCAAACTATTACTTATTAAACTTATTATCTGTACTTATGTCTATTTGCTTTGTTGGCTATTATTACTGGTGATTTACTAATGTAGAAGATCACTTAGGGTTAAGTCAAATCCTCATCATAGCAATACAATCATAAGGTTACGCAAAGTGTTACTAATTAATAAGATCTATCATCAATTTATTAATGCAATTTCTATGGTTAGGCTTGAATCGCAGTATTACTTTATATTAATGAATCATTTTTAGTTAATCGCATAAGGTTAAGATCAAAACATAAACACAATCACTTAATTTATATAAACAATTTATGGTCATCCTAGTTTAATATAAATCAGTCTAATTATGTCAAGAATAATCACTAAAATATCATAATAAAGACAATTCTTGTATAATAAACATTCAATAATATAGTTCCAACATAAACATATAATTCAGATAATAAACTCAATAAACATTCATTCAAACAATTATAATGAAAACCTAATTCACAATTAAATCAAATAAACAATATCATAAATAACTCAATAAGGTTATTAAAGTTACAAGGATAAAGAAATCGAACCGATTGACGAACTAGCTTTTCCTAGGGTTAAAACCCTTCAAACCCTAGCTCTTTAGCCTCCAAAATCGCACCTAAAGTCGACCTAAAACCCTAACTTTCGTTTTTAGTATTCTTGAATCGTATATTGTATTAGCTGATTTGAGCCTCTATTTATAGTTTTCAAAACCGACCTCCCAACCGCCGGTTGGGTTCTCCAACCGCCGGTTGGAGGAATTTGTATCCGGGTCCAATTCCACGTGTCTGCACCGCCTCTAAACCCTAATGCCCAACCGCCGATTGGTTAATCCAACCGCCGTTTGAATGTTAATTCCAGAATATTCTAATTTCGGACTTGGGCTTAACTTTTGGACTTTTAATCTTCATATCCGGACTTCCTTGTCTTCTTGGCCCAATTTTTCATTTTAACACTTTTGGTCTTCATTTCTTCAAGGTTTAAGCTCCTTTTTCTTCATTTCTTCATTTTCTTCGATTTCTTTCAGTTTCGGATTAGTTTTTGCTCCTTTTTCTTCAATCTTTAATTAAAATACATTTCTGCAAATATTAACAAAATAAGTATCTAAAATCATATAAATGCACTAAAATGTATATAAATATAGGGATAAATTACTATAAAATATACTATCTATTTGATGTTTATCAGGCAGTATCGAGTTATTTACTTATGAATAATTGTAGTTAGGTCATGCCTTATTTCTAATAGGTCAAATGGCTAAATTGAAAAGAAGGAGGGTCCAATTTTATTGGATGAGCTGAAAGTTTTCCGATGCTTACAATTTATATATAAAACTTTCTAATAACCTCCTAGCTTAAGAATGTATTGAAGCAAGATCGTACCACTTTATCAACACATGGTCGGGTATAACATGAAGTCTACAGTTGCAATCCGACCGTTTATAGACATTTTCTTGCTTACAGGTTGCGATCCACCAGCATCTATCAACATACATAAGCCACTCAACAAAAAAATATAATTATTTTTCATGAAACTAATAAAATTGAGCACATTCATAAGCTTCCCATCATATATATCAAACAAATAATACAAAAGGGTTACTGGATTGATATTCCATTCAGAAGATGACAACACAAAAAGTTCCCTTTTTATAAGTCTTTTATCAAACACGTAATTTCCCTTCATTACCAACATAAAAAAAACCCAAATTTCACATCAATTATGCTACTTTAAACTCTCATTGGCATTTGATCAAGCACATAGAATGCACTAAAAAAATATTACTAAAGAACTTACTTGGGAATCCAATAAAAGAGGGGTCAATAGCAAGATTGTAACATTTTAAAATTCAAATGGTGAGTTTGCAAGATAATACAAACTGTATATCAAAATTCATAACATAATTCCACACATTGGATAAATTTATATACATGATAATTTATATGAGTAGTAAAATAAACACTTCAATTTGAATCAATGATACTTTAAAAGTAAACTTTTAAACGAATCTATATGCTATATCAAATGATTTTGTAAATCATGATGCAACTGACAATTGAATTACCTGATTAGAGGATGAAGGTGTAGCCCAAATTTTAGGGTTCCAAAAGGAATTTAGACCCTAAAGGGGTTTTCTAGCTGTAGTTTATATGGATTTAAGAATTCATCTTTTTCTCAATCTTCTGCACTTCCATTCGATCAATAGATGAACATATTAAATTCTTTGGGTATTTGATATTGAGGATTGTATTTGGAAAATTGAAATGGCCGGCCTTTTATTTTTCTTTTTCTAAGGCGTGATAGCAAGACAAAATTTAGGGGCAACTTTGTCTTTTTTCATCATCTAATTTGTTATTTAGGTAATCATTATTTGTAAAGAATATCAATGGTTAATATTCAAATTAGTTATACAATTAAGGGCCAGGATTCAATTAAGAGGGTTTTAATTTAGAAAGATTACCTAATTATGGTTTTCTTTTAATATATAAGTAAGATAAGATAAGATAAGATACGTGGAGGGTTGTTTTGTTTTTATTTAAAAACTTGGAACCTGGTGGGTCTTTTTGACCCGATGCCTTTCTTCTCGATTCCCTTTGGTGTCGATTCACTTGCGACTGATGCCTTTTGTTTCTTTCCCTCGTGACTCCCGGTGTTTATCTCGTCTCCGGTTAACCGTCGCTATTCTCTCCTTCTATCGGTGGTGGTTCTTCTTGAACCGTTGAAATCCTCTTCGATGCCCTTGATCTTCTATTGTGCGAAACTTAGGGTTTCACTGATTGGGATTTTTCGTACCGGTTCTCCTTTGGATTAATAACAGGTTAGTCCAATCTCTTCCTTTTTTTTTGATGTTCCGACTGAAAACAAGGTTTCAAATTTTTGTATACTTATCGAAAATTCGATGGTCTGTTGTTCGGTAACAGCGAACAAAAACTGATCAAATAATAACTTTGATTCTTCTGTTGTTTGGCAGCGTCAAACAAAACTTCTGGAAGGGTTATACAAACGGCGATTGAGAAACGGCAATCGAATAAGACTAAAAACGGTGATTGAATAGGCAATCGAAAACGGCAATTGAGTAAGACGGTACTCGATTGTAAGGTATGTGATCTGATTTGGTAAAACAAAATAAACTGGTGATTTAGGGTTGATTCTAAATCACGATTATTTGCTCTGATACCCCAGTGGCGGAGTTGTGTAGGAGCAAAGAGTAGCATCTGCTACACATGATATTTTTGCATATTTAATAGAAAACAATTAATTCCTTTAATATGCCTTACATTTTACATCTGGAACTGGAAATATTGTGAAACTTATCCCATCTCAACTTAATTGGATCCATCATTTAAAAAGCCCAAATTCAAATTTAAATAAGCCCATGCAGCTCTCATTTGTGTATAATACGTGCATGTTTAGGGAAAAAAAATAGAATAATAATAATAATAATAATAATAATAATAATAATGATAATAATAATAATGAAAACTTAAATATTTATAATAGTAATATTAATAATAATAAGGATGGTGAAGAAGTTTAGTCAAAGTCGTTGATACATTTGTTTTCTTACGAAACCTTCTTTTTGTGACTGGGATGAAGTTTATAGGCTTAAATTTTTTTGCAACCCCCGGTATTCATTCCTAGCTCCGCCACTGCTGATACCACTGTTGGTCCCAGTAGGATAAAAAAAATATGTAATAGAGTTTATATATTGAAATTGAATTGTTTTACATTTTGTTTACAATACATAAACCTATATATACTAGTTGAATGGTTGCGAATGAACCATTGCATTGTTTCGATGGTGGTGTTTGGTGGTAACCGCCACCGTTTCATATAGTGGCCGATGATTGTGTCTTTTGATCAACCATTGCACCTATTAAGTTTAATCTAATTACATAATAGTAACTTCTGATTACACACTAATACAAATCATGTCCTTAAGTTATCGGTTTTTAACCAAGTCAATGGTTAATTTCCAATGGAGTATCAATTATGTGTCACCCCTTTGATTTGTCAGAGTTGAAATATAGCCCAAATCGACGTAGTTTTAAGTAATATCGGTTTAAGTTGCTAGCTTTAAAAATATCATGTAAAAAGTAAAAACTGATCACACCAGTGGCGGAGTTGTGTAGGAGCAAAGAGTAGCATCTACTACACATGATATTTTTGCATATTTAATAGAAAAAAAAAAGTTTAATTCCTTTAATATGCCTTACATTTTAGTATTTTACATCTGGAACTTAGAAATATTGTGAAACTTATCCCATCTCAACTTAATTGGATCCATCATTTTAAAAGCCCAAATTCAATTTTAAATAAGCCCACATGTAGCTCTCATTTGTGTATAATACATGCACTTTTAGGGAAAATAAATAGAAGAAGAATGTTAATAATAATAATAATAATAATAATAATAATAATAATAATAATAATAATAATAATAATAATAATAATAATAATAATAATAATAATAATAATAATAATAATAATAATAATAATAATAATACGCTTGCTTTAGAAATCAAAGAAATGAAAAGCAAAATCGAACTAAATCTAGGAATCTCAAGCAATTAGAATAGAAACTCGAAGAAGAAGTTCATTAATGGAGTTCAACTGAACCCTAATTCAGGTTACAATTATAAGAGAAAGCGGAAAGAAAACTCAACTGAGATATTATCAAAAGCTAACTATAATGTCTTACAAGTACTTGTTATATAGTCTCTAACAAGCGTAACAAACTTCTCAACACAAGTCACAAGCTGCTCACGTGACCTCATTTCCAGTTAGTCATTTCTGTTGAAACTCACATGCTAAGTATGTGACTCAATTGGTCTGTATCAATACATCCCCCCTAAGATATTCTTGTCCTCGAGAATCCTTAAATCTTGACACATCTCTGCATGCTACCTTGTGAATTGAAATTCAATCAACATTAAAACTGAGTACACATACAGCTAGTACCATGTATGCACTTATCATAGCTTGTGTCTTATTCTCTACCTCTTCCTCTAAATTTCCCATTCCCACTACATGTAAAACCAGAATCTTGTGACCCACTTTAGGCAAATACCGACTTGATTAATCCTAAACTTGATTAAGTCACATATAAACTTCTCATGGCCAAAAGCAACTGCTGAATTACCAACCACAAACAAAGTTGCAACAGAACTTTCTTTAAAATTTCCAACCCATTCAAAAGTAGCCAATGGGTAAGTTGAGAACCGTATTGAGGTATCTTTTTCCAAACTCAAAACCCAAACAATAATGTGAAACACTTTTCTAGCACTGATATTAGTAACCCATATGTGACACCCGCCAATTTAGGACATCTATTTGTGCCCAACTTACTTGTAATTACATGTATTTACTTTGTATTAGGCTAAATATGTGACATTTTGTGTAATTATATACACGCGTACGCGATTAGTTTAAATCGTGCAATTTCAACTCGGACGGAGTCCGACACTGCTAAATATGGACGTTGGTGACAAAAATATATAAATAATGTGGAATTATCCAAACAAACATTATTTACTTGAAAACATTACGAAAATATATTACATGTATCTTGTTTTTGTTAAAACGTAACCAAACGCGACTAAAATGCGTAAATCGAGCTCGACATCCGAATGAAATCCAAAATATATTTCGGTAACTCAAAACAAGATGTTTAAAAACATTTAGTCATATTAAATATCGATTACATATCGACAATGACACACGAGAAATCAAACGTTAAAACTTAACGTTTAACTCACGCGATTAACGTTTAAACAACTAACGAACTTGACCCGAATTCGAAGACCGAGACCCGAGCCCAACCCATAAGAGACCAGGCCCGAGCCTCGGTCAAACTTCAGCCCAAATCGGCTCAAGGAGCCCACAAGTTTAACCCTAAGCTAACCCATATATAAACCTCTTAAAACTCTTAACCCCTTTCATGTAATCATATGACCACCACCTTATCTTCACCTTTTCTCTCATTTCTGGGACTGGAGCAGCTCCAAAAATGCCATCCACACCACCACACACCTCTTCCAAGGACCACCATCAAGTATCACCACCATCTAGCAACTCCTATAGTCGGTTTTCACAAGAAAGAAGCAAGGAAGACAGCAGCTGTGCACACTTTCTCACTTCAGCTCTAGACCACGTTTTTCTTTGGTATAATTCCCTCCTTTCTCTTTATATTTCCTTGGATAAACATAATAAACATGCTAGTAACTCGTTTCTCACTGATTATGTCCAAAATCATGCTTAAAATCGTCATGAACACACTATTAACCACAGGATAATAGCTTTACACGTTGGGTAAAAATTTAGATCGGTTTAGATCTGTGATAATCGAACCATTTCGTAACCAAATCACACGTTTCTTAACTCAAAAATTAAGTTCAATAAGTCTACTTTTCAAATCTGTAAGCCTCACGAAAAATGGTTTCATTTGCTATTTTAAACTGAAGGAACAAAAGTACATAGCCAGACTGATGAATCTGACCAGAAAATTGACCAAATCTAAAATGGCATATCTTGGAAAATACGAAACCATTTGATCTGAAACCAGTGGTAAAAGTTTGAAAATTTTGTTAGTTTTAAATCCCCTACTTGCAAATTTTGTGAAGTTTTGTAAAACTTGAGATATGACTAAATCATTGAGCATATGTACTGAAAATATAGCTGCTGGACCTATGGTGCTTTGCAAATTTATTTCTCGACTTGTGTTTAGTTTTAGATTTAATAAAAATATGTTATGAAAACATAAGACATAAGAGAACATGTGTGAATTTTCTCAGAATGTATTTCGGTCTTTTTATTAGGTAAAACGCTGAGACAAAAATGTATTATTTCGGGAAACATAAACAAAAAAAGATGTTTTCGTATTCGGTTTAAAAACGACACTTGTGGGTCACCAAAAGTCACAAAACTTGTTTTCTATAAGTTTTATAACATAATAGAAGTCGTGTAAAAGTTTCGGGTCAAACCGAGCATTTTTGACCAAACCCTTAAATTGTAAAACCACCTCAGCCCGATTTTGCGACGTTAACCTTCCCGTCGCAACTTCTGCGACGTTAAACTTCAATTTGCGACGTTAACCTTTCCGTCGCAACTTCTGCGATGTTAAACTTCAATTTGCGACGTTAACCTTTCCGTCGCAACTTCTGCGACGTTAAACTTCAATTTGCGACGTTAACCCTTCCGTCGCAACTTCTGCGACGTTAAACTTCGATTTGCGACGTAGGCTATTCCGTCGCAACCTATTGCGACAACAAACTTCGTTTTGCGACGTAAACTCTTCCGTCGCAACTTATTGCGACAGCGAACTTCCGTCGCAATTCTCAGAATACTTAAAAACGTTTAACTACCAAGTATTGGACTCGCGCAACATTTACTAAAACTTTATACAATACTACTCGTACTTACAAAAACTATACTTATGAAAGTTTACCATGAAACAATACGAAACCTAATAATAATGTCTTCTGAAATTATTATTACACACCTGTCACCAACGGGCCACTAAACATTTTAATTAAACAACGACCAAATACTTGAACATAACTAGTTGAAATGGACAACTAGCATGAATGATCTTTTGGGACATTCACTCACACATACAACCTTATATGCTTACGGCATTAGAAGGTTGCGGGTTCAGAGAACCTACGGATTACTATCGCTTTCGGATTTCACGTTTATTAAGTTAAACGCTTACTTGCTAGACTCGGGTGAGTCTCATAGCCCCTCTTTTACTGTTTTAAACCCAGGGGTGGGAATACATGCTTTACTTTGTTTTACATGTGAACACGAGTACAAAACTCGCTATATTCTGCATGAGCTGTTTTCTAATCACTTTTAAGTCCTCTACGATCATAGTTCTGGTAATACTGTTGTAGCGCTAATGTTAGTGTATGGTATCATATAGGACTAACCATCCTCGTCCGGGTCAGCAAGCACTGACTGGTTAAACTGACGCATTAGCATTTGTTCATACGAGTGTGGATTAGACACTCGCCCGGAGGCACCCACGATCAGGTCCTTGAATGTGGATCCTGACACCCACGTTAAGCGCAGACTATGACCTCATGGCAGACATATACATTATTTGATTCATTTCAAATCACTTATTAAATCTTGTGGTTCACACTTACTTGTTTATTATACAAACCTGTGAGCTCACCAGCGTTAGCTGACCCTTTTAGCATGTGTTCTCAGGTACCCATTAGCAGTAGGCCTGTTCAGTCAGGATGCCCATAGCTCGAGTCAGCATGCACATCAGGAGATTACATAGCATTACTACATTTTGTAACATAGTTATGCCACATAATCTCTATACATATGTAACTATTGGGCTTTTGTAAAGATTATACATTGTAAAACTTTATATTATCAATGTATCAGTAAAACGACGCATGTAGAGTCGTTCATTATATACCTTGTGTGTTTTGATTATTGATTAGTAGCATCCCAAAGTGTGCTTCCGCAAAACAGTGAATTTGGGGGTGTTACACCATAACCCAAAATCAGTCGACTTCTGTTTATCTCTATGTTGGTCACGGGCTGCAACAATATTGTTGAAACAAGCGTGTTTATACTTCCATTTGGGCCACAAATGTATCATTGTCTTCCTTTTAAATCGATCCTTAACAATTTGAATCCAACCCATCTCTCTAGCTAAGAAAAACTCAACATGAGTAATGAGATAAGTGGGATGTTTTAACTTGCTAGAATTATCATCCTTTGCAACTCCGTTTTCTTTATTACTTGCACCATCACTCATATATACTGCTAGGAACTCAAGGTTAGATCTGTTAAGAATATTTCCCATGGCTACCTCTGATTCATTTGCAAATTGTACTACGTTGCTAAAACTCCCAACAATCTGAACTTTCAATAACAAATGCTTATCGTCAACATTTCTTGTTAAACAATGTCTTATGATATTTCCATGTTTCTTTTTCCTTTTAGGCCATTTCCAAATGTCAAAAGTCACATACATCTTTTTCTTTTTCTGCCATTTCCAAATGTAAACCTTGAATTGATCAAATGTAGAGAATGAGACACAAGCTATGATAAGTGCATACATGGTACTAGCTGTATGTGTACTCAGTTTTAATGTTGATTGAATTTCAATTCACAAGGTAGCATGCAGAGATGTGTCAAGATTTAAGGATTCTCAAGGACAAGAATCTCTTAGGGGGTATGTATTGATACAGACCAATTGAGTCACATACTTAGCATGTGAGTTTCAACAGAAATGACTAACTGGAAATGAGGTCACGTGAGCAGCTTGTGACTTGTGCTGAGAAGTTTGTTACGCTTATTAGAAACTATATAACAAGTACTTGTAAGACATTATAGTTAGCTTTTGATAATATCTCAGTTGAGTTTTCTCTCTGCTTTCTCTTATAATTGTAACCTGAATTAGGGTTCAGTTGAACTCCATTAATGAACTTCTTCTTCGAGTTTCAAAAAAAAAAATGCTTCCTTATTGGCAGTGTCTAAAATCATCCAATGGTGAGTAATTTCATCCCTTTTACCATTTAACTCTTGAATTGAACTTGTAACTTGATTCCCTCGAATTTGCTTTAAGTAGTTATTTACATAATGAGAAACATAAGTAGTCAAGTGCACCTTTTTAATAGCTGCAACCCCCTCTGATCCATCATACTTCTGATTCATAGCGTGGATTTGAATGGTCCCATTAAAAGACTTTTCATTCACATTATCAGATGCAAAGCAGTCAAAATACACTAGATGACATTGGTTGCTGCAAAGAGTATTTAGAGATTCATCATTGAAGTTATTACTAACCGCAACTATATCTTTAATATCATCTTTTAATGAAGTCAGATTAGACTCAATTTCATTCCCTTTGTCACTCTCTTCACCAAGCTTTGAAGGAGATAGCGACTCCAAACAATCGTTATTCACAACTTCACCTGACTTATCAAAATTCACACAACCATCACTTCCATTATTCACCTCTTTTGTATCTTTAAGATTGAAAACAGGTAGCAATAGTGGACTAGTTTTTCCTTTCATCAGATTGTTTGTCGATTCTTGCATATTAGCTAAACAATAAGCATCATAAAGGGTTTTGGGATTGAACATGCTAACGGCCTTCTTAATTTCTGGTTGCAACCCACAAATGAATAGACTAACGACATAGCATTCATCAAAACCCATCTTGCCATAAAAAGAATGAAAAGCATCATAATATGTTTTCATTGTGTCATCTTGTTTGAAGCCATTTCTTTTGGGCATTTCATCAAACATATTATATGCATCTTTCTGATTCTCAGTTTTGCCTACCCCATCACTATCATTTACCTTTGATGCTTTCAATTCAGTACCAAATTGAGATTTGAGACCTGAATCTTCAATATCATAACTTGTAATATGTAAATTTCGATAGTTACCTTGGCTGTCTCCTCTTAAGCCTTGTACTACATCAATCAAGAATTCTTGATTATTTGCAAACACTTGCAATCTCGTGTTCAAATCCTCGATGGAATCACAAAGTTTCCGAAGAGATTGTTTAACATCTTCATTCACCTGTGTTCTAACAGCTGCCATTGATGACCGTTGAAGCTTCTATGTCTTTAATTTCAATTTCAGAAATTGGCCAGAAAAGTGGCTCTGATACCAATTAATACGCTTGCTTTAGAAATCAAAGAAATGAAAAGCAAACTCAAACTAAATCAAGGAATCTCAAGCAATTAGAATAGAAACTCGAAGAAGAAGTTCATTAATGGAGTTCAACTGAACACTAATTCAGGTTACAAAAAGAGAAAACTCAACTGAGATATTATCAAAAGCTAACTATAATGTCTTACAAGTACTTGTTGTATAGTCTCTAACAAGCGTAACAAACTTCTCAACACAAGTCACAAGCTGCTCACGTGACCTCATTTCCAGTTAGTCATTTCTGTTGAAACTCACATGCTAAGTATGTGACTCAATTGGTCTGTATCATCTCTTTTTAATATTATTGGATGAGCCTTAATACGTAAACATGTTGACTTTTTTCATTTGACTTAATCTTGCCCGTTAAATGGTTTAGTTAAATAAATCTGAACCATTGATTATGATTATCAGGATTGTTT
This sequence comes from Helichrysum umbraculigerum, assembly GCA_949592205.1. Lineage (NCBI taxonomy): Eukaryota > Viridiplantae > Streptophyta > Magnoliopsida > Asterales > Asteraceae > Helichrysum > Helichrysum umbraculigerum. Next base: position 38,636,036 of record CATIUR010000001.1, read on the forward strand.
ACGTAATATGTCATTTTTCATCATCTAATTTTACTATATTGCCCTTGTCAGTTGCGACATTTTAGGAAGTCAATTAATTTAAAATTTAAATTTAAATTTTTTTTAAAAATAAGAATATTGAAACGATTTGATGGTTGTTGCGACATTTTAGGAAGTCAATTAATTTAAAATTTAAATTTTACAAAAAATAGAATATTCAAACGATTTGATGGCTTTTGAAAAGTAGATTTTATCCACATGTTTAAGTATTTTAAATTTAAATTTAAATATTAATTAAGTAAAATATTTAAAAATACGGAATTAAACTAGCCTCCTGAGAATTTATACTACCCAAAAATCACCTCCTCCACCGATCATCCAGAACCCTCTCCCAACCCTACTCCCGTCTTTCACTTGCACCTTCATCATTATCATCGTCGTCAATCATTTATTGTATTCTATTATAGAGATGTACATTCAAAACCCCAATCAGGAATATATATACATTCAAAACCCCAAGCACGTGTACATTAAAACCCTAATCAGGAGTTCGAGGTGGAATGTTACAAGAAGTGATCGGTATTCTGTTAAGACCGGTGATACCTTGTCGGATTCCGTTGACTGGAGGACTAAAGGTGTTGTTACTCCTGTGGTAAGGTTTTTTTTTTTCCCTTTCTTTGTTTTGATTTTATTACTTTTTTTTAATTAAATATGAATTAGTTTATGGGTTTTGATTTATTTTGATATTAACTATTGATTGACTGATATTTTAGTTTGATCGGAGTAAAGATGAATTGAATTAAATTAAATTTAATATTGATAAAATTAGGGTTTGGTTTTTGATTGGTAACATATGTATGATGTTGTTTGAATTTGGCGATTTATGCTACAGGAGATATAGCTTCTAATTAAATCTATTGTGTCAACTATTATATGTTTTGTTATAAGTTGGAAAATAGGTTTGTATATCAATTCAGGTTTTATTAACTTGATGATTCTATAAATTAATTCATACGTTATGTTTGTTCTTATATAATTTGATCTCTGATCTAATTAGTGGAATATATAGAGTTACTTTTGTTGTTCGTATATTTAACAAAACCGAATTTGCGTTCTTAAGTTTTTGTTGCTAAGATGTGGTTGTGTTTAATATACAGGGGCTTTGCAAGGCTTGTAACTTTATACAAGTGGTGACTATTGCGGGTTCAACAAGGTGCCATACGATCCAATATCAATGTCAATTTTTGCCATATGTATATTCAAATATTGTTGCAATCTTTCTTATCATGTAGAACATGGATCAATGATAGATGAAGGCATCATGTAAGGCAAACCTTTCTAAATTTACTGGTTTTTAATTTTGTAAAAGATGATTTTATTAATTTTCACTCATATATATGCACGTTTTGTTGCTTGCTGATTCAGTTTGCAGAGGTTGAAAGAGAGAATATGTCCCCAAAAGTGGTTACCATTCTAATGTAGTTTGCGGTGAGACGATGAGTATCCGATTAACCCCTTTCTCTTTTTTCTTCCTTTTTTTTCCCTCTTGTGTGAACTTTATCAGCTTAGTAGTGTGTTTTTTCTGTGTAAAGGTACTAACAATTCTTTAATACTTATAACATATGCTTTGTTGGTTTGTTGTTTTTGTTTTGCCCTGCTGACATTGATATTAAAATCATGTATCTCTCTAACGCTTTGTTTCATAGAACAAAATCTTAAAGAAAGCAGCGGAATTTCCAGTAGATTTGTTGAATTTCAAATGTTTAATTTGTTTATGACTATTTTGATGTTGCAATCTTGCATTTCTTTGGCAATGTATGAGTTAACAAAAATATGGAACTGACTGTAGGATCAAATGTTATATTTAATCATTGATCTTAAAAACTTGATTCTTTGTAGATTGGGGAGAAGGGTTGGAGGTGTATTACTTATGTATGTTTGCAAACTTTTTGCTCTATTCAAGATGAAAAAGGGCGTTCTTGTGGGTGCGTTTTAATCCATTTGACCCGTTTTCTTCTAACCTACTTTTTAATCCTACTCATTAACCAGTTAAATGCACAAATAACCTGAACTGATTTGTGCTTATGTTCATTTCAGGCCACCATAGATTATTTAGCAGAGATTCAAGATTTACCCATTTTGGGGGTATCTCTATGTCAACAACTTTTCAGCTATATATTGCATAAATGTGATTAACCGTTCTCACATGAACTTTTTCAGATGGTTTGCTATTGAGTATATTGGCCACATCATCAACAATACTTCGTGGTTATTTGCAGACCAGGAATAATGATCGTAAGTGCACTATAAAATCAGTCATGGAAAGGATTGTCAGTAAAGCACAACTTAGCTACTGTATGCAATGTTACTCAAGCTGTTGCTCAAATTCACCAAGCTTTTAGGGTTTAGTATTTCCAAAACAATAAAAATACAAATAAAAGCAGCTTTAAGAGCATGGGGGTAGTGAATTAAGATTGTTAGCTGAGCTTGCCCTGTCATTTCTTGCTATAAAGACAACAAGGACCGGACTACACGATGAGTCACTTCATTCTGTTGTGGTGCGGATACAATAATAAGTTTCGAACTGGTTAAGGGAGAAGAGATTCTCTGCTAATGTGGCAAAGAATTGTTAAAATTCAGGTGATATATTTAATTGTTTGTTCTGGGTTTTTGTACGTTCTAAGTCTTCTTTTTGGTTGGTTTTAGCTATTAAATATGTACCATTGTACCGTGTTAGTTAGAGATGTTAAAATGGATTGGGTTGGGTTATGGGTATAAAATGGTCATCTTAGGTCCTATTTGCAAACCTTCCTGTTCCAATTGAATGATTGATAAAGAATCATGGTTACGTTCACCATGCACATTATTCATTTCACATCATACGTGTGCATCTCATTTCACTTGGTCATCATTCAGCTTCTTAAAATGGGCAATAATGATTTGATAACACCATTGACAAATACATGTACAACTACCAATAGAGATTAGTCGGCTCAAAGAGGTGTGGACTTGATTGATGCTTCTAATTAGATATATCCAGTCTCTTTTTTTTTAGTATCTATAGTTTGATTTATGTCTTAAAATTCAAATATTCAATTTGTATCTTTGCTTGGTAAGTAATGAAATAATATATTTATATATGACACTGAATATAAATATCATTTAGATATGAGAGGGTTGAGCTGGATTTGCCCACAAATATTGTTTCCCCTTTTTTACTTCACATCATATCATATATAGTATAAAAGAATTAGTCGTAGTTTAGCACAATTTTCATCTACTGTATTTCAAAAATGTCATTTTTCATGATGACTTTTAGATATGTATTCTATTGTCCATCTAGCGGCTTTTATCCATATTAACAAAAGTTATGGCCTATTACGTTACCCAGTCTGCTTTGTCTGATCTCCTGAGGCCTTTATCCTTGATCTCAGACATGATTTTACATATGTCATTTTTCATTGTTGTAGAGACGTAGATCTCCTTTCACAGTAGATCTTCCCTTAACAGCCCCTGTACCTTGGTACAGGTTAAAAAAGGCAATTTGGATGATGCGTCTTGTGGCCTTATTTTTCAAAATAGCCCCGTGACTATAGCAAAATGGAGTGGTTTGTGTGTAGGTTGACCAGTTGGTCATACTGTTTGAGTGAAATTTATCATTTAATTTAATTTATTAAATTTCGCTTACATGAATGAAACTGAATTAAAATTTTAAACATTTAATATATTTTCTGCTTCTTTTTATTCTTCAGTCATTGCAGTTGCAGGTTCATGATGCACAACACATTTACAGTGTTGAAACGTTTGGATCCAATTACCCAAGGAAATTAGTTGTGAATGCATGGCTTCCATTAGGCAATACGGTATTGATTCAAAATTATCTTATTTTTCTTCTGTCAATGGTTGGATGGGTGAGGTCTGGACACCCGTTGATTTTGGTTTCTACAGAAAGCATTTTTGTTCTTTTGTAGGTGAAATTCACTCCTACAATGGGTCGTCTATTGGAGCTAAAAGTGGAAAATTGGTCGGCTGTGGTAACGTGTCGTATATGTATTTTTCGTCCAAGACTTTAAAACATTTCATAACTATTTACTGTATATGCATTAAACAGCTTAGGAGCTATATGCGTTAAACTTTGAATCACTTTTGACCCATTGTGACCCGTTCCACCTATTTTCTGTATAGCTAAAATTTAAGTAATATGAATAGATAATAGGCCCATTCATCATTTGACCCTCAACTGCTCAAACCGTTAAAAAGATCGTAGCCTTGGGGATGTTTTTTATTGGAGCTAAAAGTGGAAAACTGGTCGGGTCAGGTAACGCGTAGTAAATGTATTTTTATATGGGTGGGGTCTGACCTTCGGAAATCCAAATTGTCAAATGCTTCAAAGAAACAAGTTGTTTGACTATTTGCTCAATATTTTTGAACATCATTGATTTTCATCCGGTAGTATTTGTGGTCCAACTGAACCGTACCAAGTTCACCCTTTTGTTCATGATTTGTGAGAATTAATACGTTTTTTCTGTACCTTTTCAGCTTAGTTGAATTAAGTAAAACATTGTTACATATAGGGTTCGATGATAATGACTTAATTTGTAGCTGAATAGAGTTATATACACATTAAAGTTGTGATTTTTATGTAATCTATAGTTTTGAACAACAGTTTGCTGTGACTTTTTTTTTCCTTTTATGAAATCTTGAAAATTATAACATGTGAAGTTGTATTTCATTTGCTTTATGAATCTTGAAAATATATTTCAAAAGAATGAATTCATATAGCTTACCCATACATAATCATACCGAAAGTCATTGTTTTTTGATGACCTTTTAATTGCAACTACTATATGTACAATAGGGATACAGGATGACTGAAACAACCGGGGTTGTTTAGGTGGAGAGTCCAACTATGGGTCCTAGACACTCGGGTTCAGCCGGAAAGCTTAGTGTGGATACGGGTAAACCTCTTCCGCCTAAGCAGATGGTTGAAATATGGGTTTGAGGAGCTAACACGATGCAAGGTAATGTGACTTTAAAACGTTTCATAACTAATTATTGTATATGCATTAACAGCTTAGGAGCTATATGCGTTAAACTTTGAGTCACTTTGAGCTAACACGATGCAAGGTATGGGTCTTATTATTGTCACTAGATTTAGGCGTATTTGATCCATATGTGGCAATTTTAACCCATTTATATATGAGTGATTCTATTTTGGTTATTATATTTATTAGCTAATGGTTAAGTCAGTAAAAGAAAGTTACTAAAAAAGAAAGGGTCGAATGGGTGGCCAAAGGTTCGTGTTGGCTTCAGTTTGTTCCATGATTTCAGATTTTATCCGAACAGAGCAATTGAGCTACTAAATTTCAACTACTTCGGTTTTGGATGCATGAGGAGAAGATCTTGGGTATGATGGTTCAAATAGTGAAGTGGTAGTAGTGGGTCCAATTGCAAATTCAGTACCAAAGATGGGGTCATTCTATATCATTGCATTGTATGTATATAATTCCTTTGATTAAGTTCGCGATCTGATAGGTTTTTGTACATTTCATAGTGGTTTTCTTTGAGTGGATTTATCATGTCTGATACGGGCATTCATTTTACTATCCAATGGGTCATGTTTGATTTTTGTTTTGTTTTGTGTTAGTTCAAAATGGTACTGGTTTTATATAATGTGTCATTCTGGTTTCTGGTCATATGGAATAAAGTGTGATATTGGAAGCATCAAGTGGAGTGTGTGTTTTTATTGGTCTCATGGAACCTTTTATAAATGATGTGTTGTATTTATTTGAAATTTGAGAGAACTGATTAGATGTGCTATACTGCGACGAGGAGCAAGAGTATTTTATTAAAGTAGGAACAGAAAGAGTTGAAATTATAGTTTAAAAGTCATAAAAAAGAAGGAGTTTTGTAATCTGATGACAGACTACATGCAAAATATCAGACTACTTGCAAATTTGGAAATATAATGCACATCCGTTTAAAGACTTTTCTAAACACGTTATCGGTTTATTGTTTTATCTTAAACTCATTTTCAATACAAAGCAAAAATATCACATGATACTCTTTTTACTTCAACGAAATAATTTGTGTAGTTAAACTCCACTAATAAAATGTGTTGTTATTATTATTATAGTGACAGTTTGGTCTTTGTTAACAAAATTTAAAGTTCAAATATATTAAATATGTAATTTGTGAAAAGTGATTATTAGCCAACTGCACTATTGAACTGTGTTTTGGCCTACTGAGTTTTTCTAAAAACACATTATCTATGCTTCAATCATTTATGGGCTCATTTAAGATACTAATCCTCCAACTTACATTTTAGGAAATAGAATGTAAATTTTCAAGAATATAGTGCCCATCTTTTTATCTGTATTTTTGTTTTGTTTTGAATATTACAAGTTAATATTGGATTCAAAATTTACATTCATTCAAATTTTGTAAGATATTAAAGCACAAACAATAACCAAGCTGATCCAAACGTTTAGAATGTTGTAGTTTTAAGAAAGCCTTAAAGGACTGTTACCTCAACGATTATTTATATATATTCAATTATTTTGGCGTTTGCATTTTGATATAAAGTCTTCATTAATTTCAAAAGTTTCAAAAACTAATTAACTTACGGTTTTTAAATGTTGTAGCCCGCAAATCTTGCGGGTTATGATCTAGTAATAATAATAATAATAATAATAATAATAATAATAATAATAATAATAATAATAATAATAATAATAATAATAATAATAATAATAATAATAATAAAATAAATAAATAAAAACTTAAATAATTATAATAGTAATATTAATAAGGATGGTGAAGAAGTTTAGTCAAAGTCGTCGATATATTTGTTTTCTTACTTTTTGTGACTGGGATGAAGTTTATAGGCTTAATTTTTTTTGCAACCCCCGGTATTCATTCCTAGCTCCGCCACTGATCACACTGATGAATATGTAGGATCGTGAGTTGTTTGATTGAGAAACGACTTTCAGGTTATTGTTATGCTTTACTTTATAAACAATGCGAAACCATAATAAACTTTAAACTCACAATCTTGGTAATTGGTTAACTAACATTCACAACGTAGATATCAGTATCCGGTGCAACATATAAAGCAATGGAGTTTGCCAGTACAACTATTGAAAGTCTATCAGTAAGTTTTGTTTCTTTTAATTTGCAGTACTCAACTAATCAGGGATCCGAATCACGTCCTTTAAACGGCGGTTTTAATTGTATTTTTATTTGCATTAATAGGTGGAAGAAAGAATGACATTATGCAACATGGTTGTTGAAGCAGGGGGTAAGAATGGCATCGTTCCAGCCGATGCTACTACATTTAGATACCTCGAGGTTAGTTTCATTGAGATGTTTTCAACATATCACGTTCTTTCTTTGTTTCTTGTAAATTTACCGCAAATATATATCTTATTAATAACTGGTGCAGGACAAAACCGCCGTGTCTTATGAACCAGTCTACAGTGATGCTCAACCAGGGTAACTCCACCTTTGATCTTATTGTGATCACCTAAAATTTCTATTTCTAAGTTGTTATCAGAAAATATAGAATCAAAAGCATTAAACCTTGTAAACAGATTTTTTGCTGAGTACAGAATTGATGTTACAAGATTAGAGCCACTAGAGGCAAAGGTTAGATATCTTGGCCATATTCTGTCTGACCTTTCTTGCTTTCATAAATGTTAGCAAGGAAAATAATGAATGCTCAAATGTAGAATGGTAAGAATCATTTATCTTTTACACATTGCAGCCTCATTCTCCTGATAATCGTGCTTTAGCAAGGGCATGCAAGGATGTGAAACTAGACAGAGTATACATAGGGTCATGCACCGGGGGCAAAACTGAGGATTTTCTTGCTGTTGCCAGAGTTTTGCTAGCTTCAGTGAGTTAATTCGATAAATAAAATCTGTTTAGGGTTCAGATAATATCATAGTTGATAAACCTCTATAATAATATGTTCAAGTAATTCTTGATTTACTGTGCAGACTGATAAGATCAAAGTGCCTACATTCATAGTCCCTGCTACCCAGAAGGTTGGTGCTTTCAAGTGATATGGTTGACACTACCAAGAGTGATTGTAATTTTTATAGTTATCATGAAACTTACACTTAGATATGATAGTTTGCTATTTGCTAGGTGTGGATGGACTTGTATACCGTACCAGTCCCAGGATCCGGTGGCAAAACTTGTTCACAGATATTTGAACAAGCTGGTTGCGATGCACCTAGGAGTCCTAGTTGTGGTGCTTGTGTGGGCGGTCCACTTGATACCTATGCACGTATGAATGAGTCTCAGGCCAGAATATTATTTTGATTACATTACCTGCTATGTTAATTATGCTGCTTGTCTATTAATCCTATTATCAGATGTGGGGATCAATTTCTGAAGCATAACTCTTTGAACTAATCTAATGGTGGCAGGTTTGCCTATCAACAACTAATCGGAACTTTCCGGGTCGAATGGGACACAAAGAAGGTCAAATCTATTTAGCTTCTCCTTACACTGCTGCAGCTTCGGCTTTGAATGGTTTCGTCACTGATCCAAGAGAATTTCTACATTGATCTTGTCATCTTGTTCAGTGATTTCTTTTGGATCGGCACACACTCCAGACAGTAATCACCTTTTACATATATGTGAATAATAAAAGTAACTGCTGAAATTGGTTGTATATAGTAATTGTCCTCTGGCTCTCTGCAATATGATTTTAGTATCTATCTTTCGCCTTTTGGGTTACAATTACGAGGCATCTAGGTTTTGATTAGATCCCATTTTGACCTGTTAAATAACTACTTTGACCCACCCATTCTACCACCTCCATTTCATACATAGTATTCATGAATATGGATTTATTTATCCATATTCCATAGAGCAAAAGTCTTTGCACGTTTTGTCAGAGAATTTGTGCTTACAGTTGATATGAAACAAAATCAAAGCAAAAACCAGTAAGTGTGCAGATTTTCGGACATCCTTCAAATCATCTTTTGTCTATTGCACGAAATTTGTAATTCTAACTCACTCACTTCCCCTACTGTCCAAGTGAGTGCTTGGACTGAATACCACACACTGCTGCTGCCGATTGACGAGGTTCTGTTCATTGCTGACTTTTTAAGTCAACCAGTTCGTGATTTGTCCTTGATGGTCTTCGGCGATGGAGTATCACAAACACATTTAATCTCATACCCAATTATATTCCCAGGTATTGAGAAAAGCCCTGCTTCCTCATTATCATGTCACTTTTCACGCATACTATTTGACTGAAAACTGCTGCTCGATGAGTATCCTCTATCGTATAACAGTGGCATCTCTGACTTCCATCTGTCAAGTCTTGACAGTAACCCTTCCTCAGTGTCATCGTTAAAGGTCCACTCGTCCAAAATGGAACTACTTGTGTTGTCTTCTAAAGGGTATTTTCTTTCCATCATAATCCCTGCCACCTCCGAAGGTGAGGGGCCCTTCGTGGGGTATGGTTTTTTGTTGGCTTCGGTGCCATTGTGATTGGTGATTAGTCAAATACTCGAGATGGTGGGTGGCCGATGGATGAGTACAGGAGAGAATCCGCCCTGTCATCCGGTAGTGGGACGATGAGGGAAAGGGAGGTGTCACCGGGGAAGATGAGACTGGACCGAATGAAAGAAAAAAGACTTTGGAAATCAACATGAGAAAATAAGATCAAAAAGGAGAAAAGACTTCCCGTTTTAGGAATTTTGTAATTATTTTCAAGGGTCAAGGAAAACAAACCTCCCAACCAAAAAGGAACCATATAAAATTCAAAAATGGGCAAGCATATAACCCGATAAGCCAATTTATGATCAGTTTTAACCCGTTAGTAGCTGTTTCTCAAGGAAACATTTCATCCAGGTAAATGCTTTCATTGTATTCGTACGTGATGCTTTCATCAAGTTAGTATGAATTGGTTTATTCTGCTCATCTTCCTTGCTGTCATAGCAAACAGCATAACTTTTGTTCAGTTTGACTGTTGTACCTATAAAATAGTAACCACAAAAAACCAAAACAACATACACACCTCCATATCCATGAGTGTATGCTTAAAGTATAATCGATGTACAGTATCTCAAAATGGTATTACTTGTTATTCATATGCTCAGGTCTTACTACATACGGTCATTACTATTCAAAAATCACACATGATGAGCGAAATTGATTAGAATCTTTGTACCTTTATCTAATGAACATATCAAGGTTAAGGAGTCAATAATCTTTGCGTATTACACTGTAACTTTTGTCCAAATGTTAAGGACTTGGTACATATCAAGGTTAAGGAGATTAGAATCTTTGTACCTTTATCTAATGAACATATCAAGGTTAAGGACTTGGTACAATACTTATAGACCATGAGTCATCTTCTACCCTCATTCATATGCTGCAAAGTCGGTACAAAACATGAAGATGCCAACAAGATTCAACAAAATATAGACTCAAAACATATAATAAATCATCACATTTAAGATACCCAGTTAGCTACTAGAGGGGTGATGAGTCCTCAAACCAGAATTTTGATAAATGAATAGAATGTATGAGTCAAATGTCACAAATTACACCTTTTTAGTTATATAGAGGGAATATAAAACTCAACAAATGGACACCTGTTAGTTTAAAGTCATCAAGTAACCTTGTGTGTCAATTTCTTCTTTTATCACTCCAGTCGTCATAATACATCAGTACAAATGTAGCATCATAAACAAAATGAATGCCAAGCTACAAAATGTGAACGCGAAACATAATGGTTGTGAGCTAAGGAAACTGTTATTTGATAACCAATATGGTTCCAGATTAATTTCCTTGTTTTTTACAAAGGGACTTGGTACAATGCTAAGAGCATGCAGTAGTAATGCACATCAAATGTGAGTATTGAGCAAACAACAACTCAACTGGGATCCTGTACCTAATCGTGCTTCAACTTGAGGTATCAAATCTTGGCGACTCTTACTGCTTTTTTCCTTGTGCCAGGCTAACCCGCAGTGATCGTCCTTCTAGCTCCTGTTAGAATACAACATATCAATCATTTTTTTTCCATGATATTTGAGACATGGGGCAGGGGATTGGAGTTAGTTAGTGGTGGCAATGAACAGGTTGAACGGGTTGGATAATGGGTAAAAGAAGGTTCGGGTTGAAACTTTCAATTTTTTATAGTATCTATTAAAATGGGTCGGGTCAACCAACCACCACTTTTTAGCTAGTAAGGTGTTATTATACTTATAGAAACAATATTATCACAAGAAGAATCTTATCCTTTTGAAAGAACGCATTAGGAACTATAACTTTTTAACCCCATTCCCTTACTAGCTAAGTTTTTCAATTCACCTCATTTGACCCGTTTGAGATAATATACAACCCAAATCGGCCCACTTATAAGTTCACGGTAACTCCTAAGGGTTAGCTAAAGTTAGTAGTTATTACCACCCCGTTAAGAATCTGAAGAGTCGTCTCCATTTCTGATTTCGTGGAATAACTAACGAAGCCATAACCACGAGACCTTCCCGTTTCACCATCATATAAAACCCTTGCTCCAACTACGTTACCATGTTCACTGAACAATTCTGTAAGACTCTCGGAGGTAACTGACCACGAAAGATTTCCAACAAATAGCTTGTACTCGGTCTCTGGATATAAAGGCTCTTTCGGTTTTGGCTTATCCGAAAAGTTCACCCTCAATGTTCTACCACCATATTCCTGTAAACAGCCATCAACTCTCTTAATTAGAGGTGGCAGGACTGTTATGTAAGGTGAGTTGGGTAATGGGTCAAAGCGGGTTCGAATTTGTGTTTATAAATTTCTTTTATGATAATTATTGTGTTCGTTATCCACTTAGAGTAAAGGTTCAAATGAGTACACCAATTTTGAGGGAGAATGAAGGAACCAATAGATTTATGCCATGTGTCACTTTATTCTCTCTCCTCCACATTTTTTAAAATTAAATATCTCACAAACGGTAAGTCGAAAAATCATGAAAATTGCACCATAAAATTCAGCGTTTTCTCCTCTTCGATTTGCCGTCCCTCAAGGCATACTTTCGACAACTTTTTTTTCCTTCCATTTTTTGGCGGGTTTTACAAATTAGTAACACATGTGTTAGTGATTGGTTATACATTTAATTTGTGGTTAAGGTTAGGGTTTAGGGTTAGGGTTAGGGTTAGGGTTAGGGTTAGGGTTTAGTAGGGTTTAGTGTTTATTAGGGTTTAGGGTTTAGTAGGGTTTAAGGTTTAGGGTTTAGTATGATTTAGGGTTTAGTATGATTTAGGGTTTCGAGTTTTGTAAAGCGTTTAGGGTTTAGGGTTTGGGGTTTAGGGGTTAGGGTTTAGGGTTTAGGGTTTGAGGTTTGGGGTTTCGAGGGAGAAACCCCACACCTCAAACCATAAACCCTAACCCCTAAACCCAACACTGTAACACATGTGTTAGTAAATGTGAAACCCATCAAAAAAATGAAAAAAAAAAATTCGTCGAAAGTATGCCTTGAGAGACGGCAAATCGAAGAGGAGAAAACGCTGAATTTAATGGTGCAATTTTCATAATTTTTGGATTTGTCGTTTGTGAGATAATTGATGTCGGGGGTAAATGGGTTTTGTACATGTGGAACATTCTCTTTGTACACATGGCTTGATATCATTGGTTCCCTCATTCCCACACAAATTCCTAGTCTCATTTGAACCATACCGTATGAACTTATGATTACAGAACTATGACATAACAATAATTAATGTGTTCATTTTGGAGGTCATATGCATTGAAACTATATCTGGTGCTAATTTCAACCCAAGTTGATCCATTCAACTCGTGGTTACATTTCTTGAAAACAGCCTTTTGAGATAAAACACAACTCAAAACCAACTAATTCAGGGATCAAATTTGACACTTCTATCTATATAATCTATTAACATTCAAACTCATCAAAGCATAACCCAGAACTTTCAATACGAATGTACGTACCCGTCCATCAAGATTTTCAATGACCGCCTTGCAATCTTCAATGCTACTCATTGTAACAAATGCAAACCCTCTGCTTTTACCCGTGTCCCTATCGTAAAGTACCTAATAATCATCATGATTCATTAATACCATTTTAACCATATCAACCAGCAAATCAAAATCCTGATCTTTTATACAATTTCAAACACCAAATACATAAAAGATTCAATTTTTCCAATGCCCATATAAATAACACAAATGGGTATACATAAAAATTTACATTTATACCTCAACAAGTTCCGGGCTACCATAATCTTGAATTATTCCGGCGAGTTGAGCACTATCACAAAGATAAGGCAAGTTCCCAAAATACAGCTTTGTATTTACAGAACTAATTTCTTCAACTTGATCTCCGCCGTTGCCGGAAACTTGTTCTTCCACCTCTTCCGCCGTGACTGATACTGCTGCCTCTTCTTGTGCCACCGACGCCGATACCTTCATCGCTGACCACTTGCCGGAAATGGGTATCGGATCAATTCTCATATGAGATGATAATGATGATGACACTTGTAACATTGGTATTGTGGATGTTAATCTAAGAAACATGGGATCAGAAATCCATGGTTTTGAAGTTGTTTTATGTTTGGAGAATGAGGAGGTGATGGCAGCGGCGGCGGTTGCGGCGGCGGCCATGGTGAGTGGTGACTGATCCGGTTGGTTTGGAGTGGTTGTGGTTCTTTTTGGTTGATGGAAGCTGCAGGGAATGAAAATGTTGGGGCATTTTAGCCGTTTATGCTGACGTGGTGGATGATATCCAATGGGGTTAAAAAATGAGTGAGATGATAAGATTCTTGTGGGCACTCTATGGAAACGAATTTTCGTTAGATTTGCATCTTTTGGTAGCTCTTCTACTCGTAAGAAAGTTTAAATGATGATCTTTTTAAAATGAGAAAATTGCATTGGTCGTCCACGTGGTTTACACAAAATAGCACTGTTAGTCCCTTGCAGTTTTTTTTTGCACTGGTCGTCCATGTGGTTGCTAGTTGTTGCACTGGTAGTCCCTGTGGTTACTCTCCGTTAGTTTTCTCCGTTAAAAGGACCAGCTATGTAATTTTTTTTCCTTATCGCTAACGATGGTTAGTTTTCTCGTTAAAAGGACTAGCAGTGTAATTTTTTTTTACAAATTTCAAGTTTATTTAAATTTAATATTATTTTTAATTGTATTTAGTTAATTTAATTTTAGAAAAATTAATCAATTTAATTTAATAATTTTAATCAACCTTTTTCAGTACTAATTATTTTATTTTTTACAACTAAAATGATCACTTTAAATATTTTTTTATTCAATTTTTTTTTTAAGTATCTCGATCTATATAAACCCACTAAAAATATAATATTTTAAAAATATAATAGTTTATACTCTTAATTTTGCATATTATCGTCGATTTCATGACTTCGCATAAACAATTCTACATGCCACATATATATTGTTAACAGTTTTGTATACTATGAACGTATTCAAATTTCATATTATCAACATGTAACATTTTTAGTGGGTTTATATAGATCGGGACAAAAAAAAAACAAGAATAAAGAAATATTTAAGTTAACCATTTTAATTGTAAAAATTAAAATAATTATCACTAAAAAGGTTGATTAAAATAATTAAACTAAATTGATTAGATTATTTTAAAAATAAATTAACTAAATACAATTAAAAATAATATTAAATTTAAATAAACTTGAAATTTGAAAAAAAAACTACACGGCTAGTCCTTTTAACAAGAAAACTAACGGTCGTTAGCGATAAGGGAAAATAATTACATAGATGGTCCTTTTAACGGAGAAAACTAACGGAGAGTAACCACAGGGACTACCAGTGCAACAACTAGCAACCACAGGGACGACCAGTGCAAAAAAAAACTACGAGGGACTACCAGTGCTATTTTGTGTAAACCACAAGGACTACCAATGCAGTTTTCTCTTTTAAAATTTACTTACACCATTGCTTTTTATCCTAAATATTTTTTAATTAACTAGAAAGACACCCGCGTTAAGCGGCGGAATTTGAAGTTTATTATAATTGATGTTGGTACGTGATGTGTGCTAAGTATAGGCAATTATAATCACAAGTTTTAAATTAAGGAAATACTAAATAATACTATCACACAATTCAGGCAAGATTAATCCGTTTGAATAGTGTAGCTTTATAGGTAAGTCCAAGTTCGAACACAGGAAACGTGATTCTAATTTATAACTAATTATCTATTTACTTCTAATTACAACTATTTACAATTATTCACAATAATATACAATAATATACAAGATAAGGGGGACGTTTTAGTTCCGAACGAACATATTTATAATTGATACAGATTCTAATAGATAAGTCTAAGGTTCAACCTAAGAATACTCAATTGGATAGAAAATTATAATTATTCAAACCATTATTTACTAAACTTATTATACTTACTTATGTCTATTTGCTTGTTGGCTATTATTATTGGTGAATTACTAATGTAGAAAATTACTTAGGCTTAAGCTAATCTTCATCATAGAAACACAATCATAAGGTTACGCAAAGTATCACTAATTATTAAGATCTATCAGCAGTTTATTAGTACAATTTCATCGGTATGACGTGAATCACAATATTACTTTACATCAATGAATTATATTCTTCGTCTATCGCATAAGGTTAAGATCAAGACATAAACACAATCACTTAATTTATAAAAACTTAATATGGTCATCCTCGTTTAATATAAATCAGTTAACTATGTCAAGAATCATCATTAATATATTATAATATAGACAATTCTTGTATGATAAACATTCAATAATATAGTTCCAACATAAACATAAATTCATATAATAAACTCAATAAACATTCATTCAAATAGTTATAACGAAAACATAATTCACAATTAAATCAAATAAACAATATCCATAAATTAACTCAATAAGGTTATTAAAGTTACAAGGATAAAGAAACCGAACCAATTTGTAACACCCGCCAAATTAGGACTAGTAATTAGTGCCTAATCATACGTTAATACATGTAATTAGTTCTGTGTTAGGCTAATTAATGTATCGAATTATATATATTGTTGAATATATACAAAAATGCGATTTGATTAAATCGTACGCAATTTAAATCGAATGTATTTCGATTCAATTTAATACGGACGTTGGTGACCAATTTTATTAAATAATGTTGTTATATCAAAAATATTATTATGATAATATTTCGTATTCATTCGTATCGTACAATCAGAAAGTTACAAAATTTAAAATGTAAAACGCGCAAACTAAATAAACCAACTTACATTTATAACTCAAACGTAATCTTATTTGTAAAATAAATAAATAAAATATCGCGTAATAATTTGTATTTAAAATGTACTTATTAATATTTAAAATGATTAATTAACGTTTAAACGACGGAGCAAACGAACACCGCACGGAGAGCGGGGATTGGAAGTTGGAGGTTAACACCCCCAACTCCCTCCTTTTTCTTTCATTTTCTTCTTTCTCTTTCTCTCTTTTTTTTTTTTTTTTTTTTTTTTCTCTCAAATCTCACCAACCACACCACCTCCTAAAAACGCACTAAATCGCAAAATAAACATATCAAACGACTTCGGATCTTCAAGATTTTTAGAGATTCACGACCACCGCGACACGATCTATCATCCTATCTTTTCGGATTTCTCATCCGACACTTTGTAAGTTTCCGACAAATCCCGAAATCTCTCGTTTTTAAATGTTTTCACTTGTTAGTAGTTTGTAACAACTTATAATGTCCCTATAAGGGTTGGGTAAAAGTTTTGGACCGAACGGAAACCGAAAAACTCGTTTTCGACACATTTTCCGGTCAACAGACCGCTACGTCGCATTTGGCCCAGAATTTATGCGACGTCAGCTTCTACGTCGCAAAACCCCTCGTGACGTCGCATGGTGCGACGTCAGTCACAACGTCGCATTAAATTGCGACGTCGCATATAGCGACGTCAGCCTTAACGTCGCCAATACCTCACTACGTCGCATTTAGCGACGTAAGCCCCTACGTCGCAGAAATTAACCAACGTCGCATTAGCGACGCAGCACCCTACGTCGCATTAAATTGCGAAACGTCGCCTTTAGCGACGTCATGCTCAACGTCGCAATCCTACCTGCGACGTCGCACCCAACGTCGCACAAATCAGAACCTCAAAAACATAGATTTTTACTAAGTGTCGAGACTCGAAATCTATCACTCGATTTTACCTAAATTCGGTTCCAGATGCGTTTTTCGTTAAAGCAATATAGTAGAAATAAAAATTTTCCAAGCTGACCTGGCAGCTCGACCCCAGCCAGGGGCTCTGCCCCTTGGACCCCGCCAGGGGCTGCCGCCCCTTGGACCCCGCTACCAGGGGCGCTGCCCCCGGACCCCCGTACTTAGATTTCGTAACGGCTTCTAAAACACAATCAAAACACTTTTTCAAGTAAAACGCCACGAAATCAAAATAGTAATAATTGAGATTATTATTACAAATCCGTCACCAACGGGCCGTACACTTTTCAAACACTTAAACGTATCAACCAAATAGTGGAGATTTGGACATTATAGTTGAACGAACAACTACAAGGGTGATCTGTTGAGATACCCAATCATGATTATAACCATCGCGTGTCGTGGACACCCTCAGGTTACAAGTCTTTGGACTTCATACTCGGCTAATCAACTCACGTTTGTTTAAACGCACTCAGACTCAGGTGAGTCTCATAGCCCCTCTTTTACTGTTTTACTCAGGGGTGTGATATATTGCTCAACTTTTAACATGTGAACGCAAGTACAAACATTTCATATACTACATGAGTTTTTCGAAACTAATCATTTAAAGTCCTCCGTCAGCATAGTTGTTAATACGTTGTAGCGTGAATATTAGTATATGGTACCATATAGGATTGACCCTCCTCGTTCGGGTTAGCAAGCACTAACCGGGTAAACGGACGTACTAATATTTGGGAAGACGAATGTTGATTAGGCATTCGTGGAGGCACCTCGCCCGGAATTCTCTATAGGGGACCCGGCCCTCGAGTTAAGCTCAACTATGTGCTCATGGCTGTATACACGATGACTATCATTTAATTGCTGGATGCAATTCATTATTCAATTGCTGGATGCAATTCATTATTTAAATCTTGCGGTTCATACGATATTACTTGATTTCAAACCTGTGAGCTCACCAGCTTTATAGCTGACCTTTTAGCATATATCGCAGGTACCCAGCAGTAGGATGTTTCTGCTTCAGGATTTAGCTCGAGTCAGCATACAGACGATTGAGATTTTCTTGCATTAGTATATTTTGTATAAGTACTTATGTACTGAAATCTCATTTTATTTAACTCGAGCTATGTAAAGCTTTAAATGTTGTAAACATTTCAGTTATCAATATATTTTGTTAAAACGACGCATATAGAGTCGTTTGCTATTTATCTTTGTGCTTTGTTATTGATTAGTAACACCCAAATCAAGCTTCCGCAAATCATCAAATTTGGGGGTGTTACAGATTGGTATCAGAGCCTAAGGTTATACTGAACTAGGTTGCATTTAGTGGGCCTAGACTATGACCATTAGGCGGTATTCCTTATTAGGTATAACTGGTTCAGTGATTACGTCATACGAGTTTAATTTAACATAGCCTGATCAACTATGTACAATTAAGCAAAGATGATGTAAGATCTGAAAGTAGTTATGGCTGAACAGGGTACAATAGAAGACTCTGACCTCGAGAGAACCGAGACTTAAACATGTTTATGCTAGACACTCAATAGGCTATATTATATATAGGAACTATATGAATATAGGCCTCAATCTTACTAACGCTTTGTCTCAGAAATGGCAAACACACCATCAAATTCATCTCGTTCTCAATCCGGGTCGCAGAACCCAAGGGTAGCAAGGAGGAACTCCAGGTTGCCTCGAGCTGGCCCGTACTCCACTCACTCCACCTTGCCGGCTCTAGCCGCTAGGGTGAATCAACACGAGCAACGACTTCGCACCATGGATGTCGTGTTGCAGGAAACAAACGAAAACTGGAGACTTACATCCCTCGAACGCATAGAACAAGTCTCCGACGATCTTGAAACCACTAACAACAACATGGATATCCTTCGTAATCAAATAATAGAAATAAGGGTGGAAAATGCCCTTCTGCAACAAAGGATGGATGAATGTGTGCAACGCTCACTTGAGGCAGAAGAATATGCGCGTGGACTAACACAACGACTTGCACTAGCAGAAGACAACGCCCGACAAGCTAGCAGGCTTGCAAACACTGTGGACCGTCTTGTCACGATGATGGAACAAATTAATCTACGTTAAGACTAGTGTTGTCTTTGTCTTGTAATCTACCCTGTAATCTAGTAACTATCTACGCGCTATTCTATAATTCGGTCGGATGTAACAATTCCCGACATCTTTTGTAATACATCTGTAGGATGTAACCTTTGAACTCGTATCATCTATCAAGTATTCTTGCTGTTTTCGACTCATATTAATTGCCATTATTCCTGTTGATGTTATGTATTACTGCTTTTATACATGTACATCTGAGATAAATACAACTTTCTTGCAAAATCTCATGTATCTTCATTTCTTTTATTGAAGAATCATGCCGCCAAAGACCAGACCTTACACTGATGCTCAGATTACGTCACTCATAACCCAGGCTGTTACTGAAGCCTTAGCTCGGAATACCCCACCAAACTCCACAAGAAACAGCGATACCGCTGGAACCTCTACCACCAAACCTTGTTCTTACAAGGACTTTCAAAGCTGCAAACCCTCGAGTTTCAAGGGTTCTGAAGGAGCCATCGGACTAATCAGATGGTTCGAGAAAATGGAAACTGTTTTCCGTGTCAGCAAATGCGCGGAGAACGACAAAGTAAACTTCGCCACCTGCTCTCTTGAAGATGATGCCCACTCTTGGTGGAATTCATATACCCAATCAGTGGGTGCTGACATTGCCTACCAAATCACTTGGGAGGAATTGAAAGCCAAACTCACTGCCAAGTACTGCTCTATCGCCAAACTCCAAAAGCTGGATGAGGAGTTCTGGAACTTAAAGGTTCAGGGTGGTGACATCGATGGTTATACCACCAGGTTTCAACAACTAGCTGCTCTCCGCCCAGCTATGGTAAGCACTGAACCTGATAAAATCAGGAAGTACGCCCTTGGTCTCCCTGATTTTGTTCGGGGACACGTCATCTCTTCCAAACCAACCACCATTGACGGTGCAATCTCATTGGCCCAAGACCTGATGTCTATGAGCCAAGATTCTGAACCACCCACTTCATCCTCCCAAAACAACAAACGCAAGTGGTCTGACTACCACAACAACCACTCCAACCAACAAAACAAGAAACCCGACACCATCAAAGCTTACAACACCACCACTGACATCATCCGGGGTTACACGGGGAGCAAACCATATTGTCTCAAGTGCAGCCGTCACCATGAGGGTTCCTGTGGTCCCTTTTGCAACAACTGCAAGAGGTACGGCCACCTCACCAAAGATTGCCGCTCACCTACCAACAACAACCCCAACAACACCAGACCACCCAAAGTATGCTTTGAGTGTGGGAAACCCGGGCATTTCAGGGACTCGTGCCCAAAACTGAAGAACAACAACAACAACAACCGTAACAACAGCAACAACAACAACACCCGCAGCAGAGCTTTCGTCATCAAATCTGGGGACGCCCGCCAAGACCCGAATGTGGTCTCGGGTATGTTCCTCCTCAACAACTTAACTGCTTCTGTTCTATTTGATACTGGTGCTGATAGAAGCTTTATCTCCGATGATTTTTGCCCATTACTTGACATCACTCCTGTTGCCTTAGATGTTAAGTACACTGTAGAGCTAGCCAATGGAAAACTTGTAGAAACCACCAGTGTGATACCTAATTGCACTTTAAACCTAGCTGACGAAACCTTTTCGATCGATCTTATACCCATTGAAATCGGCAGTTTCGACGTCATTATTGGAATGAACTGGTTGTCCAAACATCGAGCTGAAATCGTTTGTCACGATAAGATCGTCCGTATCCCACTCGCTGTCGGTGGAACCTTGATCATACAGGGGGAGACCGGTGGGACGGGACTCAATATTATCTCCTGCTTAAAAACCCGAAAATTTCTGAGAAAGGGTTACCCTGCCATACTTGCACACATCACCGAGAAGAAGTCGGAGGAGAAGCGACTTGAGGATGTGCCAATTGTTAGAGACTTCCCCGAAGTCTTTCCGGAAGAATTACCTGGTCTACCTCCGCCTAGACAGGTTGAGTTCTCGATTGATCTTGTGCCGGGTGCCGCACCGGTGGCCCGCGCACCGTACCGTTTAGCCCCATCCGAACTTCAGGAGTTGTCCTCTCAGTTACAAGAACTTCTGGATAGAGGATTCATTAGGCCGAGTTCTTCACCTTGGGGAGCTCCGGTCTTATTTGTTAAGAAGAAGGACGGTTCATTCCGAATGTGCATCGACTACCGAGAATTGAACAAGTTGACCGTCAAGAACCGTTATCCACTTCCTCGCATTGATGATCTATTTGACCAACTTCAGGGTTCAAGCTTCTACTCAAAAATCGACCTGCGATCAGGTTATCATCAGTTACGAGTTCGCGACGCCGATATTCCAAAAACTGCTTTCAGAACTCGTTACGGACACTACGAATTCCAAGTGATGCCCTTTGGTCTAACCAACGCACCGGCTGTATTCATGGATCTCATGAACCGGGTGTGCAAACCTTACCTCGATAAGTTTGTCATTGTCTTTATCGATGACATACTCATTTACTCGCGCAACGAGCAAGAACATGCGCAACACCTCAGAACCATCCTTGAACTACTTAGACACGAGGAGCTTTATGCTAAATTCTCTAAGTGTGAGTTCTGGATCCAAACCGTTCAATTTCTTGGTCACGTGATCGACAGTCAGGGAATTCACGTGGACCCATCAAAAATCGAGGCTATCAAAGACTGGCAAGCACCCACCTCTGCAACTGAAGTACGACAATTCTTGGGTCTTGCTGGGTACTATCGGCGATTTATCGAAAATTTCTCTAAAATAGCTCAGCCACTCACGGTACTGACACAGAAGGACAAAAGGTTCGATTGGACTGAGAAACAAGAGTCAGCATTCCAACTTCTGAAACAAAAGCTTTGCAGTGCTCCAATTCTATCCTTACCCGAAGGCACCGATGACTTCGTGGTATACTGTGATGCTTCTCACCAAGGTCTCGGTTGCGTATTGATGCAACGAGATAAAGTTATTGCCTATGCCTCACGACAGCTGAAAATTCACGAAAAGAACTACACCACTCATGATCTCGAACTTGGAGCTGTCGTTTTTGCTCTCAAAATCTGGAGACATTATCTCTACGGCACTAAGTGCACCATCTTTACCGATCATAAAAGCCTCCAACATATATTCGATCAGAAGGATCTCAATATGAGGCAACGTCGATGGGTCGAGTTGCTTACCGATTACGACTGCGAGATCAAGTACCATCCAGGGAAGGCTAATGTTGTAGCCGATGCCCTCAGCCGAAAGGAACGACCGAAACCACTTCGAGTCCGAGCTCTCAGTATGACCATTCATAACGATCTTACTATTCAAATTCATACCGCTCAGATCGAAGCCCTGAAACCTGAAAACATCAAAAACGAAGCCTTACGGGGTATTGACAAACAATTTGAAACCAAATCTAACGGGATTAGGTATTTCTCAAACCGAATCTGGTTGCCTAATTTCGGAGACCTACGAGACTTGGTGATGGACGAGGCTCACAAGTCTAAATATTCTATCCATCCGGGATCCGATAAGATGTACCACGGCATCAAGGAATTTTATTGGTGGCCAAATATGAAAGCCGAAATCGCCACTTATGTCAGCAAGTGTCTTACTTGCTCGAAAGTCAAAACCGAACATCAGAAACCTCCTGGTTTACTCCAACAACCTGAAATCCCTGAATGGAAATGGGATCAAATTGCCATGGATTTCATAACCAAACTACCCAAGTCGTCGAGCGGTTGCGATACCATTTGGGTGATCGTCGATCGTCTCACCAAATCTGCTCATTTCTTGGCAATCAAGGAAAACGATAAAATGGAACGCCTTACACAAATCTACATCAAGGAAATCGTTTCTCATCATGGTGTTCCAATCTCGATCATCTCTGACAGAGATGCCCGTTTCACTTCTCACTTTTGGCAATCACTTCAAAAAGCAATGGGTACCCGTCTCGATATAAGTACCGCGTACCATCCTCAAACCGATGGCCAAAGTGAACGAACCATCCAAACCCTGGAAGATATGTTACGCGCCTGCGTAGTTGATTTCGGTACAAACTGGGAAAGACATCTACCGTTGTGCGAATTCTCGTACAATAACAGCTATCATGCCAGCATTAAGGCTGCACCTTTTGAGGCATTGTACGGTCGTAAGTGCCGATCACCGATCTGTTGGACTGAAGTGGGAGATAGTCAACTAACTGGTCCTGGACTCATACACGCCACCACTGAGAAAATTGTGGAAATCCAAAACAGACTCAAAGCCGCACGTGATCGTCAGAAAAGTTATGCTGACGTGAGACGCAAACCACTCGAGTTCCAAGTTGGGGATCGAGTACTCTTAAAAGTATCGCCTTGGAAAGGCGTCATCCGTTTTGGTAAACGCGGGAAGTTGAACCCCAGGTACATCGGGCCTTTTGAGATCCTCGAACGGATTGGCCCCGTAGCTTATCGATTGCAGCTGCCATCCGAACTCAGCAGCGTGCACCCCACTTTTCACATTTCAAATCTGAAGAAGTGTCTGTCTGATGAGACACTTATTATTCCACTAGATGAAATTCGTGTTGACGATAAACTCCACTTCGTTGAGGAACCCGCTGAAATTATGGACCGTGAGGTCAAACAACTGAAACAAAGTCGTATTCCCATCGTCAAGGTCAGATGGAATTCGCGGCATGGTCCGGAATTCACCTGGGAACGGGAAGACCAAATGCGACTCAAATATCCTCAACTATTCACTGATTCTACATCAAACACGACTTCGAATTAAATTTCGGGACGAAATTCTTCTAACAGGGGGAGAATGTAACACCCGCCAAATTAGGACTAGTAATTAGTGCCTAATCATACGTTAATACATGTAATTAGTTCTGTGTTAGGCTAATTAATGTATCGAATTATATATATTGTTGAATATATACAAAAATGCGATTTGATTAAATCGTACGCAATTTAAATCGAATGTATTTCGATTCAATTTAATACGGACGTTGGTGACCAATTTTATTAAATAATGTTGTTATATCAAAAATATTATTATGATAATATTTCGTATACATTCGTATCGTACAATCAGAAAGTTACAAAATTTAAAATGTAAAACGCGCAAACTAAATAAACCAACTTACATTTATAACTCAAACGTAATCTTATTTGTAAAATAATTAAATAAAATATCGCGTAATAATTTGTATTTAAAATGTACTTATTAATATTTAAAATGATTAATTAACGTTTAAACGACGGAGCAAACGAACACCGCACGGAGAGCGGGGATTGGAAGTTGGAGGTTAACACCCCCAACTCCCTCCTTTTTCTTTCATTTTCTTCTTTCTCTTTCTCTCTCTTTTTTTTTTTTTTTTTTCTCTCAAATCTCACCAACCACACCACCTCCTAAAAACGCACTAAATCGCAAAATAAACATATCAAACGACTTCGGATCTTCAAGATTTTTAGAGATTCACGACCACCGCGACACGATCTATCATCCTATCTTTTCGGATTTCTCATCCGACACTTTGTAAGTTTCCGACAAATCCCGAAATCTCTCGTTTTTAAATGTTTTCACTTGTTAGTAGTTTGTAACAACTTATAATGTCCCTATAAGGGTTGGGTAAAAGTTTTGGACCGAACGGAAACCGAAAAACTCGTTTTCGACACATTTTCCGGCCAACAGACCGCTACGTCGCATTTGGCCCAGAATTTATGCGACGTCAGCTTCTACGTCGCAAAACCCCTCGTGTCGTCGCATGGTGCGACGTCAGTCACAACGTCGCATTAAATTGCGACGTCGCATATAGCGACGTCAGCCTTAACGTCGCCAATACCTCACTACGTCGCATTTAGCGACGTAAGCCCCTACGTCGCAGAAATTAACCAACGTCGCATTAGCGACGCAGCACCCTACGTCGCATTAAATTGCGAAACGTCGCAATCCTACCTGCGACGTCGCACCCAACGTCGCACAAATCAGAACCTCAAAAACATAGATTTTTACTAAGTGTCGAGACTCGAAATCTATCACTCGATTTTACCTAAATTCGGTTCCAGATGCGTTTTTCGTTAAAGCAATATAGTAGAAATAAAAATTTTCCAAGCTGACCTGGCAGCTCGACCCCAGCCAGGGGCTCTGCCCCTTGGACCCCGCCAGGGGCTGCCGCCCCTTGGACCCCGCTACCAGGGGCGCTGCCCCCGGACCCCCGTACTTAGATTTCGTAACGGCTTCTAAAACACAATCAAAACACTTTTTCAAGTAAAACGCCACGAAATCAAAATAGTAATAATTGAGATTATTATTACAAATCCGTCACCAACGGGCCGTACACTTTTCAAACACTTAAACGTATCAACCAAATAGTGGAGATTTGGACATTATAGTTGAACGAACAACTACAAGGGTGATCTGTTGAGATACCCAATCATGATTATAACCATCGCGTGTCGTGGACACCCTCAGGTTACAAGTCTTTGGACTTCATACTCGGCTAATCAACTCACGTTTGTTTAAACGCACTCAGACTCAGGTGAGTCTCATAGCCCCTCTTTTACTGTTTTACTCAGGGGTGTGATATATTGCTCAACTTTTAACATGTGAACGCAAGTACAAACATTTCATATACTACATGAGTTTTTCGAAACTAATCATTTAAAGTCCTCCGTCAGCATAGTTGTTAATACGTTGTAGCGTGAATATTAGTATATGGTACCATATAGGATTGACCCTCCTCGTTCGGGTTAGCAAGCACTAACCGGGTAAACGGACGTACTAATATTTGGGAAGACGAATGTTGATTAGGCATTCGTGGAGGCACCTCGCCCGGAATTCTCTATAGGGGACCCGGCCCTCGAGTTAAGCTCAACTATGTGCTCATGGCTGTATACACGATGACTATCATTTAATTGCTGGATGCAATTCATTATTCAATTGCTGGATGCAATTCATTATTTAAATCTTGCGGTTCATACGATATTACTTGATTTCAAACCTGTGAGCTCACCAGCTTTATAGCTGACCTTTTAGCATATATCGCAGGTACCCAGCAGTAGGATGTTTCTGCTTCAGGATTTAGCTCGAGTCAGCATACAGACGATTGAGATTTTCTTGCATTAGTATATTTTGTATAAGTACTTATGTACTGAAATCTCATTTTATTTAACTAGAGCTATGTAAAGCTTTAAATGTTGTAAACATTTCAGTTATCAATATATTTTGTTAAAACGACGCATATAGAGTCGTTTGCTATTTATCTTTGTGCTTTGTTATTGATTAGTAACACCCAAATCAAGCTTCCGCAAATCATCAAATTTGGGGGTGTTACACAATTGTCGAACCAGCTTTTACTAGGGTTAAAAACCTTCAAACCCTAGCTCCTTAGCCTCCAAATTCGCACCTTAAGTCGACCTTAAACCCTAATATTCGACTTTGTGTTCTAAAAATCGTATATAGTTAAGCCTGAATGAGGCCTATATTTATAGTTTTACAAACCGTCAGTCCAACCGCCGGTTGGACTTCCCAACCGCCGGTTGGGTTAACTTGAGTCCTACTCCAACTCCGCGTCTTCCACCGCCTTAATCCCTTAATACCCCAACCGCTGGTTGGGTAATCCAACCGTCGGTTGGACCTTCTTTCTAGAATATTTCAACTTCGGGTCAGGCTTGTATTTGGGCTTTCCTTCTTCAAATACGAGTTTTAATCTTCATTTTGGCCAAATTCTTCAATATTATCACTTTAGTCTTCAATTCTTTAAGGTTTAAGCTCCAACTTCTTTAAGTACTTCATTTTCTTCAGTTTTGGATTCGTTCTCGTTCCTTTTTCTTCAATCTTTAATTAAAATACATTTCTGCAAATATTAACGAAATAAGTATCTAAAATCATATAAATGCACTAAAATGTATAAATATAGGGATAAAACAGTATAAAATATAATATCTATTTGATGCTTATCAAATATCCCCACACTTAAGTTCTGCTTGTCCTCAAGTAGAATACTGAATAAAATTTAAAATAAGCATCAAACTAATATTTAAAAAATCAGAATACCAATACTAAAAACCTGTTTCATAAATTAAAAATTTAAACAATTTAATTAACATGGATAACTATAATGTATAATAAAAATTATTATTATTTGTGTAATATATAGCTCATGAATGATTACTAATATATTTGTCCAATTTAAACGATCTATATTCATTTTTCTGAATATACTCTTTATTGTTATTATGAATATTACTTATGATTTCCATATATGATATACTCTTAAATTTAATCATGCAATTTACTTTTATATTCCAAATAAATATATGAAATCCATTTTTAAGAATCAAGACATCGGTGACAGGTCTGCATTTTCATGCAACAGAGCGACATAACTTGATTCAGGTAAAGCAGTTTTATTTAAATCAAACCAGCGATGACAGGTCTGTACAGCCGTACAACAAAGCGACATAGTTTGATTTTTTTTTTTTTTTTATTTCTGAAAGATTTTTCTTTCTTTTTGCTTTATTTAAGAATACTAATTAGAGACCAGGTCTGTACTTTCGTACAACAGAGGAAACAATTAGTAGACCCCCAGATGTCTTCATATAAGTATGAAGATATATAAAATTATCGCATGATAAATCGAAGAATTAAGACTTTTATGTCATACATCATAATATGTATCATAAAATAATATACAAGTTATTTTATTAATTTTTTTTTTAAATCCAGAAATCTTTATATAGATTGCCTATTAGTACATCATATCACATAACTATATACCACTCCTTATTAAAGTAGCTTACGTTATATATACAAAATAATTAATCCACATTAAAGTCTAAACTTTTAAATACAAAACAAAACTTTTAACAAAAGTATTCTAACTAATAAATACTTAATTATTCACTTAAAAATTTTAAATTTTTAATAAAATTTAAGAACAATAGAAACTTAAATGATTAATTAAAGAAATTCTTTTTCTTACGAACCCTATCCCCACACTTAAATTATACAATGCGCTCATTGTATAAAAATTGATAAACAAAAGTGAGTAAGGGAAAGAAAAATTGAATAGAAAACTCCCCTGACTGAAATTATAAATTTCATCATTGGCTAAAAAAATCTGTTTGGTTGATTCCTTGATTTCTTGAAAAATAATATACAACATCCACACTTTCGTAGTTAATCACGATTGCATTTAGTATATGCAATAAGCCTTTAAACCCCTCGATATCCTGAGTGGACGAGTTATAGTCTCGTGAGGGTTTCCAGGGAACACACCCACAAAGTTCATAATGCTACTAAAATATATTAAACTAACAAACATAACTTTTATTCATAATATTAGCCACACAAAATTAATATTAACACACTAGTTCTTTAATAATGTTAAACTAATTGAACAAACTTCATTTATTTCAAATAATTAATTAAAAGTCTCTTCATAAATATTTCATCTCATTATCTAGTAAAACATTTTATAATAATTATCTTTATAGCAAAAACATATATACAATTCAGATTCCAAAAATCCTAACTATAAAGAACAATTAAATAAAAGCCAAAACTGGATTAATGTATCCATACCTTAGTAAGAAAATAATATCAATATTCAAAGAAAAACCAATCATTCACTAAGTTAACAATATATTAAGAATATGGTATGTATGTTATTAGTCTAACATATAACGTAGTTAAATTTTTCATACCTACTTTCATTATTTTATTAAAATATTTTAACAATTCTTATAAAATAACTCATACTTGTCAAACTAACCTTATAAACATTTTACGGTTTCATAAAAAAAAAAAAAAAAAAAAAAACTTATAAAAGTGAGGATAAAATCCAATATGAACCTTAAAATGATTTTATATGCAGGCATAAAATATGGTTATTAAGTTGAAAAGTACCATACCTCATATAATATAACTGAGATTAATATGAAAACATTTAACCACGTAAATACTAATAGAAAAATAACATTTAAACATATATATGAAAATGACCATTATTCCTAAAATAACACATATATTAAAAACTTAATAACTGTCAACAAACAAATAACGAAAATTTAATCAAAAGAAATCATAACTAATAACAAAATGAAAACTCAAATGGGAATAAGAATGTTGTGAATGTCTTCAAGGTTGATGAACCCATTCTCGAGCTAGTGGTGAAACATAGTAACCATTTGGTAGCATAAAGGTTATAGGGATTTTCTGATCAGGTGGAAAGATTCTTAAAAAGTATCTAAACATGGTTTTAGTGATATCAGGTACTTGAGCAATGGAATCTTCAAAATGTCGGTGATGTTCATCAGCTGCTATTTGCAATTCGTAAAATTCCCTCATTATTTTCTTTATTGCCTTAGCTACTTGTCCTTCCTCATCAATCACCTTACATCCATTTACTTCCTTAATTTCACACTCTTGATGCTCATGTCTTAACTCATTCATAAAACCATAAAATCCTAAATGTAACATTTCATACTTTCCAGTTGTAGGGTTTCTTACTACCTCTTCAATTTCCCATAGCATTCCTTTCATTAACTCCCTCTGACTCTCAGTAAATAACAATCCCGAAAATCTAAACATATTCATCATTCTCGTATAAATTTGAGATAATCCTAAATGAAATAGATCAATATGACAAAAGTGATACACCCCATGAAAAATTGACTTAAGCTCCATAATCACATAGTTCGCCACATTAACTAATGCCACTTCAGATATCCCATCCGGAACTTTCCTCATCAACTCATCTTGTGCTGGATAGTACAAATCATTGATTATTTGTTACACATAAAATTCCACCGTGCAGTCTACATAGTAAGTGCTGCAATTCTTATAATCCTTTTGTTCCATTAAGCTCATTACTTTCTGCAATTCTTCTGTCAAACAAATATCTGCCATCTTCGTTGGATTTCCAGTTGCCCATTCCATTTGATTCTTATAGGATTCCAATAAACTCATTTGTTTATCAGAATAAGGAAACAGGTATCTTGTCAATGCTCTGTAGACACATGAATACAAAATCTTCTGACCTTCAAAGAAATCTTCCTCCTGAGCTTCTTGCTGATATAGCGTATCCTTCAGTTCAGTTATATACTTATCAAAATAGTTCACCATCTGAGTTCGGTTAGGATTATACCAGTCTTCATATTCTTTTTCAATCTTCTCAATTATGTATTTTTGTTCAGGTGTAAAGTCAATAGTAGATGCCCTGATGACAGCCATAATATAATATGTATCATCCTTTCCAACTTCTAAAAGCTGAATCATTCCATCTCTCGTACTAACTACTAGCACATGTATCCTTCCTAAATTAGTATCTTCAACCTCAGTGCTAATACCTAAATCAATCCCTTCTTCTTCAGACATACTTTCTAAATCCTCTTCCTCTTCTTCAGATAGAGTATCTAGTGTAGGGTTATCAAATAGCCTAAGAGAATGTTCATCAACACAGACATCCTTGCATTCCACAGTTTCATTTAAAATTTTCATTTGCTTATTTTCCATTTCACTAACAATTAACGAATTCTGTATACACAAATTATCACTTAATTTAGAACACATATAATACAAGTAAAACATATTATACAAATATAAGATACATTTACATAATTACATATTTTCACAAATTTAGTCAAAAGTCATCGGTAGCTCCAAAGATTGTACACAAAAGCGTAGAAATAGGTCAGCGCGAAGCTTATTAAAAACCTACCTCTTTCGAGAAGCACCTTACCTCTTATATGATAAATCAATGAGGTAGGGCTTTTGATATCGCGTAAAAAGTCATGTTTTTACTACCGATATCTCTCTCATTCTGGAATGATTCTTGGAATTTTAATTCAAATATAGTACAAATAAATAACATTATGCCAAGATGGTCAAAACAAGGTTGCACGATAAAAATCAAGCAAAACGGATGAGAAACGAAGATTCCACACACGTTTGAAGATTCAAGACATCAAAATAAGATTTCAAGACTAAAGTGTCCTTCACCAACATCCATTCTATCCAAGATGTTCTTTTTCAAAATACGAATCCAACAGAAGAAGAATCAACTAAAACGGATAAAGAATGAAGATTCTACGCTCGCCGGAAGATCCAAATGATTCGTACGCAATATCTGAAGCTAGGAACATCATCTCAGGGCATATCTTATGTCAAAATCTTCGTTTTTGAATTACGAATCCAACAAAAAAGAATCGACGCAAACGGACGCATAACGAAGAAAATACGCACGAATCAAGAAACGAAGCAAAAGACGGCGAAACGGGGCGGGTACAGGCCAGCCGCCGGCGGCCACCCACCAGCCGCCGCCGGCCACCTGGTGGGCGCCGCCGGCCACCTGTCCCCCGCCTCAGTTTCCATTTTTGGCAACTTTTGGTACCTGGTGCGCCTACTTTTCGTGTTGTACAGTACCCGGTGCGCCTACTTTTCGTGTTGTACAGTACCCGGTGCACCCTTTTGGCTACCTTTTACTAACATGCACCTCTTGATGCTAATGTGAGCCAAAGCTCACCTATAAATAGGAGGCTTTAGGTTCATTTGAAAAAACATATATGCACACATTCTAGCATATTTCACTCTTTCTTTCTCACTAGAAAATCTTTCGTAGTCTTTTAGTCTTTCTCATTCTAGAAATATTGTAATTAGTCCACGGACTAACGTAGAAGCTAGGGCGAACGCTAGAGATTCGGAGATCAATCTTTGTACGTGTGAAAGAGTTTGTCAATTATAATAATACGCTGCTACGCATTTAATTCCTGGTGATATCTAAACTTTTATTATACTTGTCTCATTTCATATTTTGAATATGTATTATTGCCTGGTATGTGATTTATTTGTTGCCATAAATTGCGAGTAGTTTATTATTGTGATTGCTGATGATGTAGATAATTATAAGTAAGGATGTCATTACACAGTCAGTGCACGATAATCGTAAAATGATATAACGGCCCCTATTCAACTGTTTATTCGGTATAGTGCTGGAAATGCGTTATGCAAAGTACAAACGTACGAAAGCCGGTAAACGACCGAAGGTAGTTATATCATTGGAATCAGCTCTGGTTTAAAAGTTGGAACTCCTGAAGGATAATACAACTACACAACTAACTGGTGTATCCTACGAGAGTCAATGCATTATAAAATAATGTTCATTAAACACGTTCAGATAAAATAGGAGATAATAATCTTTGTACCGTTAGGACTTTATGAATTTAAGTTTAGTTTATGGAGTACCCTTTCAGTTATCCACGTGACTGCAACCTAGTAATTAGGACCTGATCAACCTTAATTATGGTAAGTAGTTATCTGTGCCCATGACATGCAATAAGTAAGACACAATGAAACCACTCGTTGTATATATTAGGTTAACATTTCTGCACTGCTTTACATTTAATTAGTTAGAGTGTCACTTTCACTGTCAATTACTCTTGACCGCGTGTTGGATATAAGAAGCAGTGGAAATCTCATGTAAAGTACACTGTCTATTATTGAAAGGCATGGTCCTCATATGAAACACGTTTTATCAAACTGCGGATAATCTGGAGATGTATAACTGTTTGAAAAGGAGAACTTAAACCATAAGTCGAAGCAATTAGAGCTTAATTGGGCAAAAACAAGACTTAGGAATAAGAGTAAAGTCCTAGTGACCTAGAATCCTTAAAACACTAAGCCTTATACAATCGACGGTCCAAACATACAAAGTCATTAATCTGCGTGCTAATAAAGTAGTAAACTACCTTACGGGTTAAGAACGGTCGGACCTATGAGACGATACGCCACTGATTCATGCACCTCGGTATGAAACCAAAATAGGTTGCTCATCTTTCAACTAGATGAGTATTGGAAGTTTGCGTATTGCTCCGATCAGAATCACGATAACCTAGTTCCAAGTGACACGCCAATGGGAAACCGAGTTGGTAGGGTTCTAGAGTTTACACCTAGTAGTTTAACCGCCACATTTAGTATCAACCTTATTTGTTCTGTCATCCTGAAATATTAATTATCGAAATCTCAGCAATCACATCTTTATCTTTATCTGCTTTCCTGCTTTTTAATTTCCTGCAATTTACTTTCTTGCATTTTAATTATCTGTCTTTAAATCCCAAACCTACCTACTTTGTGCCATCCTAAATACTTCTCTACTGAAAGTGTCAACTTTAATCGCCCACACGTTTGGATTCATAGAACGATCTTAGGTTATACTTACCACTTACTAATCAGAGTAGGTAGTACGTTTAATTTAAGCCCCGCAAAATATAAATTTAAAACCCCTGCTGCGCTCGCATCATCATTTGAAAAACAACGAAACGGTGTGAGCACAACAAGTTTTTGGCGCCGCTGCCGGGGATTCACAAACGTAGATTCAAGCCACCTTAAGTAGTAGTATTTAGGAGATCCTTCCGATTGACACCTTCTTAGAAATCTCTCGAAAGTTACTTTAAGCAGTTTTAATTTAATTTGCTGTTAATTTAGTGTTAATTAGGATAATATTAGTTTAAACATGACATCTAAAAAACCCACTTCTATTTATACTTCAAAGGATGAATTATATGCTTCCCTAGAAGAATTTAGGATCCCACATTCCATTCCAAACCATTTCCTGGACTTTGATGTCACGGATCAGCTACCTAACCTGGCATCATCTCCAGAAGATCACTCCCCAACTTTGCAAATGCCTAAAGTGTCAAATTCTGTCCACTTCGATTATCTTCCCGAAGAAGATCATGAAGTAAAGCCTCCGAAAATGTGTGACCAAATTACCCTCATTCCTGAGATATCGATATATGCCCAAACTACATCCGATCCTCACAATGACGGTATCTGCCCATTCTCTTCATACGATGTGACACCCGTCAAATTAAGACTATTAATTAAGGCCTAATCAAGTTGTAATACATGTAATTAGTTATGTGTTAGGCTAATTTGTGTATCAAATAATATATATTGTTGAATATATACAAGTATGCGATTTGATTAAATCGTACAAGTTTCAAATCGAATGTAATTCGGTTCAATTAAATACGGACGTTGGTGAACAATTTAATTAAATAATATAACGTTACTTAGTAACACCATTATATTCAAAATATTATTTTATTTAATAATATTTCGTACACAATTTGTATCGTACAATCAATGGCTACGCGATTAAAATATTAAAAGCGCAAACAAACGAAACAAGTTAACGTTATATTTTATAACGCAAGTATTAAGTATTTAATAAAATACTTCAACGAAAATATCGGGTAATTATTCGTATTTTAAAACGCATATTTAAACGTACATAAAATTATTTAAAACGTTTAAATAATCGAGAAAGCGAACACCACACGGAGCGCGAATACACGGAGTTAAAAAGTGGAGACCCACACTTCGATGGGCCCCCACCTCAAAACCGGCCAACAAAGGGGTGAGGTCACCACCTCCCCACCCCATTTTCATTCTATCACTCTCTCTCTATCTCTTTCTCCTCTCTTTTCTTCCATTCTCACCAACACCAACACCACCATTAAAATCGACAAATAACACCTCCAAACGCCATCAAATCATCAAGATATTTAGAGAAAAAGAACCACCTCGCTACGTTCTACAACCTCATCTTTCCGGATTCTCATTCTGACACCGCGTAAGCTTCCGACAAAAACCCGAAACTCTTCGATTTCGTTTATTTTTACATAAAAGTTGTTTATATAAGCTTACAATGTCCTTATAAGGGTTGGGTAAAAGATTTGGACCAAATGGTCGCCGGAAAACTCGTTTTTGGCTCAAAATCCGTTAAACAGCCGTAAGTGTCGCAAAGACGACCAGTATAGCGTCACTTCGTGCGTCACTTAAGTGACGCATTGAGTGCCGCTAAAAGCCCTAATCTTGCGTCACTTGCCTAAGTGCCGCATAAAACCCTCTTTTTCCGTCACTACTTAAGTGACGCATTTTCAATATCCGTCACTAAAACCGACACTTCTAGCGTCACTTGTTTAAGTGACGCCTATAATCGAGAACATATTTCATCCGTCACTAACCTTAGTGACTCATGACCTTTATACCGACACTTACAACCGACACTTCCTTAAGTGTCGCCCTCTATGCGTCACTTGCACAAGTGACGCCATTAGATCAGAATCCGTCATTTCATGCGACACTTCCTAAGTGTCGCCTAAACCCTTGAGTGTCGCTATAAGTGACGCTGAAAATAGAATGTTTACAACTCATTTTTACTAAGTGTCGAGACCAAAATTTTATCACCTGATTTCACCCAAATTCAAGTCCAGATGCGTTTTTCACCAAAGCAATTTAATAGAAATAAAAATTTATCGAGCTGACCTGACATCTCGACCCCAGCCAGGGGCCAGCCCCTTGGACCCCGCCAGGGGTTGCCACCCCTGGAACCCCGCTAACCAGGGACGCTGCCCCCGGACCCCCGTCACCTAAAAGTTTGTAAACATTTTTCTTTAAGTACAACACTTCAAAATCAAAATAATAATGTTGAAAATTATTATTACAAACAATCACCAACGGGCCGTACACACTTTCTAAACACAAGTTAATCAACCAAATCATAGTAATTTGGACAAGTCAATCAACCAAATGGGGATAATTTGGACATTATAGTTGAACGAACAACTACAAAGGTAGTCTTTTAAGATACCTATTCAATTAATAACCCTCGCGCGTATTGGACGCCCTCAGGTTACAAGTCTTCGAACATCAATTCACAGCTAACCAATTCAAGTTATTTCGATAAACACTCAAGGCTTAAGTGAGTCTCATGGCCCCTATTTTACTGCTTTTCAATCAGGGGTGTGATATTATTGCTCGTTTTGTTTTACAAGTTAAACGCGAGTACAAATCAAATCAAATACTACATGAGTTTCAGGCTAATCAATTTAAAGCCCTCCATAGCATAGTCTGGTAATACGTATGAGCGTGAATGTTAGTATATGATATCATATAGGATTAACAATCCTCGTCCGGGTTAGCACGCACTAACTGGTCAAACGGACGTATTAGCATTTGGGAAGACGAGTGTAGATTAGGCACTCGTAGGAGGCATTCAAGTTGGGTTTCCTTAATTGGACCTGACACTCAAGTTAAGCTCAGACTATGTGCTCATGGCTGTATAACTTTTATTTTGCTTAATTGCTTTATAAATTCAATTATAAATCTTGCGGTTCATACAAATATGTGTTGACATACAAACCTGTGAGCTCACCAGCGTTTCGCTGACCCATTTTAGCATGTATCACAGGTAACCAGCAGTAGGTTGGACTGCTCAATCAAGGCGAATTAGCTCGAGTCAGCATGCAAACAAATCAGAGATTTAGCTGCATTATTATATTTTGTATAGATTAATTATGTACTTAAATCTCTCAATTTCAACCGAGCTAATGTAAACAATATTTTGATTTAAACTTTTGGTTTTATCAATACAAATGTAAAACGACGCATATAGTGGTCGTTCATTATATCTTATGTGCTTTGTATATTGATTAGTCGCGCCCCGACCCGATTCGCTTCCGCATCATAATTTGGGGGTGCGACATACGAACCTAAATACACCATATACCGAGTGGTGGATAAGGTTCCATCCGTTGAAATAGAACAACCTTGTTTTAAAGAACGCCACCTTGGTGCTTCTTTCGATCCTTCCCGAAGGGCGGACGTCTATAAAGCATTCGTCATGCAATTGACCTATGCCAATCTCCCGTTTTCCTTCAACCAACGAGAAACGATTGCTGGATTAGAAAAACAAGTAAACCTTCTTCTTCGTCTGTCAAATCAAGAATGCGAAAGCCCCTCCACAAATTTCAAGGACCAAGAACTGAAGTTTGTAGAAGATTTAGATCTTCTCTTCGAATCATTTGCCGACATGGATTACCTTCCAATATCTATGATATTAATAAATCACAATGTCGCCACAATGATCAACAAACTTGAGTTCTGGATAGAACAAAACCCGATGATTCCTATCTCATTTCTTGGTAAAATTCCGTTCTTTGTTGACCCCGCTTCTTACCTAATCTCAAAATTGCTAGAAGTTTTTCCTAATTCCACAAAGGAAAGAATCGACACAAGCTTCTTTGAAAAAAGAAAAGAACTTCACGTCAAGCTTGTTCGAATCTTCACCTTCACCAAATACCCCTTCACTTCCACACAAAAAGCCGAAATTAGTGAACTCTGCAAGCTAGTTAAACTTACAATCGGAGAACCTGATTCACAGGAAGAGAATGCGTTTATGGAAGCTGTGAATAAACTTACTCACAATCTGAACTACAAAAACAAAGGAGAACGCGACGGTCTAACAAATCCCAAGAAGATAAGGAAGGCGTATAATAAGTTGATTGATGATCTTGTCAATTTAGGGTATGAGGAACGAGAGATCCTATGAGGTTTAGAGGATCGTCATTTTCAAGTTTACAATGTCATCTAGGAGCTATCGAAATGTTTTGTACCGAAAAATGTTCAATTAAGGGAGCAAATTTCGACCCTTTCCCTATGGAGGGAGCGGAACGAATCTTAAAGCAATTCCTTCCCAAAACGGTCAAGGCTCGCAACTTTAAATAAGCAAATTATAGTATAAACATAATAATATAATAAATTTTTTTTTTTTTGAAATTTTCCCTTTATATATATATATATATATATAAAATAACGTTTTCTAAATTATTGTCTGAAGACACGTGCGTCTAAAAGAACGTACACCTCTTAAAGCATTTTGCCTAAATAGTTGTACATTCTATCAACCCGCATCAGAAAAAAATTTTAAACACCAAAAATAGCGCGAGCTTAACATTTTAGGTTAATTTTAATTGTTTCGCAAAAATTTGCGCGTTTCTTAAATTGTTTATAACGTAACAAGAAACTGACTAGTAACTAGTTACAGGTAATACATTTAAGACTCATCACCATTATTAGTGGGACATTAGAAATTAACATAGGACATTAATACTTGCCAATTAAATTGCATTTGGGACCATAAGTAAGTACCATGGTACTTAGGATAGGTACATGTACCCTAAAGGACCACAAACCTTCCTTAACTCCCCACAATTCAAAAGCAAGAAGTAAACTTCTTCTTCCTCCCCTCTCCCTCCCATAAATCGGCCACCATGAGAGCACCATGAATCCACCATCAAAACTTCATCAAATCATGTAATTTTGTGTCCTTTCGAGCTCCTTGTTGCATATACTTCTCGGTTGTACTTTCGTTTTTGCATTTCATTCACTAAAAGCAAGGTATGATCACAAAACCCACTTTAAATTTGAAAGAACTTGTTTCTTGTAGTTATCTAAGTTATTAGCTAGGAATTAGAGCTTTTCTTGGTTAGATGCTTAGGAACTACATGCTACAACCACTTATCCATGCTAATTCACACATGATCGACTTTCTCAAACGGGAAAACTTTGATTTAGAGCCTTGCTTGATAAAGTGTTAGTCATTGAGTATTTAAGTAATTGTGGTGTTTTAAATGATTGCTCTATGTTAATTGCGTTATGTGAACAACTTAGGGTTAGCAATTTTGACTTTTGAAAGTCAACAAAAAGTTGGCTAGCTTGCATGAATAATATGATAGGTTGAAAATTGCATGACCATACTTGTACTTACTTGACTAGTCAAACTAGGCAATATAACTAGAGAATCATCACTTTTAAATAAAAAGTCTTGGACCACACCAAATACATGGACATAATAACTTTTTATGCACAACCTGGTTTACTTATCAATTAGGAAATGCTTAAAATGACTTAGAACATGCATGCATGAATAGGTTAAAATTATGGCATGCGGACATTTGAAAATATCACTTGAAGAAAGCTTTGACCTGAAAAGTCAACCTGAAGTATTGAATTTTTAAGACAAACTACTTTATTCAAAAACCTTACTTCAGCCTGCACTCTTAAAGTCAAACCCTATCGATAATGATATTACCATGAATTGTGAATTCCTGTCGTTTCCAACTTGGTTTGCACCAAACTTTGTAAATAACAGTACTTCACAATAAGACAACTGCCATTCCATGACTATATTTTTCTAAGTGACGATATTGCCTTGATAAATAATTGACTATTTGCTGCATGAGAGCATTTTATGTTTAATGTAATCTTTAGATTGTCTAGAAATTAAAGCCCTCACTTCTAAATTCTTCGGAGCGTGCTTTGAATTTCTCTTTCTCAAAGGATCCATTACTTTAAATGTTCTCAGGTACAATGGCACGAAAGAAGAAATTAAACCTAGCATGACCCCTTGCAAGATCCTTAGCATACATGAGTGCCACACCAGCTTACGACAATATGGCACGTATCTGGAGAGACAAGAAGTTTGGGTGTCTCATGCACATTGACTGGAATATTATGCAAGCATTAGGATTTAAGCAAAGACTCGAAAGCATACTTACCTATACAGTTGATGGGCAGCAGTTTGAATCATTCAAGAGATTATTCAGTATCGATGAGCCGGTATATGTGGAGATGGTTACTGAATTTATGGCCACCTTCAAATTTCAGAAGAAGCAGAGAATTGAAGAATGTTCGATCTCATTTCAGTACATGGGCAGCCCGCACACTTTATCACTCGCCCAGTTCTCGCTCCACCTAGATTTGTACACACCAGAAGAGATACAATCACCTCTGTTCATCACTGGAGCCACCTCTGTTTCCATCGCGACAACACACGCTGAAGCATGGAGTTGATGGTCACCTACACCATACTTCTCGGGTATTAAGGCAACCCGACTCAGAGACCCAGTCCTACAGATCCTACACAAGCTCATAGCTTGTTCATTTGACGGGAAGCATACGACTAGCGGTCGATTTTCTGGATTTGATGTCGCTCTTATGGCATGTATTCTCGACAAGAGAAACATGCAGGTTGCTTATTTAGTTGCTCAGCGACTTTTAGAAGAAAAAGGCTTTGGCAAGAAAAGATCGTACTTGGGCTCAGTAATTACCAGATTGATCCGAAAGATGGGATTACTTCGGATAACAGATGTCGAGGGATTTAAATCAGGATGGAGCTCTAAGCCACTCGACTACCATTTTCTTAGGAGTATGGAAATACTTCGGGTCACGAAAGATGGTGCTGTTTACATCAAAGCACGGGCAGCGAATCCTAACAGTGTTGACACATTGATACCAGACCTGGTTCTGCCAAAGGAAACAAAGAAAAGGAAACGCCAGCAAGGACCTAGTGACTCAGATACATATGACGATGATAATGATGACGAGAATGATGATGATAAGGATGATGATGATAATGATGACATCCCACCACCACCACCAGTGGTGCCACCACATACTAGGACAGGACCTTCTACTCCTGCCCCAAGACCGCGAGTGCCCGCATACATCTACCACTACGGGGCACCTCCAGGTCCAGATTATTGGTATTGGTCTATGCAGATGCAGATTAGGATCTATACAGCCATGAGACAGCAGGCAGCTGGGATGCCCATGACTCCACTACCACACTTACCATGTGGGATGGGCCGAGCACCACCACACATATATCCACCTGTAGTCCCTACTCCGACACCTCGACCACCGCCAGGCCGTGGGCATGTTATACAACCTCGGATCATCATTCCTAGACCACAGCCACCTCCAGTGCAGGTCCCAGTCACTAGACAGACTATTCCGTCAGTTGTTGGGTCATTTAGAGTACACACATCGAGAAGTAGCAGGACATCTAGAGTATCTGCACGGACTGTCACAATTTAGAGCCCCAGGACTGGCAGACATACCATCCCTTCAGCTACTATACCTGTACCGGTCTCCTCTCACAGACAGACAGATCTCTTCCAAGACAACACACTCCAAGGATCAGCCATGTTCCCGTTCAACAGCTTCGAAATACCATCCGGGCCACTAATCGATCAGCTAGTAGATCAAGGAGCTTTTACAATCGGTATGCCAGACGAAGAAGCTATCCATGATGCATCAAACGAAGGCACCAACGATCAGCATGATGACTCTTCATCAGACGAGACATCTCCTGGACCTACCACATCCACTGCAGCAGCATGATCATCAGCAGAGCAATGGATTGCTCCACTTTTTGACTTCTCTCTACTTTCTACCAAAACTCTATTTCCTATTTTATTATTGTCTATATTGATGTACGATTGATGCTTCGACATCACATCTATCTATTTACTATTTTATTATGCTTTCACTTTATTTTTCTTATTAGCAGCTATTATTTAATTGTTGAATGGATTGTTTGTTTGATCAAACGACTATTTATCGAAGACCGGATCAAAGGAAGCAATAGACCCCCACGGTGGAGAATTCTGGAGCCATAAGCTACAAGCCGCAGACTAGCAAACTCCTGGCAATCAGCAAACAACGCATACAGCAAAAGTGGTACATCGTTCCAAAACCTTCTATCCGTTTAAAGCTTCGATTATCTCACCCGATATTCCAACACTAAGTGTGGGATCCTTAATACCACACAACACTTATGAAACAACCCAAAGATAAGTAAAATCTCTAAGTGTGGGATACTTCGTCAAGAGGTGTTCAACAAATAGATTCGAACATTAGGGACAATGTTCCTCTAAGTGTGGGATATTCGGTCTACAACCGCAAGTTTTACCTCCTGTCCGTAAGCCAAACAATATTTTCATCAAAATGATAAAAATGGAAAAAATTTCAAATTTTTCGGATTCAAAAACATCTCTTTAGAAATCCTATCTTTCAAAACTATGAATTACAGCGAGAAACGAGTTTTAACAAAGAAACAAAATTGTTTTAGAATAAGATACGGACGAAAAAGGCAACACATGGCTAGGCACATACTAACCAAAACATTCGACTCGTGAGGATTGAGCCCATAATTAGCATTCATCTTTAATGCTTCACTTTTCGTTTCATGTGTGCGCCGATGTATGTATTTGAATTAGAACTTGCTCTTGTAATGCATTTCGAGATCACATCGATGAATGCCACACGTGGCATAGGTACAACCTATCTTGATAGCTTCCAAGGAATCCAAAACACCTTTCCACCATCAAACATTCACCCACTCTTCACACCCAATAAAGATCTCCTGTCATTTATCCCGAACCTACAGAAGTCTCATCAACCTGCAAACCTTCAGAGACACTCAAGACCTTTGCAAGAAAAGCCAACATAACCCAAATCATTAAAATCCTTCCAGGCCACGAAGTACATTATTAAGATCGGCAGAGTAGAAGAAAAGAAATCGAAAGAATCACGCCGGCACAATCATAAAAAGGGCCAAGGAAAAGGAAGAATCCAAAAGAAAAGGCTATGTATCCCTTTCAAAAAGCTAAGGAACTCCGAAGAAAAGCTTCAAGAAAATACAAGGAAAACCATCACACCCTTCACCACTTACCTTCTTCAACCCAAAAAACCCGATTCCTTCCAAGATATCTCGAAAGGTTAGTATCATCCTCATCAAAAGTGATGGAGATTTGATTCTCGATCAAGCCTATGACGAGAATGCTGCATGACTGGCTATCCGAGTGATTGACACTAGTAAATAGGAAACCCTAAACACTTGAGTGATTTGAGTGACCTACTTGTGAGGATTGCCTAGTCATGATCACCTTATAAGTTGCCCAAAGAAGGTATCAAGTTCTACAAACCCTTAGTTTCCAGTAAAAAACTCTTTCATAACCATAATTTTATATTTTCTGAAAATAGTATTTCTAGCAAATGATGCAATTAGAATCCTTCCAGAAGTTTTTATGAATGAGTTTGCTTGAGGACAAGCAAAGTTCTAAGTGTGGGATACTTGATATCGCGTAAAAAGTCATGTTTTTACTACCGATATCTCTCTCATTCTGGAACGATTCTCGGAATTTTAATTCAAATATAGTACAAATCAATAACATTATGCCAATATGGTCAAAACAAGGTTGCACGATAAAAATCAAGCAAAACGGATGAGAAACGAAGATTCCACACACGTTTGAAGATTCAAGGCATCAAAACAAGATTTCAAGACTAAAGTGTCCTTCACCAACATCCATTCTATCCAAGATGTTCTTTTTCAAAATACGAATCCAACAGAAGAAGAATCAACTAAAACGGATAAAGAATGAAGATTCTACGCTCGCCGGAAGATCCAAATGATTCATACGCAATATCTGGAGTTAAGAACCTCATCTCAGGGCCTATCTTATGTCAAAATATTCGTTTTTGAATTACGAATCCAACAAAAAAAGAATCGATGCAAACGGACGCATAACGAAGAAAATACGTACGAATCAAAAAACGAAGCAAAAGACGACTAAACGGGGCGGGTACAGGCCAGCCGCCGGCGGCCACCCACCAGCCGCCGCCGGCCTCCTTTCCCCCGCCTCGGTTTCCATTTTTGGCAACTTTTGGTACCTGGTGCGCCTACTTTTCGTGTTGTATAGTACCCGGTGCGCCTACTTTTCGTGTTGTACAGTACCCGGTGCACCCTTTTGGCTACCTTTTACTAACATGCACCTCTTGATGCTAATGTGAGCCAAAGCTCACCTATAAATAGGAGGCTTTAGGTTCATTTGAAAAAACATATATGCACACATTCTAGCATATTTCACTCTTTCTTTCTCACTAGAAAATCTTTCGTAGTCTTTTAGTCTTTCTCATTCTAGGAATATTGTAATTAGTCCACGGACTAACGTAGAAGCTAGGGCGAACGCTAGAGATTCGGAGATCAATCTTTGTACGTGTGAAAGAGTTTGTCAATTATAATAATACGCTGCTACGCATTTGATTCCGGGTGATATCTAAACTTTTATTATACTTGTCTCATTTCATATTTTGAATATGTATTATTGCCTTGTATGTGATTTATTTGTTGCCATGAATTGCGAGTAGTTTATTATTGTGATTGCTGATGATGTAGATAATTATAAGTAAGGATGTCATTACACAGTCAGTGCACGATAATCGTAAAATGATATAACGGCCCTT
The DNA here is from genome assembly GCA_949592205.1 of Helichrysum umbraculigerum. Taxonomy (NCBI): domain Eukaryota; kingdom Viridiplantae; phylum Streptophyta; class Magnoliopsida; order Asterales; family Asteraceae; genus Helichrysum; species Helichrysum umbraculigerum. The sequence continues at coordinate 38,680,213 of CATIUR010000001.1, forward strand.
ATTCAACTGTTTATTCGGTATAGTGCTGGAAATGCGTTATGCAAAGTACAAACGTACGGAAGCCGGTAAACGACCGAAGGTAGTTATATCATTGGAATCAGCTCTGGTTTAAAAGTTGGAACTCCTGAAGGATAATACAACTACACAACTAACTGGTGTATCCTACGAGAGTCAATGCATTATAAAATAATGTTCGTAAAACACGTTCAGATAAAATAGGAGATAATAATCTTTGTACCGTTAGGACTTTATGAATTTAAGTTTAGTTTATGGAGTACCCTTTCCAGTTATCCACGTGACTGCAACCTAGTAATTAGGACCTGATCAACCTTAATTATGGTAAGTAGTTATCTGTGCCCATGACATGCAATAAGTAAGACACAATGAAACCACTCGTTGTATATATTAGGTTAACATTTCTGCACTGCTTTACATTTAATTAGTTAGAGTGTCACTTTCACTGTCAATTACTCTTGACCGCGTGTTGGATATAAGAAGCAGTGGAAATCTCATGTAAAGTACACTGTCTATTATTGAAAGGCATGGTCCTCATATGAAACACGTTTTATCAAACTGCGGATAATCTGGAGATGTATAACTGTTTGAAAAGGAGAACTTAAACCATAAGTCGAAGCAATTAGAGCTTAATTGGGCAAAAACAAGACTTAGGAATAAGAGTAAAGTCCTAGTGACCTAGAATCCTTAAAACACTAAGCCTTATACAATCGACGGTCCAAACATACAAAGTCATTAATCTGCGTGCTAATAAAGTAGTAAACTACCTTACGGGTTAAGAACGGTCGGTCCTATGAGACGATACGCTACTGATTCACGCATCTCGGTATGAAACCAAAATAGGTTGCTCATCTTTCAACTAGATGAGTATTGGAAGTTTGCGTATTGCTCCGATCAGAATCACGATAACCTAGTTCCAAGTGACACGCCAATAGGAAACCGAGTTGGTAGGGTTCTAGAGTTTACACCTAGTAGTTTAACCGCCACATTTAGTATCAACCCTATTTGTTCTGTCATCCTGAAATATTAATTATCGAAATCACAGCAATCACATCTTTATCTTTATCTGCTTTCCTGCTTTTTAATTTCCTGCAATTTACTTTCTTGCATTTTAATTATCTGTCTTTAAATCCCAAACCTACCTACTTTGTGCCATCCTAAATACTTCTCTACTGAAAGTGTCAACTTTAATCGTCCACACGTTTGGATTCATAGAACGATCTTAGGTTATACTTACCGCTTACTAATCAGAGTAGGTAGTACGGTTAATTTAAGCCCCGCAAAATATAAATTTAAAACCCCTGCTGCGCTCGCATCATCATTTGAAAAACAACGACACGGTGTGAGCACAACAACTTTACTCTCCTTATACCTTTGTTTTTGTCAGTACTCCCAATGGGTGAGCCGATTTTTCGATTGACTTTGCAAAGTATTAGAAATAAAAATTATACAGGGAAAATAATTAGTTTAATTAAAATACACCGCTTCCCCGGCAGAACATCAGTCCAACCGGTTAAGTATTCCCCGGCAGAACATCAGTTCAACCAGTTAAGTGTTCCCCGGCAGCGACGCCAAAAACTTGATGTGTGCTAAGTATAGGCAATTATAATCACAAGTTTTAAATTAAGGAAATACTAAATAATACTATCACATAATTCAGGCAAGATTAACCCGTTCGAATAGTATAGCTTTATAAGTAAGTCCAAGTTCGAACACAGGGAACGTGATTCTAATTTATAACTAATTATCTATTTACTCCTAATTACAACTATTTACAATTATTCACAATAATATACAATAATATACAAGATAAGGGGGACGTTTTAGTTCCGAACGAACATATTTATAATTGATACAGATTCTAATAGACTAGTCTAAGGTTCAACTTAAGAATACTCAATTGGATAGAAGATTATAATTATTTAAACTATTATTTACTAAACTTATTATACTTACTTATGTTTATTTGCTTGTTGGCTATTATTATTGGTGAATTACTAATGTAGAAAATTACTTAGACTTAAGCTAATCTTTATCATAGCAACACAATCATAAGGTTACGCAAAGTATCACTAATTATTAAGATCTATTAGCAGTTTATTAGTACAATTTCATCGGTATGACGTGAATCACAATATTACTTTACATCAATGAATTATATTATTCGTCTATCGCATAAGGTTAAGATCAAGACATAAACACAATCACTTAATTTATAAAAACTTAATATGGTCATCCTCGTTAATATAAATCAGTTAACTATGTCAAGAACCATCATTAATATATTATAATATAGACAATTCTTGTATAATAAACATTCAATAATATAGTTCCAATATAAATATAAATTCATATAATAAACTCAATAAACATTCATTAAAATAGTTATAACGAAAACCTAATTCACAATTAAATCAAATAAACAATATCCTCAATAAGGTTATTAAAGTTACAAGGATAAAGAAACCGAACCAATTGTCGAACCAGCTTTTCCTAGGGTTAAAAACCTTCAAACCCTAGCTCCTTAGCCTCCAAATTCGCACCTTAAGTCGACCTTAAACCCTAATATTCGACTTTGTATTCTAAGAATCGTATATGATTAAGCCTGAATGAGGCCTATATTTATAGTTTTACAAACTGCCAGTCCAACCGCCGGTTGGACTTCCCAACCGCCGGTTGTGACACCCGTCAAATTAGGACTAGTAATTAGTGCCTAATCAATTTTTAATACATGTAATTAGTTCTGAATTAGGCTAATTGATGTATCAATTGATATATATATTGTTGAATATATACAAGTATTGCGATGTGGTTAAATCGTACAACTCAAAATCGAATGTCGGTTCAATTAAATGCGGACGTTGGTGAACGATTTTATTAAATAATATATTATTATTTGATAACACTGTTATATCCAAAAATATTATTTTAATAATATTTCGTATCCATTTCGTATCATACAAATAAAATTTACGCGATTAAAATGCAAACGCACAAACAAAACAAAACAATTTAAGTTATATTATATAACTCAAACATTAAGTATTTGGCTAAATACTTCAATGAAAATATTGGATAATTATTCACATTTTAAAATGTATATTTAAATGCGTGTTAAATTAATTAAACAATTAAACAATCGGGAAAACGAACACCGCACGGAACGCGATTGCAGGAAAGTAAAAATTGGCGAAGCCCACCTCGTGGACCCCTCCGAATCAGCCAAAAAGGGGGATCCACCCCTTTTTCCCCATTCATTTTCATCACCATCTTTTTTTTTCTATCTCTCTCTTCTCTTTTCTCTCTAAATCATCCAAATCCACCACCACATTAATTAGCAAAATAACACCATTAAACGCACTCGGATCATACCACTCTTTTGGAGAAAAAGAACCACCACGCAACGATCTACAACCTCATCTTTTCGGATTTTCGATTCGACACCGCGTAAGTTTCCGACAAAAACCCTAAACTCTCCGTTTTCGCTCATTTTTATGTGTTTGTTGTTTATATAAGCTTAAAATGTCCATATAAGGGTTGGGTAAAAGATTTGGAACGAATGGTCGCCGGAAAACACGTTTTCGGCTCAAAATCCGGCGAACAGTTGGAAGTGTCGCTAGTGTGCCAAAAACAGTACTAGCGACACTAGCCAAGTGTCGCTATGCATAAGTGTCGCCCCTATAGCGACACTACTTAAGTGTCGCTGAATTACTTAACCAGATTTAACGTAGCGATATTCCCTTAGTGACGCCAAAATTCATAAGTGTCGCCTTAGCGACACTACTCAAGTGTCGCCCAACTATTGAAAATCAGAAATATAGCGACACTTACTAAGTGTCGCCTAAGCCCGTAGCGACACTAGCTTAGTGTCGCCAGCCCGTAGCGACACTAGCTTAGTGTCGCCAAAAACAGAATATTTACAACTTTTTACTAAGTGTCGAGACCAAAATTTTATCACTTGATTTTACCCAAATTCAAGTCCAGATGCGTTTTTCACCAAAGCAATTTAATAGAAATAAAAAATTTTCGAGCTGACCTGGCATCTCGACCCCAGCCAGGGGCCAGCCCCTTGGACCTCGCCAGGGGTTGCCACCCCTGGAACCCCGCTAACCAGGGGCGCTGCCCCCGGACCCCCGTCACCTAAAAGTTTGTAAACACTCTTAAGTACAACACTTCAAAATCAAAATAATAATATCGAGATTATTGTTACAAACAATCACCAACGGGCCGTACATGTTTTCAAATACTCAAATCAATCAACCAAATCTTAGTAATTTGGACAAGTCCATCAACCAAATCGGGGTAATTTGGACATCATAGATAAATAAACAATTACAAAGGTAGTCTTTCGAGATACCTGTACAATTAATAACCATTACGTGTCGTGGACACACTCAGGTTACAAGTCTTCGGACATCAATTCACAGCTAATCAGTTCAAGTTATTCGATAAACAATCAAGGCTCAGGTGAGTCTCATGGCCCCTATTTTACTGCTTTTCAATCAGGGGTGTGATATTATTGCTCGTTTTATTTTACAAGTTGAACGCAAGTACAAATCAAAGCAAATACTACATGAGTTTCAAGCTAATCAATTTAAAGCCCTCCATAGCATAGTCTGGTAATACGTAGAGCGTGAATGTTAGTATATGATATCATATAGGATTGACAATCCTCGTCCGGGTTAGCACGCACTAACTGGTCAAACGGACGTATTAGCATTTGGGAAGACGAGTGTGGATTAGGCACTCGTAGGAGGCATTTCAAGTTAGGTTTCTTTAAGTGGGCCTGGCAACTCAAGTTAAGCTCAGACTATGTGATCATGGCTGTATAACTTTTATTTTGCTTAATTGCATTTTAAATTCAATTATTAAATCTTGCGGTTCATACAAACATATGTGTTGACATACAAACCTGTGAGCTCACCAGCGTTTCGCTGACCAATTTTAGCATGTATCACAGGTGACCAGCAGTAGGTTGGACTGCTCAAGTAAGGATCAATTAGCTCGAGTCATCATGCAAACAATCAGAGATTTAGCTGCATTATTATATTTTGTATAGATTAATTATGTACTTAAATCTCTCAATTTCGAGCTGAGCTAATGTAAACAATATTTTTGATGTAAACTTTGTTTTTATCAATACAAGTTAAAACGACGCATATAGTGGTCGTTCATTATATATCTTTGTGCTATGATTATTGATTCGTAACACCCAAATCTTGCTTCCGCTAAACGATAAATTTGGGGGTGTTACACCGGTTGTGTTAACTTGAGTCCTACTTCAACTCCGCGTCTTCCACCGCCTTAATCCCTTAATACCCCAACCGCCGGTTGGGTAATCCAACCGCCGGTTGGACCTTCTTTCCAGAATATTCCAACTTCGGGCCAGGCTTCTATTTGGTCTTTCCTTCTTCAAATACGAGTTTTAATCTTCATTTTGGCCCAATTCTTCAATATTATCACTTTAGTCTTCAATTCTTTAAGGTTTAAGCTCCAACTTCTTTAAGTACTTCATTTTCTTCAGTTTTGGATTCGTTCTCGTTCCTTTTTCTTCAATCTTTAATTAAAATACATTTCTGCAAATATTAACGAAATAAGTATCTAAAATCATATAAATGCTTTTAAATGTATAAATATAGGGATAAAACAGTATAAAATATAGTATCTATTTGATGCTTATCAGTACGTCACCGATTTCAATATGTTTATCAAATTAACAGTTATTGTGATGGTAAAATGATTCGGTAATGTTTATGTTTGATAGTAGAGGAATCAAACCATTTAAGATTAATACACTTATCATAATTCTAATATGGAAGGTGTGTCAATTAATTAATTATGTAATTAATGATTATGGTTATAATACTTAATGAGTTCATAAAAAGGGTATATTAGTAATTTTGCATCTTTAAATTCTAAGTTTTGTTAAGAAAATGTCTAAACTCTTTATAAGGGTGTTAGATAATTAATAAATACACAATTCCTCATCAACGAGTAAGGTTTAGATGAGCATAGAAATTTATGTGAGAATGAGGAAACCAATATGAATGTGTCATGTGTCACTAAACCCTCTTCTCCACATTTTTAAAAATTAAATATCTCACAAACGTAAAGTCAAAAAATCACAAAAATTGCTCCATAAAAATTAACGTTTTATTCTTTTCGATTAGAGATGTGACAAGATATACTTTCGACGAACTTTTTTTTTTCATTTTTCGATGTGTTTTGAAAACAACTAACACATGTGATACCAGCTAGTAACACATGTGTTACCAGCTAAGAATACATGTGATACCAACTGGTAACACATGTGTTACTAATTTTGTACAATTTGTAAAACCCCCCCAAAAAATGTCGAAAATATAACTTATGATATGACAAATCGAAGAGATTAAAATGCTGATTTTTATAGTGCAATTTTTATAATTTTTCGACTTGTCGTTTGTGAGATATTTGATTTTAAAAAACGTGATAGAAAATGAGTTTTATGACACAAGACGCATTCTCAGTGGTTCTTTCATCCTCACTGAATTTTTCATTCTTATAAATCTCACTCTAAGAAACATTATTATTATTATTTATTATTATTATTATTATATACAGTAAAGTAATTTTGTTGTTAAAAATTCCACTAACTAAGCATAAAACCTAAAAAAAGTTAAGATGGAACCAAACGAGGGAAGTTTAGAGCAGTTATCTCAAACTAGGTGGTGAATAATGTAAATTAACATTAACAAACGATTGCGCCAAGCACCGTTAGGGTTTAGGGTTTAACATTTACCCCAAACTGCACCATTTACAGGTCCAATTCTCCATATGATGACGATTTTAATTAGAAATTGTAAATTAAAATTAAAATCAAGATATCTTCTGCGAAGGTTAACTACCTCGAATTCACGTCGTATTGAAGATGAAGGCGATTGGTTTTATTCTACGGAATGGTGGGGCAACGATAATTCCGACGAGGACAGCACCGTTTTCCGTACTCTTTCCGAGTACGGAAACGGCGTCGTTTCTGTTGTATCTTCTCATTCTTCCAGACCGGTATACTCTCACTCTCTATTTATTATCATACATACCATTTGTTCTATACATGTCAATGTATTAAAATAGTATATATGTATAGAATATAATGTTTGGCGCCTTGGGGGGCTGCAAACAACTCGAGCTTTTATCGAGTTTGAGCTTGAAATGTATATCGAGTTGAGTTCGAGCTTTTAAGAGCTAGGCTCGAGCTTACGATTCTCTAGAATTTTGTATATAGGGGAAAAGAGGTAAAACCGACCCTCTGGCGGCTCCCACCGGTCGGTCCCATGGCCAATATGGGAGAGCTGAATCGCATAATCAGTGGTTAAAGTAACGTGGGGATGGGATTGAACACATGACCTCTGCAAACTGCAATTATGTTGCATGTCCCCCACCACTAAACTACCATTGTGGGGACAACATATATGCCGTATGATATTGAATATAATTTTAAATATATATGAAATGATTTTGACTATTGAAAGTTAATTTTTATATTAAAGTTTGAGGTTTTCGAGCCACTTTGAATCATTTTCGAGCCAAGCTCAAGCCTGCACCATGAAAGCTCATCGAGCTATCGATTGAGCTGAGCTGAACCTTGGCCATGTGTCATAGTGATGTGTACACATGTATAAAATCTTTTGTTTGTCATGAATTGGCACCAGAATGAAAGTCAGTGGTACAAGACTGAAAATTGGCTATCCCAACGCTATGCAGAGCTACATCCAAACGGTGATGTGAATGAGCGTTTCGGAATTCTTGGGTATGAATGGCGTACACTTCGGTTTAATGATTTTACTCGACAAAGTACGGCTAAAGTTATGTTGGCTTATAAGGAATCTGATCCTCGATCTGTATTCTCGAGACAAGAGCCACATTGTTTGGCTGTTCCATGTAAGTTCCATTAATTTCTACCTTTATATTAAGTTTGTTGTTAGTACTATCATTTTATTGAGTTTGTTTTAAATTTCAGATCTTAAAAGTATGGTATCTTCTGGACTGGCTTCCCTTTCATGTAACTATGATCTGCTAAGTTCTGTATATGGGAAGAATACTTTGAAGGTCTTATGCATCGGTCATGGTGGTGGAAGCTTACCTTTATTTTTGGCCTCCAAAATTCCAGGTTAGATGGATATATACTCTTGTATAATAATTTCTGGGGTTGTTATGCATCTTGCCAAATTAAGTTGCAAGTAAACAAGCAAGTTTGTTGGCTGGATAATTTTTTTAGCCCAATAAGCTCCAAGTATACATCCCATTAGTTTGAAAACTTCCACATTCGTTATGCACTTGAAGATAATATTTGACGATAGCAGCCTATTCTTGATTACGATACCGTTGCATTTCTATTAGACCACTCCCAACTGTGACATAAACTGACGCATCAGTTTGTGCCAAATCAACGCCACATCAGCACTTTTCAAAACTGACACTACATCGACCCACATTTACCAATATACCTTTATTTATTTACACTTAAAAAAAAAAAAGCGACACTCGTCACCAAACCGACGCCATGGTGCCAATGGCATCACTAAACTGACGGAGAAACTGATGGTGAAAGTGACGAAGGCTGGGAGTGGTCTTAGAGGCGAAGTGTTAACCTCTTACTTATGTAATGCTTGATTTGGGTTAATTTTTCATCTCTAACAGGTTAAATAAATAATAAGTTTAAAGGTAATGCATTGAGACTTTGAGGGTCTCCCAAAGTTTGTTTGTAATGCAGAAAACATCGTATAATTTGGCAAAAAGTGTTTTAGGTCAACCCGACCAGGTCCGCCCATTTCACCACTGCTGATTTTTCTGATGTTTCTAATTTTCATGGGATAACTTTGTCAAATTTTAATAGTAGTTTCGGCCAATCTGTGGATTTTTCTTAGGTGCCATAATTGATATAGTAGAAATCGACCCCGTGGTTGTTTACGCTTCAACCCGAGCAATGGGCTTTCCCACTTACTCAATTATGAACCAATCTGGGGAGCGTTCACACTCAAAACCAGATCTTATGGATGAAGTATTGTGGAAAGGCGTTCACGAGAGATTACTCCTGTATGAATCAGACGCGGAGCATTTTATTACAGAAAACACCAACATCTATGACATGGTATATGTAGATGCCTATGATGGTGAGGACATATTTCCTCACAAATTATGGGACCCGGATTCTGTATTTCTCAAAGCCTTAGGGGAACGACTCCATCCTGAACATGGAACAGTAGTGGTGAATCTTCACTCAGATACTGATGTTTCAGAAGAACCTTTACTTCCAATGGGTAAGTATGTATCTGAAGTATGCAAAGCTTACAAGAAAGTGATATTAGATGATTTTGAAAGAAATTCTGGTTTGGCATTTACGGTTAACGTTCCTTGGGTTTGTAATACATCTCTTGTGGTTTCTAGGGGTTTTAGGAACGGTACAAAGGATATCTTTTTAAATGATCTTATATCAAAATCACTGAAAGTTGAGAACATTCTGAACTTGCCTTTTTCATGTTTACAGTATATTAAGACAGGCTTTACTTTTGTTGAATAATATTCGGATTCTTGAAATTGACATCTTATTTGACATTCAGAAATCCAGTTTTCATATTATTGTTTGAGCACGAGCTTGGATTTTTTCTGAACGTTCAAGTTCCATGCTCGTCCACTAGTTTGAATTGTTTGTTATAATTTCTGATTTTAGCTTTCATTCAAAAAATCAGTGATTGAAGATTTGTGGCGAATGCTTTTGTTTTAGGTATTGGGTGAGAAATAACGTTATTGTATTTTTATTCATGCATTATAGCCTACTAATTATTTGAATAAAAATACTTATAACATTTACAAGGTTAACATGTGTTGTCTTTATAGAAAAAGGAAACATAGAAAGATATTCAAACACCAAAATTGTGTTATGAATACTTGTACTATATGCAATAACTACTGTACAGTTTGTGTAAGAATCACTTTTATTTGTTGTATTTATCAACTCCCTTAGTAAAAGTAGTGTTCATAACTTTTGACACGAACTTTGGATTTTTTTTCTCCTGCAAGAGTTGTATAGTTGTATACGTATCAATTAGTGTCGAAAGTGATTGAAGAAAAACCGGAAATATTCATAGCCTTTGAAGTCAAAAGTTAAATTTTCGTGATACCATTAACTTGTACACTTTCCTACATGGGAAATTACGTAATGCAAGTATAAAGCATTTTATGTACAAATATGGTTTTGTGAACGAATAGATGCTAACGGTACACGCAAAAACATGAAAGCGTTTCAATCGTCCAGCAGTATTAGCTATCCATGGTGTAAATGCTATGCCCAATTAAAGGTGATTGAGGGTTACAGGTTCATTTAGGATTAAGGTATTGGTAGAATCCTCTTTAGTTGAAGTAACAAGATGGTGAAAGAATTGAAGAGAGATTTGTGGAACTAAATGAGTAATTAGGTCAAAGTAGTAGTAGACTCGGTTTTCTAACTTAGGTGTTGTTTGTTTTTGCAAAAAACATCTTAAAAACCTCTTACCTCTTGTTATTTAGATATGGTTTTCAGATTTTATACAAAAACCTCCTCAAAAAACAAACCCCATCCTAACATTCTTTCTAATGTACTACTATTTTTTAGACTGGAACTTTTCCTAAATACGCACGCTAAATTGATACCTTAGGACGTGGGTCGGTCCCTACAAAAATACGGAGTAGCAAGGAATCTTATGCATAGGTACTTATTATTATTGTCATCAATCAAAGAGTGAATATGACATTCCCACAATCAAAGACTCTAGTTACCATACAAACAACCTGGAGTCATTTAAGTTTTTGGGAGTACTTGAATTAAAATTTGGTTTTCTAATGACACTCCTTTCATACCCAACCCACTCACACATAATCTGAATTATCTGCTCTGTTCCATGGGCTGTGTTGGATTTCGATTTATATAAGCGAATGGAAGTGAAAGATGGTGTTTGGTTCGATGGTATGGGTAACATAATTATTAATCATATCCCTAAAATCGGGGTTTTTTCAATTCGCAAAAGAGGGTGGGTTTAGAAACACGTCCCCATTCTCATTTCACCATGTTATTATCATAATTGTAATTAGAGTGATTCTTGACATCGCGTAATTTCAATTGGGTCTAAGATTTTTGTACCTTATTTTCCTAGATTTAAAATAAAAAAGCTTGAGATGATAAAAGGCAATCTTGGAAAAAAAGATGGAAAGGATGAACAAGCACATGGCTTTAAGCCATAAAGGGCCAATGTCTCACAAACATAAAATATAAAAAAAATTACATCTTTACTCCATCTTTTCCACCATTGACAAACATTCTTTCCATCTTCAACACCATTAACAGACATTCTCCCTATTTTTAAATATACCAAAATATATAACCCAAAAAACCTATTTGCCTCATGGATTTGGAAAAGACCAATGAAAGAACCCACCTCAAAAATTGGATCTTTGGTTCTTTTGAAGAACACCAATCCCCTCCACCTTTCAACAATCTAATCCAAATAACATTAAAAAATACATTAGTACCACTAGTAAAGAAAAAAAACAAAACCATTCTGATAATCAAGTTTCTACCGTTTACTTACCATCATCATGTTTCTTTGCTAAATTTTTAACAAATAGTAAACATATTATTATAAATCCAACTCCTGCTGCCCCTCCTAAGATAATTGCCACTGTTTTCCCAGTATTTGACCCTGTCTCTACAATAATAAAAACTCAAATATTAACATCAAAGACTATTTAAAAAATTTAAAAGATGACATTAATCACTTGTTTAGCCATACCTGATGAAGAATAAGATGGTGAAGAATATGATGAAGAAGAAGAAGATGATGATGATGATGAATATGGAGATGAATCATATGGTGATGAAGATGATGATGATGAAGATGATGATGATTTTTTGGGATTAGGTACTCCATTAGGATAATAACTAAAACTAATAAAACATCTATGTAAATAAACTTGTCCTGAAATTGAACTCCCACATTCAACTTGAGCTCTTTGAACAGCACTTTTAACACACTCTCCACAATCAGAAGTCCCTAAATCACCTTGACATTGACCCAAAACATAAACAGATTCATAATCATTTGTATAAAATCCACCATTCCCATTTCCAATCCCATTTTCCAAACTTGTTAATGCAGAATCCCTTCTTTCTTCAAACCCAACCCCACCACTATTTGTTGACCCACAAGTTTTGTAAAGCATTTCCATTCCAGAAATTTGGGCAAACCCTGAAACTTCATAAAGCATATAACAACCCAAAAGTTGCAATCTTGCAGCAACAGTTTTCCCACAAAGTTTGTCCATCAAGATTGGTAGTCTGCTTACACAGTTGTAACAATCAAGATTGCTTAAATCACCTCTACATTGAAAAAGACCAGAAATTGAAGCCTGCCCACTACCACTTGTTGTCTTAAAAAACTTTGCTTTTGAAGATTGTTGAATTAGGGTCCCAAAAATGGCAGAAAGTGCAGATGAGTAAACCCCATTTGGGTCTTGAAAAGTTTGCTTTGCACAACCTTTGTATACTAAGTTTGTGTTATCTGGTGCTGATTTAACAAGTGGAATGATAATAAGAATCAAAAATGAGATTAGGTATAAGGGTTTTTTGGGCAACTGAGAATGCATTGAAATGGTTATTGAGTTGATTAAATCATGGGTTTTGGGAGAGATTTGATAGGGTTCTTGATGTTTGGTAAAGCAGTGGTTTTGATTCTTGAAGTAAAATTTTAGGTTTTGGGTTTGGCCCTACCACCCTTTTTAACTTTTTGAGGATATTGGATGTGAATAAGGTATGAGTATATCATCTTTTAACAAGAGTGCACATCATGTGAATATTAAATATGCTTGTAGCTAGTGTTCATTTATTGAATGTTTGAACTCAAATTCATAGTAAGATCTCCTTATCTTACAAAGAGCTCTTGGGTTCAAATATCTTTAGATAAACATATTCGGGTGACTAGGGAAAGGGTTTGGAAACGGTCACTAGATTACCTAATTAGGCCACATGTATACGAGTCAGAAAAGACTCGTTGTCCCGTAATAATTTGAACAAGAAGTAGCTCTCCGGTTTTAGTATTTGTCATATTAGTTTTTGTTTATAAAGTTACTAGCCCTCAAACCCCGTGTAGACACACGGCCCATCGAATGCATATTTTATTTTTATAATTATGATGATAAAGTATGTAGTATATGTGATACTATACACTATTATACGTGATAGTAAATTATACAATTTGTAAAACCCACCAAATCACCAAATAAAAAATAAAAAAGGCGAAAATATATCATGTAAGATGTCTAATCGAAAAATATGTTGATTTTTATGGTGTAATTTTTTTTAGATTTTTACTAAGTCATTTTAAGATATTTAATTTTTAAAAACGTGATAAAAAGTGAGGGTTGATGAAAATAAATGGTTTAGATTGATTCCTCAATTTTCACTAAAATTTTCATTGGAATTCAACTTTACAATTTAATCTCTCTTAAACTAATTATATTTAAAATAGTTTCTGATTATATGCATTATGTTTTGTTATTTACGTTAGCAACATGAGTACTATGATGATATATAATGTTTTTTATTCTCTTTGAAGCTGGCAAATGGATTGGGATTCCGGTTGCATATATGTAAAATCATTAAATAATTAATAATTAATAATCAATAAATTAATAAATTAATGTAATATAGTAATAGTTGTATTGTAATTGGAAAATATCTCTTTCGGACGTTACCCAAAATTGATTATAATATAATTAATTAAATATAAGCTGTTTTATTAAATTAAAATTGATGATGTCATTCTTTCCTTAATTTTGGTAAATTTAACAAAATCAAACAATTCTATTAGCCAATTAGATTTTTGATGACATTATTGGGTGTTTCTTATATATAATTTAAGATAAGATTTCTAATCTATAAGTAAGATATTGCCAATTTATGATATAAATTTTCTATATAATATATTAATCCAAAAGCAATAAAATAATGATGCACTTGTTTAGTACACGCTGGTGCAATATAGTATTGATTTGATTGAATAATATGAGAACAAAATCATAGTGTTTAAACAATTCAAATTCAAAATATTCTTTAAAAGAAAAAGTGAGCGGGACACGTTATTAGCTTCAAACGTGCCCCTACAAACACGCTCCACAAGAATGAGCAACCAAATTAACGAATTTGTATGCCCTTTATAACTTATGTCAAGATGCTATTGTATAAGAAAAATACTACAAACGTTTAAACGCATGTGGACGATTAAAATGACTTATATTGTAACTTTTGGTATAGTTTATTACGTAGTGTAAGGTTCAAATGAGTACAACAACTTTCTGTGAGTATGAGGGAACCAACTAGAACGCGTCATGTGTCATAAAACTCACTTTCCCTCACATTTTCTAAACTCAAATATCTCCCAAACGATAAGTCGAAAATTCACAAAAATTGTACCATAAAAATCATCGTTTAATTCTCTTCGATTAGAGATGTAACAAGGTACACTTTCGACAATTTTTTTTTCGTTTTTTTTTTGTTTTGAAAACTAATAACACATGTGATACCAGCTGGTAACACATGTGATACCATCTGGTAACACATGTGATACCATCGAGTAACACATGTGATACCAACATGTAACACATTGATACCAACATGTAACACATTGATACCAACAAGTAACACATGTGATACCAACAAATAACACATGTGATACTAATTTGTAAAAACAAAAAAAAATCATCGAAAGTATACCTTGTGAGATGACAAATCGAAGAGAAAAAGATGCTGATTTTTATGATACAATTTTTATAATTTTTCGACCTACCGTTTGTGAAATATTTGATTTTTAAAATTGTGGGGGAAAATGAGTTTTATGACACATGACGCATTCTTATTGGTTATTCCATTCTCATAAAAAATCTCATTCCTATTTGAACCTGACTCTAATTATGTGATACTCACTCCGTGTCACACCCAGTCAAAAATAACCCAAATTTTCGTCCGAATTTAAACTTTTTAATTCGAATATTATATATATATATAAGCATATATATATAACGTTAAGCGATTACTAAAATCATTCTCGAGCAATCTGAAAATACTCAGAGACTGCGAAACAAAAGTTAATACAAAACATCCCCAACCGAAATATTATTGATAGATATAATATTACTATACTCAGAAAATTATTCAAATACATTTTGAACACATAAAACTATCCGTATGTTTTAAGTAAAACAAAGATACAATTTTATATCTCCGTAAAAACATTTTTATAAAATATTTCAATTAAAAACATGTACGATTATGCTTTTAGAAATTTATCATTTTAAAAGATTATACTACATAACGATCGGGTACGCGAACACGGGGCGAAAAATACTACCAACCCTCAATTATTGGAGGCCGGTTATATCAACCGACCCCCAATAATGTAACACACACACACATACTCGATCTCTTTCTCTGCTCTCTCTCATTCCCTCTTAATTCAACAACCACAAGAACAACAACAACATCAGTAACAATCATCATCATCATCTAGCTCCTTGATCATCATCATCATCGTGATCCTCATCATCACCATACGTTTCGTTTTCAAAATTGTAAGGAAATCTTCCACTTTTTCTCTAACTTTTGAGTTTATATAGCTTATAAACATGTATTTGTGTTCTATAAACGAATTATATCCAATAGATTGTTTCCCATCATTATCCTGTGTTTTTGATACGAACAGAGCCTGAAAAATGCCCAGATCCGGCGGATCAAGCCATGATCCGGCGGATCAGTCCAAAACCTGCATTTTTACTTGATCCGGCCATGATCCGGCGGATCTCCAGGACCCTAATTTACACTAGGTGCATAATGGAAAACTAGGTGCATAATTGTTTGAACTAGGTGCATAACGCGTAGTAACTATATAGAGAGTCACTAAATGATATGGAAAACATTTAGAACAGATAAAAATACTTTTATACAAACTATGTTTTGGTATGTATATACGTATATGTATAAATTTACGATAACTATATATATATATATATATATATATATATATATATATATATATATATACGAAATCAACATTCGTAACAAACAAATTATGTTTTTGAAAAGACAACTACAATTATATATATATATATATATATATATATATATATATATATATATATATACATATATTCAAGGACGACAAGTAATATATATAAGAATATATATATTCAACTAATAAGTATATCGATATATATACTTACGTGCAACGAATGATTTATTAAACGTACACTTACAATTATATAATATCGTGTGTATAGGACATTAGGAGATTACGTTGGTACACACACGCACTTTAGGGTTGCTTGCTCTTCAGGTGAGTCTCACGGCCCCATTTTTACTGTTTTACTGTTTTGGGGGAGATGCATTACTTGTTTTACTTGAATACATGTATAAAATGTATTGATTACTTACTGGTACTTACTGTGTTGCAAAATTACAAACAAAATGCTTTACTGATTTACAAACTTACTGATTTCTACTTTACGACCTTTGAGGTTTACTATTTTACGGAGTTACTACTCCATGAACTTACTATTTTACCGATGTACTACTGTACTACTGTACAAACCTAGTGACTCACTGTTTTACTACGATACTGATACTTACCACCTTACAAACGAAGTGAGTCGCTGTTTTACTGTGATACTGATACTGTGCTATTTTACAAACAAAGTGATTCACTGATTTACTACGCTACTGATTTACTACTGTGCTACTGTACGAACTTACAAACTTGCTGTACTACTACGATACCGAATTTACTACTTACTGGTATATCAAATTGCATGAGTTTACGTTAATCCAATGAAGGCCTCTGAAGTCATAGTTGTTAATTATCGGATAAGCGAGAGTTTTAGTATATGGATCCATATGAGACTGACAATCCTCGCTCAGGGTGGTAGCGCCACCACGAACCGTACTCGTATAAATGGGCGTTTTCTACTCGTTACATATGAGTGATTTTGGGTTGCACTCACGAGGGGCAAAATTTACGGTTAAGCTTCGACTATGATGGCTCATGGCAAGATAGACCGACCTTACTTACTTAATTACCTGTGTGTAATTGGAATTACTTACTTAATTACCTGTGTGTAATTGGAACTACTTACTTAATTACCGGTGTGTAATTGAACTTGCTTACTTAATCACCGGTGTGTGATTGATACGAACTTACTTAATTACCTGTGTGTAATTGGAACTACTTACTTAATTACCTGTGTGTAATTGATACTTACTCACTTAATTACATTGTGTAATTGTTACTATTGTTACAAACCTGTGAGATTCACCAACCTTTTGGTTGACGTTTTTAGTAATGCATTCTCAGGTACACAGCAACAGTAGGGTTGCTCAGTAAGGATGCCCAGCAGGACTGCTTGATAGCTTGAGTCGCATGCATACATACTTGGAGATTTTGTTACATTACTTTTGTACTAACCGTTATGTTTTAAAATCTCTAGATACTACTAGCTGAACTCCAAGCTATGTAAACTTTTGAAAACTTATGCAATGTAATGTATTTTCTAAAACGTCTCATTTAGAGTCGTTTACTATTAATCTTGGTGTTTGATATTTGATTAGTGGCACCCAAAACTCGCTTCCGCAAATCATTAAATTTGGGGGTGTCACACTCCGTCCCAATTCTATTGTCCCCAGACAAAAAACACGCAGTTTAAGAAAATATAATCATCTCTCTTACTTTTTGTTAAGATGACAATTTTACCATATAATTTTTACCTACTTTTTTGTCTTATATGTATACACTAGGGGTAAAAAAAGAACTTTACATCCTTATTCTTATCTATTTATGGAAGTGGACAATTAATTTGGTACAACATAAAATGAAATAGTGAACAATAGATTAGGGACGGAGGGAATATAATCAAATAATCAAAGGCTGATATGTTCGGAGCCCTTCACCAAAAGGCTCTAGGTGCAAGCCTTATAGTATTCATGTATATAAATGTGTGATATACTTATGTTAATTTGTACTATTGTCTTTCTGAAAAATGAATCAATCCATTACATAACATTTCCTGTTCATTACTCTCAAAAGGTTGTTTCGACAGACAACCTTAATTTGGGATGCTTTGGATCCAATGCGACCATTCCCCAAGGATCACACATTTTCTGCTCATTTGATCATTTTTCGCCTATAATCTATCCCACGGATGCGTATAATTAACCGACATATTACATACATATATATTACGTCCCTCAAAGCTTAAACTCACAATTTTTCGGTTAGTGAGCTTCTCGGATTTCGCTAGGTAAAAGGCATTTTGATTCTACTCATTTGATCATGATGAAGAAGATTTTAACATTATTGATTACCATCATGATGAAGAAGAGTTTAACATTATTGATTATCAAATGCATGACACTAGCTTTTCGTTTATGTGAGTTTTGACCAAAAGCTACATCACATGACACTAACCCAAAGTCATTCAATTTTTAGGCTTCTTTTATTATGGTGCCCCTCATGTGTTCACTTCAAAGTAAAGATGATTCCACTGTCATGTAAATCACATCAACCTATTTAATTAAATATTTTTTTCCCTGCCCTTATTAAAATACTTATATTTAGTTATTACATTATTTAAATAATCAAACAAACAAATATACTTTACTTACGGATTTGTGTTCTCCATGAGTCCACTTGAAGTGTTGAATAGTTTATGCAAATATTCGTTTATTGAATATATCAAACTATCTAGGGGTCGTACTACCTAAATCGATTCCCTGACACTACAAAGAACACTATGGCCAAATCATACTATTTAACTACAAACAACCAAAATGCTTGGGGAAATATAGAAGTTATGTTTCGGTGTTTCACAACAAATAACTAGAGTTAAAAGATTGTGATCGGAGCTAAAGCTGGTGGTTGGAGATTCTATTTTTTAAGAGCTACTTATATTATTTTTTCAAAAACCCGTACCATCTTTTTGTTGTCAGACGAGAATTATTAATTTATAGAAGATTGAGATTATTAAAACAAGAAGCTCAAATCTTTAAATGCTCAAATCTTTAAATACCCCTGTAATCCCTCTGTCAAACACACTCATAATGATTCACTCAAATCCTATTTATTAAAGAAAACTAATTGTCCAAGGAGATACTATTCTGCGACAACATAAATAGGAGTCATCAGCTATCACCTACACTTATATTTCGTTTATAAGATTCAAAATTGGGAAAATCACTTATTGCATCCTTTGACCAAGTCTATTTAACAAACTGATCAATTGACTTCTTTTAACAAATTAATCCATCTATTATCGCCCATACGAGCGATAATGGCGATAATGAATATAGTATTAAAAAATCAGTCGAATAGATCAAAGTCAAATATTAAATTATTAGTTTAGAGTTAAATAATAATAAAAGGATTATCTCCCGTGGGGCCTGACAACGATAATGATGATGTTATTTTCATTAGCGCCTTAACTTACGATAATGATTTTTCATTGCAAATTGATATATAAGGATAATGATTTCTTTTTTTTTTTTTTCTTTTCATAGCCAAATGATAATATTTGATTAATAGCAAAAATCACCAAACGATAATATTTGATTATTAGCGAAAATCACTTCTACCAAATACATATAATATATTGTTCACTAAACTAGCAAAAGTATACCTACTTACATAGGTAAATATCAATTAAAAAATATGGAAATAAGTGTAACCTAATATAATCGTCATATCATCATAAAATATAAAAAATATGTTGCCTTTCAAAAAGAAAAAAAATGTTAAAGCAAATAACTTTTTATTTTTATTTTTACAGAGGAGAGTTCTAAAAAAGAATGGTAAAAAAAGGGAGATGGGAGGAACCAATAGGATTGCTCCATTTCAAATACCAATTTTCACCTTTTTTTTCAAAGCTAAATATCTCATAAACCGTATGTCTGCAAATTATAAAATTTACATATTTGGAATCAACGTCTTTTTCTCTTCGATTCTAGATCCAACAAGCTATACTTTTGACGAAGTTTTTTTTCCTCATTTTTTTTGGGGTTTTAGAAACTTTTAATGTGAAATCACATGTGATTTAACACTACAAATTAATCACAACCGCTTATATCTCCGATTAAACTTTAAATTCAAATCATTGATGATTTTAAGAGATTAAAACATGAAAAACTAAGTTGTAATCACATGCGATTGAACATTAAACTATCAATCATATGTGATTAAAGAGTAATAAATACGAATTTTGAAATCATTGACTAAGAATGATACAATTAAGTAAAAATCAAGTTGAAATCATACATGTATTATCATATATCAGTAAACTTCTCATCATATATCAATTTTTAAATGAAAATCATATGTGATTATATGCAAAATCATATGTGATTATATAAAAAATCACTTGTGATCAAGTGTACAAATAACAATCACATGTGATTTTTAATGAAAACTAATGCGATTTTTAAAATTCTTTTTATAACTCTTAATGTGGATGAATATTAAATAGTAATTACGTGTTAAATAACATATACCATGAATAAATAATCGTGAACAAATTTTAATTTTTTTTTTTTTTTATCAAAAATCACATGTGATTATATTGTAGGATATGGTAAAAAAAATGAAGAAAAAAAATCATCGAAAGTATAGCTTATGACATCTCTAATCGAAGAGAAAAACGCGCTGATTCCGAATATGTAATTTTTATAATTTATGGAGCTACGGTTTGTGAGATAATTGATCTAGGGGGTAAAAAAAAGAAGTGAGTTTTGTTGAGAAATGAAAGAATCATATTGGTTCTCCCATTCTCTACTTTTTTAGCATTCTCAAAAGATCCCACCTCTATTTTACAATATGAACAAAATACACGTTAATAATATATATTCATCCTATATATTCGGACGAAGAATAATGAAAGCAAAATTAAATCATTATCACAATTATCGCTAGGTTGGGCGATAATGGATATAATATATTATTTAAATTCACATACATATGTAGATATGATTATCGCGCGAGCGCTCATGAACAAATGTCATGTAATTTGATTTTGTTCTCAATATTTAAGTGCTAAAATAATAATTAAACATTTGACTATTTTTTTTTAACGGGTGGATTTCGATTTTAATCTCATTAGCACTTTTAGCATCGTTGGTGGCGCGAAAGGTTGGATTACTTTGTTAAAAGCTAAGGTCAAAGGATTAGTTTGTTATATATGGTTGGTCAAAGGACGTGATTAGTGATTTTTCTTTCAAAATTTGCAAATAGAAGGAAATATTTGTTGGTACTCAAAAGCGTTGAGAGAGCTAAACCACCTAAATCATTAGTGTTCCGTTTTTAATTCACTTTTATTACGTTTACCTATTATCGCGTCGATTATTATCCAGATGTACAAATTTAGGAGACCATTCTACCAAAAACAAATTTATTTACTCTTAAAAAGAAGCAATTATTTCAGACCAAATTTAAATTAGGTTTGACCTTTGACATACTCCAATTGGGCATTATTGGTCAATTATACTCGTTATGTGTGTCTATGTCCATGTCTTTTAGTTAATAGTCATTATCTATTTGGATCAATGACAGGACATATGTTGCTGTTGATACATGGAATATGTGCCTATATGTTTCATGTCCTTTCTTTTGTATTTTAACTGTCATCAAGTTTAGCAAACCCATCTATTATTACTGCAGTTTACAGTATACTGGTCAAGTGTAAGTAGTTGTTGAAACATGACTTGTGTGATTGGTCAATTAATAATATTTAATTTTTATGTGAGGCTGCATGACAGAAAATAATGCACTGAACCATGCAACTTGCATCTCCAAACATTCGAACAATGTTTTCTTTGGAAGTATTAGTTACAACAAAGAATCTGTTTTTTTTTTTGGCCAGCAAAGAAAAGAAAGTTTCTGGCTTTGGTGGAAGGATGATTACAATCGTTCGACGACAATCGTTGACATTTCAAGTGGTAGTTTGTTTAAGGATGGTTCGGGGAGGGTTAATAAAATGTTTCATGGGGGTTAGCCTCGTTTTATTATGGTTAGTTTGAAAGGGAAGAAATAAACTGATTCACTCCAATGTTGAGGCAAAAGTTGAGATGAACAATGAAGACCTATTTTCCCCTCTTCAACAGCTCTCCCTTCTACGGATTTCTAACCGAAGCTCCATGCCGAATTGATGCCGGGAGAAATGGATAATTGACCCAAGAAGTTTTGACTCCATTTGATGTAATTCTGTCTTTTTTACCCTATGTAACAAAGAATCTGCTTCACTCCAATACAAATCACTTATGAGTTAGCATGATAAGATTTAAATTGATCACATCGTCTGAAGGAATACGATTGTCACCTTCTTGCGACTGTCCGACATTTTTTTCTGCGCAAACTTTTATTAATGATCAAAAGAAAAATAGATACAACTAATTGGACATACCGAATAGAGTGATAGACATAATTGCCTACCCAAAACATGCTTCTTGTAGGTTTTTAATACCATACGTCAATGAATGTCTATACATGTAATTCACTAGTTTTTTTATACAAATTTAAATGCAGACTAAACTGAATATATCCATCAAAACCAAACTGATCCAGTTAATCCAGCCCAATGATCCACCCCAATAATATCTAGGCCTGACCAAAAAAACCGGGTTGGGAAACCGACCCGGTCAATACCTGGAAACCCGACCCGGTCAATAACCGGGTAGACTCTACCCGATTCGGGTTTTACTAGTACCCGCCGGGTACCAAACCGGGTACGCCCCCATACGTTTCAAATCGGGTTGGACCCGGGTTGTACCCGAACCGGTTCCAAAAACCGGTTTTAATACCCGGTTTGTACCCGGTTTTTACACTAGCCGTTGTGTTTGAGCTCCTAGCCGTTTTATATCCGTTTTTTTTGTTTTTTTTTACCATTTTGCCATCCTAAAACTAGTATAAATAGATACCTTGGGTTTGGGTTAGTTACAACACTCAAACTCACTCATTCTAGTGAAAAAACACTCAAAACGCTTACGATTTACATACGAAACTCTCAAAACATTACTCTCATCCTCTCAAAACGCTCTCATAATGGCAACTCAAAGTTCCTCAACTCACGATTTTGTTGGTTCGTCAAATGCACCAACCATTGTTCAAGTCTTTACAACAAAACGTAATCCGGAGATTTGGTGTAACTTTGACAAAGTGTTGTTGTCGGATGGTTCGACTAAAGCACATTGTAAACGATGTGGGAGTTTTTTAAAAGCCGACTCCAACTCAACGTTGAGCAAACATACTTTAAAGTATTGTAGTGCAAACAAAACTAATCCGGAGGAGGGTCAAGCAACCATGTCACGGGATGGAGGTATTTTCACATACCAAGCGGATCGTTGTCGAGAAGCATTTGCCGGCTTTGTGATTCAAGAAGCTTTTCCGTTCAACCACTTCGACAACCCTCGGCTTACTAAGGTTATTCAAAATACTCTTCAACCCCGATATAATTATGTATCACGTCTTACTCTTAGACGTGATGCACTTAAATTGTGAAAAAATGCTAAAATTCAACTAATAACCGGTTTTGAAAACTTAACTACAAGTGTATCACTAACAACCGATGTTTGGTCGGCTCCTCATGGTTTGCCCGGTTCGTACCTTTGTGTTACCGCACTAGTAGGGCTAGTTCAGTTTCAGGGGGCACAGGCTGTCTCAGTTGTCAATGGTCATTTCGTGCCCTACCAGGAACCACCACCAGAGGAGCAAGCGGCTCAACCACCGAGAAGAAGAAGAAGACAACAGCAGGTGGAAAATGAACAACATCAGGAGGAAGAAGCTGCATATGAGCAGGGAGGTTTCCAGCAGCAAGGCGCAACACTGCCATCCATGCTGAATATTATGCATGGTATTCAGGGCCTTCAGGTTAGCCATAATGATTTTTCGCAGGAAGTCATGTATGAGCTTGGAGCACAGCGCTACCACAACGCTTGGTCGGCACACAACACACAAAGACTTTCTGAAGTGGTGCCCAACTACCAACCTACATCCTACCACTACCCACCCATGTGGGGTCAGTCTGGAGCAAGCTATCTACCACCGGTTTATGACGAGGGTGCCGCCTTGGCAGAGCTGCATGAAGAGTATCGAAGGCAGCAGAAGAGAGAGCAAGAGGAGCGTGGATTCCCCTATGACTATTCCCCATTTTGAGTGCTTGCGTGCCTCATGTGATTCAGACACTTTTCTAGACAATTTGATTACGGTTTATTTAAGTACTTTTAATTTTATGTTTGGATATTTTGGAATGCTTGACTGTGGATGGCGTTTGGGTACGTTTTTGTACAACGACATCCCAAAACACTTTTCTATTTGAATTTAGGTGAAATTTCAGCGGAAAATGGTCAGTAATGCTGGATCATGCCTTTAGTACCCGGCATGTACATTTGTACCCGGCGGGTAGTGTTTGGAAAATGTTGACAGAAATGTATCAAGCCAAAGTACCCGGCGGGAACACTGTCTACCCGGTGGGAACCCAGTATACCCGGTGGGAACTATAGATACCCGGCGGGTACACCGTACCCGGTTTGAAACCGGGTTTTCGACCCGAACCGGTTCCAACCCGGTACAAACCGGTTAGTATAGGGTTGGGTTTTCCCCCACCCAAAACCGGGTCGTTTTCGGGTCGGGTTGGTCAAAACCCGGTTTTTGGTCTTTGACCAATACCCGGTTCGGGTTTTCGGGTAGGGTCGGGTCGGGCCAAAACCCGATTATGTTCACGACTAATAATATCATGCAAAGAATAAGCCATAAACCCCAAATGCAGGCCCAAGGAGCCCATTTCAATTGATTTCTGCCCCGTTTAATCTTGAATCCCTGGTATTTCATCCTTGCAGCTAGCCTTGAACAAAAACCGGGTTGGGCCAAACCCGACCCGACCCGAAACCTGAACCGGGTAGAGTCAAAACAAATTGAAACCGGTTAGTTGACTAACCCTACCCGGGTTTTCTAAATAATTCAACCGGGTTAAAACCGGTTTTTCCGGCTTTTCAACCAGGTTTTTGACCGGTTTTCCAACGCGACCCGATTTCAACCCGGGTTCAACCCGATTTCGAATTCTAAAAACCCAACCCGGTTATTGTGACTCACTTTCAAAGTCCAATAGTAATCATCAGCTAAATCTATCATGCCAAAAGTGAAGATCATAATCAAAGCAAACCATAAACAATCTCCATTATACTTGATCAAAAGATAAGCTTGCATGTTCTTGCAATAAGAATTTGAACTTCCAATAACACGTTGACTATCAAGAGTCAACCACCAGTAATTGCATTCATCATTAAGGCCAATTTGATCCGGCGTTGCATCAACTTCTCCTTTCAAGCAAAAACAGACCAAAGAATTCTTTAAATCATTATTTAACTCAATATCATCACATTTTGAGTCATACTGAAAACAATTGCACCTGTGATCAGCATTTATAATTTCTGCACACTCAGCATGACTAACACGGCTTTCATGAAGAACCAAATAATCAGGTTGAGCAGAGCTTTTCCCTGCCTTGATCCACTTATCAATAAATTGATCCAACAACCCATGATTAGATTAAGCTTGACCCAGTTGCTATAAAGAAATGAGAGTTTTAGAGTACAAACGAGTACATTGCTGATTGTTATAAAGGACTACTAAATTCACCAGGTTAAGCCAAAAATGAAAAGTCAACATGTTAAGAAGCTCCAGTCTAGCGGTCAGGAGTCAGGACATTCAAAACTGTACCTAAAATATGAAATTCTTTACCTAAAATGGCTGTGTGATTGGCAAGAATCCCCACTCTCATGCTATTTATAATTAAATAATTAGATAATTACGTAAATCTCTACATTTTGGGCCAGACGTTCCAGGCATAAGGTTTGGCTCGTCAAGGCCTTTCTGTGTGCTAGTCCTTGTAACTCCTTCCAGAACAAAAGTTAAAATGCTTTTCCAACATTTTTGTCACGCTCCATCAACAAAAATGTCTCAGCAAGTAGTTCAATCCGTTTCGCATCACCTTCATACAATCTTTCAAGATATCCGAAATGTTGAACCATCTCTACCATAGAGATTCATTACCTAATCATGTCAATAAGTACGATGTGTGCCATTAAATCATATTTCTGCTTAAAACGAGCAAATTTTTACAAACCAAGAACATATTCAGGTACACATGGAGCGAGTACTAGCTTCCCACATAGTTCATCTAGCAGGAGGTGAATTTCCTCAGAAGATTCATGATACTTATCAGAAGCAGAAAACTGATGAATCTTGCCAATTATTTCAATCCAACTTGATCCCGGGCTCTTTTTTTCTACTTGAAGATCCTTCATAGTTGCCCTTATTCTAGCTACCTCACTCCATCTATTAGCTTCAGCAAACATGTTAACTAAAAGTGTGTAATATCCACTGTTATCCGGTTCCAAAATCATCAACTTATCAACAGCAATCTGAGCAATTTCCAAATTCTTTTGAAGTTTACATCTACCTAACAAAGCACCCTAAATCACAGCATTTGGTTCCATTCCCATTTCTTTTATCACTTCCAGTGCATCTTCAAGTAAACCAGCCTTGCATAATAAATCAACCATACACCCGTAATGCTCAATTTCGGGAGGAATAAGAAAATCACTTGTCATACTTACGAAATACTTGCGTCCCTCCTCGACTAATCTTGCATGTGTGCAAGCACAAAGGATGCTGATAAAAGTAACCCCATTTGGTTTTATATTCTCGTTCACTATATGATTAATGATGTCGCTTTATGAAAGCGCGTCTTGTTTTACAATTTATAAATAGAAATACCTAATAAATACTTTCAAGCAACCAGGCAAGAATACCCGATCAATTGTAAATATAGATTTGGTAAGTCAGATTCGAACACAGGGAAAAGGTGGAATATTTAAAATAGAAATTAACAATTAACTAAAAAAAACAATAAATACGGGGGCGTTTTAGTTCCGTACGAACAATTCAGAAAACATTTAATTTAAACTAAACAAACTTAAATAAATACTTTAATGTCACTTAGATTCATATTTCCCGATTTATTACGTATTGATTATCTAATTGTGATTCTTTTAGATCAACTTAATACCAAATTCTTCAATGAATACTAAGTCGAATATGAACTAGCCAACGTTTCTGGTCCAACTAATTCCTATAATCTAGGGTCTAACATGAAACACTGGTTCCAATGTCACAAGATGATCAGTCAATTGTGTGCCTTTCCCTAAATTATGCATTAAACATTCACAACGCGTTATAATCAACTCTATTGGTATGACTCAACAATACCCAATAATTAACTTATTGTCTTGTTCATTTTAAAGTAGATTATTATTGTATACTCGACCTATCAGACTCAACGTATTTAGTGATAGTCCAAAACCCTAAGGTAGTACTAGCAATAATCAATAATCTTAAAGGAACTCAATCTCATTAAAATTATTAATCACGTGAAGCAACAATAATAACTAGTTACCAATAAACAAGTGTCCACGAGCAATATAACCGTTTTCAATCAAATAACTTATTCAATACGCAATTATAATCGTTCAATAATCATAATTTAAGTTAAATCAACTACACAATCACATTAGATATTCAATTCATCATCAAAACAATATATATCAGATTCAATAAATCAAATTCTTCAATGAAATAAAGAAACGAAAATATACCGAATCGATTAACGATAAACTACGAAAGATTAAAGCGAATTATCCTCGTTCTTCACCCTTCGTACCTCCAAACTAACCCTAAATTACGAATTTAAAACCCCTAAGGTCGTCTGGAACTAAAAGAAAACGAAAACCATGAAAAACTGTCGAAATAGGGTTTTTTCGCGAATTTATACTTCTGTGGTTTTTGATCCATACGGCGTATGGATTTCCATACGGCGTATGGATTGATTTCAAGCCTAGCCCATGTCCGCGTAACCTGGGCCTCCACTGCTGCAATCCATACGGCGTATGGATTCCATACGGCGTATGGATGACTTTTCCAGCCGGTTTCTTGATTTTTCTTCCTTTCTTCTTTTCTTCAACACCGGCTTCTCATTATTCTTCAAATATGTATCATTTAGCTCGTTAATTGACTGTTTTCCGTTCCTTTTCCATAAACGCTCCATTTCCACATCTATTTGCAAATATGAACGAAATCAATATCTATTCTAAACAAAATGCAATAAAAACATTCAAGAATAGGGGTAAAATACTACTGAAATATAGTACTTTTGAGCGTTTATCAATTAAACTCTTTCAGTGCTTCTTTCGCGTATCCGTGTACTGCTAGTCCTTCAATTAACGAATTCCAACAAAATAGGTTCTTTTTGGGTAATTTATAAAACACCAAGAGAGATTGATCTAAGCAGCCACATTTCGCATACATATCAATCAGTGCAGACCCAACATAAACATCAACATAGAAATGATGTTTTTTGATATAAAAATGTATCTTCTTACCTATATCAAGTGCCCCGATATGGGCACATGCTGAGATAACAGTAGCCAGGGTAAACTCATCAGGGCTAATCCCTTGTGTTGTCATATCACTGAATGTTACTAATGCTTCATCGTATGCTTTGTTTTGCGAGTAGCAATGTATCATAGTAGTCCATGAAATTAAGTCTTTTTTGGGTAGTGTATTGAAAAAAAACTCTACAGACTCGACATCCTTTATCCTAGCATATCCGTCAATCAAAGAGTTGCATGAAGCTATATTTTTTTCTGGCATTTCATTAAAAAGTTGTGTAGCAGAGACCAGATCTCCTGATCGTGCAAGAACCGAAATTATTGAAGTCCAGGCAAAAGCATCCCTCTCCACCATTTCATCAAATACCTGTCTTGATTCAAAGATCTTCCCCATACTTGAATAAAAATCAATCAACGCCGTCTGAACATACACATGAGATTTAAACCCAAACTTCCATATATGCCCGTCAATAGCCTCTCCAACTCTTGATTGTGCAACTAAAGCACAAGCTTTGATTACCGATGAAAATGTGTAGCTAGTGGGACTAATTCGATCACTCAACATTTTTACATAAAACCAAAGAGCTTGAATTGGGGATGAGCAGCAAACACAAGCTCGGATAACAGCATTATACACAAATATATTGGGATCAACCATCTGGAAAAAGGCTTGGATTGCGTAATCCGTTTGATAAAAGCGCGAACAAGCAGTAACAAACTGGTTTATCATGAAACAATCTTGATTGAAGCTGTTCTTGACCATCCATGCGTATATACATTCTAGTTGTGTCAAGTTTAAGCAAGATTTCAAGTGACTGATTACGTTCTCAATGTTAATAACGTCTCTGTATCTCGGCAAAAAAACTGCGAAAATGAAGTGAATCATCTTATATTACAAAGAGCTCAAATTACCAAAAGTTAATCTGAAAAATACAATCTATCTTATACTCGGTATAAAACTGCAATCATTTATCATTTTTCTTCAAACATAAAAGTGAAATGTGTTAGAGGATACAATACAAATATAAACAAATTGTCACACAATCGCGGAAGCATATAAACACGTATTTATAATTAGTAATTAGTTTAGATTGAGATGTGTACCTTTTAGCAAAGCTCCAATAAAACTATTATAATATATTTTAGGATTTAAGGTAAAACCCCTCTACGATCGCACACACAACACGTCGTTGATAACCACCCTAATGCTAGTTCAATTAACCAATTAATATGCGCTCTTCTCTTTGTCTTTTACACCAAAAGCTACAATTGAATTTTTTGGTTTTTTTTTTTTCGTTTCGTACGAACTCACAGAGGAAAAAACGGACGGAGGCTCAAAGTCAAGAAATAGGTTAGGTTTAATATATTACTAGATCAAAACCCGCGACTTCGCGGGATGATACATATTCTATATATTAAATACTAATGCTATAAGAAGTATATATGTATAGTTAACCATCTAACTGTAACACGTTTATTGCTGTATCAGAATTTTGAATAAGTCAAAGAATACTTAGTACTCAAAACATAGAGAATTAGTAACTTCTTGCAAGCATGACAAGTGCCGATTGTCAAGTATGAGTATTTTAGCATCCATTAAAAGCGTAAAAGTAGAAAAAGCTGTAATGGTTTATTCATTCTGAATGAAAGAAAGAAACTTGTTCATGGATATCTAACTAACTCAATTAACAGGTAGGATTAAGTCAAACGAATCTAAAGTCAACGTGTATACATAATTAGCCTCATCCAATCCAATAATAATAAAAGGAGATTTGAATTTCAATTATAAATTCTAGAAACCTGGAAATCCTCATTTTAATTAAATCGTTTTTATATATTTAATTGATTAAAACCGTTTTTTATTTAACTAATTAAAATCATTTTTTAATTAATTTGATTCTCTTATATTTTTAATTTGAAATTTAAATTCTAGAAACCTGAAAATCCTCATTCTCCTCTAATTAGGTCCTGAAAATTCCCAGCTGAATAACAAATCGGGGGTAAATTCCTAAAACTACCTAACACCAATTCACATATTACGTATACGCTACAAGTTAGATTAATCGATGGTCTATATTAATTTGCTAATCTCAATTAACGGGCCAGATTACTTCCATTAAACCTAATTCAATTTTGTTTATGTAATATTAATCCTCTTTTAATAATAAGAGGAGATAAGATGAGATGGATATTGTGAACATTTTAATTAAATCGTTTTTTATTATTTAATTAACTAAAATCGTTTTTTTTAATTAATTGATTAAAATCGTTTAATAATAAAAGGAGATGAATGGATATTGTGAACATTTTAATTATACATTTAAATAGGTATGAGACATTATTTTGAGTTTGTTACTCTAAACGTGAAGTATGACACATTCCCTGGAGGCATTTAGATAGGTATGAGACATTATCTAAACTAAATTTTTTTTTTAAAAATTAATTATAATCGTTTTTTTTTATTACTTTGATTCCCTCATATGTTGAATTTGAAATTTAAAATTTAAAATTCTAGAATCCTGGAAACACTCAAACTAATTTAATTAGTTCCTGAAAAGTCTCAACTGAGTAACAAATAGGGGTAAATCAAATCCCGCGAAAACCGTTTTTTTTATTGTGGAACATTATTATTAAATCATTTTTTTATTTAATTAATTAAAATCGTTTTGTTTTTATTTAATTAATTAAAATCGTTAATGGATATTGTGGAACTTTTTAATTAAATCGTTGTTTTATTTAATTAATTAATTAAAATCATTTTTTAATTATCTAATTAATTAAAATGGTTAATGGATATTGTGGAAGCTTTTAATTAAATCTTTTTTTTATTTAATTAATTAATTAAAATCGTTAATGGATATTGTGGAAGCTTTTAATTAAATCGTTTTTTATTTAATTAATTAAGTAAAATTGTTTTTTTATTTAATTAATTAAAATCGTTAATAGATATTGTTGAACTTTTTAATTAAATCGTTTTGTTAATGGATATTGTGAAATCCTCATTTTAATTAAATTGTTTTTTTTTTAAATTAATATAATTAACTTGGATTGTTTTTTTATTAAATGAATTAAAATAGTTTTTTAATTAATTTGATTTTCTTGAATTTTGAATTTGAAATTTAAATAATATAAACTTGGAAATCCTCAATCTCCTCTAATATAAACGAATTTAATGATTTAATTTCTTTGGTATGAGTTGTTACTTATATGAAATCTAATTAGGTTTTCTCAATTTGTAGGGCATGTGAGTAGAGGTGACAATTTTAAACCCTTTCATTATTAATTGGGTTAAGTTGTATAATATCTATGAAGGGATGAATTTATTGGGTCTTCCTCTTTTGATTTAGATGGATCTAGATGAGTCTCTAATATAACCTTCAATTATATAACAATTAACCAACGGGTCTAGCGGGTCAATTTTTTTTCAACACCTCGTTAGATTTTTTCAATATTACTCAAATAAAAAATAATAGAAACCCGATTGATCGACCCGACTCGAGACCCATTAGACCCGGACCCGTTTAGACTCATCATTCTAAATGTCATCTAGCCCGGACCCATTTAAACCCAAACTCATCTAGACTTGAAAATCGACCCGACCCGATCCAACCTGATCCGATCCATTCATTTTGCCACATATACAGGTGAGGAACATACGCCATAAGGCTATATGGAATACATACATCATACCATGAATATTGACAAATCATTTTACATATTTGATGATTTCAACTTAAAAACCAATAAGAATTCAAAATTAAGAAAAACACTTAAACGGACTATGGTAGTCCATATTGGTGAACAAAATCAATAATGGCCATACGAATTTAATGAATCATAAATTGTGAACCGAAGCTAAAATGTGATAAACCCATCTAACTCATAAACAACTAATTATCAACACCTACTAACATAATAAAGTAATAAACTACTATATGTAAGCATTGAAATGATACATATATCAATATAATCGTATTAAAATAATCTTGCAGAATTGTCCCATTATGACTTCAGAAAATACCAACAAAAGTTGTCCTTTATCTGCACATATAGATACATACTCCGTATAAGTTACATAAAATAGAATTATATCAAATATAAAAGATAAAAAAGAGCTGTTTTTCAATATTACCAAGCAATCAATCATGTTCAATCACAAAACCCACAAAAGAGAAAACACAGATTTTGAAAGAAAAAGGAAGGATGCAATACTTACTTCGGGAGTGCAATCTTGTCATCATATCTTTGACTTTTATAGAACTTAATTAATCAGATGAACAAATGTCCCCAATTAGTTTCCTACAAAAACGAACAAAATTGTTGATGCGTATCAACTATTAATATCAAGAAAACACTAAAACATTTTATAGAATTTTTTTTGGTAGCATTCAGATGATTAGAAAAGTCACACGTGTTTACAAAAGTGATAGAGAGGTCTGCTAGCCAAAGAAAAAACCGCTTCAATTTGTACCCGACATGATGCATTAAAAAGATATCTTTATCTTCTTCAAAATCTGGCACCTGTAACATCATTATAATTATGCACAAGTATCACCATCAAAAGTGAAACTAATAATAAACTAAATATCAAAAAATACGTTTTTTCTAAATCATTAGATCTTTATGCTAATTACTTACCTCCAATGATTTACCATTATGAGCAATATTTATATCATGAAAAAAACCACCAATAAACTCGAATCTTTGTTAGGAACTCAAAGTTCGCTTTCGTCCTCACTGCAACATGAACAAACCCGTAAGTACAATCCGATTAAACAATTAACTAAAAAGTGAGCAATGATCTTAAAACAATCGATCTTACTTATTCGCTTAGACATATCTAAGGAATTAATACCATCTTCCCATGGCTATTTCTTAGTAGCTGCACCACATGAGGCACCTTCCGCCCAGGAAACGTGAGCCAAATGCAACGGTAAAATGCATCCAATCCTACACAAACAAAAATCCATATCACAACCCTTCCTAGAGTCCAACCCATGATTAACTATACAACCGTGTCAACTTGAAAAATGCCATCATTATCTTGTAAAATATGCATCAATTTAGGTATCAACTTGATATATGATTATGCAAATTAAGATAACACCAAATAATTCCAACTAAATAGCAGATATTTAGGGATAATTTAAAAATGGAGTTGACTAACCTAGGAGGTATTTTGGCAAACAAACATCTAGATATCAACAGGGATCAATTTGAAATCATGGGTGTTAGTTAACCCTTATTATGAATTTTTACGTATTTTTATATATGTCAATAACTCGAATATTCAAAATTTAACATCCAAATATGTGTGGATAATTGTGGAGAATTTAAAAATTAAATTTTGTAACCGCCTTCCTGAAATCTCGTAACCAAATTTGAGATTATAGATTACGGTTAATCCGATATAATTACTAATCAAAAACTAATAAATTACGTAAACATTCATAATAATTTTAATCAGCGGTCTAGATTTATTTAACTAAATCAATTAACGGAGAGGATTAAGTTAACCTGACCTAAAGTCAAATTGTTTTTTTATTTTACCTCATACAATAATAATAAAAGGAGATCATAAAATTCACATTCGAATTTATTAATATAGTATCTTTTTCTTTATTCTATTTTTTAAATTCAAATTTGAAAACACGTAGATAATGTGGTTTACTTTAATTAAATCGTTGTTTTATTTAATTAATTTATTAAAATCGTTTTTTAATTATCTAATTAATTAAAATGGTTAATGGATATTGTGAAAGCTTTTAATTAAATAGTTTTTTTATTTAATTAATTAATTAAAATCGTTAATGGATATTGTGGAAGCTTTTAATTAAATCGTTTATTTATTTAATTAATTAAATAAAATTGTTTTTTTATTTAATTAATAAAAATCGTTAATGAATATTGTTGAACTTTTTAATTAAATCGTTTTGTTAATGGATATTGTGAAATCCTCATTTTAATTAAATTATTTTTTTTTAATTTATTTAATTAACTTGGATCGTTTTTTTATTAAATGAATTAAAATAGTTTTTTAATTAATTTAATTTTCTTAAATTTTGAATCTGAAATTTAAATAATATAAACCTGAAAATCCTCAATCTCCTCTAATTAGGCCCTCAAAATTCTCAACTGACTAACAAACCAGGGGTAAATCAGTAAAATTACCTAACACCAATTCACATATTACATATACAATCCAAGTTAGATTAATCAACGGTCTATATTAATTTGCTAATCTCAATTAACGGGCCAAATTAATTACATTAAACCTAATTCTTTTTTGTTTACGTAATATTAGTTCTCTTTTAATAATAAGTAGAGATATAAATAACCTTTTTATAATAATTAATGATTAATAATCTTTTATTATTAATTAATTATAAACCCTTTAGGTAATTAGAAGTAACATTTTAGTACTAATAACTTTCACCTTGAACCTTATAATTTAATACTCCGTAACATTTATTAAATTATCACAAATTAACTAATAACTCAACTAGTTATTACAGTTAACTTAACTTGGTTAAATAAGCGGTATCTACGTGTTAACGCGTGTAACCTCATAGACTTAAACGTTTCCGAACATGCGCTTATTTGACATGGTTATTTCCCAACAAAATGGACTAAAGTAAAACATGTAAGAATAGCCGAGTTGGTACAGACATAACAACAAACACCTGGAGTAAACTTCAAATATCATATCAGTATTTCAATTGTTAAAGAACGCATTCAATAAAACGATCGTTAACATTTAACTAAACAAGTTTTAAAGTCAAAATAAGCAGAATTTTGAATATTAAAACCTTGTGATTCTGCAAGATGGGTGGTACTGTGTGATAAGGGTAATAACTGATAGTCCAAGTTCGTTGTTGTTGACGTAATGTAGCTAGTAGAAAAAAGGTACTGAAAACAGAAATGAGTGTGCCGGTGAGTTATAAAACGGTGATTAAAAGATTTTGTAATCAAACCGCCAAAGTTCATCGCCCAAGTTATTTGGGGTTTTTATTACATGGTGTTGCAGTAATGTATTTTCACAAGCTCATTTTGACTTTTTAGCTTCAACAATCTATTAATTTTGACTTTTTTCTAACAAGGCTATCCTTTGTCTTTTTTTTTCCATGGTCCAAAAAATATTGGAGTACAAAACATTCAAAGGAAGGTGATGTTGATCACACGTTTTCAACCGCTTTTATCGCGTTAATGTCTCGTCAACTTTATATCAAAGCTGTACACCATGTTATAATAATTGTATGTTAGACGTTAAAAGAAAGAAAATGTTTTAAGACCCGGTTCGACCGGCCCGGTCGGACCGAAGATTTAGAGGATTCCGAGAAAAAAAAACCCGGGTTTTTCGATAATTTGACTAGTCAACGGGCCGCTTGGGCCGGCCGGTCGGACCGGGACCCGGAAAAGCATATCGACCCGGTTCGAAGTAATTTACTTTTTTTTTTTGTTTTTTGTTTTTTTTTACCTAATTATGAGCCAGTAATGTGATATATTCAAATATTTTAAGGTAAATAAGAGCAATTTGAGATGATCTAGTAGCTTTTGAAGAAGAAAACACAGTTATCTAAAGAAACAGAGAGAGCAGAAGGTTGAATAATATTGCTTTTATTTTTATTTGAATCATTAGACTAGATTATATAGTTAGTCGTATGCTTGTTTAGTATTACCAAATGAAATGTTAATATATATTTTACCAAACGGATTGTTAAGCTTTGTTGTTGAGTTTTGTATGTCTTTACTTAATGTATATAATAGATTTACAAGGTTTTTAACAATTCCGGTCTGACCTTCCGGCCCAACCGATCCGACCGGTCCGACCAGAAATCGGCACTAATTCGGTTTGATTAAAAACCCGTGTTTTAAAACATTGAAAAACGTATCTACTTTCCCTTTACAACCCCAAAGGCCGAACAAGATTAGCCCACTATTTGATCAAAGGGAAGGCCGATTGGTGTTAATCCAACATGAGTCTCATAATGGGTGGTCTAAGTTTTATGCTTGGCAAGAGTTGAAGTTAAAATATAGGAAAATGATAGATGAACTTAATTACATAGACTTGAAAATTGACGAAATGAATAGGGGAAAAAATTTTAAAAAATAAAATAATTAATTAATAGTTATTTAGGTAATTTTACTTTGTATTACCTCAAGTTGTTTTTCAAATGTTATTTCAGCAATTTATTCTTTTAAATATATATTTTTTATATTTATATGCATGGCCTTGGAAAGGTAACCAACTGCATTGGCTTTGTGGTTTGTATATTAATTAGGGTTCTGAAATTACTTAATGATTATAATAATAATAAGAATAATCAGATCTTTTTGTTTGTTTGTTCTAATTTGTTATCATCTTTGAAAATGCCTTCATGGAGAAATAAATTAAAAGGAAAGCTACCCCTTTTCTTTTCCAATCATTCTTCATCATCCTTATCTTCTTCTCCTTCCTCTACGTCTTCTGATCATGATCAGGTAATCTATGTCGATCCATGTGTGCATTGATTTGATTTTTGTTTCGGTTTAAGAAAAACTAGTTTTTATTATCTGTCCTATCCTTTTTTTTTCGTTTACCAAATGGTCGAATGGGTTTAGTGCTAAATTTTGGTGTTTTTAAGACATTTAGGTTAGTTGTCTCTCTACATCTGAGTTTGAAGTTTGATTGTGACAAGTTGAAATGGCTATATAGAATGATCAAATTTAGAAAATCAGCTGTAACAAAACACATTGTAACTTTGTACGTAGGAGATATTGTTTAAACGTGCTTTTACTATTTGAAATTGTGATAACGACAGTTTGAAAATTTTGGCAAATTATGATTCATTGATGATTCTACATGTAATATGACTCCTAAAAAATGAACCAAATATTCCAAATCAATTTTGGTAAAACTACTCCTTACAGATTATCCAAAATTGGTTCACACTCAGTTAAAAAGATTCAATTCGACTGTACCAAACAGTAGAAGCTATATATTAATAACATATGAACGTATTACTTATATGTAATAGTTTCATTTATATGTAGATCAGATTGCCTTATAAGGATGCTGGTTATTTGTCATCAATACTTTCTTTCTTTTTTCCTGCAAACGAACCAATAATGTCACCTCCAACGAGCAGCCTAAAGAGTATAAATTGCAAGAATTCAGAATCTTTGAATACTAAAGACGAGAATAAAGACCAGGGGTCAGGAAAGAGTACCAGCAGTTCTGAAGTTTTTGAAGGTGCCATTGATCTCCAGACACCAAGAAAACAACTCCCGAACATCAATCTTGATTCTGTTTATGTGAATTTGATGCAGGCTCGAGTTACAGATCCTTAGAACAAATTTAGGAAAAAAGTTTTCTCTGTTGGTATACTTCTTTTATGTATATGTATATGTATTGTCTTTTTATATCAATATCTACATTTTGAATAGGAATAAACTCAGAAATAGGGGTGTCAATAGGTTGGATCTTGATCTAGATTCGACCCGTCCCACTCCATTTATACGACCCAATGGGTCCAAAAATTAGATCCATGGACCCAATAAGAGATCCAATGGGTAGACCCATTTAAATGGATCTCTATTTGGATCGACCCATGACCTGTCCGGATCAACCCACTAAAAATTTAATATTAAAATTTCCACAAATTACATTGTACAAACCTGTGAATCAATTTAAAACCTTAAAACAAATAACATAATCGCAAAATACATAATCTGATTACATATTTGAAACACCAATTAGGGATTAATGAGCAATCACCAACGGTCAAAAACAAAACCAGCCACTCCCAAAACCATCTTCACGAAGAATATCGATTCAAACATCCCCCACTTGAATCCTACACGTCCTCAAGTAGACTATCGATTCAAACACTCAAAAGTTGAAATATGAACGGCAAACAAAAGTGCAAAAGGACTTACATACTACACAGCATTCAACAGACCAAAATCCCATCTTAAAATCAATTCTAACTTAAAACTTAGCAATCAAGAAACTCTCAATGGGAAACAATTCTAATACATTATTATTATACATAAAAGATAATTCACTCAAATTACCGATATTGTTGTCCACTTAAACAATCCAAATTTCAGAAATTGAGCTCAACTTATTATTATTCTAGCCGGCCTTACCCTTGATTTTCAATAGCAAAATACTCTCATATAAATAACATGTCACAATTCTCCAAATAATGATCATCCAAATAAATCAATCATTTTTCAAACCAAGACATTGGTGACAGGTCTGTACCTCAGTACAACAGAGTGACATAACTTGGCTTTGGTTTTTCAATTTATGAATCCTTTGTACTCTTTTTCTTCTTTTTTTTTTTTTATCAAATATACTGACGGAAACCAGGTCTGTACTTTCGTACAACAGAGGAGTCAACACCCAGTATATTCCCAAATGATGACAATTAGGATCCCAGAATTATGGATTATAACACGCTATGTCGCACCCCCAAATTATGATGCGGAAGCGGGTCGGTTCTGGGTGCGACTAATCAAATATCAAGCACACAAGTTATACAATGAACGACTCTATATGCGTCGTTTTACAAAATACATTGATATTATAAAAGTTTTACACTGTTATAATATAGTTTACAAAAGCTCTTGAGTCAAATGATAGAGATTCTATGGCATAACTAAATTATACAAAATATAGTAATGCATGACAATCTCTTGATGTCTGAATGCGACTCGAGCTAATGGGCACCCTGAATGGCAAACCTACTGCTGTTGAGAACCTGAGAATACATGCTAAAATGATCAGCTAAAAGCTGGTGAGCTCACAGGTTTATATGATAAAGTATAATGTATGAACCGCAAGATTTAAGTATGAATATTTGTAATTAAACAAAAAAGTAAAATGATAATGATGTATATAACTATCATGAGCACATAGTCTGAGCTTAACTGAGGTGCCAGGATCACAATTAAGTGCCTGAGCGAGGGTGCCTCTATGCGTGTGCCTAATCAACACACGTATGAACAAATGATAATGCGTCCGTTTGACCAGTCAGTGCTTGCTGACCCGGACGGGGATTGTCAGTCCCATATGGTACCATACACTAACATTCACGCTACAAAGTATTAACAAACTATGCTATTGAGGACTTATGATGATTAGATGAATAACTCATACAGAATATAGCGATATATGATACTTGCGTTCACATGTAAAACCATAAAAGAGCATGTATTCCCACCCCTAGAGTAAAATAGTAAAATAGGGGCTATGAGACTCACCTGAGTCTGATGAATTGCTATCGGGCAATTAATGATGAATTACAAGTAAATGATGTCGTTCAAACGACTGAAACCTGCAGGGCATGATAAACGCGCAAGGTTTATAATAATGATTAGATGTCTCAAAAGACCATCTATGCTAGTCGTTCCGTCAACTAGTTATGTCCAATGAATTGTTTAATGTTTATGTTTGAGTTTGCGAAAATGTATAATGCTCGTTGGTGGCGACTCGAGATTATATTTCAAAAATATAATAACGTTTGTTTCGTATAAATATAAGTGTGTACATATATATGAATATATATACTTTTTCATTTCGTCATATAAAAAATATATTTAGTTGGTTTTGTCGTACGAAAGCACATATTTTGTTTGTATAAGTTGCCATATAAAATGATGTCCATAATGATATTTGTTGGTCCCTTGTAGTTGTATCATAATAATAATATTACTTAAGTCTGAAATCGCACGCACCCGTCCGGGTTAAAATTACCCATCCGGGTCAAATTACCCATCCGGGTAAAATTACCCATCCGGGTGAAATTACCCATCCGGGTAAAATTACCCATCCGGGTGTGGAGACATATCCGTCCGGGTGAAAGTTCATACCCGTCCGGGTGGACTTTCATACCCGTTCGGGTGAGGCTGTTTTTCCAGTTCTGTTCGAACAGGCGATTCACAAACAACAATTTGGGTTCTAATTTGGGACATATTTGGGTTCTAATCCGGGTGTGGAGACATATCCGTCCGGGTGAAAGTTCATACCCGTCCGGGTGGACTTTCATACCCGTTCGGGTGAGGCTGTTTTTCCAGTTCTGTTCGAACAGGCGATTCACAAACAACAATTTGGGTTCTAATTTGGGACATAATCAGTTTGTAGAACAATCAAGCATCAATATATATGTATTCTAAACATGTAATTTCAAAGAAAAATGTAGAATTTCCTTACGATTAAAATGGGGACCGTGAATGGAGATGATGATGATTAATGATGAAGAGGATCACGATGATGATGATGATTATGCTTGATGCTTCTGATCTTCTTGTTGTTTTTGAAAGTGAAAGAGAACCGAGAGAGATAGAGAAAAGATTGAAAAAAAATGAAATGGAAAGGAGGGTGTTTGGCCGGCTTGTAGTCCACGGGCAAGATCCACATTTTGTGGATCTTGTCCAGCCCAATAATGCACGCAGAGTGGTATTAAACCCGTGTTTGTTTACCCGATCGTAAAACTGGTATAATGTTTTTAATTGGTAAATTTCTAAAAATGATATCGTATTTACTTTTATTTGAAGTATTTTATAAAAATACTTTTAGTGAGATATAAAAATATATCTTTGTTTTATGTTTGAGAGACGGATACGGTTTGAGTGGTTTCGTCGCGTTTGAGTAAAATGAAATTAAACGAAATGTGTTTTATTTTAATCAAAGTGATTTGTAACTATTATTTCCAATAATAATACATTGCTTATGAGTTATGTCATGACCATTTGATTTGTACGATACGAAATACTTT
Organism: Helichrysum umbraculigerum; assembly: GCA_949592205.1. NCBI lineage: Eukaryota > Viridiplantae > Streptophyta > Magnoliopsida > Asterales > Asteraceae > Helichrysum > Helichrysum umbraculigerum. Next base: position 38,721,532 of record CATIUR010000001.1, read on the forward strand.
ATATATTATATAAATAATATAAATTAAATAATGAGTTATTAAATAATAGTTTCCATATTACTTAATATTTGTTTTTTACCAACGCCGTATAAATGAATCGAAATTTGGCCGATTTTGATAATGCACGATTAAATATAATCGCGTACTGATATATATTCAACAATATATATATTGATACATACAATTAGCCTAATACATAGAATTAATCACATGTATTTCTAAATGATTAGGAACTAAAAACTAGTACTAATTTGACGGGTGTCACATTCTCCCCTTGTTAAGAGAATTTCGCCCCGAAATTCATCTCTGAGTTGGTGCGTGAGCGGAGTTTGAAAATAGATGGGGATACTTGAGTCGCATCTGGTCTTCCCGTTCCCAGGTGAATTCCGGACCACGCCGCGAATCCCACCGAATTTTGACAATAGGGATACGACTTTGCTTAAGCTGTTTGACCTCACGGTCCATGATCTCCACTGGTGTCTCGACAAAATGAAGTTTATCGTCAATTTGAATTTCCTCGAGCGGAATAATGAGTGTCTCGTCGGATAGGCATTTCTTTAGGTTAGAAATGTGAAATGTGGGATGCACGCTACTGAGCTCTGGAGATAGCTGCAATTGATATGCGACTGGACCAATCCTCTCAAGGATTTCAAAAGGTCCGATGTATCTGGGATTTAGTTTCCCACGCTTGCCGAATCGGATGACACCTTTCCAAGATGATACTTTGAGCAATACTCGATCCCCAACCTGGAACTCGAGATGTTTGCGTCTCACGTCAGCATAACTCTTCTGACGATCACGTGCGGCCTTCAGCCATTGCTGGATACCAACGATCTTCTTGGTGGTTTCATGAATGATTTCAGTACCAGTCAGTTGGCTGTCTCCAACTTCGGTCCAACAGATAGGCGATCGGCACTTACGACCGTACAGTGCCTCGAAAGGAGCAGCTCCAATACTGGTGTGGTAGCTGTTGTTGTACGAGAATTCAAACAATGGCAAGTGATGTTCCCAATTTGCACCAAAGTCAATTACGCAGGCACGTAACATATCTTCCAATGTTTGAATAGTCCTTTCATTTTGGCCATCGGTTTGAGGATGATACGCAGTTTTCATATCTAGACGAGTACCTAACGATTTCTGCAATGATCTCCAAAACTGAGAAGTGAAACGACTATCTCTATAATCGAGATAGGAACGTCGTGTCTTGATACGATCTCCTTCATATAGACTCGCGTGAGACATTCCATTTTGTCAGTTTTCTTAATGGCAAGGAAATGAGCTGATTTGGTGAGCCGATCCACGATCACCCAAATGGTATCACAACCGCTGGATGTTCTTGGGAGTTTAGTGATGAAATCCATAGCGATTTTCTCCCATTTCCACTGAGGAATGTCCGGTTGTTGAAGTAAGCCGGTGGGTTTCTGATATTCTGCTTTGACCTTAGAGCATGTGAGGCACTTACTGACGTATGTGGCAATCTCTGCTTTCATGTTTGGCCACCAGTACAGTCCCTTGATGCCATGATACATCTTGTCCGATCCAGGATGTATAGAGTATTTGGACTTGTGAGCTTCATCCATCACCAAGTCTCGAAGATTTCCAAATTTAGGTAACCAGATTCGATTTGCGAAGTACTTGACCCCATTGGGTTTGATTTCAAATTGATTTTCCATGTTTCGCAAGGCTTCATCTTTGACGTTTTCAGGTTTCAATGCTTCGAGTTGAGCAGCAAGGATTTGAATGATTAGATCATTATGGATGATCATACTAAGAGCTCGGACTCGAAGTGGTTTGGTGCGCTCTTTTCGACTTAGGGCATCGGCAACTACATTTGCTTTGCCCGGATGGTACTTGATCTCGCAGTCATAATCGGTGAGTAACTCAACCCAGCGACGTTGCCTCATATTGAGATCCTTCTGATCGAATATGTGCTGGAGGCTCTTATGATCGGTGAAGATGGTACATTTTGTGCCATACAGATAGTGTCTCCAGATTTTGAGTGCGAACACTACGGCTCCTAATTCGAGATCATGAGTTGTGTAGTTCTTCCCGTGAACCTTGAGTTATCGAGAGGCGTAGGCAATCACCTTGTCCCGTTGCATCAACACGCAACCAAGACTTTGGTGTGAGGCGTCAGAGTATACTACGAAGTCTTCGTTGCCTTCGGGTAATGATAAAATGGGTGCACTGCAAAGCTTTTGCTTTAATAGCTGAAATGCTGACTCTTGCTTATCAGTCCAATTGAACTTCTTTTCCTTCTGAGTCAGTGTTGTGAGAGGTTGAGCTATTTTGGAGAAATTCTCAATGAAGCACCGATAATAACCAGCTAGCCCTAAAAATTGGCGTACTTCGGTCGGCGTCGACGGTGCTTGCCAGCACTTGATTGCCTCAATCTTTGAGGGATCCACGTGAATTCCCTGACTGTCAATCACATGACCAAGGAATTGAACTGTTTGCATCCAAAACTCACACTTTGAGAATTTTGCATATAACTCCTCCTGTTTGAGTAACTCAAGAATGGTTTTCAGGTGTTGCGCATGTTCCTGCTCATTGCGCGAGTAAATGAGGATGTCATCGATAAAGACAATGACAAACTTGTCAAGATATGGTTTACACACGCGGTTCATAAGATCCATGAATACTGCCGGTGCGTTTGTCAATCCAAATGCCATTACCTGAAACTCGTAATGACCATAGCGAGTTCGGAAGGCGGTTTTCGGAATATCTTCATCGCGAACTCGGAGTTGGTGATAGCCTGACCGTAGATCAATCTTTGAGTAAAAACTCGACCCCTGAAGTTGGTCAAACAAGTCGTCGATACGGGGAAGTGGGTAACGGTTCTTGATGGTTAATTTGTTCAACTCTCTATAGTCGATACACATCCTGAGCGAACCGTCTTTCTTTTTCACAAACAGGACAGGAGCTCCCCAAGGTGAAGAACTCGGTCTTATAAAACCCTTATCCAGGAGTTCCTGTAACTGAATAGACAACTCCTGAAGCTCTGAAGGGGCTAAACGATATGGTGCTCGTGCCACGGGTGCTGCCCCAGGCACGAGGTCTATTGAGAACTCAACCTGCCTAGGTGGTGGAAGGCCAGGTAGTTCCTCTGGAAAGACTTCTGGAAAGTTTCGAACAATGGGTAAATCCTCAACTCGTTTCTCTTCCGACTTTTTCTCTATGACATGTGCGAGGATCGCCTGATACCTTTTCCTAAGGTATTTGCGAGTTTTCATGCAGGATATGATATTCAGTCTCGTCCTACTGGTCTCCCCTTGTATGATTAAAGTACTACCGGTGACGAGAGGAATTCGAACTATTTTGTCGTAACAGACAATTTCGGCTCGGTGCTTAGATAACCAATCCATTCCAACTATGATGTCAAAACTTCCTATCTCGACAGGTATAAGGTTTATGGGAAAAAGTTCATTGAAGAGGTTTAGGGTGCAATTTGGTATTACACTATCAGTCTCGATTAACTTGCCATTAGCTAATTCGACAATGTACTTAGCATCTAAGGCAATAGGTGTGATGTCTAATAGTGGGCTAAACTCATCAGATATAAAGCTCCTATCTGCACCAGTATCAAACAGAACAGAAGCGGTAAGATTGTTGAGAAGAAACGTACCCGAGACCACATTCGGGTCTTGACGGGCCTCTCCTGAGTTCAGAACGAAAGCTCTTCCCTTCGCAGTGTTGTTACCCTTGTTCTTCAACTTTGGGCATTCATTCCTAAAGTGCTCGGTATCTCCACACTCATAGCAGGATCTTGGTTTGCTGGTGGTAGTGTTGGTGTTGGCATTGGTAGACCTGCAGTCTTTGGCCAAATGCCCATACCTCTGACACTTTCCACATGGGGTACCGCAAGGACCATCATGATGTAGGCGGCATTTTGAACAATAGGGCTTATTTCCAGTGTAACCCTTGTTGGAACCAGGACCAATACTGGTGGTCTTATCAGACTCAGACCTCTTGAACGATGGTTGGTTTTGAGTGGGGTTTCCAGACCACTTTCTCTTGTTGTTACCAGAAGGTGTTGTGGATGCCTCACGGCTGACAATCATTTCCATAAGTTCGTGTGCAATCCCGATAGCACTTTTAAGGGTGGTTGGTCGAGCTGAGGCGACATTCCCCTGGATATTTTTCGGGAGGTCGCGGATGTATTTCTTGATACTTTTTCCTTCCGTATCAACCAAACCTGGGCACAACAGGGCAAATTGCTGGAACTTGGTGGTATACTCAGCAATATCATTCCCCTGTACCGCCATCTGCCAGAACTCTACTTCCAGCCGGTGTAGTTCTTCCTCGCGACAGTACTTCTCCTTCAGCTTTTTCTTCAATTCAGACCAAGGAAGTTGGTTTGCGATCTCGACACCAACAGAGTTTGCGTGGGTGTTCCACCACGTGAGTGCACCTTCTTGAAATGTGTAGGCAGCAAACTTGACTTTACTGTCTTCAGCACAGTTACAGAGACTGAAAACAGATTCCATGCGTTCCATCCAACGGATTAAGCCAATAGCACCTTCTGTGCCTTTAAAGTAGAGTGGCTTGCAGCTGAGAAAGTCCTTGTAGGAACAAGGCTTGATGACAGGAGTAGGAGTGGTATTGACTGTCTCATCACTCCTTCGAGAGTCTCGAGCAGCCAAGGCTTCAGCTAAAGCTCGGGAGACAGCTGCATTGAATTCAGCATCACTGTAACTCTTCCTTTTTGGTAGCATGATTATGACAAAGGCAAAGAGAATGGATGAGTTGTTTATACCAAATCATGATATATCACATATGTACATATATATTTATGGGGTAATATACAACAGCACAAGTGATAATCATATTTGACAGACAACAGAGTTGAATACAAGACGCGAGTTTTCGAGAGAACAAGATATGACTTTGCTTATGGAAACCTAGATGTCCTTTTGACAGTAGGTTTCACTTGCGATTCCGAAGAATAAAATGATGGAAGGAATACGAATTTATATCCTCCTCGAGAGCGTTTAACGATATAGCGAAGCGTGTTGTAAGATGTGATGTGCGTATAAATGATTAGACGATAGTAGTTATACTCGCCGTCTTAGGTGGTTTGAGCGTTAATGTGTATGTTATTGTGAGATATCTATATATATTCGAGATATATAATAGCTTAGAAAATAATACGCAGGTGAGGCCTATCCATATATCTTCAATATATAATAGCCTATAGAGTAGAACGTAAATGAGGTCTATATATGTATATATGCCTATATTACATAATAGCCTAGAGTGTGTCTAGCACAAACCAAGTATAAGTCCCGGTTTCTCTCATGGTCAGAGTCAATTAATGCATTCCTGTTCAACATAACCTCTTTCAGATTTCACATCATATTCATTTAATTGTACATAGTTAGCTAGGCTATGTTAAATTAAACTCATATGATGAAATCACTGAACCAGTTATACCTAATGAGGAATACTGCCTAACGGTCATAGTCTAGGCCCACTAAATGCAACCTAGTTCACTATAACCTTAGGCTCTGATACCAATCTGTCGCACCCCCAAATTATGATGCGGAAGCGGGTCGGTTCTGGGTGCGACTAATCAAATATCAAGCACACAAGTTATACAATGAACGACTCTATATGCGTCGTTTTACAAAATACATTGATATTATAAAAGTTTTACACTGTTATAATATAGTTTACAAAAGCTCTTGAGTCAAATGATAGAGATTCTATGGCATAACTAAATTATACAAAATATAGTAATGCATGACAATCTCTTGATGTCTGAATGCGACTCGAGCTAATGGGCATCCTGAATGGCAGACCTACTGCTGTTGAGAACCTGAGAATACATGCTAAAATGATCAGCTAAAAGCTGGTGAGCTCACAGGTTTATATGATAAAGTATAATGTATGAACCGCAAGATTTAAGTATGAATATTTGAAATTTAACAAATAAGTAAAATGATAATGATGTATATAACTGTCATGAGCACATAGTCTGAGCTTAACTGAGGTGCCAGGATCACAATTAAGTGCCTGAGCGAGGGTGCCTATATGCATGTGCCTAATCAACACACGTATGAACAAATGATAATGCGTCCGTTTGACCAGTCAGTGCTTGCTGACCCGGACGGGGATTGTCAGTCCCATATGGTACCATACACTAACATTCACGCTACAAAGTATTACCAAACTATGCTATTGAGGACTTATGATGATTAGATGAATAACTCATACAGAATATAACGATATTTGATACTTGCGTTCACATGTAAAACCATAAAAGAGCATGTATTCCCACCCCTAGAGTAAAACAGTAAAATAGGGGCTATGAGACTCACCTGAGTCTGATGAATTGCTATCGGGCAATTAATGATGAATTACAAGTAAATGATGTCGTTCAAACGACTGAAACCTGCAGGGCGTGATAAACGCGCAAGGTTTATAATAATGATTAGATGTCTCAAAAGACCATCTATGCTAGTCGTTCCCTCAACTAGTTATGTCCAATGAATTGTTTAATGTTTATGTTTGAGTTTGCGAAAATGTATATGGCTCGTTGGTGGCGACTCGAGATTATATTTCAAAAATATAATAACGTTTGTTTCGTATAAATATAAGTGTGTACATATATATGAATATATATACTTTTCATTTCGTCATATAAAAAATATATTTAGTTGGTTTTGTCGTACGAAAACACATATTTTGTTTGTATAAGTTGCCATTTAAAATGATGTCCATAATGATATTTGTTTGTCCCTTGTAGTTGTATCATAAAAATAATATTACTTAAGTCTGAGATCGTACGCACCCGTCCGGGTCAAATTACCCATCGGGGTGAAATTACCCATCCGGGTGAAATTACCCATCCGGGTAAAATTACCCATCCGGGTGTGGAGACATATCCGTCCGGGTGAAAGTTCATACCCGTCCAGGTGGGCTTTCAAACCCGTTCGGGTGAGGCTGTTTTTCCAGGTCTGTTCGAACAGGCGATTCACAAACAACAATTTGGGTTCTAATTTGGGACATAATCAGTTTTTAGAACAATCAAGCATCAATATATATGTATTCTAAACATGTAATTTCAAAGAAAAATGTAGAATTTCCTTACGATTAAAATGGGGACCGTGAATGGAGATGATGATGATTAATGATGAAGAGGATCACGATGATGATGATGATTATGCTTGATGCTTCTGATCGTCTTGTTGTTTTTGAAAGTGAAAGAGAACCGAGAGAGATAGAGAAAAGATTGAAAAAAAATGAAATGGAAAGGAGGGTGTTTGGCCGGCTTGTAGTCCACGGGCAAGATCCACATTTTGTGGATCTTGTCCAGCCCAATAATGCACGCAGAGTGGTATTAAACCCGTGTTTGTTTACCCGATCGTAAAATGTATAATGTTTTTAATTGGTAAATTTCTAAAAATGATATCGTATTTACTTTTATTTGAAGTATTTTATAAAAATACTTTTAGTGAGATATAAAAATATATCTTTGTTTTATGTTTGAGAGACGGATACGGTTTGAGTGGTTTCGTCGCGTTTGAGTAAAATGAAATTAAACGAAATGTGTTTTATTTTAATCAAAGTGATTAGTAATTATTATTTCCAATAATAATACATTGCTTATGAGTTATGTCATGACCATTTGATTTGTACGATACGAAATACTTTATATATTATATAAATAATATAAAATAAATAATGAGTTATTAAATAATAGTTTCCATATTGCTTAATATTTGTTTTTCACCAACGCCGTATAAATGAATCGGAATTTGGCCGATTTTGATAATGCACGATTAAATATAATCGCGTACTGATATATATACAATATATAAATATATAGATACATACAATTAGCCTAATACATAGAATTAATCACATGTATTTCTAAATGATTTGGAACTAAAAACTAGTCCTAATTTGACGGGTGTCACACGCTATCATATGAGAATTAAGATTACATCATATCTTGCTAAAGATCCTCTTAAGATAAATCCCTACTTTAAGTATTAAATTTATTACTAGCTCAATAACTTCCATATAAATTGCCTATCGATACATCACAAAATGAACTATCTAATATTAAAATTTACGATTACTTCATTCCTTGTATTCCCAAAGCTTGTTACAAGATTGCTAAACTTTACATAGAATATAATTTTAAAACAAAAATTTTAGTTGAAAAATGACTAACACGTAGAATGCCTTTTAACTTTAAAATTTGCCAATATTTACCATTCATATCTTAAGGACAAACAGACTTCTTTTCCCCATCCCCCTCTTAAAAGTATGCAATGTCCTCATTGCAAAAGAAAACAATAATATAGGGAATAGAAAAGAAGTGAACAGAAACTCCCCTGATCTGGAAGAAATATCCTTGAAGGCATTCGTTCAGAAATAAAATACAACAACACACTTCCGTAGGCAACACGATTGCATTTAGCATATGCAACAAGCCTTTAAACCTCTCAGTATCCTGAGTGGACGAGTTGTAGTCTCGTGAGGGTTTCCAGAGAACACACCCACAAAGTTCAAACCTGCAACAAAAACAATAAAACAAAATAACAAAACAACGGGTTGTCTCCCGAAAGTGCTTTTGTTTATCACGTCGGTAAGCTCGACCTCTTACTTCATAACTTACTTCAAATCCATTTCCAAATCACGTTTGGAATCCCTTACATCACCATAGTACTTCTTTAACCTACTTCCATTGACCTTGAAAGTTTTTCCAGAATGTCCTTGTAAATCAACAGCACCAAATGGATAAACTTTCTCAACTATAAAAGGTCCTGTCCAGCGTGTCTTCAACTTACCAGGAAATAAATGTAACCGAGAACTATACAATAGAACTTTGTCACCTTTTTCAAACGTATGATTCAACTTAAGACGAGCATCATGCCATTTCTTCGTTCGTTCCTTGAACAGTCTCGAATTATCATAAGCATTCATTCTTAATTCCTCCAACTCAGTTAGCTGTGCCATTCTTTCTTTTCCAGCTAATTGCTCATCCAGATTGCACTGCTTAATAGCCCAATATGCCTTATGTTCTAATTCAAAAGGCAAATGACAAGCCTTCCCATAAACTAGGCGATAAGGTGTCGTTCCAATTGATGGCTTAAAAGCTGTCCGTGCCGCCCATAACGTATCATCTAACTTGTATGACCAATTTTTATGGTTTCCTTCAACTGAACGTTCTAAAATACGCTTTAACCCTCTATTGTTCACTTCCACTTGACCACTTGTCTGTGGATGATAAGCAGTTGAAAACTTGTGGTTAACTCTATACTTCCGCAGCACTTTTTCCAATTGAGCATTTGTAAAATGCGTCCCTCGATCACTAATTAAAGCTTTCGGTGTTCCAAAACGTGAAAATAGCTGCTTAAGAAACTTCACCACAACTCTGGCATCATTTGTGGGTAATGCTTTTGCTTCAGCCCACTTAGAAACATAATCCACTGCCACAATGATGTATTTATTTCCATTGCTAGGTGGAAACGGTCCCATAAAGTCTATTCCCCAGACATAAAAAATCTCACTTACCATAATCGGACTTTGCAACATTTCATCCTTCTTAGAGATTCTCCCAGTACGCTGGCATGCATCACACTCCTTCACATACTTAAATGCATCCTTATAAATGGTTGGCCAGTAAAAACTGCCTCAAACACTTTTCTTGCAGTGTAATTAGGACCATGATGTCCTCCAGACGGACCATCATGACAATGCTCTAAAATTATGTCGCATTCCTCTCCAGCTACACACCTTCGAACAATTCCATCAGCACACTGTCTGAACAAGTACGGGTCTTCCCAGAAGTAATATCGCAAAGATGAGAAAAATCTCTTTCTTTGATTGAAATCCAATCCCGACGGAAGAGTGTTCGTAACTAGGAAGTTTGCAATATCGACGAACCATGGAAATTCATTCAAAATTGCCTTCAACAAACTTTCATCAGGAAATTTATCCTGAATCTCTGTTTCGTCTAACTTATCCAGCTCCGGATTTTCTAATCGAGATAAATGATCGGCTGCCAGATTTTCAGCTCCCTTTTTGTCTCTAATCTCTATATCAAACTCTTGTAACAACAAAATCCACCGCAACAACCTTGGCTTCGCATCTTGTTTACTAAACAAATATCGTAAGGCTGAATGGTCGGTAAACACTACAGTCTTTGACAAAACCAAATAAGAGCGAAATTTGTCAAACGCAAAAACAACAGCAAGCAATTCCTTTTCAGTCGTAGTGTAATTCTCCTGCGCACTTGTCAAAGTCTTGCTTGCGTAATAAATAGGTTGAAACTTCTTATCAACCCTCTGGCCTAAAACTGCTCCTACAGCGTAGTCACTGGCATCACACATCAATTCAAATAGAAGATCCCAATTTGGACTTATCATAATCGGCGCAGATACCAATTTTTCTTTTAAAAGATTGAACGCATCTTGGCATTCCCTTGAAAATTCAAACTTAGCATCTTTCTCCAACAACTTATTCATCGGACGTGCTATCTTTGAAAAATCTTTGATGAATCTTCTATAAAACCCAGCATGTCCTAAGAAACTTCGTATTCCTTTAACATTCGGTGGATGAGGTAGCTTTGTTATGGCCTCAATCTTGGCTTGATCAACTTCAATACCAGCACTTGATATTTTATGCCTTAAAACAACTCCTTCACGTACCATGAAATGGCACTTTTCCCAATTTAAGACGAGATTTGAACTCTCACACCTCTGCAACATCTTCTCAAGATTTGCCAAACACTTATCAAACGAATCTCCGAAAATAGAAAAACCATCCATGAATATTTCCATGCTGTCTTCCACCATATCATGGAAAATCGCCATCATGCATCGCTGAAATGTTGCTGGTGCATTACACAAACCGAAAGGTATCCTTCGATAAGCAAAAGTTCTGAATGGACAGGTGAAAGTAGTCTTGTCTTGATCATTAGCCTCTATCGGAATTTGGAAGTATCCTGAAAAACCATCTAAAAAGCAATAGTATTCTTTTCCAGCTAGACGTTCGAGCATCTGATCAATAAACCGCAAAGGAAAGTGATCTTTGCGTGTCGCATCATTCAACTTCCTATAATCGATACAGACTCTCCATCCAGTGACAGTTCTCGTGGGGATTAACTCGTTTTTCTCATTAACAACCACTGTCATACCTCCTTTCTTGGGCACAACATGAATGGGACTAACCCATGGACTATTAGAAATCGGATATATCAATCCAGAGTCCAACAACTTAATGATTTCCTTCCTCACTACATCTGTAACCTTAGGATTCAACCGTCTCAATGGTTGCATAACTGGTTTGAAATCAGATTCCATGAGGATTTTGTGCGTGCAATATGATGGGCTGATTCCTTTGATATCACCAATCGTCCATGCTATAGCATGCTTATGTTCCTTCAGAACTTTTAGCAGGCTTTCTTTCTCGATTGCAGATAACTGAGATGAAATGATAACCGGTAGGTCCGACTCTTCTTGCAAGTAGGCATATTCCAAATGGGTCGGTAGATCCTTTAGTTCTAACCTTGGTGGTTCTTCAAAGGAAGATTTAACTGCCAACACCTCCTTTTTAGAACAAGGAATCCCATGCATAGTGATGCGAGTCTCTTTCTTGACTAAAATACCATCAATCTCAACCAACTCTTCGCTCTCTATCGGCTGATTTTCATCATTCTCTAACTCCTCATCACTTGCGAATTCTAGCTCCTCAAGCAACTTATCGAATTCTTCAATATCTCGGATTGTTTCTATGCTTCCCGTCCATCCTTCAAGAATCATGGGATCAAGATCTTCATCTTCCATGAGACTTTGAAGGAATTCTTCATCATCAGTCATTTCTCTAGTACTCAAAAAGTAGCAAGTATCATCAACTGCAGCAGGGTATTGCATTGACTTGTTGACATCAAATACTACTTCATCATCTCCTACCCTTAAAGTGATCTTTCTATCATGAACATCAATCAATGCCCTCGCAGTGGCTAGAAAAGGTCTTCCCAAGATGATAGGTACCTTAGAATCTTCTACCATGTCCAGGATCACGAAATCGCAAGGGAAAACAAACCTATCAACCTTAACTAACACATTCTCGATCATACCCTTAGGGTACTGAACTGAACGATCCGCTAACTCAATGCACATTCTAATTGGCTTTGGTTCTCCTAATTTGAGTCTAGCATACATTGTATAAGGCATTATTGATATGCTTGCCCCCAAGTCAGCCAATGCATGAGTAAGGTCTAAACTTCCAATAAGGCAAGGAAGAGTAATACTCCCAGGGTCCTTCATCTTAGGACGAAGTTTATTTTGCATAACTGCTGAGCATCTCTCGTTCATTGTTACCGTGATTGCCTCCATCATCTTGCTCTTGTTGGTTAAAAGTTCCTTCAAATACTTTGCATACTTAGGCATTTGAGCAATCGCCTCCACGAATGGAATGTTAATGTGCAGTTGCTTCAGATTCTCTAGAAACTGGTGATATTGAGCATCATCCTTCCCTCTTCTCAAAGCTGCTGGATAAGGTGGTGGCGGTGCATGATCCTTAGCATATTGCTTATCTCTTGCAATTTGGTTAGCCTCAGTGTCCACCTTAGGACTTTCAACAACTTCTACTTCCTTTTCTTTCTCAAGTAAGGGTTGGGACACAGTTTTCTTCTTGACACCTGAATCCTCATGAATTCGTCCACTTCTAGTGATCACAGCCTTAGCTTGATCACGTGGGTTGGTTTCCGTGTATCCAGGAAGAGTTCCAGGAAATCTCTCTTGAAGAACTTTAGCGATGTTAGAAATATTCCCTTCAATCTGCTTGATTGCAGCCCATTGGTTTCTCAATGTCGCATCAGTGGCATCCATCCTTTGTCCAGAACTGGTAATTAATTTCTCATTTGAGGTAAGAAACTTTCCCATCATCTCTTCTAAGTTGGTTTGTTTATCTGTTGATGGTGCAGCTTGTTGATCCTTGGTGTAAAAACCTGGTTGAGTTTGGCGAAACTGACGCCCTCCATCTTGGTATGGTCTTCTGAAGAAATTTCCACCGCCCTGACGGTATGGTGCTTGAGCTTCCCCATATTTAACTTCCTCAGTTGCTTCTCCCGTTTTTATCTCGGGGCAATCCTTCACTAAATGGCTTCCTCCACAGTTGTCGCATCCCACTTGGATAGCATGAACAGTCTCAGTAACCTTTTTAATATCTCTGCCCATGTTGTCCAGCTTAGCGGTGATGGCTGCAAACCCATCTTCATCATTCACAGACCTCTTCCGTCTAGAAGTACCATCATCCCATAACTGAGAGTGTTTCACTTGGTCACGAATGGCAGTCAAAGCATCACAAGGAATCTTCTTGGGAATAGGCCCTTGGGAATCCAGTTGCTGTCTCGTGGCACGATCCACTCCTTTATAGAAAATACTCACGATTTGCTGATCGTTCAGGTCGTGCTGCAGGCACTTATGCATCAGGTCCTTATATCTCTCCCAAGCTTGGTGTAGTGACTCATCCATTTCTTGCTTGAAATTTCTGATCTCGTCAATCATCTTTGAAGTTTTGGAAGGAGGACAATACATCTTAAGAAACTTCGTGCGAAGGTCTTCCCATGTGGTGATGGACCCAGCTGGCTCGTTTTGAATCCATCTTCTAGCAGCTCCCTTGAGTGTGATAGGGAAAAATCTGAGCATGACTTGATCGCGTGTGATGTTCAGAACGTTGAACATATCGGCTATCTCCACGATTCTCTCCACATGATCGTTAGCATCTTCCCTTTCTTCTCCACGGAACGGATTCTCCCTAAGCTCCTTGAGGAACTGTCCTTTGATTTCAAACTCCACATCTTGGGCAATTGCCGGCCTTACTACTCCAGTGCCACGGTCATTACGCATCCGACTCGAATACTCCTCAAGAGTTATGTTGGCGATATCTTCTGCCATTATGTTATCTGGTTGATCGTTAAAAAGGAATCGTAGGCTCTCTCCAAAATCGCTATCTAGATACGACGGTAGTTTCTGGTTCGTGGGGTAAAAAGGTTATTGGTAAAAACCTCGAAGTCGTCACTAAGAAAGGTGTTGATTAATGGTGAGTTTGGTGGTGCGGAAGAAGCGCGTCTTCTTTGATGAAATATGCGTTCGGGTTCTTCAAAAGGGTCGGTTGGGTCTGGAACAGTTGATCGGGTCATAAACTCCTGTAACGTACTTGACAAGTCAGCAGAACAGGCCACCTATCTACCTAATTATAAACTAAAGTGAAAAGGAAATTAACTAAATAAAATACCAAACAAATAATAAACTAACTAAAAGTAATGAACAAAAGACAACTTCCAATTTATTTAATTGAAACAAACCGCTCCCCGGCAGCAGCGCCAAAAACTTGATGCTGTGTAAACGGGGCTTTAGTTTTAAAAATGGAAATACCTAACTTACTATACACAACACATGCAAGAATACCTGGTCAGAATATAATATAGTTCAGTAAGTCCGAGTCGAACACAGGGAACGGATGTCAACTTCTAACAAATTGGAAATTACTACAATTAATGAAAGCAGTAAAAATAATGGGGACGTTTTAGTTCTGATCGAACAATTGACAAACAATTATGATAAATGATTTTTACTAATTAAAACTTAATTAGAAAATAAAGAAATACTAAAATAATTACTTAAATAAAAGATTTTATTCAAATGATAAAAGAAATACATTTGCTTAGATTGCTTTCATTAAAGTCTGGAAATCACTTTATTTAGAATGCTCACGTATGGATTTTATTGTGATATAACAATTGTATCAATTTTCCTTACAAGATAAATTGAATTAACATAATTAAGAAAGACATGAAGTTGTTTTCAACCCGCTAACAGTTCAATTTAACGTTGCCCACCTAATTGTGTTTTATATTAATTCAACACCATTTATGTGATTTATCCTCATAACTTGAATCAACAAAGTTTATAACTATTTCTAGTTATCTTGTTCATCTATAAATATTACCAATTATTAGTCCTAACCCGTCAAACTCAATCTATTCGGTGATAATTCTCAATTAAAACCAACAATCATCAATAATCTTATAATCAAAAGGAACTCAATCTCAATTAACCAGAAAACCACGTTAGGTAATTAGCAATATTCATTCAATAACCAAGGATCAACGAATAAACACATAAACTTGAATAAAATCCAATACGATTTGCACTTTTAACAATCAATCCATCATTTAAGTATTATCATCTAAGCAAGCACATGAAAGAATTAGACAATCATGCTATTACAGAAAATCAGATTCAACATAATTCTAGAATTCATAATCAAATGAAAGATAGAAACGAAATCAAACCGAGAAACTGAAATAACGATTGAATGAACAAAAGCCTTTGATTCTTTAAGCTTCGATCCCTTCAAAAGTCTCTGAAAATGGGATTTATTGAGGGGAAAATCGGCTGGAAGAAAAGTGGGGTGAGATAGATATGCAAAATGAGAGCAAAATGAAGTTTTTAGGGTTTCTGTCGACTCAATCCATACGCCGTATGGACATCCATACGCCGTATGGATTGAAAAGCCCGTGGATCAGACCCGCGTAAACTGGCGGCCCGGCTCACATCATCCATACGTCGTATGGAATTCCATACGCAGTATGGATTGAATTCTCCAGCTTTTTAACCATCGACCTCCATTCTTCATGCTTCATTTCTTTTACTTCTTTTCTTCAATTCTCGCTCGTTTTCAACTTCTTTTTACGATTCAAGCTCCAGCTAATTCCTAATTGCAAATATGAACGAAATAAGTATCGAATTCAAATAAAATGCATAAGAAATTAATCAAACAAGGGGGTAATTAGCACTATAAAATAGCACATTTTGGCGTTCATCAAGCATCCAGGAATGGGCTACCGAGTCTGATGCCATAAGCACTGTCTCTCAGGTCCCTCGTCAATCATCCTGATCAACTTGCAGTACTCTAGATCAAACGGCTGCGAACTAGCGTGATGGGTGTAATCCTCACGATGACGGTCAGTGAGAATCCCCATGCCGACTAACAATCTTGTGATAATGGCTCCCATGAATACGTGACGTCTATCCTCTCTCTTCTCCTTCCACAATCTATCCGCTATGATGTATGCGACATTCAGGTTCTGCTTCCTTATGATCGCATCCATGAACTTAAGCTCTTCTGATGTAGCAGGTCCAGCATCTCTCTTCCCAAAGATAGTACAGCACAGGAGCTTGTGAAGAATGTGAAGAACTGGTCGGGTCATGAGTGAAGCTTTCACTCCACTCCTGAAGGTTGTCCCCGTCAATCCTCTCCATATCTCCTTGTGATCCCGTGACGGTAAACTGGAGATAGACTGGAAACTGCTGGTGAAACAATCAGAACTGGCCTGTGACTGTGTGTAAAGGCCAAGGTATACCCCGAAATCTCCCACTGTCATACGATACTTCTTCCCACGATACCGAAAAGTGATCTTCTTATCAGTGATCTCCAATCTCTCTCGGAACTCGTAAGTCATCATAAACTCAGTGACGACCTCTCGGTATATAGCCTCATCAATGGAGAAAAGATGGAAAAACGCAGCATGTTCCTCTCCATCTTTATCATACTTAATTAATTCTTCCAACTCATCCCTAATACCCAAGCGTCTCATATCCGGCCACATGATGACTCTGTTTGACCCTAAGTATCGTCCCATCCATTTCTCAATATCGTTCATATTCTCGGGGGATGAAGCAAGCTTCCTCAACGAAGGGTTTGATAGATCCATCTGTTACAAGAAAATGAGATGCATAAGTAATAACAAATTGCTAAGTACATTTCCAAATTTTAAACAAAAATTGGAAATGTAGGCTTTAAAATATGAATAAATCCGCAATTTATTTTAAACTAAACCTAGGCCTAACCAATCTTCAATCCGCAATTTTCGCAACCATAAGTGTCTAACCTATTCCAAGGGTGGTATTAAAGCAATAAAAATACTAGCGTTTAATCCAAGTAAACTCGTCATTTCAAACAACTAGCAAATATTTTTACTTTCATTCATGGCAACTTAATCTAAGTGAGCTTTAACCATGTAATTACCTCAAATATATTAAGTAAACCAAAAAAAGAGCATAAACTAATTTATCCATGCAAATACCATGTGGTTAAAGACACGTGTTAACTTATTCAGTTACTTTTAACAATTTTACAAGATTTAGAGATTTTGATAAATGAATGACGGTAGCTTACGTGTGATGGTCATATTAAAAATATTCAACACCTTATTAATTAAGGTGGTGAATAATTAAAATAATCAAGGACCAAAAGCTAACTAATGATTTATTGAAAATCTAAGAAACTTGCCATGATTTAATTAACACAAGTACCATTTTCAAAAATTGAATATTTAAAATAAAGTATGATACTTGGTTAATTTTAATCACAACGTGGTTACTTTAACTTTCAATAATCCTAAAGATCATTCAAAATAAACTAGCAATCATATAAACATGTTTATCAAATCATCCTAAGCATGAATTAATCAAAACAAGTCAAAATAAGCTACTAGTTATTAAAAGTCAACAAATCAAGCAACTTTGACCACTTAAAGTCAACACTTGAAGATCAAAGTCACAAATCATCCAGTAATCTACTCAATCAAGCATGTAATCATGTTAAGCAACTATGCAAGAACACTTTTGAACCATAAAACACAAGATTTCACCATGGATTTCATAGATCAAAAGTTGAAACCCTAACTTTTAAAAAGTTAATAAAATTTAAAGATTTGAGTTAGGAATTACCTTGCAAGTGATGAAATGATGTTATGTATGCAAGAGAGATGATAAAATGAAGAACTTGAAGCTTTAAATCATCAAAAAATGGTGGGGAAATGGAGGTTTTAGAAATGGTGATGGAGGCCGTGGGTTTTGGGGAAGAGGAAGGAGAGAAAATTTTGACTTTTTGACCTTTTGTTTGTTAGTGAATCCCTTCCTCTTGGCTTAAATACGTTTCGATTTAAAACGCGAAAGATACGATACGTACGATTGGTTTTCGAAAGGTTTTAAGATTTTTAATAAAGTAACCAAAAGTAAATACCAATCTTTATAAAAAGTTTTCGCGAATTAAAATTGTGTTTTAAATTGCGTGCGAAAAGTTCTTTGCGTTTAAATTAAAACAAGTTTATTTAAAAACGAAACAATATTTTTGTGTACTTTAAACTTTAAAACAAATCATAATTAATTTACCAAAATTTTAAAATTAAAACTTTGTTAAATTTTTCTGAAAAGTTCGAACTTACGCAAATCGCGTGAGTTTAAAGTTTAAAGGACGTTTTCTTGATTTTTAAACGAAAGCTTTAAAAAGAATTAATTTAAACTAAAATTAATACTAACTAATATTAATTAACCTAGATAGGCTTGGGGTGCCTCCCAAGAGCGCTTTGTTAAAGACGAAAGCTCGTCCATATTGGACTTACTTTTTTACCGGATAGTGTCCGAGATGACACTGTTGGGTACGGTTGATGCTTTGGATAGAGACAAGGTATAGCGGGAAATAAACGTACCTCGGAGAGCTCGGATGACATAGTAAACTAAATCAGCAGGATTTATGAAATACCGTTCAAATTATGTTAAGAATTCTCGTTCTTCCTAACTGAGTTGTAACAATACATCGACAAAACGATTAAATTCCCGTTTCACCTTTTTCTGGTTTGAAATGCCATCCCTAAATCCTGTATCTAGATAAGATAGATCATAGAGCAGTTTTGAAAGTAAATCCACAAATTCCGTTTCCTCAGAAGAATCGGGATTTCCGTAAGTAGTGTGAACTGCTTGCGAAAGCTCTTCGATATAAATCTTCTGTTGGTTAGTAAACGGGAATTTGGTTTTTTGGAATAACTGGATTAGCTGGATATGGATCTGTTTCCTTTTTGCAAAGAAAGCAGCGTCCATAGCTTCCTCAGTTGATTCGGGAAAAATAGCTCTAAGCTCATTAATTAAATAAGTAGCAGGATCAACAAAGAATGGAATATCTGCAAGAATCATGTCAGACTTGATAGGGCTTCTTTCTATCCAAAATTCAAGCTCGTCAATCAGGAACGCAACATAACGATTAATCCTAGGTTGTGAATCAGAGGGATAACCGGTGCTGGCAAGTAAATCCATTAAAAGATCTAACTCTGATTTTAACAATAGCTCGTCTTTTCTACTGTGGTTAGCACGAAGAAGTCTAATAATCCTATCAATCTCAACAAAGGTCTTTCTCTGCTCAAATGTAAATGGAAAATCAGATATCTTAAGATATTTTAGAAAGTTGGCATGGATATCTATCCTCCTATTGGGCTTGAGAGAATTTCCTAAGTGATGGTCTGTTTCTGATTCGGGTAGATGATTTCTAGATTTAGTGTTTAATCGGGTTGGTGTTTCTATCCTAAGTTCATTCTCAACCTGATATTAGAGACGCTCTTCCTCAACAACACTTGAATAAAGTGTAGTGGGGTGGGCTCGCAAAATATCTGGGAGATCGTACTCAAAGTATTCATCTAAACAATGAAGACGTTCATTCAAATCCATCCAAGGGATGGGTGGATAGAAGAACACTTCGATTCCAAATGGTTCATCATCAGGTAAAGTAGCAGGTCTAATATAGTGTGGATACCTAGATAAGATTGACAGAATCTCAGGGTCAAATGTGGGTTGACCATTTAAAGCAATAGTAACAGAAGCTGGAATCTTCTGCTGAGATTCATCAAAACCTAAGTCTAAGCTCGATATTTTTGGGTTCTCAACTTCATGGTTAACACAGATTTCTCTAACGTCAGAGGAGTTTGACTCATACTCTGGACAGTCAAAGAATTCCGCATCTACCAAAGCCGTCATCTCATCCGTCATCATTTGATTGAGAGGAGAGATGGGGTTTGAAGGAGAATTAGGGTTTTAAAAAAAAAATTATATATTTTCTAGGGTTTAAGAACTAAGTTATCTAACTAGTAAAGCAACTAACTTCCTAAGTAATGATAATCTTAGGGAAGGATCTCCTAAAGTTAATTATCTAAGGCAGAATTCAATTCTTGACGAAACCGATCCACGGTAGCGGCGCCAAAAACTTGTCGTGCCCCCGTCCGTCGGTCGGGTTTTTACCCCGAATCGTTGCTCCGACCACAACAGAGGCGAACGACTGTTGAAGTTTTAAAAATTTATATTTGCTGGACTCAAACTATGCAAGCTACCAACCTTGTGGGTAAGGTAGCAAGTATAACTCGAGTTTCGTCCAAAATCGGAAAGAATTGAATTGAATTGGAACCTACCAAAGATGATTTGACAATAGGATGGGTTTAAAACAAGGTAGGTATGGGTTTTGGTTTTATCTAATCTAACCTAAAGACAGAAATTAAAGTGCAGAAAAGTAAACGAGAATATAAGCAGCAGGTAGAGAGTGATTGCTGAAACTTCGACGATTAGGGTTTCGGGATGATATCCATTAAAATGATGATAGGTGATTACTCTGGTTAAGATCTTCTAAACGGTCGGTGTAAACACGAGGACCCTAGGTCTAGGTGTAACCCTAAAGCATATGTCACTGAATCCTAGGCTATCCTGATTCTGGTCAGATGGGACTGTCTTCAGACCCACCTCACCGTCTCTTTCGGAGACCAAGCGACCCTCTGAATGGGGTTAAGGAATAAGGCGACAGTCCACAACACTGACTTTTCTTAACACCTATGTCTATCCAATTTTAACAGAGTAATACTGGTTGTATGCTGAATAAGTTAAACTGTCGGTTAAGTAGAGTTTAGGGGTTTTAAGCATCTAGGAACACAGCCGGCATCCTTGCTTTCATTTCCTAACTCTTGTTTTATCTGTTTAAGTTCTAATACTTCCATCATGGATTAGACCCTCCTTTGCCATCGGTCGTTCATCCCTAGGCATGTGTACAGTGTATAGTGACCTTATTTTCCACAATACTCTAACCCTAAGTATATCTACGGTGTTTTAAAGACCTAATGTATCTTTACACAGCTTTATAACCAGTGGTAGTTTAACGGTGTACTATAGCATTTTCACAGCTTAACAAGACCTAGACCCGTGTCTGGAAGGGTTGCTTCCAGGTAATCCACGGTGAGATAGTCCACCGGCATTTCCTTGACTTCCACGTATTTGTACTCTACCAGTGGTATTTCCAACGCTATACCAAGTATTCTTCCGTATTACGGCGATCCCACAGTTTCATACAAACAGGAGATAACTGTGTATTCGTAGTTAGGGTTGATCAGATCCTATCCTAAGGCAACAGTCACGTGAGAGACCAGAAAGGGTGATTAATTAAGTCTACATCCAGGATAAGTCTAAACATGTATGCAGCATAACAACTACCGATCATATATAAGATATATTAATTAAACATCATCCCTAATCCTAACATCTACATTTCAACAATCACATATTAATCTAGCTAATCAGCATGGCAACACTTATAGATCGTACTGGAATAATATGCAAAGTAAACATTATAACAGTAAGAAAGTAAGATAATATCACTGGATTAGAAGAGTAATACTGAGGATTACAACAGTCTGACTTGAATAACCTTGCTACAGCTTGATTACCCAATTACAACTTTCCTCTAGCTCTAACCGCTAACTTATATTTCTCTAGTTCTCCTCTAACTCCTAAGAGTAGTGCTAGAGAGAGAAACTAGAGAGAGAACTAATTACAAGAACAATTCTCCTCTAACTCCTAAGAGTAGTGCTAGAGAGAGAATTCTAGAGAGAGAAAGAGAAGTATGTGAAATGAGAGGTGTAAGGTGTGTTTTGAAATGAAGAAATGAGTGAGGTATTTATAGGAGAAGCTAGTTGGCCTTGGTACAAGTATTGAAGCACGAAATACAAGCATCAAAGCAGCATACGGGGCAAGCGGACCAAGGGGGCAAACGACACCTCACAAGCCAACCAACCCCGTATACGGCACCCTAAGGGCCGTATACGGCACTTAAGGTACCGTATACGGTACCTAGTGCCAGGGGGGGTTGGTGCTTGGTTTGGCCTCCGCTTGTTTCTTGGTTGCTTGGTTCATCCGTATCTTCTTCGTTTGGGCTCCGATTTGCTTGATTCTTGCGCCGTTGGCTTCGTTTTTCCGTTACGCTTCTAATGACACTAAGTTTGCCAAATTTGGAAGTGTTTGACTTTTGCGTGTTCCGGATGACGATCGGCGGGCTTCCAGACTGCACATCTTCTTCGTTCTTCACCCGTTTCTCTTGATTCTTTCACCTCCGATCTTGGATTTTCCTATTGAATCATAAAACATGCATTAAGATCTAATTTGATAGGATAATCAAGAATTTAATATTTAAGGTGATTGTTTTTTGCCTCGGTTTGCGTGCAAAACGAATGTTTTAACTGATTTTTGTAGCAACGCCCGTATTTTAGACTTCCTTGGTGATTTTTGATGGTAAATGATTGTTTTGAAATGTTTTCACCAAAGAATAGTTCAAAAAGTGTGGAAATAAGTACTTAAAAACATGACTTTTTGGGTCACATCAACACTCCTCATCAAAAAATTTCAAAATTTTCAAAATTTTTCAAAAATCAAATGAGCTCGACCACTCGGTTAACTCCTGTTTTTGAGTTTTTATGATTCTAAAGGAAAGCATTTTCAAAATATAAGAATGACATTTCCTAATTATAAGGAAAATAAGGTAAAAATTTCTTGATCAAGAAGTGATAACCTAAGAGGAGCATGGCTAGGCACATACAACCCTATTTGATGTGAGGTATCTTGAGCCTATAAGCATTCATCTTTAATGCTTCATTTTCATTTCATGTGTGTGCCGATGCTTGCATCTCTGAATTAGAACTTGCTCTTGACATACGTTTTGAGACCACATCGGTGTGTACCGTACGCGGTATAGGTGCAATTAGATGACCTTGGCATTCCCTTAGGATTAAACCCAATTTCTTAAACCTTCTTTTCAAGCCCAAAACCCTTTTCCGATACTCATCTTTAGTATCGAATATCCGCCTAGAAAACCTTGTTGAGCCTAAACCTTTGGTTTCAATCAAACCCTCATTTTAAACCCTACTCCCCAAATTAACCAAAACTTATCTTAAGAATTTCCGAGGTTTTGAAAAACACCTTTTAGAAACCCCTTTCCAATACCTTCTTCTTTCGTGATCTCCGAAAAGACAAAAAGATTCTCTTGAAAAATAGAAAGGTACGTAAAATTGGCACCCAAAGAAAAGCAAGAAGGTGCGTAAAATTGTCACCCAGAAAAGACTCGAGAAAAGCAAGATAGAAAGGAAGGATTTCTGAAGGGCCTCAAAACAAAATCCTCAGAAATTCCCTAACAAAGAAGTTCTGAAGAAAAAAAAAAGGAAAGAAAAATAGTTCCACAAAATAAAGTCGAGAAGCTTCGGAAGTATCATCATTCACGATCAAATTTGATAAAGAAGCCTATGGACTACTCGGGTATGAATAAAGTTCTTCAAGATCTTGGTGATTTTTAGACAAGCAACACCCACTCACAACCAAAAATACCACCTTCCATACCCTTTTTACCCTCACCAAAACATTACAACCCTCTGAATGCCTTGGGATAATTAGCCTTGTCCTCACCTAAGTGGTGGAGATCCGATTCTCGACCAAGCCTATGACGATGAGTGCTGCATGACTGGCTTATTGAGCGATTTTGTTTGTTCTAGAATAATAGGAAACCCGATACACTTTGAGTGAATTGAGTGACCACTTTAGTGAGATCGCCTAGTCATGTGTTCTCAAGATCACGAGATTTGGATGTATGCCTAAAGAGAATCCCTTCTTGATTAAGGGAGGATCATCTTACTTTCCCTTATCCTTTGAAACAGCACTCTTATATAAGAAGAGGGTAGCCCGCAGAAGCATTTTAACTCTACCTAAAACCAGATTTTCAAAAATAGAACTTTTTTTTTTAAACGGAGTGTTGCTTGAGGACAAGCAACGTCTAAGTGTGGGATACTTGATGTGACGCAAAAAGTCATGTTTTTACCTACAGTATTCCTCACTCTTTGGACCCATCTTTAGTGAAAACTCTTCATAACAGTGTTTATTTATCAATATTTGCTAAAGTGGTCTAAAAACGGATGTTGTGATAAAAACCACTGAAAACACCTAAAAACGTGCTAAAAACAGCATTTAAGAAATAACTCAATTCCACAAAACCTATTTACCTATCAAGACACATCCCCTAACTTTGAACATCTGTTATATAGGTAAAAACGATTCCAAGGAATCAATAATCGAGCAAAACGGCCAAAGGACGGAGAAGACACAACACTATCAGAACGATTAAAGACATTTCATCAACGCTTGAGCTACACACATCCAATTTTCATGAAATTGGTATCATTAGAAGCGTAACGGAAATACGAATCCAAAGGCAGAAGAATCAGGTCAAACGGACATCGGATGAAGAAGTTACGGGCATTTTAAGCAACGAACGGGAACTGAATACGGCCCTGGAGGCCGTATACGGCCCATTGCCTACCGTATACGGCCCTTCAGGCACCGTATACGGCCCCCTACATACCGTATACGACCCCCTGAAGGCCGTATACGGCCCTCTAACCCCCATTTGGTTGCTGTTTTGTGCTTTGCATGTTTGTACGTGATACTTTGGAGGTTGTATGGCTGATTTGGGACTTTGCCTATAAATAGTGGCCTCATTCTTCAACTTCAACACACCTCTCTTCATTCTCTCATTTCTCTCTTCTCACTTTCTCTCTCACACACATCTTTCTTTCTCTAGTTTCTCTCTCTACAAGTTTCTCTCTCTGGAAAGAGAACTAGAAGGAAAGCTAGTAGGTTAGCTTAGCTTAGTATGGAGATTCTCCAAGGCTTTGTATTCACGAAGATCTGTCTGTAATAAACCTTTATTCAGGTTCTATATATTTATCTCTTACTTTCTTTATTTAATCATGTGTTGTTTACATCATGCTTATGTAAGATTGCACGCTAGAGATGATATGCTAGGCTAGATCTATCTGGGTTTGCTATGATAGGAGTTATGTTAAAGTAGTTAACATCTTTATGCCATGCTGTTACTCTGCCTGTGTAGTTTTAAACTGTATGTGAACTTATGAACTGAACCTCAAATGTTTATCTATCCAACTTATGCTGTGGTTAGAAGCTTCCTGCTAGAACTTGGCCAATTCCTAGTGGTACGTTGTCTACCTATTCTATGCCTGATGATCAATGAACTCGACATGGTTGTGTTCTCTTGATTGAAATAAATCCTACCCAGAGACACGGAGCATAGGACTAGAGATAGATTAGGTTCATGTTTATTTGTTAAATATCTTTGAGAGAACTTTTGGGATATTTATGATTTAATCATCATTTATCTGAAATGATTAGGGTTAATGGAATCTATTATGAATCACCCTATTGCATGTTCTTGTTTGATTGTTGCTTTAGGATTGATGCATGCTAGAATTTCCCTCCTGATCTGTATCTGTGACTGAATGATTAAGTTTTCGTATATGGAATAGAACTTTACACAGTAGATTAACATGCATGGAATAGTTGTGATGATTTATATGTTAATGTTGACAATTCAACTGGCCGCTAGACCAGCTATCCCAACCGGTTCCACGGGATTAATTCCTGTTCATGTTATTGTTCAATCAACAATTCATACCACGATGCAGACGTCTCTGATGACTGTGACTGGGGACCTGGATTCGAGGATAGCTGTCGGTTGGATTGGTCTGTACATTTGGGAGAACTTCCGGTGTACCTGACACTTTATAACTGCTATCTATGTGACATGTTATATATCTGATTGCGGATACCTCTACGTTAGGTATATAATAGGCTCGTAGTTATAGCTCATTAGGATATAGGGAATTCAGGGGAACCTTAATTGCCTGCAACGGAAAAACCGTTAAACGCCCTAATACTCGGTATAGTGCTGGAAACACCAGTTGGTGGAGTACAAACGTACGAAAGCCGCGGAACGGTCGTAGGTATAATACTTTGCAGTAGTTAAGATAGTTCCCCGGATTAGTCATCACACCTAGTGGTCCTACCTCCTTAACTACTTATAAATAACATACACTGATATCATAGTAAACACTTGTGTTATTCATTGCTGCTCGAGTCTCCGTACAAAGCACCCATTTACCTTTCCTTAGTTTTTAATTAGATTAGTTATAAAACCAAAATCCTATCCAACCTATTATTAAACCCTAGCTAAATTACAAAAAGATAGTTAACCTTCCTAAAATCCCATGCCTGTTGTAGTTTGAAGAACGACACCTGAGTCATACATACCACTTGCTGCCCTTTTAGACCTGTTAGTAGTATCAAAACTTAGGATACCCCTGCTCTACAAATTTAAAACTACCCACTGCCGCGCAGTCTCGGTTGGCCGGCACAACGACCGGTGTGAAAACCCCGAACCGACCGCTGGGGCTGCCGACAACAATCCTTACCCTGATCACAGTTTTTCTCCAAGACAAATATAGCATCATGCCCAATATTGTGACAACCGTCACCAAACCGTTATCGTACTTCAAACCGTAGAAACTCATTTTTGTGAAACTACTTATTTTTGAGATTTATTTACATCAAAGTCTTCGTTTTTGAAAAACGAATCCAATGCAAAAAGAATCAACTCAATCCGACGTGTAACAAAGAAGTTATGAAGCAAAACGTAAACGAAATTTGGGCTGAAATCTGAGCACAAATCGCGACGCGATTTGGACCATTTAGCGATGCGATTTGCACCTATTCGCGACGCGATTTGGGATATTTCGCGACGCGATTCTGTCTGACGAGTATAAATTCGATTTTTAACCCCAAAAACGTATTTGTAAACCCTAAACTCGTATTTCTGCGACTAGAGGCCATTCTAACTTCGTATTGTCGAATTTCAAACCCTAAGAACTCAAATAATCAACTCCTAAATCATTTTATTGATCGTTTGCTCGTGCGTTTCGGTGAGAATCATGTTCTATCTTTCGTTTTTCTTCGTGTTATTAATACATGGTGTATGAATCCTCATGCCATGTTATTCATTTACAGATTATAAGGGATATCGTCGTTCGGATTCTCGTTTGTTGGTATAATTTCTATCCGAATCATTCATTTATTCATATTTCGATTATTCGTTCATTGTCGGTTATTTTCGGATCATTTTCCATTGTATTCCGGGTTATGATATTGTTACGATGTTAATAAAATCAGTATACAAGTTGATAGAATTGAGGTTTTGATTATGTTGCGGTATTGGATAAATTATATTAGCGATAAGGGTTGGTTTATTGAAAACCCTAATCTGTCCAGATTTATGTTTCGGATTAGGAGGCTTGAAACTTGGTCATATTATGATGATTTTTGATGAAACATGAGTCTAAACATAAGTACTTTGAGTCTTCTTTCAAATGGTGTCAGTTTCATGGTTAAATGTGTAGTATAATTTAGTCAAAACAATTTTACAAGATTGTATGTCATTTCTGAGTTATTCGGTTCCAGATTTTGGTTAAGTTGTCGATTTTTGAAACGTGACTTAAACTAAGAATTAGGTCTTGGAATTTTTACTTAGGTGTTTTTAAAGTGTTAAGTATTTTCTGTGAAAATATGATAATCGTTTGAAATGTCTAAGTATTTTAAATAAATTAAAACTTTTGTGAAGTCAGAAAGAGTTGACGGTTTAGAGCAGTTCACTTTGATGAATTTTTAAAAATAGTAAATCAATGTAATTGAATCTGGAAAAATTGCTGAGTCTTCTAAACACATTATAATGTCGTTGGTAATAGTTATAGAGTCAAATGATTTAAATAAGTATTATTTAAAAATTTTGTAAAGTGGAGCCAAACTTTCGGTCAGAATCTGAGTTTTTCATTTGGGATAGTTTTTGTGATAATACGTTAGTAGAATTGTGAGAAAATGTAATAGAAGTGTTTTGGGCGTGGAATACAATGGAATGACCTAGTTATGCCGATGTTGTAACCCATACGCATTATGATATTGTAGATTGGCAAGCTGATTAGTGGTTATACTTAAGGGACGATACTTACATCATTTCTTGAGGTGAGTTTTGCGGCTCCATTTTCTTTACTTATTTTCCGTTGGGGGAAAAGAATGCTCAAAATGATTTTGAACTGTTTTCTTATGCTGTGTAAACTATCTAATTTTCTGATTTGGACATTATGATTGAATAAGTGACATTCTGATTGTTGTGGACTGATTGCGGATTGTTGTGGACTGATTGCTGATTGTTCGGATGAGTCTTGTGTCTTCGGGACCCTGACAACACTCCATATTTCTTACTAATACATATATGATTATTGATAGTACTATCGGACGACGGTCCCACTCTTGTGATAGATACGTTATCCTTGAGTGAATATTATCCAGAAACGGAACGGATTGCTGATGGTGGATGAGTTGGTTATCTTATGTGCTTATTTCATATCATATGTCCTACTTACTAAATTAACACAGCAAAACTGTATTCTTTGTGTATGTGTCTTACTAAACCTACTTAACTCACCAACATTCGTATTGACGTTTTCGAGCATATCTTTTCAGGTAATTCGAGTGGACTTAAAGCAGTGGACAAGAGAACTTAGTGGACCTTTAGGGTTGTATTAAGAGTTATTCAAGACTTGTGTTACATCATTAAGGTTGTTTGTGAAGGCTTGTTTTGCCTTAACATTGCATAGTACGTTTATTTGTAAGCTTTTGAATTCATTCTTGAAATGTATGCACGACATGAACCGTTATTCATGTTATTGGCATCATGACACATTGGATATTGTATTTCATATAGAATTCTTTATAATGATGTGTTATGATTCTATCACCGTTATACCCAGTTGTTTCCGCTTTAGACGGGGTGTGACAGATTGGTATCAGAGCCATTGTTTATAGAGATCTAGGTGGATTGGCCTAGACTATAAATAAGGAACCCACATATAGAACATGAGTTAGTAAGTTATGTATGCATACAATTCCGTGAAGCTAGTTGTAGCTAGTGTCGATCATTCATCTTAATCGTTTCAAATAAGGACGTTGTAAGCGTTTCTTCATCATCTTACGACTCTTTATGTGGATCGTCTACATGTTGCTTAGGATTCCATAACTATCTGATTTCTTTCCGTAAATACAATGCTTATTGTGATACAAGGACTTGGAAGATAAGTATGTGTATGAAAGAATACTTTCACAATTATGGCTGCAGACGTAATTGACAAAGGTGTTCCGATGTATGTGTGCTTATCTGACCATATTTGCGTGTCTCATGTGCTATCTTCGTGTCGTATGGTAATAAAATCCCAATTACATTTTTTACCGAATCATTCTTATGTTTGTGAGTCTTATGCATTTATGCCTAGACAAACTCCAAAGTATTCATTCTATTCTAAACTCATATGAATTCGAAATTATAGCAAACATACTACTAAGATGCATTACCCGTGAGTTTTACTCGTGGGAGAGAAACACTCGGTCGTGGTCATACAAGTGATAGTGGTGATTGAACTGGAGGAATTTGTTGTATTGAAGGCAAGAACTCCAATGTTGTTGCGATCATTGTACGACAGAGGTGGGCCTTAATATTCAAAGTTGTCATGAAAATTAGTATTAGCATATTGAAGCATGGTAGAGCTAACGACACCGAAGGCGAAAATGAAATTAATAATCGAGAATTCAAATGATGGGAGTGGTGGTGGTGCGAAAAATAAATAAATAAATAAAATAAAATGAAAATAATAATATTAATAATAAAATAATAAAATATATAAATAAATAAAATAAATAAAGATACCGTTTAAGGAGAAATATTCTTTCAATAACGAAATGAAGAAGTTAGTGAACAAGTTTTGAAATTTCTCTACGAAGAGAGTTAAGCATGCAACATATATCTGACAATTTCATGAGTTGGCAAGATTAGACCTCATCACGTGGCACTCGAAACTAAGAAAATTGAGAAGTACACCAACAGCTTTGTTCTGGAAACTCACGGGATGGTAGAAGTGACTGAGCCTCCTACCATCCAAGGCGCAATACTGATGGGTGGATTGTTAATCAATGATATCAATAAGGCAGAGAATGTAGAAACAATACCAAGAATGAGAGGGTATTCAAAAGACTGGTAGATACTAACACATGAAGAGAGGGTTACACTGGTTCACATACCTTGTGTGTAATGTGTAACTGCTATCATCACACATCTGCATCATGTTGTGTTTATTCAAACTGCAACTTAAGAAGTCATTTTACAATTAAATGTTGGATGACAGCTCGTCAAGTGGCACCAATCAACATAGTAGGAAACTCGATGGCTTGTTTTGAGTGGGAGACTTTGAAATAATTTTATTAATAAGTGCGTATAGAGACTAAAAGACGTTACATAAGGGTATACTCTAGTGCTAGAAGATTTCTCTTTTAGCATTGACTTGTTACCCTTCGGACTTGGAAGTTTTGGTGTAGTTGTGGGGATGGATTAGTTGACGAAATTTAGGTAGAAATTGTATGTTTGAGAAAGTATTTCGTATACCACTTAAGTGGTGATGTAATACCTGAGATTTTCATAGAACACTTCAAAGACGAAAAGAAACAACTCAAGAGTGTAAAGGCTAATAAGTTAAAATTTCAATATATTCTGTTATCGACGATTTCCTCGAGGTCTTCCCGAAAGACTTAGAAGGACTATATCCCTCGCGACTCGTAAAAATTTGTATCGATCTTATTCTTGGAGCAACCCCAGTTGCAAAAGCTCCAAATTGCTTAACACTATTTGAATGCAAGAGTTATTTAATTCTCTTTAAGATGCTCCAAGACAAGGTGATATCGCGTAAAAAGGCACGTTTTTACTACCAATATCTCTCTCATTCTGGAACGATTCTTGGCATATTAATTCAAAAACATTACAAATCAGTAACATTATGCCAAGATGGTTAAAACAAGGTTGCACGAGAAAAATCAAGCAAAACGGATGTAAAACGAAGATTCCACACACGTTTGAAGATTCAAGGCATAAAAACGAGATTTCAAGACTAAAGAGCCCTCCACCAACATCCACTATTTTCTAGATTTTCGTTTTCAAAATTCGAATCCAACAGAAGAAGAATCAACCAAAACGGGTAAAGAATGAAGATTTCGCGCCCGCCGGAAGATCCAAATGATCCGAACGCAATATCTAGAGCTAGGGACCTCATCTCAGGGCCTATCCTATGTCAAAATCTTCGTTTTTGAATTACGAATCCAACAAAAAAAGAATCAACTCAAACGGACGTATAACGAAGAAAACACGCACGAATCAAGAAACGAAGCAACAAACAACGCAACGGGGCGGGGGTGGGCCCACCACCGCCGGCCACCAGGCAGCCGCCGCCGGCTGGACCCCCACCGCCGCCGGCCACCTGTGTCCCACCCCGGTTTCCATTTTTGGTAACTTTTGGTACCTGGTGCGCCTACTTTTCGGGTTGTACGGTACCCGGTGCGCCTACTTTTCGTGTTGTACACATCATTTTTGGAAAGCTTTCTAACATGCACCTCATGGTGCTAATGTGAGCCAAAGCTCACCTATAAATAGGTTGCTTAGGTTCATTTGTAACACACAAAAATATGCACACTTTCTAGCATATTTCACTCTTTCTTTCTCACTAGATAATCTTTCGTAGTCTTTTAGTCTTTCTCATTCTAGGGATATTGTAACTAGTCCACGGACTAACGTAGAAGCTAGGGCGAACGCTAGAGATTCGGAGATCAATCTTTGTACGTGTGAAAGAGTTTGTCAATTATAATAATACGCTGCTACGCATTTAATTCCTGGTGATATCTAAACTTTTATTATACTTGTCTCATTTCATATTTTGAATATGTATTATTGCCTGGTATGTGATTTATTTGTTGCCATGAATTGCGAGTAGTTTATTATTGTGATTGCTGATGATGTAGATAATTATAAGTAAGGATATCATTACACAATCAATGCACGATAATCGTAAAATGATATAACGGCCCCTATTCAACTGTTTATTCGGTATAGTGCTGGAAATGCTTCATGCAAAGTACAAACGTACGGAAGCCGATAAACGACCGAAGGTAGTTATATCATTGGAATCAGCTCTGGTTCAAAAGTTGGAACTCCGAAAGGATAATACAACTACACAACTAACTGGTGTATCCTACGAGAATCAATGCATTATAAAATAATGTTCGTGAAACACGTTCAGATAAAATAGGAGATAATAATCTTTGTACCTTTAGGACTTTATGAATTTAAGTTTAATTTATGGAGCACCCTTTCCAGTTATCCACGTGACTGCAACCTAGTAATTAGGACCTGATCAACCTTAATTATGGTAAGTAGTTATCTGTGCCCATGACATGCAATAAGTAAGACACAATGAAATCACTCGTTGTATATATTAGGTTTACATTCCCGCACTGCTTTACATTTAATTAGTTAGAGTGTCATTTTCACTGTCAATTACTCTTGACCGCGTGTTGGATATAAGAAGCAGTGGAAATCTCATGTAAAGTACACTGTCTATTATTGAAAGGCATGGTCCTCATATGAAACACGTTTTATCAAACTGCGGATAATCTGGAGATGTATAACTGTTTGAAAAGGAGAACTTAAGTCATAAGTCGAAGTAATCAGAACTTAACTAAACAAAGACGAGACTTAGGAATAGAACAAAGTCCTAGTTACCTAGAGTTCATAAAACACTAAGTCTTACATAATCGACGGTCCAAACATACAAAGCTATTAATCTTCGTGCTAATAGAGTAGTAAACTACCTTAGGAGTTAAGAACGGTCGGACCTATGAGACGATACGCAACTGATTCATGCACCTCGGTATAAAACCAAAATAGGTTGTTCATCTTTCAACTAGATGAGTATTGGAAGTTTGCGTATTGCTCCGATCAGAATCACGATAACCTAGTTCCAAGTGACACGCCAATGGGAAACTGAGTTGGTAGGGTTCTAGAGTTTACACCTAGTAGTTTAATTGCCATATTACGTATCAACCCTATTTGTTCTTTCATCCTGAAATGTTAATTATCGAAATCTCAGCAATCACATCTTTATCTTTATCTGCTTTCCTGCATTTTAATTTCCTGCAATTTACTTTTCTGCATTTTAATTATCTGTCTTTAAATCCCAAAACCTACCTACTTTGTGCCATCCTAAATACTTCCCTACAGAAAGTGTCAACTTTAATCGCCCACACGTTTGAATTCATAGAACGATCTTAGGTCGTACTTACCGCTTACTAACCAGAGTAGGTAGTACGTATAATTTAAGCCCCGTAAAATATAAATTTAAAACCCCTGCTGCGCTCGCATCATCATTTGAAAAACAACGACACGGTGCGTGCGCAACAAGTTTTTGGCGCCGCTGCCGGGGAATCTTAAACGTAGATTCAAGCCACCTTAAGTAGTAATATTTAGGAGATCCTTCCGATTGATTCCTTCTTAGAAATTTCTCGAAAGTTACTTTAAGCAATTTTAATTTAATTCGCTGTTAATTTAGTATTAATTAGGATAATATTAGTTTAAACATGACATCTAAAAAACCCACTTCTATTAGTACTTCAAAGGATGAATTATATGCTTCCCTAGAAGAATTCAGGATCCCACATTCCATTCCAAACCATTTCCTGGACTTTGATGTCACTGATCAGCTACCTGACCTGGCATCATCTCCAGAATATCACTCTCCAACTTTGCAAATGTCTAAAGTGTCAAAATCTATCCACTTCGATTATCTTCCCGAAGAAAATCATGAAGTAAAACCTCCAAAAACATGTGACCTAATTACCCTCATTCCTGAGACATCGGTATATGCCCAAACCATGTCCGATTCTCACAATGACGGTATCTTTCCATTCTCTTCATATGAACCTAAATATACCATATACCGAGTGGTGGATAAGGTTCCATCCGTCGAAACAGAACAACCTTGTTTTAAAGAACGCCACCTCGGTGCTTCTTTCGATCCTTCCCGAAGGGCAGACGTCTATAAAGCATTCGTCATACAATTGACTATTGCCAATCTCCCGTTTTCCTTCAACCAATGAGAAACGATTGCTGGATTAGAAAAACAAGTAAACCTTCTTCTTCGCCTGTCAAATCAAGAATGCAAAGGCCACTCCACAAATTTTGAGGACCAAGAACTGAAGTTTGTAGAAGACCTAGATCTTCTCTTCGAATCATTTGCCGACATGGATTACCTTCCTATATCTATGATATTAATAAATCACGATGTCGCCACAATGATTAACAAACTTGAGTTCTGGATAGAACAAAACCCGATGATTCCTATCAAATTTCTTGGCAAAATTCCATTCTTTGTTGACCCCGCTTCTTACCTAATCTCAAAATTGGGAGAAGTTTTCCCTAATTCCACAAAGGAAAGAATCGACACAAGCTTCTCTGAAAAAAGAAAAGACCTTCACGTCAAGCTTGTTCAAATCTTCACCTTCACCAAATACCCCTTCACTTCCACTCAAAAAGCCAGAATCAGTGAACTCGGTAAGCTAGTTAAACTTACAACCGGAAAACCTGATTCGCCAGAGGAGAATGCGTTTATGGAAGCTGTGAATAAACTTACTCACAATCTGAACTACAAAAACAAAGGAGAACGCGACGGTCTATCAAATCCCAAGAAGATACGGAAAACGTACAATAAGTAAATTGATGATCTCGTCAATTTAGGGTATGAGGAACGAGAAATCCTAACGGGTCTAGAGGATCGTCATTTTCTAGTTTACAATGTCATCTGGGAGCTATCAAAATGTTTTGTACCGAAAAATGTTCAATTAAGGGAGCAAATCTCGACCCTTTCCCTATGGAGGGATCGGAACGAATCTTAAAACAATTCCTTCCGAAAACGGTCAAGGCTCGCGACTTTAAATGAGCGTATTTTAATACATATATATATAATAAATTTTTGAAAGTTTCCCTTAACAGAAAACGTTTTTGAATTATTGTCTGAAGACACGCACGTCTAAAAGAAAGTACACCTTTTAAAGTATTTTGCCTAAATAGTTGTACATTCTATAGACCCGCGTCAGACAAAGATTTTTAAAACACCAAAAATAGCGCGAGTTTAATGTTTAAAGTTGATTTTGATTGTTCCGCACAAATTTGCGCGTTTCTTAAAATATTTATAACGTAACCAGAAACTAACAAGTAACTAGTTACAAGTAATACATTTAAGATTCATCACCATTATTAGTGGACATTGGAAATTAATTTGAGACATTAATACTTAACATTCAATTCACCTTAGGGACCATATGAGTACCATAGTACTTAGGGTGAGTACATGTACCCTAAAGGACCACTATGAACCTCCTTAACTTCCCATGATTCAAATCATCCAACAAACTTCATCTTCCACCCCTTTCCTCTCCAAAACCGGCCACCATGAATCCTCCATGAGATCTCCATCAAAACTCCATCAAATTACATAATCTCTTGTCCTTTCGAGTTCCTTGTTGCATATACTTCGTGGTTGTACTTTCGTTTTTTCATTTCATTCACTAAAAGCAAGGTATAATCACAAAACCCACTTAAAATTTGAAAGAACTTATTTCTTGTAGTTAGCTAAGCTAGTAACTAGGAAATAGAGTTTTTCTTGATTAAATGCTTAGGTACTACATGATCCTACCACTTACCCATGCGAATTCCCATATTTGTGATTTTTTCAATAAAAATAACTTTGATCATTTGATTTAGTCTAGAACTTTGCTTGATCAAGTGTTAGTATGCTAAGTATCTGGGTAATTATGGTGTTTTGCATAATCCCTCTATGTTAGTTGCCCTATGTGTACAAGTTAGGTTTAGCAATTTCGACTTTTGAAAGTCAACAAAAAGTTGACTAGCTTACATGAAAAATATGATAAGTTGAAAATTGCATGATCATGTTGTACTTGTTTTGACTAGTCAAATTAGGCAATAACTAGACAATCATCACTTTTGAATAAGAAGTCTTGGACCACACCAAATACATGGGCATGATAACTTCTTTTATGCATAACTTAGTTTGCTTATCAAATAGGAAATGCTTAAAATGACTTAGAATATGCATGCATGAATAGGTTAAAATTATGGCATGCGGACATTTGAAAATATCATTTGAAGAAAGCTTTGACCTAAAAGTCAACTTGAAGTATTGAATTTTTTTAAACAAACTATTTTATTCAAAAACCTTACTTCAACTTGTACTTCCAAAGTCAAAACTTACCAATAATGATGTTAACATTACTTGTGAATTCCTGTCATTTCAAACTTGGTTTGCACCAAACTTTGTAAGTGACAAATACTTCACAATAAGACGATTGCCATTCCATGACTATACTTTTCTAAGTGATGATATTACCTTGACAAATGAGTGACTGTTTGTTGCATGGGAGCATTATATGTTCAATGAAGTCTTTAGATTGTCTAGAAATTAAAGCCCTCACTTTGAAATTCTTCGGAGCGTGCTTTAAATTTCTCTTTCTCAAAGAATCCATTACTTTAAATGTTCTCAGGTACAATGGCACGAAAGAGGAAATTAAACCCAGCACGACCCCTTTCAGGATCTTTAGCCTACATGAGTGCCACGCCAGCCTATGACAAAATGGCACGTATATGGAGAGACAAGAAGTTCGGGCGTCTCAGGCACATTGACTGGAATGTCATGCAAGCCTTAGGATTTAAGGAACAACTCGAAAGCATACTTAGCTACACAGTGAATGGGCAGAAGTTTGAGTCCTTCAAGAGATTATTTAGCATCGATGAGCCAATATATGTGGAGATGGTTACGGAGTTTATGACCACCTTCAGATTTCAGCAGAGAGAGAAAATTGAAGATTGTTCAATCTCGTTCCAGTACCTGGGCAACCCGCATACCTTATCACTTGCCCAGTTCTCGCTCCATCTAGACTTATACACATCAGAGGAGATACAATCACCTCTGTTCACCACCGGAGCCACCTCTGCTTCTGTCACCACCACTTGCGCTGAGGCATGGAGTCAATGGTCGCCTACACCATATTTCTCGGGTATTAAGGCAACCCGACTCAAGGATCCAGTCCTTCAGATTCTCCACAAGCTTATAGCTTGTTCACTTGATGGGAAACATACTACCAGCGGACGAGTTTCTGGATTTGATGTCGCACTCATGGCAAGCATTATCGAAAGGAGAAATATACAGGTTGCTTATCTAGTAGCTCAGAGACTTCTACAAGAAAAGGATTTTGGCAAGAAAAGATCATATTTGGGCGCAGTAATTACCCGACTGATCCGAAATATGGGATTACTTCGGACATCCGATGTTGAGAGATTTAAATCATGGTGGAGCTCTAAGCCACTCGACTACCAGTTTCTTAGGAGTATGGAAATACTCCGTGTCACGAGAGATGGTGCTGTTTACATCAAAGCACGGGCAGCAGATCCTGGCAGTGTTGACACGTTGGTACCTGACCTAGTTCTGCCAAAAGAAATAAAGAAGAGGAAACGCCACCAAGGATCTAGTGAATCAGATACAGATGAGGATGACAGTGATGACGAAGATGATGATGAAGATGATGACATCCCACCACCACGAGTGGAGCCACCACGTACTAGGGCAAGACCTTCTACTCCTGACCCAAGACCGCAAGGGCCTACATACATCTACCACTACGGAGCACCTCCAGGCCCAGATTACTGGTATTGGTCTATGCAGATGCAAACTAGGATCTATGCAGCATTGAGACAGCAGGCAGCTGGCATGCCCATGACTCCACTACCACACTTACCATGTGGAATGGGCCGAGCACCACCGCACTTATATCCAACTGCAGTTCCTGTTCCCACACCTCGACCACCACCCGGTCGTGAGCATGTCATACCACCTAGGATCATCATTCCTAGACCTCAGCCACCTCCAGTGCATATCCCAGTCACCAGACAGACTATCTGTTGGGTCATTTAGAGCACACACGTCAAGAGGCAGTAGGGCATCCAGAGTATCTGCACGGACTGTCACAGTTCAGAGTCCCAGGACCCACAGACACACCACTGCTTCAGCTTCTGTACCTATACCTGTGCAGGTTTCCTCTCATAGGCAGACAGACCTCTTCCAGGACAACGCACACCAAGGGTCAGCCATGTTCCCGTTCGGTAGCTTCGAGATACCATCCGGACCACTTATCGATCAGCTAGTAGACCAAGGAGCTTTTACCATCGGCATGCCAGACGAAGGAGCTAACCATGATGCATCAAACGAAGGCACCAATGATCAGTATGATGACTCCTCATCAGACGAGACTTCTCCTGGACCTACCACATCTACAGTAGCAGTATGATCATGAGCAGAGCAATGGGTTGCTCCTCTTTCTGACTTCTTTCTACTTTCTACCAAAACTCTATTTTTTTATTGTCTGTATTGATGTACGATTGATGCTTCGACATCACATCTATCTATTTACTATTTTATTATGCTTTCACTTTACTTTTCTTATTAGCAGCTATTATTTAAATGATTGAGTGGATTGTTTGTTGAACCAAACGACTATTTATCGGAGACCAAATCAAAGGAAGCAACGGACCCCACAATGAAGAACACTGAGAGACGTAAGCTACAAGTCGCGGACCAGCAAACTTCTAATACACAGCAAACAACGCGCACAGCAAAAGCGGTACACCGTTCCAAAAACCCTTATCCGTTAAAGCTTTGATTATCTCACCCAATGTTCCAACACTAAGTGTGGGATACCTCATACCACATAACACTTGTGAAACAATCCAAAGATAAGTAGAATCTCTAAGTGTGGGATACTTCGTTAAGAGGTGCTCAACAAATAGATTCGAACATTAGGGACAATGTTCCTCTAAGTGTGGGATATTCGGTCTACAACCGCAAGTTTTACCTCTTGTCCGTAAGCCAAACAATATTTTCATCAAAAGGCTAAAAATGGAAAAAAATTTCAAATTTTTCGGATTCAAAAACATCGTTTTCTGGAAATCCTATCTTTCAAAACTATGAACTATAGCTAGAAACGAGTTTTAACAAAGAAATGAAACTGTTTTAGATTAAGATACGGACGAAAAAGGCAACACATGGCTAGGCACATACTGACCAAAACATTCGATTCGTGAGGATTGAGCCCATAATTAGCATTCATCTTTAATGCTTCATTTTTCATTTCATGTGTGTGTGCCGATGTATGCATTTGAATTAGAACTTGCTCTTGTAATACATTTCGAGATCACATCAATGAGTGCCACACGTGGCATAGGTACAACCTATCTTGATAGCTTCCAAGGAATCCAAAACACCTTCCCACCATCAAACATCCACCCACTCAACACCCACTCTTCACACCTATAAAAGATCTCCTGTCATTTATCTCGAACCTCAAAAGTCTCACAAACCTTCGGAGACACTCCCAAATTCCCAAAACCTTTGCAAAGAAAAGCCAACATAACTCAAGATCATTAGAAACCTTCCAGGCCGCAAAGTACATTATCAAGATTGGCGAAGTAGAAGAAAAGAAATCAAACCAATCACGCCGACACAACCATGAAAAGGGCCAAGAAAAAGGAAGAATCCAAAGAAGGAAGGCTATGTAGTCCTTCCAAAAACCTAAGGAATTTCAAAGAAAAGCTTCAAGAAAATACAAGGAAAAACCATCACACCCCTCACCACTTACATTCTTAAAACCAAAAACCCGATTCCTTCCAAGTTATCTCGACAGGTTAGTATCATCCTCAGTGATGGAGATTTGATTCTCGATCAAGCCTATGACGAGAATGCTGCATGACTGGCTATCCGAGTGATTGACACTAGTAAGTAGGAAACCCTAAACACTTTGAGTGATCTGAGTGACCCACTTGTGAGGATTGCCTAGTCATGATCATCATATAAGTTGCCCGAAGAAGGTATCAAAATTCTATAAACTCTTAGTTTTCAGTAAAAACTCTTTCATAACCATAATTTATATTTTCTGAAAATAGTGTTTTCTAACAATTGATGCGATTAGAATCCTTCCAGGAGTTTTTATGAATGAGTTTGCTTGAGGACAAGCAAAGTTCTAAGTGTGGGATACTTGATATCGCGTAAAAAGTCACGTTTTTACTACCGATATCTCTCTCATTCTGGAACGATTCTTGGCATATTAATTCAAAAACATTACAAATCAGTAACATTATGCCAAGATGGTTAAAACAAGGTTGCACGAGAAAAATCAAGCAAAACGGATGTAAAACGAAGATTCCACACACGTTTGAAGATTCAAGGCATAAAAACGAGATTTCAAGACTAAAGAGCCCTCCACCAACATCCACTATTTTCTAGATGTTCGTTTTAAAAATTCGAATCCAACAGAAGAAGAATCAACCAAAACGGGTAAAGAATGAAGATTTTGCGCCCGCCGGAAGATC
The DNA here is from genome assembly GCA_949592205.1 of Helichrysum umbraculigerum. NCBI lineage: Eukaryota > Viridiplantae > Streptophyta > Magnoliopsida > Asterales > Asteraceae > Helichrysum > Helichrysum umbraculigerum. The sequence goes on from CATIUR010000001.1 coordinate 38,761,894, forward strand.
CAAATGATCCGAACACAATATCTGGAGCTAGGGACCTCATCTCAGGGCCTATCCTATGTCAAAATCTTCGTTTTTTAATTACGAATCCAACAAAAAAAGAATCAACTCAAACGGGCGTATAACGAAGAAAACACGCACGAATCAAGAAACGAAGCAACAAACAACGCAACGGGGTGGGGTGGGCCCACCGCCGCCGGCCACCAGCCAGCCGCCTCCGGCTGGACCCCCACCACTGCCGGCCACCTGTGTCCCGCGCCGGTTTCCGTTTTTGGTAACTTTTGGTACCTGGTGCGCCTACTTTTCGTGTTGTACGGTACCCGGTGCACCTACTTTTCGTGTTGTACACATCATTTTTCGAAAGCTTTCTAACATGCACCTCATGGTGCTAATGTGAGCCAAAGCTCACCTATAAATAGGTTGCTTAGGTTCATTTGTAACACACAAAAATATGCACACTTTCTAGCATATTTCACTCTTTCTTTCTCACTAGATAATCTTTCGTAGTCTTTTAGTCTTTCTCATTCTAGGGATATTGTAACTAGTCCACGGACTAACGTAGAAGCTAGGGCGAACGCTAGAGATTCGGAGATCAATCTTTGTACGTGTGAAAGAGTTTGTCAATTATAATAATACGCTGCTACGCATTTAATTCCTGGTGATATCTAAACTTTTATTATACTTGTCTCATTTCATATTTTGAATATGTATTATTGCCTGGTATGTGATTTATTTGTTGCCATGAATTGCGAGTAGTTTATTATTGTGATTGCTGATGATGTAGATAATTATAAGTAAGGATATCATTACACAATCAATGCACGATAATCGTAAAATGATATAACTGCCCCTATTCAACTGTTTATTCGGTATAGTGCAGGAAATGCTTCATGCAAAGTACAAACGTACGGAAGCCGATAAACGACCGAAGGTAGTTATATCATTGGAATCAGCTCTGGTTCAAAAGTTGGAACTCCGAAAGGATAATACAACTACACAACTAACTGGTGTATCCTACGAGAATCAATGCATTATAAAATAATGTTCGTGAAACACGTTCAAATAAAATAGGAGATAATAATCTTTGTACCTTTAGGACTTTATGAATTTAAGTTTAATTTATGGAGCACCCTTTCCAGTTATCCACGTGACTGCAACCTAGTAATTAGGACCTGATCAACCTTAATTATGGTAAGTAGTTATCTGTGCCCATGACATGCAATAAGTAAGACACAATGAAATCACTCGTTGTATATATTAGGTTTACATTCCCGCACTGCTTTACATTTAATTAGTTAGAGTGTCATTTTCACTGTCAATTACTCTTGACCGCGTGTTGGATATAAGAAGCAGTGGAAATCTCATGTAAAGTACACTGTCTATTATTGAAAGGCATGGTCCTCATATGAAACACGTTTTATCAAACTGCGGATAATCTGGAGATGTATAACTATTTGAAAAGGAGAACTTAAGTCATAAGTCGAAGTAATCAGAACTTAACTAAACAAAGATGAGACTTAGGAATAGAACAAAGTCCTAGTTACCTAGAGTTCATAAAACACTAAGTCTTACATAATCGGCGGTCCAAACATACAAAGCTATTAATCTTCGTGCTAATAGAGTAGTAAACTACCTTAGGAGTTAAGAACGGTCGGACCTATGAGACGATACGCTACTGATTCATGCACCTCGGTATAAAACCAAAATAGGTTGTTCATCTTTCAACTAGATGTGTATTGGAAGTTTGCGTATTGCTCCGATCAGAATCACGATAACCTAGTTTCAAGTGACACGCCAATGGGAAACTGAGTTGGTAGGGTTCTAGAGTTTACACCTAGTAGTTTAATTGCCATATTACGTATCAACCCTATTTGTTCTGTCATCCTGAAATGTTAATTATCGAAATCTCAGCAATCACATCTTTATCTTTATATGCTTTCCTACATTTTAATTTCCTGCAATTTACTTTTCTGCATTTTAATTATCTGTCTTTAAATCCCAAAACCTACCTACTTTGTGCCATCCTAAATACTTCCCTACTGAAAGTGTCAACTTTAATCGCCCACACGTTTGGATTCATAGAACAATCTTAGGTCGTACTTACCGCTTACTAACCAGAGTAGGTAGTACGTATAATTTAAGCCCCGCAAAATATAAATTTAAAACCCCTGCTGCGCTCGCATCATCATTTGAAAAACAACGACACGGTGCGTGCGCAACACAAGGGTTTTATTTGCCCTAGTCTTTTTCCGTTGGAAGCACCTAGTTTGTTTGTCAAAAAGAAAGATGGTTGTTTTCAATTGTGCATTGATTATCGTGAACCTAACAAATTTTCGGTCAAGAATTGCTGTCCTCTTTCAAGGATGGTTGATTTGTTTGATCAGCTTCAAGGTGTCAGTGGTTTTAAAAAATCAATCTTCATTCTGGTTACCATCATCTGAGGGTACCTGAATCAGATATACCTAAGATTACGTTTAGTACTCGTTACGAACATTTCGAATTTCTCGTTATGTCTTTCGATCTTACTAATGCGACTATAGCATTCCTATATTTAACGAACGCGTATGTAAGCCGCATCTCGATGAATTTATCATACTTTTTCATTTGCGACATTCTAATTTATTCTAAAACTAAGAAGGAGCATGAAGTTCCTTCAGGACTAATCCTGGAGTTTCTGTTGAAAGAAAAGGTCTATGCAATATATTCAGAGTTTGAAATTTGACTACAAGAGGTTTGTTTTGCTTGGGCACGTTGTGAACAAGGAAGTTATTCTGGTGAATTTTAGCAAAATAGAAGCTGTAAAGGGATGGAAGGTCCCACAGCTATCGTGAAGGTTCGTAAAGCATTTGGGATTCATAGGTTATTATTGGCATCTTATCGAGAGTCTTTCCAAGGATCGCTCTACTACTCACATATATATAAGAAGTTTGTTTAGGGTAGGAACTAAGAAGAATCTTTTCAAACATTGAAGGATGCCTTGTGTAATGCATTAATCCGGACTATTCACGATGGATCAGAGGATTTCGTTGTGTATTGGGATGCATCAAAACCGAGGTTTAAGTTGTGTTTTAATTAAATGGGAAATGTAATCGTATTCGTCTCTCGACAACTCAAGATACATAAGCATTACTATATTACCCACGATTTGGAACTTGGAGCGGTAGCATTCGTACATATGTGTTGAAGACACTATTTTTATGAAATGAAGAACGTTATTCATACCTATCATAAGAGCTTTTAACACCCCTATGTTCAAAAGAAGTTGAATACGAGGCAAATGAGGAAGCTCGAATTATTTAGTGGTTACAATTGTGAAATTTGATTCTATTCGGGGAAGACGGATGTGTTGCAGATGTTTTGAGTAGGAAGGAAAGAGTAAGCCAAGGTGAGTGCAAGTCAAAGTTTGACGATACACTCTGGCATTAAGGATAAGGTGTTCAAAATTCAAGATGAAGCATTAAGGATACTTATAAACAAAACAAAAGTTGCGCGGGTTAGACAAACATTTGGAACAAAAAGTGGACAAGATGTTACATCATGGAAAAGATTATGGATTCCTTTGCTAGTGGTCTATGGACACTGGTAATGGACAGAGTACATAAGTCAAAATATTTCATACATCGGGAGTTAGTAAGAGGTAGCATGATATCATGAATTTGTATTGGTGTCTCGGAATGAAGAAGGACATCATTAACTACATTAGTCAATATGTCAATGCATGATCTGTTTGAAGTTCAAGGCTGAATACCAGAGACTCTCACATCTATTACAGTAACTGGATTTGTCCGAATGGAAAAGGGGAAAGCATGACTCAATGCGTGGGTAAAATGACCAAGTCTGCTCATTTGTTAGCTATTCACGAGGGTTACAGGATGGAGAATTTGGCAAGGTGTTACGTCGACGAAGTAGTAGCAAAGCATGGAGTGTTTGTATCAATTATATCTGATTTTGATGGTTATTTTACTTGAAAATTTTGGCAAATGTTACGGAAAGCTTTGGGAACGCGTTTTGTTTTAAAGTCGGGTTATCATTCTCGTACTGATGGACGGAGTGAGTGAACCACTCAAACAATTGAGAGTATGCTTAGAGAGTATTATCAATTTTGATAGAAGTTGTGATACTCACTTTCCACTAGTCGAGTTCTCATACAACACAATTATCATTCTAGTATACAATGTGCGCTATTTGAAGTACTTCAGGAGTGTAGGAGTCATTCATCGTAGTGTGGGCTGAAGTTGGATTAAAGTTAGTTGGTTGGATTGAAATAGTCCATGAAGCTATTGATAAGATCGTTCAAATCAATGAGAGGTTGGAAACAGTACAAGATTCGACAAATGAGTTACGCATACAAACATCGACATAAATATTAGCATTTGGGTTGGGAATCATATATTGTTTAAAGTGTTACTTTGGGAAAGTGTCGTACATTTTGGGAAGTTTGAAATATTAGCATTTGTGTTTGTTGGACCGTTCTAAATTGTTGAACGTATGGGTTCAGTAATGTATCGATTGGAAGTTGTCGCAAGAGTGAGGTGTTGTTCTTGAGGTATTTCATGTTTCAAATCTAAGAAAGTGTTTACTGATAAGGTCTTACACGTATTTCTAGAAGGAATTCATAGGGAATCATAGATAACATTGTGTAGAGAAACTGGTAGAAACCATGGATTGAGAGGTCAAGATGTTGAAGCACGAAAAGTTTTAATTTGGCATTGCTTGATCGAACGCTTAGCGAGGATTTGAATTTATTTCGAAATGAAAAGAGTGTACAAAGCTTAATTGATGATCCCAGCTAGAGATCTTAGTATGTATTACTTTGATTGATTATTAATAAGCTTGCAGAATAGTTTATTAATACCTTGAAGAACAAACTTGAATATAACAGAATATCTATCCAAAAGCTTCAATATTATTATCAATAATACGAACACACAATTGTGTTAGGGTTTATAACCTTGAAGCTAATAACTAGAATGAATCGTATCTATCTAGGGTTTTACAGGATCTCTATTTATAACATATAGAGTCCTTTACAGAATCAAACTATTATGGAATCATATCTATTCCATAATTCTCTCTAACCGACTATATCTAACCAACAGTGGTTATCTATATTACTAACAGGGGTAGTATTCGTATAATACTAACAGTGGAGTAATTACACAATACAAATTACATGTACCAACAGTGACACTGTTAGACTAAACTAGTTGACAGTGGTTGTCTACTTCCAGCAGCGGTAGACTTCTTCTAACAATGGTTGACTTTGTTCTAACAGAGGCACAACACTTGTATTCTGAGCAGATCTAGCAGTGGCTCAAGTCTCAACAATCTCCCCCTAAACTTGATCATTCCCAGCAATGTATCAAGTTTCTTCATCTTTCTTTTCATCTTTCTGAGTTTGATTCTGTTTTCTCCTTCTCTCCTCCTCTTTCATTTTTTCCAACTCCATTCTTTTATGGAACTGATTGAGCACCATATATAAAGCATTAAAAGCTCCTTCTGATATAACTGTAGTTTTCAACTGAGATGCAAGCAAATTTCTCAGAGTCTGAGTTCCCAAAACATATCTTCTTTCATCAAGCATGTAGATTGACATTCCACTTCTGAATAGAATCATGTGAACTCCAGCTCTAACAAAATGTCTCCAAGTATTCACAGCATCAATACAATGTAAGAACGAATTGATGAATGACTCAGGCTCAAACAGCATATTCAGACATCTTCCTAATTCTCTCTCCATAATTACCTGTGAAGCCTGTCTATCTCCTTGACTGTTTAGCTCAAACAGATCTAGAATATCCAATCTATTCACATTCTTAAGTACATCAGCAACAGATGACAAATATTGCTTATCACCATTCTCTCTAACAATCTTGATCTGTTCTTTATCACCATCAACAACCTTTGATTTAATTCCTTCCCATTCAACTATCCTTGAAGATCTATCATGATTGATGTGAATATTTTCTTTATAATCCTTCACCTCTTTGATATATTTCTTCAACTCCTCTGCATCTCTCTCCAAATCAGAAACTACATTATCAGAAGCAAGTACTCCATTCCATCTGTTCTGCATATTTTGATCAGAAAGCCTTTTGATTTCTCTTTCCTTGGCTTCTATTTCCTCTTGCTCTTTCTTTTCAATCCTCTCTTGCTCTTCTCTTCTCACTTGCTCTGCAATCTTCTTTCTATCTTCAGCCAACTTTTGCTTAATGAATTTATCTTTCTGAATCCTTTTCTCAAAATCTTCCTTCTCCTCATTTTGATATTTTTCATATGCCCTTTCCAATTTCTGTACATCCCAACCTTCAAGCACACTTCTTGGTGCATACCTATCACCAAGAATTTTGAGCAAGTCCTTCTTTCTTTGAGCAGCAGATGGTGGTTTGTTCCTTTTCTTTTCAAGCTCTGCTTGTCTTTTTAATCTTGCCTTTTCTTCATTGACTTGTTTAAGCTTTGCAAACCCTGGATCCAAACCATCTTTATCATCCTTTCTGTTGATCATATCATGAATCTGTTGAGCAGACAAACCTTGACCTCTTGCAGCCATATCATTCAACATCTTTGCAGCCTTCTGTGATAAGGTCACCACACTTGAATCTTCTAATATTACATCAACATCAGGACCTTCCTTTTTCTTAGACTCAACTGCCATTCTTAGCATTCTCTCATCATGTTCCTCCTGAGCTCTTCTAGCCTCATGCAAATTAATTGGAGGCTCTACAACCTTCTTAACCTTTTTCTCTTCTTTCAATTTTCCCTTACCTTTGTCTTTTGAATCAATCTTTGGAAGATCAGACTTAGGTTTGGGTGGTTGTGTAGGCTCTCTGATTGTAACAGGCACTTCTAGAGCCCTGGCAGTGGTCATTGCTGTAGCAGTGGTGAAAATTGGAATACCAGTAGTTGTGACAACAGTGGGAATATTTGAAGTACTAACAGAGGTTAATACAACAGTGGTTGAGTTTGTAGTAACAGGGGTAGGTGTTATAGTAACAGGGGTTGTTATGACAGGGGTTGAAATTGTAATAGCAGGGGTTGCTGTTGAAGTACCAACAGTGGTAGATACCAAACTACTAGCAGAGGTAGAAACACTACTAGCAGTGGTCAACAATTGAGTTTCAACAGGGGTTTGTACCTTAGCAGAGGTAGACTTTCTCTTTGGAATTGATTTCTTTCTGTTGTAAATCTTCACTCTATCTTCCTCTTTTGCTTCAGGTGTTGACTCTATCAACTCCCCCTTACCCTCTACATCATCAGATTCCATCTTCTCAGTTTCAACAGTTTTATCATCACTCTTTTGTTCATACACCAACCTATCACTAAAACTTACTCTTTTGCACATATCTAGATTAGCTCCCATAATATCCCAGATATACAGATTAGCCACAGCCTTAAAAGGTAAATCTTTGTTTAATGGAAAAACATTTAAAGCTGGACCACTCTGTGTACTATCATCTGCAACACTATCACCAACATACACCACCATTCTCCTATCATTCTCAGCATTCACCATCTGTTCATCCATGTCTTCATTGACCACATAATCTGAGACATTTAATTCATCTTCAAAAACTTTATCACTCATCTCTACATCAGTAGGTATATCCATGAAACTGAAATCATCTGCACCTCCAGTATCACCATCATTATTATCATTCTGCTCATGACCATTCTTATCTTCAGGCATATCATTCTGTTCATGATCATCATCTTTATTCTCCCCCTTGCCTGAAGATTCCCTAGCAGGCAACAAAACTTTATCAACTGCATCTTCAACAATTGACAACCTGGTTTGTAAATCAAAAATTTCATCCCTCTGTTTCTTTATCAACTCACCCTGAGCAACCAACAGAACCTGTTGTTCTCTTCTCAAAGCTCTTTCCTTCTCAAACTTATTCCAAATCAGATTTACATCATGTACCAAATCAGCAATAGTCAATTCCCTAGTTTTATTACTAGCCTCATCAACATTGGAGTGTGACCTCCTAGATGAATCATCGACCACATCTGCCACTGCAGATGTCCCTTGGTTATTGGTACTGGGACCTACATTTGAATCATCACCCATAGGTTCATCAAACATAGTTGCCTCTGGTTGGGTCTGATTGATGTTACCACTATCCTGCCCTGCCAGTGGGCTAGAAACAGTAGTGGCAGCCCTTCCAGAATGAACATTTTCATCAAGTATGTTCACCTGTTGTGGTGGAATATTTGACTGAGACTGTGAAGAAACAGGAATCTCCACAGCCTGTTTAGCCTTCTTGGATTTCTTGGCTTTACTTTGGGTAGGCTTTTGGTTCCCTTGTTTTCTTTTGGTGCCACCTCCTGATGTGTGTTCAGAACCAACTTATGTTGTTGGCCTGTCATCATTTGGTCCAGATGGTGTTGGTAATACACCACCAGTGGCAGAAGGAGCAACTGACATTGTAGAAAATAATGCAGTTTCCTTCTTTGAAAAAGCATTTTGATACTGATTCATGGCTTTAATAGTTCTCAAAGATAGAGTAGAACTAACTATTACACTATCCTCTGCTGGCAAATTTGACAATTGATTATTCAATAAAAGTTGAACAAATCTAGGGTACATAATGAATGTATCACCCTTCACATTCCTAATCATGTTATCTAAGATAAACCTAGACATATTAAATTTGATACCCTGTGCCAAGCAGATAATAGGATATGCAATATTAGAACTAAATTCATTAAAACTAGTTCTCTTTTGAGACAAACATACCAGAAAAGTATGAATGTAGAACTTCCATTGAGGAAAGAACCATGATTTTAAGAAAGTATATTCTGATCTTGCTTTTCCAGAACCTTCATACCCCATACCCATTATGCCTGTGAACAAATCATCTCTTGACAATTCCAGAATTCCTCCTTCATCATCAAACTGCAGAAGTTCTCTAAGAACAATCTCAGTCACCATTACCTTCTTTCCTTTAACAGTGGAATGAATGTGAGTAATTCCATTAATATTCCCTTCCTTTGCATTCTGCCAGAATTCTTGAATATGTGATCGAATCAATCGTGGAGCGACAGTAAGGGCATAAGTAACTGGACAATTACTCAAGAAATCGATAATATGATGAAAATACTCATCGGCTAGTTCTTTATTCAAGAAAGCCCTCATGTTGTGTTCAGAATGAACACTTAGCGTAGAAGTACCAGAATCAGATGAAGATGACGATGCCATTGATGTAATTGATGAAAGAACCTCCAACTTAGAACTAACAGGGGCATAAACTTAGCATTATTAGAAAACGAAAAATTTTTATTTTTTTTTTATTTTTTTTTTTAATCAAAATAAGAAGCAACAAAGAAAATATTAGACTCCAGCTCAAGTGATGTCTCTTGACAGTGGCTGAGTCCTGCAATATTAAACTAAGAAAAACAAACAGCAGGGGTTAATCTACAAAAATATACAGCAGGGGTTGAAAATACATTGACAGTGGCATAAGTAAACTAACAGTGGCACCAACTGTTATCATGATGAAGCTAACAGTGGCGACACTTGACCCTGTCACATACAATATACTTCACCCCTGTTAGTATCAAATCCAGACCAAAACACTATGTGAGATTGATCATACCAATATTAGTTATCAAAAATGTAAATCTTCCTACATCAAATGCTTTTGTAAAAAGATCTGCAAGTTGATTATCAGTATGAATTTTAAAAATATGAATCAATCTTTTATCATAACAATCTCGTATAAAATGATATCTGATTTCAATGTGTTTGGTTTTTGAATGCTTAACTGGATTCTGAATGATACTAATAGCAGAGGTATTATCAATATAAATAGGAGTGTTCATGAAGGTCAAACCATAATCCATCATTTGATTCTGAATCCAAAGAACCTGTGCACAGCAACTTGATGCTGCAACATATTCTGCTTCTGCTGTAGAAGTGGAAACCGTGGTCTGCTTTTTGCATTGCCATGACACTAACCTATTTCCAAGAAATTGACATCCTCCACTTGTTGATTTTCTATCCATGTTCTCACCCCCATAGTCACTATCTGTGAAAGCCTTAAGCTCAAAATCTGATCCTTTAGCATACCAAATTCCCAAATTTGGTTGACCTTTCAAGTATCTAAAGATCCTTTTCACAGCATACATGTGTGACTGCTTTGGATTGGTTTGGTACCTAGCACAAAGACACACTGCAAACATAATATCAGGTCTAGATGAAGTTAAATACATCAAAGAACCAATCATTGACCTGTACAAGTGCACATCTACTTCCTCTCCATCAGGATCAGAATTAAGATGTTTGTGTGCCTCCATAGGAGTGCTAGCTATCTTTACATCTTTATAACCAAACTTATTCAAAATATCCTGCACAAAAATCTTCAGGCATTTTGAGTTTTTCAGAAAGTATAAGGCATTCTGTGTCAGTGAAATAAACAGGATTTTGCTTATCTGTAATTTGACTCACACTAAGCAAATTATATCTCAATTGCTCAACATAATATACATCATTGAAAGTGAGCTTACTGCTTTTTACCTTACCTTTTCCAGTGATCTTACCTCCTTTAGGATTGTTGCCAAATGCTACATTTCCTCCATTGAATGCTTTGAAGTCCTGCAGCTTTTCCCTATCTCCAGTCATGTGCCTTGAGCAACCAGAATCAATGTGCCATAAGCTCTTTGGCTTGCCCTGCACATATAAAAAGAGAACATATTAGTTTCTCTTGGGAACCCAAACCAATTTGGCTTTGGGTTTCCCATGAGCATTTTTGATATCAACCCTCTTGAAGGTGATTGATCTCAATGCTCCATTGATTTTGGATACATTTGATGTAGATGCATTCTTATGTTTCCAAAAACAATCTGTTTTAGACCTGACAGGGGTTAATGGTCTGACAGTGGTTACCTTCAAATTCGTATTTATTACCCTAGCAGTGGTAGCTTTACTTGGTATAAACATTCTTCTGAAATGTTTAATACCAGCAGAGGTACCATGCCTGACAGTGGTCAAACCCTCCCCTATTCTTGTCTTGCCTCTGTTAGCCTTTGACAGTGGCACTGCTGCAGCATTAACAGGGGCTGCAGCTTTGCCTCTGTTTGGCTTATTTCTCAACATTTGTCCTGTACCACTGTTCCTATTATTTTTAGGATTGTAGTAACAGTCCTGTTGAAGATGATTATACCTACCACAAATAAAACACGATTTTCTTTTCACACATTCAAACCCATTACCCAGCCTTTGTGAAACCAATTGGTTCCAATTTCTCTGATTACCCCTGGGAATGGATTTATTTACATTATTTGCAGTATTTAAATCAGACCTGTTAGATTTACATGCACACTTTTCACACTCAGATTTATCTTTCGACTTATCTTTTGATTCAGTATTGACTCTTTTGTGCACATAACCTAGACCAGATCTAGATTTATTGTTTTTTCTAACTTGATCTAACTCAGCTTTTGCTTTCTCAACAAACATCTTTTTACCCTCTTCTAGTTTAGTACTATTTAGTTCAGAAACTAGACCAGTAATAGGCTTAACACAATCATCCACAGAATTACCACTAGATGAGCTATCACTATCACTCTCATCTTCCTCAGTCCAATCAGATACATCTACTTTATCAAAATTTACATTATCAGCACAATTAACTACTGGATCTACCTTTTTAACCTCCTCAGACACACCTACCTTAAGTTTTTCTAAGTCAAACTCAAGTTTAGATGGGAAGTAAGTATGATTATAAGGTGGGGGTACAGCATTAAGGTTGTAACCTAATCCAATTTTTAATTTATCATGAATTTGAGACTTGATTAAGTTTTGAACACCTTTTGAAGCATTTTCCAATTCATCAACTTTCAACTTTATTGATTCTTTATCAGAAATTGCCTCAGCCAACTTTGCACTTAGCATATCAACTTTTGTTTGTAAAGCTTTCTTTTCCCAATTCAGATATTTAATATCTAAGTGAAATTGTGATTCATTCTTTTCAAAAGCTTTTATCTGTCTTTCTAAGTTTTCAATAGCTAAAGTTGAATGTTGACTCTTTTCTACACAAGCTTTTAACTCATTACACACAACCATATTATGATCCCTATAAAATTTAACCATTTTCTTACATGCAGGAGAACATAATTTAGATTGTACCTCATATGGAATGTCTGAAGGCTCTGGTTCTTCTGTGACAGCCATCAAAGCTTGATTTTTGACTACAAGCTCTTCCTGGTCACTCCAGTCAAATCCTCCCATCCCATCTTGTGCAACCAATGAATCTGAAGTGGTGTTCTGAACAGGTACCAATCTTCTTTGTGGAGCAGAACTGTTTCTTACAATACCATTCTGAGATCCTCCAGCCTGTGTGCTCTTGCATTCTCTAGCAAAGTGTCCCATCTTGTGACAGTTGAAACACTCCACCTTGCTCTTGTCAAATCCAGCTACACCATCTCTCTTGTAAGTAAAGTTTCTGTTCCCAGACCTCTGCATAAACCTTTTTGCCCTTATAGTGATCATAGCCATCTGCCATCTCAAATCCATCTCTTCAAGATCCTCTTCATTAACCTGTTCCAAATCCTCTGTTATTAATGATGAATTCACATGACTTGCAAAGAAAGCGTCCAAGACATTATCATTGGCACCAGATGTGCTACAGCTACCAGATTCACCAACAGATACAAAAGCAGCATTGTTAGAGCTACCATTGGACTGTTTCAGAGCCATCACCTCAGGCTCAAAGTTCCTCAGATCATTGTATAGATCTTCAATCTCCTTTTCTTCAAGATCTGCACTTTGTCTAAGTCCCACAGTGTACATATTCCAATCTGTGCCTAATGATCTTAGAAACTTCCTATTCAAATCATCCTTATCAATCTTAACATTGTGATTTTCAAGATCACCCACAAGTTTTTGAAATCTATCAAAAGTCTGAGTCAAAGTTTCAGACTTTACACCTGCAAAGTTTTCAAATTGTTGTTTTAGAAGAGATCTCTTATTCTTCTTGGTGTTGTCATTACCACCAAATCTCTTAACAATTGCTTCCATGAGAACCTGAGCATCTTCACAGTTCTCAAATTTTCTTTGATACTCATTAGGAATAGACAAAAGTAGAGTACTTAATGCCTTCCACTCTGTTGCTCTTTCTTTCCTCTCTGCATCAGTCTTTAGTGGTGGTCTTTCTTCCTTTTTACCATCTGCATCCTTAGTATAGACTGGTCCATTAGTAACTACCTCCCACATCATATAATCCGTCAGCAACATGTATTGCCTAATCCTAGTCTGCCATAGCTCAAACTCATCGGGTTTGAGCATGGGGATCTTTGTAGCTTGAATACCTTCCATCGTTTCAGTAGACATGTTGTTATTTGAAAAAGCTGCAAAATTCAATTACCTTCTTCAAGATCAAAGTAATATCAAGCTCTGATACCACTTGATGATCCCAGCTAGAGATCTTAGTATGTACTCCCTCCGTCCCAAAATAAGTGTCCACATTTCCTTTTTAGTCTGTCCCAAAATAAGTGTCCACTTCCAAAAATAGCATATCCACTTTACCATTTAACCCTCACTCAAAACTGATACATGGGAGTCCGTGCAAAAAGGTAAGGGTAAAACTGTCATATGTACTACCTGACAAAGTAATTTCTTAAACTCCGTGAAGACTGATACCAGACATTTAATTTGGGACGGAGGGAGTATTACTTTGATTGATTATTAATAAGCTTGCGGAATAGTTTATTAATACCTTGAAGAACAAACTTGAATATAACAGAATATCTAACCAAAAGCTTCAATATTATTATCAATAATACGAACACACAATTGTGTTAGGGTTTATAACCTTGAAGCTAATAACTAGAATGAATCGTATCTATCTAGGGTTTTACAGGATCTCTATTTATAACATATAGAGTCCTTTACAGAATCAAACTATTATGGAATCATATCTATTCCATAATTATCTCTAACCGACTATATCTAACCAACAGTGGTTATCTATATTACTAACAGGGGTAGTATTTGTATAATACTAACAGTGGAGTAATTACACAATACAAATTACATGTACCAACAGTGACACTGTTAGACTAAACTAGTTGACAGTGGTTGTCTACTTCCAGCAGCGGTAGACTTCTTCTAACAGCGGTTGACTTTGTTCTAACAGAGGCACAAAGAGCAGATCTAGCAGTGGCTCAAGTCTCAACATTAATTTTACTTACTTATTCAGTGATCGTGTTGATAGTATAGCTCCGACTGAATTTCGGGACGAAATTCTCTCAACTAGGGGATACTGTGACAACCGTCACCAAACCGTTATCGTAGTTCAAACCGTAGAAACTCATTTTTGTGAAACTACTTATTTTTTAGATTTATTTACATCAAAGTCTTCGTTTTTGAAAAAAGAATCCAACGCAAAAAGAATCAACTCAATCCGACGTGTAACGAAGAAGTTATGAAGCAAAACGTAAACAAAATTTGGGCTGAAATCTGAGCACAAATCGCGACGCGATTTGGACCATTTAGCGACGCGATTTGCACCCTTTCGCTACGCGATTTGGGGTATTTCGCGACGCGATTCTGTCTGACGAGTATAAATTCGATTTTTAACCCCAAAAACGTATTTGTAAACCCTAAACTCGTATTTCTGCGACCAGAGGCGATTCTAACTTCATATTGTCGAATTTCAAACCCTAAGAACTCAAATAATCAACTCCTAAATCGTTTTATTGATCGAGAAGTTGTTTGCTCGTGCGTTTCGGTGAGAATCATGTTCTATCTTTCGTTTTTCTTTGTGTTATTAATACATGGTGTATGAATCCTCATGCAATGTTATTCATTTACAGATTATAAGGGATATCGTCGTTCGGATTCTCGTTTGTTGGTATAATTTCTATCCGAATCATTCATTTATTCATATTTCGATTATTCGTTCATTGTCGGTTATTTTCGGATCATTTTCCATTGTATTCCGGGTTATGATATTGTTAGGATGTTAATAAAATCAGTATACAAGTTGATAGAATTGAGGTTTTGATTATGTTGCGGTTTTGGATAAATTATATTAGCGATTAGGGTTGGTTTATTGAAAACCCTAATCTGTCCAGATTTATGTTTCGGATTAGGAGGCTTGAAACTTGGTCATATCACGATGATTTTCGATGAAAAATGAGTCTAAACATAAGTACTTTGAGTCTTCTTTCAAATGGCTTTAGTTTCATGGTTAAATGTGTAGTATAAGTTGGTCAAAACAATTTTACAAGATTGTTTGTCATTTCTGAGTTATTTGGTTCCAGATTTCGGTTAAGTTGTCGATTTTTGAAACGTGCCTTAAACTAAGAATTAGGTTTTGGAATTTTTACTGAAGTGTTTTTAAAGTGTTAAGTATTTTCTGTAAAAATATGATAATCGTTTGAAATTTCTAAGTATTTTAAATAAATTAAAACTTTTGTGAAGTCAGAAAGAGTTGACGGTTTAGAGCAGTTCACTTTGATGAATTTTTAAAAATAGTAAATCAATGTAATTGAATCTGGAAAAATTACTGAGTCTTCTAAACACATTATAATGTCGTTGGTAAAAGTTATAGAGTCAAATGATTTAAATAAGTATTATCTAAAATTTTTGAAAAGTGGATCCAAACTTTCGGTCAGAATCTGAGTTTTTCATTTGGGATAGTTTTTGTGATAATACGTTAGTAGAATTGTGAGAAAATGTAATAGAAGTGTTTTGGGGGTGGAATACAATGGAATGACCTAGTTATGCCTAGGTTGTAACCCATACGCATTATGATATTGTAGATTGGCAAGCTGATTAGTGGTTATACTTAAGGGACGATACTTACATCATTTCTTGAGGTGAGTTTTACGGCCCCATTTTCTTTACTTATTTTCCGTTGGGGGAAAAGAATGCTCAAAATGATTTCGAACTGTTTTCTTATGCTGTGTAAACTATCTGATTTTATGATTTGGACATTATGATTGAATAAGTGACATTCTGATTGTTGTGGACTGATTGCGGATTGTTGTGGACTGATTGCTAATTGTTGTGGACTGATTGCTGATTGTTCGGATGAGTCTTGTGTCTTCGGGACCCTGACAACACTCCATATTTCTTACTAATATGGATATGATTATTGATAGTACTATCGGACGACGGTCCCACTCTTGTGATAGATACGTTATCCTTCAGTGAATATTATCCAGAAACGGAACGGATTGCTGATGGTGGATGAGTTGGTTATCTTATGTGCTTATTTCATATCATATGTCCTACTTACTAAATTAACACAGTAAAACTGTATTCTTTGTGTATGTGTCTTGCTAAACCTGCTTAACTCACCAACATTCGTGTTGACGTTTTCGAGCATATCTTTTCAGGTAATTCGAGTGGACTTAAAGCAGTGGACAAGAGAACTTAGTGGACCTTTAGGGTTGCATTAAGAGTTATTCAAGACTTGTGTTACATCATTAAGGTTGTTTGTGAATGCTTGTTTTGCCTTAACATTGCATAGTACGTTTATTTGTAAGCTTTTGAATTCATTGTTGAAATGTATGCACGACATGAACCGTTATTCATGTTATTGGCATCATGACACATTGGATATTGTATTTCATATAGAATTCTTTATAATGATGTGTTATGATCCTATCACCGTTATACCCCGTTATTTCCGCTTTAGACGGGGTGTGACAAATATATCGATATTTAATTGTACCAACAAAAACAATGGCCTCTTAGAAAATTGGGATTCTATCAAATACCTGGTGGGCATAAACATAGGAGCTGAAGATTAATTTATAAAGCATCTTTTAACACCATCCATGAGATTTCTAATGATTGTTTGAGAAAGAAGATATGAAAATCGAAACCCAATAATTGGTAAAATCGTAATGAAACCATAAGGAATATTATATAAAACATTAAAACTTTCTCAAAAAATCAGAAACTTCTCAACGTCAAGAATCTGGCACGTAATCTGTACTTGTGTAGCATAAATCAATTTCCCCTAGACTGTAATCGACTAATACGAATCAAATGAATATAGTGTACATCTATTAAATTTTTAGCGCGTAATATTTTTAAACCGGCTTACCAAAATCAACTGCTCCAAAGAGAAGAGAAAGTGGAGCGATATTCAACTGCCCAAAACTCAACCGCCGTGAAAATTAACCGAAACCGCCCTAATATTTACGGAGAAACTGATGCAGTTGGTGGAGGGAGGTTAAGAAAAAACCGCCGACGAAAATAACCAACAATTATAGGTTGCGACGGTCAAGATTTAAAGGTGATTTGATCTAACGGTGCGAGAAGCAAAGTCAACACAAAAACTGCCAGTCAACTCACCGGCAGCCATACGATGCTATTCTCTTAGATAACTTTTACAAATATGTAGACTACATCTACGGTTTACCTGTGTATAAACAAAAAAGTTCATTTCATAATAAATAGAAAAGTGGAGTTTTAAGATGTAGTGCTGATTATTTGTAGCAAGTAAATACAATAGTAGTACTACATAGTTATCTATGAACCCAACACTACGTAACCAATTAAGCCATCAATCAACATTAAATTATGTCTATTTCCATATTTGATTTGACTAAGCTTTATGTATATATTACAAACAAAATTATACATTACACAAAAAGAAGTTTTTCTGTTAGATACATCAATTTATTATTGCTAAGATAAAGAAACTTACAACTTTTTGGAGGATCTCTTCCTTGGGATCCTTAAAAAGCAGTTGACTGTGTGTAATCAAGCATGCTTCTTGATTTTACAATCTTTACCCAGATCACGGTTTTTCTCCAAGACAAATATAGCATCATGCCCAATATATCAATATTTAATTGTACCAACAAAAACAATGGCCTCTTAGAAAATTGGGATTCTATCAAATACCTTGTGGGCATAAACATAGGAGCTGAAGATTGACATATAAAGCATCTTTTAACTCCATCCATGAGATTTTTAATGATTGTTTGAGAAAGAAGATATGAAAATCGAAACCCAATAAATGGTAAAATCATAATGAAACCATCAGGATTATTATATAAAACATTAAAACTTTCTCAAAAAATCAGAAACTTCTCAACGTCAAGAATCTGGCATGTAATCTGTACTTGTGTAGCATAAATCAATTTTCCCCTAGACTGTAATCGACTAATACGAATCAAATGAATATAGTGTACATCTATTAAATTTTTAGCGCGTAATATTTTTAAACCGGCTTACCAAAATCAACTGCTCCAAGGAGAAGAGAACGTGGAGCGATATTCAACTGCCCAAAACTCAACCGCAGTGAAAATTTACCGAAACCGCCCTAATATTTACGGAGAAACTGATGCAGTTGGTGGAGGGAGGTTAAGAAAAAACCGCCGACGAAAATAACCAACAATTATAGGTTGCGACGGTCAAGATTTAAAGGTGATTTGATCTAACGGTGGAGAAGCAAAGTCAACACAAAAACTGCCAGTCAACTCACCGGCAGCCATATATACGGTTATTGAAAGGATAATACAACTACACAACTAACTGGTGTATCCTACGAGAATCAATGCATTATAAAATAATGTTCGTGAAACACGTTCAGATAAAATAGGAGATAATAATCTTTGTACCTTTAGGACTTTATGAATTAATTTTAATTTATGGAGCACCCTTTCCAGTTATCCACGTGACTGCAACCTAGTAATTAGGACCTGATCAACCTTAATTATGGTAAGTAGTTATCTGTGCCAATGACATGCAATAAGTAAGACACAATGAAATCACTCGTTGTATATATTAGGTTTACATTCCCGCACTGCTTTACATTTAATTAGTTAGAGTGTCATTTTCACTGTCAATTACTCTTGACCGCGTGTTGGATATAAGAAGCAGTGGAAATCTCATGTAAAGTACACTGTCTATTATTGAAAGGCATGGTCCTCATATGAAACACGTTTTATCAAACTGCGGATAATCTGGAGATGTATAACTGTTTGAAAAGGAGAACTTAAGTCATAAGTCGAAGTAATCAGAACTTAACTAAACAAAGACGAGACTTAGGAATAGAACAAAGTCCTAGTTACCTAGAGTTCATAAAACACTAAGTCTTACATAATCGACGGTCCAAACATACAAAGCTATTAATCTTCGTGCTAATAGAGTAGTAAACTACCTTAGGAGTTAAGAACGGTCGGACCTATGAGACGATACGCTACTGATTCATGCACCTCAGTATAAAACCAAAATAGGTTGTTCATCTTTCAACTAGATGTGTATTGGAAGTTTGCGTATTGCTCCGATCAGAATCACGATAACCTAGTTCCAAGTGACACGTCAATGGGAAACTGAGTTGGTAGGGTTCTAGAGTTTACACCTAGTAGTTTAATTGCCATATTACGTATCAACCCTATTTGTTCTGTCATCCTGAAATGTTAATTATCGAAATCTCAGCAATCACATCTTTATCTTTATATGCTTTCCTACATTTTAATTTCCTGCAATTTACTTTTCTGCATTTTAATTATCTGTCTTTAAATCCCAAAACCTACCTACTTTGTGCCATCCTAAATACTTCCCTACTGAAAGTGTCAACTTTAATCGCCCACACGTTTGGATTC
This sequence comes from Helichrysum umbraculigerum, assembly GCA_949592205.1. Classification (NCBI taxonomy): domain Eukaryota; kingdom Viridiplantae; phylum Streptophyta; class Magnoliopsida; order Asterales; family Asteraceae; genus Helichrysum; species Helichrysum umbraculigerum. Next base: position 38,781,463 of record CATIUR010000001.1, read on the forward strand.
ATAGAACGATCTTAGGTCGTACTTACCGCTTACTAACTAGAGTAGGTAGTACGTATAATTTAAGCCCCGCAAAATATAAATTTAAAACCCCTGCTGCGCTCGCATCATCATTTGAAAAACAATGACACGGTGCGTGCGCAACACAAGGGTTTTATTTGCCCTAGTCTTTTTCCGTTGGAAGCACCTAGTTTGTTTGTCAAAAAGAAAGATGGTTGTTTTCAATTGTGCATTGATTATCGTGAACCTAACAAATTTACAGTCAAGAATTGCTGTCCTCTTCCAAGGATGGTTGATTTGTTTGATCAGCTTCAAGGTGTCAGTGGTTTTAAAAAATCAATCTTCATTCTGGTTACCATCATCTGAGGGTACCTGAATCAGATATACCTAAGATTACGTTTAGTACTCGTTACGAACATTTCGAATTTCTCGTTATGCCTTTCGATCTTACTAATGCGACTATAGCATTCCTATATTTAACGAACGCGTATGTAAGCCGCATCTCGATGAATTTATCATACTTTTTCATTTGCGACGTTCTAATTTATTCTAAAACTAAGAAGGAGCATGAAGTTCCTTCAGGACTAATCCTGGAGTTTCTGTTGAAAGAAAAGGTCTATGCAATATATTCAGAGTTTGAAATTTGACTACAAGAGGTTTGTTTTGCTTAGGCACGTTGTGAACAAGGAAGTTATTCTGGTGAATTTTAGCAAAATAGAAGCTGTAAAGGGATGGAAGGTCCCACAGCTATCGTGAAGGTTCGTAAAGCATTTGGGATTCATAGGTTATTATTGGCATCTTATCGAGAGTCTTTCCAAGGATCGCTCTACTACTCACATATATATAAGAAGTTTGTTTAGGGTAGGAACTAAGAAGAATCTTTTCAAACATTGAAGGATGCCTTGTGTAATGCATTAATCCGGACTATTCACGATGGATCAGAGGAGTTCATTGTGTATTGGGATGCATCAAAACCGAGGTTTAAGTTGTGTTTTAATTAAATGGGAAATGTAATCGTATTCGTCTCTCGACAACTCAAGATACATAAGCATTACTATATTACCCACGATTTAGAACTTGGAGCGGTAGCATTCGTACATATGTGTTGAAGACACTATTTTTATGAAATGAAGAACGTTATTCATACCTATCATAAGAGCTTTTAACACCCCTATGTTCAAAAGAAGTTGAATACGAGGCAAATGAGGAAGCTCGAATTATTTAGTGATTACAATTGTGAAATTTGATTCTATTCGGGGAAGACGGATGTGTTGCAGATGTTTTGAGTAGGAAGGAAAGAGTAAGCCAAGGTGAGTGCAAGTCAAAGTTTGACGATACACTCTGGCATTAAGGATAAGGTGTTCAAAATTCAAGATGAAGCATTAAGGATACTTATAAACAAAACAAAAGTTGCGCGGGTTAGACAAACATTTGGAACAAAAAGTGGACAAGATGTTACATCTTGGAAAAGATTATGGATTCCTTTGCTAGTGGTCTATGGACACTGGTAATGGACAGAGTACATAAGTCAAAATATTTCATACATCGGGAGTTAGTAAGAGGTAGCATGATATCATGAATTTGTATTGGTGTCTCGGAATGAAGAAGGACATCATTAACTACATTAGTCAATATGTCAATGCATGATCTGTTTGAAGTTCAAGGCTGAATACCAGAGACTCTCACATCTATTACAGTAACTGGATTTGTCCGAATGGAAAAGGGGAAAGCATGACTCAATGCGTGGGTAAAATGACCAAGTCTGCTCATTTGTTAGCTATTCACGAGGGTTACAGGATGGAGAATTTGGCAAGGTGTTACGTCGACGAAGTAGTAGCAAAGCATGGAGTGTTTGTATCAATTATATCTGATTTTGATGGTTATTTTACTTGAAAATTTTGGCAAATGTTACGGAAAGCTTTGGGAACGCGTTTTGTTTTAAAGTCGGGTTATCATTCTCGTACTGATGGACGGAGTGAGTGAACCACTCAAACAATTGAGACTATGCTTAGAGAGTATTATCAATTTTGATAGAAGTTGTGATACTCACTTTCCACTAGTCGAGTTCTCATACAACACAATTATCATTCTAGTATACAATGTGCGCTATTTGAAGTACTTCAGGAGTGTAGGAGTCATTCATCGTAGTGTGGGCTGAAGTTGGATTAAAGTTAGTTGGTTGGATTGAAATAGTCCATGAAGCTATTGATAAGATCGTTCAAATCAATGAGAGGTTGGAAACAGTACAAGATTCGACAAATGAGTTACGCATACAAACATCGACAGAAATATTAGCATTTGTGTTGGGAATCATATATTGTTTAAAGTGTTACTTTGGGAAAGTGTCGTACATTTTGGGAAGTTTGAAATATTAGCATTTGTGTTTGTTGGACCGTTCTAAATTGTTGAACGTATGGGTTCAGTAATGTATCGATTGGAAGTTGTCGCAAGAGTGAGGTGTTATTCTTGAGGTATTTCATGTTTCAAATCTAAGAAAGTGTTTACTGATAAGGTCTTACACGTATTTCTAGAAGGAATTCACAGGGAATCATAGATAACATTGTGTAGAGAAACTGGTAGAAACCATGGATTGAGAGGTCAAGATGTTGAAGCACGAAAAGTTTTAATTTGGCATTGCTTGATCGAACGCTTAGCGAGGATTTGAATTTATTTCGAAATGAAAAGAGTGTACAAAGCTTAATTTTACGTACTTATTCAGTGATCGTGTTGATAGTATAGCTCCAACTGAATTTCGGGACGAAATTCTCTCAACTAGGGGATACTGTGACAACCGTCACCAAACCGTTATCGTAGTTCAAACCGTAGAAACTCATTTTTGTGAAACTACTTATTTTTGAGACTTATTTACATCAAAGTCTTCGTTTTTGAAAAACGAATCCAACGCAAAAAGAATCAACTCAATCCGACGTGTAACGAAGAAGTTATGAAGCAAAACGTAAACGAAATTTGGGCTGAAATCTGAGCACAAATCGCGACGCGATTTGGACCATTTAGCGACGCGATTTGCACCCTTTCGCTACGCGATTTGGGGTATTTCGCGACGCGATTCTGTCTGACGAGTATAAATTCGATTTTTAACCCCAAAAACGTATTTGTAAACCCTAAACTCGTATTTCTGCGACCAGAGGCGATTCTAACTTCATATTGTCGAATTTCAAACCCTAAGAACTCAAATAATCAACTCCTAAATCGTTTTATTGATCGAGAAGTTGTTTGCTCGTGCGTTTCGGTGAGAATCATGTTCTATCTTTCGTTTTTCTTTGTGTTATTAATACATGGTGTATGAATCCTCATGCCATGTTATTCATTTACAGATTATAAGGGATATCGTCGTTCGGATTCTCGTTTGTTGGTATAATTTCTATCCGAATCATTCATTTATTCATATTTCGATTATTCGTTCATTGTCGGTTATTTTCGGATCATTTTCCATTGTATTCCGGGTTATGATATTGTTAGGATGTTAATAAAATCAGTATACAAGTTGATAGAATTGAGGTTTTGATTATGTTGCGGTTTTGGATAAATTATATTAGCGATTAGGGTTGGTTTATTGAAAACCCTAATCTGTCCAGATTTATGTTTCGGATTAGGAGGCTTGAAACTTGGTCATATCAAGATGATTTTCGATGAAAAATGAGTCTAAACATAAGTACTTTGAGTCTTCTTTCAAATGGCTTTAGTTTCATGGTTAAATGTGTAGTATAAGTTGGTCAAAACAATTTTACAAGATTGTATGTCATTTCTGAGTTATTTGGTTCCAGATTTCGGTTAAGTTGTCGATTTTTGAAACGTGCCTTAAACTAAGAATTAGGTTTTGGAATTTTTACTGAAGTGTTTTTAAAGTGTTAAGTATTTTCTGTAAAAATATGATAATCGTTTGAAATTTCTAAGTATTTTAAATAAATTAAAACTTTTGTGAAGTCAGAAAGAGTTGACGGTTTAGAGCAGTTCACTTTGATGAATTTTTAAAAATAGTAAATCAATGTAATTGAATCTGGAAAAATTACTGAGTCTTCTAAACACATTATAATGTCGTTGGTAAAAGTTATAGAGTCAAATGATTTAAATAAGTATTATCTAAAATTTTTGAAAAGTGGATCCAAACTTTCGGTCAGAATCTGAGTTTTTCATTTGGGATAGTTTTTGTGATAATACGTTAGTAGAATTGTGAGAAAATGTAATAGAAGTGTTTTGGGGGTGGAATACAATGGAATGACCTAGTTATGCCTAGGTTGTAACCCATACGCATTATGATATTGTAGATTGGCAAGCTGATTAGTGGTTATACTTAAGGGACGATACTTACATCATTTCTTGAGGTGAGTTTTACGGCCCCATTTTCTTTACTTATTTTCCGTTGGGGGAAAAGAATGCTCAAAATGATTTCGAACTGTTTTCTTATGCTGTGTAAACTATCTGATTTTATGATTTGGACATTATGATTGAATAAGTGACATTCTGATTGTTGTGGACTGATTGCGGATTGTTGTGGACTGATTGCTAATTGTTGTGGACTGATTGCTGATTGTTCGGATGAGTCTTGTGTCTTCGGGACCCTGACAACACTCCATATTTCTTACTAATATGTATATGATTATTGATAGTACTATCGGACGACGGTCCCACTCTTGTGATAGATACGTTATCCTTCAGTGAATATTATCCAGAAACGGAACGGATTGCTGATGGTGGATGAGTTGGTTATCTTATGTGCTTATTTCATATCATATGTCCTACTTACTAAATTAACACAGTAAAACTGTATTCTTTGTGTATGTGTCTTACTAAACCTGCTTAACTCACCAACATTCGTGTTGACGTTTTCGAGCATATCTTTTCAGGTAATTCGAGTGGACTTAAAGCAGTGGACAAGAGAACTTAGTGGACCTTTAGGGTTGCATTAAGAGTTATTCAAGACTTGTGTTACATCATTAAGGTTGTTTGTGAATGCTTGTTTTGCCTTAACATTGCATAGTACGTTTATTTGTAAGCTTTTGAATTCATTGTTGAAATGTATGCACGACATGAACCGTTATTCATGTTATTGGCATCATGACACATTGGATATTGTATTTCATATAGAATTCTTTATAATGATGTGTTATGATCCTATCACCGTTATACCCCGTTATTTCCGCTTTAGACGGGGTGTGACAAATATATCGATATTTAATTGTACCAACAAAAACAATGGCCTCTTAGAAAATTGGGATTCTATCAAATACCTGGTGGGCATAAACATAGGAGCTGAAGATTAATTTATAAAGCATCTTTTAACACCATCCATGAGATTTCTAATGATTGTTTGAGAAAGAAGATATGAAAATCGAAACCCAATAATTGGTAAAATCGTAATGAAACCATAAGGAATATTATATAAAACATTAAAACTTTCTCAAAAAATCAGAAACTTCTCAACGTCAAGAATCTGGCACGTAATCTGTACTTGTGTAGCATAAATCAATTTCCCCTAGACTGTAATCGACTAATACGAATCAAATGAATATAGTGTACATCTATTAAATTTTTAGCGCGTAATATTTTTAAACCGGCTTACCAAAATCAACTGCTCCAAAGAGAAGAGAAAGTGGAGCGATATTCAACTGCCCAAAACTCAACCGCCGTGAAAATTAACCGAAACCGCCCTAATATTTACGGAGAAACTGATGCAGTTGGTGGAGGGAGGTTAAGAAAAAACCGCCGACGAAAATAACCAACAATTATAGGTTGCGACGGTCAAGATTTAAAGGTGATTTGATCTAACGGTGCGAGAAGCAAAGTCAACACAAAAACTGCCAGTCAACTCACCGGCAGCCATACGATGCTATTCTCTTAGATAACTTTTACAAATATGTAGACTACATCTACGGTTTACCTGTGTATAAACAAAAAAGTTCATTTCATAATAAATAGAAAAGTGGAGTTTTAAGATGTAGTGCTGATTATTTGTAGCAAGTAAATACAATAGTAGTACTACATAGTTATCTATGAACCCAACACTACGTAACCAATTAAGCCATCAATCAACATTAAATTATGTCTATTTCCATATTTGATTTGACTAAGCTTTATGTATATATTACAAACAAAATTATACATTACACAAAAAGAAGTTTTTCTGTTAGATACATCAATTTATTATTGCTAAGATAAAGAAACTTACAACTTTTTGGAGGATCTCTTCCTTGGGATCCTTAAAAAGCAGTTGACTGTGTGTAATCAAGCATGCTTCTTGATTTTACAATCTTTACCCAGATCACGGTTTTTCTCCAAGACAAATATAACATCATGCCCAATATATCAATATTTAATTGTACCAACAAAAACAATGGCCTCTTAGAAAATTGGGATTCTATCAAATACCTGGTGGGCATAAACATAGGAGCTGAAGATTGACATATAAAGCATCTTTTAACTCCATCCATGAGATTTTTAATGATTGTTTGAGAAAGAAGATATGAAAATCGAAACCCAATAAATGGTAAAATCATAATGAAACCATCAGGATTATTATATAAAACATTAAAACTTTCTCAAAAAATCAGAAACTTCTCAACGTCAAGAATCTGGCATGTAATCTGTACTTGTGTAGCATAAATCAATTTTCCCCTAGACTGTAATCGACTAATACGAATCAAATGAATATAGTGTACATCTATTAAATTTTTAGCGCGTAATATTTTTAAACCGGCTTACCAAAATCAACTGCTCCAAGGAGAAGAGAACGTGGAGCGATATTCAACTGCCCAAAACTCAACCGCCGTGAAAATTTACCGAAACCGCCCTAATATTTACGGAGAAACTGATGCAGTTGGTGGAGGGAGGTTAAGAAAAAACCGCCGACGAAAATAACCAACAATTATAGGTTGCGACGGTCAAGATTTAAAGGTGATTTGATCTAACGGTGGAGAAGCAAAGTCAACACAAAAACTGCCAGTCAACTCACCGGCAGCCATATATATGGGCAATTTTCCAGTAAAAAAAGCTATGTTAATAAACAAATGGGCCTTAGTAAACAAATACTACCACCAATGTTTTCTGAAAAGCCCAACTACTCAAACTTACCGGATGGCTTCTTCCCCACAATCATCATGAGTCATGACATACATAATCCGTGTGTTGTTCACTGATTCAACTGGAAAATGAATGGCGAAATAGATACACCGTACAATATTTTAATACTATCATGACTGCTCAGAATCAGCTAACAGAGGTTTGAATTCGATATATTTACAATCGTGTGTTTAGAATTTTTGTTTTTGTTCGATTGAATACTTAGGGTTTTATCATGTTTATACATACGTTTACAATCAGTAACTGCTGAGTGATACATATTATTACATAAATCATGTAGTTATACTGGAGATTAGGTATTTTAGGGTTTTTGACAAATTTAGGGTATATCTGTGCTAAAATATGCAATCTAGAAGACACGAAGATAATGCATCCCAATCTTCGCTCGATCGGAGCCGTAGAAACACTGATATAGGGCCAGATAGTTACATGATGATGTCGCCTCACTCAAAGAGGAGCTGGAGCTCCAGAATGGAGGCTCCTGTGTATTCGGAACGAGTGATGGCTGGTCGTAGGAGTGTTTCGTTAGAGAGGAGGGAGATTGATGATGGTAGTAGAAGAATTCGATCTAGGTCACCGAATTATATAGAAGCGAAAAGAGGACGGACTTTGTACGGTGATGATTGGGTTGTTGATAGAGAAATGCCGACTCCTGAACGGCGTTCAAGATATGAGCTTATAGATCGTATGGATAAGAAACGTGAGGATGTTAATTTTTCTCCGAAGAGAAATGAGTTTGGTTATGGTCGTGGTGGTTCTTCGAGAACAGGTTTAATGGAGGATAAGTTTGAAAGTAGGAGGTTAGACGGTGGGATGTGCGAAATAGGCAGTCAGAAATCAGCTAGTATGGGAATGTATAGGTCTACAGGAGATGTGGGACCCATCTCCAGAACTGAAACTGGTGTGGATCTCTCGTCGTTATCAATAAACGTTGGCTTAGGTAAGCTTGGTAAAGAAAGACATCAGTATTCAGATATTTGTGACCCTATTTCGTTTGATAAATACACAGTTATGAAACAATACGTGGATGTGGAGAAACATAAGGTAGATCCGAGGGATGCTTTGTATTCCAATTTGACATCATCATCTAGGTCTAAGGAATATATGGATGCATCTCATATCAAGGATTATGCAAGAACATCTCCGAGAAACTCTAGGGTTGATGGTTTAGGTTATCGAGGTGGTATACCCTTTCCTAGAGACAATCATTCATTGAACTCAATACCCGAGCAGCCACTATCTCAGTCGAGATATGAACACAGGCTGGATACCGGAATGAGAGTTTTGCCTCGAGACAACCATCTGTTGGACTATGGCAGTGGCAGAGACACCAATCTTCCCCTTCGTGAGGATATGGCTCGGTACAGGAAGGACAGACTTAGTCCTCCAAGAACTGGAAATGTTGATTCTATGCGTCTTCAATCACGGACAAGCGAAAGAGATGACTATTTAAATCGATCTAATGAAATATATGAAAAAATGAATTTGCGTGAGAGAGTGGATTACAATGATAGAGATTTATTAAAACCGAGGTTGTTGGATCATGTTACACAGCGATCAGAAACTTCGGAGTTTGCACACATGAATATGAGCAGTCGAAGCTCGTTGGACCATCTTTCTATGGAGAAGCTAGCGATAAATAACATTGGTCCGAGAAGATCACCAGCTGAACAAAGAGAAAGTGCACAGTATCTCGAACCTGCTAGTATTCATTCCCGCCTTGGGAGGAAGATTTCAAGAGAACATGAAATGGCATATATGGGTATGTCACAGGATCGTGAAATGGAACGTGTCAGAGTAGATTATGATTATGATTATGACTATAAAGAAGATTTAAGACCAGGATCCCAGACACAGAGAAGGAGAAGCCCACCAGGGTTTTTGTATGAAAGTGAACATAGGATGCAAAGGCGTGATCTTTCCCCGTATGACTCATCGAGTAGGTTTCTGAAAAGGAAATACACAATGGACGATGAAGAAAATAGGATTACTTCCAAACCTATGATGAGTAGATTGGATACTGTTAATAGAAGACACAATCGAGACGTTATCGATGAGGAGTGGATGGATCACGATGCCAGGGGTTCAAGTATTTCGAAAAGAAGGGATAACACCCATGGGTTTAGTACAAGGCTAGACAAGGTTTACGATGATGAAGAGTTCTCATTTCGTGATCATGATGAATTCATGCATGATAATCCTCTAAAATTGTATAAGTATGAGGATAATTATGCAAGAGGTTATTCAAGATCTGGTGGTCAGGCTGGGAATTATTCATACCATCCAAATAGAAGAAATGTTCTTCCCAAATGGAAGAATGTGCATATAAACAGTGAAGATGACAAGGAGGTTGACATGTACTCTGGTGATATTGAGCAATATGAACCACATGATGATTCTGATGAGTTTAAGCAGCTGGTGCATGATAGTTTCTTATCTTTCACCAAAAAGTTGAATGAGAACCCTGGTGTGCGAAGAAGATACATGGAGCAAGGGCGTGCAGGTAGCTTATTCTGCATCGTTTGTGGAAGAAGGTCTGTCTTTCTCTTTACAGTTTCTCGATAATGGTGATCTCTTATATTCATTTACTGACGTTCTGCACTTCTGCACCACATCATGTGGCCTCTCTTTGACCCTGATAATTCTGTTCCATTTCTCATTTTCCGGTTATGATAAGTTATTAATTTTGAACTATTTTTTGGGTTTTTTGTGTGTGTGTGTGTGTGTGGGGTGGGGGGGGGGGGGGGGGGGGGGGGGGGGATGCACCAAGGATTGTGCTATTAAGAAGAACTCGGATAATGTTCCATGCATCTCAGTAATGGTTGTGAACAGTGTGTAGTTAGATGCTGAAGGTGGATGGGTTAATAGTTATAGGTTTATGTACTACTGCATATAAATTTTCTAAGAGAAGTATATATATGAAGTCAACAGCTTTGCGTGTTTGGATCTCCACTCGATGGATTTGCCAGTCAGATTTTGTGAAGCAGGATAAGGTGGTGCCTAGCTCATTGCTGCTAGAAAATGGACGTGTCTGTACAAAGTATGGATTAAAGTACATTCTACATGCCTGAGGATGTGACCTTTAAAGGTTCTAACTACAGAGAATGACATTATGTGACCGGCCTAAACAGTTTGCCTGGGATGACCTTTAAAGGTTCTAGCTATTGCAGTAGTACATTGACGAGTGAGGAGAACCTAATTCTATAGGCGGGGAAAGTGTCTTTGTTCACGTTAGCTAGGGAGGGGCGAGTCTTTTCTGACTTAGATGGACGCGGGGTATTCTGGTAAATGGGTAAAACGAGGAGGTTTTCCCTATTGAGGTTACCCGGGGAGGGCGAGTGTCTTTGTTTTCGTGGGTAGCGAAATAGAGGAGAATTGTTAAATCTTTGTCACGCACGCGCACACAGGGAGGGAGGGAGGGAGGTTCTATGTTCTATTTTGAGTTTTTTTTATGCTTATCTGTCTTCGCTATACAAACTAGAATGGACTAATGATGGAATTATCTCCAGGTCCATACTCCATATACACTCCACTATTATATGCATCATTTGTGCTTTGAGTGAGGCTAAGCTTACTGGAGGGAACAGGTCTAGGAGATCATACACTGTTCAAAATCTATTATACATAATTTAATGCCTCTTATTTGGAAATTTAGTTTTTTTTTTTTTTTACTAAGATAAGGTACTTTTTATTGTTTTAGTTAATGCTTTATTATTTGGGTTAAAGTCATTGATCGCCAACGAACTTTCCATTTTATTCCGAGATCACCATCGAACTGATTTTATTACCGTGATCACCATCGAACTTTCAAATTTTGTTCCAAGATCACCAACCATCTGACGTGGCATTGCCACGTAGGTATTTTTTAATGACGTGGCATTGCCACGTAGGTATTTTTAATGACGTGGCAATGCCACGTCAGATGGTGATTCTGGTTGTCACAAAAAAGTACATGGTTGGTGATCTCGGAACAAAATTTGAAAGTTCGATGGTGATCTCGGGACAAAATGGAAAGTTCATTGGCGATCACGGACTTAAACCCTTTTATAATTAAAAGGAACTCAATCTCAATTGATCATAAAATCACGTTAAGTAATCACTAATAATCAAACAATAATCAAGGATCATTAAATAGAATACACCCGATTTTGACTTTTTTAAAAATCGCTTCGGCTCCTATCACGAGTGGGTAGAAGAAGCAAGAAGAATTGGAGGTTTTTGTTAGTTCATTCATTTTTTCAGTTTCTCGGTTCGAATACGTTATTCCTTTTCAAGGATCATCAAATAAACACATAAACATTCATAAAATCCAATATCTTTCACAAATCAATAATCAAACCATCATCTAAATATCATCATCTAAGTAAATACATAAATAATTTATGATCCTTGATTATTGTTTGATTATTAGTGATTACCTAACGTGATTTTATGATCAATTGAGATTGAGTTCCTTTTGATTATAAAAGGGTTTAAGTCAGCGATCGCCAACGAACTTTCCTTTTGTCCCGAGATCACCATCGAACTTTCAAATTTTGTTCCGAGATCACCAACCATGTACTTTTTTGTGACAACCAGAATCACCATCTGACGTGGCATTTCCACGTCATTAAAAATACCTACGTGGCAATGCCACGTCATTAAAAAATACCTACGTGGCAATGCCACGTCAGATGGTTGGTGATCTTGGAACAAAATTTGAAAGTTTGATGGTGATCACGGTAATAAAATCAGTTCGATGGTGATCTCGGGACAAAATGAAAAGTTCGTTGGCGATCAATGACAAATATGTGTGTGGCGATGGCAATCGGCCGGGTTTAGATAATCACATTCCTGGGGCCTGATTGGTGAAACTGAATTCCAACCCTAGTCCCGTTCCGTGGGGCTCTCACTTACTTAATTTTCGATGGGTTTGCTGGTTCTCCCATGAGTATTGAGGATCCCCATTTATCTTCAAACTATAAAAAGAAACTCTATAAAAAGGAAAATAAGCTGATTATTGCTAATTTTGAACTATTACCACCTACAATTCCTTTGTCATAACAAAGAAAAAGTTAACATGTATTGTTTTCATTAACATGATTACCTGGTTATTTTTTTAACATGATGCATTTGTATTTATGATTTTTCCTGTCAATCCTGTCTGTATCTACCAGTGCATTTGCTTTTACTATCTATGTTTCTCATTTTGCATATATGACTTGTTAAGATTCTCAATGCTCTGAATTTCTTAGAGAATGAATGCTCATGTACACACTGTTCCTTTGTCTGTCTACAAAACGATGGTGAATTGCAAGAGTGCCAAGCAGATTTGTTCGATTTGTCATTACTTTTGACATTATAAAAATGCATCATGAAATCATATTGTCGCCGTACTGGTGTTTCTTTGTCAGTTTTATTTGCTAATTGTGTGTTGCTGATGCTTGAAGTGCATGTTTTGATGTCCTAACTCTTGCTTTCTAATTGTTTTACATCTTTTCAGTTTTTCAAAGGAGTTCATGGACACTCAACGGTTAGCAATGCATGCTTTTATGTCTCACAAGAGTGGGTTGAGGGCTCAACATTTAGGACTCCTCAAGGCAATCTGTGTCATGTTAGGTTGGAACAGTGTTATACCTGCAGGGACTGCCAGATGGTTTCCAGAGCCCCTTTCTAGCACTGAAACTTTGGTTCAGAAAGGAGATCTTATAATTTGGCCTCCAGTAATCATAGTTCATAACACCTCTATATTGAACAATGATTCAAATGGCCAGGGACCTACAACCATTGAAGCACTTGGACAGTTTCTCCGAGGTATGCTACTATTCTTGAACATTTCTAACTTGTTCTAGTAGAAGTGGAAATTTCAACCCATGTACTTGTGAATGACTCAATTTGGGCTACGTTTAATCTGTGACGTGTCAATACGGTATAATAAGAGTATTAGTTGAAAAGGAAACCTAGGCAAAGAATGGGTCAGAAGTTGTGGGATATGTACTTTAATGCATTAAATTCCATATCGCTTTATTCAATAGATTTTATTATTATCGTTCAAACAATATAAGTTTTGTAATCATTTTAGAAGCAGTAGTAATTAATGGAAACCATCCTAAATTTAGGACAGAAAGTGTTTCGGGTCAATCCAACCCGGTCCTGTTCATAGTTTATATACTTTGACCCAAACCGACCTGCCTAGTCTGTGTCGACACCTATAATTGACATCTATGCTACTATAATCTTCTCTGTTTTTGCTTCCAGGTGTCGGTTTAAGTGGAGGGAAAGTTAAACCTGGGAAACCTGCAAACTGCAGCATAATGTTGGTAAAATTCCTGGGCACGTTTTCTGCGTTGCAAGAGGCAGAGAAGATTCATAAATATTTTGCAAAGAACAAGCATGGAAGAAAAGATCTGGACCGTATTACTTCCAGCAAGGGTAAGAGCAGCAATAGTGAGGATGGTGAAACTAGAAATGCAGATAAGGAGGCAGAGCGTGTGCTTTATGGATACATGGGTATCGCAGAAGATTTGGATAAAGTCGATCTTGATACGAAAAGGAAGTGCTCAATCAAGAGCAAGAAGGAGATTCAGGACCTCGCTGACGGTCCTGTGAAGCCCGAGTAATATCGGTTGAACCATACATTTTAATCTTTTGTTTTCCTGCTAATTTGGGACTAGTTGCAAATAGCAGACAGTAGTTAGATGATAATTTTTTTAGTTCCTGCAAATCAACTGATGTAATCCTTATCTTAGGTTGAAACAGAAATATATCCTTTTTACATGTTAAATCTCTATTATAGTACGACTGTCTTTCAATGTATGCATCATTCTCAAAGGTTGATTAACCCCTACCTTTTGTGCCATACTATTCAGATGAGGCGTTTTATTTTGTTAGTACACATTCGAGCTTTCAACTATAATGTGTCAAACTCAAGCTTAAATGGATTGACTCGTTTTTAACAGCTCAAATTTGACTTAAAGCTTCAAGCGTATCTTTATAAAGCATATTTTTTGATCTTGGGTCTAAACTATGGAGCGTGTCGCTGTAAGTTTGAGCAAGGATATGTGGTCAACCAAAGGGCCTTTGCCCTAGCGGTATGTGGAGAACCCTTCAACCAAGAGGGGTATGTTAGGGTTAAAAAAAATGTGGTCAACCATGTATTTACACTTATATGAATAAATACTGGCTTTGAATTAGCGATTCATATTAAAAATATAAAAAATTATTCGCTACTCCAAAATGCAAAACCGTAGATTTATTGGTTCTTTTCCGGCAATTTCCCCAAAGGTTATTACAGTTATAGTTCTCATGAAATATAGAATAGGTTAGCTTCACTCTCTATGTATCAGAAGATTGGTAGAAATAAACCTGTACACTTTATTTATAAAGTAAAATAAAAGAAAAAAAATCAAGTATACCAAAAGTTGCCTCTATTACTAACAGAATTTTCTTTCTGTTCAACTATTTCTCGTCTCGTGTAGAAAATAGTTGTTCTTGTGCAGTAAACTCACCTGAATGCTGTATGCGGTACCTATCTTCTTTGGAAGTTAAGAAATTTGATGCCACATGCGAAAACAATGAAAAAGAGAACCACCCAAGCAACATGGGCCATTGCAACATACCGGAGAAAATCGTATTCATATCCCAAGAAATCTTGAATGAATTTCTTCATCGGAATTGAACCAGCTCCAGGAACTTGCACCAGGTTTTCGTTTTGACCCACCTGAGATGTAATAAGCCCATTTAGCGTCCACGCCACCGGAGAACCCCAATAATACCACCGCCACCATATTGGTATTTGCTGCACATATCACTTAATTTGTCACATTTTCGTTACAATGAAATTGTAACTAAAAATTGGACTTTCTACCACCGTCTTAGAAAGTGTCGGAAGTAACACTTTTTTACTATATATTAATTACATAATAGTTCTCTTGTAGTTAAGCGATGTTGCAGCCACATTTGTTTTATTTATATGTTTTGGGTATAGTGAGACAGTGTCTTACCGTTCTAGGGATAAGGAAGCCAGAGAACAAGTTCCAGAAGCTGAGGAAGAAGGACATGGTGATGGCGGCAATATGGTAGTTTGGAGTGAGAGCCACAAGCATCATCCCGTATAATGTGAAGTAAATGAAGCACATACATACAAAGAAATAGAACCACAAGAATTTACTAGCTGACCAAGCAAATCCGATCATCGAGTAAAGTAGAAGGCTGTAAATGAACGTCTGAATGCAGACGTAAATCACCTCAATCACCACCTGCAAATATAAAAAATTTATCAAAATCACCACATTTTCATCTTAATATCTATATACTAAGAATCAGGACACGAACAATACAAATCACAAAATGCAAATCGAATACAAAATTAAAAGTTAAAGGTCATATGATTTTATAGTATGGTAACAAGTGTAGTGACCTACGTTTACGGCCACACTAAGGCCGCTCACAATGCATTAGTAGACTTTTTATAACACCCCTCATTTAGTACATCAATATTATGTTGTTTATCACGGAAGCGTATTATAAAAATATACTTTACTATTATACATAATAAAATGTACATAAACTTTTCAAAATATAATACACCACATAGGTTAAAGTTATTAAAACACTGTACACATATTACACAAACGGGGTATTATATAATTCTAAACTTTAGTTTATCACAATACATCAAAGTTCACATTCGTCAAACATTCCCTGCCAAAGGCATCAATTTCCTGTCCACCCACATATCTATTCATAACCTGCAGGAAGTAAATGAGGGATTAGCACGAAGCTAAGTGAATGAACTTGTCACACACAATTCAACTTAGCATAACTATGAGTTTACATCAAATAACCGTAAACACACATATTTCAATGAGGATCGGTGGCTCTTGGGATATCATAATACCCGGGGATTCCCCAAGAACACTTATCGTACATATCCGTATGGCCATAACGAACGAGACCGATAGCTAGTGGTTATTATAATCAAACACAGGTTCTACACAACAATTGAATCAATACCCTGTGTAATTCACACAATAACCAACTAGCCCAACTAACACGTTGACCTCAATAACACTGATACACAAAGGTCCACATATCACGTAGATTAATTCAGTAATTAAGACTAAACAGTCTAATATCAGGTAA
Source organism: Helichrysum umbraculigerum (assembly GCA_949592205.1). NCBI lineage: Eukaryota > Viridiplantae > Streptophyta > Magnoliopsida > Asterales > Asteraceae > Helichrysum > Helichrysum umbraculigerum. The sequence goes on from CATIUR010000001.1 coordinate 38,797,681, forward strand.
TTCCTAAAACAATTAAACAATCAATTTAAAATTTAGAAATTACCAGACCCTTAGGGAGGATGTTACACTTTTCGAGGTCTTAGATGATACTGTGGAGAAGTAAGAGCATCCAGCTTTTTTCCAAAGCTTTTTTGTTAAATTGTGTAATAGCTTTTTTTGTGAAAAGCTTTAGAAAAGCTTTTGACCCAATGAGAAAAAGCTTTTCATCCATCCAAAACCACACAATGGGTTGAGTTATCCAAAATCTTTTTCTAGGAATTCACATCATCTTGCATTAATTTATATGTAAGACTAAGCTTTACACTCCAATGGCAAAAACTTTTTTAAAGCTTTTTGTTCAAAGTTTATACACAAAAACTAGTTTTTTATTTAAAAACTAAACACACATAATATTAATTGAGCTATTGAGCAAAAACTCAATTATGGCAAACCCTTTGCCACAATAAAGCTTTTGACTCCAATGATATTGATCTTTTAAAAAGGTTTTTTTGTAGAAAAAAAACGCACAAAAAACCCCTTGTTGGGGATGCTCTCCCTTAGAAAATGGAAGATAGGGAGCTATAGGTTGAGATTTTATAAGTCCTTGCACTCTCTATCTTTATTATTTTATTGATTTTTAATGGTTTTGTATGATGAAAAGCTTTTTCTCATTGGGTCAAAAGCTTTTCAAAAAAAGCTACGACACAATTTAATAAAAAACTTTGAAAAAAACTCTTCTTGTAGATGCTCTAAGGGGCACGCAGCCACACCTACGCGAAGATGTAGACATATTCTTCCGGATATACGAAAGTTTGTTTATTTTAAATGATGTGGCACTCCATAGAACTTTATATGACCATTCACCAATGCTCTTAACTCGATATCATTATCTCGGACTTTAGTTTACAATAGAGTAAATTTTGGTGCAATACCTGAGCGAATGCGTATGGGAGCGGGGAATACATTCCAGCAGCTTTTTCGCGATAGAAAACCGTCCTCTCTACTGACACCACAGTCTGAACAGAAGAAGTATTTGTTCCACCAAGAAACATAACAGCCGCATACATTGCACCAAGCATATTCATCAAATCTTGTTGTCGACTCCTAATTAAGCCCATCTAAAATAATTAGAAACGAATTGAACAAAGACTTGACAATGTGTCAACGTGTAATTTAATTCTTACGTTTTTTGGCCTTTGTCCCAGAAAATTATTCCAAAAATGATGCCGATCCCGGTTGTCATCAAGAACCGAACAACATTATACCGTGGATGTCTCCAGTAGGACAATCGTTGTTTCCATAAACAGGCGTTGAATTGTGTGAAAAAAGGTTGAGAGTATTTTGTCGCGAAATGCAGGTCCTGGGACCCTGATGCAGGTGTGCTCAGCTCATTTATGAGATCCTGATTCCTCCTGTGATCAATATAGGCATAATAATCTGATCAAAGGAAATGAGAGAATTGGGTTCAAAAGTATTATTTGGACCAACAACATACCTATAAAGTTCAGATTTGGCATAGATGGCTGCAAAATCGACACCAAGTTGAGTTTCAACCATGGGAGAAGTGACTTCAAGCATCCAAGTCGCCGGATTTTGTCCATCTCTTATCTTGGTAACCCCTGGAAGTGACTGAAAAGTGCTATTAGCAAAAACGCAAGGACAGTGGTCTTTTGTGAGGTGTTGCTAATAAAGGAACTTCAGTAACAAAAAAAGTAGTTATTTACTGTGATTGAAAGTACACTCACTTGGAAGTATTCAACTAGTAGGTGAGAATGGTGTCCAAGAGGTCCAGCATAAATGACCTGACCACCTCTTTTCATCAAGAATAACTGCAACAAAATAATCAAGTTTGCTGTATAAAAAACAAATTGACAGAAAGTACCTATGCCCCCCTTCAAAATCAACAGAATGTTACAATATAAATACTTTTGAAATAAGCTTGGCTAATATACCTCATCAAACGCTTCAAAAATGTCAATGCTTGGCTGGTGAATCGTGCAGACAACTGTTCTACCAGTATCAACTGTGTTCCTGACAGTTCTCATGACTATGGCTGCAGCCCTTGCATCAAGCCCTGATGTTGGCTCGTCCATGAAAATTATGCAAGGGTTAGCCACCAATTCAACCGCTATTGTGAGTCGCTTTCTTTGTTCAGTTGAGAGACCGTCTACTCCCGGAAGTCCGACCAGTGAATCCCTTATAGAAGTCAGCTCCACCAGTTTCATAACTTCATCCACGAACGTCTAAACCACATAAAAGATGCACTAAATGAGATCCTTGTTGGCTAACTCGCTACAATTAGGTACACAATCATCTAAAAAAACTTCTTTCAGTCAATTGGTTCACACTTGTAAACACGCAAAAGATGTTAACATTTACTTATAATTGAAGTAACATTAACTTTCATTTTTATTTTTCCTTTATAAACATTCCAACCATGATGGTTGTCAACAATTACAAGTTATATACGGAGTATCATTTTCATCCTTATACGTACCACTATATTTCTTTGCGTTACATCTGGAGATAGACGAAATCGTTTTACCTTTCTTGAATCATCAGTTACATCTGGAGATAGACGAAGCCAAGCAGAGTAGACAAGTGATTCATACACTGTAACATGTGGTGAATGGATATCATTTTGTTCACAATATCCACTCACACGAGCAAAAGTTTCTTGATTCTTAGGGTACCCCGAAATGCTAATGTTCCCTTCAATGTACCCACCAGTCTTTCTTCCTGCTAAAACATCCATCAAAGTCGTCTTTCCTGCACCACTAACACCAACCAATGCTGTCAAAATACCCGGTCTGAATGCACCACTCACATCGCGTAGAAGCTGTAAACGATCTTCCGTTAACCCTTGAGCTTTCATTTCCTGATCATAAACAAATCAATCTATCTCTAATTTTTAAATTTTTTAATTTTTTTGGTTACATAACCAGTTGAGTGTAATTAAGAAGTGGACTTACAGCAGGCATATCGACATAATAATTGACATGATCAAATGCAAGTGATGATGGCTGAAATGGAAGCACCAATCCTTTCTTTTTACTTGCCATTTCTGTACTTAAAGTTGAAATCATTATAAATATTCAATTTTCCACAAACAAAACAATTCCAAACTTTCACCCATAAAAGAGAACACGAACTTAACCTTGATCTTTGGATGATTCTGAGTGTTTGGATTGTTCATCTTCATTTGGAACAACAGTTCTCGAATCTCCAAGAGCTGCATTTTGTGTGAAACACGCATTAGATCAAATCAAGTACTCTCCCAAATGGCAGTTCAAAAACATGAATACAATTTTTTTTTTAATTTTATGTTTTTTACCCAAAAAAAACAAAAAAAAAAAAACAAAAAAAAAAAAACTTACGATTCAAATACGTCAGTGCCAAAATGAACAAGACTGTTAAGAGCAGTGAATACGCAATGAGTGCAGCAACACAAACCCAATACATGTAATCAGTTGTGAACATGCCTCTAGAACTGAGAAGAACTTTGCCTATCGTTGGTTCGTTGATTCGTGGATCTGGATTTGGCTGTAATTAACATGCAAAATGAAATCAAAATGATACAACTAAGCCTAACTTCAACTTTAAACTAGCTTATTGCATGTTGAATCTTACAATGTTCCATCTATCGTCTAAAAACTCATTGATCATTAAGGCATTCTGGCCATACATCATAGGAGAAACATAATAGCCCCAAATCATCCATGGATCAATGTCATCTGTAAATCAGTTTCAACGTATCAGCAAAAAAATGCATGTGACAAAGAAAATATGCAAATCATTGTCACATTTGTTAAAACATGAATGATGCTTACATCATAAGAATTTTTGCACTTATAATTAATTATAGGGAAAAAAAACAATACCCACATAGAAAAGCATAAAGTTTGTATGACACACAAGTAGATAAAAGCTTATGTGAATCGCAAATTTTTATCAAACAGTGAAGGAACTAACGGGGGTACATACCTTTTGCTACTATAAATCCACCTAGCACAAAGACTATTAGCAATGTAAAGGTGCCAAGAGCGCTAGCAATGACTTGTGTTCTCCCAATAGATGCAAGAAACCGGAAGAGACACAAAGCCATTTGGTGGATACAGATATATGCCAAATATTGTTTAAAGAACCTATCAGCTGATGGTGCGAACCCAATTGTGTAATATGTTATAACAATCCATATGAAAGATTCAATAACCGATATAGGGATCTTTAAAAGCCAAATTGGGATGGCAAACGCCCATGCAGGGTAAAACAAAGAATCCCTTTGTTTAAAGAACACCGGAAGCCTCATAACAGTGAGCGCCAGTTCAGCAACACCATTAAACATCACATTAAGAAGACTAAAGAACAATGCACCCATATATTTACCACCATCTTTAAGCTGACCACTTTTCATAGTTGTTCTAAAGAACACAGAAAATGTAATAATCGACATTATCGTAATCTGACACGTCTTGAATATATACAAAAAGGCATTACGTTTCATTAGCAACCATTCTCTTGCTAAATTCGCTTTTAGAAGGTCCATATTTGATATACCATACTTTTCTTTTACCAACGCAACAGGATGGATGTTTGTAATGTCATAAGGACTCTCAAGATCGTTAGAAATATTCTGACCAAATTGTGATTGACTGAACAGCTGCGCGAATTCAGGTACACAGATGAACCGGTAAGGTTCATCTTTCTTGAACCAGTATTGTTCCTGATCTTTTCTTGAAGTAACTTCTTGTAAAAAGTCTGCAACTCCTTTTCTATCCGGGCATTTAAATCCTACAATTTCAAAGAACTGGAGAACATTTACACGTGGGCCTTGGTACACGATTTGACCTTCTGAAAGGAGTATAATGTCATCAAATAGCTCAAATGTTTCAGGGGCAGGTTGCAGAAGGGAGATGATCATGGTTGCATCCAAGATATGAATCATTTGTGTCATATAGTTAATGATTTGATAAGTAGTTGAACTATCCAAACCAGTAGAAATTTCATCCATAAAGAATACTTTTGCTGGCCCTACTAACATTTCTCCTGCAATCAACAGATAATGAGATCTTATTTCGATCAATCAGTACATCTAAAAGCTTAATTACGCCCTTTTACACACAATTTGCATACCAGTAGTGACACGTTTCTTCTGTCCACCAGAGATCCCTCTTCGCATCTCATTACCCACCATGATATCAGCACATATATCTAATCCAAGAATCTGCTTATAATCAGCGTATGATTGTTAACCGGTTCAACACATGACAACATATATGCAATTTGCACCTTTTTTATATCTCTAAACCGATTAAGATATTTACGTATATAAATGCAAAGAAATATAAAGCATTATATGAATTCACCCTTATACTGTAGAAAGAACGAACTCATTTATAAGCATGCTTATACGTTAATTTAAACGTAGACCAATTCCATGGTTATACATGCTTTTAAGTACGAAACTTTTTTCGTACAATTATTAATATGAGTAGAAATTTTATGACTTTCTGATATTTTTTTCACGTTTATAAATGTAAACATCTTTAACACATTTACATAACAAAACTTTACAATATTTCCCCAAGTCAAGGCAATAAAAGCTATGTGCAAATTGAATATTTGTTGAAATGACAAGTTAGTGAACAAAAAACCGAGGTGGTGAGCTATAGAAACCTTGAGAACATAATCTGTAACCAAACTAGATTCTTGGCCCGTCATTGATGTGGCTTTCATGAAAGCTTCAATATTAGAATCAGGTGTGATCCCTGCTACTTTCTCACGTCCCCACAGTTCTTCAAGGAGATCATATCTGGTTCCTATACCAAGACAACGTGCAGCAAAATCGAATGTCTCCCGAACAGTCATCTCACCATGGTGGACATCATGTTGGCTGATATATGCGCATGTTCTCTGAGGAATGAACTCGGACATTTTATGACCACAATAAGTAACTTCACCGGTTAGTCTTAGATCCTTTTCTAGTACCCCTGCAAGTGATCTTAGAAACGTCGTTTTACCAGAGCCCGGAGGTCCAAGAAGTAGTGTCATCCTGAGAAGAGAAGCCGACTAGTAAAACAATTGTGGTTTCAACAAGGTCCACATAGTTTTGGCTGACAAAGAAAGCCAACATCCATCAATTTGAGCACAATTTTTCTGACATTGGGTCAGGTATCTGAAGTTGCATCAAATTCTACCCAAAATTCTATTGTATATATATATCTGACTTAAAAATTTTATGTAGTATATAAGTGGCCACGTCATCACCACATCATGAAAACTAGTACCACCTCACTGGTTTACATGTTATAAGATAAGAGGTCAGATACGGACAATAGCAATATTTGAAATTTTAAAGTACACAATAGATACTTTTAAAGTTTGTACATACAATAAAAAAAATGGGGAATTTTTGTCAAAAATAATACGTTTTCAGTTTAGATTATGAGAAATAATGCGTTTTGCAAACCATTTTCAATAGTAGTAGAATCGGGGTTGGCAAGCCCGATTTTACACTTGTGTTTATTTGAAAGTCGGGGTTCCCAAACCCGACTTTAATTTTTTGTCAGATTGAATGAAAGAATAGGGGTTGATAACCCCGATTCCACTTTATTCCCCTTGTGTTATTTCCTTGAAATGGACTCAAAAGAAAATCATAAATTATGAGACAAGTGGAATCAAAGAAAATCATAACTTATTTCCTTGATGCAATATCTTAAGCAAGGGAATCGGGGTTAGCAACCCCTATTCTTTCATTCAATCCGACACAAAAGTAAAGTCGGATTTGGGAACCCCGACTTTCAAATAAACACAAGTGTAAAATCGGGCTTGGCAACCCCGATTCTACTACTTTTGAAAATGATTTGCAAAACGTATTATTTCTCATAATCTAAACTCAAAATGTATTATTTTTGAAAAAAATTCAAAAATGGGATTAAGTTAGAAACATTTTGAAACATTATTTACCCTATTCTTTTCTTTCTAGTTCATTATATTTTTTAGTTTTCATCTCCATCTAAACGAAAAACTCATGTAAGCTATATCCAGGTTTCTTCAATCAAATGTCATCTTATGTAATACTCCGTATCTATTAACATGCTTTATCTTAGGTAGAAAATATATTTATTAAAGGCATTACTTAATATTTTGAACTTTCAGCCTCATTTAGGAGCTTAGATAATGCCATTCTATTTCTATTTCTATAGATAAATAAAGGAGAGTAATTGTATGCTTGAAGAGTTCATTGAAACATATTTTAATCCATGATCTTATCAAAATCTAACATTTATGAATAGTTGAATCTTATATAATAAAGTGTTATTGAGCTAAGTTAGTTCTCATTCCTCTGATTTACAAGAACATAATTCTTCAAAGTCTATATGCAGATCTGTAAAACATACCTCCCTGGTTTCACAATTCCATTCACATCCTGCAATATATTAATAGATTTCTTGTTGGATGGAACAAGCCTAAGGACTTGGAGAAATCCCTACTAACAGCAAAACAGTACAAATATCAGCATGAAACTTGATATACGAGTAGATAATCGATCAGTCCAAGAAAAATTAGAGCTCTCAAAATCAAAATCAGCATGATAATTTTTCATTTTATTAAAGATCTTGAAGCACATGTCAAATGGCATACCTCTATGGCATTAAGGGTGGCATTTAACAAAGTTGGAAGTGCTCTTGACCCAATGAAAACATCTCCTTCTATCGACAGATTCTTGTAACGCACTTCAATCTTTGGAGTTCGAATCCCAACCCTAGTTAAGTTACATCATGTTTTACTCAATTGCGTCAAAAATGTTCAATAGAAGAATTACAATGACCAAAGGGCCTTTGGCCTAGCGAAGGATTCCATCAACCAAGAGGTTGTGGGTTCGAGTCCCACGTAAGACAATTGTATATATGTGTGGTTTGTATATATACTATGTGAGTCGGATTGTACAGCAGCCGTTCTAGCAAAAAACAAAGAAAAATTCACAATGAGAATAGGTTGTCGGATTCACCTATCAATCCTTTCTCGGATGCTTAGAAGAAAATTCTCATGATCTTCTTCGATAACCTTAAGTACTCTTTCGAGTATCTGCTTCTTATCTGGAGCATCAATATCAGTTCTTCCATTTTCATGATCAACTTGATTCATGATCTCTCTCTTTGATGTAGGGAGCCTTTCAATAGCAGCCATTTTGAGTTCATCTTCATCATCATGTATACTAGTAGTTTTCTCAAAAGCATCACCTCCTGGTGCTCCTGTAAAAGCCTCTTTGATGCTGGCTAAAGCCCAGTTCCTACTTGATGCCGATAAACTTGACTGTCGACTCGCTGATCTCGTGAGCTCATCTCCGCCATGTACATGTGTTGCTGCCATCTGGATCTCAACCACCCACAAATTAACTACTGATTGGAACTTAACACTCTTTCTACTTTGTTTATAAATTATGTTTTTTTATGATACCTTGCTTCAACCAACAAACAGGAAATAAGTCATATAAACATACATGCATGCGGCATGATACGTATTGTTCAATTAGGTATTATAAGGATATTTACATTATATAGATGGGAAAAAAGAAGGAGGTGAATTGAAGATAACGTACGAAATACAAGAATATTAGAAAGAAAAGAGATGACTTACTATACGTACATTAGGGTGAAGTTTGAAGTAAATCACTAAATCAGTGATCGATCATATGTTTGAATTAAAAAAAAAAAAACAATCAACGTACGAGGGATCGCATGCTAATACTGTGATGGACGAGGTCTTATCTGCTGATCCGATCTACGGCTTTATAAAATTCTAGTTTTATGTATATGATTTGATTTGATTTGATTAGGGTTTGCAATTAATATCGTAGATGTGTTTCGATAAGACTAGATTTTATTTTAGTCGTTAATATGAAATCTATCTATCGATATCTGTACTTATAAAAGGTTTTTCCTTGATTTTTAAATACACCACATCATCACATACATCATTATATTATTTTTTTCCTTAAAAACTTTAATAATTACTAAGAGTATACTCCTTCCATCCGTCCTATAATTATTGTCCATCTTTTTTTTTAGATGTCCTAAAATAAAATAATTGTTCACTTCTCATTTCAATTAATAGGAAAAAAATTTAGTGGGTGAATATTCTATTTGATTGGTTGAAATGTGTTAAGGTCTCACTTTTATTAAACTGTATATTTTTTATTGGTGGACAATAATTTTGGAACGGAGGAAGTATTATTTATCAATTATACTTTAATATAATAGTCTTTAAAATTTAAAATTCCTGTATTACATTTAATAATATATAACAACTTTTCACTACATAAAAAATAGATTCATTTTCTTATTCATATCTCATACATTGCAATTAACTAATATTATCACCGTCAATGCCATATTTTAAGGAAATTAATTTTAATAAAGTGATATGAAATTAATTATTTTCAATACATTTTGGTATCTGTTCATCAACTACTATATTTTAGAGTAAATTGCATCGATGGTCCCTGTGGTTTATATATATTTTCACCATTAGTCCCTGTAGTTTGTTTTTTGCATAGACAGTTCAAAAACCTAAAATTCGTTGCAAGTTTGGTCCCTACTATAACTGAAATGACTAACGTACCCTTCTCTAATTTTTTTTTTATCATATTTTGTGAATTTTAATTATTAAAAAATACAATATATTTCTTTTATATTCTTAAAAAGAAATATGATATACATGGCCAAATGTAATTTGAGACATCATGTGCTAGTTCCGTTTCCATACAAGCAACATCATAGTCAAACATCAAATAGCCTAATGAAGAAAATCATAAGTTGAGTTGGTTCTCTCTATCTAATGCTGCAAAATCAAACCGTCACCATCAATTGAACCGCCATCGTAAAAAAGCATACAAACTTGATTCGAGAAAGCCAGATTTGGAGGTTTGAGTTGGGTGTTTAATCAACTCGATTCAAATTGGAGACCCACAAAACAGATCTTTCCCATTGAGAACTCACACCAAATCGTTTCAATAAATCTTAACCCACAATCGCTAAATCAAAACGCAGCTACAAAAAGCATTCAGTTATCAGCATCACCACAATTTGCTATCTTCGGAATCACGGAAACAACCTACACCTGCTAAAAGTTATCGGTTATCCGGCAACCACGTCACCGGCGCCGACAGTTCTGAACATGGTGAACGACGTCAGTGAAGACCGGTGATTTAGATGCAACGGTGGTGTTTGATGAACGCTAGTAATTTACGCCGGCGATTTGTTGCCATGAGGAAGGTGCTGCCGGAAATGGAAGGTGCCACCGGAAGTGGTGACAAACAAAAATAGAGAGATTTGTAGGATAGGTTATTGGTTGCTTGGTTACTTATCTGACTTTGAATCTAGATGATGGTGTTGATGAGTGTCAAATCTCAGATCTGGTTTTGGTGGGTTAGGTATATATATGTTCCTTAATAATAATAATAATATAATAATAATAATAATAATAATAATAATAATAAATAATAAGAAGAAGAAGAAAATTATATAATAACGGTACATAACTATATATGTTTATTTATATTTTAAAATCGATTAAAATAAGAAAATTAGGTCATAAGGGTAGGTTAGTCATTTCAGTTATAGTAGGGACCAAACTTGCAACGAATTTTAGGTTTTTGGACTGTTTATGCAAAAAATAAAGTACATGGACTAACGGTGAGAATGTGTGTAAACCACAGGGACCATCGATGCAATTTACTCTATATTAAAATTCTTTTATAATTAGCTTTTGTACCTACGTACTTAATTTGGTTGTAGCAAGTTACAACGACGACATATTTCAAATGGTTGATTGGATTCTACCGAGGTGGTTGACTTCCTTCGTTATGCTGGTGTGTTATGCTGGTGTGTTAACTCTTTTAACTTTTATCGCAATCCATCAAGTTAGCAATTTAACCCATTTGTTTTTATAAAATACAATTTTGTACTCTAACTTTATAACAATTTCGTGTTCCATTCCTTCGTCAACAACTCAAAAACCTTTTGGGTTCAATACCGAGTTGGGATAAACTAATGCCAGTATTCCTTATTTTGAAATTCAAGCTCAAGCTGAAGAGTTGGAACGACTAGCAAAAGGAAATGTTGTTGATCTCGACATAACATTTTTTTGGTTACTTTGTTAAACTTCATGAATAATTTGCTTATATCAAACACTAGTCAATTTTGTTATAGATTTAGTCAAATACGCATAATTTAATCGAATTTGTTTGAGGTATGAAAACGGACAGCATATAAATCATGGCTATATCATAGAGGTGGCAAAATGAATGGGTCGGGTCGGGTCGCGGGTTTAGATGGGTTTGGGTTTAAATGGGTCCGAGTCTAGATGAGTCATTTAGAAGAATGAGTCTAAACGGGTCCGGGTTAAATGGGTCTCGGGTCGAGTCGGGTCGGGTCATTGGATTCACCAAACTTTTTTTTTTAAATTTGAGTTAAAAATGAAAAAAATGAAAAGAGGTGAAAAAAAAAAAATTACCCGCTAGACCCGTCTAAACCCGTTGGTTAATTGTTACATAATTAGAGGTTATATTGAAAAACTCATTTAGACTCATCCAAAAAATGGGGAGGAGACCCAACAAACCCATCCCCATCCTAAAAATTAACCAAATTGACCCAAAATTAACCAATGGGTCTAAAATACCTCTACTGTATTATATAAAACCGGCCCATATGCATTGATCCATTAAGTGAGGTTGGGTAGACCCAACCCACTTGCTACATGCTAGTCAGGTATCTAGAAAACAAGGTGGGTTTCTCTATTGAGCTTATAGACATCTTACATACTAAAAAATCATAATACTCGACTAGTTAAGTATTCTGGACTAAAATGTTCGATCAACGTAAACACTGTAATAAGAAAATAATGTTAGCTACTGTAAACATATAAATAGGAACCGAATATGTAAATATGCTAAAGTTGAATATAAAGTGTCAAATTTCTAGCATATGATCAGTCAACGGGATATAAGTTTTGTGACATTGACAACATATATGATATGTCCCTTAAGGGTATGTTTAGTTGAAGAAAAAGGTAGCAATTTTTCAGAAAATTATCTAAAAGAAAAGTGGAAAATCGGAAAACGCGTTCAAAAAGAGTATTTTGTAGAAAATTTTTCCAAGAAAACGGAAAAACCACTTTTCCATATTATAACTTGGAGATGGAAAACAAAGTTAGTTGTGGAAAATTTTTCAAAATTTTCCATCTCTAATTTTCCAAAAAAATGTAAAGTGTTTTCATTCTTTAGAAACGTGTTGAAAATTTGAAAAATATGTTCAAATGTTATTAATTTTCCATTTTGGAAAAGCTAAATTAAGCTTAAAAGATTTTGAAAAATTTTGGAAAAGTGGAGGGAGTTGTATAAAGAAAAAAATTGGAAAAATAGAAATCCTTGTTTTCCATTTCCTAGTTATAACATGGAAAAGTGGTTTTCCATTTTCCTGGGAAATTTTTCATGAAAATACTCAATTTGAACGCGTTTTCTAAGTATCCATTTTTTTAGAAAATTTTTCTGGAAAATTACCCCTTCTTTCTTCAGCTAAATTAGATTTTCACTTCTTCACTTTTTTCCTTTATACCACTTCCTCCACTTTTTCAAAATTTTCTGAAACCTTTTAAACTAAACTAGTTTTTCCAATATGAAAAATGCAATAACATTTGAACACATTTTTCAAATTTTCAACACTTTTCTAGAGAATGAAAACTCTTTCCATTTCTGAGAAAATTAGAAATGAAAAATTTAAGAAAATTTTCCACAACTAAACACACCCGCTTTTTTAGTTCTAAATGGACGCTATGTATAAATGAAGCCTCCATGTATCATGGACTAAATCACAAGAAGTACCCATCTATCTATATATATAAAAGAAAGACTTTTAATTGCATATTAGAGCATGCTATTTTAGCTAATGATGATGTGTCATTAATTTACAAATTCTTGAATTAATCTCAATTTCTAAGCATGACACATGGCTTTCCATATATCAACTTATTTAATTTAATTTAATATGCTTTTTATTATTATTATTATTATTATTATTATTATTATTATTATTATTATTATTATTATTATTATTATTATTACTCCCTCCGTCCCAATTTAATTGTCTGAAGCTCAATACCACCTAAATATGTATCATATCATATTAATAACGATGAAAAATGAACTTACTTATTTTAGCGAATAACCATTGAACGTAAAGTAAAATTAAAAATAATAAAATAATATATTCAAAAAGATTGACTCGCAATATTAAGAACAACGTCAGTTAAACCATTTATTTAAGGTTAATACCGACCGATGGTATAGTTTATTAAGAAGTTTTGTAATATTTGTGACTTTAACATTTTCGGTGGTACATTTGTATGTATAATAATTTTAAATACATCGTTTTTTATATGTTTTAGTCTATAATAATAATAATAATAATAATAATAATAATAATAATAATAATAATAATAATAATAATAATAATAATAATAATTTTTAAAATTAATGGTAACAAATTTACAACTTCAAAAAACAATACTAATATTTGACGAGCAATGCACGGGCTTAAAAAGAAAGTGTTGTATAATTTATACGACACGTGTCTTTGTCTTCTATTTTCTTATAAATCCTATGTGTCCTTGAAATAATTTTTATATTTTTAATTAATTTTTATTTATACCACATATTTTTAGCATGTTATTTCTTTTTGTGAGTAATCAAATCATGTTATTGATGAAAACATCTCATTATAAATGTAAAGTTAAACAACTTATTTTTGCTATTAATTCGATTTCTAAAATAGTTATATTCAATCTAAATATTAACCAATTTCGTAGTTTAATAATAAGAACATCTTCATTTAAAAGTGTACAATAATATATATTATTTGTTATCACACCTCTATTCAAATCTATTATTTCGTGTGAATAATATAGTTTATAAGATAGAGTATGATATAATCAACAGAATATAAAATTCATATCCAATTCAAAATCTCAACAATACCACGAACTGTATAATACATTTTCTCAAGAGATACAAAATAAATCATCCAAAGATAGACAAATATTATCATTTATCCAAGTAAGTTAAGAACATTTTAAACCAATCATTTTATTTTCGTTAGTTAGTTTTCTTCAGCCTTTTCCCATTAACGTTATGTTTGACAATTACAATTAATAAGGGTTAATATGTCGCTCTTTCAAGAGTTAAAAGGACAAACATATTGTTTAAAGATCTTGATTTGCATCAAAGGCAAGAAAACCACTTATAACACAACCAACGTCACTTGCAATGAAGTTTGATTTATGTTTCTATTTTTTTAAAATAATAATTACACATTTAAGTTAACAATATTAATATATCGGACTACTTACAAATTAGCTATATAACTGCATTTTTCAAACGGTCGTGCATCGCACGGGCTCTATACCTAGTAAGAAAATAAATGTTAAAATGATATATACTCCGTAATATTTTAGTTCTCGATTCAGCATATGACGACCGTTTAGTCTTTACATTACCGTGAGACTCATTGAACGTTTCATTTCTTGAATGGTGACTATTGTTGCTACTAGCTATAACAACTAGTTAATAAAAGGGTATTAGGGTAGTATACACATAAAACAATGACAAATATACACTACATTTGATCTGATATACATGTGGATATAGCTTAGATTATATTTTTATTACAATTTGTGTCAAGAATTTGACAATCTTTTGAGCATTTTTTGCTAATTGACATTGCTTATTGATTTCAGAACACACAAATGGTCTTAAATGGGCAAACTACTCTAAACCAAAGGTGAAAGAATTTCACTATATTTGATCAATGAAAATGCGCGATTTAAGAAAACTTCTCATTTTCCGTAGCTCTTTCGAATTTTCAAAAATAAAAACTGAAAATCCCTTTAAATAATAAACTCTTGAACCAAATGTCCGAAATCAAACATGCCTCTACATGATTTCACAACCGTAACAACTTCTTGAAACGCGGCAACACTACATGGAACTGCCAACCCATTCTTTTGTTCGTAACCAAACTCTTCAGAGGCTTTCGCTAACAAAATCTTGAATAGTGGATGAGATAAACAAGGAACCACAAATCTCCGCCTTTCTTCGCCTACATAAACCGCCATAAACCCTCTAGGGGTAGTAGCCATAGGGGACACACACTCTTCAACTTCGTACCTTAGCAATCGTTCTTCTTTAACATAAAACTTCTCGCGACTGAGGTATCGTGATCCATTATGTGTGACTTTCTTGGCTAGTTTCTTGATAGAACTAAATTTTCTTGGAAACATGATTAGACCTACAAAAACTTGATAATATCTTGATGTCATATGTACTAAAATCTTACTGATGTAGATGGTTTATGTAAAGCTATATATAGGTCGATTATGTTGACAATGACCACTACAACAAATATGTTGATTGTTCACATCATTTTCTTCACGCTTTTAAAAAATGTGAAATATATAATCAAGTTTTTCACACTTATTAATATAGGTAAACAACTTCAATACATTGTCAAACAATACATAGCAGCGGAAAAACAGGATCACATAGGAATAATTAAATCGGATTAGAATTAACTTATTGCCTTGAATTATATGTAAGAAAAACCTTTAAATCTAAGTGTAAGATCTACCTTTGATCACGTACACCACACCGTCTTTATCGATATGCTTGTATGCTAGTACTTGCCGATCTAGTCAACTAGCTTGACTTGCTTCTTCTTGCTTGAAAACCGAAAATCGAAAACCCCTAGGGTTTGGAGGTGTGGTACGACTCAAACACAAGAGAGGAGAGGGGAGAGATTTTTTGTGATTAATTAGGATTAACCCTAACCCTAATCTATAAAGGTGTATTTATAGATAGGTAAAACTTGGTCCCCAAGTTTATAATTTACACAATAATCCTTCTAGTTATTTAATTATTGATTTTAACATTTAATTTTAATAATTAATAACTTTAGGCAAATAAGCAATATCTCAATGTCGATGTGTGCGTTCCCAAAGGCTCACACATTTACGGACACATATTTGATAAAATCATTCAAATACTAACAGCTCCCACTTTTGAATAATTTTCAAACAAATATGATAACATTGATTAATGTCTAGCAACATATCAATGTTCCCATAAATGCACGAGTGAAGTTTCACCAAGGTCACTGTGAGTCTATGTTCAGTTTATATCATTTTGTTACAGATACTCTAGTTAAAACTTGGAGATGGATCAAAGTCATTCCATTTTAACTTCTGTTTCTCATTTTGCAAATCACTTAAGATTACCGAATACAGTCGAGACAGTTCTAGATTTATTAGGGTCTGGCCAGACAAACATCTTAAGTATTCATGAGTGGCCCAGTAAGTATCTAACTTCAGTTTTTCACTGAAGGAACAAATCCTTTATTGAATACAACTGGTAGTCATCGTATTTCGCAACATTACCAAAAATAGCCTTTTTGCCACCCTTATCCAGGAGTAGTATTGACTATGATCAAATAATGCACTACGTACATGAGTAGCAACTTGCATCTCAACTCTAAGGACAACAAACTTTATGAATTATACTTAATGACAAAGATCCATAAGTAATAATTCATGTGGGATAATCTAATATGCATCAGAATGAATACCATGTGAGTTAGTGAGCCAAGCTGACTAAACACTCAGATATTGTCTTAATTCAAACATATTCCCATATGATCGATCGACAACGGATATTTAGAATAATATTACACAACATTATTCAAGGATAAAACATGAAAAATAGGATTTATGAAAATAAAATTTCACAATAAAAATTTCATTAATAAATAAAATTGTTTATTACATCCATATATCCAAAAACTAAATCCACGGATTTACATGTGATTACTAGACAAACGAAGTCCTATGCCCTCAATTAAGTGAGTTAGCTTCGTCTTTGGCAGAGCCTTCGTAAAGGGATCTGCTAAGTTATCATCCGTGTGAACTTTGAGTACTTGAATTTCACCTTGATTGACTTGCTCACGAACATAGTGAAATTTCCTCTGAAAGTGTCTAGCTCCTTTCTGAACACCAGGTTCGTTGGCTATGATAATTGCACCAGTGTTGTCACAATACATATCCATAGGAGACTTGGCTGTGAGAACAACACCAAGTCCATAAATAAATTTCTGGATCCAAACAGCTTCCATTGCAGCTTCAGCAGCTGCTATGTACTCTGATTCTGTCGCAGACATGGCTGTAGTGGATTGCTTCTTGCTTTTCCAAACTACTGCTCCTCCATTCATGGTGAACACATATCCAGTTTGAGATTTGGTGTCATCATGGTCAGTTTGAAATCCGGCATCACAATAACCAGTAACTTTTAGTTCAGCCTCAGGATTTCCACCATACACTAGAACCATATCTTTAGTAGCCCTAAGGTAGTTCAGTATGTTCTTTACAGCAATCCAGTGTCTTTCACCTGGATTCTGTTGAAATCTGCTAACAACGTTTTGAGCAAAAGCAACATCAGGTCTTGTGCATCTAACTGCATACATAATAGACCCTATTGCCGAAGCATAAGGTATCCTTTGCATACGTTCCACCTCTTGAGGTGTAGAAGCACAATCCTTGATGCTAAGTTTATGTCCATCTTGCATTGGTAAAAATACCCACGCTTAGAATTTTCCATACTAAAACGCTTCAGTATTTTATCAATGTAAGCATTCTGACTTAACTCTATCAACCGCTTAGATCTATCTCTCGAGATCTTGATTCCCAAAATAAATGTTGCCTCTCCTAAGTCTTTCATGGCAAAACATTTTTCAAAATAAGATTTTACATCTTCAAGCATTGGAATGTTGTTTCCCATTAGCAATATGTCATCTACATATAAGACTAGGAAAGTAACATTACTCCCACTGGCTTTTTGATATACACATGGCTCATCAAGATTCTGAACGAAACCAAACTTTTTAATTTCTTCATCAAATCTTTTATTCCAACTCCGTGATGCTTGCTTAAGTCCATAAATGGATTTTTTTAAGCTTGCACACTTTGTTAGGATGTAATGGATCAATAAAACCTTCTGGCTGATTCATATAGACGTCTTCGTCTAGATAACCATTCAGGAAGGCTGTCTTGACATCCATTTGC
Source organism: Helichrysum umbraculigerum (assembly GCA_949592205.1). Lineage (NCBI taxonomy): Eukaryota > Viridiplantae > Streptophyta > Magnoliopsida > Asterales > Asteraceae > Helichrysum > Helichrysum umbraculigerum. The sequence goes on from CATIUR010000001.1 coordinate 38,815,825, forward strand.
CATATCTCATAGTCATAGAACGCCGCTATGGCTAAGAGAATTATAATAGCCCTAATATCTGTAACTGGGGAAAAGGTTTCTTCATAGTCTATACCATAAACTTGAGTAAATCCTTTTGCCACGAGACGAGCTTTATAGATGTGTATGTTGCCATCCATGTCGGTCTTTATTTTAAAGAGCCATTTGCAATTGACAGTTTTAGCATTTTGGGGTTTATCCACCAAATCCCAAACTTCGTTGTCTTTCATGGATTGCATCTCCATATTCGCAGCTTGAAGCCATTTTTCAGCATTAGGACCTGATAATGCAGCTTTCAAGGTTCGAGGTTCATCAAGAATCCCGGATACGCCATCCTCCTCTAGATTAACATTTAAGTTCAATCTATTAGGTGCACGTACCATCCTTTCGGACCTACGAATTGGAACATCAACAATTTGAGCTTGAGACTGAGGCATATCATGAGGCTCAATCGCAACTTGAGGATCAGATTGAGGCATGACTTGAGGCTCAATTCTATCCCCCCCAAATTGTTGATTGCCAGTATGAGTAGAAGGTGATGTATCTTCCTCTTGAACCTCGTCAAGTTCCACAACCCTCCCACTGTTTCCATCACCGATAAGCCTGGTTTCGAAAAACTCAGCATACCGAGCAATTTTCACAGTATTTTCAGAAGGATTATAGAAGTAGTAACCCATCGTTTCCGCTGGGTATCCTACGAAAATACACTTAATAGATCTTCGTTCGAGTTTGTCAGGCGCATTGCGTTTAACGAGTGCCTCACATCCCCAGACCTTTAAGTAAGACAGATTAGGGGCTTTCCCATGCCATATTTCATATGGTGTCTTATCAACCTTCTTAGTGGGAACCATGTTGAGAATGCGTACAGCAGTCTCTAATGCATAATCCCAAAAAGATAATGGTAAAGTTGTAAGATTCATCATAGATCGTACCATGTCAAGCAAGGTTCGATTTCTCCTTTCCGATACACCATTATGTTGTGGTGTATAGGGAGGAGTAAGCTGTTGGACAATTCCACGCGCTTGTAGATGATCCTTAAACTCCAGGCTTAAGTATTCACCACCTCGATCCGATCGGAGAATCTTGATGGTTTTTCCGAGTTAATTTTCTACCTCGTTTTGAAACACCTTGAATGTTTCAAACACCTCATGTTTATGTTTAAGTAAATAAACATAACCATAACGGCTGAAATCATCCGTAAATGTTTCGAAGTAGTAAGCTCCTTTCCTAGACATATGCCTAAAAGGACCACATACATCACTATGTATGATTCCTAGTAGGTCGGTCGACCTTTGATTTTCATGAGAGAAGGGTTTCCTCGCCATTTTGCCCGATACACAAGACTCACACTTATCAAATGAATCATCACTTGATTTCAAAAGCCCTTCACGTTGAAGCCTTTCAATTCGGTGTTTGCCTATATGTGCAAGACGACAATGCCATAGGTAGGATGAGTCCAAGTTGCACTTGGCTCGTTTAGTGCTTATATTATACATTGAATTATTAGTATATGAAAGACGATCATGCAAATCAATTTCAAAAATTCCATTAATTGCAATACTATTAAAATAATGAACATTATTCTTTGAAACTGAAATACCAAAATCTGTAAATGTATTCTTAAAACCACAATCTTTCAATACTGAAACTGAAACAATTCCACTAATAATAGAAGGAACATAATGACAATTGTCTAATACAAGAATTATGCCCGAGGGTAAATGTAAGTCATAACTTCCAATGGCTTCCACTGCTACACGTATGCCGTTGCCGACGTACACATACAAGGATCCATTCTTCAGCTTCTTCTTTGCTCTAAACCCCTGCAAGGTATTACAAATATGAGTACCACAACCAGTGTCATATACCCAAGTATTTGTTTTAGAGAAAGAAAATAATTCGATAGTCAAGATACCTGAAGATCCGGCATTGCCGACTCTCTTCTTTTCTTGCACCTCGGATAAATACTTAGGACAATTCCTCTTCCAGTGTCCTATCTTACCACAATGGTGACACCCATCATCTTTAGCGACCTGCACCTTTTTAGCTGGAGGGGTTTGCTTAGGCTTGGAAGAATAAACAATAGTTTGCTTATTTTTACTAGTCTTTGCAACTTTTCCCTTAGCTTGTAGCGGTTGCTTTTTCTTCTTTTTCTGGGCCTGACCACCACCAATCGCAAGGATTTGGTTGTCATTCACCTTATTCTTGGAAATGCTCTTTTCGAATTCCACTAGCATAGCATGGAGTTCGTTAATTGACTTTTTCATACCCTGCATGTTATAGTTGCGTGTAAACTCATCAAACTCCGGTGAAAGAGAATTGAGGACAATACTTACAGCCACAGGGTCATGATACGAGTATTGCATTCTATCCAAGCGATCAAACAAGCTTTTCATGACTGGAACATGAGTCCCCACTGGTGTTCCAGATACATGTTTACATACATGTACATCTCGAATCAAGTCATTTAGCTCAAGGCCGGCTTGTTTCTCATACAATGCACTCAGCTCAGTGATCATCTGATCGGGCCATTTATTCTCGAATTGCTTACATAACTCAGGAGTCATACTGCTAAGCATGAGACAAGCAACTTCATTGTGAATCTTATAAGTTGCCTTATACTGATCACGATCTGCTTGAGAAGCAGTGGCATTTGGCTCAGCGATCATAGGTGTAGTAACGATATCAAGTCTCTCCATCACTCTTAGAACAATTCTCAGTGATCGATACCAATCGTTAAAGTTTGGTCCAGAAAGCTTATTGCTTCTTAACGCTGTTTTGGTTTCATTTAAAATCTCATCAGTAGCTGATTTTGTGCCATTTCTACAAAACAGAAAGAAAGTTCTTGTTAGTACTTTCGACATATAATATCTTAACAGAAATGTAAAACCCATGATTTACTTTCCGTTAAGTCTAGGACCCAAATGACATATCACCGTTCCATCAGTTGATCTGCTAGGAACTAAATGATACTCAAAAGGTAAGTGACGTTCAATAATTGCATTTACCGATGCAATTCCTAGATTATGGGACTTAATGTCAAGCTCGATCAAGCTTCAAAAATGGTGATCGTGACATTAATCATGTTTCGTCGCATCTTATTGCTATCGGCGTTTACTGTCTCACTGCATAACCCGATTTAAGTCGTCCAACTGAAGACTACAGATAGTCCACCACCGTCTCACGATGAGTGGTAATCCGCCTTGGATACCCTTCACCCACGTCTCACGCAGAATGACGAGCAAGTACAAGTTGTCTAAGCAATATGGATATCAATATGACTTAATTCCATGGGTGACAAAATATTTATGTACGAAGAGGCCTGCATACAACTTCGTTACATAATTTTGATGTTTTAAAAACAAAATGTTTTTATTACTTGTTTTTAAACGTGTTTCTATGATTGCCTAATTCCTATACACCAAGTGTATATAATAACCAAACGTACCATCGTCATCATAAAAGCTCTACAAAAGGTACGACCAGGAAAGCATGTGAGGGTAGGGGATGACAAAGCATCACTTAAAACCTGACCTCATTTGGAGTAGAATACATCCGCATAACTTTCCTAGACATCGTCCTTTATGTAGGTGAGCCTAGTTAGGAATTATACACTGAGGATGTGCATTTAATTATGAATTACCAACCACACGTTTTATAAAATCCGTTACATAATTCTTTAGTCACATTAAAATTTATTTCTTTCAAACCCATTTGACAAAAATAATAACATGATATAAAGAATTAATCTACGCAACAAATTGGGTGAGCCCTAAAACAAAAAGTCTCTATGGTCATTGTTCACATGTTGATTAACTCCCGTTTCTAAGGAAACGGACCACATACATCCGTTCAAATAAACAAGTTTGAATTGCGTAAGCTATCAATATGTGAACAATTCATATATCAAATAAACCACACATAACCTTTTTGTATTAATCCAAAATCTCTAGGTGTCGCACATAATCAATTAACAATTAATATTATGTCAATAATTCAGTTTTAATTTTCTTAAACAATATCAATATATCTAATTATGTCCATAAAGTTATGCATGTAACTTTACAAACATAATTTGCATAAAAATTAGATATAGCAAAAAGGTAACAATTATAAACATCAAATATTGCAAGGTAGATTGGTTTCAAATTAACTCCTTAATTTTATAAACATAAAGGTTTAAACTAATTACCTATTAACTTTTAATCAATTTTTTTTTTTAACTAAACCTTTATTTATTTTATATAATCGAATGAAAAGAAAAAAAACTTTTTGGTTTACCTTTGTTTCGTCTGTCAACTCACAAAACCACAAAACATAAGAAAAATAATTATTTATTTTGCTTCCTGTGTTTCGTCGAACAAACCAAAACAAACCAAAAAAAAAAAATTCTTTCTTTTCTTGGTCCCTGTTCGTCGACTTGTAACCCATCACCAACTAAAAACAAAATTTTTTTTTCTTCGTTCGACATGATTATATCAAATAATTATAACCAATCCTTAATCCCCCCACAATTTTTGATGTTTTGTATCCAAAATAAAAGTTAACCTATGTTTTGGCTGATACCACTATAGGTAAACAACTTCAATCACATTGTCAAACAATACATAGCAGCGAAAAAACAGGATCACATAGGAATAATTAAATCGGATTAGAATTACCTTATTGCCTTGAATTATATGTAAGAAAAACCTTTAGATCTAAGTGTAAGATCTTCCTTTGATCACGTACATGACACCGTCTTTATCGATATGCTTGTATGCTAGTACTTGCCGATCTAGTCAACTAGCTTGACTTGCTTCTTCTTGCTTGAAAACCGAAAATCGAAAACCCCTAGGGTTTGGAGGTGTGGTACGACTCAAACACAAGAGAGGAGAGGGGAGAGATTTTTTGTGATTAATTAGGATTAACCCTAACCCTAATCTATAAAGGTGTATTTATAGATAGGTAAAACTTGGTCCCCAAGTTTATAATTTACACAATAATCCCTCTAGTTACTTAATTATTAATTTTAACATTTAATTTTAATAATTAATAACTTTAGGCAAATAAGAAATATCTCAATGTCGATGTGTGCGTTCCCAAAGGCTCACACATTTACGGACACATATTTGATAAAATCATTCAAATACTAACAATTAATGTGTATAAAATATTCACACTTACAAGCGTGAAGAATTATACAATCTTGACATTTACAATTGTGGGGAAAAAATGTTCACACTTACAAGCGTGAACAAATTCAAACTTGCTTACACTTATAAATGTGAAATTCATTTGTTACACCTAATTTCTTCACACATGAGGAAGCGTGAAGAAATTGAGTGTCACAAAATAATTTATACTCTTTAAAGTGTGAAATTTTTTTACCTTTGTTCACACTTACAAGTGTGAATATACATTTTCCACTATTATAAGTGTGAACAATATTAGGACTTATTAAATATCTTCACACTTAAGAATGTATATATATTCTACACATATATAAGAGTGATGAACATAATAAAAAAGTTCACATTTTTTAAAAGTGTGAAGAAAAATGTGTGAAGAATGGACATTTTTGTTGTAGTGGACTCACCAGATTGGTTGCAATGATTGATTCGTTAATACGTATGGCATATATAAATATATATAAAATATATTTAGAGTTCAAATTTTTGAGCTGTCAAATTGTTATAAATATTAATATATTTTTGTTGTTAGTGTGAATCAATATAAAAAAGTACTCAACTTTTATGCGATTTATATATTTTATATTTATTAGAATTAGAATGGGATCAAACAAATATGGTTGGATGAGACGAAATTGAAGTATTCATGGGGTGGGGCTTGTTTTTTTCCCGGTAATTAATTGTTTATTTGATAGAGTTGGTACTCTAATTTCGGCATTATTTTAATTAATCTTTTTGGTAGAACATAAACATTTTATATTATAGGTAATGAGGGCGGTTCATGGGCGCATCCCATTAAACGTACACAACGTTCGCACTAAAATACACAATGTGTATTGTGTATCACATTTTTTATTTGATATTTTTAAACATGAAAGTGTACTGTGTATCACTTTTTACAATTTATTTTTTTAATCATACTTTCATACTGTTCATTGTGTATCACGTTTTAATACATTATTTTTAGAATGTTCGTTGTGTATCATGTTTTTTATTTGATATTTCTAAACATACTCGCATTGTTTTCATAATGTGCATTGTGTATCACTTTTTAAATTCATATTGTTCATTGTGTATCACGTTTTAATACACCGTTTTCAGAATGTTCATTATGCATACTCTGTTTATGTTAAAATACTGCGTACGCGAACCACGATCATAGAGATTTTGTTGAACAATTGAGAAACTGTAGAAAAAATTGACGAGAAAGATGATTTGAAACTGGAAAAAGAATCTTTCTATATAACTGGAGAAGAAAGAATTAATTAACATATAAAATAAATTCGCTGCAAGGCAGGGATCTTGGTCGAAGAAGAAGAAGAAGGAAGAAGGAAGGGACACGCGTCAATTATATGTGGGTGCGTACGTTGCGTACGGAAAGAACCGTGCGTATTTGAAACACAATCTATAGGTAATACAATATAATTACTCGATTGAGACACAATACATATATCACTACAAAAAAAAGGTTGTTTTACCACGCATATTTCTTCACGTTTTAGTTAGTGTCATGAATTTTATTACGCTTTTTATTGTGGACAAATTGTATACACATTTTTCTAAATAAGCCAACGTATAAAAGCGTGAAGAATGACATCATTAATAAGTTGACACTACAAACCGTCAACATATATATATTTGGAGAAATAAAAAATCAATAAATTTAAAAAAAGAAGTCTGAACTACTTTATTGATTTATTTTTAAAGAAGTCAACATTTTCAACTTTTGGCCCACTAATTTCTTTTATAGAGTGATTATATTTGATGTTATAGCCACCGACCGATTTTAAACTCAAGAACCCTAGCTCATGGTCGGTTTCACCGATCGATTTCACTTACGAACGGAAGAAGCTCGTTTCCATGTGCGATCGATTTCAAACCCTAGAACACAAATAGAAACCCTAGCTCTTCAATAATTGATGATCGAAAGTTATAGCCCTTCAATTGATGATCGAAAGTTATAGCTCTTCAAATCAAAGCAACTTAAAACAATTCGTACTGATCGTATATGTAAGCTAATTCATCTTCTCTCCTTTTCAATTTCAATTTGTGATTTGATTTGATTCGGATATGTGCATTAAGTGAGCTCATTAAGAAATTTAGCTGTTTATTGTTGTGTATTTAATATATATAACTAGTTTAAAACCCGTAAATTTGCGGGCTAACACATGATTTTACCACAAAACTTATATATATTTTTATAAGGAAATAATCAAATTTGTGTATCTATTGATATGTGTGTTTTAAGATTTATCAGGTAAGATGAACTCAGAGTAGTCGAAACATTTCATGGATTTCAAATTTCATGATTTAGAATCCTCCATTATTCATATCCTTAAGAATTTAGAACCTAGGATTATAAATAGTTAACCCAAACGCGCAATCTAAATATTTACCTTAAATAAAAACTGGAGAAAAATTAAAGATTTTTTTCCAGAGTCAAAAATTAATTCTATGAATAAAAATTGGACCAAAGTTGGTTGCCTCAATTTGCCCCTACATATTAATCATTGGAGAATAATGCAAGAGGACTCAAAAGTTCACCCATATATGTTGATATAACAAAATGTTGCAAAAACCTATACGTAGGACACCAAACAGTGTAATAATAACTGAACTTGATTTATCTGCATTTCTAATGAAAAAATGCATGTGAAACCAATAAATTGGTGTCTATTTAATTTGTTTTACCTGAAACCTGAAACCAGATCACTTTGATCGTTTACATGCCATACAAGTGCCATAATACAAATTACATAATTAACTTCAAATTACTTAGCCTTTGACTAAATGACAACTTTATAAGTTGTTTAGAAAACATTCGTCTCCTTCAACTCGTATTCCTCTCAGTTATGAATATCATAAAGCTCGCCTTTTGGGCTATTTCTATGCAGGTTTCTAGTACATCTAGGCCCAATCGGATCTTTTGACAGACTGATATCGATCTATTGCTTCTCAGCATAAAAAGATAACAAAATTACAAAGATATAAAGTAACATAGAGATATTTATGTTCGATATTTAATAATTAAAGATAATCAGTGCCAACAATTGGCACCTCTGATTACTTGAAAATCATTTGTACCAAACATCCGTGTAACATCCTCGATATGGGCTTGGTAGAAATACCGTAATTCCTTTATTTATTTCGTATATAAATTGTATTTAGAAATACTTGGTGTATTTTGATAACTAGAATAAATAGGTCAAATGGTCAAAAGACTTATTGTGATAAATAAATAATTAATTGTTTTAAATTAATTTAGTTGACGGTATAATAAAACTTATTTCTCGTAAATGGTTTTTAGGTTCCAGACAATAGATGTAGGACGGGTATAATATACACTGCATAATATTGTGGTGAATTACATATGTCGACCTTTAATTTCATTTCTCAGACTTTTGCCTAAACTCTCTCAAGAACACTTCACCTACACTAAGAAATTCTAAAGAAAAACCTACTAGAAATCATCACTTGAAGGCTGTGATTTTGGATTCAACCTTGTTCTTTATCTTCATCATCTCACCATCACCTAAGATTGTAAGTTATTATCCCCATTTTCATGTTTGAGCTTGAATGAGTTGAATTAGGTTAAATTAATGAGCATTGAAGTTAAATTGTTCTTGAAATTGTTGATGTGATCTTTGATAAACTGATTTCATGCTTATTGTGGTGAATTCTTGTGTTCTTCAAGTTATAAGTTTGAAGAAATGGGTTTGGTTAGAAACTAGGTTAGATTATTGATGCATGTGTAGAATTTGGTGTTAAATGAGGTTGTTTATCGTTATAACATGTTTATAGATGATACTTGAGGTTGATTACTGGATGAATTCGTGTTTAGTATCTACTTTTTGTGTTTTGGAGTTTTTGGTTCGAGCTAAAAATGTTGCAGGTCTGAATTTTGTTGCTGAAAATGTGACAAACGCGATCCAGCCATCATGCCCGGATCGCGTTCCCTAGTGTTATTTTGTGTCAGTCTAATTTCCTTCTTAGGAACGCGATCCAGCCCTATTCCACCCGGACCGCGTTAGTCTGTTGTAATTTGATCCAGATTAGTTTTGTACTGAGGAACGCGATCCAGAACCATAGCCCGGATCGCGTTGGTAAGTGAAAAACGGTAACAGAATGTTTTGCACTGAAGAACGCGATCCAGCCATCCCTAACCCGGATCGCGTTTGTTAGTTATAAATTGACGAAATTGATAACTTGTGACTTGTGTGCTTATGTATTTATCTAGTAACGAAAATATAGTATAAGCAATTATTTGATATTATGTGCATGATTAGATTGTAATAAACTTGATATGAGAATCTAATTCAGGTTTTGATTGTGTTCTCAGATAAACCGAAGACTCAATAAGATAAGACCTTTGAGTGGAGACTGCGATCGACAAGGGTGAGTGGATCTTGGACTCTCAGTCTAAGTTAGTTGTAACAACGTGGTTACAATGGGTAATTTGGTTTATTGCAATGATTGCTTTAATATTGTATTGCCATGACGGTTATCCCTTGAACGATTTATTGGTGTCCTATATACTATAATAGTTTGGATTATTTGTTTAGGTGAAGGTCAACTAATGTGTTGGGTTGAGTACTATTACTTTGGACAACGTAATTGATTTGTACATGTGTTGGGCACTGAAATTACGTTGTATGTAGTATTAGTACTAAACTATCGGTCTAACCACTGTTTGGCCTTCAGTTGGTTATAAGTGTTACTTGGGGTACCACCGCGGTATGAAGGTACCTCAAGGACCACCGATCCTTCTATGTTACTTGAGATGTGCTAGTTGTATTTACTTGTTATGCTAAGTTAGATTGTGAACCCTGGATTTGATCACTTAGCTTTGTGCTAATCCCTCTCCCCCAACTTCTTGTAGGTTTAGCTTTTGATTGTGGGTACTAGAAGTTGGTTGAAGGAATGTTTGGCACTGCTCTCTGATTGTGTTTGATACGTTTTGGGTCAAAACAATTATGTCATGGATTGTTATATAACGCCTAAATTGTGTTAATACTTTTGGTGATGACTTGGTATTAAATAATGTATGTATTTGGGTTGCACTTTTGAAATGTAATATACGCAATCTTTGTCGTATTGCTTTTATCTACGCTTCCGTATTATAAAAAAAAATGCCTTGTTATTTTGGAGGGTGTTATAAGTTGGTATCAGAGCATAGGTTTGGGTGAATTGGACAATTGTAAGTGTTCAATCCCAAATTTATTGTGTCAGCTATGATAGAATTGTAAGGGATTTAGCTATGATAGAATAATTGTTTAGTATGTAGGTACTAACAATTAACGAGTTGTGAGATGTGGTTGTGCAGGATATGGTAGACAATGAGAACCCGACCGTTACTATCATCAATGTTCCAGTGTCAGATGTTGTCACACCCCGTCTAAAGCGGAAACAACGGGGTACGACTGTGATAGGATCATAACACATCATTATAAAGAATTCTATATGAAATACAATATCCAATGTGTCATGATGCCATTAACATGAATAACGGCTCATGTCGTGCATACATTTCAACAATGAATTCAAAATCTTACAAACAAACGTACACTACAATGTTAAGGCAAAACATGCCTTCACAAACAACCATGATGTAACACAAGTCTTGAATAACTCTTAATACAACCCTAAAGGTCCACTAAGTTCTCTTGTCCACTGCTTTAAGTCCACTAGTATAACCTGAAAAGATATGCTCAAAAACGTCAACACGAATGTTGGTGAGTTTCGTAGGTTTGAAACCAGACACCAGAAAAATAAACATTTTGCCGTGATAATAATAAGTTAGGACAATGCAATAGAAATGTACACAAATGTGAAATAATGCAGTCAATATATCTCAATGTATGGCAATTACCTCACAAGGAAGTAAAGCACGAATGTAAGCAACAATCCCAATGTACGGCAAATACCCCACAAGGAGGTAAAGCACGAATGTAAACAACCAATCTCAATGTACGGCAAATACTTCACAAGGAAGTACAGCACGGATGTAAGCAACCAATCTCAATGTACGGCAAATACTTCACAAGGAAGTACAGCACGGATGTAAGCAACAAGTTTCAATGCATATAAGTCACATAGTGTCACACATTTCAAGCATATGTCCAAAAATAGAAATGAATACGTTCACAGCATAAAACAGTTGGTAAAACATGAGCATACTTTTCCCCCAATTTGGGGGAAAATAAGTAAATGAAAACGGGGCCACGAAAACTCACCTTGAAATAAAGATGTAAGTTTTGCCCTTAAGCTTAACCACCAACAATTCTTGCAATCTACAACAATCGGATAATGCATATGGGTCACAACCTAGACATAACTAGGTCATTCCATTGTATCCCAAGTCCAAACACTTCCACTAAGTTCTCTCACAACCCAAACTCATGTATATTAACTTGAATCAACTTATCGAGTAAAAATCAGATTCTGTCCACAAACTTTGTACAACTTCACCGATTTTTAAATATTACTTAATGAAATTATTTGACTCTACAAATTTAAATAGTGACACTTAAATATGTTTAGAATAACCTTTAATTTTTCCAAAATGAAATACCGTAGTTTACTATTTTTAAAAATTCACCAAAACAATCTGCTCCGAACCCACCATGATTTCTGAGTACCAAAAAGTCACAATTTATTAAAAATACTTTAAAACTTACTATGATTATAATAGTTTTACAGAAAATAGTTAACAACTTGAAAACACTTCAGTAAAAATTTCAAATCCTAATTATTAGTTCAACCTACGTTTCAAAAATCAACAAGTTAACCGAAATCAGGAACCGAAAAACTCAGAAATGACACCCGATCTTGTAAAATCGTTTTGACTGACTTATACTTGACATTTAGCCATGAAAACAATTCCATTTGAATGTAGACTCAAAATACTTAAGTTTAGACTCCTGTTTCATCAAAAATCTTCATGAAATGACCAAGTTACAACCTTCCCAAACCAATACTAGAATCTGTCCAGATTTAGGGTTTATATTATCGAACCTAAATCTTCTTACAAACCAATCCAAAACGCTTAATCAATCAATATATTTCAATCCTAATGACTTAAACACTGGTTTAACATATATTCTTATGATTTCATCACTAGGAATACAATGGATCGAACCGAATGATAACGACAATAACGAAACAATCGAATTAACGTTTTAACGGATGAGATCGGATAGAAATATACCAACTTACGATTTCAACAACAAGATCCACTCCTTGAATCTGTAAGAGTAACATTTATAAGATTACCATACACGTTTTGTATGATGAAATCAGAAGATATCAAAGTTTGAGAATCGAACACTTACCGAAAAGCACGAATACGCGAGTTCGCGATCGATAGAATGAGTTAGGGATTAAACCCTTGAGTTCTTGAGGTTTAATTTTCTTAGATGAGGCTGGAGGAAAGTTTAGAATTGACTGAAATTCGTTTAGTAGGGTTTTCCATTCGTTTTTAGGGTTTAAACACGTTTATATACGAATAACTAAAAGTTTCAGAAAATTCGTAATACACTGCAGCAGTTTACAAAATAATTTTTATAAAATAATCTGATTCGTTTCAGAGGCCGAAACTCGAGATCTTAAAGTAAAACTTCGAGATCTACAACTTTGTAGTTTTGGCCGAAGCCTGAAAACGACTCTAAAAGGGTCAAAACGGCCTCTGAAGTCGGCTGTAATAATTCAATCAGAAATCAAAATTCATTCGCATAAACCAGGGTTTACGGATTATGTCTTTAACTAAGGTCAAATCATAACATCAACTCGTGATTACACCTAGATCAGGTCTGGAGTTTATAAAGAATAAAATAATGTTAGTTTATGATTTTATACAAATAGCTATCATATGATCGAATCGAATGTCGAAAACTTACCAACGAAACCAAAACGAAAACAATAACGTTTGCTAGACTTGAATAGATGATTAAACCCTTTGATTTGATATTGTTTGGGAGTAAAAATGGCTGCAAAAGAGAGAGGGGGTCGTTTCTAGGGTTTTGAGAGAGTTTTAATGAAAAACATATTGTGAACATATATGATTAATTTTGAGAAAATATTCCTTGCTCTCTAATACAAGCTTAGGTCGAATTTTCCATGGAATTATGGGCTAAAATCTGGATATATTGCAGCCCAAGGAGTTTAGAGATTATGAGCTTTGGATTCAAGTCATTTGGAGCCCGGATGAGAGAGTTATGGTCCAAACCGTGAAGCTTCGCAGAAAATTCAACTTTTATCTTTTTAATGTGTGATATGTTTTTACTTAGCTTATTATTATTGTATTACAATTACTAAACATTCTTATTATTTATAAATTAATTATATTATATTTTATTTATCATACTTCGCACGTTCTCTTAAGTTTCGAAATTATGAACGCGTTTACGTTTTGCCTTGTATCTTTTTCGTTACACATCCGACTGCGATGATTCTTTTTGCGTTGGATTCGTTTTTCAGAAACGAAGAATTTGGTGTAAATAAATCCTTGAAATTAGTATTTTCACAAAAATGACTTTTTACGGCTTGAACTACGATAACGGTTTGGTGACGGTTGTCACAGTATCCCCCAGTTGAGAGAATTTCGTCCCGAAATTCAGTCGGAGCTATACTGTCAACACGATCACTAAATAACTACCAATATTTAAGCTTTGTTTCAAATGTTTGTCTAACCCGCACAGCTCTTTGTTTTGTTTATGAGTATCCTTAACGCTTCATCTTGAATTTTGAACATCTTATCCTTAATGCCAGAGTGTATCGTCAAACTTTGACTTGCACTCACCTTGGCTTGCTCTTTCCTTCCTACTCAGAACATCTGCCGCAACATCCGTCTTCCCCGGATGATATCGAAATTCACAATCGTAGCCACTGAATATTTCGAGCTTCCTCATGTGCCCCATATTCAACTTCTTTTGAACATAGGGGTGTTAAAAGCTCTTATGATTGGTATACATAACGTTCTTCATTCCATATAAGTAGTGTCTTCAACACATATGTACGAATGCTACCGCTCCAAGTTCCAAATCGTGGGTAATATAGTAACGCTTATGTATCTTGAATTGTCGAGAGACAAATACGATTACATTTCCCATTTAATTAAAACACAACTTAAACCTCGGTTTTGATGCATCCCAATACACAACGAAATCCTCCGATCCGACGGGAAGAGTCCGAATTGATGCATTACACAAGACACCCTTCAATGTTTGAAAAGATTTTTCTCAGTTTCTATCCCAAAACAAACTTCTTATATTTATGTGAGTAGTAGAGAGATCTTTGAACAACTCTCAGTAAAATGCCGATAATAGTCTGTGAATCTTAAATGCTTTACAAACCTTCACGATAGCTGTGGGATCTTCCATCCCTTTACAGCTTCTATTTTGCAAAAATTCACAAGATTGACTTCTTTGTTCGCAACGTGTTCAAGAAAAACAAACCTCTTGTAGTCAAATTTCGTACTCTGAATATATTGCATAGACCTTTTCTTTCAAAAGAAACTCCAGGATTAATCTTGAAGGAACTTCATGCTCCTTCTTAGTTTTAGAATAAATTTGAATGTCGCAGATGAAAATGTATGATAAATTCGTCGAGATTCGGTTTACATACGTGTTCATTAAATATAGGAATGCTATAGTCGCATTAGTAAGATCGAAAGACATAACGAGAAATTTGAAATGTTCGTAACGAGTACTAAACTCAATCTTAGGTATATCTGATTCAGGTACCCTCAATTGATGGTAACCCGAATGAAGATTGATTTTTGAAAACCACCAAACACCTTGAAGTTGATCAAACAAATCATCCATCCTTGGAAGAGGACAACGATTCTTGACCGTAAATTTGTTAAGTTCATGATAATCAATGCACAAATGAAAAGAGCCATCTTTCTTTTTGACAAATAAGACATGTGCTCCCCATAGAGAATGACTAGGGTGAATAAAACCCTTGTCTTGGATCATCTTAAAATTGATTATATAATTCTTGCATTCTAATAGTGTTAAGCGATTTGGAGCATTTGCAACTGGGGTTGCTCCAAGAATAAGATCAATACAAAACTTTACGAGTACAGAGGGATATAGTCCTTCTAAGTCTTCCGGGAAGACCTCGAGGAAATAGTCGATAATAGAATGTTTTAGAGTTTTTAACTTATTAGCCTTTACGCTCATGAGTTGTTTCTTTTCGTCTTTGAAGTGTTCTATGAAAATCTCAGGTATTACACCACCATTTAAGTGGTATACAAAATACTTCTCAAACATACAATTTCCACCTAAATTTCGTCAACTAATCCATTCCCACAACTAAACCAAAACTTCCGAGTCCGAAGGGTAACAAGTCAATGCTAAAAGAGAAATCTTCTAGCACTAGAGTATACCCTTATGTAACTTCTTTTAGTCTCCATGCGCTCCCGTTAATAAAATTATTTCGAAGTTTTCCACTCAAAACAAGCCATCGAGTTTCCTACTTTGTTGATTGGTGCCACTTGATGAGCTATCATTCGACATTCAATTATAAAATGACCTCTTACGTTGCAGTTTGAATAAACACAATATGATGCAGATGTGTGATGATAGTAGTTACACCTTACACACAAGGTATGTGAACCAGCGTAACCCTCTCTTCATGTGTTAGTATCTTCCAGTCTTTTGAATACCCTCTCATTCTTGGTATTGTTTCCACATTCCCTGCCTTATTGATCTCATTGATTAACAATCCATCCATCAGTATTACGCCATGGATAGTAGGAGGCTCAGTCACTTCTACCGTACTGCTAGTTTCCAGAACAAAGCCGTTGATGTACTTCTCAATTCTCTTAGCTTCGAGTGCCACAGGATGAGGTCTAATTCTTGCCAACTCGTGAAATTGTCAGATATATGTTGCATGGTTAACTCCCATCGTAGAGAAATTTCAAAACTTGTTCACTAACTCCTTCATTTCGTTATTGAAAGAATATTTCTCCTTAAACAGTGTCTTATTTATTTTATTTATTTATCTATTTATTTATTTATATATTTATACATTTTATTATTATTATTATTAATTTTGTTTTATTTATTTATTTTTCGCGCCATCACCACTTCCATCTTTTGAATTCTCGACTATTAGTTCCATTTTCGCCTTCGGTGTCGTTAGCTCTACCATGATTCAATATGCTGTTACTAACTTGTATGACAACATTGAATATTAAGGCCCACCACTGTCGTGTAATGGTCGCAACAACATTGGAGTTCTTGCCTTCAATACCACAAATTCCTCCAGTTCAACCATCAGTTCAATCACCACTATCACTTGTATGACCATCACCGAGTGTTTCTCCTCCACGAGTAAAATTTACGGGTAATACGTCTTAGTAGTATGCTTGCTATAATTTCGAATTCATACGAGTTTAGAATAGAATAAATACTTTGGAGTTTGTCTAGGCATAAATGCACCAGACTCACAAAGATAAGAATAATTCGGTAAGGAATACAATTGGGATTTTATTACAATACGACACGGAGATAGCACATGAGACACGCAAACATGGTCAGATAAGCACACATACGTCGGAACACCTTTGTCAATTACGTCTGCAGCCATAATTGTAAAAGTATTCTTTCATACACATACTTATCTTCCAAGTCCTTGTATCACAATAAGCTTTGTATATACGGAAAGAGATCAGATAGTTATGGAATCCTAAGCAACATGTAGACGATCTACATAAGGAGTCGTAAGATGATGAAGAAACGCTTACAACGTCCTTATTTGAAACGATTAAGATGAATGATTGACACTAACTACAACAAGCTTCACGGAGATGTATGCACACATAACTTCCTAACTCATGTTCTATATGTGGGTTCCTTATTTATAGTCTAGGCCAATCCACCTAGATCTCTATAAACAATGGCTCTGATACCAATCTGTCACACCCCGTCTAAAGCGGAAACAACGGGGTACGACTGTGATAGGATCATAACACATCATTATAAAGAATTCTATATGAAATACAATATCCAATGTGTCATGATGCCATTAACATGAATAACGGTTCATGTCGTGCATACATTTCAACAATGAATTCAAAATCTTACAAACAAACGTACACTACAATGTTAAGGCAAAACATGCCTTCACATACAACCATGATGTAACACAAGTCTTGAATAACTCTTAATACAACCCTAAAGGTCCACTAAGTTCTCTTGTCCACTGCTTTAAGTCCACTAGTATAACCTGAAAAGATATGCTCAAAAACGTCAACACGAATGTTGGTGAGTTTCGTAGGTTTGAAACCAGACACCAGAAAAATAAACATTTTGCTGTGATAATAATAAGTTAGGACAATGCAATAGAAATGTACACAAATGTGAAATAATGCAGTCAATATATCTCAATGTACGGCAATTACCTCACAAGGAAGTAAAGCACGAATGTAAGCAACAATCCCAATGTACGGCAAATACCCCACAAGGAGGTAAAGCACGAATGTAAACAACCAATCTCAATGTACGGTAAATACTTCACAAGGAAGTACAGCACGGATGTAAGCAACCAATCTCAATGTACGGCAAATACTTCACAAGGAAGTACAGCACGGATGTAAGCAACAAGTCTCAATGCATATAAGTCACATAGTGTCACACATTTCAAGCATATGTCCAAAAATAGAAATGAATACGTTCACAGCATAAAACAGTTGGTAAAACATGAGCATACTTTTCCCCCAATTTGAAAATAAGTAAATGAAAACGGGGCCACGAAAACTCACCTTGAAATAAAGATGTAAGTTTTGCCCTTAAGCTTAACCACCAACAATTCTTGCAATCTACAACAATCAGATAATGTATATGGGTCACAACCTAGACATAACTAGGTCATTCCATTGTATCCCAAGTCCAAACACTTCCACTAAGTTCTCTCACAACCCAAACTCATGTATATTAACTTGAATCAACTTATCGAGTAAAAATCAGATTCTGTCCACAAACTTTGTACAACTTCACCGATTTTTAAATATTACTTAATGAAATTATTTGACTCTACAAATTTAACCAGTGACACTTAAATATGTTTAGAATAACCTTTAATTTTTCCAAAATGAAATACCGTAGTTTACTATTTTTAAAAATTCACCAAAACAATCTGCTCCGAACCCACCATGATTTCTGAGTACCAAAAAGTCACAATTTATTAAAAATACTTTAAAACTTACTATGATTATAATAGTTTTACAGAAAATAGTTAACAACTTGAAAACACTTCAGTAAAAATTTCAAATCCTAATTATTAGTTCAACCTACGTTTCAAAAATCAACAAGTTAACCGAAATCAGGAACCGAAAAACTCAGAAATGACACCCGATCTTGTAAAATCGTTTTGACTGACTTATACTTGACATTTAGCCATGAAAACAATTCCATTTGAATGTAGACTCAAAATACTTAAGTTTAGACTCCTGTTTCATCAAAAATCTTCATGAAATGACCAAGTTACAACCTTCCCAAACCAATACTAGAATCTGTCCAGATTTAGGGTTTATATTATCGAACCTAAATCTTCTTACAAACCAATCCAAAACGCTTAATCAATCAATATATTTCAATCCTAATGACTTAAACACTGGTTTAACATATATTCTTATGATTTCATCACTAGGAATACAATGGATCGAACCGAATGATAACGACAATAACGAAACAATCGAATTAACGTTTTAACGGATGAGATCGGATAGAAATATACCAACTTACGATTTCAACAACAAGATCCACTCCTTGAATCTGTAAGAGTAACATTTATAAGATTACCATACACGTTTTGTATGATGAAATCAGAAGATATCAAAGTTTGAGAATCGAACACTTACCGAAAAGCACGAATACGCGAGTTCGCGATCGATAGAATGAGTTAGGGATTAAACCCTTGAGTTCTTGAGGTTTAATTTTCTTAGATGAGGCTGGAGGAAAGTTTAGAATTGACTGAAATTCGTTTAGTAGGGTTTTCCATTCGTTTTTAGGGTTTAAACACGTTTATATACGAATAACTAAAAGTTTCAGAAAATTCGTAATACACTGCAGCAGTTTACAAAATAATTTTTATAAAATAATCTGATTCGTTTCAGAGGCCGAAACTCGAGATCTTAAAGTAAAACTTCGAGATCTACAACTTTGTAGTTTTGGCCGAAGCCTGAAAACGACTCTAAAAGGGTCAAAACGGCCTCTGAAGTCGGCTGTAATAATTCAATCAGAAATCAAAATTCATTCGCATAAACCAGGGTTTACGGATTATGTCTTTAACTAAGGTCAAATCATAACATCAACTCGTGATTACACCTAGATCAGGTCTGGAGTTTATAAAGAATAAAATAATGTTAGTTTATGATTTTATACAAATAGCTATCATATGATCGAATCGAATGTCGAAAACTTACCAACGAAACCAAAACGAAAACAATAACGTTTGCTAGACTTGAATAGATGATTAAACCCTTTGATTTGATATTGTTTGGGAGTAAAAATGGCTGCAAAAGAGAGAGGGGGTCGTTTCTAGGGTTTTGAGAGACTTTTAATGAAAAACATATTGTGAACATATATGATTAATTTTGAGAAAATATTCCTTGCTCTCTAATACAAGCTTAGGCCGAATTTTCCATGGAATTATGGGCTAAAATCTGGATATATTGCAGCCCAAGGAGTTTAGAGATTATGAGCTTTGGATTCAAGTCATTTGGAGCCCGGATGAGAGAGTTATGGTCCAAACCGTGAAGCTTCGCAGAAAATTCAACTTTTATCTTTTTAATGTGTGATATGTTTTTACTTAGCTTATTATTATTGTATTACAATTACTAAACATTCTTATTATTTATAAATTACTTATATTATATTTTATTTATCATACTTCGCACGTTCTCTTAAGTTTCGAAATTATGAACGCGTTTACGTTTTGCCTTGTATCTTTTTCGTTACACATCCGACTGCGATGATTCTTTTTGCGTTGGATTCGTTTTTCAGAAACGAAGAATTTGGTGTAAATAAATCCTTGAAATTAGTATTTTCACAAAAATGACTTTTTACGGCTTGAACTACGATAACGGTTTGGTGACGGTTGTCACAGATGTCTCTCCATCTGAAGACCAAAATGTTAGTCAAGGACAAACCGGTACCTCATTCTCAGCCGAAGATATGACCCAAGAGGATTATCTGTTGCACTTAGAGGGGGAAAATGTTAGACTTAAGGCTATTGAGCAACAGTTTTTAAAGCAACAAGCCCGGTTATCTCAGCAGTTTCCTCAGACTTCACCACCAGTTTATAGTACTGTACCACCCACTTTAGTGACATCTCAGACTCCTACATCATTACCGTATTACCACCAGCAGCCTCATGGAAATATCTTTCAGACATCGGCCCATTTGCATCTTCTGGGCCATCGGGATTTCAATTTCCAGTATTTTCTCCGCCATTTCACCATAAAGTTTGTTCTTTCAAGACATTTAAATCTAGTGGACCATCAGATTATTATGGAAGTTCAAATCCCTCCGTGACCTTGGATTGGTTGAGGGATGTTGAACGAAAATTTGAGGTATGTAGGTGTGAAGAGGAAGTCAGAGTTCCTTATGCAGTACAGCTTCTCAAGGGTCCGGCTATGGGTTGGTGGGACTCGATTACATCACACTTGTCTCCTCAACAAAGGGCTTCCATTAGGTGGACTGATTTTTATAATGAGGTTTGCAGAAAGTATTGTTCGGGATATGATATGACCCGTATTAGACGTGAATTTTTGGATATGCAATTGACGGATAAAATGACAATGGATGACCTTATTGCCCAATTCTCTAAAAATTTGAGGTTTGTGCACCAATGGGTGCCGGATGAAAGGACCAAAATCGATCACTTTGTTGGTATGTTGCCCCATGCTTATCGAACGACTGTTAGACTTGCGGGTACTCTTAACCAAGCTTTTGAGTTAGCCCGTTCTGTGGATGGTGATGTTAGGGCTCAAGGATTAGATGTGAAGGACAAGTCTCCAATGAAACCCAAGAGTGAGTCTTCGAGTAGTCCGGGGAAGAAAAAGTGGCATGGTTCTTCCCGTGGTAAAGGGCAAGGTTCGAGTGGTGGTGCTATAGGGGATAAATCGAACTGGTGCACTAATTGTAAATCAAAGCACACGGGTCTTTGTACTCCTCAAACGGCTAGGTGCATTAAGTGTGGACAGTTTGGCCATGATATCAAAGATTGTACTTTCCCTAAGTCGGTGTGTTGGAACTGTCGCAAGGAAGGTCACCGTTCGGGTTTGTGTCCGGAAACGGAGAGACAGAGAACGGGTACGGTCGGAGGTTCTTCATCTTCTGGCTAGAAAAGAAAGAATCCACCTTTGGCAACGGGCAGGGCTTTCCAAATGACAGCCGATGAAGCTGTCAGGACAGAGGACGTCATCACTGGTACTTTTCTTGTAAATTCTGTACCGGCATGTGTCTTATTTGATTCTGGAGCTAATTGTTCATTCATATCCATGACCTTTTGTGATAAATTGAAATTGACTCCCTCTGTTATTACAAATCCTATTGAGGTTGAAGTAGCGAATGGTAAAATGGTTCCAGTTACCACATCAGTGACTGGGGCTAGTATTTTGATTGAAGGCCATAATTTTCCTGTCTCTTTTCTTTTGATGCCCATTCCGGGATTTGATGTGGTTTTAGGTATGGACTGGTTGAGTCAAAATAAGGCCAACATTGATTTCCATAGAAAGCTAATAAGACTTCCTACCTCGGATGAGTCGTATGTCATGGCTCGGGGTGTGCGGGTAAATGGTAGTATTCCTTTAATTTCGATGATGAAAGCTAGAAAATCTCTAGCTAAGGGGTGTGAATCATACTTGGCCTATGTTGTTAACGCTAAACTAGAAAAGAAAAAGGTCACCGACGTTCGAGTGGTTTCGGAATACTCGGATGTTTTTCCCGATGAATTGCCTGGCTTGCCTCCTATTAGAGATGTAGAGTATAGAATTGAGTTGATTCCCGGTTCCACTCCTGTAGCTAAAGCTCCTTATAGATTAGCTCCCTCCGAAATTCGTGAAATGATGAGTCAAATTCAAGAGTTGCTAGATAAGGGTTTTGTTAGACCTAGTTCCTCTCCTTGGGGTGCGCCCGTATTGTTTGTGAAAAAGAAGGATGGCACCCTTAGGATGTGCATTGACTATAGGGAATTAAATAAAAGAACCGTAAAGAATAAGTACCCTTTACCCAGAATTGATGAGCTGTTTGACCAATTGCAAGGGTCCTCGTAGTTTTCTAAAATTGATTTGAGATCGGGTTATCACCAAGTGCGGGTTTGTGAGGAGGATATTCCTAAGACGGCTTTTCGCACTAGATATGGGCATTATGAATTTCTTTTTATGCCTTTTGGGTTGACTAACGCTCCGGCAATCTTCATGGACTTGATGAATAGAGTTTGTCGACCTTTTTTCGATAAGTTTGTTATAGTGTTCATTGATGATATCTTAGTATATTCTAAGTCCGAGACTGATCATGAGATGCATTTACGTTTGGTTCTTGATACTTTAAGAAAGGAGAAATTGTATGCTAAATTTTCCAAATGCGAGTTTTGGTTGCGTGAGGTACAGTTTCTTGGGTGAGGATGGAGTTAAAGTAGATCCATCTAAAATTGAGGCCGTCATGAATTGGCAAGCGCCTAAGTCACCTTCTGAAATTAAGAGTTTCCTTGGATTAGCTGGGTATTACATGTAACACCTGCTAAATTAGGATAATTAATTATGCCTAATTAGTTGTAACTAGTTGTAATTAGTATGTAATAGGACTAATTGCAGACTCTATTTGTATATATATATAAGGTGAATTATATATATATGTGTGTACTTACGCGATTTGGATTAATCGTACGAATTAACCGGACGGAGTCCGACACAGTTACTTGGACGTTGGTGACAGAAACTTACCTAAATAATGAGAACGTATTTTATTATATAAAATACACAGCGAACAAACATTGATTATAATATCGCGACGACATTTTAAATAATTTAGCGAATACGTATTAAACGCAAGTTAAAAATTTTAATACTTCGACAAATGTTTTTATAATTAATTTCAAGGTATTTCATTAAAATATTCCCGTCACCTTTTAAAAATATAACGTTTAAACGACGGGGGAAACGAACACCGCACGGAGCACGGAGGCGCGGACTGAAAATGGGAGGCTTAACCTCCCACCTTCTTCTCTTTTCTTTTCACTTTCTCTTTTCTTTTCTCTTTCTTCCTTTCTTTTCTCTCAACTAACAAAACCACCACCACCTTACAAAATCACAAAATAACACCACGAAACGACGCCGAATCATACCACTCCTTTGGAATAAAAGAACCACGGCATCACGATCTACCTTTCCATCTTTTCGGATTTTCTATCCGACATTTTGTAAGTTTCCGACAAAACCCGAAACTCTCCGTTTTTGCTCATTTTTACGTTTTTATGGTTTATATATGCTTAAAATGTCCAAAAATGGGTTGGGTAAAAGATTTGGACCTAACGGAAGTTTTTCGACCGATTTTCCGGCCACCAAATTCCGATCAGACCGCTACGTCGCAGAGACGCTGGGCTATCTGCGACGTAGCTCAAAACGTCGCATTATTGGCCAACGTCGCATTTAGCGACGTCGCGGCCTACGTCGCACAAAAATCCCAACGTCGCACTAGCGACACAGCCTATTACGTCGCATTAACTTGCGGACGTCGCACATAGCGACGTAGACTTTAACGTCGCCTCCTACGTCGCATTGATTTGCGAAGGTCGCATCATGCGACGTACCTCCCTACGTCGCACCCTACGTCGCATGCTACGTCGCATGCTACGTCGCACAAACCAGAACCTTGAAAAGTCAGATTTTACTAAGTGTCGAACTTACACAACTTCAAATACTTATGTCATACGACTTAACAAACGTCATAGAACATACTTTCTATTACAATTACACTAAATTGCGTTATAAATGATAACACTTTGAATCATTATTACAAACCGTCACCAACGGGCCATATTTGTTTTCAAACTACAAACGGATTACTAAACAAACACTTGGACATAATGAGTTGTGTAAACAACTAGCCTAGATGGTCTTGCGAGACATCTACTTACTTAACTTTATATGTTTAGGCATTTGAAGGTTACGGGTTCGGAGAACCTACGGTTGATATTACTTACTCGTTTATTGATATAAACGTACTTGCAAAGACTCAGGTGAGTCTTACGGCCCCACTTTTACTGTTTTATCTTATTGGGGGAGATACATGCTACTGATTTTCCTGAACACAAGTACTAAACTGATTTCTATACCAAACGGAATTGCATGAGTTAATTACTATTTACAGAAGTCTCTCCATCATATATCGTTAGTTATGGACTTAAGCGCGAACAGTAGTTAATGGATCCATTAGGGAAATGACCCTCCCCACCCGGGGCAGTAGCGCTGCCACGTACCGATTTACACGTATAAACGGGTGACAACTTATTCGTTACTGATGCTTGCTCACTTACGAGCATGTCACGGGAGCAAACACATTATTTACGGGTTAAGCTTCGATTATGAGCCTCATGGCAACGGTATAAACTTATTTATTTACATTTGCTGGATTGCAAATACTGATTTTAAGATTGCTGGATTGCAATGGCTGATTTTACGCCTACGGGCACTACTAATGAAATCTCGTGTTCAAAGCCGATATTATTTACAAACCTGTGAGATTCACCAACCTTTTTGGTTGACACTTTTTAGCATGTTTTCTCAGGTACCCGGATGGAGTAGGATTACTCCAGGATTTTAGCTAGAGTCGCATGATTTCAACACAACTGCATTAACGGAGATTCTTAGCATTATCTTTTGTATATTACGATTATGTAATAGAATCTCCCGCTATACGCGTGGACTCTAGGGGAAACTATATTTTGTATACGAAAACACTAAGTTTTCAAACATTATATCTATGGAATGTAACAAATTTACAAAACGTCTCATTTAGAGGTCGTTTGCTGTATATCTTGTGCTTTGTATATTGATTAGTAACACCCAAGTATGCTTCCGCAAAACAGTGAATTTCGGGGGGTGTTACAGATTGGTATCAGAGCCTAAGGTTATAGTGAACTAGGTTGCATTTAGTGGGCCTAGACTATGACCATTAGGCGGTATTTCCTTATTAAGCATGATTGGTTCAGGAATTACATCATACGACTTTAATTTAACATAGCCTGATCAACTATGTACAATTAAGGAAAAATGATGTGAGGTCTGAAATGGTTATGTCGAACAGGAATGCGTTAGTAGACTCTGACCACGAGAGAACCGAGACTCTTACTTGTTATGTGCTAGACATACTCTAGGCTATTATGTGATATACGAGTATATACATACATAGGCCTCACTCGCTGACTATACTACTAGGCTATTATATATATGAATAGGCCTCGCACGTAAACACACTCGCTATAGAGATAGCCGACGTTTCTCTGGTGACACTTACGAATTTCTCTCAGCGGTTTGCACCGACCATGACAGACTTGATTACCGTCACACCACCTTGTGGCGCACTCTAATGATTTTATGAAAATCACATCTAACACCCGGAAGCAACGTACTTCCAAGGACTAAAATCCTCTCTCTGTCATTTCTATAGAACTCAAAGACGCGAATTCCCAAATGGACGACCACATGTCTGATAGTGACCAAGTCCACGAGGAACAAATCCAGTACACGTATCTCGATGAGGACATCGTACCAGAAGAAGAAATCATGCTGGAGGGAAACGAAAATCAGAATCTCGAAATGACTGGCATCGACATAGAAGAATATGAAAGAGTGCGAGATCAGGCCGTGGGACTAGACGGCCGAAATTGGGCACTTAAGCGTAAGTGCATAGACTATGAACAAAGACTGAGAATCTCAAACCGATCTGTCCCTACACGAATCAAAGATAAGATCCGTTACTGGAAGAAAGTGGCCACCAACCTAACCCGTAGGACCAAAACATGGATCAAACGTTTGGGCAGGAAGTCAAAGGAGGAGACTAGGTACCGCTCCACGACTCAAAGATACAGGGACATGCTCGAGGCACGCTACCACCCACACGACCTGAACCTGGAGTCGGAAGAAGAATCCGAAGGCCAGGAACCCTAACTAAGAATGAACCAACCGACTAGCAGAAACTGTGGACCGCCTTGTCACGCTGATGGAACCAATTAATCTACATTAAGATTAGTGTAGTTTTTGTTTTGTAATCTATCTCGTAATCTAGGGACTATCTAGCACTACTCTATAAACTAGTCGGATGTAACCATTCCCGACACCTTTTGTAATATCTCGGTAGGATGTAACTTTTGAACTCACTTTATCTATCAGATATCCTTTATTATCTCAACTCACCTTAATTGTCATTTTCCATGTTGATGTTATGTGTTACCGCTTTTATACATGTACATCTGTGACAATTACCAGCTCATACAAAATCTCATGTATCTTCATTTCTTTTATTGAAGAATCATGCCGCCAAAGACACGACCATACACCGATGCCCAGATTACCTCCCTTATAACCCAGGCTGTTACTGAAGCCTTGGCTCGGAATACTCCACCAAATTCCTCGAGGAACAGCGATGCCGCTGAGACCACTACTGCTAAACCTTGTTCTTACAAGGACTTCCAGAACTGCAAACCTCTAAACTTTGCAGGTACTGAGGGAGCTATCGGTCTAGTACGCTGGATCGAGAAAGTTGAGTCTGTATTTCTTATCTGCAACTGTGCGGAGGGAGATAAGGTTAAGTTCTCCGTTAGTACTTTTACTGACACCGCACTCACCTGGTGGAACACTTATGCCCAGACTGTGAGTGTTGCTACTGCTTACCAACTCCCGTGGGAGGAGTTGAAGAAGATGTTGAGGGGTGAGTATTGCCCCAGGGATGAATTGAAACAACTAGAAGTGGAATTCTGGAACCACAAGATGCAGGGTGATGATATCACCGGCTACACCAACCGTTTCCACCAACTGGCACTTCTGTGCCCAACCATGGTCGATCCTGAGTACAAGAGGATCGAGAAATTTGTTGATGGTCTTCCTGAGAGACTCCAAGACCTGGTAACTTCTTCCAAACCGGGTACTATTCAGAGCGCCATCCGTATGGCCCATGAACTAACGGCAAATTCTGTCCGCCGTGGTACAACTTCAACCCCATCTGCAAACAACAAACGCAAGTGGGAAGGTAACCCCAACTCATCCAACCAAACCTCCAACAAAAAGCCTGAGTACATTAAGGCTTATTCATCTGGAACTTCGGAGAAGAAAGGGTACAGCGGGAGCAGACCCTACTGTCCCAAATGCAACCGCCACCATGACGGTTCTTGCCCTTGCTCCAACTGCAAACGGTTCGGGCATCTAGCCAAGGATTGTCGAACCAACATTCCCACCCCCAACACTAATGCACCAAAGGCCTGCTTTGGGTGCGGAAATACAGGGCATTTCAAGAAAGATTGCCCAAAGCTGAAAAACAACAACAACCCTGCTCGCGGCAGATCATTCGTTATCAAGGCTGGGGAAGCCAGACAAGACCCGAACGTCGTGACGGGTACGTTCCTTCTCAACGACCTTACTGCTTCTGTGTTATTTGATACCGGTGCCGATAGAAGCTTCATTTCTGAGAAATTTAGCCCTTTACTTGATATTACTCCCACTGCCTTAGATACTAAATACATTGTAGAATTAGCTAACGGCAAACTGATTGAAACTGATAGCATCATACATAACTGTACACTTAACCTCACGAACGAAACGTTTCCCATTGATTTAATCCCTGTCGAGATCGGCAGCTTCGATATTATTGTCGGTATGGATTGGTTATCCAAGCACCGAGCTGAAATCATCTGTCATGACAAACTCGTTCGCATACCTCTTGTCTCCGGTGGAACCTTAGTCCTACAAGGGGAGACCGGCAGATGGAATCTGAATATTGTCTCCTGTCTAAAAACGAGAAAATATCTACGAAAAGGGTATCAAGCCATCCTCGCACATGTAACGGAGAAGAAGTCGGAGGAGAAGCGACTTGAGGATGTTCCGATCGTGCGGGATTTCCCGGAAGTCTTTCCTGAAGACTTGCCCGGACTTCCGCCACCTAGACAAGTTGAATTTCAAATCGAACTTGTGCCCGGAGCTGCACCCGTGGCACGAGCCCCTTACCGTTTAGCACCATCCGAAATGCAGGAGTTGTCTAACCAACTACAGGAACTCCTGGACAGAGGATTCATTCGACCAAGTTCCTCACCTTGGGGAGCTCCGGTCTTATTCGTGAAAAAGAAAGATGGGTCTTTCCGCATGTGTATCGACTACCGAGAGCTGAATAAGCTAACCATAAAGAATCGGTACCCACTTCCTAGAATCGATGACCTGTTCGACCAACTCCAGGGATCGAGTGTTTACTCGAAGATTGATCTACGGTCGGGTTATCATCAACTCCGAGTCCGTGACAATGATATCCCAAAGACAGCTTTCCGAACTCGTTATGGGCATTATGAATTCCAAGTGATGCCATTCGGGTTAACCAACGCACCGGCCGTATTCATGGACCTTATGAATCGGGTGTGCAAACCATATCTTGACAAATTCGTCATTGTGTTCATCGATGATATCCTGATTTACTCTCGCAACGAACAGGAACATGCTCAACATCTGAAAACCATTCTAGGACTTCTGAAACACGAAGAGTTATATGCCAAATTCTCTAAGTGTGAGTTTTGGATTCGAACCGTTCAATTCCTCGGACACGTGATTGACAGCCAAGGAATTCATGTTGATCCCGCCAAGATTGAAGCAATCAAGGACTGGGAGTCACCGACCACTCCAACCGAAGTGAGACAATTCTTAGGTCTTGCTGGTTATTATCGCCGATTCATCGAAAACTTTTCAAGAATAGCTGTTCCACTAACCACACTGACTCAGAAGGATAAGAAGTTCGATTGGACTGATAAACAAGAGTCAGCCTTCCAGCTATTGAAAAACAAACTTTGCAGTGCACCAATCTTGTCCTTACCCGAGGGCACCGACGATTTCGTAGTTTACTGCGACGCCTCACACCAGGGACTTGGTTGTGTGTTGATGCAACGGGAAAAAGTCATTGCCTATGCCTCACGACAACTAAAAATTCACGAGAAAAACTATACGACCCACGACCTCGAGTTAGGTGCTGTGGTCTTCGCATTGAAAATCTGGAGACATTATCTCTACGGTACGAAAAGCACTATCTTTACCGATCACAAAAGTCTCCAACACATATTCGATCAGAAAGATCTAAACATGAGGCAACGTCGCTGGGTTGAATTACTTAGTGACTACGACTGCGAGATCAAATACCATCCGGGCAAGGCTAACGTAGTTGCCGATGCCTTAAGCCGAAAAGAACGAGTGAAACCCCTTCGAGTCCGAGCACTTTCCATGACAATTCGTAACGAGCTTCCTACTCAAATCCTTACCGCTCAACTTGAAGCACTCAACGATGAAAACTTGAAAAATGAAGCCTTGCGAGGCTTGGATAAACAATTCGAAATCAAACCCGATGGAACTCGATACTTCTCTAACCGGGTGTGGTTACCCAAATTCGGAAACTTGCGAGATTTGGTGATGGCTGAAGCTCACAAATCTCGATACTCTATACATCCTGGATCTGACAAGATGTATCATGACGTCAAAGGGTTGTATTGGTGGCCTAACATGAAAGCTGACATCGCCTTGTACGTCAGTAAATGCCTAACCTGTTCCAAAGTAAAGACCGAACACCAAAGACCCTCTGGGTTGCTTCAACAACCTGAAATTCCTCAATGGAAATGGGAACAGATTTCCATGGACTTCATTACCAAACTACCGAAAACTTCGAGTGGTTGCGATACCATTTGGGTGATCGTGGACCGTCTCACGAAATCTGCTCATTTTCTGGCCATCAAGGAAACCGACAAGATGGAGCGTCTGACTCGCATCTATGTCAAAGAAATCATCTCGCGACACGGTGTACCTATCTCAATCATCTCGGATAGGGACAGCCGTTTTACTTCTAACTTTTGGCAATCGCTACAGAAATCTCTTGGTACTCGTCTGGATATGAGTACTGCTTATCACCCGCAAACCGATGGCCAAAGCGAGCGAACTATTCAAACACTGGAGGATATGCTACGAGCCTGCGTAGTCGACTTCGGTACTTCTTGGGAAAATCACTTACCGTTGTGTGAGTTTTCGTACAACAACAGTTACCATACCAGCATAAAGGCTGCACCCTTCGAGGCACTTTACGGACGTAAGTGCCGATCACCCATCTGTTGGACTGAGTTAGGAGATTCCCAACTCACGGGTCCAGAAATCATTCAAGAAACTACTGAGAAAATCGTTAGTATTCAAAACCGGCTGAAAGCCGCACGTGATCGTCAGAAAAGCTATGCTGACGTGAGGCGCAAACACCTTGAGTTCCAGGTAGGAGACAAGGTACTTCTCAAGGTGGCACCGTGGAAAGGTGTTATTCGATTCGGGAAACGAGGCAAACTAAATCCTAGATACATCGGACCATTCGAAATCCTTGAAAGGATTGGTCCAGTGGCATATCGCCTGCAACTTCCTGCTGAACTTAGCAGCGTACACAACACATTCCACATTTCTAACTTGAAGAAATGTCTGTCTGACGAGACGCTGATTATACCGCTCGACGAAATTCAAATCGATGATAAACTTCATTTTGTCGAGAAACCTATGGAAATCATGGACCGTGAGGTCAAGCAATTGAAACAGAGTCGTATTCCCATAGTAAAAGTCAGGTGGAATTCTAGGCGCGGCCCTGAGTTCACCTGGGAACGGGAAGACCAAATGCGACAGAAATACCCACATCTCTTCCCAGACAACGCACCATCTGTGCACACGAACTAATTTCGGGACGAAATTTCTTTAACAAGGGGAGAATGTAACACCTGCTAAATTAGGATAATTAATTATGCCTAATTAGTTGTAACTAGTTGTAATTAGTATGTAATAGGACTAATTGCAGACTCTATTTGTATATATATATAAGGTGAATTATATATATATGTGTGTACTTACGCGATTTGGATTAATCGTACGAATTAACCGGACGGAGTCCGACACAGTTACTTGGACGTTGGTGACAGAAACTTACCTAAATAATGAGAACGTATTTTATTATATAAAATACACAGCGAACAAACATTGATTATAATATCGCGACGACATTTTAAATAATTTAGCGAATACGTATTAAACGCAAGTTAAAAATTTTAATACTTCGACAAATGTTTTTATAATTAATTTCAAGGTATTTTATTAAAATATTCCCGTCACCTTTTAAAAATATAACGTTTAAACGACGGGGGAAACGAACACCGCACGGAGCACGGAGGCGCGGACTGAAAATGGGAGGCTTAACCTCCCACCTTCTTCTCTTTTCTTTTCACTTTCTCTTTTCTTTTCTCTTTCTTCCTTTCTTTTCTCTCAACTAACAAAACCACCACCACCTTACAAAATCACAAAATAACACCACGAAACGACGCCGAATCATACCACTCCTTTGGAATAAAAGAACCACGGCATCACGATCTACCTTTCCATCTTTTCGGATTTTCTATCCGACATTTTGTAAGTTTCCGACAAAACCCGAAACTCTCCGTTTTTGCTCATTTTTACGTTTTTATGGTTTATATATGCTTAAAATGTCCAAAAATGGGTTGGGTAAAAGATTTGGACCTAACGGAAGTTTTTCGACCGATTTTCCGGCCACCAAATTCCGATCAGACCGCTACGTCGCAGAGACGCTGGGCTATCTGCGACGTAGCTCAAAACGTCGCATTATTGGCCAACGTCGCATTTAGCGACGTCGCGGCCTACGTCGCACAAAAATCCCAACGTCGCACTAGCGACACAGCCTATTACGTCGCATTAACTTGCGGACGTCGCACATAGCGACGTAGACTTTAACGTCGCCTCCTACGTCGCATTGATTTGCGAAGGTCGCATCATGCGACGTACCTCCCTACGTCGCACCCTACGTCGCATGCTACGTCGCATGCTACGTCGCACAAACCAGAACCTTGAAAAGTCAGATTTTACTAAGTGTCGAACTTACACAACTTCAAATACTTATGTCATACGACTTAACAAACGTCATAGAACATACTTTCTATTACAATTACACTAAATTGCGTTATAAATGATAACACTTTGAATCATTATTACAAACCGTCACCAACGGGCCATATTTGTTTTCAAACTACAAACGGATTACTAAACAAACACTTGGACATAATGAGTTGTGTAAACAACTAGCCTAGATGGTCTTGCGAGACATCTACTTACTTAACTTTATATGTTTAGGCATTTGAAGGTTACGGGTTCGGAGAACCTACGGTTGATATTACTTACTCGTTTATTGATATAAACGTACTTGCAAAGACTCAGGTGAGTCTTACGGCCCCACTTTTACTGTTTTATCTTATTGGGGGAGATACATGCTACTGATTTTCCTGAACACAAGTACTAAACTGATTTCTATACCAAACGGAATTGCATGAGTTAATTACTATTTACAGAAGTCTCTCCATCATATATCGTTAGTTATGGACTTAAGCGCGAACAGTAGTTAATGGATCCATTAGGGAAATGACCCTCCCCACCCGGGGCAGTAGCGCTGCCACGTACCGATTTACACGTATAAACGGGTGACAACTTATTCGTTACTGATGCTTGCTCACTTACGAGCATGTCACGGGAGCAAACACATTATTTACGGGTTAAGCTTCGATTATGAGCCTCATGGCAACGGTATAAACTTATTTATTTACATTTGCTGGATTGCAAATACTGATTTTAAGATTGCTGGATTGCAATGGCTGATTTTACGCCTACGGGCACTACTAATGAAATCTCGTGTTCAAAGCCGATATTATTTACAAACCTGTGAGATTCACCAACCTTTTTGGTTGACACTTTTTAGCATGTTTTCTCAGGTACCCGGATGGAGTAGGATTACTCCAGGATTTTAGCTAGAGTCGCATGATTTCAACACAACTGCATTAACGGAGATTCTTAGCATTATCTTTTGTATATTACGATTATGTAATAGAATCTCCCGCTATACGCGTGGACTCTAGGGGAAACTATATTTTGTATACGAAAACACTAAGTTTTCAAACATTATATCTATGGAATGTAACAAATTTACAAAACGTCTCATTTAGAGGTCGTTTGCTGTATATCTTGTGCTTTGTATATTGATTAGTAACACCCAAGTATGCTTCCGCAAAACAGTGAATTTCGGGGGGTGTTACATTACAGAAAGTTCATTAAGGATTTTTCTAAGCTCGCGGGTCCTTTGACTAAGTTAACTCGTAAAGATGTGAAATTTCTATGGGGTGATCAACAAGAATCGGCTTTTCAGAATTTGAAACAGTTGTTGTGTCAGGCTCCGGTTTTAGCATTGCCTGACGGGTCCGATGATTTCATTGTGTATTGTGATGCTTCGTCTGCGGGGTTAGGTTGTGTTTTGATGCAACGTGACCATGTTATTGCCTATGCTTCGCGACAATTGAAACCTCACGAGACAAATTACCCTACCCACAACTTGGAGTTAGCGGCTGTAGTCTTTGCCTTGAAAATCTGGAGACATTATTTGTACGGTACTAAATGTGTTATATGCACGGATCACAAGAGCCTTCAATATGTGTTTACTCAAAAGGAGCTCAATATGCGTCAAAGGCGATGGTTGGAATTGATCAAAGACTACGATTGTGAGATTCGCTATCACCCGGGTAAAGCCAATGTTGTGGCGGATGCATTGAGTCGAAAAGGAAAACTAGAAAAAGTTTGTTTTATGCGTATGGAGATTTCTTCGGATTTGATTGATCGATTGAGAATGGTACAAATGGAAGCATTGTTAGACCATAATTTGAAATATGAGGTCTTACATAAAAGAAAGGACTTGTTGGTTGATGACTCTCGTGGATTAAAGACTTTCCAAAATCGAGTTTGGGTTCCTTTGTTTGGTGGTCTTCGAGATGTGATCTTGTTAGAGTCACACAAATCTAGATTGTCGGTTCATCCCGGGAGTACCAAAATGTATCATGACTTGAAACCGCTGTGTTGGTGGCCTACGTTGAAATTGGATGTAGCTCGGTTTGTAGAATCATGCCACATTTGTTCTCAGGTAAAGGCTGAACATCAGAAACCCTGCGGAACGTTGAAACAGCTCGAGATTCTTGAGTGGAAATGGGAGCATATTACCATGGATTTTGTGACCAAGTTGCCTCGAACGGTTAAGGGTAACGATATGATTTGAGTGATTGTGGATAGATTAACAAAAAGTGCTCATTTCCTTGCTACTTGCGAGTCGGCATCCTTGAGTAAGTTGGCCCAGTTGTACATCAATGAGGTTGTGGTTAGACATGGTATTCCGTTATCGATTGTTTCCGACAGAGATTCTCGGTTTATATCGGGTTTTTGGCAGAGTTTGCAGCGAGAATTGGGTACTAGAATTAATTTAAGTACAGCTTATCACCCTCAGACGGATGGTCAGTCGGAGCGCACCATTCAGACCTTGGAGGATATGTTGCGTGCATGTGTATTAGAATATGGTGGGTCGTGGGATTCTCATTTGCCATTGGTCGAATTTGCTTATAATAATTCATATCACTCTAGTATAGGTATGTCACCTTATGAGTTGTTATATGGTCGTAAGTGTAGAACGCCCACATGTTGGATAGAGGCGGGCGAGAAACAGTTTTCGGGTCCCGACTTAGTTCAAATTACCGCCGATAAGGTAACCATAGCCCGTGATAGATTGAAAGCGGCTCGTGATACGCAAAAGCAATATGCCGATCCACGTCGTAGACCCGTTTCTTTTGTAGAAGGTGAGTTGGTTTACTTGAAGGTTTCACCTTGGAAGGGTGTTATCCGGTTTGGAAAACGTGGTAAACTAGCTCCTAGATACATAGGGCCATTTAAAATTCGACAAGTAGTCAATGACCAAACTGTTTCCTTAGATCTTCCTCCGGAATTGGCTGCTATTCATGATACCTTTAATGTGTGCTACTTAAGAAAATGCAATGTGGAGGACCAATCCCAAGTTCTTCCATTGCAAGACCTACGTGTGGACTTGAGCCAGAGACTTGTAGAAGAGCCCATGGAACTTTTAGATCGTAAAGTGACTAAACTTCGTAAGAAGGATATCCCAATGGTGTTGGTTAAATGGAATCATAGTTTGGGTCCAAACCTTACGTGGGAGACCGAGTCTAGCATGAGGATGCGTTATCCTAGTCTTTTTGGGCGTGACGAGATTTCGGGGATGAAATCTTCTTAAGGAGGGAAGATTTGTAACATCCTCGATATAGGCTTGGTAGAAATACGGTAATTCCTTTATTTATTTCGTATTTAAATTGTATTTAGAAATACTTGGTGTATATTTTGATAACTAGAATAAATAGGTCAAATGGTCAAAAGACTTATTGTGATAAATAAATTATTAATTGTTTTAAATTAATTTAGTTGACGGTATAATAAAACTTATTTCTCGCAAATCGTTTTTAGGTTCCAGACAATAGATTTAGGACGGGTATAATATACACTGCATAATATTGTGGTGAATTGCATATGTCGACCTTTAATTTCATTTCTCAGACTTTTGCCTAAACTCTCTCAAGAACACTTCACCTACACTAAGAAATTCTAAAGAAAAACCTACTAGAAATCATCACTTGAAGGCTGTGATTTTGGATTCAACCTTGTTCTTTATCTTCATCATCTCACCATCACCTAAGATTGTAAGTTATTATCCCCATTTTCATGTTTGAGCTTGAATGAGTTGAATTAGGTTAAATTAATGAGCATTGAAGTTAAATTGTTCTTGAAATTGTTGATGTGATCTTTGATAAACTGATTTCATGCTTATTGTGGTGAATTCTTGTGTTCTTCAAGTTATAAGTTTGAAGAAATGGGTTTGGTTAGAAACTAGGTTAGATTATTGATGCATGTGTAGAATTTGGTGTTAAATGAGGTTGTTTATCGTTATAACATGTTTATAGATGATACTTGAGGTTGATTACTGGATGAATTCGTGTTTAGTATCTACTTTTTGTGTTTTGGAGTTTTTGGTTCGAGCTAAAAATGTTGCAGGTCTGAATTTTGTTGCTGAAAATGTGACAAACGCGATCCAGCCATCATGCCCGGATCGCGTTCCCTAGTGTTATTTTGTGTCAGTCTAATTTCCTTCTTAGGAACGCGATCCAGCACTATTCCACCCGGATCGCGTTAGTCTGTTGTAATTTGAGCCAGATTAGTTTTGTACTGAGGAACGCGATCCAGAACCATAGCCCGGATCGCGTTGGTAAGTGAAAAACGGTAACAGAATGTTTTGCACTGAAGAACGCGATCCAGCCATCCCTAACCCGGATCGCGTTTGTTAGTTATAAATTGACGAAATTGATAACTTGTGTGCTTATGTATTTATCTAGTAACGAAAATATAGTATAAGCAATTATTTGATATTATGTGCATGATTAGATTGTAATAAACTTGATATGAGAATCTAATTCAAGTTTTGATTGTGTTCTCAGATAAACCGAAGACTCAATAAGATAAGACCTTTGAGTGGAGACTGCGATCGACAAGGGTGAGTGGATCTTGGACTCTCAGTCTAAGTTAGTTGTAACAACGTGGTTACAATGGGTAATTTGGTTTATTGCAATGATTGCTTTAATATTGTATTGCCATGACGGTTATCCCTTGAACGATTTATTGGTGTCCTATATACTATAATAGTTTGGATTATTTGTTTAGGTGAAGGTCAACTAATGTGTTGGGTTGAGTACTATTACTTTGGACAACGTAATTGATTTGTACATGTGTTGGGCACTGAAATTACGTTGTATGTAGTATTAGTACTAAACTATCGGTCTAACCACTGTTTGGCCTTCAGTTGGTTATAAGTGTTACTTGGGGTACCACCGCGGTATGAAGGTACCTCAAGGACCACCGATCCTTCTATGTTACTTGAGATGTGCTAGTTGTATTTACTTGTTATGCTAAGTTAGATTGTGAACCCTGGATTTGATCATTTAGCTTTGTGCTAATCCCTCTCCCCCAACTTCTTGTAGGTTTAGCTTTTGATTGTGGGTACTAGAAGTTGGTTGAAGGAATGTTTGGCACTGCTCTCTGATTGTGTTTGATACGTTTTGGGTCAAAACAATTATGTCATGGATTGTTATATAACGCCTAAATTGTGTTAATACTTTTGGTGATGACTTGGTATTAAATAATGTATGTATTTGGGTTGCACTTTTGAAATGTAATATACGCAATCTTTGTCGTATTGCTTTTATCTACGCTTCCGTATTATAAAAAAAATGCCTTGTTATTTTGGAGGGTGTTATAATCCGTACTGGCCCGCCCATATTGCCACCTCTAATGTCAGTAACAACTTGCCACCAGCCTCAGAAATCTATTATAATTTGTAATAAATTTAAATCTAGGAATCCAACAAAGGTAAATGGTTTCTATTTTAGGTTTAGCTGTTTGTACTCTCCGTCATATATTACCTCTAATCTATTCTATTGATCTCAATTACGATATTTATAGGTACAAATGTTTTAACTAAAAGCACCATCAATCTTTTATACATAATACCAACATCTGTAAACGTACTCACAACCACATGATAAACTTATTAATAAATCAATTAGGTTTCTGTTTGTATCTTGCAAATGTTATTAATAATCCACAACTAAATAGAAACTATTCTAACTGTGAAATGGTAAAGATGGCTACATATTTATCCAAGTCTCCAGAGGTCCAACATTCCTTCGGTGTAATTAAAGCCAAAACGCATATGTGGTTAAGGATTAGCAAGGTACCTTTTAACTCATCGACACTCACGCTGATATTAGGTTTGCACGTGGGTTCAATAGAGGTTCCCAATCTTTAGCTCTTATATTCCCATTTTTCTCAATGTCTTTTTCATCAACCTTCATTTGCGAACTAACCATTGCTCGCAAAACTATAGCAAGCAGCAGACATACGACCTGAAAATTGGAGAAAAGTAAATTTGCAATCCCAAATTAAAAGCAAAAAACTATATACAACATGGGAACAACCATGATTCCCTCTTAGGCTTGCACTAACATTTTCCATCATATAAACAAAATTTTACATTATAATCATCTTTTCTATCATTTAGTATAGTATATAGCACACCGATGTATAAAAGGGCTTATATGGCACATAACTCTTGAAACCCAACCATATGCCAAAAACCTCTTTGTATGTAGCCAATTAATCACTCTTTAAAACAATGCCCATCAAGTAAGTTTTTTTTAATCATTACTTTTCACAAATTTCAGAAGAGAGTTTAATTTGCTACATATATTAATGTAACAATCATTCAAGAGGTTTGACAACTTACAAACTTATCGCTTCAGAATCCCTTCAAACTTTTTGGATGCAAATGTTCCCATGATCATCAGTCTTTGCTGTCCAGCAAGTGACCCATCGTACTGAATTCTGCCAGCAGTAAATTCATAACATGATATGGTTGCTTGTGAATGCCGGTGAATGTAAATAGTGAACATTAGAAGCCACCTACAGTTTTAACAATCACCAAAAGCTTTTAGATCTGTAGCAACATTATAAATCCTGATAAGTATGGAGTCATACTATTGAAATCTATCATCAAAATAATCATGGTGATACTTTCTTTTAATAATGTCAAAAGGAAGCACTGTATAAAAAATTTAGCAAACATACATCTTGCAAATTTCGATTAGTTTGTTCCACCTATTAAATATATGTCTTGTCAAATATAAACACTTATACACACATAACAAAAGAAAGCCAAAACATACCTTGCCTTCAAATTCTTAACAACTGAATAATATTGTAAATCTCTTCAGTAACAAATAACATCAAAATACTGGAGCAAATCGTGAGTATCATCATAACACGGGATAGACATGACAGTTACATAAATAAATAAGAGGATACCTGCCACGCCCTTTCTTAGTCAAGTGGCATGTGCCAGTCCTCAAATCAAGCTCCAAAAATTGCATCATGTGCAAGTAAACAAATCTCCTTTATATAATCAATAGAAAGTTGAAAACGAATGACAGACAAAAATAACATACCTTGTAATGACAAAAATATTGAGACGCTCTTGCGAATCTTCTAGCCATAGATCATAGATCGCTGACATTTAAATACTTTGACCAGTTACACAAACATTTAACTAATCATAGATTCAAATGGTAATATAGATCAAATATATACATAAATAAGTGATGGGTGGGGAGCCAAAGCATAATCCAGATTCATGTACGTATTAAAATTATGTACATGAATAGAACCCTTCCATTACCTTTTCAATGTAATTTAGTCAACAAAATTAAATTTGACAATCACAATAGAACTCAAACATCATGTACAACCTTCTTAAAAAAAATTAGATTCAACATTGTTATTAAGTACCCAAAAGGTAAAACTTATGTATATAAAAAGGATCAAAACAAATACAACAACAAAATCTTAATTTAGTTAGTGAACCATAGTTTTAAATGCTATTTAAAATTGAAAAACCCACTACTGCTCAGTCACATAATAGCCGGAGTGAAATCGAATCGTAAAATTCATCTGAAAAATTAAAACCCTAAAATTAAAATCGACTGTAATAAGAAATTAACTTGCAACAATTGAAGTAAAACTTCATTCATGTAATGGCCTCATTTACAATCGATTGTATCATCAATCTGCAAATATAAAACACTAATTTTAAAACCAATTGCAATAAGAAATTAAATTCATACAATTGAAGTAAAACTTCAATTACATGATGGCTGATTGAGATCAAATCGTATAACACCGAATCATTTACTGAATTCAAAACGCTTATACAGAAGATTGAGGTATTTATAGATTGAAGTGAATAATCGAGTCAAACCATTTGAAAGACGAATAACGGTAGATTTTGCAGGGCTCCAAGAGCATCGAATCACTTGTAACTTTGATTCCTTTTAAATTGGTTTACTCATGGTTGTGATGAATAATACGCGAGATTGTGAAGAAACAGAAAGGATCGGAGTAGGACCCGTATGAAGAAAGCAATCCCTAACTGAAAGATGGTAATATAAATATATAATCCCTACTTTGTTGCAGGAAACGTTTAACTCTTATATCTCGTTTTCTCCTTTTATTTATTATATATTTAAATTTAATATTTAATTTAATTAAGTTTTATGTTTTATTATTATTATTAGATATTTAAATAAATAGTAAGTATTAATTATTATTAAAGTAATTATTAATAAATAGTAATTATTTAAATAAATAGTAAGTATTAATGGTAAATGGAAAATATGAAAGTAATTATTGATTTTAATGCAGCTAATGAAGCCTAACAAATGGGGTTATAATGGTCATTAGGCTTAAATTGACTTCATTACCAAATTGCTAATTAGGTAGTCACCACTAAAGAAGGATGATCAATGGCTAAAAAAAGTGGGCTACAAAAATAAAGGGGGGAGATTAATCTAATATGAGTTAATTAAGGAAAGGCTACGTAATTAGTGGTTTCTTTTAATATAATAAAGAGAAAGAGATGCTAATGCTAATCCGTAAGTTTGTATATAATTATGTATAAATTCTTAATTATTTGTAATGCTAATCTATAAATTTGTTGTTGATATGTACATATAGGAGGTAGATAAGTTAATTTAGTGTTTAATTTCTATGATGAGAAACTAATTTTGCTGTGATCTCTTTTGTTTGGAGTTTGAAATATGCATGAGCTACTAATCTTAGCTGGGAGTTTTTATTTTATTTTGCTTTGTCTTGTTGTAGTTTTTTAGTCATAGCAGTAACATGTAGCTTAGGTCTTTGCTGTGTTTTTATTTTGTATGGTTTTGTTTAGTGGAAATGGGAATAAGGCAAGAACTACATCTTGTTTGTATGAAGTTTCAAATGGATTTTGTCAAAGAACTCTACATCTTGTACTATGGTGTCCTGTATCTGACTTTTCTATCTTGTTGGTTCTAGTTTTAATTCAGTCTACTGTTATAATTCAATGTTGATTTATGAACCTGTTTTCTTAAGGAGTCAAGACTTAATGATGTTAATTTCATAGAAATATATTGATTTATTAGCATAATTGAGTTTGACAAAGTCAAGGGATACAATGTAAGCTAAACTGGTGATTATTTCATGCTAGTTATGCTGTCATTTTTATAATACACCTTTTGTTTATTTTATTGTTTCTGATTTTCTTGTAAACTCAGTTTGGTAAGTTCAATAAATGGACAAAAGTTGGATCACGGCTCATATAACCAGCAAAACTTTCAAAGATGGAGTTAAATATTTTATAGAGTTTGCTCGTGTTAGAGGTATAAGAGGATCAATCGTATATCCTTGTCTTAGATGTTGCAATTGTAAAAGGTTAGATGTGGATACTGTTCACACCCACATATTACATTATGGGTTTTTACCAGGGTACACAACATGGTCGTTTCATGGGGAGCATGATATACCTTTACCACATTATCGATCTAGTATGAATCAAAAAAATTCTTTTTGTCAAGATAACATAAGAGGTTTGGTTCGTGATATGTTTGGTGCAAGTTCTTTACCAATGGAGAATGTGGAAGTAGTGGATACTACATTTGAAGGAGATATTGGTGAGGATAATGTGAAAATAGGAGATACTACCTTCGAAGAAGACATTGGTGAGTCTGAGCAAAGCTTGCAGGATGACACCGAGGATATTTCATACAAAAAATTGTTGGAGGAGTGTGACAAAGAACTATACTCTGGTTGCAAATATTCAAATTTGTCGTTTACTTTACATCTATACCATATCAAATGTGCTGGTAGTATATCCGACAAGGCTTTTGGCATGTTATTAGATCTAATAAAGGATGCATTTCCCCACCTTACATCTTTACCATCATCTGTCAATGAAGCTAAAAATTTAACCAAGGATTTAGGACTTGGTTATGAGAAAATTCATGCATGTCCAAATGATTGCATGCTCTATCTGTAAAGCTAGAAAATTCATGCATGTCCAAGTGAGATGGAAGGTCAAACATCTTGTCATATTTGTAAAGCTCCAAGATATAAAGATGATACTGGGGAAGAAGTTGGTGAAACTTCAAAATCGTGCAAGCTAAAAAAGCCGGCAAAAATATTGCGTTATTTTCCCTTAATTCCTCGAATAAAAAGGCTTTTCATGTCCCAAAAAACTGCAAAGGAAATGAGGTGGCATGAAGTAGGTCGGACAAAAGATGGAAAGTTAAGGCATCCTGCGGATGCAATTGCTTGGAAGGAATTTGATACTCGATATCCAGAGTTTGCCTCAGATCCTCGTAGTGTGAGGCTTGGTCTTGCTAGCGATGGATTCAATCCTTTTCGTACAATGAGTACAACTTATAGTACATGGCCAGTGTTGTTGATTCCCTACAATCTACCTCCATGGATATGCATGAAACAACAATCTTTTATGCTTTCAGCAATTATTCCAGGGGATAAAGGTCCTGGAAATGATATAGATGTTTTTCTAACTCCTTTAATTCATGAGTTGAACTTGTTATGGGATGGTGTGAATGCTTATGATGCTTTCTCTAAACAACATTTCAAGTTAAGAGCTTCACTTCTATGGACCAAGACACATCTGGTACACAGGTAATGGCTCGAGTCTTTATGTATAATTTCAACAATGCTCCTTATGTGAATGTCATTTTCCCCCAGCTTTCTTCAGGTGTATCGCGTGAATTCTTTCGCTAATTCTATGCAAGAGGAGCAACATGGTATGGTTTGAATTAGCTAACTTTTTTATTGGCATGGCATATCATGATGTCTTACTATCCTTTTGCATTCATAAACCATATGGAATGGCAATTATGTGTATAACGACTTCTGATACATTATGTCTCATTTTCACTTTAGGTTTCTGATTAGTGAGCTTTCCGAGGTAAGGGAATTAGTGAGCTTTCTGAGGTAAGGGGCTTAGCTGGCTGAATAGTCGGTTAGTAACTTTTATGTTTGTCATATTGC
The DNA here is from genome assembly GCA_949592205.1 of Helichrysum umbraculigerum. Taxonomy (NCBI): domain Eukaryota; kingdom Viridiplantae; phylum Streptophyta; class Magnoliopsida; order Asterales; family Asteraceae; genus Helichrysum; species Helichrysum umbraculigerum. The sequence continues at coordinate 38,859,127 of CATIUR010000001.1, forward strand.
TAGAAGTAGTCAAAGAAATATATGGTCTTATGTGAAATTAGTATTAGTGATGAAGTTAGTGAGTGTATGTTATTTGTCCTGATGATAAGTGTACTTATTGGAGGTCAATATGATCCGAGTCAGTTGGGTGAAGTCTATCGAAACAAGACAGGGGCTGGGTGGGGTGTGGTTTGTGTTAGGTTTGATTTTTTCCCTTTAAAACTATTCCAAGAAGGCATATATCTTTGTTCAAACTGACCAAACCTACTATTTAAAAAGTATGTTAACATACATCAATATAAATTTGTTGATTGTTTTATATTTTCAGGTACCAAAACTGAAGAGGTGATCAAGGATGGATTTTGGCAACTACTGATCGATTTAATATGGTCGTCTCCTTGGTTCAAAACAATGTGTAGCATTGGATGTCCTAGATTTTTGAAACGAGATGCTAAATTTATCGTTCCTACTTTGCAAGTGGATTTAGGAAATGATCTATTATAATTCATTTGCTCTCAATTAATTTGTTCAGTGAAAGGTTATTTTAAATTTAGAGCAATGCTATGCTTACACACAAATGCATACACAAAATGTTTACATAATGAGTTGTCATCATCACATTGGTTCACCTATTCTCTTTCTTCTTTCTCTCTCTTTATTTTATTGGTGCCATATCATTATGTACATAAATTTATGTAAAATTTATGTAATCAAATCATTTCTCTTTTATATATAGTGGATAAGAAAGTCAATGGAAACTTTACCCATTTGTCCACGTTTGTTTGCGTGGACTTTCAAAGTTCTTTCTCAACACCAATTAGCGTCAACTTTTGGCAAATTCTTGACACATTTGAACGTCAAAAAATAAATGTAAGGTGACACAAAAAAACGTGATAAAACTTTGTAACGCATGAAATCTGCACGCCATTATAAGCGTCGAGTCTAGAATTCTCAACAATTTAAAGCGTGGAGATTGATGCCGCCCGAACGGTCGGTCGCGATTTTACTCGCGTCGTTGCGGACCTCTCGTTTAGAGCGGCGATCAGAGGGTTTTAAAATTTATATTTGCGGGGCCTAAGTATACCTAGTTACTATTGGTGTATAGCAGCAAGGATGACCTAGGGTCGTTCTCTGAGTCAGTGTATTGTGGATCGTGGACGAAACAGGCGTACTTATCAATCTAGCGGGTTTTAAAAGATTTTGATTGGTGGTTTTGTTTTTGGTTTTTTTATACTTAGGCAGGAAATGTAATTTAAAGCAGATAAAGTAAATGTAGATAGCAGATAATCTAGAGAGGGTGTTTGCTATGATTTCGGTAGCCTTATTGATTGGAATGATGTATGATGTATGAAAACGTGTTCTAAAGGTTTGTATTTTATTTATTTCAGGTATCTGTGGAGTAAGCACTAGCCCCCTACTGATAGAGTTCTCGATCAGTATGTCACTGAGCGACTAGGCTATCCTGATTCTGATCGGAGTAGTTTATCCAGCCCACAACACTAACCGGTGAAGGTATAGTGACCCTTATCTGGGATGAAACCCTGGGTGCATGAATAAGGCAACAAACCAACTCGATGTCCAACCTTTCTTAACCCCACAATAATATCTAATTTAAATAAAACATTTAAGACCAAGTTTATAGAGTGTGCTTGATTACTTTCTATCGATGGTTTAGTGAGTCTGGGTGTTGGGTCATGATTCGGTGATTCACATAGACTGATAGCGACGACTCTTTCCGTGATTACCACACTGTACTCCACTGAAAGTGTTTCCATTGATGAACCAAGGACCTAGTCGGTACCAGCTCTGCTGATCACAGATTTACCGTTATTCCACAAGGCTTAGTAACTGCGGTTTTTCCTCGGCTTCCACGTATTAACTACACCGGAGGTGTTGTCGACGCTATACAGAGTAATCAACCGACTTACGGTACCTTACATTGCTTCACAAAGGCTAACCCAGACTACTTAACTAAGTTTGTATTTAAGCATAATATTATCCATCTATGATATAAACCAGCCCTTACTTTTAAGTCCCAATAAATCCCTAACTTGTCAACAGTGTAATATTCACGTTCAGTTAGAAAACCATATTTCCACGGGTACAGTGTACTTTGCGTTCAGAATAGAAAGCATTATTTCCACGGCTCCAGTGTACTTAGCGTTCAGTTTGAAAACCATATTTCCATAACCACAGTGTACTTTGCGTTCAAATTAGAAAGCAGTGTTTCCACGATGACGATGTACTTAGCGTTCATTTAGAAAGCGATATTTACACGATTAACAAATCAGACCATGTTCATGTTTGACACAGATAACTAAGTACCTTTGATGGGGTTCGCGACGTCCCATCATTAAGGCCGTAATCACGTTTACTGGTCGAAAGGCGATTAGTTTAATAGGTTTAAAATCATAAACAGAAAGTAAATCAAAGCACTAATTTTCATAGCATCATTCCAACCAATTTACGACTAACTACATCATAGCAAACACGCAATATCACTACTCGCTAATCATGGCAACCAATCCTAAATCTAGCATGACAACAGTAATAACAATCATCATAATGAAATAGATAAAGGATAGATATAACCGTAATAAGAGCGTAGCTGAATACAACTTGAACGTTACACGAGCAGAACTTCTAGTACGCGCCAAGCGATATTACAATATTGCCCCTTCTAACTAGCCGCTAATCTACGACTAATTATATCCTAATATTTCTCCTCTAACTCCTAAGAGTAGTGCTAGAGAGAGAAATCTACTAACTAAACTAAGAAATTAAAAACGTAAAAGAGTGATTGTTGGAGTGATTCTTGAATGTGTGGATGTTGTTGATTGTTGAAAATGAAGAAATGAAGCCTCTATATATAGAACTTGCACAACCGTATCCGTAGACCGTATCCAAAACTTCAAACGCACAACCGTATCGCAAACCCGAATAAAAATCAGATTTTAATCGCCTAAACGCACGATACGGTTGAGCTAGGGCAAATACGGGAGAACTGGAGCGTATACGGGAGAACGTAGGGTGAATACGGGAGAACACAAGCCGTATACGGCTGTGCTAGGCCGTATACGGTCTAGCTAGGCCGTATACGGTCTGTGCTAGGCCGTATACGGTCTAGTTTGGCCGTATACGGTCTAGCTCTCCCGTATCCTGATTTTTCGGTTCTTCGTTTCTTCGTTCGGGCGTAACTTCTTCGTCGTTTATCCGTTTTGAGTGATTCTCGCGCTCACGGTTTCGTAATTTCCTAACGAAGAAGATGACATAAGTTAGAGGTCAAAATTCCAAGTATAGATCAAATTGTGCTTAAATGCGTGAACGGAGGATTCAATGATCGTTTGTGCTCTATTTTACTCGTTTTTAGGTCTTTTTGATTGATTCTTGAAACATCGTCTATATTTTAGCCCTTATGATGAAATGTGATGTTTAAGTTCATATTTAAGTGTTTTCATTAATAATTGGGCTAAAATGGTGAGATAATGGCACACAAAATCATGACTTTTTGCGTGTCATCAGAGATTCAACAAAAAAAAGTGTTGAAAATCAACTGCTTTGTTGTATATATATATATATATATATATATATATATATATATATATATATATATACAAGTTAAAATCAATGGAATTTTGATGAAACGTCTATTTTTCGGGAATTGAACATCTATATGTACCGTGTTTTGTAACAAACAGTGTCGATCGAGTTGTGTATACGCTAAAACTTTTGAATATGAAGTTTTTGAATCTTTCTTGTTATACTAGCACAATATCCGCGAAAGTGGTCACGGTGGATGGAGGTGCGATCGAATATTTTAAAATAAAAACATATTATACTCCGTCCATCCCATTTAAAATGTTCACCTTACTATTTTAGGATGTCTCATTATAACTATCCACTTTGATATTTAACCAATCAAAAAAGACTTTAGTGGGTAGATTTAATATTTGATGGATGAAAAGTATAGCTAGTGGAGAATAAGTAGTAAAAAATAATAATAGATAATGAGATAGGGGTATTTAGAGCTGGCAAAATGAGCGGGTTGGGCGAGTATGGGCTACGGGTCAAAACGGACGCGGGTATAAACGGGCTCGGGTCATATCGGTCGCGGGTCTAAACTCATAACGGGCTATTTAAATTTTTTATCAAAAAATGTTTTAATTCACTAAAATATATATATCTTCCAAAATAAATTATACATTTTAACTATATAATATAAATAATATAACATGATGGCCACCTATTTAGATTCATTCATGATTTGAGTTTTACCCAAATAAGCTCATTCCTAAAAATTTTCCCGTCCATAAGAACCCAAAATTTATGTTATTATACTAGAATTGCCCAGATATGAAGCAAATTGGCAGAATTTGCCAGCACTAGGGGTATTAATGGAAGTGTAGTTAGTGGAAAACAATTAGTAATAGATAATAGATAATAGGATAACGGTATTAATAGAACTGTTATAAATAAGTCAGGGGTAATATTGTTATTTCCATGTGTTGAATACCAAATTAAGGAGCTGTTTATTTACAACTTATTGGGATTAATGATATAATGGACTTATTCGGTCATCATATATGTGTGTTTCTTTAGGACTTTTTGGGTCAACCATGGGTTTTGATGGGATTATTCGGTCAAGCAAGAAAACGGTGTCCTCCCCATATAGCCATATTAATTACATTTCTATTCCAAAAATACCCTTATATCTTCTCCTTTCATTTTTTATCTTCAAAATATCAAATCATTACCTCCTATTGAACAACAAAGCTTCATCCATGGCTGTTGCACCGTCAAACACCAAAGCAAACATCGGTCCACCATGTTGCCGTCGTCCATCCACCGATCTTAATTCAATTTCTTCTCAGATCTAAGTTTTTTTTTTGTTCGATTTAATCACTTTTGGATCTCAATAATAATTAATCAGCTATCTTGCCATACCATGTCCAATGATATATTGTCAACGAAATATTTGCTTTTCCCACTATAATATTTGTGACGAAGTTTAATCTCAGAGACTTTCAAATATATTTACTTCGTATGTTTTCATTTGACATTAACGAAAATATGGATACAGCCAAACAGGTTTTGTTGTTGTGTTTGCTTTCTTTCTTTTTTTCTTCTTTTTTTTCCTTCTTTTTTATATATGTATAATTGAATTGAATTAGTAGGTTTTTAATATAGGAACTAATGTTTTTATAAATAAATTAAAAAAGTTGTCAAGGGGTTAATTAAATATTATTCATACCATGATTCTTAAATAATTAAAATAGTTAAATGTTAGTAAATTTATGAGTTATACAAGCAGATTTATAATAATTAGATTATATAAAAACAAATAATTATTTACCCAGGGATAAAGTAGTCATTTTTCTCATTCAGACCATTCATTCAACATAATAAGTAAACAGTATTATTCATTAACTGATTACTGGATTTAGTCGCTCCATATCCAAACTGTCATCCATATCCATATAACACTTAATAAAAAATAAAGTAAATAGCCCCCTAAGAGATAGTGGAGATGGATTATGGATAAGGTTCAACTAAGAACACTTATTATGGTAGGAACGGTAGGAACGTACATTTTTACTTTTAACTTTAAGATTAAATAATGTTTTTGATGAAAAATTTAATCAAAATTCTTAGAATTGTGTGCTCTTTACTATGATTTTTTTTTTAAATGTGATACACATCATAATTTTTTTTTGTATATCACAGTATCACACATAAAAGGTTGTGATACACAACTTTAATTTGTGTATCATATATTTTATTTTTTATTTTTTTAGTTAATTAAATATTAAAGAGGATAAAATTTTAATAATTTTGGCATAACTTTTTTTTGCAAAACGTCTACATATGTTGAATTTAAAAGTGAAAAAACCTCATTCCTACGGTTCCTACGATAATAAGTGATCCTATGATAACCTTCCTCGATGGATTATATATAACCAAGATATATATATATATATATATATATATATATATATGGGTGTTTATCGGTTCGGTTTTCCGTTTCATTGGTTTAATCGGTTCGGTGTTTTCGGTTAAAAAATTTTTAAGCCGCTAACCAAAGACCGAACCGAACCATTTAAAAATGTGAAATAACCAAACCGAAGACCGTTTACCAATTCGATTCGGTTTTCGGTTTAAACCAAAAAAACCTAATTACAATATAACATAAAATATTGACAAATTATACCTTACTCATAACATTTTAATCACATTAATTAAACAAAATAAAAGAGTAAATGGCTGCCTCCATAAACAAATTCAAACCAAAACAAGTTTCAACGGCTAATGACAATTCCTAAGCAAACTAGCGGGAAAAATGTAAGGTTTGTTAGGCTAGATTGTTGGAGAAAATGTAGATTAAAGTTTGTTTGTAACAAATTATTATTATCTCTAAATAAAAAATATAAAAATATATATTAGTAAATTATAATCGGTTTTTTCGGTTTAACCGAATAAACAATGATCAAACCAATCACCGAACCGAAGACCAATTACCATATTCGGTTTCGGTTAATATCCGAACCGAAGACCGTTTTGAAAATCGGTTCGATTTTAAACAGTTTACGGTTCGGTTCAGTTTTCGGATTAAACGGTTTACAGCCAAATATTGATCACCCTTACATATATATAAAGTGTGTAATAGGAATTGTTTAAGATGCTAAATGGACGTGTCCCGATTCGAATTAAGTACTCGCATATGTTTGTTTACATGTACAATGTACTTGGATTTTAGTGCTATTCTATACATACTATAACTTAACTTAAATTAATGAATTGAATTAATATACTTGAAGCATATGATTGTAAGATTGTAAATATAGTTATATTATTATTATTATTATTATTATTATTATTATTATTATTATTATTATTATTATTATTATTATTATTATTATATAACCAATGATGATAGATAGATAGATTAATGTTTAGATGCGATATTGTACCTACTTCTTTTCCAATCAAATTGTTGGTGTGGCTGTGAACTAAACTTTAAGCTAGTCTATATAATATCATCTCATTTTTATGAAAAATAAGTTGATTTTATTCCCTTTATATGAAATGATGATGAATTTCGTATGTGATTTTAGTAGGGTAAAAAGTACTTCAAAAATAGGCCTTATATATATATATAATTGAAATTGAAATAAATCATCATTTTTAATAACTAGATAATATAAAATATCTTTAATTGATGCTTTCTTAATTGATCAATCAAAATGGAAAAGACTTAACATGGGAAAAGTGATTTATTCGATTAAATTGATGTATAAAATAAAGGGTCACGAACTAATTATGTGCCATACGCAACGTACATATACATCGCTTTTATAGATAGCTAGCACGAACTAACTTAATAAAAAAAATATATTTTTATTTTCGGTTCTGTTTACGTACATTTCGACAAAAGTTGAAATAAGTCATAAAAATACAACTGACTATTAGAACATCTCCTACACAAATGCTAACAAAAACAAAAGAGGGAGTGTACTCAGCAACCTGATACCCGAAATGATCTAAACAATGAAATGCAACTCAGAGCCATAATACATGAAAAATGATAATGCTAAAAAGGACCATAAATGTCACACCCCCAAAATCGATAATCTCGTTTATTATTAGTTTAGCGGAAGCTTTAGTTAATTAGCGGAAGCATTTTAATAATAGTTAAAACAGCGGGGGTGCTGACGCTACAATAGTGCATTCACTGTATTAGAGCATATGATCATACAGAACATATATGTAAATATTTAAGATGCCATAAGTTTAAGTTATTACAAAAGAGTACGACTTATAAAGTCGTACAAATAGTAGTGTTGTAGCACAACATAAGTTTTTGAAATACAAGTTTATAAAAGAGGGATTCCGTAAGTATAACCAATGAGATTGGTAATACAGAAGAAATTCAAGTGTTCCAAAAGTGGCATCATAAATAGTCGGGTTGCCTACGTCCTTTATGCGTGCAGATGTACCTGAGTCCTAATTCCCTGAAAAACATAGAAAATCGTCAACATTGAATGTTGAGTGAATTCACAGGTTTTGTTTATAGTGGTCAAACCAAGTTTTGTATAAATCATTCATGTACACAAACATATTGTTTATATGTAAAGTAGGAAACACAAGTATTCTTAATTAAAGAAAGCATTTCCTATTAAGTTGTAAGAATGTCATTCTTACTCAAGTTCAGTCAATGTGTTAGGAAACACAAGTTTAATCAAAAACATTTCCTAATTATATGGTTTACAGGATATACAGGTTTATCAAATAAGTAAACATATCCATTCAAGTTGTTACAGGAAATTCAAGTTTAAAAATCAAATAAACATTTCCAGTTCAATAGTTATAGGAAAATCAGGTTTAGCAGTCAAGTAAACATTTTCCAACAGATAGTTAACAGGAACTCAAGTTTAACAATAAAGTAAACATTTTCTTATAAAAGTATGCGTGTAGGAACACATGTCCTATTATTTATCACAGGGAATACCTTTCCCAAAACAGTTGAGTAGTTGTGTAGTTTAAGTGGGAAATACAGACTAAGATCCCTCTAAGGTGAGCGACACCTTTAAAGTTAAAATACGACTCCTAGTGCTATAACCAATCCATGACTAGTAGTTGTGTTGTTGCCGCAGTAACAATCTAAGTATACACTCCGCGTTACGACTGCCGTCGTGTGGTTGGAATGACCAACGAGTTATATCCTGGGAGGGTTGTCAAATCGATAGTACTATCTGTATACTCAGTATAACACCCCTCATTTCTTTAAACAATTATAATAATAATTATAACTCGGAAGCGTATATTTCAAACATGCATTCATGCTTTACATTATTCAATAATGTAGATAAACTTTTTCAAATTAAATACATGATGTTTCAACTATTAGGTGTTATATAATTCAAAACATATCTTTAGTTATCAAACTAACATCAGAGTAAAATCCTATCAAATATTCCATTGTATCAAATAGCTTCCTGCCCCGCCCAATATGTCCCAACAATTATAACCTGCAGGAAGAACTGTGGTGGGGTTAGCATAACGCTAAGTGAATGAAACTATAATCACAGTCCAACTTAGCACAACAATCTGTTTACATCAAATAACAATAAACAATCAATCATCAATCATAAGGATCGGTGGTTCTTGAGATACCCTTATACCGGTATGGTACTCAAGGAACACTTATCAATCGTCTGTATTGGCCTATACAGAATTACCGATGACTTGTTGTTAACCACATACGACCTAGATCTTTAACCAACATTTCAAGTTTCTAGATCTCCTGTCGTCTATAACAACAAACAAGTCCAACCATCCATTCAAGTTGACCTCAGAATCTTACATACTAGCTCAAACAGCCCAGTAAATAAACAATTAACTAACATGGCAAGTTATCTCAAACAAAACATTTTATCAAAGTAATACTACAATTACTTGTTGTAATCAAATCATTACAACTAAATCACACTGAGGTTACAGATCCACTCACCGAATACCTCAGTCATCCACTCAGTAGTCTAATATCACTGAGTCTTCTCCACATCTGAGAATACAATTAAACAAAATGAGTTAGTAACTCATTCATAGTAATCAACTCATGTTAATATCACATCACATGGTTCATAATCCAAATCTCAATGAGTTATTACTTGAATCATTATATTATATCAATGTCTCTATTTCAAACTCATTATCAATATTTAACACACTTAGTAACTATAATCTTCATAGTTCATCAATCACGATCATTTATCAAGTTATGATCACAATATCACTTTAATCACTTTACTTATCACCAAGTAGTATGATTTGTAACATCCTGTTTCTGGACCTGGAAATAAATTGTATTTTAATAAGTTGATTGGTTTATTTTAAGAATAAACAAGTAAAAGAGCCTCAGTTTTTATTGTGACTAATGAAATATTGTTTGTTTTAAATAAACGAAGTTGACGGTAAAATAAAAGTATTTTGACTTACGGGTATTTTCGGGTTCCAGACAATAGGCTAAGAACGGGTATAATTTATACTGTGTTTTAAATGGGGCGGTGGGATTAAAATTTGTGGACCGACTCATTTCATTATCACCTACCTTTTCTTCTCTAAAACTCTCTCTATGTTCTTTACATATTAATTCAAAAGAAAATCAAGAACAAATTATTGTGACTAAATCTTGCTAAAGAAATCTGAGTTTCATCATCATCTCTATCATCTTCCTCATTGAATTGTAAGTCCTTTTGTGTTCTTGAGCTTATTTTGTAGAAATGGGGAATATGATGAACATATGTGATTAGTGTAAATTGAAGCTTGGAAATCGTATTTGATGATTATTTGATGGTTATTCATGAATATATTGATGATTATAGGGTGATTATATGCTAGAAATGGCTAGTGTTCTTCATTGAGTTTATAGGTTAGGGTTTGGTGATTTTAGAGATATAAATGAAGATTGCATGATAGAGTATGATGCTAAATAGGTTGTTTGATGTTGGTGTATGTTAGTGTAGGGTTACATGTCATTTTTATGGTGAATAATCGAAGGATAGAAGTGTAGATTTGAGTTTTGGGTGTTAAAACCCGTATGTTGTTTTGCTGTTTTTGCTGCTGCTGATATTATGATCAAGCCGGCGGCTTGATCACTGAAGCCGGCGGCTTCATGTGGTCAGCCGGCGGGTTGTGGACCCTAACCGGCGGGTTCTGTAGGTCTTAAAACTCAATTAAGTTCTGATGTTGTAAATGTTAATTCACCCGGCGGGCCAGGGTGCCAAGCCGGCGGCTTCTCAGCCAAGCCGGCGGCTTCCCTGCCCAAGCCGGCGGCTTCCTTGGGGTTTCCAGCAATTTTTAATTTAAGTTTGTATGATGTTAAATGATTTAACTAAGTTAATAATTGGATTATATATATGAGATTAATCATGAATAATGATTCTAAGTATAATAAGATTATGGTGTAAGATGTGGATTTGGATATGGATTAAGTTGTGGAACGAGATACTAACTTGTTGTCTTTGTTGTTTCCAGATAAGCGGACGGCCACTCAGTAAGATAAGACCTCTGAGTTGGCGATCAGGCGTAAATATTCGGTGAGTGGAATTGTAGTCCTCGGTTTCACCCAGTTGTAACGGGTTCGGTTACAACGGGTAACCAGGATTGTTTATATCAGTAGGTTGTTGTTATTGGTCGTACCGGTACCAGTCGTGTCTTTTGTTTATATTGCTGAATATATGTGTTGTTGTGTGATTGTTGTTGAATTGTTGTTTAGTTGATAACAGTGGTGAACTGTTGCTTGTTGTTGTGTGCTTTTGCATTGTGAATGCAATGTGGTTGTTTTCAGAGGTCAACTGTTGTTGGTTGGGTTTGGGTACTACTGTGTAGTTGTCGAGGTTTCTTTAAGACACATAGTTGAGAACAAGCCTAGTCAGTGAAGGTAGTACTCAAGCTATCGGTTGATTACTGGGAATGGCGTTGCGCCCAGTAGTCGTGGTTTCTGGGTTGGGTGGATACCAGGAACCGCCGGTCCTCTTGACGTTATGTGCTTATGTGTTTACTTGTTGTGGTTGTTGCTTAGTTGTATGACTTGTTATGAGTGGGTTGAACCGTCGGTTACGGTTCCATTCACTTAGCGTGAGCTAATCCCTCGTTGTTGATCCTTTTTGCAGATTGTGGTTAGTTGATGTAGATGTTCGGGTTGTAGATGTTGACTGGAAGTTTGACTAAGCTTGGCGCAACTCTGATCTTTTGTGGTTGCCTTTTTGGAAACGTTTTATATAAGGCCCGTTTTGTGTTAATATGGGTTGTAGTTAATATGGTTGTAAATCTAAACTAATGTTGTCATATTTTGTAGTCGTTAAACTGGGAAGCTTTGTAAGTCGGTAATTGATTTGTTTTGGGGACTTGCGCTTCCGATTTTCCAAATATAATATATAAATGATATCTTTTGTTTTGAGAAAGGTTGGGCCTTACAAGTTGGTATCAGAGCATAGGTTTGGGTGAATTGGGTATTTGCGAATGTTCAATCCCAAACTTATTTCGGTTTTAGTCAAACATTCCGGTAAGTGGGATTAGCTTTGGGATTGGGGATTGGTTAGTATAGTGAATACTAACGGTTAACAAGTTGCAAGTTGTGTTTTGATTGTGAGTACAGGAATGGCAGAAAATGAGAACCCGACTCTCAACAATGTTTCTAGAACTGAGCTTCCGCCTCCGGTAAATAATGATGGTAATCATGGGCAAGCCGGGACTTCCAATGTGAATCAGGATGAAACTAACCAAGATGATTATTTGTTGCATATGGAGGATGAGGTTATAAGACTTAGAAAAATTGAACAGTTGTATTTGGAGCAACAAGCTAGGGCAACTCAGCAGAGGAACATCGGTTATCAGTTTCCTTCTCCACAGCAGAATAAGTTGTGTTCATTTAAAACTTTTAAGGCGTGTGGACCCAAAGAATTTGAGGGAGGTAATGATCCGATGGTGACATTGAACTGGTTAAGGGACACCGAGAGGAAATTTGATGTGTGTCAGTGTGAAGATGAGTTAAGAGTTAAGTATGCGGTTCAGTTATTGAAAGGTCAAGCTATGAACTGGTGGGATTCTGCGACTGCACAAATGACACCGGAGCAAAGATCTAGAATTACTTGGGCTGAATTTCATAGGGAGATTAGTAAGCAATTCTGCTCTGAGTTTGATATGCTTAGACTTAGACAGGAGTTTCTGGATTTGGAGTTTTCTGAGAAAATGACAATGGATGAGCTTATCAATCAATTCACCGATAAGTTAAGGTTTGTTCAGCAATGGGTTCCGGACGAGAGGACTAGGATTACCCATTTTGTTAAGACTTTACCACCACGGTACCGGACATCAGTGAGGTTGGCTCGTAATCTGACCGAGGCTTTTGAGCTAGCTAGGTCGGTGCATAGTGACAATCAAGCATGGGAGAAGTCTAATAAGAACAAGTCGGTGCAACAGTCCAAAAGTAGTACTACTGGAAGTAAGAGTCAGAACCGAAGGATTGAGTTTAGCGAGGGCTCGGTGGGTAGTGATCCAAACCTTTGGTGTGCCGCTTGTAGGTCGAGGCATTCGGGTCCATGTACTCCTCAAACATTAAGGTGCATGAAGTGTGGAGCATTGGGGCATGGTAGTAGAGATTGTACTTTTCCTCAGTCTGTGTGTTGGAACTGCAAGAAAGAGGGTCATCGGGCAGGTCAATGTCCGGAATATGTTAGACAAGGTTCAGGTTTAGCTGGAAGTTCGGGTTCTGGTTCGGGTTCTGCATCATCAATTGGACAGAAGAGAAAGATGGCGCCTCCTCGAGCTTTTCAAATGACAGTGGGAGATCAAGTGACAGTGGGGGAATTGCTTGATGTGAATAACCAAGGTAGATTCTATATTGACTTTGATGTAATATAGTTGTAGTAATGTATGCTTGTGTGTAATTGTAGAGTTTAGTATATTATGTGTGGGATTGGATTTCGGGGACGAAATCCTCTAAGGGGGGAAGATTTGTAACATCCTGTTTCTGGGCCTGGAAATAAATTGTATTTTAATAAGTTGATTGGTTTATTTTAAGAATAAATAAGTAAAAGAGCCTCAGTTTTTATTGTGACTAATGAAATATTGTTTGTTTTAAATCAACGAAGTTGACGGTAAAATAAAAGTATTTTGACTTACGGGTATTTTCGGGTTCCAGACAATAGGCTAAGAACGGGTATAATTTATACTGTGTTTTAAATGGGGCGGTGGGATTAAAATGTGTGGACCGACTCATTTCATTATCACTTACCTTTTCTTCTCTAAAACTCTCTCTATGTTCTTTACATATTAATTCAAAAGAAAATCAAGAACAAATTATTGTGACTAAATCTTGCTAAAGAAATCTGAGTTTCATCATCATCTCTATCATCTTCCTCATTGAATTGTAAGTCCTTTTGTGTTCTTGAGCTTATTTTGTAGAAATGGGGAATATGATGAACATATGTGATTAGTGTAAATTGAAGCTTGGAAATCGTATTTGATGATTATTTGATGGTTATTCATGAATATATTGATGATTATAGGGTGATTATATGCTAGAAATGGCTAGTGTTCTTCATTGAGTTTATAGGTTAGGGTTTGGTGATTTTAGAGATATAAATGAAGATTGCATGATAGAGTATGATGCTAAATAGGTTGTTTGATGTTGGTGTATGTTAGTGTAGGGTTACATGTCGTTTTTATGGTGAATAATCGAAGGATAGAAGTGTAGATTTGAGTTTTGGGTGTTAAAACCCGTATGTTGTTTTGCTGTTTCTGCTGCTGCTGATATTATGATCAAGCCGGCGGCTTGATCACTGAAGCCGGCGGCTTCATGTGGTCAGCCGGCGGGTTGTGGACCCTAACCGGCGGGTTCTGTAGGTCTTAAAACTCAATTAAGTTCTGATGTTGTAAATGTTAATTCACCCGGCGGGCCAGGGTGCCAAGCCGGCGGCTTCCCTGCCCAAGCCGGCGGCTTCCTTGGGGTTTCCAGCAATTTTTAATTTAAGTTTGTATGATGTTAAATGATTTAACTAAGTTAATAATTGGATTATATATATGAGATTAATCATGAATAATGATTCTAAGTATAATAAGATTATGGTGTAAGATGTGGATTTGGATATGGATTAAGTTGTGGAACGAGATACTAACTTGTTGTCTTTGTTGTTTCCAGATAAGCGGACGGCCACTCAGTAAGATAAGACCTCTGAGTTGGCGATCAGGCGTAAATATTCGGTGAGTGGAATTGTAGTCCTCGGTTTCACCCAGTTGTAACGGGTTCGGTTACAACGGGTAACCAGGATTGTTTATATCAGTAGGTTGTTGTTATTGGTCGTACCGGTACCAGTCGTGTCTTTTGTTTATATTGCTGAATATATGTGTTGTTGTGTGATTGTTGTTGAATTGTTGTTTAGTTGATAACATTGGTGAACTGTTGCTTGTTGTTGTGTGCTTTTGCATTGTGAATGCAATGTGGTTGTTTTCAGAGGTCAACTGTTGTTGGTTGGGTTTGGGTACTACTGTGTAGTTGTCGAGGTTTCTTTAAGACACATAGTTGAGAACAAGCCTAGTCAGTGAAAGTAGTACTCAAGCTATCGGTTGATTACTGAGAATGGCGTTGCGCCCAGTAGTCGTGGTTTCTGGGTTGGGTGGATACCAGGAACCGCCGGTCCTCTTGACGTTATGTGCTTATGTGTTTACTTGTTGTGGTTGTTGCTTAGTTGTATGACTTGTTATGAGTGGGTTGAACCGTCGGTTACGGTTCCATTCACTTAGCGTGAGCTAATCCCTCGTTGTTGATCCTTTTTACAGATTGTGGTTAGTTGATGTAGATGTTCGGGTTGTAGATGTTGACTGGAAGTTTGACTAAGCTTGGCGCAACTCTGATCTTTTGTGGTTGCCTTTTTGGAAACGTTTTATATAAGGCCCGTTTTGTGTTAATATGGGTTGTAGTTAATATGGTTGTAAATCTAAACTAATGTTGTCATATTTTGTAGTCGTTAAACTGGGAAGCTTTGTAAGTCGGTAATTGATTTGTTTTGGGGACTTGCGCTTCCGATTTTCCAAATATAATATATAAATGATATCTTTTGTTTTGAGAAAGGTTGGGCCTTACATGATTAAACCATTACAAGATCATTAACTTCAAATATCACTAATCACTATCATCTTTAATCAATCATAATATGATCATTAGCAACACTTATCCACTTATGTACTAATAACACAAGCTTAAAAGCTTTGATCATAGCATAATCAACTAAACCCTTAAACTTTATTAATGATCATATTTCAACTTCATCATTTCTAGGTTATTTTACTGTCAACTGAGTTAATTTAAAACAATCAATAATTTATTAGTCACAATAAATTATTCGACTCTTTTCTCCTCTTATTTTAAATTAACGCAACACACTTATTTTCTGACACATTTAAATAATAGTTCACTATCATAAAATATTAAAATACTACTAGACCCGAAGACTGGGTGTTACACTCAGTGGCTAGAGTCACCTAGCTAATGGTTATAGGTTGTAAGCACTGGGACTTATGTGCACTACAACTACCTCGTGTAAACCTAGGATCGTACCAAGATGCGTTGTCTTAATTCCCAAAATAGTTATGAAAAATCATTTCATGTAAATAGTTCCAATTTAAACATATGAAGACTTTTCATATAACAGTTTGAGTTTAAGAACACGAAAATATTCATGTTAATCAAGAGTATATAATAGCATGCAGAGCAATTATATATAAAGCAAGTAGCATGTTATATCACATTGTTCTATGTTTTCAACCCTGGTTTTAAAAGCATTTAAAATAAGTAAAAGATAGGGGCTGTGAACTCACTGTTTGCAGTCTTCAGCAAGCAATACAACTAATAATAGTAGTAGTCCAAGTATGCCTCTCAAATACCTAGACACAATTAAATATACTTTACATAAGTATATAGACTAATCGTTAAGTTGAAATGTTTATAACATTTTAGTTGTTGGTTATAATTACGTTGAAATAATCGTTGCATATAAGTATATATTTATATACTTATTAGTTGAATATATATATATATATATATATATATATATATATATATATTATTTGTTGTCGTCTTTTATACATATATATACATTATTATAGATGTCGCGTATATATGTATATATTTGTTGTTGTCGTCGATTATGTTTCAAAAACATAATTATGTAGTTATAAAAATAACTTTGGTTAAATCGTATATATATAAATACACTTGGTAAAATGTCGTATCTATATATATTAACATAAGTTTTCATTTTCCAAATATATATATATATATATATATATATATATATATATATATATATATATATATAATTCATTGTCGTTTTTCAAAACATGTATATTTATATATATATATATATATATATATATATATATATATATATATATATATATATATATATATATAGTCCATTTGTTGTTTATATTCGAATCGTAACTCGATTTGAACTTGCGTTTCTAGGTTTCGTTTAACTCGTTGGGCTTTGGCCCCATACCCTTGGGCCAATTATAAAGTCTAATAGTTTGGCCCAATAACAAGGCCCATTAGATGTGGCCCAAATACATTAACTAACTTGTTTTGGCCCATTAACAAAATATAAGTTTTTAGGCCCAAAATAAAAACTAACCCATTAAAATAACTTTGGCCCAATTATTACAATCCATTTAGCATAGCCCAATTAAGATGGCCCAAATCTATATGGCCCAATATTTTTATGGTTTTTAAATCTTATGGCTCAGGTGGGCTCGGCCCATTTACTAAACCTAGTTATTCACTTCTTTGTTTTTGGCCCAACAATTATTTTGACCCAACAATAATTTCGGCCCAACAATGATCAATTTCGGCCCAACTTTGGTTCGGCCCAGAAGTTCCACAAAAATGTATATTATACTTAAAACAGTGTCATGGGGTTTGAACCCATGATTTTTTGCTTCAAGCTCCACCTCATTACCACTAGGCTAAAGTTGCAATATTTGATTTTATTACTAAAATAGATACTTATATGCATTTATAATCTGTTAGTAAAAACATGAAAATAAATTAAAACATGGTACAGGGATCGAACCCCTGACCATCCCTTTCAAACTCAAGGTCTTAACCACTAGGCTAGAGTGCTCCTTTCTAAAATAAATGCAAAAATATTTATATATTACGTTTTTGTACATAGTATATACATGTTTTTGTTTCCTGCTCTTCGACATACATATATCCTTGGTTTTAAAATTCCTTTTAACTTGTTAAATCAGCCACCTTATGATACAAAATCAATATATAAACCTATATTAATATGTTTTAACCATTTTTAACAACATCATCAACACAAATTTTATATTTATAAATTTGGGTTCTAAGTTTTGGTTCAAGAACAAATCATCCAAATCACTACCAAACTTTGAAATCATCCTTATTATAGTGTAATAACACATTAATACAAGTTTACATATATAACAAACATTATATTATCAAAGTACTATGAAAATATATGTATGAAATTAAGGATTTTGAGTTATAAAAATCCTCACCAAATTGATGATTATGATGATGATGAAAACTGATGATGATGATAACTAAATGATTCAAGAACCCATTTTGGTTTGTGTTTGTGATTAAGAAAACATTTTTATTGTGAATTTGAGTATTGTGTTTGAATGTTTGAAGGGATTGAAGATGAAGAAATGGGGATGAATTTGTTTCTTGCTTGCTCCCTTTTCCTGCCTCTGCTCGTCGCCCACAAGGAACAAGAAAACACAGTGTTTTGAATTATTGTTGTTAGGTTGAAAGTGATCAAGCTAAGGAATGGAATGGATATAAAATGGTTTTTGGTCCCTGAATTTCAAAAGGGAGTATGGGGGTGAAAGATTTTGTCATTAGATATTTTTGTAACATCCTCATTACCGGCCTAAGAGAAATTTGGTAAATTACTTAATTCATTTGATTATTTAATTAAGTTTAGAAATAATTCGTATTATTTGCCAAATTGAAATTAATAGAGTAAAGGGTCAAACGATTTATTGTGATACATAAATTATTACTTGTTTTAAATAAATTTAGTTGACGGTATAATAAAATATATTTTCGCGCAAACAGTTTTTAGGTTCCAGACAATAGGTTTAGAGCGGGTATAATTTGGTACCAACTTATATCCATCCTTAGTTGGTGGATCGGTTTATTTGTTTTCCCCAATTCATTCCAACTCCACCCCACACACACACATACATTGAGATTGAATGAAATCAAAAAGAGAAAACTTTGAGCAATCGATTAAAGCTTGGATTATTGGTTACAACTTATCATCATCATCATCTACTTTGCTATTACCTCGATTGTAAGTTTAAATTTGCTTTGAATATATGTTTATAGGTTAGGGTTTGAAGAAATAGGTTAAATGTGTGATCATGCTTAGATTTGAGTTTTGTTGGGGTTAGTTGTTGTTAGAATATGATACATGATGATAGTTACACTTATTTGGTTGTGAAAATCATAATTAGTAGTCAAAATTGTAAATTTAAGGGTTTTGGTTCGTGGTTTGGGTTTGATGATCTGCTGCTGCTGCTGTACCCGATGAACAAGCCGGCGGGTTTAGGTCCCTAGCCGGCGGCTTGTTAGTATCTCAAGGGAACCGGCGGGTTGGTCAACCCAGCCGGCGGGTTCATTACCCTAGCCGGCGGTTCCTAAGACAACCTGGCTGCTTCTGTAGTTTTTAAAACGCATAATAGTTCTGTTACCACAAATGTTAATTCACCCGGCTGTTTGGGTTGTTACCCGGCGGCTTTGATGGACAACCCGGCGGGTTCGGTTAACCAGCCGGCGGCTTCTGTGCCGTTTTCAGCAAACCAGTTTTCATTCTGAATTCCTTCTATTTAATACGTTATATGCTTATATGATTCAGTAACACGTAATATGGTATCATGATAGGTTAATTTATGGCTTCATATATATATGTTGAAGTGTTGTAAATTGAGTTATCATGTTTGACTTCAAGGATGCACTTTATTTAACACACGGATATTTGGAATGAGTTATTGACTCATATTATTCTGTTGTGCTTACAGATAAACCGAAGACTCAATAATATTAGAATTTTGAGTGGAGGTTGTGATTACTAAGGTGAGTGGATCATTGACTCTCAGTCTGAATTAGTTGTAACAATCCGGTTACAACGGGTAAATATGGTTTTACTATTATACATTAAATAAGTACATATTTGCCATGATGATTATGGAATGTGCTATCTTGTCAGGGGTCAATATGATATTGGGTTTGGATACTATTACTTTGGACGACATGATGACTTTGTACATGTGTTGTTTATTGAAATCATGTCGTATGTAGTAATGGTACTAAACTATCGGTAAGACCACTGTTTGGCCTTCAGTGGTTATAAGTGTTACTTGGGGAACCACCGCGGCATGAGTATAACACCCCTCATTTACAATATCAATATAATGTTAGACACACGGAAGCGTAGGAATTTTAACCATATTTATATTTATACATACTATTAATTTACATCAAAAGTTTACAACTTTAAGTTACATCAAAGTGAAACTGTTCATAATACAACATATGTCGGGGTATTATATTAAACAAACTGATTTAATACAAAAGATCAGAGTAGCTTGCAGTCAAACTGTTCTTGCACCAAAAGCATCTCAATCCTGCTACTCATTAAACTACAAATCTGCAGGAAAGAAAGATGAGGGATTAGCACATAGCTAAGTGAGAGAGTTCAACACCCAACATTCAACTTAGCATAATCATTAACTACAACAATTAACAACAACTTAATAATGAGGACCGGTGGTTCTGGGGATAACCATAATACCCGGGCGGCTCCCCAAGAACTCTTATCCAACCATATCCGTATGGCCATACGGACGAGACCGATAGCTAGTGGTTATCCTACTCAGATACAGTTCAATACACACAACATATGAAGCATATCCCTGTATCATTCACACGATAACCAACTAACCCAACCAACAGTTCATCAACTTGTCGACCTCATTGACAACCAATATCCAAAGATCACACATAGCACATAGTGATAAAATCAACATTAATGATTAAACAACTCTATAATCATATCTAAAATTACTCGTTGTAATCAAATAATCACTACTAAATCAAATGGTGAGTTTGAATCCACTCACCGATACCTCAGAAGTCACTACACTCAGCTTCTAATCACTGAGTCTTTGGTGTATCTGAAACATCACACAACAAACAAATTAGTAACTTGTTCCTAACTAATAATAGTCAACTTCACAATTCAAATTACAATAAGTAACAATAATAACTATTTGTATTATATAACTCAGGTTCACAAACTATCATAATCATCAAAATTTAACAGACAAACGCGATCCAGACTAAGAATGGTGGGATCGCGTTCTTCAGTAGAAAAAGTTCTGTAACCGAAAAACACTAGCAAACGCGATCCGTATATTTGGCCAGGATCGCGTTTCCAAGGCCAAATCCTGACTGGGACGTTTTATAACTAGTGAACGCGATCCGGACTCGATACTGGGATCGCGTTGAGCTACGTTTCAGCTCAGGTACAGACCTGCAAACACCCAGCTCGAACCTAATACCATTTTTGATCATTCAAACTTAGTTCTAAAGTTATAAACAACTGAAATAACACCACATATCATCATATTACAACAATTTAACATCCTTCAACTCAAACTACACCAATTCCATATTTGACCTAACTAAACTTGAGTTCATGAAAATCAAATACTTACACTATGATGATGAGAGTGATTGGAAGAAGAAGATGAACTTGTAATCACACAATCACAGCCTTGATTCTTCTAATCTTGTTAATGATTCTTGATTCAACTTGAAATTATTTGGTTAAGGTTTTAGGTTTCACTAGCTTTGAAGTAAAGGGAATGGAAAGATCAAGAAAGTGGTAAAGTGACAAATAAAAGAGTCGGCCTCTATTTTAACCGACTCATCACCTTGGGTATTTTATACCCGTTCTAAATCTATTGTTTGGAACCTAAAAATCAACTGCGAGAAATTTATTTTATTATACCGTCAACTTCAATATTTTAAAATAAGCAACATTTCACTAACCACAATAAGTCCTGAGACCTATTTTACCACTTTCACAATTAAACAATTATATCAAATAAATTTCTAAAGCAATTAATTACTCAATTAAATAAGAAAAATACCAGGCCACTGGAGAGGATGTTACAAATCTCCCCTCCTTAAAGAGATTTCGTCCTCGAAATCTCAACATCAACAAACAATCCAGGATATCTGGATTTCATCAACTCCTCAGTCTCCCAGGTCAAATTAGGACCTAAACTATGTCGCCACTTTACTAGTACCATAGGAATTTGTTTCTTCCTAAGTTTAGTAATCTTCCTATCTAGGATTTCAACAGGTTCTTCAACCAATTTCTGAGTTTGATCAACTTTTAACTCCTGCAAAGGAAGAATTTGCGACTGGTCTTCAACATTGCATCTTCTAAGATAACACACATTAAAAGTGTCATGTATACCAGCAAGTTCAGGTGGGAGATCTAATGAAATAGACTGCTCATTTACAACTTGGCGAACTTTGAATGGCCCAATATATCTAGGCGCCAACTTTCCACGTTTTCCAAAACGGATTACACCCTTCCATGGAGAAACTTTGCGGTATACTAATTCACCTTCAACAAATACAACTGGTCGTCTTTTCGGATCTGCATACTGTTTCTGTCGGTCACGAGCAGCTTTCAACTTTTCACGTGCGATTGCAACTTTGTCAGCTGTCATTTGTACAATGTCGGGTCCAGCAAACTGTTTCTCACCGGCTTCCAACCAACATGTCGGTGTTCTACAACGTCGACCATACAACATTTCATACGGAGGCATGCCAATACTGGAATGATACGAATTGTTATAAGTAAATTCAACCAATGGAAGATGTGAATCCCAAGAACCTCCATATTCCAGAATACAAGCACGCAGCATATCCTCTAAAGTTTGAATTGTACGTTCTGACTGACCGTCTGTCTGAGGATGATAAGCAGTGCTAAGATTTATACGTGTACCCAACTCTTGTTGCAAACCTTGCCAAAAACGAGATACAAAACGAGAATCTCGGTCTGACACAATTGACAAAGGTATACCATGTCTCGTGACAATTTCATTTATGTACAACTGAGCAAGCTTAGTCAACGAGGCAGATTCGCTAGTAGCAAGAAAATGCGCGCTTTTTGTCAACCGATCAACTATGACCCAAACCATGTCATTACCTCGATTGGTGCGAGGAAGTTTAGTCACGAAATCCATCGTTATATGTTCCCATTTCCACTCGGGAATTTCCAACTGTTTCAATGATCCGTACGGCTTTTGATGCTCAGCTTTAACTTGGGCACAAATATGACAAGTACCAACAAATCTAGCAATGTCCGTTTTCATTGTAGGCCACCAGTACAATGGTTTCAAATCATTATACATCCGAGTACTTCCAGGATGAATAGATAGTCTAGACTTATGTGCCTCATTCAAAACTAAATCACGAATATTACCAAATAAAGGAATCCATACTCGAGATTGATAAGTTAATAATCCTCTCGAATCTTCCACCAACTCATCTTTTCTTTTCAACATGACTTCGGATTTCAAATTAACATCTTTTAAAGCTTCCATTTGAGCAATTTTAATCTGAGAAATCAAGTCAGAAGAAACATCCACTCTTAAGTAATAAATTCGATCAGAAGTACCCTTTCGACTTAAGGCATCAGCGACCACATTAGCTTTGCCTGGGTGGTATTTAATTTCACAGTCATAATCCTTGATTAACTCTAACCACCGCCTCTGTCGCATATTCAACTCTTTCTGAGAAAACACATACTGCAGACTCTTATGGTCAGTACAAACAACACATCTAGTACCATATAAGTAGTGTCTCCAAAGCTTTAGGGCAAATACAACCGCTGCAAGTTCCAAATCATGTGTTGGATAATTCCGTTCATGTGGTTTCAACTGTCGAGAAGCATAGGCAATAACTTTCTCTCTTTGCATAAGTACACCACCCAAACCAGAATAAGAAGCATCACAGTAAACTACAAAATCATCTGTACCATCTGGTAAGGCTAACACAGGAGTTTGACACAACATTTGTTTTAAAGTCTGGAAAGCATGTTCTTGTTGATCAGTCCACATAAACTTTTCATCTTTTCGGGTCAACTTAGTTAATGGACCAGCAAGTTTAGAGAAGTCTTTTATGAATTTTCGATAATATCCCGCCAAACCCAAGAAACTCTTAATTTCTGAAGCAGACTTTGGGGCGTTCCAATTCATTACGGCCTCAACTTTCAATGGATCAACTTTCACACCATCATTACAAATTACATGACCCAAAAACTGAACTTCTCTAATCCAAAACTCACATTTAGAAAACTTGGCATAAAGCTGTTCTCGTTTCAACGTTTCTAGAATCAGTCTTAAATGTATAGCATGCTCAGCTTCAGATTTCGAATATACAAGAATATCATCTATGAAGACAATAACAAATTTATCCAAGAAGGGTCGACAAACACGGTTCATTAAATCCATAAACACTGCAGGTGCATTCGTCAAACCAAAAGGCATAACCAGGAATTCATAGTGACCATACCTGGTACGAAAAGCAGTTTTAGAAATATCTTCATCACGAACACGAACCTGGTGGTAACCCGACCTTAGATCAATTTTAGAATAAACTGAAGAACCCTGCAACTGATCAAATAAGTCATCTATTCTGGGCAGAGGGTATTTATTCTTTACCGTTCTCTTGTTCAGTTCTCTATAATCGATACACATACGAAAAGACCCGTCTTTCTTTTTCACAAATAACACTGGTGCACCCCACGGCGAAGAACTAGGTCTAATGAAACCTTTATCCAACAACTCCTGTATCTGATTCATCATCTCACGGATTTCAGATGGAGCTAACCTATAGGGAGCTTTAGCGATAGGTGACGAGCCAGGAACAAGATCAATACGGTATTCTACTTCCCTAACTGGTGGTAAACCAGGTAATTCCTCAGGGAACACCTCTGGATATTCACAAACTACCGGAACATTTAAAACAGTTTTCTTTTTAAGTTTGGCATCAACTACATAGGCTAGATATGATTCACAACCTTTGGATAATGACTTCCTAGCCTTCATCATAGTGATCAAAGGAAAAACCAAACTATCCCGTTCTCCTCGAGCCACAACATATGACTTTTCAGAGATTGGAATCCTAATCAACTTCTGATGACAATCAATGCTAGCTTTATTCTGACTCAACCAATCCATACCAATTATCACATCAAAACTAGGGATTGGCATCAACAAGAAAGAAATAAGAAAAGTTTGGTCATCAATCACAATGTTAGCTCCAGTTACCGATGTGGTAACCGGAACCAACTTACCACTAGCAATTTCTACTTCTACAGGCTTGGTTATCACTGTAGGTACTAATTTCAACTTGTCACAGAAATTCACAGATATGAAAGTACAATTAGCACCCGAATCAAACAACACACGCGCCGGTACAGAGTTTATAAGAAATGTACCAGTTATAACATCGTCAGTGCGCACAGCCTCATCGACTGTCATCTGAAAAGCTCTACTGGTTGCTGGTGGAGGGTTTTTACGTTTCTGACCTGTAGATGCAGAGCTTCCGACCGAACCCGACCCCGACTTTCCTGCCTCCGGACAATCACCCACCCGATGCCCTTCCTTTTTGCAAGACCAACATACAAAATTCGGATACCGACAACTCTTTATCTCATGACCCAGTTCTCCACATTTCAAACATTTATTGGTGTGTATTGTACAAGGCCCATCATGCCTAGATCTACACGAACCACACCAGTTAGAACTGCTCGTAGAACCACTTTTGCTAACAAACTTCTTATTCTGTCGACTGCCCTGAGAACTTGATTTTCCTTTATTAGAAGAATCAGCTCTAGACTTTGCAGAATTGTCTCTAGATCGTGCTTCACGAAAACCTCTAATATCACTATCAACTGATCGTGCAAGATTAAAAGCATGTGATAAACTATTAGCCAATCTTACAGTAGTACGGTAATGATGAGGTAAAGTATCCACAAACTGCTCAATTCGAGTTTTATCATCAGGAACCCAATGTTGAACAAACCGAAGCTTTTCTGTAAATTGAGATATTAGATCATCAATGGTCATATTATCTTTCAACTGAAGATTCACAAATTCTCTCCTAATCCGTGCCATGTCAAAATCAGAGCAGTATTGATTACACACTGCTTGGTGAAAATCTTTCCATTTGATAGAATCTTTTTGTTGTTCGGTTAAATGACCTGTCACTGAATCCCACCAAACCATTGCTTCATCCTTCATACACTGGACAGCAAACATAACCTTGGATTCTTCCTCACAACGAGTCACACTAAATTTGCGTTCCATATCTCTTAACCAATTTAAGGTCACAGTGGGATTTGTACTCCCATGAAACACCGGTGGCTTACTAGACATGAAAGTTTTAAAAGAACACACCTTGCTAGTTTGAGAAGATGGACTAGCACCAAAGACAGAAGTTCGTTGTTGAGCAAGTAGTCTAGCTGCATCTTCCTCAGCTTTCTTCTTAAATTCCCTTAGAATTATCAACTCATCCTCCATTTCATGTATATACTCATCCCTATTTGCTTCTTCTCCACCCATATGAAGGACACCCTCTTGATCATGTTGCTCAGTATTTGTTTCAAAAGGCGGAGCTTCAATCCGGGAAGCATTATTGGGGTTAGTGGTCGGTTGCTCATTATCTGCCATTTCTGAAATCAACACAACACTTGAAATCTGTTAATCGTTAGTACCTATCTACTAACCATTATCAACAATGCTAAATCCCATAACCAGAAAAGTTTGACATACCATGCTCAAGTTTTGGGATTGAACATTCTTCAATGCTCAATTAACCCAAAACCACGCTCTGATACCAACTTATAACACCCCTCATTTACAATATCAATATAATGTTAGACACACGGAAGCGTAGGAATTTTAACCATATTTATATTTATACATACTATTAATTTACATCAAAAGTTTACAACTTTAAGTTACATCAAAGTGAAACTGTTCATAATACAACATATGTCGGGGTATTATATTAAACAAACTGATTTAATACAAAAGATCAGAGTAGCTTGCAGTCAAACTGTTCTTGCACCAAAAGCATCTCAATCCTGCTACTCATTAAACTACAAATCTGCAGGAAAGAAAGATGAGGGATTAGCACATAGCTAAGTGAGAGAGTTCAACACCCAACATTCAACTTAGCATAATCATTAACTACAACAATTAACAACAACTTAATAATGAGGACCGGTGGTTCTGGGGATAACCATAATACCCGGGCGGCTCCCCAAGAACTCTTATCCAACCATATCCGTATGGCCATACGGACGAGACCGATAGCTAGTGGTTATCCTACTCAGATACAGTTCAATACACACAACATATGAAGCATATCCCTGTATCATTCACACGATAACCAACTAACCCAACCAACAGTTCATCAACTTGTCGACCTCATTGACAACCAATATCCAAAGATCACACATAGCACATAGTGATAAAATCAACATTAATGATTAAACAACTCTATAATCATATCTAAAATTACTCGTTGTAATCAAATAATCACTACTAAATCAAATGGTGAGTTTGAATCCACTCACCGATACCTCAGAAGTCACTACACTCAGCTTCTAATCACTGAGTCTTTGGTGTATCTGAAACATCACACAACAAACAAATTAGTAACTTGTTCCTAACTAATAATAGTCAACTTCACAATTCAAATTACAATAAGTAACAATAATAACTATTTGTATTATATAACTCAGGTTCACAAACTATCATAATCATCAAAATTTAACAGACAAACGCGATCCAGACTAAGAATGGTGGGATCGCGTTCTTCAGTAGAAAAAGTTCTGTAACCGAAAAACACTAGCAAACGCGATCCGTATATTTGGCCAGGATCGCGTTTCCAAGGCCAAATCCTGACTGGGACGTTTTATAACTAGTGAACGCGATCCGGACTCGATACTGGGATCGCGTTGAGCTACGTTTCAGCTCAGGTACAGACCTGCAAACACCCAGCTCGAACCTAATACCATTTTTGATCATTCAAACTTAGTTCTAAAGTTATAAACAACTGAAATAACACCACATATCATCATATTACAACAATTTAACATCCTTCAACTCAAACTACACCAATTCCATATTTGACCTAACTAAACTTGAGTTCATGAAAATCAAATACTTACACTATGATGATGAGAGTGATTGGAAGAAGAAGATGAACTTGTAATCACACAATCACAGCCTTGATTCTTCTAATCTTGTTAATGATTCTTGATTCAACTTGAAATTATTTGGTTAAGGTTTTAGGTTTCACTAGCTTTGAAGTAAAGGGAATGGAAAGATCAAGAAAGTGGTAAAGTGACAAATAAAAGAGTCGGCCTCTATTTTAACCGACTCATCACCTTGGGTATTTTATACCCGTTCTAAATCTATTGTTTGGAACCTAAAAATCAACTGCGAGAAATTTATTTTATTATACCGTCAACTTCAATATTTTAAAATAAGCAACATTTCACTAACCACAATAAGTCCTGAGACCTATTTTACCACTTTCACAATTAAACAATTATATCAAATAAATTTCTAAAGCAATTAATTACTCAATTAAATAAGAAAAATACCAGGCCACTGGAGAGGATGTTACAATGAGGGTACCTCAAGGACCACCGATCCTCGTTGATGTATTTGTTGTGATGCTTTGTGGTGATCAATTGCTATGATAGTTTAGATTGATAGTTGTAATCTATTCACTTAGCTTCGTGCTAATCCCTCTCCTCACTTCTAGCAGATTACTTTTGATGTGGGTGGGCAAGAAGTTGGTTTGAAGAATGTTTGACTGCCTACTCTGACTATATGACATGTCGTCGTTTATAAACTTATGTTTTGAATTTAAATAACACCTAACTAAATGTTTGTAGTTAATATGGTTATTATATCAACTCATCATGCATGCATAGATTGTGTTTTGGGAATTATGTTATACGCAATCTATAATGCATGATTTGTATTAATCGCTTCCGATATATGTTTAAAAAAAAAAATGTCCCTTGAATCTTGTGGTGTTATAATTTTCACAAGTGGTAATTGGGTAGGTTTTTAGCCCGTAAATTTCAGGTACGGGTATAATTAGTTGTACCCAATGTACAAGTTATTTATTCGTTAGTTTAATTTATATTTTAAACTTAATAATTGATAGTTATAAAAATGAAACATTTTATTAAAATTATTAATAAAATTGGTTACAGTATTAGTACTATACGGTGAAATTGCGTGCCAGATTTCAGTCAAATTTGGAATTTATATTTTGAAGTAATGTTCCAAATACTAAAACAGTAACGGGAAAATAAATACTTTTATTATTTTCGACCTTTAGGTCCGTTTTACAATTGTTTCTGTTCGAGTATAACGCGTCCTAAATAGCAGTCTAAAGGTTTCCGTTTTATTTTTGTTCTAATACTTTTCGCTAATAATTTCGAACAAAAATTATTCAAAAGTATTTTGAAGTTCTTTTTGGAACTTTATGATTCGCGTTTGATACGTTTATTATAAACGTATAAGTTATTATATTATTTCAATAATATAAATATCTAATAGTTGTAATTAAAAATTTTCGAATTATTAATTACTTCGTATCACCAACTTTATTGTATTCAGCATGGCGAGTTTAATATGTTCATTTCGCACGTAGCTATATATATATATAACTACAATTCAAATACGTCACGTATCATATGGTAAGTTTCACAAAACTTGACACAAAATTGTTTTGAATTCACTAATCAGGGAATTACTCTAGGTAATGCATGCGATTTAGTAAGGATTAATACCCTAAATGGAGGATTGTCACATTCTCCCCCCGTTAGCGAAATCTCGTCCCGAGATTTAAGTTGAGTCGTGAGTCTCGGTCACGTCTTCGAAAAGTTGAGGGTATTTCTTTCGCATTTCATCCTCGCGTTCCCAAGTAGACTCAGGACCGCGCTTCGAGTTCCAACGAACTTTGACGAGTTTGATTCGACTGCGTCGGAGTTTGTGTGTTTTGCGGTCAATTATTTCGATGGGTTCCTCCACAAAATTTAGTTTTGAGTCAATAAAGACCTCGTCAGGAGGAATGATAAGTGTTTCGTCCGATAGACACTTTTTAAGGTTACTGATGTGAAAAGTGTCGTGAATGTTACTAAGCTCTTGTGGTAGTTTGAGTTTGTAAGCGACAGGACCAATCCTCTCAAGGATTTCAAAAGGTCCAAAAAATCGCGGGTTTAGTTTTCCTCGTTTGCCAAATCGTACTACCCCCTTCCAGGGCGATACTTTGAGTAGGACCTTATCTCCTACTTGAAACTCAAGAGGTTTATGATGGTTATCGGTGTAACTCTTTTGTCTATCACGCGCCGTTTTGAGTCGATTAAGTACTTGAGCTATCTTGTCCGTGGTCTCTTGGACAAGTTCAGGTCCAGATAGTTGTCTATCACCCAACTCTGCCCAACAGAGTGGTGATCGGCACTTGCGTCCATACAATGCTTCAAATGGTGCCATTTGTATACTGGTGTGATAACTGTTGTTGTAGGAGAACTCGGCTAATGGGAGATGAGTATCCCAGTTTCCTCCAAAGTCAATCACACACGCTCTTAACAAATCCTCGAGCGTTTGAATCGTTCGTTCACTCTGGCCATCGGTTTGCGGGTGTGATGTGCTAAATCTAGTCTTAAAATTTATCGTTGTTTAGTAAACCAAAAAGAACCTCGCTAGACCAATACACAACCGGGCAGTGGACCCTATCGTATAGTAGTATAGTTGGGTAAGTTCAGGTTCGAACACAGGGAACTAGATTGGATGATCAATAGAAGTGTGAGCAATTTAAAAAGAGAAAATAAAATGTGGTTGGTTTGTGTGACCGAATTGTCACGTTGCTTAAAACTACGAAATTTTAGTTAAACTAGGCAAGTGGACTCTTTAGAGTCAAGGTGATTGATTTGGAACTTTCAAATATTAAAAACTATACTTGCTTGGATTAGATCGTTAGTGATTTTGGGGTGTAAAGTTAAACCGGTTATTTTATGCAAACAATTTTCCATCAAACCTAGGCTTAACATTCGCCATCACCTAATAATTCAACTTCAATTTACAAACCCATGATTTAATCTAGTAACGGACATTCGCCATGGTTACCTATTTGCATATTTGAGCTTAACTTGTTAACCTATTCCAAAACCGCATCCGCAATCAAGTTCAACAATTTATAGACAAAAAGTTGACAACAATTCACTAGATAGAAAACGTTCGCTATATCTATTAGCAAATTATCAAACAAGTTAATTATTTGACATCAAGCTCAAATACACAAATAATTGATTAAACACAAGTTCAAGTTAAAAGAGTTTATGATTCATCCAAACGAAAGACATTCGCCAAATCCGCTAACTCAAATCATACTAGTTAACTAGCTTCACTTGTAATAATTTTCACATTCGCAAAAATAGATTCATTTATACATTTCATACAAATGACAAGTATTTTGACTAAACAACAAACATTCGCCATAGTTGTTTAGTCAAAATACCCACAAGTTAAACCACATCAACTAGTTACATACAAATTTATGGATGAATCTTAAACTCAAAGCATAAATCAAACACCAAATATAACACCCCTAGTCACTAACTAGTTCATCCAAGCAAGTATAACAAAACCTAGCCAACCATCATAATCGCATCATCATACACACAAAACAACAAATAAACCAAGGAAAACATGATTATATTTAGATAAAAATGCAAACCGAGTTCGTACAATGTCGAGATGATGATTGTTAGTAACCGAGAGATGCTACACTAAAGGAAATCTTCAAGAAAATGAGAGAAAACCTTCAAGAAGTCCAAAATCGCCACCTAGAGACTGGTTTTGTGTGTGTTTTTCGTGTGTGAAAAGTTGGTGAGATTCAATAGTGAAAAGGTACTTTTCTAGCCAAAAATTGATCTGCCGCCCAAACTACCCGGCGGGTTGTGCTATTACCCGGCGGGTCCTTTGAAATTTGAGGAACCCGGCTGCTTGAACATATAACACGGCGGGTCAATCGAAGAAACACAACCCGGCGGCTCAGTAGGATCACCCACCGGCTTGTACAGGGTTCAATCGGCCGAATTTCTCTGTGATCAACAAATGATGGAAAAGTTAATTTACCCGGCGGCTAGCCTCACTCACCCGGCTGGTAACCATAAAAACCCGGCGGCTTGTTTAAACAACCCGCCGGCTTCTGCAGGATTACATGACCCGGCTGCTACATACCCCAAGCCGGCGGCTTGAAGCTATTTTCCAGCAGACCAGCTTTTAGCTCGAGACTTCAACACTTTACAAACTTGCTCGAATCATAACCAAAATGCAGTCCAAACGACGATTCTTCAATATTGATGCCTGTAATTCAATTTAAGCTAAATAAGTACCAAAAGTTTATAAAGTCCACTTAAAATGAATGCAAAAACAATGATATCGCTAAAGATATACTTATACAAAATGAGCGATATCAAATATCCCCACACTTGAACTTTGCTTGTCCTCAAGCAAACCGTTATTCATCATTTCATTACCCACTCTTACAACATTTTGAAGTGAAGACCAAGTTTACCAAAATAATGCTAACACTAACTACCAAGGCAATTAGGCTAGCAACATATGTATAAGCAATGTAAACTCGAGATGTTTTAGTTGGTCAAGCCCGAATGCACGACCTAGCACCTCACATAAGGATAAGTGTTTAGTCACTCACTCTCAACCTATAAGACTACAAGGTAGGGAAGCAAGTAATGTAACACTCAATCAAGCCAAGTCGTGATGCGTTGTTACCATAGGCTTGCAAGAGGATCAAATCTCCACCGACTTGGCGTGAGCACCAAGTGAGATCTCAAAGGAGGTATTCTAGCATGTGTTGTAACAATGTAGGCTAGCTGTGAAATAGGGGTATGATAGACACAATAATTGGTGAAAAGTGGTAGTCAAGACCCGTGAAAAATGCGGAGATGTTACCTATTGGTTTAAACACGTGACAGTCATGAAACTTAGGATTCTCGTGCTAAATCAATTCAAATTATTATTTGTTTTCATTTATAACTCATTCTTCAACAATTACACACAAATAACTCAAATTGATTTTTCACATTTGATTGGAATAATTGCATTCTATGACTTTCTATGAATCCTGTGTAACGAACTTTCGGACCAACCATCCTAGACCGGAAAAAGGCCTTCGGTAGCTAGGTGTAAAACACACCTAGTGAACTACTTGTTCAGGAATTCAAAGGCCATTTAGTTGACTACAATCATCCAACTATAAACTTTAAGCTCAATGGTTAACTTCTATTCATTTAATTGTTTCCAACCTCACTCATAGAATTTAACACTAGAATCCCAATTCAAAACAATTTAAGTCACATTTTGGTAAAATTCATCATAAGTTCCAACTAGGCAACATCTTAGAAAAGTGATGGTTCGGGAATTGACTACACAAAAATAAGGCTAAAATTTAGTGGATAGAATGTGGAAGTTTTCTAGGGGTTTCTTAGCACTAAAAATGAGTGCTAACGACCTGTGTAAACTGGATATAAATGGTTTTGAAGCAAAATAAATTCAAAAATTCCTAAGAATACCTCCTCGTCTTCGACCCCACCTATATCACATTTCTGTGATCCCACAGCGGTCTCAAAATGCATCGCTAAGGCAAATTCTAGAACAAACTACAATCACCGGCACACTCATAGCAATCAACAATATAAACACTAAAGGTAAGTGTTTTTCTCAATAAGGCTCAAATTTCTCACAATTTTTCATAGTGGAGGCTACAAGCGTGCTAGTCATGCAATTCACCCTATTAGGTTGCTTTTATGACACATCTCTAAAAATTTAGTTGCAAGAGGGAAGATTTAATTGCTTTTAATAGATTTTAGCTAACACATTTCAAAGCAATTAATTTAATAAGGACAAGCAAATTCCTAGCATACTACCATTCCATAACCCGTTATTAGAATTCGTAAAGTTCAATTGGAAAATCCAAGATCAATAACAGACCTAATAAGTGGCTATAAAACAACAATATACTAGGAACAAGATTCTAGTGAAGTTAACCCTCCCCACACTTGAGATTTGCATTGCCCCCAATGCAAAAACAGTTTAAAAGTACGAGTGCGAAGGGGCGAAGGGAACGAGAACTTCCCCGGGGGTTTGTTTGAGGAGCGAGTGCATTTACTGAACTAATTGCCAGCCGGCGCACGATTCCGACATCCATAAAAGCTAGAACTTTAATCAATTGCCTAAAAAGAAAGCAAACATAGAAGGTTTGAACTCGAGTGACATTGTGCAAAACCGCACCCAAATGTCAGTCAAGTAAAATAGTTCCAAAAACCAACTAAGATGAGTATCAAGTCATGGAATAAAAATGTCTAACACATGAGGCACGTAGGCACTCTTAATGGAAACATAAAGATAGTGATGATAATGTTTGAAAATGTGGCAATGAGCAAATTAATAGGGCCATCCCCAACCCCCTGAACTAGGTCCCTGAGAACCGCCTTGATGGTCGCCTGGCTGAGTCCATGGATCCCAACTCTGATGATCTGAAGGAGCATTATGATACCGCTGCTCCTGCTGCAACTGCCTGTCATACTCTTCCTGGTGTTGGCGCTGAGCTTTCGCCAATGCAGCATCATGATCATAAACAGGGGGTGGGTGGTCGCGGGACTCAGGCGTACCCCATTGGTACAAGGGCTCGGCATAAGTGGTTTGATAGCCTTGTTGCTCGGCAATCCAGTTGAGATTACCAACAGTCCAATCAGTTCGGTACTCGAGGTTTCCCATCCGGTAACCCATTTCATGCCTGAAATCGTTGAAATCATCCCTGAACTCATTATGACCCACTTCAAGTCTTCCAATTCCCTGCATAAGATCAGAAAGAGAGGGTTGAGCTTGTCTCTGTTGTTGCTGCTGGGCTCTTTGGCGTCTCGGTGGTTGTTGGGGTTGCTCGGTCGCTTGTTTTTTAGGATAGGGAATAAATCCCTTTTTGTTTTTAGACACTGCTTCAGCTGCGTGGTACATAAGATAACCGACACTTTTCTGATTGAGATCCACTTGAGTCAAAGCAGGCCTTATTCCAAAATTGACACCCAAACCCTTAGCAAGCAAAGTGACAAAGTGACCACCAACAATAGGACTTCGGTCCTTTAAACCCCCACCAGTCGTGTCAAGATAGTTTGCCACACAATATGGAAAGTTGATGTGGTTCCTCTCATAGATTTGTCTCAGATACCAAATATCCGCCAACGTCACTTTCTCGCTGTTTTCACGCCTGTTTGCAATAGTGTTGGCGATAAAACGGTGAATGATACGAAGACGGGTATTATTCATGTCTTTGTAAGAGACCGAACTAGCTTCAAACTCCTTAGCACTAAACTGCTCCCAAAACTCCCCCTCAATAAAGTCTTGAGTGTTATCCACTCGAGCCCCAGAAATCAAATAATCATCAAAAAAGGTATAGCCGAGCTCAGCTGGAGTATAGATGTCCAAACATTCAGCTAGTTGTCTCAAGGAAAGAAAGTGTGGCTCGCCTCCTAACCTGAATTTCATGAAATTAGCATCGGTAGCCGAGGTTACATCTCTTTGCAAGATCAAAGTGGAAAAGAACTCATAGTGTAACATCCCAAAGATATGCAACAAAATAATATATTGTGTACAATATTTAAGTTTTAAAGTGTCTTTTTTTATTCTTTTTAATAAAGAGGTAAAGTACATATAATTGTTCATATTGTACAGATGGTTCAAGCTTAATATTTATTGTTATATTATGCCCAATATAGATTAATTAAGTTAATTAAAATTTCCTCCACATTATTATTACGTGGATGAAAAGAACATATGTCATCATAAGCTTTAACCAACTAATCAGTAGACTTGATGACTAAACCTATTCATTACTTAAGATGGCATATTATAAATGATCTAGAGAATGATGAGCAATTATAATGGCTTAGATAAAAGAAAAGATTCCTTTTCACTTTTGACCAAACACTTAGTCACCTGATATCTATAAATGTTTTAAGAGAGAGAAAATGGTAGCTTATGGTACAAGTGATTAAAGCTAGTTGTACAAGCATAGGAAAGCATATAATTAAAAGAGGAACTATATTAAGAAAGCAATTGATTGTGTTTGATTCACATCATCTTCATCATTATCTTGCTGCTTTCACTTGTAAGTTGAATCTTTGATTTATAACCTTTAAAGTTGATTCTTGATTTAAATTGTTAGTTAGAGTTATGTTTAAAAATGTGATTTTGAAATTATAATGAGTACATCTTGATATAGATAAGTAGTTGATTGTGGGTTTGATGTTAGTAAAATTTATATGTTAAAACTTAATATAAATTTGTGCTAAAGCTTATGTTAGGAAGATTAAATTTATTTATTTGGTATTATCTACTGCTGCTGCTACGTTTTCTGATTTGGGTCGAAGAGACCAAAAGGCCGGCGGCTTTTGGGCTGTTGGTCCGATGGTTCTTTTGTTTGTTGTTTGGGCTTGGGCCTGACTTGGTCCAATGGGTTTGTTTGGTACGATGGGTTTGGCCAAGAACTGGTTAATTATCCTTTTAATTGATTTAAGTTAGTTACTTAAAATGTTTAGTAAATAAGTTAATAGATAATTAAACTTGATAATTTATAGTAATTTGTTAATGATTAGTGAACTTATGATATATTTTTATAATATTTATATTATTATAAATTGAGTTATTTGTTATAAAGTAAAAAGGATAATAGTTGAATAAGTACATAATTAATATGTTAGTAGAAAATATATATATTTATATATATAAGTGTTATGTGATTATGAATATGATTAAAGATTTATGTTGTAACTTAATAATTGTTCTTTTGGTATATCGACATAATATATGATGAGTATTAATATGTATTGTCAAAGTTGATGTTAATATAGGTTATATTTTGTTATGTTATGTATTTTTAAAGTTTGTTATTATTAATAAGTACTGACTTATTGATATTGGTGATTTCAGATAAGCAGAAAAGAACTCAGTAATATAAGACCACTGAGTTGGGAGTTCAGTCGACTTTTGGTGAGTGGTTACCGTAGTCCTCGGTTCAACCCAGTTGTAACAGGTTTCGGTTACAACGGGTAAACCAGGATAGTTACAGTTGTAGTTATTGCTATGTTAATTTCAGTCATTCAGTTGTTAATTATATTGATTGAGTTTGATTGATCCAGTTGTAAAAGTTGTTCAGTTGGTATTCCATAACTGCATATGATATGCCTTTATGTGACAAGTTGTTGAGATGATTCGGAGTGGGGTCAACGATGGTTGGGTTTGGTTACTACTGTGTAGCTGTCTAGGTTACTTGGATACACATAGTTGAAGACTAGCCTACTCAGTGAAGGTAGTAATCAGGCTATCGGTAGATCACTGGGAATGGCATGGCGCCCAGTGGTCGTGGTTTCTGGTATTGGTGTTTATATAAGTTGTATTATCAGGAAACCGCCGATCCTCATGTATTTATGTGCTTATGTGTTAAAGTTTATCTAGTTGTAAGATTTGTTATGAATGGATTGAACCGTCGGTTACGGTTCCATTCACTTAGCAATAAGCTAATCCCTCGTTGTTGAATGTTTTGCAGATTTTGGTTAGTTGATGTAGATCGGGTTATGATGATTAGCGGGATGTTTGACTATACCGGTGCAACGCTGATATGTTGGTTATGATATTTTGGAAAGTTTTCATAACACCCGAAATTAGTAGTTTGGTGTGTAATTATAAGAATTAGTAAAAGCAGTATTTTGACACGAGTAGTAAGTATTAAAGGTATGGTTATGTAAATTATCGGCTAGTATGTTTTGGGACCGCGCTTTTGATGTATAATATAAAGTATGTTTATGTGCGTAAAATATTAGGGGTCTTTCACGTAGCATAATTCCTTGAACACTGGTTCCCTGATGTTAAACAATCTTTCCCACTCGGTGAATTCGTACACATTCCCTTGATACTCAAACCTCTGAATGAGAAGTTCACGAATCTGCTGAGAGAGACCAATCGCCTCAAGAGGTTCCCAGTCTACGTATCTGGACAGCTCAAACTCCTTTTTTAACAAATTGAACAAGTTCCTGGCATACTTCGTGTAGTGTACCCATCTCTGATCAAATCGAAGCCATGGGTGGATGTTAGCCGGAATAAATAGTGCTTCGGCAACATCAGGACCGACATGTGGGAATTCCTCCTCATCTTGCAATTGAGAGGTGGAAGTTTCAGCGGCTCTCTTGGAAGTGCTGGTTTTGCGTGACTTGCGTGAGGTTGCTGCTTGCTGCGAAAAATCAATAGAGAAACACAGTATTGCACAAAACAAATGTTAGTGTTAGTCGTAATCATAGACATGTCTCGAATGCAAAATGAGCGATAATATGTCTAAATCATAACCTCCCCCAACAAATAGTCTTTTCCCAACCAAAGTAGCATAAAAGCAATTCACCAAAAACACCATAACCAAACATGGCCAACAAGTTCAAATCTTTACTCACAAACTCATCAAAGTGCCGAGAATATGTAATCCAATATTAAACTAAACCAAACCAAAAACAATGCCTAATCAACATCATCTTCGTTAAGCTAGTCTTACAATCACAATTACACATTAGTTCATACAATGTACCATCATTCCAAGAAAGTCCATCATGGTCATTCAATTTATCGATAATAATAGTATCAAACATATACTTGAATAATGGCAACGCAAATGCATAGACAATTCTCAAGCAATGTCTTACAACCAGTAATTATATCAATCAAAAATCATGACCAAAATTTACACCCAATTCATCTCCCCCAACATTAACATGAACCTCAATCACCAATTATCACCTTTACATTATGAAACTAAATGTAAAATAAGCAATTATGAGCAAAGTGATAAAGATATCATGTCAATTAAACAACTACAAACTCTTATCATCATCAAAATTCGGAATACCCATTTTCACATAAACCCTAATTTGCAAAGTTCATCAAATCAAGCAAATAAACATAGAATCATGGAGCAAATAGGATATGTAACATATAAACATCTTTAATAGCATGAAAAGTACAAGATTAAACATCCCCACACTTAGCAATTGCAAAACCCACATGTAAAGTAATGTGAGAGTAAAAATCACAAATCGCAAGTAAAAAGATGTTAATCCATACCTTGGGAGCCATTAAAACAAGAATTGGAGATGAAAAGAGTGATAATTTTTCGAAATGGGGATAGGGTTTATTTAGTGTACCAGCCGTATGAGGAAGAAGAATGGGATAATTTGGGGTTAGGTGAAAAAATGGCCAAAAATCGTATTTTAAAACTGCAGATATAGAAGATAACCCGGCGGCTTGGTATGTTACCCGGCGGGTTGATGTCGGGTTGGGCGCGGGTCAGGCCCGGGTCGCCAGGTATCCGGATCAAAACAAAGAAACAACCCGGCGGGTTGAATTGGTTAGCAACCGGGTCATATAATGAACCCGGCGGGTCGTCACAGAAGACGCCGGCTCATATAGGCTTTAAATGGGCGAATCATTCTGTTAACAACATGTCGAGAAAAATTAATTCACCCGGCGTGTCAATGTATTAACCCGGCGGGTTATTATGAAGACCCGGCGGCTAACCTCACTCACCCGGCTGCTTACCTCCCGATACCAAAAATCCCAGTTTTTTTTTTTTTTTTTTTTTTTTTTTAACCAAGGAAATCAACAATAATTATACTATCAATAATAATAATTATTATACACCTTATAACTAGAAGGATACGAAACGGGTTTTCTTGGACCCATTTTGAACACTTTGTTTATTAACGAGTCGAAAGCTTGACTCGACCCCGAATTTATTTGTCCTTGGGGTAAGCCGCGAGCTCCTCCCACTCGCTCTCCTCTTCTTCCTCGTGGTATAGTTTCAACCGATGACCATTGACAATAAAAGTTCCTCCATCCGAACCGAAAAGTTCAACATATCCGGATGGATAACCATGTTTGACCGTATAAGGACCGGTCCAACGAGGCTTGAACTTTGGTTGTTTTAGCTTGAAACGCGATTGAAAAAGAAGAACTTTGTCACCGGCTTTGAATTCTTTTCTCATCTTTAGCTTACGATCGTGCAACACTTTGGTGCGTTCTTTGTAGAGACGAGAATTTTCATAAGCTTGCAACCGGAGCTCATCCAATTCATGAAGTTGCATCATCCTTTTCTCACCCGCTTCGATCAAATCCAAATTGCAATTCTTGAGCGCCCAATAAGCTTTATGCTCAATTTCAAGGGGTAAATGGCAAGTTTTGCCATAAAGCAACCGGTATGGGGTCGTTCCAATAGGCGTCTTGTAGGCGGTTCGAAACGCCCACAATGCATCTTCAAGCTTTTTGGACCATATGGCCCGGTTGTCTTTCACCGTCTTCTCCAAAATTCTTTTCAATGCACGGTTAGTGTTCTCGAATTGACCACTTGTTTGTGGGTGATAGGAAGTCGAGAACCGGTGATTTACCCCATACTTCTTGAGAACTTTTTCCAATTGAGAATTCGCAAAGTGAGTCCCCCGGTCGCTAATCAATGCTTTGGGCAACCCAAATCGGCAAAATAGGCTTTTCAAGAAATCAATGACCACACGAGCGTCATTCTTTGGCAAAGCCTTAGCTTCCGCCCATTTGGACACGTAATCAACCGCCACAAGAATGTATTCATTTTTGAACGAAGTTGGAAACGGTCCAATGAAGTCTATGCCCCAAATATCAAATACTTCGCAAACTTGGATGCTAGTTTGTGGCATTTCATCCCTTTTGGAGATGTTTCCGGTTCTTTGACACGCATCACATGTTTGGCACAAAGTGTTTGCTTCTTTGAAGATTGTCGGCCAATAAAAACCCGCATCATAGACCTTTTTTGCGGTGACCGAGGGGCCATAATGTCCACCGGTGGGCCCATAGTGACATTCATCCAAAATCTTTCTTGTTTCGCCACCCGAAACACATCTCCTCACCATGCCATCCGCACAAACGCGGAATAAATAAGGCTCCTCCCAGAAATAATGCTTCAAGTTAGAGAAAAATTTGCTTTTCTCTTGGTGACTCATGCCCTTCCTCAAAACGCCACCAACCAAATAGTTTGCCAAGCCGGCATACCATGGTGCTTCCTCATCCTTGCTTTCATTACCTACCTGCAAAAGAAATTCCTCGGGAAAGGAATCATCAATATTAGTATCGCCTTGCTTGTCAAGATGTGGATTTTCCAATCTTGACAAGTGATCGGC
This sequence comes from Helichrysum umbraculigerum, assembly GCA_949592205.1. Taxonomy (NCBI): domain Eukaryota; kingdom Viridiplantae; phylum Streptophyta; class Magnoliopsida; order Asterales; family Asteraceae; genus Helichrysum; species Helichrysum umbraculigerum. The sequence goes on from CATIUR010000001.1 coordinate 38,900,088, forward strand.
GGCAAGGTTTTCGGCTCCTTTTTTATCCTTAATCTCAATGTCGAATTCTTGTAAAAGAAGAATCCAACGGATGAGACGGGGTTTAGCATCTTGTTTGTTGAAAAGATACTTTAAAGCCGAATGGTCGGTGAAAACTACGGTTTTAGATAGCACAAGATATTGCCTAAATTTGTCAAAGGCATATACGACGGCAAGCAATTCTTTCTCGGTGGTTGTGTAATTTTGTTGGGCCCCATTCAAGGTTTTGCTAGCAAAGTAAATAGGTTTGAAATGTTTATCAATCCTTTGTCCTAGGACAGCTCCTAAGGCAAAGTCGCTTGCATCACACATGAGTTCAAAGGGCTTGGACCAATCGGGTGAGACTATGATAGGTGCCTTGGTCAAATGTTCTTTAAGGGCCGAAAATGCACTCAAACATGGTCCATCAAACACAAAAGGGGCATCCTTTTCAAGTAGCCTAGTCATTGGACGGTTGATCTTCGAAAAATCCTTAATGAATCTACGGTAAAAACCGGCATGACCAAGAAAACTTCTAATGCCCTTAACATTGGTCGGTGGAGGTAATTTGGCAATAATATCAATCTTTGCCCTATCAACTTCAATACCCAACCCCGACACTTTATGACCCAACACTATACCCTCTTTCACCATAAAATGGCATTTCTCCCAATTCAAGACTATGTGGGCTTTCTCACATCTCTCCAACATTTTATCCAAGTTTTTTAGACATGACTCGAATGAATCGCCAAATACCGAAAAATCATCCATGAAGACTTCCATGGAAGTTTCAACCATATCGTGAAAAATGGCGATCATACAACGTTGGAATGTGGCGGGAGCATTGCAAAGACCAAAGTGCATTCTCCTATAGGCATAGGTCCCGAAGGGGCAAGTGAATGTGGTCTTTTCTTGGTCTTCGGGGTCTATGGGGATTTGAAAGTATCCCGAGAACCCGTCAAGGAAACAATAATACTCATTACCCGCTAGCCTCTCAAGCATTTGGTCAATGAATGGTAAGGGAAAATGGTCTTTTCTCGTGGCATCATTCAACCTCCTATAATCAATGCACACACGCCATCCCGTGACCGTCCTAGTGGGTATCATTTCATTTTGGTCATTGGCAACTACGGTCATCCCCCCTTTCTTTGGTACACAATGTACCGGGCTCACCCAAGAACTATCCGCAATGGGGTAAATAATACCCGCATCAAGAAGCTTAATTACTTCTTTCTTGACCACATCCACCATATTGGGATTAAGCCTCCGTTGTCTTTGGACAACGGGTTTAAAATCATCAACAAAATTAATTTTGTGTTTACAAAAGGATAGGCTTATTCCCGGTATGTCGGATGTCCTCCAAGCGAAAGCTCTTTTGTGAGCCTTAAGTACATTTAACAATTTGATTTTTTCATCATTCACAAGGGATGAAGAAATGATTACGGGTAGGAGATTTTCCTCATGGAGATAAGCATACTCCAAATGACTTGGAAGTTCTTTCAACTCCAAATCATGTGGTGGATCCTCCAATGACGTTTTGATTCTCATATTGTCATCCTTTGTGAGCTCCTCAAAAGCATCCTCACATTCGAGCTCTTCTTCGTCATTTGTTTCTTCCATGCTCATGACCAACTCCTCCTCGGTCATTCCTTTAACATTTGACTCTAGCAAGTCAACAAGCTCCGATTCCAATCCAAGCAAGCTTTCCAATTCTTCCTCCACCGCATCATCTATCACATCAATTCTAAAACATGAATCATCATTAGAATAAGGATGCTTCATGGCCTTATCGACCGTGAACGCAATCCTTTCATCACCCACCCCCAAGGTCAATTTCTTATCTTTAACCCCAATTATGGCATCCGCGGTGTGTAGGAAGGGTCGTCCTAAAATCAAGGGCACTTTACTATCCTCCTCCATTTCGAGGATAACAAAGTCAACCGGAAAGGTAAATTGCCCTACTTCTATTAGCATGTTTTCCGCAATCCCAACGGGATATTGGAAAGATCTATCGGCAAGACGGATGCTCATGCGAGTGGGGGTTAGGGATCCTAGGGCCAATTTAGCATAAAGTGAATATGGCATTAAGTTTATACTAGCACCTAGGTCTGCAAGTGCATCACAAGTGATGATTTTACCCAATGTACACGAAATGATGAAACTCCCGGGATCTCCAAGCTTGGGTGGAATTTGGTTTTGGACAAGTGCCGAGCATTCCTCATTCAAAAACATTGCCGAAGCCTCCGACAATTTCTCCTTGTTGCTCACCAAATCCTTGATGAATTTGGCATAATTCGGCATCCCGGCTAATACATCAACCAAAGGCACATTGATTCGAATGCCCTTGATCATGTCCACAAATTTCCCATATTGAGCCGCAATCTTTTCTTTCCTTAGCCTTTGAGGATAAGGAATCTTCGGCTTGTAAGCTTTCACAACCGGAGTAGGTGACACCGGTGTGACCATTGGTGTAGGAGCATCAACATTCTCTTCATTGTCTTCCTCCTCCATTTCCTGCACAAAAGAGTTAGAAACATTTTTGTCCTTGGTTTGAGGTGGTGGAAGCTCCTTTCCGCTTCTTGTGGTTATAGCATTCACATGCTCATTTCTCGCGGGTGGTGGTTGGTAAGGTTTGGAACCGCTAGAGGGTGAAGGTTGTGGTCTTGGGTTTTGTTGTGTATTACTCGGTAAGCCACCGGTTGGCCTACTACTTTGCCCCTCGGACAACCTCTCCATTTTCCGCTCCAAATCTTGAATTGAAGCTTGTTGATTCTTTTGCCCTTGTTCCATGCTCAACCGAATATTTGTCATTTGAGTTTTTATCCTTTCGGTGGCGGTTTCTTGCTTTGACATAAACTCCTTCATCATTTGTTCCATTGGAGTCAATGTTGGTTCTTGTTTTTGAACCGGTGGTGGTTGTTGTTCTCTAGATGGGCTTTGGTGTCGATTTTGGTTGTAAGGTTGGTTTTGGGATTGGTTTTGATTGTATGATTGGTTTTGAGATTGGTTGGAGTTTTGATTGTAAGGTTGGTTAGGTCTAGAAAATCAGATTTGGTTTTGGTTTTGGTTTTGGTTATAGCCTCCGCCTTGGTAACCTCCCGAATTTCGGTTTTGATAACCCCCTCGTTGGTAGTTTCCGCTTTGATAATTACCTTGTTGAAGAAAGTTAACACCTTCCTCACCTCCTACCATTGGCAAGTCGTCTTGTGCACAATTAGCCGTGGCATGATTTCCGCCACAATTACCGCAACCATCTCTAAGCTCTTTGATTTCACCTTTGATAGCCTTGAATTGTGCATCAAACTTAGAAGATAAAGCCTTGATTTCTTTCATCATGGCCGAGTCATTGGAGCCTCCACTTCCACTACTAGTACCCTCGGCGAATGCAACATGCTTCTTAACTGGTTTCCCTCCTTTATCCTTAGCCCAATTTAAGCTTTGGATAACCTTGTCTTCAAGAAGCTTCCATGCTTCATTCGGTGTCTTGTAGAGGAATTGACCTCCTCCCGAGGCATCAAGAATACTTGCCGAATCCAAGTTAAGACCATTGTAGAATAACCCAATGATTTCTCTCTTCTTCAAATCATGACCATGGCGGATGAGGATGATACTTCTATGTTCTCACGGACGAGAACCATGGCACCGACACCCGAGGCTTTTGTGGAGTTATTCTAGAACGTTATTCTACAATGATTTAAGTGTGACTTTTGTGGAGGAAATTCCATCAACCGAAGAAGATCTTTCAACACCTTCCGAAGGTGAAGAAGAGATGGCGGATGAGAATGATACTCCTATGTTCTCACGGACGAGAACCGTGGCACCGACACCCGAGGCGGCCATACGGGTTCAAGATATTGAAAAGAAATCATTGTAGAGAACCGTGCCGAATCCAAGTTAAGACCATTGTATGCGTTTGACTACTAGATGATTCCGATGATCTTTGCTTTGGTTTCCTCCTTCGTTTACTCTTTTTGGTCTTCTCCGGATTGGACAAAGGACTTAGAAGCTCTTTACCGGAGCTCCTTGTGTTCATCCACTACCAAATTTACACCTGAAAGTACACAAACGATAAAACCATAAACGCACCGGCGCAATACAAACAAAGGTAACTTTCCAAGAATAAATTCTAGAAAGGATCAATTAATCACACTTAAATCAATTTCACAAATCAAGATTCCCCGGCAGCGGCGCCAAAAACTTGATGTGCTAAATCTAGTCTTAAAATTTATCGTTGTTTAGTAAACCAAAAAGAACCTCGCTAGACCAATACACAACCGGGCAGTGGACCCTATCGTATAGTAGTATAGTTGGGTAAGTTCGGGTTCGAACACAGGGAACTAGATTGGATGATCAATAGAAGTGTGAGCAATTTAAAAAGAGAAAATAAAATGTGGTTGGTTTGTGTGACCGAATTGTCACGTTGCTTAAAACTACGAAATTTTAGTTAAACTAGGCAAGTGGACTCTTTAGAGTCAAGGTGATTGATTTGGAACTTTCAAATATTAAAAACTATACTTGCTTGGATTAGATCGTTAGTGATTTTGGGGTGTAAAGTTAAACCGGTTATTTTATGCAAACAATTTTCCATCAAACCTAGGCTTAACATTCGCCATCACCTAATAATTCAACTTCAATTTACAAACCCATGATTTAATCTAGTAACGGACATTCGCCATGGTTACCTATTTGCATATTTGAGCTTAACTTGTTAACCTATTCCAAAACCGCATCCGCAATCAAGTTCAACAATTTATAGACAAAAAGTTGACAACAATTCACTAGATAGAAAACGTTCGCTATATCTATTAGCAAATTATCAAACAAGTTAATTATTTGACATCAAGCTCAAATACACAAATAATTGATTAAACACAAGTTCAAGTTAAAAGAGTTTATGATTCATCCAAACGAAAGACATTCGCCAAATCCGCTAACTCAAATCATACTAGTTAACTAGCTTCACTTGTAATAATTTTCACATTCGCAAAAATAGATTCATTTATACATTTCATACAAATGACAAGTATTTTGACTAAACAACAAACATTCGCCATAGTTGTTTAGTCAAAATACCCACAAGTTAAACCACATCAACTAGTTACATACAAATTTATGGATGAATCTTAAACTCAAAGCATAAATCAAACACCAAATATAACACCCCTAGTCACTAACTAGTTCATCCAAGCAAGTATAACAAAACCTAGCCAACCATCATAATCGCATCATCATACACACAAAACAACAAATAAACCAAGGAAAACATGATTATATTTAGATAAAAATGCAAACCGAGTTCGTACAATGTCGAGATGATGATTGTTAGTAACCGAGAGATGCTACACTAAAGGAAATCTTCAAGAAAATGAGAGAAAACCTTCAAGAAGTCCAAAATCGCCACCTAGAGACTGGTTTTGTGTGTGTTTTTCGTGTGTGAAAAGTTGGTGAGATTCAATAGTGAAAAGGTACTTTTCTAGCCAAAAATTGATCTGCCGCCCAAACTACCCGGCGGGTTGTGCTATTACCCGGCGGGTCCTTTGAAATTTGAGGAACCCGGCTGCTTGAACATATAACACGGCGGGTCAATCGAAGAAACACAACCCGGCGGCTCAGTAGGATCACCCGCCGGCTTGTACAGGGTTCAATCGGCCGAATTTCTCTGTGATCAACAAATGATGGAAAAGTTAATTTACCCGGCGGCTAGCCTCACTCACCCGGCTGGTAACCATAAAAACCCGGCGGCTTGTTTAAACAACCCGCCGGCTTCTGCAGGATTACATGACCCGGCTGCTACATACCCCAAGCCGGCGGCTTGAAGCTATTTTCCAGCAGACCAGCTTTTAGCTCGAGACTTCAACACTTTACAAACTTGCTCGAATCATAACCAAAATGCAGTCCAAACGACGATTCTTCAATATTGATGCCTGTAATTCAATTTAAGCTAAATAAGTACTAAAAGTTCATAAAGTCCACTTAAAATGAATGCAAAAACAATGATATCGCTAAAGATAAACTTATACAAAATGAGCGATATCAGGGTGATAGGCCGTACTCATGTCGAGTCGAGTACCTAAAGCCTGTTGTAGCGTCTGCCAGAAGCGAGATGTGAATCTGCTATCTCTGTTAGATATAATGGACAATGGCACACCGTGTCGAGAAATGACCTCTTTGATATAGATCTTCGCCAGTTTCTCTAGTTTGTCAGTCTCTTTGATAGCAATGAAGTGGGCTGATTTCGTCAATCGATCGACAATCACCCATATTAAATCAACTCCAGTTGATGTCTTTGGTAGTTTTGTGATGAAATCCATCGTTATGTGCTCCCATTTCCATTGTGGCATCTCCGGTTGTTGCAAAAGTCCTGAAGGTTTTTGATACTCAACCTTGACCTTTGAACAAGTTAGACACTTGCTGACATAAGTAGCGATGTCTCTTTTCATGTTAGGCCACCAATAGAAACCTTTCACATCTTGGTACATCTTATCTGCACCAGGATGAATCGAGTAGTTGGACTTGTGAGCTTCGTCCAAAATCAGTTTACGTAGTTCATCGTCACACGGTACCCAAATTCGATTCATGAAGTATAAAACTCCATTTTCTTTGGTTTCGAGCTGTTTCTCCATTCCCTTCAGGGATTCGTCTTTCATGCGCTCGGCGGTGAAAGCTATTCGTTGCGCGTCACGAATTTGAGTAATGAGATTCGAGTGGATTGTCAATACCAAAGCTCGAACTCTGCGAGGTTTAATGTTCTCCTTACGACTCAGGGCATCTGCTACTACATTAGCCTTGCCCGGATGGTACTTAATCTCGCAGTCGTAATCGTTTAGCAATTCGACCCAACGTCTTTGTCTCGTGTTGAGCTCTTTCTAGTCGAATATGTGTTGTAGACTCTTGTGGTCGGTGAAGATCGTACACTTTGTACCATATGGGTAGTGTCTCCAAATCTTGAGGGCAAAAACGACTGCTCCCAACTCTAAGTCATGAGTTGTATAATTCTTCTCGTGAATCTTCAATTGACGAGATGCATAAGCGATAACTTTGTCGTTTTGCATAAGAACACAACCTAAGCCTTGGTGTGAGGCATCACAGTAAACGATGAAGTTCTCTGTTCCCTCAGGTAAAGATAGAATCGGTGCGGTGCTCAACTTTTGTTTCAATAATAGAAAGGCGTTCTCTTGTTTCTCTCCCTATTCAAATTTCTTATCCTTCTGAGTTAAGGTGGTGAGTGACTGGGCTATTTTGGAAAAGTTTTCGATAAATCGCCGGTAATAGCCAGCCAAACCAAGAAATTGTCGAATCTCGGTTGAGGTCCTTGGAGCTTCCCAGTTTTTGATCGCCTCTATTTTAGACGGGTCCACATGAATTCCTTTATCATTTATCATGTGACCAAGGAAATGAACCTCTTTAATCCAAAATTCGCATTTAGAGAACTTAGCGTACAGCTTCTCGTTCTCAAGTAGTTGGAGGATAAGTTTCAGGTGTTGTTCGTGATCCTCTTTCGTCTTTGAGTAAATCAAAATATCGTCAATGAATACAATGACAAACTTATCTAAATATGGTTTGCACACTCGGTTCATGAGATCCATGGATACTGCAGGCGCGTTAGTCAATCCAAACGGCATGACTAGGAACTCATAATGACCATAACGAGTTCTAAACGCGGTCTTCGGTACATCCTCTTCTCGAACCTTCAGTTGATGGTAACCAGAACGAAGGTCGATCTTCGAGTAGTAACTCGATCCTTGTAGCTGATCAAAGAGATCGTCGATGCATGGTAACGGATATCGGTTCTTGATAGTTACCTTATTCAGCTCTCGGTAATCAATACACATCCGCATGGATCCATCCTTCTTCTTGACAAATAAAACCGGAGCTCCCCAAGGTGAAAAGCTCGGTCGGATGAATCCTAAGTCTAAAAGCTCCTGCAACTGTAAAGACAGTTCTTGCATTTCTGATGGAGCTAAACGATAAGGTGAGCGAGCGATTGGTACGGCTCCTGGCACCAGATTGATGCGAAACTCGACTTGTCGCGGAGGTGGTAATCCTGTAAGGTCATCAGGAAACACTCCCGGATAGTCTCGCACTACAGGTATATCACTTAAGCTTTGCTCTTCGGGTTTCTTTTCTACAACATGTGCCAAAAATGCTTGGTATCCCTTCCGGAGATACTTAACAGCTTTCATGCAATTAACCATCTTAATGGCACTCTCTCTCTTATCTCCTTGTATCACCAAGGTTTCTCCTGTCGGTAATGGTAGACGTACCATCTTATCAAAGCAAACAATTTCGGCTCGGTACTTCGATAACCAGTCCATACCGACTACGATGTCAAAACTTCCCAACTCTACCGGCAGTAGGTCTGTTTCGAATGGATGACCCTCCAAAGTTAGAGTACATCCAGGTACTATTTCTCCTGAGTCAATCAACCTACCATCGGCTAGTTCTAGTGAGTACTTGTTGTCTAGTCTACGGGATCTTATATCTAATAGTGGTCTAAAATCCCTAGACACAAAACTCAAATCGGCGCCAGAATCAAATGACACAGAGGCATAATGGTTGTTAACTAGGAACGTACCAGTGACAGTATTGGGGTCCTGGCGTGCCTCCTGTGCTCCTATGACAAACGCACGACCTTGAGCTGGTTGGTTGATGGGGTTTCCACGGTTGTTGTTGTTCTGATTGGCGTTGCGGTTCTGATTGTTTCGGTTGCCGCGGTTAAGCTTAGGACACTTGTTTCGGAAATGGCCTTGCTCGCCACATTCGAAACATCCTTTAGCTGGGCGATCCCTATTTGCTTGAGTAGCAGGGTTTGATCTACAGTATTAAGCCAGATGCCCCCAGCGTTTGCATTTCTCACAGAAAAGATAATCACCCTCATGGTGACGTTCACACTTGCCACACTTGGGCTTATTCCCCAAGTAAGTCTTTTGTTCAGTAGTGGTGGCAAGGTAAGCTTTTGTGGTTCCAGTCTGCTTCTTATTCTGGTGACCCTGACGGTCACTCCACTTGCGTTTTCCCTTTCCAGCATCAGCACTGCTGGATTCACCCTTTCCTGTAGCAGCTTTCTTTGTGAGGGTTCCCATTCTTACTGCTTCATCTGTCAAACGCTGTGCTAGTTCCACAGCACTCTTAAAAGTCGCAGGATTAGACGAAGTCACCAAGCTTCGAATCTGTGGCACCAAACCCCAGACATACCTTTCAATGTGCTTGTACTCAGGTGTGACCATGTGTGGTACAAGGCATGCCAGTTCTTAAAATCTGTTGGTATATCCTGTGATATCAGTACCAACCATAGCAATGTCCCAGAGTTCAGTCTCAATCTTCTGCAGCTCACTGCGGGGACAAAACTCTTCCGTGACCATAGCTCTCAAAGTTTCCTAATGTGACACCCGGTCAAAAATGGCCAAAATTAGGGGCCAATTTAAACTTTAATTATTCGTACTCGGTACGAATCAAAAACAAAGTATACGGATAATATATATATAACTATATATATAACACGAAATGATTATTTAATAATCGCGAATACACGAATATAACAAAACGAAGAAACTCAAAATGAAAGCGAGCGAAAAACATTTTTAAATCAAGTATTATTATTAAGGATAATAATTACGTACTCCGTTTGAAATTTAAATACATTTTAGATATCGAAAACTATCCGTCAAAATAAGTTGAAATAAAGTTATATTTTTATAACTCACTAAAAGTATTTTTGTGAAATACTTCAAATAAAAACCTATACGATTCTATTTTTAGGAAATTTTCATTTTTTAAGGATTATACTAAATAACGATCGGGTACGCGAATACGGGTCGGAAAACACTACCTACCTCAATAATGGAGGCCGGTTTATACAACCGACCTCAATTATTTTACACACACACGCACATATTTTGATCATTCTCTCGGTCTCTTGCTCCCTCCCTCTCTCGGCTTTAATCTTCCAAGAACAACAACAAGATCAAAATCATAATCACCATCTTCTTCTTCGTCTTGATCATCATTATCATCGGATCATCCTCATTATCATCACCCATTTCGTTTTCAAAATTTGTAAGAAATTATTCCGTTTTCTTTGTTATTTCATGTTTAAATTACGTAATATAACTTGTATTAGCTTTATACTAAGTTGTTGTTTGCGGAAATTGGAATAAAAATCGGTTTTGTAAACTTGCTGCTCGAACAGAACTGAAAACCAGTAACTACCCGACGGGTACCCGTAGTACCCGGCGGGCATCCCTTAAAATCCTTCGAATACGGCGTATTTAATTGAATACGGCGTATTCCCTTTACTTTGAGCCCAATCCGGACGGCTTCATCAGAAGCCGAACGGCTTCCCCTTAGTTCCACTTCAAAATTCGAACAAATACACCAGAAGCCGACCGGCTTCCTTCTATTTCCCATTGAATCCGGCGTATTGGATGGAATCCGGCGGATTCCTTTCTTAGCATGCTTACCCGGCGGGTACCTCGCCTACCCGGCGGTTACCTAGCCCAGACCAGCCATCTGATTTCAAAAATTAATTTAAAAAGAATACAAACATTTATATGGATACGATATATGTTTTAATAAACATTTAACATGAATTCAAACTCAATTATATTTTTAGAATATAAACTTCATTGTAGCCAACGGGTACACATTTTACAAACTATAAACTTAATGGATTTCAAACATAATCACGAGTCAAATACTTTGGACACAATTAATCAAACAAATAACTATACGAACGATTAATTAAAGTATTCACTTACACTTATACAATCTCGCGTGTTTAGGACACTAGGAGACTTTGGACCGTACGTTCCTCGTTGGATATATTCACTGCTCGGATTGACTCAGGTGAGTCTCACGGCCCCATTTTCAATGTTTACATGTTTTAATAATTGGGGGAGATGCAACACAAACTGTTTTCGTGATCACTATTATTCGGTTAGTTAATTTAGTTGTTAACTTAAATTAACTGCATTGTTACTTGTATTCGGTTTACCATGTTGGTACATTGTTCGGTTATCATTGTCGGTCTTGATTTTTATTGTTCGGTATATGCACGAGTGTTTTAATTCGGTAAAAGTCCTCAACAGTGTATGATTCATTAACTTAATAAGGCGCGGTTACTAAAGGATAGTACTATCATGGGAGTGACGTCCCCGTCCGGGTTGCTAGCTACAACCAAGTTAAAAACGGGCACTTTAGTAATTGTCATGGGTGTGTCACCAAATCGGGAGGCAAAGATCGGGTTAGGCTTTGAATCATAGCTCAGTGCAATATCAGTGTCGGCCAATCATTGTTCGGTAACCTTAATGGTTAACTCATTGTTCGGGAACCTAATTGGTTCATCATTGTTTGATTACATTACACATCACTGTTCGGTTTACATTGTTTACTCATTGTTTGGTTATAAAATCGTCGGATAATCATGTTGATCACATCAATGTTTATTTGAAAACCTGTGAGATTCACCAGCTTTATAGCTGACCTTTTAGTGTTGTATTCTCAGGTGCTCATCAACCGTAGAAATGGCCTACAGGATAAGCTAAGCTATCACGAGTCGCATGCTTTCAAACATTTGAGACCACATTGCATTTACTTTTGTATTTTCAAATTATGTATTTGGAAATTACCTATAAACCTCGCAGCTTTGTAAAACTTATTTGGTAATGTAATATCTATTTTCAAAACGTCTCATTTAGAGTCGTTTGCTTGTACTTTGGTGCTTTGAATATTGATTAGTCACACCCAAATCGTCGCTTCCGCAAATCATGAAATTGGGGGTGTGACAGATTGGTATCAGAGCCTGAGGTTATAGCGAACTAGGTTGCATTTAGTGGGCCTAGACTATAACCGTTAGGCTGTATTCCTCATTAGGTATAACTGGTTCAGGAATTACATCATACGAATTTAATTTAACATAGCCTAGCTAACTATGTACAATTAAATAAAGATGATGTAAGATCTGAAAGGGGTTATGTCGAACGGGAATGCATTAGTAGACTCTGATCACGAGAGAACCGGGACTCATGATTGTTTTGTGCTAGACACAACTAGGTGGATATATGTACGTATATACGGTATATACATATACAAATTGGCTATTATATATATATATGAATAGGCCTCGAATATTCAATAATATATTTGATATATATTAGTCGGTTATCGCTTCTGTGATTTTGGTCGGTTAACACTTAGGTGATCTAATTAGGTTAACACTTTGGAGATATAATTCAGTAATATGATCGGTATATATATATAATATATATAAAACTCGGTATTTGGAAATATACTTGGTATACATGTTAATAGGCCTCGGACATAGGATATACTATAGGTTATAGTATATAAAATTGTAGGCCTTGGATACTCGGAAACACTCTCACTGTTCGGATATTGATTTAGGTTTCGTGTCTACCTAGCTTAGACCACTATTAGAAACTAAATCGCTTAAGGTAACTAGACACACTATAGGACTTGCCGGTCGTAAGTGGATTGAATCAGGAAAATAGTACCGGTATGCACCTTAGTTTTAGAGGGTCATCTTTTCAATGTAGACTTACCCCGGTAGAGTTAGGAAAATTTCAACATCGTATTCGGTACACTGGTTATTGAAAAACTTTCATTCCGTCGTCGTATTGTTTTTATTCGGAAATCGGTATTTCTCTAAGAACTAAAAAAAAATTTCCTATTATTTTGATCAAGTTCATTTGAACAGTAATGGCAAACCCTACGACGGATAACTCTGCGTCGAATGACTAACCAATTTTGAAAATATTACCCCGGATGTGATAGTTTCCGGCATATTTGTAAACTTTAACTCTTGAAATCTTTGTATACACATGTTTAATAATTTTTAACTACGATTCTACCTATGGTTAAACTTCGGCTTTAGAAATGTTGAACTTTGAGAATTCTGTCAACTTTGCAAACTTGGGATTTGAACGATGATTTTTAACTACGATTTAAAGTTTGATATAGCTTACGAGTTAATCTAATATTTTACTATGTTTTCAACCATGACTGATAACTATGTTTTATGAACCACTTAAACTCCGAATTTCGAACTATTTGAAACTCTTGTGAACTACGTTATCTCTGTTTATAAACTATTTTGTCTCTATTCTACGAACAATGTTAGCTATTACATAAGTTTTAAATCGGGCGTAACGACCATTTTATTCACTTATACGGTTAGTGTACAATGAGATTAGCAAATTGTGGCTAATTGAATCCGGTAGTGTAATATGTAATTACACTTTAAAAATTTAATGGCTAGGCTTTCTGTCTAGATCGGTAACTTAGATATCATTGTTGATATACATAGGCGAATAGGCCATCTTGTTGGAATCATTTGTGCGGAGAGAAACTAATTGTTTTCCTAATCATGGATAAACCATTGATAGTGTAAGCTATAGCGTTTAGTTAGCTAATACGGTATATAATTCGGTATACATGATTATGTATGCAAATCGGTTAAGATGTAAGTTCGGTATTCACTTCGGTGATCCGGTTCGGTGATATTATTCGGTTTAGGTACTCAAAAACTATATTTGTTAATATAGGACGTTTATACTTCATGTACGGTGTCGGTAGTTACATTGAACTCTAAGAACACCGTAGGAACTCATTGAATTCGGTGGATTATAAATCCAAATCATAGTGACACTTGGAAAGACGGACCGACCCTGTTATGTAGGTAACGGGCGGTTAAAGAATCGGACTTCTCCATTATTCATTGAGATCAGTAGGTTTAAACCTAACAAGGGGAGAAGGGTAAATCGGATGTCTTAGTATTAGACATAACACATAGTCGGCCTTAGAAACACGCGAGCATAGGATTCAAATGAATTTCGGGACGAAATTCTCCTAACAAGGGGAGAATGTGACACCCGGTCAAAAATGGCCAAAATTAGGGGCCAATTTAAACTTTAATTATTCGTACTCGGTACGAATCAAAAACAAAGTATACGGATAATATATATATAACTATATATATAACACGAAATGATTATTTAATAATCGCGAATACACGAATATAACAAAACGAAGAAACTCAAAATGAAAGCGAGCGAAAAACATTTTTAAATCAAGTATTATTATTAAGGATAATAATTACGTACTCCGTTTGAAATTTAAATACATTTTAGATATCGAAAACTATCCGTCAAAATAAGTTGAAATAAAGTTATATTTTTATAACTCACTAAAAGTATTTTTGTGAAATACTTCAAATAAAAACCTATACGATTCTATTTTTAGGAAATTTTCATTTTTTAAGGATTATACTAAATAACGATCGGGTACGCGAATACGGGTCGGAAAACACTACCTACCTCAATAATGGAGGCCGGTTTATACAACCGACCTCAATTATTTTACACACACACGCACATATTTTGATCATTCTCTCGGTCTCTTGCTCCCTCCCTCTCTCGGCTTTAATCTTCCAAGAACAACAACAAGATCAAAATCATAATCACCATCTTCTTCTTCGTCTTGATCATCATTATCATCGGATCATCCTCATTATCATCACCCATTTCGTTTTCAAAATTTGTAAGAAATTATTCCGTTTTCTTTGTTATTTCATGTTTAAATTACGTAATATAACTTGTATTAGCTTTATACTAAGTTGTTGTTTGCGGAAATTGGAATAAAAATCGGTTTTGTAAACTTGCTGCTCGAACAGAACTGAAAACCAGTATCTACCCGGCGGGTACCCGTAGTACCCGGCGGGCATCCCTTAAAATCCTTCGAGTGCTCAAGTGCTCAAGTATTATATAAGGTATTATATAACTGACAAAAATGACCAAAATCCGGGTCCAATTTAAACTTTCTATTTACATATCCGATACAAATATTATCAAGTGCTCAAGTATTATATAAGGTATTATATAACCATAACCCGAAACGATTAATTATTTATCGTGTACAAGTAAATCATTTGCTACAAAACTAACAAATAATGTATCATTGAAAATGATAATAATTATTTACGTGGGTTAAAATAAAACACATTTCGTTTTATTTCATTTTACTTGAACACAATGAAATCAATCGAACTGTATCCGTCCATCAAACTCAAGACTAAGTTATACTTTTATAACTCAATTAAAGTATTTTTATAAAATACTTCACATAAAAACATAAACGATTTCGTATCAACAAAATTATAAAATTATAAAATATTATTTATTTTACAATCTGGTACCAAAACACGGGTCAAAATACCACGTAACGGATCGAAGCTCGGTCAACCACCTCCAATTATTGGAGATGGCCGACCCTTTTTCTTTCTCCATTTCATTCTCAACCTCAATCTCTCTCGGTTCTCTATCTCTCTCGGTCTCTTTCATTTTCAACAACAACAACAACAATTTAACAATAACAAGCAACAGATTAACATCATCATCCTCGTGGATCATCATCTTCACCATCGACATCCTCATCATCTCCATTTTTGGTTCCAATTTGGATACGTAAGAATCGCACACCTTTCCTTTGAATTTCATGTTTATATTACGTATATAACTATGTATTATCATTGTATCAAGTTATTATATCAAAAGAATGGATTAAAAATCGGTTTGGGAACGATCTGATGCGAACAGAACCTGAAAAACACCTTGATCCGGCGGATCAAGACATGATCCGGCGGATCATCCCAAAACCTGCAAAAACCCTTGATCCTACGGATCAAAACCTTGATCCGGCCATGATCCGGCGGATCAAGGCCATGATCCGGCGGATCACCTCCATTTCAGCAGA
Organism: Helichrysum umbraculigerum; assembly: GCA_949592205.1. NCBI lineage: Eukaryota > Viridiplantae > Streptophyta > Magnoliopsida > Asterales > Asteraceae > Helichrysum > Helichrysum umbraculigerum. The sequence continues at coordinate 38,915,853 of CATIUR010000001.1, forward strand.
CCATTTTTTTTTTAGATTTGTAGATCTTTGAGTCGCGGTCGTTTGGGTAGCTTGATCGTCTAAATCCGAGTTCGTATGAGGGAGATATGGCCAAAACGGTGCAGCTATGTCAAAACATTTTCAAACGAACCAAATTTCACAAAGTATCGATTTTATATTCACGAAGGATTGTAAACCAATTTGATAAACAAAAATACGAGTTATGTAAACACGAAACAAACACTATTATATTTTTGGAATATAATCTCGAGTCGTCACCAACGGGCCGTACATTTTTATAAACTTCCAAAGGGAAATACAAAGTTAAACATTGGAATATAATATGATCGAATACATATTAATACAAATAAATTTAGACAATCAAATACTTATTCGAAATCTCGCGTGTCTAGGATACTAGGAGATCACCATCAAGTACAACTCATCACTTTAGGATCGCTCGCTCCTCCGGTGAGTTTCCATAGCCCCTCCTTTCAAACTGTTATACTGTTTTGGGGTGGAATGCATACTCGTCATTGATTATTCAAAACCTATTTATGAAATCAATCATTGTAAATGATTTATTACAACTCGTACTAGACTAGGGCACTAGTCACCAATGCAAAGCTTATATGAGATAGGTTTCATGAACACTAACATTGATAGATAATAAGGATTATCTTTACACTTCACTCAGATCTCAAGAACTTCATTTAGCTGTAGGCTAACACTGTAAGACACAGAAACATTTGAAATCATAATACTCTAGGTTAGAGTACATTAATCTAGAATCCAAGAAATCTAGAATCAAGTAACAAGAATTTCAAGAAATACAAGATAACAAGAAATTAGAATACAAGGTCAAGAATACAAGAAAACATTAGAATCAAGAACAAGAACTCAAGGTCTAGAATACAAGAAACACTAAGATCAAGAACAAGAATTCAAGGACTAGAACACTAGAATCAATAACTAGAATTCAAGGTCAAGAATACAAGAACATACAAGAATCAAGAAACTAGAAAACAAGATTAGATCAAGGATTATGTGCTAGGTCAAGAACTTATTTGCAAGATCAAGAACCTATTTACAAGATCAAGAACTATGTGCAAGGTCAAGAATTCAAGGTTTTCAAGATCAATAAAACAAGGTTTTCAAGATCAAGATTTTCAAGGACAAGATCAATAAACAAGATTTTCAAGAACATACTTGCGCTTTACTTTCCTTATGTGATATGTGCTATTTATTTGAATTAATTGATACGTGTTAATTGCTACTCTGTGATATTATTACTTGTGTTATTATTGTGTGAAATGCTTAGATCAAGGAACTAGTTCAAGAATCACTTCAATTGAGTTCATCACTCAATGTAAGAAACTCAGGAATTCAACACTGTACACAGGGGTGTACTTCAAGCATAGGATTATAATCTTATACTTTAATCCTTGTCAACTAAACCTATGGACTCACCAGCTTATCGCTGACGTATTTTAGTATGCATTTCAGGTACAACTTTAGTAGGATCGGCCCGTCAGGATCCTAGCTCGAGTCGCATGCTTTCAACAAATGGATTTCTTGCATAACTTTTGTATTACAATTATGTAATGAAATTATTTTGCGAACTCGCAACATGTGTACATTTTTATTTTGGGAAATGTATAACTATTTTCAAACGTCTCATTTAGAGTCGTTCATTGTTTATCTTTGTGCTTGTGATATTTGATTGGTAACACCCGACCCGACCGCTTCCGCAAATCCGAAATTCGAGGGTGTTACAGATTGGTATCAGAGACTAAGGTTATAGTGAACTAGGTTGCATTTAGTGGGCCTAGACTATGACCGTTAGGCAGTATTTCCTATTAGGAATGACTTGGTTCAGAAATCACGTCTTACGGGTTTAATTTAACATAGCGTAGCTAACTATGTATAATTAAATACGGATGATGTGAAATCTGAAAAGGGTTATGCTGACCGGAAATACAATAGATGACTCTGATTTAGCTAGGACTATATTGACTTAGCGTATACTAGATTTACTAGGCTATTATATATAGGATTATATATACATAGGCCTCACTCGCTGACATTCTAGTCACTTCAAACTCAACATTTAGAAACGACGCACCAACTATTCCATCTATTTCGTCGCGCGAACGCCATCAGTTTTTACTAAACGTGGTGTATTTCTTTCCCCACGTGACAAAAATCATTCGACTCAACCTGTTGAAAACTTGAAACACGCTCAAAGATCAATAATACTTCTTCATGCATTATCTGACTCTGTGCACATTTATGTTGTACCTCAACTTATATCTTACTCATTTCGCTCTTATTTATCTCAAGATTCGCACTACTGTTGGTAGTTATCGGAAACGAAAACCTACTTCTTACACCGTCTGTAGGACGTTAATCTTAACAAGGGGAGGAAGATAGAATAAGATCTAGAACGCTGTGACAAGAATCAGTTAGCCAAGAAATCATATGCCAAGAAAAAACGTAGGACAAGAACTGTAACTCAAGAAATCTCAGGTCAAGAAATCATAAGTCAAGGAATCATAGGACAAGAAACCATGACACAAGAAACCATAGGTCAAGAAATCATTAAGCAAGAAAGTTCAAGATCAAGGAATCACAGGCCAAGAAACTATAGGTCAAGAAACCTCAGGACAAGAAAACTCTAGGTCAAGAAACCATAAGACAAGAAATCGTAAGGCAAGAAACTATAGATCAAGAAATCTAGAACTCGGATCATAACAAGGACAATAGAACAAAATACTCAAGAGAATCAATTCAATCGTCTTACTCTTAAGACCTCACTCACTTCTATCTCCGTCTTGAATTTCGGGACGAAATTCCTATAACAAGGGGAGAATGTAACAACTGACAAAAATGACCAAAATCCGGGTCCAATTTAAACTTTCTATTTACATATCCGATACAAATATTATCAAGTGCTCAAGTATTATATAAGGTATTATATAACCATAACCCGAAACGATTAATTATTTATCGTGTACAAGTAAATCATTTGCTACAAAACTAACAAATAATGTATCATTGAAAATGATAATAATTATTTACGTGGGTTAAAATAAAACACATTTCGTTTTATTTCATTTTACTTGAACACAAGGAAATCAATCGAACTGTATCCGTCCATCAAACTCAAGACTAAGTTATATTTTTATAACTCAATTAAAGTATTTTTATAAAATACTTCGCATAAAAACATAAACGATTTCGTATCAACAAAATTATAAAATTATAAAATATTATTTATTTTACAATCTGGTACCAAAACACGGGTCAAAATACCACGTAACGGATCGAAGCTCGGTCAACCACCTCCAATTATTGGAGATGGCCGACCCTTTTTCTTTCTCCATTTCATTCTCAACCTCAATCTCTCTCGGTTCTCTATCTCTCTCGGTCTCTTTCATTTTCAACAACAACAACAACAATTTAACAATAACAAGCAACAGATTAACATCATCATCCTCGTGGATCATCATCTTCACCATCGACATCCTCATCATCTCCATTTTTGGTTCCAATTTGGATACGTAAGAATCGCACACCTTTCCTTTGAATTTCATGTTTATATTACGTATATAACTATGTATTATCATTGTATCAAGTTATTATATCAAAAGAATGGATTAAAAATCGGTTTGGGAACGATCTGATGCGAACAGAACCTGAAAAACACCTTGATCCGGCGGATCAAGACATGATCCGGCGGATCATCCCAAAACCTGCAAAAACCCTTGATCCTACGGATCAAAACCTTGATCCGGCCATGATCCGGCGGATCAAGGCCATGATCCGGCGGATCACCTCCATTTCAGCAGACCATTTTTTTTTTAGATTTGTAGATCTTTGAGTCGCGGTCGTTTGGGTAGCTTGATCGTCTAAATCCGAGTTCGTATGAGGGAGATATGGCCAAAACGGTGCAGCTATGTCAAAACATTTTCAAACGAACCAAATTTCACAATGTATCGATTTTATATTCACGAAGGATTGTAAACCAATTTGATAAACAAAAATACGAGTTATGTAAACACGAAACAAACACTATTATATTTTTGGAATATAATCTCGAGTCGTCACCAACGGGCCGTACATTTTTATAAACTTCCAAAGGGAAATACAAAGTTAAACATTGGAATATAATATGATCGAATACATATTAATACAAATAAATTTAGACAATCAAATACTTATTCGAAATCTCGCGTGTCTAGGATACTAGGAGATCACCATCAAGTACAACTCATCACTTTAGGATCGCTCGCTCCTCCGGTGAGTTTCCATAGCCCCTCCTTTCAAACTGTTATACTGTTTTGGGGTGGAATGCATACTCGTCATTGATTATTCAAAACCTATTTATGAAATCAATCATTGTAAATGATTTATTACAACTCGTACTAGACTAGGGCACTAGTCACCAATGCAAAGCTTATATGAGATAGGTTTCATGAACACTAACATTGATAGATAATAAGGATTATCTTTACACTTCACTCAGATCTCAAGAACTTCATTTAGCTGTAGGCTAACACTGTAAGACACGGAAACATTTGAAATCATAATACTCTAGGTTAGAGTACATTAATCTAGAATCCAAGAAATCTAGAATCAAGTAACAAGAATTTCAAGAAATACAAGATAACAAGAAATTAGAATACAAGGTCAAGAATACAAGAAAACATTAGAATCAAGAACAAGAACTCAAGGTCTAGAATACAAGAAACACTAAGATCAAGAACAAGAATTCAAGGACTAGAACACTAGAATCAATAACTAGAATTCAAGGTCAAGAATACAAGAACATACAAGAATCAAGAAACTAGAAAACAAGATTAGATCAAGGATTATGTGCTAGGTCAAGAACTTATTTGCAAGATCAAGAACCTATTTACAAGATCAAGAACTATGTGCAAGGTCAAGAATTCAAGGTTTTCAAGATCAATAAAACAAGGTTTTCAAGATCAAGATTTTCAAGGACAAGATCAATAAACAAGATTTTCAAGAACATACTTGCGCTTTACTTTCCTTATGTGATATGTGCTATTTATTTGAATTAATTGATACGTGTTAATTGCTACTCTGTGATATTATTACTTGTGTTATTATTGTGTGAAATGCTTAGATCAAGGAACTAGTTCAAGAATCACTTCAATTGAGTTCATCACTCAATGTAAGAAACTCAGGAATTCAACACTGTACACAGGGGTGTACTTCAAGCATAGGATTATAATCTTATACTTTAATCCTTGTCAACTAAACCTATGGACTCACCAGCTTATTGCTGACGTATTTTAGTATGCATTTCAGGTACAACTTTAGTAGGATCGGCCCGTCAGGATCCTAGCTCGAGTCGCATGCTTTCAACAAATGGATTTCTTGCATAACTTTTGTATTACAATTATGTAATGAAATTATTTTGCGAACTCGCAACATGTGTACATTTTTATTTTGGGAAATGTATAACTATTTTCAAACGTCTCATTTAGAGTCGTTCATTGTTTATCTTTGTGCTTGTGATATTTGATTGGTAACACCCGACCCGACCGCTTCCGCAAATCCGAAATTCGAGGGTGTTACAGATTGGTATCGGAGACTAAGGTTATAGTGAACTAGGTTGCATTTAGTGGGCCTAGACTATGACCGTTAGGCAGTATTTCCTATTAGGAATGACTTGGTTCAGAAATCACGTCTTACGGGTTTAATTTAACATAGCGTAGCTAACTATGTATAATTAAATACGGATGATGTGAAATCTGAAAAGGGTTATGCTGACCGGAAATACAATAGATGACTCTGATTTAGCTAGGACTATATTGACTTAGCGTATACTAGATTTACTAGGCTATTATATATAGGATTATATATACATAGGCCTCACTCGCTGACATTCTAGTCACTTCAAACTCAACATTTAGAAACGACGCACCAACTATTCCATCTATTTCGTCGCGCGAACGCCATCAGTTTTTACTAAACGTGGTGTATTTCTTTCCCCACGTGACAAAAATCATTCGACTCAACCTGTTGAAAACTTGAAACACGCTCAAAGATCAATAATACTTCTTCGTGCATTATCTGACTCTGTGCACATTTATGTTGTACCTCAACTTATATCTTACTCATTTCGCTCTTATTTATCTCAAGATTCGCACTACTGTTGGTAGTCATCGGAAACGAAAACCTACTTCTTACACCGTCTGTAGGACGTTAATCTTAACAAGGGGAGCAAGATAGAATAAGATCTAGAACGCTGTGACAAGAATCAGTTAGCCAAGAAATCATATGCCAAGAAAAAACGTAGGACAAGAACTGTAACTCAAGAAATCTCAGGTCAAGAAATCATAAGTCAAGGAATCATAGGACAAGAAACCATAGGTCAAGAAATCATTAAGCAAGAAAGTTCAAGATCAAGGAATCACAGGCCAAGAAACTATAGGTCAAGAAACCTCAGGACAAGAAAACTCTAGGTCAAGAAACCATAAGACAAGAAATCGTAAGGCAATAAACTATAGATCAAGAAATCTAGAACTCGGATCATAACAAGGACAATAGAACAAAATACTCAAGAGAATCAATTCAATCGTCTTACTCTTAAGACCTCACTCACTTCTATCTCCGTCTTGAATTTCGGGACGAAATTCCTATAACAAGGGGAGAATGTAACAACTGACAAAAATGACCAAAATCCGGGTCCAATTTAAACTTTCTATTTACATATCCGATACAAATATTATCAAGTGCTCAAGTATTATATAAGGTATTATATAACCATAACCCGAAACGATTAATTATTTATCGTGTACAAGTAAATCATTTACTACAAAACTAACAAATAATGTATCATTGAAAATGATAATAATTATTTACGTGGGTTAAAATAAAACACATTTCGTTTTATTTCATTTTACTTGAACACAAGGAAATCAATCGAACTGTATCCGTCCATCAAACTCAAGACTAAGTTATATTTTTATAACTCAATTAAAGTATTTTTATAAAATACTTCGCATAAAAACATAAACGATTTCGTATCAACAAAAGTATAAAATTATAAAATATTATTTATTTTACAATCTGGTACCAAAACACGGGTCAAAATACCACGTAACGGATCGAAGCTCGGTCAACCACCTCCAATTATTGGAGATGGCCGACCCTTTTTCTTTCTCCATTTCATTCTCAACCTCAATCTCTCTCGGTTCTCTATCTCTCTCGGTCTCTTTCATTTTCAACAACAATAACAACAATTTAACAATAACAAGCAACAGATTAACATCATCATCCTCGTGGATCATCATCTTCACCATCGACATCCTCATCATCTCAATTTTTGGTTCCAATTTGGATACGTAAGAATCGCACACCTTTCCTTTGAATTTCATGTTTATATTACGTATATAACTATGTATTATCATTGTATCAAGTTATTATATCAAAAGAATGGATTAAAAATCGGTTTAGGAACGATCTGATGCGAACAGAACCTGAAAAACACCTTGATCCGGCGGATCAAGACATGATCCGGCGGATCATCCCAAAACCTGCAAAAACCTTGATCCTACGGATCAAAACCTTGATCCGGCCATGATCCGGCGGATCAAGGCCATGATCCGGCGGATCACCTCCATTTCAGCAGACCATTTTTTTTGAGATTTGTAGATCTTTGAGTCGCGGTCGTTTGGGTAGCTTGATCGTCTAAATCCGAGTTCGTATGAGGGAGATATAGCCAAAACGGTGCAGCTATGTCAAAACATTTTCAAACGAACCAAATTTCACAAAGTATCGATTTTATATTCACGAAGGATTGTAAACCAATTTGATAAACAAAAATACGAGTTATGTAAACACGAAACAAACACTATTATATTTTTGGAATATAATCTCGAGTCGTCACCAACGGGCCGTACATTTTTATAAACTTCCAAAGGGAAATACAAAGTTAAACATTGGAATATAATATGATCGAATACATATTAATACATATAAATTTAGACAATCAAATACTTATTCGAAATCTCGCGTGTCTAGGATACTAGGAGATCACCATCAAGTACAACTCATCACTTTAGGATCGCTCGCTTCTCCGGTGAGTTTCAATAGCCCCTCCTTTCAAACTGTTATACTGTTTTGGGGTGGAATGCATACTCGTCATTGATTATTCAAAATCTATTTATGAAATCAATCATTGTAAATGATTTATTACAACTCGTACTAGACTAGGGCACTAGTCACCAATGCAAAGCTTATATGAGATAGGTTTCATGAACACTAACATTGATAGATAATAAGGATTATCTTTACACTTCACTCAGATCTCAAGAACTTCATTTAGATGTAGGCTAACACTGTAAGACACGGAAACATTTGAAATCATAATACTCTAGGTTAGAGTACATTAATCTAGAATCCAAGAAATCTAGAATCAAGTAACAAGAATTTCAAGAAATACAAGATAACAAGAAATTAGAATACAAGGTCAAGAATACAAGAAAACATTAGAATCAAGAACAAGAACTCAAGGTCTAGAATACAAGAAACACTAAGATCAAGAACAAGAATTCAAGGACTAGAACACTAGAATCAATAACTAGAATTCAAGGTCAAGAATACAAGAACATACAAGAATCAAGAAACTAGAAAACAAGATTAGATCAAGGATTATGTGCTAGGTCAAGAACTTATTTGCAAGATCAAGAACCTATTTACAAGATCAAGAACTATGTGCAAGGTCAAGAATTCAAGGTTTTCAAGATCAATAAAACAAGGTTTTCAAGATCAAGATTTTCAAGGACAAGATCAATAAACAAGATTTTCAAGAACATACTTGCGCTTTACTTTCCTTATGTGATATGTGCTATTTATTTGAATTAATTGATACGTGTTAATTGCTACTCTGTGATATTATTACTTGTGTTATTATTGTGTGAAATGCTTAGATCAAGGAACTAGTTCAAGAATCACTTCAATTGAGTTCATCACTCAATGTAAGAAACTCAGGAATTCAACACTGTACACAGGGGTGTACTTCAAGCATAGGATTATAATCTTATACTTTAATCCTTGTCAACTAAACCTATGGACTCACCAGCTTATCGCTGACGTATTTTAGTATGCATTTCAGGTACAACTTTAGTAGGATCGGCCCGTCAGGATCCTAGCTCGAGTCGCATGCTTTCAACAAATGGATTTCTTGCATAACTTTTGTATTACAATTATGTAATGAAATTATTTTGCGAACTCGCAACATGTGTACATTTTTATTTTGGGAAATGTATAACTATTTTCAAACGTCTCATTTAGAGTCGTTCATTGTTTATCTTTGTGCTTGTGATATTTGATTGGTAACACCCGACCCGACCGCTTCCGCAAATCCGAAATTCGAGGGTGTTACATAATATCTATTTTCAAAACGTCTCATTTAGAGTCGTTTGCTTGTACTTTGGTGCTTTGAATATTGATTAGTCACACCCAAATCGTCGCTTCCGCAAATCATGAAATTGGGGGTGTGACACCTAAGTTAGTGAATGAGCGGTTGCACGTCCAAGTGCTTGAACTTGGCCGTTCCACCATGTCAATGCCTTATCAGAAAACGTGCATGCAGCATACTTTACCATGTCGTCACGGGCACAGTGGCTAATATCTGCACAGACTCCATTTTCTCTATCCAATGGATGATTCCAATGGCACCTTCAGTACCACGGAAGTGGCTAGGTTTGCAAGCTAGGAATGTTTTGTACGAACATCCCTTTTGGGTACTCTCAGGGTTACTGCCCGATGCAATCGGATCAGTATCTCTACTACCGCTAACCCTGTCGCCGCGGTTTCGACCAGTATCATACTGAGCAAGGGCTTCAGAAATCCTTCGGTTAACCATTTGTTCAGTCGTCTCCTCAACAGCAGGAGGTGGTGTGGTATTTCGTCGGCTGTTCTTGGTGTTTCTACGCTTAGGCGGCATGATTTAGTCCTAAACACACATGATAAACACTCGTAAGTTACCCAAATCAATCATCACTCATAATAGTACTGAATGTAATAAACAGGGTAATGTAAACCAAACATAATACATATATCATATCATAGGTTTAAATTGTTACATAAGTTTTGTACAAAGATGGGATTTACTGCAAAAAGATACCCATCGGATCACAACCGATCCACAAAATGAGACAGATCAACCTATACATCCGTCTAGTCAAAAGTTAACCCAAATACATCATAACTATAGTCCTAATACATCATACATATAGTCTAATAGAAATACGGTAAAAACATCCCTACAAGCATCCTGACAACTGCCATCAAAGCACAAAATCCAATCACAGCGCCTACTACACTAACACGCCCCTCCAACCTGATCAAGCGTGCTCTAGTAGCATCAGCAGACACCCTGTATACATCAATATGCATCTCAGAAGTAGCAACACGTCCATACAAAGAAAGCACATCTCCCACTAGTCGGGAGGTATCACTACACAAACCCCTGATAGAATCCTGTGTATCATAATGAAATCCAAGAAGAGTGCGGATAACTGTAACTGCAGTAGGGATAGTGAGCTCTAGAGGCTCTCCAATAAGATGTAAAGGTGTAGGTGAGTGTGATTACTCTCCGGTCTCAGAAATGGAAGGAATCCTCTCTAGTGTCCTCCAATGGCGTAAAATACGCGGCATCCAGTCTAGGTGTGGAGGTCTAACCCTCTGCTGTAACTGATCGTCACGAGGTATCTCTCTCTCCTTAGTCATCGGCTCCTTGCCGCGAGATAACGAGGGTCCTACAGGGAAATCTCTGACACACGACATCGGTGTCCTCCTAGGTGTAGGCCTATAAGAAGGCTCTCTAACAAGGTGGTGTCTAGCCATGGAAATAGATCCTAATATATGAGTAGTGGGATCAATGGGTGGTGATGGTGGTGTGTCAATATTACCATCAGAAGTAGCTCTACGGACTATAGGTGAATGCTCAATCTCAGAAACAACCTCATCACTAGCATACTCAGGCTCCTCCTCTGACTCTGAGATATAGATCGGGTTCTATCTAGACATATCTGTGACCAAAGCAATTGTGTGTGTCGTGTTAGACGTATGCAAAGGTATGAATGCATAAATGTGTTAGCCAAGGCTATAGTCTAGGTCTCTAAGGTTTTTAGTCACTGAAAGACTTCTAGTTCGCTATAACCAATGGCTCTGATACCAAGTCTGTCACACCCCCAAAATCGATAATCTAGTTTATTATTAGTTTAGCGGAAGCTTTAGTTAATTAGCGGAAGCATTTTAATAATAGTTAAAACAGCGGGGGTGCTGATGTTACAATAGTGCATTCACTGTATTAGAGCATATGATCATACAGAACATATATGTAAATATTTAAGATGCCATAAGTTTAAGTTATTACAAAAGAGTACGACTTATAAAGTCGTACAAATAGTAGTGTTGTAGCACAACATAAGTTTTTGAAATACAAGTTTATAAAAGAGGGATTTCGTAAGTATAACCAATGAGATTGGTAATAGAGAAGAAATCCAAGTGTCCCAAAAGTGGCATCATAAATAGTCGGGTTGCCTACGTCCTTTATGCGTGCAGATGTACCTGAGTCCTAATTCCCTGAAAAACATAGAAAATCGTCAACATTGAATGTTGAGTGAATTCACAGGTTTTGTTTATAGTGGTCAAACCAAGTTTTGTATAAATCATTCATGTACACAAACATATTGTTTATATGTAAAGTAGGAAACACAAGTATTCTTAATTAAAGAAAGCATTTCCTATTAAGTTGTAAGAATGTCATTCTTACTCAAGTTCAGTCAATGTGTTAGGAAACACGAGTTTAATCAAAAACATTTCCTAATTATATGGTTTACAGGATATACAAGTTTATCAAATAAGTAAACATATCCATTCAAGTTGTTACAGGAAATTCAAGTTTATAAATCAAATAAACATTTCCAGTTCAATAGTTATAGGAAAATCAGGTTTAGCAGTCAAGTAAACATTTTCCAACAGATAGTTAACAGGAACTCAAGTTTTACAATATAGTAAACATTTCCTTATAAAAGTATGCGTGTAGGAACACCTGTCCTATTAGTTATCACAGGGAATACCTTTCCCAAAACAGTAGTTGTGTAGTTTAAGTGGGAAATACAGACTAAGATTCCTCTAAGGTGAGCGACACCTTTAAAGTTAAAGTACGACTCCTAGTGCTATAACCAATCCATGACTAGTAGTTGTATTGTTGCCGCAGTAACAATCTAAGTATACACTCCGCGTTACGACTACCATCGTGTGGTTGGAATGACCAACGAGTTATATCCTGGGAGGGTTGTGAAATCGATAGTACTATCTGTATACTCAGTGGCTAGAGTCACCTAGCTAATGGTTATAGGTTGTAAGCACTGGGACTTATGTGCACTACAACTACCTCGCGTAAACCTAGGATCGTACCAAGATGCATTGTCTTAATTCCCAAAATAGTTATGAAAAATCATTTCATGTAAATAGTTCCAATTTAAACATATGAAAACCTTTCATATAACAGTTTGAGTTTAAGAACACAAAAATATTCATGTTAATCAAGAGTATATAATAGCATGCAGAGCAATTATATATAAAGCAAGTAGCATGTTATATCACATTGTTCTATGTTTCCCACCCCTGATTTTAAAAGCATTTAAAATAAGTAAAAGATAGGGGCTGTGAACTCACTGTTTGCAGTCTTCAGCAAGCAATACAGCTAATAATAGTAGTAGTCCAAGTGTGCCTCTCAAATACCTAGACACAATTAAATATACTTTACATAAGTATATGGACTAATCGTTAAGTTGAAATGTTTATAACATTTTAGTTGTTGGTTATAATTGCGTTGAAATAATCGTTGCATATAAGTATATATTTATATACTTATTAGTTGAATATATATATATATATATATATATATATATATATATATATATATATATATATATATATATATATTCTAATATATATATTATTTGTTGTGGTCGTTTATACATATATATACATTATTATAGATGTCGCGTATATATGTATATATTTGTTGTTGTCGTCGATTATGTTTCAAAAACATAATTATGTAGTTATAAAAATAACTTTGGTTAAATCGTATATATATAAATACACTTGGTAAAATGTCGTATCTATATATATTAACATAAGTTTTCATTTTCCAAATATATATATATATATATATATATATATAATTCATTGTCATTTTTCAAAACATGTATATATATATATATATATATATATATATATATATATATATATATATATATATAGTCCATTTGTTGTTTATATTCGAATCGTAACTCGAATTATGATTGTAAAGAAAATCATGAACTTAATAAGATTTTTCAAGAATCAAAGTCTCTAAGTTTATGTTATCGGCATATGATTGATAATTGTTGTTTATAAGATGGTTAATAATCTTAATTTAACCTAAGAGTGGATTAATCAAGCTATATGAGTTGTAATTAAAGTGAGTTTTGTAAAAGTGCGAAGAATATGTATTAATTCACCTTACTTGGTAACAAGATTTAATGTTTAAGGTGGTTATTCATAACCTTGGCATAATTTGTGTTAGAGTAATATAAGCTAGTAATCACTTATTTGATTAAGTTGAAAGAAAGATTATCATGATAATTAGTCATGATTAAATAATGAATTGATGATTTTGATTAGTTAAGTATTATGTGGTAGTTACTAAATATGTTGTTAAGAACTATAAAATGAATTCATGTAAGTATGGATTGAATATTCATAATTGTGTAAATTCATATGAATTGAGCATTTTAGAGAATTATTGGTGTGAACATATCGGAATGATGATGTTATATAGATTTTGAGACAAGTGACTGACTTATATTATTCTGTTGTATTCTCAGATATGGAGAAGACTCAGTGACATTAGACTACTGATTGAGCAACTGAGGTATTCGGTGAGTGGATCTATAAACCTCGGTGTAATTTGGTTGTAACAGATTTGGTTACAACGGGTAAATGTATTATTATTGATTCAGTTGCCATGATTATTTTGGTTTGATAATAATACTATTGATAGACTGTTAGTCTGATATGATACATGATGAGTATGTGGCTATGTGATCACTTGATGTATTGCATTTGGGCATTGTTGATTCAGAGGCCAGCATTGGGTTGGGCTTGGGTTTGCTATTGTTTAGATAACACAAGGTCTTAGTATAACGCCCCTAATTTTGAACACATATTTTTTTTTTAAAACATAGCGGAAGCAATATCCCATATATATATATATATATATGACCCTGGATTATCCAAATATACATAATCCTTTACATAAGTATTTCGTTATATAACTACACAAATTGGGTGGGCGTTACTTTAACAAAACATTTAAAGTATTACAAAAATCATCAGAGTTTAATCATTGTCGAACACTCCTTCAATTTACTCCGAGACCCGCCCTTAACAAAATATATTAACCTGCAAGGAGTAAACAACGAGGGATTAGCACGAAGCTAAGTGAGTTAACTCATCACTAACACTACACTTAGTTTAACACTATGAGTCTACAACAATTAACACATTGACTCAACATCACTAGAGGATCGGTGGCCCTTGTGGCACCCTCAGCCGCGGTGGCCCACCAAGCGACACTTACGCCAACTGCAGGCCAATACAGTGGTTAACCGATAACGGTTTGCTACCTTTAGTCAACACAAGCTCCATTCACAACACATGTTCACAACTCTCGTGTTGACTAACCTGTAGCAAAACGTCCAACAAGATTGACCTCTTTAACACAATCACCAAAAGGTTTCTTAACACTTGCTTCTAATTCACAATATGCCTTAACACAAGAATGCACAAATAACACTTGAAGTAACCACATAAATGATCACCAAACATAGGGAGAGATCAAAGTCCACTCACCTGTCCACTTTAACTTCCACTACTCAGTTGACTAATTCACTGAGTCTTCGACTTGTCTGAAATCATATTAAAACACTCGAATTAGTAACTTAATATAATGCACATTGTTAAGGAAACAATCACTTCACCTACTCATAACTTACGAATCAAACATGTATTATTTAATAGATACACTACATATATAGATATATAATCATAATTAGTAAAAAGACAATGTATTGATCTGCAGTGGGAATCCGCCCGGATTCCCTGGAATACGTCCGTATTCATTTGAATCCGGCCGGATTCAGATGAATACGCCGTATTCCCGATCAATTTCCAAGTCAGAACTTAAATTAAGGAATACGTTCATGAATACGCCAGGGAATACGCCGTATTCCCGGGAATACGTCCGGATTCCCATGAATCCATCCGGATTCCCATTGAAGATCTGCACGAAAATGCAGATTTCCTGCACTTCATCAAGTCGTACCAAAAACCCAAAATCAACCAAAACTCAACTTGTAACTCAGATTTTTACCACTTTCAATATACAATAACATCTAGTAACATAATACACACTAGATTCTAACAACAATTCATATTCAAACATCAAAATCACTTATAACCTAACTATTTCCATTCAAACTAAAAAAACTCAATAACACTTATGTTTTGATCACTTAATCAAGTGAAAGAAGTTCAATCATCATCATCAATTCAATATGCAAACACTAATTTAACTCATCAAGCTTCAATCATAATAATCAATAATTATACCTAAAACTCATCATATACATATCAAACAATAACTTACAAGATGGAGAACACTATGAAGATGAGGATGATGATCTTAACAAGAATTTAAGCTTCCATTCTTCAATCGATTTGATTTAAGCTTTTGATTTGATAAGGGTTTTAGTTAAATTTTGAGTTAGGTTAAGACTAGGTGAAAATGAGGAATTGGGGAAAAAAAGATCGGCCTCCCCTTTTTATTAAAACCGCCCCATTTAACTTTCAGTACAATATTATACCACCTTTTGATCTATTGTCTGGAACCTAAATACCAATTGCGAGAAAATTATTTTCTTTTACCGTCATCTAAAATTATTTAAAACAAATAATATTTTACTAGTCACAATATCTCCTGAGACTTATTTAACTATTTATTTCAAAATCAAACATATTCAAACAATTTAATGTACGTATTTAAATTTAAATAAATACCTGATTCTACTGGGCCCAATTCAGGGTGTTACACTTAGTACAAGTATTATTGTCGTAGCCTGTGTTGTTTGGGTTATAGCACCAAGTAGTCGGTTAAACCTCGGTATGGGCCTGCAGTTGGTTTTTAAGTGTTCTTTGAGAAGGTTTCCCTCAAGAACCACCGGTCCTCTTTGACGCCAGTTGTATTTGATAAACAGATGTGTTGAGTGTATATGGTTATTTGTTGTACACGAAGTTGTTATGCTAAGTTGGGCTGTTGTTTATTGATTTACTCACTTAGCGTTGTGCTAATCCACCACATTCTACTTCCTGCATGTTATGGTTTTTGAGATATTGTGGGTGGGCAGGAAGCTTTGGAATTGGATGGAATGTTTGACAGGCGAATTACTCTGATATCATTTTGATAACTAACGACATGTTTTGAATTATATAACACCTATGTTGTTTCATTTTGGGTTGAAAGAAACTAAACTGTTATGTAGAAAAAAAAATTTATATATACATTGACAGGTATTGTATAATAATAGTAATATATATTTTAAATCGACGCTTCCGAGTAAAAAAATCATTATTATAATGGTTTAGAAAATGAGGGGTGTTATACGACGGGTTATCCAGTCAAACTGTTGACCCAGTGACCCGGAACCCGCCGGGTTAACAAAATTTTTTTTTTTTTTAAGTTTTTTCGTTGACTAACTGACTATGAAATAAGGGATAATTTCGCCCATATTCTTGTAAAGTCTCAATATTACACTAATATTCCATTAAATGTCAAAATTATCGATGTACATATCTTTATTTGAAAGTATTAGACTACAAAACTTACATATAAACTCCCCAATTATGATGTGTAACATATATTAAATATTAAATATATACTATTATAAATAACAACAAAAGTCCAAACAGGTTGACCTGGTGGTTCAATCGGTTGAACATGACCCGCCACTGAAACCGGGTCAACTCGAAAACCAGGTTTTAAAACATTGGTTTATGTGACACCCGACAAATTAGGGCATTTATCGACAAAACAAAACAAAACGTAACACGAGATTAGAAAACGAATTTACGCGAAGCCGAGACCCAAATGGGTCGGCCCGAGTTCGGTCCGCAGACCCGAACCGACCCACCCTTCTCCTATTTTATTTCTCTCTTTCTCCTTCATTTTACACACACACACACACACACACAATTCCCTTATCTCTCTCTCTCTCACTACAACAGCAGCAGCCGCTGCTACCACCACCGCCATCGTGCATCATTACCATCATCAACATCAAGAACGAGCTCAAGAATCCACCATTTTTACCCCTTTTTCCTCAACTCCCAATATCTAGTGTTAGAAAGCTTCATTTTGAGTATTATACTTGTATTAGCGTAACATTAAGTCCACTCAACGGAAATATGTCAAAGAAACCCATCGAAAACGTTTTAAACTCGAAATCCGTCCCAAAACTTGCATCAGTTCGCAAAACCTTATCCGGAGCAGATGAGATCTGCGAGCCGAGCTGCCCTGCCAACCGAACTGGCTTGCGAGCCGAATCGACTTGTGAACTAACCTGTGAGTCGAGACTTGCGAACTGACCTACCTACGAACCGAGTTGAGCTGCGAGATGAGACTTGCGAGTCGACTTCGTCTTGCGAGCTGACTCTACGAATTGACCTTGCGAACTGACTTTTTCTTGCAAGCTGACACTTGCGAATTTAAATTTTCAGATGCGTTTTTCACCAAAGCAATGTAGTATAAATAAAATTTTTCCAAGCTGACCAGGTCAGCTCGACCCCAGCTAGGGGCTCTGCCCCTTGGACCACGGCAGGGGTTGCCACCCCTTGGACCCCGCTACCAGGGGCGCTGCTCCCGGACCCCCGTACACAATTTCATACTTTGTAAAATTTCAATGAAACAAATATAATAACGTTGTCTTTAAAAGTCACCAACGGGTCGTACGTGATTTCTAAACTTACACGACAAACATAATACTTGGACATTACGAGTTGAGTGGACAACTAGCATGGGTGTTCTTTCAAGACATCTACTTACATAACTTGATATGTTTAGGGCATTGGAAGGTTACGGGTTCAGAGAACCGATATACGGACTTACATCCGACACGCCTACGGACTTACGTCCGCTTTACTTGTTCGATTACACGAACACATCATACTTTCTAGACTCTGGTGAGTTCATAGCCCCACTCTTTCAACTGTTTTACAAACTGTTTTGGGGTGAGAATGCATGCTCAATTTACTATTTTCATTGTTTAATGAATACAAAACAGTTATCTGGTATCTATAAACAAAAAGGTTATGTTTAAGCATCAATAAGTTTTCTCAAATATACTTAAGATTGTAAAGTATCCTAGACTGGAGAACACATAGACTTACTTTTCATATGAGCCTCTAGGGACCCTAGTTCTCCCTACACGTTTGTTCTGTAATCACTAGGCTTAGGCTAGCACCTAAGTGAACATTGCGTAGAGGTGTCGACCTGCTTGATAAGCTCGAGACCGTGTGTAAACATAATAGCATACATTAGTATAGTACATTATGCTACTTCCAGACAACTAAGTAGTGATTATTACTACTTATGCACATTATGCTTCGCTAAATATCTAGGTGGTAACTGTACGTACTTAGATACATTAAACGACTTCGGAACAATACATAACAGCCGTAGGTACATATTATATTGGGTACCTGTGCCACGTCAGTGTGAAACTTGATTAGTGAATCACCTCGCGGATTGTATCCGTTGATTTAGTATATATATATATATATATATATATATATATATATATATATATATATATATATATCATTACTCTATAAGAAGCACAACATCTTCTTAATAATTGAACACGTCAGTGCTTAATGTTTAACCACGTCAATGCTTAAAATTTAACCACGTCTCTATAAACAAAAATTAATAAAAATTGAAACACAAAAAACCCAATAACTTTTTTTAATGATAATTGTGTTTTATCTCATAAAATCAATTAAAAGTCCACCAACACTCATCAACTATCAAATTTTCAAACTTAGCCATGTCTTCCGTATTCATTAATTAAACACGTCATACTCTTAAAAATTTCCACGTTAATCCCTTTCTAATTGACACGTATATTCCATAAACTCATTTTCAGAATCTTATCAAATTAAAAATAGATAATTGGTAAAACAAGGTTGTTAGATATGATTGGCCCTCAGGATCCTAGCTCGAGTCGCACGCTTCAAACATTTGGAACTACCCTTGCATTGCTTTTGTACTTCAACATTGTGTATTTGGAATTTAACAGAATTCGC
The DNA here is from genome assembly GCA_949592205.1 of Helichrysum umbraculigerum. NCBI lineage: Eukaryota > Viridiplantae > Streptophyta > Magnoliopsida > Asterales > Asteraceae > Helichrysum > Helichrysum umbraculigerum. The sequence continues at coordinate 38,935,293 of CATIUR010000001.1, forward strand.
AACATTGTAAATGATTATTTTGGAAATGTATTAACTATTTTCAAACGTCTCATTTAGAGTCGTTCATTATGTACCTTTGTGCTTGTGATTATTGATTAGTAGCACCCAAAAGCATGCTTCCGCCAAACAGTAAATTTGAGGGTGTTACAGTTTATTTGCCCTTATTTTAAAATCAAAGTTTCTTATTAAACAACTGAAAAAAGCGTGCTACATAATTCATTCGATAAAAGTAAAAAAGATTTATAAAAGGGTTCTTATAAGAATACAAAAAAGTAAAGAATGAGAGAACCAATAGGGTTGTTCCATTTCTCTATAAAACTCATTTATATTTTTACTCCCATGGTTAATTATCTCACAAACCGTAAATCCATAAATTATAAAAATTATGTATTCGGAACCAACGTCTTTTTCTCTTCGATTAGAGATATCATAAGCTATACTATCGACGGATTTTTTCCTTCGTTTTTTTACCGGATTCTACAATATAATCACATGTGATTTATGATAAAAGAAATTAAAATTTGTTCACGATTATTTAATCATGGTAAATGTCATTTAATTGGTGATTACAACTTAATATTCATCCACATTAATAGTTAAGCAAAATGCCCGCACGATGCGGCGGGTAAACTACTATTAGCTTCACATGTATTCGATATAAAGTATTAAATCAAAATTAGAATTTATATGATGATACACTAAGATATGGTGTTTCTAAAAGGAACAAAATAACATTTTTACCCTTTTTAAAAACTGTTAAAAAATGCGTAACAATATATATGTACATAAAATGTCGTTGTGAACTTGATAGTCGGGTTGCGAGTCTCTAATAGCCAGGTGTCATGTTGAGAGGTGCGGAGTCGTTGGCTGTTATTTTTTATCTTTATGTAGTATTTTAATACAAAACATTATGTTCATGAAATTGTAATTCTAAAATTTGATTAAAAAATTGGAACTCTAGAATATAGAAATTGATGATATCAAAACAAAATATGGAATGTAAGTAAACCAGTAAATTTATAATATGATACAAAAGGACATCAAATAGTTCGTTTCTAACTTTTTAAAACATTAAAAAAACGTGTTAAATTTAGGGAAAGTAGATTTTGAAGGCTTTAATGGCCGAATTAGACTCCAAACAATGGATAAACCGCTTTAAAACACTAAAAAACGTGTAAAATTTAGGGAAAGTAGATTTTGAAGGCTTTAATGGCCGAATTCGACTCCAAACAATGGACAAACCGTCTTCGGCGGTTTGCTATCATATTCGTCTCGTTTTTACCTTTCCAACATAATTGACACGTCGCGTACCTCCTTACGGTTTAAAAGTTATGTCGTGTTTTAGTAAAAATAAGACTTTGGTATATGTAAGGATATATTAGTAATTTCAAATAGGTTTTTCAAAGACTCGTATAAACATCAAGGGTAAGTAGTAATTTCCCTTAAAAAAATACCTAAATTGCTTAATATTTTAATAGTAGACATATAAAAGAATTAATTAATTAGTATTTAATGTCATATGCTAGTTACTTTAATTTTTAATAATTATAGTATTAATTACATTTAATGTATTTAGGGGTATATTAGTAATTTCATGTAGATATTTTAAATTTCAATAGTAATGTTGAGGGCAAAATGGTAATTTCTATCTTAAAAAAAAAAACATCAAAATGTATTATATATTAGTAATAGATAAATAAAAAATTAAAAATTGCATTAGTTTTCATTAAAAATCACATTGATTGTTATTTGTACATTTAATCACAAGTGATTTGTTATATAATCACATATAATTTTGTATATAATCACATATGATTTACATCTAAAAATTGATATTTGATGAGAAATTTACTGATATATGATAATTTATATATGATTTCAACTTGATTTTTACCCAATTATATAATTTTAGTCAATGATTTGAAAAATTCATATTTTATTACTCGTTAATCACATGTGATTGATACTTTGATATTCCATCTCATGTGATTACAACTTAGTTTTTCATGTTTTAATCTATTTATATCATCTACTAGTTCAATGACCCGTGATTACACGGGTTTTATTTATATATAATTTATAAGATCAATATACAAATATATACATATTTACATATATATATATATGTATATGTATATATATGTATATGTTTTGCGTTATTTTTTGATGAAACTTAAAGTAATATCGCTTATTCAAATCATTGCAAGATTGGTGACCAACTATGGAACTGTAGAGTTGTTACTCGTGGATATTTTTGGTGTTACTCTGTATATGTATATTTATGTTGTAAAGTAACTTAGAGTCCTTCCTTGAGTTCCTTCCAATAACTCCATATGCTACTGATTCATCAAGGTTGAAGAGAATACATATATAAACTATATTGATCATCTCTAGAAGCTGCTATTGTCTTCTGTAAACCGTTAATCCGAACTCCATAACATTAAACACTACTACGAAATTATGAGCCAAAAAATAGCTCCAATTGCCCATTTCAATAACATTTACAACTTTAAACCAATAACTGAGACAACAGCATAATTTAGAGCTCCCTTACCAATAATATTCATGTTTTAGTATCACGGCAAGTACATTCAAGAAGACATGAACCGGAATCCATATAATACTACTTCCCTCTGTTGTGTAACCTTATAAAGTAATGAATCCCGACCTGATGAAGAGGAAAGAAAACAATACACACCAAAAAATTATGTTTTCATGAAGAAGTACAAAGAAAGTACATTTGTAGCATACTTGAACTTTTTACAATCAAGCAACTAAAAGACACATATGCTAAGGTCAATCATTCTCTAAATATAGTGAAGCAACTTAAATCCTTCTTTAATTTATCCTCAATATATCCCTTGTAGACTTTGTAATTGCTTGACTGGCCCAAAAATACATCCAAAAATTGATCCAATAATGCTTTATACCAATTACCAAACCATTTCACCAACTTTCTTGTATTCGACCCAATACATATACCAAAATAACTTGAGATCAAACCCATTTCTTTTTTTAACAGCCCAAAATTTATCTTTGCTTTGGCTGTCAATTTCCTTCACTTTACCCAGATCATTTGCTACTATCAACTTATAATTCCACACCCATGATATAACCCAAAATTACTAATCCATATGTTCTGTTCCAGTTGACCAAACTAAGTCAAATTAACCCATTTCCAATCCATCTGTACATTACCTCCGCAATTGAAATCTTCACTAAATTAAATTCATACGTCCTTTTTGTATAATAAACACCATGTACCACCACAAATCCAAAACTCCCATCATAATATCACATTCTATTTAAATATGTAACATATAATTCGACCTTGATAGAAAGCACCAAGGGGTAAAAAAACTTGCACCTGCACATCAAAAGACTGAATCATTCCAACTCAAATCATCAATATTTTCAGACAGGTTTATACTGAAAGCTATCATTGATGAGTATGCCACTGTTTGATACCCAAATAGTTACTTATATTGTTCAAGCCTGCGGCAGCTTTTCAAACCGTCTTGTCCCATACACAATAAGGCAGGAGTATAACTGGAGCACTTCCTTCATAGCACAGCCCAATTATCCATCCCGTTTAAACCAGTATCGAAAAATGACATGTCCTAACCAGCCTTGTTTTAAGTTATTACCAATTTAGGCAAATGCATAACTGAAGCACTTTATTGAAACTTGAAAGAAGTGCAAATCAAAAGGTCAAAAGGAGAACACCCAATAAACCCAACGTAAAGGATAAAAAAGATTCATTAGGAAATTGACAAAGAAAATCGCAGAATGTGAACTAACTTACAAATCTCTTGTTGATCAAGACAGATGTACTATGCCTTGTAATGAAGAATTTAATTATCGATTAGAATCAAACAGCAAAAAGGTTGAAGAAGGTGCGTAGAAATCAATCTTTACCTTATACTTTATGTTGTTACTTGGCCTTCGCGATTAGCTAAAAGAACAAAATCGTAGTGAAGGGAGTAAATAAGTAGAAGCAAGATTTTTGATATTTGCATACGTGTGAAGAATTAACACCGTAAAAGACATCAAAACACAAAACTTAAAACACGGCAGGTGAAAATGCAAAAAGATTAATATGCAGTAGAAGGAAAATGGAGATAATTCAAACAGAGAAACATATATATAGAGAGATGAAATTGATCAAATAAGTAAATTAGCAAACACAAAAGGTGAGAAGAAACCGAAGCAAGTAACCTATTTGATGAAAATCAATTTTATCTCACCTTTTGAATTGTAAGTAAAAACTAAGCTACTGTAGTGAAAATTTTGAAAACATACCTGACGAAGATATCAGAGGAAGATGGATTTGAATAGCTTGAATGGAGAAGACAACATATAAATGAATTGCTACTTAATTATGGGCGGTGGTGTGCAGCCATTTTTTCATCTTAGATGTAAGCACACAAATAATTAGATAAGAGCCACATCTTTCTTCATATCACAGCAGCATGAAGGATTTCAAATACAGAATCAGTAGATATGGGTATCTCCATTTTAGAAGCTTTTAACTGTTCATCTCTTGAACATGTAGACAACCAAAATGTCGTTCCCCCTTGTTAAATCACCTATGAAGTCAACCAATTATGTTTTCTTCACTCATATAGCTTATCAAAACACCAGCTAGAAAGACAGAGTATTTTTTTTTCTTGAACATTAATAGAAAAACAGTAAGAACCTATAAAAAATTAGTTGATTGCTGAAGACACTAACCGCAAGAAGCTATAATTGTAGGGAAAATACTATAATTCACCCGAATATAACTGCTGCCATTTAACTTCTGTTGTATTCTTATACATTTTTTTTCTTTGCTTCCATCACATGATCTCTATTAAGCATACAAAAAGAAACCACTTAGAATAGAGGATAGTACAGATATAGAAAATGGGAATGTAAATCTTTTTCAACAAATATTGAAGTTTAAGCAAAACCTATAAATCAGATAGAATCAACCGTGATGGCCCCATCGATGATGGGACCGCTTGGGGGCTTTGGTCCGAATAGTTATCCAGCGCTACTGCATTCAGTTATAAGATACACAATCAGTCTAATGTAATGCAAAAATAATATTTATACAATCATATTTCTTCCACCTCTCTCAAAAGATAGCAATATGAAATTTCAAATATCACCAACTTCACCAATTCTGTGAATAATTGACAACAGTTGGCAATACTAATTTTTGTAATCTAGAGCACTAATCTACATATATATATATATATATATATATATATATATATATATATATATATATATATATATATATATATAGATAGATAGATATCTTTTCAAGAAAATAGAACAACTAAAAGCATATCGTTACCTCTAAGCAAAATTACAGCAAAATCGTGATTGAGTAATAGAAACCCTAATTTATCATATAGCCAAATAAGAAATACGAAACCCTAATTGAACATAATGAGAAGGTGAAAAGAAATAAAAGATCACGAAATTATCGATCAAAAGTCACAAATTCAGCCATCAATTTCACCACATTTTATTTTAAATCGATGAATGAAACATTTTACTAAAACTATTGTAATCCATGCGTACAATAGTTTGAAGTGCGAAAGACTATACAACCCCATTTAAAACTACTGTTATCACATCTAAGGCTCTAAGTAATCATAAGTTCAAAACAAACAAACTCCAGCATAAATTCATACCGATTATCATCATACTAATTTAAGAAATTAATTAGAGATTCGGTGTTTGCACGATTCAAGTGCTGATCAGATAGTTAAATTAAATAGAACTATAATTAAAATAGTTCATAATTTCAGTAACACATATATTAAAAAAAAATTGAAATACTGAGCTAACCTGTGAATTGATCGGAGAAAATTGCTGTGTCGGAGTCTCTGAGATAAAAATTATAATAACATATCCGGGAGATAAAAATATGTACCTACTTATGCAACAGATTTACAAACGTTATTGCATTTACAAAATCAAAACCCAGATGCATTCGACTTCACGCTTTAAACCTCGGAAGCAGAAGACTACTATAATACACACCCATAGAATCCCCAACAAATAAAATCGTGAAGGGATGAACATAAAAAACTAAACATAAATTGATTTACCTTGAAGAGATTCGTGAAGAAGCCCAAAGAGGATGAAGAAATACAGAGAAAAAATGGAGAAGATGTTGAAGTGAATTTTTTTATCAAGATTACAAATTGAATTCTGGAAAGAAAAAATGGCGTGCAGACCTATTTTCAAGACTCAAAGCAAGTATCACAGGCATGCAAGATTGGGCCAATCGAAGAAGCAAAATATGAAGCGTGCCATAATAATAATTAGGCTATCTTGGAATTCCCAATAATATTTCGTATATCAGAACAGGTTTAATTTAAAAAATATGCTAAATTAGTTTTTAAAGAAAATTCAAAATTAGGAGATAATTCCTTTCATATTAGAGAGCCACGTAAGCATGGAGATTGTCTAAGAAAAGGACAAATCAGCTATATGACATCAGCATAATCCTCCTTTTATTAGATAGGAAAGATGATTTGAATTTAAAATTTAATCGGAGATATAAGCGGGTGTGATTATTTTTTAGTGTTAAATCACATGTGATTTCACATTACAAATTTTTAAAAAACACAATGATAATGAAAAAAAAAACTTTTTCGAAAGTATAGCTTGTTGGATCTGGAATTGAAGAGAAAAAGACGTTGATTCCGAATATGTAATTTATATAATTTATAGACATACGGTTTGTAAGATATTTAACTTTGAAAAAAAAAAGTGAAAATGGATTTTTGAAATGGAGAAATCCTGTTGGTTTCTCTATTCTCCATTTTTTTTTCCATAAAATATTAAGTTCTTTTAAAACAATTCATACTTTCTTTATGGTTTTCGAGAACCTCTCCATCTATAACATATACTTAAAGCAAAATAGCTTGGGGCAATCCCAACCCTTAATTAGTGTTTCCCATCTTAATCTAACGATTAAGATTAATTTAATGATTGTTACACTTTACACCCTTTTATATTTATCATTAAAATAAATAATACGTTTCCATCTAAAAATTAAACAAATTCGGTTAAAAATATTATAAAAATTATAAAATATGATATAAAAACGTGTATTTGTTTATCAAAAAACCTGCCAAAATATAAAAAAATCATTCATATATTCCTCCGTCACTACCCGATAATAAAACCCTAAGAAAAAACGTCGATATCTTTTCTTCTCCAAAATCGTATGTAGCAATTGGTTTCCAGCAATCCCAAGCAACTTCCGTCGATTCTTTCTTCTGGTAAGCACACTTAATAATTTATTATTTGATATCGCAATTGATAATATTCGATCTTAATGTTCATAACTTTTTGTTGACTGATCTGCAGTCGATGCTTTATTACTGCTACAAATATTACGATTCGAATCATACTCGATCGTATGTATGATATTCAAGTACCAAAATTATTTAGTCAATTGTAATTGTGTGTCTTAATATATATCTTTTTGTTTGTGGTATGTGTTTTTTATGCTATCATATGGATTTGATGATTCTGTTTTTTATGCTATCATATGGATTTGATGATTCTGTTTGTTGAATTTTATATGTATGCATGTATGTATGTATCTAAGTTTATATGTAATTGTGTGTCTTAACATTAATTAGGACCTGTTTTGACTGTGACTCTTAGCAACTCCAATGCTAAGTATTTAGTGTTTGAAAAAATCAATACAATAATATTATAACGATTTGAGTGATAAAATTTAGGAGGTTACTGCACTTTAAAATACGTTAGGGAACTTTATGCACGTTTGACCCATTTAGTGCGTAGTTGAAATTGTTAGTTTTGCCAATCTGACTATAGAACTTGATATAATTAGGTTGATGGTTCACAATTCATGTTTTTAAGATTAAACTTATGACCTTAGAGTTGATCACAAGATTAATAAAAGGGGAGTCTTTTAGCTAGAGGTAATGGATTTAAGAGCCAATTGGATGCTGAAGAAATTTGAATTCGGAACCGATGGCACAAGGAATAGATATTGAGGATGTTAGATATGTAGGGACATGAGAAAATCTTTGGTTAATATTCTGTGTGTGTTTAAGTGTATGTATATGTAGAAAGGACATAAGGAAATAAGTACCAAGATGGACCATAAGGTGAGCAAAAGTCATATGATGGTGTAATATAGTTTGAGTGAAGGTATGTATGCAATTAATGTGTGAACTGAATGTATAGATGTGCGTAGGTGTTAGTAGATGTAGTAAACAAAAACATGTATGTATATTGTGACTTTTAAAATTAATGAAAGACTTAGTTTTATCAGAAAAAATAAAACTAAAGGAGGTTGTATGCATTAGATATATTATAACTTGGAGGACCTTTAAGTTTATTAGGCACCTTTGACCCATTCCCTTTTCACCTAAATAATTTGTTTCTGCCCGTTTGAGATAAAAACACATCCCAATTCAAACTGTTTATAGTAAAGCTGACAAAAACTTCTCTATGTAACCATTCTGATAACTAATGCTACTTACTACGAAGTATTATAAAGAAGTTCATTAGACATCATGAACATCATGCTTTATTGACATTCAACTAATGTTTTTGCACTTATCCGTTTTGATTTTCACATAATGAAGAAAGAACCATATGGAAGCTTGGGACAGAGCCACTTGGATCGATAACATTCTATGACTTTAACTATTTAGTAGAAGGGCAATGGCACGTATTGGGGGTGGTCTTTGATTAAAGTCAAATAGAAAATGCAGTTGTTATTGATTACAAACATTTGCTTAGACTGATGTATGGTTCATATCTTCAAACGCTAATCTTTATGTTTTCATGTTAATCGTATATGAGAAAGCACATGTAATCTTCAAACGCTAATCTTTATGTTTTCATGTTAATCGTATATGAGAAAGCACATGTAGTGTAAGCAGTGTTCAAAAAAATAACACATGACTTGCTTATTAAATTGGTTGATTAGTTCATATGTGCATACTGTGAGCATATCCTCTATTTAATATTATTCTAGCTAAGTCTTGTATGGAAGGTTTTTAGTGGTGCCATCCTCTTTATTTGTTCACACTTTGACTTTACCATACTTTGTTGCGGTTGCTTATTCAAACGTTAGTCTCTTATATAGGAATTATTATATTATCTACTAAAATACGGAGTATGATTTTATCCTTATTACAACGTCATGTAAATCGGGTAATATAAACCACTCAAATGATTTCTAATGCAATGTGAAATCAAAAATTTACCAAGTCAAATGTTGTACTCTGCGTTACCGTGGGACTTTCAACTATATATTTAGAAAATACGAAATCTTAAAAAAATATATATACTAATTACCCGTAAGGGGCATTGCCACTTTGGTACGTATTAAAATTAATATTTATTGCAATTTCATTTTAGTTGTCCGCGTTGTCGCGGGTCTTACAAGTTACAACCAGTGATACTACAAAACTAAAATCTTTAAAAAATATATATTTGAAAATATAAATAACCAAAAGATTTAGAATACCCCGCGTTGCCGCGGGTCTTGTATCTAGTCAAATATCAAACCATTGTTGCTTGAAGAATCAATTATTCACGTTGATAATGATTCAGTTGTACAAAATGATCAAAGATACATTTCTTAGTTACAATAGTTCCCTTTCATAGTCTTTTAACAGGGCCGGGCTTTTAAGAGTTCCCAATGTGCACTTGTACAGGGCCTCACTTCTCATAGGGCCCAAAATATATATGTCCATTAGTCCAATCCAACAATTCTTTTCTAGGGTTTTAATGTTCAATTCTATACCGTATTACCGATCTATTCATCCCACGCCTCCTCCCACCTCAGACCTCACAACCTCAGATCAATTCATCCCACCTCACTACCGAATCCATTTCCTAAATCCCATCTTTGTTCGTGACTATTTTCATTCGATTCCCCAAGAATCGTGAAAACTGAAATCAAACCTGAGTTGTTGATGTTCGTCGTTCGATTCCCCAATCTCTGTTCGTGACTATTTTCATTCAATTCCCGAGATTAAGAGTTCGATTCTTGAGGTTAGTAAATCCATTTTAAATTTCAGTTTTTTTACCATTCTTATTTTTGTATTTTTGACTTCTGATGTTTACTTTTATGTGATTAAGTTTCAGTTTTTATCAAGAATTTAGCTTGGTTGCTGTCTTGCTGATTGCTCAAGACCTGAAAATCTGCAAATCACAAGGGAAAGGGGAATTTATAAATTGCAGGTGTTTTCTTTCCTTTTTATAATTCATTATGCCTCCTAGAATTAGAAATTATGCATCTGGATATGAAAAACGTAAGAAAAAACTAAGAATTGAAGAATTTACTAAATCTCAACACGGTGCTATTGATTAGTTTATAATAAAAGAAACATCAAACTCTAGGGAAAATGAAAAACAAACTGTTAGTGATGATAATACTTGTTGAAATGATGATGCTAATGTTGATGGTGTTAATCTTAACGATTTTTTTGTGTAGTACTTTGAATCAAATTTTGTCTTAAAAGTATGCTACTGACGTGACTTGAAAATTCAGATTTTTATTTTTAATTATAAGTTTTAGGGCCTACTTTTGTTAAATTGCACAGGGCCTCCAAAATCTCAGGGCCGGCCCTGTCTTTTAACATACTATTAATTAACTCAGTCAGAAACTATCACTAATATAATGGAACGTGAACATATATGTAACTAACTACTAGAGTCTTATTTGACCCATACCACACGTGCGTTCGAAGAAGTCCATTATTCACGTTGTCTTCTTTGTTATTTTTAGTACTGGCAAAATTAGCCTATATGATGAATTTCTGGGCTATTTTGGACTTTTATTATTTTTAGATGGGTGATATTGGGCTTCCTAAGTTTTCAATATGGACTAAAATGGATTATATAAACAAACATATTGGGTCTACTTGGGCAATGTGAAAAATAACAAACGGTCTAAATGGGCATCCTCCGATCCTCTTCATCCCAAGACAAAGACCCTAACACTCGTCCATTGAATCGATTCTCACCTACCATCGTTGACGGCGTGCGCCGCCTTCCTCAGCCATAATCCGTCATCCTCCGCCGTTCTAAATCGGCGTAAAAGATTATACCATGGGGTTTTTAAATCGGTGATTCTGTTACCATCTCTCCCCAAAAAAACAAGATATCCGTTACCACCAACAGCAATTTCTCGAAAAGGTACTTTACTACTTTTTATTGTAATGTCGAAATCGTATTATTATCTGGTGATTAATACTTCGTATTTGAATAATTCTATCAATATTTTATAGTGTTTGTAAACTAATGCCATATTTGAATATTGTCAACCTTAATTAGTACATTATTTGTATAGGTTTTAGGTGTTGAATTTATTTTTTAAAGTTTAGGGGATGCATGATTCATCATCAACATGATCATCAAGAAGATTACCCAATCCCGCTAATTAAAGCAGGCTATGGGGGAGGTAAGATGTAAACAGCTTTACCCCTATTCTAGGATAGAGAGGCTACTTCCGTGAAGACCTCCGGCAGGTGCATGTGAGTATATTAAATTTTTTTTCTATAAAATAAAGAATTATATAAAAAAGCTTCGTACATTCTGTACCATATAAACAATAAGATCACAGTTACTAAGCTTTATGCCTCCTGAGCCAAAATTTCCTAGAATGGTATATAAGCAATAAGTATCGAACTATTAAAGCTATTTGGGACCTCTACACATTTGTGGTAAATAATGATCATCCATGGATATAATGTAGCCTAATTCTGAAATAAATGGAACAATGGGCACTAGTACTAGAGGTGGCAAAACATGCGGGCGGGTCGGTGTGGGCAGCCAGATCAATATGGGTTTGAGTCACAACAGGCTTGGGTAAAAACAGACTCGGGTCAAACGGGCAGATTTTTGAAAAATAACTATTTAAGCGGGCCTAAAAGTTATAATGGATTTTTGATCATAATAGCCCAATCGGTGGCAAAGTTACACGATGACAACACATAATGATGTCGATATATAAATGGCAAATTTGAAAGACCAAAACAATAATAAGGGTTTGATTACCACGGTTCTCAAATCTCAACCCTCAGGGAGCAGAAGTAGAGGATGAGTATTTTAAATTATAAAGTAGAAAATATCAAACTTAATAATCTATTCTTTAACCGACTACAAATAGTTGAAGCTAATTAACAAGAAGACTGTATTGGACATAATGATGCGCGTATATATGGCCTATTATTATTCTCTAACATAACTTACAACTCATAGCAGCATAAATTGTAAATAAGTCCACAATTTGAATCCAGTGATTTACAAATAAATAAAGTGAAATAATTGATTCGATCTAGTAGCATACGAACCGAGGACAGAAAGTCAGAAACAGACGGCGAATGGACGACAGTGGCCGGAGCACGGCTGAGCAAACCGATTTCAGATTCGAAGTGTTGGGTTTTGGAATGAAAGAACGGCGAAGAAAGAGCGAGTTGGATTTTACCCAATCAGTTTTCCTAACAGGTCCATCTAAACCCAAGATGTCAAGTAGTTTTAAAAATCACCCATTAAACTTTTTAAACCCCAAAGTCACCCAAATATAACTATGTGGGCTTCTTTTGCCACCTCTAATCTAATCTAAAATACAATAAAGCAAATAATTTTCTAGTAAATAGTGGATGCATGATTGTAGATCATAATGCTTCCTTTTTTCAATGTTGTTGTGAAGCCCAATCTTCTTGTTCAATGCTGTCAGTTGTGGCGTTTATATTTGTTTGAGTAAGGATTTAGGTGTTGAAATGGCAAATATGATGGTGGAATATGCATCACAGCTTTTATAAGTTCATTTTAGCCTGATTCTATATTTGTGATTTATTGGGTTGGACAATCTAAAAAACTGGGGAAGGGGTGTCTTTTGGTATGCTTGTCTTATTAGTTTCATTTGTCTTGTAATTGATTGTATTAGTATGATGAGAGTATGTCCTATGAGAATTTTTTAACAGCTGACTGCTGAAACTTGAAAGGGAGCTATAGAAATAGAAATGCTGTACAAAAGAGGGCTTGGAGAATTGAAATTAAAGTTATTCATAAATGCCTCACAAGGTGTATCTTTCATTTGTTCATCAAATGTTTTGTTATAGTCTTATAGATCAAGACTGAAGAAAGATAATCAGACTTGGCAGCAATCTCATAAGTCTTTCCTCCAAACAGAATAGTTTCACCGTTAGAAGTACACTAATTGAGATATTTTAGATATCTAATTTTACTTATTTAGAAATATTTAACATCAGTTGCTATTTTAGTTATCTAATTTACTTCTTTATAATTTTTCAAACTATGCCCGTTTTGACCCAAGCCCGTTGAGATCCGCGCCCGTTTTTACCCGAGCCTGTTTGAACCCGAACCCGAGCCAGTTGAGACCGAACCCATTTTTACTCATAGCCCGTACCCGCCCGACCCTAGGGGTGTTCATCGGTGCGATCTACGGTTTACGGTTTGAATTCGGTTCGGTTTCCTCGGTTTTGAAATTTTTGGGAACCAAACCGTAAACTGAACCGTACACCAAATTCAGTGTATTTAACCGAACCGAAAACCGAATTAAAAGACAGTTCGGTTTCGGCTTGAAACCGGTTTGAAACCGAAAACCGAATTGTGCAACTTTAACCATTAATAAAAATCAGTACATAGAGTCACATGGATGCAGATGGAGAGAAAGCGACAAACCTTTAAGAAGGTAAGGTGTCGATATAATTCTGGATCCAATGAAAGCAAATTATTTAGATAGTTGTGCCTGAAGGGAGAAGCAAATTAGTATAGATTAAGTCATGTGCAAGCAAATAACAGCATGATGTAAAGAGATAACAAAAATAGCATGTGTTTGAAATAAATCTCCGATCATTTTTTTGTGTGATCTTCTCCGGTCATATAACCGAAAAGCATTTTCGATCATTCACTGAACATCTCTAAGCACTTCTAGTTCTGTATTATTCATTCGAAAATTACATGTGAGACCGATCTGTACGGAGACACATATCCGGTCGAGTGTGGAGGAAGAAGAGGGACTTACTCATATCCGGTTGAGTGTGGTGAGACCCATTTGTTTTTGTTGTTATGGAATCAGATTAGATGGAATTAAGGGGTTCGATAATCAAGTAATCATATGTATAGAATAGAAAGGGAGTAGGTCTTAGTATCTTACCAGAGGCAGAGATGCAGTTGAGAGGAAGAGGCGGAGTGGAAAGATCGGTGTATCAATCAATCAGGTTATTGTAAGAAAGTTAGGGTATTGTACTAGTTGGGCACTTGGGCTGGACTTATGGGGCTTGAATGTATAATATACAAAATATAATATAAAAATTATTATTTATTATTACTAAAATAAATTATACATCGTACATATATTTAAAAATAAAATAAAAAAGTATAGTATTTTTGAATTCGGTGTTCGGTATAACCGTTTAACTTTTTTTTGAAACCATTAACCGAACCATAAACCGTTTAATGAATTCGGTTTCGATTAAAACTAAACCTAAAACCGATTTTGAAATCGGTTCGGTCTAAAATATGTTTTTTTCGGTTCGGTTTTTCGGTTTAGACGGTTTCAAACCGTATATTGCTCACCCCTACCTGACCTGCCCGTTTTGCCACCTCACTTATTTTGTTACCGCATATTTCTTTGGATACGATTGTAACACCTCAACGATAATTTGCATCAACTTTATAGATTCTATTTGCACCTTTTTAGTTTGGAGTTGTAACTTTAAAAACAAAATTAGTAAACCAAACAATAATAAGTACCGTACACAGTATACTTCACCAATTATCCACTAAAGTTTACAACTTTATTCCCTGAAGTTATTTTGGGGATGGTTCACAACAATTTTTTAACCATATATGACGGGTTTTGTGTTGACCAATAAAAAATATTTTGCTTATTGCTTATAATCTTGGGGAGGTGATATATACAACAAATATATTACTCCATGCAACAAACTGTACAATTATTAAAGCTCGTTATACAAATATTGTGAAACGTTAAATTGGTGTCTGAATCAAAAAAATTGTTGTATTTATCACCTCCCATAATTTTACTATTTGCTAGAAAATTATTTGCTTTATTGTATTTTAGATTAGATTAGAGGTGGCAAAAGAAGCCCACATAGTTATATTTGAGCGACTTTGGGGTTAACTACTTGACATCTTGGGTTTAGATGGACCTGTTAGGAAAACTGAATGGGTAAAATCCAACTCGCTCTTTCTTCGCCGTTCTTTCATTCCAAAACCCAACACTTCGAATCTGAAATCGGTTTGCTCAGTCGTGTTCTGGCCTCCGTCGTCCATTTGCCGTCTGTTTCTGACTTTCTGTCCTCGGTTCGTATGCTACTTGATCGAATCAATTATTTCACTTTATTTATTTGTAAATCACTGGATTCAAATTGTGGACTTATTTACAATTTATGTTGCTATGAGTTGTAAGTTATGTTAGAGAATAATAATAGGCCACATATACGCGCATCATTATGTCCAATGCAGTCTTCTTGTTAGTTCGCTTCAACTATTTGTAGTCGGTTAAAGAATAGATTATTAAGTTTGATATTTTCTACTTTATAATTTAAAATACTCATCCTCTACTTCTGCTTCCTCCTGAGGGTTGAGATTTGAGAACCGTGGTAATCAAACCTTTATTGTTTTGGTCTTTCAAATTTGCTATTTATATATCGACTTCATTATGTGTCGTCATCGTGTAACTTTGCCACCGATCGGGCCATTATGATTAAAAATCCATTATAACTTTTAGGCCCGCTTAAATAGTTATTTTTCAACAATCCGCCCGTTTGACCCGAGTCTGTTTTTACCCAAGCTTGTTGTGACTCAAACCCATATTGATCTGGCTGCCCACACTGACCCGCCCGCCTGTTTTGCCACCTCTAGTACTAGTGCCCATTGTTCCATTTATTTCAGAATTAGGCTATATTATATCTAGAATTAGGCTATATTATATCCATGGATGATCATTATTTACCACAAATGTGTAGAGGTCCCAAATAGCTTTAATAGTTCGATACCTATTGCTTATATACCATTCTAGGAAATTTTGGCTCTGGAGGCATGAAGGTTAGTGACTGTGATCTTATTGTTTATATGGTACGGAATGTACGAAGCTTTTTTATATAATTCTTTATTTTATAGAAAAAAACATTTAATATACTCACATGCACCTACCGGAGGTCTTCACGGAAGCAGCCTCTCTATCCTAGGATAGGAGTAAGGCTGTCTACATCTTACCTCCCGCATAGCCTGCTTTAATTAGCGGGATTGGGTAATCTTGATGAATGGTTTCCCATTTTCCAAGCATGGCAGGAATATAACAGTAGTACAGGCTAAAGGATAACAAGTTGGGATTTATGCTTATAGATAAGTATCTATTACATTCACCTTTATAACAAACTCAAAGTAATATCTAATAAACATCAAATATTCCCAACTAAGAACAAGATGTCCTCAATAAAAGTTAGAGTTACAAGCATAGTCACAGGGATCGCCAAACTTGCAGCGAATTTCGATCTGGATCGGGCGTACCAGATTGCGGTACTGTTGCGATCCGGATCGATGGGGATCGCGATCTGAATCGTGAAAGTCTTCGTTCCCAATCGGTCTTCAATACCGTTCCGTTTGTTACCGGATCGCGATCCAACAATACCCAAATCGGCGAATTAAATGGCTGAAAAACGTGTTCCAATATTATGTAGAACGTGGGAATTTGAAGGGGCATCAAACAAGGAGTGTCTTTTGCATTTACTTCGATTAATTTTTACGAAAAAAATGAATGAACTGGATGAGAACAATAACCAGACGAAAATGGCGATGAGTTTAGGTGGATGGATGAGAGAGATGACAAATTTACATAATAGGCACCTACAATATATATTATTTTGTCAAATAGTTTCACATGATTTCGAACTAAACTTTTAGCCCTTATAAAGTAATACCTTTAACAAACCAACCCTTAATATTTACGATGTGTGTATATAGGTGTCGTAGATGTAGAAGACTATGGGACATATATGATCTGTAGACAATTCAAATATAATATTTACATTGATATAAATAATAAAGATAAAGATTTCTTATTTAAAAGAATGAGATATATATTTTCATCTTAATGGTTAAATAAATAAAATATCATTTTTCAAAATTACTAGTTGTATTTATGACATGATCACGTAGTTCTTATTTGATTTACTTGTCTAAAAATTTTCTATCTTACGAGTTTTGATTTATGTCATAATATTATACTCATTGGGTACACCGTGCCATGTTATATGGTACATCGTACCGAAGCGATCTGGAATGAGCCTACCCCCTCCGTACCGAATTTTAGAAATTAGCGAACCGCGTTCCCGATCCTCGTTCCCGTACCGGAGCGTACCGCGATCTATGTGACTATGGTTACAAGCACATTGCTTATGATATAACAATGCCTAAAAAGTAAAGCATCGAGCTCTACAATCTTATGTTTAACTTCAATATTTTTTTTAACAAATATCAAATGTTATAAGTGCAATGATCATAAGCTACCATGCCTTTGTAGAAATGCATTCATCCGTTGCGGAAAACTTAATTAAGCGAGCACTTTAAAGTGTACATATACAAGTCACCAAACCAAAAACACGTAATCAACTAACAGGCTTTGCAACTCTGCAAGAGTATACCAAAGGGTTGAAGCCTGATGTTGCTTCCGGCTTCCCATGTCATCTACCAACTTGTAAGAACAAAAGAATTTCAGCTGTGCTGTAGTAATAAATCAGCAGGAGTCCAAAAATATCATTAACAAAACTACAAATTTGTAAGCTCAATTATAAAATATATAAACACTCGAGAAATTAATTTTTTTTATAAATTATTAAGAATGAAAAAGATAATATTTATAAAAATAATAATAATTAAATAAATAAGTTTAATGGTTAAAAAAAACTTAATAAAAAGAAGCCCAATAGTTATGGGAAAAGGACAAACAAAAAAAGTAAAGGAAACATAAAGTGTGAGTATCAAGTCTCGAACTTGCATGTGCAAGTTAAATGGCTGAACGCCAAACCACCGAAACAAATGCCTTCTTTGTTTCGATATTTGTTAATATATTATTTAAATATTTGACTCGGTTGCTTGGTCACCAATTGTTTTGTTGTACGTATCGCTTCCGGACGGAGCTACATTAATAAAGGCCCTCTTTCTATAGATTGATAGATATATTTGTATGGGTTAAGTGCTTGGAAATGTATCCAACTAATGACGAACTTACTTTTGTTGCGTGTAATCTGCTAAGAAGTTCGTCATTAGGCACTTAACCCTATTTTAATTTCACGTGGGTGTTTTCAGCTTTAGTTTGAAACATCTGTCATCCTCACAATAATGTAATATTCATATATCAGTCTAATTTAAATAATTTGTCCCAACTACTATTATCATATTATAAATCTAGATTTTACCAATTCTTATCTAAAAAGTTTACAACTTTATCCATTGCAGTTTTTCATCTATGCTTCTCTAAAGTGCTCTTTGCCTATGTTGGAGATCGTGGAGTGTTATTTTGGAATGCATTACCGCAAGCGTGAGGATCTATGCTACCATATATTTGCAAATCATGTGTAAAGAAGATACATTGCTTTGATCAGAGGATGTTTTCCATTTCAACCCTTTCACACTTGCAACTTCCATCTCGAACGTATAATCTTGAGTCTAGATTCTATGTACCTTTATAGTGTTTTGATACAGATTATGTATTCCTGTCTTCTCCCTATTTTTGCGTATTCTGTATCTAGAGGAGGCAAATGGGCTGGTTAGATAATGGGTCAAAATGGGTACGGATCTGTGGGTAATTTTCTATGTGGGTAGAATCAGCAAGATCTACTGACATTTTTTTGTCCATTTTTCATATTGAATTTGGTAGATTGTTAACGTAATAAAGGGCGTCACAAACAATATTCCTTTTATTTATATGATAATATGATTTCTTTTGAATAAAATGATTTGGGCCATAGTAAGCCTTTGAATACACGTTGGCTGAATTTGACCCATTTGACTTGTTTCTTTTGAGCTATTTCTATTTTCTTCTTTTTTTTTTTCTTTTCTTAACTTTGCCCTACCTATATACAAATAGGTTGAAATTGCCACCTTTATACACAGCTGGTAACGGTTTACAACTTTTCATTTAATCAAATAGTTCGATTTCTCAGGGATACACATCTTTGGTATGTATTACCCAATGAAGTGAAGAGTCAATCTTTACTTAGTCGATATGTTGACCTTTTATCACCCCTTGAGAAAGACCACATTATCAGCATAGATGGAGATGAACTCCGAAAAAGTGCTCTGCTAGCCCGTGCACTTGTCCGTACTACTATATCAAGATGTAAGCCCTTCCATTTGTCAAAACTGGTTTATTCATGTACTTGTATAGTTGTATCAAAAATTGGTATGCTTTTATTCATGTACATATATGTAAGTAGATAATGACTGATAACAAGTAGAACTTACACAATATATGTTAATGACTAGATCAGATACATTCTCATGTAAGTCAAGGTCTCTTGAGTTCAAAAAGAACGCCCATGGGAAACCTGAGGTTAGAATTTTATCTTTTTTTCTTGGTGTTTTTTTTTTTGGGTTCGGTCAATTTAAGGGTCAAGCAATGGATCACATAATCGTACTTGTTTGTAGGTCAACTGGCAACACAGTGATGATTGGAATCCACCACCGTTGCATTTTAATCTCTCACACACGTCATCTCTGATAGCATGTGGAGTGACAATCAACTCTCCAGTTTGTTCTCTTATACTTATCATTTCCCATAGTTGTATTACTGATTATTAGCAACTGATGAACTTACTTTACAAATATAGATTGGTATTGATGTAGAAGAAAAGCAAAGGAAATTGAAAAACAATATTTTAGCATTTGCTAAGCGATACTTCTCTTGTGAAGAAGTGAACGTATTAAGTTCAATTTCTGACCCTGAAGTTCAACGCCACGAGTTCATCAAACTGTGGACACTGAAGGTTTCTTATCAATTTCTTTCTTTTGAATGTCCAATTTTGCAATTGTGAAGTATGTTTGTATTATATGAAACAGAAACATATAGTCTTATAAGTCTTCTACTAATTTATAAATTTACCAGGAAGCTTATGTTAAAGCATTGGGAAGAGGCTTTTCAAGTGCTCCTTTCAAAACCTTTACTATTAGGTTCCGATCTACAAATAAAAGTCCAGAGGTATTTGTAAATCTTTGATCCACCATTTTCCATTTGTTTCACTGTGGGGACCACTAAGATTTTTTTATGTTATTGGTTGCATTCTTCCACCCTTTTTGAATACCAAATTTAATGAAATTAAGCACCAACTCTTTACTTTTTTGCGATACATGTATTTTCCAGTTTATTGCAGTAAAATGTTGATCGAACGTAACTTCTGAATATTTACCGTTGAGTATATCTGTGGGCAGGATTCTGAGTCAGTCATTGTGCCTTTAGAGAACCCAACCAGCCTTACAACAAATTGGCAATTCGCACAGTTTGAACTTGATGGGTCTCACTATGCAGCCGTATGCAGGGAGAACAATGGGCTTCCTGGAGGTACTAATAATATCTTCCTTTGCTTTTCTATAAGATATGATCACAGAACTATATCATTACTATAATAATATAGAATTTTAATATCTCGTAAAGGAGGCTTTATGTCTTTAAATGCATTTCAGATGCCTTATAACCCATTCCTACCCATTTTATGTTTCTTTATTTAGTAAAAATGAACTTTATGATACATAAATCAATTAAGCTCATTTGTATGTAGATGGGTTGAAATTGCCCCTTCTACTTACTCGAGAAAAAATCTAACTCTTACGTTGTAATATGAAAGCTAGCTTGCAGTTCTTGTAAATGGTAAAACCTTTCTTCTGTGATGTGTCTCACAAAAACTGTACCATATTCCTTCAGAGAAAGCTTTTAGTTTAAAGTTATCATTATAGCCTATTTGGTAATAATTATCTTTGTTTCGTGTGCATTGAAGGTAATCTAGATAATTGCAAATGCTCAAACAATTCATGTTATGTGCAATGTCAATAATGGCGATTCCCATTGGCCAAAAGAAATATCCTTAATTCCTTCTGTTTTCTATGACAGTTCTATACTTCTGATGAGAATAGCTACTTTATCACATTTGGAAATCGTAACTCTTTCTATTGATAGGCTATCATTGCAATTGCCGCTTGTTCAAGTTTATATTGCCTATTTGCCTTTTTACTGATTTTGGTGCTCCAACTTATTGATATTCAATTGTGACTGATTAAATTTAAGTCCTAGTTAACATTTCATGTAAAGAAGGTTGAATCTATCTTGTGAGTGTAACATTAAGCTTGGATTTCATGCACAGGGGATCCAATGAAAGTGATTGTGCGGAAGACAATTCCTCTTGTTGAAGACCACCTCATTTCGGAAGTCAATTCAGTGATACCAGTTGCTGGGTTGACTTGATACTTCAGTGTAACTGGTCAAAGCATTTATTTAATCTTGTAATGCAATGTATGATTGATCACAAATTCTTTAACTTAATCTGGAGCATGCTTGTATTTGTGAAGTGTCTCGATGTTGTTACAAGATGAAATTTCATATTGAGATTGATTATATTGATAATGTTTGTCATCTGTATCAAAGTCCAATGTCCTATTATATAAGACGTTGAAATTGTGCTTATGAACCAATGGGGTGATCTTTAAGTCTAATGAAGATGTACAACGTTGTACCTAGGGGATAATTAAACACTAGCACGTTGCCCGTGCAATGCGGCGGTGATACTTAATTTATCTATTTTCACTACATGTGATAGTATGTTTGTCAAATTAACACGACATCTTTGAATAGTAATATAATATTTTCTAATCTCTACTATTATATAATGAGCGTAGCACTGTTAATTAATTCTGGAACTCTTAAAATTCATAGTTACTATTTTTGGAAATACACCAAGACCGCTTTCCACTTCTGCTCTCCCCGCTCCTCCCTCACCCCAACTGCCCCATAACTCTTTCTCCCCAACCGCTCCTTCCCACAATTGTCATGTTCAAATCCTCGTGCCTTAACATCCATGATAGGAACGTTTGACTCCATTTGATGTAATTCTGGCTTTTTTTTTTTTATTTTTTCCTATGTAACAAAGAATTTGCTTTACTCCGATACAAATCACTTATGAGTTAGCATGATAAGATTTAAATCGATCACATCGTTTGAAGGAATAGGATTGAGTGACAATTCACCTTCTTGCGACTCTCCGACATTTTTTTCTGCACAAACTTTTATTAATGATCAAAAGAAAAATAGATACAACTAATTGGACATACCGAATAGAGTGATAGACATAATTGCCTACCCAAAACATGCTTCTGGTAGGTTTTTAATACCATACGTCAATGAATGTCTACACATGTAATTCACTAGTTTTTTATACAAATTTAAATGCAGACTAAACTGAATATATCCATCAAAACCAAACTGATCCAGTTAATCCACCCCAATAATATCATGCAAAGAATAAGCCATAAACCCCAAATGCAGGCCCAAGTAGCCCATTTCACATGATTTCTGCTCCGTTTAATCTTGAATCCATGGTATATCATTTATCCTTGCAGCCCATTTGCCATATTATTGTGAATTTGTGACTCACTTTCAAAGTCCAATAGTAATCATCAGCTAAATCTATCATGCCAAAAGTGAAGGTCATAATCAAAGCAAACCATAAACAATCTCCATTATAATTGATCAAAAGATCAGCTTGCATGTTCTTGCAATAAGAATTTGAACTTCCAATAACACGTTGACTATCAAGAGTCAACCACCAGTAATTGCATTCATCATTAAGGCCAATTTGATCCGGCGTTGCATCAACTTCTCCTTTCAAGCAAAAACAGACCAAAGAATTCTTTAAATCAGTTTTTAACTCAATATCATCATATTTTGTGTCATACTGAAAACAAGTCCACCTGTGATCAGCATTTATAATTTCTGCACACTCAGCATGACTAACACGGCTTTTATGAAGAACCAAATAATCAGGTTGAGCAGAGCTTTTCCCTGCCTTGATCCACTTATCGATAAATAAATCCAGCCCATAATTAGATTAAGCTTGACCCAGTTGCTATCAAGAAATGAGAGTTTTAGAGTACAAACGAGTACATTGCTGATTGTTATAAAGGACTACTAAATTCAGCAGGTTCAGCCAAAAATGAAAAGTCAACATGTTAAGAAGCTCCAGTCTAGCGGTCAGGACATTCAAAACTGTACCTAAAATATGAAATTCTTTACCTAAAATGGCTGTGTGATTGGCAAGAATCCCCACTTTCATGCTATTCATGATAAAATAAATAAATAATTACATAAATCTCTACATTTTGGGCCAGGCGTTCCAGGCATAAGGTTTGGCTCGTCAAGGCCTTTCTGTGTGCTAGTCCTTGTAACTCCTCCCAGAACAAAAGTTAAAATGCTTTTCCAACATTTTTGTCACGCTCCATCAACAAAAATGTCTCAGCCAGTTGTTCAATCCGTTTTGCATCACCTTCATACAATCTTTCAAGATGTCCGAAATGTTGAACCATCTCTACCATAGAGATTCATTACCTAATCATGTCAATAAGTACGATGTGTGCCATTAAATCTATTTCTGCTTAAAACGAGCAAATTTTTACAAACCAAGAACATATTCAGGTACACATGGAGCGAGTACTAGCTTCCCACATAGTTCATCTAGCAGGAGGTGAATTTCCTCAGAAGATTCATGATACTTATCAGAAGCAGAAAACTGATGAATCTTGCCCTTTATTTCAATCCAACTTGATCCCGGGCTCTTTTTTTCTACTTGAAGATCCTTCATAGTTGCCCTTATTCTAGCTACCTCACTCCATCTATTAGCTTCAGCAAACATGTTAACTAAAAGTGTGTAATATCCACTGTTATCCGGTTCCAAAATCAACTTATCAACAGCAATCTGAGCAATTTCCAAATTCTTTTGAAGTTTACATCCACCTAACAAAGCACCCCAAATCACAGCATTTGGTTCCATTCCCATTTCTTTTATCACTTCCAGTGCATCTTCAAGTAAACCAGCCTTGCATAATAAATCAACCATACACCCGTAATGCTCAATTTCGGGAGGAATAAGAAAATCATTTGTCATACTTACGAAATACTTGCGTCCCTCCTCGACTAATCCTGCATGTGTGCAAGCACTAAGGATGCTGATAAAAGTAACCCCATTTGGTTTTATATTCTCGTTCACCATATGATTAAACTCTTTCAGTGCTTCTTTCGCGTATCCGTGTACTGCTAGTCCTTCAATTACCGAATTCCAACAAAATAGGTTCTTTTTGGGTAATTTATAAAACACCAAGAGAGATTGATCTAAGCAGCCACATTTCGCATACATATCAATCAGTGCAGACCCAACATAAACATCAACATAGAAATGATGTTTTTTGATATAAAGATGTATCTTCTTACCTAAATCAAGTGCCCCGATATGGGCACACGCTGAGATAACAGTAGCCAGGGTAAACTCATCAGGGCTAATCCCTTGTGTTGTCATATCATTGAATGTTACTAATGCTTCATCGTATGCTTTGTTTTGCGAGTAGCAATGGATCATAGTTGTCCATGAAATTAAGTCTTTTTTGGGTAATGTATTGAACAAAAACTCTGCAGACTCGACATCCTTTATCCTAGCATATCCGTCAATCAAAGAGTTGCATGAAGCTATATTTTTTTCTGGCATTTCATTAAAAAGTTGTGTAGCAGAGACCAGATCTCCTGATCGTGCAAGAACCGAAATTATTGAAGTCCAGGCAAAAGCATCCCTCTCCACCATTTCATCAAACACCTGTCTCGATTCAAAGATCTTCCCCAGACTTGAATAGAAATCAATCAACGCCGTCTGAACATACACATGAGATTTAAACCCAAACTTCCATATATGCCCGTCAATAGCCTCTCCAACTCTTGATTGTGCAACTAAAGCACAAGCTTTGATTACCGATGAAAATGTATAGCTAGTGGGACTAATTCGATCACTCGACATTTTTACATAAAACCAAAGAGCTTGAATTGGGGATGAGCAGCAAACACAAGCTCGGATAACAGCATTATACACAAATATATTCGGATCATCCATCTGAGAAAAGGCTTGGATTGCATAATCCGTTTGATGAAAGCGCGAACAAGCAGTAACAAACTGGTTTATCATGAAACAATCTTGATTGAAGCTGTTCTTGACCATCCACGCGTAAATACATTCTAGTTGTGTCAAGTTTAAGCAAGAATTCAAGCGTTTGATTACGTTCTCAATGTTGATAACATCTCCGTATCTCGGCAAAAAAACTGCGAAAATGAAATAATTCATCTTATATTACAAAGAGCTTAAATCACCAGAAGTTAATCTGAAAAATACAGTCTTTCTTATGCTCAGTATAAAATTGCAATCATTTATCATTTTTCTTCAAACATAAAAGTGAAATGGACTAAATTAGAACATGTAAGAATAGCAGAGTTGGTACAGACATAACAACAAACATCTGGAGTGCACTTCAAATAAAATTTCAATATTTCAACTGTTAAGGAACGCATTCACTAAAACGATCGTTAACATTTAAATGTACAGATTTTAAAGTCAAAATAAGCAAAATTAAGAATGTTAAAACCTTGTGATTCTGCAAGATGGTTGGTACTGTGTGATAAGGGTGATAACTGAAAATCCAAGCTCGTTGTTGCTGACGTAATGTAGCTAGTAGAAAAAAGGTACTGAAAACAGAAATGAGTATGCCGGTGAGGTATAAAACGGGGATTAAAAGATTTTATAATCAAACCGCCAAAGTTCATCGCCCAAGTATTTGGGGTTTTTATTACATGGTGTTGCATTAATGTTTTTTCACAAGCTCATTTTGACTTTTTAGTTTCAACAATCTATCAATTTTGGCTTTTTTCTAACAAGGCTATCATTTGACTTTTTTTTTTTTCCATGGTCCAAAGAATATTGGAGTCCAAAACATTGAAAGGAAGGGTGATTTTGATGACCCATTTTCAACCGCTTTTATCACGTTAACGTCACGTCAACTTTATATCTGTAACACCCGTCAAATTAGGACTAGTAATTAGTACCTAATTATATGTTGATACATGTAATTAGTTCTGTGTTAGGCTAATTAATGTATCGAATTATATATATAGTTGTGTAACAACTACAAGGGTGATCTTTTGAGATACACAATCATGTTTATAACCATCGCGTGTCGTGGACACCCTCAGGTTACAAGTCTTTGGACTTCATACTCGGCTAATCAACTCAAGTTTATTAAGTTAAACTCACAAGACTCAGGTGAGTTTCATAGCCCCTCTTTTACTGTTTTACTCAGGGGTGTGATATACTGCTCAACTTTTAACATGTGAACGCAAGTACCAACTTTTCATATACTACATGAGTTTTTCGAAACTAATCATTTAAAGTCCTCCGTCAGCATAGTTGTTAATACGTTGTAGCGTGAATATTAGTATATGGTACCATATAGGATTGACCCTCCTCGTCCGGGTTAGCAAGCACTAACCGGGTAAACGGACGTACTAATATTTGGGAAGACGAATGTTGATTAGGCATTCGTGGAGGCACCTCGCCCGGAATTCTCTATAGGGGACCCGGCCCTCGAGTTAAGCTCAACTATGTGCTCATGGCTGTATACACGATGATTATCATTTAATTGCTGGATGCAATTCATTATTTAATTGCTGGATGCAATTCATTATTTAATTGCTGGATGCAATTCATTATTTAAATCTTGCGGTTCATACGATATTACTTGATTTCAAACCTGTGAGCTCACCAGCTTTATAGCTGACCTTTTAGCATATATCGCAGGTACCCAGCAGTAGGATGTTTCTGCTTCAGGATTTAGCTCGAGTCAGCATACAGACGATTGAGATTTTCTTGCATTAGTATATTTTGTATAAGTACTTATGTACTGAAATCTCATTTTATTTAACTCGAGCTATGTAAAGCTTTAAATGTTGTAAACATTTCAGTTATCAATATATTTTGTTAAAACGACGCATATAGAGTCGTTTGCTATTTATCTTTGTGCTTTGTTATTGATTAGTAACACCCAAATCAAGCTTCCGCAAATCATTAAATTTGGGGGTGTTACAGATTGGTATCAGAGCCTAAGGTTATAGTGAACTAGGTTGCATTTAGTGAGCCTAGACTATGACCATTAGGCAGTATTCCTTATTAGGTATAACTGGTTCAGCGATTACATCATACGAGTTTAATTTAACATAGCCTGATCAACTATGTACAATTAAGCAAAGATGATGTAAGACCTGAAAGTAGTTATGGCTGAACAGGGTACAATAGAAGACTCTGACCTCGAGAGAACCGAGACTTAAACATGTTTATGCTAGACACTCAATAGGCTATATTATATAGGAGCTATATGAATATAGGCCTCAATCTTACTAACGCTTTGTCTCAGAAATGGCAAACATTCCATCGAATTCATCTCGCTCTCAATCCGGGTCGCAGAACCCAAGGGTAGCTAGGAGGAACAACAGGTTGCCTCGAGCTGGCCCGTACCCCACTCACTCCACCTTGTCGGCCTTAACCGCTAGGGTGAACCAACACGAGCAACGACTTCGCACCATGGATGTCGTGTTGCAAGAAACAAATGAAAACTGGAGACTTACATCCCTTGAACGCATCGAACAAGTCTCCGACGACCTTGAAACCACAAACAACAACATGGATATCCTACCCAACCAAGTAATAACGATAAGCGTGGAAAATGCCCTCCTGCGTCAAAGGATGGAAGAATGTGAACAACGTTCACATGAAGCAGAAGAGTATGCCCGTGGACTAACACAACGACTAGCGCTAGCAGAAGATAACGCCCGACAAGCTAGCAGACTTGCTAACACTGTTGACCGTCTTGTCACGATGATGGAACAGATTAATCCACGTTAAGACTAGTGTAGTCTTTGTCTTGTAATCTATCTTGTAATTTACTAACTATCTAAACGCTACTCTATAATTCGGTCTGATGTAATAATTCCCGACACCTTTTGTAATACATCCGTAGGATGTAACCTTTGAACTCGTATTATCTATCAAATGTTCCTTGTTGTTTCTACTTATACCAATTGCCATAATTCTTGTTCGTATTGATGTTATGTATTACCGCCTTTATACATGTACATCCGAGATATACACAATTTTTCTTACAAAATCTCATGTATCTTCATTTCTTTTATTGAAGAATCATGCCGCCAAAGTCAAGACCATACACCGATGCTCAGCTTACATCGCTGATAACCCAGGCTGTTACTGAAGCCTTGGCTCGGAATACCCCACCAAACTCCACAAGAAACAGCGATGCCGCTGAAACCCCTGCCGTCAAACCTTGTTCTTACAAGGACTTTCAAGGCTGCAAACCCTCGAGTTTCAAGGGTTCTGAAGGAGCCATCGGACTGATCAGATGGTTCGAGAAAATGGAAACTGTTTTCCGTGTCAGTAAATGCGCGGAGAACGACAAAGTAAACTTCGCCACCTGCTCTCTTGAAGATGATGCCCACTCTTGGTGGAATTCATATACCCAATCAGTGGGTGCTGACATTGCCTACCAACTAACTTGGGAGGACTTGAAAGCAAAACTCACTGCCAAATACTGCTCAATCGCCAAACTCCAAAAGCTAGACGAGGAGTTCTAGAACTTAAAGGTTCAGGGTGGTGATATCGATGGTTATACCACCAGATTCCAACAACTTGCCGCCCTTCGCCCAGCTATGGTAAGCACAGAACCTGATAAAATCAGGAAGTACATCCTTGGTCTTCCTGAGCCTGTTCGGGGGCATGTTGCCTCTTCCAACCAAACCACCATTGACGGTGCAATCCTATTGGCCCAAGACCTGATGTCCATGAGCCAAGATTCTGAACCACCCACTTCATCCTCCCAAAACAACAAACGAAAGTGGTCTGACTACCACAATAACCACTCCAGCCAACAAAACAAGAAACCCGACACCATCAAAGCCTACAACACCACCACCGACATCACATGGGGCTACACTGGGAACAAACCCTATTGTTCCAAGTGCAGTCGCCACCATGAAGGCTCCTGTGGTCCCTTTTGCAACAATTGCAAGAGGCACGGCCACCTCACCAAGGACTGCAATTCTCCTGCCAACAACAATTCCAACAACAACACCAGAACACCCAAAGTCTGCTTTGAGTGTGGGAAACCCGGGCACTTCAGGGACACGTGCCCCAAGCTAAAGAATAACAACCGCAACAGCAACAACAACAACAACACCCGAAGCAGAGCTTTCGTCATCAAATCTGGGGATGCCCGCCAAGACCCGAATGTGGTCTCGGGTATGTTCCTCCTCAACAACTTACATGCTTCTGTTCTATTTGATACTGGTGCTGATAGAAGCTTTATCTCTGATGACTTTTGCCCACTACTTGACATCAATCCTGTTGCCTTAGATGTTAAGTACACTGTAGAGCTAGCAAATGGAGAACTTATAGAAACCGATAGTGTGATACCTAATTGCACTTTAAACCTAGCTGATGAAACCTTTTCAATCGATCTTGTACCCGTTGAAATCGGAAGTTTCGATGTCATCATTGGAATGGACTGGTTGTCCAAACACCGAGCCGAAATCATTTGTTACGATAAGATCGTCCGCATTCCACTCGCTGCCGGTGGAACCTTGATCATACAGGGGGAGACCGGTGGGACGAGACTCAATATCATCTCTTGCTTAAAAACCCGAAAATTTCTGAGAAAGGGTTACCCTGCAATACTCGCACACATCACAGAGAAGAAGTCGGAGGAGAAGCGACTTGAGGATGTGCCAATTGTTAGAGACTTTCCCGAAGTCTTTCCGGAAGAACTACCTGGTTTACCTCCACCTAGACAGGTTGAGTTCTCAATTGACCTCGTGCCGGGTGCCGCACCGGTGGCTCGCGCACCATACCGTTTAGCCCCATCCGAACTTCAGGAGTTGTCCTCTCAGTTACAGGAACTTCTGGATCGAGGATTCATTAGACCGAGTTCTTCACCTTGGGGAGCTCCGGTCTTATTTGTCAAAAAGAAGGACGGTTCATTCCGAATGTGCATCGACTACCGAGAGTTGAACAAATTGACCGTCAAAAACCGATACCCACTTCCTCGCATTGATGATCTATTCGACCAACTTCAGGGTTCAAGTTTCTACTCAAAAGTCGACCTGCGATCAGGCTATCATCAGTTACGAGTTCGCGACGCCGATATTCCAAAAACTGCTTTCAGAACTCGTTACGGGCACTACGAATTCCAAGTGATGCCCTTTGGTCTAACCAACGCACCGGCTGTATTCATGGACCTTATGAATCGGGTGTGCAAACCTTACCTCGATAAGTTTGTCATTGTCTTTATCGATGACATACTCATTTACTCGCGCAACAAGCAAGAACATGCGCAACACCTCAAAACCATCCTTGAACTACTCAGACATGAGGAGCTTTATGCCAAATTCTCTAAGTGTGAGTTCTGGATACAAACTGTTCAATTCCTTGGTCACGTGATCGACAGTCAGGGAATTCACGTTGACCCAACGAAAATCGAGGCTATCAAAGACTGGCAAGCACCCACCTCTGCAACTGAAGTACGACAATTCTTGGGTCTTGCTGGGTACTATCGGCGATTTATCGAAAATTTCTCCAAAATAGCTCAACCACTTACGGTACTGACTCAGAAAGACAAAAGGTTCGATTAGACCGATAAACAAGAGTCAGCGTTCCAACTTTTGAAACAAAAGCTCTGCAGTGCTCCAATTCTATCCTTACCCGAAGGCACCGATGACTTCGTGGTATACTGCGATGCTTCTCACTAAGGTCTCGGTTGCGTGCTGATGCAACGAGACAAAGTCATTGCCTATGCTTCACGACAGCTGAAAATTCACGAAAAGAACTACACCACTCATGATCTCGAACTTGGAGCTGTCGTTTTTGCTCTCAAAATCTGGAGACATTATCTCTACGGCACTAAGTGCACAATCTTTACCGACCACAAAAGTCTCCAACATATATTCGATCAGAAGGATCTCAATATGAGGCAACGTCGATGGGTCGAGTTGCTTACCGATTATGATTGCGAGATCAAGTACCATCCAGGGAAGGCTAATGTCGTAGCCGATGCCCTCAGCCGAAAGGAACGACCAAAACCACTTCGAGTCCGAGCCCTCAGTATGACCATTCACAACGATCTTGCCCTTCAGATTCATACCGCTCAGATCGAAGCCCTGAAACCTGAAAACCTCAAAAACGAAGCCTTACGGGGTATTGATAAACAATTCGAAATCAAATCTAACGGAATTAGGTATTTCTCAAACCGAATCTGGTTGCCTAATTTCGGGAACTTACGAGACTTGGTGATGGATGAAGCTCACAAGTCCAAATATTCTATCCATCCGGGATCCGATAAGATGTACCACGGCATCAAGGAATTTTATTGGTGGCCGAACATGAAAGCCGAAATCGCCACTTATGTCAGCAAGTGTCTTACTTGCTCGAAAGTCAAAACCGAACATCAGAAACCACCTGGTTTACTCCAACAACCTGAAATCCCTGAATGGAAATGGGAACAAATTGCCATGGACTTCATAACCAAACTACCCAAGTCGTCGAGCGGTTGCGATACCATTTGGGTGATCGTCGATCGCCTCACCAAATCTACTCACTTCCTAGCAATCAAGGAAAACGATAAAATGGAACGCCTTGCACAAATCTACATCAAGGAAATCGTTTCTCATCACGGTGTTCCAATCTCGATCATCTCCGACAGAGATGCCCGTTTCACCTCTCACTTTTGGCAGTCACTTCAAAAAGCAATGGGTACCCGTCTCGATATGAGTACCGCGTACCATCCTCAAACCGATGGCCAAAGTGAACGAACCATCCAAACCTTGGAAGATATGCTACACGCCTGCGTAGTTGATTTCGGTACAAACTGGGAAAGACATCTACCGTTGTGCGAATTTTCGTACAATAACAGTTATCACGCCAGCATTAAGGCTGCACCTTTTGAGGCACTGTACGGTCGTAACTGCCGATCACCGATCTGTTGGACTGAAGTGGGTGATAGTCAACTCACTGGTCCTGAACTCATTCACGCCACCACTGAGAAAATTGTGGAAATCCAAAACCGACTCAAAGCCGCACGTGATCGTCAGAAAAGTTATGCTGACGTGAGACGCAAACCACTCGAGTTCCAAGTTGGGGATCGAGTACTCTTAAAAGTATCGCCTTGGAAAGGCGTCATCCGTTTTGGCAAACGCGGGAAGTTGAATCCCCGGTATATCGGGCCTTTTGAGATCCTCGAACGGATTGGCCCCGTAGCTTATCGATTGCAGCTGCCATCCGAACTCAGCAGCGTGCACCCTACTTTTCATATTTCGAATTTGAAGAAGTGTCTGTCTGATGAGACACTTATTATTCCACTAGATGAAATTCATGTTGACGATAAACTTCACTTCGTTGAGGAACCCGTTGAAATTATGGACCGTGAGGTCAAACAACTGAAACAAAGTCGTATTCCCATCGTCAAGGTCAGATGGAATTCGCGGCGTGGTCCGGAATTCACCTGGGAACGGGAAGACCAAATGCGACTCAAATATCCTCAACTTTTCACTGATTCTACATCAAACACGACTTCGAACTAAATTTCAGGACGAAATTCTTCTAACAGGGGGAGAATGTAACACCCGCCAAATTAGGACTAGTAATTAGTGCCTAATTATATGTTGATACATGTAATTAGTTCTGTGTTAGGCTAATTAATGTATCGAATTATATATATAGTTGTGTAACAACTACAAGGGTGATCTTTTGAGATACCCAATCATGTTTATAACCATCGCGTGTCGTGGACACCCTCAGGTTACAAGTCTTTGGACTTCATACTCGGCTAATCAACTCAAGTTTATTAAGTTAAACTCACAAGACTCAGGTGAGTTTCATAGCCCCTCTTTTACTGTTTTACTCAGGGGTGTGATATACTGCTCAACTTTTAACATGTGAACGCAAGTACCAACTTTTCATATACTACATGAGTTTTTCGAAACTAATCATTTAAAGTCCTCCGTCAGCATAGTTGTTAATACGTTGTAGCGTGAATATTAGTATATGGTACCATATAGGATTGACCCTCCTCGTCCGGGTTAGCAAGCACTAACCGGGTAAACGGACGTACTAATATTTGGGAAGACGAATGTTGATTAGGCATTCGTGGAGGCACCTCGCCCGGAATTCTCTATAGGGGACCCGGCCCTCGAGTTAAGCTCAACTATGTGCTCATGGCTGTATACACGATGATTATCATTTAATTGCTGGATGCAATTCATTATTTAATTGCTGGATGCAATTCATTATTTAATTGCTGGATGCAATTCATTATTTAAATCTTGCGGTTCATACGATATTACTTGATTTCAAACCTGTGAGCTCACCAGCTTTATAGCTGACCTTTTAGCATATATCGCAGGTACCCAGCAGTAGGATGTTTCTGCTTCAGGATTTAGCTCGAGTCAGCATACAGACGATTGAGATTTTCTTGCATTAGTATATTTTGTATAAGTACTTATGTACTGAAATCTCATTTTATTTAACTCGAGCTATGTAAAGCTTTAAATGTTGTAAACATTTCAGTTATCAATATATTTTGTTAAAACGACGCATATAGAGTCGTTTGCTATTTATCTTTGTGCTTTGTTATTGATTAGTAACACCCAAATCAAGCTTCCGCAAATCATTAAATTTGGGGGTGTTACGGGGTGTTACAATATCAAAACTGTACACCATGTTATAATACTTGTATGTTAGACGTTAAAAGGAAAGGAAAAAAAAACGTATCTACTTTCCCTTTACAACCCCAAAGGCCGAACAAGATTAGCCCACTATTTGATCAAAGGGAAGGCCGATCGGTGTTAAGCCAACATGAGGCTCATAATGGGTGGTCTAAGTTTTATGCTTGGCAAGAGTTGAAGTTAAAATATATAAAAACGATAGATGAACTTAATTACATAGACTTGAATATTGACGAAATGACAAGGGGAAATTTTTTTTAAAATTAAAATAATTAATTAATTAATAGGTAAATTTTACTTTGTATTACCTCAAGTTGTTTTTCGAATGTTATTTCAGCAATTTATTCTTTTGTAACATATGTTTTTGAAAAGCTTGGTAAAATATATATTTTTATGTGCATGGCCTGGGTAAGGTAAGGTAACCATCAACTGCATTGGCTTTGTGGTTTGTATATTAGGGTTCTGAAATGATTATAATAACAATAATCAGATCGTTTGTTTGTTTGTTCTAATTTGTTATCATCTTTGAAAATGCCTTCATGGAGAAATAAATTAAAAGGAAAGCTACCCCTTTTCTTTTCTAATCATTCTTCATCATCCTTATCTTCTTCTCCTTCCTCTACGTCTTCTGATCATGATCAGGTAATCTATGTCGATCCATGTGTGCATTGATTTGATTTTTGTTTCGGTTTAGAAAAACTAGTTTTTATTATCTGTCCTATCCTTTTTTTTTCGTTTACCAAATGGTCGAATGGGTTTAGTATATTCATGCAATTTAGCAAATTTTGGTGTTTTTTAGACACTTAGGTTAGTTGTCTCTCTACATCTGAGTTTGAAGTTTGATTGTGACAAGTTGAAATGGCTATATAGAATGATCAAATTTAGAAAATCAGCTGTAACAAAACACGTTGTAGCTTTGTACGTAGGAGATATTGTTTAAACGTGCTTTTACTATTTGAAATTGTGATAACGAAAGTTTGAAAATTTTTGGCAAATTATGATTCATTGATGATTCTACATGTAATATGACTCCTAAAAAATGAACCAAATGTTCCAAATCAGTTTTGGTAAAACTACTCCTTACTGATTATCCAAAATTGGTTCACACTCAGTTTAAAAGATTCAATTCGACTGTACCAAACAGTAGAAGCTATTGATAATCATTAGATAATAACATATGAACGTATTACTTATATGTAATAGTTTCATTTATATGTAGATTAGATTGCCTTATAAGGATGCCAGTTATTTGTCATCGATACTTTCTTTCTTTTTTCCTGCGAATGAACCAACAATGTCACCTCCAACAAGCAGCCTAAAGAGTATAAATTCCAAGAATTCAGAATCTTTGAATACTAAAGACGAGAATAAAGACCAGGGGTTAGGAAAGAGTACCAGTAGTTCTGAAGTTTTTGAAGATGCCATTGATCTCCAGACACCAAGAAAACAACTCCCAAACATCAATCTTGATTCTGTTTTCATTTCTTCAGAACTATACTTATTTTTTGATCTTGCCTTCCAAATATAGTTAAAGGTTGCCAATGGGTTTTGCTTTACAGGTAAAATTCCTTAAACGTATATCCTAAAAGATCATATGATAAAAGCATCTTTTACTCATTAAAAACTGGTATTTTGATGTGTATACATTTGCCTTTTTTAACCTTTTGTTTGAAATGAAGGGCAGTACCTTAAAACACGGCATATCACTTCGTACACTTATTCGGAGCACTTGTGATCTTTCTGGTCCTTGTTTGCTGGTAAGATGTGACCGGTTACTTGAAATAATCTTGATAGTGTAATTTTGATGCCTGACATGTAGTGTGTTATTTATGTAGATTACTGGAGATACTAAAGGTACTGTGTTTGGGGGGCTGCTAAATTGCCCGCTAACGCCTACTCCCACAAGGAAATATCAAGTTAGTTTGCTAAATCTGTAAAGAGATTTAAAGATGATGTTGATTATACTTCTTCTTTGGTTAATTAATGCATTCTAATCGTAAGTACATTTTCTATTATCATGGTAGGGGACATATCAAACCTTTGTTTTCACGACGTTGTATGGCCCACCAACCTTGTTTAGACCAACCGGTAAGCATATTGATGAAAAGTGTGGCAATTTCAATATGTGGGTTAAATTCGCCCAAAGTGTTTTTTAATGTACATAGCCACATAAATTGCAAAGTACAGATATTCAGCCAAAATGATGCACTTGTGTTGACTTGTAACCCAAACTGACTAGCATGCCATTTTTTGCCACCTATATGAGGACCATATAAGAACGAAAACTCATGGTAATTGTCTTTTTTCAATTGGCTGACGCCAATCTATTTGAAGGTGCAAATCGGTACTTTTACATGTGCTTAAACGACATGCTAGCATTTGGAGGAGGAGGAAGTTTTGCCTTACGTGTGGATGGAGATTTGTAAGCTAATTTTCCTACACCACATACTATGAAGATAATATTATATGCTTTATTATCCTGATTACTTCCTTCTTGTACAAAGGCTAAATGGGACTTCAGGAACTTGTGACACATTTGGAAATCGCTGTCTAACTCATGACGAGGAGTTTGAGGTAAAGAACGTTGAGGTAATACTCCAATCATAGAGCTCATAATAATTGAGAAAGGGCCAGACCAGACTGCGACCCAACTGGAAAATTGGTTAATTCCGCTTTGGAAATTTTTTTGTCTCAAACTGAACACGAACTTATGTGCTTTTAATTTGAGAATTGTTATAAAACAACATCAATATAATTAGAACAAGAGAAAGAAAGGTAATTTGAATTTCAGAACAGTAGGAGATCCAAATTCTGTAAATACCCCAAACCAGATATAGCCAATACCACCTCAATCGGTTCCAGTGGAGTTATATGGTTTATCACTCTGGACCAATTGTTTCATGACCACTCATCATATTTTGCATTTGGCACATTTTAATGATTTTTGTGTTTTCTTCTCATTGTAGCTGTGGGGCTTCACTCATTCGTCTCGGTATCGTTCGTAGCCCATTCCAATTAAGATTCATCAATTGCTTGTGCTATATTTAGGAGAACTAAAGGCATGATGAAATACAAATTTATCGTATAAAAATGCTATTATTGTTTCTGGTTCAGGATACAAGTTGCTAATGTAGAATACAGTAGAAGATAGATAACCTGTATAATCAAATATCCCTCGTTTTCTAATTCTGTTACAACTCTCATATGCTGTTTGTGTCTTTATATAATTCGAGATTCAGCTAAACTCCATTTAGCTAAGTGAAACAAAAAAAGACCACCCTCTCGACCTCTAGCACCGAGCGTTGAGGTTCCTTCCAAGACTCCACTACTTCGGAGTTTGGACAGCCCAAAGAGTAAAAGATCTCCATTCATTCTCAGTGAGCCAAGTGCTAAGTATTTTGCATCCAGACAGAATTTTGCAGAGTTAGAATAGAGTTAATTCTAAATTCTAACTGCAACTGCAAATCAACAATTGATATTCAGATCAATGGCCTTAACGGCTTAACTCATCTACTTATCTTTGATGGCTCAAAGGGTTTGAAAGTCGTCGTAGTGTTTTTAGTTCATTAAACCTTTTATATTATACTAACTATTATAAACTAAACTAAACTATTGTTCTTCTGTAATCATATCTTACATACAATATACAATATACAATATCTGTATAAAGTAGATCTTTTTAAATTTAAGAGTTTCCAGTTAATGCTTAAACCAATGTCTTCTGACTCATACCAAATTATCCATTTTGATTCGTTACCTTGCCTGAAATATACTCTCTACATCCCAGATAGATGAGTATGGAAGCATCTATGGAGAGAAAGAAAAAAAATGCCCATAGATGTCGACTCTGACTTGGAATGCAATAGAACATTTGAAAAGGTCAATAAAGTTGGATATACATAATATAACGTTATCACTTTCTCAATCTATATTTCTCTTTGAATTTTTTGTTTTAACATAAAATCAATATTTTCCTATGTATTGCCAAGAGATAATAATCTAACTAATGAAAATATTGTCAAAACGGTGTATGTATTTTTATCATGTTAGATTTCTTAAAAATCTAAAATTACTATTATACCCCTTATAATAACCACACCTTCCAAAAGGGAATTTTTTTCTATCAAAATGCAAGTTAATGAATCAAAAAGATTCTATTAAATATAGAGTATATTATTTGTGCCGTCAATATCAATATTTTACACATTTAATCTTTAACTTTTAAAAATTGTACATAATTAACCCCTGCATTAAAGCTAACAACACAAATGGATCCGTACAGTTTGCTGCACGGTATATTTTCCCTTAAATATAATATCAAAACATTTTTCCAACCCATTTTTGAGCGAGCTGAAAAATAAGTGAAAACCCACTTTCTGCATCACAAAAGCTCGTCGAGCTATCGAGTCAAGCTTGAGCGTCGAGCCAGACTCGAACTCACCTATAGATGCACAGTTGTTTGATATTGAAAAAAAAAATTGTTACCTTCGCTTTGTTTTATCAAAAGAGAAACGTATGAGACTTTTTGATTAATTTAAATCAATCACGTTAATTTGTTGTTGCTTGGCTAGCTTGATAGAAATATTTGTTTATAGTTTATGTCAACGATGTGTAAATTTTTTTGATCAAACCATTATATATACTCGTTCGATTGAACTCATGAAAAGTCTTGATGTTCTTTATAATATAAGTCAATTTAACGACATTCTTTCCATTTCTTGGACACTTATAATCATGCATGTAACAATTACACCATAATTTCACAATTCAAGACAGTGACTAGTGAGAATGAGTTAGACGTTTGAGTTTTCGAACACCCTTTTTGTTAGACCATCTTACATGTGTTGTCATGTCATATGATCTAATCGAACAACACTTTCGACATAGTTTGTGGAATTGTACACCTACATGGACTACCATAATAAATATCAAGGCTTTCTTGTTGGCAATCCATACTATACATGAGATACCGAAGCAATTCATCCTTCATCCTGCGACGTACAACCCAAGATTCCAAAGATAAAGAATTTTTCCGAAAAGGGATAAATGGAAGATGTGCGAAAGGTTGATGATTGGGCGAGATAAGGGATCGAGATAACAAAACCATCTTTGAATAAACATAAACCTCGTGAACTGTCGATTCCTTTTAGCTTCTATATGATTGCACGCGGGTTCAAGGAATTACCAAATGAAGATAGTTTTTTGCTTGTTACAACTTAACTAAGTGATACAAAGCAAGATTTCGATCATAGGAGTAGCTAGCTAGCTACGAGCGCACTTATAACTAAAAGATTTGGTGGCTTAATGTACTTTATGTACACTTTATTCTTCCCACATCTTTTCATCACCCTAAAGTATGGTTTGGGACATAAATTGCTAAACTTTCATGGCTCCACATTTTTGGAAATTACTTACCTGTTTTTCATATATCCCGATTCTTTTAGAATCATGTATACATTAGACACACATACATATGTATGTATTTATCACAAAAAGTTATACATGTGACTATTTATGTTCACTTGATCATATTGTATAAATTTCACAACTAATTAATTGGACATTGCTCAAGTGGTACCGCTACCGCAAACGCTCAGACTCTACATGTGTGACCGACAGGTCAGGGATTTGAATTTGTCCCTCATCATATGTGAGTGATTTGTGTACAGGTGATTTTTCCGGCGTTGATGCTCCTTGCGGATGAGGCGGACGTGTACCATATATGATGAATGATTTGTGGACAGGTGATTTGTCTAACGTTGATACTCCTTGTGGGTGATGCGCACATATGGTACAGGAGCATGAGTACCCTCCAATTTACCCTTTTTACATGCAACACATATATTTTCCAAGAAATATATAAATAACTTTGATGGGTCAAACAAAATTCAAGTAAGTTGCATGGGTTTGACTAATTGGTTTCAAGTAGATGCCAAATGGGACAAACTCACACGTGACATGGTCAATGTGTGGCTTGGAGAAGTTGTAGGAGAACAAATATAACGTACGGACATTATACATATGACCTTATAAAACCAACCTTCATTCCATTCAACAATCTAATTAACGTATACCTTTGTTCCATTAAACTCGTGTGTGTCTTTCTCATCCTTACAACACTCCTTTTTTATCTCTAGAAACAAATTTCTGTTAATTTCTTTGGTTTTGTTTTTATTTTTTGAATCTGAAAGTATTTCTCATGGAGTTTTGGATGGTTTCAGACGTGTATTTGGAGCCAACAGGACGCGGTTTTCAGGAGCTGCAGGTTTTGATTGCGTATCTTGGTCACTCCTATAACTCTTTATATTGACATCTCATTCTTTTCGTTTAACGAAAAGAATGTTGCACGACGTCGTACATCCGCCTGACCAACCTCCAATGGTAAATTAGTCAGTTTATTCTTTAATTTGTTACGACACATACGTACAAGTAAGGTAGTCATAGGTTCACTAGTCGATCTTGAAACTTAGACGATAAGGTTAGAGAGGAATTTAATGAAACTTCATTCTTCGACTTTAAATCATATGATTTGTCGTTTAGTAGTATGTCGACGTCTACAAAGATAACATCTCCGCCCGCATGCCTAAATTCAATCATTTTACCAAACAAATTAAAAATATGTCATTTTCTATGTAGTAATCACAAATATCTCTTCTTTTAGTACCCATATCTCTGTCACCATCGACGATGATGTTAGGTGTAAGTCATGGTATTAAAGCCGATCTGTGATGATTAATCACTCATGTATTGAAATACAAAACATGAAGAGTTATGGTACAATATTCCTGAAAAGATTTTAAAATTTGTTTACAGTAGCTAGTAGTCTTATGTTGATGTTATTTATTCCAACCCTCTTGTTTTGTGATACTAGGAACAAGCATCGAGCCCTCTGAGTGCTCAAATTTTGGAGTTTTGCGAATCAGAATTATTCCAAGAGACCATACAAAACTCAGATGTTGCTTCAGCATCAAATTGTTGTTACGAGGAACAATCATCTTATGTCAAAGATCTTTCTTATCCTCATGAGATGATCAAATACCCTGCATCCACCACCACCACTATGCCTGCCACCGATAATGGCAACAGTAACTTCGGCACCATGTTTGAAGAAAAGCTTATAGAAAATGATATTTCTCTCCCTATAGATTTCACAAACCTCCCTCAATACCCTTTTAGTAATCAAGATCAATTTGACCTTTCTCTACTCCAAAACAATATTTCACTTGCGACTGATGGGCCGATTCCTCAGTACCCTCATCCAAATGATCAAACTAATGTTTTGTCAATGATGGGACCAATGGTTTGTGAAGACGACTGCCTATCTTCCATGCCACCTTCCAAATGCATGCGCATGAACAACCCTTCATCCCCTAACAATTGTTTTCTTGATCATCCA
The DNA here is from genome assembly GCA_949592205.1 of Helichrysum umbraculigerum. NCBI lineage: Eukaryota > Viridiplantae > Streptophyta > Magnoliopsida > Asterales > Asteraceae > Helichrysum > Helichrysum umbraculigerum. The sequence goes on from CATIUR010000001.1 coordinate 38,976,599, forward strand.
TACCTCCCACCAAGGAACACCAACCCCCTTTTATCGGTCGAAAGTTGTGGTATTTTCAATGGAAATTTGTTGCTGCCTAACGAAATTCAAGCCCTTGATCTAGATTTCCAAGGGGATAATGCTAGCATCTTTTGCCAGGATCCCCTCTCACGTCCTTATAATTCTACTGAACTCCAGGTATACTTGAATAATACGTGGTATATATTACTCTAATTCAAGATTTATGATCTTGTTTCCATACATGCTCTAACTTTTATGAAACCTGTCTTGTGGAATTAAAGGCACTTAGTAATGACAGCCAACATCTAGTAAACAATAATGGAAGTGGAAGCTGTAATCCTTCATTAGCACCTCCAGAAATCACAAGTTTGGAATCAGAAACATTCAGAGTGGCAAACAAACTAACCAGCGAAGAACGGAAAGAAAAGATTAATCGATACATGAAGAAAAGACATGAAAGAAACTTCAGCAAGAAGATCAAGGTCCAAATCCCACTTATCTTTTACAGTCTTTATAATCTTCTAATCAACCCCAAATTTTCTTACAGTATGCATGCCGAAAAACCCTAGCAGACAGCAGGCCTCGAGTGAGAGGAAGATTTGCCAAGAACGACGAATTTGGGGAGCATCACATGAGAAACCCCCATGAAGAAGACACCGATGAAGATGTGAAATCTATGCATGTAAGAGCAAAAAAATCAATAAAGATTTAAACAATAAGATAGATATCAATTCATGTTTTGATCAACACTAAAGTACTATTTTGTGTTTGATGAGCGTGCAGGTGGTAGTGAAGGAAGAAGAGAAATTGGATTCATCTGATATATTTGCACATATAAGTGGCATGAATTCATTCAGATGCAACTACCCAATCCAGTCTTGGATTTAATCAAATGTAGTACAGTTTTGCAGGAATTTGTACCTGTGTTGGAATATAGGATATGATATGTATGTACATATATATATATATATTATATATATAGCTATAGCTACAATCAATAAAAATGGGCCCATATTTGTTAAAAAAATTGAAATCATGTGCCAAAATAGAGGAATGTTATAACTAGTTATGTATTGGAACGTAACTAATTAATTAAACACGTGTGCACCTAATGACAGCTTTGTATATAATGTGTCCTCGTCAATAACAATCATTTTCAAAGCATACGTATTTACACACAAAACATGCATAAGAGATTACATATTTCTTGGAAGCTTTATGAATTTATATATAGCTAGTATTATAGATTTTTTTTTTTTTTTTTTTTTTTGTTTTGTATATATATAAGAAAATTAGCAGTGTTAATGTGTTATATATACATAAAAAAATATAGGCCTAAAAAGATGTATAATTCTTCACTACTACCCCTATAGATAAGCACTTTAGAGACTCGTTATTTAGGCTCTAGAGACCGGTTTCTAGGGGTCTCTATGCTATTTAGCAACCAGTTTTTATGGTTAGAGAACAGAGGCCGCTTTGGATTTTCAAAGTCCGGTCTCTATGACTCTATACTATGTAGAGACTCTTTTAGATAGGCTATGGCTATATATACACCACCTATTGACTATATATACACCATTGGTAGAGTAATGATTATGTCTTATCTAATTATTAGAGTACTTAACTTAACACTATAGATTAGTAGTACCAATTATAATATTCACTTTTATACAAATTTGGTTTTATGCAATCAGTGCTTACCGCACCAATTATAGGAAGAGATAGCATTGGTGTTGTTTATATAACAAAATAATTAGGACCAATTATAGGAGGGTATATCATTGGTGTTGTTGACAACACAATAATTAGGTTCTATTGACCAATCGAAATTTACATATTTTACATTTTGATCCTCAAACTTTTCCATTTGTACAAGATTAGCTCATTCTTCAAAGTTAGTAGCACCTATTAGAGTTTGTTCTAGTAATATCTTCCCAATATAAAATCATAACCTATCACATATATATTAGAGCACACATATCAAAGACTTCTTTCTAAGACCACTCCCATCGGGAGCCTTCGATTGTCGTCGGTTCCAACCGACGAGAGTGACGGCGATGGCACCAACTCGTCGGTTGCCTCGTCGGTTTGCTCCCTTCGGTTTGGCGACGAAGGTGAGGAGGTCAGGTGGGGCCCACGTTTAATTTTTTTTTTCCCTTTTTGACTGTTGGCAAATTAAATAAAAAAAAATTCCAACGGTTATAAAGCCGTTGGTTTTTTTAGATTTTTTTTTCCTTTTTAAAAAAACCCTTTTTTTCACCTATAAATACACACCCTCTTTTCCAAACAATTCACACCATCTTTCATACAATAGAATACAATTCACACTACACATTCTTATACACTTTTTCACATCCATATTTTTAAAATGTCTCCCGATTCCGATCTTGAAGATTTGCAAGCGCTCAACGACATTTTCGATCCAAATTACGCGATCAATGTTATTAATGCCATATCCTCCGAATCGTCCGACGAAGAGGAAATTCAAATTCATTAAAAAAAAGCTTCTTTACAAAATGTTATCAAAGCTTTTTTTTGTAAAAAGCTTTAGAAAAAGCTTATTATCATTCAAATTCATTAAAAAAAACTATTAAATGAGCTAGAAAGAGAATGCAAAAACTTGAGAAACATCAAGCTATTACACCATCTTTCATCCTTATTATATAATATTTAAGTGATGAATAACTTTTTTTTTTAGCATAGTATTTTCTAAAACTTTTTTAGAAAAGTTTTGCATGAAAAGCTTTAGAAAAGTGCTCATTGTAGATGCTCTAACAAGAATGACATAAATGGAATTATACCCTTAATATCAATCCACAAAGTAAACAAGCAATTTATTATGAAATTTTAAAGGGCAATTTAGTAATTACAAATATATCATGAAATGTTGAGCCTCTCATAAGATGATTGAGGTTAAGATTGTCTTTCTAATATTTTTTATGTGTCTCCCACTTTCACCATACAAATATAGTAGTATTAAGCATGCTTATGTATCTTAATTTTTTTTTTTCAATTCTTGGATTCTCAAAGAAAATAATAGTTTAAGTTTAAAGTATAACACTCTTAATATCATGAACAAGAACACATCTCTTCTCTCTTACCTATTAAAAGATAGACTTAATTAACTAATCTCCTATAAAGTCAACCCTAAACAATTAATCCCCTCCTTTCATTGGTTTAGCCCATTTAATCCAAGCCCTTAATTGTCATTAGCCAAATGATTTATTAATCTCAAAAGATTAGGACACTTTTTTTTCCAATATGCCCTCACATGTCACGTATCCATCCTTCCCCTCTCATTCAAAACAATCGCCCCAATCCCACCGCATCTTACCACTAGCTATTCAATTGGATACAAAGATCAGGATTCCCAATTGATTTATTTGACTCCTTCCCAAAGAAAACGAAGATTTCAACGAACGGATTAAATCAAAATCAAAATCGTTTTCAACAAACGAATATTTTGGCTGGAGACGGATCAAGGGTCCCAACCTCTTGAAGAAATCAAAATCGATTCGAAAAAAATCAGAATCACACGATCTTCCTGAATGCAGTATTAATTTCCACAATCTTCAGGTATCGATGTTTTGTTATATTTGATGTTCAGAAGGCTTGTGATTTATGGACTAAATCGTTTTCAATGATCAAACTTAATTATGAATGTTTGTTTGAAGTTCTAATGTCTGATTTCTTATGCTAAATGGTTCATTACCATACAAGCTTGATCGATTCTTCTCATTGATTTCAATTGAACATAAGTTTATATCCTTAATTGTTTAATCAACAGGTATTAAGAGGAAATCCATTTACAAAGGGTATACAAATTTACACATAAGCATTTCATATAGTGCCTAGGAGGTGTTCGATAAAATGCTTGAGAGGAATGAAAGTTCTTAAAGTGTAAGATGTAAGTATATAATCTGCAATTGTATGTTGCATTGACTTTTTCTTCACACCACTTGAAGGTTCCATTGCAAGTAGTAGCACCATTGGACTCATTAATTTATATTGTACAATGACATACATTACAAATTCTGTCTATCATGGAAATTTTGACGCTGAGGGGTCAGAAGCACACATTAGTAGTTTTCATTATCTTGGGAGGTGGTGCATCTGTAAGTAAAACATTTCTATGTCTAGCATTCAGTTTAACTCAGGAAACATAGATTGATAATATCATTATTTTTCTGGTTATGATGATGCATACTTATATAACAATTTGAATGTTTACACCCATATAAATATTTAATTCATATTAAATTTTGTGTTTGGAAATGGTGTAGAATGGGCTTTAATCTTTAAGAGACGTACATGTGCTTTATGGAGTTGCTGGTTAGATAATAAAGCATTACATGTTGCGTCAATGACAATGCAAGTATATGTAAGTCTGTAGTACTCTTAGATGTGTACTTTTGTGTGTAACGTCTACATGTGTCAAACTGGTTGGGCGGATGGGCTGGTTAACGGGTCAAAATGGATTTGGGTTAATATAAGTGGAGGTTGCAATGTGTTGTGTTGTATGGCATAATAAACAGCTTTTTTTCATTCAAAATTTTTAATAACTAATAGTCGCCTTGTAGAAGAATACCTATCGATTTCGTCTTCTTCAACTCTTCAAGGTATATATACTGATGAATTTTATGTAGATAATGTATGTGAATTTGATTGGGTTAGTTATTGGAAAATCAATTGATAATGTGATCTGAATTGATGAAATATATATTACTTGATGCATATTTCATAATGAATAACTAATGAGTACATACATTATGTGCATCTATGTGATTTTAGATTCACTCGATACATGTTATAGCTGAAAAAGCAAGGCTTACTTGTGTAACGCATTATCCGTGTTGCAAATACTTATCATCTTATTTATTAGACGTAAATAAAGGTAAGGCTATACATACTAATTTATTAGTAAAAGCCATTCCATTTAGTAATAACTGGGTAGTCGTAAATAAGTTGGAAACCTTTAGTTGATAGGTGGCAAGTCACCAATGGTTCTTAATCATGTAATCGTGTCATACCTATATTAAGATTTAATCGAGTGAAATATGATATCGCCACATCTGTTCTCTGCGTCTTGGCCACTAATTTGACATGTTCTTTCCTTCGATAAAGCTTAATAAGTTTGTTTACAATTGTGTGAATACATGGCAATTTTGTACAATCGAAAATATTAACTTTAAGCTTGTGGGGATCACCAGTTTTACTAGGCTACTTTATGTGATTGGGATATCGAAACCTACATTAGAAGTTCGAGAGTATATGGAAACAGGATATGAGATTCACTACGCTATAACATCAACTTGAGCTTACCATTGTTGATCTTTTCAAGCTTTGATCAAATTATAAACTTGACTACCAACCTAATGAGCATTTTTGTATTTTGTGATGTTAGAGACTGAGAATGATAAATGGGGTGGCCATTTCTCTCCTTGGATCACTTTATATTGTCTCCCAAAAACATGAAAAGTTTGAATAAAATTGATGGCCTTAAACTTGATGACTGCATCATCACTGATGCTAGGAAGTAAAAAAAAAAAGAAATTCAATTAAAAGGCAATATCAGGTATTAATGCACTAGCTACCCAGTCGCCCCACAAAGACATCTCTAAAATGTATTAAGGTTATATAGCAAATCGGGTCATTATTAATAAGCAAGAACTTCAGGTCTAACTGTAACATTAGCTAAATCACCAAATATTACAAATAGTTACTAAAGATGCCACGGTTTAGTTCAAAGAACAAATCCATATCTCAAACTGCATTATCAATCTTGATTGGATACCTAGGTCGAAACCTTTGCTGAAAAACTGTTAGCAAAATATGCAGAAAAATTCCCTGATAAATCAAAGATCCTTTTGCTGGCTAGAGCACAGATCGCAGCAGCTGCAGGGCATTCTCAGATTGCATCGATCCGAGTCTTTATCAAAGATAACTGATATCCAGCACATGCCTGCTGTTACCAGGTTATGCTCACTTGTAGCTCTCAATCAGGGGTGCTAACATGGGTGTGATGGGCTCGGTAATGGGTCAAAACGTAAACATTTCCTTATAATTTGTAGAACCTTTTAATGGAGTAGTATTTGTTTTAAATATGATCACACACTTATTTTATTAGAATAATTCGGATGTTTTTTGATCAATCAATTTTAGAAGTTGTGGATTAAGATATGCATATTAGACGACTTTTGACCCGTACAGTCCATTTTAGATGTTTCCTTTTCTGCTTGAATATGGCCATTTTGACCCGTTGTGAATAACGGGTAACTCGAATCAACGCATTTATAACTAAACAGATCAATACATTAATGCATAAAATTATGTAAAAATGCAAGAGTTGAATTTACTCCATTCCTTGATATTGTGTTACTTCTTGTATCCTTTCTCACTAGCTAAATGATTTTCTTATGCCCAGTACTATGAAAAAATAGCAACAACAAAGAATTTGCTTGAGGCTGATTGTATTTTTCTTTTTTAAGTATTGATTTAAATCTGTTTGTTATAGAAATTTTAAATTTGTGTTAATTCTTCAAGAATTTGAAAACGCCTCCTCTCTCCTTCAATTCGCATGGTACATGGGTGCCTCCTTATCTCTGCTTCTATTCATAATTCTCACACACATGTGTTTTGAATACAGTTAATTATTTGATAATTTACTATTGGATTTCGATTTCCATCGGTCATATATAATGAAGTTTTACTCAATTTTTGTAAGTTGATTTTTTTTATTACAATCAATGAATTCGTACTAATTGGCACTCTTATTGGGTTTTTGAGAAAAAATAAATGCCTATACAATCAAAAAAGAGGTAAATTTGGTAAATCGTTCTTTTATTGTTTATGCTATGAATTTTTATTCTTGAAAGTGGTTTTTGAAATTGTTATTGAGTGTTTTATGGCTTTCAGGTTTTATTGATGTAGGACTTACATATCTTCTGATTGATTCTATAGTGATCTATCTACATGTTGACTGTGTAATGCATTATGAATTTGATGTTGCAATATTGGCAATATACATGTTGATTTTAATTTGTCTACAGTGAATTTCGTTTCGTTCATCATGATCACCTGGTAGCGACTTTGATATATTTTAAAGTGATATGATATTAAGGTTTTATAGGATCGGTTATCATATTCTTTGATGCTATTGGTAAATGAAGTGACGGGATTAATAATTTGAGAATAAAGTTAAGGAAAACACAAGCTATGAATATTATATATCATTTTGTTTACTTTTCTATATTGCTTGAACATATAGCAGTGTAGATTCGTAGTGAATCATAGGCCATAAACACGTGATGTTAGTTTTTTAACAATGTTATCAAAGTAAAGTTGATGTGTTATGGTAGGATGGAAGTGAATTATTGGGTTTCGATTCGGGTTCTTTTAATCCTATTAATATTGTCAACGCTCGTGATTTTTATCAGTTGTTCTTGCAAAAGGAATCTCTGATGATCAAGAAAGAAAGAAATATGGTGTTGTGCAAATTTTTAAATGCAAGTGAAAAAACTGTGAAGGTAAATTGGGAAGAGAATCATATTTGAGGAAACTGTGAGTGCTTATGAACTGAGTGAGCACCCTGTGTTATCGTTTTGTCATGGTGACGCGGTGTTTGGCTTGGCTTCGATAAGTTGTGTCCTTTTAGCACTGTGAGCGGGTTGAAGATAGTAAACTTGAAGTAAAATGGGTTGCAGGTCTTACATCAAAGGTACATATTTGATTCTTTGTGTGTTCATTGGATTTTGCAAGATGGGCGGGTCAGTTGGGTTATCTAACGGGGCATACATGTAGAAAAAAATTGGACGTTTTGCTTTGGTTGATCTGAAACTATTTTAGTCATTCTGTTTATTCATCATTAATAACCAATTTGTCACAAAAGTCATATTATATCGAAAACCAGAATGTGACCATCCGTATATTTTAGCCTTTTTGTTTATTTATCATTTTGAGGTCTCATTTACCTGTTTCCATGTTTGCCACTTATTGATCAAGATTGTGACCTCTCCCACTCACCATTGTGCCTCTACATTTTGACATTTGCTAAATAGGTAACATACATGACATAGAAACTGGTGATATTTGCAAGGTTGTGACACGTCCATTATACTAAATGACCCTGCCATGACTTGGAGTACAACATTGTCACATATCCAGGTTTGGAGCTTATGAAGTTATGGTAATTTATGAAGATACAACCTCTTCCTTTCTTTTTGTTCTAATTGCAGAGAAGTAGATATAGTTCACGTTAAGTCAATGATACATTTCAGTTCTAATAGTTCCTATAATAAAATATAATGAGATCAAGGTGTATAAAAGTTCTCTAACATAGAGCTCGTGGGTACATAAAACTTAACTAAAGTCATTAAGAGTTTCAAAAGATTGTTTTTGCTTCTTTTTTTTTTTTTGTTTCGGGTTTATCGGTAGGGTTTTTGATAACTTTTTATGTATACAAAATTCAATATTCAATTATAAAACTTAACTTCATGTTCATTAACATGGCATCTTTGTAATTTAGAATCATTGTAAAACTTAGGTTCGTGTTTCCTTAATATTATCTTTGTGATTTAGAATCATCGTAAAACTTAGGTTCATGTTTCCTTAATATTTTGTAAAGTTATAATATGAAAAAGGTTTTAAAAAAAAATTATGGACTAGCCCGCGAATTCGCGGGTGATAATCTAGTTTACAAAATCATACAATCATAATTTATATTTTTATTCATAAATTAATGAGTTAAGTATAGTTTAATATGTTAAGATCTTAAAATCCAAATTAAAATTTGAGTTTATTGTTTTGTTATATATTAAATTTTATATTTTTTATTATTGTATTCGACGTACTTTTATTTGTTTTATTTTATGTATTGAACTTTTAAATATCGTCTATTATATGTAAATTTTACTTTTTGGATAAGGACAAAAAAATAAATTTTCTTATTTTGACCTTACCCAAAAAGGAAAGTGTATATACAACAGACGATATTTACAAGATCAATGTATATAATAGAAGTTTCCAAATTTAACTCATACAATAGTAAAATGTGTAATATTTTGATACATAATGAAATAATAAACCCTTAAAATTTTATACGAATGGTAAAAGTTAATGTAACCATCAATCTCTTTAGGTAAAGCATTTTGAATGTTTTTTTTTTGAACGGAAGGAAATTTCATTGCAAATCGAACAAGTACAAAATTATACCTCAAAGCCCCAAGCAGAGCTAAATCATTTTGAATGAACATTTGCATTTTTGATAAAAGTTTTTTTAGAAAGAATATGTATACACCTCAAATAATTATGTAATACTACAGTATCAATAAATTTTAGAGTTTTAAAAATTCCATCGGCACTTCTTACATCGTTAAATATAAACATCAAAACGCAATCTATCATTTAATATAATAAAAACTAATCAAATATATACAAACCGCAATTCCATTATTACATTTCGAGTTTTTGACATAAAAACAACCAATTAAATCAAACATAAAAGATACACCTAACTGAGATTTCACAACGAAATCAATTATCACAAGTCAGATAAAATATGATAACCACAAACGAATGATATTATTCCATTCTTTTACTTCATATGAGTTCGTAGTTTTCAGTGGCTCTGTATTAAAAAAGCAAAAAATAAATAATCGTTACTTATTTATTTAATACCTAAATGATTTAATAAGTATACTTACAATTTGTATAAGTGTCTAGAACGCCCAAACGAATACGGATACACCCGGTCCGATACCGAGATTAATTCTAACCAATTGGATGTTGTGTGGAACTTCAAACAATTAGTCAAAATGATCACATGTTAGAGTTGCATTTCATTCATTGCTATTTGTATGTAATCTTTTCATTGAGTTAAATTAGAGAAGAAAATTGGAGTTAGTAAAAGTAGTCTAGTTTCTTTCTATCATCTCGAATCGCTCTCTAACAATTTTCGCGAAATCATTTTCTTGAAATTTGATAAAAATCTGTTCATCCCCAACATCAAGTAAAAATCACATTCCCAGCCAGAACAAACCTTGATATAGGAATAACCGACTTACATTTGGTTAGATGCCCAGTTTGTTACAGAGATTTTAAAACGAATCGCCTTTCTGTTAATTGTTGAATAGCAAGCGACTTATGGATTATGAATTATAGATGGTGGGAAATTGTCATTGCCTAAGTTAATTTTCAAGATATACGAGACGTTCTTACAATTTCAACGACAACCGATCTTCCCGGTAAGCTTCGCATGTTTTCGGCGTAGTGGTGCGCACTACTCTGTGGAGCATTTGAAAACATCGAAACTAAGTCAAGTTCAAAGATAAGATGTAGAGAAAACACACTATATGAGATATCTGAGAGGATGTATGTTATCTTCATCCCTATTGACATATTATATGTCGTAATTTAAATGTAAATTTTATTAAGGGTGTGTTTGGCAAAACTAGTTGGAGATGGAAATGGAGCTGCAGCTGGAAGTTGGAAGCCGAAGGTGGAACTTTTATTTGGGGCTGAAGCTGGAGCTTTTATTTTTCAATAAGTGTTTGGTAGACTAGCTAGGGCTAGAGCTTATTAACGTAAATTGACACATATGGACATGATGTTTTATAATTTTAAATTTTTAATAATTATAAGAAGAGTAAAATAGTAATTTAATAAGAAGGGGATGAAAATTATTTGGAGAAGCTACTTTTGAGAGATTCTTGTGTAGGGGATTATTTTTTCTCTCAATATCAATTTGCATGCCAAACAAGGATTATGAATATATAAAAGATTGAGATTCTTGAAATTAGAAGCTCAAGCTCTTAGAATCTCTTAAAATTGGGTTACCAAACACACTCTAAGTGGACTTATGTTCCAATTTCATAACTTCCATCCCATTTTAATATAATCATCTCATTCTAGCTTATTGCTAGTTAGTATTTATTTTAAATCTGCCTCTCTAAAAAACACTCATGACATAGTACTACAAATTAAATGAATTATATTTGAATTTCAATGGCACTAAGTCACATAGAAGTACAAGCTAGGACTTGGTATTGATCAAGACATTGGGATTTTTTATATTTTTTCTGCAAAGTACTAAAGGATACGACTAAGAAACAATATATAAGCATTCACCTCCTCAAGTGTCCAACTTCTATCAAATCTGATGGCTATTAGTTTGATAACTAATTGTCAATTTGATACTAACAAACAAAAGGTTTCAAGATCTTTCCTCTATCTTGTTGAGAACTCTCAAAGATTCTTAAGTCTTGTAATGCTTTGCGGAGTCGATCTCAAGTTAATTATCCTTCACTAACAAAGTTCTAAATTAAATGAACTTAATTATGACATTAAGAAACCAGAATTACCGAAACCAAAAAAAAAAAAAAACATCCCGTGAATTAAAATGCATCGTCATCTTTTTAGAATAATTTCATAAAAGTTTATATATATTTGTCACGTACATAAACAATATGATTAATCATGTACCATGCAAATGGCCCAAAATTCAAGATATAAGGTCCATCAGGAAAGGTCCATCAGGCAAGGCCCATCAGGCAAGGCCCATCAGGCAAGGCCCATCACATGGCCCGGCCCATCAGATTAGGGATTCTGCCCCCTTGGCTCACGACAAACAGATTCAGGAAATCACCAACGTTAGTGGTGGTTCACTGCGGACCGACAAGGGTTTGTATCCGCAAACATCATTGTTCCACGTCGACACAGGGGACCCCCACACGGGACGCGTTGATCTCAACCGTGCGATCTTAAAATTGTAAGATGATGACTTAGCCGTACGATCACCAAGTACCACAGGATGGTGAGTAAACTGTACGATCAAACGCACCAGATGGTGACACGTGGACAAACTTGTCCACCAAGGTGATCATGGAGTACTATAAATACAAGGGCATGAACACTATTCAGCCCTTAAGCACCTCCAAATATTCACAACCATCATTAGAAAAACCCTAATATCAAGAGAAGAGCACTATTCATCTTCTCGCAATCGATTCACGCCACCCACGGTTCCGTTCAATACGCTCCGTCGGGTCCTTACGCAAGTCGCGGAGAGCAACGAATCCAATCCAACCCAGTTGCACTCAGGTATAACATTCTATGCTTGATCAAATGGCGCCATCCGTTTATTAATACCCTAGATCTCTGCTAAATAACTAGAATAATCCTTGGTTATCTTTTTTACTCAGTTAAAACCCCACACCCATTATGGCGTCAAACTCTGGTCCGCCGCCGGCGACAGAAGAAAATTTCATGCACTTTGCTGCTCAACCCACACAGACACCTGTTGTGAGTTCCGGTGAGCAGGTGGCATGGGAACGACGACAAGCATTAGAACAATCACGCCGACAGCTGGATTTCAATACCCCAGTGGGGCAAAGTTTTCAACAACAGGGACAGACAAGTTTTCCCTCACAGCCAGTTGTTATAGGGGGACAGCAAGCACAGCAAAATTCAGGGCAATTCATTGCGCAAAATACAACCCCATCAACATTCCAAACTACATTCCAGCCACCACTACCACCATTCCCACCGCCAAACCAACAACAACAATTTCAACAAGCGCCCCAGCAGTCGTTCCAGCAACCTTTCCAGCAACCTTTTCAACAACCATTCCAGCAGCATTTCCCACAAATGTCCCAAACGCAACAGCCATTCCAACAGTCATTCTTCCCTGCACAACAATTTTCCCAACAGCAATTTACACAACCAACACAAACACCCTCAGTGCAGGACACAGCAGCCGCTTTGGGACAGCTCCTGGCACAGCTAATGCAACCACCAGTAGCCCCACCACCGCCACCACAGCTCCCACCAATGTTGGCAAACTTGCTTGCTGTAATGCATGGGAAAATGCCCACACCTCAAAGTATTATCCCTGATTCTAACACTCAATTTCATCCGGCAATCGCTAGTGTAGCAATACCCCTGGGAGCCATGGTCCCTGCCACTCTGGGCACTTATGACGGTACGACTGATCCAGAGGACTTCATCCAGTCCTATGATCATGCCATAAAAACACAGCATTGGGAAGACACTGTCGCCTGCCAAATGTTCCCTTCAGTGCTCAGATCGTACGCTAAATCCTGGTTCTGGGATCTCCCTGAAAGGAGCATTACATGCTTCAATGACATCAGGAAGAGGTTTGTTGGCCATTTTCACCAAAAGAAAAAACATGTTAGATCTCACGTGGAAGCTCACATGATTAAATAACACGCTCATGAGCCCCTAGATGAATTTATAGACAGGTATACTGATGAATGTTTGAAAATACCTGGGCTCCCTGAAAGCCAGCAGGTGTCAGGATTTATCTCCTGCTTAGATGAAAATTGTTTCCAGTCGTTGGTGGACAAGTTTATTGGTGAAACACCACCAACTTTTGCTGCGCAGGTGTCCCAAACAAGGGACTATATCAGGGCAATGGAAAAACGCCAGTTCAACAGGAGAAATAAGCAGGTTGCAAGTAACTCCAGGGGGACCACAAATTTCAATCGTATCAGGGAAAAGGAAATAGCCCGCAGGGAAACAAGTTTAACAGGGGAAACAGATACCAACCCTATAATAAGCATGCAGAAAAGGACGCAATTATAGCATCACTGTCAAAAACACCGCATGAAATCCTGGCAACAGAACCTGCAGCAAAAGGATTTAAAAAACCTCCTCCAATGGTTTCTAAGGCAAAAGACAATGGGAAGTATTGTAAATTTCACAAGGAGGGGGGACATGATACAAATGAATGCAGGGAGTTAAAGGCTCAGATATACAAAGCGATAAAAGAGGGCAAGCTGGAACATCTTGCGCAGGGGGCCCGTGATTATCAGCAGGGAGAAGCTAAGAAAGGCAGGGGAACGGCAGAGCTTCCAAAACCAGATGTAGTAATATTAATGATAAGCCCCATGATGTAGGGGCAAAAAAGGAAAATTGACATAATTGAATTATGGGAGTTACAGGAAATAAGTTTTCCGTCAATCCATAAGGTTGTTCCATCCGCTGAACCGCTGGTGATTACAGCAAGAATTGCAAACTTCCAGGTAGGAAGGGTATACCTGGACAGTGGAAGCTATACGGAGATCATGTATGAACACTATTTTGAGCAGTTGCCTGACAATATAAAGATTCGGAAAGAAGAATTCTTACAGCCATTGGTTGGCTTTTCAGGAGAGACAAACTGGCCACTTGGTAAGATAAAGTTGGAAGTAACATTAGGTGATTATCCCCGTTACAGAACTGTTAACCTGGATTTTGTCATTGTTCGCTCATCATCAAAATACAATGTCATCCTGGGAAGAACAGCCATGTTGCAATTCGGGGCAGTAACATCCACTGTCCATGGCATGGTAAAATTTCCAACACCAGAAGGAATTGCTACAGTCCAGGCAACAAAACAAGTACCATTAGAGTGTGCCCAGGTCAGCCAAAGAATTCAACAGGAAGCTCCAGAATCACCTGAAAGTGAAGAAAAAGTGGTACTTAATCATGCCTTCCCAGATCAAACAATAAGCATAGGCAAGAAACTCCCTGCAGGAATCAAAAAGCAACTTAAAGAATTATTGATCGAGAATCAGGATGTCTTTGTTTTCCAACCATCAGACATGACGGGAGTACCCAGAAGCATTGCTGAACACTCCCTGAATGTCAGACCAGGGGTAACCCCGTCCAGGCAAAAGAAAAGGGGAATGGCACCAGAAAGAAGTGCTTTCCTGCAGAAAGAAGTAGAAGACCTCGTAGGCGCAGGGATATTAAGAGAAGCAAAATACCAGACCTGGGTTGCCAACCCGGTCATGGTCAAAAAACCTAACGGTTCCTGGAGAATGTGTGTTGATTATTCAGATCTCAACAAGGCCTGCCCTAAAGATAATTATCCATTGCCAGAAATAGATTGGAAGGTAGAGTCCCTGGCAAATTACCGATTGAAATGTTTCTTGGATGCCTATAAAGGCTATCACCAAATTCAAATAGCTGAGCACGATGAAGACAAAACGGCGTTCCACACAAATCAGGGAATCTTTTGTTACAGAAAAATGCCATTCGGCTTAAAAAATGCAGGAGCAACATACCAGCGGGTAATAGACTCGGCATTCAGGCAGCAAATCGGCAGGAACGTTGAGGCATATGTAGACGACCTGGTGATCAAAAGTACCATAGAAGCCAAGATGCTTGATGACATAACAGAAACCTTTACCACCCTACGTGGTATAAACATGAAGCTTAACCCAAGCAAGTGTACATTCGGAGTCGAAGAAGGAATGTTCCTAGGACACGTAATCACAACAGGGGGATTCAAGGCAAACCCGGAAAAAGTTCAGGCGGTTACAGGCATGCCCTCCCCGAAAACAAAACAGGACGTCCAAAGTCTATCAGGAAAGCTCGCCGCATTAACCAAATTCCTGTCCAAAGCAGCAGAACGTTCCCTCCCATTTTTCTCCACACTAAAAGGCATCACAGGAAAAAAAAGATTTCAAATGGACTGAAGAAGCTGAACAGGCCTTCCAGGAGATGAAGACATTCAAGGCAGAATTGCCCACGCTCACTGCCCCCATACCAGGGGAAACCTTGACACTGTACTTAGCCGCATCAAGTGGGGCAGTGAGTTCAGTATTAATAGCTGAAAGAAACAAGATACAAATGCCTGTATACTTCGTCAGCAAGGCATTGCAGCCGGCCGAACTAAACTACTCTCCCATTGAAAAGCTCATTTTGGCTCTTGTACACTCAGCACGACGCTTACGACGATACTTTCAGGCCCACCCAATTATTGTATTAACCAATCAGCCAATTAAGCAAGTGTTGCTAAAACCAGAAAAATCAGGACGACTAGCAAAGTGGGCAATTGAACTAGGAGAGCATGAAATTACATTCTGTCCTAGAAATGCAGTAAAGGGACAAGTCATGGCTGATTTCTTGGCCGAATTACCAGGAGAAGTGGAAGGCAAGAGCTCCCTGACCGTCAGCGCCACTCCCAGAGAAACCTGGGAACTCTATACTGACGGTGCAGCCAGCTCTGGGGGGTCTGGAGCTGGGCTAATTCTAACAAGCCCAACAGGAGAAGAGCACACGTATGCCTTAAGGTTTGATTTCCCGGCAACAAATAATGAAGCAGAATACGAAGCACTAATAGCAGGAATGAGAATTGCTGAGCAAATGAACATTGAAAATATTCAGGTAGTTGTTGATTCCCAACTAGTGGCCAATCAGGTGAATGGCAGCTTTGAGGCAAAGGAGCCGACAATGAAAAAATACCTAGAGGTGGTGCTGGAAATCAAAAGCAAGTTTCAGCATTTTCAAATCGACCAGGTGCCAAGAAGCCAGAATAAGAAAGCTGATGTGCTAAGTAAATTAGCAACTCTTACTTTTGCTCACCTCACAAAAGAAGTGCTAGTCGAAGTTCTAAAGCAAAAATCAATAGATTCAGGTGGTGAGGTTAACCCAATAGAAGAGGAAGAAGAAACATGGATGACACCGATCAGGAATTACTTGTTATCTGGAACACTTCCAGCTGACAGGGTGCAAGCAAGAAAAATCAGGATAAAAGCGCCAATGTACATCATTGAAAATGGAGAGCTGCTCAGGAAGTCTTTCCTAGGACCCAACCTTAGGTGTGCCGGACCTAGACAAGCTGAAAATTTAATCAGGGAAGTACACGAGGGGTCTTGTGGTCTGCATTCGGGACCACGGGCCATCATCGGGAAAATAATGAGACAAGGATACTTCTGGCCATCAATGCACCAGGATACCTTGTCGGTGGTTCAAAAATGCCACTCTTGTCAAATCCACGTGCCTGTTTCTAGAACCCCCAAACATGACTTAATCCCGGTCACCTCCCCCTGGCCGTTCTTTAAGTGGGGAATTGACATTGTGGGACCTTTTCCCCCTGCAGCAGGAGGAGTCAAATTCATCGTTGTAGCCATCGACTATTTCACTAAGTGGGTCGAGGCCAAACCCATAGCGCAAATTTCAGGAAAGAAGATGATCAATTTTGTTTGGGAAAACATCGTTTGCAGGTTCGGCATTCCCCATGAAACCGTGAGTGACAATGGCACTCAGTTCGCAGCCGATCCCTTCCGGTCATGGTGCAGCGAGCTGTCAATCAAACAGACATTCACTTCCGTCGCTCATCCTCAGGCAAACGGGCAAGTCGAAGTAACAAACAGAGACATAGTTGCAGGCATTAAGGCCAGGCTGGGCACTTCAAGAACAGGATGGGTTGAAGAACTTCCTAACGTTTTATGGGCCCACAGAACAATGCCAAAAAATGATAGTATATGGATGACTCCCTTCAGTCTTGTGTATGGAACAGAGGCCGTAATTCCTGCCGAAATTAGCGTGCCGACAGAAAGAGTCATGATGTTTGAAGAAGCAGCAAACATGGAGTCTCTGCAGGAGAACCTAAACATGGTCGAGGAGGTTAGGGAGATGGCAGCAATTCGCCAAGCAAGGAACAAACACAAAATGGCTAGGTATTACAACAGGAAGGTGCAACCCCAGACATACAGAGCAGGAGATTATGTGCGGCGCAAAAATGAAGCATCAAGAGCAGAAGATACAGGAAAGCTTGGCCAGAACTGCGAAGGTCCATATCAAGTCGTTGACGTTCATGGTAATGGGGCCTATTCCCTGAACAGCCTGGATGGAACAGCTGTGCCACGTACCTGGCACGCGACCAATTTGAAAAAGTGATATGTTTGAACAACCATGTAAGCCCGGTAGGGATTGATCACCCCTACTGATTGGCCAATCTATGTTAAATCGCTTTATAATAAAAACAGCTGTTCATCCTAGATACTTGTCTATTTTAAATAAATGTAAATTCAGCGCCACACCGGTGGCCATAATCATTCAATATGATTTTCCAACGCCCCATTCCCTGCACTTGGCTGACAGAATCACCCGAAATAGCAGACAGGAATGGCGGTCCTACCGCAGCGGAAGGTGCATTCTAGCCCTATCCCTGGCAGAGATTCACCTCAACCAATAGGTTGGCAAGTGATGAATCAGATCAAGGCGAGAATGGCACAAGCATCCGCCAATAGGCTTGCTGGCTGCGCATTCCTCGCACCAAAGGCATCCTAGAATGTGTCAAGTCATGACTAAAACAAGGGAATATCCCATACAATCTTGTTTCCAAAAAAGACAAATACAGAAAGAATTGAGTACTCAAAAACAGGCAAAGCATAACAAGTATAAAAATGTCCACAAAAATCACGACATAACAAAGGAAAATTGTTTTCAAGGAACACAAACAATTACAATCACGATATAAAATTGTCTCCAGTAACAGGTGGAAATTACGATAGTTAAGGCTTCATTGCTAGAATTTTATCCACAGGCATGTCAAGGTCTGCTACCACCCTTTCAAGAAAAGGGGTAGTGGTCATCTCGGATAAAGCCCTACCAGCCGCTTTAGCCTTCGCAGTAGCATCAGGGTCAACCTTCGCGGCAATCTCTGCAGGAAGCGGATTCAGGTGGTTTAAACACAAGGACGCCACTTCGTGCCTGCCTTGATGTCTAGCACACTTCACAACATTACCAAAGGGGGTCTTGAAAACAGGATCATTCATGGCACTGAAAAATAGATCAGGTACACCTGCCTGCAGCTTCTTTTTGTTTGCAATCGCAGCATCCCTGTCAGATAGTGCCTGAGCTTTTTCAGCAAGAGCCCCCTCCCTGGCCTGGATAGCTTCATCTCTTTGAGCAATGGCCGCATTGAGATCAGAATCACTCTGTTGCAGCGACGCTTCCATATCCTGAGTTTTCTTCTCTTGCTCAGCCAGCTTACTCCTCAACAATTCAATCTCGGAAGTCGCCTGCTCAACTTTAAGAATATCTGCCGCATGCTCAAGCTTGAACTTCTCAAACTCCTCCTGACCAGCCTTCGCCAATGCCTCAGCCTTCTCCAGCTTTGCCCTATCCTCCCTTATTGACAGACCTAACTTACGGTTCATCTTGTCTACATGATCGGCCACATGAAGGGTGTTTATATTCCACATAAAATTATCAAAAGTTGATTTGATACCCCGGTTTATGCTTTGGCGAATAGACAGCTGACTCATCTTCTTCCCGATACCAGGCGGCATGGCATGCCTGACAAAATCCCTGCAAGAATGTAAATCCCTCCCGGGATTGTCAACCTGGTACCCCCAAGCAGGCACAAAGATGGGGGAGTCACCCAAATCGGTCACAGGGGCAGAAGGAATAGGGCCCCTGCCCCCCCCCCCCCCCCCCCCAAGAAGTCGGTGCAGTCATCATCTTCATCCATGTCCATCAAAGAATGACTCGAGCTGCTGTCATAAAAATGCCGGGACAAGCTACCTGCACTACTTTCACCACCAGTCGCCTGCTGCACCTTCTTTTTCTTCTTTGTTACCTCCACCACGTCATCATCCTCGTCATCTGAAAAATAAAGGATAATTCAAATAAATATACGAAAAATTTCTCTTTTTAATGATTGAGAAAATACAAGAATTACCCGTCGGTTCATCAACCAGGGAACGTTTAGTTCGCAGCCTCTTCTTCTTCGGCTCAATCTCCTGTACAGCAGCCTCCTCATCAGTCTCGTGAGTTGAGGTCGAGATGTCAGCCACCTCCTTGGAAGTCTTCTTTTTCCTTTGAGTCACCACCTTCTTCTTCTTCCCAGTCTCCAGGGAATCCACAACAGTGAAATCAGGAGGAATCTCGGATCCAGGAAACAAGGTCTCAGCAGTAGACCCATCAGGATTGACAGGGAGATTGTCAACAGAAATATGACCTATGTCGATTCCAACAGGATCATCCTCCGCAAGGGCATAGTTAATGTCCATCACTACACAAACCACAAAATAACAATAAATTTACAAACATACAAGGGGAACAAGGTAAATATAAGCAACCATGGAACTACCGGGCCCACCATTAACCAGTACCTTTTTTGTTACGCCTGCAAACAAGAATCCTGTCCTTGCGGTTCCAATTCCTGCTCATATTTGCCATGGCCAGGAACGATTCCGGATAGGGCCTCATCACTACCTTCGCCTGCGACAGCAGGCGGAAAAAGTCCATATCATTCTCCTCCCCCCTAATCTCCGGGGCAGCATTCTTTACCGGCCCTTGACTTCTTACCCAAACAGACGGGTCAACCCATACCAAGAGTCTCTCCTTTCCTACTGGCAAAATTTTATCATCAACAAAGAAAAAATGGTCTTTCCAGTGACGGAGACCATCAACCCTGGGACCACAAAAATTGGTATTCCTACCGGTCCTTTTGGCTACCGAAAACCAACTCTCAAGAGAATTGGTCAGCGTAAATTGCGAAGTAAATAGCAAAAGGCTTGGCTCTTTCTTGTGCAGGCGACAATGCACCTCAAACATAACAATTTTCTGCAAGCCCAAGGGATGTAGCTGGGTAAACCCTACCCCATAATACTCTAACACAGAAATCAGGATGGGAGAAGGGGGAAGCCTAAAATTGTTGGTTATAAACCAGTGGGTATATACAGTAACCTTTCCCTTGGGCGGCGCGTGGGCTCGCTGCCCAGAGGTAGGTGCAATGGCGTCAAAATGATACAAACAGGCGAATTGTTGAGCCAAAGCAACTATATCGCTCTCTCTCACCCTACTCTCTATGCTATCTACCACGCCACAGGAAAATTGTAAGTTAGCATTACTAGTGGTCTGTGACGATCTAACGGCGGTTAACGGCGCGGCGACGGACGACGATGGTTCCATGGTTATATTCACCAACAAAAGTAAAAATAAACAAATAAGGAGGGTACGGTAAAAAGGTTCAAAATATAAAAACACGAACCTAAACGCTGCCGGAAAACACTTGTTTCAGACGATTGTTCGGTCGGAGTTGCAAAGTAATGAGTGAAATCCGGCAAATAATATAAGTTGGAATGTGAGGAGTAAAAAGGAAAGAAGGAAACATAAACTGCCTATTTATAGGCAATAAGCTTGGCGGTTAGAAGCCCATGGGCTTATGGGCCTCGATCACAGGCATACACGTGTACGGCCACAACACAGCGCGTGATTATCCGTAACAATAAATAAACCACGCGCTCCAGTCACAACGGCACACACGGTACTCGAGGAACACCCAAAGGACACTCGCATTAAATGCACCCTAGGTACAGCTGCGCTACTGACAACTTGACAAGACGCCATCAGTCAAAACTATACGGCCAGTATAGTGGCCACGTATCCCGTGATAACACACGCCTCCTGACAAGAGGTGAGAAAATTTCAAAATTTACAAGCCCTTTGCACTGAGATCATTCTTGATTGAACCAAGAATTCTTTGAAAACACTCTTTGCCTGTACAGGGAATATGACAAAACTAGTTTAGTTCCTCGGACAATATACCAGCAAACTAAACTGGGGGGACTTAATCATGTACCATGCAAATGGCCCAAAATTCAAGATATAAGGTCCATCAGGAAAGGCCCATCAGGCAAGGCCCATCAGGCAAGGCCCATCACATGGCCCGGCCCCATCAGATTAGGGATTCTGCCCCCTTGGCTCATGACAAACAGATTCAGGAAATCACCAACGTTAGTGGTGGTTCCCTGCGGACCGACAAGGGTTTGTATCCGCAAACATCATTGGTCCACGTCGACACAGGGGACCCCCACACGGGACTCGTTGATCTCAACCGTACGATCTTAAAATTGTAAGATGATGACTTAGCCGTACGATCACCAAGTACCACAGGATGGTGAGTAAACCGTACGATCAAACGCACCAGATGGTGACACGTGGACAAACTTGTCCACCAAGGTGATCATGGAGTACTATAAATACAAGGGCATGAACAGTATTCAGCCCTTAAGCACCTCCAAATATTCACAACCATCATTAGAAAAACCCTAATATCAAGAGAAGAGCACTATTCATCTTCTCGCAATCGATTCACGCCACCCACGGTTCCATTCAATACGCTCCGTCGGGTCCTTACGCAAGTCGCGGAGAGCAACGAATCCAATCCAACCCAGTTGCACTCAGGTATAACATTTTATGCTTGATCAATGATCGACAAAGTTAATCTTCTTTTCCTCATTTTTAAAACAGCAGTTACTTAATATATTTTTAATAGGTAGAAAATTATATTGTTAGAGTATATATATATGTCACATACACATCACAATTTTGTTTTTGTAGGTACTTTAAGGTCTTCAATAAGTTGTTGTTTCTTTACCGTTTTGGTTTGCATGCTTTTGACATATAAATCGCATATCGTTTTCTTGGGGTTATTATTTACCAGTAAATCTATTTATGGGTTTTCAAAGACTTTCCGTACCCACCCGAAGTATATCGCCAACCTTACCCTAATTAAGGTCCTAGTCTATGATGAACTCGACACTTGATAAGATTACTTAGCCCAGTTTATTTGAGTTTACTTATTTGACATATCTTCTTGTATTGGTTTGCACTATTTTAAGATCATATATATAGTGCCATAGTGGAATGACATTGCATCGTTAATGAGAGACTATTATTTAACGGAAATTAAAAAAAATGCCACTTTTTATCGTTTTTCCCTCCGAAAAAAAAATTGACGATATACCCCATGAAATCACAAAAGCAAATTTACCTTTGCCATTCCCTTTTTGCGATTTGCGACCCGTTCACGTGACTGAGCCCGATCTCGAGAAAAACATGCCATGACAAATCGCAAAACTAAGTTTTGCGATTTGCATTTTACCTATGCACGATGTCGTTTTGCGATGGCACCACCTAATGAGTCGTTTTGCACGTCACCGAGTGCATAGGTAAATGGCAAATCGCAAAAAATTATTTTCCATTTGCGATGACATGTTTTCTCGAGCACGGATAGGAACCACGTGCCATCGCAAATTTGTCTTGTGCATAGGTAAATGGCAAATCGCAAAACATTATTTGCCATTTGCGATGGCATGGTTTTCTCGAGCACGGACAGGAACCACGTGCCATCGCAAATTTTGTCTCGTGCATAGGTAAATGGCAAATCGCAAAAAATTATTTGCCATTTGCGATGGCATGGTTTTCTCGAGAACGGAGTCGGTCAAGTGAGTGGATCGCAAAGGTAAATTCTGGATCGCAAAAGCAAATTTGCTTTTGCGATTTCAGGGGGTATATCATCAAAAAAAATTTTTCGAAAGGCAAAACGATATACTTGAAAAAAAAGTGGCATTTTTTTTAATTTCCCATCATTTAATTATGACACAACGACGTCTCTAAAATCCAAGAGACGACTATGCTTCAAGTAGTTAGAAACTATCACTAAGAGACACAATAAGTAGCCCAAGTATACAAAAAAAAAAAAGAAAAAAAGATTACTCATACAAAGTATGATAGGGGCATATTTTAATCAACAATCTTCTGGGTCATCAAAGCTCAGGATCGGCCCTGGGACTTGTTCTAATTCATATTCCTATATTAATACTACTAAATTTTAAACCCGTATGTATACACGGAATTTGTAGAAGAATTAATGTATGTTTACGGAACGAGTTTTGTTGAAGAATTATGTATCTTGTTTATCAACAAGACTTTAAATGGCCTTCGCATTGCGAAGGGGTTTAAATACACGCGT
Source organism: Helichrysum umbraculigerum (assembly GCA_949592205.1). Lineage (NCBI taxonomy): Eukaryota > Viridiplantae > Streptophyta > Magnoliopsida > Asterales > Asteraceae > Helichrysum > Helichrysum umbraculigerum. Next base: position 39,000,153 of record CATIUR010000001.1, read on the forward strand.
GAAACGTATTACAAATTTACGATCATTGAGAAGTTAAACATATACGAACTATATATGATATCTTTTGTAAAGGCTTTTGATAAAATCTTGTGTATGATATCTTTTGTAAACGTTTTTTTTTTTTTTTTTAAATCTTAGTGTAAGATATGGAGTATGTGATCTACCGATGCTTATTACATTGGTTGGTAAATATGTACGTAACACTTTATAGTTACGTTATTACATAAAAAAAAAACCCTTATATAATTACCACAATTGTTACTTCTCTTATCTCTTACATAAGTATAATAGCAAATAGTGCATAGTAATTACGTAAATTGTTTAATTGTCAAGATTATAATTTCATGTTAGTCACAAAAACTTTAATTACAATCGACCTATTAGTTTTTATCATATAATATTAAAATCTATTAGTTCTTGTCATATAATATTTAAATAATTATTTTTTTTTGTAATTTTAGGCTAAACTTTTAATTGTAACAATTTGAACGTAGTATTTTCGGTGTTTATATGTCGTATATACATTTCGTTGATTATCTAATATTAAGCTAAAACCTCTAGGTCATATACACATTTTGGAGTTTATTTAATTTGTAGCATTAATTTAATATTTTATAAATGGGATGATTTTTTTGCACATAACAAACTTGTTATGTCGGTCTAATAAGTACATGAATATAAAATTATAATCTTTTTATATTTGTTGTAAAGTCAAGGGCTCATTCATATTTCCAAACTTTATTGTTAATTTAATGGTTGCTATAACTGTTTTTATAAAATGTAGGGGCTAATATTGCAATGTGGGACAAAATTTGTGGGAGTCATATTTAGTGTTAGTCGAACCAAACTCATTCATAGGCAAAATCACATGATATATTTATCAAAACGATAGAACACGATTACATGAGAAAAGTCCAAAAAATTGACCTAAATTACCGAGATATAATTGCCGATATGCTTTTGTGAATTGAATATAAGTAGTAATAGTAACAGTAATAGTAATATTGTGGGCCTCATACTTTTGTAATTAGATTCAATTTGGATATAAATGATATGACATCCTAAGTTCCTAACCCTAGCACTATAATATCGAATCCCAATTATGTTTAGTTTTCTACCAGCATCGACTCATGCAATGTGACGGTGGTATTTAAGAATGAAAACTTGACATCGTTAATAAAGATCTTACGATTCATAGTTTTTGTAACACCTGCCTAATTAGGATAATTAATTATGCCTAATTATTTGTAACTAGTTGTAATTAGTATGTAATAGGACTAATTACAGACTCTATTTATATATATACGGTGATTTATATATATGTGTGTACTTACGCGATTTGGATAAATCGTACGGATTAACCGGACGAAGTCCGATACATTTTACTTGGACGTTGGTGACAAAACTTACTTAAATAATGGGAACGTATTTTACTGTATAAATACATATTCGAATGGACACTATCATAATAGCGCGACAACATTACGAATATTTTAACAAAAACGTATCAAACGTGAACCAAATAATTTAAATATCCCGACAAGTATTTTTAATAAACATTTACAAGTATCTTTCATTAAAATATTCGGATAGCATTTTTAAAACATAACTGTTTGGTTAAATACTAAAAACGAACGATTAATCAATTAGGACACGGAGTAAATACTGTATTTTGGGAAGCGTTTTCCCTCCCTTCCCTTTTGGAACCAGCAACCACCACCACCTACACCCCACTTTCTTCATCTCATTTTCATTTTAAACAAACACACACACAAACTCAAACTCTCTCTAAAAATCTCCACCAATTTTCGGATTCACAAATCGACCCACAAGAATTACATTTTCGGAATCACCATCACGAGAGGAACAAGATTAACAAAGGCACCATACTCGTTTTCTTCCCCGTTTGGCTTCGATTTGCAATTGTAAGAAATTTCTAAAAACTTAGATCTACTCATTTTGATGTATTATTTTGATGTTATAATGTTTACACAACTTAGTATTGTCCATATGTATGAATAAAACACGATTTTACAGCTTAAAAATATGTTAGATTTGCGTTTTTGGTCGAAAATCACGACAGCCAAAACTTTCTGGGCTGGTGTTCATCTTTGCGACACAACGCTTGTGTCGCATGTTGTGTCGCCTAAACCATATTGTGTCATATTTTGTGTCGTACCAGTATGTCGCAACCTTGTGTCGTAGACGTTATGCGACACAACCCTTATGTCGCTGTTGAATCAGCATTGCAAGCTTTTGCGACACAACCCTTGTGTCGCTAAGCTCTTGTGTCGCATTCCTATGCGACACAACGCTTGTGTCGCATACCAAATCCTTGTGTCGCAAATTGTGTCGCAGGATCAGAGTTTTGTAGCAATTTACTGTAGCAAAGTCATTCTAATATACGATGTTTCAACGCAATAATAACAGCTTAGAACTATTGCTACAAACCGTCACCAACGGGCCAAACATGTTTTCCAACAACAAACAATTACAAACATACGGACAAACATTGGATAAACTAGTTGTGTACAACTAAACGAAACGTCTCGCGAGACACATACTTACATAACCTCATATGTTTAGGCATTTGAAGGTTACGGGTTCGGAGAACCTACTTGCTATACTTACTACTTGCTATTTGCTACCGCTTACTACTCGACTCAGGTGAGTCTTACGGCCCCACTCTTACTGTTTTATCTTATTGGGGGAGAAACATGCTACTACTTTTCCTTGAACACAAGTACTAAAACTGTTTACTATACCAATCGGAATTGCATGAGTTATTTACGGTCTACAGAAGTCTCTCCATCATATATCGTTAGTTATGGACTTAAGCGCGAACACGAGTTAATGGACTCATTAGGGAAATGACCCTCCCCGCCCAGGGTAGTAGCGCTACCACGAACCGTTCTGTATAAACGGGCGACTATTATTCGTTACATATGCTTGCTCAGTTACGAGCATGTCACGGGAGCAACTTATTATTTACGGGTTAAGCTTCGATTATGAGCCTCATGGCAACGGTATAACTTACTTACTTACATTTGCGGGATTGCAAATACTGGTTTTACATTTGCTGGATTGCAAATACTGATTTTTCGCCTACGGGCACTACTGATGAAATCTTGTGTTCAAAACTGATATTACTTACAAACCTGTGAGATTCACCAACATTCGTGTTGACCCTTTTATCATGTATTCTCAGGTACACAGACGGAGTAGGATTACTCCAGGACATAGCTAGAGTCGCATGATTTCAACACAACTGCATTAACGGAGATTCTTAGCATTATCTTTTGTATATTTCAATTATGTAATAGAATCTCCCGCTATACGCGTGGACTCTAGGAAACTACATTTTTGTATACGAAAACATTAAGTTTTCAAACATTATATCTATGGGAATGTAACTAATTTACAAACGTTGCATATAGATGTCGTTTGCTTTATCTTGCGCTGTGATATTTGATTAGTAGCACCCCAAAACTTGCTTCCGCCAAACAGTGAATTTGGGGGTGTTACAGATTGGTATCAGAGCCTAAGGTTATAGTGAACTAGGTTGCATTTAGTGGGCCTAGACTATGAACATTAGGCAGTATTCCCTATTTAGTACTATTAGTTCAGAAATTTCATCATACGAAGTTAATTTAACATAGTCTGATCAACTATGTACAATTAAACGAATATGGTGTGAAATCTGAAAGAGTATACTGGAATAGGAATACACTAGTTGACTCTGACCTCGAGAGAAACCGGGACTCAAACATGTATATGCTAGACACTCAATAGGCCATTATGTGATACTAGGTATACATAGATAGGTCTCCGTACAATCTTAGGCTATATTATATATGTGTTTTGTAGATATAGGCCTCACTTTCTCTAACACTTTGTCTTAGAATGGCAAACATACCACCCAGTTCGTCACGCACTGATGAATCACGAAACCCAAGGGTGGCTAGGAGAGACAGCAGGTCGCCTCGAGCTAGCCCGTACCCCTCTTACCCCACTCTACCGGAGTTAGCCGCTAGAGTACATCACCACGACAAACGACTCCAAGAGATGGACATTGAACTACAAGAAACCCGCGAACATTGGAGACTCACGGCGATGGAACGAATCGATCAAGTCTCCGAAGATCACGAGAACACCGTCACCACTATGGAAACCCTTCAAAATCAAGTAGGGGAAACAGTCGGAACCATGGAGGTTGTCCAAAACCAAGTGATCGGCAACCGAAATGAGATCGCTGTCCTACAATCAAGATTGCACCAGTGCGAGACACGTCTAAGGGAAACCGAGGACGCCCTCCGAACGGCCAACAGACTTGTAGAATCTGTGGACCACCTCAACGCACTATTGCCACAACTCAATTTGCGTCAGAATTAGCTTAGGCTGAATCTGTATTCTCTTATGCTTTCGTAGGAATCTATGTAATCCGACCGGATGTAATAATTCCCGGCACTTTTGTACTACTACTACTACACTATAATATTTTGGAAAAACTCGTACCTTGTATCCAACTGATTATCTAAATGGAACGTGATTATCACTTCGTACTATTATCGTGTATCTCATCATATACACTTGTGATATATCATAAATTTCATGCAATTATCTTATTCCTTTTTCTCCTTGTTTTTTTCTTGCTCAGCATCATGCCTCCTCGCCGACAAGTCACCCTCAGTGAAGCTGAAATCGCGGGGCTGATTGCTCGCAGTGTGGCTCAAGCCTTGGCTACCCGAACGCCGACTTCTGGTAGCGAGGATTCAGCTACTAACGCGCCGCAGCCCAAACCCTGCTCTTACAAGGACTTCCACAACTGCAAACCTTTGAGCTTTGCAGGTACTGAAGGAGCTATCGGTCTAGTACGCTGGATCGAGAAAATCGAATCTGTATTCCTTATCTGCAACTGCACAGAGGGAGACAAGGTCAAGTTCTCCGCCAGTACTTTCTCTGACACCGCTCTCACCTGGTGGAACACCTATGCCCAGACTGTGGGTATTGATAATGCTTACAAACTCCCGTGGGAGGAGTTGAAGAAGATTTTGAGAGGCGAGTATTGTCCCAGAGATGAACTGAAACAACTGGAAGTGGAATTTCGGAACCACAAAATGCAGGGTGATGACATCACTGGTTACACCAACCGTTTCCACCAACTGGCACTTCTGTGCCCATCCATGGTCGATCCTGAGTACAAGAGGATCGAGAAATATGTTGACGGACTTCCTGAAAGACTCCAAGGCCTGGTGACATCATCCAAACCGGGTACTATTCAGAGCGCCATTCGTATGGCCCATGAGCTAACGGCAAATTCTGTCCGCCGTGGCACAACTTCAACCCCATTTGCAAACAACAAATGCAAATGGGAAGGAAACCCCAACTCATCCAACCACACCTCCATCAAAATGCCTGAGTCTGTTAAGGCTTATTCTTCAGGAACTTCGGAAAAGAAAGGGTACATCGGGAACAAACCCTACTGTTCCAAATGCAACCGCCATCATGACGGTTCTTGCCCTTGCTCCAACTGCAAACGGTTCGGGCATTTAGCCAAGGATTGCCTAGCCAATGTTCCTACCCCCAACACTAATGCACCAAAGGCCTGCTTTGGGTGCGGAAATTCAGGACATTTCAAGAAAGATTGCCCAAAGCTGAAAAACAACAACAACCCTGCTCGCGGTAGAGCATTCGTTATCAAGGCTGGGGAAGCCAGACAAGACCCGAATGTCGTGACGGGTACGTTCCTTCTCAACGACCTTACTGCTTCTGTATTATTTGATACCGGTGCCGATAGAAGTTTCATTTCTGAGAAATTTAGCCCTTTACTTGATATAACTCCCACTGCCTTAGATGCTAAATACATTGTAGAACTAGCTAATGGCAAACTGATTGAGACTGATAGCATCATACGCAACTGTACACTTAACCTTACGAACGAAACGTTTCCCATTGATTTAATCCCTGTCGAGATCGGCAGCTTCGATATTATTGTCGGTATAGATTGGTTATCCGAGCACCGAGCTGAAATCATCTGTTATGACAAACTCGTTCACATACCTCTTGTCTCTGGTGGAACCTTAGTCCTACAAGGGGAGACCGGCAGACGGAATCTGAATATTGTATCCTGCCTAAAAACTAGAAAATATCTGCGAAAAGGGTATCAAGCCATCCTCGCACATGTAACGGAGAAGAAGTCGGAGGAGAAGCGACTTGAGGATGTTCCAATCGTGCGGGATTTCCCGGAAGTCTTTCCTGAGGATTTGCCCGGACTTCCGCCCCCTAGACAAATTGAATTTCAAATCGAACTTGTGCCAGGGGCTGCATCCGTGGCACGAGCCCCATACCGTCTAGCACCATCCGAAATGCAGGAGTTGTCTAACCAACTACAGGAACTCCTGGACAGAGGATTTATTCGACCAAGTTCCTCGCCTTGGGGAGCTCCGGTCTTATTCGTGAAAAAGAAAGATGGATCTTTCCGCATGTGTATCGACTATCGAGAGCTGAATAAGCTAACCATAAAGAATCGGTACCCGCTTCCTAGAATCGATGACCTATTTGACCAACTCCAGGGATCGAGTGTTTACTCAAAGATTGATCTACGGTCAGGTTATCATCAACTCCGAGTCCGTGACAATGATATCCCAAAGACAGCTTTCCGAACTCGTTATGGGCATTACGAATTCCAAGTGATGCCATTCGGTTTAACCAACGCACCGGCCGTATTCATGGACCTTATGAATCGGGTGTGCAAACCATATCTTGACAAATTCGTCATTGTGTTTATCGATGATATCCTGATTTACTTTCGCGATGAACAGGAACATGCTCAACATCTTAAAACCATTCTAAGACTCCTTAAACACGAAGAGTTATATGCCAAATTCTCTAAGTGTGAGTTCTGGATTCGAACCGTTCAATTCCTCGGACACGTGATTGACAGCCAGGGAATTCAAGTTGATCCTGCCAAGATTGAAGCAATCAAGGGCTGGGAGTCACCGACCACTCCAACCGAAGTGAGACAATTCTTAGGCCTTGCTGGTTATTACCGCCGATTCATTGAAAACTTTTCTAGAATAGCTGTTCCCTTAACAACACTGACTCAGAAAGATAAGAAGTTCGATTGGACTGATAAACAAGAATCAGCTTTCCAGCTATTGAAACACAAACTTTGCAGTGCACCAATCTTGTCCTTACCCGAGGGCACCGATGACTTCGTAGTTTATTGCGACGCCTCACACCAAGGACTTGGTTGCGTGTTAATGCAACGGGAAAAAGTCATTGCCTATGCCTCACGACAACTAAAAATCCACGAGAAAAACTATACGACCCACGACCCCGAGTTAGGTGCCGTGGTCTTCGCATTGAAAATCTGGAGACATTATCTCTACGGTACGAAAAGCACTATCTTTACCGATCACAAAAGTCTCCAACACATATTCGATCAGAAGGATCAAAACATGAGACAACGTCGTTGGGTTGAGTTACTTAGTGACTACGACTGCGAGATCAAATACCATCCGGGCAAGGCAAACGTAGTTGCCGATGCCTTAAGCCGAAAAGAACGAGTGAAACCCCTTCAAGTCCGAGCACTTTCTATGACAATTCGTAACGAGCTCCCTGCTCAAATCCTTACCACTCAGCTTGAAGCACTCAGCGATGAAAACCTGAAAAATGAAGCCTTACGAGGCTTGGATAAACAATTCGAAATCAAACCCGATAGGACTCGATACTTCTCTAACCGGGTGTGGTTACCCAAATTCGGAAACTTGCGAGATTTGGTGATGGCTGAAGCTCACAAATCTCGATACTCTATACATCCTGGTTCTGACAAGATGTATCACGACGTCAAAGGGTTGTATTGGTGGCCTAACATGAAAGTTGACATCTCCATGTACGTCAGTAAATGCTTAACCTGTTCCAAAGTCAAGGCCGAACACCAAAGACCCTCGGGATTGCTCCAACAACCTGAAATTCCTCAATGGAAATGGGAGAAAATTGCCATGGACTTCATTACCAAACTACCGAAAACGTCGAGCGGTTGCGATACCATTTGGGTGATTGTGGACCGTCTCACAAAATCTGCTCATTTTCTGGCCATCAAGGAAACTGACAAGATGGAGCGTTTGGCTCGCATTTACATCAAAGAAATTGTTTCGCGACACGGTGTACCTATCTCGATCATCTCGGATAGAGACAGCCGTTTCACTTCCAACTTTTGGCAATCGTTACAGAAATCTCTCGGTACTCGTCTGGATATGAGTACAGCTTATCACCCGCAAACCGATGGTCAAAGCGAGCGAACCATCCAAACACTGGAGGATATGCTACGAGCCTGCGTAGTGGACTTCGGTACTTCTTGGGAAAGCCACTTACCGTTGTGCGAGTTCTCGTACAACAACAGTTACCATACCAGCATTAAGGCTGCACCCTTCGAGGCACTCTACGGGCGTAAGTGCCGATCACCTATCTGTTGGACTGAGTTAGGAGATTCCCAACTCACGGGTCCAGAAATCATTCACGAAACTACTGAGAAAATCATTAGTATTCAAAACCGGCTGAAAGCCGTACGTGATCGTCAGAAAAGCTATGCTGACGTGAGACGCAAACACCTTGAGTTCCAGGTAGGGGACAAGGTACTTCTCAAAGTGTCACCGTGGAAAGGTGTCATTCGATTCGAAAAACGAGGCAAACTAAACCCTAGATACATCGGACCATTCGAAATCCTTGAAAGGATTGGTCCAGTGGCATACCGCCTGCAACTTCCTGCTGAGCATAGCAGCGTTCACAACGCCTTTTACATTTCTAACCTAAAGAAGTGTCTGTCTGACGAGACACTAATAATACCGTTCGACGAAATCCAAATCGATGATAAACTTCATTTTGTCGAGGAACCTATGGAAATCATGGACCGTGAGGTCAAGCGATTGAAACAGAGTTGTATTCCCATCGTAAAAGTCAGGTGGAATTCTAGACGTGGTCCAGAATTCACCTGGGAACGGGAAGACCAAATGCGACAGAAATACCCACATCTCTTCCCAGACAAAGCACCGTCCGTGCACTCGAGCTAATTTCGGGACGAAATTTCTTTAACAAGGGGAGAATGTAACACCTTCCTAATTAGGATAATTAATTATGCCTAATTATTTGTAACTAGTTGTAATTAGTATGTAATAGGACTAATTACAGACTCTATTTGTATATATAAGGTGATTTATATATATGTGTGTACTTACGCGATTTGGATAAATCGTACGGATTAACCGGACGGAGTCCGATACATTTTACTTGGACGTTGGTGACAAAACTTACTTAAATAATGGGAACGTATTTTACAGTATAAATACATATTCGAACGGACACTATCATATTAGCGCGACAACATTACGAATATTTTAACAAAAACGTATCAAACGTGAACCAAATAATTTAAATATCCCGACAAGTATTTTTAATAAACATTTACAAGTATCTTTCATTAAAATATTCGGATAGCATTTTTAAAACAAAACTGTTTGGTTAAATACTAAAAACGGAAAATTAATCAATTAGGACACGGAGTAAATACTGTATTTTGGGAAGCGTTTTCCCTCCCTTCCCTTTTGGAACCAGCCACCACCACCACCTACACCCCACTTTCTTCATCTCATTTTCATTTTAAACAAACACACACACAAACTTAAACTCTCTTTAAAAATCTCCACCAATTTTCGGATTCACAAATCGACCCACAAGAATTACATTTTCGGAATCACCATCACGAGAGGAACAAGATTAACAAAGGCACCATACTCGTTTTCTTCCCCGTTTGGCTTCGATTTGCAATTGTAAGAAATTTCTAAAAACTTAGATCTACTCATTTTGATGTATTATTTTGATGTTATAATGTTTACACAACTTAGTATTGTCCATATGTATGAATAAAACACGATTTTACAGCTTAAAAATATGTTAGATTTGCGTTTTTGGTCAAAAAATCGCGACAGCTGAAACTTTCTGGGCTGGTGTTCATCTTTGCGACACAACGCTTGTGTCGCATGTTGTGTCGCCTAAACCATATTGTGTCATATTTTGTGTCGTACCAGTATGTCGCAACCTTGTGTCGTAGACGTTATGCGACACAACCCTTATGTCGCTGTTGAATCAGCATTGCAAGCTTTTGCGACATAACCCTTGTGTCGCTAAGCTCTTGTGTCGCATTCCTATGCGACACAACGCTTGTGTCGCATACCAAATCCTTGTGTCGCAAATTGTGTCGCAGGATCAGAGTTTTGTAGCAATTTACTGTAGCAAAGTCATTCTAATATACGATGTTTCAACGCAATAATAACAGCTTAGAAATATTGCTACAAACCGTCACCAACGGGCCAAACATGTTTTCCAACAACAAACAATTACAAACATACGGACAAACATTGGATAAACTAGTTGTGTACAACTAAACGAAACGTCTCGCGAGACACATACTTACATAACCTCATATGTTTAGGCATTTGAAGGTTACGGGTTCGGAGAACCTACTTGCTATACTTACTACTTGCTATTTTCTACCGCTTACTAGTCGACTCAGGTGAGTCTTACGGCCCCACTCTTACTGTTTTATCTTATTGGGGGAGAAACATGCTACTACTTTTCCTTGAACACAAGTACTAAAACTGTATACTATACCAATCGGAATTGCATGAGTTATTTACGGTCTACAGAAGTCTCTCCATCATATATCGTTAGTTATGGACTTAAGCGCGAACACGAGTTAATGGATCCATTAGGGAAATGACCCTCCCCGCCCGGGGTAGTAGCGCTACCACGAACCGTTCTGTATAAACGGGCGACTATTATTCGTTACATATGCTTGCTCAGTTACGAGCATGTCACGGGAGCAACTTATTACTTACGGGTTAAGCTTCGATTATGAGCCTCATGGCAACGGTATAACTTACTTACTTACATTTGCGAGATTGCAAATACTGGTTTTACATTTGCTGGATTGCAAATACTGATTTTTCGCCTACGGGCACTACTGATGAAATCTTGTGTTCAAAACTGATATTACTTATAAACCTGTGAGATTCACCAACATTCGTGTTGACCCTTTTAGCATGTATTCTCAGGTACACAGACGGAGTAGGATTACTCCAGGACATAGCTAGAGTCGCATGATTTCAACATAACTGCATTAACGGAGATTCTTAGCATTATCTTTTGTATATTTCGATTATGTAATAGAATCTCCCGCTATACGCGTGGACTCTAGGAAACTACATTTTTGTATACGAAAACATTAAGTTTTCAAACATTATATCTATGGGAATGTAACTAATTTACAAACGTTGCATATAGATGTCGTTTATTTTATCTTGCGCTGTGATATTTGATTAGTAGCACCCCAAAACTTGCTTCCGCCAAACAGTGAATTTGGGGGTGTTACAGTTTTTCAACGCTTTTCCGATGTAGTTTGATGATTTCGGTTGTAATTAAAATGTGTGTATTGATTCAAATTGAATGAATATACTTTTAAACAATTAGTTATGTATTCATATTGTGACAATAGTATGAAAAAACTTACCAATTTCCTGCATTATGTATTGAAAAACAAACTTGTAAATTGATGATAGTGGTATGTTTTATTTTCTCTTATTCGTGTGTTATATTGTGATCGAATATGATTTGTAGTAAAGATGAAAGAAGGCATAATTGGATTCATGAATAGTTTCTATGTACAATGAATGTATTAAAAGTTAAAAATGGAAATGTTGAAATTACGGTTATCAATGTGTGACGAATGCTTTATTGTATAGTATAGATTAACACTATGGGTGTGTTAGGTTCAAGAAAGGGAACGACAATGTGAATGGGAAACAAAATTTTAGGCAATGCAATTAGCATTCCTTATTATTACCTTTGTCATTGATGTTGCTTGTTTCATGTACGAGTAGAGGTGACAAATTGTTCGGGTCAAGTTGATTGGTCCAAAGTACCTTACCCGAATTCGGCATGATTTGATAAACGGGTTGCAGATCGAAAGTACCCAACCCCGTACACGATCCATACTACCCGTTTATGTAAACAGGTTGAACGGGTTATGAGTTGGCAAGTTGGTTTCGAATCAAATGGTCACATGTCAAGGGTTACTTTGGGTTGGTGGGTTTACCGTTAACTCAAAACTTGACCCGAGTACACCCTGAAAAATTAAAAGGGTTAGCGAGTTTCGGATCAAAAGAACGCAACCCAACCAATTTGAGTAAACGGGTTAATGGGTTGGTAGGTTAATTAATTTTGGATCGGTGGGTTGGTTTCGGCCTTTCGGGTATAACATATCATATTTAATGAGTTGATTTTAAGTTCGAGGGGCCGTGTGACACCCGGTAAAAAATGACCCAAAATTTGGTCCAAATTTAAACTTTTATTTCAAGTATTATATACTTAAAATACCAAAGCGTACAAGTATTATATATATGATTATATGTATATATAACACAAAATAATTATTCAAAAATCGCGTATAAACAAATCACGCAGGAATTCAAATACGAACATTGGTGAACCCAATTTATTAAATAATAATGAATTATTTGATAAACATATTTATTTCTAAATATTATTTCGATAATATTTTCCTAAGTACTTTGTATCGTACTAATAACTCTTACGCGACCAAAAATATGTGAAACGCGTTCGACAATCAAAATAAACTTAAGTTATATTCTTATAACTCATTAATAAGTATTTTGATGGAATACTTCAACTAAAAATATTGAGTTTTAAATCGTTACCGAAACGTGTTATGTATAACGTATAACGTACGAATTAACGTTTAAACGATCGGGTAAACAAACACGGATATAATACCAAGTTTAAAGACAAAATTTAACAAGTCTAGCCCCTCCTTTGACCAAGAAAAATCAGCCAAACAAGATCCTTAAATTGTGGATCTTGTTGCCTTGACCATAAGCAAACCAAACACCCTTAATTCACTCATTTGTGTTTTCTCCTCCTTCTCTCTATCCTCTCTCTCTCTAAAAACGAATTGGGGCTGTGATCAGCAACCAACCCACCTCCAAGACATCATCACAACACCACCATATCACCACCATAGTGCCACCACGAGCCGCCACGCCGGAATTCAAGAAAACGTACCAAAACGAGCATTCGACTTTCGTTTTCCTTCTCCTCATCATTTCTTTGTAAGGAACCTTTTCTCTTTCATTATAATTACTTGGAACACATATATTACCATGTTTATATGTTCACTTAACAAGGAATGTTCAAAACTTAAACCGAAACGCATTTTTAAACTCGAAATCTCTAAATATATAAGCTGTCCAGAAATTTCACCCACTTCCACGATTTTTATAAAAATCATAAAAACACAAAATAATACGTTTCTTAAGCCTAAAATGTAGTACAAGGTGTTAGCTTTCCAAAGACACCAATTTCATAACATTTCGACTTCGTTTTCTATTTTAAAATAATTATTTCGTTAGAGTGTGCGTTACTGTTCTGACGGCCAGGAAACATCCGCCTCCTTCTCGAGACCATATCTTGAGCTCTAGAGCGAATAAATGTATGAAACTTGAACCTAAATCTTCGTATGAAAACCTACTACAAAAAGTTCTTCTATGGACTGACTTGAAAACCCCTTTATTCTCGTGTAGAAACCGATCTATGGACTGAACTTGTTTGCGAACCCAATCTAACCACTTCTCATATTTATTTTCTTTTAAAATAGCAAATGAACTTCTAAAATCATGGTATAATGTAGAAATGAACTAGAATCATAGGTAAATACGTTTGATTTTTGGTAGAACCTGATTCGGACTAGAAGTTGGTCAAATCGAGAGCTTAATCGAGTTGAAATCTGGAAACATAGAGATTAGGGGCTGTTTTGGAAACGTTTTAAAAACCGACACTTCGGGTTAACCCCAACACGGACTGATGTGACTCAAATAGTCATGTTTTTAAGGGCAATATTCCGCACTTTTTGGACGTAACTTTAGTGAAAACATTCCAAAATGATCATTATTTACTAAAATTCACTAAAGTAGTCTAAATATAGGCGTTGCTGCAAAAATCACCTAAAACGTCCAAATAACAAGCAAATCAGGGCGAATAAACGTGCACAAAATCCTCCGGCCTCATTTACCTTATATAGATCATGTTCTAACTTCATCATATGATAAAACAGGTAAAATCGAGACGGGAAAATCAAGAATCATGCAAATCGGATAAAGAACGGAGAAGACTGAGCAGTATCAGACCCTATAAAGTCATTTCGGCTATGCTTGAGCTATACACATCCAATTTCAGTGAAGTTGGCATCATTAGAAGCGTAACGGAATTACGAAGACACAGGCGAAAGAATCAGGTCAAACGGATGCATAACGAAGGAGATACGCGCGTTTTAAGCAACGAACGAAATCAGACGGACACCGTATACGGCCCTGGGAACCGTATACGGCCCCACAGAGACCGTATATGGCCATGTACACACCGTATACGGCCCTACCAAGGCTGTATACGGCCCCCCTGCCCCCGTATCGTGCTTCGTTTGCTTGTACGTGCTGTTTCGCGAGTTGTACGGAAGATTTGAAGCTTTGCCTATAAATAGAGGGTCACCCCTCCTCATTCCACACACCTTAACACATTCACACACTCTCACATTTCTCTCATTTTCATTTCTCTCATTTTCTTTCACTTTCTCTCTCTAACTTTCTCTCTCTAGCACTACTCTTAGGAGTTAGAGGAGAAAGGTTAGGGTTGAGCTTACGGTTCGAGTCTAGAGGAAGTTTTAGCTTGGTAATCTTGTTGTAACGAGTTTTTCAAGTTCAGACTATTTGTAATCCTCAGTATTACGCTGCTGTATTCCCGGTGATATCTAAACTTTACTTACTGTTATAATGCTTGTGCTTTATATTATTTCAGTTTGTATTCTGCATATTGCCATGTTTATAGAGTAGTTTAATATTGTGATTGTTGAAATGTAGATATTAGGAGTAGGGATGATGTTAAATTAATGTTTCATTTATACGATTGGAAATTGTTATGCTGTGTATCTGGTTAAGCTTATCCTGAATATAGATCTAGTCTCTCATCACCCTTTCCAGACTTTCACGTGACTGTTGCCCTAGGATAGGATCTGATCAACCCTAATACTATGAATATACAGTTATCTCAAGTTACAGTATGAAACTATGAACTTTCCTTTACAAGGCACGGTACTTCGTATAGCGTTGGAAACACCTCGTGTGGAGTACAAATACGTGGAAGCTAAGGAAATGCCATGGATTGTTTCATCGTGAATTACCTAGAGGTGATCCTTCTAGAACTGTGGTCTAGGAATCAAAGCTGTGGAAATGCTTGTTGCACTATACACTGTTAGTACACCTAAGATCTGGAACACTGTGGAAATGCTTAAATACCCAGTACACCGTCAGTACATCTAGGGTTTGGAACACTGAGGAAATGCCTAATCGCCCTGTACACCGTGATTATTCCTAGGGATGAACGCCTGAATGTAAAGGAGGGTCTATATTTATGATGGTTAAGTAGGTGCTTCAATAGAAACAACACAGGGTAGTGTCAATCATATACCTAGACATGCAAAACCTTAATCACACCAATAGTTTAACATACACAGGATACAATCGGTATTTGCTATAATAAAAGTAAATAGACGATTAGGTGTTAAGAAAGGTCAGTAAATACAATTGCGGTCTGTTGCCTTATGCCTGATCCCTAGAACATTTAGGGTGACTTTGTCTTAGCTAAGCAAAGGCTCAGGAGGGTTAGAAAACAGCCTGATCTGATCAGAATCATGATAACCTAGGATTCCAGTGACATATGTTTCTAGGGTTTCACCTGAACGTAGGGTCCTAGTGTTTACACCGAAAGTATGTCTACTCTTTATCTGGTAAATCTCCAATCAATTTTATAATGAACATCATCCCGAAACCCTAGTATCCAAGTTTCAGCAATCACATCTCTACCTGTCTGCTTAAACCCTAATTTCATTTCTCGTTATTTACTTTTCTGCATTTAGGATAATTATAAAACAAAACCTTCCAAACAAAAATCTATATACCTACCCCCATCCTAATTGCGACCATAATCTTTGGTGACCCGCTTTATTTCAATTCGATCAGATTTAAGAACGACCTCGAGTTATACTTACTGCTTGCTCCCAAGGTAGGTAGTACTTATAGTTTGAGCCCCAGCTCATATAAATTTAAAACTCACTGTCCGCCGCTTCTGTTGCTGTTGGAACAACGACCGGAGTCAAATCCGACCGACCGATAGGAGCCGCGACAAGTTTTTGGCGCCGCTGCCGGGGATCGTAGAGCGTTACGATTTGAAGCCGCCTTAGATATTCTAGCTTTTAGGAGATCCTTTCCAATTAGGTTTTCTCAAACTTAGTTGGTAGTTATTTGCTTTCTTTAGAATAATTTAGATAGTTTAATTAAAAAAATGAAAAATACAAAAACATCTTTCTATGATTCATTTCCGTCTAGCCCATTTCTCCACTCGCCCTCAAGACCTCCGAAGAAATGATGGCCATGGATGACGCTGAGTTCTTCGCCTGCTTAGAACGAGAGTTGGAATCTGAAGTCTACTCTTCATCTTTACCCTCTTTTGAAGATATCTCCGCTAATTCAGACGATGAATCTAGAACCATAGGGCAATTCTTAGACCTTGACTTAGGAACCCATGATTCTCATCAGAAGATCTCAACTTCTGCATCTAGCATTCTAAGCTACCAGGTTATACCTGCTCCTGAGATTTCATATTCCTTAGAAAACTTCTTTCAATTCCCTACTTCATTTGGTTTTGTCGAGAGTAACTCTGAACATCTTCAACCCTTTCGTTTTCCACCCATTGAAGAACGTCTTCCACCATGGGATGAAGAAGTTTACAAATACCCTCCAAAATCACTTATCTTTTTGAACCTTGTACCCGAACCTGAGTACACCATCTATCGTGTTGTTGATAGGACTTTACCAATCAAACCTGAAGAAAATATCCGCTACGTAGGTAACTCTTTTGATCCTGATAGGAGATTGGATGTTTGTCGGGCATTTGCCAGACAACTCAAAACGTCTGACTTTCCTTTTTCAGTTGAACAAAGAGAAGTCGCTCGTAGGATAAAGAAACAGGTTGGTATTCTCCACCATCTTCCAAATCAAAAGGAGGAAGGTATCTTCACACATTATCAAGAGCAAGAACTAAAGCTTAAATCAGAAATAGACCTACTAATGGACCTATTCGCCTGCACCGATTATCAACCGGTTTCCCAAACCCTAATTAATCGTCATGTTACAGCTATGATTTATGAGCTTGAGTTCTGGATCAGCAAAGATCCCGCTATATCTCTCGTCATTTCTGATAAAATTCCATTTTTCGTTGACCCCGCTACTTATATGATCAACAAGTTGTTAAAGACATTCCCTGGAGCCACTAACGATAACATGGAAGCTGCTTTCTTTGCTGGAAGAAAGGATATTAACATCTCACTCACTTTGTTATTTGCTCAGTCAAAATTTCCTTTCACTGTTTCACAAACATCTTTAATCGAAGAAATCACGGAGTCAGTTCACACTACCACCGGAGATTCCGATTCGAGAGAAGAATGGAAATTTCAACAAACCCTAGGAATGCTTCTTCATGACTTAAACCATATAAATGACGGGTCACGAAACGGAATTTCAAACCCTAAGAAAGTTAGAAAGGAATTTAACAAGTTTATTGACAATCTTCTAGATTTAGGCAAAAAGGAACGTATGTTTCTCACTGAACACGAACGATTCTCATTACATCCCGCAGACCTAGTTGATTCTGTCATTAAGATTCTCACTTGTGACTTTATTCCTCGCTACACTTTCCCTCAACCAAGAGCACCAAATTCACTTAAAAAATTGCTCTTGGGCAATACTCAATAAATTTGTCCAAAAGTCGAGCTACCGACTTTAACCAAGCGCTTTTTGGGAGGCAACCCAAACTTTAGTTAATTTAGTTTTATTTTAAGTATTTAGGATAAGTAATATTAGTGGTTTATTTTTAAATTTAAAAGCTTGCATTTAAAAACACAAGAAAACGTTCTTTTAAAATTCAAAATTCGCGCGACACAGTAACGAATTTCGGACATTTTCAGAAAGTTCGAAAAAGTTTATTTTTAAATTTTGAAAAATTAATCTTGAATTTGTCTTGAATTTTAAAGAACACAAAAAGATTGTCTTGTTTTCAATAAAAACGTATACGATTTCGCGTACAATTCACAATATCTTTTCAGACTGCGCGTAAAAATTCAGAAAATTACGAACATACTTTTTAAAATTGTTTTATTAAAAATTCTTAAACTTTGAAATTTTACTTGTATGTTTCGTATCTTTCGCGAATTTTAAATCGCGTACGTTTAAAAGGGTACAAAAGGGATTTTAGCCACACACATAAGACAAAATCATTAAAAACTTCATCTTCTTCCTCTCCCCCTTACCCCCACCGTCGGCCTACACCCCATCACCACCAAATCTCCATTACTTCACCATTTTGCATGATTCCAAGCTCAAAATTCATCATTTTATGATCTTTCTTGCATCCACAACATCACTACATCAAGTTTAAGGTAATTCTTGACCTAATTTTGTGATTTTCATGAAACTTTAAAAATTAGGGCTTGTAACTCATTTTCATAAATTTCATGGTTGAAAGTTGCAATCTTTAGTGTTATTTCATGCTTATCTTGATGCTTAACATGATTACAAGCTTAATCTAGTGATTTGTCAACTTAATTGCAAGATTGGAGATTAAAGTGTTGACTTTTTGGATGAACTATGGCTAGTTTGACTTTTTGGTTGATTAATTGCTTATGTTGACTTTTGTTGATTGAGTTATGCTTAAACATGATAGGTTAACATGTTTTGATTGATCATTTGCAATTAGAAAATGGTTAAGCTAGTTTTTGGTAATTAAAGTAAGCTCATTTTTGATAAAATCATCATAAACATCATTTTTACTTAAAACTTTTATTCTTAAACCATGTTTATGACTTTTCTAAACCTAAAAGCTTACAAGATTATCAAAACAAGCTTCGGTTCATTTAATCATTTTTAAAGTTTATCACTTTAATTAATAAAGTGTATAACTTTGAAATGAAACTAATAAAAACGCCATTTTCTAAAAACTACCATTTTGTCAAATAAGTTTACTTCCATTCTTTGCTTGAAATCATGTAAATAAAGCTTTATGTCTTTTGGAAATTGCGGAATGTTGGATTGCATATTTAATTGGTAATATGCCCTTTTATGATTAATTGATTTACTTGAGGTAATTATATGACCTTGGAATTAAGCTCATTTAGATTGATTAACCATGAACATGAAGTATTTAAGTTTCTAGTGCTTGGGATAATTAAGTTAGGTACCTTGTTGACTTGCTTTGATTATGCTAGGAACTTGAAGCTTTGTGCCACTTCCCCTTAGTTAGACATAAGTTGATAAAAGTTTTTGGATTTGTGATTGGTTGCGGTTAGGTTTAGCAATTTTAAAATTTCTGGATATGCCCATTTCTAAAGCCTACATTTCCAATTTTTTCTGAAAATCTGGAAGTACTTTAACATATCCATTAATACACCACTATTATGGCCTAATCCTTTCTTGTCTTTTGTCACAGATGGATAATTGCCCACCTTCACTCAGCTACTTGGCCAAATCTTCAAAGAATAGGTCACTCATTCGCCAGTGGTTGCAGCGACCGATAGGCAGTAATCGGTATGTGGTATGGAAAGACATGATTAAGCTAGGGATCAGGGATGAGTTGAAGAGTTTGTTGATGTATGAGTGATGACACGCAAAAAGTCATGTTTTTGTGTGCCATTATCTCACCATTTTAGCCCGATTATTAATGAAAACACTCAAATATGAACTTAAAAGTTACATTTCATTGTAATGGCTAAAATATAGACGATGTTTCAAGAATCAGCAAAAACAACCTAAAAATGAGTAAAACTGAGCAAAAACAATCATTGAATCTTCCGGTTAACGTATTCTAGCACTTTTTGAGCTAGACATGGAGTTAGGACCTCTAACTTATCTCATTGTCTTCGTTTTTCAAATACGATTTCAGGGATATAAAGAACGCTCAAAACGGACATCGGATGAAGAAGTTACGCCCGAACGAAGAAACGAAGAACCGAGGAATCAGGATACGGGAGAGCTAGACCGTATACGGCCAAACTAGACCGTATACGGCCTAGCACAGACCGTATACGGCCTAGCTAGACCGTATACGGCCTAGCACAGCCGTATACGGCTTGTGTTCTCCCGTATTCACCCTACGCTCAACCGTATACGCTCCAGTTCTCCCGTATTTGCCCTAGCTCAACCGTATCGTGCGTTTAGGCGATAAAAATCTGATTTTTATTCGGGTTTGCGATACGGTTGTGCGTTTGAAGTTTTGGATACGGTCTACGGATACGGTTGTGCGAGTACTATATATACAAGCCTCATTTTCACCATTTTCATCCATCAATTCACACTTCACTCTCTCACTACTCTCTCTCTAGATTTTATTTACGTTTTCATTTTCTAGTTTTAGTCTCTCTCTCTCTAGGTTCTCTCTCTAGTCTCTCTCTCTAGTTTCTCTCTCTAGAAACTAGTGGGAAGATTAGGGGGAGAATCCATCGCTTTAGGAGTAGCTATGTAATGTAATTCGTAGAAGCTAGCATTTGTAATACTTGGGATATTATTCGGAGAAATACAAGTGTTATTCTGCTCGCATTTATTTACCGGTAATATCTATCCTTTCTTATATTAATTTGTCATAATGTTCTTGTTTGATATTTGTGATCTATTAATGTTGGAAATGTTTATTGCCATGCTTTGTGAGTAGTTTCTTGTATGTTTGCCATGATTAGGTATGATTAATGGAATTGTTAAACTCTGTATCTGTCTAAACTTATCATGTATCTAGACTTAGTTATGGATCACCCTTTCCAGTCCTTCGCGTGACTATCACCTTAGCTGTAGGCCTAAGTTACGGTAGATATGTTATCTGTATGTTTGTACGAAGCCGTGTCTGTCACTATAATTCGGCTGAAATACTGAGTATAGCTTTGGAAACACCACTGGTGGAGTACAACGTGGAAGCTCCGGAAAAAGCCGTATGTGCCAACACTGTGGATTACCTAGAGACCCTAGAATATGGCCTAGGAACCAATATAGTTGTGGAAATGTTACAGTACACCGTCTGTCCACCCCTGGAACTGAAGCTATGGAAACATTTCGACATAGTACACCGTACCTGTACCTAGGGATAAAATCTACAACATATCCCTGGTTACGAGGGTCTGTGGAACTGTTTAAGTGTAGTACATCGTGAACGGTGCCTAGTGTGGTACGCTGTGGAATAAGTATGCATTGTACACCGCTGGTGTTCCTAGGGCTGAATGACTGATTGCAAAGGAGAGTCTAGATCATGACAGAAGTATTTGAGCTAATTAAACGTAAGGAATGAGTCTAGAGATGAAAGTCAAGCCCAGCAGTGGTTCAGGATTCTTAAAACCCCTAGACTCTACAAAACTGATAGTTTAGAATACAAGGATAATGATCAGTACACGTTTAGATAATAACATTTAGACTTAGGTGTTAAGAACGGTCAGAATAACCCAATGGGCAGTCTGTTACCTTATTCCTGCACCCTTTAAGGGTCACTGTCTCCACAAAGACAGGTGAGGGGGGTTGAGCAGCCTGTTCTGATCAGAATCACGATAGCCTAGGTACTCAGTGACATACTGATTTAGAATCTATCTAAAGAAGTAGGGTCCTAGTGTTTACATCTATAGTTTATTTGTCTGTTACCTAGAAGTGCCCCATATTGAACATCATACCTAAATCATGGTAAGCCACGTCTCCGTCATCCTTAAGTGTTGCAAATATGCTAGCTTCCCTTTTATTTTATGTTTTATTAGTTTAATAAATTAGAAAACCAAATACAAACCTATCCAACTATTCAAAACCCAGCTTAATTACTAAGTTATCTGAGTAAGCTCTGTTTCAATTCTACCGTCGTGAGGAACGACCCTGGATCATCCTTACCACTTACTAGTATCAGGTACTCGTACCAAGTAATAGTAGGTTGTTCGGAAGGTTTTGGCTCCCCCCGACTATTATAAATTTAAAACTACACCGTTGCAGTTGTTGCGTAACGACCGTTTCAGATGTAACAAGTTTTTGGCGCCGCTGCCGGGGACGGTAGTACGATTTGGAGCTTGTTTAGACAAATTTAGTTTTTAAGAGATCCTTTTGGATTGGGACTCACCATCCCTATCCGAAGTTACT
Source organism: Helichrysum umbraculigerum (assembly GCA_949592205.1). Taxonomy (NCBI): domain Eukaryota; kingdom Viridiplantae; phylum Streptophyta; class Magnoliopsida; order Asterales; family Asteraceae; genus Helichrysum; species Helichrysum umbraculigerum. Next base: position 39,022,481 of record CATIUR010000001.1, read on the forward strand.
TTATGCCCGTAGATTAACGTAGTTTAGTTAACTTAGTGTAGCTTAGAATAACTTCCCTCCATACTACAACTTTAATTCTTAAACCTTCTTCTTGTGTTATCTAAAACTTGGGTAATGGCAAATGTTCAACAATTAATAGATCAATTTGATAGTCTTGTTCAAGATAGATGTAGGAGTAATTCCCACTTAGACAACGAATGTCAAGGATATAATAGGAATTATGTGGATAACGTAGGGTACCTAGATCCTCAAATACAAAATCAATATGACCCTCACGCTTTCCAAAATCAACACAATCCTTACTATCCTGAACCATTCGAAGTCTATCCATACTCATCTTACCCTGTATCTGAACCTCAACCGTACGAGAGTCCTGACTTGAGAGATACGTCTTTGACCTTTCTCAGCAGTAATGCTGTTTTCTCACCCTCTTCTAACTCACTTGAACAATTACTAAAAGAACAAGAAGACATGCTTAGAAGAAGTTCTAATAAGCTGTCTGAAATACGAAAACAAGTAAGTAGTAAGGGAAATGAGAATCAAGATAGAACCAACTTTAGGCTACAGAAAGATGATATGAACACACACACCACATCTACCTCACTTGACACAGACTTTCATTTTCATGAGTCTGGTTGCAAACTTTCTCCTACACCCACCCAATCTTCTAAACCCTCATTTCCACCCATTCTTAACCTATCAACGTCCAAGACCGACGAAGAGTTCATTCTAGAGGAGCTCTCCGAACCACTGCAACTCGAAACTACTGGCCAGGGTGACGAGTACGATGAGGTAGACGAGGAGATAGAAATGGAAAGCCCGGAAGAGGAGATTTACAAAGAAGACTCAGAAGGACGGGAGGAATATGCACCAACTCTTACAAGTGATTTCATCCCAACTCAAACTGACGTGGTTGACACTTTCCCACATATCTTTCAGAATGAATCACCCCTTGATCTAATTAAACCTTCTATTGCCTTTGATAACCTAGTCACCCAAGTAATTGATGAGAATGTTGCTACAAGATTGGAGACGTCAATGGACTCTGTCCCACCTCCATGCCCAGAGTACAACACTATCATCAACCAAGAGACCATAGGAAGTAAGGTGGGTTCTGCGTCAAGATCTCCCTACAAACCATCTCTCCGCTACATAATGACGTATACGTCATGGAGTGATGAGAACCTCTTTGACCGACCCATCCAAACTGAGAAAGTGCAAGAAGTTGAGAGATTTATTATACCTCAAGTAAAACGAATCACTCACTTCTACGCACCTTCTCATCTTATTGGACATACCCTAGGAATAACTTGCTTTAACTATATAGGTATGCGCCAATACTTTCACTTGCATCTACTGATGGATGCAAGTAAACCGTTATCATCTGAGAAATAGAGCTAGAGTCAGGCTCGAGACTCGAACAAAAACAAGCGCTTCTCGGGAGGCAACCCGTGTCTAACTTAGTATCAGTAATACTTAACTAACCCCAATAAGTAGAAAATGAAACCCTAAAAGCATGTTTAAAAGTTTTCTTAAGTTTATGTGAACAAAAAGGGAATGATTTTCAAAAATGACTTGGAACTTAAATTTCATATTCACTGAAGTCACGGTTTTGAACTTTAAAGTTAATCTTTTGCTAAAAACCTGAAACTTTCCCTCTCCCACTTGTTTGGATTTCATTGCTATATCTGTTTCACCATTATCTAAAGTTCTCTGCATCTGCAAACATGGAACCCTGCTAGCAACTTGGTTATCTAGGTGCCTTAGTCATCATAAACACCACTCACATATTTCGAGCATTTGAGGTACTTACATATATTTCTGTAAACATACATGAGATCTTCCAATGCCTTATAACATGATTTGTATGTCCATGTGTGTATTATGCTCGAACTCGTTTAAAAATATGTGCTTTGGAAATCTTTATACTTGGCCACCTGATTAACTGAATCTACTTGTATTTCCATATCTGTTGCTTATGCTGAAATGAAATTGTAGGCGGCTAACACTTTTAATATGTGATTAGACTCGAAGTCATACATTGGTTTATTTTCTTCAAAAACCTTCACTTTTAAAAATCTTTCAAAAAACCAGTGAGTCTATGACCTAGAGAATAACCACATGTCTATAAGATTATATTTGTCTGCTCTCTTGTTTGTACAAATGTCTAACAGACAGGGATTAGCGCCTATGAATGGAGAATCTTTGAGTATAATGGAGAAATGACAAGGGGAGCATTATCGTTCATTAGATTTGGAAATTTTGGAGCATTGCTTAGGGAAATGATATATCTTCAGGAGACAAAAGATGAACACATTCTGGTTCTCTCGGAATTGTTCATCAAGCAAATGACCTCGACATCCACCAAATGTTCCCAACATTCCAACCATGCCTTACCACATCCTTGGTTGCTAGTAGAGCATTTCATGGAACCTGCAACCACCATTACCACTATAACCACATCCACCCACCAATCCACCCATCACACTTATCCTTACCACCATTGGGGACCATAAACCACCACAACGCTAGTAGTATTTTCCAGCTTATAAAGTATTCATTGCTAAACCTTAGGAATATAAGCTGATCAAGGATTGGATATCAAGAGATTAAAGACGGGATGGAAATGGAAGCTGGAGATCTCGTCTGACAAGAACAACATTACATTCATTCCATTAGTTCGTCGGAGAAGATCTTTGGTGATAGCATTTGGTGCATCTTGGTTGATTCTGCCTGCTTCCTGATGATGTTATCACTTCATTTTCAACAATCTATCCATTTAGTCTGAGTTATGCTTGAGAGAAGTTGGTGGATGGTTTTGAATGATGAGTATACCGCTTGAGCTCGAGTGCACTTCATGAAGACGGAGTCTGAGCCAACATACACTGGTGCCGACGCAGTCTACTTTTCAGATGCTCAGCTCAATGCCGTAGCCATATAGGGGAGTTTCCTCGTTCTTATCTCCTTTTTGTTATGATCGTATTTGTTTTACTTTTACCATTTAATAATCTATACCATATCCTAAGCTTATCACTAAGTGTGGGATTCCAGCCCAAAACAAACACTTGAGAAACATTTTCCGATGTTCAAACTCTAAGTGTGGGATTTTACTTTCAGTAAAATCTCAACTCAAGAGAACATTAGGGACAATGTTCCTCTAAGTGTGGGATAGCGGTATATAATACCTTAGGATTGCTTGTTAGACTCTTGTTTCCAAAAAGCAAACTCGGAAAATGTTCCTCAATTTATTTAAAAAAAACTCACTTTTGCTAAAAATTTTCAAAAATTTTTGAGTTAAAATGTCTTAAGAAGGAGCATTTTCATATATGAGTAGGGTATTTTGGAAATTAAGAGTAAATAAGATAGGAATTTCTTAGGTCTAAAATGATAATCTAAGAGGGGCATCGCATGGCTAGGCACAAACAAACCCAAAAACTTGCAGTGAGGTATCTTGAGCCACTATAAGCATTCATCTTTAATGCTTCACTATTCGTTTGTTTGAGTGTGCCGATGCATGCATCCGGAATTAGAACTTGCTCCTGGTATGCACTTCGAGACCACATTGGTAGAGTACCGTACGCGGTATAGGTGCAGTTAGATGACCTTGACATTCCTTAGGATTTAACCCCTTTCTATCATATCTCTTCAAGCCCAAAACCCTTCCAACACTCATCTTTAGTGTTGACGATCCGCTTAGATAACCCTGTTGAGCCTTAGCCTGTTCGTTTCTTTCAAAACCCTTTAAAACCTTAACCCATTTATTCCACACCCACCAAAAATCTTATCTTAGAAATTTTTAAACTTTTGGAAAATGTCATTTAAATGTCCTTTTTGCTTTCACCCCAAATCACAAATACTGGTGTTTACTAAAAATATCTCGCGTGCGTTCCCTTGATGAAAATCAAAAATTTGAGATTTTATGGTGTGAAAAATTGACACCAAGTAAATACAAAGTCATCAAAAAGGTGAAAAAGATGAAAGAAAGAAAAGGATTTCAAAAGGGCAAAAGAAAGAAACAAAATAAAACTCCTAAAAAAGCCCAAAAATAGAAACAAAAGAAAAAGAAAAGAAAATAGAATAAAGCTAAGTGCTTTGAATCTCTCGAAAATTCCCGCTCTTGTAAAGACATAAATTCCCTCGTGTATTTTCAAAAGATAGAAGTCAAAATAGCTGTCTTCTTCCCGTACTGTTATCCGTTTCCGTTTTCATTAAAAAAGTTGTTTAAATAATGTTTTTCAAAAGTTTGGAAGTCCTAAGATAAGCAAAAACCTTTACAACAACTAAAAATTCCCACTTATCCATACCCCGTAACCCTCACTTGCCATTACAACCCACCTGAATGTCCTGGGATAGCTAGCACCGTCCTCACCTAAGTGGTGGAGATATGATTCTCGAGCAAGCTTATGACGATGGATGTTGCATGACTGGCTTATGAGCGATTTCGGTTGATTAGATTGATAGGTAACCCGAAACACTTTTGAGTGAATTGAGTGACCACCTCGTGAGATCGCCTAGTCATGTATATTCCAAGATCACGAGAATTGAAAGCATGCCTAAGAGAATCATTTTACGCCTCTGAAAGGAATACCTTACTTTCTCTTATTTCCAGGATATGTTACTTGTATGTGGAGATGGTTATTTTTGAAGATATTTTGATTCACCCCAAAAATAAACTCATGTTTTCAAAATGTTTTTCCTAAAAAGCAAGTGAGAATTTTGAGTTTTGCTTGAGGACAAGCAAAGTCTAAGTGTGGGATATTTGATGACACGCAAAAAGTCATGTTTTTGTGTGCCATTATCTCACCATTTTAGCCCGATTATTAATGAAAACACTCAAATATGAACTTAAAAGTTACATTTCATTGTAATGGCTAAAATATAGACGATGTTTCAAGAATCAGCAAAAACAACCTAAAAATGAGTAAAACTGAGCAAAAACAATCATTGAATCTTCCGGTTAACGTATTCTAGCACTTTTTGAGCTAGACATGGAGTTAGGACCTCTAACTTATCTCATTGTCTTCGTTTTTCAAATACGATTTCAGGGATATAAAGAACGCTCAAAACGGACATCGGATGAAGAAGTTACGCCCGAACGAAGAAACGAAGAACCGAGGAATCAGGATACGGGAGAGCTAGACCGTATACGGCCAAACTAGACCGTATACGGCCTAGCACAGACCGTATACGGCCTAGCTAGACCGTATACGGCCTAGCACAGCCGTATACGGCTTGTGTTCTCCCGTATTCACCCTACGCTCAACCGTATACGCTCCAGTTCTCCCGTATTTGCCCTAGCTCAACCGTATCGTGCGTTTAGGCGATAAAAATCTGATTTTTATTCGGGTTTGCGATACGGTTGTGCGTTTGAAGTTTTGGATACGGTCTACGGATACGGTTGTGCGAGTACTATATATACAAGCCTCATTTTCACCATTTTCATCCATCAATTCACACTTCACTCTCTCACTACTCTCTCTCTAGATTTTATTTACGTTTTCATTTTCTAGTTTTAGTCTCTCTCTCTCTAGGTTCTCTCTCTAGTCTCTCTCTCTAGTTTCTCTCTCTAGAAACTAGTGGGAAGATTAGGGGGAGAATCCATCGCTTTAGGAGTAGCTATGTAATGTAATTCGTAGAAGCTAGCATTTGTAATACTTGGGATATTATTCGGAGAAATACAAGTGTTATTCTGCTCGCATTTATTTACCGGTAATATCTATCCTTTCTTATATTAATTTGTCATAATGTTCTTGTTTGATATTTGTGATCTATTAATGTTGGAAATGTTTATTGCCATGCTTTGTGAGTAGTTTCTTGTATGTTTGCCATGATTAGGTATGATTAATGGAATTGTTAAACTCTGTATCTGTCTAAACTTATCATGTATCTAGACTTAGTTATGGATCACCCTTTCCAGTCCTTCGCGTGACTATCACCTTAGCTGTAGGCCTAAGTTACGGTAGATATGTTATCTGTATGTTTGTACGAAGCCGTGTCTGTCACTATAATTCGGCTGAAATACTGAGTATAGCTTTGGAAACACCACTGGTGGAGTACAACGTGGAAGCTCCGGAAAAAGCCGTATGTGCCAACACTGTGGATTACCTAGAGACCCTAGAATATGGCCTAGGAACCAATATAGTTGTGGAAATGTTACAGTACACCGTCTGTCCACCCCTGGAACTGAAGCTATGGAAACATTTCGACATAGTACACCGTACCTGTACCTAGGGATAAAATCTACAACATATCCCTGGTTACAAGGGTCTGTGGAACTGTTTAAGTGTAGTACATCGTGAACGGTGCCTAGTGTGGTACGCTGTGGAATAAGTATGCATTGTACACCGTTGGTGTTCCTAGGGCTGAATGACTGATTGCAAAGGAGAGTCTAGATCATGACAGAAGTATTTGAGCTAATTAAACGTAAGGAATGAGTCTAGAGATGAAAGTCAAGCCCAGCAGTGGTTCAGGATTCTTAAAACCCCTAGACTCTACAAAACTGATAGTTTAGAATACAAGGATAATGATCAGTACACGTTTAGATAATAACATTTAGACTTAGGTGTTAAGAACGGTCAGAATAACCCAATGGGCAGTCTGTTACCTTATTCCTGCACCCTTTAAGGGTCACTGTCTCCACAAAGACAGGTGAGGGGGGTTGAGCAGCCTGTTCTGATCAGAATCACGATAGCCTAGGTACTCAGTGACATACTGATTTAGAATCTATCTAAAGAAGTAGGGTCCTAGTGTTTACATCTATAGTTTATTTGTCTGTTACCTAGAAGTGCCCCATATTGAACATCATACCTAAATCATGGTAAGCCACGTCTCCGTCATCCTTAAGTGTTGCAAATATGCTAGCTTCCCTTTTATTTTATGTTTTATTAGTTTAATAAATTAGAAAACCAAATACAAACCTATCCAACTATTCAAAACCCAGCTTAATTACTAAGTTATCTGAGTAAGCTCTGTTTCAATTCTACCGTCGTGAGGAACGACCCTGGATCATCCTTACCACTTACTAGTATCAGGTACTCGTACCAAGTAATAGTAGGTTGTTCGGAAGGTTTTGGCTCCCCCCGACTATTATAAATTTAAAACTACACCGTTGCAGTTGTTGCGTAACGACCGTTTCAGATGTAACAATGAGACCGATGGTCAAGTGAGCAATGCCTTTCTCCGTCTCTTCGATATAGATGAGTATGCATACCGAGAAGTAGTGACAGAGTTCATGATGACTTACCAGCTGAATCCAAAAATGAGCGATTCCGACAAAAGAAAGATTTCATTCAGGTTTCAGGAACAGATTCATCATATCTCAGTTGCCGACTTGGGAGTGTATCTTGGTTTATATACAGAGTCTCAGGTCAACTCTGCATGGTTCAGAAACAGTGTTCAAGACATCTCCAGCCTACCAAACAGGAACCATAAGGATATTTGGATGGATTTAGCAGGATCAAACTTTAGGAGCTGTGTTAAGTCATCCACTTTCATCAAGCCGGTTCATCACATCCTTCACAAGTTGTTAGCATGTTCTATATTTGGAAAGAAGGAAGGTGGTGCTGTGAGTGCCGAAGAGTTGAAGTTCATGGAAGCAATCATAGGAGGGAAGAATCTGAATGTTGCTTTCTTGATCGCTGAGAGACTTGGGGGTGAGACAGACATGGATAGGCACATGTTCATGGGGTCGATTATTACTAGATTGTTGTATAGTATAGGATTGTTGACTGAGGCCCACACTGAGGAGTTTACTGTTTGTTCTCGTTCTTTGCCATTCAACTTGGACTACTGCAAGTTGATCCATCTTGTCGAGGTAGATGAGCAGAGACAGTGCCTATGGAAGAACACCAAACAGATCATTCCAAGATGTCGTCTCCCTGGGAAGCGTGTTAGAGGATCCTCACCTATTGCAGATACTGAGGATGACCCATCTGATAGAGCCCGATCACCTACTACTCATTCTAGTGTCCCGCATAGAGGAGCTGAGACAGCCGAGCCACCAGCTCAGGCTACTGTTCACTACACAGATCCAGTGACCTCGCTGACACAGTATTATCTTTTGCATGCTCTTCAGGTTAGCCGTTCCCATCAGCTGTTGATTTCCAGGAAACTTGGTATTCCTGACCCAGAGCCTTACATGTACCAATGCGGTCCACCACCACCAGCCATAGCACCACCACATACATCCATACCATCACATACCACCCATACACCATCACCCGCTATTCAGACCACACCAGTACCAGAGCAGGTCCAGTCAGTTGAGACCGAGATACCGGTAGTTCAGCCAGTGATTTCTGCACCTGTGATTCCTCATCCTGCCCAGCCAGTCGCCAGTGGATCTTACCGTGCTGACACAGTCTACTTGGGCACGGATGCTGTGTCTTTTGACACTTCCGGGATGCTATTAAACTTGGGACCGATCTCTTCCTCAGCTGTACCGACAGAGAGCATGCTACGTCAAGCTTACATGACCTTACTAGAGCAAGCAGGGGTTACTTCGGCTATTTTGCTAGAGTGGGGCTACACTGATCCGATGAGACTGCCAGCAGCTACCCTCAGAGACATATTGATTCAGCTCAAACTGATCAATGCTGAAGAACAGGGACAGAGAGTATCTAGTGGCCAGCAGTCAGTCGCAGGACCATCTGCAGCACCAGCTCCTACTCAGCATACTGATGCACCTGACCAGGGATCCCCAGCCTCATAGTTCTACCCCATTTGCATCATTTGACTTTGGTTTCAGACATTATTACTATTATCTTGTGTTTGTTTGGCTACTGTTGAACCTTACTTTTGGAACTTATTTGTATCAGCCACTAGCCGGTTGATCACTCTATCCTTATTTACATTATGCTTTTACTTATTATGTTTTATTTTCTTTCTGATTAATAAGTAGAAATGTTGTGATGTATGAACGTGGAAAAAAGGCGAGATGACGCACTTTCAAGAAGAAAATCCGTGAAGTCAAAAGGCAACCCGAACCAGCTTTCAATATTTGCAGACTGCGGAACATTCAACATCTCATGGAGGGGCCTCGTTCTTCTCAAAACTTCCTTGTATCTAAGCACTTCAAAGAACTAAGTGTGGGATCACTCCCCACACCACAAACACTTATCGAAATCACTCCAACTTCTTCAAAACCTAAAGTATGGGATTCTACACCATAAGAATCCCTACTTAAAGAGTTGGATAAGATTTCTGATAATGTTGGATACATGAAACCGGATAACCCCGTATGAAGCTTACTGACCTTCAAGAAGAATGCAGAAGAAAGCTCGCGTCAACTCTCTCTTTCCTGCAAAATTTCATAAGCTTCAAAATGTCAAAACGTTATCTGGGGAGTTTCTTAACCCTCTATCCATTTCATGATCACATATATTCTGTCTTGTTAGCTTGTTATAATCTATACCCTATCCTGAGCTTATCACTAAGTGTGGGATTCAAACCCAAATTTAACACTTAAGAAACATTTTCTTACATGTTCAAACTCTAAGTGTGGGATTTTACCTCCAGTAAAAACTCAACTCAAGAGAACATTAGGGACAATGTTCCTTTAAGTGTGGGATAGCTAGGTATAGAATACCTTGGATAATTTTAGGCGATTTTTATGTCCAAAATAGCATTACTCAGAAAATGTTTTCCGAATAACGAACTTTTTCAAATAAATTTTTTCAAAAATTTTTTTCAAAAAATTTAAAATTATGAGTTAAATTATGAAACTAACTCTAAGTTTTTGAGTTAAATACTTTCAAAAAGAATCATTCTCAAATATGAGTAAGGTATTTTGGAATATAGGGAAAATAAGGTAGAAATTTCTCAAGCAAGAAACAATAATCTGAAAGAAGCATGGCTAGGCACATACAACCCTATTTTGTAGTGAGGTATCTTGAGCCTAAAAGCATTCATCCTTAATGCTTCACTTTCATTTCTTGTGTGTGCCGATGCTTGCATCTCTGAATTAGAACTTGCTCCAGACATACGTTTCGAGACCACATTGGTGTGTACCGTACGCGGTATAGGTGCAGCTAGATGACCTTGACATTCCTTAGGATTTAAACCCAATTCTTACATATATCTTCAAGCCCAAAACCCTTCCGATACTTATTTTCAGTATCGATGATCCGCCTAGTAAACCCTGTTGAGCCTAAACCTTTCATTTCGTAAAAACCCTCGTACTAAACCCCCACTCGACCAAAATTCCCAAAACCTTATCTTAGAATTTCTAAGATCGTGAAAAACATCTTTTGGAACATCCTCTTCAAATATGCTCTAAAGTCTTCCTCTTCTGTGTACTCTAAAAAGTCAAAAGTGCGAAAAATTGGCACGACAAAAGAAATTGAAGATCAAGATCAAAGATCATAGTTCCGAAAAGGATTTCTGAAGGAATCAACATAAAATATCCTTAGAAATTCTCTGGCAAAGAAGTTCTGAAGAAGAAAAGAAAAATAAAAAGTAGAAAATCAAAGAAAAGAAAAAGAAAAATAGTTCCATCAAATAAAGCTGAGTGCTTCAAGTATCACCTTCTCAAGGAAAATTCGATAGAAGACGAGCAGCTACAAAATCCTCCGTTCCGTTCTGAAATAAAGTTTTTTTTCACTATCTTTGAGTTTTAAGATGAGTCAAACCCCTACAACAAAACATAAACCACTATCCATACCCTTAAACCTCACCAAACACTACCACCCGTTGAATGTCTTAGGATAGTTAGCACCGTCCTCACCTGAGTGGTGGAGATCCGATTCTCGACCAAGCTTATGACGATGAGTGCTGCATGACTGGCTTATTTGAGCGATTTTATTTGTTCTAGATTGTCAGGGAACCCGATACACCTTGAGTGAATTGAGTGACCACCTTTAGTGAGATCGCCTAGTCATGTGTACTCCAAGATCACGAGGATTGGTAGTATGCTTGATGATAATTGCTTCTTGCTTCTGAAAGGATCATCTTATCATTTCCCTTATTCTTAAACAGTCTTAATCATATTAGAAGTGGTATCATTTTGAAATTATTTTGACTCGCTCCTTAAAAACCAAATTTTAAATGTTTTTTCTAACTAAGTGTTGCTTGAGGACAAGCAACGCCTAAGTGTGGGATAACTTGATGTGACTCAAATAGTCATGTTTTTAAGGGCAATATTCCGCACTTTTTGGACGTAACTTTAGTGAAAACATTCCAAAATGATCATTATTTACTAAAATTCACTAAAGTAGTCTAAATATAGGCGTTGCTGCAAAAATCACCTAAAACGTCCAAATAACAAGCAAATCATGGCGAATAAACGTGCACAAAATCCTCCGGCCTCATTTACCTTATATAGATCATGTTCTAACTTCATCATATGATAAAACAGGTAAAATCGAGACGGGAAAATCAAGAATCATGCAAATCGGATAAAGAACGGAGAAGACTGAGCAGTATCAGACCCTATAAAGTCATTTCGGCTATGCTTGATCTATACACATCCAATTTCAGTGAAGTTGGCATCATTAGAAGCGTAACGGAATTACGAAGACACAGGCGAAAGAATCAGGTCAAACGGACGCATAACGAAGGAGATACGCGCGTTTTAAGCAACGAACAAAATCAGACGGACACCGTATACGGCCCTGGGAACCATATACGGCCCCACAGAGACCGTATACGGTCATGTACACACCGTATACGGCCCTACCAAGGCCGTATACGGCCCCCTGCCCCCGTATCGTGCTTCGTTTGCTTGTACGTGCTCTTTCGCGAGTTGTACGGAAGATTTGAAGCTTTGCCTATAAATAGAGGGTCACCCCTCCTCATTCCACACACCTTAACACATTCACACACTCTCACATTTCTCTCATTTTCATTTCTCTCATTTTCTTTCACTTTCTCTCTCTAACTTTCTCTCTCTAGCACTACTCTTAGGAGTTAGAGGAGAAAGGTTAGGGTTGAGCTTACGGTTCGAGTCTAGAGGAAGTTTTAGCTTGGTAATCTTGTTGTAACGAGTTTTTCAAGTTCAGACTATTTGTAATCCTCAGTATTACACTGCTGTATTTCCGATGATATCTAAACTTTACTTACTGTTATAATGCTTGTGCTTTATGTTATTTCAGTTTGTATTCTGCATATTGCCATGTTTATAGAGTAGTTTAATATTGTGATTGTTGAAATGTAGATATTAGGAGTAGGGATGATGTTAAATTAATGTTTCATTTATACGATTAGAAATTGTTATGCTGTGTATCTGGTTAAGCTTATCCTGAATATAGATCTAGTCTCTCATCACCCTTTCCAGACTTTCACGTGACTGTTGCCCTAGGATAGGATCTGATCAACCCTAATACTATGAATATACAGTTATCTCAAGTTACAGTATGAAACTATGAACTTTCCTTTAAAAGGCACGGTACTTCGTATAGCGTTGGAAACACCTCGTGTGGAGTACAAATACGTGGAAGCTAAAAAAATGCCATGGATTGTTTCATCGTGAATTACCTAGAAGTGATCCTTTTAGAACTGTGGTCTAGGAATCAAAGCTGTGGAAATGCTTGTTGCACTATACACCGTTAGTACACCTAAGATCTGGAACACTGTGGAAATGCTTAAATACCCAGTACACCGTCAGTACATCTAGGGTTTGGAACACTGTGGAAATGCCTAATCGCCCTGTGCACCGTGATTATTCCTAGGGATGAACGCCTGAATGTAAAGGAGGGTCTATATTTATGATGGTTAAGTAGGTGCTTCAATAGAAACAATACAGGGTAGTGTCAATCATATACCTAGACATGCAAAACCCTAATCACACCAATAGTTTAACATACACAGGATACAATCAGTATTTGCTATAATAAAAGTAAATAGACGATTAGGTGTTAAGAAAGGTCAGTAAATACAATTGCGGTCTGTTGCCTTATGCCTGATCCCTAGAACATTTAGGGTGACTTTGTCTTAGCTAAGCAAAGACTCAGGAGGGTTTGAAAACAGTCTGATCTGATCAGAATCATGATAACCTAGGATTCCAGTGACATATGTTTCTAGGGTTTCGCCTGAACGTAGGGTCCTAGTGTTTACACCGAAAGTATGTCTACTCTTTATCTGGTAAATCTCCAATCAATTTTATAATGAACATCATCCCGAAACCCTAGTATCCAAGTTTCAGCAATCACATCTCTACCTGTCTGCTTAAACCCTAATTTCATTTCTCGTTATTTACTTTTCTGCATTTAGGATAATTATAAAACAAAACCTTCCAAACAAAAATCTATCTACCTACCCCCATCCTAATTGCGACCATAATATTTGGTGACCCGCTTTATTTCAATTCGCTCCGATTTAAGAACGACCTCGAGTTATACTTACTGCTTGCTCCCAACGTAGGTAGTACTTATAGTTTGAGCCCCAGCTCATATAAATTTAAAACTCACTGTCCGCCGCTTCTGTTGCTGTTGGAACAACGACCGGAGTCAAATCCGACCGACCGATAGGAGCCGCAACACGGACCGATAATTTTTATGAACTCATTTAACCATTTTAATGGTTGGGTAAAAGTTTCGGGTCAAACCGAACACGTTTGACTAAGTCAACAAACACGAGCCACGTAACGATAAATGCGAAACGATTGAGAAATGTTAAGAATTGTAACTCGAAATGAATATTGATAATGATATTTTAAAACTTTGGTAAAAGGTCACGTATGAATTAAACCCGAAAACACTTGAACGGAAACAAAACATCCAGACCTGCGACAATGTCTCATTGTCGCATAGGTCTCAATTCTCGCCTACACATGACAATACCTCTACTGCGACAATAGCCATTGTCGCACGAGTCTCAGTCCTCGCAATTACCTGCGACAATGATTTTGTCACCAACTCCATTGTAGCAACACACGATTGTCTCCAAAATAGTGAAATCCAATTCTCTCACAAATAGTGTTACTCGACACCTATACTTTGGGAAGAATACATTACAATTTAAATACGTATGAGATTACACTCACATTACAGACATACGAGATTACACTCGAACTACTACGAAATTACACTCGAACTAATACGAGCTTACACTCACACAAGTTTACACTCACCCGAACTTACATTCGAACAACACTATCGTACCGCGATACAAATGACAGGCATACGAATATACTTTATAAGTATACAACACAATGTACTACATAATAATAATAACTAAATTATTATTACACGTCATCACCAACGGGATGTACACACTCATACATACTACAAATACAAGCGATTATAAACATACGAACAAACATTGGACATTAACTAGTTAAGTGGACAACTAGCATGGATAATCTTTAAGATATCCATTTACTTAGTTTACCTTATGCGTTTAGGACGCTAGAGGTCATTGGTTCAAAGAACCACACTGCTTGATTACTGCTTTACTCTGCTAGACTCAGGTGAGTCTCACGGTCCCTTTTTACTGTTTTACTATTTTGGGGGAGATGCATTGCTTGTTTACTCGAACACATGAACTTACTTACTTGATTTACTTACTGATTTACTGGTATATCGATTGCATGGGTTTTACTTAATCCAATGAAGTCCCTTTAATCATAGTTGTTAGTTATCGACTTAAGCGCGAGTTTTAGTAAATGGATCCATTTGGGACTGACAATCCCTGCCTGGGGTAGTAGCGCTACCACGGATTTCACCGTAGAAACAAGCATATTAGTATTTGTTACATATGAGTGTTCGGATAGCACTCACGGGGGTACGTGATACTGTACTTGATTGTACCATTCACACTACACTGTTAAGCTTCAACTATGGTGCTCATGGCAATGTATATCGAAACTATTGCATACGTGCAATCATTACTTACTTTTACTACTTGATGTGTTCAAAACTGTTACTTACTATAAACCTGTGAGATTCACCAACCTTTTGGTTGACCTTTTTAGTGATGCATTCTCAGGTACGCAGCTTGAGTAGAGATGCCCATCAGGATCTACTTATATGCTAAGCTAGTACGAGTCGCATGCATACACACTTATGAAGATTTTACTGGCATTATCTTTTGTAATATGATTATGTAACTAAAATCTTTAGAATCAATTTGCGAACTCACTAATGATGTATCTTTATGACTTATTACTTTTGAAAACTTATGTAATATACTGTATTGCAATGTACTTTCTAAAACGTCTCATTTAGAGTCGTTTATTATATATCTTGTGCTTTGGTTATTGATTAGTCACGCCCCGACCCGATTCGCTTCCGCAACCCGAATTAGGGGGTGTGACAGGCCGGCCCCATTAAATCCGAAACTTGACTCGAGTCCGACCCGAAATATTAAACGTGCCAGAGAGTTTAGAGTTAGTGGGTTGAGATAAGTATATAATAAGTATTATATGTTAGGATGATTATGGGTAATGATACCCATTAACTCCAATTTGAAAAGAACTAGATAGTTACTCACTAATGTGTAATAAATTATTTCACTATATTAAAGTAAACACCAATTATTCATTAACTTTCATCCTCCACACTTTATACCCTGTCACGCACCCCTTATAATGTTTTATGTAACTTTCTTTCGCATTGTTTTTCACCATGAACAATTTTTGTTTATCATTTGAAAGTGCAAATGACATATATACGGTTACATCTAAATCATGTATTACTACGATTAATTAACTTTTTTTAAAAAAAATCTATACATTCCAGTTCTTATACTACTCAACTTTTTTGTAATCATAGTTTATTTACGATTAATTATATGTACCCAGCCATACATAACAAATGAAACAATTATCCTACACAGCATTAGACTGATTCTGCATGCATTTTACTAATTTTGGGCCTTTTAATAAAAAATACATAACCAGGCCCATGGGCCAAGAATTTGGGCCGGTAATATACCCTCTTTTAACTTCGGTAATCAAAACCTGCAATTCCCCTCTTTGGAAGGGAGAAAAGAGAGCGAGAAAAACCGGGAATCATGGCGACTGACGGCGCAACGGTGGATGTTAGCGTAGCAGCGGCGGCGGAACAGCATCCACATAATTTAGATAAGAAGTGGACGTTTTGGTTCGATAATCAATCAAAACCTAAACAAGGTGCCGCTTGGGGAAATAATCTTCGTAATGTCTACACTTTTGATACTGTTGAAGAGTTTTGGTGGTAAAACCCTAATTTCATCTGTTTATATATTTACGGAGAAAATTCTTTTTTTGTTTGTATAGTGATGAATTTTATTTAATAAGATGTACTGTTTGATCTGTTTTCATATGTAGATTTGAATTTGTAATATTTATTTATTTAATTTATATGAATTTTGTGTTATGTGATTATTTAAGTAATTTTATAGAATTGAAATAGATGATTTTTGAATCTAATACTACTAGAACTAGAATGTGATCTAGAGATTAGGAATTTATGAATCCAGTAGACTTTATGCAAACAAACTAAAATAACAAATAAAATAAGTATAGTTTTTTGACAGAGCCTGATGCTGTAATAAAGTTGGATTTAACACGGTTTGTAGAGTTGTTTACGTGACCTCTGCTGTGGATTTTAGTTAGGTTTGGAGTTGGATTACGGTTTAGGTGAACTGATATTGATTCTTTACCAAAATATTATGTTGTGTTTCTTGATTTACTAGCTTTTATATGGCTTAAACTGTAAATGAGGAAAGCTGGAACCTCGACAACATAATTGCAGCTTAGCATAAGACGGAGTACCATAATATTGTGTTTATTTTATTGATTATTTAGTATGAAGAAGGGTATGAAACTGTACTCTGTGTAGAATTATAAGTTTATAACACCATGGTAGTTGTATTTGATGTTAACGGAGCTTAGTTCATTTATGGTGGAAAGAAACTGAAAGATTGATATAAGGTGTTTAAGCTTGTGTTTGGATCTTGTTGCAGCTTGTATGATCAGGTTTTCAAGCCTAGCAAGTTGCCAGGAAATGCTGATTTTCATTTATTCAAAGCTGGGATTGAGCCCAAATGGGAAGATCCAGAGTGCGCTAATGGGGGCAAGTGGACAGTCACAAGTAACAGAAAGCCTGGCCTTGAGACAATGTGGTGTGAAACAGTACGTAGTTTTCTCCTCTTCTTGTTATATATTTTGTTACAATTTTTCGAGTTATGACGTTGTATTGGGCCTTGAATGTTTTCTGAATGTTATTATTATTATTTATTTTTTTGAATTTGTTGATATTTTTATAAACTGAACTCTATATCTTTCTTTGTAGTTAATGGCCTTAATTGGTGAGCAATTTGATGATGCTGATGAAATATGCGGTGTCGTTGCTAGTGTCCGTCAAAGGCAGGATAAGCTTTCTTTATGGACTAAGAATGCAGCTAACGAGGCTGTTCAGGTATCAATAATATCTTCTTCAGTATCACTTTGTTGTGCTAGATGTACACAAAATGATCACACAGATGCACTCTAATCCATTAGTGGGTTGTGCTCTGTATCTTTTTGTGCATCTCTTTTTCTTTTTTTCTTTTTCTTTGTGATCTGAAAAGGCAAGACCGATGTTAAATTACTTTTCTTCTCTTAATATTTGAATATACACATTTATTGGTCTGGTCTTTATTCCGGTTATTCCGAAATATGTTCCGGCTGCTTGATTCTAAACTGCTACAGGATAATGAAGATATGGTTTGGAAACCATGCCAACAATTAAATGAGAATAATGAAAATACATCATAAATGATTGGCAATGCAACAATAAAATGAACGTAATGATTGCAGGTTATTGTAATATGAAAAAACATGATTACTGCTCAGGGAACAAGAAAGACCTAAGTACTCCTATTGAGCGATAAAATAAGTATTCCAGATGGTATAAATCCATCAGCTCACCAATACCACATTAGGTTAAGTTATTAACCCAATTCACATATTTGGTAGTGTATTATTTGCCCTTATATTCATAATTCTAACTTTTGCGGCATCAAATCAAATGATCCCTTATATGCAAAAATAGTTCTTAATTAGTAGCTACTTGAATTTGCATCATCAATGAGATGACTCTTTAATGAGAAATATGACAGTCAGAAGTTCTGATAGAACTTGAAATTTTCTTGATGATGACCAGTGAATGGACATGCTACATGGTTTAGTAGGATTTAAGTATCTGTATACCAGTGTGCACAGATTACTTTAAGAAGTTGTGTTCACTGTTCAGTACTTCTTGTAATCAAGGTTGACCTTGGTTTGATCCTCAGTAAGATATTTGCCTACCTTAACTTGTTTTGGAATAAAAGATATGCCGTTTTTTGTTGTTGGGTAAGAAAGCATCGAACAAGGGGGGAACATCTTTTACTTGTTTTTAACATGATACATATACGTCCCTGATAAGAGAGGAAACAATTAATATGTCACTTTGTAAAGGTACTTTATTGTTAGGGTGTGATGACCCTATCTGAAATTTTGACGAGCTCTCTCTGCTTCTGAGCTATTTGCTTCTCACATTTTATGTATGCTTGTTTTAATTCTTTATTACGGTAACACTTTTTTTTACTTCTAATATGTAGATGAGCATTGGAAGGAAATGGAAAGAAATTATAGACGTGACCGACAAGATCACCTATAACTTCCATGTAAACCTCATTATTGTTTAGCTTTCCTGATAATTTCTCACCTTTAATGTGTTCTTTTTTTTGGGTGGATTGTGGGTAGTAGAGGTGGTGATTTTGATCCATTTACTCATGAGTGGGGTTGTTCAGGCTATGTTTTAATTATAATGGGACCAACGGGTATAGTGATAAAGAATGTCAGCTAAAATGGAATGGGTCAAACAGTGAGCGTTTCTCAATTCTAACACGTCCTAAATCATTATATTCAAGAAGTTAGATTATGGTTGAATTAATATATTTTGTAATCATATCTACCACCAATCCTTTTGCATATAAAAATATTGCAGAGTGTTCCGGTCATCCCGGCCTGTTTCGCTCTGTAACACCCTACCGTTTTTTTACCTCCTTTCACCACCTCTGTTGGATAGGGTGACTTGTGTTATGCAACATACGTATTTGTCACTTGTCTCTTATCCAAGCTTGTGTGGTTATGCAGGATGATTCTAAGGCCAGAACATCGAAAGGTCGTTATAGCGTGTGAAGTCCTTCCGTTGAAGATACCGCCTACACTGAAACATTAAAAAGAACTTGCAAACCCTTTCTTACTGCAAACTAAGTTGAAGTTTGAGATTTACATGTTGTATTCAATGTGATATAGTCGATGCTTGCTTACGACTTTAATATTGTCGAATTTTTTTCTTGTTCTTCAGAAGATTTAGATTTACTTTTCCATTGATGTACAAGCAAATTTTGAGTTTCCTAGCTTTTGGACATTTATTAATCCTACTGCTTTTTTCTACATTCTGAGCGGTTGCTGGTTTTGTATCATAACTATGGGTGAAATCACATGTCTGCCTCTCCTCTTGGCAATATATGATTGAGTTTCCTAACTTTTGGACATTTATTAAGATCTGATTAGTGCTGAAGGCTAATTGTTTTGGACTGTTGTCTGGTTGAGACTGGTTTCAACCTTTAGAATCATCTTTTTTTCTCTTCTTTTTTTCCTCGGTTAAAAAGCCACACATATATAACCAAGTCTGGGTAGCTAAATATGCATATGTTGAACTAAACTTGATAAAATATAACTGGAAAAGATGAATGAATCCTGAAGTGTTGGGTATTTAGAGTCTAGTCTGTTTTATGAACTAACTACTGTAATTAGGTGACCCGAATTAGGCTGAGATCTTACAAGTTTGATTATGAATTTCACTTGATCAAGAACCATTCGAGCAGGTCTTGAGTCGGCATTGATCTGATCCCTAACTCATGAATACATGAGATGAAGTATCTGGAAAGGTGATCATTGATCCCCATTCTTATTTCAGTTGTAGTGGAGGGCCCAAATGTTGCAATGTAGGAGGCGAGAATTAATGGTATCATCGAGGGTATCAAGGCTGGTAGAGATGAGGTAATCAGTTTGCATTTACAATATGCAGATGGTACTATCTTCTTTCGAGATTGGAACAAAATGAATGTAATGAAGTTGCTGAAGTTACTCACAGGTTATCAAATGATTTCGGATTGAAAAACAAATTTTAGTAAAAGTGGATTATTTCGGTTTCGGCATTAACAATGAAGCGGAGAAGTCCCGTTTGTTTATCTTGGACTTCAGGTGGGAACCAGGGTGAGAGGTTGAAATTCACACCCAGAATAAGTTCAAGAGTAGATCGTCAATGTGGAAAACAAAATTGATTTCATTTGCTGGAGACTAATTTTGGTAAAGGTCGATTCTTGTAAGTTTACCTATGAAGTTTTTTTCGGTCATTTATATCGACATTTTCATCAACTAAATCTTGTTTACCCTTATGTCTACAAGAAAAGATTACAGCTTTAAGTTTATCCCAAATTTCACTCGCATGACTTTACAAACTTTAATTGCACCAATCATCATTTCTTTTAGAACTTGTGGCACTTATATTCCTTTACACTCGCGTTAACTATTCCGTTAAAAAGGATTGTGTGTGCTTTTAGATTATTTTCATTAAAGTAAAATATAAAATATCCACCAACTATATATAAAACATCTCCTCATTTGTCTAAATTTTGATTCAATCATCATATAAGATAACTATATTGCCCCTGCCTAATTAGTGTAACATTTCAATGGTCTCATCTACTCCTATTAATAATCTATTACTACTATACTATATATACGTCAAATTTCACATTTAATACCTTATATTAATAGAAAATCAAAACGGAACACATAGATATATACTCTCAATCTCTCTTCAATCTTACACCAACAATACCATCATCACCGCTACCGTTTTTTCCATCACATTGCATGGGTGTTATGCTAGTAAAATCTAGTATATGTAGACACACTAGTAAGTGCACAGAACATCATTTTCATTTACCACATTTCACTTATCAAATCTATCACCAAGTCTAATCCCCTTCTCCATATAATCATCAAATTTCATAGTCCACCATCCGACGACCCTCCCTCACACATCAAAATTTTACTAGGAGCTTGCGTTAAATCCTACACCATTATCATTTCAAAAAGAAAATTCAAGCACGCTCTAGAATTACTACAGTGTAAAATAAGCTACTCATTTTTTATTATCAAAAACGACTACTACGGTCAATCTTTAAGTTATATTTTCACTTTTATATGTTATTTATTATGTTCAAAAAGTAATCTTCACTTTCAAATTATTAATCAAATTCTCACTTCTATCCTTAGTGATACCTTTTAAGGTGCTTCACACATATCTTAGGGTCATTGTAGTCGACTGAAAAAAAAAAAAAATTCCTGTACACAACGGCCCAAAATTGCTAAAAGTTATAGAAAACTGTCTAGTTTTGTAATTCTTAATACTTTATGAGGAGGTAATATGTAAAAAACAAAATTTCAATAAAAAGAAGTTACAGTACAACCATTTGATTTTTAAAGATATAATCCACACCCCAACCCAAAACATATAGCAACTCTGAAGAAGATAAGGAACCAAAAACAGAAAAAATGGGGTTAGTAACTGCGTCATCTGTACAAGCTTCTACTTTATGTTTCACTAAACCACAATCATCATCATATGCTGTTAAATTGAAGTCAAACTCAAATGGGGTTTCATCAGAATTAGGGTTTGTGGCTTCACAATTGAGTGGACTCAAGGTTTCATTCAATCAATCTCTGTTACCACCCACCAACATTTCTTCCACCATCAAGCTCCCTCTTCAGCCTGTTGCTCGTAAATTCTCTTTTTCCTTTCTAATATTTTGTTGGTTTGATTTGATTATGTGCAAATATTGTATGATATGCTAAAAAGTATGCAACTTTGTTTTCTTGATTGTTTATTGGGTTAATGTGACATACTTGCTTGCAGTTTTGTATGTAGAATAACTGTACCAAAATGTAGCAAATCTTGGGGAAAAAAAAAAAATTTGGGTGGTGGTGTCATGGTAATTGGTTAAACTGAATTTGAATTTGGTATGTACAATATTTACTTTAGGAATGATTGTTTTAGTGGTTGTGCTATTTGGATATGTGTGCATCTTTTATGAGTTAATTGATATTAGTTATTTATGATTATGTGTTTACATTTGTGTTTAAACTGATTATAGCAAGCTTTGATGGTTTCTTAAAGGTAAAAATGCACAAAAATAAAATAAAAAGATACTTTACTCATTCTTATTGCTCTGTTTAGTTTAAGGTACAAATTTTTTTACAGTCAACTTAAAGTATTGAACTTTGTTTGGTACACAAATTAGGACTTTTGACTTCTTATGTAGTTCACCAAGCTTAATCTTCAGGGCATATCATAAAATATCACATGTGCACATTTCGTTCTTGAAGATACTGTGGATTGATATTAATACTAGAAACAAAATTACAGATATAGTGTAAATAACTCGAACCATTAGTTTAGTATAATACCTGAGTTTGAAACCCGTCAGCGCTACTACCAGCTTCAAATTCTCTCCTTTCACTCAATATTTTTCTAAATTGTTAGAGAAATATCGATTGAATAAAAGGTTGATGTTATTTATAGCTATATTGAACTCTTTTAAAAAGCATTGGTGGGGGTTGACTGTCTGACTACCTGCTCAACAAGTAGATTATTCCTTATTTTGTTCGATACTTTAATTAACACTCGAACTTCATCTGGTTTTTCTTCACAATATAATGTGTACAACCTTTGTGTTTCTTTTATTGTTAACCTGAAAATTTGTTTAAACACTTGATATTTTTCAGGTAGGATCTGCCCCTTCACTGGAAAGAAATCAAACAGAAAAAATCTGGTTTCTCACTCAAACCACAAGACGAAGAAGTTGCAGTTTGTGAACCTACAATACAAGAAAATATGGTGGGAGGCCGGCAAACGCTTCGTGAAGCTGCGCTTGTCAACTAAGGCATTAAAGACCATAGAGAAAAATGGTCTAGATGCTGTTGCTAAGAAAGCTGGGATTGATCTTAGCAAGAAGTAGTTAAATTTCCTTGCACAATGTTGTTTTGTTGCAGTTAAAATTGTTAATTATTTTCCATTTGTCAATGAAATCATGAGAAGTATCATATGTCATTGTGGTTCTCTATTTACTCAATTTTCCAGTTGGATATAAAATCATTATCAGGTGTTAATTATGGCTACTTGAATTCTCAATAATTAGCTTAGTAATAATGTTTGGATAAATAGACAGATGGGAAATGATCCCCATTGTTAACATCAACTTACCTAATGTTAAGCATATATAAGGAGGTTGATATGTATATGCTTTAGAGCCAATTGACTAATATAATTTTTTTAAAGTGGATTATTTAGGTGTTATCATACAACTAATGTCTGAAGTCTGAACTACCTCAAAATGTTTGTGTGTGTGTGTGTGTGTGTGTTCTTTTATTTTATTTTGTGTGTGTTTCAGAAGAGTATCCATTTTGTAAGTGTGTCAAATGCTAATACAACTGAATATCTAATAACAACAAATACACAACTAGAAATCAAAGTAGATTAATCATGGACGTGATATACATATATTATAAATACATATAGATATAATCATACACAACTTTTCGTGGTATACGTAGCTATCATGTTATAAACTAAACAACTATCTTGCATTATAGCAAATCATTTTGTGCCAAAACAAATGGGGTCAATCTGGAGTCTGGTTTCATCTGAATGGTTCAACAGGTTCAGATTCTTCAAGCATGATTGCAGCTTCAAAACATTCAGCGGCTTCTAAGGCCGATGAACCATGCTCAGCCTTGTACACCAGACCAAGATTAAACCATGCACTATGATTTGTTCTGTCAAGCCTTAGTGCATCAGTTATAAAGCTTTTGGCTACTGGAAACGATTGATCACTAAGTTCTCCGAGTACAATGGCTGTTGATATCAGGCTGGGAACATGATTTGGATCAACATCTAATGCTTTCTCAAATGAAGTTAACGCTTCTTCCTTTTGGCCTTTCGCTTGATGGAGTAAGCCTAGAAAAGTAGAAAGTCCAGAGGATGTTTGAGTAATTTACATAAGTGGAAGTGCCATATTTGCCCCACACAGTGGCGGTGGCGTATTGGTCTTTTGGATGTGTATTTTAACAGTGGTTACATGATATTGCCTAATCAAAATGGATAATCATCATCAGTTGTTGCATAAAGCTTATATATGTTCTTTTGTTGTTAGAAATGTGATAATTTATTGTGTTGAATGTTTGACAGTTATTTATCAAAGGAGTTTACCAAAAAGGACATTTCTTTAGAAAACTATAAATGACTTGTGAAAGGAGAAGACTCAAGTAATTTTTTAAAGTGGTAGATAGGTAATTATAATTACCACTAATTAATTCGATTATCAAGTTGCAATAATCAGATAATGGCTACCTGTGACGTGCCACCTGGAAGCAGAATGAGGATCAATGGCTTTAGACTTCAACAAGCACACCTCAGCGTCACGCCATTGGGACAAACTAGTGTACACTTTCGCAAGATCGTGCCACGTTTCCATTTCCAATCCTCTTTCTTTGTTGCTCCTCTTCTATCAAATCAAAAGGTTTAATACAAAATAATTAGAAAGTTGTCTTTGATGAAAATGTGCAAAATGAAATGGGAGAGTAAAGTCGTACTACCTTTGATAGCTTCTTTTGAAGACTAAAACTCTTGCTGTGAACTTGGAGAACAGCAAGAAGACGAGTATAAGTCTCTATGCCATTTTTCAAATTACCTTGTGCGATCTGCAATTTAGCTTTCGTCCTTAGAAGTTCTCCATGATCCCACTTCCCAGTTTCATCTATAGCAACATCAATGATGTTTTCAGCATCAGAATATAGTTTTTGAGCTGATAAAATACGAGCTAACAGAATCCATCCTTTTACACTAGCTCCACCTTCAATTTTCACAAGCTTTTTTGCATAATAAAGAGCGATATCCAATTTTCTCTGTTCTGCATATTCGAGGCTAAGATTATACACAATGTTAGCATCCTCGTGTTTCATCATCTTGTATGCAGTTTCAAGTGCGTTTATAGCTTCCGTCTGCGTTGACATCTTCTCAGAGTCCAAATCAGCTTTTCTTGCTTGTGCAGAAAGAGAGATTCCAAGTAAGCTATTAGCAACACTAAGCATCTGCTCACAGTTCCCTTCAAATTTCATGATCAATTTGTGAAGGTACGCTATTCCTTCTTCTATATAATCAGACTGCCCTCCACAAATTTTGGAAGCGAGTAACATTTCGAAAGTAAAATCATGGTGATCCTCTTTATTACTAAACAAACTTCTTAATAAATTTAACGACACCGTTTCTTCGCCTTCACCGTGGTAACATAACGCCAACGTGTTGTACCTTTCTTTTCTTTCGATAATTCCAGGAGGGAATTGTTCAATATTATGAGCAAGTGTTGTTAAGTCACGCGCAACTGACAATGCAAAAGAAAGATGGTAATAAATTGACGGGTCCCACTCGATTATCCCAGTAACAGATTTTTTTACAAGAATCAGTAGCAAAAGAATGGCTTCTTCTAGATTGTTCTTGGGCACATACGAAGTTTCCATCTGGGATTTGAGGTTTGGAGGATTTGCATCACAACCGCTGTACAAAAGAAATATAGCAAACTCCTTTTCTATATTCATTCGTGTCTTATTGTCAAGATTCCAGTAATAGAGCAACGCCCGTCTATATGACAAAATGGCTGCTTGTGGATCAGAAGCCAATTTCCAGAGTTCTGGCAACAACTGGACTGATTTATTGACAATTTCTTGAAGTTTAAAATATGATGAAAAGTTATGAAATCCATCAGGTAATGCAGATTCTACAGTTTCTAATATTATTCTGCATGATTCGGCAGCTTCTTTAAACCTTCCTAGTTCTTGCAGTGACTTTGATTTAAGAAAAATAGCCTCAAAGAGTAGACTAACAGCATGAACTGACATTTGTGGGGTGATTTCACTTTGAGAATGGCGTCTGGACGTTTCAGATCGTGTAGCAAGCGAGTCTGTCATTTTTGGAATAACAGCAGGAATGTCAATTCCTTCAAAAACATGAAGGGCAGCCTCGACATTTCCTTTTTGATACTCTAGTCGACCTAACAACGCTCTTGCTTCCTTTAAGTTGCAAAGATATCAGTTCATGTCTAAAGTATTATGCTGTGTTTCGATGAGCGTTTTGAAAAAGATTATGTGATAACAAATAATCAGAATCAGCAAATCAGGTAATCAGTTGTAGGTGATTGTGTTTGGTTAGTTATGATTATATATGAAATTAAATAGTAAGAAGACAAAAGTACATTTATACAGAAAAAGGGACATTATTTGATTATATTATTATCAAAGTAGGTTCAAAACGGAGATAAAACGGTCAAAAAACTATGTTTTATCATTCTATAATTAGTTCTATAGCAGCTGATATGAAGCTGATTATACATAACTGATTATTTGAACATTGAGCAAACTAATGTGATCATTATGACATCAAATCACAATGAGCAAATAATCAGTTCCCAAATAAATTTCTTTTACTATAATGTTATGCAAAAACATAATGCGAAGCTGATCCAAAATGGAGAAAAATTAACCTCATAATTAAGAAAACCGCTTTCACGAAGAGACGACTCAGCTTCTTCTATATTGCTATTATCCAACTTAGGATCAGGCTCACCGGGTCGAGACGAGTAGCCGCTAGCCGAAAAGTCCCTAGTAGCTAAAGATTCTGATGAAGCATTCATCATTTTCTTTGCTTCTAATTGCTCTCCAGAATGAAAACATTTCATCATCATGTTTCTTACTTTCTCACTCAATCTAATCCTGTATCTATCTATCCAATCTTTAACTTTCATTTTCCCTCCTTACATCTGAATTAAAAATTAAATTTTAAATATATATATAAAAAAAAAACAAACAGAAAGTAATAAATTGCATTAGTAACATCATTCAATAAATATCTATGAATAATTGTACAAACATGTGAGCAGCAGCCAATTAAGGACCCAATTGTCATTTCAAACACCAAACCCATAAATCTTGAGCACATTTTTCAACTCCCTTTTACTAAAGATTCAAACTTTATTATCCTATAATTATAATTGTACCACACCCAGTAATTAAAAAGCTCAAGAAAGCAATAAAGGAAACTTAAATTGAGGAGTAGAAAGTGGGTGTTCAAGAAAGTTAGTAAAACAACAGTAAAAATGAAGAAAAAAATGGTACCTTTTTCATCATCAAAAAGAAGTGAAAGAGCCCACAACACATCAAACCAATCACTACCCATTTCAGTTGAATATTATATTAATAATCAATATACAAAGTATAGATCTTTGAGTATGTGTTCTTGAATAACAGAATCCAAAGTTTGAAATTTGGAAAACAAAACTAGAAATTGAAGGTTTTTTGGTTGTTGTTGTTGTTGATAATGTGAATGGTAATGAGTAAGGGAAGGGAATGATTGATTTGAAAAACTGGGCAAGTCAGAATGTAGAAAATTTTGGGAGCATTAAATTAGAGTAAATATGGATAAAAAAAACCTGACCAAATGTGAATGGAGGGAAGACTTTATTAATATGGCTTTTTGAATAAGCTCTTTCTCCCATGTCATTATCTCTTAATTAATTATTTTTATGTATAGTTGTTTAGAGGTTATTGTTGTTAAACTTGTAGTAGTATTTATTTCCCTCTCAAACTGATTAAATATGTGTGTTTTTGGTAAGAGGAATGATTGTTTTAGGTGCAATTTTTATAATTTTTCGACTTACCGTTTGTGAGATATTTAATTTTTAAAAACATGGAGGAAAGTGAGTTTTATGATACATGGCGCATTCCTATTTGTTCTCACATTCTCATCAAATATTCCATTATCATTTGAAACCTCACTCTTATATCTTAATTTTCTAATTATATTTACTCATTACTTTTTAGTAATGTACACTTTCTATATTTAGTTTGAAAATTTTTATGTCATTCAAGAACGTAAGGATAATTTGTACAAAAAGGTTTGCACAACATTTAGACCCATTAAACTTGTAATTAGGTGCGTTTAGTTACAGATAATTCCACCATTTTCCCGGAAAATTTTCTAAGAAAACTAAAATATTAGAAAACGTGTTCAAGTTGTGATTTTCTATAGAAGTTTTCTAAGAAAATGAATGTAATGATTTATGGTTTTCTTCATTTCCTATTTTGGAAAATGAAAACTACATTTCTTATATTTAAACGCGTTTTATAAAATCCTTTAGTTTTTCAAGGGACACAAAACTCTAAAAAAATGGAAAAGGAAAAATGGAGATAGTTTTCGATAACCAAACAGGCGTAACCTCTCTTTTTTTCTTTTTCTTTATTATACTTGTTATGATCGAAGTCAAATATGGAAACTGATAACTTTTTTGTCCTCGTGATGTCCAGATCATCTTCAAAATACAATTTTTATCTCATTATAGAACAACAATTGTTATCAAGGCGAGGCTAGAATAATACTCCCTCCGTTTCAATTTAATTGTCCCCAGACAGAACTACACGCAGTTTAAGATAAACACAATAATTATTACTTACTTTTTGCACAATAACATTCTTACCCCTAACCAATTAATTTGAACTTCCTTTCCTTTTTGTAATTTAATTTTTAAAGTAGGGACAATATAGTAAAAAGAATCACGTTACCTTTCTATATTTGGTAATGGACAATTAATTTGGGACATTCAAAAATGGAAATAATGGACTATTAAACCGGGACGGAGGGAGTACATACAGAGGGAGAAAAACTGAAAAAGTTAGTTTCTCCCTTCTAGAATTATGATGGGTCAAAATTTAAAAATGTCAACAACTCTACAAATTTAATGAAATTTTAGATTTCTTAAGACTATCTCGATCACCACTTATACTGAAAAAGTATAGTTTCTACCTCGTATGACATTAGTGATAAACCATATAACAAACTTGCAACTTAATTACGCATGTGATGAAATTAACATATTTTAATTCTAAAATTGGAGATGATATTTTCACCATCAAATTTGATATATCCATCAAAAATATGTATTAACCGGTTGTACTGTACAACCAGTTAATGCACATATATTCAGTGGATCTATCAAATTGCACGGTAGAAATTATCACCCTTCTAAAATATAGTATGTAGATTCTGTTTTGCAAGTAGTAGCAAAAAGTCAAAGTATAGGGCTGCAAGAGTAGGTATAGGTGATGATGACATCAACTTTAATAACCCAAGTCTCAAAAATCCAAAAAGGGTAATGTTATTGTTGGATTATTTATTAATTGCGTTTTCTGATTTCTTCTATTCAATTCCCTTTGCATGCATTAATGAGTTACAGTTCATTTATTCTATGGAGTATTTCCTTTTTTTATTTTAGTGTTAAAAAAATGTGTGTGAAAGTCGATCTTTTTTAATCTCGTTCGTTAAAAAGATTGAAAGCTCATTTTTATCAACAAAATTATTGGAAAGTCGATCTGTTTACCAAAATAATAAGTAACGATTCAATGTTTATCAACGAATATAGATAAGATAAAACTTGAAAATTTGATCGAGTATTTAATATCTTTATTTTTCATAGGCAAAATTGAATTTATTATTTTGTATAATGAACTTACATTAGATAAATCTACTTTAATATAAATTTTTTATGATAATGCTACTTATATGGATCTAAAGAGTAGCTACTTATATGGATCTAAAGAGTAGACTTAATTTTCTGATTGGTTGAACTTTTTCTTTTTCTTAATCTCATCTAATCAATTTTTCAAACAAACTAATCACATCTTTAAACCTATACTAAGTCATACAAATTTAGGTCTACCAATCATTTTCGTTTTTTTATTTTAAATTTTTCTGTGTTGCTCAGCTACAACACCAAAAAGAAACATAAAATGTTGAAGTAAAAGGAGCGATTTAGAGCCTAATCTGAACAAGTGTTTAGTTAGAACTAAAACAAACGAGTAAAATGTTGAAGTGTTTCTGAGAATCAGACTTGGCATTGTGATGGAATTATTTGCCACTGCGAAGTCATGACAACCAATCCTTAGCATTGCGACAAAATTTCATGACGCAGCCATCTCATAATCTTCAGACCTTCGCATTGCGATGGAATTACTTCACGTTGCGAAGCCTGGCACGACTTGCTTACTATAAATTCGACTTTAAACCCCAAATTTAGTGTTGGCTTTTATCTTTGGTGACCTTGGGTGATTATTGAGGACTTTCATTCTTCATTTTTCCACCACTGTAACTCAAGGATTGAGTATCATAACATCACCAAACATTATTGCATTCGATTTGATCATATTGTAAATATATTTATGTCTTTCCGTTGTTTAATTAAGTTTTTAATGATTGATACCCACATAATGGGTTAGTCTTCTTTGTGAAAACTATTGTATCTCTGTATCTCATTATGAATAACGTTACAAGAAATATATAGACGATGAATACGAAAACCCTAAGCCCAACTATCTGATGGGCTAAAACGGGCTAAGCCCACAAATGTGCTACATATCATCTAATATGCCCCCGCAGTTGGAGCGGGAGAAGGATGAACGCTCAAACTGGATCTAAATTCGTTGAACAGTACTGAAGGAAGCCCTTTGGTGAAGATATCTGCATATTGTGAACTAGAAGGCACATATAGCACACGAACTTGACCCGTATCTACCTTTTCCCGAACAAAGTGAATGTCAATCTCTATATGTTTGGTTCGTTAATGTTGAACTGGGTTTGTGGTAAGGTAAATAACACTAACATTATCACAATAAACAATAGTTGCTCGATTGTGAGGGTAGTGAAGTTCAAGGAGCAAGTTACGTAGCCAACTTGTCTCGGCAACTGCATTGGCGACGCCATGATATTCCGCCTCAGCACTCGAGCGAGAAATGGTATGCTGATGCTTGGAGGACCAAGAGACCAGGTTGTCCCCTAAGAAAACACAATATCCAGATGTCGAGCGATGAGTATCTGGGCAACCACCCCAGTCAGCATCCGAATATGCGTAAGTCCGAGAGTCGGTGAAGCATACAATTGCAAGCCATGGTCTAATGTTTCTCGAAGATAACGAATAATACGCTTGAGAGCGTTAAAGTGAGGCTCTCAAGGGTCATGCATATATAAACACACTTGCTGAACCGCGTATGCAATATCGGGGCGGATAAATGTGAGGTACTGAAGAGCCCCTGCTAGACTGCGATATAAAGAAGGATCAGCTATGGGTGGACCAGTCGAGCTAAGCTTAGTGCTAGTGTCAACATGAGTACTGCAAGGTTTGCAGTTGGTCATGTGAGCTCGATCAAGAATGTCAAAGGCGTACTTTTGCTTAGAGAGAAACATGTCCGTCTTGCTACAGTGAACTGAAATACCTAAGAAGTAATGAAGAGGTCCGCAATCTGTCATAGCAAACTCCGAACTCAGTGAGGTGAAGATACGACGAATGAGAATGTCAGAAGAGCTGGTGAGCACAATGTCATCAACATACATTATTAGATGATATGTAGCACATATGTGGGCTTAGCCCGTTTTAGCCCATCAGATAGTTGGGCTTAGGGTTTTCGTATTCATCGTCAATATATTTCTTGTAACGTTATTCATAATGAGATACATAAATACAATAGTTTTCATGATATCAGAGCTTGCTATCGTTTCTGTAAATAACCGTCTCTCATAATCTCCCTTATTTTATTTTCCGACGACTCCTCTTCTATATGTATGTGTGTAACAAATCTTCGAATTCTTTCAGACCGTATCTCTGCTCACCACCACCTCTATAGTGTTCATAATTAAATAACAAACAAACCCTAAAATTTTCAGCCCGATCGCTGCCTTCACGCGCCGCTAAAATCCGGCCAAACTTTTCTTGTTTTTACGGTTAAAAACGTCAACTCTGTCGCTATATATTAGATGATATGTAGCACATTTGCGGGCTTAGCCCGTTTTAGCTCATCAGATAGTTGGGCTTAGGGTTTTCGCATTCATCGTCTATATATTTCTTGTAACGTTATTGTTGGGTTGTGACTTGAATGGTTTGGTGATTAAAGGTTAGGATTGTTGGAAACGAATGATAGCAATGCGAAGGAATTAGATCGCAACGCCATCGTGAAGTATAATTTAAAGTTTTGATTAGACCCTGTTGGCGTTGCCATGGAATTTGGTGGCAACACGAAGTCAGAGTTGGCAGTGCCATGGAATTTTGTGGCAACGCGAAATCTGACATTTTCAGCAAGTCGTGTTTGATTTGGTTTCCTTATTTACCTATCCTATATATATTTAATCCCTAATTCATTGTAACCCTATTATGCACGAAATTTCTTGGTGCCATTGTCAATAAAAGAAGATTACCCGGTTCTTGCCCGTGGATTAAACCAATCACATCGATTGGATATAACCACGTTAATTCTGCATTTTCTTTAATTGCTTTTATTAGGTTTATTGCTTTTGTTCTTGTATTTGATCATTCAAATCAGGTTTATGTTAGAATATAGCAAATAACTATAACAAATTGTCATACAATTGCGGAAGCGAATAAACACGTATTTATAATTAGTTAAGATAGAAAACGTGTACCTTTTAGCTAGCTCCAAATAATCGTTTAGTAAAACGAATAGGTTTCACTAATGGTAAAACCCTCTAGGGTTGCACGCACACCACCTTCACAACACGATAACGATGCTAGTTGAATACACACTTAATTAATATGAAACCTTGCTTTAACACAATTAACTAATTTAATAGTTTTCTTCTATTTGTAATTTACGTCAAAAGCAAACAAATACCCTTGGGGTTTTTGTTAGTTGACGGCTCACCAAAGACAAAAGAAGATTAAGGGTTTTTATTAATTGTTAGGGTATTGTATTAGGATACCAATAACCCTAACTAAGCCTTGTATTTATAGGCTTTAATTAGGTTTTGAGTTGCATATGGATACCTAAAAAACAGCCCATATAAAACCCAATACAAGTTTCACTCACTTAACATTTAAGTCCCTTAAGTTTAGTTTATATTAAATGTGTATAATAATTAATACGTTATTAATTATTAATCGTGTCTAAATGATTAGGTGCGCGCCCCCCATAGGCTCAATCATTTCCGGACATGCTTAAGTCATGTACATATATACCAACAGCTCCCACTTGGACATGTCTTAAGCAATAACATTGGTTAGCATCTAGCAACACTCCAATGTTCCCAGAAATTCCTGAGTTTCGTTTCATAAAGTCTCAGATAATGATTTCATCATTTACAATCCCTTTGTTTCATATACTAATGTTAATCATGAGTATGGATCAATGTCATTTCATGATTTAACTGTTCTATTTCTCATTTCATTTAATTAATCAACATTACAAAATGAATCGAGACACATCTAGATTTCATTTTGGTATGGCCATACACACATCTGATTAATACCTAATGAGTGGCCTAGAAGTATCATTCTTCAATAACGTATTGAAGGAACCAATTCTGTATTGACTGCACGTGTCAGTCATGCATTTCACTACACCTCTGAAAATAGTCCCGTGTAACTACCATTTACGAATAGTTAGAACTATATCAAGAAAATGCAATCCATACACGCTTAACCTACTTGCATCTCAAGTCTAAGGATTCAGTAAATAATCATTTTCGAATATTCCTTAATGATGACGATCCATAAAGTAATAATTCGATAATTTGGGAAATCCGATATGCATCTGTATGAATATCATGTGAGTTTAGTGAGACCCTTTCTGACCAATCACTCAGATATGTCTTAGTTCAAATATATTCCCATATAGTCAATCGACATTGGATAGTTTAGAATAATAATAAATTATTCAAGGATTTAAACATGCAAATATAGGATACAATTAATTATCAAATGAAAACAAACATACCAAATACTTTAATTCATTTATTGGATAATAATTGTATAATATCCTTTATCCAAATACTAAAACACAGATTTACATGAGATAACTAGCCATACGAAGTCCTATGCCCTTGGCATGTTGACTAAACTTTCCCTTAGGTAAAGCTTTCGTAAACGGACCAGCTAGATTACTATCTGTGTGAACTTTGAGTAGATTTGATGTCACTTATTTCGATCTGCTCTCGAATATAGTGATATCTTCTAGGATAATGTATGGCCCCACTCTGAACTCCAGGTTCATCAGCAATTAAAAATGCTCTTGAGTTATTGCAGTATAACTGTATAGGGGTTTTTATTTGTGGGTACACGAGAAGCCCAGAAATAAATTTTGTAATCCAGACAGCTTCCATCTCAGCTTCCGAAGGTGCTATGTACTCTGATTCAGTTGCAGACATGGCAGTTGTGGATTGCTTCATAAGGAACCCTTTCCACTTCATCTCCATTCAAGATAGAGACATATCCTGTCTGAGATTTCATATCATCTCTATCGGTCTGAAATCCAGCATCACTGTAACCAGTCACTTTGAGCTCAGCTTCAGGATTTCCACCATAAACAAGGAACATATCTCTAGTAGCTCTCAGGTACTTGAGAATATTTTTCACAGCAGTCCAGTGACTTTCACCTGGATTCTGTTGAAAACGGCTGGCTATGTTCTATACGAACGCCACATCAGGTCTAGTGCATCTAACCGCATACATAATAGCTCCAACAGCCGAAGCATAAGGAACCCTTTGCATACGCTCCACCTCAACAGGTGTAGAAGCACACTATTTGCTATTTAAGTCAAGTCTTTCTAACATTGGTACATTTCCACATTTAGAATTCTTCATCTTAAATCTCTTTAAGATCTTATCAATATAAGCACTTTGACTTAGTTTAATTAACCGCTTAGTTCTATCTCTATAGATCTTGATTCCAAGATGAATGTTGATTCTCCAAGTCTTTCATTTCATAGCGAAACACTTTCCAAGGTAGGATTTTACATCTTGTAACTTTGGAATGTGATTTTCTTATGATCAATATGTCCACAACATATAAGACAAGGAATTAACATTACTCCCACTAGCTTTTTGATATACACATGGCTTATCAGGGTTTTGAGTAAATTCAAACCTTTTGATTTCCTCATCGAACCTCTTATTCCAGCTCCTTGATGCTTGCTTAAGTCCATAAATGGACCTTTGAAGCTTGCATACTTTGCTGAAATGTTTTGGATCAATAAAACCTTCAGGTTGATCCATATAGACCTCTTCGTCTAGATAACCATTTAAGAAGGCAGTCTTGACATCCATTTGCCAAATCTCATAGTCATAGTACGCTGCTATGGCTAAGAGAACCCTAATAGCCCTAATGTCCACTACATGAGAGAAGGTTTCATCATAGTCAACTCCGTAGATTTGAGTATAACCCTTCGCTACAAGACGAGCTATAAGTGTGTACATTCTCATCCACATTCGTAGCTTCAAGCCATTTTTCAGATTCTGATCTAATAATGCAGCTTTGAAATTAGGAGGTTCATTAAGATCCTCTAACATGTGTTCCTCAGTTTCTACATTTAGATACAACTTTTCGGAAGCACATATTATCCTTGCGGACCTACGAATTGGAATAACATCGACTTGAGGTTCAACACTTTGAATACTTTTGTCGCACCCCCAAATTATGATGCGGAAGCGGGTCGATTTGGGGCGCGACTAATCAATACACAAAGCACAAGATTACATAATGAACGACCACTACATGCGTCGTTTGATAAAATACATGCATGTAATAGAAATTACATAATCGTTTTCAAAATGTGAGTTCGCATGGTTTACTTGAGAGATCCTAATACATATCTAATTTATACAAAATATAGAAATGCAGTTAAATCTCTTGATGTTATTGTTTGCATGCGACCCGAACTACATTATCCTGATGGGCAGTCCAACCTACTGCTGAGTACCTGAGATAACATGCTAAAAGGTCAGCTATAAAGCTGGTGAGCTCACAGGTTTGATATAACAATATATGATTTGTGAACCGCAAGATTTAATGATTCGATTTACAAAGCATGTAAATGATTGGATAATGAGTATCACATGAATATTTGTAATTAAACAAATAAGTAAAGATTGATACAACTAACATGAGCACATAGTCTGAGCTTAACTGAGGGGTCAGGATCACAATCAAGTGCCTGATCGAGGGTGCCTCTATGCGTATGCCTAATCAACATACGTTTGAACAAATGATAATGCGTCCGTTTGACAGGTTAGTGCTTGCTAACTCGGACGGGGATTGTCAATCCCATATGGTACCATACACTAACATTCACGCTAAATCATATTAACAGAACTATGCTTCAGAGGACTTTGATTGATTAGATGAAAACAACTCATGCAGCATACGTGATAATTTGATACTTGCGTTCACATGTAAAACAAAACGAGCATGTATCTCACCCCTAGGTAAAAGCATTTAAAAAGGGGCTATGAGACTCACCTGAGCCTAATGAATTGTTAGCCAACAATTATGATGATTCACAATGATTTGATGTCGTTACAACGACTGAAACCTGCAGGGCGTCTGAGACGCGCAAGGTTTTGATAAATGATTAGATTCTTAAAACTTGCCGGGCGTATCAAACGCGCAAGGTTTAATTGATTTGATGACACTACGGACCATCTTTGCTAGTTATTCCCTTAACTAGTTTTGACCAAATACTTTGGTTTAATGATTACATTCGAGTTGTGAAAATGTATACGGCGTATTGGTGATTGATTGAAATAATAATTCTTCAATTATTATTACTACTTTCATTTGTTGTGAACTTATAAAAGCATATTTGAAGTGTTTAAATGTTGTATCGTATAAGTATGTGTAACACCCTCAAATTTCGGTTTGCGGAAGCGGTCGGGTCGGGTGTCACTAAATCCAATATCACAGCATAAGATACATAATGAACGACTCTAAATGAGACGTTTGAAAATAATTATACATTTCCAAAATAGAACGTTTACAACGTTATAAGTTTAACAGTGATTTCCAAGTACAAAATTTGAAAATGCTAAAGTAGGTGCAGAGCAGTCCCAATGGTTTGAAAATATGCGACTCGGGCTAATTAAGCCTTGAAGCAATCCTAATCCTGCTGGGCAACCTGAGAACACATGCTAAAACAGGTCAGCTATAAAGCTGGTGAGTTCATAGGAATGTTAGTTGAAAACATAAAGTAATAAAACAATTTATGTTTTGTAAAGTTGTTTCCAAAATCAGTGATTTTTGATATGTAATACGTTGAAGTTTATAACACCAATGTGTAAAAGTCTAACTTAATGTCCAAAATACCCCGATTTTGGTTGATTGCACTGTTACAAGTTACTTAGACTTGTTTGTCTTAAATTGATACAAGCTACAACGACTTGTTTGATTGAATTTATACAAGTTACAACGACTTGTTTGATTTAAGTTATACAAGTTACAACGACTTGTTTGATTGAAGTTATACAAGTTACAACGACTTGTTTGATTGAAGTTGTGCCCACTGCAATACCGTGGCATCGTTTTATACCCACTTTACCGTGGTATCGTTTTGTGCCCGCTGCAATACCGCGGCATCGTTTATGAAGTGCTCGAGAGCATAGTTGAAATGTAGAGCCAGCAGTACAACGACATACTAGCTATTGCAAATAAGAGCCGACCGTACAACGACGCGTCAGGCTTGAATGTGTGTATGATTGTATGTATACTAATATACATAAATACTATTGAAGTTAACACCAAGTGCTAATGATAATATCTAAACATGTAGATATATATATATATATAAATATATATATATATATATGTTTGTCGAATGAGCAAACGTAAGTAACAATCATGACACGCATGAAAATAATTGATTTTATCTAAATACGTATAAGCAAATATTTAGATATTAAGTAGTACGTTGGTCCTAGGTATGAATGCTCATTACCTAGTTGAATTGTATTAGTATGAAGAATCCATACTAACATATTATGTTATCGTATACTTCTAGCCTAAAGCCTAGCAAGTATATTGAGGTTCC
Organism: Helichrysum umbraculigerum; assembly: GCA_949592205.1. NCBI lineage: Eukaryota > Viridiplantae > Streptophyta > Magnoliopsida > Asterales > Asteraceae > Helichrysum > Helichrysum umbraculigerum. Next base: position 39,060,406 of record CATIUR010000001.1, read on the forward strand.
TGAATTGTATTGAAAATATTAGTTCCTAAAAGAGCAACTAATCCTGTAATTGTATCTATATCATCTAGTGTAGGTAGAACTAACTAGTTCTAATGTATTGGATAATATTGTCCCGCGACAATATGGCCAATGAATAGTACTAACTATATCAAGTTATGTCTAGGTAATTATTTTCCAACAATCTGATAGTGTACGATTGTGACCTATCTAGATTAGGTCTTGATATTGTTCCAAAACGACGTGTTGGGTGTAATTCCTAAGTATTACACATTTGTATTACATACAGTAATATAATTGATTGTGAATTATAAAAGATTATTAATATAATTCGAAAACAGTTGTTGTGCATGTGTTTCACCCAAAAAAAAACAGTAAAACAGTTGAAAGAGTGGGGCTATGAAACTCACCTGTGAGTTGTTAGCGATACGATGATACGCGCGACGTCCGAATGGTAACCTTCTAGTGTCCTAAACACGTGAGGTTATATAAGTATGAGACAAATCAGTTTGTCTAAGCGAGTTGTTCATGTATGCATTTGTTGTTGAAGTCTGGGAATGGTGTACGGGGGTCCGGGGGCAGCGCCCCTGGTTAGCGGGGTCCAAGGGGCGGCAGCCCCTGGCGGGGTCCAAGGGGCAGAGCCCCTGGCTGGGGTCGAGCTGCCAGGTCAGCTTGGAAAATTTTTATTTCTACTATATTGCTTTAAGGAAAAACGCATCTGGACTTGAAATTGGGTGAAATCAAGTGATAAAATTTAGGGTCTCGACACTTAGTGGAAATGTGAGTTTTTAAACTTTCTGTTTTCTGCGACATAACATGCGACACAAAAACATGTCATGCGACACAAGGGTTGTGTCGCATGGAGTGCGACATAAGAGCTCTGCGACACAGTGGTTGTGTCGCAAAAGCTTGCGATGCTAAATCAATAGCGACATAAGGGTTGTGTCGTATGGAAATACGACACAAGGTGCGACATAGAGTACGACACAAGCGTTGTGTCGCATGGGTAGTTTATGCGACATAAGATACGACACAAATGAAATTATGCGACACAACATGCGACACAAGCGTTGTGTCGCATGGATGAACACCAGCCCAAAAACTCGCGGCTGTCGCGTTTTTCCGATCAAAATCGCAAATCTAACGTATTTTCAAGCTGTAAAATCATGTTTTCTTTGTTGTTTAGGTTATAACTAAGTTGTGTAAGCATTATTACACCCAAACATTACACCAAAATGATTAGATCTAAAGATTTAGAAATTTCTTACAATTGCGAATCGAGGCCAAACGAGGAAGAAAACGAAGGTGTGGCCTTTGTTAATGTTGCTCCTCTCTTGTTGGTGATTCCGAAAATGTAAATTTCGTGTGTCGATTTGTAGTTCCGAAAATTTGTGGTAATTGGGTGGAGAGTGTTTGTGTGTGAAAAGAAAATGAGATTGAAAGAAATGAAATGAAATGGGAGGGGTTTGGGGGGTTGGGTGGCTGATCCAAAGGGGTGGGGAGGAGTTTTCCCCCACTTCGTTCCTATTTTGCAGTGTAAAATACCCGTATTTTGTACCCGAATAATATATATAAATTTAATATTTTTAGATTTATATTTCCGTTCTTTCGATTAGTAATTAATTAAATTAAAAATAGTTTTATTCAATTTAAAATCTAATGTGACTTCAAATGGTTTTATTTGTGATTATTACATAATCACTATTCATTATATAAAATGTAAAGTTTTCGCTCGCTGAGTTATAATTGTATATAATAATACAATTATAAAAAGTTTAAATTAGACGCGCAAGTTGACTTTTTGACCAGGTGTTACATTCTCCCCCTGTTAAGAAAATTTCGTCCCGAAATTTAAAATGAGGTCGGGGTCGCGCGTGGTCTGGGGAGCAATGCACGTACGAGGTATTTGTCGAAAAGATTGCAGACATATCATGCCTTATAATGGAGTTGAATGGCAGTCAATCCCTGACTGAGTTGCGGTTTATCGTTGTAGTCATATTCTGACCATATTGTTTGTCGGGTGTATGATTATTTTGTGATTGTTAGATAACCGTTTACGTCGTAGTCCATTCGGGACTAGATATTTGTCACATAGTGACCGTTTAGTGAATAGTCCTATCAGGACTAAGTAGTTGGTGAATGTTCAGTCGGTTAGTCTGCTGAAAGCAAACTTTTAAGTTTTACTTGGGTCTAGGTCACTAGCCCTATGATGTAATCGACATTAAGTCAATAAAATGATATCGGGGATAATAAGTACGTGTTGAACGGACCTATAATTGAAGAGCCGTGTTTTCGAGGAGAGATTGTACTTACATTATTGTTGGAGATTTTTTTTTTTTTGATTTACTCGGAGTCGATAAGGTGAATTTTGCGTCTTTTTGGGCAGTCCTTCTTGTAATGACCAGGTTCCTTACATTTGAAGCATATCCTTCGAGAGTCGGGATTGGCGGGAACTCTGCAGTCCCGGATTACATGTCCATATCGTTGGCATCTTTCGCAGGGTAATCCGCAAATTCCGTCATGATGACGTTTGCAGCCGTGACAAAATGGTTTGTTACCCGCATAGCCTTGTCGGTCGTTGGGTTCAGCAGCGTAGGACCTCAAGGGTTCAGGTTGATTCGTTGGATTTTGGCTAGAGCTGGAACTTCCATTCCCTTTTTCTTGATTGTTTTCTGTTGCAGGTGGCCCGCGTCGAACCACCTGTGCCATGAGTCTGTGGGCCATGCGAATAGCCTCTTCAATAGTAGTGGGTTTAGAGGCGGTGACCATTCCCTCAATTAGCAACGGGAGTCCACCAATGTACCTCCCGATTCGTTTGTTTTCAGGGTTTACTATGTTTGGACAAAGGGATGCTAGTTGTTGGAAACGATTGGTATATGTTTCGATGTCGTTGTCTTTTACGGTGAGAAACCAAAGTTCGTCCTCGAGTTTGTGAAGTACTTCGACGGGGCAATACTTGTCCTTCATGATTTGTTTCAGGTCTTCCCACGAAAGTTCGTGAGCAGTGTCGATTCCTACAGTTCGGGCGTGAAAATTCCACCAGGTAGAGGCATCATCCTGGAGGGTATATGTGGCGTACAAGACTTTGCAGTTGTCGGGGCAGTTGCACATGTGGAAAATAGATTCCATTCTCTCGAACCATCGAATTAATCCGACAGCTCCTTCAATTTAAAATCTAATGTGACTTCAAATGGTTTTATTTGTGATTATTACATAATCACTATTCATTATATAAAATGTAAAGTTTTCGCTCGCTGAGTTATAATTGTATATAATAATACAATTATAAAAAGTTTAAATTAGACGCGCAAGTTGACTTTTTGACCAGGTGTTACAGTATGAAATATGTCGCGATGTCTGACACTTAGTGTAAACCTTTAGTTTTAAGTTTATGGAAAAACGGGGGTCCGAATACTAAAATATGCCATTTTCGACCCCTAGATGACTCCGGATGGCTTAAAACTGACTAGGCTAAGGTACTTAGCCTTGACCATTGGGTTGTTTTCGAGTGACCGAGCGAATTTGAGCTCAATCCGTTATAATAAATTTTTCATCGAGAAGCTATCCTGTTTTAAGTTGTTAAATCGTCGACGTTTTCGAAAATTTACATGTTCTGTTTTAGCTAGAATTCGCAGGGCTAGTTTATTGATCCGTTGGATCATGAAATATATAGGGGGAATCCGCCGTATTCATTTGAATACGCCGTATTGGTGGCTTTTGTGGGGAATACGCCGTATTCATTTGAATACGACCGTATTCATGAAAATTTGAGGGAATACGCCGTATTCATTTGAATACGACCGTATTCAGGAAAAATAGAGGGAATACGCCGTATTCCCTTGAATACGCCGTGTTCATGTTTTCTGGGCAGGAATACGCCGTATTCCCTTGAATACGCCGTATTCCGAGGTCTGGTTCGAGTCTGTCGTTCCAAAATTCACCCAAAAACCCATTTTAATCCGCAAACAACCAACAATGATCTATCCTAACATTAATACATGATGATATACGTTATTTAAACATGGAATTACAAAGTTTGAGTTAACGATTCCTTACGATTTTAGAAATGGAGGTCGGACGGTGATGATGATGAAAATCACGATGATGATGATGATGAACAAGGATGTAGATGATGATGATTATGTTTATGTTGTTGTTGTTGTTTGAAATGAAATCGAAAGAGAGAAAAGAGAGAGACCGAGAGTGAAATGTGAGCGTGTGTGTGTTTTGCATTATTGAGGTCGGTTGATATAACCGGCCTCAATAATTGAGGTAGATGGGTAACTCCCGATCCGTGTTCGCGTACCCGATCGTAAAATAGTAAAATCCTTTAAAATGATAATTTTCTAAAAATAGAATCGTATACGTTTTAAATCAAAGTATTTTATAAAAATACTCTTAAAGAGATATAAAAATATATCTTTGTTTTATGTTCGAGAGACGGATAGGATTTAATTGGTTTCGTCGCGTTTGAGTAAAATGGTATAAAACGAAATATGTTTTATTTTATCTGATGTAAATAATAATTATTAATTTCAATAATAATTCATTATTTATATATAGTTTTGTCGTGGACGTTTGATTTGTACGATACGAGATACTTGATATATTATCAAAATAATATATAATAATTATGAGGGTATTAAATAACAATTCCATATTACTTAATCACTTGATTTTTACCAACGCCGTATAATTGAATCGGAATTCGACCAATTTGAAAATGAACGATTAAATCTAATCGAGTACTGATATATATATTCATCAATATATATTTTGATACATACAATTAGTCTAATACATAGCACTAACTACATGTATTACATAATGATTAGGAACTAATTTCTAGTCCTAATTTGACTGGCGTCACAACTTTCCCCCCCAAGTTGATGTTCGCTAGTGTTTATAGAAGGTGATGCATCTTCCTCTTGATTCTCATCAAGTTCTACGACCCTCCCACTGTTTTCTTGAGCTATGAGATTCTTTTCAAAGAACTCGGCATATCTAGCAACTTTAACAGTATTTTCAGAAGGATTGTAGAAGTAGTAACCCATTGTTTCCTTTGGGTATCCTACAAAGATGCACTTAATAGATCTTTGCTCGAGTTTGTCAGGTATATCCCGCTTCACAAGCGCCTCACATCCCCAGACCTTTAAATAAGATAAATTAGGGACTTTCCCATGCCACATTTTATGTGGTGTCTTATCCACCTTCTTGGTTGGAACCATATTCAAAATACGTACATCAGATTTAAGAGCATAATCCCAAAATGATAATGGCAGAGTTGTAAGGTTCATCATGGATCTTACCATGTCTAGCAAGGTTTGATGCCTCCTCTCCGACACTCCGTGTATGGAGGAGTAAGCTGTTGGACAATCCACACTCAGATAATCCTTAAACTCTTGGCTTAAGTATTCACCACCTCGATCCGAATGAAGGATCTTGATGGTCTTACCGAGTTGATTTTCTACTTCACTCTCAAACACTTTAAATGTTTCAAAGTCTTAATGTTTATGTTTAAGCAAGTAAACATAACTATAACGACTGAAATCATCAGTAAAAGTGATGAAGTAGCTAGCACCCTGTCTTGACACATGTCTAAATGGACCACAAACATCCGTATGTATAATTCCAAGTAGATCTTCATCCCTTTGCGTTTGATGCGGAAAGGATTTTCTTGTCATCTTGCCAGAAATACAAGATACACATTTATCAAACGATCCATCATCATTTGATTTTAAAAGCCCTTCACGTTGAAGCCTTTCAATGTGTTTCTTGCCAATGTTTGCAAGATGATAGTGCCATCGATAGGTAGAGTCCAAATTATATTTGGCTCATATATTGCTAACAGAATACATAGAATTAACTTTTGAAACATGATCAGGCATCTCAATTTCAAAAATACCATCACAAGGAATAGCATTAAAATAATGAACATCATTTTAAGAAATTGAAATACCATAATCATTGAAAAACATTGATAAATCCGTTATCTTTCAAAAGTGAAACTGAAACAACACCTCTAGTAATTGCAGGTGCATAATGACAATTGTCTAATACAATAACTAAGCCCGAAGACAAAACCAAGTCAAAACTTCAATTTGCATTACTGCTTCACGTACACCATGTACAAGCAGAGTGCCCCATGTTTCAGTTTCTTCTTTCCTCTAGATTCCTATAGGGTATTACAAATGTGATTACCACAACTAGTATCATATATCTAGGAATTTAATTTCAAGAAATAATATAATTCTATTGTGAAGATACTAGAAGGTCCGATCGAGCCGGCTAGCTTCTTATTCTTATTCATCAACTCAGCAAGAAAGGCTGGACAATTCCTCTATCGGTGACCCACTTAAGTACAGTGGTGGCACGCCTCATCCTTAGCCGGATGCTCTTTCTTTGCTGTAGGGGTTTGCTTAGGATTAGGGACAAAAGCACCTTGCTTTCCCATAGTCTTTCCCCTAGTTTACGGTTTCTTATCTTTCTGGATCTTTCCACTCTTAATCGCAAGGATTTGTGGAGTAGTCGATTTCTGCTCTGTAATCATATTTAGTGGAATATGATTTTCATATTAGTTTTGAAGTTCGGGAGTCATGCTGCCGAGCATCAAACAAGCAACTTCATTATGACGATCATAAAAAGCATTCCATGCTGCTAATTCCTTAACAGGACCAGTAGCAGCATCAGGAACAAGTCCCATCGACTGTTCAATGACTTCTGTTTTCCTTTCAACACGAAGGACAATCCTTAGTTGACAAAACCAATCATTGAAATTAATTCCAGAAAGTTTTTCTTTTCTAGCATTTGCCTGAAAGCCGAATAGTTCAAGTTCGGTGCAGGATTTGCCATCTACAACTAGATAAAAGTTCAAATTTAGTATTTTCGATAATACATCCTTATAGAATAATTAATTTACCCAAGTTTAACCAAGTAAACTATTAATTTTCTAAAAGGCCAGGATCCTATTGAGATAACACCATTACATCAGTTGATCTGCTAGTAATGATGTTACTCAAAAGGTAAGTGACGATCAATATTTGCATTACAAGTGCAATTCCTAGAAATTATGGGACTTACAAATAATACTTATGAAGCAAGCATAAGTGAATTTGTAAACATGTTTCATCCCATCTTTTGCCACGGGCTTAAGGATCTCACCGCTTAACTCGTTTTAAGTCGTCCAATTAAGAACTGTAAATAGTCCACCATCGTCTCACGATGAGTGGTAATTTACCTTGGGATTGCAATTTACCTACGTCTCACGCAGAGTAAAAAGCAACTGCAAGTGTTCTTACGATTGGATGGCAATGACTTAAGTTTTAGGGTAACGCAATTTGATGTGTTATCAAATATGTATGAATATGCATGCACCATATTCATATAATAGGTTTTAATAAAAAATATTTTATCTTACATCAACATAAAGAGCTCGGTAGCTCCATTTGAACGCACAAAGAACCGCAGAAGTAAGGCTAGCACAAGGCTGATTAAGTAACCCACTTTCTTTAAGGAGACAGAGCCTCTAGACTTATAGCTCTCTTATAGTTTATTCAAATAGGTGAGCAGGTGTTTCTTTAGCGATGAAAGATACCAATTTTATTAAATGAATTTGTAATCAATTAGATATTTTATGACGCGGGAGCAAATTATGGTATATGAGCCCAACCCATATGCGTCATAAATATGTAATATTACAAACCCTAAATCAAATTTCATAGTCATTTAGTCAAGTTTAATTTTATTTTCTAAAAATAATTTTTGCGTCACAAGTCAACAATTGGCAAATAATTAAACTAAACTAATCGACTAGCTTAAGGGGCATTGATCCTATGGCCACTATGTTTTAGTATGTATACTATAAACTACTAAAACAATTAAACAATCAACAATTAATTTTCATACAACTTTTGGTGGGTGGAACCCTAAAGCAATGCAAACTAGGGACATGTAATCCTTGTCAATTAAACAGTTTAAACAAGTAGCACTTAATTACACTAATCAATTTTTAAGCATACCATCTCAATTAACAATTAATTCTAACTAGCATATCATTACATCAAAGTGATATCCATGACAATTATGCATGAATTTCATGGATACCCTTTCTCTATAAAGTACACAAATAATAACAAACAATTTACTTTAAACATGTTATTATTCTTGTTAAACATAAAATTTGCATGAGATTTTAAAGATAAAGAATTTAACTAAAATTCTAATAAAAATATTTGTGTTCATACTGTGATCCCCACGTAACCAACTTCAATAAAGTGACTTTTAATTTTATTTATTATTATTAATAATTTTTGTTGGAACAGCTTGATTCCATTCAACAAACCAAAACAAAAAATATATATTTTTTTAATTTTCTTCTCTGTATACGTTGACCTGATCCCATCACCAAACCAAAAAACAATTTTTTCTTGTTTGTTTCCTGTTTGTTCGTCGACTTATCCCACGCAACTAAAACAATTTTTTTTTTCTTTGTGATTAGCCGAACCAAACAAATACACCCCCGCCAAATTTTATGCTTAACAAATCTAACTAATTAAAACATACGCATGGCTCTGATACCACTGTTAGAATATAGCAAATAACTATAACAAATTGTCATACAATTGCGGAAGCGAATAAACACGTATTTATAATTAGTTAAGATAGAAAACGTGTACCTTTTAGCTAGCTCCAAATAATCGTTTAGTAAAACGAATAGGTTTCACTAATGGTAAGACCCTCTAGGGTTGCACGCACACCACCTTCACAACACGATAACGATGCTAGTTGAATACACACTTAATTAATATGAAACCTTGCTTTAACACAATTAACTAATTTAATAGTTTTCTTCTATTTGTAATTTACGTCAAAAGCAAACAAATACCCTTGGGGTTTTTGTTAGTTGACGGCTCACCAAAGACAAAAGAAGATTAAGGGTTTTTATTAATTGTTAGGGTATTGTATTAGGATACCAATAACCCTAACTAAGCCTTGTATTTATAGGCTTTAATTAGGTTTTGAGTTGCATATGGATACCTAAAAAATAGCCCATATAAAACCCAATACAAGTTTCACTCACTTAACATTTAAGTCCCTTAAGTTTAGTTTATATTAAATGTGTAAAATAATTAATACGTTATTAATTATTAATCGTGTCTAAATGATTAAGTGCGCGCCCCCCATAGGCTCAATCATTTCCGGACATGCTTAAGTCGTGTACATATATACCAACAGTTTATTGCATAACAATTGGTATCAGAGCCCTTAGGGTTTTATTGATTTGAATATTCAAGCAAGTTGATTGATAGGGAAGATGTCGTCTAAAAAGTTCGAGATTGAGAAATTCAATGGGTCGAATGATTTTGCCTTATGGAAGGTGAAGATGAGGGCTCTTCTGGTTCATCTAGGGTTGAACATGGCGATAGATGGAGATGCGAGCTGGGGGTGAGAAAACGACTGCAGAACAGAAAAGAACGATTAATGGAAAAGCACATAGTGCTATTTTGTTGTGTTTGGCAGATGAAGTTTTGAGGGAGGTGGTAGATGAGACAACGGTTGTAGGGATTTGGAAGAAGTTATGTGATAAGTACCAGAACAGTTGTTTGACGAATCGTTTGTTTCAGAAGCAGCGTTTGTACCACCTCCGGATGACAGAAAGTACACCGGTAAAAGATCACCTTGATAACTTTAATCGTATTTTTTTAGATTTACTATCTATTAATGTTAAAGTTGATGATGAAGATCAAGCCTTGATTTTATTTTGTTCGTTACCTGGGTCGTGAAACACCCCGAAAATTTTGAACCATTTTTTTTTATATATATATGAAAACCTCATTACATTTGTCCATACATCCTAAAATATGAGATCCGAACAATTAAAGACGTAACGGGAAACGAATTGGGTCAATTTTTGGACAGAATCTTTTTCGCCAGGCGACCATGAATCTCGCCAGGTAAAAATCTATATTTCAGAAATTTCGCCAGGTGACCACCAATCTCGCCAGGTGACCACCAATCTCGCCAGGTGACCACCTGCACTTCTATTTTACCATTTACCGAAATTCAAACTCACATATCTCTTAAACGACAAACCCAATGACTATGAAATTTTGCAGCCACGTGTAATATGACAACATTAACATTTCCCAATTTTTACTTTTCGTAAATTCGCGTTTTATCGTGATTTGGACCGTTGACCCCAAAATGACCACTTTTACTCATTTTGGTTGACATACTAAATTCTAAACCATGTGCATTCAGGTTCTAGTATTTTTACTACTCATTCCATACTACATTTAGGACCTAAGGCCACTTTAACATTCGTCATACTATAATCACAACTCATTTTAACCTCTAGACCCATTAGTGACCTATTTGGGCACTTTAACGACCCATTTGGGTCTTAACCCATATAACCACCATTCCAATGCCCATTTCAATTTCCTTTGACTATTCTAATTCAACTTAGGCCACTTTCACCATTAATACTTCAACTTAACTATTAACATCAAATTTCCATAAAAATCATTATATTCACATTATATTCATCTATTGTACAATAACATCATCTCCAAAACTATCAATGAGTATACCAACTCATTGACTAATTTGACTTCCACATTTCAACATGTTTGACTTTGACCATCAACATAACATGACTTTGACTTTCAACATAGTGTGACAAAACGTTGTTTCATGACCAAAAAGGGGCATATCAACATATCATGAGCATGATTAAGAGAAGTAACTTGTTACCGACAAAGCAACAAGTTCCACCATTAGCATCTCTAGGGTCTCTTGCCCGAATCTCGTTGGGTCCCACTTGGCTCACCTAAAAACACATAAACATAATCGAGTAAGCATATAGCTTAGTAAGCAATGGGCTATCCTTGATAATAAATATCATTTCAAACATACGTATATTAAGGATCCATAATATCAAATGCTAATTCCCGCAAGAATTAACATCTTCGGGCCTACACCCCGGTATATAATCATAACTCATCAAGTAAATGACATATCCATTACCGGTCCTTCCAAGTAAATGGAATAAGCATTACTTGAAGAAAGATAGCATCATCCATTAACTTACCTCGCGATAGCCCACTTATAAAATTACTTGTATCAACACTTTGATCGCGTTTATCACCTAACCATGTAATCATGTAGCCAAGTATCAATCACACAATCACTTTCAATTCATTCATTATTATATATCATGTTATACAAGTGTTAAATTACATAACACTTATAATTTTCACTACTTGTTTCATACACTTTATCAACTAATTACACATAAATGGGTAGCTTAATATCATTACTAATCAAAATCACTAACTTACACCAAGATTACCACTCCTTGGTGTATATTCACATATATCAACAACATCCTCATCATTCACTACCCAATTATGTATAATTATCATTATTATCAAAACATCAATTAAGCATATCACATAAGATTCAAAATCATTAATTTACTCAAAATCACAAAATTATGAGTTCTTTTATAAAATTAACAATACTCAAACACCATACATAGTTTTATTATGTGTATGAATCATATATAACTCATTAAACCACTAATTCATGAATTTCATGAACTTAGGGTTTAACCTAATCACCTCAATTCATCAATTAAACAAGAATAGAGTGTTAATCATACCTCAAGAACACTAATTAGTAGCTAGCAACCTTAAGAAATCGAAACCCTAGTTTGAATTACTTGATTTTCTTCCTTCTTGATTTCACTCAAAAAATCAGTACGTAATTTAGAAATATACAGTGTGTGAAATAAGCTGGAATAATACAGAACCTGGGTTTTTATACTGTTAATTTCATCTAAGCCCCTCAACTTATGGCACTTGTCACCTTATACCCTTCTACTAACTAATTCATTAAATGACAAGTCCTATAAACATAAAATACTTTACACAGTTAGTCCTACTAACTTAAACAGTTAAAATAATATAATTTAAAGTTTTGAACTTACGAAATTTGGGACGTTACAGGTCGTATGAAAATTTTTTGGAGACTATGTTGTATGGAAGAACTGAAATAACTGTAGGAGATGTTAAAGATGCTTTACGGTCTAAAGAACTCAAAAGATAGGTGTCTGTGAGTGATAACAGTTCTGGTGCAGGGTTATCAGTTGAAAGGGGTAGATCAACAGAGCGGGGTAAGAAAGGCAAGGGTAAAGGAAAGGCACGTTCAAAATCTAAAGCTCATGCAGGTACTATTTGTTATGGTTGCTATGAGAAAGGTCACTTTAAAAGGGATTGTTCGAAGGCGAAGAGTGGTAATGGGGAGAAAAACAGGGGGAGTATATCTGTAGCACAGGAATCCTGTGAAGATGAAGATTATGGTGAAGTACTATGTCGCACCCCCAAATTCGGGTTGCGGAAGCGAATCGGGTCGGGGCGCGACTAATCAATAATCAAAGCACACAAGATATATAATGAACGACTCTATATGCGTCGTTTACACTTTCATTGATACAATAAACTTTTACATTGATATAATGTTTACAAAAGCTCGCAAGCTAAAAGTTAGAGATTCTAAGGCATATCTAATTGTACAAAATATAGAAATGCAAATGAATCTCCTGATGTCTGAATGCGACTCGGGCTAGATAATCCTGGGCAGTCCTACTACTGCTGTGTACCTGAGAATACATGCTAAAAGGGCCAGCTAACGCTGGTGAGCTCACAGGTGTAATGATGAAATAACAATGTATGAACCACAAGATTTAGTATAATGATTTGAAATCAATCAAATAAATATGTATATTACTGCCATTAGCTCATAGTTTGAGCTTAACTGAGGGGTCAGGATCACAATCAAGTGCCTGATCGAGTTTGCCTCCTGCATGTGCCTAATCATACACATGTGTGAACAAATGATAATGCGTCCATTCGACCGCAGTCGTGGTAGCGTGATTACCCCGGACGGGAATTGTCAATCCCATATGTTACCATACACTAACACTCGCGCTAAATCCATACTAACAAACTATGATGTGGAGGGCTTCATGATTAGTAAAAACAACTCATGCAGTCAATATATCGAGTTTTGTACTTGTGTTCACAAGTAAATAAAACTGAGCATGTATCCCCACCCCTGGGTTTAAAATAGTAAAATGAGGGGCTATGAGACTCACCTGAGTCTGGTATGTTTGCAATGAAGCAAGTATGTTGTAGTATGATGAGGTGCCCGTAGACTGTAACCTGCCGGGCGTTTACAACGCGCAAGGTTAGAATAATATGTAGGTATCTCGAAAGATCACCTATGCTAGTTGTTCATCCAACTAGTAATGTCCAAATGATTTGGTTTAATTTGTTTGTTCGTGTTTTGAAAACATGTACGGCCTGTTGGTGTCGGATGTTGTAAAAATAATCTTATAGTATTATTATTATGTGTTGTTCTATTGTATACTTATTAAAGTATATGATCTGTGAGTTATATCGTATATAATTATCGGAGTAACGTGTGTTTGACACTTAGAGAAATAATTAATTTCTGTTTTTGGCGACACTGGGATAGTGTCGCTATAGGCGACACTAGTTTGGCGTCACTAGGTGAGTGTCGCTTGATTACGATTTTTAATTTATTAGCGACACTAGATTAGTGTCGCTATAGGTGACACTTCTTAATTATGGCGTCACTATGGTAAGTGTCGCTATAAGCAACGTCATATTGATTTTGGCGACACTAAGCTTAGTGCCGCTATAGGCGTCACTGGATAGGGTAGCGTCACTAGCTTGAGTGTCGCTAGGAGACACTTAATCGGTTTAGGCATCACTGGGTTGAGTGTCGCTAGGCGACACTTAGTCAAATTGGGCGTCACTGGGCTAGTGTCGCTATAGGATTTGGCCCTCTAGCGACACTAGCGGCTGATCAAGTTTTCATTTTCGGTTCGATGGACAAACGAGCTCGGTTTAACCCGAGACTTTTACACAAGTCTTAAAATGGTCCAATAAGTTCAATAAAATTTTTGGTTCGTGTCGGAGTTCACCCGAAGTGTCGGTTTTGTAAAATTTCTAAAACAGCCTTAGTGTTTCTATTTTCAGATTTTCGACTCAATAAACCTCTCGTTTTCTACACTTTTTATTCCAAACCAAGACTCACCAAAAATCACAGTTAAACATACATATGTCTAGTTCATTTCTGCATTTTATGGTATTTTTATAAGTTCGTTTACTATTTTTAACAAAAATAAATATGAAGAGTGGTCGGTTTTGGTCCGAAACTGACACTAGTTCAAAGATCGGCTTATTCACAAAATTCCGTGTATTTATGGAAAAGGTCAAGGAATAAATTTTTGTAGAGGACATCCGTACGGAGATTTCGGTATAAGATTCATGTGTTGATTCGTTCTAGAATTCAAGTTATAATCGATTTGGTGAGACGAAAATTCTGGTCAGAAAACTATGATATATATATGCTTTGTAAAAAACGTGTTTTAAGCTTTTGTGTGGACATTTTCTTGTCAAATGATCAACTAGACATGTAAATATATGTAAAGCATGAAAATCTAGAGAGAGAGAAGTGGTGGTTCTTACAAAAATCGTGATCTAGAGAGAGAGATGAGATGGATGATGCTTGTTTGAGTTCCTAGCTTTCCTTGCCTTTTCTTCAAGTAAAATGGTGGTGATTGGTGGTAGAATATGATGGTGGTGATGGATGATGATGATGGCCAATTATGGAAGTAGAGAAAGGAGAGAAAAGGTTTTAGTGAGGGAAATTAGAGAGAGATTGAGGTGGTGATGAAATGAGGATTTCATGGAAAGTGTTTGATGATGTAGGTCAAAAACAAGATCCCCAAAACATGGGGGGGGGGGGGGGTGTTTGGGGCTGGATAAATCGGCCCATGGGGCCCACACATGTGTGTGTGTGTGTCTCCAAATTTTGTTCCTTACGTTTGCGTTCCGTGCGGTGTTCGTTTCCCCGGTCGTTTAAACGTTCGTTTGTAATTTATACGTAATACATACGTATTTTAAATGTCATTCGAATTTCGATATTTTTGGATTGAAGTATTACTCATAATACTTGAAAAACATTTATAAAAATGTTTGGTTTTGGTGTCGGTATTGATTTACGTGCTCGTGTTTCGATTGTTAAATCGGGTAACGTTTAAATTATACGTTTTTGTTATCGTTATAACTCACGATATATTAAATAATCAATTCCATGCAAAATAATATATTTTAAGTTTATAAAATATATTTTGACGTTTACTCGATTGTCGGGCGTGTTTCACACGTTTTCGGTCGTTTCTGAGCATTTTATATGCTACGAAATACTTTCGTGATATTATCGAAATAATATTTAGAATTTCACATGTGTATTAAATAATTTCATATTATTTAATATATTGAGTTCACCAACTCCCGTATTATTGTATCGGGATCCGCCCTATATGAAAATGCACGATTCAAGTAAATCGCGTACGTGTATATATTCTCAAATATATATAATGATACACATAATTAGCCTATTACAAAACTAATTACACGTATTACAAAGTGGTTAGGACCTAATAATTTGCCCTAATTTGTCGGGTGTCACATACTAACTACTCAGGAGGCATTACCTATTAGTAGTGGGTCTGAATCGGTAGGTACTTGGGTGATGGACAGTGGGGCATCTCATCATATGGTTTTCTCGCGTGACTTATTCGTTTATTTTAAGGAATGGAGTGGTAGTGTGAAGATGGGTGATGATAGGCCGAAAAGTATCAAGGGCTCGGGTATAGTTCAGATTAAGACAAACGATGGTATTGTCAGGTCACTAGATTGTTGGTATGTTCCTGATCTTAGGAAAAATCTAATTTCTATGGGTTTGCTAGCTCGACGTGGGTTGAAATATGTTGGTGATGGTGAACATGTGAAAGTGTTCAAGGGATCTTCACTTATAATGAAGGGAAAGATGAATAACACCAATATGTATATACTGGATGGCAATTCGGTGACGGGAACGGTTGCGGTTTCTCAATCCTTGGATAAAAATGAGGATAAGACAGAGTTATGGCATCGCATGTTGGGTCATATGAGCGAGAAAGGGTTGACAACTTTGAGTATACGGGGATTATTGGGTGGTGATGTAACAGGTAGAATGGGTTTCTGTGAGACTTGTGTTAAAAGGTAAGCAACGTAGGGTCTCATTTGGTGTTGGCAAACATATATCCACGGAAGTCCTGGAGTATATTCACTCATATTTATGGGGTCCTGATGCCAGCCAAACGGTCAGTCTTTTTATGAATTGCTTCCTGTCGTTGCGGGCCTCCCGCTTGGCTGGATCAGTGGGTTTTATAATTTGTTTTTTTTTGCTGGGCCTAAGTATACTACAGCTATGGGTGAGTATAGTGATAGGTATGACATAGGGTCGTTCTTCAAACTACAACGGGCATGGGATCTAGGTTTTCAATTATCCTTCGTAATTTAGCTGGATTTTATCAAGAGTTGATAGGGGTTTTGTTTGGTTTTCTAATTAACTACCATATTTAAAACTAAAATACTAAACTAAGATAGGGGAGGTGAGGTGAGGTGGCTACGATAACTACAGGTTAAACGCGTGTGTTTACTATGATAATTACTCATGCTATTTAGGGGTAGTTAATGGGATAAAGCCTTAGTTAAGATGATAGCTATATTTCCTAATGAGCCATAACTCCTAGCCTATTATCTATCTAACGTAGAGTTGTCCGCAATCAGATAAATAACATGTCACGTGGATAACAGTTATGGAATGTAAACTACACCGGAAGTTGTCCCAAATGTAGCAACCAATTTAACCAACAACCATCCTCGAGTCTTGTTCCCCAATCTCGGACATTTGAGATATCCGAATCATGGCATGAATTGTTGAATAAACAAAAACATGAAAAGGGGTTTCCTACCGGAACAAGTTGGGATGGTCTGGTCTAACGGCTGATTAAATTGTTCATCATTATTCCATATAAATCATTTTAACTATTCTATGCATGTTAAACTGGTGTATGCAATTGATAAATATTCGAAAACCTAATCATGTAACTAATCAGCATAACAGATACTAGCATGCAAACCCTAAGAAACAATCAAACAAGAACATGCAGTAAGGCAGCATAGCAAGGATCAATTATGCAGAGTGACGGGGTACATGGTTAAGTCACAAGTGTCCCGAAAGTTCTCTCTAAGACACTTGTTGAATGACCTGAATCTAATCTATCTCTAATCCTACGCTCCGTGTCTCCCTCCGGTAATATTTCAACCAGGAGAACACCGGCCATGTCGAGTTCAACGATCATCAGACACAGAATAATTAGCGGCATACAACTAGCAATTGGCCAAGCCTAGAAGGATGTTACTAACCACAGCATAAGTTGGATAGATAAACATTTGAGATTCAATTCATAGATTCAAATATATTTCAACAGCATACGGACAGAGTAACAACATGATTTAAGTATAACTACCCTAGCATGGCAACTATCATAGCAAACACAGATTTGTCTAGCTAAGCATGGCAATAATCCTAGCAAGTAATTCTAAACAAGTATAGCAACAGCACAACATTATTTAAAATAACAAGATAGAGATTATAATAAAACCTGACAAAGCGTTATTACAAATCATGCGACACCGCAGTCTCGGAGCACCTCCGTTACAAGTAAGCTACTAATCTACTAGCTTAACTAACCTAATTAACTAACTAACTAATTTTAGAGAGATAGTAGTGAGAGAAAGAGAGAAATTCTAAGAAAACATGTCTTTAAATGGTGAGGAGGTGATTGTATTTATAGGCATCGCACAGCCATATCCGTAGACCGTATCCAAACCTTCAAATGCACAACCGTATCGCAAAGGCGAATAAAAATCAGATTTTTATCACCCAAACGCACGATACGGCTGAGCTGGACCGTATACGGCTGAACTGGACCGTATACGGCTGAGCACAGGGTGAATACGGCTGAACCAGGCCGTATACGGCTGGACACAGGCCGTATACGGTCTGTGCAGGCCGTATACGGTCCAGGTCCAGCCGTATACGGTCTGGACCAGCCGTATACGGCTTGGTTCAGCCGTATGCTGGTTCTTCGGTTCTTCGTTTCTTCGTTCGGGAGTAACTTCTTCGTCGTTTATCCGTTTTGAGCGTTCTTTATATCCACGCGTTCGTATTTTCCTAGCGAAGAAAATGACATAAGTTAGAGGTCATAATTCTTTGTGTAGCTCAAAAAGTGCTAGAACGAGTGAACGAGAATGCTTATGATCGTATTCGTTAAATTTATCATGTTTTTCGACCATTTTAGTTGACTTTTGAAACATTGTCTATATTTTGGCCCATGTGACGAGTTTTAATGATAAAGTATCTATTTTGATTAGTTTCGTCACATATTGGGCTAAAAAGGTGAGATTAATGCACGTAAAAACATGACTTTTTGCGTGTTATCAAATATCCCACACTTAAACATTTGCTTGTCCTCAAGCAAACTTACCCTCTTAGAATTCACCATAAAAAAAAGTTTTTGATTTCGACCCACAAAGAAGAATTCACACAGATTGGAAACAAGTATTTGCCTGTTAGATAAATAAGAGGTGTTCACATGAAGTATCTAAAGGTTTTCAAGATGATTCACTTAGGCAAACTTTCAATTTTCAAATTTGTGGAATATACACGACTGGGCGATCTCACTGGTGGTCACTCAATTCACTCAAAGTGTATCGGGGTTCCTATTATCCTAAGCCAAATGAAAAATCGCTCAAATACCAGTCGTGCAGCACTCGTCGTTATAGGCTTGCCCGAGGATCAAATCTTCATCACTTAGACAGGAACGGTACTGATTATCCTAGGACATTCAAATGGGTTGTAGTGTTTGGTGTGGGTTTTAAAGGGTATGGATAGATTGGGGGTATCTAGGTTTTTAAGGGTGTTTGCTTATCTTGGGACTTCTAAAAAAAACTCTATCTAGATATCCTTTTTAATGAAAACGGAAACGGATAACACTTTTGGAGGATAAGATAGCTATTTTGACTTCTATCTTTTGAAAACACACGGAATGATATTTCTTTGAAGAGTCGAGTTTTCGAGAGAGTTGAAGCACTTAGCTTTATTTCAGCTATTTTCTTTTCTTTTTCTTTGCTATTCTATTTCTATTTCTATTTTTGGGCTTAGATTTTTCTTGCCAAGAAATTTCTAAGGGATTTTCTTTTATTTCCCTTCTAGAAATCCCTTCTTATTTTCATTTTTCAATCCTTTGATATTTTTTTGAGTTTACTTTGGTGCCAATTTTTCACACCACATGACTCTCGATTTTTTCTGTATAGATCAATAAAACGCACACGAGAAGTTTTAGTAAACATTATTTGTGATTTTTGGAGTGAAAGCAAAAAGGAATACCTAAATATCTCTTTTTTCAAAAATACCAAGATAAGTTTCTGGTGGGTAGGGGAATAAAGGGTTAAAATTTTGGGTGAATAAAAGAAAAATAGGCTAAGGCTCAACAGGGTTTTCTAAGCGGATCATCAACACTAAAATTGAGTGTTGGAAAAGTTTTGGGCTTGAAAAGATATGTGAAAAGGGGTTTAAATCCTAAGGAATGTCAAGGTCCTCGAATCGTACCTATGTCACGTATGACACCTCTCAATGCGATCTCGAAATGTATACCTGGGGCAAGTTCTAATTCAGAAATGCGTGCACCGGTCACACACAACAAACGAACAGTGAAGCATTTAAAATGAATGCTTATAAGGCTCAAATTCCTCACCGCAAAAAATGGGTTATATGTGTCCAGTCGTGCGATGCCCCTCTTAGATCCTCATCTTAAATTGTTTAGAATCCGACATGATTTCGACCTTATATTTACCAACTTTTGACATACTTGTAAAAAAAATCTGTACTCATTCTTGAAAAACTTATTGGCCAACTGAATGAGTGACAATTTCACTGTCAAAGTAAAACTGTTTAGGTTTTACTGAACGAGTGACAATTTCACTGTCGAAGTTTTAACCAATTTGCTTTCATTGTGACTCAAAAAAAAAAAAAAAGTTTAAATTTTTTGAAAATTTTGGCAAAATAAGGGTTGAAAATTCATTTTGAGGACTAGCATCTTTCTAGATCAACTTAAACAGATATTTTGACAGACGAGAGATATACCGCTATCCCACACTTAGAAATAAACATTGTCCCCAATGTTTCTACACTAAGTAGGGAGAAAATCTCACACTTAGGGTTTTGGTTTAGGAAAAATGTGAATTTAAAAGTTATAAGCGAGGGGGATCCCACACTTAGAGATTAAAGTGGTCAATAGGCATATCGAAGTTATATTAAAATAGGAAGAACGGGTTTAGGAAAGATACTTCCCTACGGACAGTGGACACTGGATATAGGACCAGATTCGTGTAGGGTTGGTGTAAATAATTTGCTGGATTGTGAGGACCAGACTCTTTTCAAAGCTCATCCAATTCCTACGAAGATAAGGTCTGCAATGTCATAAAATACCATCATAATCATCAGTTCAACAACATAACAGGTCTAATGATAAATAAAGATAACTAAAGATAAAATAAGCTAGATATCGTCTAGTAAATCATCCATGTCTGGATCAAATGCTGCAAGTGCGTCAGGATCTGGATCTGAAGTGAGTGATAAGGCAGCAGTGCGATCAGACACCATGGATGCATCAGCGGGATTCTGAGGTGGCCTAGAAGGAGCAACAGCAGTGGGAGGAACAGTCTGTGGTGGGGCAGCTGGGAAGAAGGACCAAGGTGGGAGAGCTGGCCTGGGACCCTGACCAAGCTGATATGGCTGGGCGGCGAGTCTCGGTAGTCCCATCACTTCTCTAATTTCGGACTGAGAGCTACGCTGAATCGAAAGCTCACTGAGTATCACCCAAGTCACCATCGGATCTGAAGTGGTAACTCCAAATTCAAAAAGTGGGGCAGATACAGGAGCGGTCTGAGCATGCTCATCAGTAGTGGTGGTCGTCTTCTTTCTTTTTCCTCTGCGGGTCCTCTACCTCTGTTGTTTCTGAGTAGCTTGTCCTGAAGTCTCAGCTGAAGCGTCCATCCTGAAACATAAAGATAAACAGGTAATGCTATAGTTTTAAAATGGGTATACAAATGCAAAATAATCAGATGACTTCAAGAAATGTTTGTTTAAATGTTAAAGCTTTGCGAGGTCATCTGTTCATTCGCATTTGTATACTATGAATAAAACTTATCTGATGTATATGTAGGAGTGTGGCATCGTCAGATATTTGGGTTATCCTGCATCGTTGGTTTAGGGATGATAATACTAAAGCAAAAATAACTAAGAAATAAATAAAATAAAATAAGATAAGCAATGGGGTGCCTCCCAAGAGCGCTTGTTTAGAGAGTCTCTAGCTTGACTCTTTGTACCTACTAGTCGACTCAAGGTGGTTCAATGATATAGACTTCCTCACCAGAGGGGAAATCTTCGATGTAGTGCTTTAAGCGATGGCCATTGACTTTAAAATTACCATCCGGGGCTTCTAGTTCGACTGCTCCGAAGGTAAATACTTTTGATACAACAAATGGTCCGCTCCACCTTGATCTGAATTTGCCGGAGAATTTTTTGAAGCGCGAATTGAAGAGAAGAACTTTGTCTCCGGGCTTGAACTTAGAATAATTGAGTTTAGCGTCGTGAGTTTTCTTTGTTCGTTCTTTGAAGCGCAGAGAGCTATCATATGCTTGGTCTCTTAATTTGGCTAGTTCATTCAGTTGCATTTTCCGATGTGATCCAATTGCAGAAGGGTCTAAATTACAATCCCTTAGCGCCAAGTGAGCTTTATACTCCAACTCTATCGGCAGATGACACGCTTTTCCGTAGACTAGTCTGTAGGTCGTGGTTCCTAGTAGCGATTTATATGCGGTTCTGAACGCCCATAGAGCATCGTCTTATTTTTCAGCCCATCTTTCCCTATGATTAACCACGGTTCGTTCTAAAATTCTCTTGAGCGCTCGATTCGTCACTTCGGCTTGCCCATTCGTCTGAGGGTGGTAAGCCGTAGAGGTCTTATGGGTGACACCATAATATTGTAATGTCCTCATAAACTAAGCATTACAGAAGTGCGTGCCTCGATCACTAATGATCGCTTTTGGAGTACCGAAACGTGAGAAGAGCTGCTTTAAGAATTTCACCACTACTCGGGAATCATGAGCTTCGGCCCATCTGGAGACGTAGTCGACAGCAACTAGAATATACTCTTTCCCATACGATTTTGGGAATGGTCCCATAAAATCCAACCCCCATATATCAAAGATCTCGCAAGCTTGGATGTTAGTAAGTACCATTTCACTTCTCGATGAAATACTTCCAAACCTTTGGCAAGCATCGCAGCGTTTCACCAAGTCGTGAGCATCTCTGAATATAGTAGGCCAGTAGAAGCCAGAGTCATATACCTTTCTTGCAGTCATATTTGCTCCATGATGTCCTCCAGTTGGTCCGTGATGACTTTGGTAAAGAATGTTCCTTGCCTCCCTCTCGTCTGCGCATCTTCTGATGATTTGTGTGACACCCGTCAATTTAGGACTAGAATTTAGTACCTAACCAAGTTTTAATACATGTAATTAGTTCTGTGTTAGGCTAATTAACGTACAAATTATTATATATATATTGTTGAATATATATATATATATATATATATATATATATATATATATATATCTACACAATTATGCGGTTTGTTTAAATCGTACAAATCTCAAATCGAATGGAATTCGACACAATTAATACGGACGTTGGTGTGAAATTTATTAAAGTAATACGAATATTAAGCGATGACAAAGTTTCATTAAAAATATTATTGCCATAATATGTTGTATCCAGTTTGAATTATACAAGAAAACTTTACACAATTAAAAATACAAACGCACAAACACATAAAACGAAATTCATTTTTAAATACAATAAATAGATAATTGGTAAAATATTACGATAAAACTTTTTATAATGATTTGTAATTTAAAAAGGACAATTAAATAAATAAAATAAATATTTAACATTAAATGACGGAGAAAACGAACACCACACGGAGCACGGGACGGAGACTGCGAGGTGAGGCTTTCACCTACACCCCACCTCTCCTTCCCTCTTCCTTTCATTTCCATTACAACCAAACACACACTTACACCAAAACTCTCTCAACTAAATTCACATCAATTTCGGATCTTGCAAAACCGACAACAAAAAATCACATTTTCGGAATCACCACTACGAGGGGAACAAGATTAACAAAAGCATCAACATCATTTTCGGACTCCATCTTCTCCGATTTGCAATTGTAAGAATTTTTATAAAAACTCCTAGATCTAACAAATTACTACTTGTTTTTGTGTTATGATAGTTTATATAACTAATATATGTCCAATACTAGTAATATAACAAGGTTTTATAACCTAAAAATGAGTTTGATTTGGGTTTTGGGGTTAAAAATCCCGTCAGTCGAAAGTTTCTGGGCTGATGTTCTTCAATGCGACACAAGCCTTGTGTCGCATACTATGTCGTATTTTGGCCGTTATGTCGCATCTTGTGTCGTACCAAACCTGTAGTGTCGTAACTCATGCGACACAATATTGTGTCGTACTCTGTGTCGCAAACTATGTCGTATTCTATACGACACAACCACTATGTCACTATTGATTTAGCATTCCGAACCTATGCGACAAAACTCTTGTGTCGTATAGGTATTATGTCGCATCTATAATGTGACACAACCGTTGTGTCGCATGACGTGTCCTTGTGTCGCATATAGTGTCGCAAAACACAGCAGATTTACAATTTAATTCCAAGCTAAGGGTTAGACATTTGGAACTTCAAACGATTAAACAAAATAACTTCTAAGGGACATTGAAACATGTTTTTCAAGCATAACACTTCAAACAAATATAGATATGTAGAGATTATTATTTCAACTAAACCACCAACGGGCCGTACGCGTTTTCAAAACATACTTCAAAAATCAAACAAGTCGTTGTAACTTGTGTCAATTCAATCAAACAAGTCGTAGTAACTTGTAACAAAACAATCAACCAAATCGTAGTAATTTGGACATATATATATAGTTGTATAACAACTACAAAGGTAGTCTTTCGGGATACCGGTACAATTAATAACAATCAAGTGTCGTGAACACATTCAGGTTTCAAGTCCTTGGACATCAATTCACAGCTAATTACTTCAAGTTTATTAAATTAAACACTTCAAGACTCAGGTGAATTTCATGGCCCCATTTTCACTACTTTATCAGGGGTGTGATATTACTGCTCTTTTTGGTTTTACAAGTAGAACGCAAGTACCAACCTTCAAATACTACATGAGTTTCAAGCTAATCAATTTAAAGTCCTCTATAGCATAGTCTCTAATATTTTAGCGTGAATGTTAGTATATGATATCATATGGGATTGACAATCCTCATCCGGGTTAGCACGCACTAGCCGGTCAAACGGATGTATTAGCATTTGGGAAGACGTGTGTGGATTTGACACTCGTAGGAGGCAACACTAGTTAGGTTTCCTTAATTGGACCTAGCGCTCAAGTTAAGCTCAGACTATGTGCTCATGGATTGTATAACTTTTATTTTGCTTAATTGCATTTTAAATTCAATATAAATCTTGCGGTTCTTACAACTATACATTGACATACAAACCTGTGATCTCACCAGCGTTTTCGCTGACCCATTTTAGTATTTATCACAGGTACCCAGCAGTAGGTTGGCTGCACAGGCAGGGACTTTTAGCTCGAGTCATCATACATACAACTAGAGATTTGATTGCATTATTATATTTTGTAAAAGTAATTATGCTATGTAATCTCTCAATTTCAAGAACCGAGCTAATGTAACATTATTTTTGATGTAAACGTTTACTTTATTAATACAAGTTTAAAACGACGCATATAGTGGTCGTTCATTATATATCTTATGTGCTTTGTATATTGATTAGTGACACCCAAATCGAGCTTCCGCACATCATTAAATTTGGGGGTGTCAAATATTGGTATCAGAGCCTAAGGTTATAGTGAACTAGGTTGCATTTAGTGGGCCTAGACTATGACCGTTAGGTAGTATTTCCTCATTAGGCATGACTGGTTCTGAAATTATAGCATACGACTTTAATTTAACATAGCCTGATCAACTATGTACAATTAAAGAAAGATGATGTAAGGTCTGAAACGATCATGTTGAACAGGAATACACTAGTTGACTCTGACCTCGAGAGAACCGAGACTCAAACAAGTCTGTGCTAGACACCCAATAGGCTATCATGTGATGCTAAGTATACATAGATAGGCCTCGTTACAATCTTAGGCTATATTATATAAGTTATTATATGAATATAGGCCTCATTCTTCCTAACTCTTTGTCTCAGAATGGCAAACACACCACCAAGTTCGTCACGTTCTTACCCACATGAATCACGAAACTCAAGGGTAGCTAGGAGGGACACCAGGTTGCCTCGAGCTAGCCCATATCCAACTCACCCTACTCTACCGGGCTGAACCGCTAGAGTACATCACCACGAACAACGACTTAACGCTATGGATATTGAGCTGCAAGAGACCCGTGAGCTCTGGAGACTTACAGCAATGGAACGAATCGAGCAAGTCTCCGAAGACCACGATCACACTATTAACAACATGAACACTCTTCAAAATCAGGTAGAAGGAACAGTCGAAACCATGGAGGTTGTCCACAACCAAGTGATTGGCAACCGAAATGAAATCTCTATTTTACAATCAAGGCTGCATCAGTGCGAGACACGTCTAAGGGAAACCGAAGACGCCCTCCGAACTGCCAACAGACTTGCAGAGTCTGTGAATCATCTCACTGCACTGCTGCCACAACTCAACTTACGTCAGAATTAGCTTAGGTTGAATCTGTACCCTAATATGCTTTTGTAGGATCTATGTAATTCAACCGGATGTAACAATTCCCGGCGCTTTTGTAAAACATCTAAGTCTGTAACTTTTGAAACTTGTGACTCAAAATCGTCTGTAATCATTTGGCTTCGAAATATCAATTGACGATTTCTATTAATTATCTCACGTTATTGATTTTTACCTTGAGATGTTGTATATTACCATTTTATATATGTACATCTGTGGCGGTATATCATGAATTTCGGACTAGTATCTCACTTCCTTTCCTTGTTCTTTCTTGCTCAGCATCATGCCTCCTCGCCGACAAATCACCCTTAGTGAAGCTGAGATCGCGGGACTGATTGCCCGTAGTGTGACCCAAGCCTTGGCTGCCCGAACACCACCACCCAGTAGCGAGGACACAGCCAACAATGCTCCACCACCCAGACCCTACTCCTATAAGGACTTTCTGAGCTGCAAACCACTATACTTCAAGGGCACGGAAGGTGCTATTGGTTTGAGCCGATGGATAGAACGCATAGAATCTGTTTTCAGCCTATGCAACTGCACCGAGGAAAACAAGGTAAAGTTTGCCGCCTACACTTTTCAGGAAGGAGCCCTCACATGGTGGAACGCCCATGCCAACTCTGTGGGTCTTGAGGTAGCTAATCAACTACCTTGGGCCGAGTTGAAGAACAAACTGAGAGAGAAGTATTGCCCCGAGGAAGAGATACACCGATTAGAAGAGGAGTTCTGGCAACTAGCTGTGCAGGGGACCAATATTGAGGGATACACCATCAAGTTCCAGCAATACGCGTCCCTGTGCCCTAGTCTGGTGGAACCGGAGAAAAAGAGGGTTAAGAAATACATCCGCGGCCTTCCCGAGAGCATCCAGGGAAGTGTCGCCTCATTACAACCAACCACCACCGAAAGTGCTATCAGGCTAGCACATGAGCACATGGCACTGGTGGTCAGCCGCGAGAAATCCAACAACAACAAACGCAAATTCACCGAACCACACAGCAGCCACCAAAACAAAAAGCCCAACGCCATCCAAGCTTACAACACCAACACCGAACCCAAACGCACCTACACTGGGGACAGACCATATTGTTCCAAGTGTAACTACCACCACCATGGCCCATGCAGATCTCCTTGCAACAACTGCAGAAAGTACGGGCATTCATCCAAAGACTGCCAAGCCCCTAAATCACAAAACAACAACCAACAACCCCAAACCTGTTATAGATGCGGGGAGACGGGAGATTTCAGGGATGCATGTCCCAAACGGAGGAACAACAACAACAACGTCAAGGGAAAAGCCTTCGTGCTCAAATATGGGGACGCCCGTCAAGACCCGAATGTGGTCACGGGTATGTTCCTCCTCAACAATTTAACTGCTTCAATTCTGTTTGATACTGGCGCTGATAGGAGTTTTATTTCCGATGAGTTTTGCCCACTACTTGACATCACCCCAGTTGCCTTAGATGTTAAGTATACTGTAGAACTTGCAAACGGTAAACTTATGGAAACCAAGAGTGTGATCCCTAATTGCACTTTAAATCTAGCTGACGAAATTTTCTCAATAGATCTCATGCCTGTTAAGATAGGAAGTTTCGATGTCATTGTTGGAATGGACTGGTTGTCCAAGCATCGGGCTGAAATTATCTGTGGTGACAAAGTTATTCGTATACCTCTCACCACCGGTGGAACTTTAATCATACAGGGGGAGACTGGTGGGACGAGACTCAATATCATGTCTTGCTTGAAAACCCGCAAATTTCTGAAAAAGGGCTATCCCGCAATCCTCGCGCACATCATGGAGAAAAAGTCGGAGGAGAAGCGACTTGAGGATGTGCCAATTGTCCGAGACTTTCCTGAAGTCTTTCCTGAAGAACTGCCTGGTCTACCACTACCAAGACAGGTTGAGTTCTCAATTGATCTCGTGCCGGGTGCTACACCGGTGGCACGAGCACCATATCGTTTAGCTCCATCCGAACTTCAGGAGTTGTCTGCCCAATTACAGGAACTTCTGGAAAGAGGATTCATTAGGCCGAGTTCTTCGCCTTGGGGAGCTCCGGTCCTATTCGTCAAAAAGAAAGACGGCACTTTCCGAATGTGTATCGACTATTGAGAGTTGAACAAGTTGACCGTCAAGAACCGATACCCATTACCTCGAATCGATGATTTGTTCGACCAACTTCAAGGATCGAGTTGTTATTCAAAGATTGATCTCCGATCCGGTTATCATCAATTGCGTGTTCGCGATGCCGACATTCCAAAAACCGCTTTCCGAACCCGCTATGGGCATTACGAATTCCAAGTGATGCCATTCGGCCTAACCAACGCACCGGCTGTATTCATGGACCTTATGAATCGGGTGTGCAAGCCTTATCTCGACAAGTTTGTCATTGTCTTCATCGATGACATTCTCATATACTCACGAAACGAACAAGAACACGCACAACATCTCAAAACCATCCTAGAGCTACTTAGACACGAAGAGCTGTATGCTAAATTTTCTAAGTGTGAGTTCTGGATAAAAACCGTTCAATTCCTTGGTCATGTTATTGATAATCAAGGAATTCATGTTGATCCGTCAAAAATCGAGGCTATCAAAGACTGGAAATCGCCAACCACTCCGATCGAAGTACGGCAGTTTTTGGGACTGGCCGGGTACTACCGGCGATTCATTGAAAATTTCTCCAAGATAGCCTTACCACTCACGGCACTGACCCAGAAAGACAAAAAGTTTGACTGGACTGATAAACAAGAGTCGGCATTCCAACTCTTAAAGCAAAAGCTTTGCAGTGCTCCTATTCTATCATTACCCGAAGGCACCGATGACTTCGTGGTGTACTGCGATGCTTCTCATCAAGGTCTCGGTTGCGTGCTCATGCAACGAGACAAAGTCATAGCTTATGCTTCACGACAGCTCAAGATTCACGAAAAGAATTACACCACCCACGACCTCGAGCTAGGAGCTGTCGTTTTTGCTCTTAAAATTTGGAGACATTACCTCTATGGCACTAGATGCAAAATTTTTACAGACCACAAAAGTCTCCAACACATATTCGATCAGAAGGATCTCAACATGAGGCAACGTCGATGGGTCGAGTTGCTTACCGATTACGACTGCGAACTCAAATATCATCCAGGCAAAGCAAATGTTGTTGCTGACGCCCTCAGTCGAAAAGAGCGAGTGAAACCACTTCGGGTCCGAGCCCTCAGTATGACCATTCACAACAATTTAAACATTCAAATTCTCACTGCTCAACTCAAAGCCTTGAAATCCAGAAATGTCAAAGATGAAGCCTTGCGGGGCATGGATAAACAATTCGAAGTCAAACCTAACGGGATTAGGTGTTTCTCAAACCGAATCTGGTTGCCTAAATTCGGGAATCTACGAGACTTGGTGATGGATGAAGCTCACAAGTCCAAATATTCTATCCATCCGGGATCCGATAAAATGTACCACGGTATCAAGGACTTCTACTGGTGGCCGAACATGAAAGTTGAAATCGCCACCTATGTCAGCAAGTGCCTTACTTGCTCCAAGGTCAAAATCGAATATCAAAAACCCTCTGGTCTACTTCAACAACCCAGTCTTCCTGAATGGAAATGGGAACAAATTGCCATGGACTTCATAACCAAACTACCCAAGTCCTCGAGTGGTTGCAATACCATTTGGGTGATCGTGGATCGTCTCACAAAGTCTGCTCACTTCCTGGCAATCAAGGAATCCGATAAAATGGAACGCCTCACCAGAATCTATCTGAAGGAAATCGTGACCAAACACGGTGTTCCAATCTCAATTATCTCTGATAGGGATAGTCGTTTCACTTCACAATTTTGGCAATCACTTCAAAAATCCGTGGGTACTCGACTCGATATGAGTACCGCATACCATCCTCAAACCGACGGCCAAAGTGAACGAACAATTCAAACCCTAGAAGACATGCTACGGGCCTGCGTAGTAGACTTCGGTGTAAACTGGGAAAAACACCTACCATTGTGCGAGTTCTCGTACAACAACAGTTATCATGCCAGCATTAAGGCTGCACCTTTCGAGACACTGTACGGTCGTAAGTGCCGGTCACCTATCTGTTGGACCGAAGTTGGGGATAGCCAACTCACAGGTCCAGAAATCATTCACGAGACGACCGAGAGAATCGTCGAAGTTCAAAACAAGCTCAAAGCCACGCGTGATCGTCAGAAAAGCTATGCTGACGTGAGACGCAAACCACTCGAGTTCCAAGTTGGGGATCGAGTACTACTCAAAGTATCGCCCTGGAAGGGTGTAATCCGGTTTGGCAAACGAGAAAAGTTAAATCCCAGATACATTGAACCATTCGAGATCCTCGAAAGGATTGGTCCAGTGGCATATCGATTGCAGCTGCCGTCCAAACTCAGCAGCATGCATCCCATTTTTCATATTTCAAATCTGAAGAAGTGTCTGTCTGATGAGACACTTATCATTCCACTCGATGAAATTCGAGTTGACGAGAAACTTCACTTTGTCGAGGAACCCACTGAAATCATGGACCGTGAGGTCAAACAACTTAAACAAAGTCGTATTCCCATCGTCAAAGTTAGGTGGAATTCGCGGCGCGGTCCGGAATTCACCTGGGAACGGGAAGACCAAATGATACTCAAGTATCCTCAACTCTTCACTGACTCAACATCAAACACGACTTCAACATAAATTTCGGGATGAAATTCTTCTAACAGGGGGAGAATGTGACACCCATCAATTTAGGACTAGAATTTAGTGCCTAACCAAGTTTTAATACATGTAATTAGTTCTGTGTTAGGCTAATTAATGTACAAATTATTATATATATTGTTGAATATATATATATATCTACACAATTATGCGTTTTGTTTAAATCGTACAAATCTCAAATCGAATGGAATTCGTCACAATTAATACGGACGTTGGTGTGAAATTTATTAAAGTAATACGAATATTAAGAGATGACAAAGTTTTATTAAAAATATTATTGCCATAATATGTTGTATCCAGTTTGAATTATACAAGAAAACTTTACACAATTAAAAATACAAACGCACAAACACATAAAACGAAATTCATTTTTAAATACCATAAATAGATAATTGGTAAAAAATTACGATAAAACTTTTTATAATGATTTGTAATTTAAAACGGACAATTAAATAAATAAAATAAATATTTAACGTTAAATGACGGAGAAAACGAACACCACACGGAGCACAGGACGGAGACTGCGAGGTGAGGCTTATACCTACACCCCACCTCTCCTTCCCTCTTCCTTTCATTTCCATTACAACCAAACACACACTTACACCAAAACTCTCTCAACTAAATTCACATCAAATTTCGGATCTTGCAAAACCGACAACAAAAATCACATTTTCGGAATCACCACTACGAGGGGAACAAGATTAACAAAAGCATCAACATCATTTTCGGACTCCATCTTCTCCGATTTGCAATTGTAAGAATTTTTATAAAAACTCCTAGATCTAACAAATTACTACTTGTTTTTGTGTTATGATAGTTTATATAACTCATATATGTCCAATACTAGTAATATAACAAGGTTTTATAACCTAAAAATGAGTTTGATTTGGGTTTTGGGTTAAAAATCCCGTCAGTCGAAAGTTTCTGGGCTGATGTTCTTCAATGCGACACAAGCCTTGTGTCGCATACTATGTCGTATTTTGGCCGTTATGTCGCATCTTGTGTCGTACCAAACCTGTAGTGTCGTAACTCATGCGACACAATATTGTGTCGTACTCTGTGTCGCAAACTATGTCGTATTCTATACGACACAACCACTATGTCGCTATTGATTTAGCATTCCGAACCTATGCGACACAACTCTTGTGTCGTATAGGTATTATGTCGCATCTATAATGCGACACAACCGTTGTGTCGCATGACGTGTCCTTGTGTCGCATATAGTGTCGCAAAACACAGCAGATTTACAATTTAATTCCAAGCTAAGGGTTAGACATTTGGAACTTCAAACGATTAAACAAAATAACTTCTAAGGGACATTGAAACATGTTTTTCAAGCATAACACTTCAAACAAATATAGATATGTCGAGATTATTATTTCAACTAAACCACCAAAGGGCCGTACGCGTTTTCAAAACATACTTCAAAAATCAAACAAGTCGTTGTAACTTGTGTCAATTCAATCAAACAAGTCGTAGTAACTTGTAACAAAACAATCAACCAAATCGTAGTAATTTGGACATATATATATAGTTGTATAACAACTACAAAGGTAGTCTTTCGGGATACCGGTACAATTAATAACAATCAAGTGTCATGAACACATTCAGATTTCAAGTCCTTGGACATCAATTCACAGCTAATTACTTCAAATTTATTAAATTAAACACTTCAAGACTCAGGTGAGTTTCATGGCCCCATTTTCACTACTTTATCAGGGGTGTGATATTACTGCTCTTATTGGTTTTACAAGTAGAACGCAAGTACCAACCTTCAAATACTACATGAGTTTCAAGCTAATCAATTTAAAGTCCTCTATAGCATAGTCTCTAATATTTTAGCGTGAATGTTAGTATATGATATCATATGGGATTGACAATCCTCATTCGGGTTAGCACGCACTAGCCGGTCAAACGGATGTATTAGCATTTGGGAAGACGTGTGTGGATTTGACACTCATAGGAGGCAACACTAGTTAGGTTTCCTTAATTGGACCTAGCGCTCAAGTTAAGCTCAGACTATGTGCTCATGGATTGTATAACTTTTATTTTGCTTAATTGCATTTTAAATTCAATATAAATCTTGTTCTTACAACTATACATTGACATACAAACCTGTGATCTCACCAGCGTTTTCGCTGACCCATTTTAGTATTTATCACAGGTACCCAGCAGTAGGTTGGCTGCACAGGCAGGGACTTTTAGCTCGAGTCATCATACATACAACTAGAGATTTTGATTACATTATTATATTTTGTAAAAGTAATTATGCTATGTAATCTCTCAATTTCAGGAACCGAGCTAATGTAACATTATTTTTGATGTAAACGTTTACTTTATTAATACAAGTTTAAAACGACGCATATAGTGGTCGTTCATTATATATCTTATGTGCTTTGTATATTGATTAGTGACACCCAAATCGAGCTTCCGCACATCATTAAATTTGGGGGTGTCACAATTTGGTCCGGGCATACCTTGAATAAGTATGGATCGTCCCAATAGTAGTTCTTTACGTCTCTAAAGAATTTGCGTCTTCTAGAGGTGGGCATTCCTTTTGGCACAATTCCTCCAACCAGATAATTTGAGTAGTCTGCATACCAAGGGTTGTAGGTGAATTGAGATCCCTTTTGGTATCCTCCGATATTCATGAGTTGTTATTCAGGAAACTGGTCTTGAATCTCTCTCTCATCAAGCTTCTCCATCGACGGATTTTCTAATCGACTAAGATGATCTGCTACGACATTCTCAGCTCCCTTTTTATCCTTGATTTCTATGTAAAATTCTTGGAGGAGGAGAATCCATCTAAGCCGTCTTGGCTTAGCGTCTTGCTTTTTGAAGAGATACTTCAAGGCTGAGTGATCTGTATAGACAATCGTTTTGGACAATATTAAATAAGAACGAAATTTATCAAAAGCGAATACTACCGCAAGAAGCTCTTTCTCTGTTGTGGTGTAATTCTCTTGTGCATCGGTAAGTGTCTTGCTGGCGTAGTAGATTGGCTGAAACTGCTTCTAATTCCTTTGCCCTAAGACAGCTCCAACAACGAAGTCACTAGCATCGCACATGATCTCGAACGGAAGACTCCAATCGGGGGCGACCATAATAGGTGCATGTGTGAGCCGATCCTTCAAAATGTTGAAAGCTTTAAGACAGTCATCTGAAAAGACAAACGGAGTATCCTTCTCGAGAAGGTGCATCATAGGTCGAGAGATCTTAGAGAAATCCTTGATAAAGCGACGGTAGAATCCGGCGTGACCTAGAAAACTGCGAATGGCTTTAACAGAAGTAGGTGGCTGTCGTGCCTCCCGGGTGTCAGACGGGTTTTAATCCGGTCGTTGAACCAACCAACCAGGACGCGCGGACAGGGTTTAAATTTATAGAGCAGGGGAATCCTAAGCTGTATACTACTAACAGACCTAAAAGGGCAGTAAGTGGTATGTATGACTTAGGTGTCGTTCTTCAAACTACAACGGGCATGGGAGTCTAGGAAGTTTTATTATCTTTGGGAATCTAGCTAGGGTTTTTAAAAGTTTTTGGATAGGTTTGGTTTTTATAACTAAATACTAATTTAAATAAAGAAAATAAAACAAAAGAGGTTTGAACGGAGACTCGGTCAACAGAGGATAAGCGAGTGTTTACTATGATTTCGTTATGTGTTATTGATGAATAGTCAAGGGTAAGGCTACTAGATGTGATGACTAATCTGGAGAGAGGATAGAAACATAATTAATGCAAAGTATTGTACCTACGACCATTCCGCGGCTTCCATACGTTTGTACTTCACCAATTGGTGTTTCCAGCACTATACCGAGTAATAGGGCGTTTTACGGTTTTTCCGTTACATTAATTAGGGTTCCACATTACTCTCGCAGATTTCCTATATCCTAATGAGCTACAACTACGAGCCTATTAAATATCTAACGTAGAGTTGTCCGCAATCAGATAAATAACATGTCACGTGGATAGCAGTTATAGAAGTCAAATACACCGGAAGTTCTCCCAAATGTACAGACCAATTTAACCGACGACTATCCTCGAATCCTGGTCCCCAGTCACAGTCATCAGAGACGTTTGTATCATAGCGTGAATTGTTGATTGAACAAGAACACGAACGGGGATAATCCCGCGGACCAAGTTGGGATAATCGGGCTAACGATCAGTTAAATTGTTCAGCATTACAGATATAAATCATCACTACTATTCCATGCATGTTAATCTACTGTGTAAACCAATATTCTGTGTCTGAAAACCTAATTATACAGTTACTGATATGAACCAGGAGGATAACTCTAGCATGCATCATTCCTAAGGCAACAATCAAACAAGAACATGCAATAGGGTGACGCATAACAGAACACCATAATCCTAAGCATAGCAGATAACCAATAATCAGATCATAGATATCCCGAAAGTTCTCTCAAAGATATATAACAGATTAACATGAATCTAACCTATCTCTAATCCTACGCTCCTTGTCTCTTATGATTTGTTTCAACCTAGAGAACACAGCCATACCAAGTTCATTGATCATCAAGTATAGAATAGGTAGAGAACGTACCACTAGTAATTGGCCAAGTTCTAGCAGGAAGCTTCTAACCACAGCATAAGTTGGATAGATAGACATTCGAGATTCAGTTTATGAGTTCATACATAGTTTAAAGTA
Organism: Helichrysum umbraculigerum; assembly: GCA_949592205.1. Taxonomy (NCBI): domain Eukaryota; kingdom Viridiplantae; phylum Streptophyta; class Magnoliopsida; order Asterales; family Asteraceae; genus Helichrysum; species Helichrysum umbraculigerum. The sequence continues at coordinate 39,095,652 of CATIUR010000001.1, forward strand.
ACACGGGCAGAGTAACAGCATGGCATAAACATTTTGACTATTCTAACATAACTACATCATAGTAAACACAAAGAAATGTCTAGCCTAACATTATATATCTAGCATACAATCCTAAACAAGCATAAACAAAGCAACACATGTTTAAAACTGGAAAGTAAGAGATATATAAATAGAACCTGATATGAATTTATTACAGACAGATCTTCGCGAATACAATGTCTTGGAGTGACTCCGTAAAAAAGCTAAAAGCTACCTCTACCTAACTAGCTCTCTAACTAGCCCAATTCTAGAGAGAGAAAATCTTTGGAGAGAGAAACTAGAGAGAGAGAGTGATGTATGTGAGAGAGAAAGTGTAAGGAAGAAATGAAATGAGAAAAATGGTATGTATGAAGTGTTGGGGTTGTCTACTATTTATAGGCAAAGCATCAAATCGCGCGTACAACTCACGAAGCAGCACGTACAAGCAAACGAAGCACGATATGGGGTAGGGGAGCCGTATACGGCCTTGTAAGGGCCGTATATGGTGTGTATTAGGCCGTATACGGTCTTACAAGGGCCGTATATGGTGCCTGAGGCCGTATACGGACTCCGTCTGATTTCGTTCGTTGCTTAAAACGTCCGTATCTCCTTCGTTACGCGTCCGTTTGACCTGATTCTTTCGCCTGTGATTTCGTAATTCCGTTACGCTTCTAATGATGCCAATCTCATAGAAATTGGGTGTGTAGAACTTAGGCGTAGCCGAAATGACTTTTAGTGGCTCTGAAAGTGCAGTGTCTTCTCCGTCGTTTGGCCGTTTCGCTTGATTCCAGATTTTTCCGTCTCGATTTTACCTATACAACAGATGGTAGAAGTTAGGAGGTGTGCCTTGACAGGAAAATGGCCTGTATTAAAATGCTGTGTTTTGTGCGATTTCAGAGTGTTTTCAGTGATTTTTAACACAACGTCTACTTTTGAACCACTTTAGTGAATTTTAATAAATAATCAATGTTTTGGAATGTTTTTACTAAAGAAAGGTCCAAAATGTGAGGAATAAAGCTTCTAAAAACATGACTTTTTACGTCACATCAAGTTATCCCACACTTAGACGTTGCTTGTCCTCAAGCAACAACTCTCTGAAAAATGTTTTAAGTCATGTTTTTAGGGGAGAGTCAAAGAATATTTTCCGAGATTAGAATTTCCTCATATAAGCATGTTACTTCTAGAAGTGCGGAGGAAGATAAGATGATCCTTTCATAAACAAGAAGAGATTCTCTTAGGCGTACATCCAAATCTCATGATCTTGGAGTACACATGACTAGGCGATCTCACTATAGGTGGTCACTCAATTCACTCAGAGTGTATCGGGTTTCCTATCAATCTAGCTCAAACGAAATCGCTCAAAATAGCCAGTCATGCTGCACTCATCGTCATAGGCTTGATCGAGAATCGGATCTCCACCATTTAGGTGAGGACGGTGCTAATTATTTCAAGACATTCAGAGGGTTGTAATGTTTGGTGAGGGTGAAGGGTATGGATAGTGGTAATTTTGGGTTGCGAGGGTGTTTAGCTTATCCTAAAATCACTGAGATTATGAACAACTTTATTTAGAACGGAGAGGAACGGAGAGTTGGTAGCTGTTTCAGATTCTGTCGAATTTTCCATGAAGAGCTATGTTTTGAAACTTTCAGCTTTATTTGCGGAGCTATTTTCTTTTTCTTTTTCTTTTTCTTTTCTTCAGAATTTCTTTGTCAGAGAATTTCCAAGGAATTTTATATTTTGGATCCTTTAGAAATCTTTTCTTCTATCTTGATCATTTTGATTCTTTTCCAGGTGCTAATTTTTCCCGCACCATCGTCCTTCCAGTTCTCTTGTGTGCTAATTTTCCCGCACCATTTGTTGAGAAGCTTGATTTTGGAGAATGCGAATGAGTAGGATATTTGAAACAGATATTCTAAAAGGGTGTTCTTCTAACCTCAGAAATTCCAAGATAAGTTTGAGGGTATTTTTGGGAAGTGGGTGAAAATTAGGGTTTTGAAGAAATGAAAGGTTTAGGCTCAACAGGGTATACTAGGTGGATCTTCGATACTGAAAATGAGCATCGGAAAGGGTTTGGGGCTTGAAAAGATATGTAAGAAACGGGTTAAGTCCTAAGGAATGTCAAGGTCATTTAATTGCACCTATACCGCGTACGGTACACACCAATATGGTCTCGAAACGTATGTCAAGAGCAAGTTCTAATTCAGAGATACAGACATCGGCACACACACAAGAAATGAAAGTGAAGCATTAAAGATGAATGCTTTTGGGCTCAAGATACCTCACTGCAAAGGGTTGTATGTGTCTAGTCATGCTCCTTTGATTATCACTTCTTGCTTAAGCAATTTCTACCTTATTTCCTTTAGGCTTTTAGAAATATCATTCTTATATTTTGAAAATGGTTTCTTTCAGTAGTATCTGAGACTCAAAAACTGAGTTAGACTCATTAATTTTGAAAAAATTTGACCTTATATTTGAAAAAATTTTGAGAGAAAGATTGCTATTGGACATAAAAATCACCATTGAACATGTAAGTAGATGTTTCTCAAGTGTTTTAATTTGGGCTGGAATCCCACACTTAGTGATAAGTTTAGGATGAGGCACAGAAATTAAACGCACTAACATAGGCATAATAAACATAATTGAAACGGGGAGAAAGGAACAAAGAGACTCCCCATTTGTGTTTACTGGAATAGACCAGGTTTGTGCAGGAGTGGTGCTAGTGAATTGCTGGATTTTAAGGACCAGGCTCGTTTAAGATCATCCATTCCACACAAAGCTGAATTCTGCAATAAACAACAACACACATATCACAGTATCTCATCTAGGTAGCAGGTCTAAAGCGTAAGTATAGAGTCATATTACAGAAAGTAAATACTAAAGGTAAAATCTAAAAGTCGTCAAGCAGGTCATCAGTATCAGGATCAAACTCCTCCACAGCATCCCTATCAAAGATGGAAGTCGGAGATGGGATGGAGAAATCCATAGTAGCCACAGCCTGACTCACAATCTCGTCAGTGGAAGTGTGGGTGACAGAAGTGTGAGCATCAAAAACAGCCAGAAGCTGCTCTGTGAGGCTGCGATCTGGTGATGCAAATCCCGTGGGCAATGCTGGATCAGGATCAGCAGCTGCAGCAGTGGGGCCAGTGGAAGGTCCGGCAGTAGAGACAACAGGTGGATCTGCAGGAGGAAAGAAGGACCATGGAGGTCGAGATGGTCCCGGATCTGGGCCAAGCCTGTAGGGAATGGCATCAGGTCTCGGAATCTCGAGCTGCTCACAGATAGAGGACATGATGTCATGCTGGATGGAGAGTGTCCGGAAGAGGGCCCACGAAGCAGCTGGGTCAACCGTAGTAATACCGTACTCGAAAGTAGGTACGGGGGCTGGCAAAGGTGATGAGGGCCTCTCATCGGGCAACTCCTCGTGAGTGATCGGGACATCAGTCAGGTCCTCCTCAGTGATGGTCAGCATAGCCGCTCTCTGCGCTCGGCGTCTACGAGGTCTGTGTCGTCTGCGTGGTCTCGCAGCTACATGATCAGTGTCAACAGCGTCCATCCTGAAACAAGATAAAATAAACAGGTAATGCTAAAAGTGATAGTTAATGAACAACACTTATCTCAGATTTTGCAATTCGAAGTCAGATAAGTGGCAAGCCTGCAATTTTATTAGTTCAGAGACAACCATACTTAATAAAAATAAACTAAGAAATAAAATGACAGAAATAATAAAAATAGGCTTAGGGTGCCTCCCAAGAGAGCTTGTTTCACGAGTCTCTAGCTTGACTCTTTGTACCTTTCTGTCGACTCACGGTGGTTCAAAGATAAAGACATCTTCCCTGATGGGAAAGTCTTCGAAGTAATGCTTTAAGCGATGACCATTAACCTTAAAATTACCTTCTGGTGCCTCGTGTTCGACTGCACCGTAAGGAAATACCTTTGATACTATGAATTGTCCGCTCCACCTGATCCTAAACTTGCCAGAGAATTTCTTGAATCGCGAGTTGAAAAGCAGCACTTTATCTCCTGTTTTGAATCTTGAGGGCCTCAGCTTAGCATCGTGAATTTTCTTAGTTCGTTCCTTGAAGCTTAACGAACTATCATATGCCTGATCCCTTAGTTCGGCTAACTCATTCAACTGCATTCGTCTATTTGCTCCAGCTGTAGAAATATCTAAGTTGCAGTTCTTCAAAGCCCAGTATGCTTTATATTCCAGCTCAATTGGTAAGTGACATGCCTTGCCATAAACTAGACGATACGGTGTGTTTCCTAATGGTGTTTTATAGACGGTTCTGAATGCCCACAATGCATCATCTAATTTTTCAGCCCATTTGTACCCATGATTACCAACAGTTCTTTCCAAGATTCTTTTCAAAGCTCGATTTGTTGCCTCAGCTTGCCCATTTGTCTGGGGGTGATAAGCTATTGACGTCTTGTGAGTGACACCATACTGTTGCAGAACTTTCATGAATTGAACGTTGCAAAAGTGTGTACCACGATCACTGATTATTGCTTTTGGAGTCCCAAATCGACTGAATAGCTTTTTGAGAAATTTGGTTACCACTTTGGCGTCATTTGTTGGGAGAGCTTGGGCCTCGGCCCACCTGGAGACGTAGTCGACTGCAACCAAGATGTACTCTTTACCGTTAGATTTAAGGAACGGTCCCATGAAATCTAATCCCCAGATATCGAAGATTTCCACGGCCTGTATGTTTGTGAGTGGCATTTCATTCCGGGCTGTTATATTGCCTTGTCTTTGGCAGATATCGCAGCGTCTCACCAGATCGTACGCATCTCGAAATATGGTTGGCCAGAAAAAGCCGGCATCGTACACTTTTCTTGTGGTCATCTTGGTACCGTGATGTCCTCCAGTAGGTCCATGGTGGCTTTGGTGTAAGATATGTTCTGCCTCTTTCCCATCAACGCATCTTCTAATGATTTGATCAGGGCAAACCTTAAATAGGAAAGGGTTGTCCCAATAGTAATATTTTATATCGCGGAAAAAAAATTTTCTTCGAGAGGTTGGAATTCCTTTAGGTAAGACTTTTCCCACCAAATAATTGGCATAGTCAGCATACCAGGGATCATTTGTAGATCGTGACCCTTGATAGTATTTACCAACATGCATGAGCTGTTCTTCTGGAAACTGGTCTTGAATGTCTTTTTCGTGCAACTTATCCATTGAAGGATTCTCTAATCGGCTGAGATGGTCCGCCGCAACGTTTTCTGCTCCCTTTTTGTCTTTGATCTCGATGTCGAATTCTTGAAGGAGTAGAATCCATCGTAGAAGGCGAGGTTTAGCATCTTGCTTCTTAAAAAGATATTTCAGAGCTGAGTGATCTGTATAGACAATAGTTTTGGACAAGATTAGATAAGAACGAAATTTATCAAAAGCAAATACTACCGTTAGCAGCTCTTTTTTTGTGGTTGTATAATTCTCTTGGGCGTCAGTGAGCGTTTTGCTGGCGCAGTATATTGGTTGAAACTGTTTCTCCTTCAGCTGTCCCAGAACTGCTAGGACTGCGAAATCACTGGCGTCACACGTGATTTCAAATGGGAGACTCCAGTCTGGAGCAACCATGATCGGTGCATGAACAAGCAGATCTTTCAGATGATCGAAGGCCTTGAGACATTCGTCTGTAAAGACAAACGAAGTATCCTTTTCGAGGAGATGAGTCATAGGTCGGGATATCTTAGAGAAATCTTTGATAAAGCAACGGTAAAACCCGGCATGTCCTAGAAAACTGCGGATGGCTTTGACAGAGGTGGGTGGTGGAAGCTTTGAGATAGTCTCGACTTTTTCTTTGTCAACTTCAATTCCAGCTTTGGATATACGGTGTCCTAAAACTATGCCTTCTTTTACCATGAAATGGCATTTTTCCCAATTCAGAACTAGGTTCGATTCTTCACATCGGGTGAGCATTTTGTTCAAGTTAGAAAGACAAGTGGTGAACGAATCTTCAAAAACCGAAAAATCATCCATGAACACTTCCATGCATTGCTCAATCATGTCATGGAAGATTGCTACCATGCATCTTTGAAATGTCGCTGGTGCATTACATAAGCCAAACGGCATACGTCGGTAGGCAAAGGTTCCGTATGGACAAGTGAACGTCGTCTTTTCTTGGTCCTTTGGATCGAGAGGTATCTGAAAATAGCAGGAGAAACCATCAAGGAAGCAATAGAATTCGTTTCCTGACAATCTTTCAAGCATCTGATCAATGAATGGTAGGGGGAAGTGATCTTTGCGTGTAGCTTCATTTAGTTTCCGATAGTCGATACATACCCTCCAACCGGTGACGGTTCGTGTTGGAATCAACTCGTTGTCTTCGTTAGCGATGACCGTCATGCCTCCTTTCTTTGGGACGACTTGAACTGGACTGACCCATGGGGAATCTGAAATAGGGTAAATTAAACCAGCATCCAAGATTTTGATAACCTCCTTTTTCACCACGTCTTGAATCTTTGGGTTAACTTGTAACAACCGGCAAATTAGGACTAAAATTAGTGCCTAATTCTTTGTTAATACATGTAATTAGTTCTGTGTTAGGCTAATTTATGTATCGGATTATATGTTGGAAAATATATACAACTTTGCGATTTGATTTAAATCGTACGCGACTTAAATAGAATGAAATTCTATTCGATTAACACGGACGTTGGTGAACAAATGTTTATAAACTAAAATAACACAATTATGACCAAAATACTATTTTATAATAACGGATAGTTATCTTGTATCACTCGATTAAACTTACACGATTTAAAAACGAAAGTACAAAGATTTACTCAAACCATACTATATTGCAAATTATTAAAAATTTGGCGAAATAAATTATTTAACAAAAGATATAATTAAACGTGTAAAATAAAGATTTAACGCTTAAAAGACGGAAAAAAAAACGAATACCGCATGGTGCACAGCGCGTGAACTGAAAAGTGGGGGCTTTCATCAAAACCCCCAACTTTTCTCTTTTCTTTCCTCATTCTCACTTCCTCCTTCTCTCTATTCTTTCCCTTTCTTCCTTTTTCTCTCTAAACCACCAACCACACCACCACCATTAAAAGCACAAATTAACACCATCAAACGACGCCGGATCATACCACATCTTTGGAGAAAAACGTTCATCTCTTCACGATCTACAACTTCATCTTTTCGGATTTTCAATCCGACACTTTGTAAGTTTCCGACAAATCCCGACATCTCTCGTTTTTGATCATTTTTACTAGTTTATGGTTTAAATAGGCTTAATATGTTCATATAAGGGTTGGGTAAAAGATTTGGACCCAACGGAAACCGGGAAACTCGTTTTCGACTAAATTTCCGGCCATCAGACCGCAACGTCGCACCTGGCCAGGGGCCTTTGCGACGTCGCGACCTACGTCGCACAAAAATCTCAACGTCGCACTAGCGACGCAGCCCCTTACGTCGCATTAATTTGCGAACGTCATACATGGCGACGTAGACTGTAACGTCGCAAACCGAACCAACGTCGCATTTGCGACGCCACCCCCTAAGTCGCATTGATTTGCGAAGGTCGCATCATGCGACGTACATGCCCACGTCGCACCTTACGTCGCTTGCAACGTCGCATGCGACGTCGCACAAACCAGAACCTTGAAAACTCACATTTTTACTAAGTGTCGGAACCAAGATTTTACCACCTAATTTTACTCCAAATCCAGATTTCCGATACGTTTTCACTAAAGCAATATAGTAGAAATAAAAATTTTCCAAGCTGACCTGGCAGCTCGACCCCGGCCAGGGGCTCTGCCCCTTGGACCCCGCCAGGGGCTGCCGCCCCTTGGACCCCGCTAACCAGGGGCGCTGCCCCCGGACCCCCGTGCTTAGACTCTGTAAGCACATTTCTCACCAAGTGTCAAACCTGTACAATTTCAAATACTTATACAATACGAATCATCGAACATAATAGAACATACTTTTCAAGTGTAATCACTCTAAATCGCGTTATAAGTGATAAAACTTTAATTATAACAAATCACCAACGGGCCGTACACTATGATACAAACGATAACGAACCAACGTTTAAACACAACGGGTTGTATGAACAACTAGCCTAGATGGTCTTGCGAGACATCTACTTACTTAACCTTACGTGTTTAGGCACTAGGAGGTTACGGGTTCGGAGAACCTACTTGCTTTAATACTACTTGCTATCTACCACTGCTTGACTCAGGTGAGTCTTACAGCCCCATTTTTTACTGTTTTTCTACTTTGGGGTGAGATACTTAGCAACTGTTTTACATATGAACACAATGTACTGAACTGATTACCTTACTGTTTACAAACAAACGCATGAGTTACTTTTATCCACTGAAAGCCTCCTATTCGTAAGTTGTTAGTTATGGACTTAAGCGCGATTACTAGTAGATGGATCCATTTGGGACTGACAATCCCTGCCTGGGGTGGTAGCGCCACCACGTACTGATTTACACGTAGAAACGGGCATATTAGTATTTGTTTCATATGAGTGTGTGGATAGCACTCACGGGGGTACGTGATATATTCACACTACACGGTTAAGCTTCAACTTATGAGCTCATGGCACTGTACTGATATACTGATTTACTTACTTTGCTTGATAGCAATACGGGTACATACTTGTGGTTCATAACACTTACTTAACTCTAACCTGTAAGATTCACCAACCTTTTTGGTTGACACTTTTTAGCTTTGTATCTCAGGTACACTGACGGAGTAGGACCACCCTTGGATACTAGCTAGAGTCGCATGATTTCTACCTTGCATTAATGGAGATTCTTAGCATTATCTTTTGTATATTATGATTATGTAATAGAATCTCCCGCTATACGCGCGGACTCTAGGAAACTACATTTTTGTATACGAAAACCTGCGGTTTTGAAACGATTATTATTTATGAAAACCTTTTCGAAACGTCTCATTTAGAGGTCGTTTACTATTAATCTTGCGCTTTGTATATTGATTAGTAACACCCAATGTATGCTTCCGCAAATCGTTAAATTTGAGGGTGTTACAGATTGGTATCAGAGCCTAAGGTTATAGTGAACTAGGTTGCATTTAGTGAGCCTAGACTATGACCATTAGGCAGTATTCCTTATTAGGTATAACTGGTTCAGTGATTACATCATACGAGTTTAATTTAACATAGCCTGATCAACTATGTACAATTAAGCAAAGATGATGTAAGACCTGAATGTAGTTATGGCTGAACAGGGTACAATGGAAGACTCTGACCTCGAGAGAACCGAGACTTAAACATGTTTATGCTAGACACTCAATAGGCTATATTATATAGGAACCATATGAATATAGGCCTCAATCTTACTAACGCTTTGTCTCAGAAATGGCAAACATCCCATCCAATTCATCTCGTACTCAATCCGGGTCGCAGAACCCAAGGGTAGCAAGGAGGAACAACAGGTTGCCTCGAGCTGGCCCGTACCCCACTCACTTCACCTTGCCGGCCTTAGCTGCTAGGGTGAACCAACACGAGCAACGACTTCGCACCATGGATGTCGTGTTGCAAGAAACCAACGAAAACTGGCGAATTACATCTCTTGAACGCATCGAACAAGTCACCGAGGATCACGAAACCACCATTAATAATGTGGACGTTCTTTTCAACAAAGTGGTGGAGATAAGCGTGGAAACCGCTCTCTTGAAACACAGACTTGATGAGTGTGAACAACGCTCACGGGAAACGGAAGAATATACCCGTGGATTGGTACAGCGACTAGCATTAGCTGAAGACAATGCTCGACAAGCCAGCAGACTTGCCAATACTGTGGATCGTCTCATTGAAATGATGGAGCAGATTAACCTACGTTAAGATTAGTGTAGTCCCTGTTTTGTAAACTATCCTGTAATCTAGTAACTATCTAAGCGCTACTCTATGTTTCAGTCGGATGTAACAATTCCCGACATCTTTTGTAATACATCCGTTGGATGTAACCTTTGAACTCGTATCATCTATCAAATATTTCTTGCTGTTTCGACTCATATTAATTGCCATAATTCTTTTCATATTGATGTTATGTATTACCACCTCTATACATGTACATCTGAAATAAATGCAACTTTCTTACAAAATCTCATGTATCTTCATTTCTTTTATTGAAGAATCATGCCGCCAAAGTCAAGACCTTACACTGATGCTCAGATTACGTCACTCATAACCCAGGCTGTTACTGACGCCTTGGCTCGGAATACTCCACCAAACTCCACAAGAAACAGCGATGCCGCTGAAACCCCTGCTGCTAAACCTTGTTCATACAAGGACTTTCAAAACTGCAAACCCTTGAGCTTCAAGGGGACCGAGGGAGCCATCGGACTTATCAGATGGTTCGAAAAGATGGAATCCGTTTTCCGCATCAGTAAATGTGCGGAGGACGACAAAGTCAAATTCTCCACCTGCACCCTTGAAGATGGTGCCCTCTCGTGGTGGAATTCCTACACCCAGTCCGTGGGGATTGACACCGCTTATCTACTCCCTTGGGAGGATCTGAAGAAGATGCTCACGGATGAGTATTGCCCGTCCGAACAACTTCACAAACTGGATGAAGAGTTCTGGAACTTAAAAGTGCAAGGAACTGATATCGTTGGATACACCACCAGATTCCAACAACTCACTGTCCTTCGCCCAGCTATGGCAGGTACTGAACCCGAAAAGATTAAGAAGTACATCCGCGGCCTCCCGGAACCTGTCCGGGGAAATGTCGCCTCATCAAACCAAACCACACTTCACGGTGCCATCCGGTTGGCCCATGAACTTTTAGCTATGAACGAGGACCCAGAACCAATCACTCCATCCTCCAACAGCAATAAAAGAAAATGGTCCGACAACCACAACAACCACCAAACCAAGAAACCCGAGACCATTAAAGCCTACACCTCCGGTTCTGATGACAAGGGAGCGTACAAGGGAACCAAGCCCTATTGCTCAAGGTGCCAACGACACCATCATGGTTCGTGTCCCTGTAGCAAGTGTAAGAGATTTGGACACTTGGCTAAGGATTGTAGAACAAACACCACTGGCACCAATACTTCTGCACCAAAGACCTGTTATGGGTGCAACGGTACGGGGCATTTCAAGAAAGACTGCCCGAAACTGAACAACAACAACAACAAGAACAACAACAATGCTCGAGGAAGGTCTTTTGTGCTGAAATCTAGAGAAGCCCGTCAAGACCCGAATGTGGTCACGGGTATGTTCCTTCTCAACAACTTGACTGCTTCAGTACTATTTGATACTGGTGCTGATAAGAGCTTTATTTCTGATGAGTTTTATCCACTACTTGACACTACACCTATTGCCTTAGATTATAAGTACACCGTAGAATTGGCAAACGGAAAACTTATTGAGGCCGACAGTGTGATACCTAATTGCACTCTAAACTTAGCTAATGAGCTCTTTTCCATTGACTTGATACTCGTCGAAATCGGCAGCTTCGACATTATTGTCGGTATGGATTGGTTGTCCAAGCACCGAGCCGAAATCGTTTGTTTCGAGAAAATTGTACGCATTCCTCTCGTCACTGGTGGAACTTTGAGCATACAAGGGGAGACCGGTGGGACGAGAATAAATATCATTTCTTGCATGAAAACCCGAAAATACTTGAGAAAAGGGTACCAGGCAATCCTCGCACACGTTATGGAGAAAAAGTCGGTGGAGAAGCGACTTGAGGATGTGCCTATTGTTCGAGACTTTCCAGAAATCTTTCCTGAAGACTTGCCTGGCCTTCCGCCACCTAGACAAGTCGAATTTTCTATTGATCTTGTGCCCGGTGCAGCACCCGTGGCACGAGCACCTTACCGACTAGCCCCATCCGAACTTCAGGAGTTGTCCACTAAATTACAGGAACTCCTGGACAAAGGATTTATTCGACCAAGTTCCTCACCTTGAGGAGCTCCGGTCCTGTTTGTGAAAAAGAAAGACGGTTCTTTCCGCATGTGCATCGACTACCGTGAACTCAACAAATTAACTGTCAAGAACCGTTACCCACTTCCTCGCATTGATGACCTGTTTGACCAACTTCAGGGATCGAGTTTTTATTCAAAGATCGATCTACGGTCAGGTTATCATCAACTCCGAGTTCGTGACGATGACATTCCAAAAACTGCTTTCCGAACTCGCTACGGGCATTATGAATTCCAAGTGATGCCATTCGGCTTAACCAACGCACCGGCTGTATTCATGGACATTATGAATCGGGTGTGCAAACCTTACCTTGACAAGTTTGTTATCGTCTTCATCGATGACATCCTGATTTACTCGCGCACTGAACCAGAACACGCGCAACACCTAAAAACCATCCTAGAGCTGCTCAAACACGAAGAGTTATACGCCAAATTCTCTAAGTGTGAGTTTTGGATGCAAACCGTTCAATTCCTTGGACACGTCATTGACAATCAAGGGATTCATGTCGATCCTTCAAAAATCGAGGCTATTAAGTGTTGGCAAGCACCTACAACACCGACCGAGGTACGCCAATTCTTAGGACTCGCCGGATACTACAGGCGGTTCATTGAGAATTTTTCGAAAATAGCCCTACCTCTCACTGCACTGACTCAAAAAGAAAAGAAGTTCGATTGGACTGACAAACAGGAGTCAGCTTTTCAGCTACTAAAACAGAAACTCTGCAGTGCACCTATCTTATCCTTACCCGAAGGCAACGACGACTTCGTGGTATACTGTGATGCTTCACACCAAGGTCTTGGTTGCGTGTTGATGCAACGAGACAAAGTCATCGCCTACGCCTCTCGACAACTCAAGGTCCACGAAAAGAATTACACCACTCATGACCTAGAGTTGGGGGCTGTTGTATTCGCTCTAAAAATCTGGAGACACTACTTATACGATACCAAGTGTACAATCTTTACTGACCATAAAAGTCTCCAACATATCTTCGATCAAAAGGATCTCAACATGAGGCAACGTCGATGGGTCGAGTTGCTTACTGATTTCGATTGCGAAATTCGCTATCATCCAGGCAAGGCGAATGTTGTCGCCGATGCTTTAAGCCGAAAAGAACGAGTGAAACCACTTCGAGTTCGAGCTCTCAGTATGACCATTCACAACGACCTCATCAATCAAACTCTCACCGCTCAACTCGAAGCACTCAAACCAGAAAACTTGATAAACGAGGCCTTGCGGGGCATGGACAAACAATTTGAAACCAAACCTAACGGGGCCAAATACTTCTCAAATCGAATCTGGTTAACAATTTTTGGGAACCTACGAGACTTGGTGATGGATGAAGCTCACAAGTCTAAATACTCTATACACCCCGGTGCCGACAAAATGTATCACGACATCAAGGAAATGTATTGGTGGCCCAACATGAAAGCTGACATTGCAACATATGTTGGCAAGTGTCTTACTTGTTCCAAAGTTAAAGCTGAACACCAGAAACCCTCCGGTTTGCTACAACAACCCGAAATACCACAATGGAAATGGGAGCAAATTACCATGGATTTCATTACCAAACTTCCGAAAACCTCTAGCGGTTGCGATACCATTTGGGTGATGGTCGATCGTCTCACTAAATCTGCTCATTTCCTAGCCATCAAGGAAACCGACAAGATGGAACGTTTGACACGGATCTACCTGAAAGAGATCGTGTCAAGACACGGCGTGCCCATCTCAATCATCTCCGACCGAGATGCTCGATTTACTTCTCGCTTCTGGCAATCACTGCAAAAATCTCTTGGTACTCGTCTGGATATGAGTACGGCTTATCATCCTCAGACCGACGGCCAGACCGAACGAACCATTCAAACACTGGAAGACATGCTACGAGCCTGCGTAGTTGACTTCGGTAAAAACTAGGAAAATCACTTACCGTTGTGCGAGTTCTCGTACAACAACAGTTATCACACCAGCATAAAGGCTGCACCCTTCGAGGCACTGTACGGTCGTAAGTGCCGGTCACCTATCTGTTGGACTGAGGTGGGGGATACACAAATCACCGGTCCAGAAATCATACATGAAACAACTGAAAAGATCGTCGGCATACAAAATCGACTAAAAGCCGCGCGTGATCGTCAGAAAAGCTATGCTGACGTGAGACGCAAACACCTTGAATTCCAGGTTGGGGATCGAGTACTTCTGAAAGTCTCACCTTGGAAAGGCGTTATTCGTTTCGGAAAACGAGGCAAACTAAATCCTAGATACATCGGACCATTCGAAATCCTTGAAAGGATTGGCCCAGTGGCATATCGCCTGCAACTTCCTGCTGAGCTTAGCAGCGTTCACAACACATTCCACATTTCTAATCTGAAGAAATGTCTGTCTGACGAGACACTGATTATACCGCTCGACGAAATTCAAATCGATGATAAACTTCATTTTGTCGAGGAACCTATGGAAATCATGGACCGCGAGGTCAAACAACTAAAACAGAGTCGTATTCCCATCGTAAAAGTCAGGTGGAATTCGCGGCGCGGTCCGGAATTCACTTGGGAACGGGAAGACCAAATGCGACAGAAGTACCCACATCTCTTCCCAGACAACGCACCGACCGTGCAATCAAACTAATTTCGGGACGAAATTCTTTTAACAAGGGGAGAATGTAACAACCGGCAAATTAGGACTAAAATTAGTGCCTAATTCTTTGTTAATACACGTAATTAGTTCTGTGTTAGGCTAATTTATGTATCGGATTATATGTTGGAAAATATATACAACTTTGCGATTTGATTTAAATCGTACGCGACTTAAATAGAATGAAATTCTATTCGATTAACACGGACGTTGGTGAACAAATGTTTATAAACTAAAATAACACAATTATGACCAAAATACTATTTTATAATAACGGATAGTTATCTTGTATCACTCGATTAAACTTACACGATTTAAAAACGAAAGTACAAAGATTTACTCAAACCATACTATATTGCAAATTATTAAAGATTTGGCGAAATAAATTATTTAACAAAAGATATAATTAAACGTGTAAAATAAAGATTTAACGCTTAAAAGACGGAAAAAAAAACGAATACCGCATGGTGCACAGCGCGTGAACTGAAAAGTGGGGGCTTTCATCAAAACCCCCAACTTTTCTCTTTTCTTTCCTCATTCTCACTTCCTCCTTCTCTCTCTTCTTTCCCTTTCTTCCTTTTTCTCTCTAAACCACCAACCACACCACCACCATTAAAAGCACAAATTAACACCATCAAACGACGCCGGATCATACCACATCTTTGGAGAAAAACGTTCATCTCTTCACGATCTACAACTTCATCTTTTCGGATTTTCAATCCGACACTTTGTAAGTTTCCGACAAATCCCAACATCTCTCGTTTTTGATCATTTTTACTAGTTTATGGTTTAAATAGGCTTAATATGTTCATATAAGGGTTGGGTAAAAGATTTGGACCCAACGGAAACCGGGAAACTCGTTTTCGACTAAATTTCCGGCCATCAGACCGCAACGTCGCACCTGGCCAGGGGCCTTTGCGACGTCGCGACCTACGTCGCACAAAAATCTCAACGTCGCACTAGCGACGTAGCCCCTTACGTCGCATTAATTTGCGGACGTCATACATGGCGACGTAGACTGTAACGTCGCAAACCGAACCAACGTCGCATTTGCGACGCCACCCCCTAAGTCGCATTGATTTGCGAAGGTCGCATCATGCGACGTACATGCCCACGTCGCACCTTACGTCGCTTGCAACGTCGCATGCGACGTCGCACAAACCAGAACCTTGAAAACTCACATTTTTACTAAGTGTCGGAACCAAGATTTTACCACCTAATTTTACTCCAAATCCAGATTTCGGATACGTTTTCACTAAAGCAATATATTAGAAATAAAAATTTTCCAAGCTGACCTGGCAGCTCGACCCCAGCCAGGGGCTCTGCCCCTTGGACCCCGCCAGGGGCTGCCGCCCCTTGGACCCCGCTAACCAGGGGCGCTGCCCCCGGACCCCCGTGCTTAGACTCTGTAAGCACATTTCTCACCAAGTGTCAAACCTGTACAATTTCAAATACTTATACAATACGAATCATCGAACATAATAGAACATACTTTTCAAGTGTAATCACTCTAAATCGCGTTATAAGTGATAAAACTTTAATTATAACAAATCACCAACGGGCCGTACACTATGATACAAACGATAACGAACCAACGTTTAAACACAACGGGTTGTATGAACAACTAGCCTAGATGGTCTTGCGAAACATCTACTTACTTAACCTTACGTGTTTAGGCACTAGGAGGTTACGGGTTCGGAGAACCTACTTGCTTTAATACTACTTGCTATCTACCACTGCTCGACTCAGGTGAGTCTTACAGCCCCATTTTTTACTGTTTTTATACTTTGGGGTGAGATACTTAGCAACTGTTTTACATATGAACACAATGTACTGAACTGATTACCTTACTGTTTACAAACAAACGCATGAGTTACTTTTATCCACTGAAAGCCTCCTATTCGTAAGTTGTTAGTTATGGACTTAAGCGCGATTACTAGTAGATGGATCCATTTGGGACTGACAATCCCTGCCTGGGGTGGTAGCGCCACCACGTACTGATTTACACGTAGAAATGGGCATATTAGTATTTGTTACATATGAGTGTGTGGATAGCACTCACGGGGGTACGTGATATATTCACACTACACGGTTAAGCTTCAACTTATGAGCTCATGGCACTGTACTGATATACTGATTTACTTACTTTGCTTGATAGCAATACGGGTACATACTTGTGGTTCATAACACTTACTTAACTCTAACCTGTAAGATTCACCAACCTTTTTGGTTGACACTTTTTAGCTTTGTATCTCAGGTACACTGACGGAGTAGGACCACCCTTGGATACTAGCTAGAGTCGCATGATTTCTACCTTGCATTAACGGAGATTCTTAGCATTATCTTTTGTATATTATGATTATGTAATAGAATCTCCCGCTATACGCGCGGACTCTAGGTAACTACCTTTTTGTATACGAAAACCTGCGGTTTTCAAACGATTATTATTTATGAAAACCTTTTCGAAACGTCTCATTTAGAGGTCGTTTACTATTAATCTTGCGCTTTGTATATTGATTAGTAACACCCAATGTATGCTTCCGCAAATCGTTAAATTTGAGGGTGTTACATAACTCTCCTTTGTCTTTGAATAGAGGGCCTGAAGTCATTTTTATTAAGATCTTGTGAGTGCAGTAATTTAGGCTGATCCCCTGTATGTCAGAGATTTTCCATGCAATCGCTTTCTTATGTGACTTTAGAACCTCAATGAGTAGTGCTTTCTCTTCAGGCTTCAGATCTTTGGATATGATAACCGGTAAGTGCGAAGTTCCTTCGAGAAAAGCATATTCAAGGTGTGAGGGAAGTTCCTTCAGCTCCAATTCGGGTGGTTCTTCAGTGGAAGGCTTCATCCTTGCAATCTCGTCTCTCTTAAGCTCATCGTATGTTGTCTGATAATCTGACTCAATTGCAGGTGCCTCTGGAATGTTGGCTGATGCTATTTCAACCCATTCTGTATTGTTGTAAAGCTCATTTTTTCTCAGCTCATATTTTACTTGGGAAGATTGAGAGATTGCATTATCTTTAGTGATTATTTCTTTGTTGTCCTTTGTGAATGCGAATCTCTGAAACTGAGCTGAAGAAGATGTGCTAAAAGTAATCTCTGGATTCAAGTTTTCACAACTTTCAGAAAGTTGCGGATCGGATGGTTTAAGTATTGACTCCATTTCCTTGAGAGTCTTCAGAATTTCTTCTTTTGAGAGAGATGAATCAGGAACTTCAGAATTAGGGCTTCTTCTCAAGAGAGTGATCGGAGTGCCTTGTCCAAGTGGTACAGCAGTGATAAATCTGTTGGGCTGTAAGTTGGAATTCTTTAAAGGTAATAGCACTTCCGTTGATGCAATGGATGGATCCGAGATAGCTGAGCATAGACCCGCACCTTCTTCACAGATTTTCCTTGTTGTGATGACAGTGTTCGGAAGGGGATTAATGCTTCTTACTGCGAGGATTTCTTCCAAGTGTTCTTCAATTATTTCCTGCATAGAATCTACAAGACCAAGGTCTTCTCCCATAGGAAGTTTCATTAGTTTATCGACATTGAAGGTGGCCTCCTCAGTTCCCACTCTAAGTTTTAAAGATTTTTCATTCACGTCAATGACGGCCTTGGCAGTATTTAGGAAAGGTCTACCAAGGATGAGTGGTACCTGAGCGTCTTCCTCAATATCCATTACAACAAAATCAACAGGAAAAACGAATTTATCAACACGTACCATAATATCTTCAGCAATTCCTCGAGGGAGTTTAACTGATCTATCAGCTAATTGGATGGTCATACGGGTTGGTAAAAGTTCGCTTAATCCTAGTTTCCTATAAAGCGAGTATGGCATAAGGTTTACACTAGCTCCTAAGTCAGCTAAGGCGTTACTTATTTGAACATCCTGAAGGTAACAAGGAATAGTGAAACGGCCAGTGTCTCCTAGCTTTGGGGGCAGTCCTTGTTGCATAATTAAAGAGCATTCTGCGTCTAAGGGCAACTTAACTATTTGTCTGAGTTTTTCTTTGTTGGATATAAGTTCTTTAAAGAATTTGGCACAACTAGGCATTTCAACTAAAACATCTAATAATCAAACATTTAAGTGTAGGCTTTTGAACATCTCTAGATATTTTCCAAACTGGGCTTCATTTTTCTCTTTCTTAAGCCTACCAGGGAAAGGTATACGTGTTGGTTTAACTACTTCTGGGGCTTTGGAAGATTCTGGTTCAGGAGAGGTGACAGGAGTGTCAACAGGTACTGAATCAGTGGGTAGAGAAGAACTAGAAGGCTCGTCTGAAGGAATATCTTCTGATTTCTCATTCTTAGTCTCTTTTCCGCCTCTAGTGACAACAAGGATATTATCATAATCATAAGATGAATGATGAATAGCTTTGCTAATCGCTTCTAATCTTTGCTTCTCCTCAACTTTTAAAAACAATCTTTTAACATTATCCTCCATGTTTTTAATTAAATCGTTTGAAATTCTGAGCAAATAATCAATTTGGTTTTGAAAATCAACAATTTGTTTGTTTTTATTATTTTGCCCAACCATGAAGTTATTGAAAATCGTATTGTTTAGACGAGAAGACAATTGAGAAGAAGTAGAGGGTGTAGAGGGAACTAACAAATGAGAGATAGGTTGTTTGGATAACCACTGAGTGAAAGGTTTTGAATGAATGATTTGATCAGTGGTTCCAGATGTGGCGAGAACATCTTTCTTGGGCTTTGAACGTGAGAAGAGCCGTTGAGGTTGCTTTTTAGGTTTGGAAGAGTCTTGCATATTACTGACAACTTTAGAGATGGATTCGAGTTGAGCTTTTAAAGTGTCGAACGCTTGAGTAGAAGTGACTTTGTCTTCCGAGGTTGATTCATCAAACTCCAAGTCATGTTGGTGCATCGTTATCGTCTCAATCAACTTCCAGGCTTCTTCTGACGTATGTAGCATGAAATTTCCGAATGAAGCAGCATCGAGGGTTTGTTGGTGATGATGATTCAGACTGTTGTAGAATGTGCAGACCAGATTCGTTTCAGCCAACTGATGATTCGGACATCTTCCAAGCAGATTCTTAAAGAGTTCCCAAGCTGAGCTTAATGATTCAGTAGTTCCTTGACGAAAGTTAATGATTTCATTTTTGAGCTTGGTTTGTAGGGACGGAGGGAAAACTTAGCTAAGAACTTAGTAGCCATCTCCTCCCATGTATGAATCGAATTGGGTTCGAGTTCATAAAACCATGTCTGAGCTCGGAAAGCTAAAGAATAAGGAAACAGGTGAAGTCGGGTGACTTTGACACTGGATCCGGTTTGTTCGAAAGAGTCGGAAAGGTTGATGAATTTGTTAAGATGGGCGTTTGGATTTTCAACCGAAAGACCATGAAACTGACACTGCGATTTAAGTAATTTAATGAAGTGTGGTCTGATTTCAATGGTTTCGTCGGTTGGTGATACGATTGGTCCTCCTCGTCCCTCTAGCAGTGGTTGGGTTGATGAGGCGAGAGTGATACGATTCGCCATAACTTGTTTTAGAAGAAAATAGGGTTTTGGAAGGATAGGTTTAACTAAGGATGAGAAATTAAAAACTAACTAACCTAGGGATAAAAACTGTAACTTCCGGATGATATTGATCTTCCGTAAGGATCGCTAAATAACTAAGATGACAAAATTCCTAAAATCGGTCGTTGTAGTCCCCGGCAGCAGCGCCAAAAGCTTGTCGTGCCTCCCGGGTGTCGGACGGGTTTTAATCCGATCGTTGAACCAACCAACCAGGACACGCGGACAGGGTTTAAATTTATAGAGCAGGGGAATCCTAAGCTGTATACTACTAACAGACCTAAAAGGGCAGTAAGTGGTATGTATGACTCAGGTGTCGTTCTTCAAACTACAACGGGCATGGGAGTCTAGGAAGTTTTATTATCTTTGGGAATCTAGCTAGGGTTTTTAAAAGTTTTTGGATAGGTTTGGTTTTTATAACTAAATACTAATTTAAATAAAGAAAATAAAACTAAAGAGGTTTGAACGGAGACTCGGTCAACAGAGGATAAGCGAGTGTTTACTATGATTTCGTTATGTGTTATTGATGAATAGTCAAGGGTAAGGCTACTAGATGTGATGACTAATCCGGAGAGGATAGAAACATAATTAATGCAAAGTATTGTACCTACGACCGTTCCTCGGCTTCCATACGTTTGTACTCCACCAATTGGTGTTTCCAGCACTATACCAAGTAATAGGGCGTTTTACGATTTTTCCGTTACATTAATTAGGGTTCCACATTACTCTCGCAGATTTCCTATATCCTAATGAGCTACAACTACGAGCCTATTAAATATCTAACGTAGAGTTGTCCGCAATCAGATAAATAACATGTCACGTGGATAGCAGTTATAGAAGTCAGATACACCGGAAGTTCTCCCAAATGTACAGACCAATTTAACCGACGACTATCCTCGAATCCTGGTACCCAGTCACAGTCATCAGAGACGTCTGTATCGTAGCGTGAATTGTTGATTGAACAAGAACACAAACAGGAATAATCCCGCGGACCAAGTTGGGATAATCGGGCTAACGATCAGTTAAATTGTTCAGCATTATAGATATAAATCATCACTACTATTCCATGCATGTTAATCTACTGTGTAAACCAATATTCTGTGTCTGAAAACCTAATTATACAGTTACTGATATGAACCAGGAGGATAACTCTAGCATGCATCATTCCTAAGGCAACAATCAAACAAGAACATGCAATAGGGTGACGCATAACAGAACACCATAATCCTAAGCATAGCAGATAACCAATAATCAGATCATAGATATCCCGAAAGTTCTCTCAAAGATATATAACAGATTAACATGAATCTAACCTATCTCTAATCCTACGCTCCGTGTCTCTTATGATTTGTTTCAACCTAGAGAACACAGCCATACCAAGTTCATTGATCATCAAGTATAGAATAGGTAGAGAACGTACCACTAGTAATTGGCCAAGTTCTAGCAGGAAGCTTCTAACCACAGCATAAGTTGGATAGATAAACATTCGAGATTCAGTTTATGAGTTCATACACAGTTTAAAGTAACACGGGCAGAGTAACAGCATGGCATAAACATTTTGACTATTCTAACATAACTACATCATAGTAAACACAAAGAAATGTCTAGCCTAACATTATATATCTAGCATACAATCCTAAACAAGCATAAACAAAGCAACACATGTTTAAAACTGGAAAGTAAGAGATATATAAATAGAACCTGATACGAATTTATTACAGACAGATCTTCGCAAATACAATGTCTTGGAGTGACTCCGTACAAAAGCTAAAAGCTACCTCTACCTAACTAGCTCTCTAACTAGCCCAATTCTAGAGAGAGAAAATCTCTAGAGAGAGAAACTAGAGAGAGTGATGTGTGTGAGAGAGAAAGTGTAAGGAAGAAATGAAATGAGAAAAATGGTATGTATGAAGTGTTGGGGTTGTCCACTATTTATAGGCAAAGCATCAAATCGCGCGTACAACTCACGAAGCAGCACGTACAAGCAAACGAAGCACGATATGGGGTAGGGGACCATATACGGCCTTGTAAGGGCCGTATACGGTGTGTATTAGGCCATATACGGTCTTAAGTCTGATTTCGTTCGTTGCTTAAAACGTCTGTATCTCCTTCGTTACGCGTCCATTTGACCTGATTCTTTCGCCTGTGGTTTCGTAATTCCGTTACGCTTCTAATGATGCCAATCTCATAGAAATTGGGTATGTAGAACTTAGGCGTAGCCGAAATGACTTTTAGTGGCTCTGAAAGTGCAGTGTCTTCTCCGTTGTTTGGCCGTTTCGCTTGATTCCAGATTTTTCCGTCTCGATTTTACCTATACAACAGATGGTAGAAGTTAGGAGGTGTGCCTTGACAGGAAAATGAGGTCGGAAGAATCGGCCTGTATTAAAATGCTGTGTTTTGTGCGATTTCAGAGTGTTTTCAGTGATTTTTAACACAACGTCTACTTTTGAACCACTTTAGTGAATTTTAATAAATAATCAATGTTTTGGAATGTTTTTACTAAAGAAAGGTCCAAAATGTAAGGAATAAAGCTTCTAAAAACATGACTTTTTACGTCACATCAGTGGCGGAAGTTTGGCAATAGTCTCAACTTTGGCTTTGTCAACTTCGATTCCAGATTTTGAAATTCGATGTCCTAAAACTATTCCTTCTTTCACCATAAAGTGGAACTTTTCCCAGTTTAAGACAAGATTTGATTCTTCGCATCGGGCTAGCATCCTTTCAAGGTTGGAAAGACAAGATGTGAAGGAATCACCGAAGACTGAGAAGTCGTCCATGAATACCTACATACACTGTTCAATCATGTCATGGAATATTTCCACCATACACCTTTGAAATGTTGCAGGCGCATTGCATAAACCGAATGGCATGCGGCGGTAGGCAATTGTACCATATGGACATGTGAATGTCGTCTTTTCTTGGTCCTTTGGATCGAGAGGAATTTGAAAATAGCCGGAGAAACCATCGAGGAAGCAGTTATATTCATTCCCCGATAATCTTTCCAACATCTGATCGATGAACGGCAGAGGGAAGTGATCTTTCTGGGTGGCTTCATTTAATTTCCGGTAGTCGATTCACACCCTCCAGCCGGTGACGGTTCGTGTAGGAATCAATTCATTATCTTCATTAGCGATAACCATCATTCCTCCTTTCTTTGGGACAACCTGAACTGGACTGACCCATGGGGAATCTGAGATAGGATAGATCAAACCAGCATCCAAGAGTTTGATAACCTCTTTCTTGACCACGTCTTGAATCTTCAAGTTTACTCTCCTCTGTCTCCGTATGGAAGGTTTGAAGTCGTTTTCCATGAGTATCTTGTGCGTGCAGTAATTTGGACTGATCCCTTGTATATCAGAAATCTTCCATGCAACCGCCTTCTTGTGTGACTTCAAGACCTGGATAAGTCTTGCTTTCTCTTCAGGTGAAAGACCTTTGGCAATTATGACGGGTAGATGTGAGGTTCCTTCGAGAAAAGCATATTCCAAGTGAGGAGGTAATTCGTTCAGCTCCAATTCTGGCGGTTCTTCGATAGAGGGTTTCATTCGAGCGATCTCGTCTCTTTGTAACTCGTCATACTCCTTTTGGAACTCTGATTCTTCTGGAGATGAGTCGGCTGTAGTGGCTGATGCTATTTCTACTAGTTCTGTCTCATTGGAAAGCGCGTTCTTCTTTAACTCGTATTTGCAGGTAGATGATGAAGAGGTTGCATTATCCTCAGTGATGATGACATCATTGTTGTCGGTGAGTGCGAACTTCTGAAATTGAGCTTTAGAAGAAGTACTTATGGTGATTTTTGGATTTGATTTCTCACAACCTTCAGATAGTTGTGGCAAAGAACCGGAATCCATCTCCTCGAAAGATTTGAGAATCTCAACTACAGACGGAGACGATTCGGGTATCGTAAAAAACTGATTTCTTCTTAAAAATGAGATAGGGATGCCTTCGCCTAAAGGAACAGCAACAACGGAGTTGTTCGTGGGAGAGTAGTTAGGCGGTGCTAAAGGATTCTTCATTTCAGGTAAGGGAAATAGCAGCTCTCTGGAAGGTGCTGGTTCGTCAGAGATAGCCGAGCAGAGTCCGATGTCGTCCTGGCAAAGTCTTCTTTTGGTGATGACAGTGCTGGAGAAAGGTTCGTTACCGCTGACTGCTAGAATCTCCTCCAAATGCTCGTCATATATTTCCTGCATGGCATCCACTAGACCAAGATCTTCTCCCATAGGGTGCTTCATCAACTTATCGACATTAAAGGTGACTTCCTCCGCTCCGACCCTCAGTTTTAAAGATTTTTCGTTTACATCTATCACAGCCTTGGCAGTGTTTAGGAAAGGTCTACCAAGGATGAGGGGAACGTGGGCATCTTCCTCAATATCCATAATGACAAAGTCAACTGGGAAGATAAATTTACCGACTCGGACCATTATATCTTCAGCAATTCCTCGGGGGAGTTTAACTGATCTATCAGCTAATTGGATGGTCATTTGAGTGGGTAGCAGTTCACCTAATCCTAGTTTCTTATAGAGAGAGTATGGCATAAGATTGACACTAGCTCCTAGGTCAGCTAAGGCATTACTAACTTGGATGTTTCAAAGAAAACAGGGAATAGTGAAACGGCCAGTATCTCCTAGTTTGGTTGGAAGGCCATGTAACATGATTGCTGAGCATTCAGCATCTAAGGGTAAACTAACTATCTGTCTTAATTTTTCCTTATTTGAAATGATTTCTTTGAAAAACTTAGCACAACTAGGCATCTCTACTAAAGCGTCTAATAGTCTAACGTTTAAGTGCAGGCTTTTAAACATTTCTAGATATTTCCCAAATTGTGCTTCCTGTTTCTCTTTCTTAAGCCTACCAGGGAAGGGTATCCTAGTTCGTGGAATGATTTCTGGGGCTTTAGGTGATACTGGATCTGGTGCAGTGACAGGGGTGTCACTAGGCACTGGATCAGTGGTCGGTTCAGAGATAGGAAGTTGATTTGAAGAATTATCCGAGGATTTCTCATTTCTGGTCTCTTTACCTCCTCTAGTGATGACCATGATTCCTCCTTGGTTCTCAACTTTTAAAAACAGTTGTTTAAGACTAATTTCTAGATTTTTTTATCAAATCTTCTAATATTCTAAGTAAAGCATCAATTTCGTCTTGAAAATCTATTACTTGTTTATTTATGTTCATTTGATCAACTATGAAATTAGTCAAAGTTTCATTATAGCGTTGTTGAGAATTTACGGGGGAATCTGGCATATTAGAGGATAAAGGTTGCGGAAACTGAGTAGGTGGGTTATTGGTCGGCCGCTGAATGAAAGGTTTAGAATGAAAGTTCGATTCAGGGTTTTTAACAGTAGTGACAAGAATTTCTTCCGTACCTTTACGAGGCTGAGGTGTAGAAGATTGAAGATCCTTGAAGACTCTGGAGAGATTGTCCACTTGAGCTTGCAGAGCTTCCAAGGATAGGCTTGAAGTACTGGTTACTTCCTTAGCCGGTTTGCCAAACTCCCAGTCATGTTGATGCATTGCTATCGTCTCAACTAGCTCCCAGGCTTCTTCAGAAGTGTGTGACATGAAATTTCCTTGAGAAGCAGCATCGAGGGTTGACTGGTGCTGAGGAGTCAGACCATTGTAGAATATGCATATTAGGTTCGTCTTACCCATTTGATGATTCGGACATCTGTTAAGCATCTTCTTAAATCGTTCCCATGCTAGATATAATGATTCATTGGTTTCTTGTCGGAAACTGATGATGTCATCCTTGAGCTTGGTTTGCTTGGAAGGAGGGAAAAACTTAGCCATAAACTTAGTAGCCAACTCTTCCCAAGTATGAATCGAATTGGGTTCGAGTTCATCAAACCAGGTTCGAACACGCAAAGATAAAGAATAGGGAAAAAGATATAGTCGGGAGACTTCTCTTGAAATCCCTGATTGCTCACAGGAATCAGAAAGATTAATGAATCTATCCAAATGTGAATTTGGATCATCGAGCGGAATACCGTGAAATTGGCAGAAGGTTTTGAGTAACTTGATAATGCTAGGCTTAATTTCGAAGTTTTCGTCGGGCAGCACGATAGGTCCTCCTCTTCCTTCCAGTAGTAGTGCACAGGTTGAGGCGAGAGTAATACGATTCATCATAGCTGATGAAGTTTGGGTTTGGTAGAAAAGAGAGTTTTGGAAAGGAAAGAACAGAAAAGGAACTTTCAGATGATATTGATCTTCCGAAAGGATCGCTAAATAACTAAGATAACTAAATTCCTAAATCGGTCGTTGTAGTCCCCGGCAGCGGTGCCAAAATTTTGATGCCAGCCGAACGGTCAGTCTTTTTAGGAATTGCTTCCTGTCATTGCGGGCCTCCCGCTTGGCTGGATCAGTGGGTTTTAAAATTTGTTTTTTTTTTTTTTGCTAGGCCTAAGTATACTACAGCTATGGGTGAGTATAGCGATAGGTATGACCTAGGGTCGTTCTTCAAACTACAACGGGCATGAGATCTAGGTTTTCAATTATCCTTCGTAATTTAGCTGGATTTTATCAAGAGTTGATAGGGGTTTTGTTTGGTTTTCTAATTAACTACCTAATTTAAAACTAAAATACTAAACTAAGATAGGGGAGGTGAGGTGAGGTGGCTACGATAACTACAGGTTAAATGCGTGTGTTTACTATGATAATTACTCATGCTATTTAGGGGTAGTTAATGGGATAAAGCCTTACTTAAGATGACAGCTATATTTCCTAATGAGCCATAACTCCTAGCCTATTATCTATCTAACGTAGAGTTGTCCGCAATCAGATAAATAACATGTCACATGGATAACAGTTATGGAATGTAAACTACACTGGAAGTTGTCCCAAATGTAGCAACCAATTTAACCAACAACCATCCTCGAGTCTTGTTCCCCAATCTCAGACATTTGAGATATCCGAATCATGGCATGAATTGTTGAATAAACAAAAACATGAACATGGGTTTCCTACCAGAACAAGTTGGGATGGTCTGGTCTAACGGCTGATTAAATTGTTCATCATTATTCCATATAAATCATTTTAACTATTCTATGCATGTTAAACTGGTGTATGCAATTGATAAATATTCGAAAACCTAATCATGTAACTAATCAGCATAACAGATACTAGCATGCAAACCCTAAGCAACAATCAAACAAGAACATGCAGTAAGGCAGCATAGCAAGGATCAATTATGCAGAGTGACGGGGTACATGGTTAAGTCACAAGTGTCCCGAAAGTTCTCTATAAGACACTTGTTGAATGACCTGAATCTAATCTATCTCTAATCCTACGCTCCGTGTCTCCCTCCGGTAATATTTCAACCAGGAGAACACTGGCCATGTCGAGTTCAACGATCATCAGACACAGAATAATTAGCGGCATACAACTAGCAATTGGCCAAGCCTAGAAGGATGTTACTAACCACAGCATAAGTTGGATAGATAAACATTTGAGATTCAATTCATAGATTCAAATATATTTCAACAGCATACGGACAGAGTAACAGCATGATTTAAGTATAACTACCCTAGCATGGCAACTATCATAGCAAACACAGATTTGTCTAGCTAAGCATGGCAATAATCCTAGCAAGTAATTCTAAACAAGTATAGCAACAGCACAACGTTATTTAAAATAACAAGATAGAGATTATAATAGAACCTGACAAAGCGTTATTACAAATCGTGCGACAGCGCAGTCTCGGAGCACCTCCGTTACAAGTAAGCTACTAATCTACTAGCTTAACTAACCTAATTAACTAACTAACTAATTTTAGAGAGAGAGTAGTGAGAGAAAGAGTGAAATTCTAAGAAAACATGTCTTCAAATGGTGAGGAGGTGATTGTATTTATAGGCATCGCACAGCCGTATCCGTAGACCGTATCCAAACCTTCAAACGCACAACCATATCGCAAAGGCGAATAAAAATCATATTTTTATCACCCAAACGCACGATACGGCAGAGCTGGACCGTATACGGCTGAACTGGACCGTATACGCCTGAGCACAGGGTGAATACGGCTGAACTGGACACAGGCCGTATACGGTCTGTGCAGGCCGTATATGGTCCAGGCCCAGCCGTATACGGTCTAGACCAGCTGTATACGGCTTGGTTCAGCCGTATGCTGGTTCTTCGATTCTTCGTTTCTTCGTTCGGGCGTAACTTCTTCGTCGTTTATCCGTTTTGAGCGTTCTTTATATCCACGCGTTCTTATTTTCCTAAGGAAGATAATGACATAAGTTAGAGGTCACAATTCTTTGTGTAGCTCAAAAAGTGCTAGAACGAGTGAACGAGAATGCTTATGATCGTATTCGTTAGATTTATCGTGTTTTTCGACCATTTTAGTTGACTTTTGAAACATTGTCTATATTTTGGCCCATGTGTATCTATTTTGATTAGTTTCGTCATATATTGGGCTAAAAAGGTGAGATTAATGCACGTAAAAACATGACTTTTTGCGTGTTATCAGGTCCTTCTCTGGTTAAGTCCTATGGAGGATGTTCTTACTTTGTGACCTTCATTGATGATTACTCGAGGAAGGTTTGGTTGTATTTTCTAAAGTCAAAAGACGAAGTGTTTGGTAAAACACCCCTCATTTACAATATCAATATAATATTAGACACACGGAAGCGTAGGAATTTTAAACATATTTACAAATGTACATTCTATTAGTTTATACAAACAGTTTAAAATTTTAGGTTACATCACGTCAAACTGTTCAACATACAACATAAGTCGGGGTATTATATAAAACAAACTGATTTAGTACAAAAGATCAGAGTAGCTTGCAGTCAAACTGTTCTTGCACCAAAAGCATCTCAATCCTGCTACTCATTAAACTACAAAATCTGCAGGAAAGAAAGATGAGGGATTAGCACATAGCTAAGTGAGAGAGTTCAAAACCTAACATTCAGCTTAGCATAATCATTAACTACAACAGTCAACAGCAACTTAATGAGGATCGGTGGTTCTGGGGATAACCATAATACCCGGGCGGCACCCCAAGAACTCTTATCCAACCATGTCCGTATGGCCATAACGGACGAGACCGATAGCTAGTGGTTATCCTACTCAGATACAGTTCAATACACACAACATATGAAGCATATCACTGTATCATTCACACGATAACCAACTAACCCAACCAACAGTTCATCAACTTGTCGACCTCATTGGCAATCAATATCCAAAGATCATATATAGCACATAGTGATACAATCAACAATAAGAATAATCATATCTACAAATACCCGTTGTAATCAAATGATTACAACAAAACCAAATGGTGAATTTCGAATCCACTCACCGATACCTTCGTCTTCAACTACTCAGATTCCCGGTGTTATCTTATCTTTCGGATTATCTGAGATTCAACATCAAACATAAATTAGTAATCACATTCGTCAATACATATCTTATGCACATTTATCACCTTAAGAACTTGATAACATAATCAAGTAGGTTATACATCCTTAATCATATATTTTCTATCATAATATATCATGAAATCACCATATAATTATATCTATCAACAACTAGAATACAATTAAAAAACTAAAAATCAAACATCCTGAAAACTGATCCAAGCCGCCGGCTTAGCCATGGAAGCCGCCGGCTTCCCATGGCTAGCCGCCGGGTCACTACCATCACCCACCGGGTGAATTAAGTTTTTCATCAACAGAAAAATTTTGAGTTTTAAAGGTTCTAGCATCCGCCGGTTAGGGTCATTGACCCACCGGTTAGGGGTCCCAAGCCGCCGGCTTGGTCATTGAAGCCGCCGGTTTTCCCCAGCATACAACAGAACCCGCCGGCTTGATATATCAGGCCGCCGGCTTCTCTTCCAGATCAAGAACAGCAGCAGCAGCTATGAACTCTGCACGAATTCTAAATACCAAAATCTCCAATTCGAACCAATATGCAGAAAAACTCTATTTCTAACACCATATCATCCTACTATGATACTAATAAGCAACAAATAACAACCATAACATCCATCAATCCTATATTAACACCAAAATCACAAAACCCATTTAAGGTTTTCATCTAGCTTCAATCATGAATCAATAAATTGGATTTGATCCATATAACTAGTCAATAATTATCACACATCATTCCATATCACAAGTAATAATCATACAACTCAAGAAATCAAATAAATCCATCAAACCAAACATTTGAGCTTAATGAATATAATTTTACTTACAAGTGATAGTTAACCAAGAAGATATGAACTAGATGATGATGATTGCTACTAGATTACAACTTCAATCCACTTTTCAACTTTGATGATTTCAATTTAATGGAACTAGTTAGCGTTTAGGGATTTTAATTGAAAGAAATGAGAAAGAACAAGAATTTGGGAAAGTGACCAAATAAAAGAGTCGGCCTCTATTTGAGCCGACTTAACATTTTGGGTATTTTATACCCGCTCCAAATCTATTGTCTGGAACCTAAAAATCAATTGCGAGAAATTTATTTTATTATACCGTCAACTTTAATAGTTTAAAACAAGCAACATTTCACTAGTCACAATAAGTCCTGGGACCTATTTCACCAACTTTCACAATTAAACAATTATATCAAGTAAATTTCTTAAAACAATTAAATACTCAATTTAGAATAGAAAAATACCAGGCCACTGGAGAGGATGTTACAAATCTCCCCTCCTTAAAGAGATTTCGTCCCCGAAATCTCAACATCAACAAACAATCTAGGATATCTGGATTTCATCAATTCCTCAGTCTCCCAGGTCAAATTAGGACCTAAACTATGTCGCCACTTTACTAGTACCATAGGAATTTGTTTCTTCCTAAGTTTAGTAATCTTCCTATCTAAGATTTCAATAGGTTCTTCAATCAGTTTCTGAGTTTGATCAACTTTTAAATCTTGCAGAGGAAGAATTTGCGACTGATCTTCAATGTTGCATCTTCTAAGATAACACACATTAAATGTATCATGTATACCAGTAAGTTCAGGTGGGAGATCTAATGAAACCGACTGCTCATTTACAGCTTGGCGAATTTTGAATGGCCCAATAAATCTAGGCGCCAACTTTCCACGTTTTCCAAAACGGATCACACCCTTCCACGGAGAAACTTTGAGGTAAACTAATTCACCTTCAGAAAACACAACTGGTCGCCTTTTCGGATCTGCATACTGTTTCTGTCTGTCACGAGCAGCTTTCAACTTTTCACGTGCAATTGCAACTTTGTCCGCTGTCAACTGTACAATGTCGGGTCCAGCAAACTGTTTCTCACCGGCTTCCAACCAACATGTCGGTGTTCTACAACGTCGACCATACAACATTTCATACGGAGGCATACCAATACTGGAATGATACGAATTGTTATAAGTAAATTCAACCAATGGGAGATGTGAATCCCATGAACCTCCATATTCCAAAATACAAGCACGAAGCATATCCTCTAAAGTTTGAATCGTACGTTCTGACTGACCGTCTGTCTGAGGATGATAAGCTGTGCTAAGATTTACACGTGTACCCAACTCTTGTTGCAAACCTTGCCAAAAACGAGAAACAAAACGAGAATCTCGGTCCGACACAATTGACAAAGGTAAACCATGTCTAGTGACAATTTCATTTATATATAACTGAGCAAGCTTGGTCAACGAGGCAGATTCACTAGCAGCAAGAAAATGCGCGCTTTTAGTCAACCGATCAACTATGACCCAAACCATATCATTACCTCTGATAGTGCGAGGAAGTTTAGTCACAAAATCCATCGTTATATGTTCCCATTTCCACTCGGGAATTTCCAACTGTTTCAGTGATCCGTATGGCTTTTGATGTTCAGCTTTAACTTGAGCACAAATATGACAAGTACCAACAAATCTAGCAATGTCAGTTTTCATTGTAGGCCACCAATACAACAGTTTCAAATTGTTATACATCCGAGTACTTCCAGGATGAATAGATAGTCTAGACTTATGTGCCTCATTCAAAATCAAATCACGGATATTACCAAATAAAGGAATCCATACTCGAGATTGATAAGTTAATAATCCTCTCGAATCTTCCACCAATTCATCTTTTCTTTTCAACATGATTTCGGATTTCAGATTACAATCCTTCAAAGCTTCCATTTGGGCAACTTTAATCTGAGAAATCAAGTCAGAAGAAACATCCACTCTTAGGAAATAAACTCGATCAGAAGTACCTTTTCGACTTAAAGCATCAGCGACTACGTTAGCTTTGCCTGGGTGGTATTTAATTTCACAGTCATAATCTTTGATTAACTCCAACCACCGCCTCTGTCTCATATTTAACTCTTTTTGAGAAAACACATACTGCAAACTCTTATGGTCAGTACAAACAACATATCTAGTACCATATAAGTAGTGTCTCCAAAGTTTTAAGGCAAATACAACCGCTGCAAGTTCCAAGTCATGTGTTGGATAATTCCGTTCATGTGGTTTCAACTGTCTAGAAGCATAGGCGATAACTCTATCCCTTTGCATAAGTACACAACCCAAACCAGAATAAGAAGCATCACAGTAAACTATAAAATCATCTGTACCATCTGGTAAGGTTAAAACAGGAGCTTGACACAACATTTGTTTTAAAGTCTGGAAAGCATGTTCCTGTTGATCAGTCCACATAAACTTTTCATCTTTTCGAGTCAACTTAGTTAATGGACCAGCAAGTTTAGAGAAGTCTTTTATGAATTTCCGATAATAACCCGCCAAACCCAAGAAACTCTTAATTTCTGAAGCAGACTTTGGGGCGTTCCAATTCATTACGGCCTCAACTTTCAATGGATCAACTTTCACACCATCATCACAAATTACATGACCCAAAAACTGAACTTCACTAATCCAAAACTCACATTTAGAAAACTTGGCATAAAGCTGTTCTCGTTTCAACGTTTCTAGAATCAGTCTTAAATGTATAGCATGCTCAGCTTCAGATTTCGAATATACAAGAATATCATCTATGAAGACAATAACAAATTTATCCAAGAAGGGTCGACAAACACGGTTCATTAAATCCATAAACACTGCAGGTGCATTCGTCAAACCAAAAGGCATAACCAGGAATTCATAGTGACCATACCTGGTACGAAAAGCAGTTTTAGAAATATCTTCATCACGAACACGAACCTGGTGGTAACCCGACCTTAAATCAATTTTAGAATAAACTGAAGAACCCTGCAACTGATCAAATAAGTCATCTATTCTGGGCAGAGGGTATTTATTCTTTAATGTTCACTTGTTCAGATCTCTATAATCGATACACATACGAAAAGACCCGTCTTTCTTTTTCACAAATAACACAGGTGCACCCCACGGCGAGGAACTAGGTCTAATGAAACCTTTATCCAACAGCTCATGTATCTGATTCATCATCTCTCGGATTTCAGAGGGAGCTAACCTATAGGGAGCTTTGGCAATAGGCGACGAGCCAGGAACAAGATCAATACGGTATTCTACTTCCCTAACTGGTGGTAAACCAGGTAATTCATCAGGGAACACCTCTGGATATTCACAAACTATCGGAACATCAAAAACAGTTTTCTTTTTAAGTTTGGCATCAACTACATAGGCTAGATATGATTCACAACCTTTGGACAATGACTTCCTAGCCTTCATCATAGAAATTACTGGACAAGCCAAACTATCCCGTTCTCCTCGAGCCACAACATGTGACTTTTCAGAGATTGGGATCCTAATCAACTTCTGATGACAATCAATGCTAGCTTTATTCTGACTTAACCAATCCATACCAATTATCACATCAAAACTAGGGATTGGCATCAACAAGAAAGAAATAAGGAAAGTCTGGTCATCAATCACAATGTTAGCTCCAGTTACCGAGGTGGTAACAGGAACCAACTTACCACTAGCAATTTCTACTTCTACAGGCTTTGTTATCACAGTAGGTAATAATTTCAACTTGTCACAGAATTTCACAGATATGAAAGTACAATTAGCACCCGAATCAAACAACACACGCGCCGGTACAGAGTTTATAAGAAATGTACCAGTTATAACATCTTCGGTGTGCACAGCCTCATCGACTGTCATCTGAAAAGCCCTACTGGTTGCTGGTGGAGGATTTTTACGCTTCTGACCTGTAGATGCAGAGCTTCCGACCGAACCCGACCCCGACTTTCCCGCCTCCGGACAATCACCCACTCGATGCCCCTCCTTTTTGCAGGACCAACATACAAAATTCGGATACCGACAACTCTTTATCTCATGACCCAGTTCTCCACATTTCAAACATTTATTGGTGTATATTGTACAAGGCCCATCATGCCTAGATCTACACGAACCACACCAGTTAGAACTGCCCGTAGAACCACTTTTGCTAACAAACTTCTTACTCTGTCGACTACCCTGAGAACTTGATTTTCCTTTGCTAGAAGAATCAGCTCTAGACTTTGCAGCATTGTCTCTAGATCGTGCTTCACGAAAACCTCTAACATCACTGTCAACTGATCGTGCAAGATTAAATGCATGAGCTAAACTGGTAGCCAACCTTACAGTAGTACGGTAGTTATGAGGTAAGGTATCCACAAATTGTTCAATTCGAGTTTTATCATCAGGAACCCAATGTTGAACAAACCGAAGCTTTTCTGTAAATTGACCTATTAAATCATCAATTGTCATATTATCCTTCAACTGGAGATTCACAAATTCTCTCCTAATCCGTGCCATGTCAAAGTCAGAACAGTATTGATTACACACCGCTTGGTGAAAATCTTTCCATTTGATAGAGTCCTTTTGTTGTTCGGTTAAATGACCTGTCACTGAATCCCACCATACCATGGCTTCATCTTTCATACACTGGACAGCAAACATAACCTTGGATTCCTCCTCACAACGAGTCACACTAAATTTGCGTTCCATATCTCTTAACCAATTTAAGGTCACAGTTGGATTTGTACTCCCATGAAACACCGGTGGTTTACTTGACATGAAAGTTTTAAAAGAACACACCTTGCTAGTTTGAGAAGATGGACTAGCACCAAAAACAGAAGTTCGTTGTTGAGCAAGTAGTCTAGCTGCATCTTCCTCAGCTTTCTTTTTAAATTCTCTAAGAATTATCAACTCATCCTCCATTTCGTGTATATACTCATCCCTATTTGCATCTTCCCCAACCGTAGGAGAAACACCATCATGACCATGTTGCTCATTATTAGTTTCAAAAGGCGGAGCTTCAATCCGGGAAGCATTATTGGGGTTGGTGGTCGGTTGCTCATTATCTGCCATTTCTGAAATCAACACAACACTTGAAATCTGTTAATCGTTAGTACCTATCTACTAACCATTATCAACAATGCTAAATCCCATAACCAGAAAAGTTTGACATACCATGCTCAAGTTGTGGGATTGAACATTCTTCAATGCTCAATTAACCCAAAACCACGCTCTGATACCAACTTAAAACACCCCTCATTTACAATATCAATATAATATTAGACACACGGAAGCGTAGGAATTTTAAACATATTTACAAATGTACATTCTATTAGTTTATACAAACAGTTTAAAATTTTAGGTTACATCACGTCAAACTGTTCAACATACAACATAAGTCGGGGTATTATATAAAACAAACTGATTTAGTACAAAAGATCAGAGTAGCTTGCAGTCAAACTGTTCTTGCACCAAAAGCATCTCAATCCTGCTACTCATTAAACTACAAAATCTGCAGGAAAGAAAGATGAGGGATTAGCACATAGCTAAGTGAGAGAGTTCAAAACCTAACATTCAGCTTAGCATAATCATTAACTACAACAGTCAACAGCAACTTAATGAGGATCGGTGGTTCTGGGGATAACCATAATACCCGGGCGGCACCCCAAGAACTCTTATCCAACCATGTCCGTATGGCCATAACGGACGAGACCGATAGCTAGTGGTTATCCTACTCAGATACAGTTCAATACACACAACATATGAAGCATATCACTGTATCATTCACACGATAACCAACTAACCCAACCAACAGTTCATCAACTTGTCGACCTCATTGGCAATCAATATCCAAAGATCATATATAGCACATAGTGATACAATCAACAATAAGAATAATCATATCTACAAATACCCGTTGTAATCAAATGATTACAACTAAACCAAATGGTGAATTTCGAATCCACTCACCGATACCTTCGTCTTCAACTACTCAGATTCCCGGTGTTATCTTATCTTTCGGATTATCTGAGATTCAACATCAAACATAAATTAGTAATCACATTCGTCAATACATATCTTATGCACATTTATCACCTTAAGAACTTGATAACATAATCAAGTAGGTTATACATCCTTAATCATATATTTTCTATCATAATATATCATGAAATCACCATATAATTATATCTATCAACAACTAGAATACAATTAAAAAACTAAAAATCAAACATCCTGAAAACTGATCCAAGCCGCCGGCTTGGCCATGGAAGCCGCCGGCTTCCCATGGCTAGCCGCCGGGTCACTACCATCACCCACCGGGTGAATTAAGTTTTTCATCAACAGAAAAATTTTGAGTTTTAAAGGTTCTAGCATCCGCCGGTTAGGGTCATTGACCCACCGGTTAGGGGTCCCAAGCCGCCGGCTTGGTCATTGAAGCCGCCGGTTTTCCCCAGCATACAACAGAACCCGCCGGCTTGATATATCAGGCCGCCGGCTTCTCTTCCAGATCAAGAACAGCAGCAGCAGCTATGAACTCTGCACGAATTCTAAATACCAAAATCTCCAATTCGAACCAATATGCAGAAAAACTCTATTTCTAACACCATATCATCCTACTATGATACTAATAAGCAACAAATAACAACCATAACATCCATCAATCCTATATTAACACCAAAATCACAAAACCCATTTAAGGTTTTCATCTAGCTTCAATCATGAATCAATAAATTGGATTTGATCCATATAACTAGTCAATAATTATCACACATCATTCCATATCACAAGTAATAATCATACAACTCAAGAAATCAAATAAATCCATCAAACCAAACATTTGAGCTTAATGAATATAATTTTACTTACGAGTGATAGTTAACCAAGAAGATATGAACTAGATGATGATGATTGCTACTAGATTACAACTTCAATCCACTTTTCAACTTTGATGATTTCAATTTAATGGAACTAGTTAGGGTTTAGGGATTTTAATTGAAAGAAATGAGAAAGAACAAGAATTTGGGAAAGTGACCAAATAAAAGAGTCGGCCTCTATTTGAGCCGACTTAACATTTTGGGTATTTTATACCCGCTCCAAATCTATTGTCTGGAACCTAAAAATCAATTGCGAGAAATTTATTTTATTATACCGTCAACTTTAATAGTTTAAAACAAGCAACATTTCACTAGTCACAATAAGTCTTGGGACCTATTTCACCAACTTTCACAATTAAACAATTATATCAAGTAAATTTCTTAAAACAATTAAATACTCAATTTAGAATAGAAAAATACCAGGCCACTGGAGAGGATGTTACATTTGGTAAGTTCAAGGAGTGGAAGATCATGGTTGAAAAACGGTCTGGAAAAAAGGTAAAAACTCTGAGAACTGACAATGGGTTGGAATTCTGTAATGCACCGTTTGATAACTTCTGTAAAGCAGAAGGTATAGTGAGGCACCGCACTGTACGACACACACCACAACAAAACGGGGTCGCAGAATGGATGAACCAAACACTGTTACAGCGTGCACGATGCATGCGGGTTTATGCTGATCTATCGAAGCAATTCTGGGTTGAGGCAGTTAATACTGCTTGTTATCTGATTAATAGGTCTCCATCAACTGCAATTGATTTGAAGACTCCTCAAGAGATGTGGACTGGGTCTGCATGTGATTATTCTGGTCTAAGGATATTTGGTTGTCCAGCTTATGCTCATGTGAATGATGGTAAGCTTGAGACGAGGGCAATGAAGTGTGTATTTCTAGGGTACGCGGACGGGGTTAAAGGTTATCGGCTGTGGTGTACAGAGAAAGATAGAACTCCGAAATTTATAATTAGCAGAGCTGTTACCTATCATGAAGCTGCTATGTTAGATCAGAGAGGAGACTTGGGGAATCAAGCAGAGAAAGATCAGGGTGCTAATCGGAAGGTGGAGTTTAATACTCCTGATAGAGTTGTGATAGGTGAGCATGAGAAAGAAGCTAAAAAAGTTCATAACGTACAGGGTGAGCCGAGCTCACAGGGTAGTGTGGAAGGTACAGTTGATACGGGTCTGTCTGAGAATGTGGAATCTGAACCAGTGTTAACTGGGGGATGCTCAAGGGATGGATGATTTACCTATAGCACAGCGGAAGGAAAAGAGGAATGTTCAAAAGCCGGTAAGGTATGCTAACGTTACTTCTTTTGATTCTGTAGCATATGCACTTGCAGTGGGAGAAGACGTTGACTTGGATGAACCTAACTCTTATAAAGAGGCGGTTGGGAGTCAAGATGCTGAGAATTGGTTAGTTGCAATGAAAGAGGAGATGGAATCACTTGAAAAGAACTAAACGTGGGTTCTTGTACCATTACCGGAGAAAGTTAAACCTGTAGGATGTAAATGGGTTTTCAAGAGGAAAGAGGGAATTTCTGGAGTTGAACCACCAAGGTTCAAAGCTAGGTTGGTGGCTAAGGGTTTCTCACAAAAGGAGGGAATTGACTATCACGAGGTGTTTTCACCGGTCGTGAAACATAAGACGATTCGGGTCCTTTTGGCTATGGTGAGTGTATTTGATTTGGAGCTAGAACAGCTTGATGTCAAAACGACATTTTTACATGGTAGCTTGGATGAGAAAATATATATGTCACAACCTGAGGGATTCATTCAACCTGGTAAAGAAGACCATGTGTGTTTGCTGAAGAAATCTCTATATGGTTTGAAGCAGTCTCCAAGACAATGGTATAAAAGGTTTAATTCGTTTATGATTTCCCATGGTTATTTGCGTAATCAATTCGATAATTATGTCTACTCGAAGAGCTTGTTGGATGGTTCTTTTATTTATCTGTTGCTATATGTGGACGATATGCTTATTGCTTCAAAGAACAAAACTGACATTGACGAGTTGAAAGTTTTGTTAAAGAGTGAGTTTGAGACGAAGGATTTGGGGTCAGCTAAGAAGATTTTGGGTATGGAGATCTGGAGGAATAGAGAAGAAGGTCTCTTGTACATCTCTCAAGAGAAGTATGTGGAGAAAGTTCTTGAAGCATTCCGGGTGGATCAATCCAAAATTGTAAGTACTCCTTTAGCTGCACATTTTAAACTTGATAGGAGTACTTTACCGAAGACTAATGATGAGAAAGAGTATATGAAGAAGGTTCCGTATTTGAGTGCGGTTGGTAGTCTTATCTATGCTATGGTCTGTACAAGACCTGACTTGGCTCATTCAGTTAGTGTGGTAAGTCGTTTTATGAGTAATCCGGGTAAAGCTCATTGGGAAGCAGTTAAGTGGATCATGCGGTATTTGAAAGGTAGTATTGGTTTATGTTTGAGATTTGGGCCTAACAAAGATGTTAGTGGTTTAGTCGGTTATGTAGATTCTTATCATGGTGGTGATCTTGTGAAAAGAAGATCATTGACGTGCTACATTTTCACCTTGTTTGGGTGTTCGGTTAGTTGGAAGGCAACTTTGCAACCAACCGTGGCTTTGTCATCTACAGAAGCTGAATACATGTCAATGACTGAAGGTATTAAAGAATGCATGTGGTTACATGGTTTGATTGAGAGTCTTGGTCTGAAGGTGGAGAAACCTACTTTATTTTGTGTTAGTCAAAGTGCTCTAAACTTGGCTAAGAATCCGGTGTATCATGAGAGAACGAAGCATATTGACATTCGGTTGAACTTCATTCGGGATATATTGGAAAGTGGGAGATTCTTGATTCAGAAGATTGATACCGAGGAGAATCCGGCAGACATGTTAACTAAGGTGTTACCAAGAGCCAAGTTCCAACTGTGCTTGGACTTGGTGAATATTCGCATGAGGTAGGCCCCGAGGGGGTGAGTGGTCAAGAACGAGGATGCTTGGGTTTGTAAATTAATGGTGGAGTAATTTTGAAGTCTTGGGCTTTGACAGGTGAATGTAACTTCAAGTCAAGGTGGAGATTTGTTGGGTTGTGACTTGAATGGTTTGGTGATTAAAGGTTAGGATTGTTGGAAACGAATGATAGCAATGCGAAGGAATTAGATCGCAACGCTATCGTGAAGTATAATTTAAAAGTTTTGATCAGACGCCTGTTGGCGTTGCCATGGAATTTGGTGGCAACGCGAAGTCAGAGTTGGCATTGCCATGGAATTTGGTGGCAACGCGAAATCTGACGTTTTCAGCAAGTCGTGTTTGATTTGGTTTCCTTTTATACCTATCCTATATATATTTAATCATTGATTCATTGTAACCCTATTATGCACGAAATTTCTTGGTGCCATTGTCAATAAAAGAAGATTACTCGGTTCTTGCCCGTGGATTAAACCAATCACATCGATTGGATATAACCACGTTAATTCTGCGTGTTCTCTAATTGCTTTCATTAGGTTTATTGCTTTTGTTCTTGTATTTGATCATTCAAATCAGGTTTATTGCATAACAGTTATTCATAATGAGATACATAAATACAATAGTTAATACAATAGTTTTCACTTTGTATTCACTTAAATGACGAGAACTCTAGTATTGGATTGTTAATCATTTGATTTTATGCAATTGATACTTACTTTGAATCATGCTTAATCAAAGATCCATTGTTATTTAAGTTTAATCGTTAGTTTTTGCACGTGAGTTATTGGTATTATTAACGACGGTTAATTTGTTATTGATAATTTATGATAGATTATTTGGTTAAATGAATGCTTTAGACAATTATTAAAAATATTATTTGCTGCTAGAATTATAATTGTAGGTTGATAATAATGTGGTTATATGAGGGATACAAGTATAACATTGGTTCTACGACAGTAAAACTGGATTAAGTATTAGTTTATAAAGTAATTGGTTAGTGAATTTGTTAGGTTGAACAAGGTTAATGACAATTAATGAAATCTAATAATCAATATGCGATAAGACTCAATAGAGAATTGTAGTGTCACTAGTCATCAACGATAGTCATAAACGGCTTTAACAATAAGTGAATGCTCTTTTAATCTTTTTTTTTTTTTTTTTTTGAAAGGCTAACAGAAATCGCCCAGGTACTCCGTACGGGGAGACCCAATGGCTAAGTCTCCATATACTGGCCCAATCCAGCCGTACGGAGCCCTTAAGCGCCCCAAGTTACTCCAAATCCGGGAAAAACCCACTAATCCGTCCGCCCGAAGGCACGACAACGAATTAATGGTAAAACCCGCTGGCCTCAAGGATCGAACCTGGGTTTCCCAGGTCTCCTATATTTGATACTCGTTTTGTTTAATTGCTACTTTATTTATTTGTCTTGTTTTAAATTCAATGCGCAACGCTAGTTGTAAAACAAAATCATTTGAAACCCCCTTACTAGATTAATTATTAGTACTTAGTTTTTTAAATAAACATTGTTCCCTAAGGATACAATAAAATCGGATTACTGTGAACTATCTACTATACGATTAGGTCGCTATTTGTGTAATAGTAATTGATAGTATTTCTTATCTTTTAAAAAAAACTGTTTTTACACATCAATTACTAATGACCAAAATTCTTTTTCAATTTAAATATTTTTGCATAATATCAAGATTTCTTAGAGGTTAGTTGCTCTATCGGCCCTCAATTCTTTTCTTTGCTCTATCGGCCCAAAATGCTTACTTTTATCTAGTAAATATAAATAATCTACACTATAATAGAAATAAAAATATGATAATCAAATTATGTTTATCAACATTTTTCTAATTAATTTTTTATAACTTGAAGCAAACCGGTAACAAAAGTTTGATGTTTAATTTCGCAAAGAAGTGGTAATAAACAAGATATTATTGTATGTATATATAAAAAAAATAGGTAAAAAAAAACAAGATTGCTAACATAGATTGCTGCACCTATGCTAAAGTGATGCTGCAGGCGTAATCTTACCGCACAGGTTGTACGATGAATGTTACTTGTTGTCAAAGGAAAAGACAACTTTTTGGTCTATTTTGGAAAGAGAGTATTGCCATTTGAGCATTGCGTCCATAGTTAAAGTCTTTGAAGATATACTCCATCTATCACGTGCTACAAGTGTTCAAATAAGTGTATACTTTCATGTTCAAATGAATCAAAAATATCTTTAGTGGGTAAAAGTATTATTTGATTGGTGAAAAATTTAGTTAGTGAACATTTCCTAAAACGTTCGATGGAGGTTTCTATTTGAGAGCATTGCGTCCATAGTTAAAGTCTTGAAGATATACTTTATCTATCGCGTGCTACAAGTGTTCAAATAAGTGTATACTTTCATGTTACAACGAATCAAAAATATCCTTAGTGGGTAAAAGTATTATTTGATTGGTGAAAAATTTAATTATTGAACATTTCCTAAAACGTTCGATGGAGGTTTCTATTTGAGGGGTGAAAATTTTATACATATTTTTACTCTATTTGAGGGGATTATAGGAGGTTTCTAGACATAGGCGTTCGATGTGTAAAAAAAAGGTTAATTGGAGGGAACCTTTAACCCCGGATCCGTAGATCCACGGAGCCCCACCAGGATTATACATACACATATTATATTTAATAGCTATTATTATTACTATTATTATTAATAATAATAATAATAATAATAATATTATTATTATTATTATTATTATTATTATTATTATTATTATTATTATTATTATTATTATTATTATTATTATTATTATTATTATTATCATCATCATCATCATCATCATTATGATTATCATTATCATTATCATTATCATTATCATTATTGTTTGCTGTTGGTTGCCGGTTGCCGTGGATGTTGCTGCTACTGTTGCGGATGCTGATGCCGATGTGGATGCCGTTGCTGTTATTTACTTTATTACTCCTTTTGCTTTTATTTGTACGCATGAATCTGCCGGAAGTCGTTCTGGAAGCAACCTCTCTACCTTTGGGTAGGGGTAAGGCTGTCTACATCTTACCTCCCCCATACCCCGCCCTAGGCGGGATTGGGTATTGTTGTTGTTGTTGTTCCTAAAACGGTATGCATAATCAATGTGGACACTCTCTGACCGGGACCAATAAAGTAAAAGTTTGAGAAGCGTTTTTTTGGTTAAAATACTTGAATGACGTTTGCTTGAGCCTTGAGTGTTGTCATAATGTCATCTTTATAATTTCAAATAGAAAAATAGAACAAAACAAATAAAAAGTATTCAAGATTTGCATTGCATATGAAAACAATAGAGATAGCAGCAAAGGATAAGCATATGCATGATCACAACAAAGTTGAGGAAAAAAGATTGAACATATGTAGTTGTGTGAATAAGTGATCATACTTGCTATAAGCACCAAAATGGTCAATATATGCAGTATGGGATTTAATGCAACTATAATCTTGTTAGGCCAGGTCATGGTCCACGCACAATACAAGTCTCAAGCTTCGAGGCTGTGTGTATCTCTAATCGGTCTTCATGTCATACTCGCTTTGTTGGTGCTGTCCACTCTAATATCATTTGCAGTAGGGTCATGATCCACAAGCATAAATAAGTCATAATAATGATTAAATCATTTCTCAGGTAGCAACATGCTACAGTATGTTAACGTTAACTTTTTAACTGCACCATTTAACATCAGTGGCTTTTTGTTCCTTTTAAGATCTCTCTTTTCCTAGGTTTGTTTTCGTTTTTTGTTGATGGTTCTGATGCTTGTTGCACCCTTATCTTTGGACTGAAGCATGTCCTTCAAGAAGAATTTCAACTTCCATAAGATGGATTCACTCTGCAATTCACAATAACAACATAGATACTGCTCTTAGCAACTACGTCCAAATTATCGATTTGTAAATATCAACGGATGAGATTTACCCTAATTAGGTTGCCCAGAGAGGGTCAGACTTTGTTTGGCTAAAATGTACACGGCCTAATTGGTAGCCGAGTAACCGGACTAACCCCGTGACCGTCT
The DNA here is from genome assembly GCA_949592205.1 of Helichrysum umbraculigerum. Lineage (NCBI taxonomy): Eukaryota > Viridiplantae > Streptophyta > Magnoliopsida > Asterales > Asteraceae > Helichrysum > Helichrysum umbraculigerum. The sequence continues at coordinate 39,139,731 of CATIUR010000001.1, forward strand.
ATGACTCTTTCCCTGGTCACCTCCAAGATATTACATAGGGAGGTTCGAACCTGAGACCTCCTGTGAGGACATCAGGGTGCCTTACCACTAGGCTATCTTGGTGATGGTTTGATTTGAAAATATATATTAGACATTAGTATATTATTATTATTACCTGTGCATCCATGTCAAGCTCTATTTCTTTTGAAGTTGCTTCAAAGTTCGGGTCATTTTGGGCAACGATTAGAAGAGCCTTGTCCAGATCTTCAGGGGACAGCTGGGTTAGAGCCTTCATCACAGCTTTTTTCTCTTCCACTGACATCTTCCTGTATAATAAATTTAAGTTTACTAGAGGTGGCAAAATGGGCAGGTAGGGTAATAAACATCAGAACAGATAGTTAATTAGGACAGGCCGAGATAGAATTATTTCACCCACAAATACTTTTTATTCCACTTTCTGGAATGTATTGAATAATTAATCCGTCATATTTTAATTACAAAAACTATGTTATTACAATAACAGTGTAAATTCTGCATAAAACGCTTTGGAGGTTGTATGCATCAAAAGTACACTTTCAGTGACCTTCAACTTGTTTGACCCATTACCATTTTGGCTAAAAGAGTTTACTTGCCTCATTCGAGATAATCGTAAGTACGTAACCCAAAGCATCTTTGTTATAAATAAAGAAGCTAACATTGGCAGATCTAAAATTTACCATCAAAATGCATATTTACAGTTATCAAGTGAGTATTCCCTACGTAAAGAGGGAAAATTTGGTGGAATTGAGTACTAAAATGCATATTCAGAGATTTTAGTTGCATGATGTACCAACTAATAGGTGTGTTTGGCGTAGGGCTTTTGAGGGGTTTTTAGAAGCTTAAGCTTCTACTTTTCATAAGCCCCGGTCATAAACCGTGTTTGGCAACACAACAAACAAGGGGCTTCTTGAAAAAACAAGCCCCCAGAAGCCCGTAAATAAGAAGCTTTTTGAAATGGCTTATGAATAGAAGCCCAAGCCCCAGCTCTAGCCACAAACTCCAGCTCCAGCTCCAGCCCCAGCTTCAGCCTGTGGTTGCCAAACACACCCAATATAGGTTCCATGGGTACTATACGAGAACACACCTTTAGTGGGGGTTTGGATACAAAAAGCTATAACTACAAGTTTGATGTGGATAAGAAGGATTAGAGGTGATGCTAAAACAAACCTGCAGTTTCTAAGCACCACTTCTCTAAGTTCTTGAAGATGCATATCTACCTCATTAAGCTGAAATGATGGGGTTTAAAATGTCAGACTAAGAAAAATCCTAACCTTTCAAGATAAAAGTAGAAGATAAAGCTGATCCTGTAAATGAATCCCAACAATTTAAATTTACTTCGATACTTAGATCTCTGGCCATTTTGGCATGAGTAACCTCCTGAGCAAGCTGCACGTCTAACCTTGTTTCTGTTTCCTCCTTTTTTCGTCTTTCTTCCTACAAGTAACAGCATTTTAAAATTTAACACACAGAATTCTCCTTGACACCAATGACTTAGATAAATAATCTACTTACCTCTTCAATGACTTTTGGCAAAAGCTGCAGCCACTTCTCCTCAAACTTCACTAGCAAAGTTTTTGCCATTACATGAACGTCATCTCTTTCATCATTATACTTCATTGCATTCTTAAAAATTAGTCTCACATCTGCACATATCTCTCGCACATTTTTGTATCGAGTACCATCTTTGGCATCCATTTTGTTTTTGATTGTACTAAAGTCCATTGGCTTTTCAATCACCTAGTTTTGTATAATACACACTAAATTAAATGAGAAATCCCTGGTGCCAAAAGGAAGTACACATTAAAGGGTCATTGTTAATTGTTATTCAGTAAGAAAGACTATAATTATTTCCCTTTTAGCCAGTCACGGTCAACTGATGTTTTTCGGCTTTAATTATCATAAAAAATACACCAAATTAATGTCATAACTCATAACAGAGAGTCAGATATAGAATAAAATACAGAGAGTTTTACCTCATGGTAGTCTTGCAAACCAAGACCAACGACATCCACAGGTTGCATAAATGGTCCTGCCCACTTGTGCCCCGTGAACCAAACAATAATTAAGGAGGGACAAATTAGAAAAACTACTCAATCATTAAAATTGACTAATGAGACTAGCCTTTATCTTATTCAAAACCTAAACTCAACCGACAATTATAGGTATAGTTGGGGCCAACGCCACATGGTAAGTTAAGTACAAGAAATATAAAGAAAATTGTTAAAGATTCGAGAAACTGTTATATATAGATACTCCTATATATTATATTATTTTAATGAACCATTTTAATACAAAGATGCAAAGGATATATGATATGCAGATGTAATATTTCGGCGAATTGATTCATAAGATCCTGCATTCTCTTTGCAGCATCAGCTTCTCTGCATGATGTGTCCTGCTGGCGTCTTTTAACACTAGTTATTTGTTTATCCTTATCCTTTTCTTTTAAAATCAAGCTAGCTTTAGAAGCAGTAGACGGCTTTTTCTTTGTACTAGAATAGAACCGTTCAACTTCATTCACTCTTTGCTCAAGCTGTATGTTTGGTCATATCGTTCGCGTCAAATAATAACCAAATAAAAACGCATAGGTTAAAAAATGTGATCCAATATCAGAGAAAATACATTAAAAACGACAAGCCTTTCATCAAGACTAATTGGGGTAAACTAAAATTAGAACAATGATTATTAACAGAAAGCAGATGCACATAGCTAGCATTGTAGCTATTGCACAACTGGCAATTGCACAAGCATCATAACATATTTGCACCAAATGAAAATTCTTTTTCACTAAATATCATAAATGATATCATTTTTATCCATAAAAAAGGTGACTTAAGTAAATTTTCCCTAAATTATTTGTTCTGTCACACAGACAAAATATATAAATCTTCAAAATTTAATTAAATTGATTTTCAGCTGTTTTGACACAAGGGTTTTCTAATAAATTAAACATATACTACCTGGAGCAAATTCTAGCTAACATAGATATAAAGATAATGACCCACAATCTTAGCTATAATGTAAGTACATAAAATTGGTAAATTTAGCATAAAGAATTGTACCTTGTCAATGTTTACAAAGATTTTATCAACATTTTGATGCAATTCTGCAACCATAGCACCATTTTCTACTTCCATTTGTGCTTCCATTTGTTGTTAAAAATTTTGATCAAGAAATTTCACTTTAGGTGGCTGGTGTGGCGGTTGATCCAGAATGGAATTTAGGGGTTTGGAAGCAGCAAGTAGAACACCCAGAAAGGAGGGAAGAGATGGGTTAAGGAATCATTTTCATAACTTACCCCTTACACTTATCATGATGACATAACTTACCTTCTAGAGTTAATTTTGTTATAGATGGGTCCTTAAATATAAAGGGTGTGTTTGGCACTAGGCTTCCGTGGGTTACTAAGGGCTTGATCTTCTACTTTTAATAAGCTTCAAACCATAAGCATTGTTTGGCAACACAACATAAATGAAGTTTTTTTTTTTTTTTTTGATAAACTAAGCCTCTAGAAGCCCCTAAACAAGAAATTTTTTGAAGTGACTTTTGAATAGAAGTCTAATCCCCAGCTTCAGCTATAGGGTGTGTTTGCCAATAACGGGCTGGAGCTGGGGGCTGGAGTTGGGTTGCAGCTGGAGCTTGTGGCTAGAGCTGGAGTTTGGGCTTCTATTTAAAAGCCACTTCAAAAAACTTCTTGTTTAAGGGCTTCTAGGGGCTTCTTTTTTCAAGAAGCCTCATTTTTTTATGTAACCAAACAAGACTTATAGCTGGGGCTTATAAAAAATAGAAGCTCAAGCCCCCAAAAGCCCTCTTCCAAACACGCCCATAAGCTCCAACCACAAACTCCAGCTCCAACCTTAGCTCCAGCGTAATGTTGCCAAGCACACCCGAAGTGTATATGGGTACCAATTTAAAAACCCGCAAATTTATGATTTATGGGTGGCAAAGCTTTCCCCCCTTTTCCGCCGACTCTTTGGCACGTTCATTAATACAACATTCATAAAGTTTTCTAGTATTCATATTAAGGGTTAATAATGGTTTGATCCTCAATGTTTCATTTTTTTTCGTTTTAACCACTCAAGTTTTTTTCTTATGATTTAACCTTTTAAGTTTGCGTTGACTTATTGGTTTAACCATTCAAAAGGTTGAAACATTAACTTTTTGAAAGTCAGATGATTAAACTAGAAAAAATTTAAAGGGCAAAATTATTATAAAAGATAAACTTTAGGATTAAACCATCAAATTTTTGAAGTATAATGAAACTTTAAGCTTAAACCACAAATTTTATGAAACTTAGAGGGTTAAATCATTATAAAAAAAACTTGAGTGGTTAAAACGAAAAAACTGTGAAACTTTGAGGATTAAACCATTATTAACCCTAAAATTAACAATAACAAGATTATAAATATAAGACCTAAATTAAAGTAACAGTGAAATACACATGAAGATTTATGGGCGTTACATACCACTAGGCCAGTAAACAAACTGCACGAAGCTTGTTTGTGTTCTTTTATTAAGGTTTTATCGAACAAACGAACAAACACGAATGGATAAGCGAGGATTTTGTTGTTCATGTTCGTTCACTAAGAAAATTTGTTTGTTCACGAACGCAAACGAACGAATACATAGTTTAATTATATATATAACTTGAAACATAACGATGCATATTCAGCATTACAAAACGATCACAATATGATGCTTGATTATAACATATTAACAAGTTTTATAAAACATCTAAGTGTTTAATACTACTTATATTTAGAATGAAAATATCTAGATTTTTAATACTATTATATTTAGAATTTGGGCAATTGGTCTAAAAATGTATTTAACTTGTCACAAAATCCTATTGTATGCATCATACTTTTAAAAGTCCTATTGTGTATATCGAACTTACTAATTATTGCTATTGTATGTAGTCATTAACACTAATGACGTTTGACTGGTCATAATTAGCATACGTGGCATATGTATTTAACGTGGCATTGTAAAGTCAGCGCCACGTCATCTAAAGTTCGATACATTTTTCAGATCATCATCTATATCAACTTTATTAACTTCAATTTTCCGACGACACCATTTTTTTCCGACGAATCATTTTTTCCGCAGGTACCACCACAACTAATATACACCTCCTAACCACCGACCCTACCATCTACGACATCACCACCATCTCCACCATTTTTTCCGGCGACCTCATTTTTTCCGACGACCTCACAAAAACCAATTTACACCTCTCCAACCACCAAACTATATCATCTCCAACTCACCACTATCTCCAAAACATTACCATCTTCGGCATCACCACCATCTCCGGCATCACCACCATCTCCACCATTTTTTCTGGCGACCCCATTTTTTCCGACGACCTCACAACAACCAATTTAGACCTCTCTAACCACCAAACTATATCATCTCCAACTCACCACCATCTCCAAAACATTACGTTTCCAACTACAATAACGGATTTTGACGATGATTCGCCAAAAAAATGTTTAGAGGTGGTGGTTACAACCGGTGTTTTCAGGTTGCGATGGTTTGAACGAAATGCAGATCCCGCCGTAGAACTACGAAGAACGACTGGATCTAGAAGATTCCGGCGAACCTAGCAGAATCCGGTGGCCACTAATCACGAATACGAAAATGGATTGGGGGAGACGGGCGGTTCCAGTGATTGTTGCGGACCGGTGGTTGCGCCGGACCGGTTGTGGTGGCAAATCGGTGGTGGCAGAGCGTGATGGTGGCGGAAATTCGGTGGTGGAAGCGGCTGGTGGTGCAGGGATCCGGTGGTGGTGGTGAGTTTGAGTAAACAATGATGATGATGATGATGATGAAGTATTTGAAGTTATGATTGCAGAAAATTGCGAATTTGCTCTTGAAATATTATTATGTTATTGGAAATAGAAAAAATATGGGTATAAAGCTAGGGTTTGTAAAAGTGTTAGATGGAGGATGATGACAATGGGTATTTTAGTCATTTGATATCATATCACAGGGACAAAATTATATATATATATATATATATATAAGTTCACTACATTTTACCTTACAAGATGATAGGTGGAGCTTACGTGGCAGTGCCACGTCGGATGAAAATGCCACGTAGGATGCTTATGACCAGTCAAACGTAATTAGTGTTAATGAATACACAAAATAGCACTAATTAGCAAGTTGGATACACATAATAGGACTTTTTAAAGTAGGATGCATACAATAGGATTTTATAACAAGTTCAATACATTTTTAGACCAATTGCCCTTAGAATTTAGATAAAATTAAATGAAATGTACAAATATCTATTAATTTTTGTTAATAAACGAACATGTTAGCGAACGTTCACAAACATGTTAACGAACGTTCACGAACGTAAATGAACGAACGAGACATATGTTCATGTTCGTTCATATAATTAAAAAAACGTAAAATTTTGTTCATGTTCGTTCATACAACAAACCGAACTAACATAAACGAACTTCCCACCGAACGGTTCACGAATTGTGAACCGAACGTTCAGTTCACTTACAGGCCTACATATACCACATTGAAAATGCTATTAATTAATATAAAAAATATGATTTATGGTTTCAAAATATATTAAACTTTACACATTTTTAAACTTTTACTATATTTTATAAAAAAAATACTTTATTTATGTATCAACTAACATGCACATATACGTTTTCACTGCGATGAAATTTCAAAGTTTGATATACATGATAAGAAAAATGTTAGGACATATTATTATGAAACTCATAAAATCGTAACTTTAACACACAAATTACTTTTCCATTTCACCTTTAAGAAAAGAAAAATTACATGAATCGTCCATGTGGTTTGTCTTATATTTCACTCCTACTAATGCACATATACATATCCTAAAAGAAAAGTAATATGAATTAAATAAATATAAATTAAAATTATTAATATAGAGAGTTACATGAAGTATGGTGTTAAAAGGAGTTATCTTCATACGTTTTAATCTTGCTTTCACTTAATATTCTGTTATACTTATACTACTATCATTATTACTCGGTAAATGTCAATACTACTTGCATAGAACTTTCGATCATTGTATATAGACATATAGTTAGAACGATAAAATTTACAAGTAGTTAAATTATTATTATGTATCTTTTTGTACACTTTAAGCTCAATATATGATACGAGAAGGTGGATGAGTGATTGAGTGTGCGGAAGGGTTTTCGGCAACAGAAAGGGACCGAAAAGTGATTTTGCAGTAGTAAGCGGGTTTTTGACAGTGGACATGCACCTGGAGTTACGAAATGTATATCGTCATTTGATCAAGCGTATAGGTACTTGAGTGCGGATTATGTGGGGGATCAACTCGTTACACTTTAATAATTGTATCAACCCGATACTAAGAGTTGTTTTTATTTGGGTAAAGATACTAAGAGTTGTTGATCAATAGTTGCAAGGAAATAGTTCAAGGTTTCTTTAGGTGAATGCAGGGGTGGAGCTAGGATATTTCATATAGGGGGCAAATTTTTTTTTTTTTCTTTTTTCTATCATTTTGGGGGGCAAAACTCCAAAACTGTCACTAATAACCTTAAAAAATTTATTTTTTTTTCACAATTCTAGATTTTTAGGGGGGGGCGACTGCCCCCATGCCCCCTCTAGCTCCGCCCCGGGTGAATGTTTATGTTTTGCACGAAGGTATTCACTAGGTATATTAGGGGAATAAAATTCTAGAAGGTTAATAAATGGAGCCCATTTGTTGGGTGTATACTAGGATGACATGTGGACCAGTGGCATTGCTAGTGAGAGGGTTGACCATATTACCTGCAGGTATGGCCACCATGTCCATTAGAAAGTAGGGAATATGGTAAATGACCAAGCCATACGAAGCGGTTTACCTATTATATATGTACCTTTGTATTATAGTAGTATTGTCAAAAATTGTTAGGGGCAGGCCTGCCGGGTTGAGAAGCAAGCTATCTGGCAGACTTCGGGTCTGCTAAGGTGCTTAATCCGTAGAGTTCAGGCTTAAGTCCAGGACCTGGGAACAATATGATCCGGCAGCTTGAAATTCTGGTTGGCGAGGTGGGTACATCATTTCTAGCTAAGTACAGTAATCTTTATACACACAACAAATCTCAACCCAATTACCAAAAACAATGAAACAGACGAGACTTCTTAATTATTCTATATATGGCTGATGGCTCAATATGAAAACCATCATTATATAATACTTCAAATTTTCACAGACCATTGAACAAATGTTTCAGCAGCCATCACTCTACTTCATACAAATTTATCTATAGACTTCTGCAATTCTTTCTGCAAGGCAATACGCTGTCGACTGAATAGTAATCATCGGGTTCACACCAACAGCCGTCGGTAAAATACTAGCATCACAAACATAAAGTCCCTCAGCTTCCCAGCTCTCCCCATTCTCATCAACCGCGCCTTCCTTTTCTGTTTTTCCCATTCTGCAACTTCCCATTTGATGAGCCGAACAATAAATATTCCAATCTTTCACCATAGACATTGGGCCATCTTTTGCGTCCACAGTCTCCAAAAATTCTTCAATCTCCTCTTTACTGGCCCCTTTACATTTAAATCTCTGCCCATCACTCCTTTGAGTACCCACCTCAACTGCACCTGCTGCAATCAACACGCGTAACGCTTCTTTTAGCCCTGTCTTGATGTTTTCCAAATCTGACTTACTGAAACTATAGTTTATCCTTCCTGCTGTTTTCACTTCACCAGATCCAGAATCTTTAACCAATGAGAACACGTGAGCTGTTCGCGAGTATCTCAACATTCTTTCCTTGAAATCTTTTCCAGATTCCCATGAACATAATGCTGCAAATGATCCAGGTGCTAAAGAAGGGACCTCCAATATGTAGTTTACCGACTCTGATTTATAAACAGATGTCAGAATCCCTCCTTCAAAGTTTTTACCCAACAGATTTGAGTCATTTTCTGGAAAGTATCCCCACACCATTAGAACTGGATGAAGATGAAGATTTTTTCCGATGTTCGGGTTTTTTAGCCCGCTAGATATCAATAAAGGTGGCGTCAATAATGACCCACAAGCAGATATGGTTACTTTAGCCTCAATCTGCAACCTTGTGTATATATTCTTGTTTAAGACTTGCGCGATTACTCCTAAACATTTCTGTTTTCTCCCACTTTTTTCATTCTCGTTCTTTACTATCAGAAATTTCTCGGCTTTACATCCGGTGATGATCACGGCCCCATGATCCACTGCATCAACCAACCAGGTCGAATCAGTTCCCTTTTTGTCTCCTGATTGGCAACCAAAACAACACGAACCACAATAATGATTTTCTGAAGTGTTTTGAGGGACAGCCTCCACTTTTAGACCAAGATTCTCACACCCTTTACGGAGAACTTGATTTTGGAACCCTTCCTTTACACACTTTTCAGTAACACCAATCCTTTCACAAACTTTCTTCATTGCAGAAGTGTAATTATCGCTCTTGTAAAACTCAATTTTGTGGTCTTCTGCCCATTCTGTTATAACAGATGATGGTGTTTTGATGCTAGCTGACCAATTGACCGCGGACCCACCACCAACCGTCGATCCTGCATAAATCATTACTCTCCCATCAAGTGTGGGAAGTATTCCTCCTGATTCATAGAGTTGATCTAGCGATGGTCCTTCTAATTGTGAATAGTCTGTTTGACTAAAGTAGTTTCCTTTTTCAAGAACCACCACTTTTTTGCCTGATTTAGCAAGTAGGGCGGCTGCAACACCACCACCGCAACCGGAGCCAACGATCACCACATCACATTTTATGTTGCATATGTTTTCTTTAAGTTCTTCGGTCACATCAAGGCCTTTTTGAATGAGAGAAGTCACAAGTGTCTCATCAGTTTCATTCATGATTTCCACCATTCCTTTTTGTAAAGGCCTCTCCTTTTTCTCCTTGGGGTGGTCTTCTTTAATGTTTGGATGGTAGCCAATTGCTTCCCATGAAGGATTATTTGCTTTTTCATCAACCTGACGGAAGATTTCAAGAAGTTGACATCAGCTGAAATGTCATAAATGAACTCAGTTGTAAGTGAGTAGGCTAACTATCTGTTTTAATTATTCCCAAAAATTTTCTTCTTATCAAATTAGAATTATGTTTACTGTTTTATAGTGGAAAAGACGTCAAATTCAAATCGTTAACTTAAGATTAGGCCAATATGGATCCTGTTTTGGTTAACCGGCTCAAGTGAGTAAACTATAAATTTAGCTAAAAAGGAACTGGGTCAAACATTGCTTTGGGGGGCCGTTCGAATTTAAACCCACACCAAAAGATAACCTGTTTTTGTCCTGAAACCCTTTTTACCCATTGCACAAACTGCGTCACCTGACGTGTCCAGTTTCCCCCCTCTGTTAAGTGCCCAAGCTTACATGTACATCCCCCATGAAAAGTAGAAAGACAAGTAACTTCTGATAAATGACCCATTTGTATAGATACTAAAGTTCTAATATATAGTTTTCCATGATAAAATATCGATCGTACAACTGATGATGACAATGCAAGGGTTAGTAAGACTACTCAATTGAATTGTGGTGTTTCAGAGTTATATTTTATGTCCTTATTATCAAATATGTGTGGTCATGAATCATAATGTGCTTAAAAACAAATGTGTATCATAATAGTCTTATACCTTACTTTACATAATTATGTATTAATGCTTCAGTCTTAGGAGTTCACAAGAACAATGTATCTAGGCAGGGTCTATTATTTTGATCACCCAGAGAGGGGTTAATTTCATCTCATTTTAATAGTATGTTTTGCACGTTACCAAACTGCCCGCCCGACCCACCCATTTTGCCACCGGATGAGAGTGGTAAGCAACATATGCATACAAAGCAGTGTCAGAATTTCGATTTCCAACTAGGGTATGATCTAAATTTACATTTCTTTTCATAGATAGACTAGAGCAACAATTTACTATTTTTATCTTCTACACATCTTATTTATTTATTTATTTATGAATTATGCATGCCCAACTAAACATGTCTTTCCACCCCTGATGCAATCAATGAGACCCCGCAAATAAATGGATAAAAAAGATCACCTGAGAAAAGAAGACCAAAAGACAGAGAGTCTTGATGAACACGAATCCGAGCCTGATCGGTGTTAGTACACTATGCTTCAACCATTTCTGCACAATCTTTTCCCTTTTATCCAAAGAAATTTCTGAAAATTTGTTTATGTATGGCCATTCTTTAGACAAACAAAGAGAACCAGCAACAAAAAGGGTACCAAGCCTGCTAGAAAGCAACTTCAAAACCAATTTCACCACCATCACCGCCTCAAAGAATCCCCTTTTCACCATTTGATTAGCCACCTGAATCCAAATTTCATCACTTTCATAAACAAAATAAAAATCAAAACTTGATCATAAGTAACAGTAGTACTATTTGTGTTATACCTTATTAGGAATTGGATACTGAGAAGCAGAAAGAGTAGAGAATAACTGGATTGATTCTTTCGTTTTTCGGTCATGATCAATATCATCATCATGATGATCAAGAGTATTCAAAGGAAGTGGTTGCAGAATCACCTCACATAAACTGGTCAAACTCTGCATATCAGATGAACAAAAGTTGCTATTTTTGTAATCTTCATTTCTGCCACCTCTTAATAGAAGGTGGCACTCACTCACTTTCTCATCATACATCTTTCTTTTTTTTTTCTTTGTTTTGTATTGAATTGAGTTGAGTGTGTACCTTTGTAAATCAGGCATGTTTATATATACATGGTTACGATGATATTAATGTAAATAAATCATTTTTAAAGATTTCTGATTTTTAAGGTGGGGCCTACATGGTTTATATTTGACAGCAAATAACCAATTAAATAATTGTTACTACGTAACAGTAATTTAAAAGGTATTAATATGAGTCATGGAGTTCGAAATTAATAATAGAATAATACTAGTGGGTAAAGCCCGTGCAATGCACGGAATTTTGTTACGTTTCAATCTTTGGATATGATCATGTTTTAATAATTGTTTGTACTACCAACTCTTGAATGCTTAAATAGTTTATTCTTTATTGAGAGATATAAAATAGTTTAATTACGAATATTAAGCAATCAACACTAATAACATACGATTATCTATGGGAAAAATCCCAATATTCAAATTTTATATTGATGTCAATATCATATTGTCGACGGTGTTTATATATAACTATATGTATGTGATTTTTGATTTTTACTGACATTTAGTTATTGTGATGGACTTGTTGCAACTTAATTTTCAAGTGGCCATTGCAAAACTTATTTTATGTTTTAATTGGTTCAAGTAATGGAATAGATAAATTATATCTTCTATAGTTGTACCTCATTACAAAGGATTATGATTGTTAGATTTCAAGTAATCAAAGCTTTTGAAAAACATCTGTATTTTATAACTTGATTTTATATTCAAATTTGCTTAGTGAATAATTGACATTATCGTCGAGAATGAGCATCGATGAGGAAATTGGGCGCACAAACTCATCGAATTAAAAGATAGAAACGAATCAAATACTTATAATTGCAACTATATATATATATATCAAATCAAACTATTGTCATATTTGATACTCATTCAATTATATGATATAAATGAAGATTTAACAACAAAAGCATCCAAATAAAATGCCTAAAAAGTAAAGTCATTCCAACAATCAAACTAAAAAGAACTTATACATAGTTAAACAACCAATGAACCAAAACAATCTACACATTTATGAACTCAAATCAAATATGATGTGAAATTAACCGCACGTAACATCAAGTGCTTATAAGCACGCATATAACATCTTCTAATAAAATGAGTGAGAATTCCAAACAGCCTTATATCTGCCTTCTAAATGTAAGATCAAAGCTCACAAAAGATACAAAAGAAAAACTTCTTATATATAAAAATGAGAGCATATTTGAACGGGTTAATGTGAAGATGAAACGGAGTAATGTAATTTTATATTTATAGGCATTATGTGACATGAAGAATATCAAAAGTTGAGCATTTACGGATAATAAAGTGTCTAAATAATATGCCACTTAAGATAAAATGAGTTAGGTAGTCTAAAATCGTTACACACAACTGGACAAAGGAATAGAGTTTTTCATTTTTTTTTTAATTGGGAAAATGAAAGGATGCTACTTGATTTATTACTATCATTGAATGTATTGCTAGTATATATATATTATTAGTATTAATATATTAATTAAGATTTAGTAAGCTAAAAGTTATTGGATGTTGGTAACCATATATTAATATCATTTATTATAGGGTAAAATTTTCAATATTATGCTGAAGGGGAAGCTAAAAGTTACTGCATGTTTTTAATGATATTACCATCATTTATCATAGGGTAAAAGATTCATTATTATTCAAGTGTTCAAAATTTAGAGTATTGTAGATGCTAAAAGGTTGCTACTTTAGCCTCTCATCAAAAACAACAAAATTTATACTCACGAATTTCAATATTCATGACATCCCTCCCGCGTTAGGGATATAAAGTGGATTTATTTTGTATAGGAACATGAACCAAAATTCAATTCAATTTATGCAATGAAGTGAATGGATGGTAGAGTTTGTTAGTATCAGTTCATAAGTTTCCTTTTGTTAAATTATGAATGTAATTATTTAATACCATAAATGGAAGAAAATGGAGAGATCATAAACCATTACTATCACCTGTGAATTTGTAGGTTAAAATTGCTATTTAGTACCATATAAACCCATAATAAATGCAAGAAAACTAAAGGGTTTAAACTTTAACTATGATCCGGTGAATTTTATTGTTCTAATACTATTGATCATCAATACTCAATCGTACCATGAATTGAGGCTGAAATTCAACTATCATTTAAACTCAACTTTCATATGGATTTTACTTTTTTTTTTACCATTGTTTACCATGATTTAATATAGTGGTTAAAAAACAATAATTAGACCAGGACTTAACCTTTAAAGTATTGTAGATAAAATTAATAATTAAATAATAATAAATTAACAATAGTATTACTTAGTCAATGTTGCAAGTTGTGTTTTATGGCTTTTGGGGCTCCACTTGAACATGTTGAATCACAAATTGTTTGATTTTTATTCTTTAAATGTGCTACTTTTTAATATCTAGGAATTAGGTAAATTAGTTAAATTATTAATTAGGCTCATATTTCACATTAAAAGTTTAATTACCTTTTGTCCCACCCTATAGTAATTGGGTGACTTGATGACATTGAATTAATCGACTTTTGTGTTATGATTTGGTTATGGGTGTTGATAAATAAAACACCAAATTTATTTGATACAACAAAGTTATGCTTCTGCATATTTGTACAGTAAGCTATAACTGTTGTACAGTGTGTTGTATGAAACAATTTTGTTGTTGTATTTATCAATTCCGTTATTGTATTTTTTTTACTCAATTCAAGGGCATGCCCCTTTTACAGGTAATTATAAAGAAAATAATTGATACCGTTAATTTTGTGTTGTTGTTACTTTTAAATAAAGGACTAAACATGTACATTTCAGAATGTTAAAAGATAAAACAGATAAAAGGTTAGTGAGTTACATGCAACTTAATTGATCAATTTCACATGAAAGTTTGTGATGTTAACTAAACCAATTATTTCCCTTAATTATAATTAGCTTAATATGTTTGAAGGTTTCTTGATGTAGAAATATGCAAAAGTATGTCATCTTTGATTGAGAGCAACAAGGAAGACAACTTGCAAATTTCGTTACCGTAACTTAACGTTACATTTTTCGTTAATATAATTGTACATGCAATCGAAATGAATGGTGATTTATAAATTATAAATGAATCAAACAAAAATGTACATTGTTATAAATATGGGGCTTTATAAGGAAGGAGTAACGAAGGTTTTAATTATTTATTATTATTATTATTATTATTATTATTATTACTATTAAAAATAAATACTTTGTATTAACAAAAAGTTGGTTTACGAGGTGATGGTTGCAACTTGCAAGCGTGTGAAAATGAGCAACAAAATATTAATTTAGTGACGTGTCATATATGCATAAACAAAAAGTATACACGATATTAATTAATTAAGGATAAATAATAACTCTAGTGACGTTGATGTACAACCTTCACCAACCTACCATTCCCCTCAACCTGTCACAGTACCCTCCAACTTTCAACCTTCTTTTTCTGAAAATGTCTGTGACTAAGATACTCATCACTGTTTAGGCGTTGATGGTCATGAGATTTGTGAGCGTGCGCGGAAAAATATTCAAGAGTGTAGAGAGAGGAAGAAAAATCTTATTAAAAACATGCATGATGGCTCCAAGTATATTAACAATAGAGTGTATTTGTCTACTAACTCAAAAATAAAAAAGACGAAGAGGAAGAAAAGCAAGCAAAAGTTTTCCTGTATTGATGAAGGCTTGAATCTCAAAGATGTTTCTTGCGAAGAACAATCTGATTTTGAGGATATGGAGACATGAGTTTTCGTAATCTTAGAAACATTGGAAAATCGATTGGAATTTCAACC
Organism: Helichrysum umbraculigerum; assembly: GCA_949592205.1. NCBI lineage: Eukaryota > Viridiplantae > Streptophyta > Magnoliopsida > Asterales > Asteraceae > Helichrysum > Helichrysum umbraculigerum. The sequence continues at coordinate 39,155,258 of CATIUR010000001.1, forward strand.
GGGGAAAATGTGAAGGAATCTAGAAATAATATAACGTTCGAGGAGTTTATGCAAGATATGGCTCTATATGGCAACACACCTACTAAGGAATGATTTTGGTCGATTGCCATTGCTGACCAATATCAAGAAGTCTCCCCATTTCACGGTTTTCATGCAACATTTTCTAGAAGTATTTTTCATTTCGGTCATTCGATTCGTCGCCTCAAATCCATCTCTCCCCGTCATCTTTTATGCAGTTTTCTCATGTAATCTCTAGAGTTAGTGTATCTCCTTTTGTATCCATCATATATCTTTATCGATCTTCAATTTTGTTGAGGATTGATCTTTCATATTTATATATATATATATTCTATTTTCCAAAAAGAAAAAAAAAAAAGTAAAACTTTATTCTCGAATGATAAATACAGTAATAACATATACTACGTATATTGGTAACATGTAATTATATTGATTGATACTTCAAATTAGGATTTCAAAAATTATAATTTATAAGCAATTCACCGTATACTTATTTTGTTAAATGGTTCATTGCACGTTTTAACAAAATATATTAATCATTACTCTCTATTCTATTAACAAATTGATCATGCGCCTCCCACTGTGGTAGTTATCTAGATGTTGACAGTTGACTTATGTCTAGCAATAGGCAATAGCCAATTGCTTAATCGGTGATTAATGTAATTAGTTAATTACTACTTACTTAATCTAATACTCTCTCCGTCCCAATTTATTTGTTTATTTTTCTATTTTGGTATGTCACAAAATAATTGTCCATTTCCAAAATCAATCAATCAACATGCTTGAAAATTGTAAAGTTGAAATTCTATTGGTAGTTAACAGTAATAAATGCACTTTTCTTAAACTGTGTTTCTTGTCTGGTGACAATAATTTTGGGATGGAGGGAGTAAGAATCTCTACCTTTGGTATAGATTAGTTAAATAATTTTATTAGTTAAAGTTGTATCCGGGTATCATATCATATATACGATATAGGATATATTTTAGAACACTCTAAGTTAGAAACTAATTGATTTTTCAGATTTTTTTTTTTTTTTTTTGATGGGTGTTTAATTTGTGATATTATATTATTATATTTTGAGTGTGACGTGATTATCAAAGACTCCCAAAGAAACAAGAATTTCCTACCTAGACAATACATGAACAATTATTACTAAAACTTGGCCTTATAGTTAGGCCGATAGCTCGAAACGGCAAAGCTTTGACATGCACGTTTCCGACACCGATAGTGGATTCTATGATTCAACGTTTTGTCAAGCTCAAGAGTTTTTACCATGTGGTTTCCTTCAAATTCATCCATATTAGATGTGGCAATGCAACTTATTGTTTGCTTATAATTAAGCGTAAGAAAAAAGTAATATGACAATCAAAACAACTTATTAACGGGTAAAATGATTGCGGTTATGTTGTTTAAACTAGTTGATCACCTAAGAGATAAATCAAGTTTACTAGCGGTCTGATCAGATGGTGACCGAACTAGTTTATCTAGATTACTCGATGAATTTTCCGGTAGACGAGTTTGTATGGGTGTTGAGCTAGGATACTTTCAGATACACAAATTTGAAACATAGTAAATTTAAGGCCTTATAGTTTGTGTTTAATGAGTCAAATGAATCAAGGTAATACGTTAGTTAAATTTAAACAATTTAATGGATAAAATTGTTGGGAAGATCAAATCCTAGAAGACGCACTCGGAAATAATAACAGTGGCGGAATGGTCATTTGGTTTATGTGGATCTACGAAAATTATCCCTAAACTATTTTCGTACTATCGGTTCAATTAGTTCACCTTTATCAATGCTTCATCTACCTCTGAAAATAGCTAAAGTACCAATAACCTCTTTATTATATCTCTCTTCTCTCTTATATATCTATTAAAGGCAATGTTTTGAAAACCGGTTCGAACCGGCCGGTTCGACCGGATCCGGACACACCACCGAGTTAAAATGGACCGGTTTTGACCTTAAGTTGACCAATCAACGAACCGGTTCAACCGGTCAAAACCGGACGGTTCGACCGGAAACCGGACGGTTCAACCGGGTTTTTGTTTTGTTTTTTTTTTTTTTTAAATATTGGTGACGTGGCCGGTTTTTTGGGTGGTTGGACTGGACCGGTTGAACCGGTTCAACCGGAATCGGTGGTGTGTCCGAGTCGATAAAAAAACCGGTTTTTAAAATATTGATTAAAGGAGAAGCTTAATTAGCTAATCTTCTCCTAATTCAGCTCTCAAAAAATAATCTCCCCCTTTCATTGGTTTAGTCAAATTAATCCTGGCCCTTGATTGTCATTAGCAAATTGATTAATTAATCATAAACTTTTTAACCTTTTTTATTTTTTCCAAAAATGCCCTCATACTTCCAGTATCCATCCCTTCCCATTTGTTAAAAAAAAAAAAAAAAACATCGGCCATTCAAGACCCAGAGCATCCAATCGATACAACTGGGTGAGCTGATAAGGAGTTCCCAAAACGCAATCGATTAAATCGACTCTTTCATTCATCTTGCCCTCATTCAATTAAACGAAGATTTCAATTTCAATCTATTGATGAATATTAGGACGATTGGTCGGATCGTACTGCACCAGAATCAAATCAAAATTCGCATCAGAAACGGCCGATAATTTGATAAAAGGTTCAATCTATCCTTTTTGTAATTTTCCAATTGTTTGATTGATGTTAATTACTCGCAATCCTGTATTATTGCACGTCTATATCAATTGTAACAGTCATTCTTTTGTGAAGCACACCAGGTGTTTGTGGTAACGCCTCAAAAGGGATCAATACAACATTAACATTGATTGAATTGTATTTTGCAATACGCGCTGCGATTAAATGATTAATCTCTCTTAATTGTCAGGCTTAATGCAAGGGAAAGGTTGGAGGTTTCATTTATATTCGGATCAAAAGACGTGACACGTTTTCAGACACCCATTGGCCTTTATTTTATTGGAATTTACAACTCTAATTCGGTATGCATGGTTCCCGCAATGCTGCTGTATAGCTAATTATTTAAATAATTCAAGCAGGTAAATTCATTACTTGTTTATTGTATTTATGTGTCGTATGTACGCGCATTGACATAGATGATGTTGTTTGACTTCATATAGTAATTAATTGACTTCTCTTGGCTGTTCATGTGTTGTTTGTGTTCTATAGGTGCATTGTAGTTTCTGTTGTTGTGTCTAACTATCATTCATTTTTAGTGACTAATCTGATGTTGTTGGAATTCATAGAGTAAGTAATTGACTTCTCAGGGCTGTTCATTTGTTGTTTGTGTTCTGTATGCGCATTGTAGTATATGTTGTTGTGTGTAACTATCATTCATTAAGCGTGACTAATGCAATTGTAGTTAGATTTGCAGTTACAATTACTTACAATTATACGGAAGATACTTATTTATTTTATCTAATATATTTACAAGCCAAAACTCTCATTGACATGTTTTGTCTCCTGCTTGTGGTCATGCAGGATCAGAAAGCATGTTGGTATGTTACACCGTTGCAGGACATATTGGAAAAGTCTTTTATTCTAACAACCTCAACTTCCAACTAGACAATACTTGATGACCTTGTCCATTGTGAACTTGATTTATTGGATCCATTCGTAAGTGAAGGTGAAAGCTTTAACTATTTAGATAATGGAACGAGTATAATTGTAGTTGTTTATGCAAAGGGTGGGACGATCATTGTTTTTACTTACTCAAAAAAATATGCATAGCAGGCCTATTTGGCATTGACTAATTATTACTTTAGAAGCATTACATGGTGACATATCTCAAAATCATAGGGAAATAACATTGAATCATCCACTGAACTTCCTGATCATATCGGGTTTGGGTATGTTCTTTAAGATTCTATCATTTAATATTACTGTAGGCGTTGAGAAGTCTGGACTAAACACTGAAGGAGAGTCATGGTGGGAAACCTCACGAGAAGTTCTTCACCAAGATGAATGGAGGTATATTTATTGTATTTAAATTTTAAATCTTACAAAACATTACGTGCTTGATTTAACTTTCACCCTTAGTGATTGGGTTTTCGCTTTTCTATGAAATGTAGTAATACAACAATTATAGAAAAAAGTGCACAAAAACAAGCAAAATTTGGCACAGAAAATGTTGGATGGTTCGAGAACTGGTAAGGACTTTCTTATTGTATGGCGATTGTATTTTCTACAGGCAACAATTTCTACCCATGTATATTTAAATAGCTTGATCTAGGTTCTGTTATGCATCCTTGACATGTCAAATGGGTTTAACTATATAGGAAACGGGTCAAATGGGTCGGAAAGTCATCCGAAATGTATTCAAATGTAGATTTATAGTCATATTAGAGACATTACTATTTATGAAATACAAATAAAGTTTTTGTGGATTGGTCCAACAAACTGAATATACTAAAAAGTTACCCATTGCGGCATGCCCAACCTTCCATTTAGTCCCGCTAGCATTGTTAATGTTGATAATTTATGTTTAAGGTAGGTGGGAGACGTATGATGCTAAAGGGTAGGGAAAGAAAGGGGCACATAAGTACGGTAGACTAAATGAGCAGTCGTGGTGGGAGAAGTGGGGAGAGCATTATGATGGAAGAGGATCCGTTTCAAAAGGGTATATTTTCGGACATTGATAGCTAAATTTTGTTTTGTTACAGTTACGAGTTACAGATATTTGATTATTTCTACAGTTATCCAGTCAATAGGATCTCTTAGGGTATTGTTGATAAGAACCAAAATATATATTACTAAAATCTGAATGACAAACGTTAAGCTAAAGGTAACACCTGTTTACAAACAAACTGGTCGATTTAGACTATGTTTCATCTAGGGGTCATATAAAAGTATCTAATAAAATAGTTCAATACGAAAGGAGGTAGATTGGGTTGAAAGTTTCCCAAAGATCAATTCAATGTATAGCCTTACAAAAATTATTTCAAACGGTCAGATTTTTTTTAATTCGGTCTATCAAAGTTATACGATTTTTATGATCATATTTGACACACTAACTGCATAAAAAACCTACATTTTTTCATTTTTGATGATTATTCAAGGTCAATGCAATCTGATTGACCCGACTTGCTTCAACCCTTAGCAAAACGAAAACATTCTAACTGTTAACCTGGCTCATCTAACACAAATTGTCTGTTGTAAATATGTTGTTTCTACCAAAGATGCTTAATTAAAACTACGGAATTTATTTTAAATCAAGCATGTCATTCTTTACTGGTCTTCAATTTATACATAGCTAATTAAGCATTTAATTTGTACGGAATATGAATAATATGGTAATATAAAAAGTAATGTAGACCTTTATAATTAATGTGTATATACTCAAGTTACTGTAATAAGCTTAAATAAAGTAACAATTGGTTGCTGAATTAACTTGGAGTTGCTGCTCCTTTTTCTCTCAGGACAGACAAATGGGCTAAGAATGAACTTGGAACAAACTGGGTGGCCAAATAGGCAGGTTGTGCAAATGGTCGAATGGAGTTGGTTTATATTATAAGGAGCCTAATATTCTACAATTTTATGATGCTATTTGTTGTCCATATACGTTTCAGTATAATTTACTCTATTTTGACTAATTACAACATACTTATAATATATTTGTTAGCACGTGATACGATAGATTAACTAACATACGATTATTTTTATTTTATTTTTATTGAAGTAATCATTTTTGATTATTTTATATGTTTTTGCCCGCAAATTTTGCGGGTTATGATCTAGTTTATTTTATAAAAAACAATGAATATATACGGAATTAGTTAAGGGTATTTTAATCGTTTTAATTGGCAGATGTACTATTTATAAGACAAAATGAACTTTTTGAATTGATAGTGTGAGAAGAAAATTGATGGACGGTTTTCGTAAATTTTTGTAAACCATAGGACCATTCACGAAGTTTATTCTAAACATAACAAGACAAAAGTAACTAATCTTATATCTTATAATCTTATAATTATAATACAAGAAGCAAGGTTATAACATCATCAACCAAAATCGGATTCAAAATTAATTAATTAGGTCCCTCTAATTAATTTAATTTAAATTTAAAATTAAAACATATGTTGTAATTAAACAATCAACATCCCGTGTGTATACACGGGTCTGAGATCTAGTATATATAATAACACAAAAATATTGAATATATTGCTTATAATTGATGTAATTGATTAGTGTCATCAAGTGTATTCAACCTACGAACCAGAGTTTAATCTTATTTGAGCCTATCGGCTCTTGAAACTTCAACTTAGGGTTTATAATTCCATGAGAAAGTATTTATACAAGTATAATAATATTAAAAGAAAAAGAAAAGTTTATCTGACTCTCTTGTAAGTATGTACACATGTATCGAAATGACTATATATATATCAAACTTCACACCAAACATATATTGTTTTAAAGTCGTATAAAAGGACACTACAAAAACAAAAGAAACTCAACTACTATATACACACACAAACAATAAAACAATCATAATTACTAACCTAACATTTAAACCAAGCACCAAGATAAATAACACGAACAATACGACACAAAAATATAACGTGATTAAATTCGATCTTCAACTTGAAGATCGGTTTTGTCCATGAGACCAAACCAGAGACTTTTTCCTTATTATTGTTGAATCAAAAGATTACAATTACATTACGTTTATTTAAATATATGAACACAAACTTAGGGTTAAAATTAAAACAACATTTGTGCCTCACACCACTTTCCCTGGCGATTCTCATAATCGCGTCCCGATTTCCTTCCAAACTTCTGATCTTGCCGCGAAATCTTCTTGATCATAGAATTAATAGTTAGATCTTTCCCAACAATTGCATTAATCCAATTCAAAAAGATACAAGTCACGCGATGGTAAACATATATATATGTGTACCGAAAGTGGCCAATTACACATGTAGTTGGCTATTTCATCACCCCACAATTTAAAAACCTAAACATTTAATGAACTTCGATTTATATGGTCCAAGTTATGCTTGTGGGATATGATCAGGGGCGGAGCTAGGAAAATTCTATGGAGGGGGCAAAAATAAAATTATTTTGTGCTTCTTTATAGTTTTGAGGGGGTAAAATTTTAAACTTGTCAATAATTAATACCTTAAAAAATTTCTTTTTACGTAATTTCAGAAATTTTGTAGGGACAGCTGCCCCCACTGCCCCCATTCTAGCTCCGCCCCTGGATATGATACTATTAGACTTTATCAAGTTACAATAGTACAACAATCAATACCCAACAGAAAAAGACTAGTAAGAGCACACGGAGTGGGCTCGTTCTCATCAAAATTCTTCATCGAGAACGCCGTAAAATGGCGTTCACCCACTCCGTGACAGCGTTCTCGACAGTGTTCTCGACGGTGTCTTTCCTTTGGTGTCCTCTGCCAGACGCTGCTTCCTTCAAAGTCTTCAATATATATATTTTTTGTTTTATTTAATTTATTTGTGGTTCCTTTTGACTTGTGTAGTTACTTTATATATTAATTTATACTTATAATCATTATTAAAATAAATTAAACAACTAATAAAAAAATATTAGAACACTGTCCAGAACACTGTTTACTACTCCACAAAATCCTTATCATAAAATTCTCACTCAGAACACTGTATTTAGGCCGTCACCACTCCGTGTACTCTAAGGCGTAATCATGGAGATTTTGTTTAGCTATCATAGATTCATAGTTAATACAGTTAATTGGTTACATAAATTAGTTTATGTAAAACATTGTTTGGTAAAATCTAAAACTATATTTGAAATTATAAAGACTAGCAACTTCTCTTTATGTCATTTCTTTAATCTTTCTCAACCAAATATATCACAAGCTTCTAGTGATCATACAGCAGGAGTGAGCCTTTTCCGTCTTCGTTCAAGACTGGGAATGACGTCCGACGATGTTCCACCACTTCCTGACAACGTCTCGATTGGCGTCCACCCCGATACGCTGTCTTGTGACATTCCTTTTTTACTTTTTATCAAAACAATAAAAAATGATTAATATCCCCCACTCTCCCCAATTTTTACTTTTGGGTTCTCCTCAAATTCTTGACAAATCAGTGTCACTACTCATCGTGCTTTAACCCACTTTAATAGAGATTTGTGGCTTTCATAGGGATGGGGTAATATGTTTTTCCTTCAAAAAAATTTACATAATAAACTAATTTATTGATTTTATAATTCTTTGTGTCTCATGGACCATGGGGGCGGACAACAACTACTAACTAGATATTAAATTAAGCCACTTACAAATTATGCCTTTATTTAGTAAGCTATTCCGGATACAATAACTACTAACTAGATATTAAATTGAGCCACTTATAAATTATGCCTTTATTTAGTAAGCTATTCTGGATATATATGTAGGTCATTGTCACGGGTCACTAATATAATTTTAGATAATTTTGGATTATTTATATAATGATTATTGAAATAATTAATCTACATAATATTAATGTGAATCGTGTAAATTTTTATTTGCAAAAGGTATATTACACTCGGAATAGTTCAAGAGATTAATTCGTTTTGGGAAGTTCATACAACGTGATTGATGAATGGATCTTATAGATTTCACTCCATTTACTTATGTTAGAAGAATATATGTTCGTGTAAAGATCTGAATTGGAATGACTGGATTTCTTTCCCTTGTAGACCTACTGCTAGTTTTTGTGTATTTAGTTTGCTTGGTGTTGTCGTCTTAATTGGGTCTTCTTTTGTTGTTTTCGTTTAGGTTCTATCGTGGAGCCCTCTATTTGTATTTCTTTACGTTTTAGGCTTTTAATAATTCTTTGCTTTAAAAAAAAAAGTATTTTGGAATTTACCTTATATACAATACTGGTGAGAAATTTGGGCAACGTCGTTTTGAACTAAAAATTATCGTTTTCTACTGTTGACAAGGGATATAATAGTCATTTAACAAGGACTTTTTAGTAATTGCAAACAAACTTATGTATTCTTTTCGCAGAAAGAGAGGACCGAGACATTTTCAAACCAACTGTTGCACAAAAATTGAGGGCTGTAAAATAAAATAAGCACCTGATCATCAAAACACAACGCCATCAAAATATATAATCAAACTACAAGATCAAAAGTAAGCAAAGTTTTGTAAAAAATAATTGAAAATTGTAAAATAATATTTACTTGATAAAAAACACATTAAAACAACCCCTCAACGTTGTTGCATATCATCATTGCCGGAATCGTATAAAACTTTTCATGCAGCTGCGGTGGCGGTGACGGTTTGCCAGAAGATTTTCCGACCGGCGGCGGCAGATTGCCAGAAAATTTTCCAACCAGATTCAACAGAACCTAACGATGGATTTGGGTAGCACAGCCGTGTTAGCTGTGTCACTTCACTTGCCGAAAATCGGCCAGCTAGGCCAACGATTAGCCGGAAAAATCATTTTCGACGTTCGACAATAACGGGATTGGTAAATAATTTGATTTCCAAAAGGTCAATTTGTCTCTCCTGAAAACCAAACCAGCGGCTGCATAAACTCCTGATGTGTTAAATCTAGTTATAAAATTTTATCGTTGATAAGTAAACCAAAAAGTACCGAGCTAGACCAAAACACAACCGGGCAGTGGACCCTATCGTGTGGTAGTATAGTTTTGGGTAAATCCAGGTTCGAACACAGGGAATGTGTGTTTAAGAATTTGATTCAAGTGCAATTAATTTGTACAGAAAAGTAAATGTGAGTTTTGTGTGACCGAGTTGTCACGTTGCTTAAAACTACTTTTATCTAAACTAGGGCAATTGGGCTTTTAAGAGCCAGATTTAAATTGTTGGTTTATCAAAGATACAAAGAATACTTGCTTGGACTAACTTAACTAATGACTTCAGGGTGTTTGTTAAAACCAGTTTATCATGTAAATCTCAATTAGATTAGGCTTAACGTTCGCCATAACCATATTCTAATTTTAACTTACTACCCTAAGATTTAATCTAGTAAATGGTTACTACCTTGATCACAATTCTTTGATTATCTATGATTTATTTACCGGTTGTCATTCCAAATTAAGCATGCTAAGAATCACAAGTTATCAATTTGTAAAACTAAGCATAATCATATCAAATACAAATCACTAGTTGTCACTCCTAGTAAATGTCATGCTAAATTCCACACATGTCACTCAATGAAATAAACATAACATTAATTGAAATCAAGTATAAACCAATTTACCAACTTGCACATTTTAGCTTAATTATTCTAACTTATTCCAAACTTACGTTCGCAATATTTGTTCAATCATTCATAAACAAATAATTGATAATGAATTACTAAATGGAAAACATTCGCTAAATCCTTTAGTTTCTCATTAAACAAGTTAAAACATTTATATTAAGCTTAAATACACAAGGTTCTCAATTAAACACCGGCTTATTTTATTAATCTACAATTCATCCTAATGAAGTACATTGGCACATTCATCAACTTATACATTTGTGTTCATTTGTTTAACTTATACCAAAGCTACATTGGCAATCATTGGGTCATTTGCACATAGACATACAATTGATAAGTAACTTAATCCTAGCAACAAACGTTGGCTTAAATCACTAGTTTCATTACCAATAAGTCTCACAAATTATTCAAACACATTTATATAAATCTACGGATGAACATAAATTATTTACAATAAACTCAAAATATAACACCCCTAATCAATAAGTCATTTAATCCAAGCAAGCATAACAGAGAACTAGCTTATCATTGTAATATCAAAATAATAACATACAATATTGAAAATCTCAGTAAACATGATTAATATTATCATAAAAATGCTAAAAGAGAAATACAATACTTGAATGAAATTTGATTGTTACCAAATGATTAATAGAATCATGAATGAAAGAATACACCAAGAATCCACTAGCTAATCCTCGTGCTACTTCCTCTATCTTCTAAAAATGGTGAAAATGGTTTTTAGAGTGATTGGGAAGAACTCCCGAGATGAATCCCGAGAGCATCCCCTCTAGTTGTGTCTTGTTGTGTCCTCTCCTAAATTCAAAGATTTGGTTCCATTTTATAAGATTTCTACCCGTGATTTGTTGATGCTTCTGTCCAAAAATCGCAGCTCAAGTTGGTTGGGAAGGTGAGAAAAACGGATGGGAATTAATTGTGAAATAAATGAGGTTGAAGACTTTTATCCGAAAGTGGTTGGGTCTGAGCCGCCACCATCCACGGCGGGGATGGGGTTTACCCGGTCGGGATCCTCAAAATGCCACGCGTCATTTTTTTGCTTAACCCTAATCTTGTATTTAATAACTAACCTAATCCCCGGCGGGGATCAGGTTTCCACGGCGGGTATCCATCAGTCATTCAGCTCATTTATTCTTTTGCAATTTTAGCTCCAGAATTCCATCCTTTTTTATCTGTTTTTCATCACTTCTGCTCAAGTAGTACCTATATCCATTTTTCCTTATAATAAGTACCAAAAGTTCAATAAAATGAATAAAATAGTACACAATTATAAATGATATCGCGTCTAAAAATATGTATAATTTAAGCGATATCAAATTCCCCCACACTTGAACTTTGCTTGTCCTCAAGCAAATCAGATTTTTACAATACAAAACAACTCCCTTAGCAATTTTTCAGAACGGTGGATAAGTTTCACAAAGTAATACTAACAATAACTACAAGAGTATCCATGTTAGTATTTAAGCATTAATGAATATGAAAACTTAATCAATTTAAATGTCAAGCTAGAAATGTATGACTTAGCACCTCTCAATCAGGATATGTGTTTCAATCACTCAACTCTCAATTTGATCAAGATTGGGAACGGCATAGATAAACACTCAATAACCAAGTCATGATTGCACAAATTACCATAAGCTTGCCAAAAGATCAAATCTCCACCGTCTTGGCGTGAGCACCAAGCAAAGTATCAAAAGAGGTATTCTAACAACGTGTTATAATTGTAAAAGTGAAGGTGAAGTGGTGTTAGGATAGACACATATATCAATTGTTGAAAATGGTAGTCAAAAATCTTTGTGGTGTATTACCTTGAAACTTAAATGAAAATGTGATAACAATGAACCTTATGCTTCAACTTCTATTCTTCATCTCATAATATTTCTTTAATTCAGCCTCCTAGGGTAAATTTTCAGCACTCTATTCATGATTTTTCATTTTGCTTGTTTCTGAGTTTAAGCATTCACCTTTCGTCTTGCTTCCTTGAATAAATATTCTTCATATAATACTTTTCCAAAAGGTTGTTTTTGAAATCACACTTTATAAAGTGATCTTCAATGTTACAAGGCAACTTTTGAAACTTTTGACTACACAAAAATAAGGCTAGGTAAAGAATCTGATGGAAATGTAAGTGAAAAGTGTCTAGGGGTTTCTTAGCACTAAAAATGAGTGCTAACGACCTGGGTGGACTGGAATAAAATGGTGTTAAAACAAAACCCCAAACAATCAAGGTTCCTTGACCGATTAGTGAGTTCGTGCAATCCGCTTAAAGATCAAACACAAATTCCATAATTGGTTAGAAATTCTAAAAAATTGGGTCAAAAATATGTATTCCTACATATCTAAATCCTAAAGAATACCAATTCATCGTCTACTTTACCTAAATCACATAAATGTGATCCCACAGTGGTCTCAAAATGCATCATTAAGGCAAGTTCTAGAATAAACTACAAACACCGGCACACTCATAGCAATTGGAATAAATAAACACTAAGGATAAGTGTTTTCAGTTTAAGGCTCAAGTATCCTCACAATTTTCAGTAGGGCTATAAATGTGCTAGTCATGCAATTCACACAATGATGTCGCTTTAGTGACATTTCGAAAAAATTTGGCCTAAAAAGGGAGATTAGTTACCATTTATACTAATATTTACCTTATGTGAACAATGTAACTAATTTAAGGACAAAAACAGTCATAAAATTCAAGTATGAATATACACCCCCCCACACTTAAGTTATGCATTGTCCCCAATGCATAATTAATCATGAAATAATAAGTGGGAGTAAAAGAGAACGAGTACTTCCCCGTGGGTATATGTGTAGAATTTTTGCAGAAGGAATGATGGGGCGCTGAACCTACTGCCAGCATATCCATCCTAACAGCTTTAAGCATAATCAACCAACCATTGAACTTTCACCTAAAAATCATAAACATAGATAGAGATGGAATGACATTGCACAAAATGTGCCCAAATGTCATCCTTAGCAGCAATTCAAATTATTCAAAAATAAAACTAAAAATAATCCAAAACACACAAAATAATAAAATTTTCTAACAAATAAGTATCCAAATGCATGAGGCTCACAGGCACTCAAAAAGGAGAGTAATCATATGGGAACCCACGGCTTTCTTGATCTCTTTCTTGCTGCCTCCTATACTCTTCCTGCAGCTCTTGAAGTGCAGCTCCTTCATCATAATCGGGCACCTGTTGACTCGAACCCGGCTGCCCCCAAACTGGTGGGTAATGATACGGTGTAGGCTGGTATCGGGGAACAACATCAGATAGCCGCTGCACATTGTGTGCAGTCCACGCATTATGATAACGCTGTGCAGAATGTTCATACCTCATTTCGAGCCCCAAATTCTGTATTCCATACATGATATCAAAGTTGGTCGGGGGCTGTGGGTATAAGTACTCCTGTGGTGGCTCTTGGGGCTCATTTCCCCCCTGATCATAGGCTGCCTCTTCTTCCTCTTCTTCCTGGTGGGCTGCCCTGAATGGTACACAAACATTGTTTATAACAGAAATAACTTGCGCACCTAAATACATAGCTGTACTGATGGTCTGGCGCAGGTCCTCCACCAAAGTCAGGTGCTGATCGGGAGTGAAAGCCATCCCCAATTGTCTAGCAATCAAAGTGATAAAATGTCCCCCACAAATTGGGGAATTGGGATGCTTTCCTGTGGCTTTCTGCAAGAATCTGGCTACTGCATATGGAATGTTGACATTTACATTATGTCGGATCTGCTGCAAATACCACATATCATCAAAATTTACCCTCTCAGTATTCTCGTGTCTTTGAATGAGGGTGTGAGATAAAAAGCGCTGAATGATCCTCATATTGTGGTTTGTGACGTGGGAGACATGGTTCTCCCCAGAAACATATGGCATATCTGACATAGTGTGCCATAAAGTAGCAGCCTGTGCCCGTTCGTTTACCCTTGCCCCGGTCTCTAAATAGTGTCTAAAATGTTGGGGCCGTCTCTCTTCAGAAGTGTATATGCCCAAACATTGAGCCAAGTCAAGCATAGAAAGATGTCGGGATCTACCACCCAAATGAAAAAGCATAAAACTCTGATCATCACCCTCTGTCACCTTCGGATTTAGCTTGTAAGTTGAAAAAAATTCTAAGCACAACTCTCTATAAATAGGTGCTCTCAAGGAAAACAGTCTCTCAAAATCAGAATAAACAATAAGCCTGTTTCCCACCTGAAACCGCTGACTCAAATCATAATGAACAGAATTCCCAATCCCTGCTTGATCCAATGGTGCCCAGTCTGACACTTTTGGTGGAATGATCCTTTTTCTGAAAATTTTGGCCAGTTTGTTCATGTACTTAGCATAGCTATGATCGGTGGGATCAAATCTAAGAAACGGATGAAGGTTCTCGGGAATGAATATGGTGTCAGCTTGCAATTGTTGTGGTGGTTCCTCAGGGGCTGCTTGTGATGATGATGCTCGGGTAGATTTTCTCTGCAAAATAAAATATCACAAAAAGAAGTTCCATACAACATATGGGTTAGCATTAGCATTCATATCCAACTTCAATTTGTTCCTTTTCAAAACATCTCTAAAAGTTAATTGGTACTAAAAACTGTAATTGTCATCCAATCGTTTACACTCAAGTGTTAGCACAAAAACATATTCACATACGATTCAGGGCAATGACAACTTATCATGATGAACTATGTATACCAAAAATTAACTTTTCATGCAAAGACTCCACCATGTACATTTAAAACACCAAGTTATGTAAATCACATCTCAAACAGTTACATTCATGATTAAGCTCAATGATCTAACATAAACTCATCATACTTGCTTCAAACAATTCCAACAATTTCCTAAGATAACAACTCATGATTTTGTTCTACCAATCAAACTCAAATATCTCACGCAAAAATCATGAACTCATGCTAGCATTATAAACAGAATATCAATTTAACTCAATTATGCACAATCTATTAATTCCATATAAACCCTAATTATCAAAAATCTAAATCGAGCAATCAAAGCATGGATTCATGTTAGGAATAACAATGTAAGCATATATATACACAAATAATCATGAAAGAAGCAAGCAAAATCACCCCCACACTTGTTTTTGGTCAAACCCGAATTTACCCCAATTCTATCAATTCTATCATGAAAAAGGAATTTAAAAGAAGATTAAAGTAATAGGATATACCTTGGACATGATTATAATGAAGATTTGAGGTTGATTTGGGTGGAAATCGTGATTTTACGAGTGATTTGGGGGGTTTTGGAAGGCTGCCGTCAAGAGAGAAAGAGATTATGGGTGTTTGATTAAATGAGGAAACAAAAAGAAGCAGGTCTGGTTTTCTGTTTCTGACCCATCCCCGGCGGGCAAATAGGATCCACGGCGGGGATATCCTATTTGACCCGACCCATTTTCTTTTGACCCGGTTCATTATTTTCGGATTTTACCCAATCACTCGGTGGGGATCTAAGCTCCACGGTGGGGATCCATCAGGTACCCCAGACCATACCCTTCTGTTAACATCTAAATCCGAAAATTGCCAACAAAAAAACTCCTATCTATGATACTTATCAATAAAAACTAATTATACCCACATTGTAAACAACCTAAAACATTTCTAAAAATCAACAAATGACCATCAAATTCATCGAAAAATTAAATCATGCTTTTGCCAAATTTTAGTCTATTTTGAGGTCATTTCCAATATATTCATGCAACACTCTAAAACAAATAAGGAACATGCAAAATAAAACACACAATGCAATCAAACAATTAAGTCCTACTTTAACCGCGCTTATTTATTAATGAGTCATAAGCTTGACTCAACCCAAAAATGTGATCTTTTTCAATCGGGTTCAAGTTCCCACACAATTGTTTTCATATGTGAACTTATCATTTCCTCAACTTTTCCTTTCCAATCATACTTGTTTTTTAGAATGTTTTCTTTTGGTTTACCATTTTTGCAAAACACTCTTAAGTTAAAACTTATTACACGAGTATGGACTTTCCTTTCTCCCCATGACTTCATTAGAAATCTAGTGAGTATCACCCTTAAGTACAAATGATTTTTGACACTCGAAAAACAGTCGGGTGGTTCTTCAAAGTAGTGTATAAATACACACTCACTAGTTTTGTCTAAACTAGCCATCCTTTCCAATTTGAGCAAGTAATTCATTTGACCATAACCAATGTTAGACTTCACCTCACCACCATTAAAAATCATTTCTTCTAAAAATTCATTGGGTGATTTTGGTTCCATCAACAATTTATACTCAACATCACATGGCAAACAATTTGATATCAAACCTGATTCTGATTCCACGGTTATAGAATCATTTTCACCAAAAATCTCAGCTTGTGCTTGTTCTCCATTAGCTTGATAAAACCTGTCAATTTCAGCGTTTAGGATTGGATCATCTCCAACTCTATTTTGAACAAGTTCCTCCAGCTTTTCATCATTGATTTCAAGCATTTCTTGCAACTCCTTGATAATGTCATTGTGGGCAACAATGTCATTAGACTCTCCATATGAAACATTTGTCTCTTCCTCCTCCAAACTAGGGGATGTTGCTGCTGATTTTTCAGCTTCCAAATCAGGCATGATCTCACTTTCATTAACTTCCTCCTCCATGCTTTCTACAAAATCAGAATTTGAACACTCTGATCATGCTGAGTTGTCCATTGGTTCATGCTCAAACGAATTAGATTCCTGCAAAACAACTTGTGTAGTAGGTTGAGGGTAATTATCATATGCATAATAATCTTCCTCATCCTCACTATCTTCAAAAACAAACTTAAAAGAACGAGGAACATAATCGTTAGAATAATCATCACTATATTCAATGTCCTCATCATCCTCCAAATCTGAGTTTTCAATCAAATTATGATCAATCATGCTGGAATCCTACAAAACAAAATGTGAAACTTCATGATGGTAATAATGGACTTCATTCTCTTCTTCTTCATCATCCGTTTCATCATTGCTCATGACATTTGGAAGATTACAAACTTCTCGCATCAAGTAATCAGAAATCATGATTGGAATATCATCCCAATCACAATTTTGATACTCCTCCAAAAATATCAGCACTATTATTGGAATATCCTCCCTGTTGCAATTTCCATATTTTGCCAAAAATCGTGATCTAACATTGTGTAAATCCATTGGCATGTCGTCTTATCCGCTTTCAACAAACAAAGGAAATAAAATCTGCTAAATCAAAAACACTAAAACTGTAAAATGCACCAATTCTATATAACTAAAGACAGAATATAACTTTCCAAGAATAAATCCCGGAAAGGATCAATCAATTACACTTAAATTAAACTCTTATAAACACATTCCCCGGCAGCGGCGCCAAAAACTTGATGTGTTAAATCTAGTTATAAAATTTTATCGTTGATAAGTAAACCAAAAAGTACCGAGCTAGACCAAAACACAATCGGGCAGTGGACCCTATCGTGTGGTAGTATAGTTTTGGGTAAATCCAGGTTCGAACACAGATAATGTGTGTTTAAGAATTTGATTCAAGTGCAATTAATTTGTACAGAAAAGTAAATGCGAGTTTTGTGTGACCGAGTTGTCACGTTGCTTAAAACTACTTTTATCTAAACTAGGGCAATTGGGCTTTTAAGAGCCAGATTTAAATTGTTGGTTTATCAAAGATACAAAGAATACTTGCTTGGACTAACTTAACTAATGACTTCGGGGTGTTTGTTAAAACCAGTTTATCATGTAAATCTCAATTAGATTAGGCTTAACGTTCGCCATCACCATATTCTAATTTTAACTTACTACCCTAAGATTTAATCTAGTAAATGGTTACTACCTTGATCACAATTCTTTGATTATCTATGATTTATTTACCGGTTGTCATTCCAAATTAAGCATGCTAAGAATCACAAGTTGTCAATTTGTAAAACTAAGCATAATCATATCAAATACAAATTACTAGTTGTCACTCCTAGTAAATGTCATGCTAAATTCCACACATGTCACTCAATGAAATAAACATAACATTAATTGAAATCAAGTATAAACCAATTTACCAACTTGCACATTTTAGCTTAATTATTCTAACTTATTCCAAACTTACGTTCGCAATATTTGTTCAATCATTCATAGACAAATAATTGATAATGAATTACTAAATGGAAAACATTCGCTAAATCCTTTAGTTTCTCATTAAACAAGTAAAAACATTTATATTAAGCTTAAATACACAAGGTTCTCAATTAAACACCGGCTTATTTTATTAATCTACAATTCATCCTAATGAAGTACATTGGCACATTCATCAACTTATACATTTGTGTTCATTTGTTTAACTTATACCAAAGCTACGTTGGCAATCATTGGGTCATTTGCACATAGACATACAATTGATAAGTAACTTAATCCTAGCAACAAACGTTGGCTTAAATCACTAGTTTCATTACCAATAAGTCTCACAAATTATTCAAACACATTTATATAAATCTACGGATGAACATAAATTATTTACAATAAACTCAAAACATAACACCCCTAATCAATAAGTCATTTAATCCAAGCAAGCATAACAAAGAACTAGCTTATCATTGTAATATCAAAATAATAACATACAATATTGAAAATCTCAGTAAACATGATTAATATTATCATAAAAATGCTAAAAGAGAAATACAATACTTGAATGAATTTGATTGTTACCAAATGATTAATAGAATCATGAATGAAAGAATACACCAAGAATCCACTAGCTAATCCTCGTGCTACTTCCTCTATCTTCTAAAAATGGTGAAAATGGTTTTTAGAGTGATTGGGAAGAACTCCCGAGAGCATCCCCTCTAGTTGTGTCTTGTTGTGTCCTCTCCTAAATTCAAAGATTTGGTTGCATTTTATAAGATTTCTACCCGTGATTTGTTGATGCTTCTGTCCAAAAATCGCAGCTCAAGTTGGTTGGGAAGGTGAGAAAAATGGATGGGAATTAATTGTGAAATAAATGAGGTTGAAGACTTTTATCCGAAAGTGGTTGGGTCTGAGCCGCCACCATCCACGACGGGGATGGGGTTTACCCGGCGGGGATCCTCAAAATGCCACGCGTCATTTTTCTGCTTAACCCTAATCTTGTATTTAATAACTAACCTAATCCCCTGCGGGGATCAGGTTTCCACGGCGGGTATCCATCAGTCATTCAGCTCATTTATTCTTTTGCAATTTTAGCTCCAGAATTCCATCCTTTTTATCCGTTTTTCATCACTTCTGCTCAAGTAGTACCTATATCCATTTTTCCTTATAATAAGTACCAAAAGTTCAATAAAATGAATAAACTAGTACACAATTATAAATGATATCGCGTCTAAAAATATGTATAATTTAAGCGATATCAACTCCTCCCTACGGTTCCTGACATTCTCTGGCAGCAGCTCAAAGAAGTGCTCAAACATGATTTCTGTGTCACTACCACTGTCCAGGTAAACTCTTCCTGAATGTTTGAAATCCTTGCTGTGATAACGAGCAGCTCAGCAGAGGGGGTGATATTGTGCAATGGTGGGAAACTTATCTCCTGAAATTACCATGGCTCAGGCTCATCAACCTTTCTTTTCTGCCTTGGACCCATAGGGTTAATCATACGTATAACTGCGTCAGGTTGTGGTAATTCATCCGCGGACTTTCCCTTTTTAGCCTCTCCCTGCTGATACCGCCTTGCCCCCTGTGCCAGGTGCTCCAGCTTTCCCTCTTTTATTGCCTTGTAAATTTGAGCCTTTAGTTCCCTGCATTCATTCGTGCCATGCCCCCTTCCTTGTGAAATTTACAATACTTCCCATTATCATTTGCCTTTGACGCTGTTGCACCGTCAGAGTGCTGACTCTGCTGCGGTCGTTTTAAGGTGGGCACAGCGGTCCTGCAAGTAACGACACAACACGTGAACGTGTTAGGTTTTAAATTTATATGAGCTGGGGCTCAAACTATAAGTACTACCTACTTTTGGGGAGTAAGCAGTAAGTATAACTCAAGTGTCGTTCTTAAAATTGGAGCGAATGGAACTAAAGGGACTTACTGTAAACTAGCTTTCTGATAGGATGGGTTTTATAAAAGTAGGTAAGTTTTGGTTGGTTTATCTAATACTAAATAAAACAAGTAAATAAAATAGAGAGTAGGCAACAGGTAAAGCGTGATTGCTGAAACTTCGATAATTAGGGTTTCTGGATGATATTCATTATAAAGATGATTGGAGACTACATTGGGCAAATCATCAGACGGACATTCGGTGTAAACTCTAGGACCCTACGTTTTAGTCTAAAAGCCTAAAAGCATATGTCACTGAATCCTAGGTTATCCTGATGCTGATCAGAAACAGGTTGTTTAAACCCCCCTCACTTGTCTTAAAAGACTAAGCGACCTCTACGGATGATATATCCTGGGTGTAGGCATAAGGTAACAAACTGCAATTATATATCTGATCTTTCTTAACACCTAAATCTATCTGAGTTTATATAGGTATGTACCAATTGTATGCTATATATGTTGAGCTGTCGGTTATGTTGAGTTAAGCGGTTTAAGCATCTTGTATTACAGCCGAATACTTGCTTTCTTTTCAGAACTCATTTATATCAGGTTTAAGCATAATTAACTCCGTCATGAATTAGACCCTCCTTTTCTATTAGGCGTTCATCCCTAGGAATACTCACGGTATACAGTGCATTTGGTATATCCATAGTGTTCCAGACTCAAGGTATACTCATGGTGTATAGTGCATTTGGCATATCCACAGTGTTCTAGATTCAAGGCATACTAACGGTGTACTGTACATTAAAGTAGTTCCACAGCTGTATGTTAACCTTGGTGTACTAACGGTGTACGGTGCAGCGAGCATTTTCACAGCTGTATTTTAACCTTGGTGTACTAACGGTGTACGGTGCAGCGAGCATTTCCACAGCTTTATTGTTCCTAGACCTATATTCTAAAAGGGTGACTTCTAGGTATTCCACGATGAAATAAAGCTACGGCAGTTCCTTAGCTTCCATATATTTGTACTCCACACGAGGTGTTTCCAACGCTATACGAAGTACTGTGCCGGTTTATGGAATATTCATAGCTTCATACTGTAATATGAGATAACTATATCTATGTAGTATTAGGGTTGATCAGATCCTATCCTAAGGCAATAGTCACGTGAAAGACTGGAAAGGGTGGACACTTGATTAAGTCTATATTCATGTAAAACTCAACCAGATATACAGCAAAACAATCACCAATCATAGCATGTTAAATATGAATTAAATATCATTCATAATCCTAATCTACATTTCAACAATCACGATATCAAACTACATAAATAGCATGACAATATTCGCAGCACAAACAAAGATATTATGCAAACAAAACATAATAATTGTAAGTAAAGGAATAAGTAAGAACCAGTATTTAAGCAGCGTAACACTGAGTAGTACAAGCCAGAGTCTTGAAAACTTCAATACAATAAAATTCCCAAGCTACAGCTATCTTCCCCACTCGGACCGTGCCTACATTTCTCTAGTTCTCTAGAGAGAGAAACTACTTAGAGAGAGAGTGAGAAAATTTAAATATGAGAAAATGATGTGATGAAGGTGTGTGAAATGAAGATGAGGAGCTCTCTATTTATAGGCATCCAAGGAATCAAGAGTACAAGTCCACAAGCACGCACGTACAAGCAAACGAAACAAAACGAGAACACACAGGGGGTGGGGGGTGGGGTGGGTTCCAGGCCATGTACGGCCTTATACAGGCCGTGTACGGCTCTATACAGGCCGTGTACAGCCCTGTATAGGCCGTGTACGGCCCTGGGGTACCCCATGTGATTTTCTTTGGCTTTTTACGTTGCTTCGGAATGCCGTATCTTCTTCGTTTCACGTCCGTTTGACTTGATTCTTTAGCCTACGGTCTCGTAATTCCGTTACGCTTCTAATGATGCCAATTTGGTAAGAATTGGAGGTGTGGAGCCAAGGCGTGTCCAGAATACGTCTTGTAGTCTTCGGTTGTGCTGTTTGTTGCGTATCTCTCTCATCCTTGATCCAATCGGAGCAATCTCTATATCCACGTTATTGTAATCTCCATGGCTACAAAATAAGATAGTTGTGAGGCCTTGGTATGGAGTTTACAGTGGAATTAGGGTTAGGCTTAGTATAGTGCCTATTTAGGTGAGTTTTCCGCCCCTTTTGCATGATTTTCAAAGGACCGACAAGATTATATCTTTCTAACAAAGGTTGGTAAATAATGATGATTTTAAGATGTATTTGTTAGAAAAGAGCTAAATATGGGACAAATAATGCGTGTAAAAACGTGACTTTTTGCGATACATCAGACGCCATAGGAGGAGGCTTTTTGAACCCCTTTGCAGCGGGCTCAGTTAACAGGATCTCTTTTGGCGTCTTGGACAGGGAGGCCAGGAGTGCATCTTTCTCTGCGTGTTTGTTATATGGCTGGAATCTGTTCCCCTTGCTAAACTTGTTGCTTCCCTGCTGGCTTTTTCCCTTCCCTTGATAAGGCTGATTTCTCTGATCACCCCTGGAACTATTAGCCAACTGCTTGTTTCGC
Organism: Helichrysum umbraculigerum; assembly: GCA_949592205.1. Taxonomy (NCBI): domain Eukaryota; kingdom Viridiplantae; phylum Streptophyta; class Magnoliopsida; order Asterales; family Asteraceae; genus Helichrysum; species Helichrysum umbraculigerum. The sequence goes on from CATIUR010000001.1 coordinate 39,178,032, forward strand.
CTGTTCAGTTGGCGTTTCTCCATTTCCCTGATATAGTCTCTTGTTTGTGACACCTGTACAGCGAAGGTTGGGGGTGTCTCACTGATGAACTTATCCACCAAAGTCTGGAAGCGATTCTCATCTAAGCAGGAGATGAAACCAGAGACTTGTTGGCTTTCTGGCAGCCCTGGGATTTTGTTGATAGGTTTTCTATTCCATAACTAGATTAATATACGCAGCGGAAAATAACAATTAATCTAGAGCAACTAGGAAACTAAACCCTAAAGGACCTTAACTTAATAAATATAAGCAAAAGACAAAATAAGTAGATAAATGAGAAAATACTAACCTTTGAGAAAATTGGATTTCTCACTCGCAGACCACCTTGCACGACCTTCTTGCCTTGGAGGCGAGTACCCAAACTAGAGTACCTCTAATAGCTCACACCCACGAACCAAGAGAAATTCCAATTCCTAAGGTCCCGACTCTAAGTCGTGTAAACTCTTACAAGGATTAGGAATTCAGAAAGAGAGAAAGAATCGAATTAAATTCGAATCTGGGATGATCTGAAAGCTTATGCATGCCCCCTATTTATATAAGGAGAGGTTAGCTAGGGGTTTATACTTTAGCCGATGTGGGATTCCTGAATTCGGCCTCCAACCACCGGTTGAACCTTCCAACCGGCGGTTGGACTTGCGTTTGACCCGTTTACCCGAGCCACAACCCACATCTCCACCGCCTTCCAAAACCTAATTCCAGCCACCGGCTGGTCCTTCCAACCGGCGTTTGGAAGTGCTTTCCAGAATGTTCTATTAATTTCTTTTAGTTTCTTATTAATTTATCCACTATGATAAATTAACAAACTAATTAATTAACTATAATATTAATTCAAATTAATATTGTCTCTCATTTATTTCTCTTAACCGTTCGTTGAGGGCGACCCAAAAAGGACTCCACTTTTAATGATAGTCTTACCAATTAGTTATGACCTTTGTAACACCCCAACTTTTAAGGTATTATTTTAGTGTACAATAATATATACATCTTTTTAATTGTAGATATTTTAATAATAAGTTATAATAGAAAACGTAAATGGTTGTTCAGTTCCAGACTGAGTAGTAAAGAAAAATTAAAAGAATATAGATACAATTTACGTGCTTCTTCCAGTAACATCAAAAACAAACTCCAGAACCTTTTTGAGAAGCATAAAATCGCAGGAATCATAATCAAATCAATAATCCATAGTTAATCTTTGATCAAGCTTCAAATTATCAGAATCATCACTTTCTATCATCCTTCAATCTTTGTAAGTATTCTAATTTCTTCAAGAATCCTAGAATTTGGGTTTTTAAGGGTTTTAGTAAATTGGTATGATTAAATCCGAAATTAGGGCTTGTAAATGAATAATTAGTGTTAGTTTAGTTTATGAATGATGATTAGAAGCTCAATTTTATATTAGAAGTGATAAATTATGATTAGAGTTCATGGGTTCCCTATGAATCATATGAACTAGTTAAATTAAAGTAAGTAGGTAACTAGTGGGGGAGAAGAAATCAGATGAATTAGTAGTTGAAAGTATGATTAGTTATTGATATATGTGTATATGTATGTGTATTAGGTGTTAAAGAAGAATTATCATCGTTTGATCATCTTATTACAAGTGATTCAACAAATCAAGGTGAGTTTATGAAAGTAGTTAGATCCTAATTGTTGAATAGTTGTGATTAGTGTTTGTGATGATATAATTATCATGAAAGTTACTAGCTAACCAAGGTTAGCTATATTTTGATTAGTAGCTAACTTATGTTAGCTAATTATATTATTAGACTAGCTAATCGAGATTAGCTAGATGAATGATTAGATATGTGCACATTTGATTAGAATAATAGAAAGAAAGTTGCAAGAAAAGAGGGAAGTATCTTAATTACTTTGCTTATTATTTGTTTTCATTAGTAATGCATTGTAATGATTAGTTTTCATATTCTCACTAAGCAATTTGCTTAATTAGTTTAGTTATGTTGTAGGTACAAGTGGAAGTGGTAAAGGAAAGGAAGTGAATAAAGACTAGAAGTGGAGTTGCTAGCTTGTTGTGAGTAAACAAGCCTTTCTCATTAAATTGTCATTTTGTATGCCTTGAAAGCCCATGCAAACAAAGTTTTGTCATGTTTTAAATAAGAAAGTAAAGACTAGAGATAGTGTGTTGTAGTAGTAAAACCTTGTGTATGATTAGTAGACTTGGTTGTAGAAAGTGTTAGAATTGCAAGTTATGGTATACTTGCTATTTTGGTTATGTATGTATTTGAAAGGTTAAAAAGAAAGTCAAATGTTTTATTGGTCAATTATGGTTGGTGATTGACCATTGAATGGGTCGAAATAATCCTTTTGGGTCAGCGGGTCAAAATGGGTCAAAATGGGTCTTTAATAGTACCTATGGACCAAGTTGATTTAGATAAAGGCTAAGAGTGTGGTGAGAAGCCTCACAACTTTGTTTTGATAGTAGAAATGTGTGGTCAAAAGTCCAGCTTCTAAATCTCTATGGTTTGAGATTGAGCATGTTCACTAATTTACTCCTTTTAGCCGAAAATGACCCATATGTCCAAATCTTGAAATATTGTGAAAATTTGAAAAGTGTAAAAAGGAAAGCCTTCATTTTGACCATAGTAATGTGTCTGCAAAGTTTCATTTCTTAACTCTTTGTCGTTTGTGAGATATGATCGATCAAAGTTTGGTTTTTGGTATAAAATAGTGCAGGCTGCAGTTTTCTACTGTAGAAGGGAAGAATCCGGCGGATTCATTCCCAATTCGGCAGATTCAAGGGAATTCGGCGGATTCAGCCAACCGGATTGTATAGAAAGGCTCTGTTTGCTAGTTGGGTCTGAAAGTTGTATGAATCCGGCGGATTCATAGGGAATCCGGCGGATTCCCTTGGTCATCAGGATTTTTCAAGTTTGTAAATAAAATGACATAATAGTTAATCGATTACAATATCCAATCAGTTATAAATTATATGAATAGTTTATATATATATATATATATATATATATATATATATATATATATATATATAGTTGTTCCATATTGTAAAAAAAAAAAAGTTCAGATTTTCAGGGCGTTTCAACCTTGGACACTTTTCCAACAGTCTCCCACTTCGACAAGTCATCAACTTCTATTGGTCTAAGTCTCTATCCCATTAACTAAGTAGAGAGTGTCATCCAATGCAACTGCCGAACTTTGAATCATATCTAGAGACAGCCCTTAGATAAGTGATCAAATATTCCTTTGTTCTAGATATCGTATGAAACTGGGACATGAATTTTAATCAATCTCCAGATTCAAGATTATGTTTTTAGATCTTCGATTAATTGACTATATGGGACTATAGAATTGTACACATCAATATAGTCCTGGCTTGGCCAAGCACTTTATGAGTCAACATTTAATCATCAGAGGGCCCAAAGATATCGCTTTTCCATTTAGGTAAAAGGAACGAATAAATTTCACATACACAGTACTAGTCAACTCATCATGTCATACCTAGCATACCCTTTATGACTGGCATTTACGCTCAGCGTTTGAATAAACTAAAGTATAACAGACTTGAAAAACTAGAAACTCAATGTATCTCCATTTTAAGAATATAAGATATTATCATCTCGGAATTACTCGTGATTTCAATCCATAAAGTAATCTCTTTGAGTGCGGGTCTCTCCTATACTTAAATCCCCATTAAGTACTCATGAGTATTGCAGCAATCTCCATGTAATGTCTAATCTCCATAGACAATCTACTAACACTCCATGACAGTCTTAATTCATCACATACTCCCTATAGAGTGATCGACTAGGGAGGTTTGAGTAAATTTAATTACTCTGGAAGTGGTGTCTAAACATGCAAAACCGAAACACAATGACAAACAATAGTAAATGGTTGCACACTCCTTGCAAATAAATAAATGTCTATTATTTAATCACCAAATCTATTCCAGTTTCCATCATTGTTTGTAACATTTCAAAATTAAACTAACAACTAAAACTTTATGTTATCTCGTAAACCTATGCTCCTAGCATGTTTACTGTGTTGGACTCAACCAATGACTTTGTGAACTGATCAGCTGGACTATCCTCTGATCGTGTGTCCTTCACAATCACGTTTCCCTTTTTCTATCTTTCTTTGAACAAAATGGTATTTTCTTTCAATGTGCTTTGGACTTTCCATTATCACATAATATTTCAATGGGATTCGTACTATTGGAACACTTTTAAGATCACCAATGAAATTCCTCATTCAGATGACTTCCTTTGAAGCCTCGCAAGCTGCAATATACTCAGATTCGCATCTACTATTGTATCTTGCTTTGAACCTGTCCTTGTTACTGCTCCCCCATTCATTAAGAATATCCAACCAGACTGTGAACGACTATCATATCTATCTGTTTAGAAACTTGCATCAATATAACCCGTTACTCTAAGTTTCTCTTCTTCACCATTAACTAAGAACCTGTCTTTAGTATTCCTCAAATACTTACGAATATTCTTTACAACTATCCAATGACCTCTACCAGGATTCTACTAATGTCGACTCACCATGCTCAAAGCAAAAGAGATATCAGGCCTTGCACACGTCATGGCATACATGATTGATCCTATAGCCGAAGCATATGGGACTCGACTCATTCTGTCCAATTCTTGTTTAGTATTTGGACACAGATCCTTACTAATCTTTATGCCATGATGGAAGAGTAGATTCCCTTTCTTAGAATTCTCCATTTTAAAACCTTTTAAAATTTTATTCTAAGTACATGTCCTGGCTAAGTCCTCTGAGATGTTTCGACCTATCTCTGTAAATCTTTATACCAAGAATATATGTTGCATCTCCCAAATCTTTCATAGCAAAATATTTTCCCAACCTATCCTTTACACCTTGTAATGTTGGGATTATATTTCCTATGAGTATTATATCATTCACATATAATACCAGGAAGACTACAACACTCCCACTGACTTTGACATATATACATGACTCATCTTTGCTTCTAGAGAATCCAAACTGTTTGACTTTCTCATGGAAGCAGAGATTCCAACTACGAGAAGCCTGTTTAAGTCCATAAACGGCCTTTTTGAAGCTTGCACACTCTATTAGGATATTTTGCACTTTCAAAACCTCCTGGTTGTGCCATAAACACATCCTCTTCAAGGTTTCCGTTAAGGAAAATGGTTTTGACATCCATCTGCCATATTTCATAATTATGAAACGCAGCTATTGCAAGCATTATCCTAATTGACTTTATCATAGCTACTGGTGAGAAGGTTTCCTCATAATCAATCCCGAAGGTTTGAGTATAGCCCTTCGCTACCAATTTAGCTTTATAAATGTGTACTTTCCCATCCATGTGTGTCTTCCTTTTGAAGATCCACTTACAACCCACTGTCTTAAGACCGGGTGTAGCATCAACCAAATTCCAAACTTGGTTGTCTTACATAGACTGAATCTCACTTTTCATAGATTCCTTCCACTTAGCAGCCTCTGGGCCTGCCATCGCTTCCTTTGTAGTTAGCAGTTTCATTCAATTCACTTAATGTACTATCACTATTCTTATCCACTTCTTCTATATGGAAACCATAATAGAACTGAGGAGGATTGCTAACGCTACAACTGCGAGCGGGTAAGGATATGTCATCAAGTTCAACAGGTGTTACCACCTCTTGTTGACTATCAGTGTTTACTATGGGTTCTTCATCGGTAGATCCTTGAATTTCTTCAAGATCAATCGTACTCCCACTGTCCTCTTTAGATATCATTTATCTCTCAAGGAACACTCCTCTTTGAGCTACAAACACTACATTATCCTTAGGTCTGTAAAACAGATATCTAAACTACTCCAGTGAATAACCGATGAAAAGATACTTTTCTGATCTGGCTTCTATTTTATGCTAAGTTTCTCGTCTAAGATAACTTCACAACCCCAGATCTGGATGTGCCCAAGTGAAGAACTTATTCCCTTCCACATCTCATAAGGTATCTTTGGAACCTTCTTGGTGAGTACTAAATTTAAGATATGTGTGACTGTCTGTAATGCGTAAATGTAACACCTCGTCAAAAAGTCAATTTTCGCGCCGAATTTAAACTTCAAATAAACGATTTAACTTTTACTTCCAATTAGTATTTTTATAAAATACTTTCATTAGAAAACATTCTAAAATAATATAAATAAGATTTTATTTTATATTATGACTGGACAAATAAAACACGGGTATTTTGTACTGTGGTTGGAGACCACAGTCCGCACACTAGGGATCTGTGTTGGACAAAACCCAACCCTCTCCCCATTTTCACCTCATTTCATCATCTTCTTCTTTTTCACCTCCCCCATTTCTCTCTCAAAATAACCACCACCAATCACCGCCACCACCGCCGAACGCCACCACCACCACCATCAACATACATTTTCGGAATCACCATCAAGAGAGGAACAACATTAACAAAAACGACACCCTCGTTTTCTTCCTCGTTTGGTCTCGATTCGCATTTGTAAGAAATTCCTAAAATCTTAGATTTATTCAATTTGGTGTAATGTTTTGGTGTAATAATGTTTACACAACTTAGTTATAACCTAAACAACAAAGAAAACATGATTTTACAGCTTAAAAATGCGTTTGATTTGCGATTTTGGCCGGAAAAACGCGACATCCAAAACTTTCTGGGCTGGTGTTCTTCAATGCGACACAAGCCTTGTGTCGCATACTATGTCGCATAACTTCGTTTGCGTCGTATCTTATGTCGTACTCTATGTCGCACCTTGTGTCGCAGACCCCATGCGACACAACCCTTATGTCGCTATTGATTTAACATCGCAAGCTTTTGCGACACAATCACTGTGTCGCAGAGCTCTTGTGTCGCACTCTATGCGACACAACCCTTGTGTCGCATGACCAATTTTTGTGTCGCATGTTATGTCGCAGAAAACAGAAAACAGCCACGTTTTTCTAAGTGTCGGGAAACGTTTTCAAATGACAATTCAAATATGATACGACTTATACTCGAAACTAATATACTTTATAAAGTATACGAAAGCTCAAACCTAATAATAATATGAATTATTATTACGAATCATCGATAACGAACCGCACTTACGAACATACGAAATCTCTCGTGTTTAGGACACTAGGAGATTCTACTGGGCACGACTCGTTACACTAGGATGCTAACTTCTCAGGTGAGTTCATAGCCCCACCCTTTTACTGTTTTTCCAACTGATTTCGGGGCGGGAATGCATACTCCTGTTTTACTACTTTCCACTGTATAAATCTTTACAAATGTTTTACAATAGCTTATGGTAACGGTGCTAGATTACGACAGCTATGAACCATTTGACCATACTTAGAGATATTAAGTATGACCGTGTTAGAAACACCTAGAATTATATTATATATGATATCTAGGGAGTAAACGCCTCACTACATCAGTGAATTGCTAATTACCAGTAATGACCGGTGGACTTATGAATACCAACTAGAGGCACCGACTTGCTAGTTTAGCGTTGACTACCTTTACGAACTAGCGGATGACTTTGACTAAGTACTGTAAGTACTTCCCGACAGTTAAGTGACGTGTTAACGTACCTTGACTTTACACATTACTTCAGACAAACTAGGTGACGTAGATACGTACCTAACAGATGATTATGATTTGCCCCTATACCTAGGTGACATTCCTACTTTTCTTAGTAAAATTTACTACTGTGAATTACGTACAACTTGAGGTACTGTTGAGTGCCTGTAACACTTTACTAGCCTTCGGCTAAACTTACTTACGGGCATGTCTTGTACTGCCAAAACGATTACTTACATCTCCTGCGGGAGAATAATGGACGCTGTCACTATATGTGAAGCAAAACGATGCCACGGTGGGTGGCACAAAAACGGTACCACTATGGTTGGTATTACGGATTTACAAACGAGCTCACGATACCACGGTGGGTGGTACAACTGACTTACGAGCTGAGGGCTCACGATACCACGGTGGGTGGTACAACTTACTTACGAGCTGGAAGCTCACACTCAGCAACGGACCGACGAACTATTACGGTCGGGGTCGTTGGCTCAGCATATGAATTTATGCTCTATCGTAGTTCTGCGGGACTGCACGGTTACTCATTTCAGCATATGGATTTATGCTTTACTTATTCTCAGCAACGGACCTACGAATTATTACGGTCGGGGTCGTTGACTCGATAACTGGTTAATTTACTTAAACGTGGTCCTGAGGGACATAACTTGACATTTCCATTGGGGGATACCCATTGCCATCACTGTAGGTGATTACTAGGTACTTACGAGTCGGAGACTGGGGAAATTACGAGCTTTTGCTCTCTTGACCGTACGCACAAACCGTACCGATATGACACGATTCCAAAATAAATAACTTGATCACGTTGCCGGGGTACAACCTTTCATGCCAGGTGGCATTGTGACTTACTAGTACCAGTAGCACCAATACTTGGAACCGTATGAATTAACTGTACCATGTTGCCGGGGAGCAATACAGGCTGTGTACGGATTTTTCCCTTTTGACCTCTTTCGACCAGTAGCATGACAGTTAGTCATCTTACGCTACACCCGTATACATATTACCAGGTGGCAATAACGTACCTGATAACACACCCACTGGGAATTGGTTCCCTTTACTTGACTAGAAACCTATTGATTAGGTTCACCTGCTTACCATAAATTTCTCATAATTACCTCGAGGGGTAATCATTACTATTTAAACTGCTAAACTTGATTTACATTTCTGAATGAAATACATATTTGAACTACTTGTATTATACAAATTACCTGTGAACTCACCAGCTTTCCAGCTGACCTTTTAGTGTGCATTCTCAGGTACACGACAATAGTAGGATTGGCCTACAGGATTCTAGCTCGAGTCGCATGTTTTCAGCTTTCAAGACTTTTTATTGCATTTACTTCCGTACTAGTAGAATGTAATACTACGTTTATGCGAAACTTTTAACATTTGTAAACTTTAATATCGGGAAATGTAATAACTATTTTTAAAACGTCTCATTTAGAGTCGTTCATTATTTACCTTGTGCTGTGATATTTGATTTGGTAACACCCGACCCGATCGCTTCCTGTAACATCTCGCAAAATTTAACGCGATTAATTATATTAATCACTTGCATTATTAGGCTAATTCCCTACTTGAGTGAATTCACAACACATTTTAGAGGTAAGTCTAGCATAGCCCAACTAGTTAGTACGCGCAGTATTACGTATTCGTAATTAGTTGTAATTACGTACAGAACAATTTGAAAACAAACGCGACAAAAATATACGACTGTTGATGAACAAAATTAATTAATAAAACGAAATTATTAAATAACGTAGTTAACAATTAAATATTATGTCGATAATATTTACATATTATTTTAGAACGCGGAACCTTAACTTGTATAAATTAAAATAAAACAAGATTTGAGACTTATAAAATTTATTAATTTAGTTTCATAAAAAGAGCCCAATTAAAATATAATGAAAAATGTAATTAAAAACATATTAGTTAAAATAAAATAACATTTAGCGATCGGATAAACAAACACGGAACGCAAACACGGAGGCAGAAGTGGAACAAAACCACCTCCACCTCCCTATTTTCTCTCCATTTCTTTTCACTTTCTTTCTCTTCTCTTTCTCTTTTCTCTCTATTATCACCACCACCTACCAAAACCACCACACAAATCACCACAAAACTACCATCAAACGACGCCGAATCAACAAACAAAATAGAGGAAAACGACCACGAGACTACGATCTATCTTTCTACCTTTTCGGATTTCAAATCCGACACTCGTAAGTTTCCGACAAATCCCGTAAATCTTTAGATTTCCAAGTTATAATTGCTACTTAGTGTTTAACATACTTAGAATAACATGTTTTAGTGTTTTATACAACCGAAAACGTTCCAAATCAACCAAAAATCCGACTTTTTCTCGCTGTTCGTCGAACAGGCGACTACGTCGCATTGGGACCGAAAACAGTACTGCGACGTAGGCCTTTACGTCGCATTACCCTTCCTTACGTCGCACATAGCGACGCAGACCACTACGTCGCATTAAATTGCGAGCGTCGCCTATGCGACGCAACCCATGACGTCGCAAAACCTGAATGCGACGTAGACCCGTACGTCGCACCCTACGTCGCATAATCACCCAGCGTCGCACCTTACGTCGCTAAAAACAGGAGGTTTAAAAACTTGTTTTCACTAAGTGTCGAACTAACCGGAAACGCATATCTTTATACAAATTCGATTCACGAGCCTTACAAACAATTTAAACATACTTGTTTTATCGAAATGTTGATTTCAAACTTTCACCAACGAGTCGTATACATTTTCATAAACAACGAAATACAAACATAAACATTAAACAAACGATTTGGACGTGACTTGGATGTACAAACACTAGCATGGATGATTAGTTTAGACATCCACATACTTATTAAATCTCGTACGTTTAGGACGTTAGGAGATTTCAGACCGTACTTGGGCTTAGGTTTGCTAGCACTCGCACAACTACTTAAACTCAACAGGTGAGTTCACAGCCCCTACTTTTATTGATTTAACTGCTTTTGAACAGGGGTGGAAAACATAGTCAACTGTTTTACTTATTGCCATAATTGCTTTTACTTATATGATTGTTTATCATACGTGTTTTACTCAAACTGTTAGAGTACTTTGAACTACTGAACTATTGTTTGAACTTTGTTTATGAAATAACATTTTCATACTGATACACTGAACAAATAGGATAACTTATTCGACAAACTGTTTTAACTAGACCGGAGAACGACCGGTAAACTGTTTTGCAAACGACTGAAAACTCTTAAACTTGTTTGGTATACCGGAGAACGACCGGTACTTTTGTGTAAATGCTGGAGAACGACCAGCTACGTATTTTAGTGCCAGAGAACGACTGGCCACTGGACGGGAGAACGACCCGTGCGTCTTTGGATGGGAGAACGACCCATGCGTATTAACCGGAGAACGACCGGTACTGTAATTCGCTGGAGAACGACCAGCAGTGTCTGGACGGGAGAACGACCCGTGCGTATTAACCGGAGAACGACCGGTACTGTTTGTAAATCGCTGGAGAACGACCAGCACATGTTTAACCTGGCATTTTGGGCGAACAACCCACTAAACTTATACTTTGGGCGAACAACCCACTAAACTGGTACTTTGGGCGAACAACCCACTAAACTTGGATTTGGATAACAACTGTACTACAAACTTGATATAACTTGTGTAAACATAAAACCTGTGAAATCACTCAACCTAGTTGTTGACTTTTACTATGTTTTTCAGGGAATTAGCTGCGCATGTAAGAATCGCCAACACACATGGAGAATTAGGCGACCCGTGAAGTTTTAGGATGCCAACTTTTTGGAAACACATGGATTTCTTTAGTATAACTGAAATGTTTTAGTCATATTTCAGAAATCTACTTTTGTAAACTTATTACTTTTAACTTGTACGATTCGATGAATCGTAAACATTGTAATTAATACTTTTGGCATCTTAATATATTATGTTCTGTTGTAATCATAAGCTCTGATACGTATGCATGCACTTTGTTATTGTGGCACCCCCGTACTTAAACTAAATGCTTCCGCTAAACAAAATCGACGAATTTGGGGGTGTTACACTTCCGCAACCCGAAATTTGAGGGTGTTACAGATTGGTATCAGAGCCTAAGGTTGTAGTGAACTAGGTTGCATTTAGTGGACCTAGACTATGACCATTAGGCAGTATTACTCATTAGGTATGACTAGTTCAGGGATTTCATCATACGAACTTAATTTAACATAGCGTAGCTAACTATGTACAATTAAGCAAAGATGATGTAAGATCTGAAAGGGGTTATATTGAAAGGGAATGCAGTAGTTGACTCTGATTGTTATTTGCTACTTGCTAGACACCCTAGGCTATTATATGTACTGTAGGTATATATGAATAGGCCTTACGTGTATACTATTCCTGCATATCTATATACAGGTAGGTATGATTATACCTGACATGATTCCGCTGTACAACTAATACACACTTTCGAAGTGGCATATCGCTAACTTACCAACCTTTACGACTTGATCTCAAAATTTTGACCAGGTTGGTCACGGCTGACTGGTATTACGAGAGATGCTCGTAATGACTAAGTCCACGAATTACTTTCGAACTTACTATCGGCCTAAGGGCCATACTTGGATAACATGTGGCACGTGGGGATGCATCGTGCTTTGGGCACAATACTACTCCATCACGTGGTGCTGCAACTACACAGTAGGTTTATACTGCATTCGGCATGATGGTGCTACACTCACAGTACATGGGTACTGCAACTACGGTGCCGCGGGCACTACATTACGGCACATGGTGCTGCGTTTCATGGTACTTTTGTACTACAATCATAATATATTACGGTGCTTCGGACACTACATTTTGGCACGTTGTGCTACACCCAGGCTCGATGAGCTACTAGTCAATATGCATGTGGACTTGTTGTAGTTACATGTACTACTTATATATACATATACATTTACTTAACTGGGCACGAGATGCCACACCTGATTCTTGTTACTACACACTTATACTTGTATAGTTACATGTACATCACATATGTATATACGACTACTCTACTGGACACGAGGCGTCCCACTCGATTTCTTTGCGAAGGAACACTCGCTATAGGCACTTTTACACTTATACGCATACGCAACTACCTTACTGGGCACGAAGTGCCACACCACGACCACTCAGGCATGTGATGCCTCATTCGATGAATACACTCTAATTTATTGAGATTACATTTATAGTACTTTAGTACTACATTATAGTCTGATAGACTACGACGATACCATAGTTCTGGTCGAACTACATAGAATACACAACTGGGTCGTTAGTACGACTACACATTTAAAATTTCAAAGTCCGAGGACTTTCATACAGACACCTTAAGTGGTTTCTGGATCATTATCACTTTTATATCCGTGGGCAACGGTGTAATACCGATTTACGTATACAACTACAATAATCAAAATCTTTGAATAAAGACCTCACACTTTGTCGTTTCACTTTTATTTAAGAATCATGCCGCCTAAACGACAAACATACACACAAGCAGAACGTGACCAATATGCTGAGCAGAGAGTGGCTGAAGCTCTAGCTGCACAAAACCTTACGCGCCTCTGCACCTATAAAGAATTTCTGAATTGTAACCCACCAATCTTTGTTGGTACCGAAGGGGCTGTAGGACTGATCCAATGGATTGAAAGGATGGAAGCTGTATTCCGCATTTGCAACTGCCCCAATGGATACAAAGTCAAATACTCCACCTACACTCTTCGAGATAATGCTCTAACCAGGTGGAATGCTCACGCCCAAACCACAGGTGTCGACACCGCCTATGAACTTTCTTGGGAGGAACTGAAACAACTGATGAGGGACGAATATTGCCCTAGCGAGGAACTACACCGACTTGAGAATGAACTCTGGCATCTTACCGTGAAAAACAACGACATCATGACCTATACCAATCGTTTTCACTGACTGGCACTCCTTTGCCCATCTCTAGTAAACCCAGAGAGCAAATGAATCGAACAATACATCGAAGGACTTCCGGCATAAGTCGCGTACATGGTTACCTCCTCTAAACCCAACACTATTCGCGACGCCGTTCGCATGGCCCACAACCTCATGGCGCGGGCGGTTCAACGCGGAACCCCCACAACTGAAAACCACACACAAAAATGGAATGGCGATTCCAGCACTAGTCATGATCCAACAAATCAACCCGAACCCTTGAAATCTTACCCCTCTGAATACAAAGGAAAGCGGGGCTATGCGGGGGATAAACCCTTCTGTCACAACTGTAAACGTCACCACTCTGGCCCTTGTGGCTCACCTTGCGAGAGATGCCAACGATTTGGACACCAAATTCGGGACTGTAGAGTTCCTGCAAATCCCAACGGACAACAAACGTGTTTCAAATGCAACACTCCTGGAGATTTCAAGAAAGATTGCCCAAATCAGAAACGAAAAATCCTCATGATCAGCTCCGGAAGGACCGGACGAAACCGCAGCAATATCACGGGTATGTCCCTATGCGATACTAAACCTTCAAATTAAACACAACGTTTCGATCGACGGGAATGTCGATTCCAAAATAATATCAATTAAGCTAAACGTGAAAGCTAGAGTTTGCTTTCAGCAGACTATTCGACTGAACGAATTTTCAACAATAACGTAGGTACACCTTCCCTCGAAACAAAAATTCTCAATTCTGGCTACACCGAACGGTACTTTTACTCATTAACATCGCTTTTAACCTACTTAATGCCAAGTGCATCATTGGGCTAGTTGACTTGGGCCCCCGTAAAACTTAACGCTTGCTTTCAGCAGACTAGACAGACCGAACGTTTACCAATCATCTGGTCCTGATAGGACAACTCACCGAACGGTCACGTTGTGACAACCATCTAGTCCCGAATGGACTACAAGGTAAACGGTTCCCTAGTAACCACAACTTAAACATGTAAGCAACATAGTCAGAATGTGACTACAACGATGAACCACAACACAGTCATGGATTAACTGCCCTTCAATCTCGTTATAAGACGTGATAGGTCTAATACCTACTCGATAAATTCCTTATACGTACATTGCTCCCCAGACTCCACGCGACCACGGCTTCACACGAAATTTCGGGACGAAATTTTATTAACAGGGGGAGAATGTAACACCTCGTCAAAAAGTCAATTTTCGCGCCGAATTTAAACTTCAAATAAACAATTTAACTTTTACTTCCAATTAGTATTTTTATAAAATACTTTCATTAGAAAACATTCTAAAATAATATAAATAAGATTTTATTTTATATTATGACTGGACAAATAAAACACGGGTATTTTGTACTGTGGTTGGAGACCACAGTCCGCACACTAGGGATCTGTGTTGGACAAAACCCAACCCTCTCCCCATTTTCACCTCATTTCATCATCTTCTTCTTTTTCACCTCCCCCATTTCTCTCTCAAAATAACCACCACCAATCACCGCCACCACCGCCGAACGCCACCACCACCACCATCAACATACATTTTCGGAATCACCATCAAGAGAGGAACAACATTAACAAAGACGACACCCTCGTTTTCTTCCTCATTTGGCCTCGATTCGCATTTGTAAGAAATTTCTAAAATCTTAGATTTATTCAATTTGGTGTAATGTTTTGGTGTAATAATGTTTACACAACTTAGTTATAACCTAAACAACAAAGAAAACATGATTTTACAGCTTAAAAATTCGTTTGATTTGCGATTTTGGCCGGAAAAACGCGACATCCAAAACTTTCTGGGCTGGTGTTCTTCAATGCGACACAAGCCTTGTGTCGCATACTATGTCGCATAACTTCGTTTGCGTCGTATCTTATGTCGTACTCTATGTCGCACCTTGTGTCGCAGACCCCATGCGACACAACCCTTATGTCGCTATTGATTTAGCATCGCAAGCTTTTGCGACACAATCACTATGTCGCAGAGCTCTTGTGTCGCACACTATGCGACACAACCCTTGTGTCGCATGACCAATTTTTGTGTCGCATGTTATGTCGCTGAAAACAAAAAACAGCCACGTTTTTCTAAGTGTCGGGAAACGTTTTCAAATGACAATTCAAATATGATACGACTTATACTCGAAACTAATATACTTTATAAAGTATACGAAAGCTCAAACCTAATAATAATATGAATTATTATTACGAATCATCGATAACGAACCGCACTTACGAACATACGAAATCTCTCGTGTTTAGGACACTAGGAGATTCTACTTGGCACGACTCGTTACACTAGGACGCTAACTTCTCAGGTGAGTTCATAGCCTCACCCTTTTACTGTTTTTCCAACTGATTTCGGGGCGGGAATGCATACTCCTGTTTTACTACTTTCCACTGTATAAATCTTTACAAATGTTTTACAATAGCTTATGGTAACGGTGCTAGATTACGACAGCTATGAACCATTTGACCATACTTAGAGATATTAAGTATGACCGTGTTAGAAACACCTAGAATTATATTATATATGATATCTAGGGAGTAAACGCCTCACTACATCAGTGAATTGCTAATTACCAGTAATGACCGGTGGACTTATGAATACCAACTAGAGGCACCGACTTGCTAGTTTAGCGTTGACTACCT
The DNA here is from genome assembly GCA_949592205.1 of Helichrysum umbraculigerum. NCBI lineage: Eukaryota > Viridiplantae > Streptophyta > Magnoliopsida > Asterales > Asteraceae > Helichrysum > Helichrysum umbraculigerum. The sequence goes on from CATIUR010000001.1 coordinate 39,194,264, forward strand.
TTACGAACTAGCGGATGACTTTGACTAAGTACTGTAAGTACTTCCCGACAGTTAAGTGACATGTTAACGTACCTTGACTTTACACATTACTTCAGACAAACTAGGTGACGTAGATACGTACCTAACAGATGATTATGATTTGCCCCTATACCTAGGTGACATTCCTACTTTTCTTAGTAAAATTTACTACTGTGAATTACGTACAACTTGAGGTACTGTTGAGTGCCTGTAACACTTTACTAGCCTTGGGCTAAACTTACTTACGGGCATGTCTTGTACTGCCAAAACGATTACTTACATCTCCTGCGGGAGAATAACGAACGCTGTCACTATATGTGAAGCAAAACGATGCCACGGTGGGTGGCACAAAAACGGTACCACTATGGCTGGTATTACGGATTTACAAACGAGCTCACGATACCATGGTGGGTGGTACAACTGACTTACGAACTGAGGGCTCACGATACCACGGTGGGTGGTACAACTTACTTACGAGCTGGATGCTCACACTCAGCAACGGATCGACGAACTATTACGGTCGGGGTCGTTGGCTCAGCATATGAATTTATGCTCTATCGTAGTTCTGCGGGACTGCACGGTTACTCATTTCAGCATATGGATTTATGCTTTACTTATTCTCAGCAACGGACCTACGAATTATTACGGTCGGGGTCGTTGACTCGATAACTGGTTAATTTACTTAAACGTGGTCCTGAGGGACATAACTTGACATTTCCATTGGGGGATACCCATTGCCATCACTGTAGGTGATTACTAGGTACTTACGAGTCGGAGACTGGGGAAATTACGAGCTTTTGCTCACTTGACCGTACTCACAAACCGTACCGATATGACACGATTCCAAAATAAATAACTTGATCACGTTGCCGGGGTACAACCTTTCATGCCAGGTGGCATTGTGACTTACTAGTACCAGTAGCACCAATAATTGGAACCGTATGAATTAACTTTACCATATTGCCGGGGAGCAATACAGGCTGTCTACGGATTTTTCCCGTTTGACCTCTTTCGACCAGTAGCATGACAGTTAGTCATCTTACGCTACACCCGTATACATATTGCCAGGTGGCAATAACGTACCTGATAACACACCCACTGGGAATTGGTTCCCTTTACTTGACTAGAAACCTATTGATTAGGTTCACCTGCTTACCATAAATTTCTCATAATTACCTCGAGGGGTAATCATTACTATTTAAACTGCTAAACTTGATTTACATTTTTGAATGAAATACATATTTGAACTACTTGTATTATACAAATTACCTGTGAACTCACCAGCTTTCCAGCTGACCTTTTAGTGTGCATTCTCAGGTACACGACAATAGTAGGATTGGCCTACAGGATTCTAGCTCGAGTCGCATGTTTTCAGCTTTCAAGACTTTTTATTGCATTTACTTCCGTACTAGTAGAATGTAATACTACGTTTATGCGAAACTTTTAACATTTGTAAACTTTAATATCGGGAAATGTAATAACTATTTTTAAAATGTCTCATTTAGAGTCGTTCATTATTTACCTTGTGCTGTGATATTTGATTTGGTAACACCCGACCCGATCGCTTCCGCAACCCGAAATTTGAGGGTGTTACAGTAAACCCCAGAAGCTTATTGGAAGTGTTTGCCTACTCATCATAGATCAAACCATGTCTAACTAGATTCTTTTTCTCCTCTCAGCAACTCCATAAAGCTGTGGTGTTCTAGGAGGAGTCAACTGTGAAACTATTCCACAGTCTCTAAGATGATCAAGAAATTTGATACCAAGGTATTCTCCTCCCCTATCGGATCGGAGTACCTTTATCTTTCTGCCCAGTTAGTTCTCTACTTCGTTCCGATATCTTTTTGAAAATTTCAAAAATATCTGATTTATGTTTAATCAGATAAACATATCCAAATCTACTGAAGTCATCAGTAAATGTAATGTAGTAGCGATTTCCATCTTTTGTGGTGCACATATATCTGTGTGTACCTAGTCCAACAATCTTTCACCTCTTTCACACGATCCAGTGAATGGTGATTTAGTCATCTTTCCCAATAAGCAAGATTCACATACATCATCCTTTTGGAGTTGGGCGATGTGTTTCTTGTTTACGTGCCCAAGACGAGAATGCCACAATTTGGATTTATCAAGCTCATTAAACGAACCAACATTTAAAAATCACATTGCTATCACATTCAACATTTTCATATATGCCTTTGCAAGGAGAAGCTTTAAAACCATTTAAACAAACCAAAATATCTCCATTTTCATCATCAAATAAAAATTGATAACCATCCTTAAACAAAGCATGAAATGAAACTATGTTTCTTGTCATTTCTGACGAATAATACCAATTATTTAAATCTATCTTAACTCCAGACTTCAACATGAGCTCAAACTTTCACGGGCGTTATTCTTATGTTCCCCATGACCAAGTTGAGCTCTCCCTGCTTCAAACTTTTACCTTTCTTTAGTCCCCGTAATACAGTGCAAATATGAGTACCACACCCTGTATTCAGGACCCTTGAATTGGAAGTGGAGTTCGATATTTTGGGCAGCAATGCTTCCAGTATCCCATTGTGTTGCAGTAAAAGCACACTGCTTTCTTTGGATTATTTCCTAGTGCAATCTCAGACTCAATCTTTCTCATAGACCTACGATTGGACTTTCCATTCACAGACATGAAATTAGATGTCTTTTCTTTGCATTATGACCAATAACCAACACAAGAGCTGCTGAACTCGAAGGCGCATCAACCTTCTTGATCTCTTGCTCAGCGGTTTCATCGGATTATGGAGTTCCATTATTGAAGTTTCTTTACCATTCAAATCCATTTGATATGAGACTACAAACTGAATGTAGACAACTCAGTATCAAGCATCAGTATCAAGCATCATATTCGATGATTCCAACCTATCAAAGTACCCTTTCATCTCCAAGATGAAAGCACAAATAGAAGCTCTAGGTTTGGGTTTGCAAGCTATGAGGGATTTAACCACGTCAAGACATTCTTCGCTTGCCTTTGCTTTAACCATTTCCTTTGACTATTGGTTCATCTCATAAGCCTAAGTATACTCAAAAGTATTTTGTAGTTCAGGGATGTATGACACTTTATCATCATAATGTTTCCGGTGAGCTTTAATCTCCTCTTGGGTTGAATCATCATCAATAGTGGGAATTTACTTATCGAGAACATACTCCTTGTTCTCGTACCTTAGAGTGAACTTAAGGTTTCGCATCCAATCCATTCAGTTTAGACTGGTAAGTCTTTCCCTCCCAAGAACTGAGAGTAGTGAGAAGTTCGGGTTATTTGCGTAATTGTGATAAAAAAAATTGTTTTTGTTTGTCTGAATGTTCCTTAATTAATAACCCAATTTCAAATTAAGGCTAGGATCCATATTTTAGATTCGTTTTATGAAGAGGGTTGTCGTAATCATATCACAAAATTTATTTTAGGTAGACATTGCTTTTGTCAATTTCATTCTCTATGAAATTCCTAGTTCTTTTGAAATTCATTAATTCTCATCAATGGCATGTTAATCTTGGTTATGCTCATCTACTATTCATGACTGGGATGCCGAGGATCATGAACAAGATGGTGATTTACCATACAAACCCCGCGTGGTCCCCGGCTCGAGTACGCTCGAGAATCGCGAGTCTCACATCACCTCTCACTTATGTTCTCATATTAATGTGCCGGTATACCACACACGCTCCATTAACAGTCCATACGAGAGATATGCGGTTTCATGGGTTAGCATACTATTCACATTTTCTATAGCTAAAACGGGATTTTGTTTTAGTACTTTTAGTCTATACTTTTAATCTCAACATTATCCTATCAAAAGTCCTCGGTAGCTCCATTGAACGCATATAGAGGCGGAGAAGTATGTCAACGCAAAGCTTAATAAAAACCTACTTCTTTAGGGAAGCAAAACGACCCGCCTTAGCCTCTCTTATAGTTTGTTCACTATGGGTGAGCCGATTTATCAATTGACTGACGATGTATTTAGACTTTAATGATACATATATATAATTCATATTATATATAAGGCCTCTCTTGAATTTCTAAGGTTCAGGGTTCTATTTTAACCATTTTAAAATTTGAGCATATATTTTAAACAATTAAAATATGAAGGTTTGATTAGTAAATATATTAAACGTATACATATATAAATCTATTATACATATATACTTAATTTAATTATTTTGGACAAAATAAAAATAATTTTATTTCCAAATTCAATTTATCTACATTTTGTTTTGCTAACAATATTAAGCTATGGCTCTGATACTACTGAGGGGTTTTCTATTCCCTAACTAGATTAACATACGCAGCGCAAAATAACAATTAATCTAGAGCAACTAGGAAACTAAACCCTAAAGGATCTTAACTTAATAAATATAAGCAAAAGACAAAATAAATAGATAAATGAGAAAATACTAACCTTTGAGAAAATCGGATTTCCTCATACTCAGACCACCTTGCACGACCTTCTTGCCTTGGAGGCGAGTACCCAAACCAGAGTACCTCTAATAGCTCACACCTACGAACCAAGAGAAATTCCAATTCCTAAGGTCCTGACTTTAAGTCGTGTAAACTCTTACAAGGATTAGGAATTCAGAAAGAGAGAAAGAATCAAATTAAATTCGAATCTGGGATGATCTAAAAGCTTAAGCATGCCCCCTATTTATATAGGGAGAGGTTAGCTAGGGGTTTATACTTTGGCCGATGTGGGATTCCTGAATTCGGCCTCCAACCATCGATTGAACCTTCCAGCCGACGGTTGGACTTGCGTTTAACCCGTTTACCTGAGCCACAACCCGCGTCTCCACCGCCTTCCAAAATCTTATTCCAGCCGCCGGCTGGACCTCCCAACCGGCGGTTGGAAGTGCTTTCCAGAATGTTCTATTAATTTCTTTTAGTTTCTTATTAATTTATCCACTATGATAAATTAACAAACTAATCAATTAACTATAATATTAATTCTAATTAATATTGTCTCTCATTTACTTCTCTTAACCGTTCGTTGAGGGCGACCCAAAAAGGACTCCACTTTTAACGATAGTCTTACCAATTAGTTATGACCTTGGATACTTTTTCAACATTTGTAGCACCCCAAATTTCGAGGTATTTGTGACACCCGACAAATTAGGACTAGTTATTAGTGCCTAATCAGTTGTTAATACATGTATTTAGTTCTGTATTAGGCTAATTGTATGTATCATTATATATATTGTTATATATATACACGTACGCGGTTAAAATTTAATCGTGCATTTTCATATCGGGCGGATCCCGATACAATAATACGGACGATGGTGAAACATATATTAAATAATATGGAATTATTTAATAATATTATCGATTACCTTATACTATGGTTATAATATATCAAACATATACGTTTTGCTTAAAACATAACCGAATGCGACGAAAATGCGCGAAACGCGCCTGACAAACGAAATTTGTAAAAATTATATTTTTATAACTCATTTATAAGTATTTTGATAAAATACTTCAATTAAAAGTAAAGCGATTACACACGTACAAAAATAACGTTTAAAAACGTTACACGATTCGAACAAATACGAAATCCACAATTGACAACCAAACAAAGATCCAAATAATATTTTGGTAACTTAAAATGTATTATTTTGAGTAAGATTCTCATCTAAAAATATCTAGTTTTCAACCGTTACCAAATTTTATTATATCTAATGTATAATGTACGAATTAACGTTTAAACGATCGGGTAAACGAACACGGGAATAACATTATTGGGGACAAGTTGTAACACAAAAATCACCACCTTTTGACCATAAAAATCGGCCAACATGATCCCAAAAAAGGGGATCATGTTCTTGACTCTTAAAGCATCAAACACCCTTATTTTCTTCATTCACCATGATCCACTTCTCTCACTAATCTCTCACTAAAAACACTCTCTAACACCTCTCAAGAACAACCACAACAAACTCCACCATCACCACTATAATCCACCATCATTCCACTCTCCTCTCTCTCTAGAACTCGATTTTGGTATGATACACCACCTCTCTCTCTCTAGATTTTCGTGGTTTTCATAAATCTACATGTTATTATATTCATACAACTTATTAATGTCCAAAACCAAGCTTAAAATACATTTTTACAACATATACAAAATGAGACAGTTTTCTGCCCAGAATTTTTGTCTCACCAAATCGTGTATATCTCGAGTTCTAGGTTAAATCAACACATGAACCTTATACGGAAATCTCCGTATGGATGTCTTCTACAAAAAGTTCTTCTTTGACCATTCCAAGAACTGCATATATTTTTAGTGTAGAAACTGATTTTTGAGCTGGTATCTGTTTTGGACTAAAACCGACCACGTGCCGTTCTCGATTTTATTATAAAACTTAAAGACCTCTATAATTCTTAGGAAAAATAATAAATGTACTAGACATATGTATGTTCATATGTGATTTTTGGTGAGGATTGATTCGGAATAGAAATGGTCCAAACTGAGACCCGAATCGAATGGAAAATCTGAAAATATAAACACTAAGGACTGTTTTGGTAATTTTATAAAACCGACACCTCGGGTTAACCCCGACACGAACCGATAATTTTTATGAACTCATTAAACCATTTTAAGACTTGTGTAAAAGTCTCGGGTCAAACCGAGCATGTTTGTCCACCAAACCGAAACTAAAAACAAGATCAGCCGCTAGTGTCGCTAGGGGGCCAAACCCGATGGCGACACTAGCCCAATGTCGCCAAATCTGATTTAGTGTCGCCATAGCGACACTCAACCCAGTGTCGCTAAAAAATCAATTATGTCACATATAGCGACACTGACCGAATGTCGCTACCTTATCGAATGTCGCCTATAGCGACACTATACCTAGTGTCGCCAAAATCAATTTGACGTCGTATATAGCGACACTGACCTTAGTGTCGCCCTAATTGACCATGTAACACCCCCAACTTTAATGATTTGCGGAAGCACGATTTGGGTGTTACTAATCAATAACAAAGCACAAAGATATATAGTAAATGACTCTATATGCGTCGTTTTAACAAAAATATATTGACATTGAAATGTTTACAACATTTATAGCTTTACATAGCTCGAGTTTAAATAAAAGGAGATTTCAGTACATAAGTACTTGTACAAAATATACTGATGCAAGAAAATCTCAAACGTCTGTATGCTGACTCGAGCTAAAAGTCTTGAAGCAGAAACAACCTACTGCTTGGTACCTGCGATACATGCTAAAATGGGTCAGCTAAAGCTGGTGAGCTCACAGGTTTGAAATCAAGTAATACAGTATGAACCGCAAGATTTAATAATGATTTGCATCCAGCAAATAAAATGATAGTAATCGTGTATACAGCCATGAGCACATAGTTGAGCTTAACTCGAGGGTCGGGTCCCCTATAGAGAATTCCGAGCGAGGTGCCTCCACGAGTGCCTAATCAACACTCGTCTTCCCAAATATTAGTACATCCGTTTACCCGGTTAGTGCTTGCTAACCCGGACGAGGAGGGTCAATCCTATATGGTACCATATACTAATATTCACGCTATAACGTATTAACAACTATGCTGACGGAGGACTTTAAATGATTAGTGTGTAAAACTCATGTAGTATATAAAAGTTGTACTTGCGTTCACATGTTAAAAATAAGCATTGTATCACACCCCTGAGTAAAACAGTAAAAAGAGGGGCTATGAGACTCACCTGAGTCTTGTGAGTTTAACTTAATAAACTTGAGTTGGTTAGCCAAGTAATGAAGTCCAAAGACTTGTAACCTGAGGGTGTCCACGACACGCGATGGTTATACACATGATTGGGTATCTCAAAAGATCACCCTTGTAGTTGTTACACAACTATATATATGTCCAAATTACTACGATTTGGTTGATTTGTTAAGTGTTTGAAAACGTGTACGACCCGTTGGTGATTAATTGTAATAATAGTCCTGATGTTATCACATTGATTTCGAAGTGTTATACTTGAAAAGTATATTCCATTATGTTTGAAAAGTTGTATCATATAAGCGTTTTGAAGTCATACAAGTTTGACACTTGGTGAGAAATGTGCTTACGGAATCTAAGTACGGGGGTCCGGGGGCAGCGCCCCTGGCGGGGTCCAATCGAGTGATAAAATCGAGTGATAAATTTCGGGTAAAATTTCGGGTAAATCGAGTGATAAAACGCATCTGGGATCTGAATTCGGGTAAAATCGAGTGATAAATTTCGAGTCTCGACACTTGGTAAAAATCTGAGTTTTCTGTGTTTTGCGACACAATATGCGACACAAAAGTTTGTCATGCGACACAAGGGTTGTGTCGCATAGGAATGCGACACAAGAGCTTAGCGACACAAGGGTAGTGTCGCATAAGCATTCGATGCTAAATCAATAGCGACATAAGGGTTGTGTCGTATTTGGTTTACGACACACGGTGCGACATAATGGTACGACACAAAATATGACACAATATGGTTTATGCGACACAACATGTGACACAAGCGTTGTGTCGCAAAGATGAACACCAGCCCAGAAAGTTTCGGCTGTCGAGATTTTTCGACCCAAAACGCAAATCTAACTAATTTTTAGGTTATAAAATCGTGTTTTCTTCATATATTTGGACATATAGATGTTATATAAACATTCAAACATCAAAATAATACATCAAAATGAGTAAATCTAAGTTTTTAGAAATTTTCTTACAATTGCAAATCGGGAGAGATGTAGTCCGAAAATGATGCTAGTGCTTTTGTTAATCTTGTTCCCCTTGTAATGGTGATTCCGAAAATGTGAGTTTTGTTGTCGGTTTTGTGAGATCCGAAAATTTGGAAGATTTGGTTGAGAGAGTTTGTGTGTGTGTGGGTTTTTGTTGAAATGGAAATGAAAGAGAGAAATAGGGAGGAGGTGAGGTGTAGGTGAAAGCCTCACCTTTCAGTCCCCGCTCCGTGTTCCGCGCGGTATTCGTTTTCCCGATTATTTAAACGTTAAATAATTATTTTATACGTTAAATTATACGTTTTTAAAATACGATTAATGAACTCAATATTTTTGTTGAAGTATTAAATTAAATACTTGTCAATCGAGTTATATAATATAATTTAAGCCTGTTTCGTTTTATTTGCGCGTTTTATGTTTTAAATCGCATGAACATTGTTTGTATGGTACGAGATGAATGTGAAATATTCTCAAAATAATATTCTTGAGATATAATAGTTTCATTAAATAATCTTTATGTTATTTAATTAAATTGTTCACCGTAACACCCTCAAATTTCGGTTTGCGGAAGCGATCGGGTCGGGTGTTACCAAAATTAATATCACAGCATAAGATACATAATGAACGACTCTAAATGAGACGTTTGAAAATAATTATACATTTCCCAAAATAGAACGTTTACAACGTTATGAGTTCGACAGTAAATTCCAAATACATAATTTGAAAATACAAAAGTAAATGCAGAGTTGTCCCAAATGTTTGAAATCATGCGACTCGAGCTAGCATAATCTTGTAGTAATCCTAATCCTGCTGGGCACCTGAGAACACATGCTAAAACAGGTCAGCTATAAAGCTGGTGAGTCCATAGGTTTGTTAGTTGAAAACATAAAGTATAAATCTTGTATGTTTTGAGAAGTTGTTCAGAATCCACGATTCTGATTTGTAGCAAATTGTAGATGTAATTACCAATGTGTAATTCGAAAGTTTAGGTATCTAATACCTAAGCAATTGTAGTCCGTACCTAAGTACACAATAATTGAGGCATATCGAGCCTGAATACCTATCTGGTATGAGTAAGTGTATAACGGGAGGCAATACCTGCCTAAGTTGTAACCAAATAACTGTATGACCACGTCATATGATAGTAAGTAACTGTAGTCCCGCAGAACTATGATTTAATATATGAGGTGTTGCATCCAGCAACAAGTGATTGTAGATCCGCAGATTTATGTTTGAACGTTTAGCGTGTCCGTTTACCCGATTAGCATAAGCTAACCCGGACATGAATTGAGCTAACGGCCTCGCGTGGCAGCACCACCGATCCGTTAACTTATTGTGAATCCCGAGTATAACTCGCTGATCCATTGATTGAGATTTCGTCCACTGCAATACCGTGGTTTCGTTTTGTGCCCACTTTACCGTGGCATCGTTTGGTGCCCGCTGCAATACCGCGGCATCGTTTTTGAAGTTGCTCGCAAGCAATTTGTAATTGAGCCGGCAGTACAACGACATGCCTGACTAAGTTGTTTGAGAGCCAGCATTACTCGACATGCCTGACTAAGTAGATCGTATAATAGTATGTAGATATACATCAGGTGACACCCCCACGGTTGGATTACATCCTGGGCCGGGGGACCATCCCTGGTTGGATTACATCCTGAGCCAGAGTCGTCACCAGTTGAGTCGTATGGATATAAGAAGTCTGTACTAACTTGTGATAATATTGTATACTCCTAGCCTAAAGCCTAGCAAGTATATATAACGGAGTCTTGGGAAAATGTTCACTTAAGTTCAGTTCCCATTCTAATGATAATGGAGTGTGTCGACAGTTTTAGTTCTTAAAGAATAACTAAACTTGTAACAGTACAGATGTTATTCAGTGTAGGTAGAACTAACTAGTTCTAATGTATTCAATGATATTGTCCCGTGACAATATGGCCAAAAGATTGTGATAACTAAATCAAGTTATGTGTTGGTAATCGTTTTCCAACGACCTAACAGGGTACGATTGCAACCTATCTAGGTTAAGTATTGATATTGTTCTTAAAACAATATTACGGGTGTAATTCCTAAGTATTACACATTTTGTATTACATACAGTAATAAAAATAGTTGTGAATTATAAACGATTATTAATATAATTCGAAAACAGTAATTGAGCATGTGTTTCACCCCGAAAATAGTAAAACAATTGAAAGAGCGGGGCTATGAAACTCACCTGTGAGTTGTTAGCGATACGATGATACGCGCGTCGTCCGAATGGTAACCTTCTAGTGTCCTAAACACGTGAGGTTATATAAGTATGAGACAAATCAGTTTGTCTAAGCGAGTTGTTCATGTATGCATTTGCTGTTGAAGTCTGGGAATGGTGTACGGGGGTCCGGGGGCAGCGCCCCTGGTAGCGGGGTCCAAGGGGCAGAGCCCCTGGCTGGGGTCGAGCTGCCAGGTCAGCTTGGAAAAATTTTATTTCTACTACTTTGCTTTAAAGAAAATGCATTCGAAATCCAAATTCGGGTAAAATCGAGTGGTAAAATTTGGTTGTCAATACTTAGAGAAAAACATAGGTTTTTAAGGTTCTGCGACGTCAGATGCGACGTCAGCTGCGACGTCAGAGGCGACGTAGAGTCTTGCGTCGCTATGTGCGACATTCGCAATCTAATGCGACGTTGTGTCCTGCGTCGCAATGTGCAACGTAGGATTTGATGGCGACGTAGGGGCTTACGTCGCATTATGCGACATTGGGATGTTTTGCGACGTTGGCTGCGACGTTGGATGTGACGTTGACTGCGACGTCGCAGCACTGTTTTTGGTCCCTGCGACGTAGCGAACTGATCGCCGGAGTTTGAGCTGAAAAAGAGTTTTCCGGCCTCCGTTGAGTCCGATTCTTTTACCCAACCCATAATTAAGTATTTTAAGCTTATCTAAACCGCAAACAAGCAAAATAACAAAGTTTTGAGAGATTTCGAGAATTGTCGGAAACTTACAAATCCACGCGAGGAGAATCCGAAAAGATAGGATTGTAGATCGTTGCGTGGTGATCGTTTTTCCCTAAAGGAGCTTCGAGATTGGAGGTCGTTTAGTGGTGTTAAATGGCGGATTTAGGTGGCGGTGGTGTGGTGTTAGAGAGAGAGAGATGAGAGAAAAGTTAGAGAAGAGAGAGAAAGTGAGAGGATGAGAATGGGGTGGAAATGAGGAGGGATTTGGGTTTTTATTTGAACTCAGATCCCTGACTCGTGTACTGTGGTCTCCAACCACAGTACAAAATGTCCGTGATTTTATACCTGATTAAAATGTAGATTTATTACTTTAAATCTATAATTTTGTTTAAGTTGTTTTGCAATTATTTTTAATAAAAATATTTCACTTGAACTATAAAATGTAATTATTCAAAGTTTAAAATCGGCGCGAAATTTGACTTTTTGACCGGGTGTTACATTCTCCCCCTGTTAAGAAAATTTCGTCCCGAAATTTAAAGTGATGTCAGGGTTGCGCATGGTCTGGGGAGCAATGCACGTACGAGGTATTTGTCGAATAGATTGCAGACACATGATGCCTATAACGAGGTTGAATAGCAGTCACTCCATGACCTCATCATGTTTAATCGTTGTAGTCACATTCTGACTATATTGTTTGTTCAGAGTATGATTATTTTGTGGTTACTCGGTAACCGTTTACGTCGTAGTCCATTCGGGACTAGATGGTTGTCACATAGTGACTGTTTTGTAAATCGTTATATCAGGGCTGAGCGATTTATCGTTGGGTCAATTAGTCTACTGAAAGTAAACATTGAGTTTGGTTGGTGAGTGTTTTACCGATTGGTCTGCTGAAAGCAAACTCTGGGTTTTATGTGGGCCTAGGTCAACTAGCCCTAAGATGTAATCAACATTAGGTTGATAAAATGATATTGGGGCTAATAAGGGCGCGTTTAACGAATCTAAAATTGAAGGATTTTGTTTTCGAGGAGAAGTTGTACTTACATTTTCGTTGGAGATTTATTTGATTTACTCGGAGTCGATTAAGTGAATTTTGCGTCTTTTTGGGCAGTCCTTCTTGTAATGACCGGGTTCCTTACATTTGAAGCATATCCTTCGAGAGTCGGGATTGGCGGGAACTCTGCAGTCCCGGATTACGTGTCCGTATCGTTGGCATCTTTCGCAGGGTAATCCGCATAATCCGTCATGATGACGTTTACAGCCGTGACAAAATGGTTTGTTACCCGCATAGCCTTGTCTTTCGTTGGGTTCGACAGCATAGTACCTCAAGGGTTCAGGTTGATTGGTTGGATTGTGACTAGTGCTGGAATCCCCATTCCATTTTGTTAGGTTATTTTCAGTTGCAGTTGTTTCGCGTCGTTCCCTCTGTGCCATAAGTCTGTGGGCCATACGAATGGCCTCTTCAATAGTAGCGGGTTTAGAGGCGGTGACCATTCCCTCAATTAGTAGTGGGAGTCCACCGGTGTACCTTGCGATTTGTTGACTTTCATGGTTTACTATGGTTGGGCACAAGTGTGCTAGTTGTTGGAAACGATTGGTATATGTTTCGATATCGTTGTCTTTTACGGTGAGGTGCCAAAGTTCGTCCTCAAGTTTGTGAAGTACTTCGATGGGACAATACTTGTCCTTCATGATTCGTTTCAGGTCTTCCCACGGAAGTTCGTGAGCAGTGTCGATTCCTACAGTTCGGGCGTGAAAATTCCACCAGGTAGAAGCATCATCCTGGAGGGTGTATGTGGCGTACAAGACTTTGCAGTCGTCGGGGCAGTTGCACACGTGGAAAATAGATTCCATTTTATCGAACCATCGAATTAATCCGATAGCTCCTTCAGTACCCATGAAATTTGGTGGTTCGCATCTCAGGAAATCCTTAAAAGTGCAAGGCTTTTCTTGGTTCCGAGCAGCTAGGGTCGCAGTCACTGCTTGATTAATAATTTGATCGTGCTCAGCTCGAGTGAAAGTTTGTCATTTAGGAGGCATGATTCTTGAACAAGAATGAAATGACAAAGTGTGAGATCTTTATTCAAAGATTTTGACTTTTACAGTGACATGAATAGTAAACTTTAGTTCTTAAATGAGTGATACGGGATCCCATGATCCTTGATGTTGAAGTTTTGATATCGCGTGTGGCAGTCATATTTCTGCCCTTTTTGTGGTGTTGTCATAACAGTTTAAGTATCTGTTGTCTAGTTAACCTTGGTTAAATTGTCCTGTTTCCATGTTTTTCGAGAGTTGTGACCAATTAGGTTGTAATTTTGATGAATAGTCGTAAATATGACTAAATTGTGTTTTAATGTAGTCAACCAGACTATGTTGTTGTGAGTAGTCCTACGGACTATAGTGTAGTACTAAGATACTATACGGCCATTCACGCCGGTGAATGTGACACCTACAATGCCCTATGTGGTGTTGAAGCGGGGTCCACCAACACAACCCATGTGTGTGGTGACATCGTGTATTTATCGATTGAGGCATCACATGCCTTAGTAGTAGTGGTGTGGCACTTCGTGCCCAGTAAGGTATTCGTGTATGCGTATAAGCGTACAAGTGCCTATAGCGAGTGTTCATATGTAAAGTAATCGAGTGGGACACCTCGTGTCCAGTAGAGTAGTCGTATATACATATATGGTGCACACGTAACTATACAAGTATACGTGCGTAGTAAAAGTCAGGTGTGGCACCTCGTGCCCAGTTAAGTAAGTGTATATGTATATAAATCGTACATGTAACTATAACAAGTCTACATGCATATTGATAGTAGCTCATCGAGCCTTGGAGTAGCACAGCGTGCTGAAATGCAGTGCCTAAAGCACTGGAGTGTAATAACAATGTACTGTAATGTTGTGCTATCAACACAGTAATTGAAATACCAATGTATTGTGATTGTAGTACCGAAGTACTATGAAATGCAGCACCACGTGCCGTAATGAAGTGCCCGCGGCACCGTAATTGCAGTACCCATTTCTGTGAATGTAGCATCAACATGCTATGATTTGTAGTATTGACATACTATGAGGTTTGCACTAACGTGCCCATATTGTGGTATCAACATACCATGTGTTGTGCTTAAAGCATGAGGTGACACCATGTGCCATGTGTTGTTTGATTGTAGCCCTAAGGCCAAAATACGTTGAAGTTATGTGATTTCCCAAATGTAGCACAAATGCTAGAATGTGAGTGCCAAGGCACTGAGATATTGAATCAATTGATCTAAGTGATCAAGTTGTGATTGAGATAATTAATTTGTTATGGACTTAGTCATCACTAATCCAATTGTGACCAGCACGGTCAATAGTGAAAGATTCGTTTATTTGTTTTAATTTCGTGGACGTTTAGCATGTGTGGGTTTCCATTCCCATTGAATACGGTTGTACCTCCTTCCCGAGGTTCAGTGATATATGTGACATCCTCCTATGCGTACATAAGGAGAAAAGTGTCGAGTCGTGATAGTTAGGAGGACGGCGATGTGCCTTTTCACGAGTAAATGATAGTACAGCGGAATTTAGTTGTATATATCCAGTATATATTTGATACGTAGAAGTAGTATACATGTAAGGCCTATTAATATATACCTACAGTACATATAATAGCCTAGGATGTCTAGCACAAAACAATCAGAGTCAACTACGCATTCCCGTTTCAGTATAACCCCTTTCAGATCTTACATCATCTTTATTTAATTGTACATAGTTAGCTACGCTATGTTAAATTAAACTCGTATGATGTAATCCCTGAACCAGTCATACCTAACGAGGAATACTGCCTAACGGTCATAGTCTAGGCCCCCTAAATGCAACCTAGTTCACTATAACCTTAGGCTTTGATACCAATCTGTAACACCCTCAAATTTCGGTTTGCGGAAGCGATCGGGTCGGGTGTTACCAAAATTAATATCACAGCATAAGATACATAATGAACGACTCTAAATGAGACGTTTGAAAATAATTATACATTTCCCAAAATAGAACGTTTACAACGTTATGAGTTCGACAGTAAATTCCAAATACATAATTTGAAAATACAAAAGTAAATGCAGAGTTGTCCCAAATGTTTGAAATCATGCGACTCGAGCTAGCATAATCTTGTAGTAATCCTAATCCTGCTGGGCACCTGAGAACACATGCTAAAACAGGTCAGCTATAAAGCTGGTGAGTCCATAGGTTTGTTAGTTGAAAACATAAAGTATAAATCTTGTATGTTTTGAGAAGTTGTTCAGAATCCACGATTCTGATTTGTAGCAAATTGTAGATGTAATTACCAATGTGTAATTCGAAAGTTTAGGTATCTAATACCTAAGCAATTGTAGTCCGTACCTAAGTACACAATAATTGAGGCATACCGAGCCTGAATACCTATCTGGTATGAGTAAGTGTATAACGGGAGGCAATACCTGCCTAAGTGGTAACCAAATAACTGTATGACCACGTCATATGATAGTAAGTAACTGTAGTCCCGCAGAACTATGATTTAATATATGAGGTGTTGCATCCAGCAACAAGTGATTGTAGATCCGCAGATTTATGTTTGAACGTTTAGCGTGTCCGTTTACCCGATTAGCATAAGCTAACCCGGACATGAATTGAGCTAACGGCCTCGCGTGGCAGCACCACCGATCCGTTAACTTATTGTGAATCCCGAGTATAACTCGCTGATCCATTGATTGAAATTTCGTCCACTGCAATACCGTGGTTTCGTTTTGTGCCCACTTTACCGTGGCATCGTTTGGTGCCCGCTGCAATACCGCGGCATCGTTTTTGAAGTTGCTCGCAAGCAATTTGTAATTGAGCCAGCAGTACAACGACATGCCTGACTAAGTTGTTTGAGAGCCAGCATTACTCGACATGCCTGACTAAGTAGATCGTATAATAGTATGTAGATATACATCAGGTGACACCCCCACGGTTGGATTACATCCTGGGCCGGGGGACCATCCCTGGTTGGATTACATCCTGAGCCAGAGTCGTCACCAGTTGAGTCGTATGGATATAAGAAGTCTGTACTAACTTGTGATAATATTGTATACTCCTAGCCTAAAGCCTAGCAAGTATATATAACGGAGTCTTGGGAAAATGTTCACTTAAGTTCAGTTCCCATTCTAATGATAATGGAGTGTGTCGACAGTTTTAGTTCTTAAAGAATAACTAAACTTGTAACAGTACAGATGTTATTCAGTGTAGGTAGAACTAACTATTTCTAATGTATTCAATGATATTGTCCCGTGACAATATGGCCAAAAGATTGTGATAACTAAATCAAGTTATGTGTTGGTAATCGTTTTCCAACGACCTAACAGGGTACGATTGCAACCTATCTAGGTTAAGTATTGATATTGTTCTTAAAACAATATTACGGGTGTAATTCCTAAGTATTACACATTTTGTATTACATACAGTAATAAAAATAGTTGTGAATTATAAACGATTATTAATATAATTCGAAAACAGTAATTGAGCATGTGTTTCACCCCGAAAATAGTAAAACAATTGAAAGAGCGGGGCTATGAAACTCACATGTGAGTTGTTAGCGATACGATGATACGCGCGTCGTCCGAATGGTAACCTTCTAGTGTCCTAAACACGTGAGGTTATATAAGTATGAGACAAATCAGTTTGTCTAAGCGAGTTGTTCATGTATGCATTTGCTGTTGAAGTCTGGGAATGGTGTACGGGGGTCCGGGGGCAGCGCCCCTGGTAGCGGGGTCCAAGGGGCAGAGCCCCTGGCTGGGGTCGAGCTGCCAGGTCAGCTTGGAAAAATTTTATTTCTACTACTTTGCTTTAAAGAAAATGCATTCGAAATCCAAATTCGGGTAAAATCGAGTGGTAAAATTTGGTTGTCAATACTTAGTGAAAAACATAGGTTTTTAAGGTTCTGCGACGTCAGATACGACGTCAGCTGCGACGTCAGAGGCGACGTAGAGTCTTGCGTCGCTATGTGCGACATTCGCAATCTAATGCGACGTTGTGTCCTGCGTCGCAATGTGCGACGTAGGATTTGATGGCGACGTAGGGGCTTACGTCGCATTATGCGACATTGGGATGTTTTGCGACGTTGGCTGCGACGTTGGATGCGACGTTGACTGCGACGTCGCAGCACTGTTTTTGGTCCCTGCGACGTAGCGAACTGATCGCCGGAGTTTGAGCCGAAAAGGAGTTTTCCGGCCTCCGTTGAGTCCGATTCTTTTACCCAACCCATAATTTAGTATTTTAAGCTTATCTAAACCGCAAACAAGCAAAATAACAAAGTTTTGAGAGATTTCGAGAATTGTCGGAAACTTACAAATCCGCGCGAGGAGAATTTGAAAAGATAGGATTGTAGATCGTTGCGTGGTGATCGTTTTTCCCTAAAGGAGCTTCGAGATTGGAGGTCGTTTAGTGGTGTTAAATGGCGGATTTAGGTGGCGGTGGTGTGGTGTTAGAGAGAGAGAGAGATGAGAGAAAAGTTAGAGAAGAGAGAGAAAGTGAGAGGATGAGAATGGGGTGGAAATGAGGAGGGATTTGGGTTTTTATTTGAACTCAGATCCCTGACTCGTGTACTGTGGTCTCCAACCACAGTACAAAATGTCCGTGATTTTATACCTGATTAAAATGTAGATTTATTACTTTAAATCTATAATTTTGTTTAAGTTGTTTTGCAAATATTTTTAATAAAAATATTTCACTTGAACTATAAAATGTAATTATTCAAAGTTTAAAATCGGCGCGAAATTTGACTTTTTGACCGGGTGTTACATTCACCAACGTCCGTATTTAATTGAACCGAATTACATTCGATTTAAATTGCGTACGATCTAATCAAATGGCATTTTCGTATATATTCAACAATATATATTTCGATACATAAATTAGCCTAATACAGAACTAATTACATGTATTAACAGTGAATTAGACACTAATTGCTAGTCCTAATTTGGCGGGTGTTACAGACCAAGTGTCGCCAACCTAGCGACACTCAATCTAGTGTCGCTACTTACAGAAACGAGAATATTTTGGTACTAAGTATGGAACATTTACAACCACAAAAACTTTATACGACGATACTCGTACATGATATACCTATACTTGGATAAGTATACAATGCAACAAAACATATAATAATAATACTTTAAATTATTATTACATAAACACACCAACGGGCCGTACATATTTTCGAAACTCAAACCAAATCATTTGGACATTACAATTTAAATGAACAACTAGCATAGATGGTCTGTTGAGACATCTACATATATTTATAACCTTGCGCGTCTTGAACGCCCGGCAGGTTACAGTCTACGGACATCACATCATTGCTTGTAGCAACTTATTCACATCAGACTTAGGTGAGTCTCATAGCCCCTCATTTTACTGTTTTAAACCCAGGGGTAGGAATACATGCTCAGTCTTATTTACATGTGAACACAAGTACAAAACTCGATATATTGACTGCATGAGTTATTTTCACTAATCATGAAGCCCTCCACATCATAGTTTGTTAGTATGGATTTAGTGCGAGTGTTAGTGTATGGTACCATATGGGACTGACAATCCCCGTCCGGGATAGTCGCGCTACCATGACTGCGGTAGAACGGACGCATTATCATTTGTTCACACGTGTGTATGATTAGGCACATGCAGGAGGCAAACTCGATCAGGCACTTGACTGTGATCCTGACACCTCAGTTAAGCTCAAACTATGAGCTCATGGCAGTAATATACACATTTATTTGATTGATTTCAAATCATTATACTAAATCTTGTGGTTCATACATTATGATTTACTTTCACACCTGTGAGCTCACCAGCTTTTAGCTGATCATTTTAGCGTGTATTCTCAGGTACTCAGCAGTAGTAGATCTGCTCAGGATTATTAGCTCGAGTCGCATAGAGACACTAGGAGATTCCCCTGCATTTCTACATTTTGTAAAACTAGATATGCCTTAGAATCTCTCACATTTGGCTTACGAGGTTTTGTAACTACTACAACTTGTAAAACTTTTACATTATATTAATGTAAATTGTAAACGACGCATATAGAGTCGTTCATTATATACCTTGTGTGTTGTGATTATTGGACTAGTCGCGCCCCGACCCGATTCGCTTCCGCAACCCGAATATGGGGGTGCGACAGTATTATTTTAGTACACGAAAATATAATTATTTTAAAGTATTATTATTAAAGTAATATAAAATACTAGAAATCGTAAATGGTTTCTCAGTTTCAGACTGTACAAATTAAAGGGAATGAATTTTAATATACATACACGTATACAGCTTTATTCTCATTTTTTTTCTAAAAAGTTCCAGAACCTCATTACATGAAGAAAAAAAATCGCAGAAGCTTATTACCTCATCAAATCATCAATTTCCAATTTTTGATTCAAGCTCATAATTCTCAATTCATCATCTTCTTCATCATCTTCAATCCCTTGTAAGTGATTTTCTTCAAAATCTTAACCTAGAAAGTGGGTATAGTGGGTTTTGTATGATTGATGGAATGAAATACGAAATTAGGGTTTTAATTTGATGAAATTAATATTTTAGTTATGAGTGATAACTATATTACACCAAGTAAGTGATGAAATCACTAATTATGTTTTGTGTGATTTCAAAGCTTTTGTTAAATCCTTATGTAAATATGTTAATCAACTAAAAGTATGACAAATAGTGTTAATTGAGGGTGAAAATGATAATAGCACAAGAATTCAATTGGAGAATGTTAGTAAATTGATAATAGAAGTGATTATGATTATTGAAGGTTTAACTTTGGTTAGTTAGTTAATGGTTTAGCTAAACTAATCAAAGTGGGGGAGGGTGAAATATGATTACTAGCTAGTTGTCATGAGTTTTAGATTCTAAATGTGTTATTATGTGTTATTGATTAGGTGTTAAAGGCTTGGAACACATTGGTTGATCATATCTTGTAATCATCATATTAATACTAAGGTGAGTGTTATGGGGATTAATTAAGTAATGATTGTGTATTCCGGATTGCTTTCGAGCAAGAGGTTTGCACAATCAAGTGGTGTGTTATTGGTAACTTGTTTTGTTTTCAATTATTGATTATGTTGTTGAAATATGTGGATTGGACAATTGTATAGAGATTGGCTAGCTTTGCTAGCATAGTGTAATCAAACTTAGTATGCATATCGACATGATATGATGCTAAGTTAGAGTGTTGATATTGGCCGCGGATTCATATAGTGTTTAAATCTCTACATGTTGTTTAAGTAGTTATTTGCTTAAGATTATATGTTGTTTAGTGTGTATTTTAGTGATTGTGTGTATAATGTTGTGGATTACTTAATTGATTGCCTATAAGCTCACTAAGCATTATTGCTTACTCTTTTAAGTGTATTATGTTGTAGGTGATAGTGGGCGAAGAGAAGGCAAAGAGACTAAAAAGGAGTAGCATTGATTAAGCTTGCTTATGTGTGAGTGCAAGCTTCTTTCTCTTTTGTTTATCGTTATGTATCACTTGAACAAATCGCCCAAAATTTCATGTTTTAGAAGTCAAACACAACATATATAGTTTTGGTTTTATAGTACGTTGACTTTGAAAGTCAACTATGATGTAAAGTGTTACATATTTGTTGTTGTGAAAACTTAAAGTTAATGTAATTGGGAATAGTGTTGTTTTGTTAAGATTGATTGAAATATCTTAAAGTGTTGAAATGTAGTGGTTAGTTGAATTTGAAGTTGACATGTAGTCAACCATATTGAAATAGTCAAACATGTGTTGAATTGGGTAGAGTTTTAGTTGAAATATGGTTAATATGGTAAACGGGTCAAAAAGTGTCCAAATGGTCCGTTCAAGTGTGAGTTTGCTAACTTAGAATAAATTATCATTATAGTCTATTTGTTGCATGCCTTAGACTTGTTTTGGCATACAAAAGAAGTGTGCAAAAAGTCATGGTCAAATTGTATAGTGTTTGTGTTTTGACTTGTCACCAAAAAGTGGTCAAAACGACCACATATTAGTGACATATCCATATTCTTCATTTTTGTGAAATTTGAAAAAGTGCAAAAAGGGAAACCTTCATTTTGGTATAGTGGAGGTGTCCGCAAAATTTCAGGTCCTAACTCTCAACGAGTTAAAAGTTATGCGCTTCCAAAGTTTGTATTTTGTATCAAAGTGTGTAGGGCCTGGGTACATGAGTACGCGATCCGGGGTACATGGTGGGATCGCGTATTATAGGATAAAACGGTTACAGTCGGTTTTCCAGACAAAGTACGCGATCCGGGTACATAGCTAGGATCGCGTATGTTAGTCTAAATTTTGTACAGTGGACTTCTTGATGTGCAAATTCTGAAAATGTATAAGTATTTAGTAGTAATTTTGAGACCTCTTTTAGTAACACTTTTGGGACCTCTTTTATTTCCCAGTTTTTGGTTGTGTTGAGTTCGGTATTGACTACAAATTTCGTTATAAAGGTTGTGTAGTTTTATATAGTCATTTGGACACCTGTAAAAAAAAAAATTGGGGTGTTTCAAGTTGGTATCAGAGCGATAGTTTAGAGGAATTATGTAATACACTTTAGGATTGCTTAATCTTAAATTATTTTGAAGTATGATTATGCTTTGTAGTTGCATTTTTAGTAGTTTCTTTGTTGTGTGACTATGTGTATGACTTCAAGAACGGTTTTTGCCTTAGCTTAATTATGTTTAAGAGTGATGAATAGAAGTGTATGATTAGTCTAATATGACTGCGTCTGGCCAACGCAGTTATATTACACTAGTGCACATGGGTGATTTAAAGCTTTTAAACGTGAGATGGTTTCGGTAAAGAATTGTTTTTGACAGTCTAAGTAGGGAGTTTCTTTGTTGTTTACATTATGTGAAGGATTGAATAAGTTAACCAAATTTGTTACTCTTTTTAGTAAATGGATGCTTCTACAACTCAAGAATGTGAGGGTAGAAGCATCCATGTGAACGACCCTGAAGACCAAATTATGTGAACGACCCTCATGAGGAGAATGTTGATGATAGAAATTTACACCCTGATGATGAAGCAATTTTAAAGCAAGTTATTGGGCAGTCCCTCGAGGAGTTTGCCCCAACTATATTCTCTCGAGTTGATCAAATTGTGACCTCTAAAATTGATAAAGTTGTGACTTCTAAATTAACCGAATTTGAAAAAAAGTATCCTATCTTAACGAATCCTCCACAGAACATTGAAACCCAAGCTGCCCAACGCGAGATGAATAAAGAGCTGCCCAACGCATCATTTGGGGCGTTTCAGATTTTTAAACATTCGTCCGTGTATCGATCTATGAAATCCTCCAGAGGTTCATGAGGGTACTGTTTGATCATGTGAGCTTCCACGTGCGACCATACATGCTTCTTCTTTTGATGGAAATGGCTCACAAATCTCCTCCTGATATCATTGAAGCAGGTGATACTCCGCTCAGGGAGATCCCAAAACCAAGACTTTGCGTAAGACCTTAACATAGAGGTGAACATGTAACACCCCCAAATTTAACAGTATGCGGAAGCGACGTTTTGGGTGTTACTAATCAATAATCACAAGCACAAAGGATACAGTGAACGACTCTAAATGAGACGTTCGAAAAGTTATTACATTAATACATAAGTAGTTTCAAAATACAAGCTCGAGTTCAAGTAAATTCCTAGAGATTCTAATACATAACAACTAGTACAAAAGTAATGTAATAAAATCTCCAAGCTTGTAAATGCATGCGACTCGAGCTAAGTAAGCTTATCCTGCTGGGCATCCCTACTGATGCTGTGTACCTGAGAAGCATTACTAAAACGGTCAACCAAAAAGGTTGGTGAATCTCACAGGTTTGTAAGTAAGTAAACAGTTTGCACACACAAGTAGTATTTGTAAATCATAGCCAGCCAGTAAGTAACGATCACAGGTTATGCTCATCGTTCACTTAAGTTTTAATAAGTGGTGGTTGCAGGTTATGCAAACCGTTTGATACAATTGCCATGAGCCCCCATAGTTGATGCTTAACATACAGTAAATATCGGTACCCCCTCATGAATGTAATCCAAAACATTCATACGGAACGAGTAAGAAACGCCCGTTTCTACAGGAACGGTTCGTGGTAGTGCGTGCTACCCCGGGCGGGGATTGTCAGTCCCATATGGATCCATATACTAAAACTCGCGCTTATCACATAACTAACAACTATGGTTCAGGAGGATTTCATTGGATTAGTCGTAAACTCATGCAGTTGGCTTACAGTAAGTAAATCATGGCAGCAAGTAAGTTTTGTGTGTTCATGTAAAACAGTAATGCATCTCACCCCTGAGTATAAAACAGTAAAGTAGGGGCTGTAAGACTCACCTGAGTCTGGCAGACAATGCAGTAAGTAAGCAAGTAGTATCCCGAACTAGCAACCCTTAGCGTCCTAGTACGCATAAGGTTTAGTAAGTAAATGGAATACTTGTAAAGTATCCATGCTAGTTGTTCCCAAACTAGTTAATGTCCATTAGTTTGTTTGTAAGTTTGTATTCGTTTGTAAATCGTATTTTGTATAAAAGTTGTACGGTCCATTTGTTATCGTTGTGTAATAATAATTCCATCCATTATTATTATGTATTCATAGTAGTTGTACAGTTGTAAAGTATACGCGTATGATCGTTTGTTTGTATTACAACATGTATCGTTAGCGTAAGTTCCAATGGGCTTAAACCCCAAAGGGTACGAGTGAAACCTCGTAAGTATTCGTATGTATGTTCGTATCAGTTAACGTGTAATCCAGCACGTAACTAGTGAGTGAACTTGTAAGTTCGTATCGGGTGCAATCCCATGTAGTGTACAAGAGTAAATTCGTTGGAGTGTAATCTCCTAAGTATATCCAAGTGTAATCTCGTACGCGTGTGTGAGTGAAATCTCACGTTTAGTTTAGTATAGTCTTGTACGTATTCAAGTATCGTTGTGTACTCTCGAAGGTATAGTATTTTCATGTATATGTAGCATCGTATTTGATTTAGTAGTTGAAAAGTGATTCCAACACTTAGAATATATTTTGTTTTCTGATCTGGGCTTTCTGCGACACAAGGCTTGTGTCGCAGACCGTATGCGACATAAGGTCTGTGTCGTATGGATTTGTTTCTGATTTAGTGTTTATGCGACACAATGGTTGTGTCGCAGACAAGGGTACGACACAATGATACGACATAGTCGTTGTGTCGCAATCAAGCGATAGGTAAACTTTGTGTCGTAGATGGTACGACATATAATGCGACATAAGCGTTGTGTCGCATACATTGCGACATAACGTGTGACATAACATGCGACATAGTGTTGTGTCGCATGAAATTTCGGTCTGATGCGACACAAGAGGTCTGTTCGGAAATTTAGTTTCCGAAAACGTATTTTCCGGTTTCCGTTGGGTCTAGAACTTTTATACTAGTTTTAATATGTTACAATGAGTCTATAGTAACTATTGGTGGTCGTTTTTAAGGTTTGTGGTGTCGTTTTCTTTAAAATGACCAAAACCGACATTTCCGTTAACGTGTTCAAAAACGAGTTTTAATTACATATTTGGACATTACTAAGCTAGGGGAACAATAATCTAGCAAAATAAAAGTAATCGGAAAAGTTTCGGGTCGCCGGAAAACTTACAAAGTTGTCGAATCGCGAAACCGAAAAGATGAAGTTGTAGCCCTCGTTGCGGTGATCGTTGTTGCTCCTTTCCGTTTTGTGATTCAAGCTCGTTTTGTGGGTGTTTTCTTGAGAGAGAGAGTGACCGAGATAGAGAGAGAGATGAGGGTAGAGAGAGAGAGTTGAGAGAGATTGAGTGAGAGGGTGGGTTTGGTTATGTTTGTGATCAAAGGAGCATGGGGGTGGTGCCCCATGTCTTGGCCGGTTTTGGTGGGGTCCACCAAGTGTGGATCTCACCAATTTTTGTTCCCTCGCGTACGCGTTCCGTGCGGCGTTCGTTTCCCCGGTCGTTTAAACGTAAAAATCATTTTATACGCGATTAAATATACGTTTTAAATACGAAATAATATCCGATAATTTAGTTGAAGCATTTTAATAAAATACTTTGTTTTTAAGTTATAAAATGTAACTTTGTTTTGTTTTGTTGGTTGGTCGAGTTTTCGGAGAGTTCGGTAATGTTTGGGTTAAAACGTACGTTTTCGTTATATTATAAACATAATATAAAGTAGTAGTCAAGGTAATTAAATAATTTAACATTATTTAATATTTGTTTTACCAATGTCCGCAAGTTTGTACAATTGTAGTTTCATACGATATGTACGAATCGTATACGCGTATATATATATATTCCATCCATATATATATATAATAAGTAAATAACGTATATAATCCTATTTCATATTATATACTAGTAATAAACACGTAATTAGGGAAAATTTAAATTGGCCCTAAAATTGGGGTTGTTACATTCTCCCCTTGTTAATAAAATTTCGTCCCGAAATTTGTTCGAAGTAGTAATCGGTAGTTCGATACTAGTCAGGTAGCTACAATGTGTACTAGCAGCCTACGGTAGTAGGGTAGGTCCTACAGTGTTTGTAATCAAGTAATTGTTAGGTGGTAACGTACCCTAAATTTTGTTGCATGGAGGTAGTGGGCATTTGGCCTTGAGATGGCCAGCACTCCCACAGTTGAAGCAGAGTTTCGCCTTGGGGGAGTTAGTATTCTTAGGGTAGGACTTGCATCGACCGATAGGTAAGGTACACGGTCCTTCATGATGCCGAGTGCACTTAGAACAGTAAGGTTTCTTTCCCAAGTAGTTTCCTGCAGAGTTGAAGGGAGAAATCTTCACCCTTTTTGCTGGAGGTGACGTACAGTCAGTGTCGGTATCCTCTTCAGTAGGAGTACTTTGTGAAGTTGGTGGTGAAGTAGGGTTTTCTAAAGCTACCAAACGTAGCTCGTACTCACGCATACGTATGTCATTTTGGAAAGCAATTCGTCGTAAGTCATCGATGTCCTCCCGTGCTTCAGTAAGTTGTTTTTGCAGTGATTCAATAGTTTGGTTAAGGTGGTTGACTGATTCAGTAGTCAAGGTTTCATCAACTGATGCTTTTGCAGCAGTTAGAGCAGCAGGGACAGCAGGTGCCATTTCTGGTTCAGCGGAGTGTTCTGTATCACACTCGAGTTCAAGGAGGTAAGGAAATATCTTCGGTTCCTCACTGAGCAGTTCCTTTTGCAGTGTAGGGTTGTTGACGAAGTGAGTTGTCATTTCCTACGAAATAAGTGTTCTATTTAAGAATTTGCCTCAAGTATGGGAAGTTATATTAAATCATCTGTTTAAAGTAACGAATAGTAGACGAGTTCCCGGTCTCAACCAGTGTGAGATAATTGGGAAGGGAGTTTGGTTACTTTATCTAAAGTATAAGGCAAATCGTGTCGTCGGAATTTAGGTAGTCGGTCGTTTCCTAATCCTATTGTGTACTTAGGATCAAAGAAAACACACAGAGTAAAACACAGTTGTATATAAATCATTAAACGAGAGATTTATGAGAAAACAGATTCGGGTAGTCAAAGAATGAGCGTACCCGGGTTGAGTAGATCGCAAAGTCTCGGGTTGTCATCCTCCCTAGCATTAATTACATAAGCTCTACTCTTCGTGTAGTTGTTTTGGGGTTTCAGCTTTGGGCAATCCTTCCTGAAGTGCCCGGTACCATTGCACTCATAGCAGGTCTTGGGCGCAGGAGCATTAGTACCAGTGGGGTTGGTTCGGCAGTCTTGGGCCAGGTGCCCGAATTTCTTGCATTTGGTGCAGGGACAGGTGCCGTTATGATGACGACTACATTTGGAGCAGTAGGGCTTGCTCCCCTTGTAAGCCTTTGAGTCATTGGCAGTGCTAGTGGCAGGTTTTTTGTCAGAGGTAGGGTTGGATGAGTGGGGAATCACTTCCCATTTACGTTTGTTACTCGCAGGTGGGGTTGAAGTCGAGCCACGGCGGATAGAATTGGCCGTTAACTCATGAGCCATGCGAATGGCGCTCTGAATTGTTCCCGGTTTGGACGAAGTAACTAAGTCTTGTAGTCGCTCGGGAAGTCCATCAACGTACTTTTCGATCCTTTTATATTCAGGATCAACCATGGATGGGCACAGAAGTGCCAGTTGGTGAAAACGGTTGGTGTAACCGGTGATATCGTCGCCTTGCATCTTGTGATTCCAGAATTCTAATTCCAACTGTTTCAGCTCGTCTCTTGGGCAGTACTCGCCTCTCAGCATATTCTTTAGTTCATCCCACTGTAATTTGTAAGCATCGGCAACACTTACCGTCTGCGCGTAAGTGTTCCACCAGGTAAGGGCGATGTCGGAAAAGGTACTGGCGGCGAACTTGACTTTATCCTCTTCTTTGCAGTTGCAGATGAGGAACACTGATTCGATTTTCTCGGTCAAACGTATCAGACCAATCGCTCCTTCGGTTCCTGCAAAGTTCAGTGGCTTGCAGTTCTGGAAGTCCTTGTAGGTGCAGGTTTTGGGTTGTGATCCATTAGTAGCTGTATCTTCGCTACCAGGAGTTGATGTTCGGGTAGCTAGGGCTTGGGTCACGCTACGGGCAATTATACCCGCTACTTCGGCTTCAGTAAGCATGATTTGACGTCGAGGAGGCATGTTCCTTGAAACAATAATAAAGAACATGTGAGGATTTGAATAAGAATTATGGCGGTGATGATTTAGTACATTTAAAGAAATTTCGTCAACGGTTGAAATTGGTTCAAAGTTTGTGGGTTATAAATAAGTTTATACAGTTTCGAAATTTTTGAAAATTTCATAAAACATTTTGTAAGAAATTTTGTAACATGTTTGACAAAATACATTTGTTATAAAAATTTTATGTTAAAAATCGGTTGTATAATTTTGAAGTCTAACGAAAACTTGAGTTGAAAATGATTTCATTGGGATACATATAACGGTACGGTGGGGTACGTTGTAGAATGGTATAAACGTCGAATTAGGTAGGAATAGCAAATGAAAACAAGGTCTCGATCTTCATATCGAAGGATGTTCGAGTAACTATGGTTGTCGGTAATCGTGAATTCATATCGAAGTTAAATAAGGACAGAATGACGAGAATCGAGTTGTCGTTTGTTCGATGAAATGTTAAGGAATATTAATTTTCGTAGTAGTCGAGAGAGTATCGTATCGGGGAAAGAGGCCTATGTATATATATATATATATATATATATATCACATAACCGCCTAGTTCGTGTCTAGCACAATCACGTAAAAGTCCCGGTTCTCTCGAGGTCAGAGTCAGCTAATGCATTCCGGTTCAACATAACCCCTTTCAGAACTCACATCATCTTCATTTAATTGTACATAGTTGATCAGGCTATGTTAAATTAAACTCGTATGCTGTAATTCCTAAACCAGTTATACCTAATGAGGAATACTGCCTAACGGTCATAGTCTAGGCCCACTAAATGCAACCTAGTTCACTATAACCTTAGGCTTTGATACCAATCTGTAACACCCCCAAACTTAACAGTATGCGGAAGCGACGTTTTGGGTGTTACTAATCAATAATCACAAGCACAAAGGATACAGTGAACGACTCTAAATGAGACGTTCGAAAAGTTATTACATTAATACATAAGTAGTTTCAAAATACAAGCTCGAGTTCAAGTAAATTCCTAGAGATTCTAATACATAACAACTAGTACAAAAGTAATGTAATAAAATCTCCAAGCTTGTAAATGCATGCGACTCGAGCTAAGTAAGCTTATCCTGCTGGGCATCCCTACTGATGCTGTGTACCTGAGAAGCATTACTAAAACGGTCAACCAAAAAGGTTGGTGAATCTCACAGGTTTGTAAGTAAGTAAACAGTTTGCACACACAAGTAGTATTTGTAAATCATAGCCAGCCAGTAAGTAACGATCACAGGTTATGCTCATCGTTCACTTAAGTTTTAATAAGTGGTGGTTGCAGGTTATGCAAACCGTTTGATACAATTGCCATGAGCCCCCATAGTTGATGCTTAACGTACAGTAAATATCGGTACCCCCTCATGAATGTAATCCAAAACATTCATACGGAACGAGTAAGAAACGCCCGTTTCTACAGGAACGGTTCGTGGTAGTGCGTGCTACCCCGGGCGGGGATTGTCAGTCCCATATGGATCCATATACTAAAACTCGCGCTTATCACATAACTAACAACTATGGTTCAGGAGGATTTCATTGGATTAGTCGTAAACTCATGCAGTTGGCGTATTCGTAATCTCATACAGTAAGTAAATCATGGCAGCAAGTAAGTTTTGTGTGTTCATGTAAAACAGTAATGCATCTCACCCCTGAGTATAAAACAGTAAAGTAGGGGCTGTAAGACTCACCTGAGTCTGGCAGACAATGCAGTAAGTAAGCAAGTAGTATCCCGAACTAGCAACCCTTAGCGTCCTAGTACGCATAAGGTTTAGTAAGTAAATGGAATACTTGTAAAGTATCCATGCTAGTTGTTCCCAAACTAGTTAATGTCCATTAGTTTGTTTGTAAGTTTGTATTCGTTTGTAAATCGTAGTTTGTATAAAAGTTGTACGGTCCGTTTGTTATCGTTGTGTAATAATAATTCCATCCATTATTATTATGTATTCATAGTAGTTGTACAGTTGTAAAGTATACGCGTATGATCGTTTGTTTGTATTACAACATGTATCGTTAGCGTAAGTTCCAATGGGCTTAAACCCCAAAGGGTACGAGTGAAACCTCGTAAGTATTCGTATGTATGTTCGTATCAGTTAACGTGTAATCCAGCACGTAACTAGTGAGTGAACTTGTAAGTTCGTATCGGGTGCAATCCCATGTAGTGTACAAGAGTAAATTCGTTGGAGTGTAATCTCCTAAGTATATCCAAGTGTAATCTCGTACGCGTGTGTGAGTGAAATCTCACGTTTAGTTTAGTATAGTCTTGTACGTATTCAAGTATCGTTGTGTACTCTCGAAGGTATAGTATTTTCATGTATATGTAGCATCGTATTTGATTTAGTAGTTGAAAAGTGATTCCAACACTTAGAATATATTTTGTTTTCTGATCTGGGCTTTCTGCGACACAAGGCTTGTGTCGCAGACCGTATGCGACATAAGGTCTGTGTCGTATGGATTTGTTTCTGATTTAGTGTTTATGCGACACAATGGTTGTGTCGCAGACAAGGGTACGACACAATGATACGACATAGTCGTTGTGTCGCAATCAAGCGATAGGTAAACTTTGTGTCGTAGATGGTACGACATATAATGCGACATAAGCGTTGTGTCGCATACATTGCGACATAACGTGTGACATAACATGCGACATAGTGTTGTGTCGCATGAAATTTCGGTCTGATGCGACACAAGAGGTCTGTTCGGAAATTTAGTTTCCGAAAACGTATTTTCCGGTTTCCGTTGGGTCTAGAACTTTTATACTAGTTTTAATATGTTACAATGAGTCTATAGTAACTATTGGTGGTCGTTTTTAAGGTTTGTGGTGTCGTTTTCTTTAAAATGACCAAAACCGACATTTCCGTTAACGTGTTCAAAAACGAGTTTTAATTACATATTTGGACATTACTAAGCTAGGGGAACAATAATCTAGCAAAATAAAAGTAATCGGAAAAGTTTCGGGTCGCCGGAAAACTTACAAAGTTGTCGAATCGCGAAACCGAAAAGATGAAGTTGTAGCCCTCGTTGCGGTGATCGTTGTTGCTCCTTTCCGTTTTGTGATTCAAGCTCGTTTTGTGGGTGTTTTCTTGAGAGAGAGAGTGACCGAGATAGAGAGAGAGATGAGGGTAGAGAGAGAGAGTTGAGAGAGATTGAGTGAGAGGGTGGGTTTGGTTATGTTTGTGATCAAAGGAGCATGGGGGTGGTGCCCCATGTCTTGGCCGGTTTTGGTGGGGTCCACCAAGTGTGGATCTCACCAATTTTTGTTCCCTCGCGTACGCGTTCCGTGCGGCGTTCGTTTCCCCGGTCGTTTAAACGTAAAAATCATTTTATACGCGATTAAATATACGTTTTAAATACGAAATAATATCCGATAATTTAGTTGAAGCATTTTAATAAAATACTTTGTTTTTAAGTTATAAAATGTAACTTTGTTTTGTTTTGTCGGTTGGTCGAGTTTTCGGAGAGTTCGGTAATGTTTGGGTTAAAACGTACGTTTTCGTTATATTATAAACATAATATAAAGTAGTAGTCAAGGTAATTAAATAATTTAACATTATTTAATATTTGTTTTACCAATGTCCGCAAGTTTGTACAATTGTAGTTTCATACGATATGTACGAATCGTATACGCGTATATATATATATTCCATCCATATATATATATAATAAGTAAATAACGTATATAATCCTATTTCATATTATATACTAGTAATAAACACGTAATTAGGGAAAATTTAAATTGGCCCTAAAATTGGGGTTGTTACAGAACATTTGGCAATCAACTGCATCTTCCCAATGCTGCATTTTAATGGCATGGTCGTAAGACTGGATGAAGTCTTCAGGGTCAGTTGTTCCATCATAAGTTCCTAACGTCGCAGGAACTATTGCCCCCAGGGGCAGGGCACGCTTGCTATCGCTGGATGAAACTGCGTATTTGAATCAGGGATGGTATTCTGGGGAGTTGGCATCTTTCCCTGCATAACGGCTAGGATGTTTGCCAACATTGATGGTAGTGGTGGAGGCGGGGGCGGAACCACTTGTGGCTGCATTAACTATGTGAAAATTTGCCCTAAGGCATTTGCAGTATCCTGAACAGACGGTTGAGCTTGGAAAACTCCCAGCGTAAAGTGTTGCTGAAACTGCTGCTGGAAAGGCTGCTGTGCATGCTATTGGAACTGCTGCTGAAAAGGTTGTGTAAATGGTTGATGCGTTGATTGCTAGAATGGTTGTGGAAATGGCTGCTGGAACGCCTGCTGAAAGGTTGCTGAAATGACTGCTGAAATGACTGACTTGGGGCCTATTGGAATGGTTCTTGAAACACACTTTGGAACGTCGTCTGGGGGGTCTGCTGGAAAATGTTGTGCAATGGCTGCTGACCAACGCTGGGCTGAGCTTGTTGAAACTCCGTGAGGATCTACAGCTTATCGAAACTCAAACACTAGCGGAAATTATGTTCGAGTAATAAACGTGAATCGAAATGCAAAAGCTAAATAAAAGTTGTGAACTTTTATTTCTAGATCATGAAGTATACAATACTAGCTTTTCTGTCTCTCAAGCTCTCTCTCTAGATATGGAAGTGAAAGGTTACAAAATGAAAGAGTTCAAAACAAAATGAATTATAACACTCCTATTTATACTAATAGGCTAAACTATGAAACTCTAAACGTATCCGAAAGTTAGAACTTCCGAAAATCCTACTTTCAGATGATGCTAAACTTCAACATAAGTTTCACATTTACAACTCAGTTTCGCACTATATAGAGTGTTGTAATTCACAATCAATCTAAGCTAAAAGCCTATACAAACTATTGTCACAAAATGTTAGAACTCCATGTTCTAACAAACTCCCCCTTGACAATAGCTTGGATAAACCTACGAATCTTCAACTTTAGCTTGATTGATGATAAGCTTGATGAGAAAGAGAATTATCTTCGAGCATCCAACCTTCACAAAATCTAACTGTTCCCTATTCTGATAGCATCAGAATAAAACATAACTCCCCTCGAATAGTAGATTTTATCTTCCTTGGTCTTGTATTAACTAAGCAGAAACAACTTTAGGAACCCACCTGAGCATAGTTCCAACAGGCTTAGATAGCCCTAACAGCCATCGATAAGTTGTGTCTACATAATCCAAGGACATCGAATTCCATCTAGAAAAGAGACACGGTGTTCCAGATCTAAATTGTTGATGTGGAAACGATTATGAAGGAGTTCGCCTTTGGGAGAAAGGAACAAAACCTTAAGGTTTCTTTAACACCATACGATGACATCGTGAAGGTGCTAACGCAAACATCTGTGCCCGTGTGTATGCACAAGATTTTGTTTGTCTTGATTCTGAAGAAGCTCGTATCGGTTCTGAAGAAGCTCTTTTTGTCTTCTTTTGATGTCTTGAAACCGATTTGTTGACATGCTCAACCTTTACAGAATCCCAACAATCAACCTTTTTTTGAACAAACGTTCTAGTTGATTGTGATTTCTTAGAATACTTTTTATTCTTTTGCAAAGACTAATTAGTAAACTGTGAAATCTTTTTCTCACACGAAGATTTACTTGTGCAAATCTTTTTCACAACCTTTGCAGGTTGAATTGTTGAGTGAGAATCTTGAGAGAGTTGTCGTTGATGATCTTGAATAGTTTGCAAAGCAAGATTATGATCTTCTTGTAGCTTGTTTAGCCCCATTTGTTGATTCTCAAGTTCGAGAATCCGTTCTTCCATTCTAGCAATCTTTGAACGCATTTCTTCACGTTCAGTTTTCATGATTAAGACTTCAGATTGCAAGGCTTTAAACTCATCTTCTTTCTTTGTTGATTCTTCCTTAATTCCATCATCAGATTTCAGTAATTTCAACTTATCTTGTCCTCCAAACCTTTTTGACAAAGCCGCCTATAAGTCGTAAGAAGTTTCAGCTTTTGTAAAAGCGCCAAACACATCTTTTGGTAAACAACTTTTGATTGTTTCAAAGGCTTTCTTGTCTCTTTCAAACTCCTTGCATTCCATTTCATCCATTAGTTTCACTGGTTTAAACGGAATAGCACCAAAGTACGTCCCCTTTACTTTCGGCCTCTTATACCGATCGATAATGGGAATCCACAACTCAGGATTACTGAACGCAATAAATTCTTCAAATCTGGTTTTCCAACTAGTGTAATCATTATTACAGAAGAATCTTGGAGGTAGGGGATTCGATTGTAGTCATGCTCAAACTTTGAAAATGCCATTATTCACCTTTCTTGAATTTTCCCACCAAATTTTCGTTAAAAAAAGTTCAAAGTTACTTGGATAAAATGAAACTTTTTCCAAGTTAAAAATGAACAATTTTAAGCCTAAAAACAAAATTTGGTAACAAGAAAATTTTCGCGACTTTCCCTCCAAAATCCCGTGAAAAATCATCAAAAAACGCCCGGGTAAAATGAAACTTTTTCAAAGCCAAAGTTGATCACTTTTAAGGCTTAGGATTTTTTTTTTTTTTTTTTTGTACGAATACTGATCTAAAAGTGCTAAAATCCGAAAGTTCTAAACTCCGAAAGTTGATAAGCACTGTTCATCCGAAAGTCATCAAGCCCGAATCTGTCACTTTATCCGAAAGTACACTTAACACTGTTTGTTCGAAAGTAAGACTTTCGGAATACTGTTTATCCGAAAATAAGACTTTCGGAGAAAAACGGTTATTATGGAACTTTCGGAGTACTGTAGCACGATTTTCGGAATTCACTGTAGCAGTTCGTGAATTCTTCAAGAAATCACTCAAAAAATTTTCAATTCCGATGAAATCAACTGCAAACTGATCGGAATCAATGCAATAATGTTAATCAGGTCTAAAACAAGAAGAATTACCGTGAATTGATGTCGAATTTCAGAAAATCACCAAATCCGTGCGAATGATCAAAAACCGAACCACAAACTCGCAAATTCGTCAAATTAATCCGTGAAAACACTGAATTAATTGTTGCGTAATGTTCAGAAACTGTTCACTAATCAATTCGATTGAAAGTCACAAGCTAATTCATCATAAAATAAAATCCGTAGCTTCCTATCACAAAACCGAACTAAATCTCGTCAAATGCAAGCTCGAATCACATTTTGAAGCCTTCGAAAAGCCGCTCCGTCTCTGTAACACCCCCGAAATTCACTGTTTAGCGGAAGAAAGTTTTGGGGTGCTACTAATCAATTATCACAGCACAAGGATAAAGTAAACGACATCTATATACAACGTTTGTAAATTAGTTACATTCCCATAGATACAATGTTTGAAAACTTAATGTTTTCGTATACAAAAATGTAGTTTCCTAGAGCCCACGCGTATAGCGGGAGATTCTATTACATAATCAAAATATACAAAAGATAATGCTAAGAATCTCCGTTAATGCAGTTGTGTTGAAATCATGCGACTCTAGCTAAAGTCCTGGAGTAATCCTACTCCATCCGGGTACCTGAGAAAACATGCTAAAAAGGTCAACACGAATGTTGGTGAATCTCACAGGTTTGTAAGTAATATCAGTTTTGAAACACAAGATTTCATCAGTAGTGCCCATAGGCGTAAAATCAGTATTTGCAATCCAGCAAATGTAAAACCAGTATTTGCAATCCAACAAATGTAAGTAAGTAAGTTATACCGTTGCCATGAGGCTCATAATCGAAGCTTAACCCGTATGTAATAAGTTTGCTCCCGTGACATGCTCGTAAATGAGCACGCATCCGTAACGAATAATTAGTCACCCGTTTCTACGTGTAAATCAGTACGTGGCAGCGCTACTGCCCAGGGCGGGGAGGGTCATTTCCCTAATGGATCCATTAACTAGTGTTCGCGCTTAAGTCCATAACTAACGATATATGATGGAGAGACTTCTGTAAATAGTAAACAACTCATGCAATTCCGTTTGGTATAGTAAACAGTTTTAGTACTTGAGTTCAAGGAAAAGTAGTAGCATGTTTCTCCCCCAATAAGATAACACAGTAAAAGTGGGGCCGTAAGACTCACCTGAGTCTTGTAGTAATCAGTTGCAAATAGCAAGTAGTAAGTAAAGCAAGTAGGTTCTCCGAACCCATGACCTTCAAATGCCTAAACATATGAGGTTATGCAAGTATGTGTCTCGCGAGACGTTTCGTTTAGTTGTACACAACTAGTATATCCAGTGTTTGTCCGTATGTTTGTAATTGTTTGTCGTTGGAAAACATGTCTGGCCCGTTGGTGACCATTTGTTTGGAGTGTTGTGCTTGAAAAACATGTTTCAATGTCCTGTCGATGTTATATTGTATAATCGTTTGAAGTCCCAAATGTTTAACACTTAAATTGGAATTAAATCGTAAAACTGCTGTGTTTTGCGACACAATATGCGACACAAAAGTTTGTCGTGCGACACAAGGGCTGTGTCGCAGACGTCATGCGACACAAGGATACGACACAAGGACTGTGTCGCATCGGATACGATATGCTAAATTAATAGCGACATAGTGGTTGTGTCGTATAAAAATACGACATAATCTGCGACATAAAGTGCGACACAATATTGTGTCGCAACAGTTACGACACTAAAGATTTGGTACGACACAAGATGCGACATAACAGGCTTTATGCGTCACAACATGCGACACAAGCGTTGTGTCGCAAAGATGAACACCAGCCCAGAAACCTTCGGATGTCGAGATTTTTCGACCAAAAACGCAAATCTAACCCATTTTTTAGCTGTAAAATCGTGTTTTCTTCTTTGTCTAGGTTATAGCTATGTTGTGTACACAATATTTCGTCAAAACATTACACCAAAATGAATAGATCTAAGTTTTTAGAAATTTCTTACAAATGCGAATCGAGAGAGATGGAGGCCGAAAATGATGATGATGCTTTTACAAATCTTGTTCCTCTTGTAATGGTGATTCCGAAAATGTAAGTTTTGTGGTCGAGATTTGATGATTCCGAAAATTGGTAGTAATTTGATGAGAGTGTTTTTGTGTGTGTGTGTGTGTGTTTTTGGAAGAATGAAAATGAAAGAGAGAAGAGTGAGGGGGTGGTGTTGGTGGCTGATGGAAAGGGGAAAGGAGGGGAAAACATCCCTCAAAACACGGTATTTACTCCGTGTCCTAATCGATTAATCGTTTGTTTTTAGTATTATACAAACAGTTATATTTTTAAAATGTAACTGGAGTATTTAAATAAAAATACCTTGAAATTAATAATAAAAACATTTGTCGAAATATTTAAATTATTAATTCGCGTTTAATACGTTTTTGCTAAAATATTCGTAATGTTGTCGCGCTAATATGATAGTGTCCGTTTAAAGTGTATTTATACAGTAAAATACGTTCTCATTATTTAAGTAAGTTTTGTCACCAACGTCCAAGTAAAATGTATCGGACTCCGTCCGGATAATTCGTACGATTTATCCAAATCGCGTAAGTACACACATATATATATAAATCACCTTATATATATACAAATAGAGTCTGTAATTAGTCCTATTACATACTAATTACAACTAGTTACAAATAATTAGGCATAATTAATTATCCTAATTATGCAGGTGTTACAGTCTCTGATACCAATTGAAACTCCGTAAGGATCTACAGCTGATCGAAACTCAAACACTAGCGGAAATTATGTTCGAGTAATAAACGTGAATCGAAATACAAAAGCTAAATAAAAGTTGTGAACTTTTATTTCTTGATCATGAAGTATACAATACTAGTTTTTCTCTCTCTCAAGCTCCATCTCTAGATATGGAAGTGAAAGGTTACAAAATGAAAGAGTTCAAAACAAAATGAATCACAACACTCATATTTATACTAATAGGCTAAACTATGAAACTCTAAGCATATCCGAAAGTTAGAACTTCCGAAAGTCCTACTTTCGGATGATGCTAAACTTCAACATAAGTTTCACATTTACAACTCAGTTTCGCACTATATAGAGTGTTGTAATTCACAATCAAACTAAGCTAAAAGTCTATACAAACTATTGTCACAAAATGTTAGAACTCCATGTTCTAACACTTGTTGACCCCCCGGAGGCCCCATCCCCATGATCATCTTCTACCCAACAGAAGGCAGAGGTGCCTGTTGTTGAGAGCTTTTTCCTCTTGGTGTCAAAAATTCCAGCTGACGGCGTGATTGTTCCAGCATCTGTCGCCGTTCCCATTCTGCCTGTTCGCCAGAGTTAGCGATAGGTGTTTGTGTATTCTGAGCAGCAAAATGTTGAATGTTTTCTCCGGCCGTCGGTGTTACGCCGGAGGTAGATGCCATTTGGAGTTAATTAGAGGTGTTTTTTTTGTAGGTTTTACTAGCAGGGTTCATTTTCCGGCAGAAATACAGTGACTCTTTTCGGTTAACTGTACGGCAGATTGGGGTTTTATCAAGTGGATGGCACCATTTGATCAGGCATAAAAATGGAGCCTGAGTGCAGGTGGGTTAGATCGATTCGTTACTCTCCATGGGTTACGTGGATAACCCGTTAACTTATGTAAAACGAAGCTAATGGTGGCGTAAATCGGCTAGAAGGAGATAAGTTTGTTATCTTCCTTTGAAATTAGGGTTTTTAGGGTTTGTATAATGAGGGTTTATTTGGAGGTGCTTAAAAAAAATGAAGCACATACCCTTGTATTTGTAGTGATGCTTTGATCACCTTGATGGGCAAGTTTTACCATGTGGCATCATCTGGTGATGCCAGTGGATGGACGCGGAATACAGTCGTTGCCTACAGTGGTGGATCTAGGAAATGATATTATAGGGGGCCTAAATTCATCGAATAGTGTGCTCGGTTGGATAACGGGTTGAAGTTTACCAATTTTATGGTAGATGTTAAAACGGGTCGGGTATGCCTACCCATAAAAATGCTGCTCATTCTTAAACTTCGATAACGAACACATTTGTTAATTATTAATCAATCAAAGGGTTTTTCGTCGTTTTAAGAATTATTTTATATATGTACATCTTGAAGCTTTCAAACTCGTTCAAGTTGAACAGTTTAGTTATATCTTCATATAAAAGAAGAGATCATAATGTATACTGTTATCACCATATTTCATGTCCTAAGCTTGTTTAGAAAGAGGTTGTCTAAACTATAAACAATTACTCATCTATTAAAAATTCATTTGAGTTGGTTTGGGTCAACAATGAATTCATCATTGAGATGTTGGTTTCAGTATTTGATTGGAAGCTAAATGAAGTAATAACCAACGCACCTTTTGTACAAGAAGATATTCATATAATTATTAGTACAATCATATTATAAAAACAATTCCTTTTAGTTTGTTCTTTGCCTCGTATGAAATAAAGACAAAAAATGAGAGGAGTTTGAAAAATAGTAAGGGAGATCATCTCAGTCCCATATCACCACCAAAAGACATTTTTTCCACTTTTCCTCCTCTATATTAACACAAGTAGAGGTGCAGATAAGATTAATTCAGAAGGCTTTTGTTTTTTTGTTGTGACACTGAGGGCTTTTTTCTTGTTGGGGCCTGAGGGCATAAGGTCCGGAAGCAAGTAAATAACACTAAAAATTTATTGGGCATTGGGGGCCATTGCCCCCTCTAGTCCCTTAGTGGATCCGCGAGGACAAAAATCGGCAAATAGGCAAGACCACGAGGACAAAAATTGCAATTTACCCAATAATCTATAATTAATTACCAAATATAAATACTATAAATATAACTATTATTAAATAATATTTTTTCGTAGAACTCTATTTTTCCATTTATTATTATACGTACACGTAACCATCAAAAATTTTATGCCATCTAATAATACTTTTATAAAGTTGAATTAATTATAACTATTAAAGTTCCACAATCTATAGAAGATTTGGTCTGTAATGACGTACTTATGAATAAATTATATTTAAAAAATATATATTTCGTTTTTGTATTCTTAGGTTTATAAATACTCCAATTACAAAACTTCACAATTGGTGAGAAAATGATATAAATCATATGTGTTTTTTTTTTAAGTTTTAGGTTTTAGTTTTTATATAAGTAGTATATTTTTTTCATTCTGCTCAGTCATAACAACTAAATAGCAAAAATGTCACTCCGTCAATTATGAATATAGCAAATGCTAAAATATAATTATGAATATATTTTTGATATGTTTTGTTATGGCTAACTTAGATTCTTTTGGTTAAATATCTTACCTATCTAATATTAGGGAGTTGGTGCTGATGTCAAAAAGATGACATGTCGCATTCTAAGGTAGTAGCTCTGATGATGTGGCACTCTTATATGCAAGAAATTTTCTCATTGTTTTGAATTTTTTTAAATATGTAAACAAAATAATTTCTTCCATTCATATCCCCTATCCGATGCAATTTGTGATTCCCAAAATAACCTAATAAATATTTTGCATGCTTCTGTTTTGCATGGATAGTGAAAAGCCGTCTGATTTGCTGTTGCTTTCACGTTTTTCAAATTGAGCCTCACCACTGGAATACCATCGGTCTTCTCTTCTTTAAATCCCCACATATTCTTTCACTATACCCATATCACTTTCCACTCTCTCCTTTTTCCTCTGTATTTTCGAAAACCCTAATGGCTGACGAAGGAGTTAACTACATCGCTGATCTTGACACGGGCAAGGATTCATGGAAACTACGAGTTCGAGTATCGAAGGTCTGGAAAACAAGTTACAGTATGGACATGATTTTGATGGATGAGAGGGTAATAATATGTTTTTTTATATACCTGTCTATGTTCTAATCTTATTATCTTTTATTTCACGATTTTTATTTTTAAAGTTAGTTCTGCGATAATCTCACGATTTTTATGAAAATGACAACTAACAATTTAATATATAAAAATCAAGTTACTACTATGATCGTTCAATTTCATGTGAGTTTCAGGTTTGATTTTGGTAAATTTGATTTCATGTAATTTTTATGTGCGTGTTTTATATTATATGCGTGTGGTATACTCAGCTACTAATTATGCTATTTTTCCATGCCAAGTGTTTGATAAAATGTTTGAATGAAAGGTTGCGCTTTGGATGATATTGCAACTTATTAAATCAGGTTTATGGTGGTTCAGTGTCCCCAGTTTAACTGTTTGACTAATATTGTCTTGCTTCTAAATAGGTTTGTTCCACACTATCATTTTTGATGAAAGTTGCTTAATTTTTTATTTTTAGAATGATACAGGTCTACTATCATGTTGAAGATGGATTTGAGATTGGGGATCGACACATACTACTCTACTCTAATCCAAGGTATTTATAATTCTCCAATGGCATGCTAATGGGTCAACATATGCAATGCTTTTGAAACTGGTACGAATGATTTATGACTAACCAATCAGCTATCATCATATAGAAGTGATCTGCTAAAATTAGTTGGTGGCAGGCTGGCAGCAAGTTCCTTGGTGAATGATTTATGATTTACAAGGTTAAATAAGAAAGATTTTGTCATTGTGCTTTGTGGTAAATTTTAGAATGAATTTATTCAAGAATTAATAGTTATTGTGGTTTTAAAGCAGGTGCTCTTAAGGAAGCTAAAGGTCAAGAAGAGCAGTGGTCGGATGCTTACTACTAAACTGGTATAACCAGCACCATTAGTTAATGTTTCTTTTTTATTGTAGTTTATGATG
The DNA here is from genome assembly GCA_949592205.1 of Helichrysum umbraculigerum. Classification (NCBI taxonomy): domain Eukaryota; kingdom Viridiplantae; phylum Streptophyta; class Magnoliopsida; order Asterales; family Asteraceae; genus Helichrysum; species Helichrysum umbraculigerum. The sequence continues at coordinate 39,236,136 of CATIUR010000001.1, forward strand.
CGTGATTTTGTTAGTATGGAGTTTATGCTTATTTAATTGGTGTTCTCTGTTATTTGTGGTAACTTTTGCTGTATTGATTATTGTTATGTATGGTTTGTGGTAACTTGATTGCTTACTTGCAAAGGCAAATTATACATATATTTGATCAGCTGTTTCTGTTTCTTTAAATTTATTATGGTTATCTCACGGAGAAAGGCATTGGAAAGAGCAGGAAGTCTTCTCACTTCAAAGCAAGTGCTTTCCATAGAATTATTCTAAAATTCATGATTCAAGGTGGTGATTCACACTTGGAGATGAAAGAGAAGGAGGATCAATCTACAAAGGGAAGTTTAATGATGATAATGTCAAGATGAAGCATAGTGGACCCGGTAATAATATCTCTTTTATTGATTATTAATATGTTTTTAATGTGTGCTCTTTATTCAACCATGATGTTAATAAAGATGGCATTGCAACTTTATTCTATATGTTTTTCAAGTTTAAGTGTTTTATTCTTTAACGTTATGGTATTTGAATGCTTATTCAAGTTTAAGTATTTGCTATATAAGTCTTATTATATAAATCAGTAGAAATGGATCAATCTGATGACTCATATACATAGCGAATGGATGCGCTTTTTAGAGCTGTTTATGCGACAAAGTATGTTCCTAACTCATTTAAAAGCATTAGCTTACTGGACCCGTCCATTTTGCCCATTTTATGAGTCATTATTCATGATTATTGAAAATACTTTCTTCTTGGGTTATACATGATACACCATATTCTGCATACTTGCCTTTATCATTCATGTAAAAATATATTTTTTTCAACGTTAACATTACACAACTTAAATCTCCAAATGTTTCAATTATGGTGGTTGAGATAATTATTAAGTTTTTTTTAATGAAAGCATTATTTTTCATGGACCATATTTTTTGTTGATTAGATAAACACACTATTAATTAGCAAAAGTATTTTCTCCCTACCATAAGAGAAAAAAATTGTAGACGGAATTAATTAAAGAAGATGAAAAACAGTTTTGCATTTCTGAGTTCGAAAGAAATTAAATAAAATATACATATTTCGTGTTCAGGAGGTGAAAAGAAATTTATGGAAGTGACATTTTATAACTGTAATAATCTTCTTTATTTCAAAATCTTCACACAATATTAGAGAGAAAGTCCAGTAAGATAAAGATGTCTAAAAATTTTTTTCCCACTTATCGTCTCTTTTCTCTAAAAAAAAACTCATTTTATTTTCATGTTTCTCTTCTCTTCTCTCGGAAAAATAACTCTGTAATGGGTCATGACTGACTAACATGTGGGCCTTAAAGTGACCTAAAGTTGGGCCTTTCAGTAATCATGGCCAGGGCTAAATTCAATCTCAAGCCTAAGCCCTTCTTGTAATAATCACTTTTCTTCACTAGATATTGAAATATTATTACGTCATCTTATATTATTTAAGAAGAAATGATACAATGTTTAAATCTTAAAACCGTAACCACAATCTAAACATCAATGGGTGAACGTACCAATTATGAACAAGTAAGTTGGATTGAAATGACATATCAAATATATGCATGTCAAAAATGGCATTTCTTAATGGATTTTTTTTTCCCATTTAACAAATGCTCAATAATATGTTAAATGTTAACTTTCATTGTCACAAAAAAGTTTGTTACGACGAAAAGCCTTACATTTCACAAAAGCTCTACATTTTGGCTTTCGGGTTTCACGAGGACATTTGCGGTTGAGGAATGATATCACCGGAATAAATCCTCAATGGTATTGTAAGTATACAACTTTATAACTCTTTATCGAAGCTTATATGCACTAATGCACTATCATATTTGCAAAAATAGTGTTTAGCTAATTAAGAATTATCGGATACAATAATATAGATTATTGATTATTGATAGTCCAATATACCATGCGTCCGAAATTATAGTCCACATTCTCTTTTTGTTTGTCCCAATTTAACTATACACATCCATTTTGATTACCCTTGAGTCACTTGATTGTCACTAGACGTCAATTATGTTAGAAATGTAACAACTTTTCCATAAATGTAAAAGGAAAAAAAAAAAATTAAAAAGTAAGGCTCGTTATATTTGTATCATTTCTGCTTTGTTGTTTCATTAACCTAATATAACTTTATATAAGAAATACGAAACCCTAATCTACTAATGAGCGGACCCATCTATAATACTATGACTATGGGCTAATATATCTGCTAATAATGTTCAGGAAACATCTCGTAAACCATTTAACATGACCATGATATATTATGTTCGTTTAATCAAATGAACAAACACCAACACAATATTTTTATTTCACATTTTAATAAATTAGAAAACCCGTTCGAATCCATTCATTTGTTTCTTAAAACCTAAAATGAAACGTTTTACTGTTCGGTTCGTTTGCAGGCCGAATCTATCGACAAGTAGTTCTGTAACGAGCGGTCACTATTGACTATCGACATGTGAATAATGAATCAAATCAATTTTAGTGACTTCAAAATTAACACGTGGATAGTTGGGGTTGGGGTGGTCAACGGTCAACGGACATTTCTAGCGGGTATATACTCTGTTCCATAACAAGATCATTATTAGAGCCAACCAAAATCTGTGTTGCAGAACAAACAATCATATCAGTTATGGCGTCTTTACTAATCAACTCATCCATTTCAGCATCATCAAATGTTTGTTTACCTACAAAACATAATAATACTACTAGTAGTGTATCTTCAACCAAATTTACAAGATTACCCAAAAGAAGAACACCACTCATTGCCTTATCCGGTGCCAACGAACAAGCTACGGTTTCGGAACCATCTTCTTCATCCTCGTTTTCCGGGTTTCAGATGCCAGATCCTATCAAAGATGCTACCATCAAATCTTTGAAATTTATAGTGTTGGTAAGTCATGTTTCTGAGGGGTGTTTTGAATTGCTAATTTTAAGAAAGTTTATTTGCTTATTGTTTATTGGTTTAAGTAATAATTCCCAATATAGCGAACTAAACTCTGACATTCACAGTGTGTAAGGAACTATTCGAGTTGATATTGTAAGTATTGTGATGATGTGACCACTTGTAAGGATGTCATGTAGCCTTATACGGGTGTACATCAGTAAAAGTACCACAATTATGTACAATAGCAATAAATAACAAGCTTATCACACACAACAGAAGTCCGAATAGTTTGTTACACATTATAAATGTCAGACCCTAGTTCGATACATTTTGGTGCACTTAAGCCTTGTTTATTATGACAGTAGATAATCAAATTCAAACGTATTTTATAGAAACTGTTATTGTTTGTTTATAATGAATAAGCACTTAAAAGTAAATAATAACAGCACTCCTGTACATAGAAGTTGAAGGTGCTCCTTGAATTGTTACCTCTTGCTAAAGGTTATGGAATAGTTATAGTAACTTAGGTGTATATATATATCTTAACAACTTGAAGAGCAATAGTATAACCTCTAATGAAACATTTTGAAGGTCAGAATTATCATTTTTTTCAAAAATGCAAATTAGGTGAGTGGCATCACATAGTTGCACCCATTTTCTTCGCTTAATGTTAGATACAAAGAAAGTAACATGAAACCGGATTATCAACAAAAGATAACACGCAACCGGTAACTATAGCCAATGAAGTAAACTTCTCCGTAATTGCTCTTCCGAAACTCCAAATGTGGAGATGCAGGATGTATTGGAGGCAACATTGTGGATGGCCTTACTAGTACCTACGAGAACGATGATAAACAACTTCACCATGCCTATATGCTAACATAATGAAACTTTCCGTGTAGTTAAATTGGTTTTTCAAACGGTATGATTAGGATGAAAGCAAGTAATATGCATCATAATGAAAAATGATAGATTGAATAGGAATAGAAATAACAGTATAAGTACGAATGATGTTTAAAGTGGACATTAAATCCTTGGTAAAAAACTGCAATTTTGGCAGGTACCGAAAACTTTTAAAACACAAAAATCACTCCTAAGATATATAGTTGCATTACTTTGTTTGCATCCATATATTATGATATTATTGATTTCAGAGTGCTATTTCGGGGCTAAATAGAGGGCTTGTCGCAAGTGAAGAAGATTTGCAGAAAGCAGATGCTGCAGCCAAAGAACTTGAAGCTACTGGAGGACCTGTTGATCTTTCAACTGATCTTGACAAACTTCAAGGAAGATGGAAACTAATATATAGCAGTGCGTTTTCATCTCGTACTCTAGGTGGAAGTCGTCCCGGCCCACCAGTAGGAAGGTTACTTCCTATAACTCTTGGCCAGGTAGCTAACATTATTAGCATACCTAAACTTCCTGTTTAATTTTCCATAGAACACGTGTGCACTTCCTGAATCCTACAGATGACTTGAGGAGCTGTTTGAAAGTGTGATTGATGTTAAATATTTAGAGTCTGATATTCAGATGATGATATATCAGATGACGTTTGAGTGTTTGGCTAACTAGTAGTGATTATGATGTTAAATATTTAGAGTCTGATAATCAGATGATGATATATCAGATGACGTTTGAGTGTTTGGCTAACTAATAGTGTTTTAGAGGTTAACTAATGAATTAATCAAAGAGAACTGTTTTGTTAAAAAAAAAAAAAAAAAAAAGAAGTTAGACTTATTGTGAAATGGGAGTAAAAGTCTCACCAATTAGTTTAGAAGCAGAGATAGCTAAATAATCTATTTTCAGTTTTGTTAATGTCCAAAATTGATTATTTGACCCCTAATGATACAGATAAAAGCAGAAACTGTCTGTATATGCAATAAAAGTTGATTATTATTCCAAAACACAAATCTGCTCACCCTCTAAATGAATATGATTTTCCTTTTTATGTTGTTACTTCTAATTATGGCATAAATCATACTATTGGCTAACCAACTTGGTGGCCTATTAATTTCCTCTTTTAAACAGGTATTTCAACGTATCGATATCTTGAGCAAAGATTTTGATAACATAGTTGAGCTTCAACTTGGTGTTCCATGGCCTCTTGAACCAGTAGAAGTGACTGCAACTTTAGCCCATAAATTTGAGATCATAGGTTGGTCAATTTCTACCTATTATCGCTAATGACTCAAATGGGTTAGACGGGTTGAAAATCATCCATAGTGCATTGAGATGCATAATAACCTCCTATAATTTTTAATTATATAAAGTTAATTTTCTTCTGAAAAAATAAAGTTCTTAAATTAATTGATTACATTGATAACTTTTGAAACTCAAAAAATGGAAAAAAGAATAGAATTCAACCTGTTTTGACCTGTTACCCGACCCGCCCACTTTGCCACGTCTAGAAATGACCATAATGACACACACAGAGACACTGATAATTGTTATAATTTCAATAGGTTCTAATACAATCAGAATCAAATTTGAGAAAACGACAGTAAAGACAACAGGAAATCTATCACAGCTGCCTGCATTGGAGATACCTCAGCTACCAGAACAGTTTAGGCCATCGACTAATAGAGGAAGTGGCGATTTTGAAGTAACTTACGTCGATTCTGATCTTCGCATTACAAGAGGAGATAGGGATGAGCTTAGAGTGTTTGTGGTCGCATAAACCTATAATTTGAAATCTCATTGCTGCATATGTTCAATTATACAATATGATCTACAGGTTTATAAATAAAACGAGCTAATGCAATATATAGTTGTTACAAATTCAGTTATGTAAAAGTTTCTGTACGCTCGATCAATTGGCTTAATTAACTGCTTTTTGGCACACACCATCACTGCAATTTGAATCCGAGTATTCCGCGGTTAATGAGTCTTTGTTTTTGGTTTTTGAAGATCTTGTGGTTCCATCCGTTTTCTTCTTTCGGGTTTTTTTCACATTTGTTTCTTGGGCGGGTGTTTCTGACCCGAGAATCGAGTTCTTGATCCTCCTGGTTCGGCTGCTTTCGTTGGCAGCAGATTCACTAGTGCTGCTTTTGTTCTTTCTGGGCCTGTGATTTGGTGAGTCGTTCCCATGAGACGATTTCTTGGTTTGCTTTGTCTTATGTGGGCGACTAGATTGAGACTCGGAACCAATTTCACCAGATTGAGGCTCGGAACCACTTTGATACTCGTTCATCTGTAATAATCATTGATGTAACTATCCAATGAAACCAAAAAGATGGATATGTAGAGCTGGCCCATTTATGCGCTCTAACCGGTCAAATGGTAATAGTGAGAACAGTAGAAATAAGCAAAGGTGTCTAGTGGGTCAAACAGGATTAAAGTTACCCCAAAAGTAGTTATTTGCAATAAGATGTTTATTATTATATTATTATTATTAAGATATCCCTTTTTCCGTGTTATCATACAATCATAACGTTTTAGGGTTCGAGTGATATCAAAATGTAACCTCTTAACCATAGCCCGAAACAATTTTTATTTGTTCCTGACGTTTAATAAGATTCTTTAATCAAAATCGACCCTTCAATCTAGAGGTTGTAGGTTTAAGCCTCGTGGGAGGCGATGCGTATATGTGTGGTTATACATATCGTGTGTGAGATATGAATTGGTTTGCCCTTCTAAACTATTACTTATTTATTATTTATTATTTTATTATCATTGTAATAATAGAGTTATTGAATATTATAACAATTACCGCATTAGTAAGAAACAAAAGACACACAGGTGTCTGCGACCCATTCTAAAATGACCCATCATGACATCTTACCAAACGTGTCTGACCCACCCATCTTACCACCTTCTACATATGACTCATACTAACCCAACTAGGTGCAGGGGTGGAAGGACCATCACATCCAATGTGCGCGACATGTTTGACATCTGTTGGAGCTCCAATCTGAATTTCAGGCTCTTTTTCATTATCCGTGTCTATAAAACATCAAATCATTTAAATAATCAACAATCTCATCAACCTACAAGGGGAATATAACAATACTTTTACCGGGTTTGTATATGTTTTCTTACCGAATAAGCAACGCAGGCCTCGAAATAAACCTTTCATCATGGTGGCGGGTAGGGGAAAAACAAACAAAAAATTTGAATTATATGCTGGTACTACTGCTTGTTAGCTGGATCATATGGAGCTTCCTATCTTCAACAACATACAATTAACACCTAATGTTAGACATCCCAATTAACATCCTATAATCAAAATCGACATATTTGCGCTTGCAAACTCACATCAAAGATGGAAACTCATGCCCCACATGATCCTGCAGAACAAGCATTTGAGAGACCTTTAAAATGGAAGAATTTCCCCAACCAAAAACCTAATATTTATGATAAAAACTCAAAGAATAAAAAGGTATTTCTTTTCTTCTATTTATGTAAAATGAATTAGTTTTAGGGGGAAAAAGATCAATCTAGCTAACCAAAAAAGTTTCGTTAAGGTTGTGAATTAATACAAACCGTAGGTCACATCCACATTTTACGGTAGCCAACAAAATTAAAAAGAACCCTTAAGGCACAGAGTTTATTTAACTATGGTGTGACCTAAAAACATCCCATTATATAATTGTTTGGTATTTACTTTTTTTGCCCATTAGCTTCTGCAGAAGAATATGCATGGTCAATATCAGTATCATTATCAAATACCATTTCAACACCAAAGTTAACCGTAGAAATCGCAGTTTGTTGCATAAGATACTCAACTGATTGTCTTTGTGTATTTCTCCATGTTAGATTTGCAAGTTATAGACTTATAGGTATGTTATGCATGCAATCAATGTCACCCATCAGTCCATCACTTACTAATTGGACCTACAATTTTTTTATAAGCATTGTTTCACACTAGCAGTCCCCCGCACGTTGCGGCGTTATTTTGTACATAAGAAGCGTTGGTGGTCTGAAGTCATGGGCGGTACCAGAAAAATTTTCATGTGAAGGCAAAACTTTGAGATGTTCACCAGATTGGGTTTCGAGTTCTTCAATGGATTTTTACCGTAGTACTAAATATCAAACTACATTTATTTTTGGTACCGACCTAATCAAAATATACACAAACTCGTAGTTTAATTTTCTTTCCTAAAAGTCACGTTGAAATAATAGCTGATTTTTTGTAAATTTATCTCTTTTTCTGTTTTTAACTTTTCCATTTCTTCAAGTATGAGTTATAATGGATACATATATTTTTTTCCCTTGTAGGATTCTTATATGCTTAGATTTGGGAATAAGTAGCAAAAATGTCACCATCTAAAAGCATAAAAATTTGATAATTGTCTTCATATAATTAATTAATGATAGCTATTAAAATAAATTTATAAAGTTGAGAAAAAATATAAATGAAAAGACAGGTGAAAGAGGCAGAATAAAAACACCAGCAAAATGAAAAACAAAATGCAAACAGAAAAGAAGCTAATTGGACTTGAACACGTGACATTTTGTTTCCAAATGAATAGGCAAACCACTAGGCTATGGGGTCAATTTATTAAATATTGTACTTTATATATGTTATATCTACAAACTTGAGAAAATCTTGTGTAGGCAGTGGCCCACACTGCCCCCAAGGTGGAACCGCCAGTGTCTGAAGCGATAATCAAAAATATTAAGACTGGATGAGGGAAAAGACGGTGATAAATAATGTTACATGAAAGTTGATGTTATTTAAGTATTATCAATAACACTAAAATGATGTGATAACAATATGGTTTGTGAGAGATCTGTTGCAGATCTTAAGAGGATCAATTAACATGTTGCTTATCAGTATGGTTCATCCACCACTTAAAATGTTTAATTTCTTTAATAAAACTGAGATAGTATGTACTTATTTGTGTGTATATATATATATAAAAAAATATGTTTTGACGTCTATTTCGTTGTTATCTTACTGTACGTCCATCTCTTGTACTCCGTAGTTGTTTGTCTTAAATTCAATTCCCAATTTTATGTTGGCTTTAACATAAGTTTCTCTTACTACTGTTGCAAGGTGTTGATAATTCTAATAAGTATCACGGTATCACACATAAAGCATATAGACTTGCTATATATCATACTGTTTGGACAAAAAGTAACATATTACTATTGTCTTCCTTACCCTTATATGCTAAATATTACGGAGTAAATTATTAAATTACAATTCGATCTACATATTTTCTTTGAGACAAACATTATACACATCCAAGATCATTTGAATGCGGCATAATGAGAATTGGCATATTTCTAAAACTATTGGTGTAATTGATTTGATGAATATATAAATAATAAAGGGATAATAGCTGAACTGCACGAATCAAATGTGCTGATAATACAAGTGGATGGACTAAAATACTAAATACATGTATATAAAAAAGTTAGAGGGTCAAAAATATAAAATATTTAATTTTGATTGCCAACTGCACAATTACATTCATTTTGTGCTGTCAATAATATACTTTATTTGTTCAAACGATTTGATTAAAGAAAAATGAAAGAACACTTTTTCTTATTTACATTTTTCCTTATGATCTTTTAAAAAGTATTTTTGTAAGGAGGTGATAAATACAACAAAATTTTTTATCCATGTACCGTTTGTTGTATAAATCTAACTCCCATTTTGTATCACTTTCCATCAACTTACAACTTATATCGATACAACCACACAATATACATATTTACATGTTTTGTACCATCATATACCCCCTATTTACACAATATTACTTTATACATCGCATATATCTACTAACTTCATATCAATACATATGGGTGTGTTTGGCGCGCTCGTTTTAGGAGCTTATGGGAGCTTGTAGCTTATAACTTATGGTTTTCATAAGCTCGGTTTGGCTACCAAAATTTTGAGTAACTTATGGTTTCTATAAGCTCCAAAACCATAAGCTACTTGAAGTAGCTTATGGAAGTAGCTTGTAGCTTATGGAAAATGAAATTACATAAATACCCTCCAAGTAATTATATATCATCTTTTAAAATTAATATATTTGTCCTTTATGTCATTTTACATTCATAAGCTACAGGCTCCAGCTACTCTACCAAACACAAATATTACCAAAAGCTCCAGCTACAAGTTACCAACTACAAGCTACCCGCTACAAGCTACCAGCTCCAGCTAGTTGTGACAAACATACCATAATCATTAGAGAAAATTACTGTAGTGAACCAGTCAAACATCCCTTTTCACTAAACGAACCATGTCAGAATTTTTTTTCACTTCTAGACCTCAAAATCGCCGAATGCAAAAAACACTTCAGCGATTCGGCGATTTTTAGTGGTACCCAAACAGCTCGCAACACGTGGCGCACTTTTTCGCCGGACCTACCCAAAATCGCCGGTCCCACCTGATCTCGCCAAGCCGACACCTGTATGTATAAAATCGCCGAATTGCCAAAATCATTCGGCGATCGGCGATAATTTTTGAAAACTCGATTTCCGATCCAAATTACCTTCTTCTTCCCCATTTTCCAACATCTTTCTTTGCTGCTAAAGAAAGATTTAACAGTGACAATTTCAACTTAATTAGACACAAATGGATCATGTTGAGTTACGTTATATCTCTAACGGACCAAATGGGTTAAGCTGAAAGATCGAAGTTAGATAAGAAAAAGATTTAGAGCTAGGCAAACGGAAGGAGAGTCACTCAAAATGTATTCATATACTTAAGTTATTATGAATAATCACTTTATATAACAAAAAGTACGGAGATTTTTATCGTAATAAGATTAGTTTTTGTTATCATATTCAGAAACTTAGAACAAATGAATACAAAACCACATGTGTTCTGTGTTTATAAAGAACTTGTCTTGAGTCTTGACTGAGGACTGGAACCTCCCGACCCAATTCCCCATTTAATCTCATGTAACCAAAGAAAGATGTTGGAAAATGGGGAAGAAGAAGGCAATGTTTTAAAACCCGGGTTTTTAGTTGACCCGGAAAATTGTTATTTTCTGGTCGGACCGGTTGGGCCGGAAGGTCGGACCGGATTTAATAATAGTATACAATAGTAATATTTAGTGAATTTTTTATTTTTTTATAATTATAAATATAATTATTAATTATATTATGTATAATAATTATAATCCATATAGTAATAAAGGGTGATGACACATCGATTTTCTTGTTATTCTTGGAATACACATCAATATAATAATTATATAATCCATAGAGTAATAAATGGTAATGACACATCAGTCAAAGATTAACTTATTACCCTTATTATTCTTGAAATACACAATCAGTAAACATTCCCTAAATATAAATGATTAAATGTACATAGAAATTTAAAAAAAAAATAAAAAAATAAAAAAATAAAAAACATGAAACCCGGGTCAATGTGCCTTTCCGGGTCCCGGTCCAACCCGGTCCGACGGGCCGGGTCAACCGGGTCGTTGACTAGTCAACTCTTTGAAAAAGCCGGTTTTAAATGGCCCGGAAATCCTTAAAAATGCTGTCCGACCGGGCCGGTCGAACCGGGTCTTAAAACATTGGAAGAAGGTACTTTGGCTCGGAAATCGAGTTTTCAATAATTATCGGCGATCGCCGAATGATTTTGGCATTTCAGCGATTTTATACATACAGGTGTCGGCTTGGCGAGATCAGGTGGGACTGGCGATTTTGGGTAGGTCCGGCGAAAAAGTGCGCCACGTGTTGCGAGCTGTTTGGGTACCACTAAAAATCGCCGAATCGCCGAAGGGTTTTTTGCATTCGGCGATTTTGAGGTCTAGAAGTGAAAAAAAATTCTGACATGGTTCATTTAGTGAAAATGGATGTTTGACTGGTTCACTAGAGTAATTTTCTCTGATCATTAATAAGAGGGTAAAAGTTAGCTACCTTCCAGCAAATTGAAATTACAAACTAAATCTAAAATACTTGAAACAACTACATAATCTGATTTGAAAATTTCTATTGTAAAATATTTGAAACCCACATCAGTTTATACCATCTAGTACTTTGACGAAGCTATAGTAGTGATTGTCTTGTTCAAACTCTTGCAATGTCTGTGATTTCATGAATATGATGCTTCTACCTAAGGAGAATGAAATTGAAGTCAATCAATCATCGATTTCGGCAAACTTGATGGAGCGACAACTCCATACATCGGCAAGAGTTTTGATTTCAATTTCAATCAAGAAATCGGTTTAGGTCACTGAGCATTCCATTTGTTTGTCGTGTGATGGTAAGTACTCAATGTATTTGTGGGTGGAACTCTTTGTGAATGCATCCTATTTAAATCGATATGAGTTTTAAATTGTAAACGGTTGATTATAAATAATTGGCGGAATTCGCTCATCAGTTGCATTCCGTTATACTTGAGTTGATTTATCATTCATTATTTAACAATATATTTGATATTTGATCCATATGTTAAATACCCCTATATTTGATCCGTATGTTAAATTCCCCTATATTTTTAAATTGGATATTAATTTTGTTAGATAATTATTTGCAGGGATTTCAATATTTGATAGACATTTCCACTTTTGTGGAAGAAAATGTTTGCTAATCGGTTAATGAAGATGTGGGTACTGGCAAAGTTTTAGCAATGGCTTAAACTGTAAAGGGTTCCAGACAAATGATTTATCTTCTATTTGTGTAATGAGTTAAGTGCGGCAAAATGCACTTAACTAACTTGTAACATTCATAGTGTGTACCCAACTATTCAGGCGTACATTATATTGTGCGTAAAAACATGTTATTTGTTGAGACAAAAGTTCATTTGAGTACATGAATTTTGTAAAGTATGGGAGAATGAATTTCAGCCATTAGATATTAAAGATCAATGGCTCCAATTTTGCCCTGCATTTTTAATAAAAAATATATTATGTATGTTATTTTAGGTGGAGGGGTAAATATGTCAAAAAATAAGGATCTCCTTCTCCCTTCATTCTTTTCATATGCTCTCTCTGTAAAAATAAGGATCTCCTTCTCCCTTCAATCCCGTATGCAATATTTTGATTCATCAAATAAAAATTTGATATTCGTAATCTCCTCATTCTCGCGATTGTTTTGATCCGTGCAATTTTGTTTTTCATCTAATTTTCCCTAAATCGGTTTTACCCTAGTTCATTTCATTCTCAGCGAATTAGGGCATATATATCAAATCGTTCGTCTTCAATCAAGGTATTCCTGAATCCTATATCTCTAAATTTCCTTGCATGATAAATTTTGTACAATTCGAATTTTGTAGTTTCATGTAGAAAATTTTCTTTGATCGATTAATCGCTATAGATTTCTTCACCTGATTACTGATCTGTATGCTAAATCAAAATTAGTTTGAGGTTTTTACGATCACATAATATAATCGTGCTATTTATTCGATTTTTATTGTCATTTTTGATTTGCTTCTTCTTTTGTTATAGGTATTGGTATTGTGTGGTTACATATATGATTATTTTGTTATAAAACTGACTGTATGATTTGTTAATATCATGGTTTCGTATCAGAGTTTTGTACACCCCTAGCATGAATTATAAGGAAATTGGATTATAAAATCAGTAATGTATCTGGTTATGGGTAACATGTATTAGACTTACATGGCCATATAAATTTTGATATGCAGGTTGAAAATGAGAGGCAGAAGTTACAGCTACAGGCCTTCACCACCAAGATACCGAAGCAGAAGCTATCGAAGTCCTAGTCCAAAGGGTCGGTACGGGGGTCGAGCTAGAGATCTTCCTACAAGTCTTTTGGTTCGCAACCTCGGCCGTGGTTGTAGGTTTGTTCCCATTATAATGTTGTTCTTTTTCGCAATGTAATATAGAAAGATGTTTATTGTTTTACATTGCAGGTAAATGAGATTATTCACAATATTATATCTTCATAGTCATGGCATTTCATTATGTTTCATTCATACTCATATTCATATGACCATTATAGGATGTTAAATATGAAAAAAAAACATAGTATTGCTAGTCTCTAATGTTTCATATTTGCTTGTTATTGATTAAGCTTTCCGCAAAGAGTAATATGCATGCATCATACATTGTGGTGATGTGAAAACGAACAACATTTCTTGAAATTTTGTTGAATCGTTCCACTTGAATAATACTTGATCAATATTGTTTTTAGGAAATTCCTTAACAACCTGTTTGCTCTTGACAAATCACCCAATTTTGGTTTGTTACAAGTGCTTCTTATATATATTGTATCTCCTTAAAATACATGTAGTCCTTGGTGGAAGGTGAAAGTTGATACTTATTTCTGGTACTCCTATCTTAACTGCATTTTTCCTTTGTGAATAAGAAATAAGAAGTAAGCCCAATCAAAATTGCTACGTCTTGGGATAACCAGGTTAGTTTCATGTTTAACAATTTTTATTAGGTTTGTTTTGTTAGCTTTAACTAGGTTTATTATGTTTAGCAATTTAATTAGGTTTATCGATTATGTATTACGGAGTATTCAGTAATTTAGTTAGTGAACTAATAGTTTTGGTTTGATTATTATGGAACTATTGTAGGTGAGATGTTGGGAGATGACGAAAAGTGGTACTTATGTTGGATCGGTGGGAAAGGCGTCAATAGCACATGACCAACCGGTAAAACAAACTTTTATGTTAAGCATTATTTCTGAATTGTTAGTGTTGGTTTTACGTTTTGAATTGTTGCTTGCTGTTTGGTTGGCTCTTATTTGGTGTGTTACTTTTTGTAGGTTTTGTGTTCATCTTGTAAGGATGATTGAACGAAAGTTTTGAGTAGGTGGAACTATTGAATTTCTTGACTAGATATTCTAAGGGATGTAAGATGACATTGTGATTACTACGTTATGATATGTGACTACCTTATTTTTTATATTTTGTGGACGTTGTTGTTTGTTTTTTGCTACTGCTGCTGCTTGTTTAATTTTTTTGTTGGTAGTTGTTGTTGGTTGTTGCTTATTTATCATCTTCATGTATTTCTGTTGTGGTACCTTGTAGTATCACAAATGGTACCTTCTAGTATCACATGTGATATTAGATAATATCACATTATATACTACTATCTATAACTTATAATAACCGTGGTGTACAGTACCACATGTGGTATTGAATACTACCACATGTGATAGTTTACAACACAACATGTGGTAGCGGATACTACCACATGTGGTAGTACCATATATTATGTTTTGTGGATTATGTTTTTGTTCAATTATCAATTTTTTTTAATTTTCATATATGCTTTTTGTGTTATATTTTTTGCAGTGAAAGAGTGTACTTAACGTGACTTTACTATTGTTGAGTTTACAAATGAGAAGCGGAGAGAGATGATAAAATCTCGTAAGCTTCAGTTTCTGAGAGTAGTAAAATGAAATCGAACACCGTCATTCTGTCACCGTCTAAGGTGGGTTTCACAAAAGCCGCTGCTTTCCCATGTGATACTATTCCTGAGTTTATGCATAACTACCAGCGAGAATTGATCGAGAATCAAATTAAGTATGCCATTAGAAACCGCCTAAATGAATATAATGGTGGAAAATTTTCAACAGCGGATGTAAAAGAAAACAATACCGAACCAATTGCATAAGACTTGTATGTTAATGTATTTTGGTATAGTTGAATGTGTCTTTGTATTATCGAATGTGTTTGTTGGTATTTTTAATCTAATGTTCATGTACAACCCGTCAAATAATTCGTATTTAATGTACTTAGTTTTTATGTTTAGTTTTTTTAGTTTTTTAAATGTTTTTATACTTTTTTTGTTTTACTTTTCTAAACCTACTTGTATAAGTATTTATACATAATATCACATGTGGTACCTCATAGTATCACATGTGGTACCTCATAGTATCACATGTGGTATCAATCATTATCTTTAGGTTGAAACTTATGATTATTGTAAACAAAGTCTCATATTTCACATATCATGTAGTAACAGTAAGTATCCAATGTAGTAGCAACTAGTAACTTGATTTTGTAAAAAAATAATTTATGTTATAAACAAGTACCACATGTGGTATCTTTCATATAAACTTGTCTCTGTGACCCCATTTCTTTGTGCAACTCAGTTGGTATCAAATTTTTCATCCAATGACGTACCATCTTCTTAACTGTAAATCACCTTCGCTCATGTAACACAAGAATCCACGATGAACAATCTTCTTACAGCTACATTCCACTATTACATCATCTATTCTATAAATCACCTTCACTCGTGTAAAATAAAAGAAACAATTAAACTAGTCATAGAACATAAAAGATTGTATCACATATGGTAGTAGATAACAAAACATATAGTAGTAAATAGTAACACATGTGATATTACATAGTATCACATGTGGTAGTAGATAATGTCACGTGAGATATCACTAATTATAACTTATGATAGTGGTAGTGTACAGTATGACATGTGGTAGCAGACACTACCACATGTGGTAGTACAGTACCACATGTGGTAGTAGACACTACCACATACATGTATTAGTACATAGTAACACGTGTGATAATATATAGTATTACATGTGGTAGTAGAATAATATCACATGAGATACCTCTAACTATAACTTGTAATAGTAATAATGTACAATACCACATGTGATAGCGGATACTACCACACATGGTAGTGTACAATACCACATGTGGTAGTAGATACTACCACATGTGGTAGTACCATATATCACATTCGACATACTACCACATGTGATATTTTAGTTAAATTAGTGCATGTGGTGCAATTCAGTTCTATAAATTTGTATGAAAACATTTACCATAAGTACTACCATATGTGGTACAAGTAAGTTTCGCTAATTTTATATGATAATGGTTACTACTGACATATAATATATTAGCACAAGCTACTACTACTACATGTGGTACAATTAAGTTTCTATAATTTCTTATATGAACTTTAGTCTATATTGTACACTATGAAACACCAATCAAAAAATATTTAAATTTTTATTGTTCATTTGTGAATCAACTACAAAAGCATGAATCAACCCAAAGCATACAGACTCAAACTAAATATAACATACAGCAGCACCAACACTAGCCCAATAAGACCACCTTAGCTATAAACTGCACACCTCAAGCTTCACAAACACAAAGAGCCCTCACAGTGAAATAAAACTGCTACAACCCAAAGCATAATCCACCTTCCTGTAGAGCTTCATACGTACCATGTCTTCTGCCACGTATTCACCTGTTCGTATCAATGTGGTTATCACCACTCCTTTTCGGGTCCTCTATCCATTGAGACCAATCAAGCTTTACTATTTTCAGACTACCCTTACCCAGAGTTCTTTCACTATTCAATTACCTCCCAATCTATTTTCAAGCTCAAACAATTCCTCAAAACTCACCATGTTGCAGGACTCGATATTCCACCAACTAAAAACTTTAGACTATACTAACATTGCTTCACCACAAACTGCTAGACAATGATCTACCGTTTCGATCATTTATTCACAAAATGGACACAATAAAAAATGTAGGTCTATACCTCTTTTATCCAACTCCATTAGCACGGGTGATCTTTTTTTTATACAATTCTGTTGCTATCAACATACTACCACTGAGGATTTTCCAATGCAAGATATCTTATATCACCTAGCTCCTGTATACATGTTGGACACCTGTTGTTAACCCATGTCTTACAAGTGGAACAAATCATGTGCCCGTTATGACACTGCAAAACATCATGATAGATATATCAGTGAACACAAATGTAATCCACCCTCAAAAGTCAAATCCTTAATTACCTATCGAATACATTCCACCCTATATAGAAACAGAAATGCAGTAGACATTTGAAGTCAAACTAGCCATTTCAACTTCAAAGCTATCCCAATAGTTTCTAAAAAATCTCCAAACTAGACTTTTTGACTTCATGATAATTTATATCAAATATAGGAATAAATTGAAGATGGAAAGAAAAGGGTAACATAATTCACATTAATTTTATTTTGACAAAATAATACGTTAGACTAGAAAGTCAGAAATATCATCATAATCTAAAAACCCCCAAATCACACAACCTTAATTCCATAAAATAAAATCATGCATCATACTACTACATAATTCCAGCATCAGATATAGATTTAAAATATACAATAAACGTAGGTCAAATCCCAAGATTCAAGAAATTAATAAAATCAATTTATTCAAAAATCAAGAGCCGATAAATATATCATTATTTCATTCAATTAATCATACCTGATGAATTGAAGGGTACATTGAATTTGTACAAACATGGCGTTTAAGAAGCTCATGAACACTGGTTGCTGGATTAATTGTTGCAAGAACAACATTAACATTATGAGTTTTTGTATAATAACGTTTACCACAAGCTACTACCATATGTGGTACGAACTAGTTTCTCTAATTTTATGTCATAACATTTACCACATTCTACTATTCAGTATTCATCGACATACTACATATTACCACATGTGGTATAACTCTGATTCCATATTTTTCATACCTGTAACTTTTGATGTAGCTAGCTGTTGCACAACTTGTTCAAATCATTAAATTTCAACCATCTCAATGACAATTCATTGTTGAAATAATTAGTTTCACACATATGTGAATCAATTTAACGAATTATAACACAATTTCAACATCTCATAATCATCTTCTACTTTTTTCTTCCTTCTCAAATCAATTGTAATTAGTTGTAAAATCAATAGAAATCAGTAAAATTTTGATTTCGAATCACAATATAGATATGAAATCATAAAAAAACACGAAAATACCTAACCACGTACAGCTCCCTGCTCCTCTTTGTGTGTATTATTTAGTTATTTAATTAATAGAGGAATTGTCAAAGGACGAAAATACCCCTCTACTCTTAATAGAATTTGTCGCACCCCCAAATTATGATGCGGAAGCGATTCGGGTCGGGGCGCGACTAATCAAAGTAATCACAGCACAAAGATATATAATGAACGACTCTATATGCGTCGTTTAACAAAGTACATTGATATAATAAAATGTTTACAAAATATCGAGTTCACATGACTTTCCCTGAGAGATTCTATTACATATCTAATTGTACAAAATATAGAAATGCATTAAAATCTCTTTGATATATCGTGTTTGCATGATGACTCGAGCTAAAGTATCCTGAATGGGCAGTCCAACCTACTGCTGAATACCTGTGATACATGCTAAAAATGGTCGGCTAAAAGCTGGTGAGCTCACAGGTTTGTATGTCAAAACATATCGTATGAACCGCAAGATTTAATTGAATTTAAATTGCAATCAAGCAAATAAATGAGTGTCTATACAGCCATGAGCACATAGTCTTAGCTTAACTTGAGGGTCGGGTCCATATTTAAGGAATTCCGATCGAGGTGCCTCCTACGAGTGCCTAATCCACACTCGTCTACCAAAAATGATAATGCGTCCGTTTGACCAGTTAGCGCGACTAACCCGGACGGGGATTGTCAATCCCATATGGTACCATACACTAACATTCACGCTACTACGTATTACCAAACTATGTTGTGGAGGACTTTGATTGATTAGTTGTGAAAACTCATGTAGTATAAATCGTTGTTTTGGTACTTGCGTTCACATGTAAATAAAACGAGCAATGGATCACACCCCTGAGTGAAAAACAGTAAAATAGGGGCTATGAGACTCACCTGAGTCTTGAGAGTAAGCGTTTAAATCAATAAACGTATATCTGATATGAGCAATCTGTAGGTTCTCCGAACCCGCAATCTCCTAGTGCCCTAAGCATATAAGGTTGTATGTATGAGTGAATGTCTCAAAAGACCATTCATGCTAGTTGTCCACTCAACTAGTTATGTCCAAGTAGTTAATCGTTTGTTTAATCGAAAACGTTTGTGGCCCGTTGGTGAATGTTTAAGTATGTAATAATAATTCCCGAAGACATTATTATTAGGTTTTGTATTGTTTCATCGTATACTTTCATAAGTATATGTTTTGCTTGTATTAGTATTATCGTGTTGGGTTTAGTAAACGTTGCGCGGAATCGAGACTTAGAGAGAATAATGTATTTTTGACCTTTCTGTTTTAGGCGACACTCAGGTTAGTGTCGCTATGGCGACACTTGATTTTGTATGGCGGCACTATGGCAAGTGTCGCTAGTTACAGTTTTATAGTATTAGGCGACACTTGAGTAGTGTCGCTAGAGATGATATTCGAACAAGTAGCGGCACTCAGTAAGTGTCGTTAGTAGGGATTTTGCTAGAGGTAGCGACACTCAAGGTTAGTGTCGCTAAATTTGGTAAATCGAGGAGTAGCGGCACTTGATTTAGTGTCGCTAGTGTGTGGGTGGCGACACTCATCGAGTGTCGCTATGTCGGGCTGTGATGAGTTTCAATTTTGTGTACTTGGTCAAAAATGCTCGGTTTGACCCGAAACTTTGACAAAACACCTTTTATGTTATAAAACTTATATAAAATGAGTTTCGTGACCATTGGCCACCCGCAAGTGTCGTTTTTAATACGAAGACGAAAACAGCCCCTTTAGTTTATTTATGACAGATTTCGGTCTCGTTCGGGTCTCGTTTTAACTAAGTTTTAGGTCGAGATGGAATCTGGAAAAATTATATATTATTACTACATGTCTTGTCTTTAATTTTCATATTCTTACATGATCTTTAGGCAAACGAAACTCGTGATATTAATTTATAAAGGGACAAGGGTCAAACAGCCCGTTTTTGTGACATATGTTCAATAATCTGGTCATAAGTTGATTTTAAAAAACTTCACAAGAAGTTCCAGTAGGATCTGGAAACTTAACAAAAATTGTGATCTTTTCCCACTGATTTCAAGTTCTAATTCGTTCCATAGCCCAAGATATACCCATTTTGATTTGGTCAAGGTTCTGGTCAGATTCATCAGATCTG
This sequence comes from Helichrysum umbraculigerum, assembly GCA_949592205.1. Classification (NCBI taxonomy): domain Eukaryota; kingdom Viridiplantae; phylum Streptophyta; class Magnoliopsida; order Asterales; family Asteraceae; genus Helichrysum; species Helichrysum umbraculigerum. The sequence goes on from CATIUR010000001.1 coordinate 39,256,820, forward strand.
CTATGTACTTTTGTTTCAGTAATTAAAAATAGTAAATGAACTCCATTTTTCGTGAGGCTTACAGATTTGAAAACTAGACACTTTAAACTTGAATTTAGGCTTAATAAACGTGAGATTTCATTAAGAAATGAGTTCGTTATAGTCGATCTAACCCGATCTACTTTATTATCCAGTGGTTAATGTTATTATCCGGTGGTTAATAGCTTTATTCTTTGGTTTTTCGAGTGGATCTTGGACAAAATCAGTTGATACAAACAACTAACATGTAGATAAACTTAATACAAGTAAATCAAAGGAAAAAGGAGGGGTTTATACCAAGTGAAAACTGATCTAGAAGTCGAAATGGTGCGATGGGTGCTGCTGCTGTCCCTTCTTGTTCTTCCTTGCTACAAACCGATGAAGGAGGTGATAGATGATGATATTTGTTGTTAGATTTACTTGGAGGTGATGGTGGAAGGTGGTGGAGGTGGTGGCTGGTCGTGGTTGTGGCTTCTCCAGCCCAAGAAATGAGAGAAAATGTGTTGATGGGGTGGTGGTGGTTAAGTGATAAATGAGGAGTTTAGCAAATAAGAGGGGTTTTATATGGGAGTGATTAGGGCTGGGTTTCTTTGGGTTCTTGGGCCAATTAAGGGCCTTTGGGTCGTGGGTTTGGGTCAGCCCAAGTGAGGGTTGGGCTCGTGAATCTCGTTCCTCGATTCGGGTTATGTTTATTAGTCGGTTAGACGTTAAACGCGTGTTTTTAGAACGTATTGTTATCGTTTGATTTTCTCGCGTATATACTTAATATGTGGATGACATATGGATTGACTAAATATTTATAAGACACTTATTTTGAGTTACCAAAATATATTTTGGATTTCGTTCGAGTGTCGGGTTCGATTCGCGCGTTTTCTCGCATTTGTTACATTTTATATCAAACGTATAAGTTTTTCGCATTTATCATTATAGAATAATAATAATAAGTAAATAATGACTATTTTATCACAAAAATAGATTTACGTTGCACATGAAATATTTCACCAACGGCCAGTTAAGTCGGAATCCATCCGATATGAAATGCACGATTTAGCCAAATCGCATACACGTATATATATTCAACAATATATATATATGGAAGGATACATAAATTAGCCTAATCAAAGAACTAATTACATGTATTAATAACTGATTAGGCACTAAAAACTAGCCCTAATTTGGCAGGTGTCACATTCTCCCCTTGTTAAGAGAATTTCGTCCCGAAATTTTGCTCATGTGATGGTTGGTGTTGGACTCGTGAATAACTGAGGATACTTGAGTCGCATCTGGTCTTCCCATTCCCAGGTGAATTCCGGACCACGCCGCGAATCCCACCTGACTTTAACGATGGGAATACGACTTTGTTTGAGTTGTTTCACCTCACGGTCCATGATTTCTGCGGGTTCCTCGACGAAATGGAGTTTGTCATCAATGTGGATTTCGTCGAGTGGTATAATGAGTGTCTCATCAGACAGGCATTTCTTAAGATTAGAAATGTGAAATGTGGGATGCACGCTGTTGAGCTCGGGTGGCAGGTGCAATCGATATGCCACTGGGCCAATCCTCTCAAGGATCTCAAACGGCCCAATGTACCTGGGATTTAACTTCCCGCGTTGGCCGAAGCGAATGACACCTTTCCAAGGTGATACTTTGAGCAAAACTCGATCCCCAACCTGGAACTCGAGATGCTTGCGTCTCACGTCAGCGTAACTCTTCTGACGATCACGTGCGGCTTTCAGCCGGTTTTGAATGCCAACGATTTTCTCGGTGGTTTCATGAATGATTTCCGGACCAGTGAGTTGGCTATCCCCAACTTCGGTCCAACAGATAGGTGATCGGCACTTATGACCATACAGTGCCTCGAAAGGTGCAGCTCCAATACTGGTATGGTAGCTGTTGTTGTACGAAAATTCACACAATGGTAAATGATGTTCCCAGTTTGCACCGAAGTCAACTACGCAGGCTCGTAGCATATCTTCCAGTGTTTGGATTGTTCGTTCACTTTGGCCATCGGTTTGAGGATGATATGCAGTACTCATATCCAGTCGAGTACCCAATGATTTTTGAAGTGATTGCCAAATGTGAGATGTGAAACGACTATCTCTGTCAGAGATGATCGAGATGGGGACGCCGTGTCGGGATACAATTTTCTTTAGATAGATTCGTGTGAGGCGTTCCATTTTATCGGTTTCTTTGATGGCGAGGAAATGAGCAGATTTTGTGAGCCGATCTACGATCACCCAAATGGTATCGCAACCGCTAGACGTCTTTGGAAGTTTTGTGATGAAATCCATGGAGATCTGCTCCTATTTCCATTGAGGTATTTCCGGTTGTTGGAGTAATCCGGAAGGTTTCTGATACTCGGCCTTGACTTTAGAACAGGTTAAGCATTTGCCGACATACGTGGCTATGTCAGCTTTCATGTTAGGCCACCAGTACAGTTCTTTGATACCGTGATACATCTTGTCAGATCCAGGATGTATAGAATAGCGAGATCTGTGAGTTTCGTCCATCACCAAATCTCGTAAGTTTCCGAAGCTAGGTAGCCATATTCGGTTAGAGATTTGTCGGGTACCGTTAGGTTTGGTCTCGAATTGTTTGTCCATGCCCCGTAAGGCTTCGTTTGTGATGTTTTCGGGTTTGAGTGCTTCAAGTTGAGCAGTGAGGATTTGAGCAACAAGATTGTTGTGAATGTTCATCACGAGTGCTCGGACTCGGAGAGGTTTCGTGCGTTCTTTTCGACTTAAGGCATCGGCGACAACATTCGCTTTGCCTGGATGGTACTTGATTTCACAATCGTAATCGGTAAGCAACTCGACCCATCGACGTTGCCTCATGTTTAGATCCTTTTGATCGAATATGTGTTGGAGACTCTTGTGATCAGTAAATATGGTACTTCGAGTACCGTAGAGATAGTGTCTCCAGATTTTGAGTGCGAACACCACGGCCCCTAGCTCGAGGTCGTGAGTCGTGTAGTTCTTTTCGTGAACTTTGAGTTGTCGGGAAGCGTAGGCAATGACCTTGTCTCGTTGCATCAACACGCAACCGAGACCTTGGTGTGAAGCATCGCAGTATACCACGAAGTCATCATTTCCTTCGGGTAATGATAGAATAGGAGCACTGCAAAGCTTGTGTTTCAATAGCTGGAATGCTGACTCTTGTTTATCAGTCCAATCGAACTTCCTTTCTTTCTGAGTCAGTGTCGTGAGGGGTTGGGCTATTTTCGAGAAATTTTCAATGAACCGACGATAATACCCCGCCAATCCCAAGAATTGGCGTACCTCGGTTGGAGTTGTAGGCGCTTTCCAGTTTTTGATAGCCTCGATTTTCGATGGATCAACATGAATTCCTTGACTATCGATGACGTGTCCAAGGAATTGAACGGTTGGCATCCAGAACTCACACTTAGAGAATTCGGCGTATAACTCTTCGTGCTTGAGTAGTTCTAGAATGGTTTTCAGATGTTGCGCATGTTCATGTTCGTTGCGCGAATAAATGAGGATGTCGTCAATAAAAACAATGACGAACTTGTCGAGATATGGTTTGCACACTCGGTTCATGAGGTCCATGAATACGGCCGGTGCGTTAGTTAAACCGAAATGCATTACTTGAAATTCATAATGCCCGTAGCGAGTTCGGAAAGCAGTTTTCGGGATGTCGGTGTCGCGAACTCGTAACTGATGATAACCTGACCGTAGATCGATTTTTGAATAAAAACTCTACCCCTGAAGTTGGTCAAACAGGTCATCAATGCGCGGAAGTGGATAACGATTTTTTTTACAGTTAACTTGTTCAGTTCCCTGTAGTCGATGCACATGCGGAAAGAACCGTCCTTCTTTTTCACAAACAGGACCGGGGCTCCCCAGGGCGAGGAACTCGGTCGAATAAATCCCTTATCCAGGAGTTCCTGTAACTGAGTGGATAACTCTTGAAGTTCGGATGGGGCTAAGCGATAAGGTGCTCGTGCCACAGGTGCAGCACCTGGCACGAGTTCAATTGAGAACTCAACCTGTCTAGGTGGTGGTAGACCAGGTAGTTCTTCGGGAAAGACTTCTGGGAAGTCTCGGACAATAGGCACATCCTCAAGTCGCTTCTCCTCCGACTTTTTCTCCATGACGTAGGCGAGGATTGCGTGATACCCCTTTCTAAGGTATTTGTGGGTTTTCATACACGATACGATATTCAATCTCGTCCCACCGATCTCCCCTTGTATGATTAAAGTACCACTGGAGACGAGAGGAATACGGACAATTTTGTCGTAACAGACGATTTCAGCTCGATGCTTGGACAACCACTCCATGCCAACAATGATGTCGAAACTTCCGATCTCGACAGGTATGAGGTTAATGGTGAAGAGTTCGTTTGCGAGGTTTAGGGTGCAATCAGGTATTACACTATTGGCCTCGATTAGTTTGCCATTAGCTAACTCTATAGTATATAAAGTATCTAATGCAACAGGGGTAATATCAAGTAGTGGGCTGAACTCGTTCGATATGAAACTCTTATCAGCACCAGTATCAAATAGAACAGAAGCAGTTAAGTTGTTGACAAGGAACATACCCGTGACCACATTAGGGTCTTGACGGGCATCCTTGGAGTTTAGTACGAAAGCTCTACCTCGAGGGTTGTTGTTGTTGCCCTTGTTCTTCCGCTTCGGACACTCATTCCTGAAGTGTCCGGTGTTCCCACATTCGTAACATGCTCGGGGTTGATTGGTGTTGGTGTTGTTGTTGGTTTTGGGGGATCTGCAGTCCTTGGTAAGATGACCGTACCGCTTGCAGTTGTTGCAAAGGGTACTGCAAGGACCATCGTGATGGCGGTTGCACTTGGTACAAAAGGGCTTTGTCCCAGTGTAACCCCGTTTGGGTTCGGTGTTAGAGGTGTAAGCTTTGATGGTGTCGGGTTTCTTGTTCTGGCTGTTGTGGTGCTCAGTGGATTTTCGTTTGCTGTTGGAGGAGGTATTGGGTGTCTCACGGCTGACAATCAGCGCCATGAGCTCGTGTGCTAACCGGATTGCACTCTCAGTTGTGGTTGGTTTTGATGAGGCGACGTTCCCCTGAATACTCTCTGGGAGGCCGCAGATGTATCTCTTGATGCATTTCTCCTCCGGATCGACCAAACCCGGGCATAACAAGGCAAATTGCTGGAATTTGGTAGTATACCCAGCAATATCAGTTCCCTGTACAGTCAGAACTCTTCCTCCAGACGGTGCAATTCTTCTTCGGGACAGTATTTCTCCCTAAGCTTTTGCTTCAGTTCAGCCCAAGGAAGCTGGTTTGCTATCTCGATGCCCACAGAGTTCGCGTGGGTATTCCACCACGTGAGGGCACCTTCCTGAAAGGTGTAAGCAGCGAATTTAACTTTGTTATCCTCAGTACAGTTGCAGAGACTGAAGACAGATTCCATACGTTCCATCCACCGGATCAGACCAATAGCACCTTCCGTGCCCTTGAAGTATAACGGCTTGCAGCTGAGAAAGTCCTTGTAGGAACAAGGTTTGACTGGAGGGGCGTTGTTCAGTGTGTCCTCGCTGCCAGAGCTTTGTCGGCCAGCTAAGGCTTGGGCTACACCCTGTGCGATGAGTTGAGCGATCTTAGCTTGACTGTACATTCGTTTTGGCGGCATGATTCTTCAGGAAAAGAAATGAAGATACATGAGATTTTGTACAAGGAAGGTTATCATAGATGTATATATATAAAAGCGATAATATATAACATCACAATATGAAAATCAATAACGTAAAATAAACGAGAGAAATTGTCGATTGATATTACGAGGTCAAATGATTACAGACAATTCCAATTTTTGAGTTTCCAAAAGTTGCAGACTTAGATGTTTTACAAAAGTACCGGGAATTGTTACATCCGATCGAATTACAAGGATCCTACGATAGCATAATGCATTACAAGATAATTACTACACTAATCTTGAAGTAGGTTCATCCGTGTCATTAGGGTGACAAGGTGATTGATAGTTTCTGCAAGTCTGCTAGTCTGTCTAGCACCATCTTCAGCCAAGGTTAATCGTTGTTCCAGTATACGAGTGTACTCTTCAGCCTCACGTGAACGTTTTTCACATTCTTCTAACCTTGCTTGTAGGAGATCGACCGTGCATCTGTCGTCGATCACTTGTTGGTGAACCATGTCCAGATTATGGTTTATCTCTTCAATTTCCCGTTGAAGTTGTGCCATGCGATCATGGGCTTGACGTAACAGATAGGTTGTCATTATGTGTTACTCCCGCTCGAGGTCCTCGAGCCTTTGCTCATGACGGTGGAGTCGAGCAGCCAACACCGGTACTGTGTGGTGTATTGGCTCCTGAGTGTACGGCGAGATGTCCATGGGGTCGGTAGAAATTCGGATCTCTTCCTCTGACCTCCATGTGTTTAGAGTTGTGGGTAACCAGTCCCACCTGCGGGCAAGTGGAGGACGAAACATCCTAATAGTAGGGTCGCCCGTGTAGTTGGAGTATGGGTCAGCTCGGGACGATCCAGCACCCCTACGACGAGTACGGATCACTCGAGCTTCTCCAGATGAGTAAAACAGTGGTTCGGGAACATCCCGTGTTGGAGAGACGGACGAAACAGTTGTCCTCTCTTGAGTTTGTGGTGCCTGGACTTCATTGTCCGAATCAGTGAGTGCTACGAGAGAATTGTCCGCCATTACTGGGGCAAAACGTTTAGTAAGGTGAGGCTTATATTCATATACCTACAATATATAATATAGCCTAAAGTGTAGCACTTAAGAGAGGCCTATCCATGAATATATATAAACATATATCACATAATAGCCTAGCGTGTCTAACATAGACTTGTTTGAGTCCCGTTTCTCTCGTGGTCAGAGTCAACTAGTGTATTCCTGTTCAACATAACTATTTCAGACCTTACATCGATTCTTATTTAATTGTACATAGTTGATCAGGCTATGTTAAATTAAACTCGAACGATGTTATTCCTGAACTAGTCATACCTAATAAGGAAATACTGCCTAACGGTCATAGTCTAGGCCCACTAAATGCAACCTAGTTCACTATAACCTTAGGCTCTGATACCAATCTGTCGCACCCCCAAATTATGATGCGGAAGCGATTCGGGTCGGGGCGCGACTAATCAAAGTAATCACAGCACAAAGATATATAATGAACGACTCTATATGAGTCGTTTAACAAAGTACATTGATATAATAAAATGTTTACAAAATATCGAGTTCACATGACTTTCCCTGAGAGATTCTATTACATATCTAATTGTACAAAATATAGAAATGCATTAAAATCTCTTTGATATATCGTGTTTGCATGATGACTCGAGCTAAAGTATCATGAATGGGCAGTCCAACCTACTGCTGAGTACCTATGATACATGCTAAAAATGGTCAGCTAAAAGCTGGTGAGCTCACAGGTTTGTATGTCAAAACATATCGTATGAACCGCAAAATTTAATTGAATTTAAATTGCAATCAAGCAAATAAATGAGTGTCTATACAGCCATGAGCACATAGTCTGAGCTTAACTTGAGGGTCGGGTCCACATTTAAGGAATTCCGATCGAGGTGCCTCCTACGAGTGCCTAATCCACACTCGTCTACCAAAAATGATAATGCGTCCGTTTGACCAGTTAGCGCGACTAACCCGGACGGGGATTGTCAATCCCATATGGTACCATACACTAACATTCATGCTACTATGTATTACCAAACTATGTTGTGGAGGACTTTGATTGATTAGTTGTGAAAACTCATGTAGTATAAATCGTTGTTTTGGTACTTGCGTTCAAATGTAAATAAAACGAGCAATGGATCACACCCCTGAGTGAAAAACAGTAAAATAGGGGCTATGAGACTCACCTGAGTCTTGAGAGTAAGCGTTTAAATCAATAAACGTATATCTGATATGAGCAATCTGTAGGTTCTCCGAACCCGCAATCTCCTAGTGCCCTAAGCATATAAGGTTGTATGTATGAGTGAATGTCTCAAAAGACCATTCATGCTAGTTGTCCACTCAACTAGTTATGTCCAAGTAGTTAATCGTTTGTTTAATCGAAAACGTTTGTGGCCCGTTGGTGAATGTTTAAGTATGTAATAATAATTCCCGAAGACATTATTATTAGGTTTTGTATTGTTTCATCGTATACTTTCATAAGTATATGTTTTGCTTGTATTAGTATTATCGTGTAGGGTTTAGTAAACGTTACGCGGAATCGAGACTTAGAGAGAATAATGTATTTTTGACCTTTCTGTTTTAGGCAACACTCAGGTTAGTGTCGCTATGGCGACACTTGATTTTGTATGGCGGCACTATGGCAAGTGTCGCTAGTTACAGTTTTATAGTATTAGGCGACACTTGAGTAGTGTCGCTAGAGATGATATTCGAACAAGTAGCGGCACTCAGTAAGTGTTGCTAGTAGGGATTTTGCTAGAGGTAGCGACACTCAAGGTTAGTGTCACTAAATTTGGTAAATCGATGAGTAGCGGCACTTGATTTAGTGTCGCTAGTGTGTGGGTGGCGACACTCATCGAGTGTCGCTATGTCGGGCTGTGATGAGTTTCAATTTTGTGTACTTGGTAAAAAATGCTCGGTTTAACCCGAAACTTTGACACAACACCTTTTATGTTATAAAACTTATAGAAAATGAGTTTCGTGACCATTGGCCACCCGCAAGTGTCGTTTTTAATACGAAGACGAAAACAGCCCCTTTAGTTTATATATGACAGATTTCGGTCTCATTCGGGTCTCGTTTTAACTAAGTTTAAGTCGAGATGGAATCTGGAAAAATTATATATTGTTACTACATGTCTTGTCTTTAATTTCCATATTCTTACATGATCTTTAGCCAAACGAAACTCGTGATATTAATTTATAAAGGGACAAGGGTCAAACAGCCCGTTTTTGTGACATATGTTCAATAATCTGGTCATAAGTTGATTTTTACAAAACTTCACAAGAGTTCCAGTAGGATCTGGAAAATTAACAAAAATTGTGATCTTTTCCCACTGGTTTCAAGTTCTAATTCGTTCCATAGCCCAAGATATACCCATTTTGATTTGGTCAAGATTCTGGTCATCGGATCTGCTATGTACTTTTGTTTCAGTAATTAAAAATAGTAAATGAACTCCATTTTTCGTGAGGCTTACAGATTTGAAAACTAGACACTTTAAACTTGAATTTAGGCTTAATAAACGTGAGATTTCATTAAGAAATGAGTTCATTATAGTCGATCTAACCCGATCTACTTTATTATTCAGTGGTTAATGTTATTATCCGGTGGTTAATAGCTTTATTCTTTGGTTTTTCGAGTGGATCTTGGACAAAATCAGTTGATACAAACGACTAACATGTAGATAAACGCAATACAAGTAAATCAAAGGAAAAAGGAGGGGTTTATACCAAGTGAAAACTGATCTAGAAGTCGAAATGGTGCGATGGGTGCTGCTGCTGTCCCTTCTTGTTCTTCCTTGCTACAAACCGATGAAGGAGGTGATAGATGATGATATTTGTTGTTAGATTTACTTGGAGGTGATGATGGAAGGTGGTGGAGGTGGTGGCTGGTCGTGGTTGTGGCTTCTCCAGCCCAAGAAATGAGAGAAAATGTGTTGATGGGGTGGTGGTGGTTAAGTGATGAATGAGGAGTTTAGCAAATAAGAGGGGTTTTATATGGGAGTGATTAGGGCTGGGTTTCTTTGGGTTCTTGGGCCAATTAAGGGCCTTTGGGTCGTGGGTTTGGGTCAGCCCAAGTGAGGGTTGGGTTCGTGAATCTCGTTCCTCGATTCGGGTTATGTTTATTAGTCGGTTAGACGTTAAACGCGTGTTTTTAGAACGTATTGTTATCGTTTGATTTTCTCGCGTATATACTCAATATGTGGATGACATATGGATTGACTAAATATTTATAAGACACTTATTTTGAGTTACCAAAATATATTTTGGATTTCGTTCGAGTGTCGGGTTCGATTCACGCGTTTTCTCGCATTTGTTACATTTTATATCAAACGTATAAGTTTTTCGCATTTATCATTATAGAATAATAATAATAAGTAAATAACGACTATTTTATCACAAAAATAGATTTACGTTGCACATGAAATATTTCACCAACGGCCAGTTAAATCGGAATCCATCCGATATGAAATTCACGATTTAGCCAAATCGCATACGCGTATATATATTCAACAATATATATATATGGAAGGATACATAAATTAGCCTAATCAAAGAACTAATTACATGTATTAATAACTGATTAGGCACTAAAAACTAGCCCTAATTTGACGGGTGTCACAGAATTGAACGGCTGAGATGAGTTCCTGCATTCTTTTTTGATTTCCCTTACTTATTTGAACTCAACTCTATTTGTTGATGTTATATGTAGTTTTTAGTATTTTTGACGTGTATCATCCATATAAGGTGCCACGTGACATCTTCAATTGTTAAATAGATACCACAAATATTATACCTTAGTTACAAATATTATACCTTAGTTAATTGCATTTTCATACACTTTGACTGTATTTTTTTTTTAAATTACCTACGTCATCTATATGGGTGAAATGGTGCATTATGATATTATGAAGAGGAAGACACTGAATACACTGTTAACATTTCATTTTAATCTACTCTTTGTCTTATTCGTATTTCTTCCATAAATAAACATTTCATAATTTATTCATTTGTATTTCATTAATCAGAATCACAGCCAGTGTTCCATTAAATTTTTTCACGTAAAATTATTGTCCCAAGTCATATGCAACTAAAAACATGTAACATCACATCTAATTGTTTGATATTTAAGTCCACATTATTTATTTCTTAAATAAATCCAGTCAAACTTACCTTGAATATAGATGCAAATTAAATTGACATATACTCAAACTATCTTAATCCCAACAACAAATGTTGAGAGACATTTTTTGAGACACGGAGGGAGTATTTATCACAAAGTTAAAGGGTAAAACTAAAAGGTGCAAGATATCGTACTTGTGATCGGTCGGTCAATTCCACGTGATTTTTGTGCTGTTAACTTCTCGTATATTATCCCCGTTAAAGTTTGGGGACAACAAATGTAATATTTGTAAAAGAACGAAAATTTTTAACCCGCGCGTTGCGGTGAAGCTTTGACATTATATATTTATAAAGTAATACATTAACAAAGAAATATCAAAATATAAAAGTCGTACACTATATTCCCTGTAAAATATAGTAAATTAACGTAAACTTATGAATGATACAATATATATGTATCCTAATAACACATATAACATAAAGTAATGACATAATTGATAACCTAACATTTTAAGGTGGATATTTAAAATAGAGATGTATGCACGTTTAGTATGACATTGGATACTACATACTTAAACTAGACACTCTAAACGAATTTTGATAAGATCGGGGAAAAAAGATAATTGAAAAAGAGTATGTTAAGAGGTTTGCGATTTTTAATTAATCTTAAGTTTGATGCATTCGAAATGATGGACCATCTTGCATCTTGCATCTTGCATCAATGTATAAAACAAATTTTATTTTTAAGATAATTTTACAATAATCTTATTTATACCAACCACAATAATGATATAATGTAATAACTATAACATTAGTAAATTTAATACTTATACTTTCTTTGGGTAATAGCTATAACTTATATGTAAAAATTGTAATATAAAAAAAAAATTATAGGCTATTTGTATCTTTGGTAATACATTATACGGAGTACAATAACTAAATGAGTAATATATTCAAATAGCACGTGTATATTTAATTTTAAGACTTATATCAATTTTCTAAACATTTATAAATTTCTTATGTAATTTGCATAAAATTTAAACTTCATAAATAGTTTTCATATATTATCAATTTTAAAAAATTTTATATTCGATGGGATAAAAAGATGTGAATTAATAAACAAATTTTTAGATTTATGATATAGTTAAATATGAAACTTGAAATTAAAATTGAAGTGAAGAAAATGTTAAATCTCAAAAAATTTGTAGGTGAGAGTTATTATTATTATTTTTTTTTCCAACAACAATATTATACGTGATCTATTTATTTATTTTTAGCACTATTTATGAGTTGTTATAGTAGAATTTTGAGTCGGTAACAAAAGAGTGAAAGACGGATATTATTAGGGGTGAGCATTCGTACCGAATCCCGATACCAATCCCGTACCGTACCGGTACCGTACCGAACCGGTACCGTACCGCTTTTAGCGGTCCGGTATTCGGTACCGACTTTAGTGCCAAAAAAATAACCGGTACCAACCGGTTCGGTACCGGTATTTTATCACTTTACCCGCTTTGGTACCATATCTGAAATATACATGTTTTTCTTTGTTATAGGTCCTTAGGTTTTTTCTATATTTTAAAAAGATTTATTTGAAACCTCATTTCTATGATCATATGATATGTCTATGAATATAAAAATTATATTTTTTGGGTAATTAAGAAGTATAAAATAGAGTTAGACTCTCGCATATGAATATATTTATAATTGTATAGAAGTCTAGCTAGTATTATTTGTTACACAAACAATCATGTTTTTAGCACCATAGTTAAATGGATTCCAAACATATTGCTTGTTAATATAAAGGTAAGAATCATGACTTGCGTCATTACCAAAGCACTTAACACGGTACAATAACGTCGTTGTATATATTTGTTTTTCTTCGTCAATATTAATCTATGTCACTTACTGATATTTTTATTAATTCGCGATTCATTAATATTTATCTTCTTTGAATTTTAACGAGTACAAAATACGTAGATATGTTTACTTATTATTCTACTATTTTTTGGTACCAAAGCGGTATAGTACCACTTTTACCCGTACCGGTACCGTACCGCTTTAAACGGTCCGGTATTCGGTACTCACTTTAGGACCAAAAAAATAACCGGTACCAACCGGTTCGGTACGGTTCGGTACCGGTTCCGTACCATGCTCACCCCTAGATATTATCAAATACTTTTTAATCGGGTACCCGTTTTTAACCGTGGTTTTGTTCGTTTTGTAAACACAAGGGAAGGGACGCATTTATTTACGAATTTGCCACCACTTACATTTCTCTTGCAGCAGCCGACTTCTTCTTCTACATTTTTTTGTGCAGAAACCCAACTTTTGTTCTTCAATATCTTCGAATAATACAGTAAGATTCATCTATTTATTCCTAAGCTTCAATTTTTAAGATTTATTTTTCTAGGGTTCCATTTTTTTTCCCTTCCTATTTTGCTTTCAATCGTTAAATTTTCTTGCTTTTTGATGTTTCGATAGTTAGAGGCTATTCTGAAGATATTGTTTTATTTAATATATATCATTCACAAGCCATATATGCTTTTTTAGGGTTATGTTTATATTTGCTTCATATGTCTGTTCATGATTGAGTATTTTTTATAATTATGAACACCAACTGTTCGATAAAATTCTCCAATGAAAAAGACATGCTTTTTCTGCTGTTTGTTTTGTATTAGGGTTAATGAACAACACTTGCTTGCACCACATGTATGTATGCTGAAATCTTGATATACATCATAATTTTGTTAGACATTGAGGTAATTAATATGTAATGTACTTGTGTTAGGCATTATGAATTAAAGGCCTTTAAAAGATGTTTTTCTTCTGAAGGCTTTGTAAAGTGGGCACTTTTACATTCTATGTTCTTTTTTATATGATGTGCTCGATAGTTATCATTCAATTTGGTACTGAACCATAGGAACACGGCATTGTTTAGAAGAATTATACTGATTGCGTTTGTCAAGAATAGTTCTTGGTGGCAGTTACCAATGATGGGTTGATGGTATGTTGGAACCGATGATGTATCATTTATTGTTATGGTGAAGAAAATAGCAGTATTAGGGACATTGAGAAGAGTTTGTGATCAGTTAGTATACCAAATAAAAAAGTACATGCAGCAATCCATAATTCAATCATTTGTGATCTTATCATTGTGCTCTCTTTTATTGACCCTTGTTTGATAGATAGTAGTGTCAAGAACAGTTTGGGAATTCAAATTTTAACCTGTATGATGTAATATAAGCTTAAACTTATAGAATAGTAGCTGTCTTTAGAATAAATTCATAATTTTCTTTGTATCGAAAGAAAAATTTGACGAAATAACTCGTGTGACCCATTTTGATTTGTTCTAGAAAAGATGTCTATCTGTTTAATTACTCATTTGATTCACTATATAATATGAATTCCCATTTTAGCTATCCGTAACTTTTTAAAGCCCGTGAAGCTTAAAATGCTCTATTAGCTGTCAGTGTGAGATTGTAGATCAATAAGATATTCATGGCAACTTATTCATTCTTGGCGCAGACCCTGACAGTTGGAACAAACAAAAACATCACACGCACTGTCAATGCATTTTGTAGTGCATCATATTATTGCTATATCTAGGTCCTGTTGATCATTGCTAAGATTATAGAATATTTCTTATAGTCACCAAGAAAATACTAATACCAACAGATTAAATGATCTTTTGCAGATGTCACAACGAGGTGTTTGGCAGCTTCAGAAGCTGGTGGTGAGCTATTGTAACTGGGGTGGAAGTAGTAGGGGCATTAGGTATGTTAGTTGCACATCTTAAATATCATTTCATGGCTTATTTGCTCTCTAGTTTAGGTTATGATTGTAATTTAGTGTATTTTTATAACGCGTTCTTTCATTGAATAATGTAATCTTTCAACACTGAATATTGACCAAATGTACGAAACTTCAAGGTTCAATAAGAGCTATCAAGTCTTATAATAGTAATACATTATACATTATGCCATGCCTTGCGAATTAAGGGGATCTGTGTAACTAAGGGTTAAAAGAGCAACCTATCTTACTTTTTGTTGTCAAATATACATGATCTTCACCAGAGTTGCCTCACTATGGAAGATTTATAGTAGCCTCAAAACATTTATTTTGGTATCACGTTATTAAGTTGAAAGAGGATGACAGGAGGACTAACAGCTGCCTATTCAATGTGTAGGGCATTTATGGAGTCTGAATTGCCATCATTTAAGGAAAGCAATCCTCAGTTAGAGGTTGTTACTGAGCTTAACCGTGGTCAACATCCATTTTTGAAGGGATTATATAGTAAGGCTATTCTTTACTTGCTTAGATGATGTTCTCTTTTAGTAGCTGTGATATGAGGACTCTTCACCCTGTCACTGTTTTGTGTTGTTTCCCTTCAATTGGATTGGGTATCAGCAAGTTTTCACTTATTGTTGTAAATGTTGGGCTTTCGTTAACCTGTGCAGAGAATAAGAATGAGCGTGTTGTATCTGTCATGAACATGACTCCAGAAGAGGTACTGCTTTGTGCAACCAGGCTTAGAAATTCACTGGGGAGAAAGGTGGTGAAGCTGAAGACTAGACATGTCACTAAACACCCAAGTGTACAAGGAACATGGACCACAGCCTTGAAAATCTGAAGCTCAGGATTGGCTTCGGTGAACCTTTTTCTAGTGTTTAGAAAGTGCTGCCGGTTTATTTCTTTTATGTGTATTTAACATGCAGTACAATTCCCTTTTCTCCTAAGGACGATCAAGATTTGCAATGATTTTGGAAATTTGGCATGCATGTTCTGTATTACAAAGAGACCAGCTCTTCCTTTTTTTTCCTATATAAATGCTTCATGCCTTGGTGTTATTTATAGAATAGTTACTCCCTCGAACATTATTTAAAGAGCAGTCAATGTATGTCTCTTACAGATCTAGTTTGACTGATTATGGCTATTTATATTACATAATTTGTATGTTTGCATTGTTAGTTATATGTGCTATTAGCTGAGTTCTCTTTGAGAAAAAGTGATATGTGTGCTATTAGCTGAACCTTCTAATGTCATAGGATATGTGAAGTCTAGATATTTACAGAAGGCCTTGGACTAGTCCTAAAAAAACCAAGCCTGGTAATGACTAATAGGTCTGGTTAGGGCCGAGCCTGATTAAGGACCAAATATGTGTTTTTGGCACTCACTAATAATCTAGGTGAGGATAACAAGTACCGAAGTGACTTACTATACTTGATGTTGTGAATAGGTTATTAAATTCTAATAATCTTGCTGCTCCTGTATGTGGTCCATGTTTAGGATGCACCCTTATCCAGGCTTTGGGTTTAATTGGCCCTAACTAGATTCAGGATCCTTTAAAGACTGATCAGCCTAAGTGGTCCTTCTTGGTTTATATGATATCCTTTCCACATGGTTTTACCACCCTCCACATTTATTATATGCCTTAATCCATGGTTTTACATGATTTCTCTGTCCACAACCAAACATTATAAATGATATCAGTAACCCCTTTCTTGTTTATATGTCACCCCTTTTATCTACACTTGGATCCTTGTTAATTAGCACCAATGTGCATTTGTGTGCAAAAACCTTAAACTATTGTGATGGAAGAAGTGATAGCAACAGGCCCTGATCAAAAGTATTATGTACCAGGCCCCTCTAATCATTTTGTTCCCCTCTCAATACAAATACATAATCTTTTATATACATAAGACAATGGGCACTATAACATCACCCGAAAATGCGGTCCTTTCCAAGAACTAATTGTTTTGTACGGGTAATATTTTGAAGTTAATGAGTTTGAATTGTCGTTATATTTGCTAACTAAAAGAAGTATTATTTGAAGGAAATAAAAAAAGGGAAGTAATATGATTAGATCCTTGTTGTTATTGCATGCATGATCTACTATTTTATCCACCATTATGTTATGTTTATTAAAGTGACAGGTAAGAGCATCATTAAACAAGTGGTAGCTCAAGATTATTACATGGTGTGTGATCTAAAAGTGATGTTGGGGGCATTTATCACATATCAACATTTAGATCTTAAATGTAATAGAATATGATTTACTACATCAAAAAAGAAGCAAGTTGGGGTTTTTTAGTAAATTCATAAAAAAGCAAGAAATCCAACTTTGCCTTTGAATTTTGAACTCTCTCACACAATAGGAATCATGCCTGCCACTGGCAAAGTAAAAGGGGTGGAGGGGTATGAAATATCCATAAAGAAAAGAGGCCAATTTGACAACCAATATCCATCATCACTTTAGCATTCAAAAAGCTTCATCATTTGTAATGTACATGAACTACCTTCATATCTACTCTCCTTCTTCTCCTACCTATCCATCACTTTCATGCACATCATTGCTCATCTGTTCATGCAGGATCCCAAGAACACCTCTGCAACATCTAGGTATGTTTCTTCGTCTTCCTCTATTATGTTTTTTTCTAGAATCACAAAAAGTTAAATTCCGGGAGAAATGTAGCGTTGAATGCTAGTTTTCATTCTTCCATGGTGACCACGTTAGCTATTAACCTATTGCGGTATACAAATGATCCACACAACAAGTCTAAGGTCACCTGAAACAATCATCACCTGATTTTAAGAAAAGAGTTTTCCTTTAAGTTAGATAATTGTTCAAGATTTTTTTCATCATTTGACAGTTTTCAAATTTGGCACACATTGATTAAAGGGTTTGGTCAACATAATGCTTTGTCCAACACCTGGCCCCATTGGTGGTTGAATTGTTTTTGTTTTTTCAAGAATTATGCTTTATAGACCACTTTTGACTCAATTCTTATTCCAAGTCTCAGGCGTAAGCAATCAGATATTAGTTTATGATCAAACTGCTCTGGTCTAAGCTTATTGCTATCTGGAGGTGGCAAGGTGGGCGAGTTGGGTAGATGGTCAAAACGGGTCATTTTTAAGTATGGGTTGACCCGCTTACACTCTTTTCTCCATTCCTTAAAAATTTATGAATACCTAAGAAGAAGTTCAAATTAAAGAAGCATTATATGTTACAATAATAATATCAGCTTTTAAATAATATAAAAATTTACAGCAACTTCAACCTGTTTGACCGATTCCCCTTTTGGCTAAATATGTTGATTTGACCCATTTGAGATATAAAAAATACCAAACCGGCGAATTTATGTGCAAATGTGTGAAAGTTGCTACCACTACTACTAGTGTTTGAAACTCAACAACTATATTAATGTTATGTTACAAATGGTGCAACAGGAAGCCTTGGTATCAAAGAGCAATGGAGATAGCCAGTCTATGGAAAACGACCAATTCAAAGTCTACCAACATTCCGTCTCCTAACCCAACCTTAAAGAAAAATCTGTCCACATCCACCAAGTATACTGCCACAAGAAGCAACACACCTAATAGACGACAACTTAGAAAGTCAACTTCATTAAAGGTTGCCACGTCATTTACCCGAGTTTGCCTATGCGTCCCTATATCTTCCTACACGGAGGTTTTTCAAGCCGATGTACCCCCTAGAAGAAGCAACACATACCCACGATCGAAACCTTTTCCAAATTGTATACCAGAACGCACGGTAGTTCCGAGAATGAGCACGGAAGGAAGGAGAATATTTAGAGGGAAGTCTTTGACGGATGATGTACTGATGAGAAGATTTGTCATCGAAGAGGAAGCGATGATGCAAGTGAGGAGGCGAAACGAAATGGAGATCATAAGAAAGAGAAATGCTAAAAGAAGGAGACGGCTTGGTCCAAGTCCTTTAAGTAGAATGGTTTTGGCAGAAGAAGATGGCTTTTAAGATTTCCAAAAAGTGTCCACCCAATAGCTTCTATATATTGTCCTATTACTTATGATGATCCTTTACTTTCGGTCGGTAGTTGCTTTTGGTTTGTGAAATTGCAATGTTAGTTTGCTTGCAACTTGAAGTGCCTTCAGACAAATTGATTTCGGTGATAGCCATGAGCAGATGCACATGTGGACATCGAAAAAGCTGTAGTTTTCAAGTCAGAAAAAAATGAAAAATATGAACTGGTCTGTATTGCATCTTCAAAATATTGTTTTGATAGTGCATACTTCTGATCAATGTCAAAACTTTTGCAAAGCTCAGTTATTAAACTGGGTTTCAAAGATCACAAAAAGTAATCAAATAAAAACAAAGACAGAAGTGATTCAGTAGATTATATGGCCTGATTCAGGCACAATTACTCTATGATCATATAAATATATTTCAAATACAAGATTAATAGTTAAATAAAACTAAAACAATTTGTGATCACAAACAATATGCCCAAATCTACAATTGCCTCCCATGAGAAAGACATGATTTTGCTTAAGTAATCCTTCTGCAAGCTACGTTACCATCAAAATATTATACAACAAACGATAGCTGATCTTACCCCAAGAATTAACTGAAAAAACAGAATTAAGTCTCAACTGCCACTTCGCCAGGTCCATCTACATCAGGTATCCCCAAATTTTGCCTATTTTGATGATTTATTTGGTTTGATGTCAAGATTCGTAAACCAGAATTTTTCCTAATCTCTAAAACCTCAGGCAGACCATTAATGCACCCTTTCGACATACCCACATCAATCCTTATTGCTTTATTATCACAAACACCATTTATACCACCCTTCTGAATCGTGTGACCCATAATCACCCTTCGTGCACCTGGAATCGTTGCAAGAACATGTTCCAGCATACTACAATCACAATCTTCAGCCACTTCATTAGAAAACTTTCTCAACCAAACAATCGAGCTTCTAGTCCTAACTAAATCCGAAGAAATGTTATCCTTCAATCCAACAATCCAATCCCTCACATCGTTATTAATCCGTTCCAAACCATATGCAACATGTTCAGGTAAAATCCCACCATGAACAAACACCGATTCGCCTACAACAAGCACAGTTAAATTCTTAGATAAAAATCTTGTTGCAATAGGACCTTCAGGTCTCAAGGCCGCAATTCTAGCTCTTAGCCCTTCCACATATTCTTGTTTTACGCCTTTAAAACTTAATGGAATCCCATCATATATATCTTTAGGTTTCTCTAACCCATCACATAAACGTTTCATATCGTTACCAATACAAAACCAATAAGCCCAACGTCGAAACTCATCAAGTCCAGATGAGAACGTACAATAAAAATTCCCATCCATATTCACGATCTCATGATTCCCATGCATCGTAATCACATTACCACCATTCTTAACAGCTTGTCGTTTAAGTTTTTCAAGAAAATAAAGGATTTTCAGTTCTTGACCACCACGATCAAGGACATCGCCTACTTGTACAAGGGTAGATGAGCCACCCGACCAGCGGTCCTCGGCGTCAATGAGGCCCGCGAGTCGAAGGGCTTGCTTGGATTTTTCCAGGTCGCCGTGGAGATCGCCCACTGCGACTAGACAATCAGGGGAAGGATATGTAGTTTGAGTAAAGGGTGCAGATGGTGGGTCCGGTAAAAAGATTCCGGCAACGGTGAAGTCAACAAATGTGTCAATGAATGATGATACAAGATTTGGTAGGTTTTTGCAGGTGATGTTTGAATCCATTTTTTTTTTTACATAAATGTGTGCTTCTGAAATTCTTTTTTATACATGCTTTTCTCTTTGATTTGTAAAAAGCTAAGTATTGGGTCTTAATTTAGTATTTGGGTCTTAATTTTCTTATGTTAGTCTTAAATTATTACTTATTCTCTTTAATTGTAAAAAGTGAAGTATTGAGTCTTAATTTGGGTCTTATTTTATTATGCAAGTCTTAAATTATTACTGGTTAGCTTTGAACGCAAATTTGTCACAAGTGAATCACAAGTTAATCAAAGTTGCTCTACCAATTCCATTAGTAATTATCAAAGTACAGCATATTTAGATTAGCATAGTCTAACATCTTAGCCCACCAATCTGGCTCGTCCCGCTGATTTCCGGGGCTCGTGCTATCACTAAAAAGTAGGCCCTCTAACACGAAAATTTTAGTCATAAAAAAACCATAAAATGTCACCTTTAGTATAATTCTGTTGTTACACTTTAAATATGAATTTACCCAATAGCTTCTATACATTGTCATATTATTTATGATGATCCTTTACTTTCAGTCAGTAGTTGCGTTTGGTTTGTGAAATTGCAGTATTGGTTTGTTTCCTTCAGACACGCACACCAAATTGAAGTTGATTATGGTGATAGCCATGAGCAGAAGCACACGTGTACATCGAAAAGAGCTGTAGTTTTTAATTCAGAAAAATGTAACAATGAACTCGTCTGTAGGGCATCTTCAAAATATTGTTCTGATAGTGCATACTCTGATCAATGTCAAAACTTTTGCGAAGCCCAGTTATTATACTGGGTTTCAAAGATCATAGTTATTATTCAAATGAAAACAAAAACAGAAGTGATTCTGTAAGTTATATGGCCTGAGTCAAGATTACACCATTAGGCACAATTACACTATGATCATTTTAATATATTTTAAAAACAACTATACTAATTTAATAAAAGTAAAACAATTTGCCCAAATCTACATTTGCCTCCCATGAGCAAGACATGAAGTGGCTTGTAAGTAATCTTTCTGCAAGCTACCATCATGATAACATACGACAAACTCAATTTAAGAATAATCAATAATCAAACTTTACAATCTGTAAACCTTTTATAATTGTCTAACTAAAACACAGTGATAAAGAAGTAACTGATCTTACCTCTACAATTAAGTAACCAAAAAACAGAATTAAGCTTCGACTGTCACTTCGCCTGGTCCACTCACATAAGGTATCCCCAAATCTTGCCTCTTTTGACGATTCATTTGGTTTGATGTCAAGATTCGTAAACCTGAATCCTTCCTAATCTCTAAAACCTCAGGAAGCCCGTTAATGCACCCTTTCGACATACCCACATCGATCCTTATCGCTTTATTGTCACAAACACCATTTATACCACCCTTTTGAATCGTATGCCCCATGATCACCCTTCTTGCACCTGGAATAGTTGCAAGAGCATGTTCCAACATACTACAATCACAATCTTCAGCCACTTCATTAGAAAACTTTCTCAACCAAACAATCGAGCTGCTAGTCCTAACTAAATCCGAAGATATGTTATCCTTTAATCCGATAATCCAATCCCTTACATCGTTATTAATCCGTTCCAATCCATAAGCAACATGTTCAGGCAAAATCCCACCATGAACAAACACCGATTCGCCTACAACAACCACAGTTAAATTTTTAGATAAAAATCTTGTAGCGATAGGACCGGTAGGTCTCAATGCAGCAATTCTAGCTCTAAATCCTTCCACATATTCTTGTTTTACATCTTTAAAATTTAAAGGAACGCCATCGTATATATCTTTAGGTTTCTCTAACCCTTCACATAATCGCTTCATATCGTTACCAATACAAAACCATTTAGCCCAATGTCGAAACTCATCAAGCCCGGATGGGTAAGTACAATAAAAACTCCCATCCATATTCATGATCTCATGATTCCCATGCATTGTAATCACATTACCACCAACCTTAACTGCTTGCCGTTTAAGTTTTTCAAGAAAATAAAGGATTTTAATTTCTTGACCTCCACGATCAAGGACATCGCCCACTTGTACAAGAGTGGACGAGCCACCCGACCACCGGTCCTCAGCATCAATGAGGCCCGCAAGTCGAAGGGCTTGTTTGGATTTTTCGAGGTCCCCATGTAGATCGCCTACCGCGACTAGACGATCAGGGGAAGGATATGTGGTCCGGGAAAAGGGTGGAGATGGTGGGTCTGGTAAAAAGATTCCGGCAACGGTGAAGTCAATGAATGTGTCAATGAATGATGATACAAGATTTGGTAGGTTTTTGCAGATGACGTTAGAACCCATTGTTTTTTTGATATCAATTGTGTGCTTTTGAATGGATAGCGGATGGCTTTTCTTTTATAAAAAAAGAAAAAAATAGGAAGATTAAAAAATAATGTGTTGGGTCTTAGTTTATTTGGTTAGCGTTGAATGTAAATTTGGGGAGTTGATAAATAAAAAAAATAATTTGATTCACACACCAAATTTGTGTTGTAGTATATTTGTATTGTGAGCTTTAAATCTCGTACATAATGGTGTATGAAATAAATTTATTGTTCGTATTTATCACCTTCCATTTGTGTCACAAGTGAAATACAGTTAAAATTGCTCTGCCAAATCCATTATCAGCAACGTTTGTATCTACCAATTTAATCTTCGCCATTATTGTAGGCCCACCTGTTGACACCCCCAAATCCCCCGCAATTACTCTAATTTATACTCCCTCCGTCCCAATTTTATTATCTCCAGACAAAAAACACTTAGTTTAAGAAAACATCACAATCTCTCTTACTTTTTGGTAAGAAGACAGTTTTACCCTTTACTTTTTACCTACCTTTTTGTCTTACACATATAAATTAGGGGCAAAAAAGAACTTTATTTCATTATCCTTATCTATTTATGGAGGTGGACAATTAAATTGGGACATCCAAAAATGAATACTGGACGATAGAATCGGGACGGAGGGAATATAACAACTTCAATGGCAGTACTGTAAATTGTTAGTTGGGTAAGGTTCAAACGAGAATGAGATTCTTTGTGAGAATGGAGAAACCAACCAGAATATGCCATGTGTCATAAAACGCATTTTCCCCCACGTTTTTTAAACTTAAATATCTCTCAAACGGTAAGTCGAAAAATCTTAAAAATTGCACCATAAAAATCAGCATTTTTTTCTCTTCGATTTGCCATATCACAAGGTATACTTTCGACGACATTTTTTTTTGGGTTTTACAAATTGTACAAAATTAGTAACACATGTGTTACTAGCAGGTATCACATGTGTTACTCGCTGGTATCACATGTGTTAGTAGCCGGTAATACATGTGTTAGTAGCCGGTAACACATATATTAGTAGCCGGTAACACATGTGTTACCACCTTGTAACACATGTGTTACTCGCCGGTAACACATGTGTTACCAGCTTGTAATACATGTGTTACTCGTTTTCAAAACCCACCGAAAAACGAAAAAAAAAAGTTCGTTGAAAGTATGCCTTGTCACATCTCTAATCGAAGAGAATAAAACGCTGATTAATATGGTGCAATTTTTGTGATTTTTCTACTTATCGTTTGGGAGATATTTAATTTTTAAAAACGAGGGGAAAGAGAGTGTAGTGACATGTGGCGCATTTCAAGTGGTTCCTTCGTTCTCACAGAAAATTGGTGTACTCATTTGAATCTTACTCTTTAGTTGTAACTTGTAAATACTAATTGTATAGTTGTTAGAATCTTACGAGTCGAGTGACAAATCTAAAAAAAATAGTGATTCGACTCCGACTTTTAAAATGACTTTGACTATTACGAGTAATTTGTCAACTCTTATGAGTCGTGTGTAACTCTTTCGAGTCTTGTACGACTCTTCCGAGTCAAAATATTAGACAAACTTTTTGTATAATGTACTAAAAAACAAAGTGACAAAACACAAAGAGAATATACTATAATTTCTATAATTTATTTTAAATTAATCATTTATGTTGATTGTTGGTCAAAGAATTAACTATCGACTTTCACCATATTTTAGTTCTCTTAAAAAACAAAAATATTATACAATAATAGCGACTCTTCCTAGTCGATCCGAGTCACGAATCGCAAGTTAAAAATCGAGATTTCGAGTCTCGAGTCAAATCAAGAGTTAACAACTACGACTAATTATGTAAATCCTGTTGTAAATACTAATTGTGTAATTTCTAGTGAAATATTTGGGCTTAAACGATTAACCTAGCTTGTTAAGGAAAATAAATGATAAAAGATGTAATTTGACTTGTTAGAAACCTTTTTTAAGATTAGGTTGTGATGCTGTGTAAACGGGGCTTTAGTTTTAAAAATGGAAATTACCTAACTTACTACACACAACACAGGCAAGAATACCTGGTCAGAATATAGTATAGCTCAGTAAGTCCGAGTCGAACACAGGAAACGGATGTCAATTTCTAACAAATTGGAAATTATTACAATTAATTAAAGCAGTAATAAATGGGGACGTTTTAGTTCCGATCGAACAATTGACAAACAATTATGATAAAAGGTTTACCAATTAAAACTAAATTAGAAAATAAAGAAATACTAAAATAATTACTTAAATAAAAGATTTAGTTCAAATGATAAAAGAGATACAATTGTTTAGACTATTTTCCTCAGATTCTGGTTATCACTTTATTGAATTGCAAATATATGGTTCTTATTGTGACATGACAAATATACCAATTATCCTTACAAGATTAACTGATTCAACACAATCAAGAAAGATATAAAGTTGTTTTCAACCCGCTTACAGTTCAATTTAACGTTATCCACCGAATTGTGTTATAGATTAAAACTACACCGTTTATATGATTTACTTTTGCAACTTGAATCAACAAAGTTTATAACTAACAAGTAGTTATCATGTTCATTACCAATCATTAACCATAAGAAACCCTATCCTATCAAACTCAATCTATTTAGTGATAATTATCAATTAAAATCAACAATCATCAATAATGACCAATCAATAGAGAACTCAATCATAAATCAACAGATCATCACGCTAGGTTATCATCAACAATCAATAATTAAACATGGATCTTCAAATAAACATATTGAAAGTGCCCCCTGGATGTGGATCTAAGTGTTGATCGATAGTAATAGATTGGCGGAATCAATCAATTACACAAACAAGTAATAAACTCAAAACGAAAACAATGATTAATCAAAGTAAACAAGTATATTAGCTTGTAAATCGTATTGGAACTGTTTACAGAAGTGCTTAGTCGACAAATGGTGCTAGGGTTTTCGTCAACCCTATACGAAAACCCGTAGGTTTCAATTTATACTAAAACAAAATCGGCAGACATGCGTCACTTGGGAAGTGTCGCATGTCGCCGCCCTCATGCGTCACTTACCTAAGTGTCGCTATGCGTCACTAAGGCAAGTGTCGCCTAATGCTAAACTTAAGTGTCGCAAATACAGAAAATGACTTTTCTAATAAAACTAACTAACGACACTTACAACTCAATAGACCAACTGACAGACACACAAACATGTATCAACAAACTCCCCCGTGTCTTCAGCTTGGTCTTCAAAAAAAAAACATCTTCAGTTTAAACCCAACCTGGTGGAAATACTCCACCAGCATGAATACCCACTCGAACACAAATCTCGACCACCTTCTCGAACTTTGAAGCTTCTTCTTGATCATAACGATGATACTCCATCTTACTTTTGTGAAGAGCTTTCAAATCTTTCTTCGTCAAATTGATAAGGCTGATCGGATCAAAAACACGAAGAGTTCTTCCATACTTTGCAGATAAACTCCAATTATCCTTCTCAATCACTGGATCTTCAACCGAAAGATATTCAATGACTGCTTCTTGAGTAACAGAGTCAAACCACCAATATCGTAATCTTTTCAGAAAATCAAGTGGTAATGACTGCAAAGGCATAGTTTTCTGACTAGCAGCTGGAGGATAATGATACTTCACAATCGGTTGCTGAGTTCTTGAATCCAACTTTTTCTTGTATGAATAACGAACTCCCAACTCTGGTCTAACCCACAAATACTTCTTGCTGTTAATATCTCTTCTGAGAATCTTCTGAAACATATTACCACGAAAATCATCAGTGTGGTTAACGATGTTCAGCTGAGCAAGACGATTTAATTCCTCCTTCGGCAATGTGCTGATACAGTTAAATCTTGGCCGAAAATACTGTACTCCATCTCTTCGCTTAATAAGAATCAGAAAGTTGACTTCATCAAACTTTCAACTTCTGATTAATCCAGTCAAATCACCTCGAACCTGATATGTTTTGCAAATCTTCAATTCAGGCTTGAGCTTTCGAAACATTGGGCGCTCTGAAGATGTAGACGGTTGCGCTTGTTCAGGAACAGATTCAGCAGTTGGTTGTTCCTGAGTAGTATCTGTTTGAGGCTCTTGGTCATCATCAGAATCATCGGACTCAATGATCGGTGCATCAAAATCATACGGTTGAGCTGGTTGTTTCTGAACTGGTTCCGATTCTCGCTCAGGTGCTGGTTCCTGATGAGGATTAACCAAATATTCTTCGTCTGACCCTGGAACCTCAGCATCCATCTCTATTTCATCCGGATCGACTGATCTATCTTCTTCATCATCCGGATTTATCAAACTCTGAATGTATGTGAGATTAACATTCGAATAATCAACCGAAATGGGTCTCGGTTGTCCTGGAACATCAACGAAATAATCCAAAGCAATGTTTTCATTAATAGAATCTGGATTTACATTTTCGGATTCTGGGGGAGGGGTTACATTTGTTTCTAAGGTTCTCTGACCTTCCTCCCCCGAAACAACAGTAACCGCTTCCAATTCTAACAATCTAGACTGCACATCTTTCAATTCTAGCTGCAACTCCTGCACATGAGCTGCTTTTATCTCCAAATCTTTTATTTGAGCAGCTTGAGCTTCAATCATGGCAGCCTGATCATCAAAACGCTTGTTCATCTGAGTTATCTGATCAAGTAACTGCTGAAGCATCGCAGTCGGCGGTTGTTGTTGTTGTTGTTGATCTTGGTGACCAGGTTCCTGAATAGTAATTCCTGTTCGCTGGCGTCTTCTCAATGGTAAATTAGCATAAGACGGAGAAGACCCAGCTGGTCGCTTTCCAAGATTAGGCGGTACATGAACACGCCCCGCAGAAATCCTTCTCAAAATACGCTTAAAGCGTCGAGGATCAGCCAACTGTATTCCATCCAATGCATCCTGAGGTGGTACATCACCTGGAGAATCAGGTGGTGTAAGACCACCATCAGATTCCTCAGCTGGAACCTCTTCAACTTGCTCAATATCCTCCAAATCTTGAGCTACAGCAGCATCAACTAAATCTGCATCATTGACCGGAGGAGCAACAACATCCTCATAACCATCCCCAGGCGGCGCAACATAGTTTTCGTTTACTATGTGCCCAAATAACTCACGATCAGGTAAGATCTGAGAATCTTTTGGTGGCAGCTTACAATCATTGAAAACACGTAACATCATGGGCGTTGGAAATAGTAACGATCTTTGATCCGGAGCTATTCCCAAATTCAAATCATTTAACAGCAGCTGAACAAAACGAGGATATAACAGCCATTTTTCTTTTCCAGCTCGAACATTATCAACCATATTCCCGAAAATATAACCACTGAAGTTATACGGCTTGTTATAAACTAATGCCAGCATCAGAGATAACGTCATGTGACTTGCAGCATCGTATCCTCCTTTTCGCGGAGATAAACACACAATTACAATGTGAGCTAAGTATCTCCAAACCCGACAGAGATACTGTTTACGAAAATCAGTAAGCTGATCAGCCGGATAACCCAATCTCTGAAGACCCCCGTAGATAAAAGTGGTCTCAAAAACAGTCGGCATATTGTTTGCATCATCAAACCGCAAAACACGGCGAACTGAATCCTGTGTAATCTGAATCTCACGACCAAACATAGTGGACACAATCCTCGGAGTGTCGTTCTCTGTTCTGATAAATGCGTGGTCATAAAACTCCTCGATTTGATTCATATACACTGGTACTGAAGCTGTAATAGCGTAATGAATCCTCGAACGTCTAAGAAACTCGATCATCGGCCGAAAAGGCAACGAGTTCTTATGCGTAGATTCCAAAAATGCAACAATGTTGTGCCTGGTGTTTGTGCGACGATAATAATCATGAAGATTCTCCATCTGTAACTATAAACAGGACAAGAACACGAAAAATCGTTACAGAATAAGCTCAAAATCATAATCGAAAAATCTGATTTTATAGCGTCACTAACGAAGTGACGCACGTAACACATCCGACACTTAAGAAGTGACGTATGAAAATCAGAAATCAGAAGGATGCGTCACTTGAGGTAAGTGACGTATTGAAGGCGTCACTGGTGTAAGTGACGTTGTCCCAACATGTATCATTCAAGCGGTACTGATCAAGTGACGGGTATGCGTCATTTAAAAAGTGACGGTCAGTTAAAGCGGCACTGACAGCGTCAGTTAAGGAAGTGACGGATCAAAGTGTCACTCGGTAAGTATGATGTGGGAGTGACGCATAAAGGCGTCACTCAGCAAAGTGACGTTTAAAGGCGTCACTTGTGGAAGTGACACTTAACCTGTGAAATTACCATTAAGCGTCACTTAAGGAAGTGACGCTTGAAGTGACGCAACGATGAAGATCATCGTGTCACTGTTCAAGCCCGGAAATCACGACGAACCAAATTTGGGGTTTTTTGAAAACGAGTTAACCAAACGGTGCGGCAAGTGAAAGCGAGTAAAACACACCGTTTATTAACACAAAACAATAACAAAACGATCCCCAATAATCGTGATTACATAAACCCTAAAAACCCGAAACTTCAATCGGCGATTAAATCATGGATACGCAATTATAATAGATAAAACGGTACCTAATGATGCGTATGAGTGAGATGAACAAGGTAACGGAGGCCGATTGCACGCAAAATACACAAAAAGCCGTAGATCGATCGGAAATCACATACAGTCGAAGTGACGCAGCGACGAGAGAAGTGACGCAAGGTTAGTGGAAGTGACGCGTAGTGAATAGTGTTGGTGGTAGAAATAAGTGCCGGATACGGACTATTTATACCAAGACCCTAATCAGCGTCACTTAGAACGACTCTTAAAGCGTCACTTTTATGCGTCACTATGAGCGTCACTTATAAAGTGACGCATATCGACAGTTTTTGAAAAAATTTAAACTTTTATCGATCTTTTGCGGAGTGCTCAATTTGACAGTAAATGTGACTTGGTTAAAAAATAAAAAAAATAAAATTAAAAATAAAATTTAAAGACACAAAATTACAAATATAAAACCAAACTAAATGCATTCTTTTTGGTGACGGAGTTGATTGAGTCTGGTTAGGGATCATATCGGAATAACATGCAATTATTAAGAATAGTAAGTGTTATTTCGATCATCAGTATATTTGTCCACTTTAAATTTACTTGGCACATTTAAAACACCTTTTATAAAAATTATTTCAAGACAATTATTGGTATTGTTTGTCTACCTAAACATGTTACATCCGTGTTTGTGAGTTAACCTTTTATTGTTAGAATGAATATTGCACCATGGTCCCCACCATAGATATACCCCTATAACTTAGACATGAACATAGTTTCCAAATTTAGAAAGAATATAAGAGAATCAATTTTAAGAATCAAGTCAGCGGTGACAGGTCTGTACTTGCGTACAACAGAGCAACATAACTTGATTCAGGTATAAGCAAAACTAAACGCAGTCAAACCAAATTTGTGGCGACCTTGTGTAGTATCTTAAATTTAAGACTTTGCAAGTGCATTGACTCACGTTTGCTTAGTTTTGAGAGTAAGCTGAATTGAGACCAGGTCTGCACTTTCGTACAACAGAGGAAACAAGCAGCATACTCCCCCAAAAGATCTCAGATATACGATCCAAAAATAGAAGTATGTCAAGCTATGCTAAGGAATTAAGACTTAGAGTCGTACATCACAATGTGTTTACCACATGATCATAGACATGTATTTAAATTACTTCTTAATACCTCAGAGACCGGTGTGTACCATGCCTACCAATACATCGTATGATGAAGATAATTTAGATAAAAACTGTTTTAAGTGTGTCAAATAAACCTACTGACACATCCAAGATAAACCTTAAAATTCCATTTTGTGCATGTCACCCGATGTACTATCATATCCCAAGTTGTTTACAGACACAACTTCAACGTCTATTTTAAAAATGTAGCAACCTTGCGTTTTCTTTAATACTAAAGAGTACAAAGAGTGGCTGTTGCAAATTTTTTTTTTTTTTTTTTTTTTTTTTTTTTAAACACACATAAAAGCAAATAACGTTAACTTCTTACTATGACTCCCAGACTTAGGAGATGGGTCGGATGGTTTACTAACTGGTGTATCTTGAGAAAAATCAAGTCCATGTAGCATGGAAACTAACTCTTCCGTTTCATCATCTTCTGGAATATTGAAAGAGTTAAAGAGGTTTCCATAATTGAAAAACCAATCCGGACCTGTGCCTTGAGGAGGCTCCGTATACCTTAAACATTTTACTTCAAACTGTTCCTCAATCTGATTCGTTGATTTGTTAAAGACTCTTTTGTTCGGAGAATTGACTGAATATCCAAGAAAAATCCCTTCAACAGCTTTGTCACCAAACTTAGAGACCTTATCTTTTGTAATCATGATCATGCATGGACACCCAAATGGTTCTAAGAACTGAAGGTTTGGCTTTCGGTTATTGAAAAGTTCATAACACGTCTTGTTCTTTTTCTTAACCGTGAGCACTCTGTTGAGAACATAACAGGCAGTATTAACTGCCTCAGCCCAGAAGATGATTGGTAATTTGGAGTCAGCTAACATAGTCCGAGCTGTCTCTATAATTGTCCTGTTCTTTCTTTCTGCAACTCCATTCTGTTGTGGAGTCCTTGGAGCACTGAATTGATGCTCAATTCCTCTTGTAGCACAAAACAATTCGAGAGTTGAGTTCTTGAATTCAGTTCCATTGTCGCTTCAAATCCTTTTCACCTTTAAGTTGCATAGATTTTCCAACTTATCCAACAAATACACCAGAATATCAGGAGTCTCCCCCTTTGTAGTCAAGAAATATACCCACGAAAACCTTGAGTAGTCATCAGTAACTACCAAGCAGTAAGACCGACCACCAATGCTCTTTGTTGAAACTGGACCGAACAGATCCATATGCAGTAGTTCCAACGGAGCTGCAATAGAATTCACAACCTTAGACTTGTGGGACTTCTTGTGGAGTTTTCCTTTGTGACAAGAAACGCAGTCGTCTTTTAGAGCAAATGACTGTTTTGGAACTCCCCTCACTAAATCATTGTTAATCAGAAAATTCATTTTACGGAAATGAATATGTCCCATCCGTCTGTGCCAAAGGAGTGATTCCTTTTCAGAAGCCTTTGAAAGAAGACAAGTATAGTCACTTGTAGTCTCCACAGTTCGCATATTCATCACATAGGTGTCATTCTTTCTAGGTTCCCGCATCAATACCCAATCCTCAGGAATGACATACCCCGGTTTCAATATTACACATTCCGTCTTTGTGAATAACGTGGTGTAGTCCTTGTCACAAACTTGTGAAACGCTCAGCAAGTTGTGAGTCAGCTCAGCCACATAATTCACATTTTCAAAGCTAACTTTTCCATTTGTTAGCGTTCCCTTTCCCGAAATCGTTCCTCCTGAATCTCCCGCGAAAGCAACGTATCCTCCCGAGTATGGTTTAATATCCGTCAGAAGAGACACATCGCCAGTCATGTGTCGCGAGCAGCCACTATCCATATACCATAAACTATCCTTCACACGTTCCGACTGCTGCAACACATCAAAGAAAGAGATTAGTGAGAAACGGAGACCCAAGCCTTTACAGACTTAGGTCTTCCATGGTCATCAACAATAAGCACGTCAGATAGGACTTTATCTTTAAACAAATTAGAATTTTTATCTGAAGTGTTATTGTTGACGACTGAAGAGTCAGCATCAGACTCTTTTCGTTTCCAAACTTTTGAAGGTTCGGAATTGATATCAGAAATAATGTTGGGCTTTTGAATTGGCAAAGGTTTTTGCTCAACATTACTTAGTTTCAGAACAGGCTTGGGAGATTTTGAGTAACGCCTAGGTGGAGATTTTGAAAAGGAATTATTATAAACTGATGTCCTAGGCATCTCTCTCCCATAGCGCTGATTTGATAGCTTGGGACAGTCACGGATCAAATGTCCTTGTCTCTTGCAGTAGAAACAAGAACGAGTCTCAACTAACGGTTGAGGCTGAGGCATTACCACAGGAGGTGGAGAAACATTTCTAGAACATGAACATTGAGTACATGTCTTAGAAAATGTTTGCTTTGGTTGAGAGGTCAAAGTTGAAGGTTTATCAGACAAAACTTTTTCATTTACTAATTTTCGTTGCAAAATCTTTACAGGTGACTGTAAAGTTTGTTGTTTTGAGTTTAAAACCTTGGCTTTACCCTTATTTGTTTGAACCTTAATTTCAGGTTCAACTTTTGAAACCACCTTTTCAGGTTTAACTTCAACTCTCTTAACTTCAGGATACTCCTGATCCGTAATGTCCTCAATCTCAACGATCTCCTCAAAACAAACTGGAGATACATCCTTTTGCTCAACAATCTCCTCAGCACTAACAGGAGATTTATTCAGTGGCTTAACAAACTTAGGAGTGGGATACTCTGGCCTCGTGGTTTTCTCCTTCTCCTGTTTGTTAGATTTAGCCACTTTACCCTTGATACCCAACAACTTAGCATAATCAACTGGAATTTCATCAAGGCCTTCCTTAACAGGTAAAGGAGTATAAGTAGTAGGAGGTGCTATTTCAACAAAACCTATTCCTTTTCCTCCCTTACTTTTCCTATCTTGCTTATGATTGCTAATAATTTCATTAAAGATCATTGTCGCAGAAGTTGACCCTAAGACTTTATCTTGATAATTACCATACTCACTTTTTAAGTCTGAAAGCTCTTTGTTCAACAGTTCAATTTCAGTAAGATAACTTTTAATTGCATCCTGTTGACTAAAAACTTTAGCTTTATAAGTTTGAGTATCTAACTTATGAGCTTCAATATGTTTTTCATAGAGTTTTTCATTTTCTTTCAAAAACTTATTTGACTCATTAAGTTTTGCAACTTTATCTCGCAACTCTTGGTTATCCTTTTGAAAAGCCTCTAGAGATTCAGTTAGATTAATGCATGAGATACAGTTTAAAGGTTCAGGTGATTCATTTTGTACCTCAGGTGTAATATGAGCCATGAGACACTGTTGAAACTTTGTAGCCTCCGCATTCCAGTCATGAGTAGTTGGCTCAAAAACCACCAAAGCATTGTCCACAGCTAACGTCTTGCCCTCTTCTTTCGTTTTTGGAGGATCAGGTTTAGTAAGGCCCGACGCTGGCATCTTGGGTTTCTCGCATTCCCTAGCGAAATGACCCAAATTCTGGCAGTTATAACAACGGACCTTGCTTTTATCAAAACCAAATCCTGACTTCCCATTGCCTTCTAAACTCTTGCGTCCAGTTCGTTGCAAGAATTTTTGAACCCTTCTTGTTATCATAGCAATGTTCCAATTCAAGTCCATCTGTTCTAGATCATCTTCATCCAATTGTCCGTAATCCTCCTTGATCAGTTCCAAAGTTGTATTTGGTTGAGTAACTGTAACACCTGCTAAATTAGGATAATTATTTATGCCTAATTGATTGTAACTAGTTGTAATTAGTATGTAATAGGACTAATTACAGGCTCTATTCGTATATATATAAGTTGAATTATATATATATGTGTGTTTTTACGCGATTTGGATAAATCGTACTAATTAACCGGACGGAGTCCGACACAATTATTTTGACGTTGGTGACAGAAACTTACCGAAATAATGAGAACATATTTTATCATATAAAATACACAGCGAACAAACATTATTTATAATATCGCGACGACATTTTAAATAATTTAACGAATACGTATTAAACGCGAGTTAAGAATTTTAATACTTCGACAAATGTTCTTATAATTAATTTCAGGGTATTTCATTAAAATATTCCCGTCACCTTTTAAAAAAAAAATATAACTGCTTGATATAGCGTTTAAACGACGGAGGAAACGAACACCGCGCCAGGAACGGAGGCTGAAAGTTGGAGGATAACCTCCAACTCTCTCTTTTCTTTTCTCATTTCACTCAACTCTTTCTCTTTCTCCTCTCTTCTCTTTCAAAAGCCACCAACCAACCAAAACCCCAAAAATCATCAAAAATCACTAAATACTACCACTAAACGCATTCGGATTTCATCGACCCTTTGGAATAAAAGAACCACGGCATCCCGATCTACCTTTCCATCTTTTCGGATTTTCGATCCGACAAATCGTAAGTTCCCGACAAAACCCGAAACTCTCCGTTTTTACTCATTTTTACGTTTTTATAGTTTATATATGCTTAAAATGTCCAAAAATGGGTTGGGTAAAAGATTTGGACCGAACGGAAGCTTTTCGACCGATTTTCCGGCCACCAAATTCCGATCAGACCGCTACGTCGCAGAGACGCTGGACTTTCTGCGACGTAGCTCAAAACGTCGCATTCTGTGGCCAACGTCGCATTTAGCGACGTCACGGCCTACGTCGCACAGATATCCCAACGTCGCACTAGCGACGCAGCCTATTACGTCGCATTAACTTGCGGACGTCGCACATAGCGACGTAGACTTTTACGTCGCAAACCGAACCAACGTCGCATTAGCGACGTCGCCTCCTACGTCGCATTGATTTGCGAAGGTCGCATCATGCGACGTACCTCCCCACGTCGCACCCTACGTCGCATGCTACGTCGCATGCTACGTCGCACAAACCAGAACCTTGAAAAGTTAGATTTTACTAAGTGTCGAACTTACACAACTTCAAATACTTATGTCATACGACTGAACAAACGTCATAGAACATACTTTCTATTACAATCACACTAAATTGCGTTATAAATGATAACACTTTGAATCATTATTACAAACCGTCACCAACGGGCCATATTTGTTTTCAAACTACAAACGGATTACTAAACAAACACTTGGACATAATGAGTTGTGTAAACAACTAGCCTAAATGGTCTTGCGAGACATCTACTTACTTAACCTTATATGTTTAGGCATTTGAAGGTTACGGGTTCGGAGAACCTACAGTTGATATTACTTACTCGTTTATTGATATAAACGTACTTGCAAAGACTCAGGTGAGTCTTACGGCCCCACTTTTACTGTTTTATCTTATTGGGGGAGATACATGCTACTTATTTTCTTGAACACAAGTACTAAACTGTTTACTATACCAAACGGAATTGCATGAGTTGTTACTATTTACAGAAGTCTCTCCATCATATATCGTTAGTTATGAACTTAAGCGCGAACAGTAGTTAATGGATCCATTAGGGAAATGACCCTCCCCACCCGGGGCAGTAGCGCTGCCACGTACCGATTTACACGTATAAACGGGTGACAACTTATTCGTTACGGATGCTTGCTCACTTACGAGCATGTCACGGGAGCAAACATATTATTTACGGGTTAAGCTTCGATTATGAGCCTCATGGCAACGGTATAAACTTATTTATTTACATTTGCTGGATTGCAAATACTGATTTTACGATTGCTGGATTGCAATGGCTGATTTTACGCCTACGGGCACTACTAATGAAATCTCGTGTTCAAAGCCGATATTACTTACAAACCTGTGAGATTCACCAACCTTTTGGTTGACACTTTTTAGCATGTTTTCTCAGGTACCCGGATGGAGTAGGATTACTCCAGGATTTTAGCTAGAGTCGCATGATTTCAACACACTGCATTAACGGAGATTCTTAGCATTATCTTTTGTATATTTTGATTATGTAATAGAATCTCCCGCTATACGCGTGGACTCTAGGGGAAACTACATTTTGTATACGAAAACACTAAGTTTTCAAACATTATATCTATGGAATGTAACTAATTTACAAAACGTCTCATTTAGAGGTCGTTTGCTATACATCTTGTGCTTTGTATATTGATTAGTAACACCCCATGTATGCTTCCGCAAAACAGTGAATTTCGGGGGTGTTACAGATTGGTATCAGAGACTAAGGTTATAGTGAACTAGGTTGCATTAGTGGGCCTAGACTATGACCATTAGGCAGTATTTCCTTATTAGGCATGATTGGTTCAGGAATTTCATCATACGACTTTAATTTAACATAGCTTGATCAACTATGTACAATTAAGGGAAGATGATGTGAGGTCTGAAATGGCTATGTCGAACAGGAATGCGTTAGTTGACTCTGACCACGAGGGAACCGAGACTCTTACTTGTTATGTGCTAGACATACACTAGGCTATTATATATTGAATATATATATGAATAGGCCACGCACGTAAACACACTCGCTATAGAGATAGCCGACGTTTCTCTGGTGACACTTACGAATTCCCCTCAGCGGTTTGCACCGACCATAACAGACTTGGTTTCCGTCACACCACCTTGTGGCGCACTCTAATGATTTTATGAAAATCACATCTAACACCCTGAAGCAACGTACTTCCAAGGACTAAAATCCTCTCTCTGTCATTTCTATAGAACTCAAAGACACAAATTCCCAAATGGACGACTACATGTCTGATAGTGACCAAGTCCACGGGGAACAAATCCAGTACACGTATCTCGATGAGAACATCGTACCAGAAGAAGAAATCATGCTGGAGGGAAACGAAAATCAGAATTTCGGAATGACTGGCATCGACATAGAAGAATATGAAAGAGTGCGAGATCAGGCCGTGGGACTTGACGGCCGAAATTGGGCACTTAAGCGTAAGTGCATAGACTATGAACAAAGATTGAGAATCTCAAACCGATCTGTCCCTACACGAATCAAAGATAAGATCCGTTACTGGAAGAAAGTAGCCACCAACCTAACCCGTAGGACCAAAACGTGGATCAAACGTTTGGGCAAGAAATCAACGGAGGAGACTAGGTACCGCTCCACGACTCAAAGATACAGGGACATGCTTGAGGCACGCTACCACCCACACGACCTGAACCTGGAATCGGAAGAAGAATCCGAAGGCCAGGAACCCTAACTAAGAATGAACCAACCGACTAGCAGAAACTGTGGACCGCCTTGTCACGCTAATGGAACAAATAAATCTACATTAAGATTAGTGTAGTTTTCGTCTTGTAATCTATCTCGTAATCTAGGGACTATCTAGCACTACTCTATAAACTAGTCGGATGTAACCATTCCCGGCACCTTTTGTAATATCTCTGTAGGATGTAACTTTTGAACTCACTTTATCTATCAGATATCCTTTGTTATCTCAACTCACATTAATTGTCATTTTCCATGTTGATGTTATGTATTACTGCTTTTATACATGTACATCTGTGACAATTACAATTTCATACCAAATCTCATGTATCTTCATTTCTTTTATTGAAGAATCATGCCGCCAAAGACACGGCCATACACCGATGCCCAGATCACCTCCCTTATAACCCAGGCTGTTACTGAAGCCTTGGCTCGGAATACTCCACCAAATTCCTCGAGAAACAGCGATGCCGCTGAAACCACTACTGCTAAACCTTGTTCTTACAAGGACTTCCAGAACTGCAAACCTCTAAACTTTGCAGGTACCGAGGGAGCTATCGGTCTAGTACGCTGGATCGAGAAAGTTGAGTCTGTATTTCTTATCTGCAACTGTGCGGAGGGAGATAAGGTTAAGTTCTCCGTTAGTACTTTTACTGACACCGCACTCACCTGGTGGAACACTTATGCCCAGACTGTGAGTGTTGCTACTGCTTACCAACTTCCGTGGGAGGAGTTGAAGAAGATGTTGAGGGGCGAGTATTGCCCCAGGGATGAATTGAAACAACTAGAAGTGGAATTCTGGAACCACAAGATGCTGGGTAATGATATCACCGGCTATACCAACCGTTTCCACCAACTGGCACTTCTGTGCCCAACCATGGTCGATCCTGAGTACAAGAGGATCGAGAAATTTGTTGATGGTCTTCCTGAGAGACTCCAAGATCTGGTAACTTCTTCCAAACCGGGTACTATTCAGAGCGCCATCCGTATGGCCCATGAACTAACGGCAAATTCTGTCCGCCGTGGTACAACTTCAACCCCATCTGCAAACAACAAACGCAAGTGGGAAGGTAACCCCAACTCATCCAACCAAACCTCCAACAAAAAGCCTGAGTACATTAAGGCTTATTCATCTGGAACTTCGGAGAAGAAAGGGTACAGCGGGAGCAGACCCTACTGTCCCAAATGCAACCGCCACCATGACGGTTCTTGCCCTTGCTCCAACTGCAAGCGGTTCGGGCATCTAGCCAAGGATTGTCGAACCAACATTCCCACCCCCAACACTAATGCACCAAAGGCCTGCTTTGGGTGCGGAAATACAGGGCATTTCAAGAAAGATTGCCCAAAGCTGAGAAGCAACAACAACCCTGCTCGCGGCAGATCATTCGTTATCAAGGCTGGGGAAGCCAGACAAGACCCGAACGTCGTGACGGGTACGTTCCTTCTCAACGACCTTACCGCTTCTGTGTTATTTGATACCGGTGCCGATAGAAGCTTCATTTCTGAGAAATTTAGCCCTTTACTTGATATTACTCCCACTGCCTTAGATGCTAAATACATTGTAGAATTAGCTAATGGCAACCTGATTGAGACTGATAGCATCATACACAACTGTACATTTAACCTCACGAACGAAACGTTTTCCATTGATTTAATCCCTGTCGAGATCGGCAGCTTCGATATTATTGTCGGTATGGATTGGTTATCCAAGCACCGAGCTGAAATCATCTGTCATGACAAACTCGTTCGTATACCTCTTGTCTCCGGTGGAACCTTAGTCCTACAAGGGGAGACCGGTAGACGTAATCTAAATATTGTATCCTGTCTGAAAACGAGAAAATACCTACGAAAAGGGTATCAAGCCATCCTCGCACATGTAACGGAGAAGAAGTCGGAGGAGAAGCGACTTGAGGATGTTCCGATCGTGCGGGATTTCCCGGAAGTCTTTCCTGAAGACTTGCCCGGACTTCCGCCACCTAGACAAGTTGAATTTCAAATCGAACTTGTGCCCGGAGCTGCACCCGTGGCACGAGCCCCTTACCGTTTAGCACCATCCGAAATGCAGGAGTTGTCTAACCAACTACAGGAACTCCTGGACAGAGGATTCATTCGACCAAGTTCCTCGCCTTGGGGAGCTCCGGTCTTATTCGTGAAAAAGAAAGATGGATCTTTCCGCATGTGTATCGACTACCGAGAGCTGAATAAGCTAACCATAAAGAATCGGTACCCACTTCCTAGAATCGATGACCTGTTTGACCAACTCCAGGGATCGAGTGTTTACTCAAAGATTGATCTACGGTCGGGTTATCATCAACTCCGAGTCCGTGACAATGATATCCCAAAGACAGCTTTCCGAACTCGTTATGGGCATTACGAATTCCAAGTGATGCCATTCGGGTTGACCAACGCACCGGCCGTATTCATGGACCTTATGAATCGGGTGTGCAAACCATATCTTGACAAATTCGTCATTGTGTTCATCGATGATATCTTGATTTACTCTCGCAATGAGCAGGAACATGCTCAACATCTGAAAACCATTCTAGGACTTCTGAAACACGAAGAGTTATATGCCAAATTCTCAAAGTGTGAGTTCTGGATTCGAACCGTTCAATTCCTCGGGCACGTGATTGACAGCCAAGGAATTCATGTTGATCCCGCCAAGATTGAAGCAATCAAGGGCTGGGAGTCACCGACCACTCCAACCGAAGTGAGACAATTCTTAGGTCTTGCTGGTTATTATCGCCGATTCATCGAAAACTTTTCAAGAATAGCTGTTCCACTAACCACACTGACTCAGAAAGATAAGAAGTTCGATTGGACTGATAAACAAGAGTCAGCCTTCCAGCTATTGAAAAACAAACTTTGCAGTGCACCAATCTTGTCCTTACCCGAGGGCACCGACGATTTCGTAGTTTACTGCGACGCCTCACACCAGGGACTTGGTTGTGTGTTGATGCAACGGGAAAAAGTCATTGCCTATGCCTCACGACAACTGAAAATCCACGAGAAAAACTATACGACCCACGACCTCGAGTTAGGTGCTGTGGTCTTCGCATTGAAAATCTGGAGACATTATCTCTATGGTACGAAAAGCACTATCTTTACCGATCACAAAAGTCTCCAACACATATTCGATCAGAAAGATCTAAACATGAGACAACGTCGCTGGGTTGAGTTACTTAGTGACTACGACTGCGAGATCAAATACCATCCGGGCAAGGCTAACGTAGTTGCCGATGCCTTAAGCCGAAAAGAACGAGTGAAACCCCTTCGAGTTCGAGCACTTTCTATGACAATTCATAACGAGCTTCCTGCTCAAATCCTTACCGCTCAACTTGAAGCCCTCAACGATAAAAACTTGAAAAATGAAGCCTTGCGAGGCTTGGATAAACAATTCGAAATCAAACCCGATGGAACTCGATACTTCTCTAACCGGGTGTGGTTACCCAAATTCGGAAACTTGCGAGATTTGGTGATGGCTGAAGCTCACAAATCTCGATACTCTATACATCCTGGATCTGACAAGATGTATCATGACGTCAAGGGGTTGTATTGGTGGTCTAACATGAAAGCTGACATCGCCTTGTACGTCAGTAAATGCCTAACCTGTTCCAAAGTAAAGACCGAACACCAAAGACCCTCTGGGTTGCTTCAACAACCTGAAATTCCTCAATGGAAATGGGAACAGATTTCCATGGACTTCATTACCAAACTACCAAAAACTTCGAGTGGTTGCGATACCATTTGGGTGATCGTGGACCGTCTCACGAAATCTGCTCATTTTCTGGCCATCAAGGAAACCGACAAGATGGAGCGTCTGACTCGCATCTATGTCAAAGAAATCATCTCGCGACACGGTGTACCTATCGCGATCATCTCGGATAGGGACAGCCGTTTTACTTCTAACTTTTGGCAATCGCTACAGAAATCTCTTGGTACTCGTCTGGATATGAGTACTGCTTATCACCCGCAAACCGATGGCCAAAGCGAGCGAACTATTCAAACACTGGAGGATATGCTACGAGCCTGCGTAGTCGACTTCGGTACTTCTTGGGAAAATCACTTACCGTTGTGTGAGTTTTCGTACAACAACAGTTACCATACCAGCATAAAGGCTGCACCCTTCGAGGCACTTTACGGACGTAAGTGCCGATCACCTGTCTGTTGGACTGAGTTAGGAGAATCCCAACTCACGGGTCCAGAAATCATTCAAGAAACTACTGAGAAAATCGTTGGTATTCAAAACCGGCTGAAAGCCGCACGTGATCGTCAGAAAAGCTATGCTGACGTGAGACGCAAACACCTTGAGTTCCAGGTAGGAGACAAGGTACTTCTCAAAGTGGCACCGTGGAAAGGTGTTATTCGATTCGGGAAACGAGGCAAACTAAATCCTAGATACATCGGACCATTCGAAATCCTTGAAAGGATTGGTCCAGTGGCATATCGCCTGCAACTTCCTGCTGAACTTAGCAGCGTACACAACACATTCCACATTTCTAACTTGAAGAAATGTCTGTCTGACGAGACGCTGATTATACCGCTCGACGAAATTCAAATCGATGATAAACTTCATTTTGTCGAGAAACCTATGGAAATCATGGACCGAGAGGTCAAGCAATTGAAACAGAGTCGTATTCCCATAGTAAAAGT
Organism: Helichrysum umbraculigerum; assembly: GCA_949592205.1. Taxonomy (NCBI): domain Eukaryota; kingdom Viridiplantae; phylum Streptophyta; class Magnoliopsida; order Asterales; family Asteraceae; genus Helichrysum; species Helichrysum umbraculigerum. Next base: position 39,298,917 of record CATIUR010000001.1, read on the forward strand.
CAGGTGGAATTCTAGGCGCGGCCCTGAGTTCACCTGGGAACGGGAAGACCAAATGCGACAGAAATACCCACATCTCTTCCCAGACAACGCACCGTCCGTGCACTCAAGCTAATTTCGGGACGAAATTTCTTTAACAAGGGGAGAATGTAACACCTGCTAAATTAGGATAATTATTTATGCCTAATTGATTGTAACTAGTTGTAATTAGTATGTAATAGGACTAATTACAGGCTCTATTCGTATATATATAAGTTGAATTATATATATATGTGTGTTTTTACGCGATTTGGATAAATCGTACTAATTAACCGGACGGAGTCCGACACAATTATTTTGACGTTGGTGACAGAAACTTACCGAAATAATGAGAACATATTTTATCATATAAAATACACAGCGAACAAACATTATTTATAATATCGCGACGACATTTTAAATAATTTAACGAATACGTATTAAACGCGAGTTAAGAATTTTAATACTTCGACAAATGTTCTTATAATTAATTTCAGGGTATTTCATTAAAATATTCCCGTCACCTTTTAAAAAAAAAATATAACTGCTTGATATAGCGTTTAAACGACGGAGGAAACGAACACCGCGCCAGGAACGGAGGCTGAAAGTTGGAGGATAACCTCCAACTCTCTCTTTTCTTTTCTCATTTCACTCAACTCTTTCTCTTTCTCCTCTCTTCTCTTTCAAAAGCCACCAACCAACCAAAACCCCAAAAATCATCAAAAATCACTAAATACTACCACTAAACGCATTCGGATTTCATCGACCCTTTGGAATAAAAGAACCACGGCATCCCGATCTACCTTTCCATCTTTTCGGATTTTCGATCCGACAAATCGTAAGTTCCCGACAAAACCCGAAACTCTCCGTTTTTACTCATTTTTACGTTTTTATAGTTTATATATGCTTAAAATGTCCAAAAATGGGTTGGGTAAAAGATTTGGACCGAACGGAAGCTTTTCGACCGATTTTCCGGCCACCAAATTCCGATCAGACCGCTACGTCGCAGAGACGCTGGACTTTCTGCGACGTAGCTCAAAACGTCGCATTCTGTGGCCAACGTCGCATTTAGCGACGTCACGGCCTACGTCGCACAGATATCCCAACGTCGCACTAGCGACGCAGCCTATTACGTCGCATTAACTTGCGGACGTCGCACATAGCGACGTAGACTTTTACGTCGCAAACCGAACCAACGTCGCATTAGCGACGTCGCCTCCTACGTCGCATTGATTTGCGAAGGTCGCATCATGCGACGTACCTCCCCACGTCGCACCCTACGTCGCATGCTACGTCGCATGCTACGTCGCACAAACCAGAACCTTGAAAAGTTAGATTTTACTAAGTGTCGAACTTACACAACTTCAAATACTTATGTCATACGACTGAACAAACGTCATAGAACATACTTTCTATTACAATCACACTAAATTGCGTTATAAATGATAACACTTTGAATCATTATTACAAACCGTCACCAACGGGCCATATTTGTTTTCAAACTACAAACGGATTACTAAACAAACACTTGGACATAATGAGTTGTGTAAACAACTAGCCTAAATGGTCTTGCGAGACATCTACTTACTTAACCTTATATGTTTAGGCATTTGAAGGTTACGGGTTCGGAGAACCTACAGTTGATATTACTTACTCGTTTATTGATATAAACGTACTTGCAAAGACTCAGGTGAGTCTTACGGCCCCACTTTTACTGTTTTATCTTATTGGGGGAGATACATGCTACTTATTTTCTTGAACACAAGTACTAAACTGTTTACTATACCAAACGGAATTGCATGAGTTGTTACTATTTACAGAAGTCTCTCCATCATATATCGTTAGTTATGAACTTAAGCGCGAACAGTAGTTAATGGATCCATTAGGGAAATGACCCTCCCCACCCGGGGCAGTAGCGCTGCCACGTACCGATTTACACGTATAAACGGGTGACAACTTATTCGTTACGGATGCTTGCTCACTTACGAGCATGTCACGGGAGCAAACATATTATTTACGGGTTAAGCTTCGATTATGAGCCTCATGGCAACGGTATAAACTTATTTATTTACATTTGCTGGATTGCAAATACTGATTTTACGATTGCTGGATTGCAATGGCTGATTTTACGCCTACGGGCACTACTAATGAAATCTCGTGTTCAAAGCCGATATTACTTACAAACCTGTGAGATTCACCAACCTTTTGGTTGACACTTTTTAGCATGTTTTCTCAGGTACCCGGATGGAGTAGGATTACTCCAGGATTTTAGCTAGAGTCGCATGATTTCAACACACTGCATTAACGGAGATTCTTAGCATTATCTTTTGTATATTTTGATTATGTAATAGAATCTCCCGCTATACGCGTGGACTCTAGGGGAAACTACATTTTGTATACGAAAACACTAAGTTTTCAAACATTATATCTATGGAATGTAACTAATTTACAAAACGTCTCATTTAGAGGTCGTTTGCTATACATCTTGTGCTTTGTATATTGATTAGTAACACCCCATGTATGCTTCCGCAAAACAGTGAATTTCGGGGGTGTTACAGATTGGTATCAGAGACTAAGGTTATAGTGAACTAGGTTGCATTAGTGGGCCTAGACTATGACCATTAGGCAGTATTTCCTTATTAGGCATGATTGGTTCAGGAATTTCATCATACGACTTTAATTTAACATAGCTTGATCAACTATGTACAATTAAGGGAAGATGATGTGAGGTCTGAAATGGCTATGTCGAACAGGAATGCGTTAGTTGACTCTGACCACGAGGGAACCGAGACTCTTACTTGTTATGTGCTAGACATACACTAGGCTATTATATATTGAATATATATATGAATAGGCCACGCACGTAAACACACTCGCTATAGAGATAGCCGACGTTTCTCTGGTGACACTTACGAATTCCCCTCAGCGGTTTGCACCGACCATAACAGACTTGGTTTCCGTCACACCACCTTGTGGCGCACTCTAATGATTTTATGAAAATCACATCTAACACCCTGAAGCAACGTACTTCCAAGGACTAAAATCCTCTCTCTGTCATTTCTATAGAACTCAAAGACACAAATTCCCAAATGGACGACTACATGTCTGATAGTGACCAAGTCCACGGGGAACAAATCCAGTACACGTATCTCGATGAGAACATCGTACCAGAAGAAGAAATCATGCTGGAGGGAAACGAAAATCAGAATTTCGGAATGACTGGCATCGACATAGAAGAATATGAAAGAGTGCGAGATCAGGCCGTGGGACTTGACGGCCGAAATTGGGCACTTAAGCGTAAGTGCATAGACTATGAACAAAGATTGAGAATCTCAAACCGATCTGTCCCTACACGAATCAAAGATAAGATCCGTTACTGGAAGAAAGTAGCCACCAACCTAACCCGTAGGACCAAAACGTGGATCAAACGTTTGGGCAAGAAATCAACGGAGGAGACTAGGTACCGCTCCACGACTCAAAGATACAGGGACATGCTTGAGGCACGCTACCACCCACACGACCTGAACCTGGAATCGGAAGAAGAATCCGAAGGCCAGGAACCCTAACTAAGAATGAACCAACCGACTAGCAGAAACTGTGGACCGCCTTGTCACGCTAATGGAACAAATAAATCTACATTAAGATTAGTGTAGTTTTCGTCTTGTAATCTATCTCGTAATCTAGGGACTATCTAGCACTACTCTATAAACTAGTCGGATGTAACCATTCCCGGCACCTTTTGTAATATCTCTGTAGGATGTAACTTTTGAACTCACTTTATCTATCAGATATCCTTTGTTATCTCAACTCACATTAATTGTCATTTTCCATGTTGATGTTATGTATTACTGCTTTTATACATGTACATCTGTGACAATTACAATTTCATACCAAATCTCATGTATCTTCATTTCTTTTATTGAAGAATCATGCCGCCAAAGACACGGCCATACACCGATGCCCAGATCACCTCCCTTATAACCCAGGCTGTTACTGAAGCCTTGGCTCGGAATACTCCACCAAATTCCTCGAGAAACAGCGATGCCGCTGAAACCACTACTGCTAAACCTTGTTCTTACAAGGACTTCCAGAACTGCAAACCTCTAAACTTTGCAGGTACCGAGGGAGCTATCGGTCTAGTACGCTGGATCGAGAAAGTTGAGTCTGTATTTCTTATCTGCAACTGTGCGGAGGGAGATAAGGTTAAGTTCTCCGTTAGTACTTTTACTGACACCGCACTCACCTGGTGGAACACTTATGCCCAGACTGTGAGTGTTGCTACTGCTTACCAACTTCCGTGGGAGGAGTTGAAGAAGATGTTGAGGGGCGAGTATTGCCCCAGGGATGAATTGAAACAACTAGAAGTGGAATTCTGGAACCACAAGATGCTGGGTAATGATATCACCGGCTATACCAACCGTTTCCACCAACTGGCACTTCTGTGCCCAACCATGGTCGATCCTGAGTACAAGAGGATCGAGAAATTTGTTGATGGTCTTCCTGAGAGACTCCAAGATCTGGTAACTTCTTCCAAACCGGGTACTATTCAGAGCGCCATCCGTATGGCCCATGAACTAACGGCAAATTCTGTCCGCCGTGGTACAACTTCAACCCCATCTGCAAACAACAAACGCAAGTGGGAAGGTAACCCCAACTCATCCAACCAAACCTCCAACAAAAAGCCTGAGTACATTAAGGCTTATTCATCTGGAACTTCGGAGAAGAAAGGGTACAGCGGGAGCAGACCCTACTGTCCCAAATGCAACCGCCACCATGACGGTTCTTGCCCTTGCTCCAACTGCAAGCGGTTCGGGCATCTAGCCAAGGATTGTCGAACCAACATTCCCACCCCCAACACTAATGCACCAAAGGCCTGCTTTGGGTGCGGAAATACAGGGCATTTCAAGAAAGATTGCCCAAAGCTGAGAAGCAACAACAACCCTGCTCGCGGCAGATCATTCGTTATCAAGGCTGGGGAAGCCAGACAAGACCCGAACGTCGTGACGGGTACGTTCCTTCTCAACGACCTTACCGCTTCTGTGTTATTTGATACCGGTGCCGATAGAAGCTTCATTTCTGAGAAATTTAGCCCTTTACTTGATATTACTCCCACTGCCTTAGATGCTAAATACATTGTAGAATTAGCTAATGGCAACCTGATTGAGACTGATAGCATCATACACAACTGTACATTTAACCTCACGAACGAAACGTTTTCCATTGATTTAATCCCTGTCGAGATCGGCAGCTTCGATATTATTGTCGGTATGGATTGGTTATCCAAGCACCGAGCTGAAATCATCTGTCATGACAAACTCGTTCGTATACCTCTTGTCTCCGGTGGAACCTTAGTCCTACAAGGGGAGACCGGTAGACGTAATCTAAATATTGTATCCTGTCTGAAAACGAGAAAATACCTACGAAAAGGGTATCAAGCCATCCTCGCACATGTAACGGAGAAGAAGTCGGAGGAGAAGCGACTTGAGGATGTTCCGATCGTGCGGGATTTCCCGGAAGTCTTTCCTGAAGACTTGCCCGGACTTCCGCCACCTAGACAAGTTGAATTTCAAATCGAACTTGTGCCCGGAGCTGCACCCGTGGCACGAGCCCCTTACCGTTTAGCACCATCCGAAATGCAGGAGTTGTCTAACCAACTACAGGAACTCCTGGACAGAGGATTCATTCGACCAAGTTCCTCGCCTTGGGGAGCTCCGGTCTTATTCGTGAAAAAGAAAGATGGATCTTTCCGCATGTGTATCGACTACCGAGAGCTGAATAAGCTAACCATAAAGAATCGGTACCCACTTCCTAGAATCGATGACCTGTTTGACCAACTCCAGGGATCGAGTGTTTACTCAAAGATTGATCTACGGTCGGGTTATCATCAACTCCGAGTCCGTGACAATGATATCCCAAAGACAGCTTTCCGAACTCGTTATGGGCATTACGAATTCCAAGTGATGCCATTCGGGTTGACCAACGCACCGGCCGTATTCATGGACCTTATGAATCGGGTGTGCAAACCATATCTTGACAAATTCGTCATTGTGTTCATCGATGATATCTTGATTTACTCTCGCAATGAGCAGGAACATGCTCAACATCTGAAAACCATTCTAGGACTTCTGAAACACGAAGAGTTATATGCCAAATTCTCAAAGTGTGAGTTCTGGATTCGAACCGTTCAATTCCTCGGGCACGTGATTGACAGCCAAGGAATTCATGTTGATCCCGCCAAGATTGAAGCAATCAAGGGCTGGGAGTCACCGACCACTCCAACCGAAGTGAGACAATTCTTAGGTCTTGCTGGTTATTATCGCCGATTCATCGAAAACTTTTCAAGAATAGCTGTTCCACTAACCACACTGACTCAGAAAGATAAGAAGTTCGATTGGACTGATAAACAAGAGTCAGCCTTCCAGCTATTGAAAAACAAACTTTGCAGTGCACCAATCTTGTCCTTACCCGAGGGCACCGACGATTTCGTAGTTTACTGCGACGCCTCACACCAGGGACTTGGTTGTGTGTTGATGCAACGGGAAAAAGTCATTGCCTATGCCTCACGACAACTGAAAATCCACGAGAAAAACTATACGACCCACGACCTCGAGTTAGGTGCTGTGGTCTTCGCATTGAAAATCTGGAGACATTATCTCTATGGTACGAAAAGCACTATCTTTACCGATCACAAAAGTCTCCAACACATATTCGATCAGAAAGATCTAAACATGAGACAACGTCGCTGGGTTGAGTTACTTAGTGACTACGACTGCGAGATCAAATACCATCCGGGCAAGGCTAACGTAGTTGCCGATGCCTTAAGCCGAAAAGAACGAGTGAAACCCCTTCGAGTTCGAGCACTTTCTATGACAATTCATAACGAGCTTCCTGCTCAAATCCTTACCGCTCAACTTGAAGCCCTCAACGATAAAAACTTGAAAAATGAAGCCTTGCGAGGCTTGGATAAACAATTCGAAATCAAACCCGATGGAACTCGATACTTCTCTAACCGGGTGTGGTTACCCAAATTCGGAAACTTGCGAGATTTGGTGATGGCTGAAGCTCACAAATCTCGATACTCTATACATCCTGGATCTGACAAGATGTATCATGACGTCAAGGGGTTGTATTGGTGGTCTAACATGAAAGCTGACATCGCCTTGTACGTCAGTAAATGCCTAACCTGTTCCAAAGTAAAGACCGAACACCAAAGACCCTCTGGGTTGCTTCAACAACCTGAAATTCCTCAATGGAAATGGGAACAGATTTCCATGGACTTCATTACCAAACTACCAAAAACTTCGAGTGGTTGCGATACCATTTGGGTGATCGTGGACCGTCTCACGAAATCTGCTCATTTTCTGGCCATCAAGGAAACCGACAAGATGGAGCGTCTGACTCGCATCTATGTCAAAGAAATCATCTCGCGACACGGTGTACCTATCGCGATCATCTCGGATAGGGACAGCCGTTTTACTTCTAACTTTTGGCAATCGCTACAGAAATCTCTTGGTACTCGTCTGGATATGAGTACTGCTTATCACCCGCAAACCGATGGCCAAAGCGAGCGAACTATTCAAACACTGGAGGATATGCTACGAGCCTGCGTAGTCGACTTCGGTACTTCTTGGGAAAATCACTTACCGTTGTGTGAGTTTTCGTACAACAACAGTTACCATACCAGCATAAAGGCTGCACCCTTCGAGGCACTTTACGGACGTAAGTGCCGATCACCTGTCTGTTGGACTGAGTTAGGAGAATCCCAACTCACGGGTCCAGAAATCATTCAAGAAACTACTGAGAAAATCGTTGGTATTCAAAACCGGCTGAAAGCCGCACGTGATCGTCAGAAAAGCTATGCTGACGTGAGACGCAAACACCTTGAGTTCCAGGTAGGAGACAAGGTACTTCTCAAAGTGGCACCGTGGAAAGGTGTTATTCGATTCGGGAAACGAGGCAAACTAAATCCTAGATACATCGGACCATTCGAAATCCTTGAAAGGATTGGTCCAGTGGCATATCGCCTGCAACTTCCTGCTGAACTTAGCAGCGTACACAACACATTCCACATTTCTAACTTGAAGAAATGTCTGTCTGACGAGACGCTGATTATACCGCTCGACGAAATTCAAATCGATGATAAACTTCATTTTGTCGAGAAACCTATGGAAATCATGGACCGAGAGGTCAAGCAATTGAAACAGAGTCGTATTCCCATAGTAAAAGTCAGGTGGAATTCTAGGCGCGGCCCTGAGTTCACCTGGGAACGGGAAGACCAAATGCGACAGAAATACCCACATCTCTTCCCAGACAACGCACCGTCCGTGCACTCAAGCTAATTTCGGGACGAAATTTCTTTAACAAGGGGAGAATGTAACACCTGCTAAATTAGGATAATTATTTATGCCTAATTGATTGTAACTAGTTGTAATTAGTATGTAATAGGACTAATTACAGGCTCTATTCGTATATATATAAGTTGAATTATATATATATGTGTGTTTTTACGCGATTTGGATAAATCGTACTAATTAACCGGACGGAGTCCGACACAATTATTTTGACGTTGGTGACAGAAACTTACCGAAATAATGAGAACATATTTTATCATATAAAATACACAGCGAACAAACATTATTTATAATATCGCGACGACATTTTAAATAATTTAACGAATACGTATTAAACGCGAGTTAAGAATTTTAATACTTCGACAAATGTTCTTATAATTAATTTCAGGGTATTTCATTAAAATATTCCCGTCACCTTTTAAAAAAAAAATATAACTGCTTGATATAGCGTTTAAACGACGGAGGAAACGAACACCGCGCCAGGAACGGAGGCTGAAAGTTGGAGGATAACCTCCAACTCTCTCTTTTCTTTTCTCATTTCACTCAACTCTTTCTCTTTCTCCTCTCTTCTCTTTCAAAAGCCACCAACCAACCAAAACCCCAAAAATCATCAAAAATCACTAAATACTACCACTAAACGCATTCGGATTTCATCGACCCTTTGGAATAAAAGAACCACGGCATCCCGATCTACCTTTCCATCTTTTCGGATTTTCGATCCGACAAATCGTAAGTTCCCGACAAAACCCGAAACTCTCCGTTTTTACTCATTTTTACGTTTTTATAGTTTATATATGCTTAAAATGTCCAAAAATGGGTTGGGTAAAAGATTTGGACCGAACGGAAGCTTTTCGACCGATTTTCCGGCCACCAAATTCCGATCAGACCGCTACGTCGCAGAGACGCTGGACTTTCTGCGACGTAGCTCAAAACGTCGCATTCTGTGGCCAACGTCGCATTTAGCGACGTCACGGCCTACGTCGCACAGATATCCCAACGTCGCACTAGCGACGCAGCCTATTACGTCGCATTAACTTGCGGACGTCGCACATAGCGACGTAGACTTTTACGTCGCAAACCGAACCAACGTCGCATTAGCGACGTCGCCTCCTACGTCGCATTGATTTGCGAAGGTCGCATCATGCGACGTACCTCCCCACGTCGCACCCTACGTCGCATGCTACGTCGCATGCTACGTCGCACAAACCAGAACCTTGAAAAGTTAGATTTTACTAAGTGTCGAACTTACACAACTTCAAATACTTATGTCATACGACTGAACAAACGTCATAGAACATACTTTCTATTACAATCACACTAAATTGCGTTATAAATGATAACACTTTGAATCATTATTACAAACCGTCACCAACGGGCCATATTTGTTTTCAAACTACAAACGGATTACTAAACAAACACTTGGACATAATGAGTTGTGTAAACAACTAGCCTAAATGGTCTTGCGAGACATCTACTTACTTAACCTTATATGTTTAGGCATTTGAAGGTTACGGGTTCGGAGAACCTACAGTTGATATTACTTACTCGTTTATTGATATAAACGTACTTGCAAAGACTCAGGTGAGTCTTACGGCCCCACTTTTACTGTTTTATCTTATTGGGGGAGATACATGCTACTTATTTTCTTGAACACAAGTACTAAACTGTTTACTATACCAAACGGAATTGCATGAGTTGTTACTATTTACAGAAGTCTCTCCATCATATATCGTTAGTTATGGACTTAAGCGCGAACAGTAGTTAATGGATCCATTAGGGAAATGACCCTCCCCACCCGGGGCAGTAGCGCTGCCACGTACCGATTTACACGTATAAACGGGTGACAACTTATTCGTTACGGATGCTTGCTCACTTACGAGCATGTCACGGGAGCAAACATATTATTTACGGGTTAAGCTTCGATTATGAGCCTCATGGCAACGGTATAAACTTATTTATTTACATTTGCTGGATTGCAAATACTGATTTTACGATTGCTGGATTGCAATGGCTGATTTTACGCCTACGGGCACTACTAATGAAATCTCGTGTTCAAAGCCGATATTACTTACAAACCTGTGAGATTCACCAACCTTTTGGTTGACACTTTTTAGCATGTTTTCTCAGGTACCCGGATGGAGTAGGATTACTCCAGGATTTTAGCTAGAGTCGCATGATTTCAACACACTGCATTAACGGAGATTCTTAGCATTATCTTTTGTATATTTTGATTATGTAATAGAATCTCCCGCTATACGCGTGGACTCTAGGGGAAACTACATTTTGTATACGAAAACACTAAGTTTTCAAACATTATATCTATGGAATGTAACTAATTTACAAAACGTCTCATTTAGAGGTCGTTTGCTATACATCTTGTGCTTTGTATATTGATTAGTAACACCCCATGTATGCTTCCGCAAAACAGTGAATTTCGGGGGTGTTACAGTAACCAAATCTTTGTAAGAGCTCATAAAAGTTGTATAAATTGCAGCTTGCTCTTGTATTGCTGGTGAAACTGGAGCCTGTTGTTGATTTCCTTGAGATGTACCAGAAAGATAAGCTGTATGATGACCTCCAGAAGAAGCAGAAGATGAATTGGTATCCGTTATAAATGCTACTCCACCGTAACTCTTGCCAGAATTGACTAGTCCAACTCCACCAGTTGTGGCATTCTGTACAGATCCACTTGACTTACATTCTTTCTTCTTCAATTCCATCGCATGAGCTTGTAGAATACCTATCAATTGATCCAAAGTCATCCTCTGTAATTCTGGATTTTCTTTTAAAAATTGGACTTTCACATCCCAAGCACTTGGCAACACGTCCAGCAACTTCTTGTTTACCTCAAGTGCAGGGAGATTGTATCCTCCTTCATTTAACTCACTAACCAGATGTGAGTATCGAGTGAATAGACTGGAAGTCAGCTCATTAGGAATCATGTCAAATAGATCATACTGCTTTTTGATTAATTCTAGCTTAGCCTCCTTGTACTTTTCATTTCCTCCGCATCTTGTCTCAATTGCCTTCCACAGATCATAAGTTGTGTCATGAGATTTAAAGAGTCTCATAACATCCTTTGGCAAACACATACAGATAGAAGAATGAGCCTTTCTTTCTGTTTCATACTCCTTTTTCTCTTGAGGTGACATAGCATTATATGTTTTAGCTGGAGGAACACCACGATAATTTCCTTCAGCCACTGGAGCAACATATCGTTCTTTTAAAGGTCCCCACAGTTCAGGACAGTGGAAATCTATATACTGTTCATATCTATCTCTCCAATACACATAATCTAAATCTGGTCCAAAGAACGGAGGTTTATTACTGGAGCCAATATCATTGCTCTGTCTGAGCATCTCTCTGATTCCTCTAATATCTTCCTTATCAGACATTGAAGCGTACCTGTAAAATCAACTTAAAAAAAAACTTGGAAGCTGATTAGTAACAAAGGCGTCACTTGGTAAGTGACGCACCTTAGTGTCGCAAAGAGTAGCGGCACTTGATAAGTGACGCTATCGAGTGACGGATAAACAAACAGAACGACACTAGAGATGAGTGTCTTATAAACACGTAAGTGACGTACTCAAGTGACGGACTTGAGTGTCGCTTAGCAATAACAGGCGTCACTAAGGTAAGTGACGCTTTAAGTGACTGACAGAAGTAACGCGTCACTCGTAGTAAGTGACGGATGATACACAAGTGTCGTATCAAATGACGCAGTAGAGTGTCGGATTGAACAGTAGGTGTCACTAATGTAAGTGACGTATAATACTCAAGTGACGTTACTAAGTGACGCACTTGAGTGTCGTAAAAACCCTAATTGTTCCTTACAGAAGTGTCGCTCGAAGTGCCGCACAAAGTGTCGAAGTGACGCTCTGAGTGACGCAGAAACGGCTGTGAACACCCAAAAACCCTAAAAATCGAATTTTCGTAAACCTAACGAAAATTCTTGAGTCCCAATCGTACGAAACCTGTAAATCTTTACTCAAAACACAGTAATAGCACCAAATCGATCCTAATCTTGCTAGAATGTCTTTGATCTTCACAAAATCGAACCGAAAACACTTCAATACACGTACACACGTCGATCAAATCAACTCCGAGGCTTTGATACCAGTTGAAAGTGCCCCCTGGATGTGGATCTAAGTGTTGATCGATAGTAATAGATTGGCGGAATCAATCAATTACACAAACAAGTAATAAACTCAAAACGAAAACAATGATTAATCAAAGTAAACAAGTATATTAGCTTGTAAATCGTATTGGAACTGTTTACGGAAGTGCTTAGTCGACAAATGGTGCTAGGGTTTTCGTCAACCCTAGCCGAAAACCCGTAGGTTTCAATTTATACTAAAACAAAATCGGCAGACATGCGTCACTTGGGAAGTGTCGCATGTCGCCGCCCTCATGCGTCACTTACCTAAGTGTCGCTATGCGTCACTAAGGCAAGTGTCGCCTAATGCTAAACTTAAGTGTCGCAAATACAGAAAATGACTTTTCTAATAAAACTAACTAACGACACTTACAACTCAATAGACCAACTGACAGACACACAAACATGTATCAACACATATAAACATTCATAAAAACCGATACAAATCCGCAATTCAATAATCAAACCATCATCTGAGTATTATCATCTAAACAATTGTATTAAAAGCTTAGCCAAATATATTATAACAGAAACTCAGAATCAAAATCAAAGTCATAATCATAATCAAATGAAAATAAGTAATGTATTCGAACCGAAAAACTGAAATACTGATTGAATGAACGAAAGCCTTTGAATCTTCTTCCTTTTTGCCTTCAAAACTCTCTGGAAATAGGGCTTTGAATGAGAGAAAATCGACTGGAAGAAAGTGATGGTTGTTGTGCAAAAATGAGAGCAAAATGAAGTTTTTAGGGTTTCTGTCGAGGCAATCCATACGCCGTATGGATTGAAAAGCCCATGGGTCTGACCCGCGTATTCTGGCGGCCCGGCTCACTTCATCCATACGCCGTATGGATCAGATTTTCCAACTTTTATCACCATCGACCTCCATTCTTCACTATTCCTTATTTTAACTTCTTTTCTTCAATTCTCGCACGTTTTCAGCTTCTATTCCGATTCAAGCTCCAGATAATTCCTAAATGCAAATATAAATGAAATGAGTATCAAATTCAAATAAAATGCATAAGAAACTAATAAACTAGGGGGTAATTAGCACTATAAAATAGCACATTTTGGCATTCATCAAACATCCCCCACTTGAATCCTACTTGTCCTCAAGTAGACTATTGATTCAAACACTCAAAACTTGAAATATGAACGGCAAACAAAAGTGTATAAGGACTTACATACTACACAACATTCAACAGACCAAAATCCCATCTAAAAATCAATTCTAACTTAAAACTTAGCAATCAAGAAACTCTCAATGGGAAACAATTCTAATACATTATTATTATACATAAAAGATAATTCATTTAGATTACCGATATTGTTGTCCACTTAAACAATCTAAAATTCAGAAATTGAGCTCAACTTATTATTATTCTAGCAGGCGTTACCCTTGATTTTCAATAGCAAAATACTCTCATATAAATAACGTGTCACAATTCTCCAAATAATGAACATCCAAATAAATCAATCATTTTTCAAACCAAGACATTGGTGACAGGTCTGTACCTCAGTACAACAGAGCGACATAACTTGGCTTTGGTTTTTCAATTCATGAGTCCTTTGTACTCTTTTTTTTATACAAATATACTGACGGAAACCAGGTCTGTACTTTCGTACAACAGATGAGTCAACACCCAGTATATTCCCAAATGATGACAATTAGGATCCCAGAATTATGGATTATAACACGCTATCATATGAGAATTAAGATTACATCATATCTTGCTAAAGATTATCTTAAGATAAATCCCTACTTTAAGTATTAAATTTCTTACTAGCTCAATAACTTCCAAATAAATTGCCTATCGATACATCACAAGATGAACTATCTAATATTAAAATTTACGATTACTTCATTCATTGAATTCCCAAAGCATGTTACAAGATTACTAAACTTTTCATAGAATATAATTTTAAAACAAAAATTTTAGCTGAAAAATGACTAACACGTAGAATGCCCCTTTAACTTTAAAACTTTTAATATCTACTAATCATATCTTAAGGAAAAAAAGACTTCTTTTTCCCCATCCCCCACTTAAAATTATGCAATGTCCTCATTGCAAAAGAAAACAAAAATAAAGGGAATGGAAAAGAAGTGAACAGAAACTCCCCTGATTTGGAAGAAAGATCCATGAGGGTATTTGTTCAGAAATAAAATACAACAGCACACTTCCGTAGGCATCACGATTGCATTTAGCATATGCAACAAGCCTTTAAACCTCTCAGTATCTTGAGCGGACGAGTTGTAGTCTCGTGAGGGTTTCCAGGGAACACACCCACAAAGTTCAAACCTGCAAACAAAAACAATAAAACAAAATAACAAAACAACGGGTTGTCTCCCGAAAGCGCTTTTGTTTATCACGTCGGTAAGCTTGACCTCTTACTTCATAACTTAATTCAAATCCATCTCTAAATCACGTTTGGAATCCCTTACATCACCATAGTACTTCTTTAACCTACTTCCATTGACCTTGAAAGCTTTTCCAGAATGTCCTTGTAAATCAACAGCACCAAATGGATAAACTTTCTCAACTACAAAGGGTCCAGTCCAGCGTGTTTTCAACTTACCAGGAAATAAATGTAACCGAGAACTATACAATAGAACTTTGTCACATTTCTCAAACGTATGATTCGACTTAAGACGAGCATAATGCCATTTCTTCATTCGTTCCTTGAACAGTCTCGAATTATCATAAGCATTCATTCTTAATTCCTCCAACTCAGTTAGTTGTGCCATTCTTTCTTTTCCAGCTAATTGCTCATCTAGATTGCACTGCTTAATAGCCCAATATGCCTTATGCTCTAATTCAAAAGGCAAATGACAAGCCTTCCCATAAACTAGGTGATAAGGTGTCGTTCCAATTGATGACTTAAAAGCTGTTCGTGCCGCCCATAACACATCATCTAACTTATATGACCAATTTTTAGGGTTTCCTTCAACTGAACGTTCTAAAATACGCTTCAACCCTCTATTGGTCACTTCCACTTGACCACTTGTCTGTGGATGATACGCAGTTGAAAACTTGTGGTTAACTCCGTACTTTCGCAGCACTTTTTCCAATTGAGCATTTGTGAAATGCGTCCCTCGATCACTAATTAAAGCTTTCGGTGTTCTAAATCGTGAAAACAGCTGCTTCAGAAACTTCACCACAACTCTAGCATCATTCGTGGGTAATGCTTTTGCTTCAGCCCACTTAGAAACATAATCCACAGCCACAATGATGTATTTATTTCCATTGCTAGGTGGAAACGGTCCCATAAAGTCTATTCCCCAGACATCAAAAATCTCACTTACCATAATTGGACTTTGCAACATTTCATCCTTCTTAGAAATTCTCCCAGTACGCTGGCATGCATCACACTCCTTCACATACTTAAATGCATCCTTATAAATGGTTGGCCAATAAAAACCTGCCTCAAACACTTTTCTTGCAGTGTAATTAGGACCATGATGTCCTCCAGACGGACCATCATGACAATGCTCCAAAATTATGTCGCATTCCTCTCCAGCTACACACCTTCGAACAATTCCATCAGCACACTGTCTGAACAAGTACGGGTCTTCCCAAAAGTAATATCGCAAAGATGAGAAAAATCTCTTTCTTTGATTGAAATCCAATCCCGACGGAAGAGTGTTCGTAACTAGGAAGTTTGCAATATCAGCGAACCATGAAAATTCATTCAGAATTGCTTTCAACAAACTTTCATCAGGAAATTTATCCTGAATCTCCGTTTCGTCTAACTTATCCAGCTCCGGATTTTCTAATCGAGATAAATGATCGGCTGCCAGATTTTCAGCTCCCTTCTTGTCTCTAATCTCTATATCAAATTCTTGTAACAACAAAATCCACCACAACAACCTTGGCTTTGCATCTTGTTTGCTAAACAAATATCGTAAGGCTGAATGGTCGGTAAACACTACAGTCTTTGACAAAACCAAATAAAAGCGAAATTTGTCAAACGCAAAAACAACAGCAAGCAATTCCTTTTCAGTCGTAGTGTAATTATCTTGTGCACTCGTCAAAGTCTTGTTTGCGTAATAAATAGGTTGAAACTTCTTATCAACCCTCTGGCCTAAAACTGCTCCTACAGCGTAGTCACTGACATCACACATCAATTCAAATGGAAGATCCCAATTTGGACTTATCATAATCGGCGCGGATACCAACTTTTCCTTTAAAAGATTGAACGCATCTTGGCATTCCCTTGAAAATTCAAACTTAGCATCTTTCTCCAACAACTTGTTCATCGGACGTGCTATTTTTGAAAAATCCTTGATGAATCTTCTATAAAACCCATCATGTCCTAAGAAACTTCGTATTCCTTTAACATTCGTTGGATGGGGTAGCTTTGCTATGGCCTCAATCTTGGCTTGAACAACTTCAATACCAGTACTTGATATTTTATGCCCCAAAACAACTCCTTCACGTACCATGAAATGGCACTTTTCCCAATTTAAAACGAGATTTGAACTTTCACACCTCTGCAACATCCTCTTCAGATTTGCCAAACACTTATCAAACGAATCTCCGAAAATAGAAAAATCATCCATGAATATTTCCATGCTGTCTTCCACCATATCATGAAAAATCGCCATCATGCATCGCTGAAATGTTGCTGGTGCATTACACAAACCGAAAGGCATCCTTCGATAAGAAAAAGTTCCGAATGGACAGGTGAAAGTAGTCTTGTCTTGATCATTAGCATTTATCGGAATCTGAAAGTATCCGGAAAAACCGTCTAAAAAGCAATAGTATTATTTTCCAGCTAGACGTTCGAGGATCTGATCAATAAACGGCAAAGGAAAGTGATCTTTGCGTGTCGCATCATTCAACTTCCTATAATCGATACAGACTCTCCATCCAGTGACAGTTCTCGTGGGGATTAACTCGTTCTTCTCATTAACAACCACTGTCATACCTCCTTTCTTGGGCACAACATGAATGGGACTAACCCATGGACTATCAGAAATCGGGTATATCAATCCAGAGTCCAGCAACTTTATGATTTCCTTCCTCACTACATCTGTAACCTTAGGATTCAACCGTCTCAATGGTTGTACAACTGGTTTGAAATCAGATTCCATGAGGATCTTGTGCGTGCAATATGATGGGCTGATTCCTTTGATATCACCAATCGTCCATGCTATAGCATGCTTATGTTCCTTCAGAACTTTCAGCAGGCTTTCTTTCTCGGTTGTAGATAACTGAGATGAAATGATAACCGGTAGGTCCGACTCTCCTTGCAAGTAGGCATATTCCAAATGGGTCGGTAGATCCTTTAGTTCTAACTTTGGTGGTTCTTCAAAGGAAGATTTAACTGCCAACACCTCCTTTCTAGAACAAGGAATCCCATGCATAGTGTTGCGAGTCTCTTTCTTGACTAAAATACCATCAATCTCAACCGACTCTTCGCTCTCTATCGGCTGATTTTCATCACTCTCTAACTCCTCATCACTTGAGAATTCTAGCTCCTCAAGCAACTTATCAAATTCTTCAATATCTCGGATTGCTTCTATGCTTCCCGTCCATCCTTTAAGAATCATGGGATCAATATCTTCATCTTCCATGAGACTTTGAAGGAATTCCTCATCATCAGTCATTTCTCTAGCACTCACAAAGTAGCAAGTATCATCAACTACAGCAGGGTATTGCATTGACTTGTTGACATCAAACATTACCTCATCATCTCCTACCCTTAAAGTGATATTTCTATCATGAACATCAATCAATGCCCTCGCAGTGGCTAGAACAGGTCTTCCCAAGATGATAGGTACCTTAGAATCTTCTACCATGTCCAGAATCACGAAATCGCAAGGGAAAACAAACCTATCAACCTTAACTAATACATTCTCGATCATACCCTTAGGAGACTGGACTGAACAATCCGCTAACTCAATGCACATTCTAATTGGCTTTGGTTCTTCTAACTTGAGTCTAGCATACATTGTATAAGGCATTATTGATATGCTTGCCCCCAAGTCAGCTAATGCATGAGTGAGGTCTAAACTTCCAATCAGACAAGGAAGAGTAATACTCCCAGGGTCCTTCATCTTCAGCGGAAGTTTATTTTGCATGACTGCTGAGCATCTCTCGTTCATTGTTACCGTGGTTGCCTCCATCAGCTTGCTCTTGTTGGTTAAAAGTTCCTTCAAATACTTTGCATACTTGGGCATTTGGGCAATCGCCTCCACGAATGGGATGTTAATGTGCAGTTGCTTCAGATTCTCTAGAAACTGGTGATATTGAGCATCATCCTTCCCTCTTCTCAAAGCTGCTGGATAAGGTGGCGGCGGTGCATGATCCTTAGCATATTGCTTATCTCTTGCAATTTGGTCAGTCTCAGTGTCCACCTTAGGACTTTCAACAATTTCTACTTCCTTTTCTTTCTCAGGTAAGGGTTGGGACACAGTTTTCTTCTTGACACCTGAATCCTCATGAATTCGTCCACTTCTAGTGATCACAGCCTTAGCTTGATCACGTGGGTTGGTTTCCGTGTATCCAGGAAGAGTTCCAGGAAATCTCTCTTGAAGAACTTTAGCGATGTTAGAAATATTCCCTTCAATCTGCTTGATTGCAGCCCCTTGGTTTCTCAATGTCGCATCAGTGGCATCCATCCTTTGTCCAGAACTGGTAATGAATTTCTCATTTGAGGTAAGAAATTTTCCCATAATCTCTTCTAAGTTGGTTTGTTTATCTGTTGATGGTGCAGCTTGTTGATCCTTGGTGTAAAAACCTGGTTGAGTTTGGCGAAACTGACGCCCTCCATCTTGGTATGGTCTTCTGAAGAAATTTCCACCGCCCTGGCGGTATGGTGCTTGAGCTTCCCCATACTTAACTTCCTCAGTTGCTTCTCCCGTTTTTATCTCGGGGCAATCCTTCACTAAATGGCTTCCTCCACAGTTGTCGCATCCCACTTGGATAGCATGGACAGTCTCAGTAACCTTTTTAATATCTCTGCCCATGTTGTCCAGTTTAGCGGTGATGGCTGCAAAACCATCTTCATCATTTACAGACCTCTTCTGTCTAGAAGTACCATCATCCCATAACTGAGAGTGTTTCGCTTGATCACGAATGGCAGTCAAAGCATCACGAGGAATCTTCTTAGGAATAGGCCCTTGGGAATCCAGTTGCTGTCTCGTGGCACGATCCACTCCTTTATAGAAAATACTCACGATTTGCTGATCGTTCAGGTCATGCTACGGGCACTTATGCATCAGGTCCTTATATCTCTCCCAAGCTTGGTGTAGTGACTCATCCATTTCTTGCTTGAAATTTCTGATCTCGTCAATCATCTTTGAAGTTTTGGAAGGAGGACAATACATCTTAAGAAACTTCGTGCGAAGGTCTTCCCATGTGGTGATGGACCCAGCTGGCTCGTTTTGAATCCATCTTTTAGCAGCTCCCTTGAGTGTGATAGGGAAAACTCTGAGCATGACTTGATCGCGTGTGATGTTCAGAACGTTGAACATATCGGCTATCTCCACGATTCTTTCCACATGATCGTTAGCATCTTCCCTTTCTTCTCCACGGAACGGATTCTCCCTAAGCTCCTTGAGGAACTGTCCTTTGATTTCAAACTCCACATCTTGCGCAATTGCCGGCCTTACTACTCCAGTGCCACGGTCATTACGCATCCGACTCGAATACTCCTCAAGAGTTATGTTGGCAATATCTTCTGCCATTATGTTATCGGGTTGATCGTTAAAAAGGAATCGTAGGCCCTCTCCGAAATCGCTTTCTAGATACGAACGGTAGTTTCTGGTTCGTGAGGTAAAAATGTTATTGGTAAAAACCTCGAAATCGTCGCTAAGAAAGGTATTGATTAACGGTGAGTTTGGTGGTGCGGAAGAAGCGCGTCTTCTTTGATGAAATATGCGTTCGGGTTCTTCAAAAGGGTCGGCTGGGTCTGGAACAGTTGATCGGGTCATAAACTCCTGTAACGTACTTGACAAGTCAGCAGAACAGGCTACCTAACTACCTAATTATGAACTTAGTGAAAAGGAAATTAACTAAATAAAATACCAAACAAATAATAAACTAACTAAAAGTAATAAACAAAAGACAACTTCCAATTTATTTAATTGAAACAAACCGCTCCCCGGCAGCGGCGCCAAAAACTTGATGCTGTGTAAACGGGGCTTTAGTTTTAAAAATGGAAATTACCTAACTTACTACACACAACACAGGCAAGAATACCTGGTCAGAATATAGGTATAGCTCAGTAAGTCCGAGTCGAACACAGGGAACGGATGTCAATTTCTAACAAATTGGAAATTATTACAATTAATTAAAGCAGTAATAAATGGGGACGTTTTAGTTCCGATCGAACAATTGACAAACACATATGATAAAAGGTTTACCAATCAAAACTTAATTAGAAAATAAAGAAATACTAAAATAATTACTTAAATAAAAGATTTAGTTCAAATGATAAAAGAGATACAATTGTTTAGACTATTTTCCTCAGATTCTGGTTATCACTTTATTGAATTGCAAATATATGGTTCTTATTGTGACATGACAAATATACCAATTATCCTTACAAGATTAACTGATTCAACACAAGCAAGAAAGATATAAAGTTGTTTTCAACCCGCTAACAGTTCAATTTAACGTTATCCACCGAATTGTGTTATAGATTAAAACTACAAAGTTTATATGATTTACTTTTGCAAGTTGAATCAACAAAGTTTATAACTAACAAGTAGTTATCATGTTCATTACCAATCATTAACCATAAGAAACCCTAGCCTATCAAACTCAATCTATTTAGTGATAATTATCAATTAAAATCAACAATCATCAATAATGACCAATCAATAGAGAACTCAATCATAAATCAACAGATCATCACGCTAGGTTATCATCAACAATCAATAATTAAACTTGGATATTCAAATAAACATATAAACATTCATAAAAACCGATACAAATCAGCAATTCAATAATCAAACCATCATCTGAGTATTATTATCTAAACAATTGTATTAAAAGCTTAGTCAAACATATTATAACAGAAACTCAGAATCAAAATCAAAGTCATAATCATAATCAAATGAAAATAAGTAATGTATTCGAACCGAAAAACTGAAATACTGATTGAATGAACGGAAGCCTTTGAATCTTCTTCCTTTTTGCCTTCAAAACTCTCTGGAAATAGGGCTTTAAATGAGAGAAAATCGACTGGAAGAAAGTGGTGGTTGTTGTGCAAAAATGAGAGCAAAATGAAGTTTTTAGGGTTTCTGTCGAGGCAATCCATACGCCGTATGGACATCCATACGCCGTATGGATTGAAAAGCCCATGGGTCTGACCCGCGTATTCTGGCGGCCCGGCTCACTTCATCCATACGCCGTATGGATTCCATACGCCGTATGGATCAGATTTTCCAACTTTTATCACCATCGACCTCCATTCTTCACTATTCCTTATTTTAACTTCTTTTTTTCAATTCTCGCACGTTTTCAGCTTCTATTCCGATTCAAGCTCCAGATAATTCCTAAATGCAAATATAAACGAAATGAGTATCAAATTCAAATAAAATGCATAAGAAACTAATAAACTAGGGGGTAATTAGCACTATAAAATAGCACATTTTGGCGTTCATCAGGTTGTAAGAGGTGGGTTTAATAAAGAATTACATATAATTGAAGGATGAAGGAACCAATAAGAAACATCCTTTTTAATTAAGTTTGGAGGGGTAGAATTGTCATTCTAATTACAAACTCACTTCCATCAACATTTTTCAAAAGTAAATTTCTCAAAAACGGTTAATTGAAAAATTATAAAAATTGCACCACAAAAATCAATGTTTTTTTCGCTTCGATTTAAGATCTAACATGGTATACTTTAGATTAATTATTATTTTTTTCATTTTTTGTGGGTCTTATAATTGCATAGAATAAAATCACATGTTATTTAGCAAGTGATGTAAATTTTTGAACATGCTAAATTTTATTGCATATGTGATACAACAGACTTTTAGTCATGTAGATAATTTACGATTTCCATTGTTAGACGTTGACAAAATTTATATTGATAATAGTTATGTTTTGAAATTTACATACGATGACGTTATAATCATTGTGATTAATGTTTCGTATGATAATCACATGTGATTATAACCGAGGATTTTTTTCTTTATTTTTTAATTGTCAAATAAAACTATTCACTTGTGTTTATAACTATTTTGAAGTTTGAATGTGATAAATGTAACATCACATGTGATTAAACACCAAACAATAATAGTTATGATCACATGTGATTATATCCATAATCACGAATAATAATAGCTATAATCACGTTTGATTATCACAAATATAATAATCACATGTGATTTATATAATTAGTTATAATCACATGTGATTAATAATAAAATAATATGTGCAATCATATGTGATTCTATCATCAAAAACTAAAGGAATACAATTGAACATTAAGAAATCATATCTGATTAAACATCACACAATAATAATTTTAATTTAATAACTTGTGATTTTTGTAGTAACCTCAAGTTATTGAAGTCCAATTAATATTAGATATGTTCATACGTGATTATAGTTATAATCACATGTGATATTAGTCGTAATCACATTTGATTTTAGTCGTAATCACATATAATTAAACAACGTTCAATAAAGTTATGATCATTATGTAATTTTAGTCATAATCACATGTGATTTTAATTTATATTTGCATTACGTACGTAACTTGCTTAATAGTCTATTAATAATGAAGGTGGAAGTGTAAACTTAGTCATCGTTTAGTGACTTCACATGTTCTATGAGGATTTCGTGACCAACTTGCTTCTTTAAAAGACGACGAGGTAATCATAAGAGTTAAACTAAAATAAATTAGAATTTTAAAAAATTGTGATATAATTACTAAGGCTTTTTTTTTTTATAGTCATTGAGAATATGTTACTCACTGGCATAATCGGTCACAATATGCTGAAAATGGGATGTTTTACAATCCGTCTCCTATGTTGGAGTACATGTAATGGTGGTTGCATGATGGCCAGCTGTAACACCTGCATAATTAGGATAATTAATTATGCCTAATTGTTTGTAACTAGTGGTAATTAGTATATAATAGGACTAATTACAGACTCTATTTGTATATATATATATATATATATATGGTGATTTATATATATATATATATATATATATATATATATATATATATATATGTGTGTACTTACGCGATTTGGATGAATCGTACGAATTAACAGGACGGAGTCCGACACAGTTTATTTGGACGTTGGTGACAGAAATTTACTTAAATAATGAGAACGTATTTTGTTATATAAAATACACAACCGAACGAGCATTATTTATATATTAACGCGACTTAATAATTTAAATATTGCGACAAATGTTTTACTATTAATTTCAAAGTATTTTTACTTAAATACTCCAGTTACGTTTTAAAAATATAAACGTTTGGTTAAATATGAAAAACTAGTGAATAAACGATTAGGACACGGAGTCAACACTGTGTTTTGAGGAGTATTTTCCCCCTCCTTCCTTTTGGATCAGCCACCAACCCAAACCCCCACCCCAATTTCCCTTTCCATTTTCATTCTAACTAAACACACACAAACCACAAACTCTCTCAACCTCAATTCACACCAAATTTTCGACATCAAATCTCGACCACGAAAATTACATATTCGGAATCACCATCACGAGTGGAGCAAGAATATCAAGACCGTCTTCATCAATTCATCCTCCATTTAGCTCGATTTGCAAAAGTAAGAAATTCCTAAAATCTTAGATCTATTCAATTTGGTGTAATATTTTGATGTTTTGATGTGTACACAACTTAGATATAACCTAATACATGAAGAATACACGATTTTATAGCTAAAAAATGGGTTAGATTTGCGTTTTTGGTCGAAAATTCTTGAAACCCGAAAGTTTCTGGGCTGGTGTTCATACATGCGACACAAGCCTTGTGTCGCATGCTGTGTCGCATAAACCCGTTTGTGTCGCACCTTGTGTCGTACCAATCCTTTAGTGTCGTAACCTTTGCGACACAATATTGTGTCGCACTCTATGTCGCATACTATGTCGTATTTAATACGACACAACCGTTCTGTCGCTATTGAATTAGCATCGCAAGCTTTTTGCGACACAACCACTGTGTCACAGAGCTCTTGTGTCGCATCCTTCATGCGACACAACCCTTGTGTCGCATACAAATCCTTGTGTCGCAGCTTATGTCGTAGAAAACAGAAAACTTGGAAATTTTAAAGGATTTTCACTATAGCAAAGTCAAGGTTACTGTAGCAAAAAGTCAAATTTACTGTAGCAATTCACGGTAGCAATTTACTGTAGCAAAGTCAACATTTTAGAATTTTTGCTACAAACCGTCACCAACGGGCCAAACATGTTTTCCAACAAACAAAAAATTACAAACATACGGACAAACACTGGATATACTAGTTGTGTACAACTAAACGAAATGTCTCGTGAGACGCATACTTACATAACTTCATATGATTAGGCATTTGAAGGTTACGGGTTCAGAGAACCTACTTGCTTTACTTACTACTTGCTAATTGCAACTGATTACTACAAGACTCAGGTGAGTCTTACGGCCCCACTTTTACTGTTTTATCTTATTGGGGGAGAAACATGCAACTGCTTTTCTTTGAACACAAGTACTAGAACTGTTTACTATACCAAACGAAATTGCATGAGTTTACTTACAAACAGAAGTCTCTCCATCATATATCGTTAGTTATGGACTTAAGCGCGAACACTAGTTAATGGATCCATTAGGGAAATGACCCTCCCCACCCGGGGCAGTAGCGCTGCCACGTACTGATTTACACGTAGAAACGGGTGACTACTTATTCGTTACTGATGCTTGCTCAACTACGAGCATGTCACGGGAGCAAACTTATTACTTACGGGTTAAGCTTCGATTATGAGCCTCATGGCAACGGTATAAACTTACTTACTTACATTTGCGGGATTGCAAATACTGGTTTACGATTTCTGGATTGAAATTGCTGATTTTACGCCTGAGGGCATTACTGATGAAATCTCGTGTTCAAAGCTGATATTACTTACAAACCTGTGAGATTCACCAACCTTTTGGTTGACACTTTTTAGCATGTTTTCTCAGGTACTCGGATGGAGTAGGATTACTCCAGGATTTTTAGCTAGAGTCGCATGATTTCAACACAACTGCATTAACGGAGATTCTTAGCATTATCTTTTGTATATTTTGATTATGTAATAGAATCTCCCGCTACACGCGCGGACTCTAGGGAAACTACATTTTTGTATACGAAAACACTAAGTTTTCAAACAATATATCTATGGAATGTAACTAATTTACAAACGTTGCATATAGATGTCGTTTACTTTATCTTTGTGCTGTGATATTTGATTAGTAACACCCCAAATTATGCTTCCGCAAAACAGTGAATTTCGGGGGTGTTACAGATTGGTATCAGAGCCTAAGGTTATAGTGAACTAGGTTGCATTTAGTGGGCCTAGACTATGACCGTTAGGCAGTATTCTCTTATTAGACATGACTGGTTCAGGAATTACAGCATACGAATTTAATTTAACATAGCCTGATCAACTATGTACAATTAAGGAAAGATGATGTAAGGTTTGAAATGAATATGTTGAATGGGGATACGTTAGTTGACTCTGACCACGAGAGAACCGGACCATTACTTGATACGTGCTAGACACTAGGCTGGATATGATATATGTATATATATATTAGCCTCGTCTTACTTACACTCTGCCACAGGAATGGCAAACATACCACCTAATCCGTCACACTCTCACTCACATGTGTCACGGAACCCACGAGTAGCCAGGAGGAACACAAGGTCGCCTCGAAACAGCCCTTATCCTGTACATAACTCTCAGAACTCGGCACATCTCACGTTGCCAGTATTGGCTACGCAATTCCGCCGTCAGGAACAAAGACTTGAAAATCTTGAACTGGAACAACACCGAATGACCTACCTGCTTCGTCAAGCTCTTGACCACATATCACAACTCCAGCGAGAACAAGAAGATACCGGCCTCTCTGTAAGCATAATCCAGGATTCAATGACCGCCGAATTAGGTGCGGATGAACTTGTAAGAAACCGACTAGAGGAATGTGAGCAACGTTCACAGGAGACTGAGGATCACTCTCGTGTACTAGTACAACGACTGGCCTTGGTTGAAGACAATGCCAGGCAAACCAACAGGCTGGCAGAAACCGTGGACCGCCTTGTCACGCTGATGGAACATATTAATCTACATTAAGACTAGTGTAGTCTTTGTCTCGTAATCTAATGACTATCTAGCACTATTCTATAAACTAGTCGGATGTAACAATTCCCGACACCTTTTGTAATATCTTTGTAGGATGTAACCTTTGAACTCGCATTATCCATCAAATATTTCTTGTTATTTCAACTCACCTAAATTGTCATTTTCCATGTTGATGTTATGTATTACTGTTTTTATACATGTACATCTGTGACAATTACAAATTCCTACAAAATCTCATGTATCTTCATTTCTTTTATTGAAGAATCATGCCACCAAAGACAAGACCATATACCGATGCCCAGATTACCTCCCTTATAACCCAGGCTGTTACTGAAGCCTTGGCACGGAATACTCCACAAAACAGCGATGCCGCTGAAACCCCTGCTGCTGCTAAACCTTGTTCTTACAAGGACTTTCAGAACTGCAAACCGCTAAACTTTGCAGGTACTGAAGGAGCTATCGGTCTAGTACGCTGGATCGAGAAAGTTGAGTCTGTATTTCTGATCTGCAACTGTGCGGAGGGAGACAAAGTTAAGTTCTCCGTTAGTACTTTTACTGACACCGCACTCACCTGGTGGAACACTTATGCCCAGACTGTGAGTGTTGCTACTGCTTACCAACTCCCGTGGGAGGAGTTGAAAGAGATGTTGAGGGGCGAGTACTGCCCCAGGGATGAATTGAAACAGCTGGAAATGGAGTTCTGGAACCACAAAATGCAGGGTGATGATATCACCGGATACACTAACCGTTTCCACCAACTGGCACTCCTGTGCCCAACCATGGTCGATCCTGAGTACAAGAGGATCGAGAAATTCATTGATGGTCTTCCTGAGAGACTCCAAGACCTGGTGACTTCATCCAAACCGGGTACTATTCAGAGCGCCATCCGTATGGCCCATGAACTAACGGCAAATTCTGTCCGCCGTGGCACCACCTCAACCCCATCTGCAAACAACAAACGCAAGTGGGAAGGAAACCCCAACTCATCCAACCAAACCTCCAACAAAAAGCCTGAGTACATTAAGGCTTATTCATCGGGGACTTCGGAAAAGAAAGGGTACAGCGGGAACAAGCCTTACTGTTCCAAATGCAGCCGCCATCATGACGGTTCTTGCCCTTGCTCCAACTGCAAACGGTTCGGGCATCTAGCCAAGGATTGCCGAACCAACATTTCTACCCCCAACACCAATGCACCAAAGGCCTGCTTTGGGTGCGGAAATTCAGGGCACTTCAAGAAAGATTGCCCAAAGCTGAAAAATAACAACAACCCTGCTCGCGGCAGATCTTTCGTTATCAAGGCTGGGGAAGCCAGACAAGACCCGAATGTCGTGACGGGTACGTTCCTTCTCAACGACCTTACTGCTTCTGTGTTATTTGATACCGGTGCCGATAGAAGCTTCATTTCTGAGAAATTTAGCCCTTTACTTGATATTACTCCCACTGCCTTAGATGCTAAATACATTGTAGAATTAGCTAACGGCAAACTGATTGAAACTGATAGCATCATACACAACTATACACTTAACCTCACGAACGAAACGTTTTCCATTGATTTAATCCCTGTCGAGATCGGCAGCTTCGATATTATTGTCGGTATGGATTGGTTATCCAGGCACCGAGCTGAAATCATCTGTCATGACAAACTCGTTCGCATACCTCTTGTCTCCGGTGGAACCTTAGTCCTACAAGGGGAGACCGGTAGACGGAATCTGAATATTGTATCCTGTCTGAAAACGAGAAAATATCTACGAAAAGGGTATCAAGCCATCCTCGCACATGTAACGGAGAAGAAGTTGGAGGAGAAGCGACTTGAGGATGTTTCGATCGTGCGGGATTTCCCGGAAGTCTTTCCTGAAGACTTGCCCGGACTTCCGCCACCTAGACAAGTTGAATTTCAAATCGAACTTGTGCCTGGAGCTGCACCCGTGGCACGAGCCCCTTACCGTTTAGCACCATCCGAAATGCAGGAGTTGTCTAACCAATTACAGGAACTCCTGGACAGAGGATTCATTCGACCAAGTTCCTCGCCTTGGGGAGCTCCGGTCTTATTCGTGAAAAAGAAAGATGGATCTTTCCGCATGTGTATCGATTACCGAGAGCTGAATAAGCTAACCATAAAGAATCGGTATCCACTTCCCAGAATCGATGACCTATTTGACCAACTCCAGGGATCGAGTGTTTACTCAAAGATTGATCTACGGTCGGGTTATCATCAACTCCGAGTCTGTGACAATGATATCCCAAAGACAGCTTTCCGAACTCGTTATGGGCATTACGAATTCCAAGTGATGCCATTCGGGTTGACCAACGCACCGGCCGTATTCATGGACCTTATGAATCGGGTGTGCAAACCATATCTTGACAAATTCGTCATTGTATTCATCGATGATATCTTGATTTACTCTCGCAACGAGCAGGAACATGCTCAACATCTGAAAACCATTCTAAGACTCCTGAAACACGAAGAGTTATATGCCAAATTCTCTAAGTGTGAGTTCTGGATTCGAACCGTTCAATTCCTCGGGCACGTGATTGACAGCCAAGGAATTCATGTTGATCCCGCCAAGAGTGAAGCAATCAAGGGCTGGGAGTCACCGACCACTCCAACCGAAGTGAGACAATTCTTAGGTCTTGCTGGTTACTACCGCCGATTCATCGAAAACTTTTCAAGAATAGCTGTTCCCCTAACCACACTAACTCAGAAAGATAAGAAGTTCGATTGGACTGATAAACAAGAGTCAGCCTTCCAGCTATTGAAAAACAAACTTTGCAGTGCACCAATCTTGTCCTTACCCGAGGGCACCGACGATTTCGTAGTTTACTGCGACGCCTCACACCAAGGACTTGGTTGTGTGTTGATGCAACGGGAAAAAGTCATTGCCTATGCCTCACGACAACTAAAAATTCACGAGAAAAACTATACGACCCACGACCTCGAGTTAGGTGCTGTGGTCTTCGCATTGAAAATCTGGAGACATTATCTCTACTGTACGAAAAGCACCATCTTTACCGATCACAAAAGTCTCCAACACATATTCGATCAGAAAGATCTAAACATGAGACAACGTCGCTGGGTTGAGTTACTTAGTGACTATGACTGCGAGATCAAATACCATCCGGGCAAGGCTAACGTAGTTGCCGATGCCTTAAGCCGAAAGGAACAAGCGAAACCCCTTCGAGTCCGAGCACTTTCTATGACAATTCTTAACGAGCTCCCTGCTCAAATCCTTACCACTCAACTTGAAGCACTCAACGATGAAAACTTGAAAAATGAAGCCTTGCGAGGCTTGGATAAACAATTCGAAATCAAACCCGATGGAACTCGATACTTCTCTAACCGGGTGTGGTTACCCAAATTCGGAAACTTGCGAGATTTGGTGATGGCTGAAGCTCACAAATCTCGATACTCTATACATCCTGGTTCTGATAAGATGTATCATGACGTCAAAGGGTTGTATTGGTGGCCTAACATGAAAGCTGACATCGCCTTGTACGTCAGTAAATGCCTAACCTGTTCCAAAGTCAAGGCCGAACACCAAAGACCCTCAGGGTTGCTCCAACAACCTGAAATTCCGCAATGGAAATGGGAACAGATTTCCATGGACTTTATTACCAAACTATCAAAAACTTCGAATGGTTGCGATACCATTTGGGTGATCGTGGACCGTCTCACGAAATCTGCTCATTTTCTGGCCATCAAGGAAACCGACAAGATGGAGCGTCTGACTCGCATCTACATCAAAGAAATCATCTCGCGACACGGTGTACCTATCTCGATCATCTTGGATAGGGACAGCCGTTTTACTTCTAACTTTTGGCAATCATTACAGAAATCTCTTGGTACTCGTCTGGATATGAGTACTGCTTATCACCCGCAAACCGATGGCCAAAGCGAGCGAACTATTCAAACACTGGAGGATATGCTACGAGCCTGCGTAGTTGACTTCGGTACTTCTTGGGAAAATCACTTACCGTTGTGCGAGTTCTCGTACAACAACAGTTACCATACCAGCATAAAGGCTGCACCCTTCGAGGCACTTTATGTAACACCCTCAAATTTTACGAGTTGCGGAAGCATACATTGGGTGTTACTAATCAATATACAAAGCGCAAGATTAATAGTAAACGACCTCTAAATGAGACGTTTCGAAAAGGTTTCATAAATAATAATTGTTTGAAAACCGTAGGTTTTCGTATACAAAATGTAATTCCCTAGAGCCCACGCGTATAGCGGGAGATTCTATTACATAACCATAGTTACAAAAGATAATGCCAAAGAATCTCCGTTAAATGCAGTTTGTAAATCATGCGACTCTAGCTAGTAATCCTGGAGTGATCCTACTCCGTAAGTGTACCTGAGATACAAAGCTAAAAAGTGTCAACCAAAAAGGTTG
Organism: Helichrysum umbraculigerum; assembly: GCA_949592205.1. Taxonomy (NCBI): domain Eukaryota; kingdom Viridiplantae; phylum Streptophyta; class Magnoliopsida; order Asterales; family Asteraceae; genus Helichrysum; species Helichrysum umbraculigerum. Next base: position 39,330,139 of record CATIUR010000001.1, read on the forward strand.
GTGAATCTCACAGGTTTAGTAATAAGTAGGTGTTATGAACCACAAGTATGTACCCGTATTGCTATCAAGCAAAGTAAGTAAATCAGTAAATCAGTACAGTGCCATGAGATCATAAGTTGAAGCTTAACCGTGTAGTGTGAATATATCACGTACCCCCGTGAGTGCTATCCGCACACTCATATGTAACAAATACTAATATGTCTGTTTCTACGTGTAAATCAGTACGTGGTGGCGCTACCACCCCAGACAGGGATTGTCAGTCCCAAATGGATCCATCTATTAGTAATCGCGCTTAAGTCCATAACTAACAACTTACGATTAGGAGGCTTTCAGTGGATAAAAGTAACTCATGCGTTTGTTTGTATACAGTATGGTTTCAGTTCAGTACATTGTGTTCACACGTAAAACAGTTGCTAAGTATCTCACCCCAAAGTATAAAACAGTAAAAGTGGGGCTGTAAGACTCACCTGAGTCGAGCAGTGGTAAATAGCAAGTCGTAGTAAAGCAAGTAGGTTCTCCGAACCCGTAACCTTCTAGTGCCTAAACACGTAAGGTTAAGTAAGTAGATGTCTCGCAAGACTATCTAGGCTAGTTGTTCATACAACCCGTTGTGTTTAAATGTTGGTTTGTTCGCGTTTGTATCAAAAGATATACGGCCCGTTGGTGATTTGTTATAATTAAAGTTTATCATTTATAACGCAATTTAAAGCAATTGTAATAGAAAGTATGTTCTATGATGTTTGTTAAGTCGTATGGTATAAGTATTGGAAGTTGTATAAGTTCGACACTTAGTGTAAAAATAGTTGAAAAGCTGCTGTTTTATGCGACACTTATATGCGTCACTTAGGTTGGTCATGCGACACTGAGACAGTGTCGGGTTAAGTGTCGGGTAGCCAGATCATGCGTCACTAACGAAGTGTCGTGAATCATAGTATGCGTCACTTAAGAAGTGACGGGTTCCGTAACAATAGCGGCACTCAAGCAGTGTCGTATAAAATAGATATTTCCAGGTTTTGGGCGTCACTTAGGGAGTGACGTGTAGTATAGCGACACTAAAGAAGTGTTGGTAATATAAGTATAGGCGTCACTATCATAGTGACGGGTAAGGATCACAAGCGGTAACAGGCGACACTTAAGAAGTGTCGGTATCGGACTTAGGGCGACACTCATGTAGTGTCGGTTAGAGAGTATAGCGACACTAAGGAAGTGTCGCCATAAGTGACGCATATCTGGGTTCGTCTATGCGACACTATCGGCTGATCGACGGATTTCGAGCCAAAAACATGTTTTCGGGTTTCCGTTTGGTCCGATTCTTTTACCCAACCCTCATATGAACATATTAAGCCTATTTAAACCATAAACTAGTAAAAATGATCAAAAACGAGAGATGTCGGGATTTGTCGGAAACTTACAAAGTGTCGGATTGAAAATCCGAAAAGATAGGAATGTAGATCGTGTTGTCGTGGTCACTTTTCTCCAAACGAGTGGTATGTTTCGGCGAGGTTTGATGGTGTTATTTGGTGATTTAGTGGGTATTTTGGGGTGGTGATGGTGATTAGAAAGAAAAGAAAGAGAGAGAAAAGAGAATAGAGAGTGAGGTGAGAATGAGAGGAGGAGAAGAGAGGTGGGGGTTTTTACCTCCACTTTTCGGTCCCCGTTCTCCGTGCGGTGTTCGTTTTTCTCCGTCGTTTAAGCGTTAAATATTTATTTTACGCATTTAATTATATTTATAAAATCACAAATCTTGTTTAAATAATTTACTTAAATTATTTCCTTAAATCTTTAATAGCTTAAATTAAATTTAGTCACTTTTGTTTTTACATCGCGTAAGTTTTTATCGGGTGATACGAGATAATTACTATTTGTTATAAAATAGCATTTTGGTCATAATTGCGTTATTTTTAGTTTTTAAACATTTGTTCACCAACGTCCGTATTAACCGAATAGAATTTCATTCTATTTAAGTTGCGTACGATTTAAGCCAAATCGGAAAGTTGTATATATTCACCAATATATAATCCGATACATAAATTAGCCTAACACAGAACTAATTACATGTATTTACAAAGAATTAGGCACTAATTCTAGTCCTAATTTGCCGGTTATTACATTCTCCCCTTGTTAAAAGAATTTCGTCCCGAAATTAGCTCGATTGCACAGTCGGTGCGTTGTCTGGGAAGAGATGTGGGTATTTCTGTCGCATTTGGTCTTCCCGTTCCCAGGTAAATTCCGGACCACGTCTAGAATTCCACCTGACTTTTACGATGGGAATACGACTCTGTTTTAGTTGTTTGACCTCGCGGTCCATGATTTCCATAGGTTCCTCGACAAAATGAAGTTTATCATCGATTTGAATTTCGTCGAGCGGTATAATCAGTGTCTCGTCAGACAGCCATTTCTTCAGATTAGAAATGTGGAAGGTGTTGTGAACGCTGCTAAGCTCAGCAGGAAGTCGCAGGCGGTATGCCACTGGGCCAATCTTTTCAAGGATTTCGAATGGTCCGATGTATCTAGGATTTAGTTTGCCTCATTTTCCGAATCGAATGACACCTTTCCACGGTGCCACTTTGAGAAGTACCTTGTCCCCTACTTGGAACTCAAGGTGTTTGCGTCTCACGTCAGCATAGCTTTTCTGACGATCACGGGCGGCTTTTAGTTGGTTTTGTATGCCGACGATCTTTTCAGTTGTTTCATGTATGATTTCTGGACCGGTGAGTTGTGTATCCCCCACCTCAGTCCAACAGACAGGTGACCGGCACTTACGACCGTACAGTGCCTCGAAGGGTGCAGCCTTTATGCTGGTGTGATAACTGCTGTTGTACGAGAACTCGCACAACGGTAAGTGATTTTCCCAGTTTTTACCGAAGTCAACTACGCAGGCTCGTAGCATGTCTTCCAGTGTTTGTATGGTTCGTTCGCTCTGGCCGTCGGTTTGAGGATGGTAAGCCGTACTCATATCCAGACGAGTACCAAGAGATTTTTGCAGTGACTGCCAGAAGCGAGAAGTAAATCGAGCATCTCGGTCGGAGATGATTGAGATGGGCACATCGTGTCTTGACACGATTTCCTTCAGGTAGATCCGTGTCAAACGTTCCATCTTATCAGTTTTTTTGATGGCTAGGAAATGAGCAGATTTAGTGAGTCGGTCAACGATCACCCAAATGGTATCGCAACCGTTAGAAGTTTTTGGGAGTTTAGTAATGAAATCCATGGTGATCTGCTCCCATTTCCATTGTGGTATTTCGGGTTGTTGTAGCAAACCGGAAGGTTTCTGGTGTCCAGCTTTAACTTTGGAACAAGTAAGACACTTGCCAACATAGGTTGCAATGTCAGATTTCATGTTGGGCCACCAATACATTTCCTTGATGCCGTGATACATTTTGTCGGAACCGGGGTGTATAGAGTATTTAGACTTGTGAGCTTCATCTATCACCAAGTCTCGCAGGTTCCCAAAACTTGGTAACCAGATTCGATTCGAGAAGTATTTGGCCCCGTTAGGTTTGGTTTCAAATTGTTTGTCCATGCCCCGCAAGGCCTCGTTTATCAAGTTTTCTGGTTTGAGTGCTTCGAGTTGAGCGGCGAGAGTTTGATTGATGAGGTCGTTGTGAATGGTCATACTGAGAGCTCGAACTCGAAGTGGTTTCACTCGTTCTTTTCGGCTTAAAGCATCGGCGACAACATTCGCCTTGCCTGGATGATAGCGAATTTCGCAATCGTAATCAGTAAGCAACTCGACCCATCGACGTTGCCTCATGTTGAGATCCTTTTGATCGAAGATATGTTGGAGACTTTTATGGTCAGTAAAGATTGTACACTTGGTACCGTATAAGTAGTGCCTCCAGATTTTTAGAGCGAATACAACAGCCCCCAACTCTAGGTCATGAGTTGTGTAATTCTTTTCGTGGACCTTGAGTTGTCGAGAGGCGTAAGCGATGACTTTGTCTCGTTGCATCAGTACGCAACCAAGACCTTGGTGTGAAGCATCATAGTATACCACGAAGTCATCGTTGCCTTCGGGTAAAGATAAGATAGGTGCACTGCAGAGTTTCTGTTTTAGTAGCTGAAAAGCCGACTCCTGTTTGTCAGTCCAATCGAACTTCTTTTCCTTTTGAGTCAGTGCAGTGAGAGGTAGGGCTATTTTTGAAAAATTCTCAATGAATCGCCTGTAGTATCCGGCGAGTCCTAAGAATTGGTGTACCTCGGTCGGTGTAGTAGGTGCTTGCCAACACTTGATAGCCTCGATTTTCGAAGGATCGACATGAATCCCTTGATTGTCAATGACGTGTCCAAGGAATTGAACGGTTTGCCTCCAGAACTCACACTTAGAGAATTTGGCGTATAACTCTTCGTGTTTGAGCAGCTCTAGGATAGTTTTCAGGTGTTGCGCGTGCTCTTGTTCAGTGCGCGAGTAAATCAGGATGTCATCGATGAAGACGATAACAAACTTGTCAAGGTAAGGTTTGCACACCTGATTCATAAGGTCCATGAATACAGCCGGTGCGTTGGTTAAGCCGAATGGCATCACTTGGAATTCATAATGCCCGTAGCGAGTTCGGAAAGCTGTTTTAGGAATATCTTCATCACGAACTCGGAGTTGGTGATAACTCGACCGTAGATCGATTTTTGAATAAAAACTCGACCCCTGAAGTTGGTCAAACAGGTCATCGATGCGAGGAAGTGGGTAACGGTTCTTGACAGTTAATTTGTTGAGTTCACGGTAGTCGATGCACAGACGGAAAGAGCCGTCTTTCTTTTTCACAAACAGGACCGGAGCTCCCCAAGGTGAGGAACTTGGTCGAATAAATCCCTTGTCCAGGAGTTCCTGTAACTGAGTAGACAACTCCTGAAGTTCGGATGGGGCTAGTCGGTAAGGGGCTCGTGCCACAGGTGCTGTGCCGGGCACAAGATCAATAGAGAATTCGACTTGTCTAGTTGGCGGTAGGCCAGGCAAGTCTTCAGGAAAGACTTCTGGGAAGTCTCGAACAATAGGCACATCCTCAAGTCGCTTCTCCACCGACTTTTTCTCCATAACGTGTGCGAGGATTGCCTGGTACCCTTTTCTCAAGTATTTTCGGGTTTTCATGCAAGAAATGATATTTATTCTCGTCCCACCGGTCTCCCCTTGTATGCTCAAAGTTCCACCGGTGACGAGAGGAATGCGTACAATTTTCTCAAAACAAACGATTTCAGCTCGGTGCTTGGACAACCAATCCATACCGACGATGATGTCAAAGCTGCCGATTTCGACAGGTATCAAGTCAATGGAAAAGAGCTCGTTAGCTAGGTTCAAAGTGCAATTAGGTATCACACTGTCGGTCTCAATAAGTTTTCCGTTTGCCAATTCTACCGTGTACTTAGAATCTAAGGCAATAGGTGTGGTGTCTAGTAGTGGATAAAACTCATCAGAAATAAAGCTCTTATCAGCACCAGTATCAAATAATACAGATGCAGTCAAGTTGTTGAGAAGAAACGTACCCGTGACCACATTCGGGTCTTGACGGGCTTCCCCAGATTTCAGCACAAAAGCTCTTCCTCGAGCATTGTTGTTGTTCTTGTTGTTGTTGTTGTTCAGCTTCGGGCAGTCTTTCTTGAAATGCCCCGTACCGTTGCACCCATAACAAGTCTTTGGTGCAGAGATGTTGGTGTCAATGGTGTTTGATCTACAGTCCTTAGCCAAGTGTCCGAATCTCTTACACTTGCTACAGGGACACGAACCATGGTGGTGTCGTTGGCACTTTGAGCAATAGGGCTTGGTTCCCTTGTACGCTCCCTTGTCATCAGAACCGGAGGTGTAGGCTTTAATGGTCTCAAGTTTCTTGGTTTGGTGGTTGTTGTGGTTGTCGGACCATTTTCTTTTATTGCTGTTAGAGGATGGAGTGGGTGGTTCTGGGTCCTCGTTCATAGCTAGAAGTTCATGGGCCAACCGAATGGCACCGTGAAGGGTGGTTTGGTTTGATGAGGCGACGTTTCCCCGGACGGGTTCCGGGAGGCCGCGGATGTATTTTTTAATCTTGTCGGGCCCAGTACCTGCCATAGCTGGGCGAAGGATGGTGAGTTGTTGGAATCTGGTGGTGTATCCAACTATATCAGTTCCTTGCACTTTTAAGTTCCAGAACTATTCGTCCAGCTTGTGAAGTTGTTCGGCCGGGCAATACTCATCAGTGAGCATTTTCTTTAGATCCTCCCAAGGGAGTAGATAAGCGGTGTCAATCCCCACGGACTGAGTATAGGAATTCCACCACGAGAGGGCACCATCTTCGAGGGTGCAGGTGGAGAATTTGACTTTGTCGTCCTCCGCACATTTGCTGATGCGGAAAACGGATTCCATCTTTTCGAACCATCTGATAAGTCCGATGGCTCCTTCGGTCCCCTTGAAGCTCAAGGGTTTGCAGTTTTGAAAATCCTTGTATGAACAAGGTTTAGCAGCAGAGGTTTCAGCGGCATCGCTGTTTCTTGTGGAGTTTGGTGGAGTATTCCGAGCCAAGGCTTCAGTAACAGCCTGGGTTATGAGTGATGTGATCTGAGCATCAGTATAAGGTCTTGACTTTGGCGGCATGACTCTTCAATAAAAGAAATGAAGATACATGAGATTTTGTAAGAAAGTTGTATTTATTTCAGATGTACATGTATAAAGGTGGTAATACATAACATCATTATGAAAAGAATTATGGCAATTAATATGAGTCGAAGCAACAAGGAATATTTGATAGATGATACGAGTTCAAAGGTTACATCCTACGGATGTATTACAAAAGACATCGGGGATTGTTACATCCGACTGAATTATAGAGTGGTGCTTAGATAGTTACTAGATTACAGGATAGTTTACAAAACAAAGACTAAGCTAGTCTTAACGTAGGTTAATCTGCTCCATCATTTCGATGAGACGATCCCCAGTATTTGCAAGTCTGCTGGCTTGTCGAGCATTGTCTTCAGCTAATGCTAGTCGCTGTACCAATCCACGGGTATATTCTTCCGTTTCCCGTGAGCGTTGTTCACACTCATCAAGTCTGTGTTTCAAAAGAGCGGTTTCCACGCTGATCTCCACCACTTTGTTGAAAAGAACGTCCACATTATTAACGGTGGTTTCGTGATCCTCAGAGACTTGTTCGATGCGCTCAAGTGATGTAAGTCTCCAGTTTTCGTTTGTTTCCTGCAACACGACATCCATGGTGCGAAGTCGTTGCTCGTGTTGGTTCACCCTAGCAGCTAAGGCCTGCAAGGTGAAGTGGGTGGGGTACGGGCCAGCTCGAGGCAACCTGTTGTTCCTCCTTGCTACCCTTGGGTTCTGCGACCCGGATTGAGAACGAGATGAATCGGATGGGATGTTTGCCATTTCTGAGACAAAGCGTTAGTAAGATTGAGGCCTATATTCATATAGTCCCTATATAATATAGCCTATTGAGTGTCTAGCACAAACATGTTTAAGTCTCGGTTCTCTCGAGGTCAGAGTCTTCTATTGTACCCTGTTCAGCCATAACCCCTTTCAGATCTTACATCGTCTTTGCTTAATTGTACATAGTTGATCAGGCTATGTTAAATTAAACTCGTATGATCTAATCACTGAACCGGTTATACCTAATAAGGGATACTGCCTAATGGTCATAGTCTAGGCTCACTAAATGCAACCTAGTTCACTATAACCTTAGGCTTTGATACCAATCTGTAACACCCTCAAATTTTACGAGTTGCGGAAGCATACATTGGGTGTTACTAATCAATATACAAAGCGCAAGATTAATAGTAAACGACCTCTAAATGAGACGTTTCGAAAAGGTTTCATAAATAATAATCGTTTGAAAACCGTAGGTTTTCGTATACAAAATGTAATTCACTAGAGCCCACGCGTATAGCGGGAGATTCTATTACATAACCATAGTTACAAAAGATAATGCCAAAGAATCTCCGTTAAATGCAGTTTGTAAATTATGCGACTCTAGCTAGTAATCCTGGAGTGATCCTACTCCGTAAGTGTACCTGAGATACAAAGCTAAAAAGTGTCAACCAAAAAGGTTGGTGAATCTCACAGGTTTAGTAATAAGTAGGTGTTATGAACCACAAGTATGTACCCGTATTGCTATCAAGCAAAGTAAGTAAATCAGTAAATCAGTACAGTGCCATGAGCTCCTAAGTTGAAGCTTAACCGTGTAGTGTGAATATATCACGTACCCCCGTGAGTGCTATCCGCACACTCATATGTAACAAATACTAATATGTCTGTTTCTACGTGTAAATCAGTACGTGGTGGCGCTACCACCCCAGACAGGGATTGTCAGTCCCAAATGGATCCATCTATTAGTAATCGCGCTTAAGTCCATAACTAACAACTTACGATTAGGAGGCTTTCAGTGGATAAAAGTAACTCATGCGTTTGTTTGTATACAGTATGGTTTCAGTTCAGTACATTGTGTTCACACGTAAAACAGTTGCTAAGTATCTCACCCCAAAGTATAAAACAGTAAAAGTGGGGCTGTAAGACTCACCTGAGTCGAGCAGTGGTAAATAGCAAGTAGTAGTAAAGCAAGTAGGTTCTCCGAACCCGTAACCTTCTAGTGCCTAAACACGTAAGGTTAAGTAAGTAGATGTCTCGCAAGACCATCTAGGCTAGTTGTTCATACAACCCGTTGTGTTTAAATGTTGGTTTGTTCGCGTTTGTATCAAAAGATATACGGCCCGTTGGTGATTTGTTATAATTAAAGTTTATCATTTATAACGCAATTTAAAGCAATTGTAATAGAAAGTATGTTCTATGATGTTTGTTAAGTCGTATGGTATAAGTATTGGAAGTTGTATAAGTTCGACACTTAGTGTAAAAATAGTTGAAAAGCTGCTGTTTTATGCGACACTTATATGCGTCACTTAGGTTGGTCATGCGACACTGAGACAGTGTCGGGTTAAGTGTCGGGTAGCCAGATCATGCGTCACTAACGAAGTGTCATGAATCATAGTATGCGTCACTTAAGAAGTGACGGGTTCCGTAACAATAGCGGCACTCAAGCAGTGTCGTATAAAATAGATATTTCCAGGTTTTGGGCGTCACTTAGGGAGTGACGTGTAGTATAGCGACACTAAAGAAGTGTCGGTAATATAAGTATAGGCGTCACTATCATAGTGACGGGTAAGGATCACAAGCGGTAACAGGCGACACTTAAGAAGTGTCGGTATCGGACTTAGGGCGACACTCATGTAGTGTCGGTTAGAGAGTATAGCGACACTAAGGAAGTGTCGCCATAAGTGACGCATATCTGGGTTCGTCTATGCGACACTATCGGCTGATCGACGGATTTCGAGCCAAAAACATGTTTTCGGGTTTCCGTTTGGTCCGATTCTTTTACCCAACCCTCATATGAACATATTAAGCCTATTTAAACCATAAACTAGTAAAAATGATCAAAAACGAGAGATGTCGGGATTTGTCGGAAACTTACAAAGTGTCGGATTGAAAATCCGAAAAGATAGGAATGTAGATCGTGTTGTCGTGGTCACTTTTCTCCAAACGAGTGGTATGTTTCGGCGAGGTTTGATGGTGTTATTTGGTGATTTAGTGGGTATTTTGGGGTGGTGATGGTGATTAGAAAGAAAAGAAAGAGAGAGAAAAGAGAATAGAGAGTGAGGTGAGAATGAGAGGAGGAGAAGAGAGGTGGGGGTTTTTTCCTCCACTTTTCGGTCCCCGTTCTCCGTGCGGTGTTCGTTTTTCTCCGTCGTTTAAGCGTTAAATATTTATTTTACGCATTTAATTATATTTATAAAATCACAAATCTTGTTTAAATAATTTACTTAAATTATTTCCTTAAATCTTTAATAGCTTAAATTAAATTTAGTCACTTTTGTTTTTACATCGCGTAAGTTTTTATCGGGTGATACGAGATAATTACTATTTGTTATAAAATAGCATTTTGGTCATAATTGCGTTATTTTTAGTTTTTAAACATTTGTTCACCAACGTCCGTATTAACCGAATAGAATTTCATTCTATTTAAGTTGCGTACGATTTAAGCCAAATCGGAAAGTTGTATATATTCACCAATATATAATCCGATACATAAATTAGCCTAACACAGAACTAATTACATGTATTTACAAAGAATTAGGCACTAATTCTAGTCCTAATTTGCCGGTTGTTACACTTTACGGGCGTAAATGCCGATCACCTATCTGTTGGACTGAGTTAGGAGATTCCCAACTCACGGGTCCAGATATCATTCAAGAAACTACTGAAAAAATCGTTGGTATTCAAAACCGGTTGAAAGCCGCACGTGATCGTCAGAAAAGCTATGCTGACGTGAGACGCAAACACCTTGAGTTCCAGGTAGGGGACAAGGTACTTCTCAAAGTGGCACCGTGGAAGGGTGTCATTCGATTCGGAAAGCGAGGCAAACTAAATCCTAGATACATCGGACCATTCGAAATCCTGGAAAGGATTGGTCCAGTGGCATACCGCCTGCAACTTCCCGCTGAACTTAGCAGCGTACACAACACATTCCACATTTCTAACTTGAAGAAAGGTCTATCGGACGAGACACTGATTATACCGCTCGACGAAATTCAAATCGATGATAAACTTCATTTTGTCGAGGAACCTATGGAAATCATGGACCGTGAGGTCAAACGATTGAAACAGAGTCGTATTCCCATCGTAAAGGTCAGGTGGAATTCTAGGCGCGGCCCTGAGTTCACCTGGGAACGGGAAGACCAAATACGACAGAAATACCCACATCTTTTCCCAGATAACGCACCGTCCGTGCACTCAAGCTAATTTCGGGACGAAATTTCTTTAACAAGGGGAGAATGTAACACCTGCATAATTAGGATAATTAATTATGCCTAATTGTTTGTAACTAGTGGTAATTAGTATGTAATAGGACTAATTACAGACTCTATTTGTATATATATATAAGGTGATTTATATATATATATGTGTGTACTTACGCGATTTGGATGAATCGTACGAATTAACAGGACGGAGTCCGACACAGTTTATTTGGACGTTGGTGACAGAAATTTACTTAAATAATGAGAACGTATTTTGTTATATAAAATACACAACCGAACGAGCATTATTTATATATTAACGCGACTTAATAATTTAAATATTGCGACAAATGTTTTACTATTAATTTCAAAGTATTTTTACTTAAATACTCCAGTTACGTTTTAAAAATATAAACGTTTGGTTAAATATGAAAAACTAGTGAATAAACGATTAGGACACGGAGTCAACACTGTGTTTTGGGGAGTATTTTCCCCCTCCTTCCTTTTGGATCAGCCACCAACCCAAACCCCCACCCCAATTTCCCTTTCCATTTTCATTCTAACTAAACACACACAAACCACAAACTCTCTCAACCTCAATTCACACCAAATTTTCGACATCAAATCTCGACCACGAAAATTACATATTCGGAATCACCATCACGAGTGGAGCAAGAATATCAAGACCGTCTTCATCAATTCATCCTCCATTTAGCTCGATTTGCAAAAGTAAGAAATTCCTAAAATCTTAGATCTATTCAATTTGGTGTAATGTTTTGATGTGTACACAACTTAGATATAACCTAATACATGAAGAATACACGATTTTATAGCTCAAAAATGGGTTAGATTTGCGTTTTTGGTCGAAAATTCTTGAAACCCGAAAGTTTCTGGGCTGGTGTTCATACATGCGACACAAGCCTTGTGTCGCATGCTGTGTCGCATAAACCCATTTGTGTCGCACCTTGTGTCGTACCAATCCTTTAGTGTCGTAACCTTTGCGACACAATATTGTGTCGCACTCTATGTCGCATACTATGTCGTATTTAATACGACACAACCGTTCTGTCGCTATTGAATTAGCATCGCAAGCTTTTTGCGACACAACCACTGTGTCGCAGAGCTCTTGTGTCGCATCCTTCATGCGACACAACCCTTGTGTCGCATACAAATCCTTGTGTCGCAGCTTATGTCGTAGAAAACAGAAAACTTGGAAATTTTAAAGGATTTTCACTATAGCAAAGTCAAAGTTACTGTAGCAATTCACTGTAGCAATTTACTGTAGCAAAGTCAACATTTTAGAATTTTTGCTACAAACCGTCACCAACGGGCCAAACATGTTTTCCAACAAACAAACAATTACAAACATACGGACAAACACTGGATATACTAGTTGTGTACAACTAAACGAAACGTCTCGTGAGATGCATACTTACATAACTTCATATGATTAGGCATTTGAAGGTTACGGGTTCAGAGAACCTACTTGCTTTACTTACTACTTGCTAATTGCAACTGATTACTACAAGACTCAGGTGAGTCTTACGGCCCCACTTTTACTGTTTTATCTTATTGGGGGAGAAACATGCAACTGCTTTTCTTTGAACACAAGTACTAGAACTGTTTACTATACCAAACGAAATTGCATGAGTTTACTTACAAACAGAAGTCTCTCCATCATATATCGTTAGTTATGGACTTAAGCGCGAACACTAGTTAATGGATCCAATAGGGAAATGACCCTCCCCACCCGGGGCAGTAGCGCTGCCACGTACTGTGTAACATCCTCGAAATGGACCTAGTTGTTTATATATTATTTCTTGATTTAAATATATATTTAAAGGTGTTTGGAAATAATATTGTTTGAAATAGTTGAAATAATTGGAATAGGAGTCGAATATTCCAAAGTGATACGTGAAATATTAATTGTTGTAAATTAATATAGTTGACAGTGCAATAAAATGTTTGGACTCGCAAATGGTTTTCGGGTTCCAGACAATAGATTGAGATGGGGTATTAAATTATACCCATATATTGAAGGCGGTTTAAGTTGGACCGACTATATATTTACTTTCCTATTTAGGAAAGTTATTCATTTTCATTTCAAAACTCACAGAAACTCTCTGAAAACCTCCAAATCAATTTAGAAATCAAATCAGGAAGTTGTGATTCTCGTGAAACTTCATAATCATCAGATTACCATCGTTAGATTCTTCAATCAGTAAGTATTCTTGAGTATTTAAGAATTTGATTTTGATTTAAATTTGGGTAAATTGATGATTTGAGAGAATTGGATGTTAGAAACATGCTAGAAGTGTTACATATTGATTATGTAATGATATTTGTGGTTTATAACCGTTTGAAAACGAGTTTGGAGTGATTTGGGTATAAAAACCGCGAGTTAGGGTTTGAACAGTTCGAACTGGGCTGGGACGACGAGGGAATCCGGCGGATTCATGGGAATCCGGCGGATTCCGGCAGAAATGAGGGAATCCGGTCGGATTCACGGGAATCCGGTCGGATTCACGGGAATCCGGCGGATTCAGTAAAAGTTGGGGAATCCGGTCGGATTCAGGGAATCCGGCGGATTCAGGTTGTTTTGTGGGAAGCCGGCGGCTTCTTAGGGAATCCGGCGGCTTGGTAGGCTGTAATCACATTTCATGTTTGATTGTTAATAGTAATGTGGTTTATATTTGATACATGTAATTATATGATAATGATTTATTGTAATCATTAATACACAATTAGGAACTAGTAATTGAAATGTTAATTGTGTTAAGTTCCTAAATGTTGAAGATTGATATAAGTTTAGTATCGATGATTATGATTACTAACTTATATTTGATATTGATTCTCAGATGTGGAGAAGGCTCAGTGATATTAGACTACTGAGTGGAGGCCTGAGGTGTCGGTGAGTGGATCTGTAACCTCAGTGTGATTTAGTTGTAATGATTTGATTTACAACAAGTAATTTATAGTATTACTTTAATATGATGCATATGTTGAGATATCTTGCTATGATAGTTTAACTAGTTGCTTACTTGGCTGATTGTGCTAGTGTGTAAGATTTTGAGGTCAACTTGATTTGATGGTTGGACTTGTTGTTGTTGTAGACGACAGGAGATCTCGGAAACTTGAAATGTCGGTTTAGAGATCTAGGTCGTGTGTGATTGACAATAAGTTATCGGTAGTTCTGTATGGGCCAATGCAGATGATTGATAAGAGTTCCTTGAGTACCAAACCGGTATTAGGGTGTCTCAGGGACCACCGATCCTCATGATGTTGCGTGTATGACATTGATTGGATGTCAAGTGATTGATTGATTTTCTGTTTATTGTTATTTGATGTAAACAGATTGTTATGCTAGGTTAGACTGTTGCTTATAGTTTCATTCACTTAGCTTTATGCTAACCCCACCACAGTTCTTCCTGCAGGTTGAAATAGATGGGACATATTGGGCAGGGCAGGAAGTGTTTGACTGGATGGAATGTTTGACAGGCTTTTACTCTGATGTTATTTTGATAACTAAAGAGATGTTTTGAATTATATAACACCGAGTTTGTTGAAATGTCATGTAATAAGTTTGAAAAAGTTTATTGACATTTTGAGTACATTGATAGTATGTTTTAAATATACGCTTCCGAGTCGCAATTATTATATTATTGTTTATATTGAAACGAGGGGTGTTATAAGTTGGTATCAGAGCAATAGTTTGGGTGAATTGGACATGATAGAATGTTCAATCCTAAACTGTGATTGAGTTGAGTCAAACATTCCAGTGGGTGTGGGTTTAGTTGATTAGTGAATGTGTGAGAAAATGATTAGTTGAATATGTACTAACCCTTAACAATTTGTGAAGTGTTGTTTGATTGCAGAGACGGAGGAACATGAGTATTTGATTTGTATATTTCATGTTTCCTCAACACTCGTGGGCTTAAGATTGTCAGGTAATCTTCGATAAGCCTGTGTTAATTTAAATTAACTTGAACTGTTTACTTTGTTATGATGAGTAAACATTATTGTGAAGTTAATTGAGTCAGACTGCTATGATTCCCCAGTTTTGAGTCAACTATTGATTGCTATATGTTGACATGAGGATAGAGGTACTAAATGAAAAGTTCATTGTTGTGAATATTTCTGATTGAATTGTAAATGCAGAAATGTGATTAAGTAAGTAGAAAAGAATAGATTAGGTTTTAACAGGATTGATGTTGGAACCTAAGGAGTGTCTTTATTGGTGAGACAAAATAATTGATAGTATTATATTAGTAGATTGGTTACAGGGTGTGATTTGAATCCTGTTTAAGGACTGTTGTGTCATTCGAATTGATAATGACTGCTATTTGAGAAAATATGTGTTTATGTGACTATATGATATGTTTTGACTATAGATAAACACTTGATATAAACCGAGATTGATAGGTTTATGAGACCCATAGAGTATGATGATGTAAAAATTGATTTGGGAAGTGATAGATCTTTCTGGTCAATTGAGAATTAATAGATGAAATGTTTTATAATAACATGATTGAGTAGACTTGTTGTAACAGTGATGCTTGATATGATAGCATATGTCAAGGTGATGATAATTAATTAAGATGTGTCCTGAATTTTGAGATAAATAGGGACATTGATTTGTGTTCAGTATTAAAACTATGATGATAGGTTATCCTATGTTTGAGGTTTCAGATAAGTGATATATTAAGTAATTCAGTTGTTGAAAATAAATTGTGTGAGATGGCTAGCATATGTAAGATTGAATATGTAAGTAATAAACTGATTTGAGTGTGTATCAGTTGATAGAAACTATTAAATAGATTATGATTGATTTGAAATCATGAAATATTTAATAACTATGAGATAAGAGTAAATCACATTGATAATTATAATGTAGAGTGGCCTGAGAATGGATTGTGAAGAACATAATCTTGCAACGCCAGATCACCGTTGTTATATTATGTAGTGTCACATGAACTTGTTGAGGCTACTTGATATAAAAGAAATGTAATGTGATTTTGAAAATTGAGCATGAAAGTATGCTAAGTGATTTAATAGTTGTTTTGATAAGAAAACAATCAGTTGATAGAACTGTGACCTTTAGACAGTAAAGGTGAGAGTGAAAATAATGTTTGTCATTGATAGTTGTTTTGTTGATAAACATAAATGACAAATTGGATTCTGTTAAATAGGTAATTGTGATTGATAATGATAGATTACCTGTAGGTGGATTTGCATAGTGTTTAAATGAATCACTATGTTGTAGCTGGCTTGTATGAAGCCAAAGTTGAGATAGGTTGATATTGGCTTGCTTAAGGAATTCTAAGTATTATTGAATGCAATAATGTGAAGTCTATGTTTGAAAGTAAACATACAATATGAAATGGCTTGTATAGAGCCAAGATTGATGTAGATTGATTTTATCCTTGTGAAAGATTGATAAAATTATTGAAAGTAATAATTTAAAATATATGTTTGAAGGTGAACATATAAGATGAAACGGTTTGTTATGAGTTAATATTGATAGTATGTTAACTTTGAAAGTCAAACCATGAATAGAGAATTGTGTATAAAATTAATTGCTTGTGATTGGTTTGAGGATAGATCAAACTTGAGAAAAGCAGTTAGAGGATTTTATTAATTGATTGATTGAAATCAAAGTTGACACATAGTCAACTGTGTGTGTTGAAATAGTTTAATATAGATTGAAATGTTATGATTGTGTTGAATGTGATTGAATTCCTAGATTGATTAAAATCATGTTGAAACGGGTCATGTGAGATCTAAAGGAGATAGATGAATTGTCTAAGTTTGTAAGACTTGATAAATTACTTAAAGCTAGTATTAAGTAATTGAAATAGTGTTAAGTATAATTGAGTATTCAGTTAAGTAATATTTGATATTTGAACTGAATATGTGTTGAAGAATTATACAGATATGAAGTCATTGTTTGATATGACAGTTATAATTTGCTAAGATATGATATGAAGGTGTATCAGGATGTAAGTTAAATTGCATTGATTAGAGTTGTGATAAGAAATTCTTACCAGTGTATGAGGCTTGTGGTGGGTAAGAATGTGAGATAATAAATAATTGAAAGTTATTATAAATAGTTGCATAAGTTGATTGGTACCTCGTGGTAAGTTACCAAAGTATTAGAAGAATTGAATGAATTCTTTTGTTATTTGTTGATAGTATACAAAAGAAGTAAGTGATAAAGTAGTAAATTGAGATTAGATCCAAGTAAGAAAAGATATGAAAGGATATCTGGAAGTTGAATTGTATTAAAGATCTAGCTGATCTTTGTTGGTAACTTGAGGAAATATGAATTGAATAGTTGTTCATATTTTAAGAAATCAGGTATGTAATTAAGTGTAATGATCATTATTTCGATAGTTTAAGAATAATGATTGTTTGAAATTTGAGGTTGAAAACCTGATGTGTATAATTGTAAGTGTTAAAAAGTAAGAGAAACCTTGAAATTGATAGGTGATGATTGTATTCACCAAGCTTTTCTTGTAAGTTTAAGTTGAATTGTTTAAGTTATATACGAGTTAGTAAGTATATAAGTGAAACATAGAGTTGTTGATTGATAATTGTTCCATGTCCTGTGGTATGGATATGTGATGATTGCTAATAATGTGAAGGTTTGATAAAGACTTTGACAGTCTGAATGGCCTATTATATAGAATTAAATGGAATTGAGATGTACTTGTTCATTTTAGAAAGTACTTGAAATTATGTATCTATGTGTAGTATACATGAAAATAAATGGCATGATAGATTTTAATAGAATGAATTAAAATATGCCATAAGTTGTGTGGAGTTAGTTAACTGAAATTAACTTGAAGTAGATTTGTTAGTAATGTGCTAGAAAGTAGCACATTGTGATATTGTGATGCTTGATCTGTAGTATCATAATATGTTGATTAAGATTGACTTAGTTGCTAGATTGATGGAATCTAGTGTTGAATGATTAGGTGATTCAAGTTGTATAATTGCTAATGGTTTGTGATTAGTAGCTTAAGAGTTTAAGGTTGAGTTGAAATAACTGGTTGCTAAGAATAGATTTCGATGTCTTACCAGTTTAAGTAGTATATAAATTCTAACTTGATGGTTAGTTAGAGTTTGAAGACAAATATTAAGTACTAATAGGTGAACTGGAATGTATAATCACTAATGTTGTGATTATTGTTGAGCAGTAGTTGTTGTCGACTTTGATGTTGTTGACAATTGATAGGTAGTAATGAAAGGAGTTACAAATGGAAATAAGTCAATGTAAAGGTTGGTTGATTGTAGGTAAGATTGATTGTGGTACTTTTGTTGATTGAGCAAAGTACTTGTTGATTGTGGTTTTACCTACTGAGTTGACCTCTGCTGTACTTATTACGGTGATATGAATCTGGATTACTTCTAAGTAAAAGATTTCATATGATTGAAATGATATGTGAATATGATAGGGTATTCAAAAGAGTATAGGTATGAAACTTTTGGATGAAAAGTTGACCTAGATTTGAATTTCAGATCTTTGATGGTAGAGATTTAAGATTGTGATCTGTATATTAGATTGATTGTTGGTCGTGAGCTGAATTATATTTCAATGTTGCTAGGTACATTGTGGTTTAATAACCACTGTTGTGATAATGTGATTGCTGTTTTATTGTTAACAGAGATGAATAGTGAGAATAGGTTAAAGATTTTAGCACATTGCTAATTTCTGGTTGTATAGACCTATTAAGTGATTGTAGGATTCACTTGTTAAAGTAAGTGTTTGTTTTATAAGATATACATGATTGATGATATTGATGGATGCACTGTATGTGTGCATAGGAAAAGACAGAAGCATGATCATGGAAACATATGAATGTGGAAAGAATTGAACTAGTCTAAGAATAGTTGTAAGTTGCTATTGAGGACTAAAGTATGCTAAGATGTATGTGATTATATCACATTAGTCAGATTGATTGAGGTTAGATTTCGGGGGCGAAATCTCTTGAAGGGGGGGGAGAGTTGTAACATCCTCGAAATGGACCTAGTTGTTTATATATTATTTCTTGATTTAAATATATATTTAAAGGTGTTTGGAAATAATATTGTTTGAAATAGTTGAAATAATTGGAATAGGAGTCGAATATTCCAAAGTGATACGTGAAATATTAATTGTTGTAAATTAATATAGTTGACGGTGCAATAAAATGTTTGGACTCGCAAATGGTTTTCGGGTTCCAGACAATAGATTGAGATGGGGTATTAAATTATACCCGTATATTGAAGGCGGTTTAAGTTGGACCGACTATATATTTACTTTCCTATTTAGGAAAGTTATTCATTTTCATTTCAAAACTCACAGAAACTCTCTGAAAACCTCCAAATCAATTTAGAAATCAAATCAGGAAGTTGTGATTCTCGTGAAACTTCATAATCATCAGATTACCATCGTTAGATTCTTCAATCAGTAAGTATTCTTGAGTATTTAAGAATTTGATTTTGATTTAAATTTGGGTAAATTGATGATTTGAGAGAATTGGATGTTAGAAACATGCTAGAAGTGTTACATATTGATTATGTAATGATATTTGTGGTTTATAACCGTTTGAAAACGAGTTTGGAGTGATTTGGGTATAAAAACCGCGAGTTAGGGTTTGAACAGTTCGAACTGGGCTGGGACGACGAGGGAATCCGGCGGATTCATGGGAATCCGGCGGATTCCGGCAGAAATGAGGGAATCCGGTCGGATTCACGGGAATCCGGCGGATTCAGTAAAAGTTGGGGAATCCGGTCGGATTCAGGGAATCCGGCGGATTCAGGTTGTTTTGTGGGAAGCCGGCGGCTTCTTAGGGAATCCGGCGGCTTGGTAGGCTGTAATCACATTTCATGTTTGATTGTTAATAGTAATGTGGTTTATATTTGATACATGTAATTATATGATAATGATTTATTGTAATCATTAATACACAATTAGGAACTAGTAATTGAAATGTTAATTGTGTTAAGTTCCTAAATGTTGAAGATTGATATAAGTTTAGTATCGATGATTATGATTACTAACGTATATTTTTATATTGATTCTCAGATGTGGAGAAGGCTCAGTGATATTAGACTACTGAGTGGAGGCCTGAGGTGTCGGTGAGTGGATCTGTAACCTCAGTGTGATTTAGTTGTAATGATTTGATTTACAACAAGTAATTTATAGTATTACTTTAATATGATGCATATGTTGAGATATCTTGCTATGATAGTTTAACTAGTTGCTTACTTGGCTGATTGTGCTAGTGTGTAAGATTTTGAGGTCAACTTGATTTGATGGTTGGACTTGTTGTTGTTGTAGACGACAGGAGATCTCGGAAACTTGAAATGTCGGTTTAGAGATCTAGGTCGTGTGTGATTGACAATAAGTTATCGGTAGTTCTGTATGGGCCAATGCAGATGATTGATAAGAGTTCCTTGAGTACCAAACCGGTATTAGGGTGTCTCAGGGACCACCGATCCTCATGATGTTGCGTGTATGACATTGATTGGATGTCAAGTGATTGATTGATTTTCTGTTTATTGTTATTTGATGTAAACAGATTGTTATGCTAGGTTAGACTGTTGCTTATAGTTTCATTCACTTAGCTTTATGCTAACCCCACCACAGTTCTTCCTGCAGGTTGAAATAGATGGGACATATTGGGCAGGGCAGGAAGTGTTTGACTGGATGGAATGTTTGACAGGCTTTTACTCTGATGTTATTTTGATAACTAAAGAGATGTTTTGAATTATATAACACCGAGTTTGTTGAAATGTCATGTAATAAGTTTGAAAAAGTTTATTGACATTTTGAGTACATTGATAGTATGTTTTAAATATACGCTTCCGAGTCGCAATTATTATATTATTGTTTATATTGAAACGAGGGGTGTTATATACTGATTTACACGTAGAAACGGGTGACTACTTATTCGTTACTGATGCTTGCTCAACTACGAGCATGTCACGGGAGCAAACTTATTACTTACGGGTTAAGCTTCGATTATGAGCCTCATGGCAACGGTATAAACTTACTTACTTACATTTGCGGGATTGCAAATACTGGTTTACGATTTCTGGATTGAAATTGCTGATTTTACGCCTGAGGGCATTACTGATGAAATCTCGTGTTCAAAGCTGATATTACTTACAAACCTGTGAGATTCACCAACCTTTTGGTTGACACTTTTTAGCATGTTTTCTCAGGTACTCGGATGGAGTAGGATTACTCCAGGATTTTTAGCTAGAGTCGCATGATTTCAACACAACTGCATTAACGGAGATTCTTAGCATTATCTTTTGTATATTTTGATTATGTAATAGAATCTCCCGCTACACGCGCGGACTCTAGGGAAACTACATTTTTGTATACGAAAACACTAAGTTTTCAAACAATATATCTATGGAATGTAACTAATTTACAAACGTTGCATATAGATGTCGTTTACTTTATCTTTGTGCTGTGATATTTGATTAGTAACACCCCAAATTATGCTTCCGCAAAACAGTGAATTTCGGGGGTGTTACACCAGCGGTGTAATTGTCACTTTGAGTCAAGCATTTTTCCACCTAGTAATTCTTTTTTGATTCAACTACAATAAATTCCCTATTACGTCTAAGCGACCAAAGTCTTATAGCCTTAACCGCTCGATCTCTATTATCAAAGAGCATACCTATTCGAATTTGATTTTCATGCTCACTCCACTTATCCATGGGCACGTCATCATCAAAATCTGGGAGCTCATGATCATCTATATCTCCAAAATCTCTAAAGAAGTTCATCACACCTTGTGAGTAAGGTTGAGAACTTGTAGCGTTATCTTTAGGCGCATCATCTGAGTCCTCCCCATCATGCTCGACCGCCTCACTTTCTTTTTCACTATGTTGTGATATTTTATCATCCAGGTTATCAAAGCTGCCATTATCATTATCACCTTCGTAACTATTACTATTAGGCAAGGGAAATGGTTCACTTGAGGGGTTAGAATTAGAATTCGTATTTTGTTGTGTTAATCTTGGCACCATTTCCACATAAATTTGACCCCAATAATTTTCATTCAACCCGGCTAAATAGTCATCGAATCTATACTTTCATCGCTACACAAAATTATAACATTATTTATCCCTTGAAATTCATAGCATAGCCATATTTATAACTTAAATCGGGTTCTTGCAACCCTACACAAGAATAAATTAATTTGACGAATTCGTCATATTTGAAATGCCCCAATATATACATATATATGAAACCTTTCTATGTATACTTGTACTTGTTGAATGTAAATTCTACTGCTTACATAAGCAACGGATAAACTGGACAAAACAAAAACCGTTTCTGGCCAAAACCACAATCGCGCCGCGATTGTGGAAGATCGCGCTGCGATCCAATGCTTGGGCGGGGTACCCGCCGGGTATTCAGAGTACCAGCCGGGTAGTCGGGTTACCCTCCGGGTAAATATATATGCCCCACATCAGAATCCACTACATAAATTTACACGGGTTTACCCGACGGGTAACAGAATTACCAGCCCGGTAGGGGAATTACTAGCCGGGTAGTTCTTCTGCAGCAGCCCATGCATATTAACGAAATTGAAACGCACATAACTTTTTACTCGTATAAAATTTGGACATGAAATTTTGCAGACGTCTTACTTATGACATAACAAAGTTTTTCCAATTCGTACTTTTTCAAAATTCGTACTAACGACAATTTTGGACTTAAATCCAAAATATGGTCATTTTGACCACTTTTGAAACCAAGTCTCAACATAATACGTTACTACTTGCAATCTAGTACCAACAAGTTCATTTGCCTACTTTGACCTAAAAACTAACATCAAAGGAAGTTAAACTTCTATTTTGATTCGTTTCAACAAGTCGACCCATTTGGTGACCCATTTGGACACGATATCAAATTCACTCCTTTAACATTTAATTTAATTATTTCTTTCCATTCTAATGTCAACATAAGATTTCCAATTACCATAATCAAAGTAAAAGTTTACTTTTAACAATTTGACCACATTTTACCAAAACTTCATTTTGACTACATATCTTCCTTGTTAACACAACACATGACAATTCCCATGTTCATTATCCCCATTGACCACCAAGATACATATACGTCCAAAATACAAGTCTACTACTTTCCTCTTTGACCCTCCAAAGTCAAAGATGCGTTTTATCAACTATTAGAATTCCACCTCTAATCGATGCATGTGACACCCCCAAATTTGATGATTTGCGGAAGCTCGATTTGGGTGTCACTAATCAATATACAAAGCACATAAGATATAATGAACGACCACTATATGCGTCGTTTTAAATTTATATAGATAAAGTAAAGGTTTACATCAAAATATAGTTACATTAGCTCGATTCCTGAAGTTGAGAGATTACATAGCATAATTACTTTTACAAAATATAATAATGCAGTCCAATCTCTAGTTGTATGTATGCTGACTCGAGCTAATAATTCCTGCTTGTGTAGCCAACCTACTGCTGGGTACCTGTGATAAATACTAAAATGGGTCAGCGAAAACGCTGGTGAGCTCACAGGTTTGTATGTCAATGTATAGTTGTAAGAACCGCAAGATTTATATTGAATTTAAAATGCAATTAAGCAAAATAAAAGTTATACTGTCCATGAGCACATAGTCTGAGCTTAACTTGATTTGTCAGGCCCAATTAAGGAAACCTAACTTGAAATGCCTCCTACGAGTGCCTAATCAACACTCGTCTTCCCAAATGCTAATACATCCGTTTGACCGGTTATTGCGTGCTAACCCGGATGAGGATTGTCAATCCCATATGATATCATATACTAACATTCACGCTATAAAATACTAGAGACTATGCTTATGGAGGACTTTAAATTGATTAGCTTGAAACTCATGTAGTATTTGAAGTTTGGCACTTGCGTTCTACTTGTAAAACAAAATCGAGTAGTAATATTACACCCCTAGTTGTAAAATAGTGAAAATGGGGCTATGAAACTCACCTGGTTCTTGTAGTGTTTAAATAAATAAACTTGAAGTAATTAGCTGTGAGTTGGTGTCCAAAGGCTTGAAACCTGAATGTGTCCACGACACTTAAATTGTCATTAATTGTATTGGTATCTCGAAAGACTACCATTTGAATTGTTTGTCTAACTTAATGTCCAAATTACCCCGATTTGGTTGTTTGTATTGTTACAAGTTACTATGACTTGTTTGATTAATTTGATACAAGTTACAACGACTTGTTTGAATAAGTTGATACAAGTTACAACGACTTGTTTGAATAAATTGGTACAAGTTACAATGACTTGTTTGATTTTGAAGTATGTTTTGAAAACGCGTACGGACTGTTGGTGATTAGTTGAAAATAAAAGTGTTATTGTTGTCGTCTTCTTTTTGAAGTGTTACACTTGAAATACAAGTCCCATTATGTTCTAAAAGTCGCATTGAATAAGCATTTGAAGTTGAAAAATCTCGACACTTGGTGTAAAAATAGTTGGAAAACCTGCTGTTTTATGCGTCACTATAGGCGTCACTAAGGCAGTTCATGCGACACTAAGGAAGTGTCGTGTGGAGTGTCAGATTTGGAATGATAGCGTCACTAGTGTAGTGTCGTGTGAAGTAGTATGCGTCACTTCAGGAGTGACGGGTTCAGCATAATGGCGGCACTTATGGAGTGTCGTATAAAATAATGATTTCGGACATTTGGGCGTCACTTAAGAAGTGACGTGTATCATAGCGACACTAAAGAAGTGTCGGGTAAAATAGCACAGCGGCACTAAAGATGTGTCGTTAAGTAGTGTCGGTCAACAGGAATCGCGGCACTGAGGAAGTGTCGGTATAGGATATAGTGCGTCACTTATTTAGTGACGGTCAGAGGCCAACATTTGAGCTTAGGCGACACTTAAGGAGTGTCGGTATCGAAAGTATAGCGGCACTTAAGGAGTGTCGCTGGTAGTGTCGCATATCTGGGTTCGTCCATGCGACACTATCACCTGTTTGACGGATTTCGAGCCAAAAACGTGTTTTCGGGTTTCCGTTTGGTCTGATTCTTTTACCCAACCCTCATAGGGACATATTAAGCTTATCCAAACAATAATATATGAAAAGTAAGTAAAATCGAGAGATTTCGTAATTTGTCGGAAACTTACAAAGTGATGAAATGAAAATCCGGAAAGGTAGGAGTGTAGATCGTCGCGAGGTGGTCGTTTATTTCCAAAGGGGCTTGAAGATCCGAGGTCGTTTAGTATGTTTATTTTTCGATTTTGGATGGTTTGGTGATGGTGAAACTTGAGAGAAATTTGAGAGGAGAGAGATAGAGAAAAAGAGAAATGAGAGAAAAGTGGGTGGGAGTGGGAGGTTAAACTCCCATTTTCGCCCCGTGTTCCCGCTCCGTGTGGTGTTCGTTCGCTCCGTTGTTCAAACGTTAAATGATTTTTACACATTAAAAGATAAGTTTTAAATTACGAATTTATTATAAAATGTTTTATTAAAATAATTTATCAATTATCCATTTGGGATATCTAAATTGAAATTCGTTTTATTTGTTTGCGCGTTTGTATGTTTAATAGCGTATATGTTAATTGTTTAATAAAACTTGGATGCGAAATATTATTATAAATAATATTTTTGAATAAATTGAGTTATTAAATAATATTTGTATTACTTAATAAAATTGTTCACCAATGTCCGTATTTATTGTAATCGAATTTCATTCTATTTGAGGCTCGTACGATTTAAACAAACCGCATAATTGTAGATATATATATTCAACAATATATATATAATAATTGATACATTAATTAGCCTAACACAGAACTAATTACATGTATTAAAACTTGATTAGGCACTAAATTCTAGTCCTAAATTGACGGTTGTCACATTCTCCCCCTGTTAGAAGAATTTCGTCCCGAAATTTATGTTGAAGTCGTGTTTGACGTTGAATCAGTGAAGAGTTGAGGATACTTGAGTCGCATTTGGTCTTCCCGTTCCCAGTTGAATTCCGGACCGCGCCGCGAATTCCACCTAACTTTGACGATGGGAATACGACTTTGTTTAAGTTGTTTAACCTCACGGTCCCTGATTTCAGCGGGTTCCTCAACAAAGCGAAGTTTTTCGTCAACTCGAATTTCATCGAGTGGAATGATAAGTGTCTCATCAGACAGACACTTCTTCAGATTTGAAACATGAAATGTGGGATGCACGCTGCTGAGTTCAGATGGCAGCTGCAATCGATAAGCCACTGGACCAATCCTTTCGAGGATCTCGAATGGTCCAATGTATCTGGGATTCAACTTCCCTCGTTTGCCAAATCGGATTACGCCTTTCCAAGGCGATACTTTGAGTAGAACTCGATCCCCAACTTGGAACTCCAGTGGTTTGCGTCTCACGTCAGCATAACTTTTCTGACGATCACGCGCGGCCTTAAGCTTGTTTTGAATTTCAACGATTCTCTCGGTCGTCTCGTGAATGATTTCTGGACCGGTGAGTTGGCTATCCCCAACTTCGGTCCAACAGATAGGTGACCGGCACTTACGACCGTACAGTGCCTCGAAGGGTGCAGCTTTGATGCTGGTATGATAACTGTTGTTGTACGAGAACTCGCACAATGGTAGATGTTTTTCCCAGTTTACACCGAAGTCTACTACGCAGGCCCGTAGCATGTCTTCAAGTGTTTGAATGGTTCGTTCACTTTGACCGTCTGTTTGAGGATGGTATGCGGTACTCATATCAAGTCGAGTACCCAGGGATTTTTGAAGTGATTG
The DNA here is from genome assembly GCA_949592205.1 of Helichrysum umbraculigerum. NCBI lineage: Eukaryota > Viridiplantae > Streptophyta > Magnoliopsida > Asterales > Asteraceae > Helichrysum > Helichrysum umbraculigerum. The sequence goes on from CATIUR010000001.1 coordinate 39,356,660, forward strand.
CCAAAATTGTGAAGTGAAACGACTATCTCTATCGGAGATAATTGAGATTGGAACACCGTGTTTGGTCACGATTTCCTTCAGATAAATGTTGGTGAGGCGTTCCATTTTGTCGGATTCCTTGATTGCCAGGAAGTGAGCAGATTTTGTGAGACGATCCACGATCACCTAAATGGAATCGCAACCGTTCGAGGATTTGGGTAGTTTGGTTATGAAGTCCATGGCAATTTGTTCCCATTTCCATTCAGGAAGACTAGGTTGTTGAAGTAAACCAGAAGGTTTTTGATATTCGATTTTGACTTTGGAGCAAGTAAGGCACTTGCTGACATAGGTGGCGATTTCAGCTTTCATGTTCGGCCACCAGTAGAAGTCCTTGATACCGTGGTACATTTTATCGGATCCTGGATGGATAGAATATTTGGACTTGTGAGCTTCATCCATCACCAAGTCTCGTAGGTTCCCAAATTTAGGCAACCAGATTCGATTTGAGAAATACCTAATCCCGTTAGGTTTGATTTCAAATTGTTTATCCATGCCCCGCAAGGCTTCATCTTTGACATTTTCGGTTTTTAAAGCTTCGGGTTGAGCAGTGAGGATTTGAATGTTTAAATTGTTGTGAATGGTCATACTGAGGGCTCGAACCCGAAGTGGTTTCACTCGCTCTTTTCGACTGAGGGCGTCAGCAACAACATTTGCTTTGCCGGGATGATATTTAAGTTCGCAGTCGTAATCCGTAAGCAACTCGACCCATCGACGTTGCCTCATGTTGAGATCCTTCTGATCGAATATGTGTTGAAGGCTTTTATGGTCGGTAAAGATTGTACATCTGGTACCATAAAGGTAATGTCTCCAGATTTTGAGGGCAAAAACGACAGCTCCTAGCTCGAGGTCGTGGGTGGTGTAATTCTTTTCATGAATCTTAAGTTGTCGGGAAGCATAAGCTATGACTTTGTCTCGTTGCATAAGCACACAACCGAGACCTTGATGTGAAGCATCGCAGTATACCACGAAGTCATCGGTGTCTTCGGGTAATGATAGGATAGGAGCACTGCAAAGCTTTTGTTTTAAGAGTTGGAATGCCGACTCTTGTTTATCAGTCCAGTCAAACTTTTTGTCTTTCTGGGTCAGCGTCGTGAGTGGTATGGCTATCTTGGAGAAATTTTCAATGAATCGTCGATAGTATCCGGCCAGTCCTAAAAACTGACGTACTTCGGTCGGAGTGGTTGGCGATTGCCAGTCTTTGATAGCCTCGATTTTTGACGGGTCAACGTGAATCCCCTGACTGTCAATCACGTGACCAAGGAATTGAACGGTTTTGATCCAGAACTCACACTTAGAGAACTTGGCATAGAGCTCCTCGTGTTTAAGAAGTTCAAGGATGATTCTGAGGTGTTGCGCATGCTCTTCTTTGCTTCGTGAATATATGAGGATGTCATCGATGAAGACAATGACAAACTTATCAAGGTAAGGTTTACACACCCGATTCATAAGGTCCATGAATACAGCCGGTGCATTGGTTAGGCCGAATGGCATCACTTGGAATTCGTAATGCCCGTAACGAGTTCTGAAAGCGGTTTTTGGAATATCGGCATCGCGGACACGCAATTGGTGATAACCGGATCGGAGATCAATCTTTGAATAACAACTCGACCCTTGAAGTTGGTCGAACAAATCATCGATTCGAGGAAGTGGATACCGGTTCTTGACAGTTAACTTGTTCAACTCTCGATAGTCGATACACATTCGAAAAGAACCATTTTTCTTCTTAACAAATAGGACCGGAGCTCCCCAAGGTGAAGAACTCGGCCTGATAAACCCTCGTTCCAGGAGTTCCTGTAACTGGGTGGACAGCTCCTGAAGTTCGGATGGAGCTAAACGGTATGGTGCCGGGGCCACAGGCGCAGCACCTGGTACAAGATCGATTGAGAACTCAACCTGTCTTGGTGGTGGTAGACCAGGCAGTTCTTCAGGAAAGACTTCTGGAAAGTCTCGAACAATTGGAACATCCTCAAGTCGCTTCTCCTCCGACTTTTTCTCCATGATGTGCGCGAGGATTGATGGATAACCCTTTCTCAGAAATTTCCGGGTTTTAAGACAAGATATGATGTTAAGCCTCGTCCCTCCGGTCTCCCCCTGTATTACTAGGGTTCTACCGACAGTGAGGGGTATGCGAACAATTTTGTCATAGCAGATGATTTCGGCGCGATGTTTGGATAACCAGTCCATGCCTACGATGACATCGAAACTTCCTATCTCAACCGGCATAAGATCTATGGAGAAGGTTTCGTCGGCTAGATTTAAGGTACAATTAGGTATCACACTAATGGTTTCTATCAATTTGCCATTTGCTAGCTCTACGGTGTACTTAACGTCTAAAGCAACAGGGGTAATGTCAAGTAGAGGGCGAAATTCATCGGAAATAAAACTCTTATCGGCACCAGTATCAAACAGAATGGAAGCAGTTAAATTGTTGAGGAGGAACATACCCGTGACCACATTCGGGTCCTAACGGGCGTCCCCTGAGTTGATCACGAAGGCGCTACTTTTGGTGTTGTTGTTGTTGTTGCCCTTATTCTTCAATTTTGGGCAAGAATCCCTGAAGTGTCCTGGGTTTCCACATTCATAGCAGGACTTAGGTTGTCGGGTATTTTTGTCAGAGGGGTTGTTGTTGGATTTGGGGGCTCGGCAATCATTAGTCGAATGCCCGTACCTCCTGCAGTTGTTGCAAGGAGTACCGCACTGACCAAAGTGGTGATAGTTACACTTGGGACAATAAGGTCTGTCCCCGGTGTAGCTGCGTTTGGATTCAGAGTTGGTGGTGTAGACATGGATGGCGTTGTTCTTCTTGTTTGGGTTGTGGTGGTGTTCAGTGGATTTACGTTTGTTGTTGTTGGAGGATGAGGTGTTGGAGGTCTCACGGCTGACAACTAGAGCCATGAGTTCGTGGGCCAATCGAATGGCACTCTCAGTGGTGGTTGGTTTGGATGAAGCGACGTTTCCCTGGATGTTCTCGGGGAGTCCACGAATGTATTTCTTAATGCCCTTACTTTCTGGTTCGACCAAACTCGGGCACAATAAGGCAAACTGCTGAAACTTGGTGGTATATTCAGCAACATCATTTCCCTGCACCGTCAGGTGCCAGAATTCTTCCTCCAGCCTGTGTAATTCTTCTTCAGGACAGTACTTTTCTGTCAGCTTCTTCTTCAGTTCGGCCCAAGGAAGCCGATTTGCAACCTCAAGACCTACAGAGTTTGCGTGGGTTTTCCACCACGTGAGTGCACCTTCTTGAAAGGTGTAAGCAGCGAATTTGACCTTGTTGTTATCAGTGCAGTCGCAGAGACTGAAAACAGATTCCATACGCTCAATCCAACGGATCAAGCCAATGGCACCTTCCGTGCCCTTGAAGTATAGCGGTTTACAGCTAAGAAAGTCCTTATAGGAGCAAGGTTTGGGTGGTGGAGTATTGGTTGCTGTGTCCTCGCTACCAGGTGGTGTTCGGGTAGCCAAGGCTTCGGTCACACTGCGGGCAATTATTCCCGCGATCTCAGCTTCGCTAAGGGTAATTTGACGACGAGGAGGCATGATGCTGAGTAAGAAAGAACAAGGAATTGAAATAAGATACTAGTCCGAGTATGATGAACTAGTGGTGTGTTTGTCATTTCGAGACAAAGCGTTAGAGAGAAAGAGGCCTATATTCATATAATATAATATAGCCTAAAGTTGTAATGAGGTCTATTCATGTAAATATATGTATATCACATAATAACCTATTGAGTGTCTAGCACAGACGTGTTTTGAGTCCCGTTTCTCTCGAGGTCAGAGTCAACTAATGCATTCCTGTTCGACATAACCCCTTTCAGATTTCACATCATCTTTCTTTAATTGTACATAGTTGATCAGGCTATGTTAAATTAAAGTTGTATGATGTAATCCCTGAACTAGTCATAACTAATAAGGAATACTGCCTAACGGTCATAGTCTAGGCCCACTAAATGCAACCTAGTTCACTATAACCTTAGGCTCTGATACCAATATGTGACACCCCCAAATTTGATGATTTGCGGAAGCTCGATTTGGGTGTCACTAATCAATATACAAAGCACATAAGATATAATGAACGACCACTATATGCGTCGTTTTAAATTTATATAGATAAAGTAAAGGTTTACATCAAAATATAGTTACATTAGCTCGATTCCTGAAGTTGAGAGATTACATAGCATAATTACTTTTACAAAATATAATAATGCAGTCCAATCTCTAGTTGTATGTATGCTGACTCGAGCTAATAATTCCTGCTTGTGTAGCCAACCTACTGCTGGGTACCTGTGATAAATACTAAAATGGGTCAGCGAAAACGCTGGTGAGCTCACAGGTTTGTATGTCAATGTATAGTTGTAAGAACCGCAAGATTTATATTGAATTTAAAATGCAATTAAGCAAAATAAAAGTTATACTGTCCATGAGCACATAGTCTGAGCTTAACTTGATGTGTCAGGCCCAATTAAGGAAACCTAACTTGAAATGCCTCCTACGAGTGCCTAATCAACACTCGTCTTCCCAAATGCTAATACATCCGTTTGACCGGTTAGTGCGTGCTAACCCGGATGAGGATTGTCAATCCCATATGATATCATATACTAACATTCACGCTATAAAATACTAGAGACTATGCTTATGGAGGACTTTAAATTGATTAGCTTGAAACTCATGTAGTATTTGAAGTTTGGCACTTGCGTTCTACTTGTAAAACAAAATCGAGTAGTAATATCACACCCCTAGTTGTAAAATAGTGAAAATGGGGCTATGAAACTCACCTGGTTCTTGTAGTGTTTAAATAAATAAACTTGAAGTAATTAGCTGTGAGTTGGTGTCCAAAGGCTTGAAACCTGAATGTGTCCACGACACTTAAATTGTCATTAATTGTATTGGTATCTCGAAAGACTACCATTTGAATTGTTTGTCTAACTTAATGTCCAAATTACCCCGATTTGGTTGTTTGTACTGTTACGAGTTACTATGACTTGTTTGATTAATTTGATACAAGTTACAACGACTTGTTTGAATAAGTTGATACAAGTTACAACGACTTGTTTGAATAAATTGGTACAAGTTACAATGACTTGTTTGATTTTGAAGTATGTTTTGAAAACGCGTACGGACCTTTGGTGATTAGTTGAAAATAAAAGTGTTATTGTTGTCGTCTTCTTTTTGAAGTGTTACACTTGAAATACAAGTCCCATTATGTTCTAAAAGTCGCATTGAATAAGCATTTGAAGTTGAAAAATCTCGACACTTGGTGTAAAAATAGTTGGAAAACCTGCTGTTTTATGCGTCACTATAGGCGTCACTAAGGCAGTTCATGCGACACTAAGGAAGTGTCGTGTGGAGTGTCAGATTTGGAATGATAGCGTCACTAGTGTAGTGTCGTGTGAAGTAGTATGCGTCACTTCAGGAGTGGCGGGTTCAGCATAATGGCGGCACTTATGGAGTGTCGTATAAAATAATGATTTCGGACATTTGGGCGTCACTTAAGAAGTGACGTGTATCATAGCGACACTAAAGAAGTGTCGGGTAAAATAGCACAGCGGCACTAAAGATGTGTCGTTAAGTAGTGTCGGTCAACAGGAATCGCGGCACTGAGGAAGTGTCGGTATAGGATATAGTGCGTCACTTATTTAGTGACGGTCAGAGGCCAACATTTGAGCTTAGGCGACACTTAAGGAGTGTCGGTATCGAAAGTATAGCGGCACTTAAGGAGTGTCGCTGGTAGTGTCGCATATCTGGGTTCGTCCATGCGACACTATCACCTGTTTGACGGATTTCGAGCCAAAAACGTGTTTTCGGGTTTCCGTTTGGTCTGATTCTTTTACCCAACCCTCATAGGGACATATTAAGCTTATCCAAACAATAATATATGAAAAGTAAGTAAAATCGAGAGATTTCGTAATTTGTCGGAAACTTACAAAGTGATGAAATGAAAATCCGGAAAGGTAGGAGTGTAGATCGTCGCGAGGTGGTCGTTTATTTCCAAAGGGGCTTGAAGATCCGAGGTCGTTTAGTATGTTTATTTTTCGATTTTGGATGGTTTGGTGATGGTGAAACTTGAGAGAAATTTGAGAGGAGAGAGATAGAGAAAAAGAGAAATGAGAGAAAAGTGGGTGGGAGTGGGAGGTTAAACTCCCATTTTCGCCCCGTGTTCCCGCTCCGTGTGGTGTTCGTTCGCTCCGTTGTTCAAACGTTAAATGATTTTTACACATTAAAAGATAAGTTTTAAATTACGAATTTATTATAAAATGTTTTATTAAAATAATTTATCAATTATCCATTTGGGATATCTAAATTGAAATTCGTTTTATTTGTTTGCGCGTTTGTATGTTTAATAGCGTATATGTTAATTGTTTAATAAAACTTGGATGCGAAATATTATTATAAATAATATTTTTGAATAAATTGAGTTATTAAATAATATTTGTATTACTTAATAAAATTGTTCACCAATGTCCGTATTTATTGTAATCGAATTTCATTCTATTTGAGGCTCGTACGATTTAAACAAACCGCATAATTGTAGATATATATATTCAACAATATATATATAATAATTGATACATTAATTAGCCTAACACAGAACTAATTACATGTATTAAAACTTGATTAGGCACTAAATTCTAGTCCTAAATTGACGGTTGTCACGATGCATAACATCAAATTGTATTATTTTAGGCGATTTATAGAAATGTCACCACAACGATAATTTAAAAGAAGGAAGAAGCTTGTCTAACTAAAGAAGCAAGCTCCAATCCACGCTACCTTCTTGCAACCACAATCCTCTTTCTATGCCCATTTGGTTCAACCGAACCATTAGCACCTACAACATTAAACAACTAAAGGGGTAAGGATATAACTTAGTGAGCATATAGGCAATCAAGTGAGTAATACACAACTATGAAATAACAATTAGAAATGATGCCACTTTAATCGAGTAATTGACCACTAAGCCATAGTGGGAGTTTTAGCCACTAAGCAAATTCACTTTAATCCTTGGCAAGAACGAGTGCAATATCAAGCACTCCATACAACGACCAATCCATGTGCATTGTTAAGCACCATACATAACAATCAAATTGGGTTCAATATCAAGCACCATATAGAACAATCGAATTAGGTGCAATATCAAGCACCATATATATATAACCATCAAGTCATGTGCCATATCAAGCACTATATATAATCATCAAATCATGTGCGATGTGCCATATCAAGCACTATATATATATATATATATATATATATATATATATATATATATATATATATATATATATATATATATATATATATAATCACCAAATCATGTGCCATATCAAGCTCCATGGGCAACAACCAAGTTAAGTGGGATATCAAGTACTATACATATAATCACCAAGTCATGCCAAGTGCAATATCAAGCAATATACACCACTACTAAGTCTAACATAAGTTAGCAATTCTCTACAACTCAAATTCACCTCATCCAACAACAAGTGATCACAACCAACAATAAGTAACAATTATTAATAACATTCAATATAAATATCAAATATCAAATATAACAAGCAAATCCACTTGATTATGTGATCCTCTTTTACGTATGCAATCCGGAATCACATAACCATTACTCAAATAACCCCCATATCACTCACCTTTGCGTTTTAGGCAATTATGTGGTTTATCAATCAATTTCATATGCCACGTCTTTAATCACCTATCACATAACACATCAACATATAACAACATATTTAGTATCTAACAATCATCAAAATCAACTAATCATCATCATCAACCCATCACCCCATTGGGTTGATCTAGTTTGACTTTTAATCAAACTAAACATAACTTCTATTTTCATGATTATATCCAGTTCTAGAGTTTAACTACTTTGATTATAATCAAAACATCATAATGATGCTATAACAACTCTTTCTACCCACAATTAAGTAGGTTACCACTAATTCACTAAATGTTCAACATAACCTCACTTTCATGATCTTGCTCACTCCAAATGTTTAAATACTTGAATCGTTGTCTTAATTTCAATTAAAACATCATGGTAGTGTTGTAACAACACTTTCAAATCACACTTTCATCTAATTAACACTAAAGTGTAAGAATTCAATATAGTTTATCAATATCATCATAAACACAACTTATGATTCTTCACTTCTAAAGCTCCACTACTTGGATTGCTTCTTTAATTATGATTAAAACATTCTAACAACCCCTTTTTACTAGAATTTAGTATAAGTTAACATCAATTATTAACCTTTCAATAAAACTCACTTCACTAACTATACATACATCTGCAAAGAACTATAAGTTTGATATTCTGAAATGCGGACGTTCGCCATGCGGAATCGCGGGTAACCCATTTTTGCAATGCAACCTTTTTTTGCACCATGCCTGCAAACAAGTGTGTAATAAACACCATTCTTGCAAAAGGTTCACTATAACTTCATGTTGTGAGCCTATGCCCAAAAAAAGAAAAAAGAAATTTAGCAGGGAATATAAAACCAATGCACTACATCAAGTAAGATGAACATAATTTATAGCAAATATAACAATGACTGACTATATCGATAGGATATGCTTTAAACCAAGAAAAGAAAAAACATAAAATGAATAAAATTTTAAGGATAAAAAATTACTTCATCAATATTTTCATGGCCGACTCTTTTGGATAGACGTAACGGAGCATAGACAAGTATATTAATTGATAATTGATTTCATTTATGAGAGGTTGAATATGGAAGTTGTGAGTTGAGGAGAATATGGATAAGACCATTGGGAGTGGTTCCATGCACAAGCATGTGCAGGGGCATAATAATGAGGACAAATGGAGTGGACTTGTACTGGCTACCAATTCGTGCTTCACAAAATGTATGTGGATTCGTGCTTCACCAAATGTATGTTGATGATACGTAGATTCACAGGCTTGGGTTACGGTTCATGATCACGGGTTACGGGTCATGATCACTGTAACACCCGCCAATTTAGGGCTTTAATTAGTGCCTAAACTACTTGTAATTATGTGTATTTAGTTTTGTAATACTCTAAATATATGTAACGTTGAGGTGTAATTACATACACGCTTACACGATTTATTGAATCGTACACTTACGATCCGGACGAGGTCCGACTGTATTTAATAAGGACGTTGGTGACAAAACTTTTAAATAATGTGGAATTATACAAACAAACACTAATTGCATTAATATATCATGAAAATATATTACACATATTTCGTATCGTTTAAAACACTCCGAACGTGGCGAAAACATGCAAGACGCGCCCAATAAAGGAAAATAGTGCGAATTATATTTTATAACCTATTATGAAGTATTTTGGTAAAATACCTCGGTTAAAAATATTACAGATAAACTTTAACTTAAAACGTGGAACAATATTTAATCAATCACGGGACGTAATGCGATTGAGAAACGAGTTCACGAGACCGAGTCCCAAGTTGGGTCGGCTCAAACCCGCGGACCCAACTCCAAACCGACCCGCGACCCGCTCCTATAAAAACCCTTTATTCCTTTCATTCTCATTTCACCACCAACACTTCACCCAACTCTCTCTCTTTTCCCTCATTTTCGGCAGCCCTAAACCACCCAAAAACGCCATCCAAAAACTCATAATCTTGCAGAGTTGATTCAAGAGAAACGACCACCACTTCACGAGCTCCATCTTCATCTTCTTCGTTTTCAATTTCGAGGTATAAAACGTTAAAACTCCTTTAAATTACTTGTAAAGCATCTTTTTACATGCTAGAACATTTACTCAACAAGATTATGTCCAAAAACCCCGTCGAAAACGCTTTAAAAATCGAAAATCACTTGAAAAACGCTGATAGTTCATCTCGCGAGTTGAGATCCCAGATCTCGGCCGTCCTGCGAGTCGAACCGAGATCTCGACTCGCGAAGCCATCCTGCGAATCGGAATCACCTACGAACCGAATTGACCTGCGAGTCGAAGTTGACTTGCGAGTCGAGTTGTCCTGTGAACCGAACTGAACCGCGAGTCGAGTTGACCTGCGAGTCGAGTTGGCCTGCGAGTCGAGTTCTATGCTGCAAACCCAGCTCGGTTCGCAGCCCACTTTGTCTTTCGAACCCAAATTCAGTAATAAAAGCACTAATATGAACTAAGATTTATCACTTGATTTTACACCGAAATTAGATTTCAAATGCGTTTTCGATAAAGCAATATAGTAGAAATAAAAATTTTCCATGCTGACTTGGCAGCTCGACCCCAACCAGGGGCTCTGCCCCTTGGACCCCGCCAGGGACTGCCGCCCCTTGGACCCCGCTACCAGGGGTGCTGCCCCCGGACCCTCGTCATCCAGGAACTTATAAATACTTTTTACACTAAGTGTCGAATACTCACATATAACGATACATATAATAATAACACTTCTGGATTATTATTATAAAACCGTCACCAACGGGCCATACTTGTTTTCAAACTACAAACATCTAAACAAACACTTGGACATTACCTAGTTGAGTGGACAACTAGCGTGGGTGATCTTTTAAGACACCAACTTATTTACTTGTTTACTTACAACCTTGCGCGTTTCGGAAGCCAGAAGGTTGCAGGGTTCGGAGAACCACTTACGGACTTACATCCGCGTTACTTGTTTGATTTCCCAGACATACTTACTAGACTCAGGTGAGTCTTACGGCCCCACTTTTACTGTTTTTATACCTTGGGGGAGATACTTAGCAACTGTTTTACATATGAACACAATGTACTGAACTGATTACTCTACTTTTTACACACATTGCATGAGTTACTTTTATCCACTGAAAGCCTCCTATCATAATTTGTTAGTTATGGACTTAAGCGCGATTACTAGTAAATGGATCCATTTGGGATTGACAATCCCTGCCTGGGGTAGTAGCGCTACCACGGATTTCACCGTAGAAACAGGCATATTAGTATTTGTTACGTATGAGTGTTCGAATAGCACTCACGGGGGTACTTTATATGATACTTAATTGAATCATATTTACACACTGTTAAGCTTCAACTTGTGGGCTCATGGCACTTGTGATGATTTACTGATTTACTTACTTTGCTTGATAGCAATACGGGTACATACTTGTGGTTCATAACGATTATTTAATACTAAACCTGTAAGATTCACCAACCTTTTTGGTTGACACTTTTAGCTTTGTATCTCAGGTACACAGACGGAGTAGGATTTCCCCTGGACACTAGCTAGAGTCGCACGATTTCTACATTGCATCTAACGGAGATTCTTAGCATTATATTTTGTATGTTATGATTATGTAATAGAATCTCCCGCTATACGCGTGGACTCTAGGGAACTATATTTTTGTAACCGAAAACACTATGTTTTCAAACATTTTATATATGGAAATGTAACTATTTTACAAACGTTGCATATAGATGTCGTTTGCTTTACTTTTGTGCTATGATATTTGATTAGTAGCACCCCAAAACTTGCTTCCGCTAAACAGTGAAATTGGGGGTGTTACAGATTGGTATCAGAACCTAAGGTTATAGCGAACTAGGTTGCATTTAGTGGGCCTAGACTATGACCGTTAGGCAGTATGTCCTTATTAGATATGACTGGTTCAGGAACTGCATCATACAACTTTAATTTAACATAGCCTGATCAACTATGTACAATTAAGGAAAGATGATGTGAGGTCTGAAACGGTTATGTTGAACAGGAACACTAGTTGACTCTGACCACGAGAGATACCGAGGCTTATACTTGTTTGTGCTAGACACACTAGGCTATATTATATGTTATATATATATATATATATATATATATATATATATATATATATATATATATATATATATATATATATAATAATATATATATATATATATAGGCCTCACTCCTACTAACGCTTTGTCTCAGAAATGGCAAACACACCACCCAATTCATCGCGCTCTCAATCCGGGTCGCAGAACCCGAGGGTAGCTAGGAGGAACGCCAGGTTGCCTCGAGCTGGCCCGTATCCCACTCACCTCACCCTACCGGACCTAGCCGCTAGGGTGCACCATCACGACCAACAACTCCACGAGATGGACATCGAACTGCAAGAAACTCGTGAAAACTGGAGACTCATAGCAATGGAGCGAATTGAGCAAGTCTCCGAAGATCACGATCACACTGTTAACACCATGAACACTCTTCAGAATCAGGTGGGAGAAACAGTCGGAACCATGGAGGTTGTCCTCAACCAAGTGATTGGCAACCGAAATGAAATCTCTGTCCTACAATCAAGGCTACATCAGTGCGAGACACGTCTAAGGGAAACCGAGGACGCCCTCCGAACGGCCAACAGACTCGCAGAATCTGTGGACCACCTCAACGCACTGCTGCCACAACTCAATCTACGCCGGAATTAACTTAGGCTGAGTCTGTAATCTACTTTTATTATTGTAGGACCTATGTAAAATACGACCGGATGTAACAATTCCCGGCACATTTTGTAGAACACCTAATGCTGTAACCTTTGAAACTCCTAACTAAGAATTGTCTGTAATCGTTTCACTATGTAATATCAATTGACAATTTCTCGAATTATTCTATATTGTGATTACATTGAGATGTTGTATATAACCGCTTTTAGAAATATACATCTATCGTAATTACACTTCTGGTACGAATTCTCATATACCTCTTGTTTCTTTCTTGAAGAATCATGCCGCCAAAGAAGAAAAGTTACAGTGATGCTGAAATCAATGCCATTGTCTCCCGAGCCGTGGCCAATGCTCTGGCTGCTCGGAGCTCTCAACGAAACAGTGATCAAACTATTGATACCACTCCTGTCATCAAGCCTTGTTCTAACAAGGATTTTCTTAGCTGCAAGCCACTATACTTCAAGGGCACGGAAGGTGCCATCGGTCTGATCCGTTGGATCGAACGTATGGAATCCGTCTTCAACCTCTGCAACTGAACAGAAGACAACAAAGTCAAGTTCGCTGTATACACCTTTCAGGAAGGTGCACTCACATGGTGGAATACCCACGCCAACTCCGTAGGTCTTGAGATAGCAAATCAGCTACCTTGGGCCGAGCTGAAGAAGAAGCTGAGGGAGAAGTACTGTCCCGAGGAAGAATTGCACCGATTAGAGGAAGAGTTCTGGCACCTGAATGTGCAGGGAACTGATATTGACGGATATACCACCAAGTTTCAACAATATGCGTTGTTATGTCCGAGTTTGGTGGAACCCGAGGTAAAAGGGATCAAGAGATACATCCGCGGCCTCCCAGAAAGTATACAGGGGAATGTCGCCTCGTCCAAGCCAACCACTACTGAAAGTGCTATCCGGCTAGCACACGAACTCATGGCACTGGTGGTCAGCCGTGAGGCATCCAACTACTCCTCTTCCAACAACAAGCGCAAATCCTCGGAATACCACAATAACCACCAAAACAAGAAACCCAACGCCATCCAAGTTTATACCTCCAACTCTGAACCCAAATGTTCCTACATTGGGAACAAGCCCTACTGTTCTAAATGCAATCTTCACCATGATGGTTCTTGCCCCTGTAGCAAATGTAAGAAATTCGGACACTTGGCTAGGGATTGCCGATCGAACACCTCTGGCACCAACACTTCTGCACCGAAGACCTGTTATGAGTGCAACGGTACTGGGCATTTCCGAAAAGATTGCCCGAAACTGAAAAGTGGCAACAACAACAACAAGAACAACAGCAATGCTCGAGGAAGAGCTTTTGTGCTGAAATTTGGGGAAGCCCGTCAAGACCCGAATGTGGTCACGAGTACGTTTCTCCTCAACAAATTGACTGCTTCTGTATTATTTGATACCGGTGCTGATAAGAGCTTCATATCTGATGAATTTTGTCCACTACTTGACACTACACCTATTGCCTTAGATTCTAAGTACACAGTAGAATTGGCAAACGGAAAACTTATCGAGGCCGACAGTGTGATACCTAATTGCATTTTAAACTTAGCTAATGAACTCTTTTCCATTGACTTGATACCCGTCGAAATCGGCAGCTTTGACATCATCGTCGGTATGGATTGGTTATCCAAGCACCGTGCCGAGATCGTTTGTTTTGAGAAAATCATCCGCATTCCCCTCGTCACCGGTGGAACTTTAATCATACAAGGGGAGACCGGGGGGACGAGACTAAATATCATTTCTTGCATGAAAACCCAAAAATACTTGAGAAAGGGGTACCAGGCAATCCTTGCACATGTCATGGAGAAAAAGTCGGAGGTGAAGCGACTTGAGGATGTGCCTATCGTTCGAGACTTCCCAGAAGTCTTTCCTGAAGACTTGCCTGGCCTTCCGCCACCTAGACAAGTCGAATTCTCTATTGATCTTGTGCCCGGCGCAGCACCCGTGGCACGATCCCCTTACCGACTAGCCCCATCCGAACTTCAGGAGTTGTCTTCTCAGTTACAGGAACTCCTGGAAAAGGGATTTATTCGACCAAGTTCCTCACCTTGGGGAGCTCCGGTCCTGTTTGTGAAAAAGAAAGACGGTTCTTTCCGCATGTGTATCGACTACCGTGAACTCAACAAATTAACTGTCAAGAACCGTTACCCACTTCCTCGCATTGATGACCTGTTCGACCAACTTCAGGGGTCGAGTTTTTATTCCAAGATCGATCTACGGTCAGGTTATCACCAACTCCGAGTTCGTGACGAAGATATTCCTAAAACGGCCTTCCGAACTCGTTACGGGCATTACGAATTCCAGGTGATGCCATTCGGATTAACCAACGCACCGGCGGTATTCATGGACCTTATGAATCGGGTGTGCAAACCTTACCTTGACAAGTTCGTTAACGTTTTCATCGATGATATTCTGATTTACTCGCGCAATGAACAAGAACACGCGCAACACCTGAAAACCATCCTAGAGCTGCTCAAACACGAAGAGTTATACGCCAAATTCTCTAAGTGTGAGTTCTGGATTCAAACCGTTCAATTCCTTGGACACGTCATTGACAATCAAGGGATTCATGTCGATCCTTCAAAAATCGAGGCTATCAAGTGCTGGCAAGCACCCGCTACACCCACAGAAGTACGTCAATTCTTAGGACTCGCCGGATACTATAGGCGGTTCATTGAGAATTTTTCAAAAATAGCCCTACCTCTCACTGCACTGACTCAAAAGGAAAAGAAGTTCGATTGGACTGACAAACATGAGTCAGCTTTTCAGCTACTAAAACGGAAACTCTGCAGTGCACCCATCTTATCCTTACCCGAAGGTAACGATGACTTCGTGGTTTACTGTGACGCTTCACACCAAGGTCTCGGCTGCGTGCTGCTGCAACGAGACAAAGTCATTGCTTACGCCTCTCGACAACTCAAGGTCCACGAAAAGAATTACACGACTCATGACCTAGAGTTGGGGGCTGTTGTATTCGCCCTCAAAATTTGGAGACACTACTTATACGGTACCAAGTGTACAATATTTACTGACCACAAAAGTCTCCAACATATCTTCGATCAAAAGGATCTCAACATGTGGCAACGTCGATGGGTCGAGTTGCGTCGATGGGTCTTTGCCGATGCCTTAAGCCGAAAAGAACGAGTGAAACCACTTCGAGTTCGAGCTCTCAGTATGACCATTCACAACGACCTCATCAATCAAACTCTCACCGCTCAACTCGAAGCACTCAAACCATAAAACTTGATAAATGAGGCCTTGCGGGGCATAGACAAACAACTTGAAACCAAACCAAACAGGCCAAATACTTTTTTAACAGAATCTGGTTACCAAGCTTTGGGAACCTGCGAGACTTGGTGATGGATGAAGCTCATAAGTCTAAATACTCTATACACCCCGGTGCCGACAAAATGTACCATGGCATCAAGGAGTTGTACTGGTGGCCCAACATGAAAGCCGACATTGCTACCTATGTTAGCAAGTGTCTTACTTGTTCCAAGGTTAAAGCTGAACACCAGAAACCTTCCGGTTTGCTACAACAACCCGAAATACCACAGTAGAAATGGGAGCAAATCACCATGGACTTCATTACTAAACTCCCAAAAACACCTAGCGGTTGCGATACCATTTGGGTGATCGTCGACCGGCTCACTAAATCTGCTCATTTCCTGCCTATCAAAGAAACTGACAAGATGGAACGTTTGACACGGATCTACTTGAAAGAGGTTGTTTCAAGACACGGCGTGCCCATCTCAATCATCTCAGATAGAGATGCTCGATTTACTTCTCGCTTCTGGCAATCACTACAAAAATCTCTCGGTACTCGTTTAGATATGAGTACTGCATACCACCCACAAACTGACGGCCAGAGCGAACGAACTATACAAACACTGGAGGATATGCTACGAGCCTGCGTAGTTGACTTCGGTAAAAATTGGGAAAATCACTTACCGTTGTGCGAGTTCTCGTACAACAACAGCTACCACACCAGCATTAAGGCTGCACCCTTCGAGGCACTTTACGGTCGAAAGTGCCGGTCACCGATCTGTAGGACGGAGGTGGGGGATACACAACTCACCGGTCCAAAAATCATTCACGAAACAACTGAAAAGATCTTTGGTATACAAAACCGATTGAAAGCCGCACGTGATCGTCAGAAAAGCTATGCTGACGTGAGGCGCAAACACCTCGAGTTCCAAGTTGGGGATCGAGTTCTTCTAAAAGTGTCGCCTTGGAAAGGCGTCATCCGTTTTGGCAAACGTGGGAAACTGAATCCCAGGTACATTGGACTATTCGAAATCCTTGAAAGGATTGGTCCAGTGGCTTACCGACTGCAGCTACCTCCGGAACTCAGTAGCGTGCACCATATCTTCCACATTTCTAACTTGAAGAAATGTCTGTCTGATGAGACCCTGATTATACCCCTCGATGAAATACACATTGACGACAAACTACACTTTGTCGAGGAACCCGCGGAAATACTGGACCGTGAGGTCAAGCGTTTGAAACAGAGTCGTATTCCCATTGTTAAAGTTAGGTGGAATTCGAGGCGTGGCCCTGAATTCACTTGGGAACGGGAAGACCAAATGCGACTGAAATACCCACACTTGTTCACAGACTCTACTCCTACCGACACCGTGACTACAAACTAATTTCGGGACGAAATTCTCCTAACAAGGGGAGAATGTAACACCCGCCAATTTAAGGCTTTAATTAGTGCCTAAACTACTTGTAATTATGTGTATTTAGTTTTGTAATGCTCTAAATATATGTAACGTTGAGGTGTAATTACATACACGCTTACGCGATTTATTGAATCGTACACTTACGATCCGGACGAGGTCCAACTGTATTTAATACGGACGTTGGTGACAAAACTTTTAAATAATGTGGAATTATACAATCAAACACTAATTGCATTAATATATCATGAAAATATATTACACATATTTCGTATCGTTTAAAACACTCCGAACGTGGCGAAAACATGCAAGATGCGCCCAATAAAGGAAAATAGTGCGAATTATATTTTATAACCTATTATGAAGTATTTTGGTAAAATACCTCGGTTAAAAATATTACAGATAAACTTTAACTTTAAACGCGGAACAATATTTAATCAATCACGGGACGTAATGCGATTGAGAAACGAGTTCACGAGACCGAGTCCCAAGTTGGGTCGGCTCAAACCCGCGGACCCAACTCCAAACCGACCCGCGACCCGCTCCTATAAAAACCTTTTATTCCTTTCATTCTCATTTCACCACCAACACTTCACCCAACTCTCTCTCTTTTCCCTCATTTTCGGCAGCCCTAAACCACCCAAAAACGCCATCCAAAAACTCATAATCTTGCAGAGTTGATTCAAGGGAAACGACCACCACTTCATGAGCTCCATCTTCATCTTCTTCGTTTTCAATTTCGAGGTATAAAACGTTAAAACTCCCTTAAATTACTTGTAAAGCTTCTTTTTACATGCTAGAACATTTACTCAACAAGATTATGTCCAAAAACCCCGTCGAAAACGCTTTAAAAATCGAAAATCACTAGAAAAATGCTGACAGTTCATCTCGCGAGTTGAGATCCCAGATCTCGGCCGTCCTGCGAGTTGAACCGAGATCTCGACTCGCGAAGCCATCCTGCGAATCGGAATCACCTACGAACCGAATTGACCTGCGAGTCGAAGTTGACTTGCGAGTCGAGTTGTCCTGTGAACCGAACTGAACCGCGAGTCGAGTTGACCTGCGAGTCGAGTTGGCCTGCGAGTCGAGTTCTATGCTGCAAACCCAGCTCGGTTCGCAGCCCACTTTGTCTTTCGAACCCAAATTCAGTAATAAAAGCACTAATATGAACTAAGATTTATCACTTGATTTTTCACCGAAATTAGATTTCAAATGCATTTTCGATAAAGCAATATAGTAGAAATAAAAATTTTCCAAGCTGACTTGGCAGCTCGACCCCAACCAGGGGCTCTGCCCCTTGGACCCCGCCAGGGAATGCCGCCCCTTGGACCCCGCTACCAGGGGCGCTGCCCCCGGACCCCCGTCATCCAGGAACTTATAAATACTTTTTACACTAAGTGTCGAATACTCACATATAACGATACATATAATAATAACACTTCTGGATTATTATTATAAAACCGTCACCAACGGGCCATACTTGTTTTCAAACTACAAACATCTAAACAAACACTTGGACATTACCTAGTTGAGTGGACAACTAGCGTGGGTGATCTTTTAAGACACCAACTTATTTACTTGTTTACTTACAACCTTGCTCGTTTCGGAAGCCAGAAGGTTGCAGGGTTCGGAGAACCACTTACGGACTTACATCCGCGTTACTTGTTTGATTTCCCAGACATACTTACTAGACTCAGGTGAGTCTTACGGCCCCACTTTTACTGTTTTTATACCTTGGGGGAGATACTTAGCAACTGTTTTACATATGAACACAATGTACTGAACTGATTACTCTACTTTTTACACACATTGCATGAGTTACTTTTATCCACTGAAAGCCTCCTATCATAAGTTGTTAGTTATAGACTTAAGCGCGATTACTAGTAAATGGATCCATTTGGGATTGACAATCCCTGCCTGGGGTAGTAGCGCTACCACGGATTTCACCGTAGAAACAGGCATAATAGTATTTGTTACGTATGAGTGTTCGGATAGCACTCACGGGGGTACTTTATATGATACTTAATTGAATCATATTTACACACTATTAAGCTTCAACTTGTGGGCTCATGGCACTTGTGATGATTTACTGATTTACTTACTTTGCTTGTGTGACACCCGGTCAAAAAGCGCATTTTTCACGTCAAATTTAAACTTTAAATATACGTATTATATACGTGATATTTTGAGGGTATACAAGTATTATGTATATACATATATATAATAACGTTGAATGATTATTAGATAATCGCGTACAAACAAATCTAAAAGAACACGCAAACTTAAATACGGTCGTTGGTGAAAAACATTTTTAAATAATGTATTATTAATGAGAATAATAATTATTTACTCAGTTGAAGTTTTAAATACATTTTGTACAATGAAAACTATCCGTACATCTAGAGTAAAACAATGATATATTTTTATAACTCACTAAAAGTATTTTTATAAAATACTTCAATGAAAAATAAATACGATTAAATAATTAGGAAATTACCATTTCAAAAGATTTTACTATTTTACGATCGGGTACGCGAACACGGGGCGAAAAGTGCACAACTACCTCAATAATTGAGGCCGGTATACAACCGACCTCAATTATTTGAATACACACATACGCACACAGAGACTTAGTCTCTATCTCTTCTCTGCTCTCTCTTGTTCCATCTCAATTCAACAACAAAAACCACAACAACAATTCACAACAACAATTGATCATCATCACCATCTTCATCTTCATCATAGTGATCATCATCATCATCATCATCTTCAAGCTTCATCACCTCCATCTCCATTATTGGTTCCAATTTCGTTGTAAGGAATCGTTAACTTTTACTTTGTAATTTCGTATTTAAATACCTTGTATTAACATATAGTAACGATAGAAATGATGATTGCTAGTTAAAATAAGGATTAGATTTGGTTTGGGTGTGATTTTGAAACGAACAGCTTCTGGCCGAACCTCGATACCCGGCGGGTATACTTAGTACCCGGCGGGTACACCCAAAAATCGATGAACCACGCGATCGCGTGATTTTCAAACCGATCGCGTCATTTTAAGTTCAAACCGATCGCGTGAATGGTCCAACCGATCGCGTCCTTTTGAAAACCCACGGTTACCCGGCGGGTAAGTGAGGTACCCGGCGGGTACATCCCAAATTCCAGCCCAGCTTATTTTAAACTCATGATTTGATCCAAACTCGTGTATTCGTGTTACGATTTATGATAAGTAACAAATCAAATTACGTTTATAAATTCAATAACAATAAATAATTTTCATAACGTATTGTAACTATACGAACCCGAATTATGTATATTTAATACGATACGCTTTTAAAACCAAGATCATTTATATGAAACAAACGTGTTTATGTTATCGACATCTTAAATTCAATCAATCACCAATGGGCCGTACTTATTTACAAAACTCAAACGAGAACGCAAACCAAACACTTTGGACATAATTAAACTAGGTGAACAATGGTATGGGTTGTTTAGTGAAACATCCACTTACTTAGTTTAACCTCGCGTGTTTAGGACACTAGAAGATTACTGTTGGATCAATCGTACGTTTAGAAACGCTAGCACCCAAAGGTGAGTCTCGCAGCCCCATTTTTACTGTTTTTACTATTTTGGGGGAGATGCATTACTTGTTTACTGAAACTACTTGTTTACTGAAATATGTGTACATAGTTACTGTCTTACTAACTTATCTACTTATTGTTTTACTGTTTGACCGACTTTTAAACTCATTGTTTTACCAACTTTACTGGATTACTCTACAAACTCATTACTGTACAAACTTACTGTCGTACCGACTTATAAACTTACTATTTACAGACTTGGAAACTTATTGTTTACCGACTTATAAACTTACTGTTTTACCGACTTTACTTTCTACTTTACAAACTTCCTACTGTATGTACTACTATTTTACCGACTATCAAACTTACTGACTTATTGACAGGCTTTACTGTTTTCAAACTTACTGACTTACTATTTTACTGAACTACTCTACGACAGACTTATACTTTACTACTTTACCGACTTATAAACATACCTTTTGACTGACTTATAAACTCACTGGTCTACCGACTTACAAATTTTCTACAGACTTGTGAACATAGTGTTTTTACAAACTTACAGACGTACAGACTTACAGACTTACAGACTTACAGACGCACAGACTTACAGACTTACAGACTTACAGACTTACAGACTTACCGACTTACAGTCTTACAGACTTACAGACGCACAGACTTACAGACTTACAGACTTACAGACGTACAGACTTACAGACTTACCGACTTACAGTCTTACAGACTTACATACGTACAGACTTACTGACTTACTGACTACCGACTTTTCTATATACAAATCATTACATACTGACTTATTACAAATGTGTAAATCCTTATTGCTTTATTACATTTGTGAAACTATTATTTACTGTCATATCATATAAGTGCAAATAAACTTATTTACCGACTTGTGTTCAAATTTCTATTATTCTGATTTCAAACCTGTGAGATTCACCAACCTTTTGGTTGACACTTGTTAGTAATGCATTCTCAGGTACACAACAACAGTAGGGTTGCCCAACAGGATTGCCAGCTAGCTCGAGTCGCATGCATTATATAGATGAAGATTTAATTGCATTATCTTTTGTATATCGATTATGTATTTAAAATCTTCAGGATCATTTGCGAACTCGCTGTTAATGTAAACTTAAGACTTAATCTATGTAACTACTTTTGGTATTAATGTATAAACGTCTCATATAGAGTCGTTTGCTATATCTTGGTGCTTGTGATATTTGATTGGTAACACCCAAAACTCGCTTCCGCAAATCATTAAATTTGGGGGTGTTACAGATTGGTATCAGAGCCTAAGGTTATAGTGAACTAGGTTGCATTTAGTGGGCCTAGACTATGACCGTTAGGCAGTGTTCCTTATTAGGTATAACTGGTTCAGTGATTACACCATACGAATTTAATTTAACATAGCCTAGCTAACTATGTACAATTAAATAAGTACGATGTAAGATCTGAAAGGGGTTATGTCGAATAGGAATACGATAGTTGACTCTGACCACGAGAGAAACCGAGACTTATACTTGTTTTGTGCTAGACACTCACTAGGCTATTATGTGATATAGGTGTATATACATATATAGGCCTCATCTGCGTACTACTCTTCAGGATAGTATATATTGAAGATATATGAATATTCCTCACCCGATAATATACTCTCTAGCACTTACACCATCGAAGACGACAAGTATAAATTACTTTCGTCTATCCCTTTTATACACACATAACATCTCACAACACAATTCCGCTGTACCATCGTATGTTCGCGAGGAGTATATCATTTCGTATTTCCTCCATCATTCTATTTCCTTAGAATCATAAATGGAACTTATTGTTTGTAGGACTATAGGCTTCATACGTAAAACCATACCCCACCTACTCGCAAACTCGCAAACTCGCATCTAGTATGCAACTCTGTTGTTTGTCAAATGTGATTATCACTTGTGTCATTGTATATTACCCCATAAATATATATATGCATATGTGATGTATCATGTTTTGGTGCAAACAACTCATCCACTCTCTTTGCTTTTGTCAGAATCATGCCGCCAAAGAGGAATGGTTTCAGTCAAGCTGAACTCAATGCTGCGGTTACCCGAGCTGTAGCCGAAATCATGGCTGCTCGAGACGCTCTAAGGAATGCAGAGACAGTCAATGCTACTCCTACTCCTGTCATCAAACCTTGTTCCTACAAGGATTTTCTCAGCTGCAATCCACTGTATTTTAAGGGTACAGAAGGTGCTATTGGCTTAATCCATTGGATGGAACGCATGGAATCTGTTTTCAGTCTCTGTAACTGTGCTGAAGATAGCAAGGTCAAGTTTGCTGCTTACACCTTTCAAGAAGGTGCACTCACGTGGTGGAACACCCACGCAAACTCTGTTGGAGTCGAGATCGCAAACCGACTTCCTTGGCCTGAATTGAAGAAAAAGCTAAGGGAGAAGTACTGTCGCGAGGAAGAACTACACCGACTGGAAGTGGAGTTCTGGCATCTAGCGGTACAAGGGAACGATATTGCTGGGTACACCACCAAGTTCCAGCAATTCGCTCTGTTGTGCCCAGGTTTAGTTGATACGGAAGGAAAAAGTATCAAGAAGTACATCCGCGGCCTCCCGAAAAATATCCAGGGGAATGTCGCCTCAGCTCAACCCACTACCCTTGAAAGTGCTATCGGAATTGCTCATGAACTCATGGCAATGATTATCAGCCGTGAGGCATTCACTACTTCTTCTGTTAGTAACAAAAGGAAATCCGATGAAAGCCCTAACCTTCAGAATCAATCCAGCAAAAAGCCTGCGACTGCCAAAACCTATAATACTGACTCTGATGACAAAGTAGGGTATAAAGGAAGCAAACCCTATTGCTCTAAGTGCAACCTTCATCACGATGGAGCCTGCCCGTGCACCAGATGCAAGCGATTCGGGCATGTAGACAAAGATTGCAAAACAGTCATCACTGACACCAACGCCACTGCATCCAAGACCTGTTATGAGTGCAACGGCACTGGACACTTCAGGAAGGACTGCCCAAAGTTGAAGAACAAAAACAACGCTAGGGGCAGGGCTTAGGTGCTTAACACTGAAGGTAATTACTAAGGTCCGAGTAAGGATGCAAATACTTTCATTTACTGACAGTCTAACTACTTCCATGTTACTTACCTTCCTTCGACAGTCTACTACTTATGTGTTACTTACTTTACTGACATATACCTGCTTCTTAGTGTATCATTCCGTACCTTGGATCCCATACGGGAGATAGGATTTGTTTCTAAGTAATACTGGTAGAGTATAGTACTCTATAATACTACCGACGCTTACAGGCTATAAGAAAACTGTAGAAAATTACAGTTACCTTAGACTACTAGTACAAAGTGTAGCTGAACCTTAGTGACAGACTAACCGACTAAGCTTGCTTCTACAGACAAAATAGTTTAATGCATCGAAAACCCACCTCCTTTATTCCTTTAGCTGTCAGTAGGGCACTAATCTAACAAGGGGAGGAAGACAGCCTTAGATAGAGGTTGTAGAACCTCTAGTAGACTCACACAAATGTACAGACAATTACTACGAACAAATTTCGGGACAAAATTCTCCTAACAAGGGGAGAATGTGACACCCGGTCAAAAAGCGCATTTTTCACGTCAAATTTAAACTTTAAATATACGTATTATATACGTGATATTTTGAGGGTATACAAGTATTATGTATATACATATATATAATAACGTTGAATGATTATTAGATAATCGCGTACAAACAAATCTAAAAGAACACGCAAACTTAAATACGGTCGTTGGTGAAAAACATTTTTAAATAATGTATTATTAATGAGAATAATAATTATTTACTCAGTTGAAGTTTTAAATACATTTTGTACAATGAAAACTATCCGTACATCTAGAGTAAAACAATGATATATTTTTATAACTCACTAAAAGTATTTTTATAAAATACTTCAATGAAAAATAAATACGATTAAATAATTAGGAAATTATCATTTCAAAAGATTTTACTATTTTACGATCGGGTACGCGAACACGGGGCGAAAAGTGCACAACTACCTCAATAATTGAGGCCGGTATACAACCGACCTCAATTATTTGAATACACACATACGCACACAGAGACTTAGTCTCTATCTCTTCTCTGCTCTCTCTTGTTCCATCTCAATTCAACAACAAAAACCACAATAACAATTCACAACAACAATTGATCATCATCACCATCTTCATCTTCATCATAGTGATCATCATCATCATCATCATCTTCAAGCTTCATCACCTCCATCTCCATTATTGGTTCCAATTTCGTTGTAAGGAATCGTTAACTTTTACTTTGTAATTTCGTATTTAAATACCTTGTATTAACATATAGTAACGATAGAAATGATGATTGCTAGTTAAAATAAGGATTAGATTTGGTTTGGGTGTGATTTTGAAACGAACAGCTTCTGGCCGAACCTCGATACCCGGCGGGTATACTTAGTACCCGGCGGGTACACCCAAAAATCGATGAACCACGCGATCGCGTGATTTTCAAACCGATCGCGTCATTTTAAGTTCAAACCGATCGCGTGAATGGTCCAACCGATCGCGTCCTTTTGAAAACCCACGGTTACCCGGCGGGTAAGTGAGGTACCCGACGGGTACATCCCAAATTCCAGCCCAGCTTATTTTAAACTCATGATTTGATCCAAACTCGTGTATTCGTGTTACGATTTATGATAAGTAACAAATCAAATTACGTTTATAAATTCAATAACAATAAATAATTTTCATAACGTATTGTAACTATACGAACCCGAATTATGTATATTTAATACGATACGCTTTTAAAACCAAGATCATTTATATGAAACAAACGTGTTTATGTTATCGACATCTTAAATTCAATCAATCACCAATGGGCCGTACTTATTTACAAAACTCAAACGAGAACGCAAACCAAACACTTTGGACATAATTAAACTAGGTGAACAATGGTATGGGTTGTTTAGTGAAACATCCACTTACTTAGTTTAACCTCGCGTGTTTAGGACACTAGAAGATTACTGTTGGATCGATCGTACGTTTAGAAACGCTAGCACCCAAAGGTGAGTCTCGCAGCCCCATTTTTACTGTTTTTACTATTTTGGGGGAGATGCATTACTTGTTTACTGAAACTACTTGTTTACTGAAATATGTGTACATAGTTACTGTCTTACTGACTTATCTACTTATTGTTTTACTGTTTGACCGACTTTTAAACTCATTGTTTTACCAACTTTACTGGATTACTCTACAAACTCATTACTGTACAAACTTACTGTCGTACCGACTTATAAACTTACTATTTACAGACTTGGAAACTTATTGTTTACCGACTTATAAACTTACTGTTTTACCGACTTTACTTTCTACTTTACAAACTTCCTACTGTATGTACTACTATTTTACCGACTATCAAACTTACTGACTTATTGACAGGCTTTACTGTTTTCAAACTTACTGACTTACTATTTTACTGAACTACTCTACGACAGACTTATACTTTACTACTTTACCGACTTATAAACATACCTTTTGACTGACTTATAAACTCACTGGTCTACCGACTTACAAATTTTCTACAGACTTGTGAACATAGTGTTTTTACAAACTTACAGACGTACAGACTTACAGACTTACAGACGCACAGACTTACAGACTTACAGACGTACAGACTTACAGACTTACAGACTTACCGACTTACAGTCTTACAGACTTACAGACGCACAGACTTACAGACTTACAGACTTACAGACGTACAGACTTACAGACTTACAGACTTACCGACTTACAGTCTTACAGACTTACAGACGTACAGACTTACTGACTTACTGACTACCGACTTTTCTATATACAAATCATTACATACTGACTTATTACAAATGTGTAAATCCTTATTGCTTTATTACATTTGTGAAACTATTATTTACTGTCATATCATATAAGTGCAAATAAACTTATTTACCGACTTGTGTTCAAATTTCTATTATTCTGATTTCAAACCTGTGAGATTCACCAACCTTTTGGTTGACACTTGTTAGTAATGCATTCTCAGGTACACAACAACAGTAGGGTTGCCCAACAGGATTGCCAGCTAGCTCGAGTCGCATGCATTATATAGATGAAGATTTAATTGCATTATCTTTTGTATATCGATTATGTATTTAAAATCTTCAGGATCATTTGCGAACTCGCTGTTAATGTAAACTTAAGACTTAATCTATGTAACTACTTTTGGTATTAATGTATAAACGTCTCATATAGAGTCGTTTGCTATATCTTGGTGCTTATGATATTTGATTGGTAACACCCAAAACTCGCTTCCGCAAATCATTAAATTTGGGGGTGTTACATCTTGATAGCAATACGGGTACATACTAGTGGTTCATAACGATTATTTAATACTAAACCTGTAAGATTCACCAACCTTTTTGGTTGACACTTTTAGCTTTGTATCTCAGGTACACAGACGGAGTAGGATTTCCCCTGGACACTAGCTAGAGTCGCACGATTTCTACATTGCATCTAACGGAGATTCTTAGCATTATCTTTTGTATGTTATGATTATGTAATAGAATCTCCCACTATACGCGTGGACTCTAGGGAACTATATTTTTGTAACCGAAAACACTATGTTTTCAAACATTTTATATATGGAAATGTAACTATTTTACAAACGTTGCATATAGATGTCGTTTGCTTTACTTTTGTGCTGTGATATTTAATTAGTAGCACCCCAAAACTTGCTTCCGCTAAACAGTGAAATTGGGGGTGTTACAATCACCGAACACCTAAACTTGTTTATTTTTGTACCACTCAAGAAAGTAGAGATATAGTGTTACAGCGATGAAGGGATGGAAAGGGTTTACTGTGTCGGGTGGCAATTCCCTATTTGGTAACTCGCATTACATTGGTGTAATCGGTTTTACACCGCATATCTGAAATGGAGCCGAGCAAAATCCCTTATATAGATAGTAATGTTTCTCCACCATGTATGAGGTTACATAGTTAAAATGGGAGGATAAATATGTGCTACAGAGCATTACGATCTTTTAGCAAAGAAGACATGAGAAGATTGTTGTGTTGAGCTTAGTTCCCATAATTTCTATTTATAGAAACAAATGGAGAGTATTGGTTCAATGTATATATGAGAGTGCTTTGCCTATTACCAAATCAACTAATAAGAACTATCGTATCTTTTTGGATATGACAACCCCCTTGCTTTAGTACCAATACAATATGTTGTGCCAACCTACTTGCTTCAGCACCTATAGACTTATATGTGTGTGTGTGTGCATGAGCCATGAATGAGTTATGCCGATCACTTGTTCTGCAGGTGCATATATATTATTTTATTTAAATAGAATATAAAGGATGCCAAGAACTTCTAGTGTAGGTTTAATTTAAGAGGCTTATTGTTACTTATATTAAATAAATATAGGGATACCCCATCAAGCCCCCAAGTTCATGTGTGTTATATTATATAACATATATGAACTATGTGATTTGTACTTACGATAAGTTTGATGTTACGATTGTGGTTCATCATGTTGTGCATAGTATATTCGTGCACACTAAGCGTGTTTGTGATGCTTTCTACCGTGAGGAAGTTTTCGTCAAATAGAACCCTTTCGATGTTGGAACGTCGATATTTGATTTTACCAAATGAAGCCTTGCATGTTTATAATGTACAATCTTCAATCCCTTTAATGTCTAGATGGTCTTGTGAGTCATAATTTGACACTTTGTCATATACGTATTTGTTTGGATATTCATAGCTCTTCCCTTTTTATGGCGGGAGAGTATTGTGCCGATTTGCGCGATGAAGTTTCACGTCTTAAGCGGACTTGCTGATTTGATATAGCTTGTATCCATTTTAATGGCGGGAGAGCGATTGTGTCGCTTTGTGCGACGATTTGCGCGTCTTTTGAGCATACTTTATGCTTTGCGTGATTTTATACCACGTCTTTGGATATATTTTTTCTTATTCCTTTTAATGACGGGAGAGCGGTCGTTCCGCTATGCGCGATGATGTTTCGCTTCTGTTGAGCAGACTTACTGCTTTCCGTGATAAAATACCACGTCTTTGAATTTGTCAAGCCATTTTGGGCGATGATATTTCGCGTCTTTTGGGCAGGCCTACCACTTTGTGTGATGAAGTAACGTTTATGGAGTTGTCATGCCATTCATGCCTTGCATTCTTTGTACGTAGATGAAGTTGCCCCGTAACATCATATTATTCCTGTTAAAAATGCAAAACTTCGAATAGAATACTTTTCCTCCTACCATTAGACTCACGGTATTCACATAATGTAGATATCTATCATATAAAAATGAGCTGGGTTACAAAAACTCACAAAATTAACTTTTGAGTACCATGTCAACCATGCCATTAAGTGAGGACTCGTTACTTAGGGTATGGTTACATGATCATGATTATGATGGTCCATAAACTATTTTTTGGTGTTTATCATAAACGTATCATTTAATCACTTCACCACAAATAGATGCCCTCTATTTTATCTTAGAAAAATTTCACAAGAATAAATAAGGGGCCGGTTTAGACTTAATCCTTCAGTTTGTAACTAATGTTAGTAGTATGAAATCTTTATGTCTCTTATTAACGAAGATGACAAGCAACATAATATTTTGAAAAATTTAAATCTATAACATTCTATCCTCAAGGGAAATAAGTCAATAACAATTAAAATTGTGTGGGATATATACTCTTGTGAAGTGAATCTATCGATATGGTATACTTTAACTTTTTCTTTGACTGTTTTAAATTTTAATAGATCATGTATATAGTATAGAGTCACTGACATTGAGACCCTTTTCTTTTACATAGAGATATAAAAGGCTTATATATATATATATATATATATATATATATATATATATATATATTTGATTTGATGACATCCAATTCGTTTTAAATAAGGACTGAATTGAAACTGTTTTACTTAATGTGTTTTATTAACTGATGTTGCTAGCTAGCTACCACGATGAAGACTATTTAAATAGATTAGTATAGCCAAAATAGATGAAGGTATAGCTACCACGATGAAGGTATACTTTAACTTTTTCTTTGACTGTTATAAATTTTAATAGATCATGTATATAGTATAGAGTCACTGGCATTGAGACCCTTTTCTTTTACATAGAGATATAAAAGGCTTATATATATATTTGATTTGATGACATCCAATTCGTTTTAAATAAGGACCGAATTGAAACTGTTTTACTTAATGTGTTTTATTAACTGACGTTGCTAGCTAGCTACCATGATGAAGACTATTTAAATAAATGAGTATAGCCAAAATAGAAGATATAATACTCATGAGTGTTAATATTTACAGTTGTTTGAAGAATGACCTTGATTACCTTTGATTTTGTTGATGTTATTGACTTCCCTTAACTAGCTGATATCGACTCACCTTAACCAGCTGATTTGAGATGAAAGTCATCGGTAGGTAGGTTAGTGTGTTACCGATCGAAATTACTCGAAGAGCTTATGATGAAACTTTTGTTCGGGTCCCATGGATGGTGCCAATTAATGATACGTAGATTCACAGGCTTGGGTTACGGGTCATGATCACAGGTCATGATCACCGAACACCTAAACTTGTTTATTCTCGTACCACTCAAGAAAGTAGAGATATAGTGTTATAGCTATGAAGGGATGGAAAGGGTTTATTATATCGGGTGGCGATTCCCTATTTGGTAACTCGCATTACATTAGTGTAATCGGTTTTACGCCACATATCCGAAATGGAGCCGAGCAAAATTCCTTATATAGATAGTAATGTTTCTCCACCATGTATGAGGTTACATAGTTAAACTGGGAGGAGAAATATGTGCTACAGAGCATTACGATCTTGTAGTAAAGAAGACATGAGAAGATTGTTGTGTCTACCTTAGTTCCCATAGTTTCTATTTATAGAAACAAATGGAGAGTATTGGTTCAATGTATA
Organism: Helichrysum umbraculigerum; assembly: GCA_949592205.1. NCBI lineage: Eukaryota > Viridiplantae > Streptophyta > Magnoliopsida > Asterales > Asteraceae > Helichrysum > Helichrysum umbraculigerum. The sequence goes on from CATIUR010000001.1 coordinate 39,387,392, forward strand.
TATGAAAGTGCTTTGCCTATTACCAATGAGATCTATCGTATATTTTTGGATGTGCCAACCCCCTTGCTTCGGTACCAATACAATATGATGTGCCAACCCACTTGCTTCAGCACCTATAGACTTGTATATGTGTGTGCATGATCCATGAATGAGTTATGCCGATCACTTGTTCTGCGGGTGCATATATATTATTTTATTTAAATTGAATATAAAGCATGCCAAGAACTTCTAGTGTAGGTTTAATTTAAGAGGCTTACTGTTACTTATATTAAATAACTATAGGGATACTTCATTATATGTGGACGGGAAAGAATAGCCCACCACCTTTTATTTTATTAATATTTTCCCTTAACCATTGTTATATAAATAAAAAATGTTTCTTTTTTTATTGAAATTTTTTTCAACCGTTGGTTAACTGTAACAGTCAAAATAAATTAATTTTTAGTGTAAAATCTTAATTTTACACTCTTATAAATAGAGAACAATAATTCATACAATTCACACCCAATTTATACAATTCATATATACAATTCACCTACATACACACATACATTTTCACAAAATGGATGTGCAGAATCGTCATGCTTGTGAAACTTCTTCGGATGAAGATGAACTTTTAGCAATTTTGCAACAAGTGGTCACTGAAGAAAAACAACGTAATGAGTCCGGAAGTTCACGCTCGCACGGAAAAAATCCCCAAAGCTATATAATTAAGAAGGGATCGTAAGGTGTCGGGGAACGTTTGGTGGAGGACTACTTTTCTGACAATCCGAAGTATCCTCCTAGCATTTTTAAAAGACGTTTTTGTATACGTCAGGAGTTTTTCATCCGAATAGTACAAGGTATATCATATTACTCTACCGAACCTATTCCTGAACACTTTATGTAATTTAAACAACATCCATATGCACTTGGGCGGTGATGATACGTAGATTCACAGGTACGGATTACGAGTATAGATTTTTGGATTAGTGCGGGGTACGTGTATCTGATAGCTAGTATCACTAAATAATGTAGAAGTGCAAGTATTACCATGAATGAGATCTATTATAAAACGAGCGAGAACCTAAAAGAAAAATGATTTCTCGGGTGGCGATTCCCAATTCGGTAACTTTATATTAGATATATAGTTTTACGCTACATGTCTCATATGAGAGCCGAGCTTTATAATAACGGGTACGTAAAGGATTGCCAATAAGAATTCATCATTCTTTACGTACCGTAAACATATGTATGAATATTAATTTTAGAAAGGAAAAGGAGTGTGCCTCTACCTCTTAAGGCTGTTGCTATTTATAGGGATGAGAAAAGATTCATTTTCATTTAATCGTTGTATGGACCCGTACTAAAGGGGATGTATCTATTTCTATTTAGATGTATCAACACTACTACACAAACCACTATAGACCACCCCCAATAGACCATGAAAATGGTGAAAATCACGTAAAAAACCCGTGATCCATTTGCAAAACTTCGCGCGTTTTCACTTTCCTTTCCATTGTCCACGGTTCAAAGATTTAGCGGAACATGGATCTATCTTTAAAGCAGTGGTCCACTTCTTTGTAAACACAAACCATGGTTACATTTGAAGAGGGGTGGTCTACGTTTTTGACACGGACCACGGTTCCTAACTACAAACCGTAGTTAATTTAATCGGACCACGGTTTTTTAGAACAAACCGTGGTTCTTTCGAAAATATGATCAGTAAAAAAATTCATGACCAATTGTATTATAAAATGCATTTCCATGTGGGCCGTGAGGTGTGGGCTATGGGCCTAGATGTAAGTTTTTTAGATTACTATCTACCATATTAAATTAATTTTGGACCCGCATAAAAAATACATGAGAGTTTTTATTATGTCACATAGTGTGATATTTAAAGCTTCAAGTGTTATATCATCATTATCCAAAACAAAAATTAAATAAATAAATTACTTATCATCCCAATAACAAACAAATTTATTAAACAGGGAAATATCGATTGTTAAGTAATTGTTACTTCTTTTGTCAAACATACGATAAGTAGAGGAAGTGATCAACTACTTCATGTTTGTTTCCCTTTTTTTTTACTATTTGGGTGCACGTTTTGTCCCAAAGCTACATGACTATGTCTTATATATATAGTGAGTATATATGTACTCGGAATATGCAGTTACTTTACAAACCTCCTTTATAGTGGTTAGATCTTCAACTCCACCGACTCGATCACCAACAAAATCTAATGTAACACTAATTTGACTTAACGTGAAATATATCGGTAAGATCCTTAACTCAAGTAATTATTATACATAGATCCCCGCATGTTAATAAAAAGGGTATAAACTAGCTAGAAAGAATTGAATGCCAACTCTGGTCAACTCGATCATATAGTGATCATCACATACTATCATCAATTCGAGAAGGTTATAGTGATCATCACTATCATCCAATCTGAGCAGGTTACGTTACTACCACTGCTAGCACTGAACCACTTAGCCTCCACTTCCAGTAGCAGGGAAGCCATGAGTATTTGGGACTCTTAGCCTACCTGCATTGGGACCAAACAAAGAGCCTCTATGTTGGATTGGGTGTGTAGTCGTCGCATCCAAACAAAGGGCTACTTGGGTGGATTGCCCAATTATGGTAGTATCCTACTCCATTCCCTAGAAAAATTTTGTCTACAGATGACAGGGTATTTAAATAGAGAAATCATGGCCGGAAAGGACACCCTAAATGATATGATCATGAAATAGATATGATATCAATATGATGATGCCACTGCTTCATATCATAATTGTAATGTAATATAAGTAGTTAGTGTACGTTTGTATGTTTGTTGCAAGCACCAAAAAACCATATAGCCTTATGTCTTGATTTATAATAGCAGTAGTGTCGCACCCTGCCATGGCGGAATCACGATGAAGCGCGACTATCATGGAAATCACAACAAAGATTACACCGAACGATCTCTATATGAGTCGTTTTGAATAAATACATTTCGAATGTTACATTGTTCAACTCCACCAATATGCAAGAATAGTTATACAACTAACTCTCTTGAAAATGTCTTAGATATATGAGTGACTCCATGAGTGATGCCTCTACGGCTATGCTAATACAACAAGTCATTATTTATCTAAGAATAACATGCTAAAACGGGTCAATATAAAGTTGGTGAGCTCATAGGTTTAAACAGTTGTAAATGATAACATGAACCACAAGATTTAGATAGTTGTTGCACAAATGCAAAATAAAGTAATAATATTGCAATAAGCTCATGAATTCGAAATCTTAACATGTTGTAGTTGGTGCCTCTTGTAAGTGTCAAATCCAAAATACTTAGTGGCTCAAATGATTATGCGTCCGTTTAACCACCGGTTAAGTTAGTGCGACTAACCCGGACGAGGGTGTCAACCCAATAGATCTATTCACAACATTCGCGTTTAAGTCCATAACTAACGAATCATGATATGAGAGGCCTTAGTGGATTAATATGTTTACTCATGCAATACGTACATGTTTTTCATGTACTTGTGTTCATAAAAGTATGCATGTATTCTCACCCCAAAGTAGTTCAAAACAAGTAAAACTGGGGTCATGAGACTCACCTTAGTCATGAGTTGCGCGTGTGCTAGCGTTTAAAAAGCGAGTGCATGTTTACCCAAAGTAGTCTCCTAACGCCCTAAATGTATGAGGTCATTTGTATCAGTAGATGACTAACTACCCATCTATACTAGTTGTTCACTCAACTAGTAAAATTATGTGTATATAACGTTTTCAAAATATATACGATCCGTTGGTGATGTTTTTTAGTAATATTTCTCAAAAAATATTATTATTCTCGTTTCGTTTCATACTTTGTACTTATATTTTCTTGAGAATATAACCATTTCGTTAAAAAAGTATACTTTAAATGTTTATAAGTCGTCATATATAGTTTGCGTTAGAGTTTTATAGTTAAACACTTAAAAATCCTTTTAATTCCTTGTTTCTTTTTCTTAACAGTTTCTGTCCAGATTTTTAACCTTCCGTGTGACGTTATTTTGACTAGTCAAACCTTAGTGTTTTGTCATGAAATTTTTACCACACGCTCATACATGTCTTAGGTTTAGTAAAAAGTAAGTTTCATAATTTTTGGCCAAGTATAAGGTGTTCAAATAATATATGTAGACAAATAGGTCCAACAACTATATTTTCCGGACAGTCATCAGAAAAGTCATTCGTTTACCAAGTTATACTCATCCTCACGAAATGAGAAAAAACAACTTTTTAAGCTAACAAAAAAGTTGATATTTTGGAAAAAAAATTCATGTTTTTTGGACTTGTAGTTAAAAAGTTATAACCACTCAAAGTGAGGTCCAGATATGTCTCCAGAAGGCAGATTTGACACTCAATCTCATAAAATCGATTTGTGTTATCAAAACTTGTCCAAAATGCATGAGATCACTTGGGTTTTAAAGCTAACATCTTAAAGTAACTTTTGGCTTAAGAATCACAAGATTTGGTCATATAAATTTCAACTTATTACGTCGTGATTTTGACCTCAAAATCTGTCAGTTTTCTGATTGAGTCCAAAAGTTTATGTAGTGTTTTAAAAACTTTATAGATCACAATTCTTAGCATATTTTGAGTTAAGATTTTATGTTACTGAACATCTAGCATAAAAATTTATGAAGTTCATGAGAAACAAGAAGTGAACCTTACTTATGATGAGGTTGGAAAGATGAAGAAAAGAAGAAAAGGTTCTTGCTACCACTCTTGGTTCCTAGCTTTTCTTTTTGCTTCTTGAAGAAGGAGATGAACATGATGAAGATGATGAAGATGATGAAGAAGGCTTGGAGAGAAGTGGAGTGTAAGTGAATGGTTGAGTGTTGGAATGAAAGAAGTGAAGGAGTGGGGTGGTGGTTGTAGAAAATCAGCCAAGGAAAGGGAGGGGAGGGGGAGGCATGGTGTTGTGTCTTCTTGTCCCCCTCAATTAGCTTAATCCTCTAGATATTTTGGTCATTAGTGGTAGCTGTTGATTAATTAAGCGTAATTAGGTGAATTAAGTACAAATTAGGGTTTAACATGTTAGAAGTTTAAAATTATCAAATTTCATAGTATTTGTTTATTAACGATAGTTCATTTTGTTTTAAATCGTATTATCAAATTGTTGTCGCATTTAGTTGAACTCGCGTTCGTTTGATTTCAATTTCTCCGTAGCGTTATGTTATACCCTAGAATAATAATAATAAATAAATAAATAACTACTAAAATAGTGCTATTTATTTATAAAAGTTTTATCATAAACGTTCGTAGTTGTCAGAATCGTCCGATAGTTTTACGTAATTCTAAATAATTACATATATGTAATGTATCATGCATTTAGCCTAATTACGTACTAACTACAAGTAATGACGTTTTAATTAGAGGTAAACGTTAACCTTAATTTGTCGGGTGTCACAAGTAGTACTAGGGTTTAAAACATTCATTTACTACAAACTACTCCACTGGTGATATAATTATTGTGACACCCGATAAATTAGGGCTAGTTATTAGTCCCTAATCATATTGTTAAAACATGTAATTAGTGCTATGTTAGGCTAATTGTATGTATCACAATGTATATTGTTATATATACACAAGTACGCAATTAAATTTGATCGTGCATTATCTTATCGGACGGATTCCGACTCATTAATACGGACGTTGGTGAACTCAATTTATTAAATAATATGAAAATTATTTAATAAACATATTAGTTTCTATATAGTATTTCAATAATATTTCATAAGTATTTCGTATTGTATAAAATATCCATACGCGACAAAAACTCGCAAAATGCGCCCGATAACTTAACAAAAATCAAAATATATTTTATTAGTAAAATATATTAGTTTGAATGAAAAATATTCATTGAGTATCATATATCAAGTTGATAACAGAAACGTCTATTTAAAACGTTACGAAATTTTATAATCGTACGACGATCCCGCAAACCACTACAAACACTGTGACAAAACATTTTTATAAATGTTTATAAGTACTATTAAATAATACTTCAACTTAAAATGATATCAAAACCTATTTGTTATTTAAAACACGTACGTATAACGTATAAAATATAAACGAACGTTTAAACGACCGGGAAAACGAACACCGCACAGAACGTAAATCTGAGGAACCAAAAATTGAGACACACACCAAATGTGTGGGCCCCATGGGCCGGTTTTCTTGACCCCCAAAACACTCATCCATGTTTTGTGGATCTTGGTCTTTGACCATAACCTCAAACCCCCTCCCCATTTCCTCATTCATGCACCATCAATCCTCTCTCTAAAACTCTCTTTTTTTTCCCTCTCCACAACCGGCCACCTAACCATCCAACCACCATCATCCTCCACCATCAAAAACCATCAAACACCACCTTTATCTTGAAGAAAAATGAAGAAGGAAGCAAAGGAAACGAAGGGGAGACAAAACCGAGCATCATCATCATCTTGTTTCCGCCTCTAGATCATCTCTTTCTTCGTAAGAACCTCCATTCTTTCTCTAGTTTTACTTGATTTTACTTATAAACATGTTAGTATGTTCATTTAACACGTATATGTCCAAACTAAAAGCTTAAAATACGTTTTTCATACACATATATGTTAACAGTTTTCTGACCAGAAAAACGACCTCACTAAATCGTCCGTATCTCGAGTTCTAGGTTGAATCAACACATGAAATTTATGCCAAAATCTTCGTATATTCGTTGTCTACAACTTTCATGTTTAACATTTTTTCTAGAAACACGCCGATTTGCCCAGAAAATCCAGTTTGTGTGAGTGTCACTGTTTTGGCCGAAAATGGAACGTATTTGCTTCTCGATTTTATTTGCCTAACAAAATGACTTCTATAAGTCATGGAAAAATTAGGTAATATACTAGATACATAGTAGAATATGTGTGATTTTTGGTGTAACTAATTCGGAGTAGATCATGTCAAAAACGAGAGGCGAAACAAAACGACAAAACCGAAAAATACAACTTAAGGGATGTTTTGGAATAACCATAAAACCGAGACTTCGGGCTAACCCCGACACGAACCGACAATTTTTATAAACTCTATGAACCATTTTAAGACTTGTGTAAAAGTTTCGGGTCAAACCGAGGTCGTTTGACCACAAACCTGAACATGAAAATCATCACAGCCATTTGTGTTGCATCAGGGCCAACCCGACTGCGACACAAGCCACTATGTCGCAAATAATTAATTACGTCGCACATAGCGACACAAAGCTTTATGTTGCAAACTTATCATTGTCGCATACAGCGACACAACAACCTTATGTCGCATTAAATTGCGGACGTCGCATATGGCGACACAAACCATTATGTCGCTAAATCCCTAATTTTTACTAACTAGCGACACAGACCTCTATGTCGCAACACCTCATAGCGACACAACCCTTGTGTCGCAGTTCACATAATCTTAAAAACTCATATTACACTAAGTGTGGAACACTTACAACCGAACTTTATATGATACTACTGGAACGTACCAACACATATACTTATATAAGTATACAACGAAACACATAAAAATAATAAATGGGTTTATTATTACAACCGTCACCAACGGGCCATACATGTTTTCAAAACTCAAACCTAATCAAACAAACCAAATCATTTGGACATTACTAGTTGAATGGACAACTAGCATAGATGGTCTGTTGAGACATCTACATATATTTAAAACCTTGGGCGTTTTGAACGCCCGACAGATTACAGTCTGCAGAAATCACATCATTTATTGTAGCAACATATATATATCAGACTTAGGTGAGTCTCATAGCCCCACATTTTTACTGTTTTTATCCCGGGGTGGGAATACATGCACAGTTTTCATTTACATGTGAACACAAGTACAAAACATCGATATATACTGCATGAGTTGTTTTACTAATCATGAAAGCCCTCCACCACATAGTTTGTTTATATGGATTTAGCGTGAATGTTAGTGTATGCTACCATATGGGATTGACAATCTCCGTCCGGGTTAGCAAGCACTAACTGGTCAAACGGACGCATTATCATTTGTTCATATGAGTGTAGATTAGGCACTCGCAGGGAGGCACCCTCGATCAGGCACTTGATTGTGATCCTGACACCTCAGTTAAGCTCAAACTATGGGCTCATGGTAGTGATATACACTTATTTGATTGGTTTCAAACATACTTAAATCTTGTGATTCATACATATTGATTTATCATACAAACCTGTGAGCTCACCAGCTTTTAGCTGACCTTTTAGCATGTATTCTCAGGTACTCAGCAGTAGTAGATCTGCTCAGGATTATTAGCTCGAGTCGCATACAGACATCAGGAGATTCCCCTGCATTTCTACATTTTGTAAAACTAGATATGCCTTAGAATCTCTTACATTTGGCTTACGAGCTTTTGTAGCTATTACAACATTGTAAAACTTTTATCATATCAATGTAATTTTGTTAAAACGATGCATATAGAGTCGTTCATTATATCTTGTGCTGTGATTACCGGATTAGTCGCGCCCCGACCCGAATCGCTTCCGCATCATAATTTGGGGGTGTGAAAGATTGGTATCAGATCCTAAGGTTATAGTGAACTAGGTTGCATTAGTGGGCCTAGACTATGAACGTTAGGCAGTATTTACTTATTAGGTATGACTGGTTCAGGAATTACATCATACGACTTTAATTTAACATAGCCTGATCAACTATGTACAATTAAGGAAAGATGATGTGAGGTCTGAAACAGTTATGTTGAACAGGAATACACTAGTTGACTCTGATCATGAGAGAAACGGGACCCATACATGTTTGTACTAGACACACTAGGCTATATCATATGATATGATATATATATACATGTGTGATGGATCAAAATTTTCGTACAAACGTCTCGCACATTTCTTTCTCTTTGTTATTCAAGCATTATGCCGCCGAGATGAACGTATAGCCAAGCTGACATCAATCGACTCGTTGCCCAAGGGCTAGTAGATGCTCTAGCTGCCCGGCAACTAAGCTCAGGCACTGAAGACACCACGAATAACACTCCACCAACCAAACCCTGCTCCTACAAAGACTTCCTAAACTGCAAACCCTTGAACTTTAAGGGCACTGAAGGAGCCATAGGTATGTTGCGGTGGATTGAAAAGATGGAATCAGTCTTCCGAATCTGTAAATGCCTAGAAGACTGCAAGGTCAAATACTCCACCTGCACCTTCATGGATGGTGTTCTGACATGGTGGAACACTCATGCTCAGACCGTGGGCATCGATACTGCGTACCAAACTCCCTGGGAAGAACTGAAGAAGATGCTGAAAGATGAGTACTGTCCTCGGGAAGAATTACAACAACTTGAGGTTGAGTTCTGGAACCTCACAGTCAAGAAAAATGATATCACGGGTTACACCACTAGATTCCACCAACTGGAACTCTTGTGCCCAACCATGGTAGATCCAGAGTACAAGTGGATCGAGAGATACATCTGGGGACTCCCAGAAACGATTCAGGGGATGGTAACCTCATCCAAACCAGACACTATCCAGAGTGTCGTCCGTATGGCACACAATCTCATGGCTCAGGCCACACGCCGAGCCACTCCTGCTGAAAAGAGTACTGGAAACTAGTTTGGGGATAACAAACGTAAATGGTTTGGAAACAACAACTCTCAATCATCCAAGAGGTCTGACACCGTTAAGGCCTATTCGTCTGGTTCTGAACCCAAAAAGGGCTACACTGGGAACAAGCCCTTCTGTTCTAAATGCCGCTGGCATCATGATGGTCCTTGCGGTACTCCCTGCACTAACTATCAACGATATGGGCATTCGGCCAAAGACTGTAGGTCTACCAATGCCAACACTTTAACCAACATCAGTCAACCAAAGGCCTGCTTTGAGTGTGGCAACACTGGGCACTTCCGGAACGATTGCCCAAAACTGAAGAACAAGGGCAACAACAACTCAAGAGGTAGAGCATTCGTCCTTAACTCTGGGAAAGCCCGTCAAGACCCGAATGTGGTCTCGGGTACGTTCCTCCTCAACAACCTAACTCCCTCTGTTCTATATGATACTGGTGCTGATAGAAGTTTTATATCTGATGAATTTTGTCCACTGCTTGACTTCACTCCTATTGCCTTAGAAGCTAAGTATATCATAGAATTAGCTAACGGCAAACTCATTGAAACCAATAGTGTGATACCCAATTGCACTGTAAACCTTGCCGAAGAATTGTTTTCTATTGATCTTAATCCTATCGAGATTGGAAGTTTCGTCATCATTGTTGGCATGGATTGGTTATCCAAACACCGAGCCGAAATCATTTGCTTCGATAAAATTGTTCGTATTCCTCTCGCTACCGGTGGTATTTTAGTCATACAAGGGGAGACCGGTTGGATGAGATTAAACATCATATCATGTATGAAAACCCGCAAATACCTGAGGTAAGGGTACCCGGAAATCCTCGCACACGTTATGGAGAAAAAGTCAGAGGAGAAGCGACTAGAGGATGTGCCTATCGTTCGAGAGTTTCCGGAAGTCTTTCCTGAAGACTTGCATGGCCTTCTGCCACCTACACAAGTCGAATTCTCAATCGACCTTGTGCCTGGAGCAGCACCCGTGGCACGAGCACCTTATCGTTTAGCCCCATCCGAACTTCAGGAGTTGTCTACTCAGTTGCAAGAGCTCCTGGATAAGGGATTCATTAGACCAAGTTCCTCGCCTTGGGGAGCCCCGATCTTATTTGTGAAAAAGAAAGACGGTTTTTTCCGCATGTGCATTGACTACCGTGAACTCAACAAGCTAACTGTCAAGAACCGTTATCCATTTCCCCGTATTGATGACCTGTTTGACCAACTTTAGGGGTCGAGCTATTATTCAAAGATCGATCTACGGTCAGGTTATCATCAACTACGAGTTCGCGACACCAACATCCCGAAAACTGCTTTCCGAACTCGCTATGGGCATTACGAATTCCAAGTGATGCCATTTGGTTTAACCAAGGCACCGGCTGTCTTCGTGGACCTTATGAACCGAGTGTGTAAACCATATCTCGATAAGTTTTTCATTGTATTCATCGATGACATCCTTATCTACTCGCGCAACGAACAAGAGCATGCGCAACATCTGAAAACCATCCTAGAACTACTCAAGCACGAGGAGTTATATGCTAAATTCTCTAAGTGTGAGTTCTGGATGCAAACCGTTCAATTCCTTGGACACGTGATTGACAGTCAAGGAATTCATGTTGATCCTGCGAAAATCGAGGCTATCAAGTGCAGGCAAGCAACTACTACGCCGACCGAAGTATGCCAATTCTTAGGACTTGCTGGGTACTATCGGCGCTTCATTGAAAATTTCTCGAAAATAGCCCAACTACTCACCACACTGACTCAGAAAGACAAGAAGTTCGATTGGACTGATAAACAAGAGTCATCATTTCAACTAATTAAACAAAAGCTTTGCAGTGCACCTATTCTATCATTACCCGAAGGCAACGATGACTTCGTGGTATACTGCGATGCTTCTCAACAAGGTCTCGGTTGTGTGTTGATGTAACGAGACAAGGTCATTGCTTACGCCTCCCGACAGCTCAAAATCCACGAAAAGAACTACACCACTCATGATCTTGAACTTGGAGCTGTCGTCTTTGCACTCAAAATCTGGAGACATTATCTCTATGGCACTAAGTGCACAATATTCATCGATTATAAAAGTCTCCAACATATATTTGATCAGAAAGATCTCAACATGAGGCAACGTCGATGGGTCGAGTTGCTAACTGACTATGATTATGAGATCCGATATCATCCAGGCAAGGCAAACGTTGTTGCCGATGCATTAAGTCGAAAAGAACGTTCAAAACCCCTTCGAGTACGAGCCTTCAGTATGACAACACACAACGATCTCATCACTCAGATTCTCACTGCTCAACTCGAAGCCCTCAAACCTGATCATGTGAAAAATGAGGCCTTACGTGGCACGGAGAAACAATTCGAAACCAAACCCAACGGAGCCAAATACTTCTCGAATCGAATCTGGTTACCAAGTTTTGTGTGACACCCGCCAAATTAGGACTAGTTATTAGTTCCTAATCACTTAGTTTATACATGTAATTAGTGCTATGTTAGGCTAATTATATGTTTCCTTTTGTATATTATTATATATACACATACACGGTTTGCTTAAATTGTGTCATTTTATATGGGTCGAATTCCGCTTCATTAATACGGACGTTGGTGAACAAAAATATTAAATAATATGAAATTATTTAATAAACTCATTATTTATTATATATTATTTTGATAATATATAAAATGTATTTCGTATCGTATAAAACAAAATGTTCGTGACAAAACTTTCTAAATAATGTATTATTATTGAAAATAAACATTATTTATTCGGATAAAAATAAAACATACTTCATTTTATTCAAAACGTACTCCACGCGACGAAACCATACGAATCATATTCTACAAACTAATTAAAAACAAAGTTGTATTTTATAACTCGAATAAAGTATTTTTATAAAATACTTCAATTAGAAATATATTCGAATATGTGTAAACAAAAATTTTAATTCTAAAATATTAAATAATTTTACGATCGGGTACACGAGCACGGGCATTTTACACTGCGAATTGGAGCCAAACCGCAACCACTCCAAATTATTGGAGTCAGACAAGATCCACAATTTGTGGATCTTGCCCCGTGACCATAAGCAGACCAAACACACCCTTCCTTCTCATTTCATTTTCTTCTTCACATTTCTCATCTATCTCTCTCTCAGTTTCTCTATAAATCAACAACAACCCAATCAATAACAACAACAACAAGTAGCAGCAGCAGAACCATATCATCATCATCTTTAGCAACAACATCATCGTCATCATCATCTCAGCACCACCATCATCTCTCTCGGCTCCATTTCATCCGTAAGGAAACTTCTCCTTTTTCTTTCATTTCGAGTTTAGAAAGTTTATACCATCATGTATTAGTGTGCTATCAACTTATTATGTCCGAAGATATGAATAAAAACTTGTTTATACTGAAACTCGCACGAACAGACCTGGAAAATGCACCTCACCCAATCGGGTGGTTAACCTCACCCGATCGCGTATATGGACTTACCTGATCTGGTAGATAACCTCACCCGATATCGTAATAGATAGCCTCACCCGATCGCGTATCACTCCTCTCCCGAACGGGTAAACAACCTTCACCCGAACGGGTATGCACCTTCCCTCGAACGGGTATGCATCTTCACCCGGTCGCGTGTTAACTTCAAAAGGCACAATTTTTATTAAGTATCTGAACTAAGATTTTGCCACCTGATTTTACTCTGAATTCGAATTTCAAATGCGTTTTTACTAAAGCATCTTGGACCCCGCCAGGGGTTGCCACCCCTTGGACCACGCTACCAGGGGCGCTGCCCCCGGACCTCCGTCACCCAGAACTTGAAAATACACTTTACACTAAAGTGTTGAACACTTGCAACGACCAAATCTTATATGATACGACTTCGAAACATACTTTACAAGTGTAATGTAACAACATTATAATAATAATACTTTGAAGTTATTATTATGTAAACTCACCAACGGGCCGTACATGTATTCAAAACACGAACAAACAATCAAAGTATTTGGACATAACTAGTTGAGTGGACAACTAGCATAGGTAATCTTTTGAATTACCTACTCATTATCATAACCTTGCGCGTTTAAGACGCCCAGCAGGTTACAGTCGTTTGGACGACCTCATTTCCTTGTGCAACATCATTATTGCTTGATAGCAACGCACTAGACTCAGGTGAGTCTCATAGCCCCGCATTTTACAGTTTTTACTCCCGGGGTGGGAATACATGCTCTAATTGTTTTACATGTGAACACAAGTACTAAACCTCGCTATATTCTGCATGAGCTATTTGCTAATCATTTTAAAGCCCTCCACGATCATAGTTTGGTAATACTTTTGTAGCATGAATGTTAGTGTATGGTACCATATGGGATTGACAATCCCCGTCCGGGTTGGAAGCCCCAACTGGTCAAACGGACGCATTATCATTTGTTCATACGAGTGTAGATTAGGCACTCGCAGAGAGGCACCTCGATCATGCACTTGATTGTGATCCTGACACCTCAGTTAAGCTCAGACTATGTGCTCATGGCAGTGATATACACTCATTTATTTATTTGCTTGGTTGCAAATCATTATACTTAAATCTTGCGGTTCATGAATTATATCTTATCATATTACAAACTTGTGAGCTCACCAGCTTTAGCTGACCATTTAAGCATGTATTCTCAGGTTCTCAGCAACAGTAGGTCTGCTCTATCAGGATACTTAGCTCGAGTCGCATACAGACACCAGGAGATTCCTTTGCATTTTTACATTTTGTATAATTAGATACGCTCCAGAATCTCTATCATTTGGCTTACGAGCTTTTGTAACTAAAACAACCTTGTAGAACTGTTATAATATCAATGTAATGGTAAACGACGCATGTAGAGTCATTCATTATACATCTTATATGCTGTAATTACCCGATTAGTCGCACCCAAAGTATGCTTCTGCTAGTCATGAATTTGGGGGTGCGACATTTTGGGAACCTACGAGATTTGGTGATGGATGAAGCTCACAAGTCCAAATATTCTATACATCCTGGATCCGACAAGATGTATCACGACATCAAAGAGTTGTATTGGTGGCCCAATATGAAAGCTGAAATCGCTACGTATGTCAGCAAGTGCCTCACATGTTCCAAAGTTAAAGCAGAATAACAGAAACCTTCCGGTTTACTTTAACAACCGGAAATCCATCAATGGAAATGGGAGCAGATCACCATGGATTTCATCACTAAACTCCCGAAAACACCGAGCGGTTGCGATACCATTTGGGTGATCGTCGATCGTCTCACAAAATCTGCTCATTTCCTCGCCATCAAAGAAACCGATAAAATGGAACGCCTCACACGAATCTATCTGAAAGAAATCGTATCCTGACACGGCGTTCCAATCTCGATTATCTCTAACAGGGATAGTCGCTTCACATCTCGCTTTTGGCAATCACTTCAGAAATCATTGGGTACTCGTTTGGATATGAGTACTGCCTACCATCCACAAACCGACGGCCAAAGCGAACGAACTATTCAAACATTGGAGGATATGCTACGAGCTTGCATAGTTGACTTCGGTCTAAACTGGGAGCATCATTTACCTTTGTGCAAATTCTCGTACAACAACAGCTACCATACCAGTATAGGAACTGCACCTTTCGAGGCACTGTACGGTCATAAGTGCCGATCACCTATCTGTTGGACCGAAGTGGGAGACAGCCAACTCGCTGGTCCTGAAGTCATTCACGAAACCACGAAAAAGATCATTAGTATCCAAAACCGGCTGAAAGACGCACGTGATCGTCAGAAGAGTTATGCTGACATGAGACGCAAGCATCTGGAGTTTCAGGTTGGGGATCGAGTATTGCTCAAAGTATCACCTTGGAAAGGTGTCATCCGATTCGACAAAAGTGGGAAACTGAATCCCAGATACATCGGACCTTTTGAGATCCTGGAAAGGATTGGTCCAGTGGCATATCAATTGCAGCTACCTCCCGAACTCAGTAGCGTGCATCCCACATTCCAATTTTCTAACTTGAAGAAATGTCTGTCAGATGAGACACTTATTATTCCTCTCGTCGAAATCCACATCGATGATAAACTTTATGTTGTCGAGACCCAGTGGAAATCATGGATCGTGAAGTCAAATAGTTGAAACAGAGTCGTATTCCCATCGTTAAAGTCCGGTGGAATTCGCGGCGTGGTCCGAAATTCACTTGGGAACGGGAACACCAAATGCGACTCAAGTATCCACAGTTATTCACAGACTCCACTCATGCCACGACTTCGAGCTAAATTTCGGGATGAAATTCTCTTAATAAGGGGAGAATGTGACACCCGACAAATTAGGGCTAGTTATTAGTCCCTAATCATATTGTTAAAACATGTAATTAGTGCTATGTTAGGCTAATTGTATGTATCATAATGTATATTGTTATATATACACAAGTACGCGATTAAATTTGATCGTGCATTATCTTATCGGATGGATTCCGACTCATTAATACGGACGTTGGTGAACTCAATTTATTAAATAATATGAAAATTATTTAATAAACATATTAGCTTCTAAATATTATTTCGATAATATTTCATAAGTATTTCGTATCGTATAAAATATCCATACGCGATAAAAACTCGCAAAATGCGCCCGATAACTTAACAAAAATCAAAATATATTTTATTAGTAAAATATATTAGTTTGAATGAAAAATATTCATTGAATATCATATATCAAGCCGATAACAGAAACGTCTATTTAAAACGTTAAGAAATTTTATAATCGTACTACGATCCCGCAAACCACTACAAACACTTTGTCAAAACATTTTTATAAAGGTTTACAAGTACTATTAAATAATACTTCAACTTAAAATGATATCGAAACCTATTTGTTATTTAAAACACGTACGTATAACGTATAAAATATAAATGAACGTTTAAACGACCGGGGAAATGAATACCACACGGAACGTAAATTTGAGGAACCAAAAATTGAGACACACACCCAATGTGTGGGCCCCATGGGCCGGTTTTATTGACCCCCAAAACACTCATCCATGTTTTGTGGATCTAGGTCTTTGACCATAACCCCAAACCCCCTCCCCATTTCCTCATTCATGCACCATCAATCCTCTCTCTAAAACTCTCTTTTTTTTTCCTCTCCACAACCGGCCACCTAACCATCCAACCACCATCATCATCCACCATCAACCACAATCAAACACCACCATTATCTTGAAGAAAAACGAAGAAGGAATCAAAGGAAACGAAGGGGAGACAAAACCGAGCATCATCATCATCTTGTTTCCGCCTCTAGATCATCTCTTTCTTCGTAAGAACCTTCATTCTTTCTCTAGTTTGACTTGCTTTTACTTATAAACATGTTAGTATGTTCATTTAACACGTATATGTCCAAAACAAAAGCTTAAAATACGTTTTTCATACACATATATGTTAACAGTTTTCTGACCAGAAAAATGACCTCACTAAATCGTCCATATCTCGAGTTCTTGGTTGAATCAACACATGAAACTTACGCCAAAATCTTCATATATTCGTTGTCTACAACTTTAATGTTTAACATTTTTTCTAGAAACATGCCGAGTTGCCCAGAAAATCCAGTTTGTGTGAGTGTCACTGTTTTGGCCGAAAATGGAACGTATTTGCTTCTCGATTTTATTTGCCTAACAAAATGACTTCTATAAGTCACAGAAAAATTAGGTAATATACTAGAGACATAGTAGAATATGTGTGATTTTTGGTGTAATCAAATTCGGAATAGATCATGTCAAAAACGAGAGGCGAAACAAACCGACCAAACCGAAAAATACAACCTAAGGGCTGTTTTGGAATAACCATAAAACCGAGACTTCGGGCTAACCCCGACACGAACCGAAAATTTTTATAAACTCTATGAACCATTTTAAGACTTGTGTAAAAGTTTTAGGTCAAACCGAGGTCGTTTGACCACAAACCCGAACATGAAAATCATCACAGCCTTTTGTGTCGCATCGGGGCCAACCCGACTACGACACAAGCCACTATGTCGCAAATAATTAATTACGTCGCACATAGCGACACAAAGCTTTATGTCGCAAACTTATCATTGTCGCACACAGCAACGCAGCAAATTTATGTCGCTTTATATTGCGGACGTCGCATATGGCGACACAAACCATTATGTCGCTAAATCCCTAATTTTTACTAACTAGCGACCTAGACCTCTATGTCGCAACACCTCATAGCGACACAACCCTTGTGTCTCAGTTCACAGGATCTTAAAAACTCATATTACACGAAGTGTGGAACACTTACAACCGAACTTTATACGATACTACTGGAACGTACCAACACATATACTTATATAATTATACAACGAAACACATAATAATAATAAATGGGTTTATTATTACAACCGTCACCAACGGGCCGTACATGTTTTCAAAACTCAAACCTAATCAAACAAACTAAATCATTTGGACATTACTAGTTGAATGGACAACTAGCATAGATGGTCTGTTGAAACATCTACATATATTTATAACCTTGCGTGTTTTGAACGCCCGGCAGGTTACAGTCTGCGGACATCACATCATTGCTTGTAGCAACATATACATATCAGACTCAGGTGAGTCTCATAGCCCCGCATTTTTACTGTTTTTATCTCGGGGTGGGAATACATGCACAATTTTAATTTACATGTGAACACAAATACAAAACATCGATATATACTGCATGAGTTGTTTTACTAATCATGAAAGCTCTCCACCACATAGTTTGTTTATATGGATTTAGCGTGAATGTTAGTGTATGGTACCATATGGGTTTGACAATCCCCTTCCGGGTTAGCAAGCACTAACTGGTCAAACGGACGCATTATCATTTGTTCATACGAGTGTAGATTAGGCACTCGCAGGGAGACACCCTCGATCAGGCACTTGATTGTGATCCTGACACCTCAGTTAAGCTCAAACTATGGGCTCATTGCAGTGATATACACTTGTTTGATTGGTTTCAAACATACTTAAATCTTGTGGTTCATACATATTGATTTATCATACAAACCTGTGAGCTCACCAGCTTTTAGCTGACCTTTTAGCATGTATTCTCAGGTACTCAGCAGTAGTAGATCTGCTCAGGATTATTAGCTCGAGTCGCATACAGGCATCAGGAGATTCCCCTGCATTTCTACATTTTGTAAAACTAGATATGCCTTAGAATCTCTTACATTTGGAATACGAGCTTTTGTAACTATTACAACATTGTAAAACTTTTATCAAATCAATGTAATTTTTGTTAAAACGACATATATAGAGTCGTTCATTATATCTTGTGCTATGATTACCGGATTAGTTACGCCCCGACCCGAATCGCTTCCACATCATAATTTTAGGGTGCGACAGATTGGTATCAGATCCTAAGGTTATAGTGAACTAGGTTGCATTAGTGGAAATAAACTATGACCGTTAGGCAGTATTTCCTTATTAGGTATGACTTGTTCATGAATTACATCATACGACTTTAATTTAACATAGCCTGATCAACTATGTACAATTAAGGAAAGATGATGTGAGGTCTGAAACGGTTATGTTGAACAGGAATACACTAGTTGACTCTGATCACAAGAGAAACGGAACCTATACATGTTTGTGCTAGACACACTAGGCTATATTATATGATGTGATCTAATATGATATATATAGGCCTCACGATACTCAACGTTCTTGCCACATAAATGGCAGACTCATCATCTAGACAAACTGCACGTACACCATCATCTCTCTCTCGCTCACGTCGCAGCCACTCAGAACCACTCGTGGCTAGACGCACTGGTAGCTCACACCGAGCCAGACCATATCACAATCCTGCCATCACTAGAAACGTCTCTGCTATGGATTGCCAATGGGCAATTGCACACCAGTGGAGCTGGTTACCTACGGCTATGGCCACCTGGAGGATTGAGGAAAACATAGAGATTCTTACTGATGGCCAAGAATATTCAGCCATGGATCTCTCACCATACACTCAAGAACCAACACATCTCACTATTCCTGTGTTAGCTGCTCGAGTGCACCGTCACGAACGCAGGCTACACGACATGGAAATAGAACAACACGAAACTCGCTCCAACTGGATGGAACTAGCTCAAGGCCGCATTGCACAAATGTACTTGGATCAGGAGGATATCTCTGAAACCGTAAACCGTACTCATGACCAAATGGAAGATACCACGCAAACCATGGAGATTGTTCATAACCAAGTAATCAGTAACCGAAACGAGATTTCCATTTTACAATCGAGACTACAACAATGCGAGACGCGTTCACAGGAAAACGAGGATGCCGTCAGGATGGTTAGCCGACTTGCTGAATCGGTGGACCAACTTACCGCACTACTGCCACAACTCAATCTACACCGAGATTAGTGTAGTATCCATTATGTAATCTACTAGCTATCTATGTAGAACTTTTGTAATTCGACCGGATGTAATAATTCCCGACATCTTTTGTAAATTCTAAATTCTGTAACCTTTTGAACTCATACCATGTACGGTATCTAATCTTATTATCTAATGAAATATGATTATCACATTGTGCTGTTGTATATTACCCCCGTATATATACATGTGTGATGGATCAAAATTTTCGTACAAACGTCTCACACATTTCTTTCTCTTTGTTATTCAAGCATTATGCCGCCGAGACGAACGTATAGCCAAGCTGACATCAACCGACTCGTTGCCCAAGGGCTAGCAGATGATCTAGCTGCCCGACAATAAAGCTCAGGCACTGAAGACACCACGAACAACACTCCACCAACCAAACCCTACTCCTAATAAGACTTCCTAAACTGCAAACCCTTGAACTTTAAGGGCACTGAAGGAGCCATAGGTCTGTTGCGGTGGATTAAAAAGATGGAATCAGTCTTCCGAATCTGTAACTGCCTAGAAGACTGCAAGGTCAAATACTCCACCTGCACCTTCATGGATGGTGCTCTGACCTGGTGGAACACTCATGCTCAGACCGTGAGCATCGATACTGCGTACCAAACTCCCTGGGAAGAACTGAAGAAGATGCTGAAAGATGACTACTGTCCGCGGGAAGAATTACAACAACTTGAGGTTGAGTTCTGGAACCTCACAGTCAAGAACAACGATATCACGGGTTACACCACTAGATTCCACCAACCGGCACTCTTGTCCCCAACCATGGTAGATCCGGAGTACAAGCGGATCAAGAGATACATCTAGGGACTCTCAGAAAAGATTTAGGGGATGGTAACCCCATCCAAACCAGACACTATCCAGAGTGCCATCCGTATGGCACACAATCTCATGGCTCAGGCCACACGCCGAGCCACTCCTGCTGAAAAGAGTACCGGAAACCAGTCTTGGGATAACAAACATAAATGGTCTGGAACAACAACTCTCAACCATCCAATAGGTCTGACACCGTTAAGGCCTATTCGTCTGGTTCTGTACTCAAAAAGGGCTAAACTGGGAACAAGCCCTTCTGTTCTAAATGCCGCCGGCATCATGATGGTCCTTGCGGTACTCCCTGCACTAACTGTCAACGATATGGGCATTTGGCCAAAGACTGTAGGTCTACCAATGCCAACACCAACTCCAACATCAGTCAACCAAAGGCCTGCTTTGAATGTGGCAACACTGGGCACTTCCGGAACGATTGCCCAAAACTGAAGAACAAGGGCAACAACAACTCAAGAGGTAGAGCATTCGTCCTTAATTATGGGGAAGCCCGTCAAGACCCGAATGTGGTCTCGGGTACGTTACTCCTCAACAACTTAACTGCCTCTGTTCTATTTGATACTAGTGCTGATAGAAGTTTTATACCTGATGAATTTTGTCCACTGCTTGACATCACTCCTATTGCCTTAGAAGTTAAGTATATCGTAGAATTAGCTAACGGCAAACTCATTGAAACCTATAGTGTGATACCCAATTGCACTTTAAACCTCGCCGATGAATTGTTTTCTATTGATCTTATTCCTGTCGAGATTGGAAGTTTCGACATTATTGTTGGCATGGATTGGTTATCCAAACACCGAGCCGAAATCATTTGCTTCGATAAAATTGTTCGTATTCCTCTCGCTACCGGTGGTACTTTAGTCATATAAGGGGAGACCGGTGGGACGAGATTAAACATCATATCATGTATGAAAACCCGCAAATACCTAAGGAAAGGGTACCCGGCAATTCTCGCACACGTTATTGAGAAAAAGTCGGAGGAGATGCGACTTGAGGATGTGCTTATCGTTCGAGAGTTTCCGGAAGTCTTTCCTGAAGACTTGCCTGGCCTTCCGCCACCTAGACAAGACGAATTCTCAATCGACCTTGTGCCTGGAGCAGCACCCGTGGCACGAGCACCTTATCGTTTAGCCCCATCCGAACTTCAGGAGTTGTCTACTCAGTTGCAAGAGCTCCTGGATAAAGGATTCATTAGACCAAGTTCCTCGCCTTGGGGAGCCCCGGTCTTATTTGTGAAAAAGAAAGACGGTTCTTTCCGCAAGTGTATCGACTACCGTGAACTCAACAAGTTAACTGTCAAGAACCGTTATCCACTTCCCCGCATTGATGACCAGTTTGACCAACTTCAGGGGTCGAGCTATTATTCAAAGATCGATCTACGGTCAGGTTATCATCAACTACGAGTTCGTGACACCGACATCCCGAAAATTGCTTTCCGAACTCGCTATGGGCATTACGAATTCCAAGTGATGCCATTTGGTTCAACCAACGCACCGACTGTATTCATGGACCTTATGAACCGAGTGTGTAAACCATATCTCGACAAGTTTATCATTGTATTCATCGATGACATCCTTATCAACTCGCGCAACGAATAAGAGCATGCGCAACATCTGAAAACCATCCTAGAACTACTCAAGCACGAGGAGTTATATGCTAAATTTTCCAAGTGTGAGTTCTGGATGCAAACCGTTTAATTCCTTGGACACGTGATTGACAGTCAAGGAATTCATGTTGATCCTGCGAAAATCGAGGCTATCAAGTGCTGGCAAGCACCTACTACGCCGACCGAAGTATGCCAATTCTTAGGACTTGCTGGGTACTATCGGTGCTTAATTGAAAATTTCTCGAAAATAGCCCAACCACTCACCACACTGACTCAGAAAGATAAGAAGTTCGATTGGAATGATAAACAAGAGTCATCATTTCAACTACTTAAACAAAAGCTTTGCAGTGCACCTATTCTATCATTACCCGAAGGCAACGATGACTTTGTGGTATACTGCGATGCTTCTCAACAAGGTCTCGGTTGTGTGTTGATGCAACGAGACAAGGTCATTGCTTACGCCTCCCGACAGCTCAAAATCTACGAAAAGAACTACACCGCTTATGATCTTGAACTTGGAGCTGTCGTCTTTGCACTCGAAATCTGGAGACATTATCTCTATGGCACTAAGTGCACAATATTCACCGATTATAAAAGTCTCCAACATATATTCGATCAGAAAGATCTCAACATGAGGCAACGTCGATGGGTCGAGTTGCTAACTGACTATGATTGTGAGATCCGATATCATCCAGGCAAGGCAAACGTTGTTGCCGATGCATTAAGTCGAAAAGAACGTTCAAAACCCCTTCGAGTACGAGCCTTCAGTATGACAACACACAACGATCTCATCACTCAGATTCTCACTGCTCAACTCGAAGCCCACAAATCCGATCATGTGAAAAATGAGGCCTTGCGTGGCGTGAGAAACAATTTGAAACCAAACCAAACGGAGCCAAATACTTCTCGAATCGAATCTGGTTACCAACTTTTGGGAACCTACGAGACTTGGTGATGGATGAAGCTCACAAGTACAAATATTCTATACATCCTGGATCCGACAAGATGTATCACGGCATCAAAGAGTTTTATTGGTGGCCCAACATGAAAGCTGAAATCGCCACGTATGTCAGCAAGTGCCTCACATGTTCCAAAGTTAAAGCAGAATATCAGAAACCTTCCGGTTTACTTCAACAACCGGAAATCCCTCAATGGAAATGGGAGCAGATCACCATGGATTTCATCACTAAACTCCCAAAAACACCGAGCGGTTGCGATACCATTTGGGTGATCGTCGATCGTCTCACCAAATCTGCTCATTTCCTCGCCATCAAAGAAACCGATAAAATGGAACGCCTCACACGAATCTATCGGAAAGAAATCGTATACCGACACGGCGTTCCAATCTCGATTATCTCTGACAGGGATAGTCGCTTCACATCTCGCTTTTGGCAATCACTTCAGAAATCATTGGGTACTCGTCTGGATATGAGTACTGCCTACCATCCACAAACCGACGGCCAAAGCGAATGAACTATTCAAACACTGGAGGATATGCTACGAGCTTGCGTAGTTGACTTCGGTGTAAACTGGGAGCATCATTTACCTTTGTGTGAATTCTCGTACAACAACAGCTACCATACCAGTATAGGAGCTGCACCTTTTGAGGCACTGTACGGTTGTAAGTGCCGATCACCTATCTGCTGGACCGAAGTGGGAGACAGCCAACTAACTGGTCCTGAAATCATTCACGAAACCACGAAAAAGATCATTGGTATCCAAAACCAGCTGAAAGCCGCACGTGATCGTCAGAAGAGTTATGCTGACGTGAGACGCAAGCATCTCGAGTTCCAGGTTGGGGATCGAGTATTGTTCAAAGTATCACCTTGGAAAGGTGTCATCTGATTCGGCAAACGTGGGAAACTGAATCCCAGATGCATTGGACCTTTTGAGATCCTGGAAAGGATTGGTCCAGTGGTATATCGATTGCAGCTACCTCCCGAACTTAGTAGTGTGCATCCCACATTCTACATTTCTAACTTGAAGAAATGTCTGTCTGATGAGACACTTATTATTCCTCTCGACGAAATCCACATCGATGATAAACTTCATTTTGTCGAGACATCAGTGGAAATCACGGACCGTGAGGTCAAACAGTTGAAACAGAGTCGTATTCACATCGTTAAAGTCCGGTGGAATTCGCGGCGTGGTCCGGAATTCACTTGGGAACGGGAACACCAAATGCGACTCAAGTATCCACAGTTATTCACAGACTCCACTCATGCCACGACTTCGAGCTAAATTTCGGGAGGAAATTCTCTTAACAAGGGGAGAATGTGACACCCGACAAATTAGGGCTAGTAATTAGTCCCTAATCATATTGTTAAAATGTTACGAAATTTTATAATCATACCACGATCCCGCAAACCACTACAAACACTTTGTCAAAACATTTTTATAAAGGTTTGCAAGTACTATTAAATAATACTTCAACTTAAAATGATATCGAAACCTATTTGTTATTTAAAACACGTACGTATAGCGTATAAAATATAACGAACGTTTAAACGACCGGGGAAACGAACACCGCACGGAATGTAAATTTGAGGAACCAAAAATTGAGACACACACCCAATGTGTGGGCCCCGTGGGCCGGTTTTCTTGACCCCAAAACACTCATCCATGTTTTGTGGATCTAGGTCTTTGACCATAACCCGAAACCCCCTCCCCATTTCCTCATTCATGCACCATCAATCCTCTCTCTAAAACTCTCTTTTTTTTTTCACTCTCCACAACCGGCCACCCAACCACCATCATCCTCCACCATCAAACACCACCATTATATTGAAGAAAAACGAAGAAGGAAGCAAAGGAAACGAAGGGGAGACAAAACCGAGCATCATCATCTTGTTTTCGCCTCTAGATCATCTCTTTCTTCGTAAGAACCTCCATTCTTTCTCTAGTTTTACTTGCTTTTACTTATAAACATGTTAGTATGCTCATTTAACATGTATATGCCCAAAACAAAAGCTTAAAATACGTTTTTCATACACATATATGTTAACAGTTTTCTGACCAGAAAAACGACCTCACTAAATCGTCCATATCTCGAGTTCTAGGTTGAATCAACACATGAAACTTACGCCAAACTCTTCGTATATTCGTTGTCCACAACTTTCATGTTTAACATTTTTTCTAGAAACACGCAGATTTGCCCAGAAAATCCGGTTTGTGTGAGTGTCACTGTTTTGGCCGAAAATGGAACATATTTGCTTCTCGATTTTATTTGCCTAACAAAATGACTTCTATAAGTCACGGAAACATTAGGGTAATATACTAGAGACATAGTAGAATATGTGTGATTTTTGGTGTAACTAAATTCGGATTAGATCATGTAAAAAACGAGAGGCCAAACAAAACCGAAAAGTACAACCTAAGGGCTGTTTTGGAATAACCATAAAACCAAGACTTCGGGCTAACCCCGACACGAACCGAAAATTTTTATAAACTCTATGAACCATTTTAAGACCTGTGTAAAAGTTTCGGGTCAAACCGAGATCGTTTGACCACAAACCCGAACCTGAAAATCATCACAGCCTTCTGTGTCGCATCGGGCCCAACCCAACTGCGACACAAGCCACTATGTCGCAAATAATTAATTACGTCGCACATAGCGACACAAAGCTTTATGTCGCAAACTTATCATTGTCGCATACAGCGACGCAACAACCTTATGTCGCATTAATTTGCGTACGTCGCATATGATGACACAAACCATTATGTCGCTAAAACCCTAATTTTTACTAACTAGAGACACAGACCTCTATGTCGCAACACCTCATAGCGACACAACCCTTGTGTCGCAGTTCACAGAATCTTAAAAATTCATATTACACTAAGTGTGGAACACTTACAACCGAACTTTATACGATACTACTGGAACGTACCAACACATATACTTATATAAGTATACAACGAAACACATAATAATAATAAATGGGTTTATTATTACAACCGTCACCAACAGACCGTACATGTTTTCAAAACTCAAACCTAATTAAACAAACAAATCAAACAAACCAAATCATTTGGACATTACTAGTTGAATGGACAACTAGCATAGATGGTCTGTTGAGACATCTACATATATTTAAAACCTTGGGCGTTTTGAACGCCCGACACGTTACAGTCTGCGGACATCACATCATTTATTGTAGCAACATATACATATCAGACTTAGGTGAGTCTCATAGCCCCACATTTTTACTGTTTTTATCCCGGGGTGGGAATACATGCACAGTTTTCATTTACATGTGAACACAAGTACAAAACATCGATATATACTGCATGAGTTGTTTTACTAATCATGAAAGCCCTCCACCACATAGTTTGTTTATATGGATTTAGCGTGAATGTTAGTGTATGGTACCATATGGGATTGACAATCCCCGTCCGGGTTAGCAAGCACTAACTGGTCAAATGGACACATTATCATTTGTTCATACGAGTGTAGATTAGGCACTCGCAGGGAGGCATCCTCGATCAGGCACTTGATTGTGATCCTGACACCTCAGTTAAGCTCAAACTATGGGCTCATGGCAGTGATATACACTTATTTGATTGGTTTCAAACATACTTAAATCTTGTGGTTCATACATATTGATTTATCATACAAACCTGTGAGCTCACCAGCTTTTAGCTGACCTTTTAGCATGTATTCTCAGGTACTCAGCAGAGTAGATCTGCTCAGGATTATTAGCTCGAGTCGCATACAGATATCAGGAGATTCCCCTGCATTTCTACATTTTGTAAAACTAGATATGCCTTAGAATCTCTTACATTTGGCTTACGAGATTTTGTAACTATTACAACATTGTAAAACTTTTATCATATCAATGTAATTTTTATTAAAATGACGCATATAGAGTCGTTCATTATATCTTGTGCTGTGATTACCGGATTAGTCGCGCCCCAACCCGAATCGCTTCCGCATCATAATTTGGGGGTGCGACAATTATAAACCTTGGTTCCAGTGTCAAACGTACAACCACGGTTCGTTTGAATGAACAGTGGTTTAAATAAGTGAAATTTCTTTTTTTGACGTCACTTAAATTAAATCTTCAGCTTTTATGACCAGGATAGTGTTTATGACTTTATATATTTGGGGATCCATATGACCAAATTATATACATGGTTCTCATGAGTCATGAAAAAACACTTCCATTTTCTTTTTTTATCACAGAGAAAAAAAAAAGCAGATTAGTTTATACATTATATATTGAATATATGTCCATTTTAATATTATACTTGCATATTTATAGTTTTTTTATAGAAAAGCAGACAATATTATTACCAGAAAAAGTCAATACAACATGAAAAAACTACCCCATTCTACAAGAAGTAAAAAAGCGGATAAACTCATTAACAAGATCACTATATTACAAAAGCACGACACTACCACTACAATGACTAAACTTAAAATAAACCAACAATATATGAACAAAACAATAACAAGACTATCTCCACATGTGCTAGTCAACGCTAGGAGAACAGCAAAGCCAAAAATAAAAAATACGAGCATGACCACTCCACCAACACCAAATGAACATGTGACAAGCTCTCTTTGCATATTTATAGTTATATTAATGGGCAACGCAGTGTTTTTCATTTAAAATTGTAGTCATTTAGAAACTAGAAATTATACACTAGAGCAAAACTTCATTCAAATTTAACAGTTTAAATTATATCAATGTACGTACGTATGCAGATACCGAGTTAAACATTAATCATTTTGTAGTTGAACTTTGTTAATTGTTATTTTATGTATAGATGGTTATATTTAAAATATATGATAAATGATTTGAAATAGTGCGATGATATGACATCAATTAAACCTTACAAGGTTCAATGCATTATAAGGGTTTTGCTACTTTTGTATATAAAGATGATATGCTGAAGCAACAAAAGCCACCATAACAACAAATGACCACGGATTGTTAGTGACAAATTATACGTACGTTAGCATACTGATTCCAATAATATCATTAACATTCAAAGAGCATTGTGTTAGCACCGTATTGGCAGGAGTACGATGTTAACTTAATTTTTAGTGTGTGTGTTTTTATCGTCATATACTAACAATATAATTAAATTTCAACAGTAAACATCGGATATTGTTCATTTTACACCCTGAATCAAATCGGGTTTACATACTCGACTCCATTGCACGCCCATCCAAATCTGACGTGACAACACATTACAGCATCGTGAAGTGTCTTAACGAGTAAGGATTCTCTCTAACATATAATGCTAGAAATATGCACATCTTATTATTAAAACTAACACTTTGCTTCATTATATTTCTCAGTGCATGGATGCAGATGTATTACAAGTTACCCGAGTACACCTAGGTTGGTTCGTGTAATCAACAAACAAGAAGCTAGGAATCTAGATACCATGTTATGAATTGGATTTTTGACTTTGTGATTGTCCAACAGTTCGATTTTCCATAAAACTTAAGTGTTATTTTTTGACAACCGTCAATTTAGGACTATAGTTTAGTGCCTAATCAAGGGTAATACATGTAATTAGTTCTGTGTTAGGCTAATTAATGTATCAATTATTATATATATTGTTGAATATATATCTACAATTATGCGGTTTGTTTAAATCGTACGAGCTTCAAATCGAATGAAATTCGATACAATAAATGCGGACGTTGGTGAACAATTTGTTAAGTAATACAAATATTATTTAATAACTAAATTTTATTTAGAATATTATTCATTTTGATATTTCGTATCCAAAATTTTACTACACAATTAATGTATACGCGATTAAACATACGAACGCGCAAACAAATAAAACGAATTTCTATTT
Organism: Helichrysum umbraculigerum; assembly: GCA_949592205.1. Taxonomy (NCBI): domain Eukaryota; kingdom Viridiplantae; phylum Streptophyta; class Magnoliopsida; order Asterales; family Asteraceae; genus Helichrysum; species Helichrysum umbraculigerum. The sequence continues at coordinate 39,416,686 of CATIUR010000001.1, forward strand.
AAGTACCCCAAATGGATGATTGATAAAACATTTTAATAAAACTTTTTATAATTGATTCGTAATTTAAAAACCTATCTTTTAATGTGTAAAAATCATTTAATGTTGAACGACGGAGGAAACGAACACCGCACGGAGCGGGAACGCGGGGCGAAAATGGGAGTTAACCTCCCATTCCCACCCTCTTTTCTTTCAATTCTCTTTTACCTCTCTCTCTCTTCTTTCTCTTTTTCTCTCAAATACCACCCACCACCACCATTCTCATCACCACCAAAATCATCAAATAAACACACAAAACGCACTCGGATCACCAAGCCCTTTTGGAATAAAACGTTCACCACTTCGCGATCTACAATCCTATCTTTCCGGAATTTCATTTCGGCGATTTGTAAGTTTCCGACACAACTCCGAAAACTCTCGTTTTTAAGTTTTATAACTTGCTAGTTGTTTGTATAACCTTGTAATGTCCTAAAATGGGTTGGGTAAAAATATTATGCCGATCGATGGCCGGAAAATGCGTTTTTGAGGTTGAAATTCCGATCAGACCCGTACGTCGCATTTGGCCTGGAGCAAATGCGACGCAGCGACTTACGTCGCACGAATCCTCAACGTCGCATAGAGCGACGCAGCACTCTACGTCGCATCGAATTGCGGACGTCGCACTTAGCGACGCAGACCCTTACGTCGCAGAAATCAACTACGTCACCTATAGCGACGCCACGTACAACGTCGCATTAAATTGCGAAAGTCGCACATAGCGACGCCGTGCCCAACGTCGCAGTCCGGATCTGCGACGTCGCACCCAACGTCGCAGGCTACGTCGCACAAAACAGAATCTTCAAACCTCAAGATTTTCAAAGTCAAATTTTACTGTAGCAATTCACTGTAGCAACAATATAATAACATTTTAGAACTATCGTTACAACCGTCACCAACGGGTCGTACATATTTTCAAATACACAATTAAATCAACTAAGTCATAGTAACTTAGACAATTCAATCAAACAAGTCGTTGTAACTTGTATCAACTTATTCAAACAAGTCGTAGTAACTTGTAATAAAACAATCAACCAAATCGGGGTAATTTGGACGTTAAGTTAGACAAACAATTCAAATGGTAGTCTTTCGGGATACCAATACAATTAATGACAATTTAAGTGTCGTGGACACATTCAGGTTTCAAGCCTTTGGACACCAACTCACAGCTAATTACTTCAAGTTTATTAAGTTAAACACTTCAAGAACCAGGTGAGTTTCATAGCCCCATTTTCACTGCTTTACAACTAGGGGTGTGATATTACTACTCGATTTTGTTTTACAAGTAGAACGCAAGTGCCAAACTTCAAATACTACATGAGTTTCAAGCTAATCAATTTAAAGTCCTCCATAAGCATAGTCTCTAGTATTTTATAGCGTGAATGTTAGTATATGATATCATATGGGATTGACAATCCTCATCCGGGTTAGCACGCACTAACCGGTCAAACGGATGTATTAGCATTTGGGAAGACGAGTGTTGATTAGGCACTCGTAGGAGGCATTTCAAGTTAGGTTTCCTTAAGTGGGCCTGACAAATCAAGTTAAGCTCAGACTATGTGCTCATGGACAGTATAACTTTTATTTTGCTTAATTGCATTTTAAATTCAATATAAATCTTGCGGTTCTTACAACTATACATTGACATACAAACCTGTGAGCTCACCAGCGTTTTCGCTGACCCATTTTAGTATTTATCACAGGTACCCAGCAGTAGTTTGGCTGCACAAGCAGGAATTATTAGCTCGAGTCAGCATACATACAACTAGAGATTGGACTGCATTATTATATTTTGTAAAAGTAATTATGCTATGTAATCTCTCAATTTCAGGAAACGAGCTAATGTAACTATATTTTGATGTAAACATTTACTTTATTTATACAAGTTTAAAACGACGCATATAGTGGTCGTTCATTTTATCTTATGTGCTTTGTATATTGATTAGTGACACCCAAATCAAGCTTCCGCAAATCGTTAAATTTGGGGGTGTCACAGATTGGTATCAGAGCCTAAGGTTATAGTGAACTAGGTTGCATTTAGTGGGCCTAGACTATGACCGTTAGGCAGTATTCCTTAGTAGTTATGACTAGTTCAGGGATTACATCATACGACTTTAATTTAACATATCCTGATCAACTATGTACAATTAGAGAAAGATGATGTGAAATCTGAAAGAGTTATGTTGAACAGGAATGCATTAGTTGACTCTGACCTCAAGAGAAACGGGACTCAAAACACGTCTGTGCTAGACACTCAATAGGTTATTATGTGATATACATATATATATACATAAATAGACCTCATTACCACTTTAGGCTATATTATATTATATGAATATAGGCCTCTTTCTCTCTAACGCTTTGTCTCAAAATGACAAACACACCACTAGTTCATCATACTCGGACTAGCATCTTATTTCATTTCCTTGTTCTTTCTTACTCAGCATCATGCCTCCTCGCCGTCAAATTACCCTTAGCGAAGCTGAGATCGCGGGAATAATTGCCCTCAGTGTGACCGAAGCCTTGGCTACCCGAACACCACCCGGTAGCGAGGACACAGCAACCAATACTCCACCACCCAAACCTTGCTCCTATAAAGACTTTCTTAGCTGTAAACCACTATACTTCAAGGGCACGGAAGGTGCCATTGGCTTGATCCGTTGGATTGAGCGCATGGAATCTGTTTTCAGTCTCTGCGATTGCACTGAGAACAACAAGGTCAAATTCGCTGCTTACACCTTTCAGGAAGGTGCACTCACGTGGTGGAAAACCCACGCAAACTCTGTAGGCCTTGAGGTTGCAAATCGACTTCCTTGGGCCGAACTGAAAAAGAAGCTGACAGAAAAGTACTGTCCTGAAGAGGAATTGCACAGGCTGGAAGAAGAATTCTGGCATCTGGAGGTGCAGGGAAATGATGTTGCTGAATATACCACCAAATTTCAGCAGTTTGCTTTATTATGCCCGAGTTTGGTCGAACCAGAAAGTAAGGGCATTAAGAAATACATTCGTGGACTCCCCGAGAACATCCAGGGAAACGTCGCCTCATCCAAACCAACCACTACTGAGAGTGCCATTCGATTGGCCCACGAACTCATGGCTCTAGTTGTCAGCCGTGAGACCTCCAACACCTCATCCTCTAACAACAACAAACGCAAATCCACTGAACACCACCATAACTCAAACAAGAAAAACAACGCCATCCAAGTCTATACCTCAAACTCTGAAACCACCCGCAGCTACACCGGGGATAGACCTTATTGTCCCAAGTGTAACTATCACCACTTTGGTCAGTGCAATACCCCTTGCAACAACTGCAGGAGGTACGGGCATTCGACTAAGGATTTCCGAGCTCCCAAATCCAACAACAACCCCTCTGACAGAAATACCCGACAACCTAAGTCCTGTTATGAATGTGGAAACCCAGGACACTTCAGGGATTCTTGCCCAAAATTGAAGAATAAGGGCAACAACAACAACAACCACCGCAACAACAACAACACCAAAAGTAGCGCCTTCGTGATCAACTCAGGGGACGCCCGTCAGGACCCGAATGTGGTCACGAGTATGTTCCTCCTCAACAATTTAACTGCTTCCATTCTGTTTGATACTGGTGCCGATAGGAGTTTTATTTCCGATGAATTTTGCCCTCTACTTGACATTACACCTGTTGCTTTAGACGTTAAGTACACCGTAGAGCTAGCAAATGGCAAGTTGATAGAAACCAGTAGTGTGATACCTAATTGCACCTTAAATCTAGCCGACGAAACCTTCTCCATAGATCTTATGCCTGTTGAGATAGGAAGTTTCGATGTCATCGTAGGCATGGACTGGTTATCCAAACATCGTGCCGAAATCATCTGCTATGACAAAATTGTTCGCATACCTCTCACTGTCGGTAGAACCCTAGTCATACAGGGGGAGACCGGAGGGACGAGGCTTAACATCATATCTTGTCTTAAAACCCGGAAATTTCTGAGAAAGGGTTATCCATCAATCCTCGCGCACATCATGGAGAAAAAGTCGGAGGAGAAGCGACTTGAGGATGTTCCAATCGTCCGAGACTTTCCAGAAGTCTTTCCTGAAGAACTACCTGGTCTACCACCACCAAGACAGGTTGAGTTCTCAATCGATCTTGTACCAGGTGCTGCGCCTGTGGCTCGAGCACCATACCGTTTAGCTCCATCCGAACTTCAGGAGCTATCCACCCAGTTACAGGAACTCCTGGAACGAGGATTTATCAGGCCGAGTTCTTCACCTTGGGGAGCTCCGGTCCTATTTGTTAAGAAGAAAGATGGTTCTTTTCGAATGTGTATCGACTATCGAGAGTTGAACAAGTTAACTGTCAAGAACCGGTATCCACTCCCTCGAATCGATGACCTGTTCGACCAACTTCAAGGGTCGAGTTGTTATTCAAAGATTGATCTCCGATCCGGTTATCACCAATTGCGTGTTCGCGATGCCGATATTCCAAAAACCGCTTTCAGAACCCGTTACGGGCATTACGAATTTCAAGTGATGCCATTCGGCCTAACCAATGCACCGGCTGTATTCATGGACCTTATGAATCGGGTGTGTAAACCTTACCTTGATAAGTTTGTCATTGTCTTCATCGATGACATTCTCATATATTCACGAAGCAAAGAAGAGCATGCGCAACACCTCAGAACCATCCTTGAACTACTTAAACACGAGGAGCTCTATGCCAAGTTCTCTAAGTGTGAGTTCTGGATCGAAACTGTTCAATTCCTTGGTCACGTGATTGACAGGCAGGGGATTCACGTTGACCCGTCAAAAATCGAGGCTATCAAAGACTGGCAATCGCCAACCACTCCGACCGAAGTACGGCAGTTTCTAGGACTGGCCGGATACTATCGACGATTCATTGAAAATTTCTCCAAGATAGCCATACCACTTACGACTCTGACCCAGAAAGATAAAAAGTTTGACTGGACTGATAAACAAGAATCGGCATTCCAACTCTTAAAACAAAAGCTTTGCAGTGCTCCTATCCTCTCATTACCCGAAGGCACCGATGACTTCGTGGTATACTGTGATGCTTCTCATCAAGGTCTCGGTTGTGTGCTTATGCAACGAGACAAAGTCATAGCTTATGTTTCCCGACAGCTCAAGATTCATGAAAAGAATTACACCACCCACGACCTCGAGCTAGGAGCTGTCATTTTTGCCCTCAAAATCTGGAGACATTACCTTTACGGTACCAGATGTACAATCTTTACCGACCATAAAAGCCTTCAACACATATTCGATCAGAAGGATCTCAACATGAGGCAACGTCGATGGGTCGAGTTACTTACGGATTACGACTGCGAACTCAAATATCATCCAGGCAAAGCAAATGTTGTTGCTGACGCCCTCAGTCGAAAAGAGCGAGTGAAACCACTTCGGGTTCGAGCCCTCAGTATGACCATTCACAACAATTTAAACATTCAAATCCTCACTGCTCAACTCGAAGCCTTAAAACCCGAAAATGTCAAAGATGAAGCCTTGCGGGGCATGGATAAACAATTCGAAATCAGACCTAACGGGATTAGGTATTTCTCAAACCGAATCTGGTTGCCTAAATTTGGGAACCTACGAGACTTGGTGATGGATGAAGCTCACAAGTCCAAATATTCTATCCATCCGGGATCCGATAAAATGTACCACGGTATCAAGGACTTCTACTGGTGGCCGAACATGAAAGCTGAAATCGCCACCTATGTCAGCAAGTGCCTTACTTGCTCCAAAGTCAAAATCGAATATCAAAAACCTTCTGGTTTACTTCAACAACCCAGTCTTCCTGAATGGAAATGGGAACAAATTGCCATGGATTTCATAACCAAACTACCCAAGTCATCGAGCGGTTGCGATACCATTTGGGTGATCGTGGATCGTCTCACAAAATCTGCTCACTTCCTGGCAATCAAGGAATCCGACAAAATGGAACGCCTCACCAACATTTATCTGAAGGAAATCGTGACCAAACACGGTGTTCCAATCTCAATTATCTCCGATAGAGATAGTCGTTTCACTTCACAATTTTGGCAATCACTTCAAAAATCCCTGGGTACTCGACTTGATATGAGTACCGCATACCATTCTCAAACAGACGGTCAAAGCGAACGAACCATTCAAACACTTGAAGACATGCTACGGGCCTGCGTAGTAGACTTCGGTGTGAACTGGGAAAAACATCTACCATTGTGCGAGTTCTCGTACAACAACAGTTATCATACCAGCATCAAAGCTGCACCGTTCGAGGCACTGTACGGTCGTAAGTGCCGGTCACCTATCTGTTGGACTGAGGTTGGGGATAGCCAACTCACAGGTCCAGAAATCATACACGAGACAACTGAGAGGATCGTAGAAATTCAAAACAAACTCAAAGCCGCGCGTGATCGTCAGAAAAGTTATGCTGACGTGAGACGCAAACCACTCGAGTTCCAAGTTGGGGATCGAGTTCTACTCAAAGTATCGCCTTGGAAGGGCGTAATCCGTTTTGGCAAACGAGGGAAGTTGAATCCCAGATACATAGGACCATTCGAGATTCTCGAAAAGATTGGTCCAGTGGCTTATCGATTGCAGCTGCCATCTGAACTCAGCAGCGTGCATCCCACATTTCATGTTTCAAATCTGAAGAAGTGTCTGTCTGATGAGACACTTATCATTCCACTCGATGAAATTCGAGTTGACGAAAAACTTCACTTTGTTGAGGAACCCGCTGAAATCATGGACCGTGAGGTCAAACAACTTAAACAAAGTCGTATTCCTATCGTCAAGGTTAGGTGGAATTCGCGGCGCGGTCCGGAATTCACCTGGGAACGGGAGGACCAAATGCGACTCAAGTATCCTCAACTCTTCACTGATTCAACGTCAAACACGACTTCAACATAAATTTCGGGATTAAATTCTTCTAACAGGGGGAGAATGTGACAACCGTCAATTTAGGACTATAGTTTAGTGCCTAATCAAGGGTAATACATGTAATTAGTTCTGTGTTAGGCTAATTAATGTATCAATTATTATATATATTGTTGAATATATATCTACAATTATGCGGTTTGTTTAAATCGTACGAGCTTCAAATCGAATGAAATTCGATACAATAAATGCGGACGTTGGTGAACAATTTGTTAAGTAATACAAATATTATTTAATAACTAAATTTTATTTAGAATATTATTCATTTTGATATTTCGTATCCAAAATTTTACTACACAATTAATGTATACGCGATTAAACATACGAACGCGCAAACAAATAAAACGAATTTCTATTTAAGTACCCCAAATGGATGATTGATAAAACATTTTAATAAAACTTTTTATAATTGATTCGTAATTTAAAAACCTATCTTTTAATGTGTAAAAATCATTTAATGTTGAACGACGGAGGAAACGAACACCGCACGGAGCGGGAACGCGGGGCGAAAATGGGAGTTAACCTCCCATTCCGACCCTCTTTTCTTTCAATTCTCTTTTACCTCTCTCTCTCTTCTTTCTCTTTTTCTCTCAAATACCACCCACCACCACCATTCTCATCACCACCAAAATCATCAAATAAACACACAAAACGCACTCGGATCACCAAGCCCTTTTGGAATAAAACGTTCACCACTTCGCGATCTACAATCCTATCTTTCCGGAATTTCATTTCGGCGATTTGTAAGTTTCCGACACAACTCCGAAAACTCTCGTTTTTAAGTTTTATAACTTGCTAGTTGTTTGTATAACCTTGTAATGTCCTAAAATGGGTTGGGTAAAAATATTATGCCGATCGATGGCCGGAAAATGCGTTTTTGAGGTTGAAATTCCGATCAGACCCGTACGTCGCATTTGGCCTGGAGCAAATGCGACGCAGCGACTTACGTCGCACGAATCCTCAACGTCGCATAGAGCGACGCAGCACTCTACGTCGCATCGAATTGCGGACGTCGCACTTAGCGACGCAGACCCTTACGTCGCAGAAATCAACTACGTCGCCTATAGCGACGCCACGTACAACGTCGCATTAAATTGCGAAAGTCGCACATAGCGACGCCGTGCCCAACGTCGCAGTCCGGATCTGCGACGTCGCACCCAACGTCGCAGGCTACGTCGCACAAAACAGAATCTTCAAACCTCAAGATTTTCAAAGTCAAATTTTACTGTAGCAATTCACTGTAGCAACAATATAATAACATTTTAGAACTATCGTTACAACCGTCACCAACGGGTCGTACATATTTTCAAATACACAATTAAATCAACTAAGTCATAGTAACTTAGACAATTCAATCAAACAAGTCGTTGTAACTTGTATCAACTTATTCAAACAAGTCGTAGTAACTTGTAATAAAACAATCAACCAAATCGGGGTAATTTGGACATTAAGTTAGACAAACAATTCAAATGGTAGTCTTTCGGGATACCAATACAATTAATGACAATTTAAGTGTCGTGGACACATTCAGGTTTCAAGCCTTTGGACACCAACTCACAGCTAATTACTTCAAGTTTATTAAGTTAAACACTTCAAGAACCAGGTGAGTTTCATAGCCCCATTTTCACTGCTTTACAACTAGGGGTGTGATATTACTACTCGATTTTGTTTTACAAGTAGAACGCAAGTGCCAAACTTCAAATACTACATGAGTTTCAAGCTAATCAATTTAAAGTCCTCCATAAGCATAGTCTCTAGTATTTTATAGCGTGAATGTTAGTATATGATATCATATGGGATTGACAATCCTCATCCGGGTTAGCACGCACTAACCGGTCAAACGGATGTATTAGCATTTGGGAAGACGAGTGTTGATTAGGCACTCGTAGGAGGCATTTCAAGTTAGGTTTCCTTAAGTGGGCCTGACAAATCAAGTTAAGCTCAGACTATGTGCTCATGGACAGTATAACTTTTATTTTGCTTAATTGCATTTTAAATTCAATATAAATCTTGCGGTTCTTACAACTATACATTGACATACAAACCTGTGAGCTCACCAGCGTTTTCGCTGACCCATTTTAGTATTTATCACAGGTACCCAGCAGTAGTTTGGCTGCACAAGCAGGAATTATTAGCTCGAGTCAGCATACATACAACTAGAGATTGGACTGCATTATTATATTTTGTAAAAGTAATTATGCTATGTAATCTCTCAATTTCAGGAAACGAGCTAATGTAACTATATTTTGATGTAAACATTTACTTTATTTATACAAGTTTAAAACGACGCATATAGTGGTCGTTCATTTTATCTTATGTGCTTTGTATATTGATTAGTGACACCCAAATCAAGCTTCCGCAAATCGTTAAATTTGGGGGTGTCACATATTTATGTACATTCAGTTCCTTCAACTAAATTTTATCTTTCATCGTATAACATTTTTCCTTTTTTTAAAAAAATGAATATAGGTTTTAGAATTGTGGAAAGACAAAACTCCATTATCACCCAGAGACCTCAATAATGTTGTGGCGAGATGGTGTGCATGGTTTCAGGAACAAATTCTTTTATAGAATAGGTGAATACGTTATTCCTTTTACTTACATGATTTACATGTTGTTTTGAATGATTAACTTCTTATGTGCTAAAATGTTAATTATATGCTTAGATGTTTGAATATATATGATGGTTACAAAAATATTCACGGTGAGTAAAGGGGGTGTTTGGGTTTGCTTATTTTTAAGCAATTGTATGCTTAAAAAAAGGTGACCTCTTACTTATTTTTAAGGGCTTATTCCTTAGTAAGTAAGCAGATAAGCAGTTTTCATAGAGGTGCTTGGATCTACTTATCTCCTGTCAAAATAAGCAAATAAGCAGATAAGCGCTTATTTAAGCAATCCCAAACACCCCTTAATTAGTGTGGTGGTAGAGAAACATAAACATTTGCCCGACCTATGAATGTTTCAAGATCAAAATAGCTTGCTTTATAAAACATAAATTTTCAATGATGAGATGTGCTCAATGATGAAATCTCTTATTAAATATATAGATTTGTTGAGTTGACAGTTTTTAAATCGACTACCACTTACAAGCTAAGTTTATGCAACACCATTTGATAAAAGAGTACTACTGAGGGGTTAGGGCATCTCGACTACTGTTTTTATATGATGAAATTATTTTATAGAAATACAGCTTGAAACAGGGTCCAGAAAGTAGTTTTGTAAAAAAAACTCAATTAAATAAACCTACGGTCCCAGAAAGAGAACCGTGATCGAGCCAATTTTTTTAATAAATTAATTAAGGAGGACCACGGTTTCCACATGAAGAGCCGTGGTCCGACAGTTTGTCCGCGCCATTGTTGTCCGCGGTTATGTATTACTGACCGTGGTCCGTAAGGTTATTAGACCACGAATTTCGGACCATGGTCCTTTGTCTTTGCAAATAGACTTCTCCCCCGATAGCCCACCTCCCGTTTTCCGTGGTCCATACATGTTTTTGACCGTGTGCCATTTGTGTTTATGTGGTAGTGCAATTGAGTTCATGCATCTCAAGATTCTTACATCACCCAACCATTTATTTTCTTTTTATTTCTTCCTTTTCTTTTATTCTTTAATTATTTAAATAATAAAAGTTGATATTTTATTATTTGTTTATATGGGTTAACCTATCAGGCGGCTAGGATTTACTCCACTTCCAAAGTGCACGTCCGCCATACGACAATTAGTGTAGGAAAATATTTAATAAACGAAACAGTATAGAGCAAAATAAACAAAGAATCAAATAGCCGAAGCTTGTGTTGAACACAATTCCCTTAAAACGAATTCGCGTCCGTTTCCCAGGGTACGACGGCTAGAAGCAGCGTACTGCCGGAGGTTTCACTTGCCTGAAATTGTAGTATGATATGAATGGCGTTTGTATGGTAGAGAGGAAGAGAAATCTGTGTTACTTGTATCTTTTTTCGAATTGAGCTATGGCTCTATTTATAGTGAAACAAGAACTTGTTCACCAAGATAAGATCTGTACAAAAACTGAAACGATTTTGCAAATCGTTATAATACGAAAAAATTAATTTATTGAATGGCAACCGATTTTCAAATCTGTTCCAAAAATAAATTTTCGTGAAGCTTCAAAAATGCAAAATGTGGCTTGTACAATCTCAAGAATTTTGGAGCTGCATTCGTGTCCGCAGGTTCACAAGCTCGAACTCATTTTGCCCAGAATTTGCACCCCCCCCCCCCTTGCGCGCGCGTAGGCAAGGGAGTAAAACACATCATATGAGATCACACCATAACCTCAACTATTGAGCTTATATATAACTCACAAGATATGTATGATTTCCTATGTGGGACAACTTCCCACTCATTTCTTAGCTTCAATTTTCAGTTTCATATAGCTCACTTTAAGACTCGATATCTCATTCATCTCTCATTAACTTTGGACATATAATACATTATTTCGAAGCTCTTATCAAGAGCTACACAACCTTATAATATATTACATATAATTACTATATTCACATATAGATAATTAAGTCCAAAGTTTAGGAAAAATGCAAGTTTTATCCTAATTTTTCAAACAATTAGCGTACGGGGCGTGTTCAAATATGTTCGATGAATACTTACAAATGGTCGAAAGGACGTCGGTCGAATGTCTTAAAAATTTGTGTAAGTGGATACTCGATTTGTACTCGGCAGAGTACTTGACAAAGCCATCAGCTAGTGATATTTAACGGCTATACAAAGCTCATGCCGATAAACATGGCTTCATCAGAATGCTTGGTAACATTGATTGTATACATTGTCCATGGAAGAATTGTCCGACTGCATGGAAAGGGCGGTACACAAGAGGTGATCACGGACATCCGATTATCATGCTTGAAGTAGTGGCTTCATATGATATGTGGATATGACATGCATATTTTGGTACTGCGGGTTCGAACAACGACATCAATGTTAACAAAAGGGTATTATATCGCTGACGATATTTATCGAGATTGGGTTACACTCATGAAGGCGTATTCGTGTCCTACAGACGAGGGCCGACACAAGTTCAGAAAATTCGAAGAAAGTGCCTGAAAGGATGTGGAGCGGACCTTCGGTTTGCTTCAAGGTAGGTGGGGAATAATAAAGAGTTCGGCCAGAGCGATGAGCGTGAACAAGAGTAGGAGGACAATGTACACTTGTGTGCTATTGCATAACATGATTCAAGAAGATAACGGATTCGTAATAAATCTGCTCGAGGAAGAGTTTCTCGCTGACCTGGCTAAAAATAAGCGAACCTGAATAACTAACCCGAACCCGAGGTCAAATAATCTAAAATTAAAACTTATTTGGCCAACCGAATTCGAATAACCCGAGTCTTATTTAAATGAAATAACGGATAAATAATTTAGTATTGGAGTAACCCGAATAACCACAAATGTTATTTAATAGAAAAATATAACTATATATGTAATTTATTTATGATTTATATGAGTATATCATAATATAACATACATATAAATTACTTACGATGATTTATATAAACTATTAGTATTATTTTGTAAAGTTAAGGTTTTGTTTAAGATGTGAAAATTTAAAATAACATCTTATTCGGGATAAAAAACATTACCCGAACCCCGCTCGTTCTCAGATAACTAACACCGGATAACTCGCTCTTATTTAAATCGAATGCTAGAACCACAAAATTTTAACAAATAAAAACTCACAAATCTCATCATTCACATCATTTTGTACATTTTTATTTGTAAAGTTTGTATGATTATAGTATTTCTCGTTATACGATGTGGATGATTGGTAAGATATAATGCAATGGGAAAGGGGTAAGTAATTGTTGAATTAGTTACTCTTTTCCCATAAACACATACATATACGAAGTAATAGTTTTGATTACCTTTCCCGTTACTTACCCCGTAAAACCCATGTATCACAACTCAAATAACCCAAAAAATTGAATAACTCAGACCCAGATTTCTCGTTATACGATGGCATTCACTCTGAGTCTTTTCCCTTCTAACGGTTTCTATTCAAACAAGTAAATCGTACCCAACTTTGGATTCATTCTTAGTCTCCTTCAAAATCTTCAATTATAACATCAATTTTGTTTAGGTTAATTTCCCCCCTTTATCAGAAACATATAAACACACACAAAATGATAAGATTCAGACGTTACAGCGTTACTTTTCTTACAACATCAACATCAACATCAACCAAACTTCCCAGATACTACCATAACAAAATCTTGAATCTTTCATCCCCAAATCACCAAATTCCCAATCTTTTTTCATGTATTCACACCACCCCATATTCATCATCATCTTCATCTTCAGACCCACCTTTTTCAGGTGGAATAGACCCCATCAACATAGCATCAACAGTATCCGCCCCAAAACATGATGGTGTATCCGCCATTGATGCGGGTAATTCGTATCGTAAACCGATGAGTTTGTGGCCCGGAATGTATCATTCTCCGGTCACTAATGCTCTTTGGCAAGCAAGATCCAATATTTTGGATAATACAACAAACACAGAATCGGTTACTAGTAAACCTCCTGCTCATAGCAGGACAACCGTTCTTTACCCGTTTTCGACAGATTATATCCTTAGAGAACAGTATAGAAATCCGTGGAATGGGATTCGGGCTGGTAAGTTGCTTGAGGATCTTGATGCGCTCGCGGGTACCATTTCGTTTAAAGTATGTGATAGTGTGTTTACATTTATGTTTGAATTGGGATTGTATTGATTTTAGGGTTATTCGCACCGAAATGTAACATAGTTTCACTTTTTTCAATCGTTGTATACAATGTAGTTGGCTAATCATACTTCACCATATAATGTAACAGAAGGGGAAAGTTCGGAAAAGGCAACATAAATACCAAAATTTTGTAATGTGGGTATAATCATATATTGTTGTGCTTGTACAATTGATTAGAAGCTTAACTTTATTAATTAAAAGGATTGAACCTCCTAATGTAGGTAACCGAACTTAAGGTTTTATCTTCCCTTTTTGTTGACAAAATTGAACTTAAAATCCTTTCTATGAGCGAAGAGGTACGTAGTTACCTACATTAGGAGATTTTGGTAATTATGTTACCTTTTTTCAGAAATGGGTGTAACAGAAATGTATGTATTGTATGAAGTAGAGTAAAATGTAAATACTACGGAAATTTTTTGTGGAAGTATATTAGAATTTGTGTATGTACCCAACCCTTGATTTGATGATTGTTGGAAAGCATTCTGAGCATTTATTGTTTGTGTTGAATTTGTGAACCAGCACTGTTTCAATCATGCTAGTATGGCGGATTCACTGTTGCTGGTGACTGCTTCTGTGGATAAAATGGTTATCAAAAAGCCGATTTTGGTTGACAATGATTTGAAGATAGTAGGAGCTGTTACGTGGGTTGGAAGATCGTCTATGGAGATTCAACTAGAAGTCCTTCAGTCCACCCAAGGTACAACGAAGTTTGGCTAATTTTGATTTATTTATTTGATAAGTAAACTATTTTTTGGGTTAGTTTTTCATGGAACTAAATTGTGTGGAACTTTAGTTTATACTTTTGATGCAACCTATATGTGGAAGGGTTTTTGGATTTATGTGTTTAAATGATAATTTTCAGCTTATAATGTTTCGACCAATTTGAAGTTAAATATCATGTGCAACAAAAATAATTTTCAGAAGGTATTAGTTTTTAATAATGATAAGAATATGTCATGCATACTACTGATTATCAGATTATATGCACATCCGAACACTATTTTCCACAACCTGTTGTATAACAACTAGTTTAGTTATCTGATTCTGGTTATTCAAAGTCACTTCTGTTGCTTCAAAGTGCACATCCAAACACCCCTAAGTTTAGGAACTGGTCAATGCTGTATAATTGATTTCAACTGTTAACCTGCAGAAACATCTGATCCTGTGGAGTCACAAGCTCTAGTTGCAAACTTCACATTTGTGGGCCGTGACTCCAAGACTGGAAAATCAGCAACAATCAACCAAGTCAAACCTGAGACTGCAAGAGAAAAACTACTCTGGCAAGAAGCAGAAGAAAGAAACAAATCAAGAAAAATGAGAAGAATACAAAAGAAAAAGGAGGTTGTAAACGAAGAGGAAGTAGAGAGATTGAATGCATTGCTGGCTGAAGGGCGTGTGTTCATAGATATGCCAGCTTTAGCAGATAGAGATAGCATTCTTATTAAAGATACGTGTCTACAAAACTCGTTAGTATGCCAGCCACAACAAAGGAATACTCATGGCAGGATATTTGGAGGGTTTTTAATGCGAAGGGCTTTTGAGTTGGCTTTTGCAACCGCTTATGCCTTTGCTGGCAGTGCACCAGTTTTTCTTGAAGTTGATCATGTTGATTTCTTGAAACCTGTAAGTTCTCGTTTTTTTATTTTATTTATTTATTTTTTGTGTTTATGTGGTTTTACAATTTAGTCAGTAAGATAAAATAGTCTTTGTATGATATTGATGGTTATTTCATCTCAACATTGGATAAGGTAACAACCCGTCTCTCATGGTTTAATGTTATCCTTGGATAAGGTAACAACCCGTCTCTCATGGTTTAATGTTATCCTTGAGTGATTATGCTTGTCTGCTACTTCGGTTTAGGGTGTTACACGATAGAAGAACAGTAATTTTGAAATTAAAAGTTAAGTCATTAAAAAAATAGAGAAGAAAATAAAATATTTGATGACGAGAAGGGATTACTTTTGGGTGCTGAAGCCGTCTAAAATCTGTAAAAGTTCTCTCTGTCTTAAGTATAACCTGCAGTTTGATTTATTTAAGGCTAAGAATATTGTACATGATTCAACAACTTCCGTTTCAACACCAGATGTATAGTGCTTGGCATAGCTAGTTCAATTAATCGATTTTTGTTTTTTATTCTTTTTGCACCTCATTTTGGTTGGTTGGTTTGTTACATGTTTTGTTATTGCAGCCATGAATTTGCTTACTGTCTACTATTTTCTGTCTGTAATACTTTTTGAGGTTTTTTGCACCAGGTGGATGTTGGAAATTTTCTGCGGTTCAAGTCATGTGTTTTGTACACAGAACTTGAGAATCCAAAGCAACCTTTGATCAATGTAGAAGTTGTGGCTCATGTGACTCGGCCTGAGCTCAGAACTGCAGAGGTAAGCTTTAATATATGTTTATCGTACTTATAACAACTGTTTCGTATTGTCATCTAGATATGGTTGAAAGAGTTGTTTGGATTTTTTTTAGAACTGATTCACTGTTTAACGTTTGAATAAACAAAATTTTGCTTTTGATTATATGTTTGTTTATTTAAATGACTGAGTTTATATTCTCAACAAAACTGAGTTTATATTAACGTACGTCCTGGGACTTCTACTCCCATTTTATAAAACATCCCCCATTTTTCTTGTTCTTAGTTTACTCTTTTTTTTTTAAGTTCTTTTTTTTTTGTTTTAAATCTGTCAATCATTAAATTGTCAGAAACACATCCAAACATTGTCTCCCACCTTTTTAATAACAATTGATTATCTTGTCATGGTTATTCATATAACTTAAATTACGTACCATCTGTGAATGATTGATAATATGTTGAATTTGAAAAGGTATCCAACAAGTTCTACTTCACATTTACAACCAGCTCAGACGGCATGAACGACAATAAGATCCTTAATGTTGTTCCTGCTACAGAGGAAGAGGCACGGCGGGTGATTGAACGCATGGAAGCTGAGAAATGTTGAGCATAACTTAGAAGAGGTCTATACCTGGAAGAAGGATCTTTATTATAACAAATATAGGTTTACCTTTTTCATGGAAATCAAGCATGTAAATTTGATTGACCGCCAATTGCAGATTGTGATAAAGTTTTACGAACAAGTAAAGGAAATTGTCACTTGCTGTACGAAGTTACAAATTGTCAAAGATTGTTGCTAAAATGCCCTATTTGTGATTCCTGTGTTTATTACAAGTGCTATATAAGAAATGTAAAAAAATTCGCTCCCTCCGTCCTAAAATAAATGCCCACATTACTATTTATATTTGTCTTAAAATAATTTGTAAAAAATAACTATTATAAAATCATTAAAATCTTCATGTTCCCCTCATTTATTGCTAATCATTTATTTTTTTAATAAATTTAGTCAAACTTATCTTGATTACAAGGGTAAAATTGATATTTATCCCGTATATCTTAATCCCAACAAAAAAAATGTTAGGGACATTTATTGTTGGATGGATGAAGTATTAATGTAAAAAAATCTCTATAAGAGGTATAGTGCAAAAATTTACTGATTAAATATTTACAATTAGATGAGATGTGGGATCAGAGGAGCAGCCCCTATATGTGGGGCATAATTAATCTCGGCACTTGATTTTTTCAATAATGATCTAGATTCACTGCAAATTAAATTTACTGCATTTTACCTAGATTCATTGCATTTTAAATTCACTCTTTTTGCGTTTAAAATGCAGTGAATTTAAAATGCAATAATCTGGACGGTTGATCGGATGGAGAGTTGGCTGCCCCTTTGACCCCTCGTATAGTGGCTGCCTCTGAACCTTACCCATTAGACGAAATCATAATCTTATTCATAATCATGTTGAGAATATTTGTCAACAGAATAAGCTAGTGGTTGTGTTGTCTGCTGTCAATAAAATATATTGTTTGTATTATAACAAAAATGGCGAAAGCAACCATTGTCTGTATTTCTTCAATGGTGTGCCTGCTCTTAAAATCAAGGAACTTCATATAGAGCCAGCAAGATACTCCACTAATATCAAAAATTCAAAACCATTCTTCCCAAGGCTCTTATTCATAGCACCCTAAAGAAACTTATATCTTGTGAAACTTCATTTATTTCATCAAAAAGCAGATATATGTAGTTTACATATATTGGCCAATGGCCATGGGCAAGATTAAGAAAAGAAAAGAACAAAGAAACAAATTAAAAGAATGAGCACGAAGCTCGTACAGAGAACTGCAGTATGACCATATATGTAGGAATACCCAAGTTGTCAAAAGATTGTTGGTAGAAGCCTTTATTTTGTGATACCTGTCTTTTTTACAAGCAAAAACCACACTGAACTATCTTCCAATGCCCAGCATTTGTTGGATTGTTTGATTAGGATAAAACACCAAAAATGTTGCTTCGTGAAAAAAGAGAAATTCCGGAGCAATCAAGAAGGAATTCAATTGCTATAAGATGTATTGTGTAAAAGCAAACTGATCAATTATCTTTACAATTAGGCAAAAACATAAACATAATTATGATCATTATGTTGAATATGTCTCAAGAGAGTGAGCCAGAGGTTTTGTCGGCTGCTGTTAAGATTTGACGTTAAGCATTTGTTAGTTTCTTTGTTTGAAATCGTATTCATATCTAGTTTCAAATTCTTCTTTGTCCAGTCTACAAACAATATTCAGTGTGTGTTTTCAGAATCTCGTTGGTATTCAAAGAGAGACCAACTCTTAGACTCAAATTGTAACCATCCATGAGACTGCTAGGTCCAAAATTGAAGTTGTATAAAATAATAACTTAAAATTGTAACCATCCATGAGACTGTTAGGTCCAAAATCCAGACAGTGAAGAAACGTTACGTTTGTTATGGAAAATTCATGTATTTCATCAAAAAGAAAATATATGAAGTTTCCCTATATTGGCCAACGGCCATGGACAAGATTCGGAATAACAATAACAATAACAATAACAATAACAATAAAAAAAAAAAAAAAAAAAAAGAAGCTCATACACACTGCATGATGACCACATATGTATGTATATCAACCAAGAATATCCAATGTTAATATACTAGCCCAATACATAAACATCTTCTAGCAGCATGGTCACTGTCTCACTGATAGCTGCACAGGGCAGAACGAATAGATAATGTCTTCCAATTTGAAAGAAAATTGTTTGCACAATCGCCACTTTCAACTAATGTGTACATAGATTACCATGTAAATGAAGGCAGTACATATGTTGGATACGCATCATACTTTGATGCAAGTGCATTCACAGAAGACAAATCAGCAAGTTCTCCAAAACCCGTCAGTCCAAGTTCACTTGCGTGGATCCCACATGTGATAAAAGCCGATTCAATCCCAGATGCATTTGCACCCTTTATATCATGATGTAAAGAGTCTCCAACAGCAATTGAGTCAGAAGCATCAACACTTGCCATGGCCATGGCTGATTTATAGATAATCTCATAAGGCTTGCCCATCCATTTAACTTCACCACCAAGTTTTTCATAGTTAGCTGCTAATGTACCTAAAGATGACCAAAACACTACAATAGTTAACAAATATAAGTGAATGTATCTCATTAAAAGCAGTTTATTCCGTTAAAATTAAGAGGATTAACGAGGATGTATTGTACTCATGTTAAAGATATAAGGGGCAGTTAAGTAATTATAGTATACCAGGCATGATACGTAGTTCTCTAGCTTCAACAGTCACAAAGTCAGGATTCGCTACCACCATAGGGATTCTTTTAGTTGCACATTGTTCTAGAATCTTCTCAAGGTCCTCAAGCTTCTTGGAAATAGAGTCACCAGAAGGCAGGCCCAAAGCTTCGGTTCCATGGACCAAAATGAACGCAGCTTGTTCAACATTCTCTACAACCTCTAGCCCTAGACCCTGGAGCAATGAAGTTAGATTGAAGTTTTAAATGCATGTAATGTTGAAATAAAAATTATTAGAAAATGAAAAAGTAGTCAGAAGTAAAAATTATAAACATACTTCAAGTGATATAGCACCTCGGTCACTCCAAGTGATGTGAATGCAGGTCTTTCCTAGTGCCTGAAACCAAGGATCATCTCTCCTGTTCATAATACGACACATATATAAGATATATTAGCATGCAGCTGAAGAACAAATACAGAGCAGATATAGGGAATAAACAATGTCCTGTGAGGAAACCTTTTGCCATACCTCTAGAAAAAGGAGACACTACCATTATGTCAAAACACAAGGCAATGAAAAATTAAGAGTTAATAAGCCAATACTGGAACATCAAGCATAGGAAGATGAAAACTTTTACAAATTGAAATTCCATGCAACTTTGAGTAAGGGTGGCTCGGGTCAGGTTGGGTTGGCAGGCCGAAATCAACCAGAACCCCAACTGTTTGATAAACAGGTTGTCGGATCCGGGTTGGTGGGTCAAAATTACTTAACCCGTACACGACTCGCATAACCTGTTTAGGTAAACGGGTTGATGAGCTGGCGGTTGGTTTCAGGTCAACCAGGTCCAATTTGATGGGTTGATTTTCTGGGTGGCAGGTTGGATATTGGAAGGGTGGATTTCTGGTTGATGGGTCCAATTTGACAGGTTAACCCGAAACCGGCCAGAAAAATTTAACGTGTTGCGTAGAAACCCAACCCTAACACATTTATGTTCTTCTTAGTTTCGAGTGGTTTCAGAGAGGCTCTGAGCAGCAGATTAACTTACTTTCAAGGTGACAAAATCATCTTTGATCAGAGGGGAAAAAAATTACATATAGAAAGAGAAATTGGTAGTACGTCTAGTATTCTAGCCTAAATGGAACAGGTTATAATATTCTAGCTATACACCACAAACACACACAAAATAAGAAGGCACTAAAGGAAATGATATAATCATTTACTCTGATTTAACCAAGCTAAATGAAATTATAGCATTAAAAATTAGATTTATAAAATTTTGTAAATAAGTTCGCCACAATGTATTCATGATTGTAGTAACATATTAAAATTGAGCCGCACTACCTTTGCAGATGCTGATACGTCAACTCTCCACTGGTGATGGCCCCTACAAAGAGAGAAGGATCAAATCCAAGGCTTTTTAATTTTTCCAATGTTGTTGATGCCCGTCTTGATGAATTACTAATAATGATCATCTTGGCACCATTAGCAGCCAAATTTTCCACTGTTAGAAAAGTAGAAAACTTATCAATAGACACTTTTGAGGGAAAACAAAAGATGATAGTTCCCCAACTGACAAACCTTACCAAAATGTCAAAAGCTCATTACGTACATGTAGATATAGAACCAGGATAAGGTTGTTTCCCATCATGAAGAACCCCAAACTGATCTAAAAGCCAAGCCTGCACCGAAAATCACTTAAGTGACTAAAAGACTATAAATTTGTAAATCAGATGCACAATGCACACACGCTGTGTCCCTATGTCGAAATGAAACTATAATATATACAAATACCCTAGTGATTTGCAAGAATATAGACCTTAATACTCGTGAATATTTGCACTACTGACTTCCAAATTGAATAAGGAAATTTCTTAGTTAGACGGAAACATACTCGTAATAGAACGGGATAAACTTAAAAATGTAACGCAATAATGTATTATTATTGAAACAAAGAGCACGCAAGCAATTTGGTTACTACCAGCAGAAACATCAAATTTGAATGATTTCCAATCGGTGAAAAATTTGCAATAGAAATAGATATACCAGATATGTTCACAAACAGTCAAAATATAGAAGGCAAGATGCAGAGTGGTACTTCAATCAAAAGACTATAAAAAGCTGGGTAAATTGGAAATTATATTACCTAAGAAACTAAGCAGTCAGATAACACCCGAAAATGCAGGAAATCTGTAGCATTTTAGCACTGCCCATAAACTCATAAGGTTTTGAAAATAGAGGAACATTAAGTAGAGAACCTAACCTCTAAGGACTTGTCACCAACAACAAAAAGTGATGATTGAAGCAAGCACGGAGATTTGCTGAAGCGAATGTAAACATTGACTTACTATTGAAGTGGAATGTCATAAATGCAAGCCAACAATGGAAGTCTGAAGACCAAGCCAAGTACGCCGGCAAAGCCCAACGTGTCTAATGAACAAGAATCAGGCTAACTTTGTTGTTTAGCGTCATAGATTGATAAATTTCAGTTGCAATTAAGCTGAATTGTAACATTGGTATCAGAAATGAGCTGATCTTAGTGGTAGTCAACTAGATATACTCACTCTAGCAAATAAAAAAGCTGATAAGAATACACATCAGCATGCATCTTCGCTCGCAGAAGGTGAAGGAGTTTACCATACAGAAGCTTAAAGTCACCTTACTAACCCCATCAAATTCTCACAATATTGACATTATCCAAGGGGTACATCACAGATCTTTACCCACAATGGCATCTTAGTGTGCTCAAGCATGATGTTCCATTTTCACAGAAAAAAATGTTAGATGAGAGAAGGCTCATTCTTCATCACTTTATTCACCCCGGGCAGATATATTTGAACTTGAAAAGATATAATCATCTCTCATTCATCAAAACATCATCAATTCCATAACTCCTCTGCATTATACTCGTGTGAAATTAAACTATTGAAAAACCCCTAATATTTTATGTACAAAATTCCCAAACAAGATACAGCCATACAGGTAAATTCCTACCATCCTTATTGATAAATGGTGGAATGAATGCTATTTTGACTCCTAAACATGGCTTTGCCCACTTGACTAAATTAAGTTATGAAATTCTAACGTATGAAATCGATTGCTCAACCAAATGTCTTCACACTCAAAATGGTACCACTGATCCAGGATGGGTCAAATTGATCTTTGTGGCCCTTGATAGTATTTGTGGTATGGGTTAGCAAATTATCTTAAAATATTGCAATTAGTAGCTCTTGAATCACATCATTCCTAGAAAGATTCATAAAAAATGTACAACAACATACCACCATGTTGCATTTAGTAGATCTGAATTCACATCCTGATAAAAGACTCATGAAAAACTTTACGATAGCATAACGCACTACAGGATGAGTAATTATTGGGGAATCAATATCACATCCACTTCAATTTCAATTTCAATTTCAATTTCTATTAAATTAAACTCAACCATTATCATCTCCATTTTCACTGTAACAACATCAATTTAATTGCTTGCATTTTTGTTGCTAGCAGCCAAGCATCAATCCTTTTATATATGTCCACATTAAATGAAGATGAGATGGGTGGTTGACTGTCTTAAAAAAAATACATAAAGCCATCCGAATAGATAATTTTAAGGAGGAAATGAAAAACTTGCCCACATTTCAACTTCAAGGGGAGCATAGATATAGAATTTCGATATGCACTTTAAGGTTTACTATAGGTTAGTAAGTTAGATTTTCTAAGCTACTTAGGAATGATATAAAATCTTACTATAATCTACGCAGCACTCATTATATAATCTGATAGACACATTGTTTTCGTATCTAAAACGTATGATTATGGCATCAGCAAGGCTAAGTTGCTAGTAGTTTCGGGCAGTTTCTTCATTTCTAATCGCATTACAACTCTGTCTAGACATAGTCACCCTTTCATTACCTTTTACCCACTTCATTTCATAATAACAAAGAAATATTTGAGATCACTGTGTTTTTACTCATTCACAGTTAACCCATTTCATCAACTTCCCTACATTATTTATAAGAAAAGTACAAATCCAATTTGCAGGCTTTGATGAACCATTAGGGTTTACTAAAATGGTAAAAAAATAAATTGTATGTATTGAAGGACCCAATTAGAATATTCTTGTAAATTGGATTATTATATTATTCTTATAACCTAATAAGTCCTCTCTATCATCATCAAGAATATGCAAATTGATTGATGAGAAAGTAAAGATAAGGATTAAAATTGAAAACAGAGATACCATACCTTATAATGACGAGTTTCAGCGATTTGTTGGAGATTTGTGAAGCCCTTTAGAGAAGAAGAAGGTACAGGTACAGCCATTGAGGTTGAGCATTTTGCCATCATTTTCTGTTTTTTTGAGTCAATTTAGGAATTTGTGTGTGTTTGGCCACGGAAATTGTTTAGGACAAGTTTAAAGAGGTTATTAAAAAATCAAGCTATGAAAAAATGAAAATGGTAAATAATATAAATAATTTTACATCATTAATTATTATTGGGAGGTGATAAATACAATACAAAATTTGATTTATACAACACAAATGTTCATTAAGCTGTTGTACTTTATGCTTTAACTGTATAAAATATTGGTGTAGGAATCAAAACTCATGTTGTATTTATCAACACCCTTATTATTACGGGCATACATTTTTAACTCCAACCAATTTTAATAAAAGAATATAAATAATAAGTTTCAGTTTCGAGCTTCTAATATAAACTTCAGTCGGCAGCTTTAACTAGCTACTACCAACTTTTGTCAAACAGACCTGAAAAGTAGAAAATAATATACTTTTACTTTTTCATTAAAAGTAAAACTTTGTTTTATTTGTGTAATTAAAGTGTTAATCATTATGAAAGTGCAGATTCTTTGTAACTTGTAAGTCATGTGGGCTTAATTTTTCGTTTTCTAAAAATTGGTATATCGTATACGTGGATCATGTATTTAAGGATTAGATACGGTGTGATTCGTTTTATAAACAAATGAAGTGTTTATTTATTTTTTCAAGTGTTTTCTAATAATGTCCTTGATCCCCATCTTACCGTAGGAATATCACTATCACTAGATATAATGATAAAAACTCTATTACTATCACTGTTGTTTATCAGATTGATAGAAGAAGGATTGTGATGGGGATCGATAAACAAAATGTGACACCCGGTCAAAATAACCCAAAATTAGCACCTAATTTAAACTTTTAAAACACGTAATTACATACGTGTCAATACTCAAGTACACAAGTATTTATATATGTATATATATAAACCGAAACGATTAATTAATAATCGCAAACACACGAACCTAACAAAACATAGAAACTCAAAATGAAAGTGGGTGCAAAACATTTTTAAACAAAGTATTATTATTGAGAATAATAACTACGTACTCCGAAAATTATTTAAATACGTTTTAGATACAGAAAACTATCCGTGTATTTTGAGTTAAACTAAGATATATTTTTATATCTCATTGGAAGTATTTTTATAAAATACTTTAATTAAAAACGTATACGATATAATATTTAGAAATTTTCCATTTTAAAATATTATACTATTTTACGATCGGGTACGCAAACACGGGTCAAAAATTACCATCTACCTCAATTATTGAGGCCGGTTATATCAACCGACCTCAATAATGCAAAAACACACACACGCTCACATTACACTCTCAGTCTCTTCTCTTTTCTCTCTTTCGGTCCATCATCAACAACAACAATCAAACAATAACAACATAAACAAAATCATCATCATCACTATCGTGATCATCATCATCATCGGATCATCATCTTCATCCTCACGGTCCGAATTTTACATTGTAAGAACACTAATCATTATACTTTAATTTCATGTTTTTAATACATTATATAACATGTATTAACATTGTAATAAGTTGTTGTTTGCGAGAATAGGATTTAAAACTGGTTTTGTAAACATTCTGCACGAACAGAGTCGAACCAGACCTTTGAATCCGGCGGATTCAAGGTGAATCCGGCGGATTCCTGCCCAAACCCAATGAATACGGCGTATTCGGGTGAATACGGCGTATTCCCCCACCCTTTGAGCCCAATCCGGACGGCTTCATCAGAAGCCGAACGGCTTCCCCTTGGTTCCACTTCAAAACTCGAACAAATACACCAGAAGCCGAACTGCTTCCTACGAAGCCGCCGGCTTCCCATGAAGCCGGACTGCTTCCCCTGAACCCGAACGGCTTCCTCTGTTTTCCAATGAATCCGGCGGATTCGGGTGAATCCGGCGGATTCCCTTCAAAAACACTGAATCCGGCGGATTCAAATCAATCCGGCGGATTCCCCACTTTGGACACTGATCCGGCAGATAGTCTAAGGATCCGGCGGATCCAACTCCCAGTCAAACCAACTTTCATTTTATAAACTAAGTATTGACTTAAACAAACTCACTATAAATTGTAAACAATACAATGATAAAATATACGAAATACATTGATACAAAGTATATTTTCTTGGAACACTTGTAATTATATTTTTCAAATATAATTGTAACCCGACACCAACGGGCCGTACATATTTTACAAACTACAAACTTAATGGATTTCAAACGTAATCACGAGTCAAATACTTTGGACCAAATTAATCAAACAAACAACAATACGAATGATTAATTAAAGTATTCACTTACACTTATACAATCTCGCGTGTTTAGGACATTAGGAGATTACACTTGGTACACGCGCTCACCTTAGGATCTGCTTGCTCTTCAGGTGAGTCTCACTGCCCCTTTTTACTGTTTTCACTTTGGGGGAGGTGCATCACTTGTTTATTGAATATATTGTTTACAAAATATATTTGTTACTGCTACTGCTTGGTTACTGTGTGTAATTGTTTACTAAAATTACTTGAAATACTAATACAAGTACAAAATGTATTGTTTTACCGACTTTAATACCAGTACAAAAGGTATTATTTTACAAAATATAATACAAGTACAAAAGGTATTATTTTACTGAATTTGAATACAAGTACAAAATGTATTATTTTACTGATTTGAATACAAGTACAAAATGTATCTTTTTACCGACTTTAATACCAGTACAAAAGGTATTATTTTACAAACTATAATACTAGTACAAAATGTATTATTTTACTGATTTGAATACAAGTACAAAATGTATCTTTTTACCGACTTTAATACCAGTACAAAAGGTATTATTTTACAAACTATAATACAAGTACAAAATGTATTATTTTACCGACTTTAATCCAAATACAATGTATTAATTACCGACGTATTGCCTTACTGAACTGCATGAGTTTCTATTTAATCCAATGAAGTCCTCTGATTATAGTCGTCAGTTATAAGATAAGCGCGAATTTTAGTATATGGATCCATATGGGACAGACAATCCCCGCCTGGGGTGGTAGCTCCACCACGAACCGCACTAGTATAAACAGGCGTTTCTTATTCGTTTGATATGAGTATTTTTGGATTAGTACTCACGGGGGCAAAAACTACAGACGTGTTAAGCTTCGACTATAATGGCTCATGGCATGGCAATAACTTGACCGACTACACCGACTTTACTATGTTTGTGAAATACTATTTTACTAAATTACTACTGTTGTACAATTATACTTACTGTTTTACTGATTGTAAATGTTTTACTTACTGATTTACTTAAACTGTTTATTACTGTACATACAAACCTGTGAGATTCACCAACCTTTTGGTTGACCTTTTTAGTGATGTATTCTCAGGTACACAGCAACAGTAGGGTTGCTCTGTAAGGATGGCCGCAGGATATGCTAGGCTAGTACGAGTCGCATGCATAAACACTTGAAGATTTTATTGGCATAATCTTTTGTACTTTGATTATGTGTTTAAAATCTTTTAAATTAACTTTGCGAACTCGCAATGATGTAATACTTATAACTTAAAACCTTGTATTACTTTTGTTATACTGTAATGTATTTCTAAAACGTCTCATTTAGAGTCGTTTGCTTGTACTTTGGTGTTTTGATATTTGATTAGTGACACCCAAAACTCGCTTCCGCAAAGCATTAAATTTGGGGGTGTCACAGATTGGTATCAGAGACTAAGGTTATAGCGAACTAGGTTGCATTTAGTGGGCCTAGACTATGACCGTTAGGTAGTATTCCTCATTAGATATAACTGGTTCAGAAATTTTGTCATACGAGTTTAATTTAACATAGCCTGATCAACTATGTACAATTAAATGAAGATGATGTAAGATCTGAAAGGGGTTATGTTAAACAGGAATACATTAGTTGACTCTGACCATGAGAGAACCTTGACTTGTACTTGTTCTGTGATAGACACAACTAGGTGGATAATAAGTGTATATAGGTTACACCTATATGATTAGGCTTATTAATATCCTCCGATATTTAGAAACACACTCACTGTACAAACACACTTTAGAATAGGCCTGTGGTAAGTTGATCGAGTCAGGAAAATAGTACCGGGATGTGCCCTAGTGGAGAGGGTCATCTCTTCGAAATAGACTTACCTAGGTAGAGATTAAGAACTTCGACACCTTATTCAGCACAAACTGGTCATCAGAGGACCGTCAATCACTCACCCATCATGTTTAATATCCTGATTTCGTATTTTTCTAAATACAAATCTCCTTCTACCCCAATCACATTCCGCATAACTTCTTATATCTGTTCGGACGTAATATCCCCGACAGCACTTATAAAACTCTAACTCTTGTAATCTTTTGAACTCGCATGTTAAATGATTACAAACTTCGCTATTCTACACCATTGATTGTCACTTGTGTTGTAATATATTACCGTTATATATGCAACTACGATAATCATACTCTTACACAAAAACTCACATTTTTTTTCCTGGCTGTTATTGAAGGAACATGCCACCAAAAAGACAAACTTTCAGCGCGGCTGAACTCGCACGATTTGTTTCTCAAGGAGTGGCCGAAGCTCTAGCTACCAGATCATCACCATCTGCGAACTCTGCTCCTGTTGCTAAACCCTGCAGCTACAATGATTTTCTCAAGTGCAAACCTCTACACTTCAAGGGCACAGAAGGTGCCATTGGATTGGTCAGGTGGATTGAAAGGATGGAGTCAGTCTTTAGGATCAGTAACTGTTCGGAAGACTGCCAAGTTAAGTATGCCACCTGTACATTTCTGGAAAGTGCTCTGACATGGTGGAACTCGTACATTCAGTCTGTGGGAATTGATGCTGCATATGGAATCCCATGGGAAGAACTGAAAAGGATGCTAAGGGATGAGTACTGTCCCAATGAGGAACTCCAGAGGCTGGAAGATGAGTTCTGGCACTTGACAGTTCAGGGAAACGACATCATCGGCTATACAACCCGATTTCAGCAGCTCGCTCTTCTCTGCCCATCTATGGTAGATCCTGAACGTAAGCGGATTGAGAGGTACATCCGTGGACTCCCGAAGGATATTCAAGGGAATGTTACTTCGTCAAAACCTGGAACTATTCAGAGTGCTATTCGTATGGCACATGAGCTTATGGCGCAAGTTGTCAGGCGCGAGACACCTACAACACCTACTGGAAATTCTGGCAAGCGTAAGTGGGAAGGGAACCCCAACGCCTCCAACAAAAAGTTTGATACTGTTTACCCCACTGGCTCGGGCGATAGGAAGGAGTATCAGGGCAGAAAACCCTTTTGCTCAAAATGTAGCCTTCATCATGATGGTACGTGTCCTTGCACCAAATGCAAGAAATTCGGGCACGAGGCCAAAGACTGCAAGACAGCCGCCACTACTACCAACACTTTTGCACCCAAGACTTGTTATGAGTGCAATGGTACTGGGCATTTCAGGAAGGATTGCCCTCAGCTGAAAAACAAAAACAACAATCCTGCTCGAGGAAGAGCCTGCGTACTCCGTGCTAGGGAAGACCCAAACCCTAGTCTTGCTGATTTACTCAACGATGGTACATTCGCTTACCGATAACCCTACTACCTCAATGTTGTTGGCTTTACTAAAAGTTTATTTATTACTCGATACTACATTCCGTAGCTTAGATCCTATGAGTGAGATAGGATTTGTATACATATCTGATTAGACTATTATGTGATATAGGTATATATACATATATAGGTCTCAAATGCGTACTACCCTATAGGCTATTATATACTGAAGGTATAGGAATAGGCCTTATCTGATGATACTTTAGTTACTACTTACTCCACCGAAAACGACAAAATATAGCTACTTCAGTGTCCTTTGAGATAAGGATCGAAACTTTGTAATTGCTTACTACTACTACCTACCTGATTTTACGTCAAAGACATTTTGAAACTCACTCTACTATACTGTTAGGTATTCCTTAGGAAAACTATTTCAACAAAATTTCAACAAGCTTTTACTTTGAAGTTTTCATAACTCCTGTTTATTGACAGACTTTTCTAAACAAAATTTTCAAATCATGATCACTGACAATGATTTCAACTGAACTACTTATCAAATCAACTTTTCAACGGATTTCAAGTTTCAACAGACTATCACCTTCATAGTTCTGACAAAATGAATTTCTGATAAAAATTCTACAGGAAATTCTCACAAAATGTTTTATAAAAATTTCAAAATTTTATAAACATGTAAACTTATTTATAGTGCACAGTTCTAAACAAATTTCAAACTTTGAATGGTAAACAAAGTTACATAGTACACAATGACCTCCTTGCTATTATAGGAACAAAACCTACCAAAATCTAAATAGGGATGCGATTATGGTAACTCGCTAGCAACCTAGCTGCTTTCATACTACTTACTTGATAAACTTTACTTGCTATTTGATACTCGTTGAATTTTTCCTAGATTCTAAGTTCACTAAAGGATTAGGGAAAGAAGACAATTTAGATTCTATAGTTTCTTTAAGAGACGATGTTTAGCTTGCAGATATATAGGAATAACAAATCCTACTCTGTTGAATACCGGGAAAACATACCGGTTAAAAGTTATTTTTATATACGATGGGTAACATCCCACCTGAAACAAATGTAGGCTGAATCATATAGTTTCTGTAGGAGACTGATAGGGTCTAGTATTGTGGGAACATAGTGAAAGATACTACTTACTTTAGGCTACTAGTACAAAGCGTAGCTACACCTTAGTGACTGACTGACCTTGTCCTACCGACAAAACGGTCAACTACTTTACAACACACTTCCTCTATTCCTTTAATGGCCAGTAGGGCGTTAGCTTAACAAGGGGAGGGAGGTATTATTAGAATGAGGTTATAGCACTCACAGTAGACTCACACATTTTCTTAGAAAATACACAGACAATTACTAAGCACAAATTTCGGGACGAAATTCTCTTAACAAGGGGAGAATGTGACACCCGGTCAAAATAACCCAAAATTAGCACCTAATTTAAACTTTTAAAACACGTAATTACATACGTGTCAATACTCAAGTACACAAGTATTTATATATGTATATATATAAACCGAAACGATTAATTAATAATTGCAAACACACGAACCTAACAAAACATAGAAACTCAAAATGAAAGTGGGTGCAAAACATTTTTAAACAAAGTATTATTATTGAGAATAATAACTACGTACTCCGAAAATTATTTAAATACGTTTTAGATACAGAAAACTATCCGTGTATTTTGAGTTAAACTAAGATATATTTTTATATCTCATTGGAAGTATTTTTATAAAATACTTTAATTAAAAACGTATACGATATAATATTTAGAAATTTTCCATTTTAAAATATTATACTATTTTACGATCGGGTACGCAAACACGGGTCAAAAATTACCATATACCTCAATTATTGAGGCCGGTTATATCAACCGACCTCAATAATGCAAAAACACACACACGCTCACATTACACTCTCAGTCTCTTCTCTTTTCTCTCTTTCGGTCCATCATCAACAACAACAATCAAACAATAACAACATAAACAAAATCATCATCATCACTATCGTGATCATCATCATCATCGGATCATCATCTTCATCCTCACGGTCCGAATTTTACATTGTAAGAACACTAATCATTATACTTTAATTTCATGTTTTTAATACATTATATAACATGTATTAACATTGTAATAAGTTGTTGTTTGCGAGAATAGGATTTAAAACTGGTTTTGTAAACATTCTGCACGAACAGAGTCGAACCAGACCTTTGAATCCGGCGGATTCAAGGTGAATCCGGCGGATTCCTGCCCAAACCCAATGAATACGGCGTATTCGGGTGAATACGGCGTATTCCCCCACCCTTTGAGCCCAATCCGGACGGCTTCATCAGAAGCCGAACGGCTTCCCCTTGGTTCCACTTCAAAACTCGAACAAATACACCAGAAGCCGAACTGCTTCCTACGAAGCCGCCGGCTTCCCATGAAGCCGGACTGCTTCCCCTGAACCCGAACGGCTTCCTCTGTTTTCCAATGAATCCGGCGGATTCGGGTGAATCCGGCGGATTCCCTTCAAAAACACTGAATCCGGCGGATTCAAATCAATCCGGCGGATTCCCCACTTTGGACACTGATCCGGCAGATAGTCTAAGGATCCGGCGGATCCAACTCCCAGTCAAACCAACTTTCATTTTATAAACTAAGTATTGACTTAAACAAACTCACTATAAATTGTAAACAATACAATGATAAAATAAACGAAATACATTGATACAAAGTATATTTTCTTGGAACACTTGTAATTATATTTTTCAAATATAATTGTAACCCGACACCAACGGGCCGTACATATTTTACCAACTACAAACTTAATGGATTTCAAACGTAATCACGAGTTAAATACTTTGGACCAAATTAATCAAACAAACAACAATACGAATGATTAATTAAAGTATTCACTTACACTTATACAATCTCGCGTGTTTAGGACATTAGGAGATTACACTTGGTACACGCGCTCACCTTAGGATCTGCTTGCTCTTCAGGTGAGTCTCACTGCCCCTTTTTACTATTTTCACTTTGGGGGAGGTGCATCACTTGTTTATTGAATATATTGTTTACAAAATATATTTGTTACTGCTACTGCTTGGTTACTGTGTGTAATTGTTTACTAAAATTACTTGAAATACTAATACAAGTACAAAATGTATTGTTTTACCGACTTTAATACCAGTACAAAAGGTATTATTTTACAAACTATAATACAAGTACAAAAGGTATTATTTTACTGAATTTGAATACAAGTACAAAATGTATTATTTTACTGATTTGAATACAAGTACAAAATGTATCTTTTTACCGACTTTAATACCAGTACAAAAGGTATTATTTTACAAACTATAATACTAGTACAAAATGTATTATTTTACTGATTTGAATACAAGTACAAAATGTATCTTTTTACCGACTTTAATACCAGTACAAAAGGTATTATTTTACAAACTATAATACAAGTACAAAATGTATTATTTTACCGACTTTAATCCAAATACAATGTATTAATTACCGACGTATTGCCTTACTGAACTGCATGAGTTTCTATTTAATCCAATGAAGTCCTCTGATTATAGTCGTTAGTTATAAGATAAGCGCGAATTTTAGTATATGGATCCATATGGGACAGACAATCCCCGCCTGGGGTGGTAGCTCCACCACGAACCGCACTAGTATAAACAGGCGTTTCTTATTCGTTTGATATGAGTATTTTTGGATTAGTACTCACGGGGGCAAAAACTACAGACGTGTTAAGCTTCGACTATAATGGCTCATGGCATGGCAATAACTTGACCGACTACACCGACTTTACTATGTTTGTGAAATACTATTTTACTAAATTACTACTGTTGTACAATTATACTTACTGTTTTACTGATTGTAAATGTTTTACTTACTGATTTACTTAAACTGTTTATTACTGTACATACAAACCTGTGAGATTCACCAACCTTTTGGTTGACCTTTTTAGTGATGTATTCTCAGGTACACAGCAACAGTAGGGTTGCTCTGTAAGGATGGCCGCAGGATATGCTAGGCTAGTACGAGTTGCATGCATAAACACTTGAAGATTTTATTGGCATAATCTTTTGTACTTTGATTATGTGTTTAAAATCTTTTAAATTAACTTTGCGAACTCGCAATGATGTAATACTTATAACTTAAAACCTTGTATTACTTTTGTTATACTGTAATGTATTTCTAAAACGTCTCATTTAGAGTCGTTTGCTTGTACTTTGGTGTTTTGATATTTGATTAGTGACACCCAAAACTCGCTTCCGCAAAGCATTAAATTTGGGGGTGTCACACAAAAGTCACACAAAACAAAGAATCAAACAAGAAATAACCGAAATTCTCAATGAGAGAAAATCTCTTAATAAATCAATATCAAAGTCTGCCAAAACGTAATGAATAGTAACCCTAGAAAACGTATTAAAATGCTAGGAGTGTTTTGTAAGCGTAAGGAAACATAAACAAAGAGGAAACAAAATCCGAAAGTTTAAAATTAACCCCAAAAAACGGTAAATTGCCATTTTCGGGCCCTACACGACCCTGAAACGCCAAAAACTGATAGGGCTAGAGGTGAAACGACAAGCTTTACTCGTCGGGCCGTTTCGGAGTGACCATGCAAATTTAAGCCTAATCAGACATCGAAATGTGTTTCGGCAAAATAGGCTCCAAGTATATTATTTGTCGCGTTGACCGAAGTGTTGACCATATGTGCATCAAATTGTATCTCTACTGACTGTATCATGCTAATTATGAGAAATAGTCACTCCTCCTATCAAATGAGATACTTATTATCATTGTGGATGAGAACGGCAGTCACTGATGATCACGGTACAAGTACTTGAACACTGACCATGTTAATGTGAAGGATAAAGCTTAGTTACTGGCGGATGGCCACAACTAGCTACAAGATTAGCAACGACAACGGCACATCGAGTTCTTACAAAAGTTGCGCTGAGTGATTCCGGTTTCGCTAATTGCACACACTAGTCTTTCTATTCTAAATTCACATGATGAAAAGTGTGACTTCATTTCCTTCAACGTGATTGGTTGAAATCATTCACAAGGAATGTGCATATGCAAATTGGGTACCACCGAATTTTCTCTAACCTTTGTTTTAATTGAGAACAACCACTCAAAAAGCGACACGTGTCCATGTGATGATCTTCTATATTATCTTAATGGATATATATACGACTCAAAGTGAACGGTCTGTACTCCACGCATTGGTGTTTCCGGCGCTATATAAATGAAAGTCGTTTAACGTTACCTCCGTTGTTTCATAATGACATCATCCCAATTAACGACTAACTACATCACAACAAACACACAATACAACTACTCACTAATCATGGCAAGCAATCCTAAAACTAGCATAACAACAATAATAACATGCATTATGATAGATATGGAAAGATATAACCGTAAGTAGCGTGTAGCTTGAATATATGCTGAAAGATTACAACGAGCGGAACTTCCAAAATATCTCCGACAATATTACAAATAAGCCCCTCAAAGTATCTTCAACAATATTACAATATTACCCTCCGTTAGTTTGCTTAAATAATAACCAAGAACTAACTAACTACTAACCTAAAACTAACAAACTAACTAACTAATAAACTAGAGAGAGAAAGTAGAGAGAGAGTGTGAAAGAGAGAAATGGAGAATGAGAGGTGTGTTGAAATGAGGAAATGAGGCTAGTATTTATAGGTGAAGGGGTGAAGGTGGTGTACATGTCTTTAAGCATCAAGAACAAGCTCCAAATCGCAAACGGGGGTAGCAAGCACTAGGGGGTCAATTGGGACCTTAGGTGCCAATTACAAGGCTTAAATATGAGCAATTGGCCCTTAAGGGCCGTATATGACACCTAAAGGGCCGTATACGGCCTTAGGGGGGGGGGGGGGGGGGGGAGTTGGTTTTCAGCCTATGTTCGCTCCGTTCTGTGCTTGTTTCGCCAGTATCTTCTTCGTTCTAAGCCCGATTTGCTTGATTCTTGCGCCGTTGGAACCGTCTTTCCGTTTAGCTTCTAATGGCACTAAGTTTTACAAATTTAGAGGTTTTTAGATTTTGCGTGTTCCGGAGGACATTCGGCTGCTTCCAGACTGCACATCTTCGCCGTCTTTCATCCATTTCGCATGATTCTTCTTTTTATGGCCTTGTAATTACCTGAGATATCATATAAGAATGTTTAAGATCTATTTCTCAAATGATAATTAATGTTGAAAGAATCAGTTGTTATTTATTTGACTCATTTTGTGTGTTAATCGGATGTTTTCGGTGACTTTTGCAGCAATGCCTATAATTGGACTGCTTTGGTGATTTTTAGTAAATAAAGGTTATTTATAAGATGTTTTTACCAAATATTAGTTCAATAAGTGCAGAATAATGTACGTAAAAACATGACTTTTTACGTTACATCAGAATGAAGATTGAAGCCGAGAGTGGAGGCCCAACCTCAAACCCATTAACTAAAACAATCCTCAAACCCCAACAGAATCTTACCGGGCCAACCCATTGAGAACAAACATGAGTACATGACCCAAAAATCAACGTATTTATTAACACTTTGTTTACATGTGTTAAAACATTCTTTTCTTCAAACAACTTGATAAATTAGTTAGGTTTTTCTAAAGTGTGTCCCATGGCACACGTAAGGTGTTTTTAATGAAATCAAAATTTCCTTGAATGTTAACATTTGCTTTTAATACTCATTAATTCAATCTAATATTTACAATTTAATGCGTATGGTAACTACAATTTCTGATATTTAAGAAAAATCACGAATTCATTAAAAGAAATAAAATGTATCTTACGGGCATTAACAAAACCTAAAATAATTTTCACAATGAAATTTTTTTAGTTCTTTTTTTTATTTATTAAATATAAGGTAGTAAGAAATAATTGGGTTGCAAAAGTATCATATCCAAGTTTCTTATCATACTTCACAATCTTGTAAATAATAATAATTGGCAAACAATTGATTAAACTGTTTTATAGTAAAAAAAAAAAAATAGAGCAAGCAATATGTAAAAAATAAAAAGAGTTATACTTTTCAATGATTGTATCTTTTTATTGAAATAATAACAAACATGTATAAGTTGTTACTAGGCACACAATGACTCGATTCTACTTGATCTAATTTCACACAAAGTAATTACAGTCGCTAAAAGGTATAGTCCAATTTAAGTCATATTTATTGTCCATGTGAATCACATAATATTCCTTGCAGAATTGTAGGAGTATTCACTAGGCCAAGTATCATCATCGATCTAAGTGGGTATTGCTAAAACCGTTAGCAGTACATTCATTTTGTCCCCTCACA
This sequence comes from Helichrysum umbraculigerum, assembly GCA_949592205.1. Classification (NCBI taxonomy): domain Eukaryota; kingdom Viridiplantae; phylum Streptophyta; class Magnoliopsida; order Asterales; family Asteraceae; genus Helichrysum; species Helichrysum umbraculigerum. The sequence continues at coordinate 39,453,279 of CATIUR010000001.1, forward strand.
CGCGAATCGACATATACATTCCGTATTTCTTGGATCCTCCAATAAGAGTGAATGAATTTGTCACATATTTCATCATGTAAGTCAGTAAATTAAGCTCTTACAATTGAGGACAAAGGATGATGAGCTTGTAGAACACATGTAATATTCTAAATCTCCTCGAGTTTATGAGGTTGTAGCATCAAAGTTGTATTATGTAGAAGCTACTAAGCTAGCTTTATCCCATGACTTCATCTTTATCACTACCAAGTGTGTGACCTTTGCCCTCTTCATTCGTAATTAAGTTGGCGCTTCTTTAATTGTCTATAGCAACTAGAAGATCTCTTACTTCGTCTCTTTAATCTATATCGCAACACATACCTGAATTCTTCTACTCTTCCTCAGATTGTGACATACATCAGAGACATGAATTGTGACAACTCTCCAAATTAGGTATTAATTAACATTTAAGCATGTGCATTCTTACGCTAATTTCCTGGTTAAGTTTTAATAAAACTTTTTGTTATGATGTAAGCCTAGCAAGCCCGTACTTTTAAACAAAAAGTATTACAAAATATGTGATTAATTATAATCGCGTACAAATATATCAGAACGAACCCGACAAAAATAAATAACTAAAGTTTCGTGACACAAAAATAATTAATAATGTAATTATTAATTACGAGTATTTATATATCTATAACAGATAGATAAAATGGTCTAAATATACGTTTAACATAAAACGTATTATAACACGAACAGAAACAATTCTAAAACGTACATAAGAGGTCTAAATCTGAAAAGTGTTATTTTTCTAACTCGTTGTAAAGTATTTAGAACATTACCTCAAAATATGAAATCATAATTCAACTGAAATTTGGCGCTCAATTAACTGCGCGCAGTAAAATATACAAAATGTACATCATTTTAAAATAATGATAACATCATTATTCTGATTATAAATTACGAACCAGGAGAACACCTACAAAATAAAAATATAAAAAGTTTACGTTTATATTGCTAAAATTATACCCGTACTCGAAATTAGTGGGACTAAAGTCCCACCAACCTACAATAATGCAGGAGACATTTTAAATAAAAACCATACTCCCTCCCATTCCCTTACATTTTCTCTGTGATCTTTGAAACAAACACACACACATCAATAATTCATTATCATCTTCAATCTTCTTCTTTGATCTGAAGAACACAACAAGATCAGAGGCAACAACAAGCAGGAGCAACAACATCTCCATCATCATCTTCATCATCATCCGTTCATCATCATCTCCACCATTTTCAATTTGTAAGAAAAACTACAAACCTTTGATTTCTTTACTTTGATTTCGTTATCTAACATGTATACACATCATAATCTAAACATATAACACATAAAGGTGATGATTACTTGATTGATTCTTGAAATGAGTTTATAAAACCCAAAACCTTAAAACAAAATCGATGCATGGAAACTTGTTAAAATAACGTAATAACTTGTAAAAACGACATATAACACTTATATAAACATTTGGTATTGATGTATAAAAGATTGGAACCAAAAGATCGAGTTTGTGTTTTGCCCTGTTCGAACAGGCTCTGGAAGTAACATGAATCCGACGGATTCATGTAGAATCCGGCGGATTCCCCTACAAAACTCGCACACCCTGTAATCGGTTTAAACATTTGTGAACGAGTAAAAGACACGCTCGAATCCGGCGGATTCACCTAAATCCGGCGGATTCCCAAAGCTTCACATGAACGTTTTGTAAACACAAAAGAATCCGGCGGATTCAACTAAATCCGGCGGATTCACCCATTCTTGACCCGACCCGGCGGCTTGACCCGAAGTTCCGGCAAAACCTTCTCTATTAACGAGAATCCGGCGGATTCAAATATATTCCGACGGATTCAGATACTGGACTGGGCTGAGCTGCAGGCTGGGCCGGATATTTTCTTGGGCCGGGATTGGATTGGACCAAGGTTTGAACAAATGAGTTACATTATTACTAATGGGCCAAACGGGTTATGTAATCAAGTTAAGTTTTTGGGCCGAGCCCAACTAACTACAAAATGTTTAAAACGTAAAATGTGAACCGAGACATTTAACAAAACGAGTATTTTTAAAATGAACGATAAATGTTATAATGATACAACGTAAATAAAATTTATAAACTTTAATATATATATCTCGATAAACGATAATTTGTGAAAACGATAACATATATTTATAAACGGAATAAATATATTAGTAAATTTTATAACAAATAAAACTTGTAACCTTTTTAAATACGTATACGACGTATTATAACATTATAAATATATATATATATATATATATATATACAAAAACATATGTTATATATATACACCCAAACCGACACTTAGAACTATATTCACAATCGTGTGTTTTCTTAATAAGTGACAATTGCAATTATATATTTACATATATATACAAATAAATTCACGTTTAACAAACGTACGACTTAATAATACGCAACAAGTATATTTACATACATATAACAAGTATATGTACAAATGAAAACAAAACGACCTTCCGTTAAATGGACAAATACATATTGGTATGTACACTTAACAAGTGTACGATTTAAGAAATAATAATAATATTTCGACACAATGTCACTACAAAGTTAACAACTTATATTCTTAAGAAATCTACAATTTCTTCAAAACAAACAAACTATTAACATAAGTGATGAAACAAATCAAATGTACTTATGTTAATACATTTATTGTATATAGGTTAACATACCTTGGGCGACACCGTTTTCTGCTAGCATTCACACCGAGCAAACTACAGTGAGTTCACAGCCCCTACTTTACAAATGTTTTCTGTTTTAAACATAGGGGTGTAAACATAGAAACTGCATGCAAACACATGCAGCAAACTATATAAATGCTTTATTTGCTTTATACAACTGTTTGATATGAAATATTATTTCACAACTGTTTTGGGAATTAGACAACAAATCCTAGTGCGGACCAGACTTGAGATGTGTGCATGAAAGACCTTATGTCATGCAGACTATAACCATTAGCTAGGTGACTCTAGCCACTGAGTATACGAATAGTACTATTGCCGTGACGACCCTCCGTGGATGGAGCGTATACTTAATTGTCCTTCAGGCAAATAACATAAGTCTTGGTTGTGGTTTGGTTATAGGGTTAGGTCGCGTTACTTTTGTAGGTTCCATATACGGACCAAATCGAGTAGCTTGAACTTGTATATAAAAGCGGAAATTAAACACACAAGATATGCTAGATGTTCACAAGTAAATGACCAAAACACAAAGTGTGAGTTTATATATAATCAACAAGTAAGATTACAAACACTTTATACTAGACACACAAAGATCAAAATAACACAATAATGAAGTTTTTCTTCTGTGATTTTCGTGGTGTTATGTGTGTGTTTTGTGTTGAGGCTTATTAAACAGAAACTGGCGAGCCTCTATTTATAGCCTGGACCAAACTGTATGCGACACAAGCTTTGTGTCGCATGAAGGCTTATGCGACATAAGCATTGTGTCGCATGAGATGATTCTGCGACACAAGCCTTGTGTCGCATAGAATGCTTCTGCGACACAGTGCTTGTGTCGCATGATGACAGAAACTGTAAATAAACTAGAACTTAAACAATTCAATACGTAATTACAATTTCGACACGATTACAGACTGAGACCAACTGACAGACACACATTGATGTACCAACAACTTTAACCTGCGAGGTTTAGCTCACCTTTCAGGGGATTATAGTCTATGAATTTCCCACACTTATTATTTAGGATGAACTTATCCTACAACTGTTTTACTTCAGTATACATACTGATTATATTTATATTCTGGTAAACAACCAGACATACATTTTGGGTATCCACCCACATAAAACTATATTATAGGGTGACTATCCCTATCATTTTATAAATTGCAAAACCTGCAAACATTTATTTATTGAATAACATTTCAATAACTTAAACATAAACGGTTTAACATACCACTTATTTATACAAAACCTGTGAATTCACTCAACATATTTGTTGACGACTTTCTTTCTATGTTTTACAGGAAATTAGCTACGTAAGTAAGAATCGCATGCATTCAGGATGGACAACCCTGGACTACTTAGGATGCCATATATTTTGGGACAGCTTTTGAGGATTTCCTCTGTATTACTGCAGACATTGCAGTTATACTTATGAAATCTTATATTAACATATGTATTGTAAACTTAAATGTTTTAAACTCTACTATTACTGTACGACTTACATAGTCTTACTACTTTTGTAACAACTATTTTAAACTGGCATACTTTATATATTATGTTCTGTATGATCATATGCTCTGATACGATGAATGCACAATTGTAACGTCATCACCCCCGTTGTTAAACTGTTTACACAAGATGCTTCCGCTAATTATAACTTGCTTCCGCTAAACATTAAATAAACACAATTACCGATTTTGGGGGTGTGACAGACTTGGTATCAGAGCCATTGGTTATAGCGAACTAGAAGTCTTTAGGTGACTGAAAACCTTAGAGACCTAGACTATAGCCTTGGCTAGAACATTCATGCATTCATACATACATACGTTTGCATACATCTAACATACGACTGACACGCACACACAATTTCCTTTGTCACAGTATGTCTAGTCAATCACTTTACCATGTTTATGCTTCGGATGAGGAGCCGACCGAGGCTACTTTTGAGGGTCCCGCGATCACTGTAGGGGATGAGTCATCTGTTCATTTGAGAGACATGTCAGATGACACTAGTGACGCTTACATCGCGCCACCACCGACAACACATGAGGTTACCCCTATTACTACAGGTATTCACAATCAGGCCGCTGAGACTTCTCGCAGGCCTATGTATAGGAGGACACCGAGGATGTGTGTCCGAGATCTTCCTATTGGTCCGTTAGCACCAGCGGACGAGTCTGTTGAGTCTCCACAGAGGGCACCCAGGTTTGCTCATCTAGAGTGGATGACTCCTATGTTGAGGCACTGGAGGTCATTAGAGGGTTTTCCCTCCACATTTGAGACAGGAGAGTCCTCACGACCCCCAGCATCACTGCCTACCACTGGAGAGCCGATAGAGCAGACTCTCCCTACATTAGTTGCTGTTATGCATACATTGTTCTGTATTACTTCTAGCAGGGGTTCTTACCTTGGACAGGTACAGGATGAGGTCTCCCGTCTGTATGGGGACATGGCTGGTATGCATGAGCATCATCACTTTTTGTTGAACCATGTGTTTACTGCCCAGGAGATAGCTGAGTCCGCACGTGCTCTGTTGGTACATCTATGTGTGTCTGTCAGTTGGTCTCAGTCTGTAATAGTGTCGAAATTGTAATTACGTTTTGTATAGTTTTAGATTTAGTTTAATTACAATTTTTGTATCCATGCGACACAAGCATTGTGTCGCAGAAGCATTCTATGCGACACAAGAATTGTGTCGCAGAAACATTCCATGCGACACAAGCATTGTGTCGCAAAAGAGTCTATGCGACACAAGGCTTGTGTCGCATAATGTTTGAATCAGGCTATAAATAGAAGCTCGCCAGCTTCTGTTTTGGCACCACATTTTACACACACATAGCACTCTCATTATCACAGAATACTCTCTAAGTGTTATTTGATCTTTGTGTGTTTGTGTCCAAGTGTATGTATTGTTGTTAGTGTTTCATATATATATACATACACACTTTGTGTTTTGGTCATTTATCGTGTTAATCTAGCATATATTAGTTTGTTTGATATCCGCTTTAACAAACTAGTTGAACTACTCGATTTGGTCCGTATAAGTGGAACCTACAATTGGTATCAGAGCGAACATCCAAAATAGAAAATCGAGGTATGGTGATATAAAGGTCCATTTCTGGAAAAGACGTCATTCGGTATGAGACCCACAGGCCCTCCAGAGTAATATTTGCCAACGGTGAATCCTCTTGAATGCCATTGCACAGCTCTAACAATGCATAATCAAGCTGAACGGCCATAATGTTAACTGTACGTGACAAGAAAACTTGACTGGTCATGTTAACCTTATCTGCTAGCAGTCTTATTGTATCAGTTGATCCAGAATTGGTATCACGGAAATTAGGAGGAAGCTTAGGTTCTTCACTCAAGTTCATGGTAACACAGCTTGTAATTACACTATATTCTTTGTCGGAAACCACCGCATGCAGAGAGCCTACCTTCACTTCCAAGGCAAAATTTGGAACTTTGCGAAAAATATCTCTTAAACTGCGCCTGACAAAGATATGAATTTCTCGGCCTTCTCTTATCATTGGTTTCCCTAAAAGACCATTTACTCCAACAGCCATATTGATTCCTAAGATCTGATTGTAGGTTCCACTTATACGGACCAAATCGAGTAGTTCAACTAGTTTGTTAAAGCGGAAATCAAACAAACTAATATATGCTAGATTAACACGATAAATGACCAAAACACAAAGTGTGTATGTATATATATATATGAAACACTAACAACAATACATACACTTGGACACAAACACACAAAGATCAAATAACACTTAGAGAGTATTCTGTGATAATGAGAGTGCTATGTGTGTGTAAAATGTGGTGCCAAAACAGAAGCTGGCGAGCTTCTATTTATAGCCTGATCCAAACATTATGCGACACAAGCCTTGTGTCGCATAGACTCTTTTGCGACACAATGCTTGTGTCGCATGGAATGTTTCTGCGACACAATTCTTGTGTCGCATAGAATGCTTCTGCGACACAATGCTTGTGTCGCATGGATACAAAAATTGTAATTAAACTAAATCTAAAACTATACAAAACGTAATTACAATTTCGACACTATTACAGACTGAGACCAACTGACAGACACACATAGATGTACCAACAAACTCCCCCGTGTCTTCAGCTTGGTCTTCAAAAATTCTTCGATTTTCTTCAGTCTTCAGATATCTGGTCTTCAAACCCATCCAGGTGGAAAGTTTCCACCAGCGTGTATGCCGTAGGTGAAGCATATATCAACAATTTTCTGGAATCGTTTCGCTAAAACAGAGTTGAACTCGTTTCCTGGATTGTAGCGAATCCGATTGTCGAATAGCTTCTTCATGTCACTTCTGGACAGATTAATCAAGCTCATTGGGTCAAATATTCTGAAGTTGGCTTTTCGTAGACCCCACAAAGATCCTGTCTGAGGCTCTGAATCTGGTACAAAAACTAAGACGGCTTCGCCAGTGTGAGCATCCAGTTCCCAGTAATGAAAGCGTTTCAGTAGATTGAATGGAACTGTTTCTAGAGCGATTTTAGTCAGACATTCAGTAGGTGGATAGTGAACCCTTACAATTGGCTGCTTGGTCTTTGGATCGAGCTTCTTCTTGAACGTGTACCTTGTACCCAGTACTGGTTTAACATAATGATATTTCTTTCGTTTAATTTCCTCACGCATGACCTTTTGAATAACATCAGCTACTCCGTCTTCGTAAGGATTTATCAACTGAAGTTGAGAGAGACGAACGATGTCATGCTTTGGCAATGTACTCAATATCCTCAGTGATCGACGAAAGTACTGGATACCGTCGAGTCTTTTAATCATAAACCTTCCTTTGCTCACCTTCCAGCTTTTTATCAGGCCAGAATAATCACCACCAACCTGATATTTCTTGCATGTAACTGGAGCAGGTTATGGATTTTTACCTTTTGGAAACCAGTTATCCCTTTCTCTGATGGGCATTTCCTTGTCAAAAGATACACATTCGGATGTATCGAGAGGAAAAATGTCATTGTAATTTGTCGATTCTCGAACAGGGACTGGTTGTGCTTGTGAAGAACTGGATGGTACAGACGATTCTTGAGCAGGATCAGGTTGAGAAGTAGATCCTGGTACGTAATTGAACGCTGGCCCTGACTCATCGTCTGAAGAATCAGATAATACAACACCCTCTTGAGGATAAGCTGGACACTCAGAATATTCTTCATCAGGATTAAGCTCTTCTCGTTCAACATCAACATCATCGTCATTATCAGCGGAGTTGAAGTCAAAAGGTTCTTCAGGCGCACGACCGTCATCATCAACCGCAGATTGAAAGTAAGTCAGATTACAATACGTGTAATCTACAGCTAACGGTTTTGGTTGCCCTGGTTGCTCAATAATATACTCAAGAACAAGAGTTGTTTCATTAAAATCAGAAGCATTTACATTTTCAGGATTTACATTTTCAGGATTTACATTTTCTTCGCCCTCGGCGGAAACCCTAGGTGTTGATTCTATAGCTGGTTGGGCTGTCTCCCCCGAAGCAATAGCTTGGGTTTCCAGCTGCAGAATCTTTGACTTCAGTTCTTCGTTCTCTTTTTCAATGCGAGAGATTCTGGCATCCTGAGCTTCAAAAACTGATGCTTGAGCTTCCATAGACTGCTGCATCTTTTCAATCTTTTCCAGGAGCTCCTGAATGACGGCTGGATGAGGAGTGATCGGAGTTTCAGTCGCTGGGAGCTCAGAAGAAGTAGACGTGGAAGTACGGGAGCGTCTGACCAAAGGATTCGGATCAGCAACGTCCGAAGTGTCTCGAGGCCTTTTTCCTCGGTTAGAAGATTCAGGGCGTGGAGAAGGTGGTCGATAAGCATCGATCTCACGATCGAGATCCACCAACTCCGGATCCTCGACAGCTTGCTGAACTGGCGGTTGTTGAGCTGGAGGTTGTTGAACCGGAGGCTGCTGCACTGGAGGCTGAGGGATAGGTTGTTCAGGTGCTGGATCATTGAATTGCTCACCAGGAGGAGCAACATAATCAGGATCCACATTGTGACCAAAAAGAGCAACCTCACGTTCTGGTGGTTGACCCTGCTTCGCAAAAGTAGTACAAGTAATGTAGATCCTAGTATTCATCGGTGTCTGCTTGAAAGTGAAAGATGCGACCACAGGAAGATCTGGATGAAGATGATTGAGCAGCAGCTGAGTGAACCTAGGATACAGAGCCCATTTATCTTTAGTATCCAAGGCATTGTTCACAAAACCCCTGAAGATATAACCAGAGAAGTTGAAGGGTTTGTTGTATATCAGGGCAAGAATAGCAGAAGCAGTCGAAAATTTCATCCCTTCGAGACCTGCCTTGCGACTGGATAAGCAGACGATGACAATGTGAGCAAGATATCTCCAGACCTTTGTCATGTAGGTCTTCTTGTACTGATCAACTGGAATATCTTGATATCCAATCGATCGCATGCCCTGTGCAATTGCAGCTGGAGTAAACTGGGTGATCATGTCAGAATTATCACCGAACTGAAAGAAATCCCGAATAAGCTGCTCGGTGAAGATAACTTGGCGGCCGCGGGGTCTTCTTGTACTGATCAACTGGAATATCTTGATATCCAATCGATCGCATGCCCTGTGCAATTGCAGCTGGAGTAAACTGGGTGATCATGTCAGAATTATCACCGAACTGAAAGAAATCCCGAATAAGCTGCTCGGTGAAGATAACTTGGCGGCCGCGGACAGCAGAAATGATACGAGTATCCGCTTCATCATAGTTGACCACCGCGTTGTCCCAAAACTCGGTGATATGATTTGTCAAGATCCGAGTATCAGCAGTGATAGCTCTGTGAATTCTGGAGCGACGAAGAAATGCTATCATTGGTCGGTACGGGCGAGAAGTCTCGACAGTGGTATTCATGAAAGCCACGATATTGTGACGTGGCTCCCAGAAATATTTAGAGACATCGATCTCTGGGAGTGCTGGAGCAGCTGGAGCAGCTTGAGCAGGTTGTTCAGCCATTTCTACAAAAATAACAGTAATACAGCCAAAACTCGAAATGCGTTAGCGTTAGTACCAAAAATAATTTGCGTTTTATTTTTACAAAAATTCTGCGACACAACAGTTGTGTCGCACGAAGTTCATACGACATAAGGGCTGTGTCGTAAAAAGAAAATACGACACAAGTCTTGTGTCGTATGACACGTGTCGCGCGGACAGCATTTTTCCCGCATTTAGCAATATTTGAGAAATTAATCTCGAATGCGACATAGTCACTGTGTCGTATGGTTGTGTCGTATAACATGAGTACGACATAACATTTGTGTCGTATAAAGATACGACATAAGCACCTGTAATCAATACGACATAAAAACCAAGAATCTATACGACACAACGACTGTGTCGTATGTTATGTCGTAAAGAAGAACATCAAAGCAACCCAGATTCGATCGATGAAACATTTTGGGGTTTTCGAAATCTAGTCATACCCTAGGGTTTGTACACAACAGGGGATCAATAATATGCAATTATCTAACCCTAGAAACCCCTAAACCCTAATTAATTTGGGGAAAAACCGTAACCCCAAACCCTTAAAACTGGACGATTCAATCGAAGGCATAATATCAGATAAAAACATGAAATAACTATACCTACAGATGCGCAAAGTGATGAGGAATAAGAATCGAGCAATGAAATCCGGTGAAAAGCCTTCAAAAACACGAATCCGATCGAAAAACGCTTGTGTCGCAAAATCGCACTTATGTCGTATATTTTGTGTCGTGAAAGTTTTGAAAACGTAAATGATTATGTCGTATGATGTGAATAGTTAACCCCTGACCCGCATACGACATAACATACGACACAAAGTAACGGACAAATACGACACAAGTGTTGTGTCATATAACTGGAATGCGACACAGTGGTTGTGTCGCAGAAGACACAGAAGGCAAAATTTTGAAGATTTAAAAATTTGATTTTGATGCCGATTCGGATTTTGATTTTAGAGTTTTCGCAATAAAGATGATTTGTGACTTAAAAAAAATAAAATAAAATAAAAAGGAAAAATACAATTTAAAGAATATTAAAGAGATAAAACTAAATATAAACATAAAAGATAAGAAACAAATACAACTAAAGGCGAGAAATTTATAAAATCGTTTTGGTGACGGAGTTGAGATTCTGGTTAGGGATCATACCGAAATAACATGCAATTATTAGGAATAGAAAGTGTTATTTCGATTATCAGTATATTTGTCCACTTTAAATTTACGTGGCACATTTAAAACACGTTTTATAAAAATTATTTCAAGACGATTATCGATATTGTTTGTCCACTTAAGCATGTTACAACCGAGTATGTGGAGTTAACCTTTTATTGTTAGTATGAATAAGTCTCTGTGGCACCCACCATTGATATACCCCTATAATCCAGACAATAACATAGTTTCCATATTTTGAAAGAGTAAAGAAAGATCATTTTTAAGAATCAGGCTAGAGTTGACAGGTCAGTACGGAAGTACAGCAAAGCAACCTAACGTGATTCAAGTATAATCAAAACCAATCGCAGTCAAACTGAAGTTGGAGTTTCCCAAACAGCGACCTTGGTTAGTATGATTTAGGATTAAGCAAAACCGATCGCAGTCAAACTGAATTTGGAGTTTCCCAAACAGCGACCTTGTTCAGTATCATCAAGATTTTTCAAGTGCATTTACCTGTAATTGCTTAACCCCAAGTTTATAGTAACTGTTACCAGTTTTGTACTTTCGTACAACAGAGGCAACAACCAGCATAAACTCCCAAATGATTTCAGATAAAAGTTCCAAAGATAGAAATATGTTAGGCTACACTAAGGAATTAAGACATTTAGTCATACATCACACGGCGTTTACCACAAGATAATAGACACATATTTAAATGATTTCTTAACAACCCAGAGACAGGTGTGTATCATGTCTACCGGTACATCGCATGATGAAGATAATTTTCATAAAAACTGTTTTAAGTGTGTCAGATAAACCTACTGACACATCAAAGATAAACCTTAAAATTCCATTTTGTGCATGTCACTCGATGTACTATCATATCCCAAGTTGTTTACAGACTCAACTCACCTTTCTGTCTGATGAAGCATGGTGTAGTAGGTTATGATTTGTGTTGAAAATTGAAATTTTTGTGGGCTCAAAAACTGTCTGCACGTGCACTTTTGCGACACAATATTTGTGTCGTATCCACTGTTCATACGACACAACCATACGACATTAAATTATCTGCGACATAAAGTGCGGCATATCGTGCGACATAAGCCTACGACACAACTTATTTTGACCTTGACTGGTCTGCGACACAAGTTGCGACATAACCTACGACATAACGGTTGTGTCGCATTTTTGTCTTCTGTCTGATTAACTTCAGCGACACAACAACTGTGTCGTATTGCTTCTCTGCGACACAACGACTGTGTCGTATTGATACTTTGCGACATAACACTGTGTCGCATAATTCCAGACTTAGACAAAAATCAGTTTGTTTGTTGTGTATTTTCTGATTTTTTTGCAGATTTTCATCATGTCTCTTCAAAGCGTTGATGCAGTTTTACAACATAATGCTATGATCGGTAGTGCAAATAAACCTCCTTATTTTGCACCGGGTTTGCCATTTCGGGCATGGAAACAACGGTTCATGACGTTTGTATTATTCACTGATCCTGATATGGAGTTGGCTCTTCTTGAACGATATGTAGTTCCTGTTGCTCTTGGAGAACATATCGGTGTTCCTCCACCCAAACCCGTTCGTTCATACACTCCCGAAGAACGAAAAGCATGGGAAATTGAACGCAAGACTCATTCTGCTATTACTATGTCACTTCCAACTGATGTTTTGGATATGTTTCCACAAACTATTGCTTATGATCTTTTGAATGCAATTGAGAAAAGATTTTGTGGCAACACTGAGTACATTGAAAGCAAATTGGAATTAGTCAAAACTCAGTTTGATTATTTCTATATCCAGAAGAATGAAACTGTCAGAGACATGCTTTGCAGATTTACTCGCACAGTAAATGAACTGAAAGCTGGCGGATATAATCTCAAAAATTCTGAGATTAACAAAAAGGCTTTAGCTGCTCTACCACCAAGTTGGGAAACACGAGTTTTGTTATTAGAAAACGATTCAAAGACAATGCAATTGTCTCTGGATGATCTCATTGGAAAACTTGAAGCTGGGGCATTGGATATTGAAAAGAAGGAAACAAGATCTACTTCTCGTGCATCAGAATCAAGTCATGGTGGAACGGCTTTCATCTCAGCTGAGCTAAATTCGCAGAGATCCTCTTCTTACAGTAATCCTACTGTGGGAACATTTTCAGTCCTACCAGCTTATAATGCTTCTTCAAGTAGTACATATTCATCATCATCTGTTCCTTCTTCAGCAACCACCGATGAACATGCAGCCATGTTTACTGCTTTCTTGTCATCATATGAAGACTTTCTTTCTAAAAGAGTCAGTACATTGGAGCTGACTGATGAAGACTTCAATCAGGTTGATCCTGATGAGTTAGAAAGGATTGACATTAGATGGAATATGGCTATGCTCACTCGCAGAGCCAAAAACTATCTAAGAAGAACTAGAAAGAGATCTCTTGAAGATGCAGCTGACCGAACACCAATGGGATTCGATAAAAGCAAAATCAAGTGTTATAAGTGTCAGAATCTTGGTCACTTTGCCCGCGAATGTGAGAAAGGACGACAGCCTGCTTCGGGTTTCACAAAACCATCTGTTACTCCAAAACAGATTGAGCATTCTACTGCTAAGGCTGCATTGTTGATTGAGGATGGAGATGCTTATGATTTCTCTGCTCATGAAACTCAAGAGCAATGCTTCATGGCTATCAACAATGAGGTACCATTTGCTAAATTTACTTGTGATTCATGTATTAGTTTAACTGGTAAAGTAAATGGGCTTATGGAACATAATGAAAATTTGAAGTCTGATATCTTGAATTTGATGGAGGCAAACAAAGTTTTAAAAACTAATGAGAAACACTTTGAAAGTAACATTAATCAACTTATTGAAGATAAAAAGGAGCTGAAAGCTCTAATTTTCAGTAATCAAGATGAAATTGACAGTTACTTAAAAATGATTGCTCATTTAAAAAAGGAATTGGCTGACTCTCAAGCCAAAGCTGTTGATTTGCAACGAAAACTCAAGAATATCAACACTTCAGCCTTGGTCTTTACTGATATCCTGCAGACGGGTAGAACTAGTTCTAAAGATAAGTCCGGTTATGGTTATCATAATCAACCGCCTCCGTCTTTAGATGTGAATTTGTGTAGACCGTCTAAGGATGAAATTAAAGATTTTGTGCCTACTACGTTAATAGATGCAAAGCCCATTGAAATATCAGTTAATTAGCCTGTTGTTAAGAAAGTAGCTATGCCTGTATTTGAACCTGTTAGTTTGAATCCGTTTAATTTGCCTGAATTCTATAAAGCCAACATAGAAGTAAACCATGATAAGAAGAAACCTAAGACAATTAAGGCTGAATCTGTGAAGCCTTTTGAACCTGTTAGGTTTACCCCCTCAGGAACCGTCAAGTTTACCCCCTTTGGTAGTTTTTCGCCTGCTCCCTTAAAAACTATTGAAGAAGAGGTCGAGGTTGAGGATGTTCCCTGTAAGTTTGTGCCTCAATGTGAAAAGAAAAACATTAAGCCTGAACATCACATTCTCACTACTGAATTAGATGATGAAACTTTTCCAATGAATACTAAGGTTAATGCTGAACATAAAAGGAAAGATATACAGAATATTAATGACAAATCAATTAAGAATTCTGTTAAACTTTCTGTTTCACATTCTGGGGCATCCACTTCAACATGCTCACATAAGTTACCTGTCTCACCTCAATTTTTAGGCAGTAACGACCGAACCTTTAGGGAAAGACGATCATGTTTCTACTGCAAGAAACAAGGTCACTTGATTAGTCAATGCCCGTTGCTTTTGAGAAAGAAGTTTTCAAAAGGTGTTCCCAGAAATTCTGTTTACAAAAATTCATCTGTTAAATCTTTTTCAAAGAAGGGTTCACTCTCTCATACTTCTATCCCGAAAGTTAATGCTGCTAGGCCTAGTAAACCTCTGGTTAAACAGCCTGACAATGTTAACAAGCAACCCAATATTGTTCCTGTGAAGATTTGGAGACCAAAAGAGTCGTTAAAAGACTCATCATCAAGTAATACTACATCAGGAATTGCATCTGATTTACTGAAAAACAAAGTTTTAACTGATGTAGTTATTATTGATGAGGTCTCTGGAGTACCCAAGTCTGTCAAGGCCTGGGTCTCCATTTCTAACTAACTCTCTCTCTATGTTGTGCTGTAGCAGTCAGATCATATACAAAGAAGTAAATGGTATGTGGATAGTGGCTGCTCACGGCACATGACTGGTGACATGTCTCTTCTGTCTGATGTGAAACCATATCGCGGAGGACATGTTGCTTTTGCGGGAGATACAGGTGGTAACATAACGGGTCAGGGTACACTTTCTAATGGGCAAGTGAGTTTTGATAAAGCGAACTATGTCGAGGAACTGCAACACAATCTGATCAGTGTTTCTCAAGTCTGCGACAAGAAGTTCACTACCGCATTTACAGATGTTGAATGTTTAATTCTGAAGCCGGGATTTGTTATTCCCGAGGAATGGGCGTTACTGAGAGCACCTCGTGTACGCAACTCGTACATTTTGGATATGCAAACCGTGGTTACCAAGGAGCATACTTGTTTGCTATCAAAAGCATCTTCTACAGATTCACTGCTTTGGCACAGACGAATGGGACATATTCATTTTCGCAGAATGAATTATCTTGTTAATAATGATCTTGTGTTAGGTGTGCCTAAAAAATCATTCGTAACTGATGATGAATGTGTTTCCTGTCTCAAAGGGAAACAACACAAGAAGTTCCATAAGTCTAAGCTGGTGAACTCTATTGAATCTCCATTGGAGCTGCTTCACATGGATTTGTTCGGTCCTGTGAATAAGAAAAGTTTTGGTGGAAAATCGTACTGTCTGGTTGTTACTGATGATTACTCAAGGTTTTCTTGGGTGTATTTCTTGGCTGGAAAGGATGAAACAACTGATACTTTAATCTACTTGTTCGACAGACTGGAAAATCTGTGCAATCTGAAAATCAAGAAACTGCGCAGTGATAATGGAACCGAATTCAAAAACAGAACCTTGGAAATGTATTGTCTTCGAAAGGGAATCTTTCATCAGTTTAGTGCTGCTCGTACTCCTCAGCAAAATGAAGTAGCTGAAAGAAAGAATAGGACAATCATTGAGACAGCAAGAACCATGTTGTCTGATGCGCATCTGCCAACCACTTTTTGGGCAGAAGCTGTTAACACTGCCTGCTATGTGTTAAATAGGGTTTCGATTGTTAAAAAGCGAAAGAAAACATGTTACGAATTGCTGAATAATCGCAAACCAAATTTGAAGTTTCTTGAGCCTTTCGGGTGTCCTTGCACAATCTTAATCACTAAGGACTCGGTAGGCAAATTTGATGAAAAAGCAGTCGATGGGTTATTTTTGGGATATTCTGTGAACTCGCCGAATAAAAGAGTGTTCAACAAGTCTACTGGGAGAATAGAGGAACATTTTGAAGTAAGGTTTATGAAATATACTGATTCTCCAAAAGGTAAGGGACCTGAGTCCTTGTTTGAGTATGATAAGTTGGTGGACTCTTTCAATCTTCCCAAATTTAATGAAGAAGAACTGGTGGTGTCTCTACTTCATGGATTGGATCTTTCTTCTGACGTCTCAATCTCCATTTCTAGAGTTGTACCTCCAGAGAATGTTGTCAATGATGACAATCCCTCCGATGTTGATCAAGTGGCTTCTGAATCTAATCCTCAAACTGAAACCGATATTGTCACACCAATTGACAATGAGGATACTGCCACTAATAGCTCAATTGAAATTGAAAATCCTGGAGGTGATCTGTCAAATTTGGATTCGATCATTGTGCCTGATCCGATTCCTCAGCTTAGAATTCATTCTTCTCACCCCACTGAAAATATCATTGTTGACCTTCAACAAGGTGTTTTAACTAGGCATCAAACTGCTGCTAATGAAGTCCGTGAAGAATCTTCATCTGCCAATTTTGCCTGTGTTGAAGAAGAATTGGAAGAATGCTTCTTGTCTCAGCATGAACCAAAGAAAATAGCTGAAGCTTTGAAAGATCCATACTGGGTTGAGGCTATGCTGGAAGAATTGAATCAATTCAAAAAGCTTGATGTCTGGGAGTTGGTTCCTTTACCAAAAGATGTCGATCCAATTGGAACTCGCTAGGTTTATCGCGTGAAGAAAGATGACAGAGGCGTAGTTATTCGGAATAAGGCTCGGCTGGTTGTTCAAGGTTTTACTCAGATTGAGGGTTTGGACTATGATGATGTGTTTGCTCCAGTTGCAAGATTGGAGTCCATTCGCATTTTTCTGGCTTATGCGACATTTAAAGGTTTTCGGGTTTATCAACTCGATGTCAAGAGCGCATTTCTGTATGGAGAGGTTTTGAAGGATGTGTATGTCTTGCAACCTCCTGGTTTTGAAGATCCAAACCATCCTGATTATGTGTGCAAGTTAGGCAAGGCATTATATGGTCTTCATCAAGCTCCAAGAGCTTGGTATGCGAGGTTGGCAAATCATCTCACGAGAAATGGCTTCTCACGAGGCCAAATTGATAGCACTCTCTTCATAAAAAGGGTTGGAAAAGATTTGTTACTTGTGCAGGTTTACGTGGACGACATCATATTTGGTTCAACAAATGATTCTTTGTGCAGAGACTTCGAGAAGATTATGAAGTCCGAGTTTGAAATGAGTGCCATGGGAGAACTTAAGTTCTTTCTAGGTGTACAAGTTGAGCAGTCTGACAAGGGTTTCTACATTCATCAGTCCAAATATGTCAATGACATGTTGACTCGGTATGAACTCCATGACTGTAAGCCATATGGTACTCCCATTGAAACTGATCACAAACTCGGACCCGCTGAATACGAAGAAGATTGCAAGGAGCGGGACTATCGTTCTATGATAGGATCTCTGATGTATCTCACTGCATCCAGACCAGATATTGTGTTTGCTGTGTCTATCTGTTCCAGATATCAATCAAAGCCCAAGGTTTCTCACATGAAGGCTGTGAAGCGAATTTTTGGTTACCTCAAATATAGACCATCACTTGGTCTATGGTACTCAAATGAGAAAAATTTCGCTCTCACTGCCTATTCTGATTCTGATTATGGCGGCTGCAATTCGGATAAAAAGTCAACTACAGGAGGATGTCAATATCTCGGTTCTCGATTGGTGTCTTGGCAGTGTAAAAAGCAAACCACAGTTTCCACATCAACAGCGGAAGCTGAATACATTGCTGCTGCAAGCTGTTGTTCACATATATTGTGGATTCAACATCAATTGCGTGACTATGGGTTACTTCTTACTTTGACTCCTATTCATATTGATAATACTACTGCTATATCTATTATTCGCAATCCCGTTCAACACTCTAAGACCAAACACATAGAGATTAGGTTTCACTTCATACGAGATTGTTATGAGAAGCATTTAATTGACCTCATTCACATAGATACCCTTAGGCAAAAAGCCGACTTATTCACTAAAGCATTTTCGCGTGCTCGTTTCGACGAACTTGTGGATATGATAGGGATGATTTCCTTTGATCTCAAGAAATGATTTGTGACTTAATTTCTGTACAGTTTATTTGTTTTATTGTTTTGAGTAAAATTTAAATAAAATAAAAAAAAGCAACCGCCACTCTTTATACTCGTTAGTATCAAAGAAATGCAATGGTTGCTACAATTTTAAAATAGACGTTGAGTTGAGTCTGTAAACAACTTGGGATATGATAGTACATCGAGTGACATGCACAAAATGGAATTTTAAGGTTTATCTTTGATGTGTCAGTAGGTTTATCTGACACACTTAAAACAGTTTTTATGAAAATTATCTTCATCATGCGATGTACCGGTAGACATGATACACACCTGTCTCTGGGTTGTTAAGAAATCATTTAAATATGTGTCTATTATCTTGTGGTAAACGCCGTGTGATGTACGACTAAATGTCTTAATTCCTTAGTGTAGCCTAACATATTTCTATCTTTGGAACTTTTATCTGAAATCATTTGGGAGTTTATGCTGGTTGTTGCCTCTGTTGTACGAAAGTACAGAACTGGTAACAGTTACTATAAACTTGGGGTTAAGCAATTACAGGTAAATGCACTTGAAAAATCTTGATGATACTGAACAAGGTCGCTGTTTAGGAAACTCCAAATTCAGTTTGACTGCGATCGGTTTTGCTTAATCCTAAATCATACTAACCAAGGTCGCTGTTTGGGAAACTCCAACTTCAGTTTGACTGCGATTGGTTTTGATTATACTTGAATCACGTTAGGTTGCTTTGCTGTACTTCCGTACTGACCTGTCAACTCTAGCCTGATTCTTAAAAATGATCTTTCTTTACTCTTTCTAAATATGGAAACTATGTTATTGTCTGGATTATAGGGGTATATCAATGGTGGGTGCCACAGAGACTTATTCATACTAACAATAAAAGGTTAACTCCACAGACTCGGTTGTAACATGCTTAAGTGGACAAACAATATCGATAATCGTCTTGAAATAATTTTTATAAAACGTGTTTTAAATGTGCCACGTAAATTTAAAGTGGACAAATATACTGATAATCGAAATAACACTTTCTATTCCTAATAATTGCATGTTATTTCGGTATGATCCCTAACCAGAATCTCAACTCCGTCACCAAAACGATTTTATAAATTTCTCGCCTTTAGTTGTATTTGTTTCTTATCTTTTATGTTTATATTTAGTTTTATCTCTTTAATATTCTTTAAATTGTATTTTTCCTTTTTATTTTATTTTATTTTTTTTAAGTCACAAATCATCTTTATTGCGAAAACTCTAAAATCAAAATCCGAATCGGCATCGAAATCAAAATTTTAAATCTTCAAAATTTTGCCTTCTGTGTCTTCTGCGACACAACCACTGTGTCGCATTCCAGTTATACGACACAACACTTGTGTCGTATTTGTCCGTTACTTTGTGTCGTATGTTATGTCGTATGCGGGTAAGGGGTTAACTATTCACATCATACGACATAATCATTTACGTTTTCAAAACTTTCACGACACAAAATATACGACATAAGTGCGATTTTGCGACACAAGCGTTTTTCGATCGGATTCGTGTTTTTGAAGGCTTTTCACCGGATTTCATTGCTCGATTCTTATTCCTCATCACTTTGCGCATCTGTAGGTATAATTATTTCATGTTTTTATCTGATATTATGCCTTCGATTGAATCGTCCAGTTTTAAGGGTTTGGGGTTACGGTTTTTCCCTAAATTAATTAGGGTTTAGGGGTTTCTAGGGTTAGATAATTGCATATTATTGATCCCCTGTTGTGTACAAACCCTAGGGTATGACTAGATTTCGAAAACCCCAAAATGTTTCATCGATCGAATCTGGGTTGCTTTGATGTTCTTCTTTACGACATAACATACGACACAGTCGTTGTGTCGTATAGATTCTTGGTTTTTATGTCGTATTGATTACAGGTGCTTATGTCGTATCTTTATACGACACAAATGTTATGTCGTACTCATGTTATACGACACAACCATACGACACAGTGACTATGTCGCATTCGAGATTAATTTCTCAAATATTGCTAAATGCAGGGGAAATGCTGTCCGCGCGACACTTGTCATACGACACAAGGCTTGTGTCGTATTTTCTTTTTACGACACAGCCCTTATGTCGTATGAACTTCGTGCGACACAACTGTTGTGTCGCAGAATTTTTGTAAAAATAAAACGTAAATTATTTTTGGTACTAACGCTAACGCATTTCGAGTTTTGGCTGTATTACTGTTATTTTTGTAGAAATGGCTAAACAACCTGCTCAAGCTGCTCCAGCACTCCCAGAGATCGATGTCTCTAAATATTTCTGGGAGCCACGTCACAATATCGTGGCTTTCATGAATACCACTGTCGAGACTTCTCGCCCGTACCGACCAATGATAGCATTTCTTCGTCGCTCCAGAATTCACAGAGCTATCACTGCTGATACTCGGATCTTGACAAATCATATCACCGAGTTTTGGGACAACGCGGTGGTCAACTATGATGAAGCGGATACTCGTATCATTTCTGCTGTCTGCGGCCGCCAAGTTATCTTCACCGAGCAGCTTATTCGGGATTTCTTTCAGTTCGGTGATAATTCTGACATGATCACCCAGTTTACTCCAGCTGCAATTGCACAGGGCATGCGATCGATTGGATATCAAGATATTCCAGTTGATCAGTATAAGAAGACCTACATGACAAAGGTCTGGAGATATCTTGCTCACATTGTCATCGTCTGCTTATCCAGTCGCAAGGCAGGTCTCGAAGGGATGAAATTTTCGACTGCTTCTGCTATTCTTGCCCTGATATACAACAAACCCTTCAACTTCTCTGGTTATATCTTCAGGGTTTTTGTGAACAATGCCTTGGATACTAAAGATAAATGGGCTCTGTATCCTAGGTTCACTCAGCTGCTGCTCAATCATCTTCATCCAGATCTTCCTGTGGTCGCATCTTTCACTTTCAAGCAGACACCGATGAATACTAGGATCTACATTACTTGTACTACTTTTACGAAGCAGGGTCAACCACCAGAACGTGAGGTTGCTCTTTTTGGTCACATTGTGGATCCTGATTATGTTGCTCCTCCTGGTGAGCAATTCAATGATCCAGCACCTGAACAACCTATCCCTCAGCCTCCAGTGCAGCAGCCTCCGGTTCAACAACCTCCAGCTCAACAACCGCCAGTTCAGCAAGCTGTCGAGGATCCGGAGTTGGTGGATCTCGATCGTGAGATCGATGCTTATCGACCACCTTCTCCACGCCCTGAATCTTCTAACCGAGGAAAAAGGCCTCGAGACACTTCGGACGTTGCTGATCCGAATCCTTTGGTCAGACGCTCCCGTACTTCCACGTCTACTTCTTCTGAGCTCCCGGCGACTGAAACTCCGATCACTCCTCATCCAGCCGTCATTCAGGAGCTCCTGGCAAAGATTGAAAAGATGCAGCAGTCTATGGAAGCTCAAGCATAAGTTTTTGAAGCTCAGGATGCCAGAATCTCTCGCATTGAAAAAGAGAACGAAGAACTGAAGTCAAAGATTCTGCAGCTGGAAACCCAAGCTATTGCTTCGGGGGAGACAGCCCAACCAGCTATAGAATCAACACCTAGGGTTTCCGCCGAGGGCGAAGAAAATGTAAATCCTGAAAATGTAAATGCTTCTGATTTTAATGAAACAACTCTTGTTCTTGAGTATATTATTGAGCAACCAGGGCAACCAAAACCGTTAGCTGTAGATTACACGTATTGTAATCTGACTTACTTTCAATCTGCGGTTGATGATGACGGTCGTGCGACTGAAGAACCTTTTGACTTCAACTCCGCTGATAATGACGATGATGTTGATGTTGAACGATAAGAGCTTAATCCTGATGAAGAATATTCTGAGTGTCCAGCTTATCCTCAAGAGGGTGTTGTATTATCTGATTCTTCAGACGATGAGTCAGGGCCAGCGTTCAATTACGTACCAGGATCTACTTCTCAACCTGATCCTGCTCAAGAATCGTCTGTACCATCCAGTTCTTCACAAGCACAACCAGTCCCTGTTCGAGAATCGACAAATTACAATGACATTTTTCCTCTCGATACATCCGAATGTGTATCTTTTGACAAGGAAATGCCCATCAGAGAAAGGGATAACTGGTTTCCAAAAGGTAAAAATCCAGAACCTGCTCCAGTTACATGCAAGAAATATCAGGTTGGTGGTGATTATTCTGGCCTGATAAAAAGCTGGAAGGTGAGCAAAGGAAGGTTTATGATTAAAAGACTCGACGGTATCCAGTACTTTCGTCGATCACTGAGGATATTGAGTACATTGCCAAAGCATGGCATCGTTCGTCTCTCTCAACTTCAGTTGATAAATCCTTACGAAGACGGAGTAGCTGATGTTATTCAAAAGGTCATGCGTGAGGAAATTAAACGAAAGAAATATCATTATGTTAAACCAGTACTGGGTACAAGGTACACGTTCAAGAAGAAGCTCGATCCAAAGACCAAGCAGCCAATTGTAAGGGTTCACTATCCGCCTACTGAATGTCTGACTAAAATCGCTCTGGAAACAGTTCCATTCAATCTACTGAAACGCTTTCATTACTGGGAACTAGATGCTCACACTGGCGAAGCCGTCTTAGTTTTTGTACCAGATTCAGAGCCTCAGACAGGATCTTTGTGGGGTCTACGAAAAGCCAACTTCAGAATATTTGACCTAATGAGCTTGATTAATCTGTCCAGAAGTGACATGAAGAAGCTATTCAACAATCGGATTCGCTACAATCCTAGAAACGAGTTCAACTCTGTTTTAGCGAAACGATTCCAGAAAATTGTTGATATATGCTTCACCTACGGCATACACGCTGGTGGAAACTTTCCACCTGGATGGGTTTGAAGACCAGATATCTGAAGACTGAAGAAAATCGAAGAATTTTTGAAGACCAAGCAGAAGACACGGGGGAGTTTGTTGGTACATCTATATGTGTTTGTCAGTTGGTCTCAGTCTGTAATAGTGTCGAAATTGTAATTACGTTTTGTATAGTTTTAGATTTAGTTTAATTACAATTTTTGTATCCATGCGACACAAGCATTGTGTCGCAGAAGCATTCTATGCGACACAAGAATTGTGTCGCAGAAACATTCCGTGCGACACAAGCATTGTGTCGCAAAAGAGTCTATGCGACACAAGGCTTGTGTCGCATAATGTTTGGATCAGGCTATAAATAGAAGCTCGCCAGCTTCTGTTTTGGCACCACATTTTACACACACATAGCACTCTCATTATCACAGAATACTCTCTAAGTGTTATTTGATCTTTGTGTGTTTGTGTCCAAGTGTATGTATTGTTGTTAGTGTTTCATATATATATACATACACACTTTGTGTTTTGGTCATTTATCGTGTTAATCTAGCATATATTAGTTTGTTTGATTTCCGCTTTAACAAACTAGTTGAACTACTCGATTTGGTCCGTATAAGTGGAACCTACATGCTCGCGTGAGGACACTTGAGAGACGTGTTCGGATTGCAGGGCTTGTGGTTGGTGCTTGTGTGGTGATGGCTGTGTTGAGGACAGCTGTGGGATCATTTCTACCGTACTTACGTTAGACCTATGTAGGGCGGGTTGTGCCTACTTAGGATTATATATATTATGTATTAGACTTGGAACTTTGGTTCGACGGGTATAGACAGACCTGTCATGTTTTGTATATCATTTGGATC
Source organism: Helichrysum umbraculigerum (assembly GCA_949592205.1). NCBI lineage: Eukaryota > Viridiplantae > Streptophyta > Magnoliopsida > Asterales > Asteraceae > Helichrysum > Helichrysum umbraculigerum. The sequence continues at coordinate 39,477,417 of CATIUR010000001.1, forward strand.
GACGGTGTGTAGACAGACCCGTCATGCTTTGATTAGTCTTTGGACCGATGGATATCTAGGATAGATCCATCCTGTTTTGTATAAAAACTTATGAACTAACTATGATCAGTTATATGATATGACATATGTATTTGGTTTATTATTATTGTTTATGTTACTGTGCGTCGTGATTGGATAATATATTGACAATAGAGACTACATAACTGTGGATACTGAAATATGTCTTTGTAACCTATAGATATCTTGAAACTGGAAAAATGGCAGAACCTGTCATAAGTGAATACTCATCAGATGAGGACATAACCATCGACGAGCAGATACAATATGTATATGTCGATACCGAAACAATTCCGATAGTGGAACTTATGGAAGAAGAAATTGAAAACCACCAATTCGGCATGGTCAACATAGAGGAGTACGAAAGAGTACGAGATCAGGCTGAAAGATTGGATGGTCAAAATTGGGAGCTTGTGTTCAAATGTAGGAACCGTGAGCTAGAATTGAGAATCCTAAAGAGGCCTATGATTGTCCGAGTTAAGGATAAAATACGCTTCTGGAAGAAAGTGGCTAGTAATCGCAAGAAAAGAGTTAAGTCTTGGATCAAACGTCTGTGCAAATGCTCGACTGAGAATGATCTGGGCTATTATCCGACTCTGCGATACAAAACTATGCTGGAAACACGCTACTTCTCTCCCAATCTGAATCAGGAATAAAAGTGAAAGACCTACACTGCGACAGAGAATATAGCTAAAGATAGCTTAATAATGAACTGATGAAGAACTGTCGTAGGAATATAACTATTTTGTTAAGATCTAGGTATAGCTAAGTTTAGTCTAATTAGTACTGTATCAACTCGTATTGTACTGAAAACCTCTCTTGGATGGATATAGAAGATATCATCAAGTTTTGTATGAAACGATGTAAGGACGTTTTAGTTAATGTATAATATAACTTAGGTTCGATTCGAAATTTCGTGTTTATTATATCTAACGACGAATACGGAATTACACCTCTACCTATAGGCGTTTAATAGAAGAGTTACCACGTAATAATTGTTGAAACCATTTCTGGCAAACTTTGAAAACCTACCACACTATGAATTATTGATCTTATCTTGAATTCCATAAAACATTGATTGCACTAGAACGGTGATGAAAAGAAATATGTATTTAGCATTATATAATGACGTCTGACCAACGTGATTATATTGTACAAAGTACATATGGGTATTTCAAAGTCGTGCGATATACAATGTGAAACCTTATTCTTTCAAATTCTCCATACTATTCATTTGATAGACAATGTGAAATCTTGTTCATCACATTCATTATCTTGGCATTGACTTCTGCATTTTATTCATCGCAGAACTGAATCATGCCGCCAAAACGACGAATTACTAGGAACAGTCAGAAGACAATTGTACCTCCTACACCTGAAACCATTCCACCCCCTAACACTGAGGAAACTACTGAGCAGATGATAGCTAGACGCATTGCTGAAGGTATTGCCGAGTATGAGGCTAGTCGAAACCGTGAGAATGGGATTAATAACAGTGGATCGACCCCTGTTAATGCTGAGACCGTTGTGAATACTCGCCGAGGGTGTTCATATAAGACATTTCAGGCTTGTAAACCACCTCCTTTCTGTGGCACTGAAGGTGCTATTGGTATTATACACTGGATATAAAAGATGGATTCTGTGTTGGACATCAGTGATTGTCTACCAGACACTACGGTGAAATATGTCGCCTGCACACTGGCTGATAAAGCTTTGACTTGGTGGAACAGTCAAGTCCAGTCGATGGGACGACCAGCTGCTTATTCCATGACATGGGAAACATTGAAGCATATGATGATGGAAGAATTCTGCCCCCGCAGTGAGATGCAGAAAATTGAGACTGAGCTGTGGAACATTGCTATGATTGGTGCCGATATCACTAGTTATACAACCAGGTTCCAAGAACTAGCTCGTCTTGTGCCACATATGGTAACACCTGAGTACAAGCGTATTGAACGCTATGTGTATGGACTGGCACCACAGATCAGGAGTTTAGTTACGTCCTCCAAACCTGACACCTTCAGGAGCGCTGTTACCCTAGCGCAGAGTTTGACTGATGAAGCAGTTAGAATGGGGACGCTGACACAGAAAACTGTGCCGGTCAAGCTTGAGCCGATCAGTACTGAAGCTGGTAATTCAGGAGGTAAGAAGCGTAAATGGAATGACCGTCAGGGTCAATCCAACAAGAAAGGATCTGGAAATCCTAAGTCTTATGCTGCTACCATTGTGGAACCAAAGCCATACTTAGGCAACAAACCTAAGTGTGATAAGTGTAGCAAACACCATGAGGGTGAGTGTTGGTTTTGCGACAGCTGTAAGGGATGGGGTCACAAAACCCAAAACTGTAAGGTAAACCCTGCCCCTAAGGGAAACACTGCTCGCCAAAACCAGGGTTGTTTTGAATGTGGCGACACGAGGCATTATCGAAACCGATGCCCTCGAATCAATAATCAAAATCGTAACGCCAACAACGCTCGTAACCGCAACAACAACGGAAACAACCGTGGAAACAACAACAACCGAGCCAACAACAACAATGCTAACAACAACATCGACCAACCAGCTCGTGGACGCGTGTTCATGTTAGGAGCACCAGAGGCACGTCAGGATCCTAGCACAGTCACTGGTACGTTTCTTGTAAACAACCACTTTGCTTCTGTGTTATTTGATTCCGGTGCTGATTTAAGCTTTGTGTCCACTGAGTTTAGACCACTATTAGAGATCGAATCCCTTAAGCTAGATAACAAATACACTGTAGAGCTAGCCGATGGTAAGTTGATTGAATCAGGAGAAATAGTACCAGAATGTTCCTTAACGTTAGAAGGTCATTCTTTCAAAATAGACTTACTACCGGTAGAACTAGGGAGCTTCGACATAGTGGTTGGTATGGATTGGTTGTCACTGAATCGCGCAGAGATCATTTGTCATGAGAAGATTATACGGTTACCTTTACCATCAGGAGATATATTGATGATTCAAGGAGAAAAGAGTAATCGTGTGGTGAAAACGATTACATGCATGAAGGCAAATAAGTATCTACGAAAAGGGTACCAAGCATTTTTGGTACATGTTGTGGATAAGAAACCCGGGGAGCGACGCATAAACGACGTGGCCATAGTACGCGATTACCCAGGAGTATTTCCTGACGAGCTACCAGGGTTACCACCTCCACGACAGGTTGAATTTCATATCGACCTAGTGCCGGGAGCTGCACCAATTGCTCGTGCGCCTTACCGTTTAGCTCCATCAGAAATGCAGGAACTGTCTGCACAATTACAAGAACTGTTGGATTTAGGATTCATCCGACCGAGCTTTTCACCGTGGGGAGCTCCGGTTTTGTTCGTCAAAAAGAAGGATGGATCAATGCGGATGTGTATCGATTATCGAGAATTGAACAAAGTGACCATCAAGAACCGATACCCATTGCCACGCATCGATGACTTGTTTGACCAGCTGCAAGGGTCAAGTTATTACTCAAAGATCGACTTGAGATCGGGTTACCATCAACTGAAGGTACGGGATGAGGATATCCCTAAGACTGCGTTTAGGACTCGATACGGTCATTACGAGTTCCTGGTTATGCCGTTTGGGCTAACAAATGCGCCAGCAGTGTTCATGGATCTAATGAATAGAGTATGTAAACCTTACTTGGATAAGTTCGTCATAGTGTTCATTGACGATATTTTGATATACTCGCGAACGAAGGAAGACCATGAACAACATCTGAGGCTGATTCTTGAATTACTGGAGAAAGAGAAGCTTTATGCAAAGTTCTCCAAATGCGAATTTTGGATGCGTGAGGTTCATTTCCTTGGTCACGTGATCAATAACAAAGGAATTCACGTGGACCCATCCAAAATTGAGGCGATTAAGAATTGGGAAGCCCCAAAAACCCCAACTGAGATACGACAATTCCTTGGGCTAGCCGGTTACTACCGAAGATTCATCGAGAATTTCTCGAAGATAGCTCAACCAATTACTGCCCTAACGCAAAAAGACAAGAAGTTCGATTGGGGCGAGAAGCAAGAGAATGTTTTTCAACTGCTGAAAGAGAAATTGAGCACCGCACCTATCCTGTCCTTACCAGAAGGAGTAGAAAACTTTGTTGTCTACTGTGATGCCTCACATCAAGGATTAGGTTGCGTGCTAATGCAAAACGACAAAGTCATTGCTTACGCGTCTCGTCAATTGAAGATTCACGAGAAGAACTATACGACGCATGACTTAGAGCTAGGAGCAGTCGTTTTTGCCCTTAAGATTTGGAGACACTACCTATACGGTACGAAGTGTACGATCTTTACTGATCACAAAAGTCTCCAACACATATTTGACCAGAAGGAACTCAACATGAGACAGAGACGTTGGGTTGAACTGCTGAATGATTACGACTGTGAAATCAAGTACCATCCGGGCAAAGCTAATGTAGTAGCGGATGCCTTGAGTCGTAAGGAAAGAGTGAAACCTCGAAGAGTTCGAGCTTTAGGACTGACAATCCACTTGGATCTGATTACCCAAATTCGTGATGCTCAACAAGCGGCCTTTACTCCAGAACGTATGAAAGACGAATCCCTCAAAGGGATGGAGAAACAACTGGAGTCTAAGGAAAATGGAGTATTATACTTCATGAATCGAATTTGGATTCCTTGTGTTGATGAGCTACGTAGCCTAGTATTGGACGAAGCTCATAAGTCCAATTACTCGATACATCCTGGTGCCGATAAGATGTACCATGATTTGAAAGGATTTTACTGGTGGCCTGGCATGAAAAGAGATATTGCCGCCTACGTTAGTAGATGTTTGACTTGTGCCAAAGTCAAAACTGAATATCAAAAGCCGTCTGGGCTTTTGCAACAACCTGAGTTGCCCAAATGGAAATGGGAGCACATCGCAATGGATTTCATAACGAAGCTACCGAAAACATCATCTGGAATGGACTCCATATGGGTGATAGTCGACAGACTGACAAAGTCAGCTCACTTTCTTGCCATTAAGGAAACGGATAAGATGGAAAAGCTGTCTAGAATTTACATAAAAGAAGTTGTTTCTAGACATGGAGTTCCATTATCCATCATCTCTGATAGAGATGCACGTTTCACCTCTCGCTTCTAGCAAACACTGCAACAAGCTTTAGGCACTAGACTCGACATGAGTACCGCTTACCATCCCCAAACTGATGGACAAAGCGAGCGAACGATACAAACGCTTGAGGACTTGCTATGAGCCTGCGTGATTGATTTTGGAGGAAACTGGGATGTTCATCTCCCTTTAGCCGAATTCTCGTACAACAATAGTTATCATACGAGCATAAAAATGGCACCTTTTGAGGCGTTGTACGGACGTAAGTGCCGATCCCCACTCTGTTGGGCAGAAATGGATGACAGACAGTTATCAGGTCCTGAGATAGTCCAAGAGACAACGGACAAGATATCTCAAGTACTTAATCGATTGAAAACGGCAAGAGACCGACAAAAGAGTTATGCAGACAATAGACGAAAACCTTTAGAGTTTCAAGTAGGTGACAGAGTCCTACTCAAAGTATCTCCTTGGAAAGGAGTTGTGCGATTTGGAAAACGCGGTAAACTGAATCCACGTTACATCGGACCTTTTGAGATCCTAGCAAGGATTGGTCCTGTAGCTTATAAACTTAAACTGCCGCAAGAGCTTAGTAATATTCACGACACGTTTCACGTGAGTAATCTTAAGAAGTGTCTATCCGACGAAGCGTTAGTCATACCTCCCGACGAAATCTACGTCGACGCAAAACTCAACTTCGTGGAGAAACCGCTTGAAGTAATGGACACTAAAACGCAGAAGCTCCGAAACAGTCGGATCAAACTTGTCAAAATTCGATGGAACTCGAAAAGAGGCCCAGAGTTCACCTGGGAACGTGAAGACGAAATGCGCAAGAAGTATCCTCAACTATTTGAACCCGTGACCACGACTCACGACACAAATTAAATCTCGGGACGAGATTTCCCTAACGGGGGGAGAATGTGACAACTCTCCAAATTAGGTATTAATTAACATTTAAGCATGTGCATTCTTACGCTAATTTCCTGGTTAAGTTTTAACAAAACTTTTTGTTATGATGTAAGCCTAGCAAGCCCGTACTTTTAAACAAAAAGTATTACAAAATATGTGATTAATTATAATCGCGTACAAATATATCAGAACGAACCCGACAAAAATAAATAACCAAAGTTTCGTGACACAAAAATAATTAATAATGTAATTATTAATTACGAGTATTTATATATCTATAACAAATAGATAAAATGGTCTAAATATACGTTTAACATAAAACGTATTATAACACGAACAGAAACAATTCTAAAACGTACATAAGAGGTCTAAATCTGAAAAGTGTTATTTTTCTAACTCGTTGTAAAGTATTTAGAACATTACCTCAAAATATGAAATCATAATTCAACTGAAATTTGGCGCTCAATTAACTGCGCGCAGTAAAATGTACAAAATGTACATCATTTTAAAATAATGATAACATCATTATTCTGATTATAAATTACGAACCAGGAGAACACCTACAAAATAAAAATATAAAAAGTTTACGTTTATATTGCTAAAATTATACCCGTACTCGAAATTAGTGGGACTAAAGTCCCACCAACCTACAATAATGCAGGAGACATTTTAAATAAAAACCATACTCCCTCCCATTCCCTTACGTTTTCTCTGTGATCTTTGAAACAAACACACACACATCAATAATTCATTATCATCTTCAATCTTCTTCTTTGATCTGAAGAACACAACAAGATCAGAGGCAACAACAAGCAGGAGCAACAACATCTCCATCATCATCTTCATCATCATCCGTTCATCATCATCTCCACCATTTTCAATTTGTAAGAAAAACTACAAACCTTTGATTTCTTTACTTTGATTTCGTTATCTAACATGTATACACATCATAATCTAAACATATAACACATAAAGGTGATGATTACTTGATTGATTCTTGAAATGAGTTTATAAAACCCAAAACCTTAAAACAAAATCGATGCATGGAAACTTGTTAAAATAACGTAATAACTTGTAAAAACGACATATAACACTTATATAAACATTTGGTATTGATGTATAAAAGATTGGAACCAAAAGATCGAGTTTGTGTTTTGCCCTGTTCGAACAGGCTCTGGAAGTAACATGAATCCGACGGATTCATGTAGAATCCGGCGGATTCCCCTACAAAACTCGCACACCCCGTAATCGGTTTAAACATTTGTGAACGAGTAAAAGACACGCTCGAATCCGGCGGATTCACCTAAATCCGGCGGATTCCCAAAGCTTCACATGAACGTTTTGTAAACACAAAAGAATCCGGCGGATTCAACTAAATCCGGCGGATTCAACTAAATCCGGCGGATTCACCCATTCTTGACGCGACCCGGCGGCTTGACCCGAAGTTCCGGCAAAACCTTCTCTATTAACGAGAATCCGGCGGATTCAAATATAATCCGGCGGATTCAGATACTGGACTGGGCTGAGCTCCAGGCTGGGCCGGATATTTTCTTGGGCCGGGATTGGATTGGACCAAGGTTTGAACAAATGAGTTACATTATTACTAATGGGCCAAACGGGTTATGTAATCAAGTTAAGTTTTTGGGCCGAGCCCAACTAACTACAAAATGTTTAAAACGTAAAATGTGAACCGAGACATTTAACAAAACGAGTATTTATAAAATGAACGATAAATGTTATAATGATACAACGTAAATAAAATTTATAAACTTTAATATATATATCTCGACAAACGATAATTTGTGAAAACGATAACATATATTTATAAATGGAATAAATATATTAGTAAATTTTATAACAAATAAAACTTGTAACCTTTTTAAATACGTATACGACGTATTATAACATTATAAATATATATATATATATATATACAAAAACATATGTTATATATATACACCCAAACCGACACTTAGAACTATATTCACAATCGTGTGTTTTCTTAATAAGTGACAATTGCAATTATATATTTACATATATATACAAATAAATTCACGTTTAACAAACGTACGACTTAATAATACGCAACAAGTATATTTACATACATATAACAAGTATATGTACAAATGAAAACAAAACGACCTTCCGTTAAATGGACAAATACATATTGGTATGTACACTTAACAAGTGTACGATTTAAGAAATAATAATAATATTTCGACACAATGTCACTACAAAGTTAACAACTTATATTCTTAAGAAATCTACAATTTCTTCAAAACAAACAAACTATTAACATAAGTGATGAAACAAATCAAATGTACTTATGTTAATACATTTATTGTATATAGGTTAACATACCTTGGGCGACACCGTTTTCTGCTAGCATTCACACCGAGCAAACTACAGTGAGTTCACAGCCCCTACTTTACAAATGTTTTCTGTTTTAAACATAGGGGTGTAAACATAGAAACTGCATGCAAACACATGCAGCAAACTATATAAATGCTTTATTTGCTTTATACAACTGTTTGATATGAAATATTATTTCACAACTGTTTTGGGAATTAGACAACAAATCCTAGTGCGGACCAGACTTGAGATGTGTGCATGAAAGACCTTATGTCATGCAGACTATAACCATTAGCTAGGTGACTCTAGCCACTGAGTATACGAATAGTACTATTGCCGTGACGACCCTCCGTGGATGGAGCGTATACTTAATTGTCCTTCAGGCAAATAACATAAGTCTTGGTTGTGGTTTGGTTATAGGGTTAGGTCGCGTTACTTTAACCTGCGAGGTTTAGCTCACCTTTCAGGGGATTATAGTCTATGAATTTCCCACACTTATTATTTAGGATGAACTTATCCTACAACTGTTTTACTTCAGTATACATACTGATTATATTTATATTCTGGTAAACAACCAGACATACATTTTGGGTATCCACCCACATAAAACTATATTATAGGGTGACTATCCCTATCATTTTATAAATTGCAAAACCTGCAAACATTTATTTATTGAATAACATTTCAATAACTTAAACATAAACGGTTTAACATACCACTTATTTATACAAAACCTGTGAATTCACTCAACATATTTGTTGACGACTTTCTTTCTATGTTTTACAGGAAATTAGCTACGTAAGTAAGAATCGCATGCATTCAGGATGGACAACCCTGGACTACTTAGGATGCCATATATTTTGGGACAGCTTTTGAGGATTTCCTCTGTATTACTGCAGACATTGCAGTTATACTTATGAAATCTTATATTAACATATGTATTGTAAACTTAAATGTTTTAAACTCTACTATTACTGTACGACTTACATAGTCGTACTACTTTTGTAACAACTATTTTAAACTGGCATCCTTTATATATTATGTTCTGTATGATTGTTGAACCAAAAACCAGTAGCCCCAGGACGAAGCTTAAGAACCTTCTTCTGGACGATACTCAAGAGCTGCGTCTCGTCCACCTGTGCTTGGTCTTAGCTGCAAACATGAGATATAGGTTAGGACGAAGGTGCTCGGGCCGAAGCTTAAGAGCTTATCAGCTGGCGATTCCAAATTGGTACCCGTATCTACGTTATAGGTAGATACGGTTTGTACGCCACGAGGCCGAGAACCTCCAACAAGAGGTGGTGGTCAGAGAATAAGCTACGGACTTGTGAGAGTAAATATTCTAGAGAGAGAGAGAGAGTAAGTAATATGAGTGAGTAAAAGTGTTGTGTGTCTTTGCCTTGGGCTGATACTGCATATTTATACCAATCTAGAGCAAAGATTCCCTTTCCATAAATAGTTGGTCTGCTTTCCGCAGCTCAGCGCGGCGCAGCAGACCTTCCTCTTTTAGTGACAGCTCACCTTTATTCTTTTTTGACATGACCTTACCTTTACACACTTTATTGGTAACCCAAAGTCTTCCCTGTGGTGAGTCCCATCCTTGGTTACCGTATTCCAGTCAAAGATTCCTTTCTTGAAATTAGCTCATGTTTCCGTAACTTATGCATACGTATTTAACTGTGGCTTATGTTGTAAGCTGCGGTATATGCTGTAAGCTGCGGTTATCAGCATATACCCAATCATGTCCCCCAGTCTAGTGTATATGCATTGTAGATGCATGTATTATAGACTTAAGCTAACACTTGCTACTTATATTAGATGGAGCTTCGGCATCACCCGAAGCTGCGGCATATGGGTATATACCCCATCATGTCCCCCAGTCTAGTGTACGTTCGTTTTAACGTACGTGTGCTAGACTATATATAGATGAATGTTTTTGACCTCCACACTTCCATCTCGTAGGTCAAGTGAAGGTGTTTGTCGTTGTTTGTTTATGTATGTTTTGATGTCGCGGCGTGTTTTGAGCAATCTTTTGCTTATTTGCCTCTTAGGCAAATGTTATTTGGCCGTAGTGCCTCGTTGTGTAACTTTTGAAACCTCTTAACTTATTCGCATGACCTTGTCACCGTCATATTGTTACGGGTGGTTCTTTTTTATAGTTGTTTGCAACTATGTAGTTGATTGTGAGTATACTCAATGCGCTTTATTGTATATACACGAATGTATAGAACGTAGTCTTTTGAATGGCTGTTCAACCATTGATACTTAGGCTTATGCCATAGGTATATTACTGCACGAGGGAACTTTCGACCTCGCCAGCTTATTATCTCATGATCAGTGAGAAAAGTTGTAAGTTATTTGCAATGATGCCGAACGTTTTCTCATGGAATTGTGTTTGATATATTAGATTGCCAAAAGAATATCAAACCACTACATCGTTGTATTGCTTACATGAGAGTTCATTAGTCTACAAATAACACTTACGAGGATTAGCAACGTTCCACGAGCGTGGTAAACTAGTTCCGTCAGTTTTAGCAAGTTCATATGGTCTCAACCATATAATGGATCGTAATATTTTAGATGGCTGATCAACCATCGGTACAGAGGTCGTTGCCTAAAGCACATTACTTAACGGAGGAATATTTCGACTCCTAAAGCTGTTAAATGTGTTGTATAGTACGCTTGTGGTAATACGTCCGACCACCGGAGATCGTCCGTTGGCCTACGCTTGGTCTAAATGTAACCCGTGAGTGTCGAGGCCATTGCCTAAAACATGGAGCTAGTCAGAGCAGTTGCTCAATCCATAGAATATGTGTATGCCGTGGAACTGAGCTAATTCGACAGGTTGCTCAACCAATGGAACCAAGCAGGATCATGTGTGCATCGCACGTACAGAGCTGCGTATAGAAGTTGCCCAGCCACGATGTTTAATGGAGTAGTATTTGTATGCGTATATCACATTTCTTTAACGCAAACAGTTTACTCATAAGCGGTATCATACCAGTGTTGTCCCCCAATCTAGCGTGATATGCATTCAATAAATATGATGCTAGATTATATTGTGTCAGTCATGGGACGCGAGCTCGATCCTTTTGGATCATCGCCAAATGAAACATGGGTTTCATTCTTTGTTGTGTTGTTGGATGAAACATAAGTTACATCATATTGCCCATCGTTAGATGAAACATGAGTTCCATCCTTACTAGATGGAACATGAGTATAAGGAACATGTGCTGTGATTTGAGTAGCACCGGAGGTCAGTATCTGGAGGTAAATGTCGGACGGAGGTCCATTGATAGAAGTCCATAAAATATTAGCATCGGGAAAGTGAACCAGGAAGGTTCGAAACCATAAGTCAGGAAAGAAGGTTGTAAACCGAAGGTTGTAATACAAGTAGGTTGATCTAGGAAGAGCACGACGTTCAGAGTTAGACCTGTTCAACATGAGTTGCGGACTAAGCCTCGAAAAGGATAAGCCCTAGTTAAGGTAAGCAAATTTCTAAAATACGAGCTTCAAATAACGTAACTCCCGGTAAGGTGCAACTCCTGTTAAGATGAAGCGTCATTTAAACTGCAGCTTATGTTAACGTGCTTTAATTAAGACGTGCTTTGTTTAAGATGTGGCACCGTTTTAAATGTTGTTTCAGAGTAAGTTCCTGGTAACATGGAGTTCAACATAAGCTATAGGAAAGAAACGTCTCCTATTGAAACGAGATCTGATCGAGATGGAGCTCCGAGCTAAACGATAAGCTTTGAATGAGCTAAACTTTGAATCATATGCTCCGGAAGGTAGCTTTGGATAAGGTTGAAATTAGCTTTGATCACAGTGAGATAAGCTCCGATTGAATCAAATGTCGGAATTGGTTCTTATAAGACGATATCCTATTAAGTTAGGATTGAATGTGAGGATTAGGATCCGGATAAAAACGTGATAAACTTTAACACGAGCTCCAATTAAGATGAGCTTCGAATTGCAAGATCGAGGTGGGGAGCTTCATACTGTGTGTTCAGGATAGTAACTTCCATCTAATGGTTTATTACAGTTTTAGTCAACGAAAGTTTAACTTATGGACATTTTCAAGACCTTCCGCCGGGAGTGAGCTTCGACGAGCTTGTTGCCTGAGTCTCAGCTCCAGAGGGATGAGCTTCGGATGTGAAGGTGCGTCAAATGAGATTCTTAGGAGTTAATCGTAACTTTGAGATACATCTATCATTTGTACGAGCTTCGACTGGTTAAGACTCAGCTACAACTAAACGGTAGGCCAACCGAACTCGTTTATGAAAAAGAAAACCTTTATGAAAGAGAAAACGATTTGAGTTATTGTGGTAACTAGTGACATGCGATTCTTTGAGACCCGAAAAAGTGAGGTTGAGCTTCTTTGCCGCAGGTGCGAGTGAAGCATAGATGTATCTGGGCGGTATAACCACAGATGAGACTTTAGGATAGATGCATCAGGGGAGTATAGTCAAAGGTGCGACGAAGGTGTAGATTTATTTGGACGGCATAGCCACATGTGTGACTTAAGGTGCGACTTTAGGGTAGATGCATCTGGGCGGTATAACCGTAGCTGCAACTGGAGTGTAGATTTATTTAGCCCATAAGTGTTCTTAGGTGGTTACTATTACTTTTCAAAATTTGGGAAGTGAACATAGTTTTATTTGTGGTCCAAATACCGACTAACAGTTGGCCATGTATACAAAATATGGAGATATATGGTGGATCTAAGTTCACAAACACGTATACCTTGTTTATACCCAAGATTATGTTTTTAATGTGAGTAATAATTGACTAGCTTTTCATAAAAAACAATATGTAATCTTTCTTATGTAAGGAATCTTCCCAAAATTTTATAGTAAAGTCTTATACACTTCAGTGTGTTATCGGTTTTTGAGGAAAAACTGAGCTTTGACATGAGCGTGTATTTTTAAAGATGAAGGTATACACAACTCTAAAGCTTTCAAAGATGAGATTGATTCAGAACCTGGTACTCGAACACTAGTTTCGGTTAGTATATAAGAGATAGGTTGTCAACGATGAGCTACTAATGGGTAAGACGAGCTCCGGCTTTGAAACCACTACTCAGATCAAACACAGCTCTGGTTAAAACACATTGTAGTTAAAACGCGACTCGGTTAAGATGCATCTCCGGAGGAGATGTGCTTCGGATAAACAAACTTATGTTAGACAATAAGCTTCGGTCGAACAAGCAACGCCGAGTCCTGACATCGTTTGGGATAGACTCCGGCTAAGGTGCTCAAGCCTTGAAAACATGGGCTTTGGAATAATTTAACTACTGATAAGTGTGAGTTTCAAAACTAACTGCTATCATAGAATAAGCTCCGACTAAGAATAAGCTCCGACCGCATAGGTAAGTTTCGACCCTGAAGGTCCGGAATGGACAAGTTGGTAAATAATTAATGGTCATACAAGCTTCAATTGGGATGAGCTCCAATGACAAGGAACTTCGGAATGTATGAGCTTCGACGATAACGAGCTTTGGAATCGATATACTTCGTGAATAACGAGGTTCGGATGAAGTAAGCTCCGGACACCACGAGAGGATGTGAGCTCTGTTTAAGTGAAGCTTCATGTAAAGCGAGCTCAAATAAAGATGTAGCTCCGAAATGAGTTACGCAAATAAAGATGTAGCTCGGTGTTTTAATCTCCGGATTGTTACCTTCGGCCGGAAGTGATCTTCCGAAGGTTATGGATCGGAGTTGGTGAGCCAAGGATGGCTAGTCGAGTATGGCTATCCGGAAGTGATGCTTACGTGTGGTTCCGGAGGATGAAGTTTCGGATAGTCATCAGCTTCGGCTGAGGTTAGTTCCGGTGGCGTTGGCTGGGTGTTATGCTCCGGTTATGGGTAAGCTTTGGAAATATGAACCTTGGAATAAACTGCTACCAAGAAAAGCTTCGGAGTAAGCTCCGGCGAAGTCAAGCTTCGGCCAGCATGTAGCTTCGGTTTGGGTAAGCTCCGATCATGGCGAGAAGAAATCGTAACTTCGGAGTAAGTTCCGACTATGATGATCTTCGGAGTGCATACTTGGAACAGAAAGTGCATACCATGAAGATCCAAAGGTGAGGTTGAAAAAAGTTGACCAGACTCTTAAACAGATGATGGTAACTAGTATGGAATATGTGAGTTAACCGTAAAGATTGAGCTCCGGCTAGACGAGACTCAGCTCCGGCTAAACGATAAGCTTCGGAATGAACACGTCTCAGTAACAACGAGCTTCGGATGAGGTAAGCTCCGGATATGGTGAGTTCCGGCTAAAACTGGCTCCGGTCAAAATGTTGCACCGTAGTAAGTTCCGCGAAAGGAACATCTCCTGCTGGAACGAGATCGAAAGTGATGAACCGCCGGTGTCTATCCGGAGTTGATGCACCGAAGGTGGTGGTCCGGAAGTTGATGTGCCGAAGGTGGTGGTACGGAAGGGGCACCTTCTTTAACCTCAGGTTATTGTATTTATGTATATATTGAAAGTAATGCTCTTGGGTGGTAAAGATATATGTATCTGTACCTCATACATTGTAAAGTGTGTGCTAGCAATTAACTCTTATCAAAAATTGACTATTCGAGTGAAAACTGAAAAGGGGATAAACTTTATTCGATAAAATCATGCTTATTTGCACTTTTCCGATTAAAAATAATGAAGCAAAGTAAAAGACTCCTTTTACAACATTACACGTTTACGCTAGTTCAGCATTTACTGAATTAGTCGCGTGCGTTCTTCAGTTAACTATTCTTTTTTATTCTTTCATGCAAGATAGGCACACTATTATATGTAAGAAAAAGATTATATCCCATAGACGGAGGTGAGTACAAATGTTATCCATTTCTCAAAAATGGGTTAAAGTTGCTCAGTTTTTCATAAAATACGGTTTTAAGTCCTTTCCTTGTAAGGAACCTTCTAAAAAACAGTTATAAAGTTTTAGACTTGGGTGTGTTTATTCGTTTTTTGAAGAAAACAAACCAAAACTGAGCTTTAACACTAGTGCGTACGTTCGTGATGATTTGTCGAAAGTAAACTCAATAATAAAGCTTATAAAAACGAGATCGATCCAGAACCTTTTTTAGTTCGAGAACGTGAGGAGCCACGTCTCTTTCTTCTTTTCCTTCTTTTGCCCGGATTAGCCTTTTTCTTCATTTTCTGAGTGTACTTCCTCTTCCGACGGACCTTTGCTGCCTCGGAATCTGAACTAGAACCATCAACTTCCTCCTCTGACTCGGTGGAGTCACCTGACTGTTCTCCGTAGGTAAGTTGCGTTTTCACACCATCCATTCGCTTGTTTTTCTCAGTTTCTTGTATTAGAGTGCGAAGTGCTTCGTGTCTTTCAGCGGACTGATCTACGCGCACTTACGGTATGGGATGTCCAGATGAAGGGGTTTCCTCCATTCTTTCAGTTGGGTCCCACGGATGGCGCCAAATGTTGAACCAAAAACCAGCAGCCCCAGGACGAAGCTTAAGAACCTTCTTCTGGACGATACTCAAGAGCTGCGTCTCGTCCACCTGTGCTTGGTCTTAGCTGCAAACATGAGATATAGGTTAGGACGAAGGTGCTCGGGCCGAAGCTTAAGAGCTTATCGGCTGGCGATTCCAAATTGGTACCCGTATCTACGTTATAGGTAGATACGGTTTGTACGCCACGAGGCCGAGAACCTCCAACAAGAGGTGGTGGTCAGAGAATAAGCTACGGACTTGTGAGAGTAAATATTCTAGAGAGAGAGAGAGTAAGTAATATGAGTGAGTAAAAGTGTTGTGTGTCTTTGCCTTGGGCTGATACTGCATATTTATACCAATCTAGAGCAAAGATTCCCTTTCCATAAATAGTTGGTCTGCTTTCCGCAGCTCAGCGCGGCGCAGCAGACCTTCCTCTTTTAGTGACAGCTCACCTTTATTCTTTTTTGACATGACCTTACCTTTACACACTTTATTGGTAACCCAAAGTCTTCCCTGTGGTGAGTCCCATCCTTGGTTACCGTATTCCAGTCAAAGATTCCTTTCTCGAAATTAGCTCATGTTTCCGTAACTTATGCATACGTATTTAACTGCGGCTTATGTTGTAAGCTGCGGTATATGCTGTAAGCTGCGGTTATCAGCATATACCCAATCAATGATCATATGCTCTGATACGATGAATGCACAATTGTAACGTCATCATCCCCGTTGTTAAACTGTTTACACAAGATGCTTCCGCTAATTATAACTTGCTTCCGCTAAACATTAAATAAACACAATTACCGATTTTGGGGGTGTGACATGAATAACTTGTAACAACCCCAAAATTTGGACCAATTTAAAATTTTCCTAATTACGTGTTTATTACTTGTATTTAATATGAAATAGGATTAAATACATTACCTACTTATATATATATATATATATATGGATGGAATATATGTATATATATACGCGAATACGATTCGTACAATTATCGTATAAAACAACAATCGTACAAACTTGCGGACAATTGTAAAACAATTATTAAATAATGTGAAATTATTTAATTACTTTGACTAGTACTTTATATTATATTTATAATATAACGGAAAACGTACGTTTTAATTAAAAACGTCACCGAACTCTCCTAAAACTCGACCAACCGACAAAACAAGCAAAGTTATGTTGTTTAACTTGAAAACAAAGTATTTTATTAAAATACTTCAACTAAATTATCGGATATTATTACGTATTTTAAAACGTATATTTAATCGCGTACAAAATGATTTTTACGTTTAAACGACCGGGGAAACGAACACCGCACGGAGCGCAAACACGGAGGAAACAAAATTTGGTGAGACCACACCATGGTGGCCCCACCCCAACCGGCCAAGGTAAGGGGACACCACCCCCCTCACCTCTTTTCCCATTTCAACACACAAACACAACCCACTCCTCATCATCTCTATTTTCTCTCAAATCCCATCTCTCTCTCTCTCTAAATCGGCACTCTCTCTCTCTAGAAAACAACCACAAAACTTGCTTGAATCACAAAACGGAAAGGAGCAACGACGATCACCACAACGAGGGCTACAAACCTATCTTTTCGGATTTTCGTTTCGACAACTTTGTAAGTTTTCCGGCGACCCGAAACTTTTCCGATTTCTTTTATTTTGCTAGATTATTGTTCCCCTAGCTAAATGATGTCCAAATATGTAACTTAAACTCGTTTTTGAACACTTTTACGAAAATGTCGGTTTTGGTCATCTTAAATAAAACGACACTACAAACATTAAAAACGACATCCAACAATTTTTATGAACTCTATATAACATAATATAACTTGTGTAAAAGTTTCAACTTGAACGGAACTCGTTAAACTCGTTTTCGACACAAGCTAAAACCTGACCAGACGCTAGTGTCGCATGGCTCATGCCAGTTATGCGTCACTACGTCTGAGTGACGCATAGGTCACGAACCGTCCATACGCGACACTTCTTAAGTGCCGCTAAAACACTATACCGTCACTTCACTAGTGACGCAATCATAACACCTTCGGCAGAAACAGCACGACACTTACTTAGTGTCGCTACCATATAACTTTCAGTAGTAACGAGCGTCACTCCTTTAGTGACGCCATCATATAACCTTCGGCAGAAACAAGCGACACTTCCTTAGTGTCGCTATCATCGGTAGAAACTTATAACCTTAAGTAGAAACGAATGACGTCCGGTTACTACTGATGACGTCATTGACCCTCATACCGTCACTTCACCAGTGACGCATAAATACGTATACCGACACTTGTCTAGTGTCGCCCCACAAACTGATTTACTTACTGAATACCGTCACTTTATTAGTGACGCACTGTTTGACTACGACACTGAATACCGTCACTATCATAGTGACGCACCGATGAAAAACAATACTTACAAACGTCACTTACTTAGTGACGCACTACTTGAATACCGACACTACTTAAGTGCCGCATACCACACATAAGTGACGCATACTAGTGTCGCTAAAACAGGCTGTTTGACACTTACATTTTATACAAGTATAGAATATACTTAAAACGTAAACGTACTTTACTCGGCGTTACTTATACATGAAAATACTATACTTTTGAAAGTATACAACGATATTTGGATATGTACAAGACTATACTAAACTAAACGTGAGATTTCACTCACACACGCGTACGAGATTACACTCGGAAATACTTAGGAGATTACACTCCAACAAACTTACACTTGTACACTACACGGGATTGCACCCGATACGAACTTATGAATTCACTCACTAATACGAGCTTTCACTCGTACCCTTTGGGGATTAAGCCCATTGGAACTTACGCGAACGATACACGTTATGATACAAACAAACAATTATACACGTACGCTTTACAACTTTTCTACAAACTACAAACGATTACAAACGTACAAACAAACTTATGGACATTAACTAGTTTGGGAACAACTAGCATGGATACTTTACAAGTATTCCATTTACTTACTGAACCTTAT
Organism: Helichrysum umbraculigerum; assembly: GCA_949592205.1. Taxonomy (NCBI): domain Eukaryota; kingdom Viridiplantae; phylum Streptophyta; class Magnoliopsida; order Asterales; family Asteraceae; genus Helichrysum; species Helichrysum umbraculigerum. The sequence continues at coordinate 39,496,276 of CATIUR010000001.1, forward strand.
GCGTATTAGGACGCTAAGGGTTGCTAGTTCGGGAATACTACTTGCTTACTTACCGTATTGTCTGCTAAACTAAGGTGAGTCTTACAGCCCCTATTTTACTGTTTTATACCAGGGGTGAGATGCATTACTCGTTTTCCTAAAACTAATAAAGGCCGAGTTAACGCATGATTTGCATGACTTGCAATCATGGTAGCTTAAGTTGCTTTCTTACTTGTTCAATATAAATGCTTTGAATTGTATTCACTGATGTACTAATAAATACTGTTGTTAAACTTCTACTCTGTTGTCTCATGGCAACGTACGGTTTGCATGACCTGCAACCACTTACTTATATACGGTTTGCATGACCTGCAACCACATACTTATATACGGTTTGCATGACCTGCAACCACTTACTTATATACGGTTTGCATGACCTGCAACCACTTACTTACAAACGGTTTGCATGACCTGCGACCATTTACTTATATACGGTTTGCATGACCTGCAACCACCCACTTACAAAGGATTTGCATGACCTGCGATCGTCACTTACTGGCTGAATTATGATTTTACGAATACTACTTGTGTGTTTAAACTATTTACTTACTTACAAACCTGTGAGATTCACCAACCTTTTTGGTTGACCGTTTTAGTAATGCTTCTCAGGTATACAGCATCAGTAGGGATGCCCAGCAGGATAAGCTTACTTAGCTCGAGTCGCATGCATTTACAAGCTTGGAGATTTTCATACATTACTTTTGTACTTACTGTTATGTATTAGAATCTCTAGGAATTTACTCGAACTCGAGCTTGTATTTTGAAACTACTTATGTATTAATGTAATAACTTTTCGAACGTCTCATTTAGAGTCGTTCACTGTATCCTTTGTGCTTGTGATTATTGATTAGTAACACCCAAAACATCGCTTCCGCAAACTGTTAAATTTGGGGGTGTTACAGATTGATATCAGAGCCTAAGGTTATAGTGAACTAGGTTGCATTTAGTGGGCCTAGACTATGACCGTTAGGCAGTATTCCTCATTAGGTATAACTGGTTCAGGAATTACAGCATACAAGTTTAATTTAACATAGCCTGATCAACTATGTACAATTAAATGAAGATGATGTGAGTTCTGAAAGGGGTTATGTTGAACCGGAATGCATTAGCTGACTCTGACCTCGAGGGAACCGGGACTTTTACGTGATTGTGCTAGACACGAACTAGGCGGTTATGTGATATATATATATATATATATATATATACATAGGCCTCTTTTCCCCGATACGATACCCTCTCTCGACTACTGCGAAATTCATTTTTCAACTTACATCAAACAAACGACAACTCGATTCTCGTCGTTCCATCCTTGCTTAACTTTTATGTTTCAATGATAACAATTCTACTACTATGGTTAAACTGTCCTCGTATCAACCTTTGTCGATATTTCTTTGTACTTAACCGATCATCGCGATCACAATTCTTGTTCAAACCTTTACATGTTCTTTATTTATTGTTTCAAGGAACATGCCTCCCCGACGACAAATCACCCTTACTGAAGCCGAAGTCGCGGGTATTATTGCCCGTAGTGTGGCCCAAGCTCTAGCTGTCCGAGCAACCAATCCCGGAAGCGAAGATACGGCTAACAACACACCACCACACAAAACCTGCACCTACAAGGACTTCCAAAACTGCAAACCATTGAGTTTTGCAGGTACTGAAGGAGCGATCGGTCTGATTCGATGGATCGAGAAGATTGAAGCAGTATTCCTTATCTGCAACTGTGTTGAGGACGACAAGGTCAAGTTCGCAGCCAGCACTTTTTCTGACACTGCCCTTACTTGGTGGAACACTTATGCTCAAACTGTGAGTGTCGCCAATGCCTACAAGCTTCCATGGGAAGAGCTAAAGAAGATGCTGAGGGGAGAGTACTGCCCCAGAGACGAACTAAAACAACTGGAGATAGAATTCTGGAATCACAAGATGCAGGGGAATGACATCACCGGTTACACCAACCGTTTTCATCAGCTGGCACTTCTCTGCCCAACTATGGTTGATCCTGAGTACAAAAGGATCGAGAAATACGTCGACGGACTTCCTGAACGACTTCAAGATTTAGTTACTTCATCCAAACCGGGAACTATCCAGAGCGCCATTCGTATGGCTCATGAACTGACGGCCAACTCTATCCGCCGTGGCTCGACTTCTGCCCCATCTGCAAACAAACGCAAATGGGAAGCCAATCCCCACTCATCCAACCCTACCTCCGACAAAAAGCTCGTAACTACCAATACCAGTGAACCAAAGGCTTACAAGGGGAGCAAGCCCTACTGTTCCAAATGCGGTATACACCATGAGGGCCCCTGTCCCTGCGCCAACTGCAAGAAATTCGGGCACCTGGCCCAAGACTGCCAAACCAACACTACTGGTACCAACACCAGCGCAACCAAAACTTGTTATGAGTGCAACGGTACCGGGCATTTCAGGAAGGATTGCCCAAAACTGAAACTCCGAACCAACAATGCGAGGAGTAGAGCTTACATAATTAACGCTAGGGAGGAGGACCCGAACCCGAGACTTTGTGATTTGCTCAACCCGGGTACATACATTCTAGATTACCCGAACTGTTTAACAACTTATGCATATTGCCTTAAGTTCTATGAACTCTCCTAGATCCTAAGTACCCAATAGGATTAGGAAACGATCGACTATACGGATTCTGACCATATGACTTGTATTACATCTTGATTCTTCCCAAACTAACTTTCTTCCCAAACATCTCACACTGGTTGAGATCGGGAACTCGAACACTTTCACTTGATTCTCAACTGACCATGTCCTATGGACAAATGGCCGATGCTATTTATCGACTTTTCCCAAGCGATACCGATTACTACTTCGAACAAATTTCGGGACGAAATTTTATTAACAAGGGGAGAATGTAACAACCCCAAAATTTGGACCAATTTAAAATTTTCCTAATTACGTGTTTATTACTTGTATTTAATATGAAATAGGATTAAATACATTACCTACTTATATATATATATATATATATATATATATATATATATATATATATATATGGATGGAATATATGTATATATATACGCGAATACGATTCGTACAATTATCGTATAAAACAACAATCGTACAAACTTGCGGACAATTGTAAAACAATTATTAAATAATGTGAAATTATTTAATTACTTTGACTAGTACTTTATATTATATTTATAATATAACGGAAAACGTACGTTTTAATTAAAAACGTCACCGAACTCTCCGAAAACTCGACCAACCGACAAAACAAGCAAAGTTATGTTGTTTAACTTGAAAACAAAGTATTTTATTAAAATACTTCAACTAAATTATCGGATATTATTACGTATTTTAAAACGTATATTTAATCGCGTACAAAATGATTTTTACGTTTAAACGACCGGGGAAACGAACACCGCACGGAGCGCAAACACGGAGGAAACAAAGTTTGGTGAGACCACACCATGGTGGCCCCACCCCAACCGGCCAAGGTAAGGGGACACCACCCCCCTCACCTCTTTTCCCATTTCAACACACAAACACAACCCACTCCTCATCATCTCTATTTTCTCTCAAATCCCATCTCTCTCTCTCTCTAAATCGGCACTCTCTCTCTCTAGAAAACAACCACAAAACTTGCTTGAATCACAAAACGGAAAGGAGCAACGACGATCACCACAACGAGGGCTACAAACCTATCTTTTCGGATTTTCGTTTCGACAACTTTGTAAGTTTTCCGGCGACCCGAAACTTTTCCGATTTCTTTTATTTTGCTAGATTATTGTTCCCCTAGCTAAATGATGTCCAAATATGTAACTTAAACTCGTTTTTGAACACTTTTACGAAAATGTCGGTTTTGGTCATCTTAAATAAAACGACACTACAAACATTAAAAACGACATCCAACAATTTTTATGAACTCTATATAACATAATATAACTTGTGTAAAAGTTTCAACTTGAACGGAACTCGTTAAACTCGTTTTCGACACAAGCTAAAACCTGACCAGACGCTAGTGTCGCATGGCTCACGCCAGTTATGCGTCACTACGTCTGAGTGACGCATAGGTCACGAACCGTCCATACGCGACACTTCTTAAGTGCCGCTAAAACACTATACCGTCACTTCACTAGTGACGCAATCATAACACCTTCGGCAGAAACAGCACGACACTTACTTAGTGTCGCTACCATATAACTTTCAGTAGTAACGAGCGTCACTCCTTTAGTGACGCCATCATATAACCTTCGGCAGAAACAAGCGACACTTCCTTAGTGTCGCTATCATCGGTAGAAACTTATAACCTTCAGTAGAAACGAATGACGTCCGGTTACTACTGATGACGTCATTGACTGTTGAGAACTGAGACACTGTCATATCTGCTCAGAATACAAGTATTGTGCCGCTGTTGGTATATGACTTCAACCACTGTTAGTAGAAGTCAACCACTGTTAGAAGAAGACAACCGCTGTTAGTACATTTGTCTAACAGGGCCACTGTTAGTGTATAGTTTGTATTTTGTATCAAGTACTCAACCACTGTTGATAATATACGAGTACTACCCCTGTTAGTTATATACTCAACCACTGTTGGTTAGTCGGTTAGAGATAATTATGGAATAGATAGGATTTCCATAATAGTTTGATTCTGTAAAGGACTCTATGTGTTATAAATAGAGATTCTGTAAATCCTAGAAGTAGGAACACAGGATGAATTTATTCTAGTTATTTAGCTTCAAGGTTGTAAACCCTAACACAAATTGTGTGTTCGTATTATTAATAATATTGAAGCTTTTGGTTAGATATTCTGTTATATACAAGTTTGTTCTTCAAGTTATTAATAAACTATTCCGCAAGCTTATTAATAATCAATCAAAGTAATACATACTAAGATCTCTAGCTGGGATCATCAAGTGGTATCAGAGCTTGATATTACTTTGATCTTGAAGAAGGTAATTGAATTTCGCAGCTTTTTAAACAAATAACAAGATGTCTACTGAATCAATGGAAGGTATACAAGCTACAAAGATTCCCATGCTCAAACCTGATGAGTTTGAGCTATGGCAGACTAGGATTAGGCAATACATGTTGCTTACGGATTATATGATGTGGGAGGTGGTTACTAATGGACCAAACTATACTAAGGATGCAGATGGTAAAAAGGAAGAAAGACCACCACCAAAGTCTGATGCAGAGAGAAAAGAAAGAGCAACAGAGTGGAAGGCATTAAGTACTCTACTTTTGTCTATTCCTAATGAGTATCAAAGGAAGTTTGAAAACTGTGAAGATGCTCAGGTTCTTATGCAAGCAATTGTTAAGAGATTTGGTGGTAATGATAACACCAAGAAGAATAAGAGATCTCTTCTCAAACAACAGTTTGAAAACTTTGCAGGTGTAAAGTCTGAAACTCTGACTCAGACTTTTGATAGGTTTCAAAAACTTGTGGGTGATTTAGAAAATCACAGTGTCAAGATTGATAAAGATGACTTGAACAGGAAGTTTCTAAGATCACTTGGTACAGATTGGAATATGTACACTGTGGGACTTAGACAAAGTCCAGATCTTGAAGAGAAAGAGATTGAAGACCTGTACAATGATCTGAGGAATTTTGAGCCTGAAGTTCTAGCGTTGAAACAGTCCAATGGTAGCTCTAACAATGCTGCTTTTGTTTCTGTTGGTGAATCTGGTAGTTGTACCACATCTGGTGCTAATGATAATGTATTGGAAGCATTCTTTGCAAGCCATGTGAATTCATCATTAACTACAGAAGATTTGGAGCAGGTTAGTGAAGAGGACCTAGAAGAGATGGATTTAAGATGGCAGATGGCCATGATTACAATCAGGGCAAAGAGGTTTATGCAGAATTCTGGGAACAGAAATTTTTCTTACAAGAGAGATGGTATAGCTGGTTTTGACAAGAGCAAGGTGGAGTGTTTCAACTGTCACAAGATGGGACACTTTGCTAGGGAGTGCAAGAGCACACAGGCTGGAGGATCTCAGAATGGTTTTGTAAGAAATAATTCTGGTCCTCAAAGAAGATTGATACCAGTTCAGAACACCACTTCAGATTCATTGGTTACTCAAGATGGAATGGGAGGATTTGACTGGAGTGACCAAGAAGAGCTTGTAACCACAAATCAAGCTTTGATGGCTGTCACAGAAGAACCAGAGTCTTCAGACATTCCATATGAGGTACAATCTAAATTATGTTCTCCTGCATGTAAGAAAATGGTTAAATTTTATAGGGATCATAATATGGTTGTGTGTAATGAATTAAAAGCTTGTAAGGAAAAAAGTCAACATGCCACTTTAGCTATTGAAAACTTAGAAAATCAGATAAAAGCTTATGAAAAGAATGAATCTCAATTTCACTTAGATATTAAGTATCTAAATTGGGAAAAGAAAGCTTTACAAACAAAAGTTGATATGCTAAGTGCTAAGTTGGCTGAGGCAATTTCTGATAAGGAGTCAATAAAATTGAAAGTTGATGAATTGGAAAATGTTTCAAAAGGTGTTCAAAACTTAATCAAGTCTCAAATTCATGATAAATTAAAACTTGGATTAGGTTACAACCTTAATGCTGTTCCTCCACCTTATAATCATACTTATTTCCCACCTAAAACTGATTTTGTTTTAGAAACACTTAAGGTAGGTGTGTCTGAGGAGGTTAAAAAGGTAGATCCAGTTGTTAATTGTGCTGATAATGTGAATTTTGATAAAGTTGAGGTATCTGATTGGACTGAGGAAGATGGGAGTGATAATGATAGCTCATCAGGTGGTAATTCTGTAGATGGTAGTGTTAAGTCTATTACTGGTCTAGTTTCTGAACTTAATAGTACTAAACTAGAAGAGGGTAAAAAGATGTTTGTTGAGAAAGCAAAAGCTCAAATAGATCAAGTCAGGAAAACCAACAAGGCTAGTTCAGGTTTAGGATATGTACACAAAAAGGTCAATACTGAATCAAAAGACAAGTTGAAATCTGAGTGTGATAAGTGTACATGTAAATCAAAGAAGTCTGAGTTACATACTGCAAGTAATTTGAATAAATCCATTCCCAGGGGTAATCAAAGAAATTGGAACCAATTGATTTCACAAAGGTTGGGTAATGGGTTTGAATGTGTGAAAAGAAAGTCATGTTTTATTTGTGGTAGATATAATCATCTTCAACAGGACTGTTACTACAATCCTAAAAATAATAGGAACAGTGGTACAGGTCATGTGTTGATAAATAAGCCTAACAGAGGCAAGGCTGCAGCCCCTGTTAATGCTACAGCAGTGCCCCTGTCAATGGCTAATAGAGGCAAGACACGAACAGGGGAGGGTTTGACCACTGTCAGGCATGGTACCTCTGCTGGTATTAAACATCTCAAAAGAATGTATATACCAAGTAAAGCTACCACTGCCAGGGTAATCAATACAAACTTAAAGGTGACCACTGTCAGACCATTAACCCCTGTCAGGTCTAAAACAGATTGTTTTTGGAGACATACAAATGTATCTACATCTAAAGTTTCCAAAACCAATGCAGCACTGAGATCAATCACTGTCAAAAGGGTTGATGTCAAAGGTGCTCATGGGAAACCCAAAGCCAAATTGGTTTGGGTTCCCAAGAAAAACTAATTGTTTTTCTCATATATGTGCAGGGCAAGCCACCAAGCTTATGGCATATTGATTCTGGCTGTTCAAGACACATGACTGGAGACAGGAAAAAGCTACAGGACTTTAAAGCGTTTGCTGGAGGAGATGTAGCATTTGGAAGCAATCCTAAAGGAGGTAAAATCACAGGTAAAGGTAAGGTAAAAAGCAGTAAGCTCACTTTCAATGATGTTTATTATGTTGAGCAATTGAGATACAATTTGCTTAGTGTGAGTCAAATCACAGATAAGCAAAATCCTGTATATTTCACTGACACAGAATGCCTTATACTTTCTGAAAAACTCAAAATACCTGAAGATAAGATTTTAATGAGAGTTCCAAGAAAGGATAATGTATACTGTAGTGATTTAAACAAGATGGAATCTCAAAATGTTAACTGTCTCATTTCTAAAGCTACTGTATCTGAATCTGAACTATGGCATAGGAGGATGTGTCACTTGAATTTCAAGACCATGAATAAACTTGTTAGGAATAAGCTAGTGAGAGGCTTACCTGAAAAGTTATTTGAATGTAGTGACCACTGTGTAGCATGTCTCAAAGGCAAGCAACACAAGACCTCTTATAAGACCAAGCTTGTAAATACCAATACCACTCCCTTACACCTGTTACATATGGATTTGTTTGGCCCTACCAATGTAGCTAGTCAAGGGAAGAAATCTTACTGTTTGGTAATAACTGATGATTACTCTAGAATGAGTTGGGTGTTCTTTCTTAGGACTAAGGATGAGACAGGTGAAATACTTAGATCATTCATAACTAGGATTGAGAATTCAACTAATCAAAAGGTTAAGATCATCAGGTGTGATAATGGGACAGAATTTAAGAATCATGAGATGAATAAGTTCTGTGAGGATAAAGGTATAGAAAGACAGTATAGTGCACCTAGGACTCCACAACAAAATGGAGTAGCTGAGAGGAGGAATAGGACACTAATTGAGGCTGCTAGAAGCATGCTAGCCGATGCTAAACTTCCAATGTCCTTTTGGGCAGAGGCAGTTAGCACTGCTTGTTATGTTTTGAATAGGATTTTGATTATTAAACCTCATAACAAGACACCCTATGAGTTATTCTTTAAGAGAAAACCTTTGGTTAGCTTTTTAAAACCATTTGGATGTCCTTGTACTGTCTTAAATACCAGAGATCATCTTGGTAAGTTTCAGAGTAAGGTAGATGAGGGTGTATTTGTTGGATACTCTATTCAAAGCAAGGCTTATAGAGTATTTAACAAAAGGACTAGGATCATAGAAGAGACCATGGATGTGACCTTTAATGAACATACATTAAATGTAGAAGGAAAAGGTCCAGAAGTTTTGTTTGATATTGATGCACTAACCCATGCTTTTAGATATCCAGATTTGTCTATTAGTGCAGATACAGATGCAGGTACAGATGCAGGTAATGATGCAGGTAAAGATGGGAATTCAACCTCAAGTCAAACTAAAAAGGATGACTTGAAGTATGTACTGTTTCCTATTTGGTCTCCAGATCCTCCAGAAGCATTCCAGTTAGAGCAAGATGAACCTTCAGATGATTCAAGTGGGTCAAGTAGCAAAAATGGTTCAAAGGATGAAGATGGTTCAATTCCAACAGAAAATCAACCATTTACTTCAAAGGGTTCTCATATAGTTTCAGAGCATGATTCAGATGGAGAGCTTGATTCTCCAAAATTTGTTGAACAAAGTCCTCCATTTCAAGTTTTGGAAAGGACTTCTTTGTCAGATTCTGAAGCAACTCCAAAGCCATCAAAGGAAAGAGAGGAAAGAGAGTCTTTTTCAGACTCTGAGATAGATAATCTTTTGGGTTCTAATTTGGAAAGAGAACTACTTGATACTTCTACATCTAAATATGTGGTTCATAAAGATCATTCCTTGGATTTGATCATTGGTGACATTAGTACTCCTGTTCAGACTAGACATCAAACCAAGGTAAGAGAAGAAGATGTACATACTTCATTATATGTATGTTTTCTTTCTCAGATGGAACCAAAGAAGGCAGTGGAGGCTCTCAAAGATCCAAGCTGGATTGAATCTATGCAGGAAGAATTGTTGCAATTCAAACTGCAAGATGTGTGGGATTTGGTTGATCTTCCAAAAGGAAAGAAAGCTATAGGCACAAGGTGGATCTTCAAGAACAAGAGAGATGAAAGAGGGATAGTGATCAAGAATAAGGCTCGGTTGGTAGCACAGGGGTACACACAGGAAGAAGGCATAGATTATGATGATGTCTTTGCCCCTGTTGCTAGAATAGAAGCTATTAGATTATTTTTAGCTTATGCATCTTATCAGGATTTCAAAGTCTATCAAATGGATGTGAAGAGTGCTTTTCTTCATGGTCTAATTGATGATGAGGTGTATGTTTGCCAACCACCAGGGTTTGAAGATCCAACATATCCAGATAGAGTGTGCAGATTGAAGAAAGCATTGTATGGATTACATCAAGCTCCAAGAGCTTGGTATGATACTCTATCTGAGTACTTGCTCAAGAATGGATTCAAGAGAGGTACTATTGACAAGACATTGTTTACCAAGAGGGTTCAAAGAGATATATTGCTGGTACAGGTGCATGTTGATGATATTATTTTCGGGTCTACAAGGGATTCATTGTGCAAAGAGTTTGAAGATTTAATGCATAAGAAGTTCAAGATGAGTTCAATGGGTGAACTCACATTCTTTTTAGGATTGCAGGTCAAGCAGAAGTTAGATGGAATCTTTATTAACCAAGGGAAGTATGTGAAAGATATTTTGAATAAATTTGGTTATAAAGACGTGAAGGTAGCTAGCACTTCCATGGAGGCACATAAACATCTTAATTCTGATCCTGAGGGGGAGGAAGTAGATGTGCACTTATACAGGTCAATGATTGGTTCATTGATGTATTTAACTTCATCTAGACCTGATATAATGTTTGCAGTGTGTCTTTGTGCTAGATATCAGACCAATCCAAAGCAGTCACACATGTATGCTGTGAAGAGGATCTTTAGATACTTGAAAGGTCAACCAGACTTGGGCCTTTGGTATGCTAAAGGATCAGATTTTGAGCTAAAGGCATTCACAGATAGTGACTATGGTGGTGAGAATATGGATAGGAAATCGACTAGTGGAGGATGTCAATTTCTTGGAAATAGGTTAGTGTCATGGCAATGCAAGAAGCAAACCACAGTTTCCACTTCTACAGCAGAAGCAGAATATGTTGCAGCATCAAGTTGCTGTGCACAGGTTCTTTGGATTCAGAATCAAATGCTGGATTATGGTTTGACTTTCATGAACACTCCTATTTATATTGATAATACTTCTGCTATTAGTATCATTCAGAATCCAGTTAAGCATTCAAAAACCAAACACATTGAAATCAGATATCATTTTATAAGAGATTGTTATGATAAAAGATTGATTCATATTTTTAAAATTCATACTGATAATCAACTTGCAGATCTTTTTACAAAAGCATTTGATGTAGGAAGATTTACATTTTTGATAACTAATATTGGTATGATCAATCTCACGTAGTGTTTTGGTCTGGATTTGATACTAACAGGGGTAAAATATATTGTATGTGACAGGGTCAGGTGTTGCCACTGTTAGCTTCATCATGATAACAGATGGTGCCACTGTTAGTTTACCTTTGCCACTGTCAATGTATTTTAAACCCCTGCTGTATATGTGTGTAATTTAACCCCTGCTAGTTGTTTTTCTTAGTTTAATATTGCAGGTTTCAGCCACTATCAAGAGACATCACTTGAGCTGGAATTTAATGTTTTATTTGTTTCTTCTTATTTTCTTTTGGTTAAAAAAAAAATAATAATAAAAAAAAAAAATAATAAAAAAAAAAAAAAATTCGTTGTCTAACTAAGCTAAGTTTATGCCCCTGTTAGTTCTAAGTTGGCGTTTCCTTGGTCGGATGCCCCTGCTAGACTATCAGCCGCTGCTAGCTTTGTTAGATGGTTAGAAAGGGTTGACTATAAATTGACAAGTGAGGTACCCCTGTTGGGTTTGTTTGTAAATTGTGCCCCTGTTGGGTATAACCAGAAGTGCCACTGCTAGTTCTATTTTTAGGGCTTGGCACTGTCATCAAATAAATACTCAAATACTTCACTTTTTCAATTACGCTTTCAAAATTTTCAAAACCCTTCAATAATCGCTCTCGCTTTGAGTTGTTTATTGTAATTCACTCTTCGTTCGTTCATCAATTTCTTCAATGGCATCGTCATCTTCGTCTGATTCTGGTACTTCTATGCTAAGTGTTCATTCTGAACACAATATGAGGGCTTTCTTGAATAAAGAACTTGCCGATGAGTATTTTCACCCTATCATCGATTTCTTGAGTAATTGTCCAGTTACTTATGCCCTTACTGTCGCTCCACGATTGATTCGATCACATATTCAGGAATTCTGGCAGAATGCAAAGGAAGGGAATGTTAATGGCATTACTCACATTCATTCCACTGTCAAGGGTCAGAAGGTAATGGTTACTGAGATTATTCTAAGAGAGCTTTTACAGTTTGATGATGAAGGTGGAATTCTGGAATTATCAAGAGAAGATTTGTTTAAAGGCATTATGGATATGGGGTATGAAGGTTCAGGAAAGACAAGATCAGAATATACTTTCTTGAAGTCATGGTTTTGTCCTCAATGGAAGTTCTACATTCATACTTTTCTGGTATGTTTGTCTCAAAAGAGAACTAGTTTTAATGAATTTAGTTCTACTATTGCATATCCTATTATCTGCTTGGCACAGGGTATTAAATTTAATATGTCTAGATTTATCTTAGATAATATGGTTAGGAATGTAAAGGGTGATACATTCGTTATGTACCCTAGATTTGTTCAGCTTTTATTGAATAATCAATTGTCAAATCTGCCAGCAGAGGATAGTGTGATTGTTAGTTCTACTCTATCTTTGAGGACTATTAAGGCTATGAATCAGTATCAGAATGCTTTTTCTAAGAAGGAAACTGCATTATTTTTTACAATGCTAGTTACTCCTTCTGCCACTGGTGGTGTATTACCAACACCATCTGGACCAAATGATGACAGACCAACAAAACAAGTTGGTTCTGAACACACATCAGGAGGTGGCATCAAAAGAAAACAAGGGAACAAACAGCCTACCCAATCTAAAGCCAAGAAATCCAAGAAGGCTAAACAGGCTATGGAGATTCCTGTTTCTCCACAGTCTCAGTCAAATGTTCCAACACAACAGGTGAACATACTTGATGAAAATGTTCATTCTGGAAGGGCTGCCACTACTGTTTCTAGCCCACTGGCAGGGCAGGATAGTGGTAACATTACTCAGACCCAACCAGAGGCAACTATGTTTGATGAACCTATGGGTGATGATTCAAATGTAGGTCCCAGTACCAATAACCAAGGGACATCTGCAGTGGCAGATGTGGGCAAGGATTCAACTAAGAGGTCACACTCTAATGTTGATGAGCCTAGTGATACTGATGAATTGACGATTTCCTATCTTGTACATGATGTCAATAAACTGTGGAGCAAATATGAGAGGGAAAGGGCTTATAGAAAAGAGGCTCAACAGAAAATTCAAGCTCAGGATGAGTTAATTGCTAAGCAGAAGGAGATCATTGATCATCAGAAGGCAGAGTTGCTTGATGTGCATAATAGATTGTTAATGCTTGAGGAGGCTGTCAACAATATTCTTCTACCTGCAAATAGGTTAAAGGAATCTTCAGGCAAGGGGGAGAAGAAAGCAGATGATGATAATATGCCTGAAGATGATGGTTCAAGAAAAGGTGATGATGATTCATATGGACCTCATGATGATATGAGTGGAGTAATGATAAATATTGATGAGATGAATGATGATTCTGCAGCTACAGAGGTGATTGAGCTTGATGATAATGCAGCTACAGAGGTGCTTGAGCTTGATGATAATACAGTTGAGATGAATATATGTGGTAGTAATGAGGCACAATCAGAAGACACTGTGGAGTTAGTGTTTGATGATAAAGATGATGATTATGTGCAGAGCAGGGATAAGGCTGAGGAGGAGCTAAATGTATCTGATTATGTGATACATGAAAGTTTAGATGATGAGATGGTAGATGCTGCAGATGACAGAAGTATGGTGGTATATACTGGTGAAGATTCTTCTGAAAATGTTAATACAAGTGATGGTACAGGAGCAGAGCAGACTGATGAAACAGTTTATCAGGTATTTCCATTGAATAAAGGGTTGCCTGAGAAAGCTGCACTTGGATTATATTTTTGGGATGTGATGGGTGCTAACTTGGATGATAAGAAAAGAGTCAGTTTCAGTGATAGGCCAGTGTATGAGGTGGTTGATGATGTTGAAAAAGAGATGAAAGAAGGAGAAGTTGAGGTTAAGGGGGAGCAATCAAAGTCAATTGCTGAAGAGAAGAAGTTGCAGACCTTTACAAGAAAGAAATCTATTCCCAGAAGAAAGCCAACTAATACTTTATCCCCTGTTAAAACTTCTACCACTGTTGTCACAATTTCAACCCCTGTCAACACTAACACAACCACTGTTACATCTACCCCTGTTAGTATACCAACTCCTACCACTGTTGATACACCAATCACCACTGCTGTCATATCAACCCCTGCCACAACTACAACAACAACAAATCCAAGAGAGGTACCTGTTACAATAAGAGAACCAACTTCACCACTCAAACCTAAGTCTAAATTGCCTGTGATTGATCCAAAAGACAAAGGTAAAGGAAAGTTAAAAGAAAAATCAAAGGTGAAAGAAATTAAAGAACCTCATATTGAGTCTCATGATATGCTGAGGATGCAAGTAGAAGAAAGAGAAAGGTTGATAAGGAGAGCTGCAGAAGCTAAAGCTGAAGAAGAGGGAGATGATGTTAAAATGATTTTGGATGATCTGAGTGTAGTGACTATTACACAGAAAGCTGGAGAGATTGTTAAAGAAAAGACTGCACAAGGATTAAAGCTTCCTGCTCAGAGAGTTCATGATTATTTAAAGAAGAAGAAAGGTAATGAAGAGGAAGAGTTATCTTCTGGATTTTTGTTGATGAAAAGGTCAAATGAGGAAAGGGCTAGAAAGAAAAAGCAAGAGGAATTAGCCAAGAAGAGGAGTAAACCTTTACCATATGCTGAAAGGAGAAGACATATGATCAATGCTTTGTCTGAAAATTATGCCCCAGCTAAAATTGTTAAAGGATGGAATATGCAGAAGCTGCAACAGGCATATGATAGGTATATGGGAAGAGATGATGAGTGGACAAAGAAAATGGAAGAGAATAGGCATTTGAATGCATTGATGAAGGAGAAGAAAGAAAAGGCAGATAAGGAAATGGTAAAATTTTTGAAAGAAGAAGAAGAAAGAAGAGAAAAGGCAGCTGCTGAGGCAGCAGAGAAAGCCTTAGAGGATAAGCAGAATGAAGTCAGAAGAAATTCGTGGAAAAATCAGATTTCTAAAGACAATGTTATTCCTGATATTCCAAGATTTGATCCAGAGCTGAAAAAGAGAATCAAGATTCTGACTGATAGCAAGGAGATTTCTGAAGGACCAAGAAAGGCTAGAATTATAAATTGGGAAGGAGTAGCAATTGATTATGGTTTCAGAAAAATGATCCTTGAGATCAAGATTGAAAGGGAAAGAGGATTTGATGACCATGTTGGGAGTATGGTTGATTTGCTCAGAATTTGTACAAGAGATGATCTTATGGAATTGTATCAAGTGAGCAGAATCAGGAATAGAAAGAACTCTGAAGCTGTGATTGAAAGACAAATGATGGAGTTATTGCAAAGCCTGTTTGAACCAGCCAGCATGTATCACTTATTTTTTCATTGTTATCAAAGGGTTATAACCTGGAGATATTTTGCCAGAGCTGGAGTACACATGGTAGTATTTAACAATGGGCAGGTGATCTACATGTTTGATGATCGACACTATGTGTTGGGAACAGGGCTGCTGAATAGATTGGTTGATTTGAAGTTATCTACAACCATCATTACTGAAGGAGCTTACAGAGCTTTATACATGGTGTTCAATCAACTGCATAAGAGGCAAACGATGAAGGAGAAAGAAGAAGAAAAGAAGGATTGAAACTTGAATCATTACTCTGAATGATCAAGTTTAGGGGGAGATTGTTGAGAACTGAGACACTGTCATATCTGCTCAGAATACAAGTATTGTGCCGCTGTTGGTATATGACTTCAACCACTGTTAGTAGAAGTCAACCACTGTTAGAAGAAGACAACCGATGTTAGTACATTTGTCTAACAGGGCCACTGTTAGTGTATAGTTTGTATTTTGTATCAAGTACTCAACCACTGTTGATAATATACGAGTACTACCCCTGTTAGTTATATACTCAACCACTGTTGGTTAGTCGGTTAGAGATAATTATGGAATAGATAGGATTTCCATAATAGTTTGATTCTGTAAAGGACTCTATGTGTTATAAATAGAGATTCTGTAAATCCTAGAAGTAGGAACACAGGACGAATTTATTCTAGTTATTTAGCTTCAAGGTTGTAAACCCTAACACAAATTGTGTGTTCGTATTATTAATAATATTGAAGCTTTTGGTTAGATATTCTGTTATATACAAGTTTGTTCTTCAAGTTATTAATAAACTATTCCGCAAGCTTATTAATAATCAATCAAAGTAATACATACTAAGATCTCTAGCTGGGATCATCATTGACCCTCATCCGTCACTTCACCAGTGACGCATAAATACGTATACCGACACTTGTCTAGTGTCGCCCCACAAGCTGATTTACTTACTGAATACCGTCACTTTATTAGTGACGCACTGTTTGACTACGACACTGAATACCGTCACTATCATAGTGACGCACTGATGAAAAACAATACTTACAAACGTCACTTACTTAGTGACGCACTACTTGAATACCGACACTACTTAAGTGCCGCATACCACACATAAGTGACGCATACTAGTGTCGCTAAAACAGGCTGTTTGACACTTACATTTTATACAAGTATAGAATATACTTAAAACGTAAACGTACTTTACTCGGCGTTACTTATACATGAAAATACTATACTTTTGAAAGTATACAACGATATTTGGATATGTACAAGACTATACTAAACTAAACGTGAGATTTCACTCACACACGCGTACGAGATTACACTCGGAAATACTTAGGAGATTACACTCCAACAAACTTACACTTGTACACTACACGGGATTGCACCCGATACGAACTTATGAATTCACTCACTAATACGAGCTTTCACTCGTACCCTTTGGGGATTAAGCCCATTGGAACTTACGCGAACGATACACGTTATGATACAAACAAACAATTATACACGTACGCTTTACAACTTTTCTACAAACTACAAACGATTACAAACGTACAAACAAACTTATGGACATTAACTAGTTTGGGAACAACTAGCATGGATACTTTACAAGTATTCCATTTACTTACTGAACCTTATGCGTATTAGGACGCTAAGGGTTGCTAGTTCGGGAATACTACTTGCTTACTTACCGTATTGTCTGCTAAACTAAGGTGAGTCTTACAGCCCCTATTTTACTGTTTTATACCAGGGGTGAGATGCATTACTCGTTTTCCTAAAACTAATAAAGGCCGAGTTAACGCATGATTTGCATGACTTGCAATCATGGTAGCTTAAGTTGCTTTCTTACTTGTTCAATATAAATGCTTTGAATTGTATTCACTGATGTACTAATAAATACTGTTGTTAAACTTCTACTCTGTTGTCTCATGGCAACGTACGGTTTGCATGACCTGCAACCACTTACTTATATACGGTTTGCATGACCTGCAACCACATACTTATATACGGTTTGCATGACCTGCAACCACTTACTTACAAACGGTTTGCATGACCTGCGACCATTTACTTATATACGGTTTGCATGACCTGCAACCACCCACTTACAAAGGATTTGCATGACCTGCGATCGTCACTTACTGGCTGAATTATGATTTTACGAATACTACTTGTGTGTTCAAACTATTTACTTACTTACAAACCTGTGAGATTCACCAACCTTTTTGGTTGACCGTTTTAGTAATGCTTCTCAGGTACACAGCATCAGTAGGGATGCCCAGCAGGATAAGCTTACTTAGCTCGAGTCGCATGCATTTACAAGCTTGGAGATTTTCATACATTACTTTTGTACTTACTGTTATGTATTAGAATCTCTAGGAATTTACTCGAACTCGAGCTTGTATTTTGAAACTACTTATGTATTAATGTAATAACTTTTCGAACGTCTCATTTAGAGTCGTTCACTGTATCCTTTGTGCTTGTGATTATTGATTAGTAACACCCAAAACATCGCTTCCGCAAACTGTTAAATTTGGGGGTGTTACATAACTAGACTCCTTTCGTAAGCCTTCTTGCGTTATATGACATTAAATAGGTGGCAATAACTACTTTCACTAAAGCTAGTATCTTTTTTAAATGTTTGAAGCTAGCTATCACAACATTTCTAAGTACATAGTGATTCAGAATTAGTGTCGGAACACATCGCTATAAGTAGATAAGGTATGATACTTTCGCATAGTACGTAATTTATGATACTTCCATATTTTCATAATTCGGCTCACATATGTAATAACCTTTTATTTATCCATAAAAATGTTCATTTCTCTAACTATCATAAAACACAATACGTGTTAACTTCCACCTATGTAATAACCTTTTATTTATCCATATTTTTTAGAATGTGACTGGAATAGACTCATTGTGTTGACATTTTAACACACACAATGCATATAGCTTAAAAAATTACTAAAGTCTCATACAAAGACATAAGTAGGTTATTTTTACATGTGTAGTCTAAATAGGGTGTGTATTCGGTAGAAGTATATTTATAACTAGTGGTAATCCCATCCGATGGACGGTTTATGAAAAAAAGTATAATTATTAAAATATACTATATCAGTAATAAGGTTTACATAATATATCAATATATCTGAGTATAGCCAATATTCAAAAAGTAAAATATATTGTAAACTCCATAAATCTAATTTTAAATAATTGTTGCTTAGTTTGTCATATTTTTGTATAAATATTTATATCATAGTTTGTACGATGAGACGCTCAATTATATTATAGCTAGGTTAGATTGTAAATATTAAATTTAAACATCTGGTCTAATATTACTACGAAGACATAGAGTAAGGCTTAAAAGATAATTTTAGGACATGATCACTCTGAAGTTTGCAAACTACACAATCAACATCAATCGTCATTTGCACCGACGACGGGCGATGGTTGAATTAATGGAAATTATATATCAACGTTTAAGAATATTTAATCCATCGGATATATGACAATGACAATAATAATTATAAAATGGCATTACATGATGCAAACGTATAAATATAATATGCTCATTAGTAGATGAATATATAAATAGTAAACATATACGGTGGTGTTGTGATGTTTTGTTTTTTAAAGTAGTTGAACATACTGAAAAAGTGTCTATTATTATAGAAAATCTGAAGTCCGAAATTGGAAGGTATGCTTATGTGATCAAACATAAAAAAAAAATATATATTTATCAATTTATAGGTGATCAATGTATGGTGATTTTCAACCATCTCTATTTTTGATTTCATTGATAGTTTAATCATTACTTAATTCATTTAATTTCAATCTATGTACAACAATAAACATAGTAAGAGATTACGAATGACACATGGAGCACTAAATATTATAATTGAATTGTTGATCGACACATAGGATTTTAGTCATTTAGATGTAGTAGATTATTACCACATAAGCTAGGGAGAAACTCATATAGTAATATATATATAGCCAAGAAAATTCTAAAGCTTTCACATAACTCTAACTATTAGAGGATAAATTAGGGTTTATTAGGGTTAGGTTAGTACGACCTACGTGACAATGTAAATGAGCTAGGGTTCATTAAGGTTTAGTTTATACATTGCACTCTATAAATACCGATGATGTAATCCTAAGTCTTTAGTGGGTCTCAATATTTAACATAGTATCATTGCCTTAAAGTTTTTACCATCTTCTTCCACATTTCTTCTTTTTGTGCCCCTGTCCGCAGTTTGACTCACCATCCCCTCTCACCTGCACCCATAAAATAAAATAAAATATAAATTTTGACCGGAGAGTCCACCTTAGTTTTCATGATTCATTTTTGCTTCTTATTCTAACAACACTCCAAAGTCCAAAGACATCAAGTGTTGTTTATATAAAAATGATTTTGTTATTCTTTTACTCATTTTACTAATAAAAGGAAAAAAAATATAGTGATCCATTACGTTTTATAATTTATACTAGGTTTTGTTTCCTTCGTTACTTCATTTGTATTCTTCAATTCTATGTGGTTTCTAAAAACTGATCACGAGTTGTTGTCGTATTAAAGATTCTTAACCACAAAATCGATGCCGAACAAAATGCCAATGCAATCAAATTGATGTTAAACAACTGTAAGATGCTCCTAGAGAACATCCTTCTCTATTCTTTCACGAATTTGGCTCTAGTTTGAACATACATCTTTCTCCTACTCAAATTGAGGGAATATTTGAGGATAAATTAGGTTTTAGTTTAACATTGTACTCTATAAATATCAATAAATGTAATCATAAGTCTTTACGGGATTTCAATATTCAACACTAACCACGTGACATGAATACATGTTATATAATTACAAGGAGAAATTCCAAAGGTCGCGAAAATTCAACAAAAGCTCGATAAGGGAAACATAGTCTCATTTGCACGTTAAAAGGAGTTAATGTTCAACTTATATCATAATTATGTAACATAGAATGAAAAGCCTCATGTAGGCAACCAAATATCTTACCGTTTTGAAGATAAAAATTGAACCACTCTTTTTTATGAGCAAAATTGAACTTATAGTGTGCAAATGAACTCGCGTTCCCTTTATGAAGAATTTTTGGAAATTTTGTTACCTTTTATGGAATTTGAGCTTATTAGAGCACAAGGAGCGCCCCGTTTTTGGCCACCGTTCAACCCACGAGAACACCGAAGCCCGGCGTTCGGCACACCCCACCGACGTTTGTTGCCGGCGTTTTCCACCGGCGTTCGAATCAAAACGTTGGAGCTGCGAGCGTTCTGTATTTTAATATTATTATTTCTTTTGTTTTTTTCCTTTTTCTACAACAACAATCGCTTGTGTTTTTTTTTTTTTTTTTATCTATCAACTGAATGGAGGTAAGTAACAAAAGAAGAAGAAGAATGGAGGAAGTGGACGTTTACGGAAGAAGAAGGGTGGGGTGGGGTGGGGGTGGGTAGGTGTGTTTGTTTAATTTAGTTTTAGATTACTTTTTTATTATTGTTTTTATTTAATATATATTATTGTTTTTATATTATTTTTTAATTATATTAATGTATTTTAATTTATTTGTTTTGTTATAATATATTTATTTGTATTTATTTAGTGTTATTTAATTGTTTGTATTTAATTTGTTTTACAAAAAAAATTAATAAAATAATCACAAGAACACTGAACAGAACACTGAACCTCAAGATTAACCATTACCCCACTTTTCTGCTTCAGTGTTATGGTTCAGTGTTCTCAACAACACTGAACTGAACACTGAAACTCCATCAAGCGCTCCCTGTGCTCTTACAATTGTACTTAGTCTTGTGGAAACAAATAAATATGAAAAAGACCCAATTTTATATTGAATAATGTTCTCCACACAAAAGTTGAGGTGTATACAAGATCCAACTACAAAATGGTGTCCATCATTAAGATTACCATGTAAAAGAAGGTAATACATATGATGGATAAGCATCAAACTTTGAAGCAAGTGCATGCACAGAAGACGGATCTGCAAGTTCTCCAAATCCACTCAGTCCAAGTTCACTTGCATGGATCCCACATGTGACAAATACAGAATCGATCCCAGATGCATTTGCACCCTTTATGTCATGATGTAGAGAGTCTCCAACACAAATTGAGTCAGAAGCATCAACACCAGCCATGGCCATGGCTGATTCATATATAATCTGATACATTAACGAATCATTATAAATGACCACAAGGTCTGCAAAGTATGGGAGTGTTTTATTACAGAATGTCCGAAATATATATGCTTGTAGATGTCCACTTTTTCTAATAAGATATCTTTCACTTTAGCAGTGTTCGCTAAAAGTCCTTACCTATTTGAAACTATGATTATATTACCACCGTACTAACAAGTAGAGAAGTGGTCCTAAGGTAGAGAACAGGTGGCAATTTCAACCCATTTATTAACAATGGGGTTAATTTGATTTTGTTTTATCTCTAACAGGTCAAACAAGTGAATATTAATACTATAAAAGAACAGTTACCAGAATAACGGGTCAACAGGCTCAAATGGGTCGACCGCTGCCCAAAGTGTTTTTAATGGATAAAAACTCGCAAATCATTTTATTCGAAAAATAATACGATTGTCAAATAATCTAATATTTGTAACTATATTTAGACAATGTTTCGGGTCAACCAAACCATGACCACGGACCACCTGACAGCCCATTTGCCACCTCTAAAGAGTTGTCAATTCAGATTAACAGCTTCTGGCATGCCTTACAATGTGAATAAACTCTTCAATTGGAATGAAAGTACCATATTATACTAATGTCTTCTATCTCTTTGAGTACTATAGCACATGTAAAATAATTACCTTATCAGGCTTGCCCATCCATTTCACTTCACCCCCAAGTTTTTCATAACCAGCTGCTAATGTGCCTAACAACAACAAAAGCCCACAATGGTGATGTATTTAGCACTAAAACCATGATGCTGCAATAGTAACACTGAGCATAAATCCATTTAGAATCATATTGAAGAAAAATACGGAGTATTGTATATTAAGTTGAGGTACATAGCATAATCATTCTGCTTATATAATAATCCCCTGAAATAACATGTTTACCAGGCATAGTATGTGTTGCTCCCACCTCAACAGTTGAAAAGTCAGGATTTGCTACAACCATAGGGATTTTTTTAGCTGCACATTGCTCCAAAATCTTCTGAATTTCTTTGAGTTTCATGGAAATGGAGTGACTAGAAGGAAGCCCCAAAGCTTCGGTACCATGTACCAAAACAAATTCAGCTTGTTCGACATTCGGTACAACCTGCAGTCCTAGACCCTGTGACAATATATATCTATAGTATCATATGAAGTTTGTTTCTAGCTCACCATTCCCAGGTCGACTTTTATGGTATGTTGCATTTCACAAATAAAAATGCATCTAGTACTATAAAACATGAGTATGTAGTCATTTTGTCATTCACTTGAACGACTTGGATTGCACATGAAAAATATAAAAATATGTACGGTAATAACATTACTAATTTGAACGCTTACTTCAAGTGATATAGCGCTTTGATCATTCCATGTAATGTGAATGCAGGACGTTCCTAACATTTTAAACCAAGGATCATCTCGCCTGTTTATGCAAGATCATTTACAATAGAGATTAGATTAGTGAGAAAAAATTGACCACAATTTATAGAAAAACAAAAGAAAAATAGAATCTCACATTACTGCATTACAGTCATAAGTAGAAAAAGGTTCTGAGCTTTTTAGCTACTATTGAAACAATGAACATATAAATGTACAAACTAATTATGCCTATGATCCTAAGTGTCAGTCCCAATTATCAGCTCCCTCAGGTAGTGAAACACATCCAAATTAAAAGGCATGATTACATTTATTACTTATGTGTTATGATCATTAGTCACCAAATTATGTAATTTGATGATCAAGACCTTTACATACCTACTACTAGATTTGGCAAGAAGATAACCAACTTTTATTGCATAGAATTTAACTATGACTCGGCATAATTTTGATAGGACAATAAAAATCTAGAGTTTCTTATATATGCTGTAAGCCTTTAACCGAAACTGTAAATTTCTTATTTGTTTACGTTTAAATTAAACTGTCAATTTGCGATGCACCACCTTAGAAGATGCCGATATGTTAATTCTCCACTTGTGATGACTCCTGCAAATAGAGAGGGATCAAACCCAAGTTTCTTCAGTTTATCCAAAGTTGTTGACGCACGTCTTGATGCATTACTGATAATGATCATCTTGGCACCATCAGCAGCTAAACTTTCCACTGAAAAAAAAAATTAAAAATAAAAAGAACTTTACAAAATTACCCAACAGGATGGTAAAAGTAGGGGAAAAAATCACTTTGAAAGGGCAAAGGACCATGATGAAGAAATCTAATGACATACATGTAGATATGGCACCAGGGTAAGGCTGTTTCCCATCATGAAGAACACCATACTGATCTAAAAACCATGCCTGCACTAAACCGAATATGGGTATGTAAAATTGACCAATATTGATTTTTGTGGTAAAAAAAAAAAAAACTGCATAACAAGAAAATGAAAAGTTGCCTTGAAATGATGAGTTTCAGCTATTTGCTGGAGGCCTGTGAAGCTGTGGGTATCACCTAAAATGGGTACAGCCATTAAAGCTTATAACATGAATTTCAATGAAAACTATTGTTCAACACATCATCATCATATTTCCAATATAACTTGAAGTGAACTTTTTGGGAAGTGGTTTCATGGAATATGCTGCTAAGATTCATTTGGATTTTTTTAGTATCCATATGCAGTGGTTTCTGTTAAACAATATTTTACCTTTTTCATTCGAGTAAAATTGTTATTTTTAAATTCTAAGAGTTAAAGAATAGGGAAAAATGAAAACTGTTTCTGAGAATCTTAGGGTTATGTTTTGAACGAGTTTTTTTTCACTGGCACGTTGCGGCAGAGTTTAAAATCATACGTTTTAGGATTAATTTAGTACAAATAATTAAAGATATGTAATCATATTATAAAGAAATTTATATTTCTGTATTAATAGTTGGTACTAATTAGTACTCCGTATGATATATTTACCATCTTGAATATATAAATGTATTATTTTTTATATCTTTTTAACATTTTTCTAACTGAGTTATAACGTGCGTGTGCTAGATTATATTTTCAAATATGATCAGTTTTACCATGCACTTTCATATATCTTTGTTTAGCCAACACTATCAATCATTTATATATTGTTATAAGATATTGGATTTTTCTAAAGAAAGCCCTTAGGGCTATGGTTAAGGGTAACTTCCAATCACTTTTAATTAAATAAAAAATAAAATAAAAAAAATTACCTGTAACCACCCACGTCCATCCCTATAGTCAATGAAATTTTCATTTCCCTCCATTTGAATTCTTTATTTTTTAATTGATTATGCATGCTTATTGTACATTTATTTATATACAGTTGGGTTTGAAATTGTTTGGATTTTTTGTCGCACCCCCAATTTCGGGTTGCGGAAGCGAATCGGGTCGGGACGCGACTAATCAAATATCAAGCACACAAGGTATACAATGAACGACTCTATATGAGTCGTTTATAATACAGTGATATTATAAAAGTTTTACACAGTTATAATAGTTTACAAAAGCTCGAATTAATGTAAGAGATTGTATGGCATAACTAATTTATACAAAATATAGTAATGCATGATAATCTCCTGATGTTTGCATGAGACTCGAGCTAATGGCATCCTGAGTGAGCAAACCTACTGCTGCTGTGAACCTGAGAATACACGCTAAAATGATCAGCTAAAAGCTGGTGAGCTCACAGGTTTAATGATAAAGTGTAATGTATGAACCGCAAGATTTAAGTATGAATATTTGTAATTAAACAAATAAATAATTGATAAATGATGTATATAACTGCCATGAGCACATAGTCTGAGCTTAACTGATGTGTCAGGATCACAATTAAGTGCCTGCGCGAGGGTGCCTCTATGCGTGTGCCTAATCAACACACGTATGAACAGATGATAATGCGTCCGTTTGACCAGTCAGTGCTTGCTGACCCGGACGGGGAATGTCAGTCCCATACGGTACCATACACTAACATTCACGCTACAAAGTATTACCAAACTATGTTATTGAGGACTTATGATGATTAGATGAATAACTCATACAGAATATAGCGATATTTGATACTTGCGTTCACATGTAAAACAAAACAGGCATGTATTCTCACCCCTAGAGTAAAAACAGTAAAATAGGGGCTATGAGACTCACCTGAGCCTAATGAGATGCTATCAAGCACTAATGTTTGTACACAAGGAAAATGATGTCGTCTTCAACGACTGAAACCTGCAGGGCGTATTAAACGCGCAAGGTTTTAATGATTAGATGATGAAACCGGCTGGGCGTATTAAACGCGCAAGGTTCAGATGATTAGATGTCTCAACAGACCATCTATGCTAGTTGTTCCCTCAACTAGTTATGTCCAATTACTTTGGTTAATGTTTATGTTTGAAGTTGTGAAAAAAAATGTATACGGCCCGTTGGTGATAGTTTGAAATAATGATTTATGAAAACATTATTATCGTGTTTGCTTAATCGTATTTTCATAATATATGGAATTGTGTATGGGGGTCCAGGGGCAGCGCCCCTAGTTAGCGGGGTCCCAGGGGTGGCAACCCCTGGCGGGGTCCAAGGAGCTGGCCCCTGGCTGGGGTCGAGATGCCAGGTGATATCGCTCATTTTGTATAAGTTTATCTTTAGCGATATCATTGTTTTTGCATTCATTTTTAGTGGACTTTATGAACTTTTGGTACTTATTTAGCTTAAATTGAATTACAGGCATCAATATTGAAGAATCGTCGTTTGGACTGCATTTTGGTTATGATTCGAGTAAGTTTGTAAAGTGTTGAAGTCTCGAGCTAAAAGCTGGTCTGCTGGAAAATAGCTTGAAGCCGCCGGCTTGGGGTATGTAGCAGCCGGGTCATGTAATCCTGCAGAAGCCGGCGGGTTGTTTAACCAAGCCGCCGGGTTTTTATGGTTACCAGTCGGGTGAGTGAGGATAGCCGCCGGGTAAATTAACTTTTCCATCATTTGTTGGTCACAGAGAAATTCGGCCGTTTGAACCCTGTAGAAGCCGGCGGGTGATCCTACTCAGCCGCCGGGTTGTGTTTCTTCGAATGACCCGCCGTGTTATATGTTCAAGCAGCCGGGTTCCACAAATTTCAAAGGACCCGCCGGGTAATAACACAACCCGCCGGGTAGTTTGGGCGGCAGATCAATTTTTGGCTAGAAAAGTACCTTTTCACTATTGAATCTCACCAACTTTTTCACACACGAAAACACACACAAAAACCAGTCACTAGGTGGCGATTTTGGTGTTCTTGAAGGTTTTCTTTCATTTTCTTGAAGATTTCCTTTGGTGTAGCATCTCTCGGTTGCTAACAATCATCATCCCGACATTGTAAGAACTCGGTTTGCATTTTTATCCAAAAATAATCATGATTTCCTTGGTTTCTTTGATGTTTTGTGTGTATGATGATGTGATTATGATGGTTGGCTAGGTTTTGTTATACTTGCTTGGATGAACTAGTTAGTGACTAGGGGTGTTATATTTGGTGTTTGATTTATGCTTCGAGTTTAAGATTCATCCATAAATTTGTATGTAACTAGTTAATGCGGCTTAACTTGTGGGTATTTTGACTAAACAACTATGGCGAATGTTTGTTGTTTAATAAAAATACTTGTCATTTGTATGAAATGTATGAATGAATCTATTTTAGCGAATGCGAAAATTATTACAAGTGAAGCTAGTTAACTAGTAGGATTTGAATTAGCGAATTTGGCGAATGTCTTTTGTCGGAGGGGCAAAGTAGTAGGCCAACCGGTGGCTTACCGAGTAATACACAACAAAACCCAAGACCACAACCTTCACCCTCTAGCGGTTCCAAACCTTACCAACCACCACCCGCGAGAAATGAGCATGTGAATGCTATAACCACGAGAAGCGGAAAGGAGCTTCCACCACCTCAAACCAAGGACAAAAATGTTTCTAACTCTTTTGTGCAGGAAATTGAGGAGGAAGACAATGAAGAGAATGTTGATGCTCCTACACCAACGGTCACACCGGTGTCACCTACTCCGGTTGTGAAAGCTTACAAGCCGAAGATTCCTTATCCACAAAGACTAAGGAAAGAAAAGATTGCGGCTCAATATGGGAAGTTTGTGGACATGATCAAGGGCATTCGAATCAATGTGCCTTTGGTTGATGTATTAGCCGGGATGCCGAATTATGCCAAATTCATCAAGGATTTGGTGAGCAACAAAGAGAAATTGTCGGAGGCTTCGGCAATGTTTTTGAATGAGGAATGCTCGGCACTTGCCCAAAACCAAATTCCACCCAAGCTTGGAGATCCCGGGAGTTTCATCATTTCTTGTACATTGGGTAAAATCATCACTTGTGATGCACTTGCGGACCTAGGTGCTAGTATAAACTTAATGCCATATTCACTTTATGCTAAATTGGCCCTAGGATCCTTAACCCCCACTCGCATGAGCATCCGTCTTGCCGATAGATCTTTCCAATATCCCGTTGGGATTGCGGAGAACATGCTAATAGAGGTAGGGCAATTTACCTTTCCGGTTGACTTTGTTATCCTCGAAATGGAGGAGGATAGTAAAGTGCCCTTGATTTTAGGACGACCCTTCCTACATACCGCGGATGCTATAATTGGGGTTAAAGATAAGAAATTGACCTTGGGGGTGGGAGATGAAAGGATTGCTTTCACGGTCGATAAGGCCATGAAGCATCCTTATTCTAATGATGATTCGTGTTTTAGAATTGATGTGATAGATGATGCGGTGGAGGAAGAATTGGAAAGCTTGCTTGGATTGGAATCGGAGCTTGTTGACTTGCTAGAGTCGAATGTTGAAGGAATGACCGAGGAGGAGTTGGTCATGAGTATGGAAGAGACAAATGACGAAGAAGAGCTCGAATGTGAGGATGCTTTTGAGGAGCTCACAAAGGATAACAATATGAGAATCAAAACGTCACTGGAGGATCCACCACGTGATTTGGAGTTGAAAGAACTTCCAAGTCATTTGGAGTATGCTTATCTCCATGAGGAAAATCTCCTCCCAGTTATAATCTCTTCATCCCTTGTGAATAATGAAAAACTTAAATTGTTGAATGTACTTAAGGCTCACAAAAGAGCTTTCGCTTGGCGGACATCCGACATACCGGGAATAAGCCCATCCTTTTGTAAACACAAAATTAATTTTGTTGATGATTTTAAACCCGTTGTCCAAAGACAACGGAGGCTTAATCCCAATATGGTGGATGTGGTCAAGAAAGAAGTAATTAAGCTTCTTGATGCGGGTATTATTTACCCCATTGCGGATAGTTCTTGGGTGAGCCCGGTACATTGTGTACCAAAGAAAGGGGGGATGACCGTTGTGGCTAATGAGAAAAACGAAATGATACCCACAAGGATGGTCACGGGTTGGCGTGTATGCATTGACTATAGAAAATTAAATGATGCTACACGAAAGGACCATTTTCCCCTCCCATTCATCGACCAAATGCTTGAAAGGCTTGCGGGCAATGAATTTTATTGCTTCTTAGATGGGTTCTCGGGGTACTTTCAAATCCCCATAGACCCCGAAGACCAAGAAAAGACCACATTCACTTGCCCTTTCGGTACCTATGCCTATAGGAGAATGCCCTTTGGTCTTTGCAATGCTCCCGCCACATTCCAACGTTGTATGATTGCCATTTTTCACGATATGGTTGAAACTTCCATGGAAGTCTTCATGGATGATTTTTCGGTATTTGGCGATTCATTCGAGTCATGTTTAAGAAACTTGGATAAAATGCTCGAGAGGTGTGAGAGAGCCCACTTAGTCTTGATTTGGGAGAAATGCCATTTCATGGTGAAAGAGGGCATAGTGTTGGGTCATAAAGTGTCTGGGTTGGGAATTGAATTTGATAGGGCTAAGATTGATGTTATTGCCAAATTACCTCCACCGACCAATGTTAAGGGCATTAGAAGTTTTCTTGGTCATGCCGGTTTTTACCGTAGATTCATTAAGGATTTTTCGAAGATCACCCGTCCAATGACTAGGCTACTTGAAAAGGATGCCCCTTTTGTGTTTGATGGACCATGTTTGAGTGCATTTTCGACCCTTAAAGACCATTTGACCAAGGCACCTATCATAGTCTCACCCGATTGGTCCAAGCCCTTTGAACTCATGTGTGATGCAAGCGACTTTGCCTTAGGAGCTGTCCTAGGACAAAGGATTGATAAACATTTCAAACCTGTTTACTTTGCTAGCAAAACCTTGAATGGGGCCCAACAAAACTACACAACCACCGAGAAAGAATTGCTTGCCGTCGTATATGCCTTTGACAAATTTAGGCAATATCTTGTGCTATATAAAACCGTAGTTTTCACCGACCATTCGGCTTTAAAGTATCTTTTCAACAAACAAGATGCTAAACCCCGTCTCATCCGTTGGATTCTTCTTTTACAAGAATTCGACATTGAGATTAAGGACAAAAAGGGAGCCGAAAACCTTGCCGCCGATCACTTGTCCAGATTGGAAAATCCACATCTTGACAAGCAAGGCGATACTAATATCGATGATTCCTTTCCCGAGGAATTTCTTTTGCAGGTAGGTGATGAAAACAAGGATGAGGAAGCACCATGGTATGCCGACTTGGCAAACTATTTGGTGGGTGGAGTTTTGAGGAAGGGCATGAGTCACCAAGAGAAAGGCAAATTTTTCTCTAACTTGAAGCATTATTTCTGGGAGGAGCCATATTTATTCCGCGTTTGTGCGGATGGCATGGTGAGAAGATGTGTTTCGGGGGCTGAAACAAGAAAGATTTTGGATGAATGTCACTATGGGCCCACAGGTGGACACTATGGTCCCTCGGTCACCGCGAAGAAAGTGTTTGATGCGGGTTTTTATTGGCCGACGATCTTCAAAGAGGCTAACACTTTATGTCAAACTTGCGATGCGTGTCAAAGAACCGGAAACATCTCCAAAAGGGATGAAATGCCACAAACTAGCACCCAAGTTTGCGAAGTATTTGATATTTGGGGCATAGACTTCATGGGACCGTTTCCACCTTCGTTCAAAAATGAATACATTCTTGTGGCGGTTGATTATGTGTCCAAATGGGCGGAAGCTAAGGCTTTGCCAAAGAATGACGCTCGTGTGGTCATTGATTTCTTGAAAAGCCTATTTTGCCGATTTGGGATGCCCAAAGCGTTGATTAGTGACCGGGGGACTCACTTTGCGAATGCTCAATTGGAAAAAGTTCTCAAGAAGTATGGGGTAAATCACCGGTTCTCGACTTCCTATCACCCACAAACAAGTGGTCAAGTCGAGAACACTAACCGTGCATTGAAAAGAATTTTGGAGAAGACGGTGAAAGACAACCGGGCCATATGGTCCAAAAAGCTTGAAGATGCATTGTGGGCGTTTCGGACCGCCTACAAGACACCGATAGGCAAAACCCCATACCGGTTACTTTATGGCAAGACTTGCCATTTACCCCTTGAAATTGAGCATAAAGCTTATTGGGCGCTGATGTAGCGTAAAAAATCACGTTTTTACCTACATTATTGACCCCATATTTAGGCCTTTTATAACAAAAACATTCTTAAAACATCATTATTTATCATATTTTGTTATAAAGGTGAAAACTTGAGGGACTTTCCAAAACTATACGAAAAGGGCTGAAAATACACTGAAATGGGCACCAAATTGAGCCAATCCCTAAATCTACTGTAAACTCCATACCAAGACCTCAAATTTATCTTATTTTGAAGCTATGGAGATTACGAGAACGTGGATATAAGGATTGCTCAAAACGGATCAAGGACGAAAAAGTTATGCAAGTTACAGCGCAGCCGAAAGCTACAAAACGTATTCTGGACACGCATGGGCCCCACACATCCAATTTCTACCAAATTGGCATCATTAGAAGCGTAACGGAATTATGAAGCCGTAGGCGAAAGAATCAAGTCAAACGGACGCGAAACGAAGAAGATACGGCCTTCCGAAGATGCGAGAAAAGTCAGAAAAATCACACGGCCTAGCACACGGCCACCCCAGGGACGTACACGGCCTATACAGGGCCGTACACGGCCTGTACAGAGCAGTACACGGCCTGTATAGGGCCGTACACGGCTTGGTTTGGTCACACACGGCCTCCGTCTTGCTTCGTTTGCTTGTACGTGTGCTTGTGTGCTTGTACTCTTGGATCCATGGCTTGCCTATAAATAGTGACCTCTCCATCCTCATTTCACACACCAATTCTTTCATAGAATTTTCACTTTCTCTCTCACACACTCTCTCTCTCTACTTTCTCTCTCTAGCACTACTCTTAGGAGTTAGAGGAGAAATAGAAAGAGCAGCTAGTTAGCGTAGCGGTAGTTGTAGCGTCTGTACGGAGTCACTCCGAGACTTTGGTCACGAAGATTTGTCTGTAATAAATATTCAGGTTATATTTATATCTCTTTTCTTTATTTCGTAAATATGATTTGCTTATATTATGTTTGCGTTGTATTGATTGTTAGAGATGCCATGCTAGGCTAGACAAATCTGTGTTTGCTATGATAATGGTTATGTTTAAGTAGTTATGATTTAATATGCAATTGGGATGTCACCATTATGAAACAACGGAGGTAACGTTATACGGCTTTCATTTGTATAGCGCCGGAACCATCACGAATGTGTGTAGTACGGAACGTGGAAGCTATGAAAGTCGTGGGCACAATCCGTTGTGGAAATAATGATTCCCAATTGTAACATGCTGTTGCTCTGTCTGTGTGAATATTAAACTGTATCTGAATTTATGAATTGAATCTCAATTGTTTACCTATCCAACTTATGCTGTGGTTAGAAACTTCCTGCTAAAACCTGGCCAGTTATTAGTGGTACGTAATCTACCTATTCTATGTATGATGAAGCATTTGAACTCGACATGGCTGTATTCTCTAGATTGAAACTATATCATAAGAGATGCGGAGCATAGGATTAGAGATAGGTTACATTCAAGCTCATATATTGAATATCTTTGAGAGACCTTTCGGGATATTTATGATCCAATTATCTGGTTATGTGATACAGTATGAAATAGGAATAGTTATATGTGTACCTTTCTATTGCATGTTCTTGTTTGATTGTTGCCTTAGGAATGCTGCATGCTAGAACTGTACCTCTGATTACTATATGTAACTGCATGATTAGGGTTTTCAGATATAAGTTGATGTTTATACAGTAGAGTGATGTGCATGTAATAGTTAAGGTGATTTATATGATTGATGATGAACAATTCAATAAACCGTTAGACAAGTTGATCCAACCTATTCCGTAGGGTAACTCCTGT
Source organism: Helichrysum umbraculigerum (assembly GCA_949592205.1). Classification (NCBI taxonomy): domain Eukaryota; kingdom Viridiplantae; phylum Streptophyta; class Magnoliopsida; order Asterales; family Asteraceae; genus Helichrysum; species Helichrysum umbraculigerum. The sequence goes on from CATIUR010000001.1 coordinate 39,529,144, forward strand.
TCACTTTATTGTTTATTCAACAATTCGTGCCATGATACCGACACACATTTGTCAGAGATTGGGGAATAGGATTAGAGAATAACTGTTGATTGAATTGATCAGTACATTTGGGAGAACTTCCGGTGTATCTGACACTATATAATTGCTATCCATGTGACATATTATTTATCTGATTGTAGAGACCTTTACGTTAGATATTTGATAGGATCGTAATTATACATCATTGATAATATAGGGTATCCAATGAGCAAATTGGTAATTTGAATCAATGCTAAGGAAAAACCATAAAACGGCACAGTACTTCGTATAGCGTTTAAATACGCGGGATAAGCTAAGGAACTGCCGTAGGTATAATACTTCGTGTTAATTTAAGTTCCGGTTACTCAACGGATTAATCATCATAACTAGTGGCTTTAACACCCATAACTACTATCCAAAGCATATACCAGAATCATAGTAAACACTCTCGTATCCATTGTTCTCTGAGCCTCCGTACAAACAGCCTTTCCTTTTCTGCATTTATTTTTCCATAGATTAGTCATAAAACCAAATCAAACCAACTCTTATTTTAAAACCTAGCTAGATTACAAAAGATAATTAGAACGCCTAAGATCCCATGCCCGTTGTAGTGTAAGAACGACACCTGAGTCAACATACCGCTTACTACCCTAGTAACCTAATTAGGGCTGAAAGTAGTATTAGCTTAGGATATCCCCAGCTCTATAAATTTAAAACACCCCACTGTTGTGCCCGCTTCGATAACGACCGTTTCGGGCGTAACACGTTTTTGGCGCCGCTGCCGGGGACTACAACGGCCGATTTTAGGTATTTTAGTTATCTTAGTTATTTAGCGATCCTTTCGGAAGATCAATATCATCCATAAGTTACTTTTCCTGTCTTTAGATTAGATTTCCTTTTCCGTTCTTAGAATAGTTTAAACCCATCCTTTCCAAAACTCTACTTTCTACCAACAAGTTATGACGAATCGTATCACTCTCGCCTCATCAATCAAGCCACTGCTAGAAGAACGAGGAGGACCAATCGTATCATCTGCTGACGAAAACCTTGAAATTAAGCCACATTTCATCAAAATGATTAAATCTCAGTGCCAATTTCATGGTCTTCCGGTTGAAAATCCAAACTCTCATCTTAACAAGTTCATCAACCTTTCTGACTCCTTCGAACAAACGGGATCCAGTAATGAAGTTACCCGACTTCACCTGTTTCCCTATTCTTTAGCTTCTCGAGCACAAATATGGTTTTATGAACTCGAACCTAATTCGATTCATACATGGGAGGAGATGGCTACCAAATTCATGGCTAAATATTTCCCTCCATCCCTACAAACCAAACTTAAGAATGAAATCACTAACTTTCTCCAAAAGGATAATGAATCATTAAGCTCTGCTTGGGAACGCTTTAAGAATTTGCTCGGAAGATGTCCGAATCATCAGTTTGCTGAAACGAATCTGGTCTGCACATTCTACAATAGTTTGAATCCTCATCACCAACAAACCCTCGATGCTGCTTCATCCGAAAATTTCATGCTACATACTTCAGACAAAGCGTGGAAGTTGATTGAGACGATGACGATGCATCAACATGACTTGGAGCAAGATGAATCAACTTCGGAGGAAAGGAGTACTTCTAATGCCTTGGACACTTTGAAAGCTCAAATTGAATCAATCTCTAAAGTTGTCAAGGACATGCAAGAACCTTCTGCACCCAAACACGAGAAGAAACCTCAAAAGCTATTCTAACGCCAAAGGTTCAAAGAAGACATTCTTGCCACTACTGGAGAAACCTCTGATCAAGCACATCATTCAAAATCTTTCATTCAGAGGCCAACCAGTAGACCTTCTTCTCAATCGTTAGTTCTTTCTTCACCCTCTACTTCATCTCATTTGACTTCTTGTCTAAACACCGAAATTTTCAATAACTTCATGGTTAATCAAAATAATATTAATAAACAAATTGTTGATTTTCAAAACCAAATTGATAGTTTGCTTAGAATTTCAAACGATTTAGTTAAAAACATGGAGGATAATGTAAAAAGGTTGTTTTTAAAAGTTGATGAGAAGCAAAGGGAAGAAGCGATTAGCAAAGCTATTCATCATTCATCTTATGATTATGATGATATCCTTGTTGTCACTAGAGGAGGAAAAGAGACTAAGAATGAGAAATCGATAGATATTCCGACAAACGAACCTTCTATTTCTTCACCTCTCACTGACTCAGTGCCAGTTAAGACACCTGTCACTTCTCCTGAGCCAGCACCTTTTAAAGCCCCAGAAGTTATTATTCCTACACGTATACCTTTCCCTGGTAGGCTTAAGAAAGAGAAACAAGAAGCTCAGTTTGGAAAATATCTAGAGATGTTTAAAAGCTTACACTTAAATGTCAAACTTTTAGATGCTTTAGTTGAGATGCCTAGTTGTGCCAAATTCTTTAAAGAACTCTTGTCAAATAAAGAAAAACTTAGACAAATAGTTAACTTGCCTTTTGATGCAGAGTGCTCTTTGATCATGCAACAAGGACTACCCCCAAAGCTAGGAGATACTGGCCGTTTCACTATACCTTGTTATCTACAGGATGTTCAAATAAGTAACGCCTTAGCCGACTTAGGAGCGAGTGTAAACCTTATGCCGTATTCCCTCTATAGGAAATTAGGATTAAGCGAACTTTTACTAACTCGTATGACCATCCAATTAGCCGATAGATCAGTTAAACTCCCTCGTGGAATTGCTGAAGATATTATGGTACGTGTTGATAAATTCGTCTTTCCTGTGGATTTTGTTGTCATGGACATTGAGGAAGATACCGAAGTTCCACTCATCCTTGGCAGACCTTTCCTAAACACTGCCAAGGCCGTCATTGACGTAAATAAAAAATCTTTAAAACTTCGAGTCGGAACTGAGGAGGTCACCTTCAATGTTGACAAGCTAATGAAACAACCTATGGGAGAAGACCTTGGTCTTGTAGATTTTATGCAGGAAATAATTGAAGAACACCTGGAAGAGATCCTCGCAGTAAGCAGCAATAACTCTCTTCCAAACACAGTCATCACTACCAGAAGACTTTGCCAAGAAGATGGAGGTCTATGCTCAGCTATCTCGGATTCACCAACTGCATCTAAGGAAGTACTATTTCCTTTGAAGAAATCCAGCAATCAGCTTAACAGTTCTATCACAGCAGCTCCGCTTGGATCTGGCACACCTGTCACTCTCTTAAGAAGGAACCCTACTCCTGAAGTACCTGATTCATCTCTCACAAAAAACCAAACTCTGAAGACTCTCGAAGAGATGGAGTCAATGCTTAAACCACCTTATCTACAATCTGAAAGATCAAATCCAGAGATCACATTCAGCACATCTTCTTCTGCTCAATTCCAGAGATTTGCATTCACGGAAAACAACGATACCATAATCACTGAAGACAATGCAATCTCCCACTCTTCAAAATACGAGCTAAGAAAAGATGAGCTATCCGATAAACCAGAATGGGTTGAAATAGCATCAGCTGACAATCCAGAGATCCCTGCAGAAGATTCAGAATTTCAGACGAAGTTCGACGAGCTTAAAAGAGACGAAATTGCAAGGATGAAACCTTCCATAGAAGAACCACCAGAATTGGAGCTAAAGGAACTACCCTCACACCTTGAATATGCTTTTCTCGAAGGAACTTCACACTTACCAGTTATCATATCAAAAGACCTGAAGCCGGAAGAGAAAGCAAAACTTATTGAAGTTTTGAAGTCACATAAGAAAGCGATTGCTTGGAAGATTTCTGACATACAAGGGATCAGTCCGAACTATTGCACTCACAAGATCTTAATGGAAAACGACTTCAGACCATCAGTACAAAGGCAGAGGAGAGTCAACCCGAAGATTCAAGAAGTGGTTAAGAAGGAAGTTATCAAACTCTTGGACGCTGGCCTGATTTACCCTATTTCAGATTCCCCTTGGGTCAGCCCAGTTCAAGTTGTCCCAAAGAAAGGAGGAATGACGGTTATCGCAAACGAAAACAATGAATTAATTCCAACACGAGCCGTCACCGGTTGGAGGGTGTGTATTGACTACCGAAAACTAAATGAAGCCACTCGCAAAGATCACTTCCCTCTACCGTTCATTGATCAGATGCTGGAAAGATTATCAGGAAATGAATTCTACTGTTTTCTTGATGGATTCTCCGGTTATTTTCAGATTCCTCTCGATCCAAAGGACCAAGAAAAGACAACATTCACATGTCCATATGGAACTTTCGCTTACCGACGTATGCCGTTTGGCTTATGTAATGCACCTGCTACATTTCAGTGATGCATGGTGGCAATTTTCCGTGACATGATCGAACAATGCATGGAGGTATTCATGGACGACTTCTCAGTCTTTGGAGATTCCTTCTCTACTTGTCTTTCCAACTTGGATAGGATGCTTGCACGATGTGAAGAATCAAACCTCGTTCTGAATTGGGAAAAATGCCATTTCATGGTAAAAGAAGGAATAGTTTTAGGGCACCGCATATCAAAAGCCGGAATTGAAGTTGACAAAGCTAAGGTTGAAACTATCTCAAAACTTCCTCCACCTACTTCTGTTAAAGCCATCCGAAGTTTTCTAGGTCACGCCGGATTCTACCGTCGCTTCATCAAGGATTTCTCCAAGATCTCTCGACCTATGACTCATCTTCTTGAAAAAGATACTCCGTTTGCCTTTACAGATGAATGTCTCCAAGCTTTCAACCATTTGAAAGATCAGCTTGTACATGCACCGATAATGATTGCCCCAGATTGGAGCCTTCCATTTGAGATCATGTGCGATGCCAGTGATTTCGCGGTTGGAGCTGTATTGGGACAGAGGAAGGATAAGCACTTTCAACCAATATACTATGCCAGCAAAACGCTCACAGACGCTCAAGAAAATTACACAACCACAGAAAAGGAGCTGCTTGCGGTAGTATTTGCTTTTGATAAATTTCGTTCCTATCTTATGTTGTCCAAAACTATTGTCTACACAGATCATTCAGCCTTGAAGTATCTTTTCAAAAAGCAAGATGCAAAGCCTAGACTGCTAAGATGGATTTTACTCCTGCAAGAGTTCGATATCGAGATCAAAGATAAGAAAGGAGCAGAAAACGTTGCAGCAGATCATCTAAGCCGATTAGAAAATCCTACACTACAGCAGCTTAATGAAAAGGATATTCAAGACCAGTTTCCTGAAGAACAACTCATGCACATCGGCAAATACCATCAAGGATCCACATCCAAAGATCCTTGGTATGCTGATCATGCTAATTTCCTGGTAGGAAATATAATACCCAAAGGAATGCCGACATCTCAGAGACGAAGATTCTTCCGCGACATAAAAAATTACTATTGGGACGATCCTTTCCTCTTTAAGGTTTGCCCTGATCAGATCATTAGAAGATGCGTCGATGGGGAGGAAGCAGAACAAATCCTTCGACAAAGCCACCATGGACCTACTGGAGGACATCACGCAGTTAACTTAACAGCACGAAAGGTGTATGATTCTGGCTTTTACTGGCCAACCATCTATCGAGATACTTATGACCTGGTGAAATGCTGCGACATTTGCCAAAGACAAGGCAATGTATCAGCAAGGAACGAAATGCCACTCACTAATATCCAGGCTTGTGAAATCTTTGATATATGGGGGTTAGATTTTATGGGACCTTTCCCTAAGTCTAATGGAAAAGAGTACATCCTAGTTGCTGTCGATTATGTCTCCAGGTGGGCCGAAGCACAAGCTTTCCCGACAAATGATGCCAGAGTAGTGACAAAGTTTCTCAAACAACTATTCTGTCGATTCGGAACTCCAAGAGCTATCATAAGTGATCGTGGCACTCACTTCTGCAACACTCAATTCATGAAGGTTATGCAGCAGTATGGCGTCACTCACAAGATGTCCACTGCCTATCATCCACAAACAAATGGACAAGCTGAGATCACGAACAGAGCTTTAAAGAGAATCTTGGAGCGAACAGTCGGAAATCATGGGGATAAGTGGGCTGACAAATTAGACGATGCGCTGTGGGCATTCAGAACTGCTTACAAAACATCTTTAGGTACCACACCATATCGTCTAGTTTATGGCAAGGCATGTCACCTACCAGTAGAGTTGGAATACAAGGCATACTGGGCGCTGAAGAACTGCAATCTGGACACTTCTATCATAGGTTCCCATCGGAGAATGCAACTAAATGAATTGGCCGAATTAAGAAATCAAGCATATGAAAGCTCCCTGAACTACAAAGACAGAACCAAGAGAATTCATGATTCCAAGCTTAAACTCTCAAGGTTCAAACCAGGAGATAAAGTGCTTCTCTTCAATTCGCGCTTCAAAAAGTTCTCTGGAAAATTCAAGATCAGGTGGACCGGACCATTCATAATCTCAAAGGTATTCCCTTATGGTGCAGTCGAACTCGAATCACCGGAAGGTAATTTTAAGGTAAATGGTCATCGGTTAAAGCATTACATCGAAGACTTCCCCATTCGTGAGGATATCTTTATCTTCGAACCACCCTGAGTCAGTCAGAAAGGTACAAGAGTCGAGCTAAAAGACTCTTTAAACAAAGCGCTCTTGGGAGGCACCCCAAGCTTATCTTACTTTTCCTGTCCTTTTTATTTCTTAGTTTATTTTTAATCCAGTATTGTTATCACTGATCTAATATATATGCAGGCTTGCAACTTATCAGACAATCAAATAGATTTATCTGAGATAAGTTTTATTTACACAAGTGCAAGAAAAGTTCAGATGGCATTCCATCTGTCCTTTCTGCATTTGTTCACTTTCTATTTAGCATTACCTGTTTTATGTTTATTTCAGGATGGACGCTCGGATCGAGACTGAGGATCATGTTGCTGCGAGGCAACCTAGATAGAGGAGACGACACAGACCCAGGCAGAGGAGACACAGGAGAGCTTTACCTCCTACCCCTGAGGAGGGACTTGTAGATGTTCAACTAGAGCATGAGGAGGAGGCCACATCACCTGCAGCCCAGCCTGTGCCACCACAGACTACTCCAGCGATCAGACAGCCACCTACTTTTGAGTATGGCATTACCCTGTATGATCCCGCTGCTACGTGGGCCTTATTCCAGACCTTCACTGCACATCATCAGATCCTTTCAGCACTGTGTGAGATAGCCGGATTGCCAAGACCTGCGGGACCACCTTTCTGGTTGGGACCAGACCCAGGACCATCTCGACCACCCTGGTCTTTCTTCCCTGCTGCTGGATCTTTTGTTGGACCTGCTGCTGGACCATCTACTGGACACCCTATTGCTCCTGCTGCTGAGCCTGCTGCCTCTGGGACCTCTGCATCTATGGATCCAGTTCTTCGTGAGCAGCTATATGCCATGCTTGATGTTTCGAGCCCAGCTCCTGCACCAGTCTATGACAGGACTGCAGAGGACGAGTTTGACCCTGATAGCGATGACTTGCTAGATGACTATTATTAGTTTACTTTTTACTTTAGTTTATTTTATTTCGTGTTATTACTCTGTACTTATGTTTTGACTACTGAGACGTGATACTCTTATGAGGTTGTGATTACTGCAGAACTAGCTTCGTATGGAATGGCTGAGCCTAAAACTTCTGAAATCATTTGCACCACTTCTGCACGAACCTGGTCCAACTCCAGTAGCCACTATTTATAGGGAAGTTCCTTTTCAGTATTTTCATTATAAATATTTTGCCATGACCCCTATTTCAAACTCTAAGTGTGGGATTAGCAACCCCATTCTTAGAGAATACTTGAAACTACAAATTGTTCAATAAAATCATTAAAACCCTAAGTGTGGGATTCTCCCTACTTAGTGAAAAAAAACATTGAGGACAATGTTTACTTTTAAGTGTGGGATAGCAATATACCCTACTTCGTATAATAAGCTTAAATTTTTTCAAAAATGTCCTCGAATTTTTCAACTTGTTCTCGCATGAAGCCAATATGTCATTACTTACCCTAAACTTTCAAAACCATTTTGAGTCAACAATATATGTAAGGCTACAAAATTTTCAAATAAACTCAAAGGTTAAGCAGAAAGAGGTAGAATCACGTCAGATTCCAACTTTTTCTTAATGAAAGTCTAAGAGGGGCATCACATGGCTGGGCACATACAACCCAATAAACTTGCGGTGAGGTATCTTGAGCCTAATAGCATTCATTTTTAATGCTTCACTTTTCGTTTCTTGTGTGTGACCGGTGCATGCGTTCTGAATTAGAACTTGCTCCTGACATGCGTTTCGAGACCATATTGACAGGTGCCATACGTGGCATAGGTGCAATTAAATGACCTGGACATTTTTAGGAATAACCCCCTTTTTCTCATATCTTTTCAAGCCAACCCTTTTCCGACACTTTAGTGTTGAAGATCCCCTAGAAAAACCCTGTTGAGCCTAAGCCTTTTCGTTTCTTTCAAAACCCTAAAAAAACCCACATTTCCACTCACCACCAAAACGTCTTGATAAAAGAAATTTCTGAGGAAGTAAGAAACAGCTATTTGGATGTCCTTACCCACTCGAGCAATTGCCCCCTCAAGTCATAAATTCCTGGTGACGAACTTCAAAAGAAGAATATCAAAAGAAATCACCCGAAGCTCCCAAAAGAATCATCCATGGAGCCGTGAAAATTATCTTGAAAAAATTGCAAAAGCGAAAAGAAGATGAGGCATCTAAAAAAGCAAAAGAAAAAAAAGAAAAAAATAGAAAAGAAAATGCCTCAAGAAAATACAAAAAGAAAGAATAAAAGATCCAAGGAAGTTCAAGAATCATCCAAAAAGAAGAAATTCTCGGTGGATTCCCCTTTCTATAAGATTCAGTCAAATAAAGGTTTCTCACGACCTTAAGAGTTTCTGGAGTCAAGATCAGTCCTTCCTTCCATACCCTACCAACCTTTCCTTTTCAAAATATTTCCCTTTTCACCCCCAAAATACAACCCAGTCAAATGTCCTGGGATAATTAGTGCCGTCCCTGTCTAAGTGGTGGAGATTCGATTCTCGATCAAGCCTATGACGATGAATGCTGCATGACTGGTATTATGAGCGATTTCGTTTGATCTAGATTATTAGGAAACCCGATACACTTGTGTGAATTGAGTGACCACCTAGTGAGGAATCGCCCAGTCATGTATATTCCAAGATCACGAGAATTGAAAGCATGCCTATGATGATCATTCTGAAAAGTTAGATACGTCGTGTGCATATCTCCTATGTTACACCTGAAGGATTATTTGATTATTTTCGTATTTTTACTTATATTTACGACTCCCTTAAAAACATTTTTTCAGAAAAAGTTTATGGGTATAGTTGACAGGCGGAATTGCTTGAGGACAAGCAAAACTCTAAGTGTTGGATATCTGATGTAGCGTAAAAAGTCACGTTTTTACCTACATTATTGACCCCATATTTAGGCCTTTTATAACAAAAACATTCTTAAAACATCATTATTTATCATATTTTGTTATAAAGGTGAAAACTTGACGGACTTTCCAAAACTATACGAAAAGGGCTGAAAATACACTGAAATGGGCACCAAATTGAGCCAATCCCTAAATCTACTGTAAACTCCATACCAAGACCTCACATTTATCTTATTTTGAAGCTATGGAGATTACGAGAACGTGGATATAAGGATTGCTCAAAACGGATCAAGGACGAAAAAGTTATGCAAGTTACAGCGCAGCCGAAAGCTACAAAACGTATTCTGGACACGCATGGGCCCCACACATCCAATTTCTATCAAATTGGCATCATTAGAAGCGTAACGGAATTACGAAGCCGTAGGCGAAAGAATCAAGTCAAACGGACGCGAAACGGAGAAGATACGGCCTTCCGAAGATGAGAGAAAAGTCAGAAAAATCACACGGCCTAGCACACGGCCACCCCAGGGCCGTACACGGCCTATACAGGGCCGTACACGGCCTGTACAGAGCCGTACACGGCCTGTATAGGGCCGTACACGGCTTGGTTTGGTCACACACGGCCTCCGTCTTGCTTCGTTTGCTTGTACGTGTGCTTGTGTGCTTGTACTCTTGGATCCATGGCTTGCCTATAAATAGTGACCTCTCCATCCTCATTTCACACACCAATTCTTTCATAGAATTTTCACTTTCTCTCTCACACACTCTCTCTCTCTACTTTCTCTCTCTAGCACTACTCTTAGGAGTTAGAGGAGAAATAGAAAGAGCAGCTAGTTAGCGTAGCGGTAGTTGTAGCGTCTGTACGGAGTCACTCCGAGACTTTGGTCACGAAGATTTGTCTGTAATAAATATTCAGTTTATATTTATATCTCTTTTCTTTATTTGGTAAATATGATTTGCTTATATTATGTTTGCGTTGTATTGATTGTTAGAGATGCCATGCTAGGCTAGACAAATCTGTGTTTGCTATGATAATGGTTATGTTTAAGTAGTTATGATTTAATATGCAATTGGGATGTCACCATTATGAAACAACGGAGGTAACGTTATACGGCTTTCATTTGTATAGCGCCGGAACCATCACGAATGTGTGTAGTACGGAACGTGGAAGCTATGAAAGTCGTGGGCACAATCCGTTGTGGAAATAATGATTCCCAATTGTAACATGCTGTTGCTCTGTCTGTGTGAATATTAAACTGTATCTGAATTTATGAATTGAATCTCAATTGTTTACCTATCCAACTTATGCTGTGGTTAGAAACTTCCTGCTAAAACCTGGCCAGTTATTAGTGGTACGTAATCTACCTATTCTATGTATGATGAAGCATTTGAACTCGACATGGCTGTATTCTCTAGATTGAAACTATATCATAAGAGATGCGGAGCATAGGATTAGAGATAGGTTACATTCAAGCTCATATATTGAATATCTTTGAGAGACCTTTCGGGATATTTATGATCCAATTATCTGGTTATGTGATACAGTATGAAATAGGAATAGTTATCTGTGTACCTTTCTATTGCATGTTCTTGTTTGATTGTTGCCTTAGGAATGCTGCATGCTAGAACTGTACCTCTGATTACTATATGTAACTGCATGATTAGGGTTTTCAGATATAAGTTGATGTTTATACAGTAGAGTGATGTGCATGTAATAGTTAAGGTGATTTATATGATTGATGATGAACAATTCAATAAACCGTTAGACAAGTGATAACACGTAAAAAGTCATGTTTTTACGTACGTTATCTTCCACATTTTAGGCACAAAGTTAACTAAAACACACTTAAAAGGACATTATTCATAAAGTTTTGTTAACTAAGTCAAAACGGAGTCGATGTTTGTAAAATCACTGAAAATGGCATGAAAAATGTAAGAAACAGGGCAAAACTGCTTCACCGTACCTCCGTTCATTCATTTTAATGCATCTTGAGCTACACTCCGAGTTAGGACCTCTAACTTATGTCATTTTCTTCGTTAGGAAATTACGAAACCGTGAGCGCGAGAATCACTCAAAACGGATAAACGACGAAGAAGTTACGCCCGAACGAAGGAACGAAGAACCGAGGAATCAGGATACGGGAGAACTAGACCGTATACGGCCAAACTAGACCGTATACGGCCAAACTAGACCGTATACGGCCTAGCACAGACCGTATACGGCCTAGCTAGACCGTATATGGCCTAGCACAGCCGTATACGGCCTGTGTTCTCCCGTATTCACCCTATGCTCTCCCGTATACGGTCCAGTTCAACCGTATTTGCCCTAGCTCAACCGTATCGTGCGTTTGGTCAATAAAAATCAGACTTTTATTCGGGTTTGCGATACGGTTGTGCATTTGAAGGTTTGGATACGGTCTACGGATACGGTTGTGCGTTGCCTATATATTGAAGCCTCATTTCCACATTTTGAAGACAATCCAACAAAAATCATCCATCCAACACTCTCATACTTCAATTCTCTTCGTTTTCTTTACGTTTTTATAGTTTTACTCTCTCTCTAGGATAGTTTAGATAGTTTCTCTCTCTAGAGCTCTCCGTCTCTAGAGAGAGAGATAGTTAGTTGGTTAGTAGTAGAGAGAGAAGGAAGCTGGTATTGTAATCACGGTGTAATAAAAGCATTCTTGGTGCAAGACTCTGTCTTTCTTTTCAGCCGTTACGCTGCTCAATTTACTGGTGATATCTATCTTTTCATACTTATACTATGTCCGAATTATTTCTGCCTGCTTGTATGATGTATGTTACTGTTATTGCCATGCTTATTGAGTAGTGTGCTGTTGCGGTTGTTGAAATATAGATAATTAGACGTAGGGATGATGTTGAATTAATCTTTAAAACTATATAATTGGGAATTGTTATTTTTGTTATGTCTAAAACTTATCATGCATCTAGACTTAGTTATGGATCACCCTTTCCAGTCCTTCGCATGACTGCTACTTTAGGCTTAGAACTTGATCACCTCTAGGTACAGTAGGAAGTTATCTGTGTTATAGTACGAAGCCGTGTCTGTCACTGTAATTCGGCTGAAATACTGAGTATAGCTTTGGAAACACCACTGGTGGAGTACAACGTGGAAGCTCCGGAAATAGCCGTATGTGCCAACACTGTGGACTACCTAGAGACCCTAGAATATGGCCTAGGAACCAATATAACTGTGGAAATGTTACAGTACACCGTCTGTCCACCCCTGGAACTGAAGCTATGGAAACATTTCGACATAGTACACCGTACCTGTACCTAGGGGTAAAAGCTACAACATATCCCTGGTTACAAAGGATCTGTGGAACTGTTTAAGTGTATTACATCGTGAACGGTGCCTAGTGTGGTACGCTGTGGAATGAGTATGCATTGTACACCGTTGGTGTTCCTAGGGCTGAATGACTGATTGCAAAGGAGAGTCTAGATCATGACAGAAGTAATTGAACTAATCAAACGTAAGGAATGAGTCTAGTGATGAAAGTCAAGCCCAGCAGTGGTTCAGAGTTCTTAAAACCCCTAGACTCTACAAAACTGATAGTTTAGAATAACAAAGTAATGATCTGAACATGTTTAGGAGATGGCATTTACATTTAGGTGTTAAGAACGGTCAGAATAACCCAATGGGCAGTCTGTTACCTTATTCCTGCACCCTTCAAGGGTCACTGGTCCAAAAGACAGTGTGGGGGGTTGAGCAGCCTGTTCTGATCAGAATCACGATAACCTAGGTGCTCAGTGACATACGGATTCTGGTAATTAACTAGAATAAGTAGGGACCTAGTGTTTACACCCATAATGCATTTGTCTATTAACTGAAAATGTCCCCAATTATCTTTATAATAAGCATCATCCCGACAACCGATTATTGAAGTTTCAACTGCCGCAATTCTCTATCTGTCTACCTAGCTACCGATTCTCCTCTATCTTTTATTTTACTGCACGTAGTTAATTAATTAAATTAGAAAACTAAAACACCAAAAACCTACCTACTTGCACAAAACCATCCTAAAAGTGAACCCTATCTTTGGCATCGCTTCGTTTCAATTCGCTCCGATTTAAGAACGACCTCGAGTTATACTTGCTGCTTACTCACCCTGTGTAGTAGGTAGTATTTATAAGTTGAGCCCCAGCTCTTTATAAATTTAAAACCCACTGATCCAGCCAAGCGGTGGTTAAGTCCTGCTGACGACAAGGACGGTTCACTCCCAAGGTGAGCTAAAGAGACCCGACCGTTGGGCTGGCATCAAGTTTTTGGCGCCGCTGCCGGGGATCATAGAGCGTTACGATTCTGAAGTCGCCTTAGATAGAATAAGCCTTTAGGAGATCCTTTTCGTATAGGTTGTCTTCAACTTATCCGAAAGTTACTTTCTTTAGAATAAATTAGCTTAATTTAGAATAAAATAAAAAATTCAAAAATATCTTTCTACGATTCGCCGCCTTCCTATCCCATTTCTCCATTCGCCAGCAAAACGACTGAAGAAATGACGACTATGGACGATGCTGAGTTCTTTAACCACTTGGAACAAGAGTTGAAATCCGACTTTCACTCATCACCGGAAGAAGCCTCCGCTGGACCAGACGACGATTCTAGAACCTTAAGGAAACTCTTAGATCTTGACTTAGGAATCCATAAATCTCAACAAAAGATCTCAACTTCTGCTTCTAGCATTCCAAGCTATCAGGTTTTGCCTGCACCTGAGATTAAACATTCCTTAGAAAATATCCATAGATTCCCTGATTTTGTCGATAATTTTCATGGAAACCCTCAACCCTTTCATTCCTCATCCAATGAAGAACGAATCCCCATAAGGAATGAGGATATTCATGAACATCTTCCAAAATCACCAATTTTTGTATTCCTCATACCGGAACCTTCGTACACCATTTATCGTGTTGTAGATAAGGAAATACCGAAAGATTCAGATGGTGATGAAATCCGATACGTTGGTTACTCTTTTGATCCTAGTAATAGATTGGATATATGTAAAGCATTTGCCTTACACTTAAATATGTCTGATTTTCCTTACCCAGTCGAGCAAAGAGAAACCATCTTAAGGATTGACATACTCATAGGTATTCTCCACTGTCTTCCGACCCAAAAGGAAGATGGTATCTTCACACGATATCGAGAGCAAGAGCGAAAGCTTTTATCAGAAATGGATCACCTCATGGATCTATTTGCTTGCACCGATTATCAACCGGTTTCTCAAACCATGATTAATCGTTATGTTGCAGCTATGATAAATACGCTTGAGCTATTAACTTCTAAAGATCCCGCGATCACTCTCGTCATTTCTGGAAAAATTCCATTTTTCGTAGATCCTGCCGCTTACATAATCGCCAAGTTGCAAGAAATATTTCCTGGAGCAGACGACAACAAGATAGAAGCCGCTTTCTTTGCTGAAAGAAAAGATATCCACGATAAACTCGCTTCGTTGTTCGATCAATCCAAATTCCCTTTCACCGTTTCTCAAAGATCTCTAATTTTGGATACTGCCATTGCAGTGCAAACTACATATGGTAATCCCGACTCAAAAGAGGAACTTAGGTTTCAGAGAATTTTAGGAAATCTTCTTCACGACCTTAATAATATAGACCGCGGTATACGAATGGGAATTTCAAGTAAAAAGAAAGTTAGAAAGGAATTTAATAAGTTTGTTAATAATCTGCTAGAATTAGGCCGGAAAGAACGTAGGATTCTTAGCGAATTCGAAAATTTCTCATCACACCCTGCCGAGCTAGTTGATTATGTCATTAACATTCTAAACTGTGATTTTATTCCTCGCTATACTTCAAGATTGCTTTCGAGCAATCCCCTTTAAACTGTTTTGGAACAATAGTCGAGCTACAGACTTAAACCAAGCGCTTTTTGGGAGGCAACCCAAATCTTTAATTAGGTCTTTAAAATAATTTTCGTAGGTTAGTTTAATTATTAGTTTAATTTGTTTCTTAAAAAAGTCAAAAAGCTCTTAAAATCTTTGTCTCCGCAAAATCTGCGCAGTTTCTAAAAACGTGAAATTCTTAAATTCAAATATTTTTAGAAAGTTTTTAAATTGTTTGGATTTAAAAAGAGTCAAGATTTTAAACCAAAAATATCGTTTGTTTTATTAAGTAGTTTTTCATTTCCGTTTTAAATAAAAACCAATCTTTTTGCTGTGCACAGTTAACTACAGTCTAATACCAAATTTTAAACTTTTGCTAAAATACTTGGCTAAGGTTTTTAATTACCCAAATTATCTTGTAAATACATTTTAAATGGTCATTTACTATAAATGGAAGTTAAAAAGGAGAAAATGAGTCAAACAAAGTCAAAACACATAAAAATCATTTTTTCTCCTCCTTCCCCCTCCTTGGCCGACGGTTTCACCACCCCCACACCAAATCCACCATTTTTCACCATTAAAGCTCAAATCAAGCCTCATCTCTTCATCTCTAGGTCATTTTTGAGTCTCTAAACATCATTGCATCTTCATCAAGGTATGATTTAAGCTTAAAATACCAAAATTCTCTAACTTTGTTAACTTAGGGTTTCAAGTTAGTTTTTGAAGATTTGTGCTTTACATTGCGAAATTGAGCTTTGATTCTTGCTTATTGATGATATAGGATGATGTAGGAACTAGCATTACTAGTTAGATTGAAGTAATTTGATGTTTGACTTTTGAAAGTTGACTCTTCTTTGACTTTTTGGCTAGTTAGTCCACTTTGACCATTTGATAATTAAATTGCTTATGATAAGTTGTTTGTTGATTCATTGATGCTTAATATGATTAGTATAGCTTATTCATTTGCTTCATTTGCGGTTAAATGTGTGTTATGGTCAAGTTAGCAAATTAAAGTAAGCATGAAACATTGACTTTTGATTAAACGTCACCATTTTGAAATAAAACTCTTGGTTAAAATGATGTTTTGACTTAAGTTGATGTTAATGCCTCGCTTTGATTTGCTAGTTCAAGTTAGTATTACTATGAAAGGGGCAAATGACAAAAGGAAACCTTACTTTGGTAAAGTCGACTTTAAAAAGTCAAAATGCTTAAATTTTAGTAATACTAGTAACCATTCTAGTTAAAGAGTCATGGTGGTGTTGTTTGTAAAATTGTATCTTTAAAAGTATTATGGCAAGTCTTGAATTAATGCTACACTTTCCTTAAAACAACTACTTTTAAAAATTCTAAAGTAGCATTTATAAAAAATTGCCATAATCACTTTAAAAGATCCAATCTAACAACACGATTGTCAACTAGGGAACTTTGTTGCATTACTTGCATGATTTGGTTAAAAATGCTAAATACTTGCTCAAATAATCATGATAGTTTGCATTAGTATGCGGTAATAGGTTATGCTTGCCATGATAAGGTAATTACATGATTAAGACTTAAATCTATATCATACATGCTTATGATGGTTAAGTAGTCTTTTGACTTGTCTTCTAGAATTCATTAAAGACCTAATAGCCTATTATTGTAAACCAAAGTTTCTTGTGATGGTTGGAAGTTGAGTTTGGTGGTATTACTAGTTATTACAGGTTTTTGGGACTGCTCATTTTCTAAAGCCCACATTTCGAATTTTCGTTAAAAATCTAAAATATGAACTATTCCATAAACTTGTGATTATTCTTGGTAATTCACTATGTTCTTGTTTTTCTCTTATTTACAGATGGCTGAGATTCCTCGCTATATCAGGAAATCCATCAAAGATCCAGAGATACGGGAAAAGTTTCAGACATGGTTAAAACATGATTTAGGGGAAAATAGGTACATAGTGTGGGAAGACTTGGAGCAGATTGGTTTAAAACAAGGTTTTGAAAGATTGATTATGTTCAAGGAAGGGAAGCGAAATCTGCGAGCCTGGAAGAATCTGTTTGAGATTAGGGAAAATGTTTATCGGGAATTAGTTGCTGAATTTATGGTTACCTTCCAGTTTGACAAGACAACCGATAAACTAAATGATGACCGAATGATCAGATTCAACTTTTTGGGCAACCCTCAACAAATGTCATTGGCAACTTTTGCTAGTCACCTTGAGCTATACACTGAGTATCAAGTCACTACTCCGTTCTTCTTGAAGGCAAACAGAGAGGTGAAACAGCGAGACCACACTGCTATCTGGCAAGAATTAACTGGAAATCAATTTCAGTCTAATGTCAAGGCCACCAGTTTTCTTGATAAGCACCATCAGGTTCTCCACAACCTCCTTGCATGTAGCATTCGAGGAAAAAGAAAGACCAAAGGAGCTGTTGGAGTAAAAGATCTGCTGATTATCAAGAGCATTATAGAGCAGGAGCACGTTAATGTTGCTTATATAGTTGCTGATAGGATCCTCACTGAGTCAGGATACACCGAATCAGAGTCTGCTTACATGGGAGCAGTAATCACTAAGTTAGTTAAGAGAATGGGGCTGTTAACTGAGGAGGTGATCGGTAACTTGACACCAGTAGTGAACAGGGTATCTAAGCCGTATAACATCAACTACATGATCAAAATATGGTTGCTAGAGAAGGATGTTGATGGGCAGATTAGATGGAAGGAAGGTGAGATCATTCCGGGAGTTCATATGAGACCCCCGAGGAGCAAGAGTGTTAGGTTTGAGTTCGATGACAGCACAGTCCACCGACAGCCTAGGACCACTGTTGCTCATGAGCGAGAGGAGGGAGAGACTGCCGCTGCTGAGGCACAGAGTCCACTGATACCGCCTGCTCGAGAGTTTGGTTGGGGAGATCCGGTAACATCCGAGCTCATGTACGGTATGTTGGGTATGCTTAACTCACACTACACACAGGACACATATTTGGCTGCTGAGTTTGGATTCCCACCACCTGCACGCCCTACATGGGTATGCGGCCCACGACCACCAAACTACCACACCATGCCACTACACCCACTTTCCATGACACCATCCACTACCACCATTCCTTACACTACCATACCACCCACATCTTCCACCCGCACTGTGCCCATCGAGATCCCTCGCGCCCGCCGTACCAGGACTACTCCTGCGGCTGAGCCGGTTTTCTCTGTGCACACTGCAACACCACATATGCCGCATATCCCATATGTTGGGCAGCCATCCTCCCGTGCCATGACCCGTCCAGGACCAGCTGAGTCAGCCATATCAGACACATCTTCAGAGACAGACTCACCTCAGTCAGGTTTTAGACAGGACATGCAGGTTGACGATCAGGTTCAGGTTCAGGCTGACTATATGCCAGACATGACTATTGCTGCTTTGCCTACTTTGTCAGGACTCACAGGGATGTTTCAGAGCAACCCAGTGCCATCCTCTGAGCTTCCACCATACCAGATGCTTGGTACTTCTCTAGGATCGTATGAGATTGCAGACATGGGACTAGATCCCAACTTCCATTTGTACCCGATCCAGCCACCAGCATCAGGCAGACAGCGCAGTTCATCTTCAGCATCAGTCTCCCGCAGAGCCTCGAGTGGACAGCACTCTGCTTCACGTGCTGGACCTTATGGCTCCATGCCACCTCCAGCTCATGGACCACCAGCCAACCAGGATCTTCCTCGACCTTGATCTCATCTTATTTCACTATCATTTATGTTGGATGACTGTATTACTCTATTACTAGTATTTGGGATAACTGTATTAACTGTTGCTGCAGACTGGTTATGGTCCCAACCTGTGATCTGGTTGGACCCACCTATCTATCTTATCTTATCGTTTATCTATTATTTTACTTATGTTATGTTTTGTTTAGTTAATTTCTAGGTTACTTGTGAATAATAGAGAGCAGTAGATACTATAAAAATTTCCCAAGGAGAACCCGAGATGACGCGCAAATCACGCAAAGATCCTGATTCGAGCCTATTGAACTACCCTACCAAATCAGAATCTTCAAACACACATCTCAGTCTTTTCTAGGGGAGTTTTTCGTTCCACTTTCTTAATGATTTGTTTTCATCGCCGATAAATCTCCGTGTTTCCCATCATGCTTAAATTCTAAAGTGTGGGATTATAAATCCCACACAAATCAAACCAACTTAGAAATAGAGTTCCAAAATATTTTCAAGCTTTAAATGTGGGATTCCTCCCAAAAAGAAGAATTTTAGACTTAGTTTGAGAACATTAGGGACAATGTTCCTCTAAGTGTGGGATACACGGTATGATATACCGTATTCTTTGACTTTGATTGCTTGTCCAAAGTATAACTTTCTTAAAAATAAGCTTAACTTCGACAGTGAAGTCTTCACTCATTCAGTTGGCTTGATTTTTTTCTACAAACCTCATTTGTGCTAAAATTTTTAAATTTTTGACTCTAAATAATTTTGAGAAAGATTGATTTTTCCAAAAATGGATTAAACTGCTTTGGAAAGTAAGATAAGTTAAGATACGAGTCCCTTAAAAATGAAATGTTAATTGAAGAGCATCGCACGGCTAGGCACATACACCCTTTTTGCAGTGAGGTACTTGAGCCAATAAAAGCATTCATCTTTAATGCTTCACTTCTTCGTTTGATGTGTGTGCCGATGTATGTGCTTTGAGTTAGAACTTGCTCTCGGTATACGTTTCGAGACCACACCAATGAGCACCGTACACGGTGAAGGTGCAGTCAGAGGACCTTGACATTTCATAGGATTAAAACCCCATTTTTTTAAAGCCTAACCCGTCCAACTCTCATTCGTGAGTGTTGAAGATCCACTAGTTAAACCCTTTGAGCCTTAACCTTTCATTTCTTCAAAACCACCATTCACCACCTACCCTCACCTTTTCAAAAATTTTAAACTTAGAACGTTTTGGAGTTATGAAAAGCGTTATTTAGGCATCCTTGCCACTTTTGTCTCACACACTCTCAGTTTCTCTCTGTGTTCTCTCAGAAATCTTGCGTGTGTTAAAAATCATATATCTATTGAAAGCAAAAATTCAGGTGCGAAAAATTGGCACCTTTTCTGAAAAGCTCAGTTAAAATGAGATGTCAAAAGGACAAAGTGTCCAGAATCTCTCGAAAAATGTATAGAAAAGAAAAGAAAAAAAGAGAAAAATCTCCGAAAAATTCCCACAAAAAAATAAAATAAAGCTTAGTGCTTAAAATTCTCGAAAGAATGCCTATTCAGAAAATCAGTCAACTCCGCGTGCGTTCATGAGAAGAAAGTCATCAAAGCTACCTTTCTTCATAAATAAAATTCCTTCGTGTGCGTTTCCCGTTTTAAAGAGTGTCTAGATAATTCGATTCATAACTTTAGGACCTCTAAGTTTAAATAAAATACCCCGTTTTTCACTTCCAAAAATTCACCATCCTCCGTACCCCTTTGTTCCATCACCCACTCAAAAACCCGAAAAATGTCTTGGGATGATTAGCACCGTTCTCATTGAAGTGGTGGAGATCCGATTCTTGATCAAGCCTATGATGAGAAGCAATACATGACTGGCTTTATGAGCGACTTCGTTTGATTAGAATGATAGGAAACCCGATACACTTTGAGTGAATTGAGTGACCACCTTTGTGAGATCGCCTAGTCATGTACAATATCCATCGAGAATTGTGAAAGTATGCCAAGCTTAACATTTCAGGTTTAAGGGGGGACTATCTTAATGATGCTTGCTTTCTAAAAAGGTTTACTCAGTTTTGGATAAATTGATTGATCTCTGGTTGTTTACTGTCAAAGATTCTCAAAACCAGATTTTTTCAAAACCTTATAGCAGGTGAGAATTTTAAAGTTTGCTTGAGGACAAGCAAAAGTCTAAGTGTGGGATATTTGATAACACGTAAAAAGTCATGTTTTTACGTACGTTATCTTCCACATTTTAGGCACAAAGTTAACTAAAACACACTTAAAAGGACATTATTCATAAAGTTTTGTTAACTAAGTCAAAACGGAGTCGATGTTTGTAAAATCACTGAAAATGGCATGAAAAATGTAAGAAACAGGGCAAAACTGCTTCACCGTACCTCCGTTCATTCATTTTAAAGCATCTTGAGCTACACTCCGAGTTAGGACCTCTAACTTATGTCATTTTCTTCGATAGGAAATTACGAAACCGTGAGCGCGAGAATCACTCAAAACGGATAAACGACGAAGAAGTTACGCCCGAACGAAGGAACGAAGAACCGAGGAATCAGGATACGGGAGAACTAGACCGTATACGGCCAAACTAGACCGTATACGGCCTAGCACAGACCGTATACGGCCTAGCTAGACCGTATACGGCCTAGCACAGCCGTATACGGCCTGTGTTCTCCCGTATTCACCCTATGCTCTCCCGTATACGGTCCAGTTCAACCGTATTTGCCCTAGCTCAACCGTATCGTGCGTTTGGTCAATAAAAATCAGACTTTTATTCGGGTTTGCGATACGGTTGTGCATTTGAAGGTTTGGATACGGTCTACGGATACGGTTGTGCGTTGCCTATATATTGAAGCCTCATTTCCACATTTTGAAGACAATCCAACAAAAATCATCCATCCAACACTCTCATACTTCAATTCTCTTCGTTTTCTTTACGTTTTTATAGTTTTACTCTCTCTCTAGGATAGTTTAGATAGTTTCTCTCTCTAGAGCTCTCCGTCTCTAGAGAGAGAGAGATAGTTAGTTGGTTAGCAGTAGAGAGAGAAGGAAGCTGGTATTGTAATCACGGTGTAATAAAAGCATTCTTGGTGCAAGACTCTGTCTTTCTTTTCAGCCGTTACGCTGCTCAATTTACTGGTGATATCTATCTTTTCATACTTATACTATGTCCGAATTATTTCTGCCTGCTTGTATGATGTATGTTACTGTTATTGCCATGCTTATTGAGTAGTGTGCTGTTGCGGTTGTTGAAATATAGATAATTAGACGTAGGGATGATGTTGAATTAATCTTTAAAACTATATAATTGGGAATTGTTATTTTTGTTATGTCTAAAACTTATCATGCATCTAGACTTAGTTATGGATCACCCTTTCCAGTCCTTCGCGTGACTGCTACTTTAGGCTTAGAACTTGATCACCTCTAGGTACAGTAGGAAGTTATCTGTGTTATAGTACGAAGCCGTGTCTGTCACTGTAATTCGGCTGAAATACTGAGTATAGCTTTGGAAACACCACTGGTGGAGTACAACGTGGAAGCTCCGGAAATAGCCGTATGTGCCAACACTGTGGACTACCTAGAGACCCTAGAATATGGCCTAGGAACCAATATAACTGTGGAAATGTTACAGTACACCGTCTGTCCACCCCTGGAACTGAAGCTATGGAAACATTTCGACATAGTACACCGTACCTGTACCTAGGGGTAAAAGCTACAACATATCCCTGGTTACAAAGGATCTGTGGAACTGTTTAAGTGTAGTACATCGTGAACGGTGCCTAGTGTGGTACGCTGTGGAATGAGTATGCATTGTACACCGTTGGTGTTCCTAGGGCTGAATGACTGATTGCAAAGGAGAGTCTAGATCATGACAGAAGTAATTGAACTAATCAAACGTAAGGAATGAGTCTAGTGATGAAAGTCAAGCCCAGCAGTGGTTCAGAGTTCTTAAAACCCCTAGACTCTACAAAACTGATAGTTTAGAATAACAAAGTAATGATCTGAACATGTTTAGGAGATGGCATTTACATTTAGGTGTTAAGAACGGTCAGAATAACCCAATGGGCAGTCTGTTACCTTATTCCTGCACCCTTCAAGGGTCACTGGTCCAAAAGACAGTGTGGGGGGTTGAGCAGCCTGTTCTGATCAGAATCACGATAACCTAGGTGCTCAGTGACATACGGATTCTGGTAATTAACTAGAATAAGTAGGGACCTAGTGTTTACACCCATAATGCATTTGTCTATTAACTGAAAATGTCCCCAATTATCTTTATAATAAGCATCATCCCGACAACCGATTATTGAAGTTTCAACTGCCGCAATTCTCTATCTGTCTACCTAGCTACCGATTCTCCTCTATCTTTTATTTTACTGCACGTAGTTAATTAATTAAATTAGAAAACTAAAACACCAAAAACCTACCTACTTGCACAAAACCATCCTAAAAGTGAACCCTATCTTTGGCATCGCTTCGTTTCAATTCGCTCCGATTTAAGAACGACCTCGAGTTATACTTGCTGCTTACTCACCCTGTGTAGTAGGTAGTATTTATAAGTTGAGCCCCAGCTCTTTATAAATTTAAAACCCACTGATCCAGCCAAGCGGTGGTTAAGTCCTGCTGACGACAAGGACGGTTCACTCCCAAGGTGAGCTAAAGAGACCCGACCGTTGGGCTAGCATCAACAAGTTAATCCAACCTATTCCGTAGGGTAACTCCTGTTCACTTTATTGTTTATTCAACAATTCGTGCCATGATACCGACACACATTTGTCAGAGATTGGGGAATAGGATTAGAGAATAACTGTTGATTGAATTGATCAGTACATTTGGGAGAACTTCCGGTGTATCTGACACTATATAATTGCTATCCATGTGACATATTATTTATCTGATTGTAGAGACCTTTACGTTAGATATTTGATAGGATCGTAATTATACATCATTGATAATATAGGGTATCCAATGAGCAAATTGGTAATTTGAATCAATGCTAAGGAAAAACCATAAAACGGCCAGTACTTCGTATAGCGTTTAAATACGCGGGATAAGCTAAGGAACTGCCGTAGGTATAATACTTCGTGTTAATTTAAGTTCCGGTTACTCAACGGATTAATCATCATAACTAGTGGCTTTAACACCCATAACTACTATCCAAAGCATATACCAGCATCATAGTAAACACTCTCGTATCCATTGTTCTCTGAGCCTCCGTACAAACATCCTTTCCTTTTCTGCATTTATTTTTCCGTAGATTAGTCATAAAACCAAATCAAACCAACTCTTATTTTAAAACCTAGCTAGATTACAAAAGATAATTAGAACGCATAAGATCCCATGCCCGTTGTAGTGTAAGAACGACACCTTAGTCAACATACCGCTTACTACCCTAGTAACCTAATTAGGGCTGAAAGTAGTATTAGCTTAGGATATCCCCAGCTCTATAAATTTAAAACACCCCACTGTTGTGCCCGCTTCGATAACGACCGTTTCGGGCGTAACAGGCGCTCAAGAATTGCAATTTGGATTTGATTGAAGCGGTTGAGAAAAGGATGTTGCAACTTCATGAATTGGATGAGCTTCGGTTGCAAGCTTATGAAAATTCTCGTCTCTACAAAGAACGCACCAAAGTGTTGCACGATCGTAAGCTAAAAATGAGAAAAGAATTTAAAGCCGGCGACAAAGTTCTGCTTTTTCAATCACGTTTCAAGCTAAAACAACCAAAGTTCAAGCCTCGTTGGACCGGTCCATATATGGTCAAACATGGCTACCCATCCGGATATGTGGAACTTTTCGGTTCGGATGGAGAAACTTTTATTGTCAATGGTCATCGGTTGAAACTATACCACGAGGAAGAAGAGGAGAGCGAGTGGGAGGAGCTCGCGGCTTACCCCAAGGACAAATGAATTCGGGGTCGAGTCAAGCTTTCGACTCGTTAATAAACAAAGTGTCCAAACGGGTCCAAGAAAACCCGTTTCGTATCCTTCTAGTTATAAGGTGTATAATAATAATTATTGTTATTGATAGTATAATTATTGTTATTTCCCTTGGTTAAAAAAAAAAAAAAAAAAAAAAAAAAAAAAAAAAAAAAAAAAAAAAAAAACTGGGGTTTTTGGAAAACCGGAGGTAAGCAGCCGGGTAGAAACATCAACCCGCCGGGTCTTCATAATAACCCGCCGGGTTACTACATTGACACGCCAGGTGAATTAATTTTTCTCAACATGTTGTTAACAGAATGATTCGCCCATTTAAAGCCTATATAAGCCGGCGTCTTCTGTCACTACCCGCCGGGTTCATTAGACGACCCGGTTGCTTACCAATTCAACCCGCCGGGTTGTTTGCTTGTTTTTGATCTGGATGCCTGGCGACCCGGACCTGACCCGCGCCTAACCCGACATCAACCCGCCGGGTTTCAAATACAAGCAGCCGGGTTCCAACTATATCTGCAGTTTTTAAAATACGATTTTTGGCCATTCTTTTCACCTAACCCCAATTATCTCATTCTTCCTCTTCATACGGCTGGTGCACTTAATTAACCCTAGCCCCATTTCGAAAAATTATCACTCTTTTCATCACAAATTCTTGTTTTAATGGCTCCTAAGGTATGGATTAACATCTTTTTACTTGCGATTTGTGATTTTTACTCTCACATTACTTTACATGTGGGTTTTGCAATTGCTAAGTGTGGGGATGTTTAATCTTGTACTTTTCATGCTATTAAACATGTTTATATGTTACATATCCTATTTGCACCATGATTCTATGTTTATTTGCTTGATTTGGTGAACTTTGCAAATTAGGGTTTATGTGAAAATGGGTATTCCGAATTTTGATGATGATAAGAGTTTGTAGTTGTTTAATTGACATGATATCTTTATCACTTCGCTTATAATTGTTTATTTTACATTTAGTTTCATAATGTAAAGGTGATAATTGGTAATTAGGGTTCATGTTAATTTTGGGGTAGATGAATTGGGTGCAAAATTTTGGTCATTATTTT
This sequence comes from Helichrysum umbraculigerum, assembly GCA_949592205.1. Lineage (NCBI taxonomy): Eukaryota > Viridiplantae > Streptophyta > Magnoliopsida > Asterales > Asteraceae > Helichrysum > Helichrysum umbraculigerum. The sequence continues at coordinate 39,555,072 of CATIUR010000001.1, forward strand.
TAATTGATATAATTATTGGTTGTAAGACATTGCTTGAGAATTGTCTATGCACTTGCATTATCATTATTCAAGTATATGTTTGATACTATTATTATTGATAAGTTGAATGACCATGATGGACTTTCTTGGAATGATGGTACATTGTATGAACTAATGTGTAATTGTGATTGTAAGACTAGCTTAACTAAGATGATGTTGATTAGGCATTGTTTTTGGTTTGGTTTAGTTTAATATTGGATTACATATTCTCTGCACTTTGATGAGTTTGTGAGTAAAGATTTAAACTTGTTGGCCATGTTTGGTTATGGTGTTTGGTGAATTGCTTTTATGCTACTTTGGTTGGGAAAAGACCTTTTGTTGGGGGAGGTTATGATTTTGACATATTATCGCTCATTTTGCATACGAGACATGTCTATGATTACAACTAACACTAACATTTGTTTTGTGCAATACTGTGTTTCTCTATTGATTTTTCGCAGCAAGCAGCAACCTCACGCAAGTCACGCAAAACCAGCACTTCCAAGAGAGCCGCTGAAACTTCCACCTCTCAATTGCAAGATGAGGAGGAATTCCCACATGTCGGTCCTGATGTTGCCGAAGCACTATTTATTCCGGCTAACATCCACCCATGGCTTCGATTTGATCAGAGATGGGTACACTACACGAAGTATGCCAGGAACTTGTTCACTTTGTTGAAAAAAGAGTTTGAGCTATCCAGATACGTAGACTGGGAACCTCTTGAGGCGATTGGTCTCTCTCAGCAGATTCGTGAACTTCTCATTCAGAGGTTTGAGTATCAAGGGAATGTGTACGAATTCACCGAATGGGAAAGATTGTTCAACATCAGGGAACCAGTATTCAAGGAGTTATGCTATGAGTTCTTTTCCACTTTGATCTTGACAAGAAATGTAACCTCAGCTACCGACACAAATTTCATGAAGTTCAGGTTAGGAGGCGAGCCACGCTTTCTTTCCATGAGGCAGCTAGCTGAATGTTTGGATATCTATACTCCAGCTGAGCTCGGGTATACTTTTTTTGATGACTATTTGATTACTGGGGCTCGAGTGGATGACACTCAAGACTTTATTGAGGGAGAGTTTTGGGAGCAGTTCAGTGCTAAGGAGTTTGAAGCTAGTTCGGTCTCTTACAAAGACATGAATAATACCCGTCTTCGTATCATTCACCGTTTCATCGCCAACACTATTGCAAACAGGCGTGAAAACAGCGAGAAAGTGACGTTGGCGGATATTTGGTATTTGAGACAAATCTATGAGAGGAACCACATCAACTTTCCATATTGTGTGGCAACCTACCTTGACACAACTGGTGGGGGTTTAAAGGACCGAAGTCCTATTGTTGGTGGTCACTTTGTCACTTTGCTTGCTAAGGGTTTGGGTGTCAATTTTGGAATAAGGCCTGCTTTGACTCAAGTGGATCTCAATCAGAAAAGTGTCGGTTATCTTATGTACCACGCAGCTGAAGCAGTGTCTAAAAACAAAAAGGGATTTATTCCCTATCCTGAAAAACAAGCGACCGAGCAACCCCAACAACCACCGAGACGCCAAAGAGCCCAGCAGCAACAACAGGGACAAGCTCAACCCTCTCTTTCTGATCTTATGCAGGGAATTGGAAGACTTGAAGTGGGTCATAATGAGTTCAGGGATGATTTCAACGATTTCAGGCATGAAATGGGTTACCGGATGGGAAACCTCGAGTACCGAACTGATTGGACTGTTGGTAATCTCAACTGGATGGCCGAGCAACAAGGCTATCAAACCACTTATGCCGAGCCCTTGTACCAATGGGGTACACCTGAGTCCCGCGACCACCCACCCCCTGTTTATGATCATGATGCTGCATTGGCGGAAGCTCAGCGCCAACACCAGGAAGAGTATGACAGGCAGTTGCAGCAGGAGCAGCGGTATCATAATGCTCCTTCAGATCATCAGAGTTAGGATCCATGGACTCGGTCAGGCGACCATCAAGGCGGTTCTCAGGGACCTAGTTCAGGGGGTTGGGGATGGCCCTATTAGTTTGCTCGTTGCCCCATTTTCAAACATTATCATCACTATCTTTATGTTTCCATTAAGAGTGCCTACGTGCCTCATGTGTTAGACATTTTTATTTCATGACTTGATACTTATCTTAGTTGGTTTTTGGAACTCTTTTACTCGACTGACATTTGGGTGCGGTTTTGCACAATGTCACTCGAGTTCAAACCTTCCATGTTTGCTTTCTTTTTAGGCAATTGATTAAAGTTCTAGCTTTTATGGATGTCGGAATCGTGCGCCGGCTGGCAATTAGTTCAGCAAATGCACTCGCTCCTCAAACAAACCCCCGGGGAAGTTCTCGTTCCCTTCGCCCCTTCGCACTCGTACTTTTATACTGTTTTTGCATTGAGTGCAATGCAAATCTCAAGTGTGGGGAGGGTTAACTTCACTTGAATCTTGTTCCTAGTATATTGTTGTTTTATAGCCACTTATTAGGTCTGTTATTGATCTTGGATTTTCCAATTGAACTTTACGAATTCTAATAACGGGTTATGGAATGGTAGTATGCTAGGAATTTGCTTGTCCTTATTAAATTAATTGCTTTGAAATGTGTTAGTTAAAATCTATTAAAAGCAATTAAATCTTTCCCTCTTGTAACATAATTTTTAGAGATGTGTCATAAAAGCAACCTAATAGGGTGAATTGCATGACTAGCACGCTTGTAGCCTCCCACTATGAAAAACTGTGAGAAATTTGAGCCTTATTGACAAAAACACTTACCTTTAGTGTTTATATTGTTTGATTGCTATGAGTGTGCCGGTGATTGTAGTTTGTTCTAGAACTTGCCTTAGTGATGCATTTTGAGACCGTTGTGGGATCACAGAAATGTGATATAGGTGGGGTCGAAGACGAGGAGGTATTCTTAGGAATTTTTGATTTTATTTTGCTTTAAAACCATTTATATCCAGTTTACACAGGTCGTTAGCACTCATTTTTTAGTGCTAAGAAACCCCTAGAAAACTTCCACATTCAATCCACTAAATATTAGCCTTATTTTTTGTGTAGTCAATTCCCGAACCATCACTCTTCTAAGATGTTGCCTAGTTGGAACTTATGATGAAATTTTACCAAAATGTGACTTAAATCGTTTTGAATTGGGATTCTAGTGTTAAATTCTATGAGTGAAGTTGGAAACAATTAAATGAATAGAAGTTAACCATTGAGCTTAAAGTTTATAGTTGGATGATTGTAGTCAACTAAATGGCCTTTGAATTCCTGAACAAGTAGTTCCCTAGGGGTGTTTTACACCTAACCACCGAAGGCCTTTATCCGGTCTAGGATGGTTGGTCTGAAAGTTCGTTACACAGGGTTCATAGAAAGTCATAGAATGCAATTATTCCAATCAAATGTGAAAAATCAATTTGAGTTATTTGTGCGAAATTGTTAAAATATGAGTTATAAATGAGAACAAATAATAAGTTGAATTGACTTAGCACGAGAATCCTAAGTTTCATTACTGTCACGTGTTTAAACCAATAGGTAACATTTCCACATTTTTTTTTTCACGGGTGTTGACTACCACTTTTCACCAATTATTGTGTCTATCATACCCCTTCTCCATAATTAGCCTACATTGTTACAACACATGCTAGAATACCTCCTTTGAGATCTCACTTGGTGCTCACGCCAAGTCGGTGGAGATTTGATCCTCTTGCAAGCCTATGGTAACAACGCATCACGACTTGGCTTGATTGAGTGTACATTACTTGCTTCCCTACCTTGTAGTCTTATAGGTTGAGAGTGAGTGACTAAACACTTATCCTTATGTGAGGTGCTAGGTCGTGCATTCTGGCTTGGCAAACTAAAACATCTCGAGTTTACATTGCTTATACATATGTTGCTAGCCTAATTGCCTTGGTAGTTAGTGTTAGCATTATTTTGGTAAACTTGGTCTTCACTTCAAAATGTTGTAAGAGTGGGTAATGAAATGATGAATAACGGTTTGCTTGAGGACAAGCAAAGTTCAAGTGTGGGGATATTTGATATCGCTCATTTTGTATAAGTTTATCTTTAGCGATATCATTGTTTTTGCATTCATTTTTAGTGGACTTTATGAACTTTTGGTACTTATTTAGCTTAAATTGAATTACAGGCATCAATATTGAAGAATCGTCGTTTGGACTGCATTTTGGTTATGATTCGAGTAAGTTTGTAAAGTGTTGAAGTCTCGAGCTAAAAGCTGGTCTGCTGGAAAATAGCTTGAAGCCGCCGGCTTGGGGTATGTAGCAGCCGGGTCATGTAATCCTGCAGAAGCCGGCGGGTTGTTTAACCAAGCCGCCGGGTTTTTATGGTTACCAGCCGGGTGAGTGAGGATAGCCGCCGGGTAAATTAACTTTTCCATCATTTGTTGGTCACAGAGAAATTCGGCCGTTTGAACCCTGTAAAAGCCGGCGGGTGATCCTACTGAGCCGCCGGGTTGTGTTTCTTCGAATGACCCGCCGTGTTATATGTTCAAGCAGCCGGGTTCCACAAATTTCAAAGGACCCGCCGAGTAATAACACAACCCGCCGGGTAGTTTGGGCGGCAGATCAATTTTTGGCTAGAAAAGTACCTTTTCACTATTGAATCTCACCAACTTTTTCACACACGAAAACACACACAAAAACCAGTCACTAGGTGGCGATTTTGGTGTTCTTGAAGGTTTTCTTTCATTTTCTTGAAGATTTCCTTTGGTGTAGCATCTCTCGGTTACTAACAATCATCATCCCGACATTGTAAGAACTCGGTTTGCATTTTTATCCAAATATAATCATGATTTCCTTGGTTTCTTTGATGTTTTGTGTGTATGATGATGTGATTATGATGGTTGGCTAGGTTTTGTTATACTTGCTTGGATGAACTAGTTAGTGACTAGGGGTGTTATATTTGGTGTTTGATTTATGCTTCGAGTTTAAGATTCATCCATAAATTTGTATGTAACTAGTTAATGCGGCTTAACTTGTGGGTATTTTGACTAAACAACTATGGCGAATGTTTGTTGTTTAATAAAAATACTTGTCATTTGTATGAAATGTATGAATGAATCTATTTTAGCGAATGCGAAAATTATTACAAGTGAAGCTAGTTAACTAGTAGGATTTAAATTAGCGAATTTGGCGAATGTCTTTCGTTTGGATGAATCATAAACTCTTTTAACTCGAACTCGTGTTTAATTAACTACTTGTGTATTTGAGCTTGATGTCAATTAATTAACTTGTTTGATAATTTGCTAATAGATATAGCGAACGTTTTCTATTTAGTGAGTTGTTGTCAACTTTTTGTCTATAAATTGTTGAACTTGATTGCGGATGTGGTTTTGGAATAGGTTAACAAGTTAAGCTCAAATATGCAAGTAGGTAACTATGGCGAATGTCCGTTATTTGATTGAATCATGGGTTTGTAAATTGAAGTTGAATTATTAGGTGATGGCGAATGTTAAGCCTAGGTTTGATGGAAAATTGTTTGCATAAAATAACCGGTTTTAACTTTACACCCCGAAATCACTAACGATCTAATCCAAGCAAGTATAGTTTTTAATATTTGAAAGTTCCAAATCAATCACTTTGACTCTAAAGAGTCCACTTGCCTAGTTTAACTAAAATTTCGTAGTTTTAAGCAACGTGACAATTCGGTCACACAAACCAACCACATTTTATTTCCTCTTTTTAAATTACTCACACTTCTATTGATCATCCAATCTAGTTCCCTGTGTTCGAACCCGAACTTACCCAACTATACTACTATACGATAGGGTCCACTGCCCAGTTGTGTATTGGTCTAGCGAGGTACTTTTTCGTTTACTAAACAACGATAATTTTATAACTGGATTCAACACATCACCAGGTCATCTCGAAAAAATTTTATTTCCATGTATATTGCTTTAATAAAAATGCATCGAAATCTGAATTCGGAGTAAAATCATGTGTCAAAAACTCAGTCCCAATAATTAGTAAAATTGATGTCTGTTTGAAAGGTGGATCCGCCGGATCATAACTTGATCCGCTGGATCTAAGGTCCAATCCGCCGGATCCGTGTGGTTTGAGGGTGATCCGTCGGATCCTGGTTCTGATCCGCCGGATCGAGCTAGTTTCTGAAGGATCCGCCGGATCCGTTATCTGATCCGCCGGATCGTGAGGTTTTTAAACGGGTCTGCATATATCAATGAATGATCCGCCGGATCCAATGGATGATCCGCCGAATCCTGGTACTTTTTCAGGGTCTGTTCGAGCAACAATTTAAATACGAAGATTTGGGTTCGATTTGGGGACATCATCAGTTTGTGGAACACTAAAGCATGATATTATATGTAATATAAACATGTAAATTTAAAGAAAAAGCATTTGATTCCTTACAATTAAATTGATGAACGGATGATGATGATGATGATGATGATGATGATGATGATGATGATGATGATGATGATGATGATGATGATGATGGAGACGAAGAAGATGAAGATGGTGATGATGATGATGCTTGTTACTTCCACTTATTCTTGTTGTTGTTGTTGTTAAATTTTAGAGATAGAGAGAAAGAGAGCCGAGAGATAGAGTAGAGAAGGGATTGAGAATTGAAGAAATGAAAATGGAAGAAGAAGGGTGCGTGTGGTATAGCCGGCCAGCTCCAATTATTGGAGTTGGTTGGCTCCCACTCGTAGTACAAAATACCCGTGTTTTTGTACCCGATCGAAAAGTTGTATAATGTTTTCAAATGGTAAATTTCTAAAAATGAAATCGTTTATATTTCTAATCGAAGTATTTCATAAAAATACTATTTTTGGAGATATAAAAATATATCTTTATTTTAAGTTTATGAGACGAACAGGGTTCGAGTGGTTTCGTCGCGTTATGTAAATTCTGAATAAAACTAATATGTTTTATTTTCATTTGAGTAAATAATAATTATTATTTCCAATAATAATGCATTATTTATAAGTTGTGTCACTAATGTTTTGAGTTGTACGATACGAAATACTTTATATATTATTAAGATAATATATAATAAATAATGAGTTGTATTAAATAATAATTCTATATTACTTAATATTTGAGTTCACCAACGCCCGTATAAATGAATCGGAATTTGGCCGATTTAAAAATGCACGATTAAATTTAATCGCGTACTGATATATATATATTAATCAATATACATATTGATACACACAATTAGCCTAATACATAGCACTAATTACATGTATTACAAAATGATGAAGAACTAATAACTAGTCCTAATTTGACGGGTGTCACATTTTTTTACACACAAATATAAAAATTATGCAGGGCAAAAACAATAAATAGAAAACTAAATGAAGGATGAAAAATGAAAATTAGCATGTTGACTTTTGTGAAGAAAACGTGTCATCTATAGTTATTTGTATGGAGAAGTATTTTCGGTATTTAATTTAAAAGTTTATTTAATTAAAAGTGGTTGGAAGTTACCCTTAGCTACGATTTTTCAACTTGGAGGTGCGAAATTAATAGTCTTGGAAAATGGTAATTGGACTTGGAAGGGCGATGATACAAGTAAATTTTCGGTAGCATAGGTTCGAAGGAATATTGTCAACTCTTTCTCTCGGGCTAAAGAGTTTACTTTTAATTGGAGTAAATGGGTGCCGGGGAAAGTTAATATTTTTGCTTGGAGAGCGGAGTTAGATCGTGTACCTACCAAGGCAGCTTTGATCAGAAGGCAAATCCAGGTTTCTTCATCCCTTTGTTCCTTATGCCACCAATTTGAAGAAACTATTGAACATCTTCTAATTTCTTGTGAATACGCTAATTTATTGTGGTGTTTTATAAGCCCGTGGTGCAAAATTACACCTATTTTTGCCTTTAATGTAAGAGATATCATTTGTTATGCGGACAAGGTGCTGGGTGAAAATAAAAGGGTCATTCATGCGATTATTTTGACTACTTGTTGGTGTATTTGGAAAGCAAGAAACGAAGCATGTTTTAATGGGAACATAACATCATGGCACCGGATAAAAGATGAAGTTCAAAGCACAAGCTACTTATGGATTAAGAATCGAGCTAAATGGCATCTGTTAACTTGGGACCAATGGATCGAATTCAGAATACCATGGCACGAGATGAAGATAGCAAGCTTGAAGTGATTGTTCTTTAATAAGAAAGTTTGTAAGCGGATGTGTATTGATATTTGAAATACTCATTGGCTAATGGTATTTTAGTGGGTGAGTTGTCTCTGGATCCATACTGGGTACTATCAAAAATGATATAAGGTGAAAACCGGTGGCTCGGCCCTTATTTTCGGGGATTTTTTCCTGGACTTGTTCAGGTTTTTTTCATCCCTTTTAGTGCCATTTCAGTTCGGATCTAGAAATAGGGTGTAATAGTATTAAGGGAGTTACGATGGTGTGTGTACTATGTACAATCAAGACTTCTAGTATCTTGCTAGTAGTCTAATATTTATAATATTCTGCATTTCAAAAAAAAACATTGGTAATTGTATGCATGTAAATAAATGTGGGAGAATTTGTAACTAGTATAGAAGTTGACAATAGTTTCTTTCTAGTTCCTCCTCTTTATCTTTGAAAAGTATGGACCAACTATTTTTTTTTTTTCAAATTGGGAAAAACACAAGGGCAAAGGCAAATAGCCCAGAAAAAGTAATTTAAGTTCAAAATTCCCAATTAAGGGTGTCTTTTTTGGTTTACAGAATGATGCTCTATTGATCAAACGATATTCCCCTTAATTTAAGATTTTTGAAGAAAATAATCCTTTTCGACAAAAAATTAAAGATAAGGGTTTTTTTTTGGACAATGGATAAAGTGATATTCCGTTGATTGGAAAATTTAGGATTTTACATTACCTTTTGGGCTATTTGCCCAAAACATAATGCATTTATTAACCTTAAAGTTTCCTTATTTTGTTCAAAATTATAATTAATAAACTTTCAATTTATTTGTGATATATTAATTGAAATCTTTATTTATAAAGTAAACTTTTGGTTTAATAAATAAATTATATTTCTCCTATTCACATGTCATCATTTCCAAAAACATTATATCACATTTGTTTGATCCAAAGGAGATTATCGACTACAAGACTGTAAACTATGAATAAAACTTTGAACTACTAACAGACACTCTTGATCGTTAAATACAAGAAGCAGCCTTGCCCATCTTTCGTATGGTTCAAAGGCGTGAAATACATCACGCTGGCAAATCCATGGAAATAGAAACCCAATGGCAAGCTTGACCAACTATACAGAACTTGCTACACACATATTTAACACTGGACACAATGAGCATTATTTTTTCTTTGCCATCGTAAAAAGGTATAATATAAATACAATGAACAAGATATATTTATATAAACTTTACTTATATGGGGTAGGTTAGTTGTTAAATTGTCTTTCCAAATGAAAAAAAAATGGACCGTTCTTTCTAATGCTACAAACTCATCACTCATTTCCTTATCCTTTAGCATATGCAATATGACCAAATTTCTTGTAACAGAAACAAACATTACAGGTTACTTATGTTGTAATCTCTCTCTGCTCTTGCCTTTTGTTAGAACCATGAAGTCCAAGTGTGTCGGTTCATCTTTTTAAGTTCATGATCTTGTCGAATGAGATAGTAGCGTTCCTCACACTAACCTTTCTCACAGTAAACATACAATCTCAATCCCGAGTTGAAATCACATAGCAGAACTTGTTTAGCTACTAACCTTATTCAAATATTTCCACTATACTAACCGTATCATGAAATTATCTCTCATTAAAGACCAATTAAAAAAACTCGACCAGTTAATTCAAAATAAAATTTTAGATCCACTGTATCTCTCATTTATCCCCCCTGTTAAATATTATCACAAAGTCATAATGATAGTATAAAGTTAAATTCTGTTAGCATAACTAAGTTTATTAACAAAAAATCTTGCTAATTCATAAAAGCAAGCTATGATCAAAGTAGATGATTAAAACCTACCTATTCACTGAGATTATATAATCTAACCGAAAACAGATGACTATAACAAAACATTTTCCCTATGACATAACAAGTAAACAAGTAACTGCTATAAAAATGATTCCTATCATCAACTATAAGCCTGAAAGCATATCTTTTAACAAGATAGCACGGTCTGAAGTCTGACCATCCTTCCATACCTTGAAGTCAGCCGAGAAATAGCCTAAACCACTCCAAAGTTTCAACTCGTTTCTTGAAACGGGTCCTTGTATCTGTCCTTGCGGGTCCCAGTAGAACCAATATTTACGGGAGAAGTCAGACTCTTTTTGTTGCTCATGTGTTTCCTCTTCGTCGTCACTTAGCTCAATCACATTTGACGGTTTGTTCATGTCCAATGTTTCACCTGGATTTGTGATCTTTGAAACCTGCTCAGCTTCAACTCCCTGGTAACTTGTCAATTGTTCTCCCAAAGCCACATTCTCCATTGGCTCTGCTTTACCTTCATTAACTCCAATAACAACTAGCGGTTCAAATTCTGCATATATAAAACATCACGTGTGAATAGATATGAATTATCAACGTGAAAACAAGGGCTGCAAATGAGTTGAGCTTTTATCAAGCAACTCAAGCTAGGCTCGAGCTTGGGCTAGATTGAGTTTAGCTTTTATCAAATTTGAGCCAGATCTCAAGCTTAAAAATCAAGCTCAAAAAAGATACCGAGCCGAGCTTCAGCTTTTAAAAGCACGAGCCAAGTTGTTATCGAACTTTTGGATCCTTAGTTCAAATCTACATGTGTATATATAAACATATATGTGCAATTTTGGATATGTAGATGATATTATTATAAAAATTTTAAAATTGCTAAACTATTTTACGAAATTTGTCTTGTTCTCACGATTTATTCTAACTATAAAAAAATTTGAAATGACTTTTATATTGATTTTCATTTTAAATAAAATATAAAAATAATTTGAGTATTGAAAATTATTTTAAATAGAATTTCGAGATTTGGGGATCGAGCTCGAGCCATTATGGAACATTTGCGAGTCGAGCTCGAGCCTGCATCGTGAAAGCTCGTCGAGTTATCAAGCTGAGCTTGGCTCAGCTCGATTACAGCCTTAGTGAAAACAGTTAAGGGTTGTCGAATGTCCTTTTAGAAAGTAATTGACATATAACAATCAGAATCAGATTAACAGCTGTAATAAGACGGGTTGCAGATTATAGAATTGGGTATTTTTATGCTATTTGAGCTTGTAATATATAGATGATATGACCTAAGTGAACTCTTTTTTATAGATCACAAAGTTTTATGGAACGAGTAAGAGGGAAATTAAGGGGTAAATACACAACTTTATTTTACCTGACAACAATCAATTTTATCACAGCTAGTATGAAGCTGATCAGACAAAATTGATTAGCTGAACCCTAAATAATTAGATATTTGAAATCTGATTATCGGAACACTAAATTATGATTATTGTGGGCTTGCGGCTTCAAGTCACAGTAATCGGATAATCACTTCAAAAATGCAAATCCAACCACACCGTAACTATGTTTCTTACCATACATACTTATTATACAAAGCTAAGTGTGTGTACATACCTACAGCACTGGGACCATTGGATGCCACAGCCTTTTCTAAATCAACAGCGGGATGAGAAACATCCCTCTGAACAGAGGTTCGTGAAACAATGGGCTCTTTTGTGTCTTGTAATTGTTCCTGTGGAGTAACTTCTGGCTCTAATGCGTCTGCAGTCACCTTTGGAACCTCGGTCAACAACTTTGACACCTCGGATGGAGTTTGGAGCTTCTTTTTTCTTTCCAGATACTCAAAAAGTGTAAGAGCTAGAGTAAGTAAAGGTTGGCCAAACATCTATATACAAGTCATGTAAGTTCATAACTATAGTAGTGCGTTTATTAACTTGTATATCAAATTATCAAGTGGGACCCAAGTGATAATATAAAAAATTAATATCTTATAAAGTATAAACTTCAGTGGATTATAATTTTGCCACACTTGTTACCTACCAGAGAGGAGGAATATTTACCACTAGATGTTATGGAGATATATAAAAGCTACCGGAACATATGTTGATGCAAAAAAATAACAGGATAGCAATCATGTAAAATGGCACTAAAAAAGGATATTCTTTGCGCCATCCCTTCTCATTGGCTCGATCTATGAGGTTTTGTAGATAGGCAAGTTCTCTAGGAATCCACTGTAAGCAAATAAGTAAGCTTCTCATGACCATAACTAAGACAAATAAGTTTACAAATAACAGGAATATGATGTAATAAAAAAGGTAATACATATATGAAGCTTGAGCAGTGTAATGCTTCAATATATTGTATCAAGTTTCTAATTACTCTGCTGAAAATATGCATATTACGGATTTGAAATATAAGTGAAATAAGTAAGAATGTAATAAAACTCAAACAAAACAAACATATGTTATTTTCTAATTGGGATATTCGAATATCTGAAAAGAAGTTTTAATCTGTAATTTTTATATTACTTGCTTTCTGAAACTTTTTAATCTGCAGATTGTATTTAGTTAGTTTACTCAAGTTTGTGAGATTTGCTAATACGTTTAAAAGCAGAACTACAATATATATAGCAAGGTTGCAAAAGTTGCTAGTCGGGGTCGAGTCGCTCGGGACCTCGGAAGGACTAGTCGGTCAAGTCGGGGACTAGTCGGTTTTGACTTTTGTTGACTTTTTATACATTCAAATAATAAATATTAAAATTATGTGTAAATATAGATCTATTTTAAAGTTAAAGGACTAAAATGTAACTTTCTTCAAACCTTTTCTAGAAAACTACACCCTTCTCTCTCCTTTTCCCCTATCTCCACCAGATCTAGATCTCATCTATCTTGTTCTTCTACATCTTCTTCTTCTCCATCTTCATCTTCCTCACTTCTTACTTCATTCTATTACTTATTCCTCTATTTTCTTTCATAATTAGTAACAAAAAGCAATGGAGAAACACATTCAAGCCATAAGCCTAACGTTTATGACCCATTGACAACCGTTGACCGGCGTTGACCGACCCATTTGAGCAACTTGACCCTGGTCGAGTCGTGACCTTCACTGGAGCCGACTAATCGCCGACTAGTCGCCCTAGTCGGCCGACTTTTGCAACACTGATATATAGGAATCATTTTTTGTCTGTTCAATCAACTAAATTGAGAATTTTTAGTTGATACATTTATTTTAGACTCGTATTATGTTGAATCACTAATTAAATATCTATAAATGTTTTTGTTTGATTTAAGTGTTTTGTAAAAATGAGAAAGTAAATAAATAATCAGATATTCTGGAAGATAATCAGATATCCAAAAGCCAAAACCACTATCCAGAATTTCGGATATCCGGTTTTGAGCACACCTCATAACAAGCATTACTTACGTGTTTTGTTATATCCTCATGCAACATTTGGGCCTTCTGTTCAACCTCTACCTACCAAAGATAGTTTTAGAAATTATTAAAATTATTAAAAATAACAATAAAAATGCAAGATCATTATTAGAAGGGTTTATAGTTTGAGAGTGCATCAAACTTTATACCTTTTACTATTGTATGTATTCAAATTTTACCACTGTCTATTTATACAATTAACTTACTATTGTATGTATAGAACTTAATAAATGTCAAATTATGTAGCCAGAAACTATACAATAAACAGTTTTAAAACATGAACACATACAATAGAAGGTTTCAAAGTTGGATGCATACAATAGTAAAAGTTGTAGAGTTAGATACACTCCCAAACTATAAACCCTTACTATAATCCTCAGGGAAATAAAACACATAAAAGAGAGGGAAACTTACAACAGTAGGTCTCTTAAGCAAACCATCTTTAACTCTTTGACATAAATCATCACATTCCTCCTGTAAAGCCAAAGCAAATAAGATTTAGTTTAATGCTACACGGATTGCCTATACCATATTCCGATCTACAAAATTTCAAACCTACCAAAAATGGGCATCTGTCTTAAGAATTTAAATAATCAAGCACTAGAATCAATTCTAATTCGAAAAGGAATAAGTGGGAGAATGATATAGATCATTAATTCATATATATATATATATATATATATAGTGGAGGGTTCAAATGAGAACCACCAAGAAATTGATCCAGGGGGAAGCTTTAATCTTGAGGGAAGTGATGATCTGACCATTAATTTCACTGAGCGAAAATTCCAGTGCTGGTTTCCAGTTTCTGTTTTCTGTTTAGCTTGTTAACAGGGACAGGGGTAGTATGGTCTTTTAAGTCCTATGGTTTATTTAACTAAAAAATTATTCAATTATCTGATGAAATAAACGATAAAATCAAATTACCTCCAACTATCAATTACGTGAATTCATTGTTTTCATCCATTATCACTTACAATTAGATTTATTCACGATTATATCACGAGCATCCACAGATTATTCAAATAGCGTCAAATTATCATGTTAATATAACGTAAACGGTAAAATTAAACAAAATTTATCATTAATATGAATCACGTAACTAGTCTAATTAGCATCATATTCCGTCACTAAAGTTGAAGTAATTATACTCTTTTACATAAATCATATAAAATCGACATTTTCCAAAACTTTAATGTTCAGTTGAAATGTATGTGGAATGTTCATCAATGCATAGATCCATACACATTACCAATCCCTTATAACTATAATTGATAATCTTCGAACACTATATTGTTATATTTTTCATTAATATTCATCGGTATGAATATTAACTTTCTGTAAAATATCAAGTTTTTGAGATTCAGTGATGAATCACATATATAATTCGTTTTCTTTCATAATTTATGTGTTTTGTATGATGAAATTAGTTTGATTTCATGTTTTCGTCCACAAATCAAAGATTACACAAAAAAATTGCAAAATCGAAAAACCCAAATTTTATGCATACGATGAATTTGAATTTCGGTCATTGTCATGAATCGATTCATGCGCTAATCATGATTTTCGTTATGTATTTGGGATAAATTTGTGTTTTTGTAATCAAATTATTCAATTGTTTGCAGAACGCAACAATGAATCTTCAATAGCTAGCTTATTACTCTTTTTAATTTGATTTAATTTTGTTATTTATATAATTACCTAATTGCCCCTCCACCTTTTATTTTAATGAGTTAATCCAAGGGCCAAGATTCACTTCCCCCCTTCCCCCTAGATCTCTACCTTCCCCATTGAACACTCCCCTATATATATATATATATATATATATATATATATATATATATTTGTTATGCTAAGATCTTGTATTCCTATTCTAATTCGAATAAGATTTATCTCATGTAGGAAAGAATTAATTGCAATAATTATGTAGTTATACATGTTATGGCCGTCGAAGAATGAAAATGCTGGCCGTCGAAGAATGAAAATGCTTTAATTAGTTAATTATATAAATACAAAAATAGACATATACAGTAACAAATACCATATATTATTGCCTTAAAGTCTTTGTCTCTTGTTTCTCAAGTTGTATTCAGTATCACCACTTTTTTGAAAAGAAGAAGATTTAATTGCCCTTCTTGAATATATTCGCAAAATACACAGATCTATAACAAAGGAGATTATAATGAAGGAATACTGGAAACAATGATAAGAGAAAACCACAAGAAAACCACAACTAATACAACCGCCCAAATACACCTTTGACAACTCTTTAAGTTACTTAATAGAAAATGGACCATGGTAAGTTTAACAATAGAATGTGACTTCACAAGTAGTGCAAACTGTTGATTTCTAAAGGATAATCATCTTCAATTAATTTCATGGCTTCTTGCGTCAATGGTATACCCCAACATATAATTCAAATATAGATTCAGTCACTTATTAGTGTAAAGACAACTATAAATAATTAAGAAGTGAATTTTGATACAATCCCTTCGCTTTGATAAATAAGCCAAAAAGAAAAGATTTGGTTCATTTTATATGTTCAGAAGCCATTTTTCATTATAAGCACGACTTAATCTAATATTAAAAACTACTTAAAAGTATAACAATGAATAAATAATCCAAACATCTTACATGTCTAAACAGGAAGGGGATTTATTTAAGATATATGTACAAAGATATAAGGATTAAGATTAAGATTATTAACAATAATAATGAAAAGATGGGATGAAGAAGATGATCAAATCATGACTAAGCACATGGTGATGTTTAATTATGATATAACAAACAAACGCATTGAAAGAACTTTTTACAATGGTGATATTTAATTATTGAGGATGAGAGTTATGTTGTTTTGTTACGATAAAAGAACTTGTTACATAACTACTAGCCACATGCTTATATACCTAGACTTCTAAATATGGATTTTAATATTCAGCACTTGAGAGTATTGTTACATCTAAATTTATACCAAACAATACGAAAGGCACACATCACAAAGTCTTTTAATTAACTCTATAAACAGCTAGCTCTAAACTAAAACCTTGCAGCTAACCTTTCCCCCTTGAACTATCTAGTACTTATGTTTCCAGGAACAGTAGATACTAGAGCTTAGGTAGTCTACCATCCAACACGGGGATACAGTTAAGCAGAAGTTAAGAGAGACATTAAGCGGTCATGTTTAATATATAAACTATAATTGATACAAAGGATGTACATATAACGTATGATAGTGTACCATATCTTATTATGTAATAGAAATTATTACAAATAAGGAAAACAAATTACTATCCATATTTATCTAGGAATGGTTTACCATATGCAATTAATACGATATGATGGTCTTAGAGGCTCATGAGCCAAGTATGGCAGATAAGTTGAGATAAATATGCATAAAATCACATATGATATACTTAGTCCACAAAAAAGTTAAAAAAAATCGTAACCTAGCAAATATATGATCTTTTATGGTCTGACAATAAATCGATATGATTTTATCTTTTTCTTCGAAGATTCACGCAAACCTTTTACTCTTGTTTTCGGAGATGATTTTGATATTAAGTTATGTCTTAATTTCCATGGGCTGCTTAAATTTTTAATATCCCAATTGATTGGTCTTCCAGCTAATACCGCCTAATGAACGTCTAGGCACCACCTAAAAATCTGATTTGATCTTGATCAAAGTGTTCAGGAGTAGAATTTCCACCCTCGCCTAAACATCTGTTTGGTCCAATCTTAGAACAATGATCTAGGGGCATCATAATGATTTTATACGTCGAAATAAATCAAATAATTAAAAGTACAATTGAACCATCTTTGAAGGTTGATTACCTTGGAGAAGTCGACATCTGACAGCCTGCATATAGGTATGTCTTTCATCATGTTTGGAACTTGAAGGAGCACTTCTCCACATACACCACTATTTCCAGGTACATTCTTTACTCCTGCATAATAACAGAAGGCCTAAATAAAAATAAGACCAACGTAATGACATGGAGGGTTTACATATATCATACTAATTAACAACTTTATGATCGCAAATAACAAATTGCACATGTAAAACACTTCTAACTTTTATATATTTGCATTGATTTAATAATGGAATCCTCATGAATCATAGTAAATCATATTTGTCAACTAATTAATATCTTGATTGAAATGCCTGCTCTAGAACTTATTAAATGCAAACTTCTTACTAATATCTTAAGCATGTTCTCTTTAGTGCATAGAAAACCAGCGAAAACCAATGCTCAAAAGAAAATATGATCTATATTGTAAAGTAAGGTTTCAATGATCATTCAAATGAACAAAAAATAAAATGAAAAAAAAATCTTTCATTTATATTATTATAGTTTACCAGTTCCTAGACGAAGTATAACTTAGATAGATGCAGGGACCTGAGACAGATAAGGTGAGAAAATATAACTTTAGTTATGGTTCACGGACAATAAGAGAAGTTTTTGACTACTAGTAAATTATATAAATATCAATAGAGTCGATAAAATGTTTTAATTGATGTTAATCACATCATAAAAACATATACAGTCATTTCTGTGAACAAGCATTTCATTTCTCAAAATAAAGTTTGTGGAAGACACATGTCGTCCATCACATCTGATAGATGTGTCACAATGATATGAGCATGAAGGCGCATAGGTACAGTTGGCAAGATGTGAGCGTCGAGAACAGGTCAAAACAGGTTGGCCAGAGTAGACTCGGAAATCGGTTCCATCCATTTCGATAATCTTCTAAATAACAGTTCATGCGCTAAGTATTATCATACATACAATAGTATTACACTAAATAACCAAATCTTCAATTAACACAATTTAGGAGGCTGAATGCATTAAAGAGACACTTCATTCGACTTACGATTCATTCCATCAATTTGACCAACCTCTTTGACCTGTTCCCCTAATAGCCAAATATATTGTTGAACCCAGTTGACCATTTATATTTAAATGAGTCAATATTGCCACTTCAATTATAGAAGTCTAAATAACATAACAGAAACCGAGTGGCCATTTATTAATTAGCATCTCAGAGAGATTTAGAAAGAAAAATGGAACTACAGCAAATATAAAAAAACTTCAATAGACCTGTAACTGGATGAAGTTGATGCGAGTTCTTCTGCGAGATATCATTTGGATCAGACTTTATCCTAATGTAACTACCCAATAGCTTGCCCTCAAAGCTCTCGGGGTGCTTAACAAGCTCCTCAACTAAACTCTTCTTCAGATATAAAAGCTTAATATTTTCGGGAATAATAGCTGCAAAGCAGCTTACTGGAGTTTCTAATGTTTTTTTCTTTGGACTCTGAGCTTTTTTCTCAGAACTAGAAATCTTTTGCTTCTTGCAGGTTGAATTAAAGTCGTCATATTCATCTGAACTATACAGATGCTCATCTTCAGAGGAATCGTTGTTCTCAGCAAAATGCGACTCCAGCAGCTCATGTATTTTATTTCGAGGAATCGATTTCTTTCCAAATAAAGAAAAAAGCCTCTCATCACAGTCAACCTTTTTCTTTCTTATAGGATTAATAAGGTTAAGGTTATTAACATAATTGTTAATAATGGAAGTCACATCAATGTGAGAGAGCTGCTTCCCAATATCCTTGCCAATTGATTGGAGAAACTCAATCAACAACTTAGAACCCCACCCAACAAACTCCATTTTCTTTGTCTTGACTTTTCTTCTGTGCTTTACAGGACTCAGCGTCTTCCCATTACGCTCCGCCACCCATTCGAATCCCTTCCCCATTTCCATTCCAGCACAACAACAGATAGTAGAATCCTCAATCGAGCCCTTGATTGACTGGTACTGTAGAAACTGCACTTCAACGCGGAAACAGGACTTATAAGAAAGCTAATTATCTGCTTAATAAACAGTTTGAGATAACCATATGTACCAAGATGCTTATCGAGAACTACTTCTACACCCTAAAATAAGCCAATAAACATATATATACATAAGCTATTCAAACTACTCATCTACGTTCATAAAAACCCAATAAACGGTAAAATGCAATACCAGTTTTTAAAACGCATTAAGCCTGCTTATCAATTATATTTCCTCAATGTACCACAAGTAGCTCCGCAGATGTATAAACACACAATCAAACTACACCCAATTTAAGTAAACTATATTCGAACCTCGAAAACAGCCGGATAACAAAACCAAGTCAACCGACCAACAATTTATGTATAGAAATAAAAACTCAACAACAGTTGAATGAGTCAATGCATATGTCTATATATATATATAGATTACAGTCTTACAGAAGATACAAAATAAAATACATTGATGAAAAATACAACTATAGGCAATCAGAATCAAATATGAACCCTAAAAAAACTTTAATGTCGTCAGTTACGTTATGATATGTTCCTCTATTTCTAAATCGGGGATTAAAGAGTATATATTACCTAGAATGTTGAAATTCCGATTTCTAATTTCATCGTGATGCTGTTCTTCATCTCGATTTAGGTTTTAATATCATGCGCGAGATGGATGGGGGAGTGATTACGGCGAGGAGAGCGATGAGTGACGTTTCAAGGAGCTATTTTGTTATTCATTTTGTTGCAGTTGATAGTTGCAAAGAAATACACTTGTCAAAAAGAAGCCGCAACCTAAGGTTAGGTCAAGGTTGGTGATGGTTACTCATGGACACGTGTAGTAATCGTACGGGGATGTTTGGTAAGGAGCTTTTGAAATATTTTAGCTTATTAAGACCATCAGCAATGCATTACACTCTTGAAGGGTGTAATGCTATGCCACATATACTTTATTTACACACTCACAATTAAACACAAAATATTAAAAAGAAACAATACCGAATAGTACAAAAATGGAGAGAGAGAGGATCACATTATGTGAGGGGGTGTATGAGGTGGGACCTAATTATCGTTTTAAGTTGAGTTTGTACAGACTCACACTCTCATTTAGACTATGTCCTAGCTGGAAGACTCACAATGCATGAAACGCTGCCACTTCATCGTTTGTGTTTCTATTCAATGGTGCCACACATCCTCACTGTGGATGCTCTAAGCTTCTATCAAAAAGCAAAAATTAGGGAGCGTTTTGTAAAATATTTAATGACAATTTTATGAAATAGTAGTAAGTTTGATTGGAGGATTTTAAATATTATTCAATCAGTAATCTAGTATTATATAATTAACTAAGGGATTTACAAATCATTATGGGTAAGAGGAATTTAAATTCTTAATAACACGGTACTTTCATCTTTTAAGTTGTACAAATTTGCTCATCTTCTAGTATGTCTTTCATTGCTTTAATCAAACATCGAGCTACGATCCTCCATTTTCTTCCTTTAATCATCGGGAAACCATCATCGATCCTCCATCGATGGACCTCTCTCATCGTGCCTTCTTCGTCGGACCTCCATCGTCAGTTCTTCATCTTCGGTCTTCTATCATTGGTGTGCTCTAGTTATCACTCCTTGAAGCTAGACTTGGAAATGAGGTTTTTGACTCTTTGTAATCACAGTTTGTAAGAAAGAGGGTAGACAATCACAACATTTCTAGTATAGCTACTTGCGTGTTTGATTTATATATTATTAATTGTATGTAATTGATATTTATTGAGAATTTAACATATATGCTAATTCATATCACGGAGGCATAAAGCTCATAAAAAAATTATAGTGTAATCTTATCTGACGTTTAAGTTGAAGAAATGAACGAAAAAGAGACTAAAATGAAGAAAAGAGAAGCAAAGACCAAGAGTTAAAAAGAATCGGGCTTAAAATAGAGACCAAACCCATATTATTAAAGTATTGGGACTTAAAAAGAATTAAAATCGGATTAAAAAGTAGATGAAGCCCAAAATTCAAGTCAGCCCGAAAGTAAGAAGATTCTAGAATTCAACCCTCAACCGACGGTTGAACAGCTCAACCTACGGTTGCACTTAAAAGATGGAAGGCGGTGGAGATCGCCGAGTTTGACTTGGACACAAAGGAATCCAACCAACGGTTGGAAGGCTCAATCCACGGTTGGAATGGCAAATCTGAAAACGATAAATAGAGACTTCGGCCAAACCATTTGATATACGAATTTTAGAGAGCAAAGTCGATTGTAGGGTTTGAAGAACGACTTAAGGTCGAATTTGAAGGCTAGGAGCTAGGGATTGAAGACCTTCAACCCTAACGAAGAATAGTTCGGTTTCTTTGGTTTGATTCTTGATCTTTTACTTATTAGATGAACGTTTATTTGTATTTAGATTTTGTTTCTTTCGATTTGAATATGAACTAAGTTTCTTTAACATATTTATTTAGATGAATGATGTTTATATGATTATTTGATTATATGTTTATGTTGGTTTGATTTTATGAATGTTTATTAAGATTATATCTATGTTGATTATATGATTAAGAGATTCATGCTATAGTGAACGCTTGTATGATATTGATTAACTATTTAGGTTTATGTTTTAATGATAGCTGAAAACCTGACCAGGCAATAAAATTAGAATTATAACTGGATTAAACTATAATTGATTAGATAATAACATTCGAGACCCCGAAGTTAGTTAATCTTAGTATTCTTTGAAGGACTTAATTATATGATAGTTGAACCCGCTCAAGGAGGCTATCTACTTCTATATTTAAGCATAAAATCAACCAACTAATAAAAATAAATATATAGGAGAGTTTGAATATAAACATAACTAGTCTAAATAAATATATCTCCTATCTATCTTGTCTTAATAGTTTTTATATTACTTCAATTGTTTAAGTTTACTTTAATTCAGTATCAAATTAAATACGTTCGCGCGGAACTAAAACGCCCCCCTTTATCTGGATATTATTTGTAAATATAGGATTGAATTAATTTATAGGGAGGATACTATCTTTTGACAGCTCAATCCTCATGGTTGCACCCCTAGGCACAAGTCATCCTCGTACCGGGCTTGGACCATGTCTCCCGAACAATCTCAGTACATATGGCATTTTAAATCACCATTCCCTATGGTTCGACTCGGACTTACCAAAGCTATATTATTATATGAACGAGTTATTCTTGCATGTATTGTGTGATATTATTATTTAGTATTTCCATTATTTAAAACTTGTTATTTTTAAACATACTAAAACACACATCACTACTCCCTCAAATACCACATCAGAAGTTGCACCAATTATGGGATAGCAACAATCAAACAAAAGAAAGAGAAAACTTATTAATGTGGATGAAGAGGAAGAATCTGATGATGATACGATCAAGAGTGCTGCTCATCAGGATAAGAAACAGAAAAATATTGTTAGCTCAAGCTCTGATTAAGAATTTATGGGAGAAGAAGAGTGTCTGAAGAAACAGTCCAAAAAGCTCAACATTCCCCTTCTTGAGTTGCAAGCTGCTCTAGCACAAGAAATATCAAGAGAGCTGGAAAAAGAAAAAGAGATAGAGATTGTGAAACTTATTTCTGAGCTTAAATTCAATATTGAAGAGGAAAGCAAGAAGGGTATCGATGCCCAACACATTTAGGAATAAGTGTTAAGACAAGCTGCAATAAATCTGAGAGAAAAGGATGAGAAGATCAAAATCATCAAGAACTTCATTGCTTTCAAAAGATTCCCTGAGAAGATCATCAAAGTAAATCCTAAGATCTTTAAGACTCAAAAGCATAAAAATCATCTTGAGTTGATCAGGGAAGGAAAAATAAGGTAGATATAGTGTTCATCTCTAAACTATAGGTGATTCTTGGTTTGGCAGAGATTGGTGAGGTATGCTCTTGCATCCAAAATAGCTTAACCACATACAAACCTTCTCTGCTAAAAACTATAGACACTATCATCTCCGATTTGAATGATGCTGAAAGGAATATGGACCTTCCTATCTCTGAGCTCCAAACTGACCTCAAGGCCTCTTCTTCTAGTGCTTCCAGAAAAAAAGTTAAAAGAACAACCAAAGAAGAGAAGCTTGAACAAATCAATATATTACAAAAGATGAGTTTTCTTCTTGATTGCAATGGAACCAATCATGTTCTACCCTCTAGAGTACACTATATGCCAGGAAGAGTAATCAAGACTCCTGAGTATGGAATGTTCTATGATGATCCCATCACTGGAAAGAGCTTTCAAAGGGCATTTGAGATTCCAATTTCCAAAATAGAGCATCTTGCAGCTGTAAGGTTCATAGGAAAAGCTAGCAATGCTGATCCTGAGTTTGTGAAGATGATTGATGATGAGCTCAAGCTGAGAATGGCACATTAAACTGGCGACATGTAACACCCGCCAAATTAGGACTAGTAATTAGTGCCTAATTCTCTGTTAATACATGTAATTAGTTCTGTGTTAGGCTAATTAATGTATCGAATTATATATTGATGAATATATACAAACTATGCGATTTGATTAAATCGTACGCAATTTAAATCGAATGTATTTCGGTTCCATAAATACGGACGTTGGTGACACAATTTATATTTAAGTATAAAACATTTTCTGAAAACATTACTGGGTCCAAACTACTGTTTAAATGTTATTCCCAAAGTTGTCCCGCTTCGTACAATTAAAACTTACCTAATTAACAACAAAATACGCAAATTATTTAAATCACATTTTAAATCTTTAAATTATTAGATAATTGGTAAAACAATTTAATTAAATTATTAAACAAAATTCGTATTTTAAAATGGATAATTAACGCGTGAAATTTTCATTAAAACGTTAAATGACGGAGAAAACGAACACCACGCGGAGCAGAGACGGAGACTGAAAATGGGGGACTTAACCTCCCATTTTCCTCTTTCTTTTCTCATTTCTCATTCCTCTCTCTCTCTCTCCTCTCTTCCTTTTTCTCTCAAACAAACCACCACCAACATCACACTAATCCATCAAATAACACCATGAAACGCACTCGGATCATCAAGATTTTTAGAGATTCACGACCACCTTGCAACGATCTACACTTCTATCTTTTCGGATTTTCAATCCGACACTTTGTAAGTTTCCGACAAAATCCCGAAACCACTCGATTCTTAGTATTTTCACTTGATAGTCGTTTATATAACTTATATATGTCCATTACAAAGTGCAGAACACAATTGTATAGCTTAAAAATGAGTTTGAATTGGGTTTTGACCGGAAAAATCTAGGCAGTCGAAACTTTCTGGGCTGGTGTTCTTCAATGCGACACAAGCCTTGTGTCGCATGTTATGTCGTATTTTGCATGTTGTGTCGTATAAAATCCTCTATGTCGTATTTTGTGTCGTATGAAGCCAGTTATGTCGTATCCTATGCGACATAATATTGTGTCGTACCTTATGTCGCAAATACCATGCGACACAACCCTTATGTCGCTATTGATTTAGCATCGAACGCTTATGCTACACAACCCTTGTGTCGCTAAGCTCTTGTGTCGCATTCCTATGCGACACAACCCTTGTGTCGCATGACAAACTTTTGTGTCGCATATTGTGTCGCAAAACACAGAAAACTCAGATTTTTACTAAGTGTCGAGACTCGAAATTTATCACTCGATTTTACCCGAATTCAGATCCCAGATGCGTTTTTCGCCAAAGCAATATAGTAGAAATAAAAATTTTTCGAGCTGACCTGGCATCTCGACCCCAGCCAGGGGCCAGCCCCTTGGACCCCGCCAGGGGCGCTGCCCCCGGACCCTCGTACTTAGATTCCGTAAGCACATTTCTCACCAAGTGTCAAACTTATATGACTTCAAAACGCTTATACAATACAACTTTTCAAACATAATGGAATATACTTTTCGAGTATAACACTTCGAAATTAATGTGATAACATCAGGACTATTATTACAATTAATCACCAATGGGCCGTACACGTTTTCAAACACTTAACAAATCAACCAAATCGTAGTAATTTGGACATATATATAGTTGTGTAACAACTACAAGGGTGATCTTTTGAGATACCCAATCATGTTTATAACCATCGCGTGTCGTGGACACCCTCAGGTTACAAGTCTTTGGACTTCATCACTGGGCTAATCAACTTACGTTTATTTAAACGCTTTCAGACTCAGGTGAGTCTCATAGCCCCTCTTTTTACTATTTTACTCAGGGGTGTGATATATTGCTCATTTTAACATGTGAACGCAAGTACAAACATTTCATATACTACATGAGTTTTTCACAACTAATCATTTAAAGTCCTCCGTCAGCATAGTTGTTAATACGTTGTAGCGTGAATATTAGTATATGGTACCATATAGGATTGACCCTCCTCGTTCGGGTTAGAAAGCACTAACCGGGTAAACGGACGTACTAATATTTGGGAAGACGAATGTTGATTAGGCATTGATGGAGGCACCTCGCCCGGAATTCTCTATAGGGGACCCGGCCCTCGAGTTAAGCTCAACTATGTGCTCATGGCTATATACACGATTACTATTATTTTATTTGCTGGATGTAAATCAGTATGAAATCTTGCGGTTCATACTATATTACTTGATTTCAAACCTGTGAGCTCACCAGCTTTAGCTGACCCAGTTTAGCATGTATCGCAGGTACCAAGCAGTAAGGTTGCTTCAGGACTTTTAGCTCGAGTCAGCATACAGACGTTTGAGATTTTCTTACATTAGTATATTTTGTACAAGTACTTATGTACTGAAATCTCCTTTTATTTAAACTCGAGCTATGTAAAGCTATAAATGTTGTAAACATTTCAATGTCAATATATTTTTGTTAAAACGACGCATATAGAGTCGTTTACTATATATCTTTGTGCTTTGTTATTGATTAGTAACACCCAAATCGTGCTTCCGCAAATCATTAAATTTGGGGGTGTTACACGACACATATCTAAAAATCAAGCAAGAATATGAAGATATCGTGTTGTAATGAATCATATGTAAAATTTCTGATTATGATATAAAATGCAAAGTTTATTATATTCTGCTATTTATTTATGTTTAAAGTATACTTGTAAAATTCTCAAAAACGTATTAAAAGTAGTCTCTGAATGAAAAATCTTAGAGTTGAATTATCATAAATAAATAGGGGGAGATTGTTGGGTCACTGACCCTTCCTCTATAATCTATGTATAACAAAACTTTAAGTCAAATAGACGTTGTCAAAATTTGAGTAGCGACACTACTTGTCTTGATAAACTTAAGTAGCTTATCATTCACTACTATGTGTTAAGTAGTGATTACATGTAAATAAACTTAGGTTTATTTCTCACTGTCATAAGTTGGGCAGTGACCCTTTTGTAACTTGTAAAACTCATCAGCGCGCATAATACGCTGATTCAACACTAGGATCATCTGTTCAAATTACAGAAAAAACTAATTGAAGCCTTTATTCAAGTCAGAGACTTAAGATAAAGATAGAAGATCACTGATTGAAGTGGAAGATCAATAGTGTTTTTATATTATCCAATAGCTATTATCCAGCACATTGCACGAGTCTGACAAATACCCGTGTACCCGAGAAGGTTCACCCATAAAGGTGGATATTGGTTGTATATTTTTTGTGTAAAGATTTATATAGTCAACCATTCTCCTTTAGAGAAAAAGTACATCACTTTCTCTGTTTATGAATTTATATATATTAACAAAACTCCTTCCTAAGAATTGGTTGTTAAAGATTTAATATTTTCAAAAGATCAAGTAAATCTTTGTCAAATATTCAACCGGTTAATGATATTGTTCTAACAATATAGCGGATTTATGGCTATATACTCGACTCAACAACAGTATTGATTACACCTTCAAGCATTAAATATAACCTTTGATCTTGAGCAGTCAGTCCTGTTAGTCAGCAAGCTTTGTGCCAATAATTTAGTTGTATTGAGATCACCGATAGTCATCAGCATCCCTTTGCTGAGTGACTTGTTGTATTTAAATTTGTCATCAAGGAACAATTGATTAGATTAGTTAGTCTTATCTTCTTCTGCAGTAATTGTTGTAATGTATTCATTTGACTATTAATCAATAAAATTACTTTAAACTTGAAAAGATTGTATTCACCACCCCCTACAATTAATTATTGTTAGTAGTTAATTAAAAGTTAAACTTAAACGGACCAACAAATATGCACGGTGTTGTTTTCAAAAGCTAATGACTGTGAAGAATGTATCGAGACACGACATGTACATATTTTATTATCCTCACCAACGCATCGAGAACAACCATTCTGGACGACTTATGCTTATTTAATGGTAAGGCAATAAAAATTACATATATCCTCTTAAATAAACCCAGAGTATATAAAGTCAAACAGACATTGTACACATTTTCATTATTATTACCGCATAAAGAGTGGATGTATTCATATGTGACTAGAATTAAATACTTAGCTACTTAAAGAGATGCAGTGTGACATATAACGTTAATAAAGACATGAGAATTGGATATAAATATCAATTTATTAATGTTATTAGATTACTAAATACTCTCCCCGTCCCAAAAAATAGTCCATGTTTCCATTTTTGTATGTCCTAAAATCATTGTCCAATAGCTATTATCCAGCACATTGCACGAGTCTGACAAATACCCGTGAACCCGAGAAAGTTCACCCATAAAGGTGGATATTGGTTGTATACTCTTTGTGTAAAGATTTATATAGTCAACCATTCTCCTTTAGAGAAAAAGTACATCACTTTCTCTGTTTATGAATTTTATATATTAACAAAACTCCTTCCTAAGAATTGGTTGTTAAAGATTTAATATTTTCAAAAGATCAAGTAAATCTTTGTCAAATATTCAACCGGTTAATGATATTGTTCTAACAATATAGTGGATTTATGGCTATATACTCGACTCAACAACAGTATTGATTACACCTTCAAGCATTAAATATAACCTTTGATCTTGAGCAGTCAGTCCTGTTAGTCAGCAAGCTTTGTGCCAATAATTTAGTTGTATTGAGATCACCGATAGTCATCAGCGTCCCTTTGCTAAGTGACTTGTTGTATTTAAATTTGTCATCAAGGAACAATTGATTATATTAGTTAGTCTTATCTTCTTCTGCAGTAATTGTTGTAATGTATTCATTTGACTATTAATCAATAAAATTACTTTAAACTTGAAAAGATTGTATTCACCACCCCCTACAATTAATTATTGTTAGTAGTTAATTAAAAGTTAAACTTAAATGGACCAACAAATACGCACGGTGTTGTTTTCAAAAGCTAATGACCGTGAAGAATGCATCGAGACACGACATGTACATATTTTATGATCCTCACCAACGCATCGAGAACAACCATTCTGGATGACTTATGCTTATTTCATGGTAAGGCAATAAAAATTACATATATATCCTCTTAAACACTTCAAATAAACCCAGAGTATATAAAGTCAAACAGACGTTGTACACATTTTCATTATTATTACCGCATAAAGAGTGGATGTATTCATATGTGACTAGAATTAAATACTTAGCTACTTTAAGAGATGCAGTGTGACATATAACGTTAATAAAGACATGAGAATTGGATATAAATATCAATTTATTAATGTTATTAGATTACTAAATACTCTCCCCGTCCCAAAAAACAGTCCATGTTTCCATTTTTGTATGTCCTAAAATCATTGTCCAATAGCTATTATCCAGCACATTGCACGAGTCTGACAAATACCCGTGTACCCGAGAAGGTTCACCCATAAAGGTGGATATTGGTTGTATATTCTTTGTGTAAATATTTATATAGTCAACCATTCTCCTTTAGAGAAAAAGTACATCACTTTCTCTGGTTATGAATTTTATATATTAACAAAACTCCTTCCTAAGAATTGGTTGTTAAAGATTTAATATTTTCAAAAGATCAAGTAAATCTTTGTCAAATATTCAACCGGTTAATGATATTGTTCTAACAATATAGCGGATTTATGGCTATATACTCGACTCAACAACAGTATTGATTACACCTTCAAGCATTAAATATAACCTTTGATCTTGAGCAGTCAGTCCTGTTAGTCAGCAAGCTTTGTGCCAATAATTTAGTTGTATTAAGATCACCGATAGTCATCAGCGTCCCTTTGCTGAGTGACTTGTTGTATTTAAATTTGTCATCAAGGAACAATTGATTATGTGACACCCGACGATTTAGGGTTATTAACTAACCTACTTGAAAACCCTAATTACGTGTGTTTAGTTTAGTATTAGGCTAAATACTTGTAATTACTTGTAACTATTTGTATATTTATGTGAATATACACTTCCGTAATTGATTTATATTACGCTTACGTAATTAGTTATAATTACGCTTACACAATTTGGTGAAATTGTGCGAAACAACCGGACGAAGTCCGACCCACTATAATTACGGACGTTGGTGAACAAAATATTAAATAATATGAAATTATTTAATAAACTCAAGAACTCATAAATATTATGTCGATAATATTTACCGCATAGAACGTATCGTATAAAGTAACACAAACGCGATGAAAACACGCGAAACGCGCCCAACAATCGAACAAAAACCAAAATATATTTTAAGATTTTAAAATATATCATTTAGAGTAAAACTTTCATTTAAAATATTTCATTTGATGTTAATAATGAAAAACGTCTATTTAAAACGCTACACGATTAAACCTTTGTAAAACGAACGCGCAAATCGAGGCCGATAATTTAACGGAACATTTTTATAAGTGTTTTCAAGTATTTATAATAAATATCTCAAGTGAATTTATCAAGATTAAATTTATATTAAAAACGCGTGCTTAAAGCGATTAACGTATATATAAACGTCGAAAAGATCGAGAAAATGAACACCGCACGGAACGCGAATTGAGGGAACAAAATTTAATCAAAAACCAGCACCCATGGGCCCCCAAAACCGGCCCCCCTTCCCCATGTGAGGTAATGATCATATTTTCTCCCCATAACCCACTTACACTACATGCAAGCCTTCACATTTGACACTCAACCTCACATGCACTTTTCTCTCAACTCTTCTCATCTCCATTCTCTATCTAAGAGCTGAAGAAAACTCAGCCACAATAAACCACCACAAACCACCAAGCACCACCACTTTAATCCTCCAATATTTTGCAAAGTTCTTCAAGAAGATTCAAGCTCACAAGTTCCTCATCATCATCTTAGCTTTCTTTCTTCAAACCACCATTGTGAGGAAACATCTCTACTTTCATATATGTTTATTTACATGTTATAATGTCCATCTAACTTGATTATGTCCAAATACCATGTCAAAATACGTTTTTATACTTTATTCAAGAACATGCATAATCTGCTATCAAAAAGTCAGTCTGGTAAAATGGTCATAACTTGAGTTATAGAAGGAGTTAGGCAACGAATTTTTTTTTAAAAGTTACGTATTGAAAAGAGCTAAAACTTTATTGTTTTACACTTTTTCCATATCTCTACCTATTTTTGGCTATAATCGGATCTTTGAACCTGGTCTGGAAGTTTTCGGAAAATGAGTACGGTTCATACGCGAATTTGTTTAAATATGTAAATGGACACTATGGTTGCTGTAAAAATTATATGTTAGACTAGATACATACATGATCAGTTGGTAAAAATCTCAAACCCTAGTTTGGACCATAAGTGGTAGAAATTAAATGGCGAACCAAACCGACAAAAGTCGAAAATATGAAATCTTGAATTTTTAGGTTGCATGTTAGAAACCGACACTTTGGATGAACTCCGACACGAACCGACAAATTATTTGGACTCTTTAAACTGATATATGGGTTGGGTAAAAGTTTCGGGTCAAACCGAGTAGGTTTGACCAAGTCAACAAAAACGGCTCGGTTTCTAAAAATGACAAAACTTACTATTTTTGGAAAGTGGTAACAAAAATGGGTTTGGATGACTTAGTTAGTAACTTGAACCTAAAACTAAACTTAGAAAGTTTCCCGAATTAGAAATCGACACTTAGAACACTTGAACCAAATATCCTAAGTCTCAAGTAGAGACACTAACCTAGTGATGCCACAATTACTAGTGTTGCTACATTTTGCTAGTGATGCTACATTTTCTGAAAATATCCTAAGTCTCAAGTAGAGACACTAACCTAGTGATGCCACAATTACTAGTGATGCTACATTTTGCTAGTGATGCTACATTTTCTGAAAATATCCTAAGTCTCAAGTAGAGACACTAACCTAGTGATGCCACAATTACTAGTGATGCTACATTTTGCTAGTGATGCTACATTTTCTGAAAATATCATATGTCTCAAGTAGAGACACTAACCTAGTGATGCTACAATTACTAGTGATGCTACATTTTGCTAGTGATGCTACATTTTCTGAAAATATCCTAAGTCTCAAGTAGAGACACTAACCTAGTGATGCCACAATTACTAGTGTTGCTACATTTTGCTAGTGATGCTAAGTTTGACTAGGTTTGACCAGTTTGACCAGGTTTGACTAGTTTGACCAGTTTGACCAGGTTTGACCAGTTTGACCAGGTTTGACCAGTTTGATCAGGTTTGACCAGTTTGACCAGGTTTGACCAGTTTGACCAGGTTAGACAAGGTTTGACCAGTTTGACTAGTTTGACCAGCTTTGACCAACGAGTTAACCAACTTTGACCTACGGTTTAAGACTTATACAAACTAAAATAATCGGTTTGTAACACACGATATGTACTAATGAATAGTTTACAGCAAAACAAACTTGATAATAATGTCTAAATGAATTATTATCACAAACTTTCACCAACGGGTCGTACACGTTTTTAAGAAACGAACTTGAACAACTTATTTGGACATACTAGTTGATGAACTAGCTTTAGGTGGACATTAACCCTCCACCTACACGATTGGCTTAAGTGGACATTAACCCCCATTTATACAATCGCTATAGATGGTCTTATAAGACATCTACTTACACAACCTTATACGTTTAGGACGTTAGAAGGTTGCGCTTTGGACTTTGCTTGCTTATTTGATATTTGCTTGCTACTTGCTAATCTAAGGTGAGTTTC
The DNA here is from genome assembly GCA_949592205.1 of Helichrysum umbraculigerum. Lineage (NCBI taxonomy): Eukaryota > Viridiplantae > Streptophyta > Magnoliopsida > Asterales > Asteraceae > Helichrysum > Helichrysum umbraculigerum. Next base: position 39,587,346 of record CATIUR010000001.1, read on the forward strand.
ATAGCCCCTTTTTACTGTTTTTATACTCAGGGGTGAGAATACATACAACTGTTTTATAACTGTTTTTATGATCACAAGTACTGTAAATAACTTTTATACGGATTGCATGAGACCCGAAAATAATCCCTAAGCCCTCTACCCATCATAGTTCGTTAATATATGCGTGAATGTTATTGGATAGATCTATCGGGAACTGACAATTCCCGTCCGGGCTAGTCGCTCTCGCCGACCCACGGGCGCAGTAATATTTGTGAATCAGAAGTGTTATGGATTAGGCACTTACCGGAGGCAAACAACGTTAAGCTCGAACTATGAGACTCGTTGCAATAGTATAACTTTTATTAACTTGTTTAATAAACAAACAAATCTTGTGATTCATACCTAGGCTTTGATAACTGTTTAAACCTATGAACTCACCAACTTTATGTTGACCTTTTAGTATGTATTTCTCAGGTAACCCGCCGCAGTAGGAAGCTTCATGAAAGCTTAGCTCGAGTCGCATTGTTTTCAAACATCAAGAGACTAGATTGCATTTAGCTGTATTTTGTATAATCAGTAATGTATTAGAAATCTCTTAACGGTTAATGCAAACTCCAGATATTTTGTAAACATTTGTAGTATGGTAATGTAAAATTTTCAAACGTCTCATATAGAGGTCGTTTGCTTTAATCTTTGTGTTGTGATATTTAATTTGGTCGGCGCCCTCGTGACACCTCCTACTTCCGCTGCCACGTGTTTTGGGGGTGCGACAGATTGGTATCAGAGCCTTAGGTTATAGCGAACTAGGATTGCATTAGTGACCTAGACTATAACCATTAGGTTAGTATTCCTCATTTAGTATGACTGGTTCAGCAATTGCATCATTCGAACTTAATTTAACATAGCCTGATCAACTATGTACAATTAAAGGAGATTCGATGCAAGACTTGAAATGGTTATAGTGAATAGGAATACATTAGAAGACTTTGACCAAGGTTAGAAACGGGACCAACCTTTATACGTGCTTATGTGCTAGGTTTTTATATGTATATGTGTGTGTGTGTATATATATATATATATATATATATATATATATATATATATATATATATATAACCTTATGTATACAAACTTATTTGCCATTCTTCACGGCAACCACTTCCACAACTACGTCACCTGACATCGAAAACTAGGCTCTAGCCTTACATACTACTGTGGAGATTTCCATGATACCCACTCACCCAACCATATCTGGCCACAAAATAATCAAATAGGACTCACTTGAGGAGAATCCACCAAAGGATTCGCCACCCAAATAAGTGACGCCTACTTCACCCTCTTCTTTCCGCTCGCAACCAAATCACTCGGGAACACGTATAGAACTTAAACCGTATGATACTTCGACACCTAGATGAACTACACCTCCTCCCGTCACTTCGCACTCTTCGTTCCCACTTGTATCATAGACCCATGGAGCGCGCGTGCTACACACGATTAGAAGAACAGACACACCACCTCGAACTAGAACTTGTCCTATTCATACCACTACTACTGATACTCCACCCACTAGGACCCGTCGTAGGGCAGATGTCCGCCAATGGAATTGGTTACCCGCAACACTTGAGACTTGGAGAACTAAAGAAGGAATATAGATTTCTACAGATGACGAAGAAGCTATCGACATGCGAACCTCTCTATACACACATGAACCCACTTACCATACCGTTCTGGTACTAGCTACTAGGTTATGCCTCCACGAAAATGTAATAGACACTATGAAGTTAGAACAACACAAAATCCATTTAGGTTGGATGCACCTAGCATAGGGCCGAGTTGCACAGATCCTTGAGGATCGACAAAATCTTAGCGAAACCATAGAAACTATCCATCTCCAGGTGATGAAGACTAGAGACGAAGTCGCTGCCTTGCGATTAAGATTAGTGTGCAAAATAGAACTCGCTTAGGACTAGTCGAAATTCCACTAAACATGTACTATGTGTAGGAAACTTCAAGATCACCTCCTTCTTCATCAACTCCATCACATTTTGTATAAGACTTTTGTTGTAGACCAGATGTAATAATGCCCTGCATGTTTTGTAGACTTCGAATTCTATATTTTATTAATCTTGCACCCTATTGATCACTAATCATATTACCTAGTACCAATTAACCTTCGTACTACGATGTCACGTATTATTTCAAGCACGTCTGCGATAATCTTAGCCCTCATGAAAAGATCTCAATCATTCTTTTATCCTTTTTCATCCCCTTTCAGTCAAGGCTACGCCACTACGAGAATCAACCGTACTTCCCAATACCATACTATAAAATAAAAAGTTTCCAACAAATTTCTACCAACCCAAGTTTTCAAAGGAATTTCATCAAACATCTATTCCGAAATTATTTATAACTTCAAATTTTCAACTGATAATGCTAGATATAAATTTTCAACGTCTTGTCAATGACAAGAGTTTCCAACATATTTCAACCGACTCAAGTTTTCAGCAAACATTAAATTTTCAAATAAATTCTCATCATAGAAAATTTCCAACAAATTTTATACAAACTTCTCCGTAAAACGATTCATAGAAGCTTTTTCGGAAATTTTAAACTACTTATCTAATCATTTGTACAAGGTCCAAATCCCGAAACTTTTAGCAACAATTAAGTTGACATTATGATAGACAAATATTTTATAAGTACAAACACTTGATTTTCATACAGTCTATCTAAAGACAAATCACAACGTAGGTAATACTACTGATAACGCTAATTTAACCAGAAATGGTACCGACATTTTTGTAATAAAACATGAGATAGTTACATTACCAGAAATTTATGCAACTTTAGAGGCTAACACCTCTTTTACAAACCCATTGTTTTGATAAAACACTTTTCTCGTAGGAAATGGCAAGTCCCTCTGTAGACAAACACGTGTCTGACGCCAACCAACTCTATGATGAACCAACGACATTCCCGTACCTACTTACTTTGGCTGACGATATTGAACTGTTGGAAGATGAACCCTTGGAGACGATGACACCTGAGGAAGAACATGAGGAATCCTCACCTAACCCTATGGCAGCACGGATGTTGTTTACCACCGGAAAAATTTCTGAGACACTCCAAGCTAACCCCACCCATAACCTTACTACTACTACCCCTACTACTACTTCATCCACTGCTACTACCCCTGCTGTTATTACCATAAATGGGGAAACTGCCTACCCTACCAAAGAAACCCTTAGCACGATGCTTACCCAACTAGCCGATGCCCAGGAAGAAATCACTAGCCTCCGTCATCGTGCTGAGCAGAGCGACATGCGCATCCTCGAGTACGAACAACGCATGACAAGTATGGAAACCACCTTAGGACAATTGATGTTTCTTTGCCTAACCATTGAAAATACAGTTCACTTAGTTTGCAACTCCATGGCACAAATGGCTCAACATGATACCCCTACTGAAGAAGGAACCGGAGCAAAGGTGTTAAACAATAAGAGAAAATGGGAAGGAAATTCCAACAACAACCCAGGACAGCAACTAGTAATGAGGCCAGAAACAGTCAAGGCCTATGCTACTGAATCTGGAGAAAAGAAAGGTTATGAAGGACTTAGGCCTTACTTCCCCAAATGTGACTATCATCACGCTGGACACTGTGGTACCCCTTGTGGGAAGTGCTCACTATTTGGACACCAAGCTAAGAACTGCAAATTCCCAACTACATTTACGAACCTCAATAAACCAAAAGCCTGTTTTGAGTGTGGTGACATCAAGCATCTTAAGAACAACTGTCCGAAGCTGCGAAACATGAACAACATCAGCAACAATAGGAAGAAGAAAACTCGTGGCGGAAACATTGTGAGCAACGCCGGTGAACCCGGACAGAACCCTGACTTTGATATGGGTACATTCCTTTTCAATGACTTAACGTTTTGAAACTCATACGATATTAATTTATTCTTTTATGCACAATAGAACCCGAACAACATGGACACTAGGTGTAACTCAGAACTAACCAACTGATTTGAGCCAACAGAAAGCCTTCGACTGTGTTTTAGCAAAACAAACTTTTTCACATAGACTTTTAAATTTTGATCTATGTTTCCTAACGCACGATAACGACTTACACTTTAAGACACCTACGAGTCTTCTAATGGTTTACGTATTTGAAATGCAATTCCAACGACCTATATCTGGAGTAACTCAACGATTTACTTACGTCCACACGAACTTATGGTTGAAATGTCCCGGTCACACACTTATACGAAACTAATTACCTAACCTCGATTAACAATTACTTTGACTTATGCGTTAACGATACATCCAAGACGGGACTTAACACCCACTGAAATTGAAATCTTTCTCCCTTATTTCTCTTCTTGAAGACATCGTTGCCATCATTTAACTCCTTTTAAATTCGCACCTACAACGTCTACGACGAGGAAATTGTTCGTACACCTCTCTGTATCGGTCCGGTGGCAGATCAACTGCAGCTACCACCATAACTCAGTCGCGTGCACAACACATTCCACATTTCTAACCTGAAGAAATGTCTGTCTGATGAGACACTTGTAATCCCGCCCGACGAAATCCACATAGATGATAAACTCCATTTCATCGAGGAGCCAATAGAAATCATGGACCGTGAGGTCAAACACTTGAAACAAAGTCGTATTCCCATCGTTAAAGTCCGGTGGAATTCGCGGCGTGGTCCGGAATTCACCTGGGAATGGGAAGACCAAATGCGAAAAAAAAACATCCACATCCATTCTTAGATACCCCAGAGACTGCGGCAACAAACTAATTTCGGGACGAAATTCTCCTAACATGGGGAGAATGTGACACCCGACGATTTAGGGTTATTAACTAACCTACTTGAAAACCCTAATTACGTGTGTTTAGTTTAGTATTAGGCTAACTACTTGTAATTACTTGTAACTATTTGTATATTTATGTGAATATACACTTCCGTAATTGATTTATATTACGCTTACGTAATTAGTTATAATTACGCTTACACAATTTGGTGAAATTGTGCGAAACAACCGGACGAAGTCCGACCCACTATAATTACGGACGTTGGTGAACAAAATATTAAATAATATGAAATTATTTAATAAACTCAAGAACTCATAAATATTATGTCGATAATATTTACCGCATAGAACGTATCGTATAAAGTAACACAAACGCGATGAAAACACGCGAAACGCGCCCGACAATCGAACAAAAACCAAAATATATTTTAAGATTTTAAAATATATCATTTAGAGTAAAACTTTCATTTAAAATATCTCATTTGATGTTAATAATGAAAAACGTCTATTTAAAACGCTACGCGATTAAACCTTTGTAAAACGAACGCGCAAATCGAGGCCGATAATTTAACGGAACATTTTTATAAGTGTTTTCAAGTATTTATAATAAATATCTCAAGTGAATTTATCAAGATTAAATTTATATTAAAAACGCGTGCTTAAAACGATTAACGTATATATAAACGTCGAAAAGATCGAGGAAATGAACACCGCACGGAACGCGAATTGAGGGAACAAAATTTAATCAAAAACCAGCCCCCATGGGCCCCCAAAACCGGCCCCCCTTCCCCATGTGAGGTAATGATCATATTTTCTCCCCATAACCCACTTACACTACATGCAAGCCTTCACATTTGACACTCAACCTCACATGCACTTTTCTCTCTACTCTTCTCATCTCCATTCTCTATCTAAGAGCTGAAGAAAACTCAGCCACAATAAACCACCACAAACCACCAAGCACCACCACTTTAATCCTCCAACATTTTGCAAAGTTCTTCAAGAAGATTCAAGCTCACAAGTTCCTCATCATCATCTTAGCTTTCTTTCTTCAAACCACCATTGTGAGGACACATCTCTACTTTCATATATGTTTATTTACATGTTATAATGTCCATCTAACTTGATTATGTCCAAATACCATGTCAAAATACGTTTTTATACTTTATTCAAGAACATGCATAATCTGCTATCAAAAAGTCAGTCTGGTAAAATGGTCATAACTTGAGTTATAGGAGGAGTTAGACAACGAATGTTTTTTTAAAAGTTGCGTATTGAAAAGAGCTACAACTTTCGTGTTTTACACTTTTCCAAGATCTCTACGTATGTTTGGCTATAATCGGATCTTTGAACCTGGTCAGGAAGTTTTCGGAAAATGAGTACGGTTCATACGCGAATTTGTTTAAATATGTCAATGGACACTATGGTTGCTGTAAAAATTATATGTTAGACTAGATACATACATGATCAGTTGGTAAAAATCTCAAACCCTAGTTTGGACCATAAGTGGTAGAAATTAAATGGCGAACCAAACCGACAAAAGTCGAAAATATGAAATCTTGAATTTTTAGGTTGCATGTTAGAAACCGACACTTTGGATAAACTCCGACACGAACCGACAAATTATTTGGACTCTTTAAACTGATATATGGGTTGGGTAAAAGTTTCGGGTCAAACCGAGTAGGTTTGACCAAGTCAACAAAAACGGCTCGGTTTCTAAAAATGACAAAACTTACTATTTTTGGAAAGTGGTAACAAAAATGGGTTTGCATGACTTAGTTAGTAACTTGGACCTAAAACTAAACTTAAAAAGTTTCCCGAATTAGAAACCGACACTTAGAACACTTGAACCAAATATCCTAAGTCTCAAGTAGAGACACTAACCTAGTGATGCCACAATTACTAGTGTTGCTACATTTTGCTAGTGATGCTACATTTTCTGAAAATATCCTAAGTCTCAAGTAGAGGCACTAACCTAGTGATGCCACAATTACTAGTGATGCTACATTTTGCTAGTTATGCTACATTTTCTGAAAATATCCTAAGTCTCAAGTAGAGACACTAACCTAGTTATGCCACAATTACTAGTGATGCTACATTTTGCTAGTGATGCTACATTTTCTGAAAATATCCTATGTCTCAAGTAGAGACACTAACCTAGTGATGCCACAATTACTAGTGATGCTACATTTTGCTAGTGATGCTACATTTTCTGAAAATATCCTAAGTCTCAAGTAGAGACACTAACCTAGTGATGCCACAATTACTAGTGTTGCTACATTTTGCTAGTGATGCTAAGTTTGACCAGTTTGACTAGGTTTGACCAGTTTGACCAGGTTTGACTAGTTTGACCAGGTTTGACCAGTTTGACCAGGTTTGACCAGTTTGATCAGGTTTGACCAGTTTGACCAGGTTTGACCAGTTTGACCAGGTTAGACAAGGTTTGACCAGTTTGACTAGTTTGACCAGCTTTGACCAACGAGTTGACCAACTTTGACCTACGGTTTAAGACTTATACAAACTAAAATAATCGGTTTGCAACACACGATATGTACTAATGAATAGTTTACAGCAAAACAAACTTAATAATAATGTCTAAATGAATTATTATCACAAACTTTCATCAACGGATCGTACACGTTTTTAAGAAACGAACTTGAATAACTTATTTGGACATACTAGTTGATGAACTAGCTCTAGGTGGACATTAACCCTCCACCTACACGATTGGCTTAAGTGGACATTAACCCCCACTTATACAATCGCTATAGATGGTCTTATAAGACATCTACTTACACAACCTTATACGTTTAGGACGTTAGAAGGTTGCGCTTTGGACTTTGCTTGCTTATTTGATATTTGCTTGCTACTTGCTAATCTAAGGTGAGTTTCATAGCCCCTTTTTACTGTTTTTATACTCAGGGGTGAGAATACATACAACTGTTTTATAACTGTTTTTATGATCACAAGTACTGTAAACAACTTTTATACGGATTGCATGAGACCCGATAATAATCCCTAAGCCCTCTACCCATCATAGTTCGTTAATATATGCGTGAATGTTATTGGATAGATCTATCGGGAACTGACAATTCCCGTCCGGGCTAGTCGCTCTAGCCGACCCACGGGCGCAGTAATATTTGTGAATCAGAAGTGTTATGGATTAGGCACTTACCGGAGGCAAACAACATTAAGCTCGAACTATGAGACTCGTTGCAATAGTATAACTTTTATTAACTTGTTTAATAAACAAACAAATCTTGTGATTCATACCTAGGCTTTGATAACTGTTTAAACCTATGAACTCACCAACTTTATGTTGACCTTTTAGTATGTATTTCTCAGGTAACCCGCCGCAGTAGGAAGCTTCAGGAAAGCTTAGCTCGAGTCGCATTGTTTTCAAACATCAAGAGACTAGATTGCATTTAGCTGTATTTTGTATAATTAGTAATGTATTAGAAATCTCTTAACGGTTAATGCGAACTCCAGATATTTTGTAAACATTTGAAGTATGGTAATGTAAAATTTTCAAACGTCTCATATAGAGGTCGTTTGCTTTAATCTTTGTGTTGTGATATTTAATTTGGTCGGCGCCCTCGTGACACCTCCTACTTCCGCTGCCACGTGTTTTGGGGGTGTGACAGATTAGATTAGTTAGTCTTATCTTCTTCTGCAGTAATTGTTGTAATGTATTCATTTGACTATTAATCAATAAAATTACTTTAAACTTGAAAATATTGTATTCACCACCCCCTACAATTAATTATTGTTAGTAGTTAATTAAAAGTTAAACTTAAACGGACCAACAAATATGCACGGTGTTGTTTTCAAAAGCTAATGACCGTGAAGAATGCATCGAGACACGACATGTACATATTTTATGATCCTCACCAACGAATCGAGAACAACCATTCTGGATGACTTATGCTTATTTAATGGTAAGGCAATAAAAATTACATATATCCTCTTAAATAAACCCAGAGTATATAAAGTTAAACAGACATTGTACACATTTTCATTATTATTACCGCATAAAGAGTGGATGTATTCATATGTGACTAGAATTAAATACTTAGCTATTTAAAGAGATGCAGTGTGACATATAACGTTAATAAAGACATGAGAATTGGATATAAATATCAATTTATTAATGTTATTAGATTACTAAATACTCTCCCCGTCCCAAAAAATAGTCCATGTTTCCATTTTTGTATGTCCTAAAATCATTGTCCACTTTCAAAAAAAAAATAGATGAGTTTAAGTGACTCAATTTTCTGTTTTACCCTTCTATGTAAACACTAATGTGTATGCATAAAATACTCTACAAAGTACAAACTAACTACTCCAACAATAAACTTAATTACTCATCACAGTCAATTAACCAACTAAATTTAAAAACTCTTCACATGTCTCGATTTAAAAAAAAAAACAATATAGAATGTAATCGATCAATATTTTAGACAAAACATGCACATGCATGAAGACCATTACACTTCATTTTCTAAGTTACAAAGACTTCTTAACTAAATTTTGTTCATCAACGTGGCAAGTTACATAGACTCCTTAACTAAGTTACATGCACGTGCACCGTCTTTCACGGCTATTTACGAAGCCAAATACGACACAACTTCATCTAGCAAGTTTTGTTCACACTCGATTTGCAATGGCAAGTTACCTTATCGTTCCAATCTACCCTTACCAATATGTGGTATTTTGTAGTTGTTACCACCATGGAATTCCATTATCTCTTTCATACACGTTGTAGAGTTAAAAAAACATTGTTTAGATCACGTGATCGCATTCGATCAAATGACGAATGATCGTGGAAACCAATTCATCTATTTTAACATATGACTCTTGTTCTTGAAGTGATTGAATTGCGCAACAAAATCCAAGATCTAACACATTTAAATCCAGTCTATTTGGTGGTTGAAAACGAAGCTGTATATCAAATCCATCACGAGATGATGCTTCAAGAAACTCCCTATCATTAACATCCATATGGGGTTTTGAATTGTCTTGTTGGATAAATATCGAACCTGTATGATTTTGCGGCCACTTAGCACTTATAGCCGGTAAAACCTTCTCTATTAACCATGCTCTTGTTACTTCTTTAGTCAAGGATGATATATGTTTTGTTTCCATAGTTCCTGCAACTCGATTCTTGCTCGACCGCTTAGAAACATATCCTTGGTGATAAATGTTTTACTTTTACACGTTCTTAATGGCTCTTGCTCATCAGGCAATAAATAGTAACGTTTTGAAGCTCTTGACATGTAAAACCAATTTTCGTCAATGTGTACAATGTTAAACATATCATGGAATGCAAGACTTGAACTTGACAACGATCGGCTCACCATAGATAAACAAATATCGATCTAATCGCTTTCTTTTATTTTTGTTGGTAAGATCCGGTTTTATGGCTTTTGTGTGTGGCCTAAGTGATCCTTCCTTGATTTGTCTTTGCATTGTTGACTTTGAAATATTTGTTGATTTAGAAATTGACCGTATGTTGGTTCGAAGACGTGATGGAAGTTGTGAAACTTGATCGAAGTTTATTTGTACTCTTTTACGTCCGACAACATTTAACATCTTTGGCGATAAATCAATCGTTAACCCAAGATCGGGTTGAAATTTAGCTTGATGCCAAATTCAACTTACACGCGGTTAGATACACAAACTTGTCCCGCTACATCACTTATAGAACCTCTTTTTAATTCTCCATTGAAACTTTTTTGCAATAAGGATTGATATATAACATGACGTTGTATGTTACTTGTATTTTTTTTTTTTTTTTTTGTGATTTAATTTGTTAATTCTTCCATTTTTAGTAGGTGTTGAAAGTATAAAGAAATATTGCATGGAGGGAAATTTTGTGCTAAAGTAACCAATTAGATGAAAAGTTGAAGTTAATGCATTTATTTCTATTGATTTGACTAATTAGGAGGGAAACCTTAGTGATAAATTTTGAGATTATGATTGAAAATTTTGGTCATTTTGGAAATTCTGTTGACTTTTTGGAGGGAATAAATCCCACCAAAATTTTTGAAGGCTTGTTAATCGAGAATATAGAGAAGTTGCAGTAGGCAGCCGTACTAGTACAGAAGTCTTTTGCAACTTGTCAATTGCTAGTTTTCAATTACGGTTTTCTTGATGTAGAAAACAAGAGGGTAAATTTGTCATTTAGCAAAAAGAAAGAGTGTACTAATTGTGTTTTCTTAAACAGCGTATTTTTTATTTATGGATAATAATTTTGGGACCGAGGTAGTAATAGTTTTTCTCATTATGAAAGAAGTTGTGCATGTATACTAAATTCGTTCACATCCACTGGTACATATGACAAAATTTTCATACTCTAATGTGCATTCTAATTTAGTTTAACAATAACTCTTTAGGTAATCAATATTTCAACAACTTATTCTCCAAATTCTCTCTATATAATTTGGCCAAGAATTTTCTTTTCTCACTTCATAGTTCAAGATCAACATATCATTTCTCTGCATTTGATCTACTATCTAAGTTATCTATTCCATTTGATAAGCATATCATTTCTCTCCATTAAGTATTTTGTAGTATTTGCTATGCTTTTTATGCTCATTGACTTGTGTATTCTTATTTTTATTTGGATATAAATCTTTTTCATTATTATAGTTTTTTTTTTAGAATATATTATATTTGTATGAGTAGTTTGATACCTTAAACATTAGTTTATTTGTACAAGTTTCTTCTCTTTATTACCAATAATACTATGATTAAACAAATAATTGTTTAAAATTCACTGTTGCCAGTTTATCAAGCATGGGACTTTGAGATGAAATTACCCACATGATATTTCTTGAGTTGTGTTTGAATGAAGTCAAACTTGGAATAACCTACATGTTATTTCAATAATATTGGATATTCAAATTTGGAAAGAAAAAAAAAATGAGCGCGAAAAACTTTTGTGTACAAGCAAATCATGAATCATTGGGAACAAATGAAAAATAATGGAAGTTATATGAGCGATTAATGAGACTTGAATCTGGGATTGGATGGGATCCCATGAATAAGATTATTGATGCACCGTCTGAGTGGTGGGATGGAAGATATAGGTAAAAAAAAATGATAGTAAAATTATTACTATAGGTAAAAAAAAATGATAGTAAAATTATTACTTTCTTACGTGTGTATAATAATTAATCTCTAGAGTTATATTGTCATCTTATTTGTATAAGGAGATAAGGATATTGCCAAGTTTATGAGGAAAAATTTGGAGATGTATAAGCTTCATTTAAAAATTTAATTCAAGAATATGTAGTTGTTGGAGATAAAAAGATAAAACTCGAGCCCCAGTCGAAATTGACAATGTGAATAGTGATGATGATGAACTTACTGAAGGAAGAGGAGATAGTGATGAGGCGAACTTATATGATGATGGAGAGCCGATTTTTCCTACAAGTACTTCTGGTAAAAGAAAGAAGTCTAACACCCCAAGTCGTTCAACCAAACGAAAAGCCATGTCCGTGATTGAGAATAAACTAGATATTGTATTAGATGTACTTTCCTCAAAAAGCATGCAAACTTATCCACCTCAAAACCATACACCTTCTACAAAAGATTGTCTGGATATTGTCTCAAGCTTTCCAGGTTTTGAAGAAGGGACAAGGAGCACTAGACAGCTTCTTGAAGAAGCAAGCTCGAGAAAATTTTATGGTTCAAACAAGTGACACGGTAAAGATGGAGTTCCTAAAACAACTAATGGAGAAATATTTTATGTCTTAGACATTGTTTCCTGTGTTATGTAACCTGTTTTGCTTTATGTTTTAAGTTTTTGTGTTGCGACATTATCTTATATTAGATATGTGTTTTATGTGTTATTTGTATTAGAAATGTGTTTTATGTGTTACTTGTATTAGATATGTATTTTCATATTATATATGTCTCAACATTATATTATATATATGTTGTCTAGTAGGACGGATACCGATAGTGATGAAACAGATTCGTATAACAAAAACGAAGAGAGTTGGGTAGAGGATGAGAAAAATGGTTAGCGTTATGTGGTCTATCCATTCAAGGAATAATAATAAGTGATAAATATTCTCGTATCCCTTGTCGTACATCTTCTCGCATGGGCCACGTGTTCATTCAAGAAACACTTAATGGTCATCCTAGATGTTGTTATGAACTCTTCATGTTAGAGGTCTTGGTATTTATAATGTTATGTTCAAGATCTTGCAACCTCTTATGGGTTAAAGCCAATACACAATATATCCAATGAGGAGTCCGTTGGGAAATAGATTAGTTCAAGAAACATTTAATCATTATGGAGAAACAATTCATAGACATCTTCACACTGTTTTGAAAACGGTCCTAAAGTAAAATGGAGACATTATAAGGCCAAATGTAAATTACAACGAATAAGTACCTCCACAAATATTAAATGATTCTCGTTATTATCCAATGTTTAAGGATTGTATTGGAGCAATCGATGGGACACATGTGAGGGAATCGGTCCCAGCAAAGGAGCAAGCAAAGTATATTGGTATAAAAGTATATACCACTCAAAATATAATTGCAGTTTGTGATTTTAATATGTGTTTGACGTTCGCATGGGCCAGATGGGAGGGAACCGCACATGACACAAGAATTTTCAATGAAGCATTACGTAGAGCTGAATTGAAGTTTCCATGTCCGATAGGTGGTAAGTATTTTTTTTCTTTATGATGAAACTTTATTTTATATATATTTGTTAAATGTATAATAATATTATTCATTTTATTTATCATAGATAAGTAGTATGTTGTTGATGCTGGGTATCCAAATACTAAAGGTTATCATGCTCCATATAAAGTAACCAACATTCGTTATCATATACCTGATTTTCATCGTGGACACACTAAAGCTGTTTGTGCTCCTAAAGGAGCAAAGGAGAAATTTTACTACCACCACTCATCACTAAGAAATGTCATTGAGCGCACTTTTAGAGTATGGAATTCTAGGTGGCATATATTAAAAGATATGCATGTTAATCACGCCTACGAGGCCCAAGTGAACATAGTCCTAGCGTCTTTGGCAATTCACAATTATATTAGAATGAATGATACACCGAATGATGGATTTAAAAAGGCGGATAAAGAGACTTACAATCCAAGGAAAGAGTTTAATGACGAGACATCTAGTAGTGTTAATAAATCAGATGAAGACACGTGAGTACATCGTAGGAGTAATAATCTTTATAGTGTGGTAAGAGATATGATTGTCGGACATCTGATGGAAGTGAGATGAAAGTTATCTTACGTCAAGAAATGTACTTGTATCACTTATGTTACAATTTAGCGAAAATGTCATTAACTAGTACTTTTTATAATTATATAAAAGTTTGCAAAAATAACAATAATTAGATATAAAGTTAAAAATGAAGCTCACACATTATTATACAATAATGCTCCTTTTAGTCATTTTACCATAATAAGCTCATGAAAAATAAGCCCCCCACACTTAAAAAAGAGTTTATCAGCCTATAAGCTATAAGCTTCCCCAAACATTCTGTGACATCCGTCACTAAAACTCTATTCATATGTTCGTTTTGAATAATCCTTTCTTATTTGGATTCATGTACGTGAGTAATGTGGAGAAATAAATTAAGTATCGTAATTTTAAACTATGTGAGAAAATTAATTCCTGTATAGTGTTCAACAATTCGAACCAATACTCGTGCGCGATTAAATTAAAAGTTAGGATAATAATAATGAAATAATAATAATAATAATAATAATAATAATAATAATAATAATAATAATAATAATAATAATAATAATAATAATAATAATAATAATAATCAATAATATAATAATAATAGTAATATAATAATAATTATAATAATCATGTCATGAGAGTAGATAAAAAAATTAACCATGATGATCAAGGCAATATTGGGTTGTCGAGATTTTAAGGCCAAAGGAAAAAAAAAAATACGGCCCAAAACATTGAGGTTGGAACTTGATCACTAAGTAAATATATTAACCTAGTTATTAAACCTAAACTCTTTTATTAAACTAAATAAAAAAAAATTGTTCCTGTGGTTTCTTTACCTCTATCGACTGAAGAGAAGAAAAAAAAAAGAGTCTTGTGTTTGTATGTGGTTGTCGGCCAAACATCAAGAGGGAACCAAATCAAAAGTTGTGTCGTGCTTTCGTGTGTTTCTCGATCGTGTTCGTGTAGGTATTTTTCATAAACCCTAACCAATAATTTATTTTATTATTTTTCTGGAATAGATGTATATTAGAGATGATTTATGTATTTGGGGATTTAATATATTAGGTTTAAGGTGTTTTTGAAATCGAAATTTATATACCGTTAATCGAAACTTCTGTCCATATTTTCGCAGTAGTAATAAACGGCTGTTTTGACCTAGCTACGTAAGTTTTCAGGCTTCGGCCAAAACTGAAAAGTTGTAGATCTCAAAATTTTATTCCAACTCAAAAGGTTTCGGCCTCTGAAACGCATTATGTGATTTTATAAAAATTATTTCGTAAACTATTGCGGTGTATGACTAATTTTTAGAAAATTTTTGTAAACTTAATTCGGTTTGATCAAACTATTTTCTAATTATTATAGGAATTGTGAATGTAAGATAAGAGTTAGATATTTTCTGAAAGAAAAAGGATATTTTTATATTTGTAATTTGAGTTTATTTATTATATTTAAAAAGGGTTGTGTTTCAGGTATATTTTAAGTGCTTTCGATTACGAGTTTCGAGTGTTTTCAACTGGTATTGACTATGGACAAAAGAATTCATCATTTTATATATGTCAAACATCAATTTTCATTACCAAGTATTATAGTCTGATTGTGTCATTTTGGATTTAGAAGTATTGCTTGTTGCAATTATAACTAAATGAACTAAACAATGTTTGATAATCGATTATTATGAAATAATAGGCTAGGATCATAATTATGACAATCAACTAGGCTATTGTACAATAATGATTCTATGTTAATGTGCAAGATATTTATTGAACTTAACGTGTTTGTAGGGTGAATTGGTTAGACGAGATATTTGGTTATAGATTTACATACCTGTTTAGTGGACTTATTTGGGAGCGTAATTTGCTTTGCTAATCAAGGTGAGTTTTGCGGCCCCATTTTCTTTACTTATTTTCCGTTGGGGGAAAAGAATGCTCAAACTGATTTCAAACTGTTTTCTTATGCTGTGTAAACTATCTGCTGTTCAGATTTGGACATTATGGTTGAATAAGTGACATTCTGATTGTTGTGGACTGATTGCTGATTGTTCGGATGAGTCTTGTGTCTTGGCGACCAT
Organism: Helichrysum umbraculigerum; assembly: GCA_949592205.1. NCBI lineage: Eukaryota > Viridiplantae > Streptophyta > Magnoliopsida > Asterales > Asteraceae > Helichrysum > Helichrysum umbraculigerum. The sequence goes on from CATIUR010000001.1 coordinate 39,603,450, forward strand.
GACAACACTCCATATTACTTGCTTTTCGGATGAGTCTTGTGTCTTGGGGACCTTGACAACACTCCATATTTTTTACTAATACGGATATGATTATTGATAGTACTATCGGACGACGGTCCCACTCTTGTGATAGATACGTTATCCTTGAGTGAATATTATCCGGGAACGGAACGGATTGCTTATGGTGGATGAATTGGTTATCTTATGTGCTTATTTCATATCATATGTCCTACTTACTTATTATCACAGCAAACTGTATTTCTCGTGTGTCTTATTAAACCTGCGAAACTCACAAACCATTGTGTTGACATTTTCGAGCATTTCTTTTCAGGGAAAAACTAGTGGCACTAAGATCGAGGACAAGAAAACTTAGTGGACTTGTTAGGTTGCATTAAGTATTATTGCAGGACTTGTGATACGTTTGTAGCTGACATTTTGATTTAATTACGGGCATGTTGCCTTTACATTTGTTGAATACATTTATTGTTTGTGACACATTGTTTCTTTGTTGGTGTGTATGCTATGACACGAACCGTCATTCGTGTTAATGACATCACAACGCATTGATACTTTATATTTCATTTAGAGTTCTATATATTGATGTGTTGTGATCCTATCATGGTTACATTCCGTTATTTCCGCTTTAGACGGGGTGTGACAGATTGGTATCAGAGCCATTGGTTTTAGAGAATTAGGTGGATTGACCTAGACTATAACCTAGGAACCTTCATATAAATGCTATACTAGGAACTATGTGTGCATTAAACAACGTGTGTTTATTCGAAATCATGCGTGCTCATTTGACACGATATGTTCTTAATTGAAATGCTATGTCCTTACTTGCAACGATGTGTAGTTGTTCGAAACGATGCACAAATATTTGTCATGAGATGTACCTATTTGCTAGGATATATACATAAATGCTACATAGAAAACATGTACTCACCCGTAATTCGGTTCTTTTGCATGACATGCTCCGTTGGTGGTTCCGCACGTGCCGCATACCCGAGAGGATTATGTAGGCTTAACGGCGCAGGATCATTAATGTTATCTATCGATACTATATTGATCATAGTATCATTTCCTGATAAATTCGTGCCATTCTTAGATTCGAACATGTAGGAATGAGGTTGAACATTGTGATATAGGGTTTGGTAATAAGTACATATATGAAAGGATACCCTAACAATTACGGCGACCGACGTAATTGCAAAGGTATCATGATATATACGTGTTTATATGACCATATTCGAGTGTCCAATGTGTCGCCTTCAACGTCGCATGACGTCATAAACATTCGAATCTTGTTATTTTGAAAATCGTGACTATTGTATGTTGTTTTGGTGTATATGTCTGACAACACCTGAACTGTTTATCTATTCTGAACTCATAAGTCTTTGAAATTGTAGTAAACATGCCACTAGGACGTTCTACGCAAAATGCAAAACGTGATACGTGATGGGAGCGAAACGTGATAAATATAAAAGTGTAAATCGTGTAGTAAGTTGTAACACCCTCAAATCTCGGGTTGCGGAAGCGGTCGGGTCGGGTGTTACCAAATTAAATATCACAGCATAAGGTATATAATGAACGACTCTAAATGAGACGTTTGAAAATAGTTATTACATTTCCAAATTAAAAGTTTAAATAGTTGCGAGATTGTAGTAAATTTCCAAATACATAATTTGAAAATACAAAGCAAATGCAGAGTGGTCCCAATGTTTGAAAATATGCGACTCGAGCTAGCCAAATCTTGTAGAAATCCTAATCCTGCTGGGCACCTGAGAACACATGCTAAAACGAGTCAGCTATAAAGCTGGTGAGTTCATAGGTTTGTTAGTTGAAAACATAAAGTGTAAATCCTGTATGTTTTGAAAAGTAGTTCGAAATCCCTGTATTTTGATTTGTATTGTATTAAAGATGTAACACCAATGTGTATACATTTTACTAGGTATTTCCTACCCTAAAAGTAGCGGTGTGTACCTAAGTACGTAAGGAATGAGGCATACCATGCCTAGATACCTATCAGGTATAGTGCGTCTAAAATCGTGAGGCAATACATGCCAAAATACTATCAAGTGTATGACTGTGTCATATTAAGGGTGTGGCAATCCATGCCTAGATACCTATCTGGTGTAAGTGAAATAAACCAATGCGAGGCAAAACCTGCCTGAGTATAGTCCAAGTAAATGTATGACCATGTCATATGATGTTGAGTAATAATCAGCATGCCTACCTGGCATGTAGTGTTGCCTCCGGCAACGTAAATTAAGCCAATGATCTCGAGTATAAGCTCGCCGATCCGTTGCTGAGTATGAGTAACCGTGCAGTCCCGTAGAACTACGATAGAGTATTTAATCAAATACTGAGCTAACGACCTCGCGTGAAATCTCACCGACCCGTTAACTGTTATGGATCACGAGCATAAGCCCGTCCATCCGTGAGTGTATCGCTTTACCGCAAATACGTCCTTGTGCCCACTGCAATACCGTGGCATCGTTTTGTGCCCACTTTACCGTGGCATCATTTTGTGCCCACTTTACCGTGGCATCGTTGTGTGTCCAATCTGGACATCGTCCGCATTGCTCGTAAGCAGAGTATGTAATTGAGCCGGCAGTACTACGACATGCCCGACTAAAGTATATGAGAGCCAGCAGTACTACGACATGCCTGACTAAAGTATACTTGTTTGTATAGGCGTATGTATATCAATATACATAAGTAAGTAGTAGATAGCACCACGTGCTCGAGATAGTGTACAAGTATGTGTATGTATATATATGTCAATCAACAAACACGTCTAATAGAGTATCATGCCGCGCATGAAGGTAGTTTAGCGTATCTAAATGTGTATATACCATACTTAGATATTAAGTATATCACCATAAGCCTAGGTATGACTAATCATCACCTAGTTGTTTTATATCAGTATAAGAAGCTATACTAACGTACGTTACTAACGTATACTCCTAGCCTCAGCCTATCAAGTATATTGAGGATTCTGGTAAATGTTCAGTTAGGTACAAGTCCATTCGAGAAATTCTGGAGGGTATAGGCAGTCTTAGTCCCTATAAGGAGACCTAATCCTGTGCGAAGTCTAGTTGTTGTCCAATGTAGGTAGAACTAACCAGTTCTAATGTATTTAATGATATTGTCCCGCGACAATATGGCCAAAGTAAAATGATAACCTAAGCAAGTTATGTAATGGTAGTTGTATTTCAACAACGAGATAGTGTACAGTGTTAACCTATCCAAGTTAAGCTATGATATAGTCCTACGACAATATAGTGGGTGTAATTCCTAACTATTACACATTTGTATTACATAACAGTAATATAGTTAAGTGTGAATTATAAAAGTTCATCATTATGATTCGAAAATAGTAGTTGTGCATGCGTCTCACCCCGAAAACAGTAAAATAGTTGAAAGAGTGGGGCTATGAACTCACCTGTGAGTTGTCAGCGATCCTACGATACGTGTGTTGTCCGGATGATAACCTCCTAGTGTCCTAAACACGCGACGTTATGTAAGTAAGAGACAAATCAGTTTGTCTAAGCGAGTTGTGTAATTATTTATTTGTCATTCAGGTTTGGAAACCGTGTACGGGGGTCCGGGGGCAGCGCCCCTGGTAGCGGGGTCCAAGGGGCAGAGCCCCTGGTTGGGGTCGAGCTGCCAAGTCAGCTTGGAAAATTTTTATTTCTACTACATTGCTTTACTAAAAATCGCATCGAAGATTTAAAATCGGAAAATCTACCAAAGGTTGGCTGCGGACCGAATTGGTGGCGTGAATTGAGTCCGCGAAGCAAACTGAGTTTGAATTCGCAGGACAAGTGGACTCGCGGGTCTCAACTCGCAGCTCAACTCGGTTCGCGGGTCGAGCCGCTTCACAGCTCGATTCACAGACAAGTCGGTCCGCAAGTCAACTCGCGACTCAGTTCGACTCGCAAGTGTGACACCCGTCAAATTAGGACTAGTGATTAGTACCTAATCAACTGTCAATACATGTAATTAGTTTTGTGTTAGGCTAATTAATGTATCAATCGATATATATATATATATATATATATATATATATATATATATATATATATATATATATATATATATATTATTGTTGAATATATATATACAATTATGCAGTTTGATTAAATCGTACAAATTTAAATCGAATGTAATTCGGCCAATAAAATACGGACGTTGGTGAACAATTAAATTAAATAATGTCACATTATTTAATAACTCTATGGTATCCAAGATATTATTTTATAATAATTCAGTTTTGATTCATATCGTACAATAACGTCTACGCGATTAAAATATTAAGCGCGAAAACAAAACAAAACAAGTTAAAGTTATATTTCATAACGCAACCATTAAGTATTTGGTAAAATACTTCAGCAAAAATAGAGGGAAATTATTCGTATTTTGAAATGTATAAGTAAATACTTAACGTTTTAACGATCGAGAAAACGAACACCACACGGAGCGCAAACGCGAGGAACAAGTTTGGGACGCACCCACATGGGGTGGGCCCCACGAAAATCTGCCAAAATGGATGGAGAAACCCATTTCACCACCACTCTCATCTTTCCCTTTTCTCTCTCTCTCTCTCTCCTTTTTCTCTCAAAACCAAACTACACCAACATCACACAAAATCGACAAATAACAACGCTAAATGTCCTCCAATCCCGAAGATTTTTAGAGAAAAGGAACCACCACGCAACGATCTACAAACTCATCTTTTCGAATTTTTATTTTGACACTTTGTAAGTTTCCGACAAATTCCCGAAACCTCTCGTTTTAGCTTATTTTTACATATTTGTGGTTTATTCAAGGGTATATACGTCCATTAAACAAGAGAAACACGATTTTATAGCTTAAAAATGGGTTAGATTTGAGTTTTGGGTCGAAAATTATCGACAGTCGCTGGGTTCTGTTTTGGTGTTCATCTTTGCGACACAAGCCTTGTGTCGCTGGTTGTGTCGTATAAAACCCATTGTGTCGTATTTTGTGTCGTAAAAACCCAGTTATGTCGGACCTTTTGCTACACAATATTGTGTCGTACCTTATGTCGCAAATACCATGCGACACAATCGCTATGTCGCTGTTGAATCAGCATTATCCGCTTATGCGACACAACCCTTGTGTCGCTAAGCTCTTGTGTCGCACTTCTATGCGACACAACCCTTGTGTCGCATGACAAATTTTATGTCGCATCTTGTGTCGCATAAAACAGAAAGTTTAAAAACTCACATTTTCAGTAAGTGTCGAGACCCTAAATTTTATCACTTGATTTCACCCAATTTCAAGTCCAGATGCGTTTTTCACCAAAGCAATATAGTAGAAATAAAAATTTTCCAAGCTGACTTGGCAGCTCGACCCCAACCAGGGGCTCTGCCCCTTGGACCCCGCCAGGGGCTGCCGCCCCTTGGACCCCGCTACTAGGGGCGCTGCCCCCGGACCCCCGTACTTAGATTCCGTAAGCACATTTCTCACCAAGTGTCAAACTTGTACAACTTCAAAACGCTTATACGATACAACTTTTCAAACATAATGGAATTTGCTTTTCAAGTATAACGCTTCGAAATCAATGTGATAACATCAAGACTATTATTACAATTAATCACCAACGGGCCGTACACATTTTCAAACATTCGAATCAATCAACCAAATCTTAGTAATTTGGACAAGTCAATCAACCAAATCGGGGTAATTTGGACAAACAACTACAAAGGTAGTCTTTCGAGATGCCTAAACAATTAATAACCATCGCGTGTCTTGGACACCTTCAGGTTACAAGTCTTCGGACCACACTTCAAGGCAAATCAATCCAAGTTATTTATTCAAACTTTCAAGACTCAGGTGAGTCTCATGGCCCCTATTTTACTGCTTTTCAATCAGGGGTGTGATATTATTGCTCGTTTTGTTTTACAAGTTGAACGCAAGTACAATTTGTGACATCCATCACCAAAAATGTAATTCGAAAATCTCATATTAAAATTATTTCTTATTTGTATTCAAGTTCGTTAATGATAAATTATATATTTGCTTTGGGCATGAAAACATTTCCTCAATTATTTATGAAAGTTATACGATTAGATAAATATACGCGAATACAACTAAATTGTGAGTATTAAATCTTAAAATATCACGGGCCAACTTAGTTCATGATTTGTCAATTTTGACCCAAAGAAAACGATCCAACTCCCAAAAGCCCAAACCCAACCCAACCAACACAACCCTAGAACTATAAAAGGCATCCTAAAACAAACCCTAACATTTTTTTCATCACCAAAATCGTCCATGTTGCTGCCCTAAAATTTCAGTCACGAACATAGGCCGATTTGAGCCATTTCCGTTGGTTTTTAGGCTTCGGTCAAAACTAGAAAGTTGTAGATCTCGATGTTTTACATGAAAACGCGTGGTTTCGGCCTCTAAAACGCTCTATATTATTTTATAAAAATTATTTCGTAAACTGCTGTTGTGGGTGACGAATTTTCAGAAACTTTGGTAAGTTTCGATTCTATAATCCTCATCTACGTTTCATCTAATCTCAAAAACGAATTCTAAGTGTTTATAAACTCAATTTTACAGATCCTAACGAAGATTCTTGTGCGATTAATTGATAGTTGGTATTATTCTTATCCGATTACATTTGTTAACATTCGATTTCGATTGTTTCGTATTATCGGTTTTATTCGGTTCAATCCATTGTATCCCTCTTAATCATGAACATGTTAGGATGGATAAAAATCAGTATATAAGTGATTAGAAATGAAATATATGATTGTATTGGTGTTTTGGATTGGTTATATGAATATTTAGGGTTGATTACTCAAAACCCTAATCTGTCCAGATTTGTGTTTCGGTTTGGGAAGCTTGTAACTTGGTCATTTCATGGTGATTTTAGATGAAACAGGAGTCTAAACTTAAGTATTTTGAGTCTATTTTCAAATGGAATTGGTTTCATGGTTAAATGTTGAGTATAAGTTAGTCAAAATGATTTTATAAGATTGTGTGTCAATTCTGAGTTCTTCAGTTCCAGATTTCGGTTAGGTTGTCGATTTTTGAAATGTACCTTAAACTAAGGATTAGGTCTTGAAATTTTTACTGAAGTGTCTTTAAGGTGTTAAATATTTTATGTAAAAATATTATAACCAATTGAAGTTTCTAATTAGTTTAAATAAATTATAACTCTTGTGAAGTCAGAAAGTGTTGTCGGTTTATAGCAGTTCATTTTGGTGAATTTTTAAAAATATTAAATCACAATATTTCATTTTGGAAATATTATAGGTTATTCTAAACATATTGAAATGTCATTGGTTAAATTTATAGAGTCAAATAATTCCATTAAGTCATGTTTAAAAATTCATGAAGTAGTACAGGAATCTGGACAGAATCTGAAATACACTATATGATTGATTTTGAGGTTTGGAAGTGAGGAAACTTATGTAGAAATGACTTGGACTTGGGATACAATGGAAGGGCATAGATATGTCTAGGTGGTAACCTATATGTTATACATTCACTTGTAGATTGCGATTATTTGGTGGATTCATTTAAGGGCAATACTTACATCTTTACTCAAGGTGAGTTTTGCGGCCCCATTTTCTTTACTTATTTTCCGTTGGGGGAAAAGAATGCTCAAACTGATTTCGAACTGTTTTCTTATGCTGTGTAAACTATCTGATTTTCTGATTTGGACATTATGATTGAATAAGTGACATGCTGATTGTTGTGGACTGATTGCTGATTGTTCGGATGAGTCTTGTGTCTTTGGGATCATGACAACACTCCATATTACTTGCTTTTCGGATGAGTCTTGTGTCTTGGGGACCATGACAACACTCCATATTTCTTACTAATACGGATATGATTATTGATAGTACTATCGGACGACGGTCCCACTCTTGTGATAGATACGTTATCCTTGAGTGAATATTATCCAGGAACGGAACGGATTGCTTATGGTGGATGAATTGGTTATCTTATGTGCTTATTTCATATCATATGTCCTACTTACTGATTATCACAGCAAACTGTATTTTCTCATGTGTCTATTAAACCTGCGAAACTCACCAACCATTATGTTGACATTTTCGAGCATTTCTTTTCAGGGAAAACTAGTGGCACTAAGATCGAGGACAAGAAAACTTAGTGGACCTGTTAGGTTGCATTAAGTAGTGCTGCAGGACTTGTGATACGTTTGTTGCTGACATTTTGATTTAATTACGGGCATGTTGCCTTAACATTTGTTGAATACATTTATTGTTTATGACACATTGTTTCTTTGTTGGTGTGTATGCTATGACACGAACCGTCATTCGTGTTAATGACATCACAACGCATTGATACTTTATATTTCATTTAGAGTTCTATATATTGATGTGTTGTGATCCTATCATGGTTGCATTCCGTTGTTTCCGCTTTAGATGGGGTGTGACAGATTGGTATCAGAGCCATTGGTTATAGAGAATTAGGCGGATTGACCTAGACTATAACCTAGGAACCTTCATATAGATGCTATGCTAGGAACTATGTGTGCATTAAACGACGTGAACTCATTCACACTTTGGTTCTCGAGCAAGACATGCTCCATTGGTGGTTCCACACGTGCCCGCGTACCCGTTAGGGTTATGTAGGCTTAACGGCGTAGGATCATTAATGTCATCTATCGGTACTATATTGATCATAGTATCATTTCCTTATAAATTCGTGCCACTTTTAGATATGAATATGTAGGAACAAGGTCGAATATTGTGATATAGGATATGGTAATAAGTACATATATGAAAGGATACCCTAACAATTATGGCGGCCGACGTAATTGCGAAGGTATCACGACATATATGTGTTTATATGGCCATATTCGAGTGTCCAATGTGTCACCTTCAAAGTCGCATGACGATGTCAAAATCTCAACTCTATTTGTTCCGAACTTATGATCTTTGGTCATTGGTTTAGCGCATACATCTGATACTATCCAAACTGCTCATCTATTCTAAACTCATATGTACTCGAAATCGTAGTAAACATGCCGCCAAGACGTTCTACTCGAAATGCTAAATGTGATACTTGACGGGAGCGAGACGTGATAAAGATAAAAGTGTAAATCTTGTAGTAAGCAAACGTCATTCTAAGACTTGGAATCCGTATCTTATAAAAGTGAATAATAACTCACTAATGAATATACACGTGAAACTTATTAAATCATAATTGACTCATTATCCCTCAAATTCTTGGGAAGAATTTACATCTTAACTTTTCATGGAAACTGGTGGTCATTACCACCTACAGCTACACTTCCTATCATGCGATAATCTTTATATTTCTAGTTAGTGATTCATTCACTTACTTGATCACTTTTACCCCACGAAGCGAAATTTTCGAATCCCCTTCTTGCAATTAGTCCAAGATCTTATATCAGTTGGACATGCATTTAGGTATCCGTATTGGGTGACAATTTCACCCTTATATGACGAAGGCTCTAATGCCTCATGTTACACAAAAATATAACTGAATAAGATCATTCTTAACAAGTAATCTAATCTCGTTCTTTTAAAATATTTAACTACAACCCTCGTAAGAATTTAAGTCAATATAAAACATATCTACACCATATTCTCTATCAGTATAACGATTGTAACTTGGGACGATCAAACCTTTTCTTCAGGGTCCTATTAGGAACACCACTCGTTGAAGTATTGGTAATCCAAGACACAGTAGTGATTCTTGGACCCAACCAATCCCTATTATCTATACTACTGGACGAACGGGTTTAAATGAATAAAAGAGATAACTCTATTTATTAGACTGCCCTCTTAAACTGAAACATTTAGTCATTCATGACCAATTATATTATTAAAGGACCCCACAAAAGACTGTTACTAAAATCCCTAGTACCCAATAATAATTTACATTGTTTTGAAAACTCTCTATGTTTTGGGAACACGTAGTTTCGTAAAATAAACTGCAGTAATAAATAAATGAATAAATATATTAATTTTATTACCATCCTAAAAATTCAAATAAATAAAACATCATAATATAATAACCTCCACTGTTCTTAACGTCTTACAATTACAAATTTTGTGCTTCCAACGTTGTTATATATTGCACTTCTACATGACATACCACCGGATAAGCTGTTAAGGGAAGATTCACTCATAATGTTCGTATAAAAAAATCGAAGAAAATCCCTGTTGTAACTATTTTATGAGAGGCTCAAATAACAAGATAGAAGTTGAAGTCGATGTTTACAAACACCCAAATCCTGTTATGAAAACACTTTCTTGCTTCATGTAATAGTAATAACTAAATCAAAGATAACATTTGATTACCACTTTGGTCAAGAGAAACACGAAACCAATTAGCTTCATAAAGGTCAAAATAAAATGAAATAAAATTAAATGTATAAGCTCATGGATGAGAATATTAATGAACCAGGGAAAATCGTGAGGAATTTGCTTGTTTGACATATTAAATAAATTCGAGTTAACCCATTCTATATTGTAATAACATGGGAATGGTTCCCTTAGTAATCCATACGAGATAAGACGGTGGACCTTAGGTATTGTTTCAAAAACATTCAGCCAAATATCTGGAAACCTAATTAAGCACAATTACAAGGTGAAAATCAAGATATACACGAGACAAAATGATCGATAGGGAGTCAATAGCATATTTCACATAAGGCATTGGCCTTAAATGTAAATATGAAATGTATTATGTCTCCGATTAATGTTCTTTTGTTCGATTCACCGTACACTGTATCGTGCGGATATATTGCTAGCATTATCAAATTGATACATATAAGAAGACTACTCCAAACCAAAGAACCAATTCTGTTTTCAAATGGAACCGAACTCTAATTACTTCTCGACATCAAAACCTCACTGAAGCTTGGGCTAAACAATACATTTCTTTCACCAATAGTTATGACAATTTTCGAAACACACCACGCGAAGCCCAAACGGGGGGATAAACTCGGTTGAAAACTTGTTATAAATAATGCAAAACGACGTGAAGTAACCCATAGACGCGATGAAACACATGGTTTGGCATTAACCTGCCAACACCTAACTTTAAGACTCTTCTTTATCTATACTCCTTTAAAAATTAAGTTACTCATTTTCTTTTCTACCTTATAGGCTTCAAGATGCGAAAATACCCAACTACCCTCACTATATCAAACATCCATTATCATTCATTCATTCACACCATGGTCAACTATCAATATCAATCACTACTACATTCTTCTTATTTGCTTACCTTTGCATAGCGCAAGTATGTAACTAGCTCTTAAGCAAATGAATTCCGATGCGAGAGAACGTACACTATGAGTTAACCCTAATCCAAGCCACTCAGATTTTAGGATAAAATCTAAGTTCATGGTAAGTAAACTCTTATAAACCTCACAAAGAGATATCCTTATACGTATAAACTCTTCTTCCTTTGGTGATATTATGGATTGATTTTCTTTGGCAACACAACCCTTGTAAAATTATTATATTTTTGCTCTCATCTACGAATGTATCATCAACAACTAAAACACAATAGATTTAACAATCAACAAACTCACTTATATTCGTAACGGACTAGAACTTAACATACAATACACTTAGGACAAATTGAGAACATTATAGAAGTTTAAATCATTGAGACTCATTTTCGCATAATTTAAATTTCATTACGTCAAGTTGAACCTAACGGTGATTGTTCCGCGTTAAATGAAATTTTTCAGTGTAGGAACTTCATACAAACTCTATAGAATCAACAAACCGTACACTAGTATAAAGAACAAATATTTTTCACTTATTTGGTTAAGACCATTACTTAATAATTGTCTATTCTTCCACACCCATAATTCAACTACAAGTCTAGTATGGGTGAGCCACAAGTATGGCTTGCTACACAACACAAATAAACTCCGATGAATCAAAGTCTAGTGCAAAACCATGGGAATTAACCACGCGACGGGTAAGGGAAACACATTTTACGTATTGCCAACATCACTTGTAACACCATACTACTTTTTGGGGAAAGACTCTCTTAGTAATCCTAATTAACAAAACAACCTTCGTCCTTAAAGTTTTGCGTGAAAATAATATAAATTCTCAAGGTGAGTGAAGAACTGATAAACTTAAATTCGAAGATAATCAGATTGCCAACAAAATTTTCTTGAGGCCTTCTGAAAAATCTAGTTGAAATATCTACCCCTCGATATATAGGAAACCTGTTTTGGCGAGAACTATTAGTTATTAAAAATTTCCATCATGTGCTCGACGTAGAAGCGATGTCACATCTCTAGAAACGATGACTTGTTAAATCAACTTCAAGGTTCGGAAAGGTGTACTGATAAATCGACCTTCAAACAAACTATAAATTCAATTGAGGTATCATAGAGAAGCTATACCAAAGAAGAAGTTTAGGACTCGATGTGGTTATACCTCTTGGTCCAACAGTTGCGCCTGTGGTATCCATGGGATTTGGAATCAAGAAAGAGTCTTTTAGATGTTGATAACGAACCATTTACAAACACCAATTTCTTTTACTTTCTTAAATGACCGAACGAATTCACACTATATGTTTACCAAGTAGGTTCGATAACCTATCAATCGAATGAATGGATGGAGCAAACGGAGTTCGCAATACATGATCAAGTGACGAGTCTCTTATGGGGTCACACAAACGAAATATAGTAATGTGTAGTGGAATAAAGTCAAGATGGAGTTTAAAACAACACTTTGTCATAAAACCGGTAAGAATACGATATAACATTAGGCGAGAATTCGAAATCACTTAAGAACGAGAGGGACATAAGAAACTCAAAACCCATGTCTTTTCCATGATAACTTTTTCAGTAATAATTCCGATTGAATTTCGGGACGAAATTCCCTAAACGGGTGGATACTGTGACATCTGTCACCAAAAATGTAATTCGAAAATCTCAATTTAAAATTATTTCTTATTTGTATTCAAGTTCGTTAATGATAAATTATATATTTGCTTTGGGCATGAAAACATTTCCTCAATTATTTATGAAAGTTATACGATTAGATAAATATACGCGAATACAACTAAATTGTGAGTATTAAATCTTAAAATATCACGGGCCTACTTAGTTCATGATTTGTCAATTTTGACCCAAAGAAAACGATCCAACTCCCAAAAGCCCAAACCCAACCCAACCAACACAACCCTAGAACTATAAAAGGCATCCTAAAACAAACCCTAACATTTTTTTCATCACCAAAATCGTCCATGTTGCTGCCCTAAAATTTCAGTCACGAACATAGGCCGATTTGAGCCATTTCCATTGGTTTTTAGGCTTCGGTCAAAACTAGAAAGTTGTAGATCTCGATGTTTTACATGAACCCGCGTGGTTTCGGCCTCTAAAACGCTCTATATTATTTTATAAAAATTATTTCGTAAACTGCTGTTGTGGGTGACGAATTTTCAGAAACTTTGGTAAGTTTCGATTCTATAATCCTCATCTACGTTTCATCTAATCTCAAAAACGAATTCTAAGTGTTTATAAACTCAATTTTACAGATCCTAACGAAGATTCTCGTGCGATTAATTGATAGTTGGTATTATTCTTATCCGATTACATTTGTTAACATTCGATTTCGATTGTTTCGTATTATCGGTTTTATTCGGTTCAATCCATTGTATCCCTCTTAATCATGAACATGTTAGGATGGATAAAAATCAGTATATAAGTGATTAGAAATGAAATATATGATTGTATTGGTGTTTTGGATTGGTTATATGAATATTTAGGGTTGATTACTCAAAACCCTAATCTGTCCAGATTTGTGTTTCGGTTTGGGAAGCTTGTAACTTGGTCATTTCATGGTGATTTTAGATGAAACAGGAGTCTAAACTTAAGTATTTTGAGTCTATTTTCAAATGGAATTGGTTTCATGGTTAAATGTTGAGTATAAGTTAGTCAAAATGATTTTATAAGATTGTGTGTCAATTCTGAGTTCTTCAGTTCCAGATTTCGGTTAGGTTGTCGATTTTTGAAATGTACCTTAAACTAAGGATTAGGTCTTGAAATTTTTACTGAAGTGTCTTTAAGGTGTTAAATATTTTATGTAAAAATATTATAACCAATTGAAGTTTCTAATTAGTTTAAATAAATTATAACTCTTGTGAAGTCAGAAAGTGTTGTCGGTTTAGAGCAGTTCATTTTGGTGAATTTTTAAAAATATTAAATCACAATATTTCATTTTGGAAATATTACAGGTTATTCTAAACATATTGAAATGTCATTGGTTAAATTTATAGAGTCAAATAATTCCATTAAGTCATGTTTAAAAATTCATGAAGTAGTACAAGAATCTGGACAGAATCTGAAATACACTATATGATTGATTTTGAGGTTTGGAAGTGAGGAAACTTATGTAGAAATGACTTGGACTTGGGATACAATGGAAGGGCATAGATATGTCTAGGTGGTAACCTATATGTTATACATTCACTTGTAGATTGCGATTATTTGGTGGATTCATTTAAGGGCAATACTTACATCTTTACTCAAGGTGAGTTTTGCGGCCCCATTTTCTTTACTTATTTTCCGTTGGGGGAAAAGAATGCTCAAACTGATTTCGAACTGTTTTCTTATGCTGTGTAAACTATCTGATTTTCTGATTTGGACATTATGATTGAATAAGTGACATGCTGATTGTTGTGGACTGATTGCTGATTGTTCGGATGAGTCTTGTGTCTTTGGGACCATGACAACACTCCATATTACTTGCTTTTCGGATGAGTCTTGTGTCTTGGGGACCATGACAACACTCCATATTTCTTACTAATACGGATATGATTATTGATAGTACTATCGGACGACGGTCCCACTCTTGTGATAGATACGTTATCCTTGAGTGAATATTATCCAGGAACGGAACGGATTGCTTATGGTGGATGAATTGGTTATCTTATGTGCTTATTTCATATCATATGTCCTACTTACTGATTATCACAGCAAACTGTATTTTCTCATGTGTCTATTAAACCTGCGAAACTCACCAACCATTATGTTGACATTTTCGAGCATTTCTTTTCAGGGAAAACTAGTGGCACTAAGATCGAGGACAAGAAAACTTAGTGGACCTGTTAGGTTGCATTAAGTAGTGCTGCAGGACTTGTGATACGTTTGTTGCTGACATTTTGATTTAATTACGGGCATGTTGCCTTAACATTTGTTGAATACATTTATTGTTTATGACACATTGTTTCTTTGTTGGTGTGTATGCTATGACACGAACCGTCATTCGTGTTAATGACATCACAACGCATTGATACTTTATATTTCATTTAGAGTTCTATATATTGATGTGTTGTGATCCTATCATGGTTGCATTCCGTTGTTTCCGCTTTAGATGGGGTGTGACAGATTGGTATCAGAGCCATTGGTTATAGAGAATTAGGCGGATTGACCTAGACTATAACCTAGGAACCTTCATATAGATGCTATTCTAGGAACTATGTGTGCATTAAACGACGTGAACTCATTCACACTTTGGTTCTCGAGCAAGACATGCTCCATTGGTGGTTCCACACGTGCCCGCGTACCCGTTAGGGTTATGTAGGCTTAACGGCGTAGGATCATTAATGTCATCTATCGGTACTATATTGATCATAGTATCATTTCCTTATAAATTCGTGCCACTTTTAGATATGAATATGTAGGAACAAGGTCGAATATTGTGATATAGGATATGGTAATAAGTACATATATGAAAGGATACCCTAACAATTATGGCGGCCGACGTAATTGCGAAGGTATCACGACATATATGTGTTTATATGGCCATATTCGAGTGTCCAATGTGTCACCTTCAAAGTCGCATGACGATGTCAAAATCTCAACTCTATTTGTTCCGAACTTATGATCTTTGGTCATTGGTTTAGCGCATACATCTGATACTATCCAAACTGCTCATCTATTCTAAACTCATATGTACTCGAAATCGTAGTAAACATGCCGCCAAGACGTTCTACTCGAAATGCTAAATGTGATACTTGACGGGAGCGAGACGTGATAAAGATAAAAGTGTAAATCTTGTAGTAAGCAAACGTCATTCTAAGACTTGGAATCCGTATCTTATAAAAGTGAATAATAACTCACTAATGAATATACACGTGAAACTTATTAAATCATAATTGACTCATTATCCCTCAAATTCTTGGGAAGAATTTACATCTTAACTTTTCATGGAAACTGGTGGTCATTACCACCTACAGCTACACTTCCTATCATGCGATAATCTTTATATTTCTAGTTAGTGATTCATTCACTTACTTGATCACTTTTACCCCACGAAGCGAAATTTTCGAATCCCCTTCTTGCAATTAGTCCAAGATCTTATATCAGTTGGACATGCATTTAGGTATCCGTATTGGGTGACAATTTCACCCTTATATGACGAAGGCTCTAATGCCTCGTGTTACACAAAAATATAACTGAATAAGATCATTCTTAACAAGTAATCTAATCTCGTTCTTTTAAAATATTTAACTACAACCCTCGTAAGAATTTAAGTCAATATAAAACATATCTACACCATATTCTCTATCAGTATAACGATTGTAACTTGGGACGATCAAACCTTTTCTTTAGGGTCCTATTAGGAACACCACTCGTTGAAGTATTGGTAATCCAAGACACAGTAGTGATTCTTGGACCCAACCAATCCCTATTATCTATACTACTGGACGAACGGGTTTAAATGAATAAAAGAGATAACTCTATTTATTAGACTGCCCTCTTAAACTGAAACATTTAGTCATTCATGACCAATTATATTATTAAAGGACCCCACAAAAGACTGTTACTAAAATCCCTAGTACCCAATAATAATTTACATTGTTTTGAAAACTCTCTATGTTTTGGGAACACGTAGTTTCGTAAAATAAACTGCAGTAATAAATAAATGAATAAATATATTAATTTTATTACCATCCTAAAAATTCAAATAAATAAAACATCATAATATAATAACCTCCACTGTTCTTAACGTCTTACAATTACAAATTTTGTGCTTCCAACGTTGTTATATATTGCACTTCTACATGACATACCACCGGATAAGCTGTTAAGGGAAGATTCACTCATAATGTTCGTATAAAAAAATCGAAGAAAATCCCTGTTGTAACTATTTTATGAGAGGCTCAAATAACAAGATAGAAGTTGAAGTCGATGTTTACAAACACCCAAATCCTGTTATGAAAACACTTTCTTGCTTCATGTAATAGTAATAACTAAATCAAAGATAACATTTGATTACCACTTTGGTCAAGAGAAACACGAAACCAATTAGCTTCATAAAGGTCAAAATAAAATGAAATAAAATTAAATGTATAAGCTCATGGATGAGAATATTAATGAACCAGGGAAAATCGTGAGGAATTTGCTTGTTTGACATATTAAATAAATTCGAGTTAACCCATTCTATATTGTAATAACATGGGAATGGTTCCCTTAGTAATCCATACGAGATAAGACGGTGGACCTTAGGTATTGTTTCAAAAACATTCAGCCAAATATCTGGAAACCTAATTAAGCACAATTACAAGGTGAAAATCAAGATATACACGAGACAAAATGATCGATAGGGAGTCAATAGCATATTTCACATAAGGCATTGGCCTTAAATGTAAATATGAAATGTATTATGTCTCCGATTAATGTTCTTTTGTTCGATTCACCGTACACTGTATCGTGCGGATATATTGCTAGCATTATCAAATTGATACATATAAGAAGACTACTCCAAACCAAAGAACCAATTCTGTTTTCAAATGGAACCGAACTCTAATTACTTCTCGACATCAAAACCTCACTGAAGCTTGGGCTAAACAATACATTTCTTTCACCAATAGTTATGACAATTTTCGAAACACACCACGCGAAGCCCAAACGGGGGGATAAACTCGGTTGAAAACTTGTTATAAATAATGCAAAACGACGTGAAGTAACCCATAGACGCGATGAAACACATGGTTTGGCATTAACCTGCCAACACCTAACTTTAAGACTCTTCTTTATCTATACTCCTTTAAAAATTAAGTTACTCATTTTCTTTTCTACCTTATAGGCTTCAAGATGCGAAAATACCCAACTACCCTCACTATATCAAACATCCATTATCATTCATTCATTCACACCATGGTCAACTATCAATATCAATCACTACTACATTCTTCTTATTTGCTTACCTTTGCATAGCGCAAGTATGTAACTAGCTCTTAAGCAAATGAATTCCGATGCGAGAGAACGTACACTATGAGTTAACCCTAATCCAAGCCACTCAGATTTTAGGATAAAATCTAAGTTCATGGTAAGTAAACTCTTATAAACCTCACAAAGAGATATCCTTATACGTATAAACTCTTCTTCCTTTGGTGATATTATGGATTGATTTTCTTTGGCAACACAACCCTTGTAAAATTATTATATTTTTGCTCTCATCTACGAATGTATCATCAACAACTAAAACACAATAGATTTAACAATCAACAAACTCACTTATATTCGTAACGGACTAGAACTTAACATACAATACACTTAGGACAAATTGAGAACATTATAGAAGTTTAAATCATTGAGACTCATTTTCGCATAATTTAAATTTCATTACGTCAAGTTGAACCTAACGGTGATTGTTCCGCGTTAAATGAAATTTTTCAGTGTAGGAACTTCATACAAACTCTATAGAATCAACAAACCGTACACTAGTATAAAGAACAAATATTTTTCACTTATTTGGTTAAGACCATTACTTAATAATTGTCTATTCTTCCACACCCATAATTCAACTACAAGTCTAGTATGGGTGAGCCACAAGTATGGCTTGCTACACAACACAAATAAACTCCTATGAATCAAAGTCTAGTGCAAAACCATGGGAATTAACCACGCGACGGGTAAGGGAAACACATTTTACGTATTGCCAACATCACTTGTAACACCATACTACTTTTTGGGGAAAGACTCTCTTAGTAATCCTAATTAACAAAACAACCTTCGTCCTTAAAGTTTTGCGTGAAAATAATATAAATTCTCAAGGTGAGTGAAGAACTGATAAACTTAAATTCGAAGATAATCAGATTGCCAACAAAATTTTCTTGAGGCCTTCTGAAAAATCTAGTTGAAATATCTACCCCTCGATATATAGGAAACCTGTTTTGGCGAGAACTATTAGTTATTAAAAATTTCCATCATGTGCTCGACGTAGAAGCGATGTCACATCTCTAGAAACGATGACTTGTTAAATCAACTTCAAGGTTCGGAAAGGTGTACTGATAAATCGACCTTCAAACAAACTATAAATTCAATTGAGGTATCATAGAGAAGCTATACCAAAGAAGAAGTTTAGGACTCGATGTGGTTATACCTCTTGGTCCAACAGTTGCGCCTGTGGTATCCATGGGATTTGGAATCAAGAAAGAGTCTTTTAGATGTTGATAACGAACCATTTACAAACACCAATTTCTTTTACTTTCTTAAATGACCGAACGAATTCACACTATATGTTTACCAAGTAGGTTCGATAACCTATCAATCGAATGAATGGATGGAGCAAACGGAGTTCGCAATACATGATCAAGTGACGAGTCTCTTATGGGGTCACACAAACGAAATTCAAGTGACGAGTCTCTTATGGGGTCACACAAACGAAATATAGTAAAGTCAAGATGGAGTTTAAAACAACACTTTGTCATAAAACCGGTAAGAATACGATATAACGTTAGGCGAGAATTCGAAATCACTTAAGAACGAGAGGGACATAAGAAACTCAAAACCCATGTCTTTTCCATGATAACTTTTTCAGTAATAATTCCGATTGAATTTCGGGACGAAATTCCCTAAACGGGTGGATACTGTGACATCTGTCACCAAAAATGTAATTCGAAAATCTCAATTTAAAATTATTTCTTATTTGTATTCAAGTTCGTTAATGATAAATTATATATTTGCTTTGGGCATGAAAACATTTCCTCAATTATTTATGAAAGTTATACGATTAGATAAATATACGCGAATACAACTAAATTGTGAGTATTAAATCTTAAAATATCACGGGCCTACTTAGTTCATGATTTGTCAATTTTGACCCAAAGAAAACGATCCAACTCCCAAAAGCCCAAACCCAACCCAACCAACACAACCCTAGAACTATAAAAGGCATCCTAAAACAAACCCTAACATTTTTTTCATCACCAAAATCGTCCATGTTGCTGCCCTAAAATTTCAGTCACGAACATAGGCCGATTTGAGCCATTTCCATTGGTTTTTAGGCTTCGATCAAAATTAGAAGTTGTAGATCTCGATGTTTTACATGAACCCGCGTGGTTTTGGCCTCTAAAACACTCTATATTATTTTATAAAAATTATTTCGTAAACTGCTGTTGTGGGTGACGAATTTTCAGAAACTTTGGTAAGTTTCGATTCTATAATCCTCATCTACGTTTCATCTAATCTCAAAAACGAATTCTAAGTGTTTATAAACTCAATGTTTACAGATCCTAACGAAGATTCTCGTGCGATTAATTGATAGTTGGTATTATTCTTATCCGATTACATTTGTTAACATTCGATTTCGATTGTTTCGTATTATCGGTTTTATTCGGTTCAATCCATTGTATCCCTCTTAATCATGAACATGTTAGGATGGATAAAAATCAGTATATAAGTGATTAGAAATGAAATATATGATTGTATTGGTGTTTTGGATTGGTTATATGAATATTTAGGGTTGATTACTCAAAACCCTAATCTGTCCAGATTTGTGTTTCGGTTTGGGAAGCTTGTAACTTGGTCATTTCATGGTGATTTTAGATGAAACAGGAGTCTAAACTTAAGTATTTTGAGTCTATTTTCAAATGGAATTGGTTTCATGGTTAAATGTTGAGTATAAGTCAGTCAAAATGATTTTATAAGATTGTGTGTCAATTCTGAGTTCTTCGGTTCCAGATTTCGGTTAGGTTGTCGATTTTTGAAATGTACCTTAAACTAAGGATTAGGTCTTGAAATTTTTACTGAAGTGTCTTTAAGGTGTTAAATATTTTATGTAAAAATATTATAACCAATTGAAGTTTCTAATTAGTTTAAATAAATTATAACTCTTGTGAAGTCAGAAAGTGTTGTCGGTTTAGAGCAGTTCATTTTGGTGAATTTTTAAAAATATTAAATCAGAATATTTCATTTTGGAAATATTACAGGTTATTCTAAACATATTGAAATGTCATTGGTTAAATTTATAGAGTCAAATAATTCCATTAAGTCATGTTTAAAAATTCATGAAGTAGTACAAGAATCTGGACAGAATCTGAAATACACTATAGGATTGATTTTGAGGTTTGGAAGTGAGGAAACTTATGTAGAAATGACTTGGACTTGGGATACAATGGAAGGACATAGATATGTCTAGGTGGTAACCTATATGTTATACATTCACTTGTAGATTGCGATTATTTGGTGGATTCATTTAAGGGCAATACTTACATCTTTACTCAAGGTGAGTTTTACGGCCCCATTTTCTTTACTTATTTTCCGTTGGGGGAAAAGAATGCTCAAACTGATTTTGAACTGTTTTCTTATGCTGTGTAAACTATCTGATTTTCTGATTTGGACATTATGATTGAATAAGTGACATGCTGATTGTTGTGGACTGATTGCTGATTGTTCGGATGAGTCTTGTGTCTCTAGGACCATGACAACACTCCATATTACTTGCTTTTCGGATGAGTCTTGTGTCTTGGGGACCATGACAACACTCCATATTTCTTACTAATACGGATATGATTATTGATAGTACTATCGGACGACGGTCCCACTCTTGTGATAGATACGTTATCCTTGAGTGAATATTATCCAGGAACGGAACGGATTGCTTATGGTGGATGAATTGGTTATCTTATGTGCTTATTTCATATCATATGTCCTACTTACTGATTATCACAGCAAACTGTATTTTCTCATGTGTCTATTAAACCTGCGAAACTCACCAACCATTATGTTGACATTTTCGAGCATTTCTTTTCAGGGAAAACTAGTGGCACTAAGATCGAGGACAAGAAAACTTAGTGGACCTGTTAGGTTGCATTAAGTAGTGCTGCAGGACTTGTGATACGTTTGTTGCTGACATTTTGATTTAATTACGGGCATGTTGCCTTAACATTTGTTGAATACATTTATTGTTTATGACACATTGTTTCTTTGTTGGTGTGTATGCTATGACACGAACCGTCATTCGTGTTAATGACATCACTACGCATTGATACTTTATATTTCATTTAGAGTTCTATATATTGATGTGTTGTGATCCTATCATGGTTGCATTCCGTTGTTTCCGCTTTAGACGGAGTGTGACAGATTGGTATCAGAGCCATTGGTTATAGAGAATTAGGCGGATTGACCTAGACTATAACCTAGGAACCTTCATATAGATGCTATGCTAGGAACTATGTGTGCATTAAACGACGTGAACTCATTCACACTTTGGTTCTCGAGCAAGACATGATCCATTGGTGGTTCCACACGTGCCCGCATACCCGTTAGGGTTATGTAGGCTTAACGGCGTAGGATCATTAATGTCATCTATCGGTACTTTATTGATCATAGTATCATTTCCTTATAAATTCGTGCCACTTTTAGATATGAATATGTAGGAACAAGGTCGAATATTGTGATATAGGATCTGGTAATAAGTACATATATGAAAGGATACCCTAACAATTATGGCGGCCGACGTAATTGCGAAGGTATCACGACATATATGTGTTTATATGGCCATATTCGAGTGTCCAATGTGTCACCTTCAAAGTCGCATGACGATGTCAAAATCTCAACTCTATTTGTTCCGAACTTATGATCTTTGGTCATTGGTTTAGCGCATACATCTGATACTATCCAAACTGCTCATCTATTCTAAACTCATATGTACTCGAAATCGTAGTAAACATGCCGCCAAGACGTTCTACTCGAAATGCTAAATGTGATACGTGACGGGAGCGAGACGTGATAAAGATAAAAGTGTAAATCTTGTAGTAAGCAAACGTCATTCTAAGACTTGGAATCCGTATCTTATAAAAGTGAATAATAACTCACTAATGAATATACACGTGAAACTTATTTAAATCATAATTGACTCATTATCCCTCAAATTCTTGGGAAGAATTTACATCTTAACTTTTCATGGAAACTGGTGGTCATTACCACCTACAGCTACACTTCCTATCATGCGATAATCTTTACATTTCTAGTTAGTGATTCATTCACTTACTTGATCACTTTTACCCCACGAAGCGAAATTTTCAAATCCCCTTCTTGCAATTAGTCCAAGATCTTATATCAGTTGGACATGCATTTAGGTATCCGTATTGGGTGACAATTTCACCCTTATATGACGAAGGCTCTAATGCCTCGTGTTACAAAAATATAACTGAATAAGATCATTCTTAACAAGTAATCTAATCTCGTTCTTTTAAAATATTTAACTACAACCCTCGTAAGAATTTAAGTCAATATAAAACATATCTACACCATATTCTCTATCAGTATAACGATTGTAACTTGGGACGATCAAACCTTTTCTTCAGGGTCCTATTAGGAACACCACTCGTTGAAGTATTGGTAATCCAAGACACAGTAGTGATTCTTGGACCCAACCAATCCCTATTATCTATACTACTGGACGAACGGGTTTAAATGAATAAAAGAGATAACTCTATTTATTAGACTGCCCTCTTAAACTGAAACATTTAGTCATTCATGACCAATTATATTATTAAAGGACCCCACAAAAGACTGTTACTAAAATCCCTAGTACCCAATAATAATTTACATTGTTTTGAAAACTCTCTATGTTTTGGGAACACGTAGTTTCGTAAAATAAACTGCAGTAATAAATAAATGAATAAATATATTAATTTTATTACCATCCTAAAAATTCAAATAAATAAAACATCATAATATAATAACCTCCACTGTTCTTAACGTCTTACAATTACAAATTTTGTGCTTCCAACGTTGTTATATATTGCACTTCTACATGACATACCACCGGATAAGCTGTTAAGGGAAGATTCACTCATAATGTTCGTATAAAAAAATCGAAGAAAATCCCTGTTGTAACTATTTTATGAGAGGCTCAAATAACAAGATAGAAGTTGAAGTTGATGTTTACAAACACCCAAATCCTGTTATGAAAACACTTTCTTGCTTCATGTAATAGTAATAACTAAATC
Organism: Helichrysum umbraculigerum; assembly: GCA_949592205.1. Taxonomy (NCBI): domain Eukaryota; kingdom Viridiplantae; phylum Streptophyta; class Magnoliopsida; order Asterales; family Asteraceae; genus Helichrysum; species Helichrysum umbraculigerum. The sequence goes on from CATIUR010000001.1 coordinate 39,627,714, forward strand.
AAAGATAACATTTGATTACCACTTTGGTCAAGAGAAACACGAAACCAATTAGCTTCATAAAGGTCAAAATAAAATGAAATAAAATTAAATGTATAAGCTCATGGATGAGAATATTAATGAACCAGGGAAAATCGTGAGGAATTTGCTTGTTTGACATATTAAATAAATTCGAGTTAACCCATTCTATATTGTAATAACATGGGAATGGTTCCCTTAGTAATCCATAAGAGATAAGACGGTGGACCTTAGGTATTGTTTCAAAAACATTCAGCCAAATATCTGGAAACCTAATTAAGCACAATTACAAGGTGAAAATCAAGATATACACGAGACAAAATGATCGATAGGGAGTCAATAGCATATTTCACATAAGGCATTGGCCTTAAATGTAAATATGAAATGTATTATGTCTCCGATTAATGTTCTTTTGTTCGATTCACCGTACACTGTATCGTGCGGATATATTGCTAGCATTATCAAATTGATACATATAAGAAGACTACTCCAAACCAAAGAACCAATTCTGTTTTCAAATGGAACCGAACTCTAATTACTTCTCGACATCAAAACCTCACCGAAGCTTGGGCTAAACAATACATTTCTTTCACCAATAGTTATGACAATTTTCGAAACACACCACGCGAAGCCCAAACGGGGTGATAAACTCGGTTGAAAACTTGTTATAAATAATGCAAAACGACGTGAAGTAACCCATAGACGCGATGAAACACATGGTTTGGCATTAACCTGCCAACACCTAACTTTAAGACGTAGTTTATTTATCACGTAAAACTTCTTGATAGATGGGCACAATGGTATTGTTGGCAAAAATACTATTTTTTCAGCATGTTATCCAACGGCTATCTATGCATCTATGGCGGTTGGTTGAAAAATTTTGCATATCAGTCTTGTGCCATTACATAACCCATCTGATAGATCACTATTCCGTAAGAGTATAATCAGGCATCCAATCTTAAGTCGAAGGTAATGAGCGGGCAAACCAGGAACATTTTCATAGTTGATGCAATTTGAATATGTCATGTATCAAAGAAATAACATTAAGTAGTGACCGGATATTAATATGGAGTTTCACAATTTCTTGATTGGTTGGCAATCATTTGGGCCCGTTGAAATGCCAATTTTTACTATGGAATTTGATTACTTCTGATTCGATTTTCTTGTTTGATTGGCAATCATTTGTTCCCAATTTTATCCACCGTATCTCCATCATTATCCACTGTCACACTGTTCCCAACTTTTTTCCGTAGGGATAGCATCATGCGTTCATGCCGTAAAGAAAATTACTTTATTATTATAATAATAATAAAATAAAATAATAAATTAAGTAATAGAATTACTACTATTATTACAATAAAATTTAAAAATGGCATAATAAGAATGAAAGTATGAAACATATTAGTAGGGAACTTGAGTAGTGAAAATATCAATTTGTCCAACCTAAGAGCACGGGGTGTAGTAACACTGTGTTTACAGTGTTTTTGATGTTATCCACTAACTCGGTAAAATTCTGTGGTGTGGTAACGGTGTTGTAGACAGTTTGTGGACAGTGTTTTGAAATATTTTATTAATTCTTTTATTTTTTTTTAAATTATTTTTTATTTTTTTTGGTCTTTCAAAAGCTTCTCATCAAATGGTCCCAAAAAATTAATAATAAAAAATGTAAAACGTCTTCCTTGTACAACGTTTGAAGTACCACATTTGAAATACCACGGCGGCCGAAAAACACCGTCAGAACGTCGTGAAAAACTCCGTTGGACGGCGTTGTGGGTGAAAAACGGTAACAAAATTATTTACAGACCGCATGCTCTAATAAAGAAACATAGACCCAACATTGATGATTGTCCTTTGAATTTGTACCAAAAAAATACAAACTGAAAGTGGGTTTTGGGTCCATCCGATTGACCAACAACGCATACAAAGTTGCCAACTTGATAGGGTCATATCTCATTTTTAAACACTCAAAAGTTTCTTTCTTTTGATTCTCATTTCTCATCTACATATCCACGGTGCTTCTGGGGCCAACCTCAATAGCAAATTAAATATAGTACTTCGTATTGATTAAGGTGGATACATCTTCCTGTTTTGTAAGCTTTTAAAATTTGAAAAAATTAGGTGGGCGTCTCATCCAACAATGGTACCTAAAAGGGCGTCCCATTGTCCCACGCGTGATTTGTGGCTGCTTAATTAAAAACTCAATAGAAAAATAAATAAAAAGTAGTATGTAGTGGGACTATCACAGTTTCTATTATATAGTGGGACCATCACTGTATGAAATCCCCTGACAAAACGTAGTGAAATAACATTTGAAAAATGGTACATACATAGTTTACTTTTCCTTTAACTTGAACTTAGGTTGCTATGATTCTTGTTTATATTATTATGAAGATTGAAATGGTAGTTGCTTTAATTATGAGTTGTTTAATTAAGTGTGCACTTAAAAGGTAGTTGCTTTAAAATGATGTTAAATAAATAGATATTTTTAATTTTTTTCCGATTAATTAAATATTATTATTTGTTGGATGGAAGTAATGTGTCGGAATAAACAAAATGGTAACGTTAAAAAACGATGAAAGTGGTGTGGCTAGACAAAAAGAAAATCATTATTTATTTATTGACATTTTACAGTGTGATAAACGTTTTACCCAGAACAGGAAGTGTTTTTGAAGTTGTAGTTAATGTATTTTTAGGCGTTGTTTGTTTTTTTAGATGTTTATGTCTGAAATCTGAAAACCACATCTGAATGTTAAGATGCAGTATGGTAGTATCAAAGTGAATCATTTAAGACTGTTTGTTTTTTAATTTGAATAAACATATCAAGTTAAGTAATTATTTATTTTATCATTTAAAAAATTAAACCTTTGATTTTTCATTTTGTAGAAAAAGGAACTTGACTTAAAATTAAATATTTCATTGTTGAACGACCTTACTTTTTATTTATTATTATTATTATTATTATTATTATTATTATTATTATTATTATTATTATTATTATTATTATTATTATTATTATTATTATTATGCTAAATGGTACAGACACGGAAACATCACCTCCCCCATATGATTTTTTTCTAGAGCTTTTCACCTACCACCCAACTCCCTTCCCACTTCTCCTTTCACATTTTTTCAATAGCTCCGGTAAGATAAAAAACAATTAAAAAACCCGACCGAATCATTAACAAAAAACATACAAAAATCCATGTTAAAGGTTTGTTTTATTCTCTTCTTTTCCCATTCTTAAAATTGAATATAAGGGAGCGGCACCTAAATTCATACGGTGGTTTGTGGCTGTGGGCGGCGATGGGTTGTTGGAGACTGAGGGTGAACTTTCTGGGCTTTGTTTTTCATTTTTGTTAGCTACGCACAGGACTAAAAGGTCGCTGCCTTGGTTTTCTTTAAGTTTTCTTGTAACAAAAACATTTCGGATTCTGTAACGACCAGATTTTGAAGCTTTCGGGTTCTGAAGCTGCTAGATTATGTAAGTTTATCTTGTTCTTTTTCGTTTTTGATTTTACAATTTTTCGGTTATTTATGCTTGATTTTAAAGATATGTTTAAAGTTAGGGGTTGTATTCAAAGACAGTTTTGTTTATAGTTGGATCCAGGTTTTGATTTCGAAATTGTTTGTAAATCTTTTGCAATTTTCCAGATCCGATTGTATGTAAGCACCGGAATCTGAACCTGCATAAGCTTTATTCTTCACGACTGGTCTGAGAAGTATGAACTTACCGAAACAATAGAGCAACGTTCATGCAAAAGAATAAAAGCAGGCAGATTTAGAATCCGGTGGTTACATACAATCGGATCTGGAAAATTGCAAAAGATTTACAAACAATTTCGAAATCAAAACCTGGATCCAACTATAAACAAAACCGTCTTCTCGATTTCTCTGTAAAGAATCTTATTGGATGTCATAAAATTTGAATATGGATTTTTAAAAGAAAGCATGTTAGTGCCATGATTCATGGCTTTTTAAATTAAAATAAATAAAGTGGATTCAAAAGAAGTAACAATATATATGACAAGTCCCATAAAAACATTAATATATATGACAAGTCCCATAAAAACATTAATATATACATGATAGATGAACATAAAAGACTTAAGGGTCTGGACTGAAGATGGTCTTGATAAGTTCATTGATCTTTTCTTGACGCTCCACGATTTTTTCGTTATTTTTATTTATACGTTCCATCAATTGACGTATAGATTCTTCATCTCGCCTGACAGTTTCTGTCAGTCTCTGTACCATTCTTTCATGCGTGTCTAACATGAACTTCTGCGGCCCTAATCGTTTTGCAGTACACTTTTCCCAAATATGTTTGGAAACTCTGTAGAATTCGAGGGGATTTTTTTATGGGACTTGGGTGATGGTTGTGGTGATGTTGGTGGGCTTGATGCTCTCTTGTTGTTTTTGGTATTATCGGATGAGGAGGCCATTGAGACTTTTGTTTTGTAAGGAAAATTTGAGATTTTGTGTAAAGTAAGGAATTGATGAAATAACTGGTTGTGTAAAGACTGTATAGGTCTAGGTTGATGGGGATTAATATAATCGGTATCAGATTAACAATCATTCAACTTTCTACAATCATATTAGGTCCACTTTAATAAATCCTGCGGGCCAGTAATGGAGTATCTCTGTAGACTTTAAGACCTTTGCAATAATCCGAAATCTCTTTTCCTGTGGATTCTCTGACTTTAGTAGACTTTTGTAAAAACATTCTCTGTAGACCGTAGACTTTTGTAAAAAACATTTTTTGCAGCCGTAAGTAAATAATCATGTTGGAGATAAAAATTCAGATGGGTCCCGAATCAATAATACTTGCTTTGGTTATTGAGTAAAATGATTTTTTTTATTAAATACCTGTTTCCTTTAATTAATTACAACCCTATTAATTAATATAGTTATATATTGATTAACATACTTTCTACCTCTTTTTTCAAACTCCAGGCCGAAAAGCCAGAAACAAAATCTTAAAATGTCAGATACGATTTAGAATTTTATTTAAAACATTCACGTGATCTTCGTACACTATCCTCACGATTATAAATTTAGCTTTCAGTGTTTACACAACTATCCTTACCATTATAAATTTAGTACATACACTCTTATACCATTATATAAGTTCAAGACTCCCTCTAAGATAATCATACCTCTTTAGTACGTCCATAATACAACCAAGAAAAACCACTCTATGGAAAACATAGATCTAAATGAAGTACCTAGTTCTGAAAGTCCAAGGTCTCAACCTCCGAAGGAGCAAGAAGTCCAACCAGGAACCTCAACAAGTGAAGCCCCTCCAGAACCAGTAATCCATAATCATGATGTATACGATAGTTTGATTAATGACCTCATAAAATATAAAGATGGATTCATAGAACTCCATGCCCAAGTAGAGCGGCAGAACACTGAGTTAAGGAGGTTGAGGCAGGATATGGAAATAGCTGGACGTAGACAAAATGAAATTCTTAATCAATGGCGTGGCACAAGCTTTCTGTTGAATGAGGAACGAAGAATTAATACACGTCTACGAGCAATAATAGCAGCTAACCATCCCCAACCTAATGTCAATGAACAACCGCCCAACAATCAAAATACATCTAGTGTTAATCAACGACCCCCTATCCCTAGAAGAGGATAATATGTATTTAGATATATATTTAAATAAAGTATGGAATTACTATAGCAATAAATTATATTTTGGTTGTGTACTCTTAAACAATAAATCTCTTTTAGATCGCAATTACGATTCCTATAGCTTATTATACATATCTTATCGGTTAGTATGCGGTAGCAAATGGCTTTTACACGGTTCCAAACGGATAGTATACGTAGCCAACGGCTAGTATATGGTGCTAACGGCAAGTATACCGTTGTCAACGGTTAATTTACGCCAAACCAATGCCTTTATATATACCATAATAATTCTCCTTCAACATACTCTCTTTTCATACCAATATTCCACACAATCTCTCCATATTCAATTTAATTTTCTTGTTCTGTTAGTCATACTTTTCATCCCAATCAAAAATGTTTAATACCCTTACGTGCTTGGCTCTTTTGATAATTATAGTTCTAATCATAACAATAACTACTGCCTCTACCAAAGAACTTGAAGAAATGATTCCTTGGATAATTGTGTACTTTGGATTTGGCGGTCCTTTATTATTCGTGGTTTTATGGATTAATTTGTTTGAATATCTATTGTAATTTGTGGTTGTAATGATATATGAAATATATTCGTTCGTTTCCCTTATGCTTTTTTCCACCGGAATATATATGAAATATATGCTTTAGTGCTGACCTTTTGTGTTAAACTTTTGAGAAAATGGTGTAAGAATTCTATGCAATGTTCTTTATATAGAGTAAACAATTTATGTAATGGAAGGTAACAAATTAATTTGAATTTGAATGTAGGCGCGCAAGCAGCCCATGGGACATGGAAGTGGGAGAGAATGACAAAAAGGTGAATGGTAACATAGGGATGAGATGCAGGATTTTCAAATATCATTCGATACTTTTTGAGGGAAAGATTACCTTTTTTTTTCCTTTTAACTTTGGTTTCCTTTTTTCCTTTTCATGATTTGTTTATTTTGGGTATGATATGCTATATATAAAAGGAATGTGAATGGTCTGTATGCTTTAGGAATGGAAATGGGCGCATTGATGGTTTTGAAATTCAAAAGCAAAAGAAAAGTAAAAGCATGTGGGTCCCTTACAAATTATAGAGTGGTATAACATGTATTTATCTATATCTATATCTATATCAAAAGCAAAAATCCTAACTGTTTGATTTCCAAATTGTCTTATTTTAATGGGATCTACCATGTCAATGTCTACATTTTCTATAGGGTCTACCATATGAATTTGTCACCTACTATACCAATATCAATCTTTCTTCATCTGTATGGGGCCTACCAATAACACCCATTCTCTTCTAAGTTATAAATGATCACCGACATATACTGGCAAACATCGCCCCACCATTTTAAATGGAAAACTTTTATTACACATAGAGTATATGCTACAAATGGAAGAAAAAGGAAAGACAATTAACAAATAATTTAAAAATCCTACTATTAAAAATAGAAGCCAAATTCAGTTTGCAAAAATAAAGTGAATAATTTAATCCATAAAGCGCGGAAAATGGGTTGTCAATGTGACATTATGTCCCACACTCTTTGTTGTTCAACATGCGAATTTGAAATCATTCGTTAGCATGATTAAAAAATGAAAAGCAAAAATAAGTGGATTAAAAAGCTACAATAAAACAATGCATAAAAAAACATTTGACAGCGATGGGTTTATATGTGTTTGTGTTAATATTCTTTATCTTTAATTCCTTGTAAAAGTTGATATGTTGGTGTTTATATCGTGTTGTTAAGGAAGATTTAAAGTAATTCCCGATTTCCCTCCTCTTATTTTGAAATACCCTCAAAATTTGAATAAGATGTGCAATAATACCGCCACTAAATTGCTCTTAATTTTGAAAAAAAAAAGCAGCAAGTTGGTGGATAATTTGTTCCTTTTGATGCAGCTGGTGGGAAATTTTAATGATGTGGAAAAAGTTACCAATTATGTACCAATTTTCGATCTAACATAATAGTAGTTACCCCTGCAAATTCGTATGCGATTTTTTATGGGAACCATCAAGCTAGGTATAGAAATTATAGTAGTTGCCCTTCCAAATTCGTATGGGATAGAGATTTGAAGATCCACCGGGAAACATCCGGCTTTATACAGTTACAAATTAGATATAAGCAATAAAATTCAAATTACTTACCGACCGGAAAGGAGAGAGTGGCGGCGGTTAGATCGGAAAAGAGAGAGCAGCGGCTGTAGATCGGAAAGGAGAGAGCGGCGGTGAAGGGAGAGGATTTTTTAAGGGAAGCATCAAGCTAACTATAGACACTATAGCAGTTGCCCCTGCAAATTCGTATGGGAAAGAGATTTGAAGATCCACCGAGAAACATCCTGATACATACAGTAACAATTTAGATATAACCAATAAAAATCAAATTACGTACCCATCGGAAAGAAGAGAGTGGCGGTTACCCGCGCTTTGCGGCGGCGATATTTAAACTGAAACGGTGGCATTTTAAAGTAGTAGATGATAACAGTATTATAGCACTTATTGTAATGGTTGAATTTCCTTTTAGAGCAAATGACATTACAGTTAACGATTTTAGTATTACAGCGTTCCGTAATTTAGTATTTGAAATAGCAAAATGAAAAAGTTAATGTAACAACTAAATTTATAAATAAACAATCACCTTTATATGTTTTGCTCACAAATTAACTTATTACAAACATGTGTACTTGAATGACATAATACATGAGTTTATCTATCACGTAACACTTCTTGATAGACCACGTTTGAGGTGTAAACTCCTGGTTGATCGAACTTTCTGACGGGTTCCACTAATACCTTTGTGTTGGAGCGTGATATCCCTCTGGAGAGTGCTACATAAAGTTGACCGTGTGAGAATACGGAATCCAGGAGATAAACACCGACATTCGGAATCGTTTGTCCCTGGGCTTTATTGATTGTCATTGCAAAACTTAGACGAACGGGGAACTGCTTTCTTTTCAGTTTGAACGGGAACATGTCATCTTCAGACGGGCATAAAGGTATTCTAGGCAAGAATACTCGCTTCCCAGCATGTTGACCAACGGCTATCTCTGCATCAATTGCGGTCGGTTGAAAACTTTTGCATATCAATCTTGTGCCATTACATAACCCATCTGATGGATCGATATTCCGTAAAAGTATAATTGGGCATCCAATCTTAAGTCGAAGGTAATGAGGGGGCAAACCAGGAACATTTAACGAATTTAAGAAATCTACCGGATAGAAGCCATTCTTATCGTCTAATGCTTCGTCAAAGCTGTAGTAAACGTGTTCCTCTCCGCAAAACCTGTCAATTAACTTATCATTTATGGCATCAACATTTTCGTTCTTAGTTGATAATATCGCCCTTGAAGTTATGTAATCCGGAGATCCTTCGTTGGTTTGCAAAGATGGAAATATGGCGTCAATCAACTCGTCTTTAGATTTTACCTTATCGGTGAACGAAATAGCCATATCATCGGGTATACGGATAAAGTTTTCTTCTATCTTTTCTTCATCTCCATCACCGACTCGTAAGAGGAAATCGGAAAACCACGGGTCCGTTCGCGCTCTCATGTTTATCGTTAAACTCATCTTTTTAATCACCGTCCACAAAGGTGACATTCGTAAGCTCGCGTCAACCAACTATGCTCTGGTGCTACGTCTCACTACCGGCAAAACCTGTCTGAAGTCACCTCCCAATACCATTATCTTTCCACCAAATGGTAGCCTGTAATGTCTTGTAACGTTCGATCTACCGCTTCCACAGCTTGTCGTTTAGCCATCGATGCCTCATCCCATATGATTAATTTGGCGGACCTAAGTAGTTGAGCAACCCCACTTTGTTTTTTGATGTTACAAAGAGAGTTATTTTCAAGAACAATAGGAATTTTAAATCTAGAGTGAGCCGTCCGCCCTCCTGGCATGTTATTGGCGGCAGCACCCGAAGACGCGGTAGCAAGCGCTATATGACCTCGGGAACGGACCTCTGCAAGCAACGCTTTGTACAAAAATGTTTTTCCTGTTCCACTATGACCATCAATGAAGAACACTCCCGGAGAATCATCATCAACGTGCCTCATGATATTATCGTATGCAAATTTTTGATCAGGGTTGAAGGAATCCCGAGCACGTAAGTCATCAACAGGAACATTTATGGAGTATTCATCTTGTACCTCACGATAAGCATTAGATTCTGTGTTGATATTTGTGGTTACCTTAGGTAGATCGAAGTCATTGATACTCTTACCCATAGATCGAAGAAAACCTGTAATGTCAGTCAAAACCAAGTTTTGAACTCGCTCAGCACATTCATAGTGTCGCTGGTAGTCCTCAGAAAGTGAGTCATAATGATCATCCCATAACTTTCGAACATCTCCCGGCTCACAGAAAATCAAAATGGTCGCGAATAACCTTCTCAGAGCCTTTGGAAACTGAAAAGCAGAGGCCTCCGTTAAACATTGTGATATGTTGTCATCATTCTCTATCAATCCTCTCTCCAGAGCTGCTTTCCGGATTGTGGAGTATAATACACCATCGACCGTGTAAAGATCTTCAAAGCTTGTAGGCCCTTTAACATGGGACAAAAGTACACGTAGGTAGTAACGCTCTCCTTCTGCCGGGTTTGCAGTAACCAATCGCCCCCTAATCGGCGGGCCTTTTCGACGATGCCATCGACGTTTGCTCGCATCCCATGTGAATGTCTTAGGAAAATCTTTGTACAGACACTCCCTTGCAAGGGTATCCACTCGGTTCATCTCAAAAAATGAAGTCAACATTGATCTTTTATCTGCCTCTCTATCAATGATATCTGTCATTGTATCATTATTGTTGAATCTAACTAACTGTTGATTTGGTAGATGAAGATGCAACGCCATGACATGCGGGTGGATTTGGGAAAGCGGAAATTTAAAAATTCGCCATATTGTTTCAGGTGCTGAAACATAACGTGCATCTTGAAACCTCTTTATCTCATTAACAACGACATCATCCTTGTCTGGATCGATGTGGATAGCTTGTTTGTCATGACCCTTGTATACATATTTGAAGACATACTTAACTGATTTTATACTCGAACAAACCTCGACATTCATGTGGCAATTATACATCATCAACAACTTCGGGTTATACGGGACTACCCATCTATTATCGATTGGTTTTCCACATACATCCACTTTGATTCCATTGTCTCTCCTTCGGTACAACGGATATGAGTCATCTCCTTGTGTTGTACTTTCATTGAATTGCCTAGCGTATCTCCAACGACATTTTTTTGGGTCACCTTGCATGCAAGAACTGTTTTTATATAAATGTCCGCAAGGTCCGTGAATCATATGCTTCACAACCAGTTCATGCAGTTTGGGATACTCTAACGGATCTGGGATTTCAGCGCAAACCATCTTGTCATAGTTGTCTGGGGTAGTCATCTTGTACTCTGAGGTCATTATTAAAAGGAAATGCGCGTGTGGCAATCCACGCTTTTGAAATTCTATGACATAAACATATGCTTTGACCTTGCCAAGTACTTGTTTAGTAAATAGTTGTTCTTTGAGATCCTCCAATTTGGCACGAAAAGCTCTAGCAATTAGTTCTGGGCGATCTTGTGGTTTCTGACCAGGTTCTAAATAATCCTTGATTTCATCCCAATTTGGATTGCACGTAAAAGTAAGGAATATGTCAGGTTTTCCATCTTCTTGAACTAAAGTCATAGCATCTAAAAATCTACGCCGCATGTCACGTGGACCTCCGATGAAAGATGCAGGCAACACTATCCTTTTTCCAACTCTACTTGGCTGAACTTCACCTGCATTAACACAATCCACTATACCTTGGTACAATTCGGCTCTTATCTTTTTTTGGTTGTGTTCACAAAAAAGTAGCCGTGAAGTCTCAATCCGTATGTACGTATCTACTGCAAACTGTTGTAACAATCTTCCCCCTAGTAGAATCAAATTTTGGGTTGAACGGATTTGAAACTTGTAACAGTAGTATTCACGCATAGTTACAGTCTTTCTTCCTTGTTTTCTGCATAACGGGAAACTCTTGTAAGAATTCTGAAATGAGTTTAACACAATATTAAGTGTGTACAAGGGAAAAAAAATACATTTTTACAACTACTTGAGGTTTGCTTATATGTAAGTAACGCGTATTTAGTATTATCAATATATATATATATATATATATATATATATATATATATATATATATATATATATATATATATATATATATATATAACAAATTTTTTCTATTTAAATAATTTTTGTTTGTAACTATCTATGACACTGACAAAGTATTGCATAATAATCACATGTGTCAATCCAGGTGTTTGTAAACAAATAAAAATGTGTAATACCAAAAATGCGATTATGATATAGTTTAGACCTTCTAACTCTTCTTCAACATGTTCGCCATCATTATGAATTTCGTCGATGGAAACTCCATGCCTGGGTATTTTGGGATGCCATCCAGGCTCACCATATGGGAAAAACAAAGGATAGGATAATGGATCGTAAGAACCATAATGAGGTTGAATAGTTTGACTGTACTCAGACCTCCCGTAAACAACAATGCTTCTCTTGTATGAAGTGATGTTGTCATTACCTTCAACCCAAATACCGGCAACCTGTAGTACATTGCAAGTAAAAATGGTGTGTTACTTGTAATAAGTACCATTAAAAGACAATCTCCAAGTATATTGATTAACGTCATGTAATTTATCATATATTCATACCTCGGATGTTGTTGGCCGGTTGTACACCCTCTGATCAAGCTCCACCGACGCATTCAAAGTCAATCTATAGTTGTCAAGGGGTCCCAACTCACCCATGGTACGTAATGTCCTTACATACGGGTTGGTTGAAAGAACACGTGTCAGCTTTTGAATGATATTTCTTTCAAGATTTGGCCATTGGAGCCTTTGTGCAAGCTCAACTTCAGGGTCATAAAAATACAATTGTAAATACCTAGGTTGTCCATCCCTAGATACCAACTGATCGATTTTATGATATATTCCTCCAAGAGCACGAAAAGTATATACTCCGGATGTTGAGTTGGCCAACGAAGCATCCAAATTGACTCCCATGGACGTGAATGAAAAATTTGTGTTGTACGCATGTATATTGTGACGAAACATTTCCCCCATATTAGATTGTGAGGTGAATAGATCGGACAACTCTTCTGGAACCGTTGAATGTGCCAGTTTTGTCTTCCCACTCATGCAACAAAAAGTAGGGAATTTAAATTTTATTCGCACTGCTCCACAATGGAGACAGGGTTTTTGTTTTTTTAAAACACGATGTTCTTTAGGGATACCGGCGTAAACAAAGGCAAATGGGTCATCAGATATGGTAGGAACTCCTACATTATACAAATTGAAAGTAAGGTATTGTATTAGTTAGCATGTATGTAACTGGGTATAGATAAGCAAACTAAATTAGCACCTGTTGATGATTCACCGGTGACCGAATTAAATACAGGTACCATTATGTTACTTTGCGTTGGTATCCCTGTGTTAAGAAGCAAATGTTAGCAATACGATACACAATAACATTGTAAACATAACAAATATAAAAGCAGTGTGTCTTACCTTTGTGAGTTTCAGTTGTTGAGTTTATAGTTTCAGGCGTCGGTCCGACTTCTTGATCAAACAATGGCAGAATATTACCAATTTGAATTTCGCCGCCTAATTAAATAACAATTAAATTATAATGCAAAGGAGAAAAGGTTGAACAACTTAATAATGATGGTATATCAGGTAGCAACATTACCGGGTTGTGTTTGGCGCGGACTAATATTTTCTTTGTTTCGAAAATCAAGGACACTTATCGGTGATGCAGTGTTTGCGCTTGACGTGAATTCGCTGACACCACGATGATTAGCATAATAATATGAATTACTTTGGCGACTTGACAGTATTCCTAAAGGTACCCTTTCTGGTGGTTTTGTAAAGCGTTGATTTATCACATCAGATGTTGTAGTTTCAGTAGGTGTATCAGACAAAATATTTCCCCCTTGACAACTTCCTTGATTCATTTCTCTTATATGTTTTTGCCGTGCACGATATTCTCTATTGTTTGCGTTTCTCATTTCTACAAGGGTTATATGAAAACAAACAGTCATTAAGTTATGATAAGTTATATAAAAATAATTTTTTTTCATGTACATACCTCTTTGTAAAGATTGAGAAACATCTTGGTTTACATATTTGGTTAGCTTGTTACCATCCGTCCGGCATTCGTAATATTGTTTGTTTGCAATTTTACGTTTTTCTGCACCACAGAAACAGAGAGTCAGCTTTCGGGTCTAACATGGATACGAAAAACGCACCGCCATACCTTTTAGGATATCCAGTTTGCTCATAGTAACACCAGCGCATAAAGTTGTATCAGTTGAGGTGTGCAGCATCGCCTATAAAATACACGGTTTCACCACGTAAATGTTTATATGAAACAGTATGAAAAGTGGATAATACGTTAACACTTTACAGTTAAATATAACATACAGATACCGTTGGGACAAATTATATGTACATCAATATAATAACATAAAGTAAATTTAAAACATTCAGAAAGGAATAATACACTGGTTTGTACGTTCACATGTATAGGTATGAGTTGTTTTTTAAAACACTATGATGTAATATGTCATTGTGTATTTTTTAAAACATGTATAGGTATGAGTTGTTAGAATTCTTGATTCATTGAGCATCGTAAATATGTCAGCAGGCGATGTCATCACGTTAAGTGCTAATCAGATTATATATGATCATGAGGTGTTCGCTGAAGCGTTGCAGTTTCAAAGAGTTGCGGATGTTTCTGCAACACATGGGGTTCGGGCTGGAAGCAACTTACCAAACGAATGGAAATAGGTGAACTTAAAGGTGGTTTACGATGGTTGTCTATCTTTGGTATGAACGGTATTTGTTGTTTGAAAATGTAAATAAATGAAATTGTTATCTATACTATAATTAATGAATATGTATATTTTAAAAAGATTCAAAGTCAGAGTAGTGTATATATTTTGAATATTGAGTACGCATATATAGTGAAATTTTAAAAGTGTTTAGCACTGAAATTTTGGAAGGTATGTAAGTCTGAAACTGATACAATACAGTGACAAAGTTACCTTACTATGTTGGTAACATATGAATAAATGCGTTGGTAATGATACAAAGTTACAGCAACGATACATATCAAATGAGTGTTGGTAACATATTAATAAATGCGATGTTTCATCAGATGTTTGGTTTGAAGATGCTACAATTAGGAATTCAAATGTAACATGATGTTCTCTTCCTTGAGAAGTTTCTGACTTTCTGTTCAAACGTAAGTTTAATGGCGTCTGCTTCCGGGATGTCCGGGTTGAACACGACTTTAGTCAACTCCGTGGTCAATAAGATGTTCACTGTAAAGGATACAGTATACTAAGGTTAGTGAGAGGTGATAAGTTACACTTCATAAGTTTACAAACATATTGTAATGTCGTTAAAAATTACTTTGAATTTGATGAATGAGTTTGACACGGCTCACATATATTATTTGCTTCTGTTCGATGACCTTTGCGAGCTCTAACGGAGGTAGCTCCGTTGCTGTAACCCATATCAGCTTCATAAGGTGACCCCTGCGCTCGATGGAAACCGTTAGTGAGGTGTTTGACATGAATGGAGTCACGTAAAGGTTATTAAAAGGTAGTTCTACATACGTTGAATCAACAATGTACAACTCCGTAGAAGCCACTGTGTATATACCATCAGAAAATTTGTAGCTGACAACACCTCCTCTGACAATTTTTCCTACGACATCTAAGACAATAACGATGGTCGTTATGTTATTAGAGTAGACGTTGGCGGAATTAGTAATTAATAATACAGTGATAAAGATATACCAGTCATCAGTTTTCGATTCGTGTTATCGAGAGCAAGCATTTTCAGCGTTGGGATCTTTGGATATATTGGCATGTTAATGTTGATTTGTTCCTCCGCCATTAACGGAATGAATTCAGTTTTAGGCGTAATTACCATCTCAACACGTTCGCGTAGGAAACTGTAGTTTTCATATCTACGGAAATCCTCGTCCCCTATAGCCTCGAGCTGGAAATGCTTTATTTTAAACACAACACCCAACAGATTTAGCCGTTGATACGCTTCGATCAAAAATGGTGGGACGATTGCGGTGATTATATCTCTCTGTCAAACAACAAAAATATGTTATGTCTATATTAACTTTGATGTAATTGGTTTATGGACTTAGTATCTTACATTTGGGTCGATCAGTAACATAAGTAATATTTCGGCGGAGTCGTCCTTCCATACGAAGATTACTCGGACAGCCAGAATTGTTAAAGACACCATAAAGCGTTTAAACTCCGAAAATAGTCGATGACAATTATGCGGCAAAACCTACATTATAGTTACAGAGAAAAGATTCCATACAAAAAAGTTGATTGAATTAGTGATATATATGTTTAGCTTACAATTTTATAGTATTAGCATTACAATTTTAGTTGTTAGATGTTAATGTTTTAAAGAGTTAGTATCTCACAATTGGACAGTAACATAAGTAATGGTACGCCCGCTTTGGGCTTACATACGAACATTACTCGGACAGCAAGAATCGTTAAAGAGACATGGAAGCGTTTGAATTCGGAAAACAATCTATGACAATTAGGAAACAATACCTATGATATCGCTCATTTTATACATGTTTATCTATCGCGATATCATTGTTTTTGTATTTATTTTTAGTCAATTACATGAACTTTCGATCCTTAATTGTTAAAAAATTGCTTTTAGGTTCATATCCGAGAAGTATTACAAAAGAAACGAAGTTTGTGCTTAAAATTGCAGTTTTTGAGATGCTTTCGTATTTTGGCCATAACTTTCTCATACGAACTCGGATTGAGGTGATTCAGGCGGCCAAACGACCGTAATTTAAAGGGCTACAACATATAAAAAAATCAGAATTGTTGAACAAATGGAAGAATCACGAATTTTTGAAAAATTATATAGCTTGTATAATAATCATCAGAATTGTTATTGAAAAGGGTAATGAAGGTATGCACTATGGACAGTAGAGGGTCATGGGACGTTGGCCTGATGGAGCTAGGTAGGAAATTGGATTTTCTTTTGAGTTTTATATTCCAATTTTAATTATTTGTCTTGAAAAAGCAATACACATCTATACTAACCTATTTCTGTAAAAGCAATGTTTGTCCCTAACCTTGGATCTAGTACGAACCAAGTCAATCAATTGATGGCGGAAACAACAATTGACTAATCAAACAATCACACGAATAACAATACGCAATGAATATCAAACGAAACGTATTATATTCAGTAATAATCGGTCAGATTACAGAGATTTCGACTAATTGCGTTTAGGGTTTCGTCCACCCTAAAACAGAAAACATAAAATGTTTTTATACAAAATCTGGCACCTGCGACGTCGCACGCTACGTCGCAGGCCCAAGCCCATGCGACGTTGGCTACGTCGCAGGCCCAAAACCTGACGTCGCACCTGCGACGTTATGCGCTACGTCGCAGGAGTCAGGAAACACAAATCTAAATACAAACTACGAGCTAGACCAACTGACAGACACTAAACATGTACTAACAAACTCCCCCGTGTCTTCAGCTTGGTCTTCAAAAATCTTCATTAAACCCAGCCCGCAGGAAACTGGCCATCAGCATGAATTCCATTTGCTACGCAAACAGTAACAACATTGTAAAACTGCTGTGCTAAACGTCTGTTGAATTCATTCTTCTGACCAACACGAATCCGATTATCATAGAGTTTTCTTAAATCTTTTTCATGAAAATTAATCAAACTCATCGGATCATATAGTCTAAACGTTGCTTGCTTCAGATTCCATATACCTCCAACTTCTGGCCACGGTTCAGAATCTGGAACGAAAGTAATAACCGCTTCGCCAGTCTGTGGATCAAGTTCCCATTTCACAAGTCTTCTCAGAAAATAATAAGGAACTGATTCCAGAGGTATCTCAGTCAAACATTTAGCAGGCGATTAGTGAATTTTAACCAAAGGCTTCCTGGTGACTGGATCAATCTTTTTCTTCCACGTATACCGAGTTCCCAACGTCGGCTTCAACTTCGAATAAGTCTTCGATAATACTTCCCGACGTAGACTTCTCTGAATGAACTCAGCATAATCATTCTCGAAAGGATTAATCATTTTAAGCTGAGCTAATCGATTAATCTCTCCTTTTGGCAACGTGCTCAATCTATCAAAACGCATTCTGAAATACTGAACTCCATCTTCTCTCTTAATCATGAAAATATTCCTCTGACACTTCCAGCTTTTAATAACACCGGTATAATTTCGACTAACCCGGTACACTTGACATTTTACTGGAATAGGAACTGGATTTCGTCCCTTAGGCCACCATTTCTTATTTCTCTCTCTCTTTTCTTCAGCAGTTAATTTCTTCGCTGCTGAGTCCGGTGCCTGTGTCTCTGAAGCTGGAGTTGCAGCAGAACTTGATTCTCCATGTTGAGCTTTATCAGAACTCTCGTCTTCACTTGAATCAGATTCAATAATTGGTGCATCATCATAAGCTTCCCCAGATTGTGCATCATCATAAGTTTCATCTGCATTCAATTGTTCTTCTTCAATCGAGACATCCTCGTTCATCTCAAAAACATTCTCTGTTTCTTCCTCAGAGCCAACTCCACTGGCCATCCTCTGAATAAATGATAAGTCAGCGAATGAGTAATCAACTGCCAGCGGTCTCGGTTGCCCTGGAATATCATCAACAGAGAAATAATCCAAAAGAGAAATATTTTCATTAACATTTTCAATTACAGGGTTGGGATTTACAGACGCAGGTTCACTTGACTCTAAAGTGGGTATCCCAGACCCAGACTCCCCCGAGGCAAGTAACCTGCCTTCCAAAACATTAACCCTAAGCTTCGTTTCCTCAAGCTCCTTAGATTGGACCTCGATCAACGCAGCTTGTTCAGCAATCTTCTCGTCTTGAGCCTCCAGCTTCTGCTTCATCTGCTGCATATCTTCCATTATCTTTTGCATGAAAGCTGGAGTCGGTTGAATCTCAAAAACATCCTGCTGCTGTGGATTGACTGGAGCTCGTGTTGACGAAGAGCGACGAACACGACGACTCGGTCGATAAGTCTCATCAGCAGGATCATCACCGTCGCGTGTACGTTTTCCAGTATCCCTTGGAGGCACATACTTGCGTCCTTGTCTGATCCGACGCTTAATCCTCAGATATCTGAAAGAATCGGTAATCCTGATACGTTCCATCTCAGAGGGATGCGGAACAGTACCATCAGAATGCTCAGGCGTCGGACCCCCATCCTGAGGTCCTACATTCGCTATATCTTCAGAATCTGAATTCTCAACCGTTTCATGAGATGCAGGATTGTCTGAGTCAACGTGCCCAAACTGCTCAATGTTCTCCAAAATAGCCTCCACATGCTCCCCCGCAGCTTGAACAGGAACATTCATGAGTGGTTGCTGCGGTTGCTGTGGTGCTGGAACATCCATATACTGAGGATCTGGGGGCGGTACATAATTTTCATCCACAATAGCACCGAATAAAGGAACATCCCTTGGTGCCTCGACCCCTTTCTCATACCCTGCACAAATAGTGAAAATCCGACTCATCATCGGTGAAATCTTGAGCGGCTGATCGATATCACCCTGTGCCTGAAGCTCCGGATGATGACGATTGATGTGCAACTGTACAAATCTTGGATATAAAATCCATTTCTGATCCCCGGCATTCGCATTATCAACCATAGCCCTGAAGATAAATCCCGAGAAGTTGAATGGCTTGTTATATACCAACGCTAACATAGCAGAAGCCAGACTTCGGCTCATCCCATCCGTTCCACCTTTCCTATTCCCCAAGCAAACAATGATCACATGCATCAAATAACGCCATACACGTGTGAGATTCGCTTTTCTATACTGATCAGAGGGAATCCCGGGATATCCTATCCGTTGCATAGCTCCGGTAACAAAAATATGATCAAAACCGACAGGCATATCCGGTTGATCATTCAGCTGTAAAAGTTCCCGAATGCTCTGTTCTGTAATAGTGATCTCCGTACCCAGAACGGTAGAGACCAATCGTCTAACGTCGTTTTCAGTAACAACAGTTGCGTTTCTCCAAAAAGGGTTGATCAGATTTCCAAACGCCATAGTGTTGTCGGAAATGGCGTCGAATACCCTTGAACGTCTCAAAAACGCGATCATCTGGCGATACGGTGCAGCTTTATCAGAAGTGTCAGTAAGGTAAGCAGCCGTATTATGACGAGCTTCAAAAATCAAAGCCATATCTGCAAAAACAGAAACAGATTGCAACTCGAAAAAGGTTAGAAAAAAAAATGTTACATTTTTAAACAAAACATTTTCAAATTCCCTGGAACTAGCGACGTAGCACCGTACGTCGCATAACACAGAGCGACGTAGAACTGTACGTCGCTAAAATTCAAAATAAATTGAAAAGCGACGTAAAGCCTGACGTCGCATAAAATTCGAGCGACGTCAAGAGGGACGTCGCATTTTGCAATTTATTGTGAATTTAATCACTTTAATTAAAACAGCGACGTAGAGTGGTACGTCGCATCGGACGTCGCAGTAAAAGCGACGTAGGGATGGGCGACGTAGGAGATTAATAATAATTAAATAAAGCGACGTAGGCCACGACGTCGCAGCGTACGTCGCACGTGAATAGTGAATAGTGTGACGGTTTACGTCGCAGTCGAGACTATATATAGTCTAACCCTATGTGCGACGTAGGCTGGGACGTCGCAGGCGACGTAGAGCTGGACGTCGCATAGAGCAGTTTTGATGCAATTTTGACATTTTCAAACCGTTTACTCGTTATTTTAGCAAATAATTTCCAAATAACTCGTGACTTGGGAAAAATAACGCAGAATAAAAATAAAGCATAAAACTAAAAAATCTTTTTGGTATTTTCTTTAATTTTACAAAAAGTAAAAAAATTAACAAAATAAAATAACTAACACTCTATTTTTGGTGACGGAGTTGAGTTGTCTGATTAGGGATCATATCGGAATAACATGCATTTATTAGGAATAGTAAGTGTTATTTCGATCATCAGTATATTTTTCCACTTTAAATTTACGTGGCACATTTAAAACACCTTTTATAAAAATTATTTCAAGACAATTATTGGTATTGTTTGTCCACCTAAACACATTACATCCATGTCTGTGAGTTAACCTTTTATTGTTAATATGAATATTAATTTTGAGAGACCTATTATATGATATACTGATAAACTTCAGTAAAACAAACACTGCATATTCACACAAGGTAGAGATTACAAGACCAAGTTTATCTCGGTTTTCTCGTAACATACACTTGATATTTATATTTAGGCATACATCAAACCGACTATGAAGATACTAGTGGCCCCAGATCTGTACAAAGTACAACAGAGGGTCCCTTAGTATGAACATAACAAGTTTGAGACTATTTGCATAACTAATGGATTCAGGTCTGTACGTGAGTACAACAATAGTCACCATTAGTTAGGCGAATAATCATATTATCACTATATGCCCTTTTTTTTTTACATTTACATAATTATGACAGTGTATGATAGTACTTCCATTTATCAATTAAGACTTATGTCATACATCATATAACATTTTTCTCAAAGTAATAGACAAGTAATTAAATTACTTCTTAATATCTCAGAGACCGGTGTGTACCATGCCTACCAATACATCGTATGATGAAGATAATTTAGATAAAAACTGTTTTGAGTGTGTCAGATAAACCTACTGACACATCCAAGATAAACCTTAAAATTCCATTTTGTGCATGTCACCCGATGTACTATCATATCCCAAGTTGTTTACAGACACAACTTCAACGTCTATTTTAAAAATGTAGCAACCTTGCGTTTTCTTTAATACTAAAGAGTATAAAGAGTGGCTGTTGCGATTTTTTTTTTTTTTTTTTTTTTTTTTTTTTAAATACTTAAAAATCCAAGTCACAAATCATTTCTTTGACTGAAAGAACCTTAAACCTATCAAATTGACCAGTTCAATAAAACGTGATCGCAAAAAGGCTTTTGTGAAAAGGTCCGCACACTGCTTAAGGGTCTCTATATGTACTACATCTATAAGGTGTTTCTCAAAGCAATCCCGTATAAAGTGGAACCTAAGTTCAATATGTTTGGTCTTAGAGTGCTGTACGGGATTATGAGTTATAGATATAGCAGCTGTATTATCTATATAAATAGGAGTCATAGAGAGATTGAACCCGTAATCACGCAGCTGATGCTGAATCCAGAGAACTTGAGAACAGCAACTTGCAGCAGCAACATACTCGGCTTCAGCTGTGGAAATAGCAACCGCAGTCTGCTTTTTGCACTGCCAAGAAACTAAGCGCGATCCAAGGAACTGACATCCTCCAGTAGTTGACTTCATATCTATCTTGCAGCCACCAAGATCCGAATCCGAATAGGCAGTTAACTCGAAGTTTTTTTCGTTTGAATACCATAGACCCAGAGATGGCCTAAAAGCGAGATATCCAAAAATGCGTTTTACTGCCTTCATATGAGACACCTTCGGATTTGCTTGAAATCGTGAGCAGAGAGAAACAGCAAACACTATATCTGGTCTTGAGGCAGTCAGGTACATGAGAGAGCCTATCATTGAGCGATAGTCTTTCTCCTTGCAATCTTCATCGTCCTCATTAGGTCCAAGATTGTGTCTTGCTTCAATTGGAGTGCCGTAGTGTTTACAGTTGAGCAGTTCATATCGCTTTAACATGTCAGTGACATATTTTGACTGGTGGATATATATTCCATTATCAGATTGCTCAACCTGTAGCCCCAGAAAGAACGTGAGTTCCCCCATAGCACTCATTTCAAACTCAGATTTCATCAGTCCTTCAAAATCTTTGCACAACTGATCATTAGTTGATCCAAAAATAATGTCGTCCACATAGACCTGCACAAGTAACAAATCCGCTCCTTCCCTTTTGATGAAAAGCGTGCTATCAATCTGTCCTCTGTCAAAACCATTCTTCAGCAAGTACTTGGCAAGTCGCTCATACCAAAGTCGAGGAGATTGATGAAGACCATACAAAGCTTTCTTCAGTTTGCAAACATGATTAGGATGCTTTGGGTTTTCAAAACCTGGAGGTTGACACACATAAATCACTGCGTCGACATCTCCATAAAGAAAGGCACACTTCACGTCAAGTTGATACACGCGGAATCCTTTAAAAGAAGCATAAGCTAGAAAAATCCGAATTGATTCCAAACGAGCAACAGGAGCGAAAACTTCATCATAGTCAATACCCTCTAATTGACTATATCCTTGAACTACCATACGGGCTTTGTTTCGAATAACAGCCCCACGATCATCCATTTTGTTACGGAAAACCCAACGAGTACCCGTCAAGTGAGCACCCTTGGGTAGAGGAACAATTTCCCAAACATTCATCTTGTTTATTTGCTGTAGTTCCTCCTGCATAGCCTCGACCCAAGATGGATCCTTTAAGGCTTGTTCAACCTTTTTAGGTTCAATTTGAGACAAATGACATGAATCGATATGAGCTATAAGTCCCAAAAGTTGCTGAGCTGAAGTCTGCTTTGCTTGCTGTCGTGTTTGAACAGATGCATGAGGATCACCAATGATATTATCAATGGGGTGATCCTTATGTATACGAGTTTCTGGTATGGCACCTGGCACAAGATTCACACCTAGATTGTTCAAATCTCCCTCAGTTGCGGGAGTAGCAGCAGACTCAGGAATGGCTATCTCTTCTTCTTCTACTTCATCTTCATGAGAAAATAAGTGAGAGTAGGCCATTGTTTCTTCCATTTCATCTTCTTCTTGTGGTTCCTCTAAAGGAGGCATGTTTGGATCATATGGAAGCTCCTTTGTGTAGGTATAAACTGTTTTAGAAGGAGCAGCCGAAGATGATGGAGTAGGAGATGGTGTTGATGGTGGTGATTTGGTAGTTGTTTGTGGTTGTGTGGGTGGAGGTGTAGGTTGTGGAGGTGTAGGATTAGTTGGTGGAGGTGCGGGTGTTGCATTGGGAGATGGGTCGGATGGTTTATTAGTAACAGGTGTATCTTGAGAAAGATCAAGCTCATGAAGTATAGAAATCAATTCTTCCGTTTCATCTTCTTCCGGAATATTGAAAGAGTTGAAGAGGTTTCCATAGTTGAAAAACCAATCCGGACCCGTTCCTTGAGGAGGTTCCGTATACCTTAAACATTTCACTTCAAAATGCTCCTCAATATGATTCGATGATTTGTTAAAGACTCGTTTGTTCGGAGAATTGACTGAATATCCAAGAAAAATCCCTTCAACAGCTTTATCACCAAACTTAGAGACCTTATCTTTTGTAATCATGATCAGGCATGGACACCCAAATGGTTCTAGGAACTGTAGATTTGGCTTACGGTTATTAAAAAGTTCATAACACGTTTTGTTCCTTTTCTTAACCGTGAGTACTCTGTTGAGAACATAACAGGCAGTATTAACTGCCTCAGCCCAGAATATGATTGGTAACTTGGAGTCAGCTAACATAGTCCGAGCTGTCTCGATTATTGTCCTGTTCTTCCTTTCTGCAACTCCATTCTGTTGTGGAGTCCTCGGAGCACTAAATTGATGCTCAATACCTCTTGTAGCACAAAACAATTCGAGAGTTGAGTTCTTGAACTCAGTTCCATTGTCGCTTCGTATCCTTTTCACCTTCAAGTTGCACAGATTTGCCAACTTGTCCAACAAATACGCCAGAATCTCAGGAGTTTCCCCTTTTGTGGTCAAAAAATAAACCCACGAAAACCTTGAGTAGTCATCAGTAACTACCAAGCAGTAAGACCGACCACCAATGCTCTTTGTAGAAACTGGACCGAAAAGATCCATATGCAGTAGTTCCAATGGAGCATTTATGGAATTCATCTGCTTAGACTTATGGGACTTCTTACGTAGCTTTCCTTTTTGGCAGGAGATACAGTCATCCATTAAAGCAAATGACTGTTTCGGAACTCCTAGCACTAGGTCATTTTTGGTCAAGAAATTCATTTTTCGGAAATGAATATGTCCCATTCGTCTGTGCCAAAGCAGTGATTCCTTTTCAGAAGCCTTAGACAAGAGACACGTATACTCGTTCGATGTCTCAACAGTTCTCATATTCAAAATGTATGTGTCATCCTTTCTTGGTGCTCTCAGTAACACCCATTCTTCCGGAATGACATAACCAGGCTTCAATATCACACACTCTGTCTTTGTGAACGCAGTTGTATAATCCTTATCACAGACCTGTGAAACACTTAGCAAGTTGTGCGTAAGCTGTTCCACGTAGTTCACATTTTCGAAACTAACATTGCCGTTAGTTAACGTTCCTCTTCCAGAAATAGTTCCCCCAGAATCTCCAGCAAAGGCAACATAACCTCCTGCATGTGGTTTAATATCCACAAGTAAGGATACATCGCCTGTCATATGTCGCGAGCAGCCACTGTCCAAATACCATTCACTATCTTTAACACGTTCTGACTGCTGCAACACACAAACGAAAGGAGATTAGTGAGAAACGGTGACCCAAGCCTTTACAGACTTAGGTCGACCGTGGTCATCAACAATAATCACCTCAGATAGGATTTTATCTTTAAACAAATTAGTATTTTTATCTGATGTGTTATTGTTGACGACTGAAGAGTCAACATCAGACTCTTTACGTTTCCAAACTTTTGAAGATTCGGAATCGGTAATAGAAGTAATGTTGGGCTTTTGAATTGGCAAAGATTTTTGCTCAACATTACTTGGTTTCGAAACAGGCTTGGGAGAGTTTGAGTAACGCCTAGGTGGAGATTTAGAAAAAGAGTTTCTATAAATAGATGTCCTAGGCATCTCTCTCCCATATCGCTGATTTGACAGCTTTGGACATTCACGGATTAAATGTCCTTGTTTCTTGCAGTAGAAACAAGAACGAGTCTCAACAAACGGTTGAGGCTGAGGAATTACCACAGGAGGTGGAGAAACATTTCTAGAACATGAACATTGAGTACACGTCTTAGAAAATGTTTGTCTTGGTTTAGAGGTTGAAGTTGATGGTTTATCATACGAAACATTTTCATTTACTGATTTTCTTTGCAAAATCTTTACAGGTGACTGTAAAGTTTGTTGTTTCGAGTTTAAAACCTTATCTTTTCCCTTATTTGGTTGAACCTTAATTTCAGGTTCAACCTTTGAAATCATTTTTTCAGGTTTAAATGCAACCTTCTTAACCTCCGGATACTCCTGATCCGTAATGTCCTCAATCTCAACAATCTCGTCAACACTAACAGGAGATTCATTCTTTACTTCAACATTCTCCTTATCACTAACTGGAGATTCATTCTTTACCTCAACATTCTCCTTAACACTAACAGGAGATTCATGCACAGACTTAACAAACTTTGGCAAGGGGTACTCTGGCCGCTTGGTTTTCTCCTTTGCCGGTTTGTTATGTTTGGTCTCTTTAGCATCTATAGCTTTTAAACCATAAAGCTTGGACCAGTCAACTGGAATCTCTTCAAAGCCTTCCTTAACAGGCAAGGGACAGTGAGTAGTAGGAGGAGGAACTGAGTTGTATCCCAATCCCTCATTCTTCTTCCCTTTAGTACCGTGCTTGCTAAGAATTTCATTAAAGACAACCGTTGAGGAATTTGAACCTAAGATTTTACTCTTATAATTTTCATACTCAGCTTTTAAATCTGTAAGTTCTTTATTTAAAAGTTCAATTTCAATCAGATAGCTTTTAATGGCATCTTCTTGACTAAAAACTTTAGACTTATATTTTTGAGTATCTAACCGATGAGCATCAAGATGTTTTTCATAAAGTTTCTCATTAGCTTTTAAAAAATTATTTGAGTCGGTTAGTTTTTCATTCTTTTTCCTCAACTCAGCGGTCTCTGTCTGATATGCCTTTAGAGATTCAGTTAACTTAATGCATGAAATACAATTTAACGGTTCATCATGTACCTCATTCACAATGTGAGCCATCAGACACTGTTGGTAATGCTGGGAGACAGGCGTCCAATCTTGACTCGTAGGCTCAAAAGCAATCAGGGCATTATCAGCAATCCCTTTCTTAGTAACTTCCGTTTCTTTGGCCTTTGGAGGAGTAGAAGGTGTTGTGAATCCCGAAGCTGGCATTTTGGGTTTCTCGCACTCCCTGGCGAAGTGACCCAAATTTTGACAATTATAACAACGGACCTTACTCTTGTCAAATCCGAAGCCAGTCTTTCCATCACCCTCCAAGCTTTTACGCCCTGTCCTCTGCAAGAACTTTTGAATTCTGCGGGTGATCATTGCCACATTCCAAGTTAAATCCATTTGCTCCAGATCGTCTTCATCAAGCTGAGCATAGTCCTCCTTAGTCAACTCCAAAGTTAGATTCGGTTGAGTAACCAAATCCTTGTAAGAGCTTAAGAAAGCTGTGTAGATGGCAGCTTGCTCCTGAATAGCAGGTGAGACTTGAACCTGTTGTTGATTTGAAGAAGGTCCAGTCATGAAAACAGAATGAATCCCATCAGAAGAAGAAGAAGTCGATGAAGCATTTGTATTTGATACAAAGGCAACTCCTGATCCATAAGTCTTTCCAGAGTTGATCTTAACACCATACACACTAGGATTCTGAACAGCAGAACCAGACCTAGTTTCTTTCTTCTTAATCTCCATCGCGTGAGCTTGAAGATCCCCTATCAACGCATCCAAAGACATGTTTGCAAGTTCTTCATTTTCCTTTAAAAATTGAACTTTAATATCCCAAGAACTCGGCAACACATCCAGTAGCTTCTTATTTACTTCAATTGAAGGAAAAGTATAACCCCCTTCAAACAACTCACCAACTAACCGTGAGTACCTAGTGAATAAAGAAGTCGTATCTTCATCGGGAAGGATGTCAAAAATATCATACTGTTTCTTAATCAGTTCGAGCTTGGCTTCCTTGTACTTATCATTCCCTCCACAACGAGTTTCAATAGCCTTCCACAAATCAAAGGCTGTTTCATGAGTTCTGAAAAGCCATAGAACATCCTTGGTTAAACACATTTTAATCATTGAAAAAGATTTTCTTTCAGTATCAAAATCTTTCTTCTCCTCGGGAGACATGGCTTTATAGGTCTTAGCGGGACGAATACCACGGTATTCCCCTTCAGCTAATGGAGGTACATAACGCTCACGTAATGGTCCCCATAATTCTGGACAGTGAAAGTCAATATATTGCTCAACTCGGTCTCTCCAGTACACATAATCCATGTCCGCAGTAAATAGTGGAGGCTTATTACTTGAACCTATGTCATTGCTTTGTTTAATCATTTCTCTCAAACCTCTAATATCCTCTTTATCAGCTGCCATTTTAATTACTTAAAAAAAATATTCTTAATTAAAAAAAATAATATTCTGATCTTAGCGACGTAGAAGGGTACGTCGCACAAAGATTATGCGACGTTGATAGGTACGTCGCACCAAGCAAATGATTCAATTAAGAATCAGAAATATGCGACGTTGAGAGGTACGTCGCAGATGACGTCGCAGAGGACGTCGCAGAATCAGACTACGCGATGTAGAGAGGTACGTCGCAGATGACGTCGCAGTGGACGTCGCAGAATCACACTACGTCGCAACACGACGTCGCACAGACTAATTAAAGTCCAAATCACTACGTCGCACGCGACGTCGCAGCTTACGTCGCAGTGGTACGTCGCAAAACGCACTGAACAGCGGCCAAAAACCCTAAAAACGAATTTTTTAACCCTAAACGAAAACCACGAATTTCGAACGACAGAAACCTTCAAGAATCCCAATAATACTGATCGAAAACCTGTAAAAACACAAAACAAACGTGATAAACACGAAAACACACGAATATCACGTCCTTTTAAAACCCAAACTCGATCCGAATCGCCAAAAACGAGCCTCACTGTTCTGATACCAGTTGATTGTCCCTAACCTTGGATCTAGTACGAACCGAGTCAATCAATTGATGGCGGAAACAACAATTGACTAATCAAACAATCACACGAATAACAATACGCAATGAATATCAAACGAAACGTATTATATTCAGTAATAATCGGTCAGATTATAGAGATTTCGACTAATTGCGTTTAGGGTTTCGTCCACCCTAAAACAGAAAACATAAAACGTTTTTATACAAAATCTGGCACCTGCGACGTCGCACGCTACGTCGCAGGCCCAAGCCCATGCGACGTTGGCTACGTCGCAGGCCCAAAACCTGACGTCGCACCTGCGACGTTATGCGCTACGTCGCAGGAGTCAGGAAACACAAATCTAAATACAAACTACGAGCTAGACCAACTGACAGACACTAAACATGTACTAACAAGCAATAAAATTTTAATTATATTCCACTCTCCACATGTACTACCTAAATAAATAAAACCGTATTAAAAAGACTCCCACTCCTCACACATTCCCTTGGATTCTCTCTATCTCTCACCGTCGGTCTCTCTCTCTATCTCTCTGATTTTTGCTTCCCCCACCAATAATTTTTTTTTTTGTTAATGATGAAGATACCCAGATGAAGCATCCGATCCATTGATCACACTGACATCTCGATTATACCATGGTTTCATCCGGTCTTTGTGGTGGCTCCGAATATTAAGTTTGAAAAGGGTGGGTGACGGCGGCGGTCACCATCCGATGACGGAAGTGCAGGACGAAGTCGGTGTCTCGACGACCGAACAGGAGTTGAATAAAAGCAGATGGTGGCTACGGCGGATTTAGAAAACTTGCGCATATCGTGATCGTCGTTGGTCAGATCGTGGCTGCTCATATCGTCGGAGGTGGTTGAAAAAGATGGTGATGTTGGCTGGATTAGGGTTTCAGATCGTGTATGCGCAGATCGTCATCGTGGATGCTATGATCGTGCCTGGTCAGATCGTCGGAGGTGGTATAAAATGGTGGTGGACGGCGATGTTCGATCAACGGCAGTTGACGACGTATGTAATTTTTTATTCCGGTAATTATTTAATTGTTACAGAGTACCTGTTTGTTGAATAATCGATTCCGGTAATTATTTAATTTCTTATTATGATATTCGACGGCGGTGCAGTAATAATCGGGTAATTCTTTCACTGTATGTTGTGTAAATCGTAATTATATACATAAATCTTAGAAAAGTGAATATACAGAAATTCTGTGAACATTTTAGTAGTCTAATCTTTAATGTTTTTTGTATACAGAAACAGTAAGTACTTCATTGTATACGTAGAGTTTTTGATAAAGTACGTATCATGACCCTTTTAAATACGGAGTATATTTGTAAGTACATTTTGTTACGACAATATAATTTGTATTGGGAAAATTAATCAGACTACTACAGAGTTTTATTTGTGTATTTCTATCTACCCGATACAGAGTTTTATTTGTGTAATGTTTGGTGCTAATCGTGTGAAAAATAAAAACTTATTTGGTCGTCTAATCGTTGAAACATTCTTATACTTTACTTATCATAGTTAAAAAAAAAAAAACTCAAAACACATGTTAATATCTGAATATCATAATAAGTAAATACAAAAAGTAGACAATAAATAAGTAAACAACTTTAGTCAATACATGAACAATAGATAAACTTTTAAGCCATATATTTATTCAACTTGAGCAGACAGTGATTCAAATATTACAGGAGTTGATCGAGCAGCTCTTCTACAACTTTTACTTTCAAAATGATGAGCACACTTAAAAATATAGCGAACCCATGATGTAGAAACACATATCTGATAGGAAAAAAGTTAACGATGATAGTGAGTATCAGTGAGTGTACAATCATGAGTAGTATAAGGATATATCCTCCTTCCATTGTAAGTTTGAACGAAAGTGTTTAAGCATAAAAAATGTTATGCGAATGTTTACGAAGTGTAGATTCATAGTCAATATATAGGAGAAAATTTAGCCGTTAACAGCCGGCGTTTATGGAACTATGTAGAAAGACGTAGAAACGTATAGAAAATTTAAATTTCAAAATACCCGTTAGAAGCCGCCATTTTTGACGGGGAGTACAATTATATGACTTAGTAGTTCATCATCATCATCAGAAAATACCCAATCCCACTAAAAGCAGGTTATGGGGGAGGTAAGATGTAGACAGCCTTCCCCCTACCCTAGGGTAGAGAGGCTGCTTCCGTGATGACCTCCGGCATGTGCAAGTGAGTATATTATAATTTTAATATTATCTATCTCTATATATGCATAATTAATTTTTTATTATTATTATTATTATTATTATTATTATTATTATTATTATTATTATTATTATTATTATTATTATTATTATTATTATTATTATTATTATTATTATTAAACAAATTCCAAATACCAAGCATAACACACAAATATAGACAAAAAGTATTTTAAACCAAAGGATTCTATTTACGGAAACTCAATCACTGACAAAGGGATCTATTTACAGCGTCTCTAGTCTTTAAGATTCTATTAAAGAAATCAAGTCGATGGGAGAAGGCCACCACGACTAATTTTTCTCTATATTAATCTTTAGAACCAAATAGCAGACCTTAGTGTGGTTTATACCGACCGTTGGTTTTCCATACTTAAAAATAAATATAAATGAAAAATGAATGATATATATATAAGATAAGTTAAGAATCGATAAATATATATGAATGATATATATGACTTAGTAGTTGTTTTATCAAAATTTTTAAAAGGGATTGTACATTGTATACCGTTTTAGGTAATTGAGAACTAAAATGTCAATACATTGTATAACTTGGGATTTATTTTGTTTATTCAGTATTAGACATTTTTCAGTTAACATTGTATGTATTTTGTGAGTGAAAGTTGTTAGGTTTTATGGTTTGAGCAATCTTTTCCATCCATCATCCTATCCTGTAGAGTGGTTGATTGTTATAAAGAGCATGGCAAACAACAAAATGCAGAAGCTAGAAAAAAATGAATGTTACCTCATCGACAATGATGGATGGAAGTGTTGTAGCAGGAACCGCAGCTGCAGAGGCATCGATAGGAGCAGGATGTGCGGAATTCATGTTGGCGCTGGTAGTCATATATTTTGTGTATTGATTTGGCTAGTAGTTGTGTGTTGATATTGCAGAGGCAAAGTAATTATGTGGAGAGGGTTCTGTTAATTTTTTATTGATGTACTTATAATGCCTCTGCCGGTAAATTGAATGCTTTCCCTCCGTTAAGTTTAGTGGGAGTAATGAATGCCTGATATAATTAAAAGCCTTTTTTTTAAAAAAAAAGGAAGATACAGAAAGGTGGGTGTTAAAAAGTGGCTTGGGTTGAATGCTTTCCCTCCCTTTTTATTTGTTTGTTTACATCTAGTGGGTGCAACTTTAGTGTGAATGGACATGTATTTGTTGGCAGAACTTTATTTGAAAAAAAGCAAGAATGTGCATGTCGTCCTTTGCAATTAGTGGGGGTGTAGTATCTGTCAATCAGGGGTAGAGTAGGAATTTCTATTATCCTTGTCTTAACAGTGAAAACAGCCAAATGCATTATTAAGTAGTATAGATATCATATAGGATTGACAATCACTACAACAAAATTGAGCTATTAGGACATTTTTTATTGGGCATTTTTAAAAAGGCGTCCTAAAAAACATCTAATAGGACGCTTTAGTTTTTCCTTCCAATTGTAAGAGTATCTAATAGGACACCTTATATTTTAGTCCTATTACATTGAGGTTATAGGACGCTTATTCATTGATGTCTCATTATAGTCGAGATTAATAGGACATTTAATATGTGAGTCGTATTATGTTGAGATTTATAGGACACCTATTGGTTGAGTCTTATTACATAACTTTTATAGGACACTTACTCATTGAGGTCTTATTATAGTAGTGGCTAATACAACACATGATACCAATGATAAAATAACCTAGTGGTAAAGGCATCTCATGACTTCCTAGAGGTCATGGGTTCGAATCCTGCCACGGGTAGTATTTATCATAAAGGTACCTACCATCAATGAAGCGCATGGCCCACAACGTTAAGACTTAGTCGGTGCGAGTTTCGACTCGGACGTTATGGTATATGTGATGAAGGTGATTTACCTGGCGATGTTGGACCTTGTGGGGGGTTCGGTCATGCTCCATTGAAATATGGAGCGGCTCCAGTGGGTGGCCCAAATACCCATAATACAACACATGATATGTAAGTCATATGTATTGATTTTTAAAGGAGGTTTATTGGTTGATGTCTCATTATAATAAAAGACTATTAGGACACTTCATATTTGAGTCTTATTACATTTTGTCTTACGTGATGCTTATTCGCCGAGGTCTTATTAGGATGGTTATTTGATAGTGTCTTATTATTGTCAAGTATAATATGACATATCGATGATATTTGATTCTTTTATTAAGTGTTATAGGACATTTAGTAGTCCGAGTCTTACAATGAATCATGGGCGTACTTGGTAGTATGAGATACTAGGTGTTGCATGACGTTTATTCACCGAGGTCTTATTATATATATATATATATATATATATATATATATATATATATATATATATATATATATATATATATATATATATATATATATATTTTTAACAAGCTAAACATACATCTTTATGTTTTGCAACTCATGAACAATGCATGACTAGTTCCGTTGTTGCCCAACTTGTACGGTAGGATCTATGGGTTACAAATGAAGGTTCAAAGGTTCAAGAGTTGTTGTGAGCAATATTTTATATTTCTTATTTTTATTTTTGTTGCAGCTTTAGCATTTAACATCCATCAAACTATGCTTATTCTTTAGCTTCCACTTCTCTTTATGATCGATCTCTTTGGATCTATTTGGATACTGCTAGCATAGTTTACTATCATAAAAAACCGTTGACTCTTACTAAGACAACTTTTAACATTAACTTTTGACTTCAACATGATGAAGATGTTATGCGTTGGGTGACTTAAACCTCCTTATATGGTGCTTCTGGCAATCAAATCCAAAAACACAAGTACAACGCGCCAACTTTTACGCATGTCAAAACCGTCCAAAAATATTTAAACGTATTAAATTGTACGAAAGTAATTGAAAATGAACTTGTCAATATACCAATGTTTTAGCACTTAACATAACATTGAAAAGAAAATCTTCATTTACAACAATCCCAACTATAAAAACTTGAAGCAATCTGATGTTTTCAAACGCTACAGAACTTGGTTCGCCTCAATGCTGATATGGGAGTTCTTCTTGCAATTGTTCTCACTACAAGGTTGCCCAATCATCTCCTACGTACAAGTAAATAAATTATAAATAAGACATTCAAAGGCTCATAGAACAACTCTTTTTACGATAAAAACCATCATTACTAGTATTTGAGCAGTTCTACCTATTCCAGTACAACATAGTAGGGGCGTTCAAACGGCCGGGTTTTGGTTAAATGGAGTTATTTTCAGTTTGCTCGGTTTTCAGTAAAAATAAAAGTTCAGCTCAATTCATTCTTTCAATTCATTCAGACCGATTACATAGGTTAGGTTAATGTTCGTTATATGTAGGGTATCATGTTAATGTACTTCCAGGGAGTCATAAGTGCAAAAAAAGACTGGTAATCTACTACTATATGTTGCATTGTAGTTGTTTGTACAAACCCATTTTAAACAGAGTCCGTTTTGACCCATACCCATTTTGACCCAAACCCATTGTCACCTAATCCCATTATGACTCAGTAGCCTGACCCGAAATCCCCGGCTCGTTTAGCCAGCTATTGCCCTACAGGTTTGGTGCACGTTGACTATCTTATGTCAATTGTATACAAGAAGGTTTTTTGTGATTATTGATTCGACAAGAAATGTAGAAATTATAGTTCAGTTGAAGGAATAACATGGAATGCAAAAATTCAACACAAGTGGAACATACATGAAAATTTAGAGGCTTATTTTGTCTACTGATAGAGGATGACATATAGACTAGTATTAGTAAAAATGTACAGAAAATAGAAAATGAGAAATCAATATCTCAATTTAAGCTAAGTCATGCCATAAATGTCACATGTAAACTAAACACGTACTCACTTTACCCTAGTACTAGCAGAATATCAGCAAAGCATAAACTAATAACAAGTTACTGAATAAAAAATGTTTACGAGAAGTATGAGACAAACCTGAGATTTACACGAGATCCAATCAAGGGAAATAATAATCAAATTATTCATTGGTTTCTAACTGATCTTCATCTTCATCTAAAACTGGGGTATTGGCATCAACAATCGTTCCCTTTAAACCGTCTCTAACCAAGTCAATATCCATATTGTCATCTTCTTGGGGACCGCTAGATGCATTGCTTTGCAAATATGTTTCAACATCATCTAGACATGTTTGTTCACTCATGTCATAAGAATCTCTAGGTGTTGTCTTGATCATAACATGCCACCCCTTGTTAATAGGGTCCTCAACATAGAACACTTGTTGTGCTTGACTAGCTAGTATAAAAGGCTCATTATGAGGCTTTAATCCTCCAAAGTTGAGTAGAGTGAAACCATTTTCATCTTCTTTTTTCCTCCTGCCATTGGAGATCCAATCACAATCGAATAACACTACTTTTCTGTTAACAGAATATTCCAACTCAACGATGTTATTCAAAACCCCGTAGTATGTTACATCTCCCACAATAGGATTGTTATCCTTCGCACTACAGAAGCTGTTTGTCATGGCATTAAGCATTACTC
The DNA here is from genome assembly GCA_949592205.1 of Helichrysum umbraculigerum. Classification (NCBI taxonomy): domain Eukaryota; kingdom Viridiplantae; phylum Streptophyta; class Magnoliopsida; order Asterales; family Asteraceae; genus Helichrysum; species Helichrysum umbraculigerum. Next base: position 39,663,044 of record CATIUR010000001.1, read on the forward strand.
CACTGTTCTGTGTTTTTCTTTTTCGTTCAAGATGTTTTGTATGAAATCTAAAACCATTTATGATAAATCCCTTATATTGTTTCACAATCTCAGCAGGGCCACTTGCCAAAGCCCTTACTTGTTCGGTGATCCTGTGATCCCCTCTAGTATCTAGCTCCTCAACCTGAATATAGGTAAGATGGGTTAAAAATTTTGTAACATCATGTTACTGGGATTATAAAATGCTATATTATTTTTCATTATTACTTACATGATCTCGAAACCATGATTCGAAAGTTTCACTATGAATACGTTGAACCTCATGCTCGCGTAATCGTCGATTCTGATTATGAACAATCTTAAGATGTTCCCTGACATGATAATATAATAGAAAATAGAAAAATCATATTAATAATAGAAGCACAAAAAGTAATGAAACTCATAAATTCTAAAATTTACTAACCTAATGAACTCGTCAACTCTGTTACAATTAAATAAGACATAAGTATGTGCTTTTGTCAATGTTTCAAGGTCAAGCGCTTTAATCTCTGCCGCACCCACAGGGCGACCCGGCATTGAAAAGATAGGACAAATGTCGACACAACCAACATCATCATAATTCCGACTTGGTCTATTATGCCTAGTCTCAATTTCAGGGGATAAGTACAACGAACAAAACGACATACACTCTTCAACTAAATAACCTTCTGCAATTGAACCCTCGGGTTTACTCCTATTCCGCACGTAAGATTTTAATGTAGACAAATACCTATGTGATCAAAATGAAATTAAAGTCAGATTTAATGATATCTCAAATGAGTAAAGAGTAAAAGATAAATATATACCTCTCGATTGGATACATCCAACGATAATGAACAGGTCCAGCTATTTTGGCCTCCGAAGCAAGATGAACCGAAAGATGAATCATGACATCAAAGAACGAAGGTGGGAAGATCCTTTCTAAATCACATAGAGTTTTCCCAATCTCATTTTCCATTCGCACCAAATCATGTGGGTTAAGAACCTTTGAGCATAGTTGTCTAAAGTAAAGGCATAGTTTCATCAAAGGAGAGCGCACATGCTTAGGTAACACATTTCGTAAGGCTATTGACAGTAATTGTTGCATCAAAATGTGGCTATCATGACTTTTAAGCCCAAATATTTTTGGAGGTTTTAGTTGGACACATCTTGATATATTGGCTGCATATCCATCCGGAACTTTCACTTTTTTTAAAACATCACAAAAAATTTCCTTCTCTGTTTTCTTCATAGAGAAACAAGCCGGAGGCAGGTACACTTTGTTGCTATCTCTAGCTTGTGGATGCAGTTCAGGCCTTATATCCATCTCTTTTAAATCAAGGCGGGCTTTTAAATGATCCTTATTCTTTCCATCTAAATCCATTAATGTGCCGACTACACTATCACAAACATTCTTTTCAATATGCATCACATCTAGATTATGGCGTAGCAAATTATCCTTCCAGTACGCCAACCTGAAAAATACACTTCTTTTCTTCCAATTATATGGTAGACTTGGGTTATCCTTCACTAGTTTTCCAAATTTAATTTCATATCCATCTAGCTCGTTCAGCACATCCGACCCTATTAATCGAGGAGGTGCTCTCCCTTGTTCTTCGGTGCCATCAAAAGACTTTTTATCCTTACGAAAAGGATGTTTGTAAGGTAAAAATCGACGATGTCCCATGTAACAAGATTTCCGCCCATGCTTTAAGCGTTGTGATTTTGTATGCTTATGGCAACATGGACATGCAAGTTGACCTTTAGTGCTCCATCCTGATAAATTTGCGTAAGCTGGAAAATCATTTATGGTCCATAACAAAGAAGCACGCATTTAAAAAATTTTCTTAGTTGATGCATCGTAGGTCTCTACTCCAACATCCCACAACTCTTTTAGCTCGTCTACTAAAGGTTCTAAATAAACATCTATATTGTTCCCTGGAGCACATGGACCGGGTATAAGTAAAGACAACATGAAATAAGGTTGCTTCATGCACATCCATGGCGGAAGATTATATGGCATCAAAACAACAGGCCATGTACTATGAGAAACACTCATTGTCCTAAAAGGATTGAACCAATCACTAGCTAAACCAAGTCTAACATTGCGAGGTTCCTTTGCAAATTCTGGATGCAGGAAATCAAAAGTTTTCCAAGCCGGGGAATCTGCAGGATGTCTTAAGTAACCATCTTTAGTGCAACTATCTTCATGCCATCTCATAGATGCGGCAGTTTTTGATGACATATATAGCCTTTGCAACCTTGGTTTGAGTGGAAAATAACGCAACACTTTTGCTGCAACCTTCGTATGTTTGGAGGTACCGATTAACTGACCTTCTTGATTATATTCATTTTGAGTATATCTTGAGGTATTGCAAACATCACACTTAGATTTCATATTGTTGTCTTTCCAGTACAACATGCAATCATTCAGACAGGCATCAATTTTCTCATAACTAAGTCCCAAATCTCTTATAATCTTTTTCATTTCATACAATGACTTAGGTATACATGCATCCGGGAAAGCCTCCCTCAATGTATCGAGCATCATAGTTAAACCGTGGTCATTGCATTTGCCTATACACTTACTATGATATAGTCTAACGATAAAAGAAAGAACCGAGAATTGTTTACACCCAGGATATAATTCTTTCTTTGCATCTTCCAAAACCTTATAAAACTTACTTGCGTTTACATTTGGTATATCGATATTTTCATCTTCGGCACCTATATCCTTTGCAGGTATGTTCTCATCTAAGTAACCAAATGCATCACAAACCATTCCTTGCATGTCATCATCTATATCACACGCAGAAAAAGTAGAATGTTCAGAAATCGAAGGTGATATTTGATAACCTTTAATAAATCCAGCACATATAAGATGCATTCTAGCCGTATCCCCATTGACCCATACTTGATTACCACATTCTATGCAAGGACATAATATATGTCCACTTTTACACTCCTTAGCAAACATAAGATCAAGAAATTGTTCCAAGCCTTTTTCGTATTCAATATTCACTCTTGGTAAAGACATCCATCTGTTCTCCATCTGGTCCTTAATCAATAGAAAAAGAAACAGTTAGTACCAACATATATATCATTTTAATTTAATGGGCTGTAAACTTCTATATTGTATACATTTGTGGATAAATAAATAAATAGACCTATTGTTGCATGTACAATGACTTGTGTACTGATTTACTAGTAATGGTCTTGTTTTTTATGATTGTAAATTAATAATCATGGGTCAGCAATGAATTTTGATTTTTTCATAGTTATTTGTTAAAGCCTATATTTGATCAAGATGTTCTAAAATCATGTATTCCAAAAATGACATAATCAAGCTTGTATAAATTCTCAATCTTGATGTAATCTGCGTTGACCTAAACTGACATAATCAAGCATGTATAAGTTCTCAATCTTGATGTAAAACATCCTCCAAATCACAACTTATCAAGAACTCGTGATATACGTTGATAACCATTAAGATATCTATTCCCAAAAACAGCATGCGATATTTATCTGTTATGTATAGCCAATCTCTTGACAGACAATTATTTCATGCATTCCTTCCAATTTACTAGGTATTGGTCGATCAATCACTTTTAAGGAATGACCTATTGCATTTTAGGTAACCAAGTCCATGTATGGATTACCTTACCATTTCCCATAGGCCATAGTCCATATTCCTAAACCAAGCACAACCTTACAAAAGAAAGGCCTAGGCTAAATCGATTTAAGATAGGCTCAAACATATTAAGTAATATCCTGATTAAACTATTAATCGCTAATAAACCACACACTAATTGGGTTCAGGTCGGTCAAATGCAGGTCAGATCCCTATTTAGAGCCCTGTTACACGGTACTAAGCCGACTAAACTATTATACCCTAATACCACACACATAGTCATAGATGCCATCTACTTAAATTCCTCAGCATAAAACAATTAAATACATGGATGGCCTAACACAGCCATCTACAAATACAATCGATGCCATCTACTTAAATTCCTCAACATAAAACAATTAAATACATGGATGGCCTAACACAGCCATCTACAAATACAATCGATTTCCAGTAGAAGATTTCATAATACATATAAAATATGGAAAACGTACCAGATAAAGAGTATTTAATTGATGCCGAAAGAAAGAATCGTTTCAGGAAGATGAATTCGTTGGAATCGCTTGAGGAAGATGAATTCGTTGGACTATTGTAGGTTTTCTTTATTATTACTTTACTTATTTTATTATATAATTAAATGAATGAATCGTATAATAATTCTTATAAGCCATACATATATATTTTATTAAATTAAATATATATCATATACTTTTTTTGTTTTACTAAAAATGAAGTAGGATAGAAACAAACTTAATAATAATTCCAATTGGGATAAACAATTGTGCGTTACTTAGAATCTATCTTAAGATTATGCACCAACTATTATTAATGCTTTACATACTATTGATTAGTATAATTATAAAAAATGATACTCCTCTGTCCTAAAAAAGGTCTCGAAACAAATTTTATTTGGTTAGTAAATAACAAACCGGCTTTGTAATCCTCTATTGTTATTTTCTAGCTTCCTGCTAGTTTTAATATATTCTTTTAGCCGTTCAAAAAAAAAATAGGTAGTTTATAGTTTACAAAACTGCTTACTTATATATATAGGTAATTTATAGTTTCATTTTGCATTTTACTATTATATTGCACACACATGTATATGTACTGGGAGGTTCAAATGAGAATCATCCATTCTATATAAGTTTATTATAATATCTAACATATTTTTACTAGATATTGTAAATATCTATGCAGGGCCGGTGGTTAGGATGTGCGCCAAGGTCGACTGCACATGGCCTCCATTTTTGGAGGGCCCCTGATTATCAAACTCTGTATATATATACTTTAGTAGGAAACTTGAATAAATGTTCCAATAGATCACGTGGTAGTAAAGACACTCTATAAGCTTGTAGTCTTAGGTTCGAATCTTGTATTTGTCTTCTTTTTATAACCATTTTTTGCACTTACAATGTTATAGTAGTTTCACATTTTTTTCTAATGTATGTAGTTCTTATAATTACTTCATTACATGAATATACTACTATGAAATTCATTACAAGAATCTGGACCATTAGCTACGATAAAAAACGTCGCTAAAGCCCCAGATATCGTCGCTATTACCCTATTCCGACAATATATCGTCGCTAGAGGAACGTCGCTAAAGCCTCGCATCTGTTTCTCTTTACCGACGATTTTGGGACCTTTAGCGACGATATGAGGGCAACCTTGTGATTTTTTGGGGCCTTTAGCGACGATTTGGATCGTCGCTAAATCTTTTCGTCATTTTTTCTCATTTTTCTTGTAGTGATTAGTGATGAATTTTATATATATATACCCCTTATAATTCATTTCCATTTCTTCCGTAAAAATTTATCACATGGATATCGGAAATTCCCAAAATACCCTTAGCACTAACTACACTTTTGGGTCTCACTTACTACTAATTCACAACTATCTACACTTTTCATCAATCAAATATTGAATCTACCCGCTAAATTCTTTTTTGATTGGTTAAACATACATTTTTAATGGGACATCCTAAAATTGTAATGTGAACCTTTTAAATGGGACTGACGGAGTTTAATATATTTTTATTTTAAAGCATTCATTCGCACATCCACCTACCGTCACCATTTTCACCGTTACATTGCGCGGGTATAACGCTAGTGTGTGTGTGTGTATATATATATATATATATATAATATATATAGGGCCTCTTTTGTTGGCGATTTTGAGCTCCGGGCCTGTATCTATGTATGTGTTTGGATATCCAAAAACTAAACCGATTCATCCAAATAGTAATTCGGATGGATTGGTTTGGTTTCTGCAAGCTTGACTGAAAATTAGCATAAGTTAAATGATTGGGAGTAACTACATATTCATAATGTAGCGGATATATTTGACTCACTAAATAGTTGTAACTATAGAGAGGTTAGGGCTCAAACATCTAATATTACGTAATTTGTGGCAAAGACGCCGCTATCATTACCAACTAAGCTACATATTATTTAAGGCTGTGTTACCCTTATATATTAGAAATGCAAAGTATAATACATAACGAAACAATAAACCCTTTAAACTTTTGCGCACATGTAATTAAATTGATTTGCGCACATGTAATTATAAAGTTTAATAGAAAGATGGAGAAATAAATTGGGATGGAGGGAGTAACTAATAAAGATTGTAGGTTATACACTAATAATCCTATATTATATAGTTTTTCGTCTTTAACTAGATTATTAAACTTTATAATTAAGAAGCAACTAGCTTTAAATTTGTTGTAGAAATCTGTCTTCATAATTTACTAAAATAAAAACATGAAATTGAGTTATTATATTTTAAAGACATACAAATAACCATACGGAATTTTTAAACAAAGTCCATTACTTTACTCCATACGTAGATAAAAAATTGTGGATATATGATGACTATTGCGTTTAATTAAATAAAAAATAAAAATATATGTGATAAGTATGATTCGGATATATGATGACTATTGTGTGCTCGATGTTTCCCAGATTATAGTGTGTGCTCGGTGTTTCCCTCCCCAATTTCAACTATTCCCACCCTCAATTTCAATATTCCCTCCAACAATTTCACCACTAATTTCTCCTTTTTGTTACCAAAAATGCATCAAAGATATCTTCAATTGAAAACCCTAATAACCTCTCATCCATTGAACCTTTACGCAAGCAGAGCACACCTTGTAGAACAATTGATTCAGGTATCACATACTTAAATACCCTCTCTGATTTCGTGATGTATATACAAAATTGTGTTCATACATATAATAAATTTTATGTGTTTATGTGGTCAATCTAAAGTTAAAGTCTCTATGTTACGTATTGTTGGTTCGATTTAATTAATTTCAATTAACCTCTTTAATATGTATTTGCGTTCATTAGTTTTATCCTCTGTAATATGGATTTTGGTGTACTTGTTCGTAGGTATTTTTTGTATTGTAATGATTCATTTAGTATTCGGTGTATTTTTATTCATGCGAATTTTTCATGGTCACTAGAACCAACATCGTATATCTTCGTTAATTGCATTAAAAGATTTATGCTATTTAGGGTTTAGTGTTCTTTGGTCAATGATTTATGTATGTGTATTTCCTAGTAAGTTATGCATATAGTTATTTACATGTATATCCATTTCATAACAATTGGTAATTTGAGTTAACAAAGGTGCATTCAGTTTTTATTTATAGAATCATAGTAAAGGTCATTCCCTATTTGTTGTTGCTTGAAAGATCACTTATATGTTTTGATTGAGTTTTTTTTACATTTGTTTCATTTATCTTACTTTGGGTACATTACTAATGGGAAATCAAAGCGAGCAAGATCAAGGTATAGACAGAAAAATGAATGATTACGAGAAGGCTAAGTTGTTGAGGGTTAAACAGAACAAAGAAAAGCTAAGGGAGCTAGGAATTAAAAAAATTGCCAACTCTCTTACAAGTTTAGTAGACAGTAAGAAAACACGAAAAAGGAAAGACAAACCAACATTTAGTAATGAGATTGATGTCGATTATATGTCTGATAATGGTGGTGACGGTGAGGGATATTACTGTGAAGAAATTGAAGCAAGGCACGGACCCGCAAAGGTACCAGCAATTAGCAATTTTATTTCATATTATATTTCATTTATAAGTACTTCTCTGATGGGATTTTTTTTGCAGCAACACCGTCCTCAGTATATTGCACCCATGTCAATGAACATATATGCTAATTTAGCAAAGAAAAAACGGGTGATTGCTCCAAACGTTTCTTCTATTTTACCTGTTGAGGAATCCTATATCCAAAGTGGACAAATTGTTGGAACAGTTGCATCAAAAAAGAGCAAGTCACAATGGTGCGAGGAAGGTAGTAAGCGCAATGGACCAATGGATGGAAATTCTGCAGCAATGGAAAAGCAATCAACAGAGAAAATGACAGTGAATGATTTAATTTTGAAGAAGAAAGATTCAACAAAGCAAACAGGACTACTGAAACATAATTTAACAAATCGTAACTCGATCCCAAAAAGCATCTCAAGTGGAGCAAGGCGGAAATTGTTTCTTGTCGATGAAGATAATGATCAGAACGATAACCTGACATTTCAAGGTACATATGTGTTGGCCTCTAACTTCTATATCTACCATTAATCACAAAGTCCATCTACTTTAGAAACACCATTTTTTATCTTTACTCTCCTATGATTATAGATATGAACGATGAACAGTATTTTGTCAATAATGAAGACACAGAGATGATATTTGAGGATATTCAAAATGGGATTGAAGGGGATGATGTGAGTAGTGAAGGTATGTAGTTGTTAATGCTCTTCACGAATGTTTTTACTACCTTCGTAAAAAGCTGCAATCTGTAGCTTAGTCATTTTTCTCATACTTGCTTTTCCAAGGTGGTCATTTTTCTCATGCTTACTTTTCCAAGGTTACATTACAGATATAGACGAAATTATTAGAGAGCGAGATGGTAATGAATATGAAGATACAAATCATAGAATAGTAGATGATGATTTGAATAATGAGGATGAGGAACTTGTGGAAAAACAACATGAAGGGCATGGATTGCCAAAAGAAACAGGTTAAGCATACTACACTATTTTTTTGTGTCGTTTATTGTCTCATAATGCTTAATGTTAAAATTTGGTAGTAATGTTATAGTTGGAAAGATTTATTAAACCATCTAACTGGTTAACTAGTTAATGATATATATTGGAACTTTGCAGCTATTAGTGCAGTGTAATCACCTAGTCCAATTACCCCATCAAAATAACTCAATACAGGCATAGGTTATTTTTATATCTAAAGGATCACTAATAGGGTAGTGTACTTTAGTTAAAACCGTGTTTTAATCTTTTATGTTTATTTATGTTATTTTTAAGTTTATTGTAGATTTATATATAGCTGATGCTTATTAAATATTGTTTGAATAAGATTAGAGAAGAACACAACATTGACTGATATAATTTGTAACTCGTGTTTAACTTTCATAGATGCAAGGAATGTACAGAAAAAAGTAAGGGGGCCAACTCGCATGAGAAAGATATGGGGTGACTCGGAGATTATTAAGGTTCGATTTAATAAATATGGGCAGCCAATTGACAAGGAAAAAACGAGTAAACTGACCCACTTCATGGGAGCTGTTGCTAGGGGTGGAAATTATTGCCCAATTTACAAACCTTGGCATAAAGTTAGTGATACTAACAAACAAGCATTGTTAGAACTGTTACAGGTACTGAAACATGAAACATATTAAAAATGGGTAAACTATTAGTTTACCAATGTAACTAAATTTGTTCTTTTTTAGACAAAGTTTGACCTCCCGGAAAGTTCTCATGACTGGATCTTAGCATCATTTGGAAAAAAAGTGAGAAATTGGAGAGCAAGGCTGAAAGAGTACCATGATCCATCTTTGCCGCTAAAGAAGCAAATAAAGTATAGGCCGGAAAGAGTTCATAAAAGTGACTGGAAGAAACTGGTTAACTATTGGAATGAAGAAGCATCTAAGGTATTTAGTAATTTTTTTTAATATCAGTAAAGTATGAAACTATCATTTTACTTGGCTAAATATTTTTATCTTTGATCTATCCGTTTTACTTTTCCACAATAGAAACTCAGTGAAAAAGCCAAGAACAGTAGGGCCAAAAAGAAGATGGTTCAAGTTACCGGTAAAAAAAGTTACGCGAGGGTCCGTGAAGAGTTGAAGGTATTTTTATATTATAGTGTAACTACTATTTGTACGCTGTTAAATTTCTTTAACGTAATATTCTATGTGTATATTTTTGAATACACAACTTTTAAAACAGGCTCCTTCGGGAGTTGAACCAACTAGAATGGAAATGTTTCGTGCGTGTTTCTCAAAAGATGGCACTACAAAGAACAAAAAAACTGCAAAAGCAATAGTATGTACTATATATATATTTTTTTGTCATGTATCTTATTTTCTGATCATATATATGTTTTTTTTCAAAAGCATGTATTGTGTTAGCATTAACACATTCTTGACCTTATTTGCACATATATATATATATATATATATATATATATATATATATATATATCCATTTCATAATTGAATAGATACAGTTAGCATTCTTAAGTCATGTAACTATTGAAATTAATTCTGCTTCTTATATAATGTTTTTAATCTAGAAAAAGATGGAAAGATACAAGTCAAAGCTTCCCAAGGGTTCAATTGATAAGCCAGGCCCAGAAGACATATTTTCTAAAGTTATAACCAATGATCCAAATGGTCTTGCACGCATGTATGGGCAAGGTGTTCGTGGTAGAGATGTTTGGGGTGTGATTCCTAGTCGTTCAGCTTCTCGTAGAGAGAACATTAAATTGAAGTTTGAAAATGAACAACTTGAAGCTGAAGTGGCACGATTGAAAGCCAAAGAGTCAGAGAATGAAGGGTCAAGCGAACATGATATCAATGACTCAAGTGTCCCTTTACGAGTATGTGTTTTATTTATCTATAACCTTTTACGCAAGTGTTCCTTTATATTGATGTATACATGTTTATTTGAATATGATTGATATGTTGGTTGATACTACAACTTATAGGTTGGAGTTGAAGTTTACATTCACAATATTTTCAAGTCTAGCGAGATTGTGGCGAAAGGTAGGATTAAGAGCTTGGATCCAAATGAGTATGTTGCTGGGGCAGAGATTGGACCGGGTTGGTGTGAGGTATATATACAAACCCCTATCATTAGATCTGAACGTTTGGTGAGGCCGTATGATTTACTTGTCACAATTGAAGATGTTGTTGGTGCAACTACCGCGTGGCCTTGTCCATTCGTTTCGGTATGTTAAACTTATAAACCTTTCTTTAATCTTTTTTTATAATTATCAATTATAGAAGAGGTACATTTCTAGTATTATTCTGTCAATAAATACATACAACACAATCTGGATGGTATACATATCACCTGTTCCCTTTAAAAATATGTACGAATTTGATTACAGCAACCTTGTACAGCAATACTAACACTCTAAATATGGACAATGTACACCATTATTTTGATACAATCAGATTACAATACTAAGACAAGGAGAAACTGTGTTGTTGAGCTACTCACATCAGTCTTATTCAAGCACCAAGTTTGGCCTCTTATTTGATTAGATGTAACCAACTTATTGCCACATCCCTCGGATCATTACCCCATCTCGACCATTTTAATTTATTTGTCAATCTTGCTTTCATACACTCAACTATGGTTATGAATTTCTTGAACCAAACCTGCGCCATAAACTTTAGACTTATGTACATATTGCGTTTTTGTAGGTGATGCACGAGGATGATGCGTGATGAAGATGGGTGATGACTTGATACTATTTTTTCAGTTTTGTTTCCGTTTGCTTGATACTCTTGATTTATCATGTAATCGTTAGAGGTCTTTATTTCGGACGAAGTTATTATTGTACTAGGTTGAACACTTTTGTTATGAAATGACTTGGTTGAATCATAATTTAGTTTTACTCTCTTCTTATTTATTGAATGATCTATGGACTCATACAATGTAAGCCATAAATCAGTATAGTTTTCCATAATTATTGTATAAATATTTGTAATTTTTAATCCTATAAAATGAAAACAATTATTGGATTTGACTTTGTAGGACATTTGTGTGTGTCTCAAACGATGATAATGAGCACAGGTGTATTAGAATTTAAAACATCAAAAAGTGTCCTGTTAGATTTTTTAGAACGCTTGTATGTGTCTCAAAAGATGATAGTAGGCACACATGTATTAGAATTTAGAACATCATAAAGTGTCCTATTAGACTTTATAGGACGTTTGTGCGTGTTTCAAAAGATTAATGTAGGCACGTGCATCAGAATTTAGAACATCAATAAGTGTCCTATTTTGTAGTTTGTTAGGACGCCATATGTGTTTCAATAGACATTTTGGAACTCATAAAAAAGTGTCCCATAATCTCTATTAGGACGCCTTACTTATTACGACGCCTTTTTATGTGACGCTTAAACTAGTGGTCCTATCAGGTAAAAGGTCCTATAAAGTAGTCTTTAAGGACACTAATGAGAGTCCTATAAGACCAGATTTGTTGTAGTGAATCCTCGTCCGGGTTAGCACGCACTAACTGGTCAAACGGATGTATTAGCATTTGGGAAGACTAGTGTGGATTAGGCACTCGTAGGAGGCATTTCAAGTTAGGTTTCCTTAATTGGGCCTGACAACTCAAGTTAAGCTCAGACTATGTACTCATGGCTGTATAACTTTTATTTTGCTTAATTGCATTTTAAATTCAATTATTAAATCTTGCGGTTCATACAAACATATGTGTTGACATACAAACCTGTGAGCTCACCAGCGTTTCGCTGACCAATTTTAGCATGTATCACAGGTGACCAGCAGTAGGTTGGACTGCTCAAGTAAGGATCAATTAGCTCGAGTCATCATGCAAACAATCAGAGATTTAGCTGCATTATTATATTTTGTATAGATTAATTATGTAATTAAATCTCTCAATTTCAAGCTGAGCTGATGTAAACAATATTTTTTATTGTAAACTTTTGTGTTATCAATACAAGTCCAAAACGACGCATTTAGTGGTCGTTCATTATATATCTTTGTGCTGTGATTATTGATTCGTAACACCCAAAACGTGCTTCCGCTAAACAATAAATTTGGGGGTGTTACAGCAAGTCTGTTCGATTCGCGAGTTTGGATAAGGTTTCGCGAGTTGAGTTCGTCTCAACTCGCATGACGAACTGCAGCGATTTTTGAGGTGGGTTTCGAGTTTTAAAACGTTTTTAACCGATTTCTTGGGTATATTCTTATTGTATGGACTCAATAACATGTTAATAAACATAAATCAAGTGTCGTGAAGGTGTGAAATCGGGTGTTCTTACCGAATGTCGATTTCGAGCTCAAAGATGACGGATCGAGATGATGGAGATGGCGATGATGAAGATGAAGATGATGATCACGATGATGGTGATGTGCTGCTGCTGTTGTTGATGTTGGTGGTGCCTGTGGTGGCCGGCGGTGGTGTGCCGAGAGGAAGAAAGAGATGGATGGTGGGTGTGTTTGGTGAGAAAGAAAAAGGAAGAAGAAAATGAGGTGGGGAGGAGGCCGGCCCATCCTTTTTGGTGGGTTTGGTTGTCCCCAATTCGCGGTATAAATGCCCGTGTTTGTTTGCCCGATCGTAAAAATAATTATTTTATTTTAAAATCGTAAATTTGCTAATACGAAATCGTATATGTTTTTATTCGAAGTATTTTATAAAAATACTTTATTCGAGTTATAAAAATATAACTTTGTTTTGGATTTGTTTGACAGATACCTTTCGTATGGTTTCGTCGCCAAAATACGTTTTAAACAAAATGAATTATGTTCTGAAATAGTTTAATATTTTCCGTGTAAATAATGTTCATTTAAAATAATAACACATTATTTAAAGTAATGCGTACCAAGTATGTGAAATAAAAGTTTTAAATCGGGCGCGAAAATTGACCTTTTTGACCGGATGTTACATAAGTAAACGTTATTCTAAGGTATAGAATCTGTGTCATGAGACTAATAGACGTGTATAACAACTCAGTGATGAATAATCATGCAAAACTCTAATAAATCAATACTCACTGGAACCAAAATAATCGACTCCTTATCCCTCTAATTCTTTGGGCATAATTATATCTTAACTTTCCTTGGAAACTTCTAATTACAACCACATATCATGCGATAGTCTTTGTCTCTTTAGTCAGTGATGCATTCACTCAGTTGACCACTTTCACCTCCTCGCAACGAAATTTTCTAATCCCTTTTGCAAGTTAGCCCAAGATCTTGATATCTTTTGAACATGCATTCAATCCTCCGTATTGCTTGTCAACTTCACCTCTATATGATAAAGGCTCCAATGCCTCATTGCTACATTAAAAATGTAACATAATAATACCATTCTTAATATAAATTCTAATCTCGGCTTCTTTTAAAACTACTTGACTACAAATTCCGTAAGAATATAAGTCAATCTAAAACATACCTACGCCATATTCTCTGCCAATGTAACGATTGTAAATTGGGCCGATCAAACTCTTTCCTGAGGATCCTATTAACACCACTCATTGATGTGTTGGTAATCAAAACTTTGGTAATGATTCTCAAATTCAACCAACCCATTATTATCTATACTACTTAATGAAAGTGGTTTGAACGAAGAAGAAGGTTAATTCTACCTATTAAATTGCCCTCTCAACTAAAATATATAACCATCCATGATCTATTTAAGTGATGGCTCAAGATTCTCCTACTAAAATCGTTGGTACCTAAAAATAATTTATACCATTTTGAAACTCTCTATGTCTTGGAACATGTAATAATAATGATTTACTACCCTCCCATATGTAAAATAAATCAAACAACATAATATAATAACCTCTATTGCCATTAATGTCTACAACTAAAAATTTAGTGCTTCAAACTTTGTAATATATTCATGTCTACATGACATATCACCACATTAGCTCTCAAGGGGAAAATTCACTCATAATGTCGGTATAAAATCAAAGAAGTTCCCAGTTGTAACTATTTTAAGAGAGATCTATTTTAAGAGAGATCCAAATAACGAGACAGACGTTAAATTCGGGATTTACAAATGCCCAGCTCCAATAATGAAACTATTTTCTTGCTTCACGTAATGTTAAGAACTTAATCAACAATAACATTTGGTTATCACTAAGTCAAAAGGAAATACAACCAATGAGTATTCATAACCACCAAAAGTATAATACGCTCACCGATGAAATGGACAGGAGGAAATCACGAGAAAAATCGTTTGGTTGACACACTAAAATGATTTCACGCATACCATACTATATTGTGTAATAACATTGGAATGATCTCCTAATAATCCATAAGTCATATGAAATGAGACGTTAGATCTTAACTATTATTTCAAAGATGTTCCGCCAAATAATCTTCAAACACAATTTATCACAATTACAAAGTGAAGATCAAGATTTACATGAGACAAATCGCTCGATGGGAAATCAATAGAACGTTTCACGTAAGGCATTGGCCTTAAATCCAAATACGAAGCACACATTATCTTTGATTAATGTTCTTTCGTTCGATTCACCGTTACCCTGTCTTGTGCGGGTATATAAGTTATGCTATCAAATCAATAAAAAAAAGACTACTCTGAACCAAATATGTTTTTCTTTCAAACGAAACCGAACTCTAATTACTTTTCTACATCAAAACATCACCAAAACTTGGGCAAAATAATACATTTTGTTCACAAATTGTTATGACAATTTCCAAGACACGCTGTACGAGTAAAAATAAGGATAAACTTGGTTGAAAACTTCCTAGGATTAATATAAAACAATATGAAGGAACCAGTAGACACGAAGAAACACATGGTTCGACACTAACCTACCAACATCTAACTCTAAGAATCTTCCTTATCTATATTTTCCCTAAAAAATAATAATAAATAAATAAATAAAATTTTTTACTCATTTTCTTTTCAGCCATATAAGCTTCAAGATACGAAAATACCCAACTACCCTCACAATATTAAACAACATATACTACATTACTCTTCTCATCAATAAACATTTAAAAAATTTTAATCCCTATGAGATTGAAATTTTGTAATCATTCATTTGACAAGTTTGGAAATCATTGTTTTCGAATTTTAAGCAACTGATCAATAGTTACTCCACTTTATGTCAGCATATGGAGATCTCTCATAATTAATTTAAATAATTTTCAAACTTTAAGACACCGCTTATCAATATAATCTCTTGGTATACTATCTCGCATCGTAAACTTAACATTATTGATGATCACCAACAATAAACTATTATCATTCACTCATTCATACTATGGTCAACTGTCAATATCGATTCCTACTACGTTCTCCTTATTTGTTTACCACAGCATAACACGGTAATTTTTCTAGTCCTTAACTAACAGAGATTGTTTTGCATAATTTTCGATGTGAGAATCTCATACAATTTTGTAGAATTAACAAACCGTAAGTTGTAAAAAGGATGAATACTTATCACTCATTTGGTCAAGAACATTCATTAATAATTGTCTATTCTCCAACATTTATAATTTAGCTACAAGTTTATTTGTGTGAGCCTCAAGTATGGGTTGCTACACAACGCCAATAAACTCGATAAATCAAGGTCTAGTTCATAACCATGGAAATTAATCACACAACGGGTACGGAGTGCACATCTTACGAATTACCATCATCACTTGTAACATCATACTACATTTTGGTAAGAACCCCTTTACTATTCCTAACTAACAAAACAACTTTACATCCTTAAACTTCTATGTGAAACAAATACAAATTCTCAAGTTGAAAGAAGAGTCGATGGACTTAAACCTGAAGGTTTTCGGATCATCAACGAATTTGTTTTGAGATTTTCCGAAAAATCTAGTTGAATTATGTACCCCTCGACATATATGAAATTATTTTCCGATGAGAACCATTAGTTGTTAAAATTTCCACAACGTGCGGAACGTAGAACCGATGTTTTATTTCTAGAAATGACGATTTAATAAATCAACTTTAAGGTTCGGATAGATGTACAGACAATCGTCATTCGAGCAAAACTGTAAATTTAATTGAGAAGTTATGGGGGAGGCTATATCAAAGATGACTTTAGGACTCGGTGTGGTTATGCTTTTCGGTCCAACCATTGCGCTTGTGGTATCCATGGGATTTGGAATCAAGAAAGAGCCTTTTAGATGTTGAGAATACACCATTTACAAACACCAATTTCTTTTATTTTCCTAATGGACTGAATGAATTCGTATTATACGTTTAACAAATAGGTTCAATAACCTATCAATCGAAGGAACGGATGGAGCAAATGGAGTTCGCGAAACATAATCAAGTGATGAGTCTCTTATGGTGTCACACAAACGAAACGTAGCAATATGTAGTTAAATGAAATTGAGATGTAGTTTAAAAACAACATTTTGTCATAGGGCCGGTAAAGACTACGGGACGAGAAGTCAAGTAGTGAAATGTAACGAGATATCGATAGTTATGATGCGATGTAACATTAGACGAGGAATTAATTCACTTAGGGACGAGAGACTTATAAGAAAATCAAAAATCCGCATCTGGTTCGTATTAACGTGGTCAGTAATAATTTCGATTGAATTTCGGGACGAAATTCCCTAAACGGTGGGATACTGTGACATCCGTCACTAAAACTCTATTCATATATTCGTTTTGAATAATCCTTTCTTATTTGGATTCATGTACGTGAGTAATGTGGAGAAATAAATTAAGTATCGTAAATTTAAACTATGTGAGAAAATTAATTCTCGTATAGTGTTTAACAATTCGAACCAATACTCGTGCGCGATTAAATTAAAAGTTAGGATAATAATAATGAAATAATAATAATAATAATTAATAATATAATAATAATAGTAATATAATAATAATTATAATAATCATGTCATGAGACAAGATAAAAAAAAATTAACCATGATGATCATGGCAATATTGGGTTGTCGAGATTTTAAGGCCAAAGGAAAAAAATAATAATAATACGGCCCAAAACAATGAGGTTGGAACTTGATCACTAAGTAAATATATTAACCTAGTTATTAAATTAACCTAAACTCTTTTATTAAACTAAATTAAAAAAAATTGTTTGTTGGTACATCAATGTGTGTCTGTCAGTTGGTCTCAGTCTGTAATCTTGTCGAAATTGTAATTACGTTTTGAATTGTTTAAGTTCTAGTTTATTTACAGTTTCTGTCATCATGCGACACAAGCACTGTGTCGCAGAAGCATTCTATGCGACACAAGGCTTGTGTCGCAGAATCATCTCATGCGACACAATGATTATGTCGCATAAGCCTTCATGCGACACAAAGCTTGTGTCGCATACAGTTTGGTCCAGGCTATAAATAGAGACTCGCCAGTTTCTGTTTATTAAGCCAAAAACAGAAAACACACACATAACACCTCCAAACTCAGAGAGAAAAATACTAGTTTGTGTTATTTTGATTATTGTGTGTTTGTCAAAGTGTATGTATTGTTACCATCTCGTTATATACAAAGTTATACACTTGTGTTTTGGTCATTTACTTGTGAACTTCTAGCATATCTTGTGTGTTTAATTTCCGCTTTTATAGACAAGTTTAAGCTACTCGATTTGGTCCGTATACGGAACCTACAAGTAACCCATAGTCACGCAATTGATGTTGAATCCACAAAATCTGTGAACAACAGCTTGCAGCAGCAATGTATTCAGCTTCCGCTGTTGAGGTGGAAACTGTGGTTTGCTTCTTACACTGCCAAGACACCAGTCGAGAACCGAGGTATTGGCATCCTCCTGTAGTTGACTTTTTATCCGAATTGCAGCCGCCATAATCAGAATCAGAATAGGCAGTGAGAGCGAAATTTTTCTCATTTGAGTACCATAGACCAAGTGATGGTCTATATTTGAGGTAACCAAAAATTCGCTTCACAGCCTTCATGTGAGAAACTTTGGGCTTTGATTGATATCTGGAACAGATAGACACAGCAAACACAATATCTAGTCTGGATGCAGTGAGATACATCAATGATCCTATCATAGAACGATAGTCCCGCTCCTTGCAATCTTCTTCGTGTTCAGCGGGTCCGAGTTTGTGATCAGTTTCAATGGGAGTACCATATGGCTTACAGTCATGGAGTTCATACCGAGTCAACATGTCATTGACATATTTGGACTGATGAATGTAGAAACCCTTGTCAGACTGCTCAACCTGTACACCTAGAAAGAACTTAAGTTCTCCCATGGCACTCATCTCAAACTCGGACTTCATAATCTTCTCGAAGTCTCTGCACAAAGAATCATTTGTTGAACCAAATATGATGTCGTCCACGTAAACCTGCACAAGTAACAAATCTTTTCCAACCCTTTTTATGAAGAGAGTGCTATCAATTTGGCCTCGTGAGAAGCCATTTCTCGTGAGATGATTTGCCAACCTCGCATACCAAGCTCTAGGAGCTTGATGAAGACCATATAATGCCTTGCCTAACTTGCACACATAATCAGGATGGTTTGGATCTTCAAAACCAGGAGGTTGCAAGACATACACATCCTTCAAAACCTCTCCATACAGAAATGCGCTCTTGACATCGAGTTGATAAACCCGAAAACCTTTAAATGTCGCATAGGCCAGAAAAATGCGAATGGACTCCAATCTTGCAACTGGAGCAAACACATCATCATAGTCCAAACCCTCAATCTGAGTAAAACCTTGAACAACCAGCCGAGCCTTATTCCGAATAACTACGCCTCTGTCATCTTTCTTCACACGATAAACCCAGCGAGTTCCAATTGGATCGACATCCATTGGTAAAGGAACCAACTCCCAGACATCAAGCTTTTTGAATTGATTCAATTCTTCCTGCATAGCCTCAACCCAGTATGGATCTTTCAAAGCTTCAGCAATTTTCTTTGGCTCATGCTGAGACAAGAAGCATTCTTCCAATTCTTCTTCAACACAGGCAAAATTGGCAGATGAAGATTCTTCACGGACTTCATTAGCAGCAGATTGCTGCCTAGTTAAGACACCTTGTTGAAGATCACCAATGATGTTTTCAGTGGGGTGAGTAGAATGAATTCTGAGCTGAGGAATCGGATCAGGCACAATGATTGAATCCAAATTTGACAGATCACCTCCAGGATTTTGAATTTCAACTGAGCTATTAGTGGCAGTATCCTCATTGTCAATTGGTGTGACAATATCGGTTTCAGTTTGAGGATTAGATTCAGAAGCCACTTGATCAACATCGGAGGGATTGTCATCATTGACAACATTCTCAGGAGGTACTACTCTAGAATAGGAGATTGAGTCGTCAGAGGTAAGATCCAATCCATGAAGTAGGGACGCCACCTGTTCTTCTTCACTAAATTTGGGAAGATTGAAAGAGTCCACCAACTTATCATACTCAAACAAGGAATCAGGTCCCTTGCCTTTTGGAGAATCAGTATATTTCATAAACCTTACTTCAAAATGTTCTTCTATTCTCCCAGTAGACTTGTTGAAAACTCTTTTATTTGGAGAGTTCACAGAATATCCCAAAAATAACCCATCGACTGCTTTTTCATCAAATTTGCCTACCGAGTCCTTAGTAATTAAAATTGAGCAAGGACACCCGAAAGGTTCAAGAAACTTCAAATTTGGTTTGCGATTATTCAGCAATTCGTAACATGTTTTCTTTCGCCTTTTAACAATCGAAACCCTATTTAACACATAGCAGGCAGTGTTAACAGCTTCTGCCCAAAAAATGGTTGGCAGATGCGCATCAGACAACATAGTTCTTGCTGCCTCAATGATTGTCCTATTCTTTCTTTCAGCTACTCCATTTTGCTGAGGAGTACGAGCAGCACTAAACTGATGAAAGATTCCTTTTCGAAGACAATACATTTCCAAAGTTCTGTTCTTGAATTCTGTTCCATTATCACTGCGTAGTTTCTTGATTTTCAGATTACACAGATTTTCCAGTCTGTCGAATAAGTAAGTTAAAGTATCAGCTGTTTCATCCTTTCCAGCCAAGAAATATACCCAAGAAAACCTTGAGTAATCATCAGTGACAACCAGACAGTATGATTTTCCTCCAATACTTTTCTTATTCACAGGACCGAACAGATCCATGTGAAGCAGCTCCAATGGAGATTCAATAGAGTTCACCTGCTTAGACTTATGGAACTTCTTGTGTTGTTTCCCTTTGAGACAGGAAACGCATTCATCATCTGTTACGAATGACTTTTTAGGCACACCTAACACAAGATCATTATTAACAAGATAATTCATTCTGCGAAAATGAATATGTCCCATTCGTCTGTGCCAAAGCAGTGAATCTTTAGAGGATGCTTTTGATAGCAAACAAGTATGCTCCTTGGTAATCACAGTTTGCATATCCAAAATGTACGAGTTGCGTACACGGGGTGCTCTCAGTAACACCCATTCCTCGGGAATAACAAATCCCGGTTTCAAAATTAAACATTCAACATCTGTAAATGCGGTAGTAAACTTCTTGTCGCAGACTTGAGAAACACTGATCAGATTGTGTTGCAGTTCCTCGACATAGTTCACTTTATCAAAACTCACTTGCCCATTAGAAAGAGTACCCTGACCCGTGATATTACCACCAGTATCTCCCGCAAAAGCAACATGTCCTCCTCGATATGGTTTCACATCAGACAGAAGGGACATGTCACCAGTCATGTGCCGTGAGCAGCCACTATCCACATACCATTTACTTCTTTGTATATGATCTGACTGCTACAGCACAACATAGAGAGAAAGTTAGTTAGAAATGGAGACCCAGGCCTTTACAGACTTGGGTACTCCAGAGACCTCATCAATAATAACTACATCAGTTAAAACTTTGTTTTTCAATAAATCAGGTGCAATTCCTGATGCAGTATTACTTGATGATGAGTCATTTAACGACTTTTTTGGTCTCCAAATTTTCACAGGAACAATAGTGGGTTGCTTGTTAACATTGTCAGGCTGTTTAACCGGAGGTTTACTAGGCCTAGCAGCATTAACTTTTGGGATAGAAGTATGAGAGAGTGAACCCTTCTTTGAAAAAGATTTAACAGATGAATTTTTGTAAACAGAATTTCTGGGAACACCTTTTGAAAACTTCTTTCTCAAAAGCAACGGGCATTGACTAATCAAGTGACCTTGTTTCTTGCAGTAGAAACATGATCGTCTTTCCCTAAAGGTTCGGTCGTTACTGCCTAAAAATTGAGGTGAGACAGGTAACTTTTGTGAGCACGTTGAGGTGGATGCCCCAGAATGTGAAACGGAAAGTTTAACAGAGTTCTTAAGTGATTTGACATTAATATTCTGTATCTCTTTCCTTTTATGTTCAGCCTTAACCTTAGTATTCATTGGAAAAGTTTCATCATCTGATTCAGTAGTGAGAATGTGATGTTCAGGCTTAATGTTTTTCTTTTCACATTGAGGCACAAACTTACAGGGAACATCCTCAACTTCGACCTCTTCTTCAATGTTTTTTAAGGGAGCAGGCGAGAAACTACCAAAGGGGGTAAACTTGACGGTTCCTGAGGGGGTAAACCTAACAGGTTCAAAAGGCTTCACAGGTTCAGCCTTAATTGTCTTAGGTTTCTTCTTATCATGGTTAACTTCTATGTTGGCTTTATAGAATTCAGGCAACTTAAACGGAGTCAAACTAACAGGTTCACATACAGGCATAGCCACTTTCTTAACAACAGGTTCATTAACTGATATTTCAATGGGCTTTGCATCTACTAAAGCAGTAGGCACAAAATCTTTAATTTCATCCTTAGACGGTCTACACAAATTCACATCTAAAGACGGAGGCGGTTGATTATGATAACGATAACCGGACTTATCTTTAGAACTAGTTCTACCCGTCTGCAGGATATCAGTAAAGACCATGGCTGAAGTGTTGATATTCTTGAGTTTTCGTTGCAAATCAACAGCTTTGGCTTGAGAGTCAGCCAATTCCTTTTTCAAATGAGCAATCAATTTTAAGTAACTGTCAATTTCATCTTGATTACTGAAAATTAGAGCTTTCAGCTCCTTTTTATCTTCAATAAGTTGATTAATATTACTTTCAAAGTGTTTCTCATTAATTTTTAAAACTTTGTTTGCTTCCATCAAATTCAAGATATCTGACTTCAAGTTGTCATTATGTTCCATAAGCCCATTTACTTTACCAGTTAAACTAATACATGAATCACAGGTAAATTTAGCAAATGGTACCTCATTGTTGATAGCCATGAAACATTGCTCTTGAGTTTCATGAGCAGAAAAATCATAAGCATCTCCATCCTCAATCAACAATGCAGCCTTAGCAGTAGTATGCTCAATCTGTTTTGGAACAACAGATGGTTTAGTGAAACCCGAAGCAGGTTGTCTTCCTTTCTCACATTCACGGGCAAAGTGTCCAAGATTCTGACACTTATAACACTTGATTTTGCTTTTATCGAATCCCGTTGGTGTTCGGTCAGCTGCATCTTCAAGAGATCTCTTTCCAGTTCGTCTTAGATAGTTTTTGGCTCTACGAGTGAGCATAGCCATATTCCATCTAATGTCGATCCTTTCTAACTCATCGGGATCAACCTGATTGAAGTCTTCATCAGTCAGTTCCAATGTACTGACTCTTTTAGAAAGAAAGTCTTCATATGATGACAAGAAAGCAGTAAACATGGCTGCATGTTCATCAGTGGTTGCAGAAGTAGGAACAGATGGTGATGAACATGTACTGCTTGAAGAAGCATTATAAGCTGGTAGGGCTGAAAATGTTCCTACAGTAGGATTACTGTAAGAAGAGAATCTCTGAGAATTTGTCTCAGCTGAGATGAAAGCTGTTCCACCATGACTTGATTCTGATGCACGAGCAGTAGATCTTGTTTCCTTCTTTTCAATATCCAATGCCCCAGCTTCAAGTTTTCCAATAAGATCATCCAGAGACAATTGCTTTGTTTTTGGATCGCTTTCCAATAACAAAACTCGTGTTTCCCAACTTGATGGCAGAGCAGCTAAAGCCTTTTTGTTAATCTCAGAATTTTTGAGATTATATCCGCCAGCTTGCAGTTCATTCACTGTGCGGGTAAATCTGCAAAGCATGTCTCTGACAGTTTCATTCTTCTGGATATAGAAATAATCAAACTGAGTTTTGACTAATTCCAATTTGCTTTCGATGTACTCAGTGTTTCCACAAAATCTCTTTTCAATTGCAGTCCAAAGATCATAAGCAATAGTTTGTGGAAACATATCCAAAACGTCTGTTGGAAGCGACATAGTAATAGCAGAATGAGTCTTCCGTTCAATTTCCCATGCTTTACGTTCTTCGGTAGTGTATGAACGAACAGGCTTGGGAGGAGGAACACCCATGTGTTCTCCAAGAGCAACAGGTGGAACATAGCGTTCAAGAAGGGCCAACTCCATATCAGGATCGGTGAATAAAACAAACGATATGAACCTTTGTTTCCATGCTCGAAATGGTAAACCCGGTGCAAAATAAGGAGGTTTATTTGCACTACCAATCGTAGCATTATGTTGTAAAACTGCATCAACGCTTTGAAGAGACATGATGAAAATCTGCAAAACAAATTAGAAAAACACACAAAACAAACTGATTTTTGTCTAAGTCAGGAATTATGCGACACAGTGTTATGTCGCAGAGTACCAATATGACACAATATTTGTGTCGCAGAGTACAGATACGACACAGAAGTAGTGTCGCAGAACTTAATCTGACAGAAGACAAAAATGCGACACAACAGTTATGTCGTATGTTATGTCGCAACTTGTGTCGCAGACCAGTCAAGGTCAAAAAGTGTTATGTCGCAAGGTTATGTCGCACGTTATGTCGTAGACAATTTAATGTCGTATTGTTGTGTCGTATGAACAGTGATACGACACAAGCCTTGTGTCGCAAAAATGCACGTGCAGACAGTTTTTTTGAGTACAGAAGATTTCAATTTTCAAAACACATCATAACCTACACCCCATACTTTTCTGCAGACTGCAAACACCAAATCTTCAAGCAAAATGATCACCAACTATTACCAACCAATTCCAAAAATAAGACTAACACAATTCTTTGAAGATCAAAGACCACAATAAGCAAAAATAAAGACTTTTAACCAAGAACACCAAGAACACTAAAAAAACATAAATTATGAAAATAATGTTTTTGGACCGAAATCTAGCACCAAACTAACTCGAAACCGCAACTCAAGAGTATGCGGCTCTGATACCAATTGTAGGTTCCGTATACGGACCAAATCGAGTAGCTTAAACTTGTCTATAAAAGCGGAAATTAAACACACAAGATATGCTAGAAGTTCACAAGTAAATGACCAAAACACAAGTGTATAACTTTGTATATAACGAGATGGTAACAATACATACACTTTGACAAACACACAATAATCAAAATAACACAAACTAGTATTTTTCTCTCTGAGTTTGGAGGTGTTATGTGTGTGTTTTCTGTTTTTGGCTTAATAAACAGAAACTGGCGAGTCTCTATTTATAGCCTGGACCAAACTGTATGCGACACAAGCTTTGTGTCGCATGAAGGCTTATGCGACATAATCATTGTGTCGCATGAGATGATTCTGCGACACAAGCCTTGTGTCGCATAGAATGCTTCTGCGACACAGTGCTTGTGTCGCATGATGACAGAAACTGTAAATAAACTAGAACTTAAACAATTCAAAACGTAATTACAATTTCGACAAGATTACAGACTGAGACCAACTGACAGACACACATTGATGTACCAACAAACTCCCCCGTGTCTTCAGCTTGGTCTTCGAAAAATCTTCAATTTTCTTCAGTCTTCAAACCCAACCAGGTGGAAAGTTTCCACCAGCGTGTATGCCGTAGGTGAAGCATATATCAACAATTTTCTGAAATCGTTTCGCTAAAACGGAGTTGAACTCGTTTCCTGGATTGTAGCGAATCCGATTGTCGAATAGCTTCTTCATGTCATCTCTTGACAGATTAATCAAGCTCATTGGGTCAAATATTCTGAAGTTAGCTTTTCGTAGACCCCACAAAGATCCTGTCTGAGGCTCTGAATCTGGTACAAAAACTAAGACGGCTTCGCCAGTGTGAGCATCCAGTTCCCAGTAATGAAAACGTTTCAGTAGATTGAATGGAACTGTTTCCAGAGCTATTTCAGTCAGACATTTAGCAGGCGGATAGTGAACTTTTACAATTGGCTGCTTGGTCTTTGGATCGAGCTTCTTCTTGAACGTGTACCTTGTACCCAGTACTGGTTTGACATAATGGTATTTCTTTCGTTTAATTTCCTCACGCATGACCTTTTGAATAACATCTGCAACTCCATCATCGTGAGGATTTATCAACTGAAGCTGAGTAAGACGAACGATATCATGCTTTGGCAATGTACTCAATATCCTCAGTGATCGACGAAAGTACTGGATACCGTCAAGCCTTTTAATCATCAACCTTCCTTTGCTCACCTTCCAGCTTTTTATCAGGCCTGTATAATTACCGCCAACCTGATATTTCTTGCATGTAACTGGAGCAGGTTCTGGATTTTTTCCTTTTGGAAACCAGTTGTCCCTTTCTCTAATGGGCATTTCTTTGTCAAAAGATACACATTCAGATGTATCAAGAGGGAAAATGTCATTGTAATTTGTCGTTTCTCGAACAGGGACTGGTTGTGCTTGTGAAGAACTGGAGGGTGCAGAAGATTCTTGAGCAGGACCAGGTTGAGAAGAAGATCCTGGAACGTAATTGAACGATGGCCCTGACTCATCGTCTGAAGAATCCGATAATACAACACCCTCTTGAGGATAGGCTGGACAATTAGAATATTCTTCATCAGGATTAAGCTCTTCTTGTTCAACATCAACATCATCGTCATTATCAGCTGAGTTGAAGTCAAAATGTTCTTCAGGCGCACGATCGTCATCGTCAACCGCAGATTGAAAGTAAGTCAGATTACAATACGTGTAATCTACAGCTAACGGTTTTGGTTGCCCTGGTTGCTCAATAATATACTCAAGAATAAGAGTTGTTTCATTAATTTCAGAAGCATTTACATTTTCAGGATTTACATTTTCTTCGCCTTCGGCGGAAACCCTAGGAATTGATTCTAAGGCCGGTTGGGCTGTCTCCCCCGAAGCAATAGCTTGGGTTTCCAGCTGCAGAACCTTTGTCTTCAATTCTTCATTCTCTTTCTCCAAGCGAGAGATCCTAGCATCCTGAGCTTCAGAAACTGATGCTTGAGCTTCCATAGTCTGCTGCATCTTTTCAATCTTTGACAGGAGCTCCTGAATGACAGCTGGATGAGGAGTGATTGGAGTTTCAGTCCTTGGGGGCTCAGAAGATGTGGAAGTGGAAGTGCGGGAACGTCTGACCAGAGGATTCAAATCAGCAATGTCAGAAACATCTCGAGGCCTTTTTCCTCGGGTGGAAGATTCAGGGGGTGGAGAAGAAGGCTGATAATTATCGATCTCAAGATCAAGATCTACCAACTCTGGATCAGCTACAACAGGCTGAACTGGCGGTTGTTGAGCTGGAGGTTGTTGAACGGGAGGCTGTTGAACTGGTGGCTGCTGAACCGGAGGCTGTGGTACTGGGGGCCTCGGGATTTGAGGTTGCTGAGCAGGTGGATCATTAAATTGTTCGCCTGGAGGAGGTACATAATCAGGATCCACAATGTGACCGAACAACGCAACCTCACGTTCCGGTGCTTCGCCTGACTTCGCAAACTTTGTACAAGCAGTATAAATTCTGGTATTCATCGGCGTTTGCGCGTAGGTAAAAGAGTTGATCACTGGAAGATCCGAGTGCAAATGGTTGAGTAACAGCTGAGTGAATCGGGGATACAACGCCCATTTGTCTTTATTATCCAAAGCGTTGTTCACAAAACCCCTGAAGATATAGCCTGAGAAGTTGAAGGGCTTGTTGTATATCAGGGCAAGAATAGCAGAGGCAGTCGCAAATTTCATCCCTTCGAGACCTGCCTTGCGACTGGATAAGCACACAATGACGATGTGAGCCAGATACCTCCAAACCTTTGTCATATAGGTTTTCTTGTACTGATCAACTGGAATGTCCTGATAACCAATCGATCGCATGCCCTGAGCAATAGCAGCTGAAGAAAACTGGGTGATCATGTCAGAATTATCACCGAATTCGAAGAAATCTCGAATAAGCTGCTCAGAAAAGATGACTTGGCGGCCGCGGACAGTAGAAATGATCCTAGTATCAGCTTCATCATAGTTTACCACTGCATTATCCCAAAACTCGGTAATGTGATTTGTCAGGATCCGAGTATCTGCAGTGATAGCTTTGTAAATACGCGAGCGTTGAAGAAATGCGATCATTGGGCGATACGGGCGGGAAGTCTCGACCGTTGTATTCATGAACGCCACAATGTTGTGACGAGGCTCCCAGAAGTATTTAGAGATATCGATCTCGGGGAGTGCTGGAGCAGCTGGAGCAGCTTGAGCAGGTTGAGCAGGTTGTTCAGCCATTTCTACAAAAATAACAGTAATACAGCCAAAACTTGAAATGCGTTAGCGTTAGTACCAAAAAATAATTCGCGTTTTATTTTTACAAAAGTTCTGCGACACAACAGTTGTGTCGCATGAGGTTCATACGACATAAGGACTGTGTCGTATAAGAATAATACGACATAAGCATTGTGTCGTATGACACGTGTCACGCGGACAGCATTTCCCCTGCATTTAGCAATAAATGAGAAATTAATCTCGAATGCGACATAGTCGCTGTGTCGTATGGTGTGTCGTATCAAGTGGGTACGACATAACGTTTGTGTCGTATAAAGATACGACATAAGAACCGGGTATCAATACGACATAAAAACCAAGTATCTATGCGACATAACGACTATGTCGTATGTTATGTCGCAAAGATGAACAGCAAAGCAAACCCAGATTCGATCGATGAAACATTTTTGGGGTTTTCAAAATCCAGACATACCCTAGGGTTCGTACACAACAGAGGATCAATAATATGTATTTATCTAACCCTAATAACCCCTAAACCCTAAATAATTTAACGAAAAAACCGAAACCCTAAAAACGTAATACGGGTCGATCGAATTCAGGACATAATACGCGATAAAAACACGAAAGAATTATACCTAAGGATGCGCTAACAGATGATGACCAAGAATCGAGCAACAAAACGCGAAGAAAAGCCTTCAAAATCACGAACCCGATCGAAAAATGCTTGTGTCGCAAAATCGCCTTTATGTCGTATAGTTTGTGTCGTGAAAGATTTGAAAACGTAAATGATTATGTCGTATGTTGTGAATAGTTATCCCTGACCCGCATACGACATAGTATACGACACAAACAAAACTGACTTATACGACATAGATTTTGTGTCGTATAACAGGAGTACGACACAGTGGTTGTGTCGCACGGAATACAAATCAGAAATTTTCAAGATTAAAAAAAAACGATTTTTGTGCCGATTCGGATTTTGATTTTAGAATTTTCGCATAGAAGATGATTTGTGACAAAAAAAATTAAAAAGGAAAAAAATACAATTTAAAGAATATTAAAGAGATAAAACTAAATATAAACATAAAATAAAAGAAACAAATACAACTAAAAGCGAGTAATTTATAAAATCGTTTTGGTGACGGAGTTGAGATACTGGTTAGGGATCATACCGAAATAACATGCAATTATTAGGAATAGAAAGAGTTATTTCGATTATCAGTATATTTGTCCACTTTAAATTTACGTGGCACATTTAAAACACTTTTTATAAAAATTATTTCAAGACGATTATCGATATTGTTTATCCACTTAAGCATGTTACAACCGAGTTTGTGGAGTTAACCTTTTATTGTTAGAATGTATAAGTCTCTGTGGCACCCACCATTGATATACCCCTATACTCTAGACAATAACATAGTTTCCATATTTAGAAAGAATAAAGAAAGATCATTTTTAAGAATCAGGCTAGAGTTGACAGGTCAGTACAGAAGTACAGCAAAGCAACCTAACATGATTCAAGTATAATCACAACCAATCGCAGTCAAACTGAAGTTGGAGTTTCCCAAACAGCGACCTTGGTTAGTATGATTTAGGATTAAGCAAAACCGATCGCAGTCAAACTGGATTTGGAGTTTCCCAAACAGCGACCTTGTTCAGTATCATTAAGATTTTTCAAGTGCATTGACCTGTAATTGCTTAACCCCAAGTTTATAGTAACTGTTACCAGTTCTGTACTTTCGTACAACAGAGACAGCCCAACCGGCCTTAGAATCAATTCCTAGGGTTTCCGCCGAAGGCGAAGAAAATGTAAATCCTGAAAATGTAAATGCTTCTGAAATTAATCAAACAACTCTTATTCTTGAGTATATTATTGAGCAACCAGGGCAACCAAAACCGTTAGCTGTAGATTACACGTATTGTAATCTGACTTACTTTCAATCTGCGGTTGACGATGACGATCGTGCGCCTGAAGAACATTTTGACTTCAACTCAGCTGATAATGACGATGATGTTGATGTTGAACAAGAAGAGCTTAATCCTGATGAAGAATATTCTAATTGTCCAGCCTATCCTCAAGAGGGTGTTGTATTATCGGATTCTTCAGACGATGAGTCAGGGCCATCGTTCAATTACGTTCCAGGATCTTCTTCTCAACCTGGTCCTGCTCAAGAATCTTCTGCACCCTCCAGTTCTTCACAAGCACAACCAGTCCCTGTTCGAGAAACGACAAATTACAATGACATTTTCCCTCTTGATACATCTGAATGTGTATCTTTTGACAAAGAAATGCCCATTAGAGAAAGGGACAACTGGTTTCCAAAAGGAAAAAATCCAGAACCTGCTCCAGTTACATGCAAGAAATATCAGGTTGGCGGTAATTATACAGGCCTGATAAAAAGCTGGAAGGTGAGCAAAGGAAGGTTGATGATTAAAAGGCTTGACGGTATCCAGTACTTTCGTCGATCACTGAGGATATTGAGTACATTGCCAAAGCATGATATCGTTCGTCTTACTCAGCTTCAGTTGATAAATCCTCACGATGATGGAGTTGCAGATGTTATTCAAAAGGTCATGCGTGAGGAAATTAAACGAAAGAAATACCATTATGTCAAACCAGTACTGGGTACAAGGTACACGTTCAAGAAGAAGCTCGATCCAAAGACCAAGCAGCCAATTGTAAAAGTTCACTATCCGCCTGCTAAATGTCTGACTGAAATAGCTCTGGAAACAGTTCCATTCAATCTACTGAAACGTTTTCATTACTGGGAACTGGATGCTCACACTGGCGAAGCCGTCTTAGTTTTTGTACCAGATTCAGAGCCTCAGACAGGATCTTTGTGGGGTCTACGAAAAGCTAACTTCAGAATATTTGACCCAATGAGCTTGATTAATCTGTCAAGAGATGACATGAAGAAGCTATTCGACAATCGGATTCGCTACAATCCAGGAAACGAGTTCAACTCCGTTTTAGCGAAACGATTTCAGAAAATTGTTGATATATGCTTCACCTACGGCATACATGCTGGTGGAAACTTTCCACCTGGTTGGGTTTGAAGACTGAAGAAAATTGAAGATTTTTCGAAGACCAAGCTGAAGACACGGGGGAGTTTGTTGGTACATCAATGTGTGTCTGTCAGTTGGTCTCAGTCTGTAATCTTGTCGAAATTGTAATTACGTTTTGAATTGTTTAAGTTCTAGTTTATTTACAGTTTCTGTCATCATGCGACACAAGCACTGTGTCGCAGAAGCATTCTATGCGACACAAGGCTTGTGTCGCAGAATCATCTCATGCGACACAATGATTATGTCGCATAAGCCTTCATGCGACACAAAGCTTGTGTCGCATACAGTTTGGTCCAGGCTATAAATAGAGACTCGCCAGTTTCTGTTTATTAAGCCAAAAACAGAAAACACACACATAACACCTCCAAACTCAGAGAGAAAAATACTAGTTTGTGTTATTTTGATTATTGTGTGTTTGTCAAAGTGTATGTATTGTTACCATCTCGTTATATACAAAGTTATACACTTGTGTTTTGGTCATTTACTTGTGAACTTCTAGCATATCTTGTGTGTTTAATTTCCGCTTTTATAGACAAGTTTAAGCTACTCGATTTGGTCCGTATACGGAACCTACATTGTTCCTGTGGTTTCTTTACCTCTATCGACTGAAGAGAAGAAAAAAAAAAGAGTCTTGTGTTTGTATGTGGTTGTCGGCCAAACATCAAGAGGGAACCAAATCAAAAGTTGTGTCGTGCTTTCGTGTGTTTCTAGATCGTGTTCGTGTAGGTATTTTTCATAAACCCTAACCAATAATTTATTTTATTATTTTTCTGGAATAGATGTATATTAGAGATGATTTATGTATTTGGGGATTTAATATATTAGGTTTAAGGTGTTTTTGAAATCGAAAGTTATATACCGTTAATCGAAACTTCTGTCCATATTTTCGCAGTAGTAATAAACGGCTGTTTTGACCTAGCTACGTAAGTTTTCAGGCTTCGGCCAAAACTGAAAAGTTGTAGATCTCAAAATTTTACTCCAACTTAAGAGGTTTCGGCCTCTGAAACGCATTATGTGATTTTATAAAAATTATTTCGTAAACTATTACGGTGTATGACGAATTTTATGAAAATTTTTGTAAACTTAATTCGGTTTGATCAAACTATTTTCTAATTATTATAGGAATTGTGAATGTAAGATAAGAGTTAGATATTTTCTGAAAGAAAAAGGATATTTTTATATTTGTAATTTGAGTTTATTTATTATATTTAAAAAGGGTTGTGTTTCGAGTATATTTTAAGTGCTTTCGATTACGAGTTTCGAGTGTTTTCAACTGGTATTGACTATGGACAAAAGAATTCATCATTTTATATATGTCAAACATCAATTTTCATTACCAAGTATTATAGTCTGATTGTGTCATTTTGGATTTAGAAGTATTACTTGTTGCAATTATAACTAAATGAACTAAACAATGTTTGATAATCGATTATTATGAAATAATAGGCTAGGATCATAATTATGACAATCAACTAGGCTATTGTACAATAATGATTCTATGTTAATGTGCAAGATATTTATTGAACTTAACGTGTTTGTAGGGTGAATTGGTTAGACAAGATATTTGGTTATAGATTTACATACCGGTTTAGTGGACTTATTTGGGAGCGTAATTTGCTTTGCTAATCAAGGTGAGTTTTGCGGCCCCATTTTCTTTACTTATTTTCCGTTGGGGGTAAAAGAATGCTCAAACTGATTTCAAACTGTTTTCTTATGCTATGTAAACTAT
Source organism: Helichrysum umbraculigerum (assembly GCA_949592205.1). NCBI lineage: Eukaryota > Viridiplantae > Streptophyta > Magnoliopsida > Asterales > Asteraceae > Helichrysum > Helichrysum umbraculigerum. Next base: position 39,695,945 of record CATIUR010000001.1, read on the forward strand.
CTGCTTTTCCGATTTGGACATTATGGTTGAATAAGTGACATTCTGATTGTTGTGGACTGATTGCTGATTGTTCGGATGAGTCTTGTGTCTTGGCGACCATGACAACACTCCATATTACTTGCTTTTCAGATGAGTCTTGTGTCTTGGGGACCATGACAACACTCCATATTTTTTACTAATACGGATATAATTATTGATAGTACTATCGGACGGCGGTCCTACTCTTGTGATAGATACGTTATCCTTGAGTGAATATTATCCGGGAACGGAACGGATTGCTTATGGTGGATGAATTGGTTATCTTATGTGCTTATTTCATATCATATGTCCTACTTACTTATTATGACAGCAAACTGTATTTCTCGTGTGTCTTATTAAACCTGCGAAACTCACAAACCATTGTGTTGACATTTTCGAGCATTTATTTTCAGGGAAAAACTAGTGGCACTAAGATCGAGGACAAGAAAACTTAGTGGACCTGTTAGGTTGCATTAAGTATTGTTGCAGGACTTGTGATACGTTTGTAGCTGACATTTTGATTTAATTACGGGCATGTTGCCTTAACATTTGTTGAATACATCTATTGTTTGTGACACATTGTTTCTTTGTTGGTGTGTATGCTATGACACGAACCGTCATTCGTGTTAATGACATCACAACGCATTGAAACTTTATATTTCATTTAGAGTTCTATATATTGATGTGTTGTGATCCTATCATGGTTGCATTCCGTTGTTTCCGCTTTAGACGGGGTGTGACACATTCAAACCAACCTCACCCCCAACTCCATACCACCACCTATGCGTACGTAAATTTAATTGTTTTCAAAATATTGATAAGTAAAGTTTTAGGAAAATTAAATTCACTATGTTTCGTAGATATAATTAAAAAAATAGCAAAGTTTTAGGGAAGTAGAAGAATTCGATTGGTTAATTAAATGTTTAATGAAATCAACAAATTTGATTGGTCAATAGCTCTCAATCTTTCAAAAGATTTTAGTAGCAAAAGTTTTCTTTTATTAATATAGAGACTCAAAGTTTTTACGTAGGGATTGGAACATCTTTGCAAGCTATGAGAGCATCTCCAATGTGCGCGTTAAAAGTGCCTTTTTGCACTAAGATAGTGTAAAAAATGCACTCTAGTCTTAGCACTAAATATTGCACTATGTTAGTGCAATAGCAAATAGTGTTTAGAGAATCATTAAATTTAGTGCACCACTAAACACTACACTAAATACTATTCACATTAAATAATATGATTTTTAATAACTAAAATATATTAATGTGATGTATTAATTATAAATTTAAGATTAATATTTTTGAAATTACAAAATATAATGCGTGTTATTATATTCATCAAAGAAACTTCCAAATTTCATAAAATTATCATTTATATTTTCAAAATTTTTAAATAAATAATTGTTATTATATTTCTTATGATAATTAAATAGTTATATAAAAAAATTAATATTATACCGTTGAATTGTGTATTTCAAAACAAGTATAAAAGGTTTAGTGTGAAGATTTAGTGTAACATATTGGAGCAACTTTTTAAAAATAAAAGCATATTCTGAAAAGATACACTTTTTACACTAAAATAGTGAATACATTCAAAATGCTATGAGAACCAATTTGAAATAAGAGATGAGTAGCCCGGTACATTTGTTAAGGGAAAAAAATCAATGTTGCAATTGTTGTTAAAATAAAGAGAACAATGAACAAAGAAGGATAATAGAATTGTATTATTCATCTCAACAAGGAGCTATATATAGATACGAGAAAGCTTAACCAACAAGAAAACAATCTACTATGATACAAACTCTATATAATAGGTATGGACATTCATTCCATATTTATCTATAACAATACCCCTCGGATATCCATTATATAAAGATTATACCTCGTTAAAGCCTTACAAGATAAAATTCGGAGGAACAAAAATCTAGTGAAGGAAAAAGAGTACATAATTCTTTCAATACGCTTGGGGACGTTGCCTCATTAAAAACCTTGCTAGAAAAACCCAGTGGGACAAAATCATAGTCAAGGGAAAAAGAGTGCAACGCGTATCTTCTTCCCCGATGAGAAAATCTCTCGATCTCATCACTTGTACACACTTGTTGACAGCTAATATCTTCACATTTTGCTCTTTCTTAATCCATGAGTAAATTATCACTTTCACAAAATAAGTCATGGCTTCATCACCATCGATGTATCATTCCTTACGTGTTATGTTTACGCAACACCATCAATGTCTGTAAAAAGAAACAAGTTATATCTCATCAACAAAATTTGTCTCGTATGACTTGTTATAAATCTTAACGCCCAATGATAAATTTAATACTATATTTCTTGATCACTAATTTCTTTGTCATCCTTCGGGGGTCGAAAGAAATCAAATAATCACAACCATAGGTGATCTTAGTAAATCTCATTTGTCCATAAAGTCTTCTTTGCACTTCTTATAGATTTCTTGGTGCACAAATATTTACATCACTATGATGCTTAATTCTTAACCAACGACAAAAACCTTGTCTTTACATTCGTTCATTTCAATTTATTTTTCAAGCATTTAATTGTCTTTGGAAGCTCCCAAAAAGTTTCAATTATATATGGATCATAATGGATGTTCAAACATCTTTCCAAAATGTATGGGCAAACATAATCATTTTCCATAGCACACTCTATCAAGAAATATTCAACGAGGCTATCTTATCACTAGCCCAATTAATCAATATAAACGATATAAGGACTTACTCAAATTTATCACTTGTGTTCTCAAGAACATTTCTATCTATCTTAAGATCTTATAAACTGTACATCTTTTAAGCACTTCATATCCTTCATGGATTTTCATTAACAAATGAGCTCTAATAATATACAATAGACGCGATTCAATTTTCTATTATATTACCAGAATTCAATAAAATAGTAGTTGCATCCACCAATCAAAAATGTCTACTCATAAATAAATCTCGGTCTTTGCAAAAAATCTTTGTATCACCACTCTTGCCTTATATCTTATAGTTTCATAGTCATTGGACTTTTGCATTAAGACCGAATCATATACGACATGTTTACACCTTCACATGTATATGATTTAAGACTAACAATCTTTCATCAATAGATTTCACTTCTCATAAGTTTTTGTTTCTTTCATATTGGCCAATAATCTTTATCTCTGCTCTTCTTGACAGGAATACTTTCATGATCCTCATTTACAATATTTAGCGCTATATTATACAAAAAACATTAACGACGTCGATTTTATTTATTCGATTCTACACTTTCCGAGACACAATATTAAATATTAAGTTTTTTTTTTTATAATTTTCGGTTTTCACTTTTAGGGTACCCAAGGATTATTTAGAACCTTCATTTCTAGTGTCTCTTTATTAAACTCTCATGGAGTATTTTTTACCTCAATTTGACCATCTTGATTTCTTGCTCCCTTTTTACTTCGAGTATTTTATGTGGAATCGATTAATCTACCATATTTCACATATTGTGAACTTATTATCAATCATAATTGGAGCAAAGCAGCTTGGTCAACAAATATGTCTTGCAATTGTTAAATATGAATTATCATTTTTGAGTTCTTATTCTTTAGTACGAGGATCAATATCATATAGTGATAATTTCAATTTAAGCTACTTATCCCCTCCCCATACATATTCACAACATCTTTCACATCTAGACGTTGTAGATTATGGTGGAGCAACTAAAAATTTACCACACAAACAAAATAAACTCTTTAAATATATTGGAATGACTTTTTGATGACTAAAAGCAATTATCATGGGGAGAAATCATAACCATGTTGGCCCGATGCGAATTCATATTATTTCAAGTCTACTAACATGGCCCCAAATATTACTAATAGTTTGCTCTCGTTATTGACATATTTTTGTAACGCCCCTAAATTTGTAAGTTTTAAATTATATAATATATGTTTTAATTGTTTAAGTTATAAAAAACATATAAGTATATTAAATGTGCAATGTGTTTAAATGTATTGTGAATAAGAAAATAGTTAGTAGGACTAACTATATTATAAGTTCTAGTTATAAGGGTTATATGTGCCAAGTAAGTAGAGATGAGGGGAGATTATGAAAATTATCAAATCAAAACTCTGGTACGTTCCATTCCTTCCATTTACAGAAAACAAAATACACTGTGTGTGTGTGAGTCGATCCAGGAAGAACAAGAAAAACGTAAAATTAACTAGGATTCATCTAATTGAAGTTTCTAAACCCTAATTCATCCATAATAAGGTAAGAATAACTCTTGTGATGATTTAATTTCATGAATTGGGTTAATTGATATAAACCCTAACTTTGGGTTTTTGATAAAAGTTATGTAAAGTGTAAGAACAAGTGAATTATTAGTATAAGAGTGTTTCATACATGATTCTAAGCTATATTATGAGTAAGTGTTGAGTCACTGGTCGCTGACCATGATGAAGTCACTGGTCGCTGATCAACTCAACTATACACTACTCGATGAAGAAATGGATTGTATCGAAGCTGCTGTTGCTAATGATAGGTTTCGCTGATCGTCATTCATTCTGTTCGATATTCTGAGGAAGATTTAAAGCTCAACTTGGTGTGTCGCTGATCAACGTCAGCGAGAGCATTACTTCTTCAAATCAATAGTCGCTGAGGAAAGAGAGATGGGTGTTTTTCCCTGAGTTTCATCATCTTCAGTAAGTTTTGTTAATTTTATATAAAAGAAAATGAATTCCTATGCTTATGAGTATTTGGTAATTTTGATAAGTATGTAAAGATTTTATATTATGATTTTTGATAGAAATTGACGATTTTATGTAAAGTAAGGATCAAATACTCATTTCTATATGAAAGTGGTAAGAATGTATGAAATATGTTAAGTGAAAAGTGGTGTTATTGAATTAACACATATGTTATGGTTTAAGAGTTAAGTTTATGTGGTCAAGTAATCTATTGTGTAAGTAATACGTGTTTACGTGCCTATGTGATTAGGTGATCAAAGTGTGAAATTGTTTGCAAGTAATTCTCATAATCAAAGCCAAGGTAAGTATATGGATTATGTGGAAGTAAGTGGTGTTCATGTCATTAGCTTGATGCTAGCTAAGTAATGATCATGATCACTTGTGGAAGTTGTTAGTTAATTATGATTAACACGTGGAAGTGTTAAGGATCCTTAATAGGTGGATGTTATTGTGTTAAGTTAATTATCCATTACTTACTAAGCGTTGTGCTTATTGTGTTAAGTTTAACATATAGTAAGTGAATCAAGTGGTAAGCGGGAAAATCTGGGAAAGAGGTCCGTTTGAAAGCTAGTGGTGGCTTGTTGCTATTCGGTAACAAGTTCTAATCTTTTAAATCATGCTCGATACTAAAGTACACCCCTTTTTATGAAATGTTGTAAGATACACTTTGAAATGTTAAGTCTCACTCATGAGTCAAAAGTAATGTTTTGGATATATATTGGTCAAGTCATGTAGTGAGAATGGAAGCTTTGTGAAAGTTTGTAAATTAAGTTTATATATAATGTGGAAAGTTGTAATTAGATGGAAGTGAAAGCTTTTGGTATAATGATAATGAAAAAATTTGACTTTGACTTTGTTGGGTCAATTGGTTAAGAATTGGTGAAAGTGAAGTTGTTAAGTGAGTTATAAACCCAAACGGGTCATTTGGTGCCCAAATGGGTCACTAAATGGTTAAAGTGTCAAATTAGGTTAAGTTGGTCATATGTCAAGTATTATTGTAACACCCATGTCCCGATAACGAAACCGGGGGGGGGGGGGGGGGGGGGGGGTGGGGGGAGGTCACATTTATTGCTACATATTAAACGTACTAATAAATTATTGTAATAATAAATGACAATGTATATTAAATGATAACCTAAATAAAAGTCAACTAAAATTTTTGGTGGTCTCTATGGTAAGTCCAAGTCTTGAAGCTCTCGCCCTCATCCCATATAACCCGGAGTACCTGCCGCAGGAAAAGAAAATGCGGCTGAGCTAATTGCTCAGTGCGCGGATGTAGACAGAAATAAACAGTAATAGTAATATTTTCAAAATGAGAATGAAACCAAATAAATAATTTAATTTTGTAAAATTCACCCTTCGAGTAACACCACCCTTACACCAGAGTAACAAATGAAATAGAGGCTAAAGCAGCGAGGGGTTGGGTTATTTTTATACTGAGTACCCTACAAACAAAATATCCACTGCACAACACCGGTGCCAAATCATATCGTATCTCGAATCATATATCACAATATCACATATCACAATCGCACACTGGTCGCGACTCCAGGTGTACCCCTAATCGGAAGGTGTGTATGGCACTACACCACATGACTGCTCTACACAAATCATATCATATCATATCATATCATATCATATCATATCATATCATATCATATCATATCATATCATATCATATCATAGCCTAGGATGCATCCATACGCCTCCCAAATAATCCAAAAGCTCTCCTGCAAGCACAAATAAAAAGCTCTCCCACGAGCATAATAATCACACAAATCATATAATATCAACAAAGGGGAGATGCCGTGGACTAATCCCACCGCCACGGATAGTGTGATGTCATTGGTGCCGCAATGACGCCCCTGTGGTCCTCCACGGGAAGCTGACTCGGTATACCTATCTCCGGTCTACACAAATCTAGGGTTCTATGGGTGCACATTGAACATATAAACCTGTTGGGTTTTCTATTCCCTAACTAGATTATTATGTATGCAGCGGAATAACAAAACTTTAAATAATCTAAGGCAATTAGGAAACTAAAACCCTAAGGGATCTTTAACTTTAACAACATAGTACAATGAATAAATTGAACAAGGAGAATATAAGGAAAACACTAACCTTAAGAGAAAACCTATTTCTCACGCGTAGACCAACGAGCAGAGCTTCGTTACTTGGAGGCAAGTACCCAAAGTAGAATACCTCTAATTCTTCACACCTAAAAACCCAAGAGAAAGTCGAATTTTCGGAATACTTGAAAATCCGTACTTGAAAACCCGTACTTGAAAACGTATATTATGAAGGTATAGGTTGTCCTTATTTATAGTTGTGGAAGAAACCCCAAAGTTTGCTGAATTCGACTCCCAACCGGCGGTTGGAGTTGTTTGACTTCTACTCCAAGTCTACGAATTCCACCGCCTCAGTAACCCTAATCCCAACCGGCGGTTGGACCTTCCAACCGGCGGTTGGATCAGATTCTGGAATCTTCCGCTAGATTTAATTACTTTTAATTTTTTAATTAATAAACTTATTATTAATTAATTAAACAATTAAATATAATATTAATACTATTAATATTATCCTTCATCTTTCTCTTGACTGTTTATGAGGGCAACCCAAAAAGGACTTTACCATTAATGATAGTCTCACCAATTAGTTATGATATTGGACACTATTCCAACAGTCTCCCACTTGGACAATTCATCAACTACTATTGGTCTTAAGGCTATATCACATTAACTATGTAAAGTGTGCATCCAAGCAACTGCCGAACTCTGATCTCATCTTTAGAGTTAGTCCTTTAGATAAGTGATCAACCATTCCTTTGTTTCACGGATATCTTATGAACCGAGACATGGATTATAATCAATCTTAAGATTCATATATGTTTTCCGATTTCCGATTATATTGAATATATGAGACTACTGAACTATCACTTTAGTCTCGGCCAGGCCTAACACTTTTTAGTCAAACTTTAATCATCAGAGGGCCTATGATATCTCTTTTCCATTTTAGGCAAAAGGAACAAATAAATATCGACTACATAGCACTAGTCAACTCATCATATCATACCTAGCATACCCTTTATAACTGGCATTTACGCACAGCGTTTGGATAGACTAAAGTATAACAGACTCGAAGAACTAGATACTCATGTATCTCCATTTTAAGAATAGAAGATATTATCATCTCAGAGTTACTCGTGATTTCAATCCATGAAGTAACTTCCATGAGTGCGGGTTTCTCCTATACTTAAATCCCCATTAAGTACCCATGAGTGTTGCAGCAATCTCCATGCCATGACTATCTCCATAGACATCTACTAACACTCCATGACAGTCTTAATTCACCACATACTTCCTATAGTGTGATCGACTGAGGAGGTTTGAGTAATAACTTATTACTCTGGAAGTGGTGTCTAAACATGCAAAACTGAAACACAATGATAAACAATAGTAAATGGTAGAACTCCTTCCCATTAAAAATCTCCATTATTAATCACCAAGTCTATTACAGTCTCTATCATTGTTTATAACGTTTCAAATTCAAACTTTACATTATCTCTTAAACCTATGCTCCTAGCATGTTCATCGTGTTTGGACTTTCCTAGAGGCTTTGTGAACGGATCAGCTGGATTTTCCTCTGATCTTATGCTCTTCACGATTACATGTCCTTCTTCGACTTTACTTCGGACAAAATGGTATTTCCTTTCAATGTGCTTTGACTTTCCGTGATCCTTGGGTTCTTTACTCAAGGCGACTGCACTTTCATTATCACAGAATATAGCAATAGGATCTTGTACTGTTGGAACAACTCCAAGATTTCCAATGAAATTCCTCATCCAGATAGCTTCCTTTGCCGCTTCACTAGCCGCAATGTACTCAGACTCACATGTAGAGTCTGCTACTGTATCTTGCTTAGAACTTTTCCATGTAACCGCTCCCCCATTCAGTAGGAATACCCAACCAGACTGTGATCGACAATCATCTCTGTCTATTTGGAAACTAGCGTCACTATAACCCGTTACTCTAAGTTCTTCTTCTCCACCATAAACCAAGAACCTGTCTTTAGTATTTCTCAGATACTTAAGAATATTCTTTATAGCTGTCTAATGACCTTCTCCAGGATTCTGCTGATGTCGACTCACTAAGCTCAAAGCAAATGAGACATCAGGCCTTGTACACGTCATGGCATACATGATCGATCATATAGCCGAAGCATATGGGATTCGACTCATTCTGTCCAATTCTTGTTCAGACTTTGGACATAGATCCTTACTGATCTTAATGCCATGATTCAAGGGTAAGTTCCCTTTCTTAGAATTTTTCATATTGAATCTTTTCAATATTTTATCTATGTACGTATCCTGGCTGAGTCCTATGAGACATTTTGACCTATCTCTGTAAATCTTTATACCTAGGATATATGCTGCATCTCCAAGATCTTTCATAGTGAAACACTTTCCCAACCATTCCTTTACACCTTATAAAGTTGGGATATCATTTCCTATGAGCAGAATATCATCCACATATAATACTAAGAATACTACAATACTCCCACTGAACTTGACATATATACAGGACTCATCTTCACTTCTAGAAAATCCAAACTCTGTGACCTTTTCGTGGAAGCAGAGATTCCAGCTACGAGAGGCTTGTTTAAGTCCATAAATAGCCTTTTCAAGCTTGCACACTCTATTAGGATACTTTGAATTTTCAAAACCTTCCGGTTGTGTCATGAACACATCCTCTGTCAGTTTCCCGTTAAGGAAAGCGGTTTTGACATCCATCTGCCAAATTTCATAGTCATGAAATGCAGCTATGGCTAGCATAATCCTAATTGACTTAATCTTAGCTACTGGTGAGAAGGTTTCCTCATAATCAATCCCATAGGTTTGAGTATAGCCCTTCGCTACCAACCTAGCTTTATAAGTGCGTACTTTCCCATCCATGTCTGTCTTCTTCTTGAAGATCCACTTACAACCCACCGTCTTAAGACCGGGTGTAGTGTTAACCAAATTCCAAACTTGATTGTCATACATGGACTGCATTTCGCTTTCATAGCTTCCTTCCATTTAGCAGCCTCAGGGCTTGCCATCGCTTCCTTGTAGTTAGCAGGCTCATCTAATTCACCCAGTGTACTATCACTTATCTTATCCTCTTCTTCTATTTGGTAACCATAATAGAACTCAGGAGGATTGCTAACTCTACTAGATCTGCGAACGGGTAAGGATATGTCTTTAGGTTCAACAGGTGTCTCCACCTCTTGTTGAACGTCAGTGTTTATTATAGGTTCTTCATCGGTAGATTCTTGAATTTCTTCAAGATCAATTTTACTCCCACTGTCCTCTTTAGAGATCATTTCTTTCTCAAGGAACACTCCTCTTCGAGCTACAAAGACCACATTTTCCTTGGGTCTGTAGAATAAATATCTAAATGACTCTTGTGGATAACCGACGAAAAGACACTTTTCAGATCTGGAGTCTAGTTTGTCCTGAGTTTCCCGTCTAACGTAAACTTCACAACCCCAGATTTTGATGTGACCAAGAGAAGGTCTCTTTCCCTTCCACATCTCATAAGGTGTCTTTGAAACTTTCTTAGTGGGTATTTGATTTAAGATATGGGCGGCTGTTTCTAATGCATAACCCAGAAACTTATCGGAAGTGTTGTTCGACTCATCATAGACCGAACCATGTCTAACAAAGTTCTGTTTCTCCTCTCAGCAACACCATTAAGCTACGGTGTTCTAGGAGGAGTCAATTGTGAAACTATTCCACAGTTTCTAAGATGATCGAGAAACTCGATACTAAGGTACTCTCCTCCCCTATCGGATCGGAGAACCTTTATCTTTCTGCCCAGTTGATTCTCTACTTCGTTCTGATATCTTTTGAGCACCTCAAAAGTATCCGACTTATGTTTGATCAGATAAACATGTCCAAATCTACTGAAGTCATCAGTAAATGTAACATAGTATCTATTTCCATCTTTTGTAGCACATCAGAATGGTCCACATACATCTGTATGTACCAAATTCAATAATCCTTCACCTCTTTCACATGATCCTGTAAATGGTGATTTAGTCATCTTGCCTAATAAACAAGATTCGCATACATCATCCGATTTGAGGTCGAATGATTCCAACATTCCATCCTTCTGGAGTTGGGCAATGCGTTTCTTGTTTATGTGCCCTAGACGATAATGCCACAACTTGGATTTATCAATTTCATTAGACGAATCAACATTTAAAATAACATTGCTAACACATTCAACATTTTCATATATGTCTTTGTAAGGAGAAGCTTTAAAAATAAAACAATCATTTAAGTGAACCAAAATATCTCCATTTACATTATCAAAAGAAAAATGATAACCATCTTTATACAAAGCATAAAACGAAATAATGTTTCTAGTCATTTCTGACGAATAATAGCAATTATTTAAATCTATCCTAACTCCAGAATTCAGCATGAGCTCAAATCTTCCAATCTTCGTCACAGGTACAATTCCCTTGTTTTCCATAACCAAGTTGAGCTCTCCATGCTTCACACTTCTACTTTCCTTTAGCCCCTGCAATACAGTGCAAATGTGATTACCACATCCTGTATCCAGAACCCACGAATTAGAAGTTGTAGTATTATGGAGTTCGATCATAAACATACCTTAGAGAGTATTCTTCTCAACCTTTCCATCTTCAAGGTCCTTCAGGTATTTTGGGCAGTTACGCTTCCAGTGCCCCTTTGTGTTGCAGTAGAAGCACACTGCTTCCTTTGGGTCACTGACAGGTGCAATTTCAGAATCGGTCCCTTTCTTAAACTTGCGAACGGACTTTCCATCAGTAGTCTTCCTTTTCCAATTAGAATTTGACCTTTTTCTTTTCTTTGCACTTTGACCAACAGTCAACACAGGAGCTGCCGAGCCAAAGGACACATCATCTTTCTTGATTCCTTGCTCAGCAGTTTGCAGTAAATTGTGGAGTTCCATTATTGAGCCTTCTCTCTTATTCATATTCATATGATATGACATTACAAATTGATTGTAGACAGCTGGCAAACTGGATAGAATTATGGTGATGGAAAACTCTGTGTCAAATACCATGTTCAATGACTCCAACCTATCAAAGTACCCTTTCATCTCTAAGACGAAAGCACAGATAGAAACTCCAGGTTTGGGCTTGCATGCCATGAGGGATTTCACCACATCAAGGCGTTCTTTGCTTGCCTTAGCCTGAAACATTTCTTTCAGCTGTTGGTTCATTTCATAAGCCCAAGTGTTTTCAAAAGTCTTTTGCAGTTCAGGGCTCATGGAAGATGCCATGATACAAGACACTTTATTCGCATCATCATAATGTTTCCGGTGTGCCTCAATCTCCTCTTGGGTTGATTCTTCATCAATTATGGGAATCTGCTTATCGAGAACATACTCCTTGTTCTCGTACCTTAAGGTAAACCTTAGGTTACGCATCCAGTCCATATAGTTTGGACCGGTTAGTCTTTCCCTTCCAAGAACCGAGAGTAGTGAGAAGTTCGAGTTATGTGCGGGATTGGGGACGGGAGGATTTGCACCATTTATATTTGCCATCTATGAGATAAAACAGTTTTAGTTAGTTTGAATATTCCTTAATTATTTAACCAATTTTCTAAATTAAGGCTAGGATCCATATTTTCAGTTTTATGAAAAGGGTCGCCGTAATCATATAACTAAAATACCATTATCTATTTCATTTCTATGAAATTCCTAGATCTTTGAGATTCATTGATTTCTATCAACGACATGTTAATCTCGGTTATGCACATCTACTATTCATGACTGGTATGCCGAGGATCATGAACAAGATGGTGAATTAACCATGCAAACCCCGCGTGATCCCCGGCTCGAGTACGCTCGAGAATCGCGAGTCTCAATCACCTCTCATTATGTCCTCATATTAATGTGCCGATAAACCACACACGCTCCATTAACAGTTCATACGAGAGATGTGCGGATTTCATGGGTTAGCATACTATTCATCATTTCCTATAGCTAAAACGGGATTTTGTTTTACTATTTTAAGTCTACTTTTAATCTTGACATCATCCTATCAAAGGTCCTCGGTAGCTCCATCGAACGCACAAAGAAGCGGATAAGTAGGTCAGCGCGAAGCTTATTAAAAACCTGACTTCTTTAGGGAAGCAGAGCGACCCGCCTTATACCTCTCTTATAGTTTGTTCCTCATGGGTGAGCCGATTTATCAATTGACTGACGATGTTTTTAGACTTTAATTATACATATATATAAATCATATTATACATATAATCTCTCTTGAAGTTTAGGGTTCTATTTTAAACCTTTTAAAATTAGTTGGTCTATTTTAAACAATTTAAAATTATCAATATCTAAACTGTAAATACATATTACCTATTTAGATAATTCTCTTTCCAATTTATCTTTACCTACGTACTATTGCAGATAATTGCATGCTACTATTTGTAAAGCTATGGCTCTGATACCACTGTTAGGTTTTCTATTCCCTAACTTGATTATTATGTATGCAGCGGAATAACAAAAATTTTAAATAATCTAAGGCAATTAGGAAACTAAAACCCTAAGGGATCTTTAACTTTAACAACATAGTACAATGAATAAATTGAACAAGGAGAATATAAGGAAAACACTAACCTTAAGAGAAAACCTATTTCTCACGCGTAGACCAACGAGCAGAGCTTCGTTACTTGGAGGCAAGTACCCAAAGTAGAATACCTCTAATGCTTCACACCCAAAAACCCAAGAGAAAGTCGAATTTTCGGAATACTTGAAAATTCGTACTTGAAAACGTATATTATGAAGGTATAGGTTGTCCCTATTTATAGTTGTGGAAGAAACCCCAAAGTTTGCTGAATTCGACTCCCAACCGGCGGTTGGACCTTCCAACCGGCGGTTGGAGTTGTTTGACTTCTACTCCAAGTCTACGAATTCCACCGCCTTAGTAACCCTAATCCCAACCGGCGGTTGGACCTTCCAACCGGCGGTTGGATCAGATTCTGGAATCTTCCGCTAGATTTAATTACTTTTAATTTCTTAATTAATAAACTTATTATTAATTAATTAAACAATTAAATATAATATTAATACTATTAATATTATCCTTCATCTTTCTCTTGACTGTTTATGAGGGCAACCCAAAAAGGACATTACCATTAATGATAGTCTAACCAATTAGTTATGATATTGGACACTATTCCAACAAAACCAACCACACACCAGAGTATGTCCACCATGCATATGGAACCTAAATCAAATGAATCAAAATAGCTCGTAACAATGAATTCTCCGAGTTTTCCAAAATCATTTTTCTTCACTCAGAGTTTTCCCAAAAGTTTCCACATTTTATCATATCTCAAATAACACTTTAGCTCAAAACAATTTAGCTCAAATAATAGGGGAATCATATCACACAAATATATCAAGATATCAAAAGAACCACATGGATATCAAAAGAACGCAAGGATATTTTAATAAAGAATGTCAAGATAACGCTGAAATAAGAGTACGGACATCCGTACCTGGATAAATGTCTAAAGCTCTCAACATCAAAAGATACTCCACAATTCTCCACATGTCTACATAAAGTAATTTGACCAAATTTAGAATATTGATTTTAGTTTCCTAATTCTTATTTTTCCCAGTATATCCCATTTCTAATTGTCTATGTACTTTCACCTAAACATTTATGTCCTATATGATTTTAGTATACACAGGCCAAATCCAATGTTCATAGAATTTTATATATACGTTTAAGAATACTCCCAAATCTCATTAGCATCAATACATACATTAAACTGTCAAGTATTCAAGGTGGAAAATGTAAATTAATCATTCTTCAACGGAGTAATAACTAGTTTGGTAACTTTATGCATAGTTCAGGGGAGTAAATAAAAAATTACAAAAGAACCATGATCATCCTAATTTGTTCGTTCCAGTGCGTACAAACCATGTTCAATACCAAATTTTAACTAATTTGATTAAGCTACTTTCCTTCAAGTATTTACATAATACTTAAGTACATATATCGTAAAATCTTTCCCCTTAAATTTATATTCCGAACACACTAATAAGTTACCGATATTATGACCCGAAAATATATAATGGTTTCATCAATATAATTAACCAGGGACATCAATGGTGATCTAAGGTCACTTTAAATTCAATGAAATTAATTAGATATACTACTCAATATATATGTACGGATTATACATGATCAACAGAAAAGTCGGGTTAGAATTTACCTCCAAAATGATATTCACCCCTGAACCAAAATCAAATGCGTAAAAAAGACTTTTGTTAATTTCCTGTCTGGATCCTCCAGCCTCTCTTATCTCTCTATTTCTCTAACTTTTATTTTTTTGTCATTGTGCTCGGTTTATTTGGTGAATTAATAACGTGGAGGAGATGATTATTATTATGTAGATGAGGTCGTATATGCTCCTCAATTTGGGCCGAGTAAATTGTACGTGTTCCAAAAGAAACGGAATTAACTGTTGACCCTTCTTACTTGGTCCAATACGAATTCAATGATGTTTAATGATATAATATCATTTCCTATTTAATATTTAAAGTTGCATTATCTCTAATTATAATTACAATTATAATTTTAATCGTTGAATTGATAGTTTAAGTATTATAATTAAATTAATGTGTTCATATTTATAATAACGTATTATTATGTACTAACAATTAATATATTATTTACTCTAAATACACATTTTCCTTTTTGGGTTATTATAACATATCCTCCTAAAAACGATTTCGTCCCCGAAATCGACAAATTAAAATCAAGCGATATTATTTTTTTATTATGTTTTAAACCCGGTTATTATAACATATCCTCCTAAAAATTGATTTCGTCCATAAATCAAGTAATGTAAACATGTAGTTTTAATTTGGGTTTTCATAATTATTGCTAAAATAGACTCAATGTGTGTATGGTTAAAAAATGTGGTCAAAAGATGGAAGTTAGATTTGGTGTAGTTTAGAATTTGATATGTCATGAAAATGACTAAAAACGACCATATTTTGGTTAAGGGTCCAATTTTTGATAAAACGCGAATTTTGAAAAAGTGCAAATTGGAAAGTGTTTATGTCACACCCCGTCTAAAGCGGAAACAACGGGGTAAAACGATGATAGGATCATAACACATCATTATAAAGAATTCTATATGAAATATAAAGTTCAATTTGTCATGATGTCGATAACATTAATAACGGTTCATGTCATGCATATATTTCAACAATGAATCAAAGTCTTACAAAATATTCGTACTCAACAATGTTAAGACAAAACATGTCTCCACAAACAACCATAATGTATCATAAGTCTTGAATAACACTTAATGCAACCTAGAAGGTCCACTAAGTTTTCTTGTCCTCAGCTTTTGTTCCACTAATGCTATCTGAAAAGTTATGCTCAAACACGTCAACACATGGGTTGGTGAGTTTCGTAGGTTTAAATTGACACAAAGTAAAACTTTTGCTGTGATAGATAAGCTTGTTAGGACAATGCAACGAAATGGTACATATAACATGAAATTACTGTAAATAGAATACCCACAATCAAAGTCACGAATCGGCGTGCGGTCAATACCCCCAAGGAGTAAGACGAATAGCCACAATATGTCGGCGTGATGTCAATACCCACAAAGGAGTAAGATGAATAGCCTCAATAGTTCTCATAGTTCTCAACCGGCGTGATGTCAATACCCTCAAAGAGTAAGACGAATAGCCCTAATATGTCGGCGTGATGTCAATACCCCCCCCCCCCCCCCCCCCCCCCAAAGGAGTAAGACTAATAGCCTCAAATAAGTCTCATAGCATAGCATAATTTCACATAATGTCACACATTTCAAGCATATGTCCAAAAAGAAATAGATACGTTCACAGCATGAAAACAATTGATAAAACATGAGCATACTTTCCCACAATTGAAAACAAGTAATGAAAACGGGGCCACGAAAACTCACCTTGATTAACAAAGCAATATCGTTCCCAAATGAATCCACAATCCTTTCGATAATCTACAATTCAAATACGTGCATTGTCCTAACCCTTCCATTGTATCCTAAAATGATGTTCCATTTCATCTCTATTAAGTTTCCCACAATCCTACCTCGTATATCATGTCTAATATAAGTCTTTAAGTAGAAAATGGTTGTATATTACATTCTCAATTGAAATACACTTTCCGTCCAGAAATTTTGTATCACTTACAAATTTTAAAACTTGACTAAATTAAATTATTAGACTGTCTAAATTTTACCACGGACCCTTTTATGAATCAATAACTCACAGCAATTTTCTCAAAATTTATTTCAATGTTTAACTATTTTTAATAATTCTTCCAAATGAACTGCACACAATAAAAAAGTTTTCTGACATCTCAAAACTTTTATAAAAATTAAAATACATAGAAACCCTCAAAAATTATAATATTTTTACAAAAGTCAGTCAACATAGTCAAAAGGTTCAAGAAAAATTTTCGTGACCTAACTCAAAGTCTAACATGCTAATTACATTACTCAAACCATACAAAAATCATAAACTGCAAACTCGGATTATATTCCCGTTACATAACACACCCTATTAAATAAAACAAATAAAATAAATCTTACAACTACAAAAATGTATTTTTTTTTACAGAAAATCTAACCTTAAACATATTATAACCACCCCAAAACAACTAGAAAATATTCTCATCAATCCGATTTAAGTTTACCAACGTTTTCTGATTTTTCATCTCCCATAATAGCAGTTTACGAAATAATTTTTATAAAATAATCTATTGCGTTTCAGAGGCCGAAACCAATCAAATGATAAGTAAAACATCGAGATCTACAACTTTCTAGTTTTGACCGAAGCCTGAAAATGAACGTAAATGGGTCAAATCGACCACTGATCATGACTGAAAAATCTGGACAGATTATGTCATTAACGGATGTATAACTTTCATTTCCAAAGCACACTAAACTCGACATAACTATACCCCAAACATATAAATTAACCCTAATACATATCCAACCCATAAAATTGTAAAAGAACTTCTATAGATTAGGGTTTATGATTATACCTATACGTATACACGAACACGTAACGCTAACAAAACACGAACTCGACTCGATCTTGTTTGGTTTCTTGATTTCGGTCGACCACATCAGAAAAACAGCAAGGAAAGACTTATTTTGTTTATCAAAAGGGTTAGGGTAAGTTTTAGGTTCTTATTTATATGTATAGAATGGTTTGGGCCCTAGTTAGGGTTTTTGGGTTGGACCGATCGGATGAATCTATCAAGGATGGTCTTGGGTCGATCTTTCTTGAGGGAATTATGAGCTAATAGTTGGACATGTTATAGCCCAATGATTTTAGAGACCATGTGCTTTGGATTCATGTCATTTGGAGTCCGAATAAGAAAGTTATGGCTCGAACCGTGAAACCTCGCAGAAAATTCAGCTTTATCTTTTCGACGTGTTATATGTTTTTACTTAGCTTATTAATAATGTATTATAATTGTTAATATTTATAAATGAATTATAATTACATTTTTTTTTGTCATACTGCGCATATTCTCTTAAGTTTCCAATTTATTAAAGCGTTTATGTTTAGCCTCGTATCTTCTTCGTTACATGTCTGATTGCGATGATTCTTTTTACGTTGGATTCGTTTTTCGAAAACGAATACTTTGATGTAAAGAAATCCATGAGATGAATCTTAACACGAAAATGAGTATTTACGGCTTGAACTACGATTACGGTTCGGTGACGATTATCACAATATCCCCCAATTTGGAGAATTTCGTCCCGAAATTCAGCCGGAGCTATACTGGCAATACGATCACAGAGGAAATGCGGATATTTAAACTTTGTTTGATCTTTCCATTCCCCAGTAAACTTGGGTCCTCGCTTAGCGTTCTATCGGACCTTGACAATTTGAATCTTACTGTGCTTCAACTTTTTGACTTCTCAATCCATGATTTATACCAGTTTCTCTACACAATTATATTTGTGATTCCATTTAACTCTCTTATAGAGATGCGTATAAAACCTCATCAGCCAACCACTTTCGTAGATTTATCACGTGAAATGCGTCGTGAACCACACTTGACTCTTGTGACAACTTTCAAAATTGATATGTTACTAGACCTCCACGTTAGAAAATTTTTGAACAATCCAACAAATCTTGGTGATACTTCAAGTAGTACATGGTTTCCTACACAAAACTCTAACGGCTTCGTCGTTTGTTTGCGTAACTGTTTTGCCTATCTCGAGTTGTTTCCAACTTCTCATTGATTTGAATGGCGCACATTGAATACTAAAGTGATAACTGTTGTTGTATGTGAACTCAACTAGTGGTAAGTGAGTATCACAACTTCTACCAAAATCGATAACACGCTCTAAGCATACTTTCCAAAGTTTGAATAGTTCGCTCACTTTGTCCGTCAGTTCGAGAATGATATACCATCCTCATGTCAAAACGCGTTCCCAAAGCTTTTTGTAAAGTTTTCCAAAATCTTGTAGTAAAACGATCATCAAAATCGAATATAACTGGTATAGACACTCATTTCTTGCTACTACTTCGTTGATGTAACGCCTTGTTAAATTCTCTATCTTGTAATCCTCGTGGATAGCTAAGAAATGAGCAGACTTGGTTATTCTACCCAAATCGAGTCATGGCCACTACTAGTTCTAGGAAACTTCGTAATGTAATCCATAGTTATGTTTTCCTCTTTTCCATTCGGAAATCTCCAGTTGCTGTAATAGACCTGAGATTCTCTGGTATTCAGCCTTAAACTTCAAATAGATCATGCATTGACTAATTGGCTAATAAACTTAATGATGTCCTTCTTCATTCCTAGTCACCAATACAAATCCATAATATCATGATACTTCTTACCAACTCCTGATGTATGGAATATTTTGACTTATGTAATCTCCATTACTAGTGTCCATAGACCACTCAATAATTCGAGCTACCATTTGCCTCATGTTCAACTTCTTTGAACATGGATGTGTTAAGACTATCATGATCGGTATAAATAATGTTCTTCGTTCCATACAAATAATGTCTTCTACACTTAAGTACAAACACCACCGCTCCAAACTCCAATTTACGGGTAATGTAATTTCTCTCTCAGAATTTGAGTTGTCGAGAGACAAATAAAATCATCTTTCCTCTTGTATTAGCAC
Source organism: Helichrysum umbraculigerum (assembly GCA_949592205.1). Lineage (NCBI taxonomy): Eukaryota > Viridiplantae > Streptophyta > Magnoliopsida > Asterales > Asteraceae > Helichrysum > Helichrysum umbraculigerum. Next base: position 39,715,899 of record CATIUR010000001.1, read on the forward strand.
ACATCCCAGACCTTGGTTTGAGGCATCTCAATACCCAACGAAATCCTCCGGTCCGTAGTGTAAAGTCAAGATTGGTGCGTTACATAATGCGTCATTTAGTGTTTGAAATGCATACTCTTGTTACTCAGCCCAAACAACTTCTTATTTATTTGTGTTAAGTTGGTGGTTAGTTGAGCGATCTTAGAAAAATTCTCGATAAAACGTCAATAATAACTTGTCAATCCCAAGAATTTGCAAATCTCCAATGGTAACTGTTAGGACCTTCCCTCCTTTTACTGATTCTATCTTGCTAGGATCCACGTGAGTACCTTCTTTGTCCACAACGTGTCCAAGAAGATTAGCCTCTTGTAGCCAAAATTCACACTTACAATATTTTGCATAGAGCTTTTCCTTTAAAAGTAATTCTAGAATTAGTCTTAAATGAACTTCATGCTCATCCTTAGATTTAGAAAAAATTAGAATGTCACCGATAAAAAGTAGGATAAATTTTTTGAGATAGGGTTTACACACACGTTTCGTTAAATCCATGCATACATTAGTCGCATTAGTAAGACCGAAATATATAATGAGAAAATCAAAATGACCATATCGTCTCCTATAATCCTTCTTTGGTATGTTGTGCTCGTGAACTCTCAGTTGATGATAAGTTGACCACAAATCTGATTTTTGATAACTATTATGAACTTTAGAGTTGGTTGAATAAATCATTCATCCTAAGAAAAGGATAACGATTCTTGATTCTTTCCCGTTAGTTTGTTTGAATATTGATAATCGATACACATTCGAATGAGCCATATTTCTTGTTAACAAATAAGACAGGTGCTCCCTAATGAGGATGACTAGGGCGTATGAAACCCTTGTCTTGGAGCATCTTAAAGTGGATTAAATAGTTCTTGCATTTCAAATAGTGTTAAGCGATATGGAGCTTTTGCAACTAGGGTTGCTCCAAGAATAAGATCGATACAAAATTTAATGAGTCGAGAGGGATATAGTCCTTCTAAGTCTTCCAGAAAGACCTCGAGGAAACCGTTGATAATAGAATGTTTTTGAGTTTTAACTCATCGGCCCTTACGCTCATGAGTTGTTTCTGTTCGTCTTCGGATTGTAACATGTGAATCTCAAGTATTTCACCACCATCTAAGTGGTATACGGAATACTTTCTCAAACATACAATTTTCACCTGGAATTTCGTTAACTAATCCATTTCCACAACTATACCAAAACTCCCGAGTCCGAAGGGCAACAAGTCAATGCTAAAGAGTAAACTTCTAGCACTAAAGTACACCCTCGTATAATCTCTTTTATTCTCTATGTGCTCCCCATTAACAAAATTGTTGCATATCCCATACTCCAACCCAGCCCTTGGGTTTCCTGCCACGTTGCTTTGCGACACTTGGCGAGCTGTTGTCCTACATTTAATTTGTAAAGTGGCCTATTCGGTTGCAGTTTGAACACATGTGACACGTTACAGATGAGTGATGATGGTAGTTACACCTTACACACAGAAGATGTGAACCAGTGTAACCCTCTCTTCATGTGTTAGTATCCACGAATTTCTTGAATACTCTCTCGTTCTTGGTATTGTTTCTACCATTTCCAGCCTTATTGGTTTCATCGGTTAACGATCCATTCATCAGTATTTCGCCTTGGATGGTAGGAGGCTCAGTCACTTCTATCGTCCCGCTAGTTTTCAGAACAACACTATTGATGTACTTCTCAATTCTCTTAGCTTCGAGTGCCACAGGATGAGGTCAAATTTTTCCAACTCATGAAATTGCAGGGTTAACTCCCACCGTAGAGAAATTCCCAAACTTGTTCACTAACTTCTTCATTTCGTTATTGAAACAATATTCTTCCTTTAGCAGCGCCTTCATTATCCATTCCATTTGTGCCATCACCATCTCTATTATTTGAGTTCTCCCTATTTCGTTCCATTTTCGTCTCTGGTGTCATTATGTAACAACCCCAAATTTAGGGTAAATTTAAAATTTTCCTAATTGCGTGTTTATTACTTGTATTTAATATGAAATAGGATTAAATACCTTACTTACTTATATATATATATATATATGGATGGAATATATGTATATATACGCGTATACGATTCGTACAAATATCGTATAAAACAACAACTGTACAAACTTGCGTACACTGATAAAACGATTATTAAATAATGTGAAATTATTTAATTACTTTGACTATTACTTTATATTATGTTTATAATATAACGGAAAAACGTACGTTTTAATTAAAACGTCACCGAACTCTCCGAAAACTCGACCAACCGACAAAACAAACAAAGTTATGATTTATAACTTGAAAACTAGTATTTTGGTAAAATACTACAACTTAATTATCGAGTAATAATTCGTATTTTCAAATGTATATTAAATCGCGTATAAAATCATTTTAACGTTTAAACAACCGGGGAAACGAACACCGCACGGAGCGCAAACACGGAGGAACAAAACTTGGTGAGACCACTCATTGGTGGCCCCACCAAACCGGCCCAAGCAAGGGGGTCATCACCCCCCCTCACTCTCTTCTCCTTTCCCACACTCAAACACAACCAACCACACCTCAATCATTCTCTCTCTCTCTCTCTCTCCATCGTTTTCTCTCTCTCTCTAAAACCATCACTAAAACATCCCAAAAACACCACAAAACGAGCTTAAATCACAAAACGCAAAGGAGCAACGACGATCACGAGAACGAGGGCTACAATCGTATCTTTTCGGATTTTCGTTTCGACAACTTTGTAAGTTTTCCGGCGACCCGAAACTCTTCCGATTTCCTTTATTTTGCTAGATAAATGTTCCCCTAGCTTAGTGATGTCCAAAAACATATTTGAAACGCGTTTTTGAACACTTTTACTAAATTGTCGGTTTTGGTCATTTTAAATAAAACGACACTACAAACATTAAAAACGACATCCAACAATTTTTATGAACTCTATATAACGTAACATAACTTGTGTAAAAGTTTCAACTTGAACGGAACTCGTTAGACACGTTTTCGACACGACACAAAACCTGACCAGAGGTAAGTGTCGCATGGCTCACGCCAGATATGCGACACTTCGCCCTAGTGACGCATAGGTCACGAACCGCATATACGCGACACTTCGTTAGTGCCGCTAAACCCGAATACCGTCACTCCATTAGTGACGCAAATATAACGCCTTCGGCTGAAACCCCACGACACTCTATCAGTGACGCTACCATATAACTTTCGGTAGTAACCATTACGACACTTCCTTAGTGACGCTAGGAAACTTATACCGACACTTCCTTAGTGTCGCTATCATCGGTAGAAACTTATAACTTTCAGTAGAAACGAATGACGTCCGGTTACTACTGATGACGTCACTGACCCTCATACCGTCACTTCACTAGTGACGCATAAGCACATATACCGACACTTGTCCAGTGTCGCCTTATAAACTGATTTACTTCCTTATACCGTCACTTCGTTAGTGACGCCCTGTTTGTACACGACACTTAATACCGTCACTATCATAGTGGCGCACTAATGAGAAACAATACGTAATAACGTCACTTACCAAGTGACGCACCATCTTAAATACCGACACTACCTAAGTGTCGCATACATCTCGAAACTGATAACATAACACGACACTACCTAAGTGTCGCATGATATACAGAAGTGACGCATACAAGTGACGCTATAACAGGCTGTTTGAAACTTACATTTTTCACAAGTATGGAAGATACTTAAAACGTAAACATACTTTACTCGGCGTTACTTATACATGAAAATACTATACTTTGAAAGTATACAATGATACTTGAATACGTACAAGTCTATACCAAACTAAACTTGAGATTTCACTCACACACGCGTACGAGATTACACTCGGAAATACTTAGGAGATTACACTCCAACGAACTTACACTTGTACACTACACAGGATTGCACCGATACGAACTTATGAGTTCACTCACTAATACGAGCTTTCACTCGTACCCTTTGGGGATTTAGCCCATTGGAACTTACGCAAACGTTACAAGTTGTAATACAAACAAACGATCATACGAGTATACTTTACAACTGTACAGCTACTATGAATATATAATAATAATGGATGGAATTATTATTATACACCGATAACAAACGGACAGTACAACTTTTATACAAACTACGATTTACAAAAAGGAATACGAAACGTACAAACAAACTAATGGACATTAACTAGTTTGGGAACAACTAGCATGGATACTTTACAAAGTATTCCATTTACTTACTGAACCTTATGCGTATTAGGACGCTAAGGATTACTAGTTCGAGATACTACTTGCTTACTTACCGCATCGTCTGCTCGACTCAGGTGAGTCTTACAGCCCCTATTTTACTGTTTTATACCAGGGGTGAGATGCATTACTCGTTTTCCTAAAACTAATAAAAGCCGAGTTAACGCATGATTTGCATGACTTGCGATCATGGTAGCTTTGGATGTTTTCTTACTTGTTCAATATAAATGTTTGATTTATATTCACTAATGTACGAATAATTACTGTTGTTAAACCCCTACTCTGTTGTCTCATGACAACGTATGATTTGCATGCCCTGCAATCATTTCTGAGGGAACGATCTGCATGTCCTGCAATCGTTACTCGTTGGATAGCTATGTGAGGTTTGCATGTCCTGCAACCATTTACTGATGTACGGTCTGCATGTCCTGCAACCATTTACTGATGTACGGTCTGCATGTCCTGCAACCACCCACTTACAAATGTTATGCATGACCTGCAATTGTTACTTATGTACTGGATTATGATTTTACAAATATTACTGGTGTGATTAAACTGTTTACTTACTTACAAACCTGTGAGATTCACCAACCTTTTGGTTGACCGTTTTAGTAATGCTTCTCAGGTACACAGCATCAGTAGGGATGCCCAGCAGGATAAGCTTACTTAGCTCGAGTCGCATGCATTTACAAGCTTGGAGATTTTTATACATTACTTTTGTACTAGTTGTTATGTATTAGAATCTCTAGGAATTTACTGAACTTGAGCTTGTATTTTGAACTACTTATGTATTAATGTAATAACTTTTCGAACGTCTCATTTAGAGTCGTTCACTGTATCCTTTGTGCTTGATTATTGATTAGTAACACCCAAAACATCGCTTCCGCAAACTAAGAAATTTGGGGGTGTTACAGATTGGTATCAGAGCCATGGGTTATAGTGAACTAGGTTGCATTTAGTGGGCCTAGACTATGACCGTTAGGCAGTATTCCTCATTAGGTATAACTGGTTCAGGAATTACAGCATACAAGTTAATTTAACATAGCCTGATCAACTATGTACAATTAAATGAAGATGATGTGAGTTCTGAAAGGGGTTATGTTGAACCGGAATGCATTAGCTGACTCTGACCTCGAGAGAACCGGGACTTCTACTTGATTGTGCTAGACACGAACTAGGCGGTTATGTGATATATATATATATACATAGGCCTCTCCCTTCGATACGATACTCCCTCTCGACTACTGCGCAATTCGTTTTCAACTTACAAACGACAACTCGATTCTCGTCGTTCCATCATTGCTTAACTTTTATGTTTCAATGATAACAATTTTACTACTATGGTTAAACTGTAACCTTTGTCGATATTTCTTTGTACTTAACCGATCATCGCGATCACAATTCTTGTTCAAACCTTCACATGTTCTTTATTTATTGTTTCAAGGAACATGCCTCCCCGACGACAAATCATGCTTACTGAAGCCGAAGTCGCGGGCCTAATTGCCCGTAGTGTGGCACAAGCTCTAGCTACCCGGACTTCAGCACCCGGTAGCGAAGATACCGCTAACACTGGACCACAACCCAAAACCTGTACCTACAAAGACTTCCATAACTGCAAACCCTTGACCTTTCAAGGTACTGAAGGAGCAATCGGACTGATTCGCTGGACCGAGAAAATCGAATCTGTATTCCTCATCTGCAACTGCAAGGAAGAGGATAAAGTTAAATTCGCCGCCAGCACCTTTTCTGACACTGCCCTGACCTGGTGGAACACTTATGCTCAAACTGTGAGCATTGCCGATGCTTACAAACTGCAATGGGGCGAACTGAAGAATATGCTGAGGGGCGAGTACTGCCCAAGAGATGAGCTGAAACAACTGGAAGTAGAATTCTGGAATCACAGGATGCAAGGAAATGACATCACCGGTTACACCAACCGCTTCCACCAGCCGGCACTCTTGTGCCCATCCATGGTTGATCCTGAATACAAAAGGATCGAAAAATACGTTGATGGACTTCCCGAGCGACTTCAGGACCTAGTAACTTCGTCCAAACCAGGAACCATTCAAAGCGCCATTCGAATGGCACATGAACTGACGGCCAATTCTGTTCGCCGTGGCACCACTTCTGCCTCATCTGCAAACAAACGCAAATGGGAAGTAACTCCCCACTTATCCAACCCTACCTCCGACAAAAAGCCCGCAACCGCCTTTACCAAGGAACCAAAGGTTTACAGGGGGAGCAAGCCTTACTGTTCCGAGTGTGGTATACACCACGAGGGCCCCTGCCCCTGCGCCAACTGTAAGAAATTTGGGCACCTGGCCCAAGACTGCCAAATCAACACTACTAGTACCAACACCAGCGCACCCAAGACTTGTTATGAGTGCAACGGTACCGGGCATTTCAGAAAGGATTGCCCAAAGCTGAAAACTCGAACCAACTATACAAGGAGTAGGGCTTACGTAATTAACGCTAGGGAGGAGGACCCGAACCCGAGACTCTGTGATTTGCTCAACCCGGGTACGCTCATTCTTTGATTACCCGAATTGCTTAACGACTTACATATTTTGTCTTGCGTTCTATGTGCTTTCCTAGATCCTAAGTACACAATAGGATTAGGAACCGACCAACTACTACTTCGAACAAATTTCGGGACGAAATTTTATTAACAAGGGGAGAATGTAACAACCCCAAATTTAGGGTAAATTTAAAATTTTCCTAATTGCGTGTTTATTACTTGTATTTAATATGAAATAGGATTAAATACCTTACTTACTTATATATATATATATATGGATGGAATATATGTATATATACGCGTATACGATTCGTACAAATATCGTATAAAACAACAACTGTACAAACTTGCGTACACTGATAAAACGATTATTAAATAATGTGAAATTATTTAATTACTTTGACTATTACTTTATATTATGTTTATAATATAACGGAAAAACGTACGTTTTAATTAAAACGTCACCGAACTCTCCGAAAACTCGACCAACCGACAAAACAAACAAAGTTATGATTTATAACTTGAAAACTAGTATTTTGGTAAAATACTACAACTTAATTATCGAGTAATAATTCGTATTTTCAAATGTATATTAAATCGCGTATAAAATCATTTTAACGTTTAAACAACCGGGGAAACGAACACCGCACGGAGCGCAAACACGGAGGAACAAAACTTGGTGAGACCACTCATTGGTGGCCCCACCAAACCGGCCCAAGCAAGGGGGTCATCACCCCCCCTCACTCTCTTCTCCTTTCCCACACTCAAACACAACCAACCACACCTCAATCATTCTCTCTCTCTCTCTCTCTCCATCGTTTTCTCTCTCTCTCTAAAACCATCACTAAAACATCCCAAAAACACCACAAAACGAGCTTAAATCACAAAACGCAAAGGAGCAACGACGATCACGAGAACGAGGGCTACAATCGTATCTTTTCGGATTTTCGTTTCGACAACTTTGTAAGTTTTCCGGCGACCCGAAACTCTTCCGATTTCCTTTATTTTGCTAGATAAATGTTCCCCTAGCTTAGTGATGTCCAAAAACATATTTGAAACGCGTTTTTGAACACTTTTACTAAATTGTCGGTTTTGGTCATTTTAAATAAAACGACACTACAAACATTAAAAACGACATCCAACAATTTTTATGAACTCTATATAACGTAACATAACTTGTGTAAAAGTTTCAACTTGAACGGAACTCGTTAGACACGTTTTCGACACGACACAAAACCTGACCAGAGGTAAGTGTCGCATGGCTCACGCCAGATATGCGACACTTCGCCCTAGTGACGCATAGGTCACGAACCGCATATACGCGACACTTCGTTAGTGCCGCTAAACCCGAATACCGTCACTCCATTAGTGACGCAAATATAACGCCTTCGGCTGAAACCCCACGACACTCTATCAGTGACGCTACCATATAACTTTCGGTAGTAACCATTACGACACTTCCTTAGTGACGCTAGGAAACTTATACCGACACTTCCTTAGTGTCGCTATCATCGGTAGAAACTTATAACTTTCAGTAGAAACGAATGACGTCCGGTTACTACTGATGACGTCACTGACCCTCATACCGTCACTTCACTAGTGACGCATAAGCACATATACCGACACTTGTCCAGTGTCGCCTTATAAACTGATTTACTTCCTTATACCGTCACTTCGTTAGTGACGCCCTGTTTGTACACGACACTTAATACCGTCACTATCATAGTGGCGCACTAATGAGAAACAATACGTAATAACGTCACTTACCAAGTGACGCACCATCTTAAATACCGACACTACCTAAGTGTCGCATACATCTCGAAACTGATAACATAACACGACACTACCTAAGTGTCGCATGATATACAGAAGTGACGCATACAAGTGACGCTATAACAGGCTGTTTGAAACTTACATTTTTCACAAGTATGGAAGATACTTAAAACGTAAACATACTTTACTCGGCGTTACTTATACATGAAAATACTATACTTTGAAAGTATACAATGATACTTGAATACGTACAAGTCTATACCAAACTAAACTTGAGATTTCACTCACACACGCGTACGAGATTACACTCGGAAATACTTAGGAGATTACACTCCAACGAACTTACACTTGTACACTACACAGGATTGCACCGATACGAACTTATGAGTTCACTCACTAATACGAGCTTTCACTCGTACCCTTTGGGGATTTAGCCCATTGGAACTTACGCAAACGTTACAAGTTGTAATACAAACAAACGATCATACGAGTATACTTTACAACTGTACAGCTACTATGAATATATAATAATAATGGATGGAATTATTATTATACACCGATAACAAACGGACAGTACAACTTTTATACAAACTACGATTTACAAAAAGGAATACGAAACGTACAAACAAACTAATGGACATTAACTAGTTTGGGAACAACTAGCATGGATACTTTACAAAGTATTCCATTTACTTACTGAACCTTATGCGTATTAGGACGCTAAGGATTACTAGTTCGAGATACTACTTGCTTACTTACCGCATCGTCTGCTCGACTCAGGTGAGTCTTACAGCCCCTATTTTACTGTTTTATACCAGGGGTGAGATGCATTACTCGTTTTCCTAAAACTAATAAAAGCCGAGTTAACGCATGATTTGCATGACTTGCGATCATGGTAGCTTTGGATGTTTTCTTACTTGTTCAATATAAATGTTTGATTTATATTCACTAATGTACGAATAATTACTGTTGTTAAACCCCTACTCTGTTGTCTCATGACAACGTATGATTTGCATGCCCTGCAATCATTTCTGAGGGAACGATCTGCATGTCCTGCAATCGTTACTCGTTGGATAGCTATGTGAGGTTTGCATGTCCTGCAACCATTTACTGATGTACGGTCTGCATGTCCTGCAACCATTTACTGATGTACGGTCTGCATGTCCTGCAACCACCCACTTACAAATGTTATGCATGACCTGCAATTGTTACTTATGTACTGGATTATGATTTTACAAATATTACTGGTGTGATTAAACTGTTTACTTACTTACAAACCTGTGAGATTCACCAACCTTTTGGTTGACCGTTTTAGTAATGCTTCTCAGGTACACAGCATCAGTAGGGATGCCCAGCAGGATAAGCTTACTTAGCTCGAGTCGCATGCATTTACAAGCTTGGAGATTTTTATACATTACTTTTGTACTAGTTGTTATGTATTAGAATCTCTAGGAATTTACTGAACTTGAGCTTGTATTTTGAACTACTTATGTATTAATGTAATAACTTTTCGAACGTCTCATTTAGAGTCGTTCACTGTATCCTTTGTGCTTGATTATTGATTAGTAACACCCAAAACATCGCTTCCGCAAACTAAGAAATTTGGGGGTGTTACACATTAGCTCCATCATGATTAAATATGTTGTTCCTGACTTACATGACAATTTCGAGTAGTAAGACCTACCGCTATTGTGCAATGATCGCAACAATGTCGGGTTCTTGCCTTCCGTATCGTTAATTCCCCTAGCTCAACCACCAGTTTGAGCGTCACGTCTACCTGTACGACCCCCATTTCTTCCCTCACTAAGTGTTTCCCCTTTTACGAGTAGAACTACGAGCAATGTGTCTCAGTAGTATGCTTATTATAATTTCGAATTCATATGAGTTTAGAATAGATGAATATTTTGGAGTTTGTCTAGGCATAAATGCACAAGACTCACAAACATAGTCATGATTCGGTAAGGAATATAATTGGGATTTTCTCCCATACGACACGAAGGCAACACATTGGACACTCAAATATGGTCGGATAAGCACACATATGTCGGAACACCTTTGTCAATTACGTCTGCAGTCATAATTGTGAAAGTATCCTTTCATACATATTCTTATCACCCCAAATCTTTGTATCAAAATGAAATTCGTATTTAAGGAAAAAGATCAGATAGTTATAGAATCCTAAGTAACATGTAGTCGAACCACATAAAAAGTCAAATAGGTGAGTATAACAGGTAACTCGTCACTAAATACTTAAAATTTAAACGTTCCAAGAGTAAATAACAACTAGGGGTAATTGAGTCTTAGAGCTCCTTCCAATCTCGGGATTGGTGCCCATGTGAATACGAGAAGGAAGAAATACCAAGTTTGGTACTGACCCAACTCTACTCTCAAGGCTACTTGCCAAGGTAGTCATGCTAAGTTTTCGTTCCCATACGACATCTTCGAGATTCTTGTGACTTTCAGCTTCGGTTTGAAGAATCGGAATCCTTGTTTTCCTCAAGTTCGGTCAATCGCAAAATATATACGGAACAGTCGTACCATTTGTCTCACTTTTAGATTTAAGCTTCTCCTTTTATAGATTCGGGTGTCGGTATGTGAATTAGTGAAGTGTCTTTTGATATAGAATCGTAAGATGATGAGGCCACGTTTACAACGTCCTTCTTATTTGAAATGAGTAAGATGGTTGATCGACATTAGCTACAGCTAGTTTCAAAGAATTGTATGCACACATAACTTACTAATTCATGTTCTATACGTGGGTTCCTTATTTATAGTCTAGGCTAATTTACCTAGGTCTCTATAAACAATGGCTCTTATACCAATATGTCACAACGCGTCTAAAGCGGAAACAACGGGGTAAAACCATGATAGGATCATAACACATCATTATAAAGAATTCTATATGAAATATAAAGTTCATTATGTCAAGATGTCAATAACATGAATAACGGTCATGCCATGCATACATTTCAACAATGAATCAAAGTATTACAAAATATCCGTACTCAACAATGTTAAGACAAAACATGTCTCCATAAACAACCATAATGTATCATAAGTCTTGAATAACACTTAATGCAACGTAGAAGGTCCACTAAGTTTTCTTGTCCTCGGCTTTTGTTACACTAATACTACCTGAAAAGTTATGCTCAAACACGTCAACACATGGGTTGGTGAGTTTCGTAGGTTTAAACTGACACAAAGTAAAACTTTTGTTGTGATAGATAAGCTTGTTAGGACAATGCAACGAAATGGTACATATTGTAACACCCCCAAATTTGATGATTTGCGGAAGCTTGATTTGGGTGTTACTAATCAATAACAAAGCACAAAGATAAATAGCAAACGACTCTATATGCGTCGTTTTTACAAAATATATTGATAACTGAAATGTTTACAACATTTAAAGCTTTACATAGCTCGAGTTAAATAAAATGAGATTTCAGTACATAAGTACTTGTACAAAATATACTAATGCAAGAAAATCTCAATCGTCTGTATGCTGACTCGAGCTAACTCCTGAAGCAGAAACATCCTACTGCTGGGTACCTGCGATATATGCTAAAAGGTCAGCTATAAAGCTGGTGAGCTCACAGGTTTGAAATCAAGTAATATCGTATGAACCGCAAGATTTAAATAATGAATTGCATCCAGCAATTAAATAGTGAATTGCATCCAGCAATTAAATGATAATCATCGTGTATACAGCCATGAGCACATAGTTGAGCTTAACTCGAGGGCCGGGTCCCCTAAAGAGAATTCCGGGCGAGGTGCCTCCACGAATGCCTAATCAACATTCGTCTTCCCAAATATTAGTACGTCCGTTTACCCGGTTAGTGCTTGCTAACCCGGATGAGGAGGGTCAATCCTATATGGTACCATATACTAATATTCACGCTACAACGTATTAACAACTATGCTGACGGAGGACTTTCAAATGATTAGTTTCGAAAAACTCATGTAGTATATGAAAAGTTTGGTACTTGCGTTCACATGTTAAAAGTTTGAGCAGTATATCACACCCCTGAGTAAAACAGTAAAAAGAGGGGCTATGAGACTCACCTGAGTCTGAGTGCGTTTAAACAAACGTAAGTTGATTAGCCGAGTATGAAGTCCAAAGATGTAACACCTCGCAAATTTGAGCACGATTAATAACATTAATCACTTGCATTATTAGGCTAATTCCCTACTTGAGTGAATTCACAACACATTTTAGAGGTAAGTCTAGCATAGCCCAACTAGTTAGTACGCGCAGTATTACGTATTCGTAATTAGTTGTAATTACGTACAGAACAATTTGAAAACAAACGCGACAAAAATGTACGACTGTTGGTGAACAAAATTATTTAATAAAACGAAATTATTAAATAACGTAGTAACTAATAAATATTTTGTCAAAAATATTTACCAATTTATTTTATAACGCAAAACGTCAAAACGTATAATTGAAATTAAACAAAGTTTGAAACTTATAAAAATTTTTAATTTAGTGTTGTAAAAAGATTTTAAATAATAATATAATGAAAAACGTAATTAAAAACATATTAGTTAAAATAAACTAACATTCAACGATTGGGTAAACAAACACGGAACGCAAACACGGAGGCGAGAAAGGGGACAAAACCCCCTCCCCACCTCCCTTTTCTTCCATTTTCCACCTATCTCTTTCTCTCTCTTCTCTACTCTTTCTCCTCCTTCTCTCTAAACTCACCCACAAACCACACAAACCACATAAAAACTACACTAAAACGACGCCGAATCACATATCCCCTTTGGAATAAAACGACCACGGCATCCCGATCTACACTTCTACCTTTTCGGATTTCAAATCCGACACTCGTAAGTTTCCGACAAATCCCGCAAATCTTTAGATTTCAAAGTTATAATTGCTGCTTAGTGTTTAATATACTTAGATTTACATGTTTTAGTGTTTTATACAACCGAAAACGTCCGAAATCGACCCAAAACTCGTTATTTTCTCGCTGTTCGTCGAACAGGCGACTACGTCGCATTGGGACCGAAAACAGTACTGCGACGTAGGCCTCTACGTCGCATTACCCTTCCTTACGTCGCACATAGCGACGCAGACCACTACGTCGCATTAAATTGCGAGCGTCGCCTATGCGACGCAACCCATGACGTCGCAAAACCTGAATGCGACGTAGACCCGTACGTCGCACCCTACGTCGCATAACCACCCAGCGTCGCACCTTACGTCGCTAAAAACAGAAAGTTTAAAAACTTGTTTTCACTAAGTGTCGAACTAACCGAAAACGCATATCTTTATACAAATTCGATTCACGAGCCTTACAAACAATTTAAACATACTTGTTTTATCGAAATGTTGATTTCAAACTTTCACCAACGAGTCGTATACATTTTCATAAACAACGAAATACAAACATTAAACAAACGATTTGGACGTGACTTGGATGTACAAACACTAGCATGGATGATTAGTTTAGACATCCACATACTTATTAAATCTCGTACGTTTAGGACGTTAGGAGATTTCAGACCGTACTTGGGCTTAGGTTTGCTAGCACTCGCACAACTACTTAAACTCAACAGGTGAGTTCACAGCCCCTACTTTTATTGATTTAACTGCTTTTGAACAGGGGTGGAAAACATAGTCAACTGTTTTACTTATTGCCATAACTGCTTTTACTTACATGATTGTTTATCATACGTGTTTTACTCAAACTGTTAGAGTACTTTGAACTATTGAACTGTTGTACGAACTTTGTTTATGAAATAACATTTTCATACTGATACACTGAACAAATGAGATAACTTATTCGACAAACTGTTTTAACTAGACCGGAGAACGACCGGTAAACTGTTTTGCAAACGACTGTAAACTAACTCGGTATCTTACCGGAGAACGACCGGTACATTTGGTAACTTGTCGGAGAACGACCGACACAAACATAACTTTTAAACTTGTTTGGTATACCGGAGAACGACCGGTACTTTTGTGTAAAACGCTGGAGAACGACCAGCCACGTATTTTAGTGCCAGAGAACGACTGGCCAAGGGACGGGAGAACGACCCGTGCGTCTTGGATGGGAGAACGACCCATGCGTTTGTTGGACGGGAGAACGACCCGTGCGTATTTGGCCGGAGAACGACCGGTACTGTGTATTTATAACTCGCTGGTGAACGACCAGCACGTGTTTTAACTTGAACTTTGGGCGAACAACCCACAAAACTGGTATTTGGATAACATTCTACAAAACTTATACTCGACTATTATGGCAATACTATTTGTGAACATATTTGGATAACAACTGTGATACAAACTTGATTCAACTTGTGTAAACTTAAAACCTGTGAATTCACTCAACCTAGTTGTTGACTTTTACTATGTTTTTCAGGGAATTAGCTGCGCATGTAAGAATCGCCAACACATGGAGAATTAGGCGACCCGTGAAGCTTTAGGATGCCAACTTTTTGGAAATACATGGATTTCTTTAGTATAACTGAAATGTTTTAGTCATATTTCAGAAATCTACTTTTGTAAACTTATTACTTTTAACTTATACGATTCGATGAATCGTAAACTTTGTAATTAACACTTTTGGCATCTTAATATATATTGTTCTGTTGTAATCATAAGCTCTGATACGTATGCATGCTTTATTATTGTGACACCCCAGTACTTAAACTAACTGCTTCCGCTAAACAAAATTTGGGGGTGTTACAAAAGACTTGTAACCTGAGGGTGTCCACGACACGCGATGGTTATAATCATGATTTGGGTATCTCAACAGATCACCCTTGTAGTTGTTCGTTCAACTATAATGTCCAAATTTCCACTATTTGGTTGATAAGTTTGAGTATTTGAAAAGTGTACGGCCCGTTGGTGACGGATTTGTAATAATAATCTCAATTATTATTATTTTGATTACGTGTCGTTTTACTTGAAAAATGTGTTTTGATTGTGTTTTAGAAGCCGTTACGAAATCTAAGTACGGGGGTCCGGGGGCAGCGCCCCTGGTAGCGGGGTCCAAGGGGCGGCAGCCCCTGGCGGGGTCCAAGGGGCAGAGCCCCTGGCTGGGGTCGAGCTGCCAGGTCAGCTTGGAAAATTTTTATTTCTACTATATGGCTTTAAGGAAAAACGCACCTGGACTTGAAATTGGGTGAAATCGAGTGATAAAATTTAGGGTCTCGACACTTAGTGAAAATCTATGTTTTTGAGGTTCTGATTTGTGCGACGTTGGGTGCGACGTCGCAGGTAGGATTGCGACGTTGAGCATGACGTCGCTAAAGGCGACGTTTCGCAATTTAATGCGACGTAGGGTGCTGCGTCGCTAATGCGACGTTCGCAAGTCAATGCGACGTAATAGGCTGCGTCGCTATATGCGACGTCGAGGATTCGTGCGACGTTGTGACTGACGTCGCACTATGCGACGTTACGAGGGGTTTTGCGACGTTGAAGCTGACGTCGCATAAATTCTGGGCCAACTGCGACGTAGCGGTCCGTTGGCCGGAAAATGTGTCAAAAACGAGTTTTTCGGTTTCCGTTCGGTCCAAAACTTTTACCCAACCCATATATGGACATTTTAAGTGTATACAAACAAGCACAAGTCTAAAATAATGGAAATCGAAGAGTTTCGAGAATTGTCGGAAACTTACAAAGTGTCGGATCAAAAATCCGAAAAGATAGGATGATAGATCGTGATGCCGTGGTTGTTTTTCTCCAAAGCGGTGCTAAGATCCGAGTGCGTTTTAGGTTGTTATTTTGAAGATTAGTGAGTTGGTGGTGGTGTGGTGATTTTAGAGAGAAAAGGAAGAAAGAGAGTGTAAGAGAGAGAGAGAGAAAAGATAGAAATGGGGAAAAAGGAGGGAGGTGGGAGGTTAACCTCCCACTTTTCAGTCTCCGCAATCGCGGTCCGTGCGGTGTTCGTTTACTCCGTCGTTTAAACGTTAAATAATTATTTTACATATTAATTGGTACATTTTAAAATACAATTTATTACGCGATATTTTATTTAAATATTTTACTAATCACTTTGTATTTGAATTATAAAAAGGTAAGTTAATTTGTTTGCGCGTTTTACATTTTAAATTATGTAAGTCTTGGGTTGTACGATACGAATGAATACGAAATATTATTATAACAATATTTTTGACATAACAACGTTATTTAATAAAATTGGTCACCAACGTTCGTATATAATTGAATCGAAATACATCCGATTTAAATTGCGTACGATTTAATCAAATCGCATTTTCGTATATATTCAACAATATATATAATTCGATACATTAATTAGCCTAACCAGGAACTAATTACATGTATTAACATATGATTAGGCACTAATTACTAGTCCTAATTTGGCGGGTGTTACACATATAACATGAAATTACTGTAAATAGAATATCCACAATCAATGTCACGAATCGGCGTGCGGTCAAAACCCCCAAGGAGTAAGACGAATAGCCACAATATGTCGGCGTGATGTCAATACCCACAAAGGAATAAGATGAATAGCCTCAATAGTTCTCATAGTTCTCAACCGGCGTGATGTCAATACCCTCAAAGACTAAGATGAATAGCCCCAATATGTCGACGTGATGTCAATACCCCCCCCCCCCCCCCCCCCCCCCACCCAAGGAGTAAGACTAATAGCCTCAAATAAGTCTCATAGTATAGCATAATTTCACATAATGTCACACATTTCAAGCATATGTCCAAAAAGAAATAGATACGTTCACAGCATGAAAATAATTGATAAAACATGAGCATACTTTTCCCCAATTGAAAACAAGTAATGAAAACGGGGCCACGAAAACTCACCTTGATTAACAAAGCAATTTCGTTCCCAAATGAATCCACAATCCTTACGATAATCTACAATTCAAATACGTGCATTGTCCTAACCCTTCCATTGTATCCTATAATGATGTTCCATTTCATCTCTATTAGGTTTCCCATAATCCTACCTCGTATATCATGTCTAATATAAGTCTTTAAGTATAAAATGGTTGCAAATTACATTCTCAATTGAAATACACTTTCTGTCTAGAAATTTTGTATCACTTTACAAATTTTAAAACATGACTAAATGAAATTGTTAGACTCTATAAATTTTACCACAGACCCTTTTAAGAATCAGGAACTCACAGTAATTTTCTCAAAATTTATTTCAATGTTTAACTATTTTTAAAAATTTTTCCAAATGAACTGCACAAAATAAAAACGTTTTCTGACATCTCAAAACTTTTATAAAAATAAAAATACTTCGAGACCCTCAAAAATTACAATATTTTTACAAAAGTCATTTAACATAGTCAAAAGGTTCCAGAAAAAATTTCGTGACCTAACTCAAAGTCTAACACGCGAATTACTTTACTCAAACCGTACAAAAATCATAAACCGCAAACTCGGTTTATATTCCCGTTACATAACACACCCTATTAAATAAAACAAATAAATTAAATCTTACAATTACAAAAATGTATTTTGTTTACATTAAATTTAACCTTAAACATATTATAACCACCCCAAAATAACTAGAAAATATTTTAATCAGACCGATTTGAATTTACCAACGTTTTCTAAAAAAACGTCGCTATAACAGCTGTTTACGAAATAATTTTTATAAAATAATCTAATGTGTTTCTGAGGCCGAAGTCATGAGAAACCAAGTAAAACATTGAGATCTACAACTTTCTAGTTTTTACCAAAGCCTGAAAATGAACGTAAATGGGTCAAATCGACCACTGATCATGACTGAAAAATCTGGACAGATTATGTCATTAACGGATGTATAACTTTCGGTTCTAAAGCACACTAAACTCGACATAACTATACCCAAAACATATAAATCAACCCTAATACATATCCATCCCAGAAAATTGTAAAAGAACTTCTATAGATTAAGGTTTATGATTATACCTATACGTATACACGAACACGTAACGCTAACAAAACACGAACTCAACTCGATCTTGTTTGTTTTCTTGATTTCGGTTGACCACAGCAGAAAAACAGTAAGGAAAGACTTATTTTGTTTATCAAAAGGGTTAGGGTAAGTTTTAGGTTCTTATTTATATGTATAGAATGGTTTGGGTCCTAGTTAGGGTTTTTGGGTTGGGCTGATCGGATGAATCTATCAAGGATGGTCTTGGGTCGATCTTTCTGAAAGTCTCGTACACGTAGATCTAATCGGATCGTTTGATTGATTGCTATTGCGGAATGATAAACAATCAATATATGATTCACGAACACAAACGATTCTATAACGTTTTCTGTATATTGACAATTGAAGTATAAACGTTACAATCACCAAATTCGTTTTCTCTGCCTCTCTCACACACAAAAACGGCTGACCAGTCTAATCACAAGTCCAACCCTAAATCTGACTTCAAACTCACTATTTATACGAAACCTATTGGGCCCTGCGACGTTAAGCCCAACGTCGCAGGCCCTGATCCTTGCGACGTCTGACCCGACGTCGCAGGCCCAATTATAATGTCACCATTCTATGTATATTTCATTTACAGACTCGAATACACACTCTAAACACTATACATTCGTAGACTAATTGACTTTGACAATTACAATAGTTTGACCAACTGACTGACACACAAAATGCACCAACAAACTCCCCCTTGTCAGCAGCTTGGTCAAATAAGTCTTCAATTAGTCTTCATCAACAAACTTTTTCATGTCTTTGACAATCAGAAACTCCCCCTTTGAGATAGCATGGTCTTCAAAGAAATCTTGGTGTCCAAATTCATGTGACTGACACAAATTTATCATACAATAAGATCTTCAAACTATATGACCATCTCTCAATCATCAGCAGCTTCTCCGATAGAATTATCTTCACAAACTTTGGAGAATAGCTGACGTCCTTTGCATCTTCAATATTTGACTTTAACAAGATATGTGATATTGAAGAAAATAACATAGAAATAAAATCTTTTTGTATTTTTCTTTATAAATGAAAAACAAAGAACGAAGATTAAAATAAATTGGGGATAGGATTGTTTTAAGTCTGCTTAGGGATCATATCAGGCCAACATGCAATTATTAGGAAATAGTAAGTGTTATTTCGATCATCAGTATATTTGTCCATTTTAAATTTACTTGACATATATAAAGCACCTTTTATAAAAATTAGTTCAAGACGATCATCGGTATTGTTTGTCCACTTAAACATATTACATCCGTATCTGTGAGCTAACCTTTATTGTTAGTATGAATATTAATTTTGAGAAACCTATTATATGATATACTGATAAACTTCAGTAAAACAAACACTGCATATTCACACAAGGTAGAGATTACAAGACCAAGTTTATCTCGGTTTTCTCGTAACATACACTTGATATTTATATTTAGGCATACATCAAACCGACTATGAAGATACTAGTGGCCCCAGATCTGTACTTAGTACAACAGAGGGTCCCTTAGTATGAACATAACAAGTTTGAGACTATTTGTATAACTAATGGATTCAGGTCTGTACGTGAGTACAACAATAGTCACCATTAGTTAGGCGAATAATCATATTATCACTATATGCCCATTTTACATTTACATAATTATGACAGTGTATGATAGTACTTCCATTTATCAATTAAGACTTATGTCATACATCATATAACATTTTTCTCAAAGTAATAGACAAGTTTTATTATTACTTCTTACTCACTCACAAACCGGTGTGTACCATGCCTACCGATACATCATATAATGAAGCCAATGTTTATAGAAGATGTGTTAAATATACCAGATAAACCTACTGACACATCAAACATAAACCTTAAAATTTCCATTTTTATGCATATCACCCGATGTACTATCATATCCCAAGTTGTTTTACAAACACACAATCCAACATCTTTTCAAGAATTAAGAATCTTGCTGTTCACATTTCTGAATTAAATAATCAGAATTTTGAATATTCAGAATTACTCCCCCTGAACAGCAAATTCTTATATCCAATCCAAAAATACTCCCCTTAAACATTAAACATATTTTTGTATTTTTTAATTGAATAAATTTCGCAACATTGCATTTCTTTAATACTAAAAAGTATAAAGAATGGCTGTTGCACTTAACAAATAAAAAAGGTAAAATTTAAATAAAAGTTTCAAAATCACATATCAAGTCAAGTCAAATGCCTTTTAGCACTTTTACCATCTCGAAACTTCAATGATCTCATCCATCCAATCACAAATCATCACACACGAGCACTTTGAAAACAATATTCCAAAAATATTCACATCCTTGCAGTCACTAAAAATATTAGCTAGTAACAACCTGACTGCACCACCACAAACAATTAAAAATTAGTACTTATGGGATACCCAAGCCTTGATAGACTTGGGTTGTCCATGGTCATCCATAACCATCACATCAATGAGTTTATGATATTTTAAAAACTCAGAAGATTTCATTGATGCGTTGTCTATGGATTTGGGTTTCCAAACCTTTGTAGGTTCAGATGAGTTGTTTTCAACAACGTTGTGCTGTTGAACTTGAGGTTTACTAGGCACAACTTTGTTTACTCTAGCCACGGGTTTTGGAGAAGAGGATGCATATCTTGATATAGGCGAATACAAAGCACGCCTAGAAAACGAGTTTGAATAAGAATTCCTAAAGGAGGAAGTTCTTGGCATCCCTCTACCAAACCTATCTAGGGATAATAACCGACAATCCCTAATTATATGGCCCTGTTGACCACAACGAAAGCAAGAACGTCTCTCAACATAAGATTTATTCCAATGATTTCACTCAAATCGTTTCGGTGGAGGACAATACACAGAAGGTCTATTAACAGGAACATTTGTTGAACATGCACTCTTAGGTGGACATGTTGAAGTAGATGTTCCTGAGGTTGAGTTAGTTGATTTTGAAGGTTTATTCTTTTCAGATTTATCAACTACAACTTTTGAGGATTCATTGTCAACCTTAGCTTTGCCTTTGCATTTAAAATAATCATCATTTTCAGTTGTAATGATGAAATTTTCAGGTTTGACATTTATTTTCTCAACCTTAATGGTAGACTCTTCAGGTATATCTTCTACCTCAACGACCTCCTCAGCACGAACTGGAGGTGCACTATCAGACTTAACAAAAGTAGGCAAGGGATACTCTGTCCGTTTAGTTTTCTCCTTTGCCTGCCTTTTGGGATTGGATGTAGCTTCTTTAGACTTTGTAGCTGGCCATGATGAGTAGTCAGCCACAAGTTCTTCGGTGCCTTCCTTAACAGGCCGAGGATAGTGATTAGTAGGAGGTGGAACTGAGTTATACCCTATTCCAGCCTTACTACTTGTATTTGTCCTCTGCTTGTCAACAATTTCATCGAAGATTTTATGAGAGTTTGAGAAACTTGTGATTCCTTTTTTAAAAGAGTCGGACTCAGACTTTAGCTCAGAAAGTTCTTTATTTAACAACTCAATTTCTGTTAAATAGCTGTTAATGGTATCTTGTTGACTGAAAACTTTAGCTTTATATTTCTCAGTGTCAAACTTATGAGCCTCAACTTCCTTTTCATAAAGTATTTCATTAGCTTTTAGAAACTTATTTGACTCAGTGAGTTTCTCGACCTTTTCTCTCAAGTCTACATAGTCTATTTGAAAACATTTTAAAGAAGCTTCCAATTTAATACAGGATATGCAAGTAATAGGTTTTTCAGATTCTGTTTCTACCTCATGTATCTTTGCCAAGAGCGTACTGTGTTGAACCTCTCCTTGAAGTGCACTAAAATCAAACACTCCTTGAGAATACACCGTCATAGCCTGTGATGTTGTGTTTTTCTCTGGAGTCGTTGGAGCTGTAGGAGTAGTGAATCCAGATGAAGGATATTTTACTTTCTCACACTCCTTAGCAAAGTGCCCATGAATCTGACAGTTCTTGCATTTCACTTTGCTTTTATTAAAACCAAGACCTGTATCACCATCGTCATCCAGGTCTTTTCTGCCCGTTCTCTGAAGAAATTTCTTTGTCCTTTGGGTTATCATGGCCATGCTCCATTTGATGTCCATATACTCCAAATCATCAGAATCGATCTGTTCAAAGTCTTCCTCAGTGAGCTGCAAAGTACTAGCCTTCTTGGAAAGAAAATTCTCATAAGAATTGAGGAAAGCTATAAAGATTTTAGCATGTTCCTCAGTAGACTTTGAAGGAGCGGTATGAGAAGTATAGGAAGTGCCAGTAGAAGTAGATGCAGCTGAGTTGGAAGTTGATCTGGAAGTATCATTTAGACTAGGAATTTGAATATTAGCCTCTGACTTCTTTTCCTTTTGATCGTAAGCCGCTATAAGAGCATCCCATAAACTTATAGAAGTTGCTTGATTTTTAAATTCATTAATCACAACTTCTGGCAAACACTTGGTAATCATCTCATATGCTCTATTGTCTTTATCAAACTCTGCTCGTTCCTTGACTGACATTTGTGCTCTTGACTTAAGCACCCCATCGAGTCTTGGTTGCTCATATCGATCAATGGTGTTAAACCAATTCCACAGATTTGGATCTTTGTGTTCAATGAAATTGCATAACTTAATCTTCCAACTCGCAAAATCACTATAGAACAAAGATGTAGAAGGAAGCATTTTCGCACCAAAAGCCATATCCGAATTTTCCCTCCAAAATTGAATTCGAAAATTTCGAAAACTGACAGAGTGTAGCGAAACTTTTCCGACACTAAAATGAAGCTATTCTAAGCCTAAAAACAAAATTTGAAATTACAAAATTTTCGCGTTTTTCCCGCCAAAATTTCGTCCGAAAGCGTCAAAAACTGGCCGGGTAAAATGAAACTTTTTCCAGACTAAAATTGAACAGTTTTAAGCCTATGGAAAAATTTTGAAAACGCAAAAAATTTTCGGAGTTTCCCGCCAAAAAAACTCTTTTTTTTTTTTTTTTTTTTACGAAACTAGAACGAGGTTAATGTCGGAGAAAAATAGCAACGTCGCAGCGGTACGTCGCAGAAGTCCGATGACTCAATTAAGAATCGAAAATGCGACGTAGTGTATAACGTCGCAGTCCAACGTCGCAGAGTCTAGCGACGTCGCAGCCTACGTCGCAATAACCACTTAAGGTCAAAATAACGACGTCGCAGGTAACGTCGCAGCCTACGTCGCAATAACCACTTAAGGTCAAAATAACGACGTCGCAGGTAACGTCGCAACTCTACGTCGCAAAGACTAATTAAAGTCAAGATCAGTTACGTCGCAAGCGACGTCGCAGGTGACGTCGCACAGTCGGGCTGCAGCGGCCAAAACCCCAAAAATTGAAAATTTTCGAAACCATAACGAATTTCGAAAACCGAACGACGAACAAACCCAAAAAACACTTCCAGAAATCGATTTCTTCAAGCAAACTAACTCAGAAACGAAGATTAATCAATTAAACCTTCGCGAATCAAACCAAAAACGTTCAAAATACGATCCGAAACCGACGAATCCTTGATTCTACGGCTCTGATACCAGTTGAAAGTCCCGTACACGTAGATCTAATCGGATCGTTTGATTGATTGCTATTGCGGAATGATAAACAATCAATATATGATTCACGAACACAAACGATTCTATAACGTTTTCTGTATATTGACAATTGAAGTATAAACGTTACAATCACCAAATTCGTTTTCTCTGCCTCTCTCACACACAAAAACGGCTGACCAGTCTAATCACAAGTCCAACCCTAAATCTGACTTCAAACTCGCTATTTATACGAAACCTATTGGGCCCTGCGACGTTAAGCCCAACGTCGCAGGCCCTGATCCTTGCGACGTCTGACCCGACGTCGCAGGCCCAATTATAATGTCACCATTCTATGTATATTTCATTTACAGACTCGAATACACACTCTAAACACTATACATTCGTAGACTAATTGACTTTGACAATTACAATAGTTTGACCAACTGACTGACACACAAAATGCACCAACACTTTCTTTAGGGAATTATGAGCTAATAGTTGGACATGTTATAGCCCAATGATTTTAGAGACCGTGGGCTTTGGATTCATGTCATCTGGAGTCCGAATAAAAAAGTTATGGCCTGAACCGTGAAACCTCGTAGAAAATTAAGCTTTTATCTTTTTGACGTGTTATATGTTTTTACTTAGCTTATTAATAATGTATTATAATTGTTAATATTTATAAATAAATTATAATTATATTTTTATTGTCATACTGTGCATATTCTCTTAAGTTTCCAATTTATTAACGCGTTTACGTTTAGCTTCGTATCTTCTTCGTTACATGCCTGATTGCGATGATTCTTTTTACGTTGGATTCATTTTTCGAAAACGAATACTTTAATGTTAAGAAATCCATGAGATGAGTCTTAACACGAAAATGAGTTTTTACGGCTTGAACTACGATTACGGTTCAGTGACGGTTGTCACAGTTTATATTCGTGTTAGAAATGTGTTTGTATAGTTTCGTGATCAAATGATAATCAGGTAAAGAGTTATGCGGATTTGAAATTGTATTTAGATGTTTAAGTCTGATGTCTGTAGCTGCTGGGCAGAAATCACGTTAACACGCGATCGCATGGCTTTGTCCAGGAGCGCGTATTTGTGTTGTGTCTTTATCGCATCTTTTTATTGTATTAACACGCGATCGGGTAATTTTACACGATCGCGTAGTTTAGTTGTTTTCGGTAACAGTAGTGTCGCTGCTCTATCGGTCGGACGGATTTGATTCCGGTCGTTGATCCAACAGGAATAGAAGCGGTGAACAGTGAGTTTTAAATTTTTAGAGCAGGGGAATCCTAAGTTGTGTACTACTGACAGACCTAAAAGGATAGCAAGTGGTATGTATGACTCAGGTGTCGTTCTTCAAACTACAACGGGCATGGGAGTCTAGGAAGTTTTATTATCTTTGGAGATTCAGCTAGGGGATTTTAAAAGTTTTTGGATAGGTTTGGTTTTTATAACTAAATACTAATTTAACTAAAGAAAACAGAACTAAAGAGGTTTGTACGGAGACTCGGTCAACAGAGGATAAGCGAGTGTTTACTATGATTTCGTTAAATGTTATTGATGAATAGTCAAGGGTAAGGCTACTAGATGTGAAGACTAATCCGGAGAGGATAGAAACATAATTAATGCAAAGTATTGTACCTACGACCATTCCGCGGCTTCCATACGTTTGTACTCCACCAATTGGTGTTTCCAGCACTATACCGAGTAATAGGGCGTTTTACGGTTTTTCCGTTACATTAATTAAGGTTCCACATTACTCCCGCAGATTTCCTATATCCTAATGAGCTACAACTACGAGCCTATTAAATATCTAACGTAGAGTTGTCCGCAATCAGATAAATAACATGTCACGTGGATAGCAGTTATAGAAGTCAGATACACCGGAAGTTCTCCCAAATGTACAGACCAATTTAACCAACGACTATCCTCGAATCCTGGTCCCCGGTCATAGTCATCAGAGACATCTGTATCGTAGCGTGAATTGTTGATTGAACAAGAACACGAACGGGGATAATCCCGCGGACTAAGTTGGGAATAATCGGGCTAACGATCAGTTAAATTGTTCAGCATTACAGATATAAATCATCACAACTATTCCATGCATGTTAATCTACCGTGTAAACCAATATTCTGTGTCTGAAAACCTAATTAAACAGTTACTGATATGAACCAGGAAGATAACTCTAGCATGCGTCATTCCTAAGGCAACAATCAAACAAGAACATGCAATAGGGTGACACATAACAGAGCACCATAATCCTAAGCATAGCAGACAACCAATAATTAGATCATAGATATCCCGAAAGTTCTCTCAAAGATATATAACAGGTAAACATGAATCTAACCTATCTCTAGTCCTACGCTCCGTGTCTCTTATGATTTGTTTCAACCTAGTGAACACGGCCATACCAAATTCATTGATCATCAAGTATAGAATAGGTAGAGAACGTACCACTAGTAATTGGCCAAGTTCTAGCAGGAAGCTTCTAACCACAGCATAGGTTGGATAGATAAACATTCGAGATTCAGTTTACGAGTTCATACAAAGTTTTAATTAACACGGGCAGAGTAACAGCATGGCATAAATATATTGACTATTCTAACATAACTACATCATAGTAAACACAAAGAAATGTCTAGCCTAACATTATGTATCTAACATACAATCCTAAACAAGCGTAAACAAAGCAACACATGTTTAAAACCGGAAAGTAAGAGATATATAAATAGAACCTGATACGAATTTATTACAGACAGATCTTCGCAAATACAATGTCTTGGAGTGACTCCGTACAAGAGCTAAAAGCTACCTCTACCTAACTATCTCTCTAACTAGCTCAATTCTAGAGAGAGGAAATCCTCTAGAGAGAGAAACTAGAGAGAGAGTGATGTGTGTGAGATAGAAAGTGTAGGGAAGAAATGAAATGAGAAAATTGGTATGAATGAGGTGTTGGGGATGTCCACTATTTATAGGCAAACCACCAAATCGCACGTACAACTCACGAAGCAGCACGTACAAGCAAATAGAGCACGATATGGGGTAGGGGGGCCGTATACGGCCTTGTAGGGGCCGTATACGGTGTAGTATAGGCCATATACGGTCTTATATGGGCCGTATACGGTGCCTGAGGCCGTATACGGTCTCCGTCTGATTTCGTTCGTTGCTTAAAACGTCCGTATCTCCTTCGTTATGCGTCCGTTTGACTCGATTCTTTCGCCTGTGGTTTCGTAATTCCGTTACGCTTCTAATGATGCCAATCTCACAGAAATTGGATATGTAGAGCTTAGGCGTAGCCGAAATGACTTTTAATGGCTCTGAAAGCGTAGTGGTTTCTCCGTCCTTTGGCCGTTTCACTTGATTCCAGATTTTTCCGTCTCGATTTTACCTGTACAACAGATGGTAGAAGTTAGAAGGTGTGCCTTGACAGAAAAATGAGGTCGGAGGAATCTGCCTGTATTAAAATGCTGTGTTTTGTGCATTTTTAGAGTGTTTTCAGTGATTTTTATCATAACGTCTACTTTTGAACCACTTTAGTGTATTTTAGTAAATAATCAATGTTTTGGAATGTTTTCACTAAAGAAAGGTTCAAAATGTGAGGAATAAAGCTTCTAAAAACATTACTCTTTACGTCACATCAAGTTATCCCACACTTAGACGTTGCTTGTCCTCAAGCAACAACTCTCTGAAAAATATTTTTAGGTCATGTTTTTAGGGGCGAGTCAGAGAATATGTTCCGAGATTAGCATTTCCTCATATAAGCAAGTTACTTCTAAAAGTGTGGAGGAGGATAAGATGATCCTTCCATAAACAAGAAGAGATTCTCTTAGGCGTACATCCAAATCTCATGATCTTGGAGTACACATGACTAGGCGATCTCACTATAGGTGGTCACTCAATTCACTCAAAGTGTATCGGGTTTCCTATCAATCTAGCTCAAATGAAATCGCTCAGAATAGCCAGTCATGCTGCACTCATCGTCATAGGCTTGATCGAGAATCGGATCTCCACCACTTAGGTGAGGACGGTGCTAATTATCTCAAGACATTCAGAGGGTTGTAATGTTTGGTGAGGGTGAAGGGTATGGATAGTGGTTTGTGAGGGTGTTTAGCTTATCCTAAAATCACTGAGATCATGAGCAACTTTATTTAGAACGGAGGGGAGAGTTGGTAGCTGTTTCAGCTTTTGTCTGATTTTTCGTGAAGAGCTATGCTTTTGAAACTTTCAGCTTTATTTGCGGAGCTATTTTCTTTTCATTTTCTTTTTCTTCTTTTGGCTTTTCCTTTTCTTTAGAATTTCTTTTAGAGAATTTCCAAGGAATTTATATTTTGAATCCTTTAGAAATCTTTTCCTCTATCTTGATCATTTTGATTCTTTTCCAGGTGCTAATTTTTCCCGCACCATCGTCCTTCCAGTTCTCTTGTGTGCTAATTTTCCCGCACCATTTGTTGAGAAGCTTGATTTTGGAGAATGCGAATGAGTAGGATATTTGAAACAGATATTCTAAAAGGTTGTTCTTCATAACCTCAGAAATTCCAAGATAAGTTTGGGGGTAATTTTGGGAAGTGGGTGAAAATTAGGGTTTTGAAGAAACGAAAGGTTTAGGCTCAACAGGGTATACTAGGCGGATCTTCGATACTAAAATTGAGCATCGGAAAGGGTTTTGGGCTTGAAAAGATATGTAAGAAATGGGTTAAGTCCTAAGCAATGTCAAGGTCATTTAATTGCACCTATACCGCGTACGGTACACACCAATATGGTCTTGAAGCGTATGTCAAGAGCAAGTTCTAATTCAGAGATACAGACATCGGCACACACACAAGAAATGAAAGTGAAGCATTAAAGATGAATGCTTTTAGGCTCAAGATACCTCACTGCAAAGGGTTGTATGTGTCTAGTCATGTTCCTTTGATTATTACTTCTTGCTTAAGCAATTTTTACCTTATTTCCTTTAGGCTTTTAGAAATATCATACTTATATTTTGAAAATGGTTTTTTTCAGTAGTATCTGAGACTCAAAAACTGAGTTAGACTCATTAATTTTGAAAAAAAATTGACCTTATTTTTGAAAAATTTTGAGAGAAAGATTACTATTGGACATAAAAATCACCTATTTAAGGTATTCTATACCTACCATCCCACACTTAGAGGAACATTGTTCCTAATGTTCTCTTGAGTAGAGATTTTACTTAGTAAAATCCCACACTTAGAGTTTGAACATGTAAGTAGATGTTTCTCAAGTGTTCAATTTGGGTTGGAATCCCACACTTAGTGATAAGTTTAGGATGAGGTACAAAAATTAAATGTACTAACATAGGCATAATAAACATAATTGAAACCGGGAGAAAGGAACAGAGAGACTCCCCATTTGTGTTTACTGGAATAGACCAGGTTTGTGCAGGAGTGGTGCTAGTGAATTGCTGGATTTTAAGGACCAGGCTCGTTTAAGATCATCCATTCCACACAAAGCTGAATTCTGCAATAAACCACGACACACATATCACAGTATCTCATCTAGGTAGCAGGTCTAAAGCGTAAGTACAGAGTCATAATATAGAAAGTAAATAATAAAGATAAAATCTAGTAATCATCAAGTAGGTCGTCAGTGTCAGGATCAAACTCTGCCTCAACATCCCTGTCGAAAACAGAAGTCGGGGATGGAATGGAGAAATCCATAGCAGCCATGGCCTGACTCACGATCTCGTCAGAGGAAGTGATAGAAGTGTGAGCATCAAAACTAGCCAGAAGCGGCTCTGTGAGGCTGTGATCTGGAGATGCAAATCCTGTGGGCAATGCTGGATCAGGATCAGCAGCTGCAGTAGTGGGGCTAGTGGAAGGTCTAGCAGTAGAGAGAACAGGTGGATCAGCAGGAGGACAGAAGAACCATGGAAGTCGAGATGGTCCTGGATCTGGGCCCAGCCTGTAGGGAATGGCATCAGGTCTCGGAATCTCAAGCTGCTCACAGATAGAGGACATGATGTCATGCTGGATGGATAGTGTCTGGAAGAGGGCCCACGAAGCAGCTGGGTCAGCCGTAGTGATACCGTACTCGAAAGTGGGTACGGGGGCTGGCAAAGGTGATGAGGGCCCCTCATCGGGCAACTCCTCGTGAGTGATCGGGACATCAGTCAGGTCCTCCTCAGTGATAGTCAGCATAGCCGCTCTCTGTACTCTGCGTCTACGGGGTCTGTGTCGTCTGCGTGGTCTCGCAGCTACATGATCAGCGTCAACAGTGTCCATCCTGAAACAAGATAAAATGAACAGGTAATGCTAACAGTGATAGTTAATGAACAATACTTATCTCAGATTTTGCAATTCGAAGTCAGATAAGTGGCAAGCCTGCAATTTTATTAGTTCAGAGATAACCATACTTAATAAAAATAAACTAAGAAATAAAATGACAGAAATAAAGATAGGCTTGGGGTGCCTCCCAAGAGCGCTTGTTTTATGAGTCTCTAGCTTGACTCTTTGTACCTTTCTGTCGACTCACGGTGGTTCAAAGATAAAGACATCTTCCCGGATGGGAAAGTCTTCGAAGTAATGTTTTAAGCGATGACCATTAACCTTAAAATTACCTTCTGGTGCCTCGAGTTCGACTGCACCGTAAGGAAATACCTTTGATATTGTGAATGGTCCGCTCCACCTGATCTTAAACTTGCCAGAGAATTTCTTGAATCGCGAATTGAAGAGCAGCACTTTATCTCCTGTTTTGAATCGTGAGGGCCTCAGCTTAGCATCGTGAATTCTCTTAGTTCGTTCTTTGAAGTTTAATGAACTGTCATATGCCTGATCCCTTAGTTCGGCTAACTCATTCAACTGCATTCGTCTATTTGCTCCAGCTGTAGAAATATCTAAGTTGCAGTTCATCAAAGCCCAGTATGCTTTATATTCCAGCTCAATTGGTAAGTGACAGGCCTTGCCATAAACTAGACGATATGGTGTGGTTCCTAATGGTGTTTTATAGACGGTTCTGAATGCCCACAATGCATCATCTAATTTTTCAGCCCATTTGTACCCATGATTACCAACAGTTCTTTCCAAGATTCTCTTCAAAGCTCGATTTGTTGCCTCAGCTTGCCCATTTGTCTGGGGGTGATAAGCTGTTGATGTCTTGTGAGTGACACCATACTGTTGCAGAACTTTCATGAATTGAATGTTGCAAAAGTGTGTACCACGATCACTGATTATTGCTTTTGGAGTTCCAAATCGACTAAATAGCTTTTTGAGAAATTTGGTTACCACTTTGGCGTCATATGTTGGGAGAGCTTGGGCCTCGGCCCACCTGGAGACGTAGTCGACTGCAACCAAGATGTACTCTTTACCGTTGGACTTAGGGAATGGTCCCATGAAATCTAACCCCCAGATATCGAAGATTTCCACGGCCTGGATGTTTGTGAGTGGCATTTCATTCCGGGCTGTTATATTGCCTTGTCTTTGGCAGATATCGCAGCGTCTCACCAGATCGTACGCATCTCGAAATATGGTTGGCCAGAAAAAACCGGCATCGTACACTTTTCTTGCGGTCATGTTGGTACCGTGATGTCCTCCAGTAGGTCCATGGTGGCTTTGGTGTAAGATGTGTTCTGCCTCTTTCCCGTCAACGCATCTTCTAATGATCTGATCAGGGCAAACCTTAAAGAGGAAAGGGTTGTCCCAATAGTAATATTTTATATCGCGGAAGAATTTTTGTCTTCGAGAGGTTGGCATTCCTTTAGGTACAACTTTTCCCACCAAATAATTGGCATAGTCAGCATACCAGGGATCATTGGTAGATCGTGACCCTTGATGGTATCTACCAATATGCATGAGTTGTTCTTCTGGAAACTGGTCTTGAATGTCTTTTTCGTGCAACTTATCCATTAAAGGATTCTCTAATCGGCTGAGATGGTCCGCCGCGACGTTTTCTGCTCCTTTTTTGTCTTTGATCTCGATGTCGAATTCTTGAAGGAGTAGAATCCATCGTAGAAGGCGAGGTTTAGCATCTTGCTTCTTAAAAAGATATTTCAGAGCTGAGTGATCTGTATAGACAATAGTTTTGGACAAGATTAGATAAGAACGAAATTTATCAAAAGCAAATACTACCGCTAGCAGCTCTTTTTCTGTAGTTGTATAATTTTCTTGGGCGTCAGTGAGCGTTTTGCTGGCGTAGTATATTGGTTGAAACTGTTTCTCCTTCCGCTGTCCCAGAACTGCTCCGACTGCGAAATCACTGGCGTCGCACATGATTTCAAATGGGAGACTCCAGTCTGGAGCAACCATGATCGGTGCATGAACAAGCAGATCTTTCAGATGATCGAAGGCCTTGAGACATTCGTCTGTAAAGACAAACGGAGTATCCTTTTCGAGGATATGAGTCATAGGTCGGGATATCTTAGAGAAATCTTTGATAAAGCGACGGTAGAACCCGGCGTGTCCTAGAAAACTGCGGATGGCTTTTACAGAGGTGGGCGGTGGAAGCTTTGAGATAGTCTCGACTTTTGCTTTGTCAACTTCAATTCCAGCCTTGGATATACGGTGTCCTAAAACTATGCCTTCTTTTACCATGAAGTGGCATTTTTCCCAATTCAGAACTAGGTTCGATTCTTCACATCGGGTGAGCATCTTGTTCAAGTTAGAAAGACAAGTGGTGAACGAATCTCCGAAAACCGAAAAATCATCCATGAACACTTCCATGCATTGTTCAATCATGTCATGGAAGATTGCTACCATGCATCTTTGAAATGTCGCCGGTGCATTACATAAGCCAAATGGCATACGTCGGTAGGCAAAGGTTCCGTATGGATAGGTGAACGTTGTCTTTTCTTGATCCTTTGGATCGAGAGGTATCTGAAAATAACCAGAGAAACCATCGAGGAAGCAATAGAATTCGTTTCCTGACAATCTTTCAAGCATCTGATCAATGAACGGTAGAGGGAAGTGATCTTTGCGTGTAGCTTCATTTAGTTTCCGATAGTCGATACATACCCTCCAACCGGTGACGGTTCGTGTTGGAATCAACTCGTTGTCTTCGTTAGCGATGACCGTCATGCCTCCTTTCTTTGGGACGACTTGAACTGGACTGACCCATGGAGAATCTGAAATAGGGTAAATTAAACCAGCATCGAAGAGTTTGATAACCTCCTTTTTCACCACGTCTTGAATCTTCGGGTTAACTCTCCTTTGCCTTTGAATGGAAGGCCTGAAGTCATTTTCCATTAAGATCTTGTGAGTGCAGTAATTTGGGCTGATCCCTTGTATGTCAGAGATTTTCCATGCAATCGATTTCTTATGTGACTTTAGAACCTTAATGAGTAGTGCTTTCTCTTCAGGC
Source organism: Helichrysum umbraculigerum (assembly GCA_949592205.1). Taxonomy (NCBI): domain Eukaryota; kingdom Viridiplantae; phylum Streptophyta; class Magnoliopsida; order Asterales; family Asteraceae; genus Helichrysum; species Helichrysum umbraculigerum. Next base: position 39,749,227 of record CATIUR010000001.1, read on the forward strand.
TTCAGATCTTTGGATATGATAACTGGTAAGTGCGAAGTTCCTTCGAGAAAAGCATATTCAAGGTGGGAGAGAAGTTTCTTTAGCTCCAATTCGGGTGGTTCTTCAGTGGAAGGCTTCATCCTGGCAATCTCGTCTCTCTTAAGCTCATCGTATGTTGTCTGATAATCTGACTCAACTACAGGTGCCTCTGGAATGTCGGCTGATGCTATTTCAACCCATTCTGTATTGTTGTAAAGCTCATTTTTTCTCAGCTCATATTTTACTTGGGAAGATCGAGAGATTGCATTATCTTCAGTGATTATTTCTTTGTTGTCCTTTGTGAATGCAAATTTCTGAAATTGAGCTGAAGAAGATGTGGTAAAAGTAATCTCTGGTTTCAAGTTTTCACAACTTTCAGAAAGTTGCGGATCGGATGGTTTAAGCATTGACTCCATTTCCTTGAGAGTCTTCAGAATTTCTTCTTTTGAGAGAGATGAATCAGGAACTTCAGAAGTAGGGCTTCTTCTCAAGAGAGTGACCGGAGTGCCTTGCCCAAGTGGTACAGCAGTGATAAATCTGTTGGGCTGTAAGTTGGAATTCTTTAAAGGTAATAGCACTTCCTTTGATGCAATGAATGGATCCGCGATAGCTGAGCATAGACCCGCACCTTCTTCACAGATTTTCCTTGTTGTGATGACAGTGTTTGGAAGGGGATTAATGCTGCTTACTGCGAGGATTTCATCCAAGTGTTCTTCAATTATTTCCTGCATAGAATCTACAAGACCAAGGTCTTCTCCCATAGGAAGTTTCATTAGTTTATCGATATTGAAGGTGACTTCCTCAGTTCCCACTCTAAGTTTTAAAGATTTTTCATTCACGTCAATGACGGCCTTGGCAGTATTTAGGAAAGGTCTACCAAGGATGAGTGATACCTGAGTGTCTTCCTCAATATCCATAACAACAAAATCAACAGGAAAGACGAATTTATCAACACGCACCATAATATCTTCAGCAATTCCTCGAGGGAGTTTAACTGATCTATCAGCTAATTGGATGGTCATACGGGTTGGTAAAAGTTCGTTTAATCCTAGTTTCCTATAAAGCGAGTATGGCATAAGGTTTACACTAGCTCCTAAGTCAGCTAAGGCGTTACTTATTTGAACATCCTGAAGGTAACAAGGAATAGTGAAACGGCCAGTGTCTCCTAACTTTGGGGGCAGTCCTTGTTGCATAATTAAAGAGCATTCTGCGTCTAAGGGCAAGTTAACTATTTGTCTGAGTTTTTCTTTGTTGGATATAAGTTCTTTAAAGAATTTGGCACAACTAGGCATTTCAACTAAAGCATCTAATAATCGAACGTTTAAATGTAGGTTTTTGAACATCTTTAGATATTTTCCAAACTGGGCTTCTTGTTTCTCTTTCTTAAGCCTACCAGGGAAAGGTATACATGTTGGTTTAACTATTTCTGGGGCTTTGGAAGATTCTGGTTCAGGAGAGGTGACAGGAGTGTCAACAGGTACTGAATCAGTGGGTAGAGAAGAACTAGAAGGTTTGTTTGAAGGAATATCTTCTGATTTCTCATTCTTAGTCTCTTTTCCGCCTCTAGTGACAACAAGGATATCATCATAATCATAAGATGAATGATGAATAGCTTTGCTAATCGCTTCTTCTCTTTGCTTCTCCTCAACTTTTAAAAACAACCTTTTAACATTATCCTCCATGTTTTTAATTAAATCGTTTGAAATTCTGAGCAGATAATCAATTTGGTTTTGAAAATCAACAATTTATTTGTTTTTATTATTTTGCTCAACCATGAAGTTATTGAAAATCGTATTGTTTAGACGAGAAGACATTTGAGAGGAAGTAGAGGGTGTAGAGAGAACTAAAAAAATGAGAGATAGGTTGTTTGGATAACCGCTGAGTGAAAGATTTTGAATGAATGATCTGATCAGTGGCTCCTGATGTGGCGAGAACATCTTCCTTGGGCTTTGAGCGTGAGAAGAGCCGTTGAGGTTGCTTCTTAGATTTGGAAGAGTCTTGCATATCCTTAACAACTTTAGAGATGGATTCGAGTTGAGCTTTTAAAGTGTCGAATGCTTGAGTAGAAGTGTCTTTGTCTTCCGAGGTTGATTGATCAAACTCCAAGTCATGTTGGTGCATCGTTATCGTCTCAATCAACTTCCAAGCTTCTTCTGAAGTATGTAGCATGAAATTTCCGGATGAAGCAGCATCGAGGGTTTGTTGGTGATGAGGATTCAGACTGTTGTAGAATGTGCAGACCAGATTCGTTTCAGCCAACTAGTGATTCGGACATCTTCCAAGCAGATTCTTAAAGCGTTCCCAAGCTGAGCTTAATGATTCAGTAGTTCCTTGACGAAAGTTAATGATTTCATTTTTGAGATTGGTTTGTAGGGACGGAGGGAAAAATTTAGCTAAGAACTTAGTAGCCATCTCCTCCCATGTATGAATCGAATTGGGTTCGAGTTCATAAAACCATGTCTGAGCTCGGAAAGCTAAAGAATAAGGAAACATGTGAAGTTGGGTGACTTTGACACTGGATCCGGTTTGTTCGAAAGAGTCGGAAAGGTTGATGAACTTGTTAAGATGGGCGTTTGGATTTTCAACCGAAAGACCATGAAACTGACACTGAGATTTAAGTAATTTAATGAAGTGTGGTCTGATTTCAATGGCTTCGTCGGTTGGTGATACGATTGGTCCTCCTCGTCCCTCTAGCAGTGGTTGGGTTGACGAGGCGAGAGTGATACGATTCGCCATAACTTGTTTTTAGAAGAAAATAGGATAGGTTTAACTAAGGACGGAAAATTAAAAATTAACTAACCTAGGGATAAAACTGTAACTTCCGGATGATATTGATCTTCCGTAAGGATCGCTAAATAACTAAGATAACAAAATTCCTAAAATCGGTCGTTGTAGTCCCCGGCAGCCGCGCCAAAAACTTGTCGCTGCTCTATCGGTCGGACGGATTTGATTCCGGTCGTTGATCCAACAGCAATAGAAGCGGCGAACAGTGAGTTTTAAATTTGTAGAGCAGGGGAATCCTAAGTTGTGTACTACTGACAGACCTAAAAGGGCAGCAAGTGGTATGTATGACTCAGGTGTCGTTCTTCAAACTACAACGGGCATGGGAGTCTAGGAAGTTTTATTATCTTTGGAGATTCAGCTAGGGGATTTTAAAAGTTTTTGGATAGGTTTGGTTTTTATAACTAAATACTAATTTAACTAAAGAAAACATAACTAAAGAGGTTTGTACGGAGACTCAGTCAACAGAGGATAAGCGAGTGTTTACTATGATTTCGTTAAATGTTATTGATGAATAGTAAAGGGTAAGGCTACTAGATGTGATGACTAATCCGGAGAGGATAGAAACATAAATAATGCAAAGTATTGTACCTACGACCGTTCCGCGGCTTCCATACGTTTGTACTCCACCAATTGGTGTTTCCAGCACTATACCGAGTAATAAGGCATTTTACGGTTTTTCCGTTACATTAATTAGGGTTCCAGATTACTCCCGCAGATTTCCTATATCCTAATGAGCTACAACTACGAGCCTATTAAATATCTAACGTAGAGTTGTCCGCAATCAGATAAATAACATGTCACGTGGATAGCAGTTATAGAAGTCAGATACACCGGAAGTTCTCCCAAATGTACAGACCAATTTAACCAACGACTATCCTCGAATCCTGGTCCCCAGTCACAGTCATCAGAGATGTCTGTATCGTAGCGTGAATTGTTGATTGAACAAGAAGATGAACGGGGATAATCCCGCGGACCAAGTTGGGAATAATCGGGCTAACGATCAGTTAAATTGTTCAACATTACAGATATAAATCATCACAACTATTCCATGCATGTTAATCTACTGTGTAAACCAATATTCTATGTCTAAAAACCTAATTAAACAGTTACTGATATGAACCAGGAAGATAACTCTAGCATGCGTCATTCCTAAGGCAACAATCAAACAAGAACATGCAATAGGGTGACACATAACAGAGCACCATAATCCTAAGCATAGCAGACAACCAATAATTAGATCATAGATATCCCGAAAGTTCTCTCAAAGATATATAACAGGTAAACATGAATCTAACCTATCTCTAGTCCTACGTTCCATGTCTCTTATGATTTGTTTCAACCTAGAGAACACGGCCATACCAAGTTCATTGATCATCAAATATAGAATAGGTAGAGAACGTACCACTAGTAATTGGCCAAGTTCTAGCAGGAAGCTTCTAACCACAGCATAGGTTGGATAGATAAACATTCGAGATTCAGTTTACGAGTTCATACAAAGTTTTAATTAACACGGGCAGAGTAACAGCATGGCATAAACATATTGACTATTCTAACATAACTACATCATAGTAAACACAAAGAAATGTCTAGCCTAACATTATGTATCTAACATACAATCCTAAACAAGCGTAAACAAAGCAACACATGTTTAAAACTGGAAAGTAAGAGATATATAAATAGAACCTGATACGAATTTATTACAGACAGATCTTCGCAAATACAATGTCTTGGAGTGACTCCGTATAAGAGCTAAAAGCTACCTCTACCTAACTATCTCTCTAACTAGCTCAATTCTAGAGAGAGGAAATCCTCTAGAAAGAGAAACTAGAGAGAGAGTGATGTGTGTGAGAGAGAAAGTGTAGGGAAGAAATGAAATGAGAAAATTGGTATGAATGAGGTGTTGGGGATGTCCACTATTTATAGGCAAACCACCAAATCGCACGTACAACTCACGAAGCAGCACGTACAAGCAAACGGAGCACGATATCGGGTAAGGGGGCCGTATACGGCCTTGCAGGGGCCGTATACAGTGTAGTATAGGCCGTATACTGTCTTATATGGGCCGTATACGGTGCCTGAGGCCGTATACGGTCTCCTTCTGATTTTATTCGTTGCTTAAAACGTCAGTATCTCCTTCGTTATGCGTCCGTTTGACTCGATTCTTTCGCCTGTGGTTTCGTAATTCCGTTACGCTTCTAATGATGCCAATCTCACAGAAATTGGATATGTAGAGCTTAGGCGTAGCCGAAATGACTTTTAATGGCTCTGAAAGCGTAGTGGTTTCTCCGTCCTTTGACCGTTTCACTTGATTCCAGATTTTTCCGTCTCGATTTTACCTGTACAACAGATGGTAGAAGTTAGGAGGTGTGCCTTGACAGGAAAATGAGGTCGGAGGAATCTGCCTGTATTAAAATGCTGTGTTTTGTGCATTTTTAGAGTGTTTTCAGTGATTTTTATCGTAATGTCTTCTTTTGAGCCACTTTAGTGTATTTTAGTAAATAATCAATGTTTTGGAATGTTTTCACTAAAGAAAGGTTCAAAATGTGAGGAATAAAGCTTCTAAAAACATGACTCTTTACGTCACATCAAGTAGCTATCAGGCGAGTTGTTGGTTTTCTAAAAGGTTAATACGCGATCGCGTGCTTAATGCAGGATCGCGTATCATAGAAAAACACGCGATCGCGTGGTTTGATGCCTAATCGCGTATTGTGTAAAACTTTTAAAAAGAATTGTTTGAGAGTCTAATGTTGTGTCGTGCATAGTAATAAATATAATGATAAGTGGTACAATATTATGGGACATAGTTTAAGTTTTTTTTTTTTTTTTTTTTAAAAAAATGGTTCAAATTTTCGGTGTGTTTCAAGTTGGTATCAGAGCTTGGTTTAAGGGATTCGTGTATCCACCATTAGTGGGTACTTGATCTTAAACCACTTTTATTTATATTCGAGCATGATATATAATTGTTATATGTAATTGTTTTATCAGTTAATGAATTGCTAATCAAAATGTCGTGTGAGAACTATGGGTACGTATATTGAGATATGATAATTAGTGTGTCTGGCCAACACAGTAATTATCATATGACGTTATACAGGGCTATGGAAACCACTTGATATTGAGAGAATGAAGTCATAGTAGTTATTAGCTGTTATGTGGAAGTAAGTTAAGATAAAGTTGACCTATTACTTGTTAATCTCATGTATACTAAATGTGATGTGTCTACTTTCAGTTAAGATGAGTGAAGAAAGGAACGTAGAAATGACTTATGGGCCAAATCCTCGAGACAAGGCCCCAGAAAGTGAACCAGGAGGCAGTGGTGAAAGACCAAAGTCTCCTTTAGGTGAAGCTAGGCTTTCTTTACATGAACTAAAGTCCTTAATATCTGAGGAGGTGGGTCGTGCCCAAGAAGCGGCTCTCAAGGACGGAGCTTAATTATGGGGTGGAGGGGTTGTGGCCCCCCCAAAATTGAATGTTAGTAATGATATATATTTAATAGTTTACATACATGTACAAAAGATTTAGTTGTCCAAGTTGGTTGAAGCCTTTTAGTTAAGTATTAAAACATTAACTGGTGGAGGTTCAAGCCCGATTGTTGTCATTTTTCATTTAATATTTTTAATGTCTTTGCTTTTCACTTACACATAAATATCACTATAGTAAATAAATGTATGACAATATGTTTAAGCACTACCTTGAAAACCTTGGATTTGTTTATAGGTAGATATATATAGAATTAAGCATGACAATAATTTGTTATTGATATATACAAATATGTTAGTAATTTATATAGAAGTTACTCCGTATAAAGGTAATGTTATATTTGTGTATCATATTTGAATATTCTATGCTAACTAATAACTATGATTTTTAGGTAAACGATTTTGGCCCCCCCAAACAATATGTTCAAACTCCGTCTCTGGCGGCTCTCCCTCTTCATTTGGATAGAATTTCTGAAACTATCAAAGAAGCTGTCATGGATGAATTTCAAAGGAGAGATGAGGAAGCAAATGTTGAAAGACCTAAACCTGAAAATGTGCCACGCATTTAACAACCAGTGGTACAAGCTCATGATGAAAGACAAAAGTTCAGTTACAAGGATTTCTCTGCATGTAACCCACCAGATTATGAAAGGGCATGGACCCCATTAAGTGTTACAGATGGATTTCAGAAGTTGAAAAGGCATTCACCACCACGGAGTACCTAGAAAGATTGAAAGTTTGTTATGTGGCTAATCTTTTGAAATCCCGTGCAAAGGGATGGTGGGACGTTCAATGTCGCACCATGGGTAATGAAGCCATTAACCGTTTGACTTGGGATGAGTTTAAAAGGATGTTTAAAAATGCTTACTCTCAAGAGGCTGATTTGAAAAGGATCCGTCGTGAGTTCATCTCTACGGAACAAACGAAAGAATATGTGAATGAGTTAGTTGTTAATTTTTCTTGATAGAGCATGTTTCTATCCAGAATACATGGACAACCTAAGAAGACTCATGGATCACTTCCATGAAGTATTAAAGAAAGAAATTCGTCAGTTTGTCAACCCAAAGCGGTGTCAAAGTTTTGAAGAAATGGTGGATGAAGATCTATTTCAAGAGCTTGAATTAAGTCGTAGTTCCTCTAAAAGAAAAGCTGAACAACCATCCAATTTTTCGAAGAAATCCAGGACCGGTGAAAGCTATTGACGAGAAGAGAGAGGCGAGAACCTCCTGAGTGCAAGACTTGTCATAAAAAGCACTTTGGAGAATGTCATTTTGGAACGAGCGCTTGTACTCAATGTGGAAGAGTTGGTCATATTGGACATGATTGTCCCTGTTGCGCGTCACTTAGCGTTGGTGTCATTGGTGATGTTTCAACGGCTAAGCGAGGACAATGGGGTTGTTTTAAAATTTGTAAATGCTGGGGTCTAAGTGTAACTTATAATTACTGAACCAAAGGTTAGCAAGTAGTAAGTATGACCTAGAGTCGTTCTTAAAGAGAAACTGAATTGAAACAAAGGTTGTTCCAATCAATCAATGGTTTTTTAGTAAAAAGTTTTTATTAAAGTGATGGGGGTTTTGATTCAGTTTGCTATGTAAAATTAAATAAAGCAGTAAAAGATAATAATAAATCAGATGATGGAAAGCTGTATTTGTTGTGACTTCATTAGCTGATATATATAGGATGATGACTTTGGTTTAAAAGAAACATGGATCTAAATCAGGTAAGTTTGTTAAATCCGATATCTTATAGTATAGCCGTTAGATTCCTTATTAGCCGGTTATCAACTAATATGTTACGAGGAACTAAGGTGTCGTGATTCTGATCAGACAGACGATGCTTAACTCTCCACACTCTCCCGTGAGGGAGTCAGTAGCCCTTATTATTGAACGCAGTCGTTCGTGGGTGAAGGAACAGAGTAGCAGGCCCATACAAAAGTCTGATCGTTCTTAATACCATAAAGATTACAGATTCGATAAACTATTAAATTAGATTATTTGTTCAGATTACTTGAGTGTTTCCTATCGGTGAAATTTAAGGCTGAGAAGCGGAACAAACATTTAATTGTTTCACTCGTATCTTGCTTTAGAAAACTGAGTTATAAGAGAACGTTTCTATTTATAACATGCCTTGCTGAACATAATCAATAAATCCCTAGGTTTTCGTAAACATTTATTGAGCTTGTAGCCTACCTACTCTAATCTAAAATGCTGGCGGCGTTTTTTATAAAGTTAAACCCAGACCATGTCAGAAAATGCTATGGTATTCCGTAGTGTAATTCATTGTTATCTGACATTTCCATTGCGAATTTAATTACTTCGTAATTTTACATAGTAATTACATTGTAATCAGAAGTGTACTATACCAATGGTGATTCCACATAATTACATTGCGTTTTACGATGTTTGCATGACGTTGTAATTAAACCATAGTTTTGACGCTGATAATTATTGACCAAGTATTGAGGTTCGCGACTCCCCTTTACAAGGTTACAATCACGTTTGTTGACCGAAAGGCGACTAAATAGTTTTGAGTTTAAAATCGTAAAGATTAAGTAAATCCGAACAATAACTTTCCTTTTTTATATCGATCCATAATATAACTACCTTCGGTCATTCCAGACTTCCGTACGTTTGTACTTTGCATAAAGCGTTTCCAGCACTATATGAAGGAACAGTCGAATCGGGGCTGTCATATTATTTCAAGATAGATTAAAGTCTATTCGCAATATGATTACCTTCGGTCGTCTCAAACTTCCATACGTTTGTACTCCGCGTAAAGCGTTTCCAGTACTATATCCGAGAACATTCGAATAGGGGTCATCATATTACTTCACGACAAATTAAAGTTGTAACACCCCCAAATTTACTGTTTAGCGGAAGCACGCATTTGGGTGTTACTAATCAATATACAAAGCACATAAGATATAATGAACGACCACTATATGCGTCATTTTACATTTGTATTGATAAAACCAAAAGTTTACATCAAAAATATTGTTTACATTAGCTCGGTTGAAATTGAGAGATTTAAGTACATAATTAATCTATACAAAATATAATAATGCAGCTAAATCTTTGATTGTTTGCATGCTGACTCGAGCTAATTTGCCTTGATTGAGCAGTCCAACCTACTGCTGGTTACCTGTGATATATGCCAAAATGGGTCAGCGAAACGCTGGTGAGCTCACAGGTTTGTATGTCAACACATAATTGTATGAACCGCAAGATTTATAATTGAATTTATAAAGCAATTAAGCAAAATAAAAGTTATACAGCCATGAGCACATAGTCTGAGCTTAACTTGAGTTGTCAGGTCCAATTAAGGAAACCTAACTTCAATGCCTCCTACGAGTGCCTAATCTACACTCGTCTTCCCAAATGCTAATACATCCGTTTGACCAGTTAGTGCGTGCTAACCTGGATGAGGATTGTCAATCCTATATGATATCATATACTAACATTCACGCTACTACGTATTACCCGACTATGCTATGGAGGGCTTTAAATTTATTAGCTTGAAACTCATGTAGTATTTGATTTGGTTTGTACTTGCGTTCAACTTGTAAAATAAAACGAGCAATAATATCACACCCCTGATTGTAAAGCAGTTAAATAGGGGCCATGAGACTCACCTAAGCCTTGAGTGTTTATCTAAATAAACTTGAATTGATTAGCCTTCAATTGATGTCCGAAGACTTGCAACCTGAAGGTGTCCATGACACGCGATGGTTATTAATTGATTAGTTATCTCGAAAGACTACCTTTGTAGTTGTTTGTCCAAATTACCCCGATTTGGTTGATTGACTTGTCCAAATTACTAAGATTTGGTTGATTGAATTGAGTATTTGAAAACGTGTACGGTCCATTGGTGATTAGTTGTAATAATAACATTGATGTTATCACATTGATTGCGAAGTGTTATACTTGAAAAGTATATTCCATTTTGTTTGCAAAGTCGTGTCGTATAAGTGTTTGAAGTTGTACAAGTTTGACACTTGGTGTGAAATATGCTTACGGAATCTAAGTACGGGGGTCCGGGGGTAGCGCCCCTGGTAGCGGGGTCCAAGGGGCGGTAGCCCCTGGCGGGGTCCAAAGGGCAGAGCCCCTGGTTGGGGTCGAGCTGCCAAGTCAGCTTGGAAAATTTTTATTTCTACTATATTTCTTTGGTGAAAAACGCATCTGGACTTGAAATTGGGTGAAATCAAGTGATAAAATTTAGGGTTTCGACACTTAGTGAAAATCTGTGTTTTCTGGTTTGTGCGACGTTGGGTGCGACGTCGCAGGTCCTGACTACGACGTTGAGCATGGCGTCGCTAAGTGCGACTTTAGCAATTTAATGCGACGTTGTGTGTGGCGTCGCTATATGCGACGTTGTTGATTTCTGCGACGTAAGGGCTTGCGTCGCTAAGTGCGACGTTAGCCACTTAAGGCGACGTTGAGGCTGATGTCGCACCATGCGACATCGTGATGAGTTTTGCGACGTCGCAGCTGACGTAGCATGAATTCTGAGCCAAAAGCGACGTTACGGTCTGATGGCCAGAGTTTGTGTCGAAAACGAGTTTTCCGGTTTCCGTTTGGTCCAAAACTTTTACCCAACCCATATTAGGACATTTTAAGCTTATAGAAACAATAATAAGTCGAAAATACTTGAAATCGAAGAGTTTCGAGATTTGTCAGAAACTTACAAAATGACGAATCAAAATTCCGAAAAGATGAAAAGGTAGATCGTGACTCCGTGAATCTTTTTCTTCAAAGGACCGAGGTGATTTGAGGGTGTTTGATGATGCTATTTGATGATTTAAGGAGGTGGTGATGGTGTTAGTTTTGAGAGAAAAATGAGAGAAAGAGAGAGAGAGTTAAGATGAGAATGAAAGATGATGATGATGTTGTTGGTGATATGGGGGCCGGCCCACTTGGGCCCCACCCAAGTGTGGTTGGTTCCCTATTTTAGCTCCGCGTATCCGCGCTCCGTGCGGTGTTCGTTTTTCCCGGTTCGTTAAACGTTAAATAATTATTTTATACGTTTAATTGTAAGTTTTAAAATGTGGATATTTATTCAATATTATACTTGAGTTATAAGATATAACTTGGATTTGTTTCAAGTGTTTGCTCGTTTACATTTAAATCGCGAAGACGTTATTTGTACAATACGAAACGAATATGAAATATTATCAAAACAATATTGTGGATATAATTGTCTTGTTAAATAATGTTATAACATTAAATAAAATTGTTCACCAACGTCCGTATTAATTGAACCGAATTACATTCGATTTGAAACTTGTACGATTTAATCCAATCGCATAATACTTGTACATATATTCAACAATATATATATATTGATTGATACATTAATTAGCCTAACACAGAACTAATTACATGTATTAAAACTTAATTAGGCACTAATTACTAGTCCTAATTTGACGGGTGTCACATTCTCCCCCTGTTAGAAGAATTTTGTCCCGAAATTTAAGTTGAAGTCGTGTTTGAAGTAGCGTCAGTGAATAACTAAGGATACTTGAGTTTCATTTGATCTTCCCGTTCCCAAGTGAATTCCGGACCACACCGCGAATTCCACCTGACCTTGACGATGGGAATGCGACTTTGTTTGAGTTGTTTGACCTCACGGTCCATGATTTCGACGGGTTCTTCAACAAAGTGAAGCTTGTCGTCAACTCGAATTTCATTGAGTGGAATGATAAGTGTCTCATCAGACATCACTTCTTCAAATTTGAAATATGAAAAGTGGGGTGCACACTGCTTAGCTCGGATGGCAGTTGCAATCGATAAGCCACTAGACCAATCCTCTCGAGGATCTCGAATGGTCCAATGTATCTGGGATTTAACTTCCCTCGTTTGCCAAATCGAATTACGCCTTTCCAAGGCGATACTTTGAGTGGTACTCGATCCCCAACTTGGAACTCGAGTGGTTTGCGTCTCACGTCAGCATAACTTTTCTGACGATCACGTGCGGCTTTGAGTTTGTTCTGAATCTCGAAGATTTTCTTGGTTGTTTCGTGAATGATTTCCGGACCCGTGAGTTGGCTATCCCCAACTTCGGTCCAACAAATAGGTGATCGGCACTTACGACCGTACAGTGCCTCGAATGGTGCGACCATGATGCTGGAGTGATAGCTGTTGTTGTACGAAAACTCGCACAATGGTAGGTGTTGTTCCCAGTTCACATCGAAGTCAACTACGCAGGCTCGTAGCATGTCTTCAAGTGTTTGAATTGTTCGTTCACTTTGGCCATCGGTTTGCGGATGGTATGCGGTACTCATATCGAGACGGGTACCCAGTGATTTTTGAAGTGATTGCCAAAATTGAGATGTGAAGCGACTATCCCTATCGGAGATAATCGAGATTGGAACACCGTGACGGGTTACGATCTCCTTCAGATAGATTCGAGTGAGGCATTCCATTTTATCAGTTTCTTTGATTGCCAGGAAGTGAGCAGACTTTGTGAGACGATTGACGATCACCCAAATGGTATCGCAACCGCTCGATGATTTGGGTAGTTTGGTTATGAAATCCATGGCAATTTGTTCCCAATTCCATTCAGGAATGTCGGGATGTTGAAGTAAGCCAGAAGGCTTTTGATACTCGACTTTGACTTTGGAGCAAGTAAGGCACTTGCCGACGTAGGTGGCGCTCTCGGCTTTCATGTTCGGCCACCAATAGAAGTCTTTGATACCGTGATACATTTTGTCGGATCTCGGATGGATAGAATATTTGGACTTGTGAGCTTCATCCATCACCAAGTCTCGTAGGTTCCCAAAACTAGGTAACCAGATTCGGTTTGAGAAACACCTAATCCCGTTAGGTCTGATTTCAAATTGTTTATCCATGCCTCGCAAGGCTTCATTTTTGACATTATCAGGTTTGAGGGCTTCGAGTTGAGCAGCGAGAATCTGTAGGTTTATATCATTGTGAATAGTCATACTGAGAGCTCGGACTCGAAGTGGTTTCGACCTTTCTTTTCGACTGAGGGCATCGGCAACAACATTTGCCTTGCCTGGATGATATTTGAGTTCGCAGTCATAATCGGTAAACAACTCGACCCATCGACGTTGCCTCATGTTAAGATCCTTCTGATCGAATATGTGCCGGAGACTTTTGTGGTCGGTAAAGATGGTGCACTTAGTGTAACACCCCCAAAATCGGTAATCGCGTTTATGAAATACTTAGCAGAAGCATTTTATAATTAGCGGAAGCTTTAGTTATTTATTTGAGTAAACAGCGGGGGTGCTGACGTTAGCAGTATGCATTCATCGTATCAGAGCTTATGATCATTGCAGAACAGTAATTAAGATGCCATTAATATAAAAGTATTTACAAAAACTACAACTTGTCAAGTCGTAGAAGTAGAGTGTTGTAAAAATACATTTGTCCCAAAAGTGGCATCCTAATTCGTCGTGGGTAACTTACGTCCTTTATGCATGCATCAGTACCTGAGTCCTAATTCCCTGAAAAACATAGTAAAACGTCAACATTGAATGTTGAGTGAATTCACAGGTTTAGTTTATAGTGGTCAAACCCAGTTATGAATAAGTCATTCATTTACAGCAAAACAAAATGTTTATAAGTTTAGTAGGAAATACAAGTTATTCTAGTTAAAGAAAACATTTCCTATATAAAGTAAGAATGTCATTCTTACTACAAGTAAATATTTGTGTAGGAAACACAAGTTTAATCATAAACATTTCCTACCAGTTGTATATTTCCAAATAAGTAATCTCAGCAAAATACCATTTCCAAACTAAGTTTGTAGTTTAATAATCGTTGTTAATACAAGTTAATCGTTAAATAGGAAAACAGGTCTATTCAAATATGATAAACATTTCCCATATACTTTGTACTAAACAACAGTTTATCCAATGAAGGAAAATATTTCTAATTAAATAGTTTGTAGGAAATACATATTTAACATTTAAGTAAACATTTCCATTTCAAATAGTTTGGTAAAGAGAATCACCTTCTTAAATATAATTAATCGTTTTGTAGGAAACACAAGTTAATCTATTAAGAGTAACATTTCCAAAAGTAGTAATTGGTAGGAAATACAGGTTAATTCAATTAAGGATTAACATTTCCAAAAGTAGTAATTGGTAGGAAACACAGGTTAATTCAATTAAGGATTAACATTTCCTAAATAGTAGTAGTTGTTTGTCATGTAGGAAATACAAGTTTATTCAAAAACATTTCCTATAAAATAATTGCAGGAAAACCAGGTTTATCCAATCAAGGTAAACATTTCCTTCGAGTAGTCATGTGTCTCGGGAAATACCCTTTCCAAATCAGGTTGTAGTTGTTTTGTTGTTTAGTGGGAAATATAGACTATGATCCCTCTAAGGTGAGCTAGACCTTTAGAGTTAAAGTAACGACACCTAGTACTATAACCAAACCACGACTAGTTGTTTTGTTGTTGCCTCAGTAACACGGTAAGTATACACTCCTCGTTACGACTGCCGTCGTGTGGTTGGAATGACCAACGAGTTATATCCTGGGAGGGTTGTCAAATCGATAGTACTATCTGTATACTCAGTGGCTAGAGTCACCTAGCTAATGGTTATAGGTTGCAAGCACTGGGGCTTATGTGCACTACAACTACCTCACGTAAACCTAGGTTCGTGCCAAGATTCGTTGTCTTAATTCCCAAAATAGTTATGAAAATCATTTCATATAAACAGTTCGAGTTTAATAGTATGAAGACATTCATATCTGACAGTTGTGTTATAAAAGCATAAAGCAATTATATAAATCAAGTTGCACATAGTAGCAAGTAGTTCTATGTTTTCCACCCCTAGTTTTAAAAACATTTAAAACAAGTAAAAGGTAGGGGCTGTGAACTCACTGGTAGTAAGTCTTCAGCGAATAACAGCTAGTAATACAGTAGCCCAGATGCGTCCCTCAAATACCTAGACGCAAATAAATATACTTTACATAAATATATGGACTAATCGTTAAGTTGAGATGTTTTTAACATTTTAGTTGTTGGTGATATTTTCGTTGAAATAGTCGTTGAGTTTAAGTATATACCTATATATACTTTTTAGTTGAATATATATATCAATTGTTGTCGTCGTATATATATATAGATATACATTATTCATTTGTCAATGTCTCGTATATAGTTTATCGTTGTCGTTTAACGTTTATGTTTTTTTAAAAAACATAAATATATTTGATATAAAGATAACCTCGTTTAATTGTATATATATAAATAAATACACTTTGTCGAAATATCGTATCTATATTTATATATATAAATATAAGTTGTCGTTTTTGTATAAACATAATACGATTGCCGTAGATCCATTTATAATTATATATAAATTATAATCGTTCGCATTTATATAAATTTGTTGTCGTTCGAAATATATCTATCAAAAGGATCGTTCTATATCGATATAAACCGGTTTTAAGTTTGCGTTTTATAATCACACAACCCACTGGGCTTTGGCCCAACTCGTTCGGCCCAATAACAAAGCCCGAATAATGTGACTCAATTTATATGGCCCAATTTAATATTCATAATAGTCCGGCCCATTTATAAATATAATCCGACCCAACTATAATTATAATGTTTTTGGCCCACTTTGTTTAGCCCAAAAGTTATAACCGTTGAATATTGTGTCAAAATATCATCCCGCAGTCGTGTACGATTTTGTACCAAATTTTGTATCAAAAGGTTTTACAAGTTTTATAACTTATCAATAACTCGTTAAGTCGAAATTTCGTTTACGTGTTTGTAAGTTCGTATATATATATAAATGGTTATTCATATATATATATATATATATATATATATATATATACATATATATATATATATATATATAATAATAATAATAATAATAATAATAATAATAAAAATAAACAGGTCGGTCACAGGTTTCGAACCTGTGACCTTCCTATTCTCTACGTAAGACACAAACCATTAGGCTAGGCTTGCCTATTAGTTTTAAATTGTAACTAAATATATTTAAGTGTTTAGTGTGTTATCCAAAATTAACAAGAAACCTTTGGTTTCCAAACTAGCCATTCGGCTCTTTTTTCTTTTTGTCCGATTTGGTTCAAACAAGTTTTCTAAGGTACTAATCATTATAACAACGAGTATAATACACAATATAGTGATTTTTAACAACAAAATTATACCACTTTTGTATATCCCGATTTATGTGTTCTTGAGTTTTAGTTTTTCTAAACATTAAATTTTTAGAATTTATCTCACTAAATGAGTTTGTAATCAACCACAATAATCTTGTTACTACAATTTTACATATATTATAAACTTATATAATGAAAGTAGTATATAAAATGTATGTATGAAAAATAAAGTTTTGAACCTCACGGTGGGTTCAAAGATGTCGATGATGATAGTGATGAACGATGATGATGATAATGGTTTGGTCTTGCTCTTGCTCCTCTCCTTATTCTTGTTCCAGTCGCTTGATGAATACAGAGAAAAGAAAGAACAGTGGGTAGTATGAATTATTGAAGTTAGGTTGATGAAATGTGAGAGGGAGTATACATAATACTTGAAGAAATTCAAGTATTTCAAAGAAGGAGTATGGAGGGCACATAAATGTGTCGTCCAGATATTTTCAAAGTGTTGATTGTTTGGGTTTTTAATCCGCTAATTTCGGGTACGGGTATAATTAGTTGTACCTAGTGTACAAGTCAATTTATCGTTAGTTTAAATTTTATTTTAAACTTAATAATTGATAATTATAAAAGTGAAATACTTTATTAAAAGTATTAATAAAATTATTCACAGTAATAGTACTGTACAGTTAAATTGCGTGCCAGATTTCAGTCAAATTTGGAATTTATATTTTGAAGTAATGTTCCAAATACTAAAACAGTAACGGAAAAATAAATACTTTTATTATTTTCGACCTTTAGGTACGTTTTATAATTGTTTCTGTTCGTGTATAACGCGTCCTAAATAGCAGTCTAAAGGTTTCCGTTTTATTTTTGTTCTAATAATTTTCTATAATAATTTCAAACAAAAATTATTCAAAAGTATTTTGAAGTTCCTTTTGAAACTTTATGATTCGCGTTTGATACGTTTAATATAAAACGTATAAGTTATTATATTATTTCAATAATATAAATATCTAATATTTGTAATTAATAATTTTCGAATTATTAATTATTTCGTATCACCAACTATATTGTATTCAGTTTGTCGAGTTTAATATGTTCATTTCGTACGTAATTATATATAAATATAACTACAAGTCAAATACGTCACGTATCACATAGTAAGTTTCACAAAACTTTACACATAAAAATCATTTTGAATTCACTAATCAGGGAATTACTCTAGGTAATGCACGCAATTAAGAAAGGATTAATACCATAAATGGAGGATTGTCACACTTAGTGCCGTAGAGATAATGTCTCCATATTTTGAGAGCAAAAACGACAGCTCTTAGCTCGAGGTCATGAGTGGTGTAATTCTTTTCGTGAATCTTGAGTTGTCGTGAAGCGTAAGCTATGACTTTGTCTCGTTGCATCAGAATGCAACCGAGACCTTGATAAGAAGCATCACAGTATACCACGAAGTCATCGGTGCCTTCGGGTAATGATAGAATAGGAGCACTGCAAAGCTTTTGTTTTAAAAGTTGAAATGCTGACTCTTGTTTATCGGTCCAGTCGAACTTTTTGTCTTTCTGAGTCAGTGTCGTGAGTGGTAGGGCTATTTTTGAGAAGTTCTCGATGAATCTTCGATAGTACCCGGCCATTCCTAAAAACTGCCGTACTTCTGTTGGAGTTGTCGGCGGTTGCCAATTTTTGATAGCCTCGATTTTTGAAGGATCTACATGAATTCCCTGACTATCGATAACGTGTCCAAGAAATTGGACGGTTTGTATCCAGAACTCACACTTGGAGAATTTGGCGTAAAGCTCCTCGTGTCTAAGTAGTTCTAGGATGGTTTTGAGATGATGCGCATGTTCCTGTTCATTGCGCGAGTATATGAGTATGTCATCGATGAAGACAATGACAAACTTTTCAAGATAAGGCTTGCACACCCGATGAAGACAATGACAAACTTGTCATCGATGGAGGATTGTCACATTCTCCCCCCGTTAGCGAAATCTCATCCCGAGATTTAAGTTGAGTCGTGAGTCTCGGTCACGTTTTCGAAAAGTTGAGGGTATTTCTTTCGCATTTCATCATCGCGTTCCCAAGTAGACTCAGGACCGCGCTTCGAGTTCCAACGAACTTTGACGAGTTTGATCCGACTGCGTCGGAGTTTGTGGGTTTTGCGGTCAATTATTTCGATGGGTTCCTCCACAAAATTTAGTTTTGAGTCAATAAAGACCTCGTCAGGAGGAATGATGAGTGTTTCGTCCGACATACACTTTTTAAGATTACTGATGTGAAAAGTGTCGTGAATGTTACTAAGCTCTTGTGGCAATTTGAGTTTGTAAGCGACAGGACCAATCCTGGCAAGGATTTCAAAAGGTCCAACATATCGCGGGTTCAGTTTTCCTCGTTTGCCAAATCGTGCTATCCCTTTCCAAGGCGATACTTTGAGTAGGACCTTGTCACCTACTTGAAATTCCAATGGTTTACGGCGGTTATCGGCGTAATTCTTTTGTCTGTCTCTCGCCGTTTTCAATCGGTTGAGTACTTGAGATATCTTGTCCGTGGTTTCTTGGACAAGTTCAGGTCCGGATAGTTGTCTGTCACCCATCTCTGCCCAACAGAGTGGTGATCGGAATTTGCATCCATACAGTGCTTCAAATGGCGCCATCTGTATGCTGGTGTGATAACCGTTGTTGTAGGAGAATTCTGCTAGTGCGAGATGAGTATCCCAGTTTCCTCCAAAGTCGATCACACATGCTCGCATTAAGTCTTCGAGCGTTTGAATCGTTCGTTCGCTCTGGCCATCGGTTTGTGGATGATAGGCTGTACTCATGTCAAGTCGAGTACCTAAAGCCTCTTGTAGTGATTGCCAGAAACGTGATGTGAATCTGCTATCTCTATCAGATATAATGGATAGCGGTACACCGTGTCGAGAAACGATCTCTTTGATATAGATCTTTGCTAGTTTCTCTAGTTTATCAGTCTCTTTGATAGCAATGAAGTGGGCTGATTTCGTCAATTGATCAACAATCACCCATATTGAATCAACTCTAGTTGATGTTTTTGGTAGTTTTGTGATGAAGTCCATCGTTATGTGCTCCCATTTCCATTGTGGCATCTCTGGTTGTTGCAAAAGTCCTGAAGGTTTTTGATACTCAACCTTGACCTTTGAACAAGTTAGACACTTGCTGACATAAGTAGCGATGTCTCTTTTCAT
This sequence comes from Helichrysum umbraculigerum, assembly GCA_949592205.1. Lineage (NCBI taxonomy): Eukaryota > Viridiplantae > Streptophyta > Magnoliopsida > Asterales > Asteraceae > Helichrysum > Helichrysum umbraculigerum. Next base: position 39,768,825 of record CATIUR010000001.1, read on the forward strand.
GTTAGGCCACCAATAGAAACCTTTCACGTCTTGGTACATCTTGTCTGCACCAGGATGAATCGAGTAGTTGGACTTGTGAGCTTCGTCCAAAATTAGCTTGCGTAGTTCATCGTCGCATGGTACCCAAACTCGGTCCATGAAGTATAACACTCCATTTTCTTTGGTTTCAAGTTGTTTCTCCATTCCCTTCAGGGATTCGTCTTTCATGTGCTCGGCGGTGAAAGCTATTCATTGCGCGTCACAAATTTGAGTAATGAGATTCGAGTGGATGGTCAATACCAAAGCTCGAACTCTGCGAGGTTTAACGTTATCTTTACGACTCAGAGCATCCGCTACTACATTAGCCTTGCCCGTGTGATATTTAATCTCACAGTCGTAATCGTTCAGCAATTCGACCCAACGTCTCTGTCTCATGTTGAGTTCTTTCTGGTCGAATATGTGTTGTAAACTCTTGTGGTCGGTGAAGATCGTACACTTTGTACCATATAGGTAGTGTCTCCAAATCTTGAGTGCAAAAATGACTGCTCCCAACTCTAAGTCATGAGTTGTATAATTCTTTTCGTGAATCTTCAATTGACGACATGCATAAGCTATAACTTTGTAGTTTTGCATGAGAACACAACCTAAGCCTTGGTGTGAGGCATCACAGTAAACGATGAAATTCTCTGTTCCCTCAGGTAAAGATAGAATCGGTGCGGTGCTCAACTTTTGCTTCAATAATTGAAAAGCGTTCTCCTGTTTCCCTCCCCATTCAAATTTCTTATCTTTCTGAGTTAAGGTGGTGAGTGACTGAGCTATCTTTGAAAAGTTTTTGTTAAATCGCCGGTAATAGCCAGCCAAACCAAGAAATTGTCGAATCTCGGTTGGGGTCCTTGGAGCTTCCCAGTTTTTGATCGCCTCTATTTTGGACGGGTCTACATGAATTCCTTTATCATTTATCACGTGACCAAGGAAATGAACCTCTCTAATCCAAAATTCACATTTGGAGAACTTAGCATACAGTTTCTCGTTCTCGAGTAATTGGAGGTTAAGTTTCAAGTGCTGTTCGTGATCCTCTTTCGTCTTCGAGTAAATCAAAATGTCATCAATGAACACAATGACAAACTTCTCTAAATATGGTTTGCACACTCGGTTCATGAGATCCATGAACACTGCAGGTGCGTTAGTCAATCCAAACGGCATGACTAGGAACTCATAATGACCATAACGAATCCTAAACGCGGTCTTCGGTACATCCTCTTCTCTTACCTTCAGTTGATGGTAACCAGAATGCAGATCGATATTCGAGTAGTAACTCGATCCTTGTAACTTATCAAACAGATCGTCGATGCGAGGTAACGGATATCGGTTCTTAATAGTTACCTTATTCAGCTCTCGGTAGTCAATACACATCCACATGGATCCATCATTCTTCTTGACAAACAAAACCGGAGCTCCCCAAGGTGAAAATCTCGGTCGGATGAATCCTAAGTCTTGGAGTTCTTGCAACTGCGCAGATAACTCATGCATCTCTGATGGAGCAAGACAATAAGGTGAGTGAGCGATTGGTGCGACTCTTGGCACCGGATCGATGCGAAACCTGACTTGTCGCGGAGGTGGTAATCCTGGATCAGGAAAGCACTCCTGGATAGTCCCGCGCTATAAGTATGTTGTCTATGCGCTGCTCCTCGGGTTTCTTTTCTATGATGTGTGCCAAAGACGTTGGATATCCCTTTCGAAGATATTTACTAGCTTTTAAGCAAGTAACCATCTTTACGGCATTCATTCTCTTATCTCCTTGTATTACCAAGGTTTCCCTTGTCGGTAATGGTAGACGTACCATCTTATTGAAACAAACAATCTCCGCCCGATTTTTCGACAACTAGTTCATGCCAACTACAGGTCAAAGCTTCCCAACTCTACCGACAGTAAGTCTATTTCGAAGAAATGTCCCTCTAAAGATCGGACACATTCCGGTACTATTTTTCCTGATTCGATCAACTTACCACTGGTTAGTTCTATAGTGTACTAGTTACCTAACTTACGGGATTCAATGTCTAATAGTGGTCTAACTTCACTAGACATAAACTCAATTTGACATCCAAATCAAATAGTATAGAGACAAAATGGTTGTTGTTGCAATTGTTGAGCTTTGGGCACTGGTTTCGGTAGTGGTTTTGGGTCACTACACTCGAAACACCCATTGCTTTGTCGCTCCTCGTTGGCTATTACACTTACTACATTTGGGTTTGTTTCCCCAGTACGGTTTCGGTTCCACAGTGGTGGCAGCATATGACTTTGGGTTTCCCAATTTCTTCCTGTTTGGTTGACCCTCACGGTCACCTCCTCCGCTATTCCATTTGTGTTTGGTAGTTCCAGGGCTACCAACATCAGTATTACTTGGTTCACCTTTCCTTGACCCAACATTCTTAGTCAATGTCTCTATCATGACCGCATCATTGGTCAAACTATGTGCCAATGTCATTGCACTTCTGAATGTATCCAGTTTGGTTGACATTACCATATTCTAGATTTGTGGTGCTAAACCCCGGTTGTACCGCTCAATGCGCTTGTACTCTGGAGTCACCATGTGAGGGACTAGACATGTTAGTTTTCTTGAAATTTGGTTGTATCACCAGTGATGTCAGCTTCTACCATTTTGATGTCACAGAGCTCTGTTTCAATCCTCTGTAGCTCATTGCGGGGATAGAACTCTTTCAGTATCGTAGCTTTCAGTACTTCCCATGTGATGGCATGGGCAGTTTCTCCTCTGAGAGATTGGATTTGAGCATTCCAGCATGTTAGTGCCTTGTCAGTAAGAGTGTAGGTGGCATACTTTACTATACAGTCGCGTGCACAATCACTGATATCCAGCACAAACTCCATCTTTTCTATCCAATGGATAATACCAATAGCACCCTCTGTGCCGCGGAAAGTAGTTGGCTTACAAGCCAAAAACGTCTTATATGAACACCCGCGTCTAGTATTCACAGGTGTCTCATCATCAACAGGAGTAGACCCGTTGTTATTTATCACATTATCGCGGTTGCGGCTTGCCCCATATTGGGCAATGCCTTCAGCCACTCGCCGCGCGATAATCTGTTCAGTATTTTCAATGATTGGAGGTGTAGTCGCTCGTTGACTATTCTTAGTTTTTCGGTGCTTGGGTGGCATGATTCAGTTTTGCGATGAATAAAACACGAAAATCAATGCCAAGATAAGGAATGTGAAGAACAAGATTTCACATTGTTTAGTCAGTGAATGATATGAAGGAATTTTGGTATCCCCATTACGTATCTTACGATTTGTGTATGATATGAAGGAATTTTGGTATCCCCATTACGTATCTTACGATTTTGAAACACCCGTATGTACCTAGTATAATATAATCACGTTGGCCAGGCGTCATTATATGATGCTAAATACATACTTCTTTTCATCACCGCCTAACACGATTAAGTTCATACGAAATCCATACAAGTTACGGATATAGATGTGGAGTGATTCAAGGAATGCAAGATATAATCAACTAAGCTTTATATCCTGCAAGAAGTGAAGATGTTCATACTATAGTGTTCGTCTAAAGTGTGATAGGATTTATATATATCCATCGAATATAAGTTTTAGTATAGTACATCATAGACACAGCCCGCCATTTGTAAGTTTAACGAAGATAGGATAAGTACGTTCCTATAACTACCCTATTATAGTCATCATCATGCTGACTCCAGCTACACTCTCTGTCACTCGAGCACGCTCTTCTAGCGTCTGTACTCGGGCACAGGTAGCATGGGTAATTTTGAGTTTCTTAAGAGGTAGTCCCTTCAGTAGTTCCTCAAACATGATCGTTGTTTCATATACACTAGGTGTCACATTGGACATTGAAGCAATCATAGTTGTTAAGTTTTCGTTGACAAATGCAGCATCGACGTCATAGTTGTGCTCGGACGGTTCCTCGTCGGAGTCGATCACGTATATAGGACGTTCGTTATTCACACTCGTTATATATTTAGTTACTACGTAGTGAACTAGAGTTATGCAATGTATGAATGCATGAGTGTTCTAGCCAAGGCTATAGTCTAGGTCTCTAAGGATTTCAGGTCGCTTAAAGACTTCTAGTTCGCTATAACCAATGGCTCTGATACCAAGTTTGTAACACCCCCAAAATCGGTAATCGCGTTTATGAAATACTTAGCAGAAGCATTTTATAATTAGCGGAAGCTTTAGTTATTTATTTGAGTAAACAGCGGGGGTGCTGACGTTAGCAGTATGCATTCATCGTATCAGAACTTATGATCATTGCAGAACAGTAATTAAGATGCCATTAATATAAAAGTATTTACAAAAACTACAACTTGTCAAGTCGTAGAAGTAGAGTGTTGTAAAAATACATTTGTCCCAAAAGTGGCATCCTAATTCGTCGTGGGTAACTTACGTCCTTTATGCATGCATCAGTACCTGAGTCCTAATTCCCTGAAAAACATAGTAAAACGTCAACATTGAATGTTGAGTGAATTCACAGGTTTAGTTTATAGTGGTCAAACCCAGTTATGAATAAGTCATTCATTTACAGCAAAACATAATGTTTATAAGTTTAGTAGGAAATACAAGTTATTCTAGTTAAAGAAAACATTTCCTATATAAAGTATGAATGTCATTCTTACTACAAGTAAATATTTGTGTAGGAAACACAAGTTTAATCGTAAACATTTCCTACCAGTTGTATATTTCCAAATAAGTAATCTCAGCAAAATACCATTTCCAAACTAAGTTTGTAGTTTAATAATCGTTGTTAATACAAGTTAATCGTTAAATAGGAAAACAGGTCTATTCAAATATGATAAACATTTCCCATATACTTTGTACGAAACAACAGTTTATCCAATGAAGGAAAACATTTCTAATTAAATAGTTTGTAGGAAATACATATTTAACATTTAAGTAAACATTTCCATTTCAAATAGTTTGGTAAAGAGAATCACCTTCTTAAATATAATTAATCGTTTTGTAGGAAACACAAGTTAATCTATTAAGAGTAACATTTCCAAAAGTAGTAATTGGTAGGAAATACAGGTTAATTCAATTAAGGATTAACATTTCCAAAAGTAGTAATTGGTAGGAAACACAGGTTAATTCAATTAAGGATTAACATTTCCTAAATAGTAGTAGTTGTTTGTCATGTAGGAAATACAAGTTTATTCAAAAACATTTCCTATAAAATAATTGCAGGAAAACCAGGTTTATCCAATCAAGGTAAACATTTCCTTCGAGTAGTCATGTGTCTCGGGAAATACCCTTTCCAAATCAGGTTGTAGTTGTTTTGTTGTTTAGTGGGAAATATAGACTATGATCCCTCTAAGGTGAGCTAGACCTTTAGAGTTAAAGTAACGACACCTAGTACTATAACCAAACCACGACTAGTTGTTTTGTTGTTGCCTCAGTAACACGGTAAGTATACACTCCTCGTTACGACTGCCGTCGTGTGGTTGGAATGACCAACGAGTTATATCCTGGGAGGGTTGTCAAATCGATAGTACTATCTGTATACTCAGTGGCTAGAGTCACCTAGCTAATGGTTATAGGTTGCAAGCACTGGGGCTTATGTGCACTACAACTACCTCACGTAAACCTAGGTTCGTGCCAAGATTCGTTGTCTTAATTCCCAAAATAGTTATGAAAATCATTTCATATAAACAGTTCGAGTTTAATAGTATGAAGACATTCATATCTGACAGTTGTGTTATAAAAGCATAAAGCAATTATATAAATCAAGTTGCACATAGTAGCAAGTAGTTCTATGTTTTCCACCCCTAGTTTTAAAAACATTTAAAACAAGTAAAAGGTAGGGGCTGTGAACTCACTGGTAGTAAGTCTTCAGCGAATAACAGCTAGTAATACAGTAGCCCAGATGCGTCCCTCAAATACCTAGACGCAAATAAATATACTTTACATAAATATATGGACTAATCGTTAAGTTGAGATGTTTTTAACATTTTAGTTTTTGGTGATATTTGCGTTGAAATTGTAACACCCCCAAATTTAACAGTTTGCGGAAGCGACGTTTTGGGTGTTACTAATCAATAATCACAAGCACAAAGGATACAGTGAACGACTCTAAATGAGACGTTCGAAAAGTTATTACATTAATACATAAGTAGTTTCAAAATACAAGCTCGAGTTAAAGTAAATTCCTAGAGATTCTAATACATAACAACTAGTACAAAAGTAATGTAAGAAAATCTCCAAGCTTGTAATGCATGCGACTCGAGCTAAGTAAGCTTATCCTGCTGGGCATCCCTACTGATGCTGTGTACCTGAGAAGCATTACTAAAAAGGTCAACCAAAAGGTTGGTGAATCTCACAGGTTTGTAAGTAAGTAAACAGTTTGAACACACAAGTTGTATTTGTAAATAATAGCCAGCCAGTATGTAACGATCACAAGTCATGCACATCGTTCACATAAGTTTTAATAAGTGGGTGGTCGCAAGTCATGCAAACCGTTTGATACAATCGCCATGAGCCACCATAGTTGAAGCTTAACGTACAGTAAATATCGGTACCCCCCTCATGAATGTAATCCAAAACATTCATACGGAACGAGTAAGAAACGCCCGTTTCTACAGGAACGGTTCGTGGTAGTGCGTGCTACCCCGGGCGGGGATTGTCAGTCCCATATGGATCCATATACTAAAACTCGCGCTTATCACATAACTAACAACTATGATTCAGGAGGATTTCATTGGATTAGTCGTAAAACTCATGCAATTGGCGTATCGCTAATCTCATACAGTAAGTAAATCGTGGCAGCAAGTAAGTTTTGTGTGTTCATGTAAAACAGTAATGCATCTCACCCCTGAGTATAAAACAGTAAAGTAGGGGCTGTAAGACTCACCTGAGTCTGGCAGACAATGCAGTAAGTAAGCAAGTAGTATTCCCGAACTAGCAACCCTTAGCGTCCTAATACGCATAAGGTTCAGTAAGTAAATGGAATACTTGTAAAGTATCCATGCTAGTTGTTCCCAAACTAGTTAATGTCCATTAGTTTGTTTGTAAGTTTGTAATCGTTTGTAAATCGTAGTTTGTATAAAAGTTATACGGTTCGTTTGTTATCGGTGTTATAATAATAATTCCATCCATTATTATTATATGTTCACAGTAGTTGTACAGTTGTAAAGTATACTCGTATGATCGTTTGTTTGTATTACAACATGTATCGTTTGTGTACGTTCCAATGGGCTTAGTCCCCAAAGGGTACGAGTGAAACCTCGTAAGTATTCGTAAGTAAGTTCGTATCAGTTAACGTGTAATCCAGCACGTAACTAGCAGGTGAACTTGTAAGTTTGTATCGGGTGTAATCCCGTGTGGTGTACAAGTGTAAGTTCGTTGGAGTGTAATCTCCTAAGTATTTCCGAGTGAAAACTCGTACGCGTGTGAGTGAAATCTCACGTTTAGTTTAGTATAGACTTGTACGTATTCCAGTATCGTTGTATACTTCCAAAAGTATAGTATTTTCATGTATAAGTAACGCCGAGTTAAGTACGTTCACGTTTTAAGTATATTCCATACTTGTATAAAATGTAAGTTTCAATCAGCCTGTTATAGCGTCACTTGTAGGCGTCACTTCTGTGTATCATGCGACACTTAAGTAGTGTCGGTATTCAGACAGTGCGTCACTTAGTAAGTGACGTTATTACGTATTGTTTTTCATCAGTGCGTCACTAGCATAGTGACGGTATTTAGTGTCGTGGTCAAACAGTGCGTCACTTATGAAGTGACGGTATAAGTGAGTAAATCTGTGTATGGGGCGACACTCGATAAGTGTCGGTATATACATGTATGCGTCACTGATGAAGTGACGGTATGAGGATCAGTGACGTCATCGGTAGTAACTAGGTGTTATTCGTTTCTACTGAAAGTTATACGTTTATACTGATGATAGCGACACTAAGGAAGTGTCGGTATTCATGTTTTAGCGTCACTATGTAAGTGACGTATGGTTTCTGCCGAAAGCTACATGGTAGCGACACTTATGTAGTGTCTTGTTGTTTCTGCCGAAAGTGTTATGACTGCGTCACTATCTAAGTGACGGTATATATATCTATAGCGGCACTAACGAAGTGTCGCGTATAGACGGGTCGTGACCTATGCGTCACTCAGACGTAGTGCCGCATAACTGGCGTGAGCCATGCGACACTAGCGTCTGGCCAGTTTTTAATTCGTGTCGAAAACGAGTTTAACGAGTTCCGTTCAAGTTGAAACTTTTACACAAGTTATATTATGTTATGTAGAGTTCATAAAAATTGTTGGATGTCGTTTTTAATGTTCGAGGTGTCGTTTTATTTAAAATGACCAAAACCGACATTTTCGTAAAAGTGTTCAAAAATGTGTTTCGAGTATATTTTTGGACATCACTATAAGGGAACATTTATCTAGCAAAATAAAAATAATCGGAAAAGTTTCGGGTCGCCGGAAAACTTACAAAGTTGTCGAAACTAAAATCCGAAAAGATAGGATTGTAGCTCTCGTTCTCGTGATCGTCGTTGCTCCTTTGTGTTTTGTGATTCAACCAAGCTTTGTAGTGTTTTTAGGGTGTTTTAATGGTGGTTTTTGAGAGAGAGAGTGAGAGAGCCGTGAGTGAGAGAGAGAGAGAAGAAAGATGGAGTGTGAGAGTGTGTTTGAGTGAGGAAGTGATCAAAAGGGTGAGGGTTTGGCACCCCTTACCCTTGGCCGGTTTTGGTGGGGTCCACCATGTGTGGATCTCACCAAATGTTGTTCCCCCGTGTTTGCGCTCCGTGCGGTGTTCGTTTCCCCGGTCGTTTAAACGTTTAAAATGATTTTTCACTCGATTTAATATACGTTTAAAATACGAAATAATACCCGATATTTAAGTTGAAGTATTTTAAATAAAACACTTTGTTTTCAAGTTATAAAACATAACTTTGTTTCGTTTTGTCGGTTGGTCGAGTTTTCGGAGAGTTCGATTACGTTTTAATTAAAACGTACGTTTTCCGTTATATTATCAACATAATATAAAGTAATAATCAAAGTAATTAAATAATTTCACATTATTTAATAATCGTTTACCAGTGTACACAAGTTTGTACAGTTGTAGTTTTATACGATATTTGTACTAATCGTACACGCGTATATATACATATATTCCATCCATATATATATACATAAAGTAAGTAATGTATATAATCCTATTTCATATTATATACAAGTAATAAACACGTAATTAGGAAAATTTTAAATTGGTCCTAATTTTGGGGTTGTTACATTCTCCCCTTGTTAATAAAATTTCGTCCCGAAATTTGTTCGAAGTAGTAATCGGTAGTTCGATTCTAGTCAGGTAGCTACGATGTGTACTAGTAGCTTATGCTAGTAGGGTAGGTCCTACAGTGTTTGTAATCAAGTAATCGTTAGGTGGTAACGTACCCTAATTTTTGTTGCATGAAGGTAGTGAGCATTGGGCCTTGAGATGGCCAGCACTCCCACAGTTGAAGCAGAGTTTCACCTTAGGAGGGTTCGTACTTTTAGGGTCGGCCTTGCATTGACTGGTGGGTGTGGTACACGGGTTGTCATGATGTCGAGTGCATCGAGCACAGTAAGGTCTATTTCCCCTGTAAACTTTCACCCTTTTTGCTGGAGGTGGTGTAAAATCAGCGTCGGTATCCTTTTCAGTAGGATTACTTTGTGAAGTTGGTGGTGGAGTGGGGTTTTCTAAGGCTGTCAAACGTAGCTCGTACTCACGCATACGCAGGTCGTTTTGGAAAGCAATTCGTCGCAGGTCATCAATGTCCTCCCGTGCTTCAGTCAGTTGTTTTAGCAGCGAATCAATAGTTTGGTTTAGGTGGCTGACTGATTCAGTAGCCATGGTTACATCAACTGGTGCCTTTGCAGCAGTTGGAGCAGCAGGAACAGCAGGTGCCATTTCTGATTCAGCAGAGTGTTCTGTATCACACTCGAGTTCGAGAAGGTAAGGAAACATCTTCGGTTCCTCACTGAGCAGTTCATTTTGCAGTGTAGGGTTGTTGACGGAGTGAGTTGTCATTTCCTACGAAATAAGTGTTCTATTTAAGAATTTGCCTCAAGTAAGTGAAGTTATATTAAATTATCTGTTTAAAGTAACGAATAGCAAGTGAGTCCCCGGTCTCAACCAGTGTGAGATAATTGGGAATGGAATTTGGTTACTTTGTATAGAGTGCCAGGCAAATTATGTTGTCGGAATTCTAAGTAGTCGGTCGTTTCCTAATCCTATTGTGTACTTAGGATCATAGAAAACACACAGAATGAAACACAGTTATACACAAATCATTAAGCGAGAGATTTATGAGAAAACAGATTCGGGTAGTCAAAGAACGAACGTACCCGGGTTGAGTAAATCACAAAGTCTCGGGTTCGGGTCATCCTCCCTAGCGTTAATCACATAAGCTCTACTCTTCGTGTAGTTGTTTCGGGGTTTCAGCTTTGGGCAGTCCTTCTTGAAGTGCCCGGTACCGTTGCACTCATAGCAAGTCTTGGGTGCGCTGGTGTTGGTACCAGTAGTGTTGGTTTGGCAGTCTTGGGCCAAGTGCCCGAATTTCTTGCATTTAGTGCAAGGACAGGAGCCGTTATGATGACGACTACATTTGGAGCAGTAAGGCTTGCTCCCCTTGTAAGCCTTTGAGTCACTGGCATTGGCAGTTGCAGGCTTTTTGTCAGAAGTCGGGTTGGATGAGTGGGGAGTTACTTCCCATTTGCGTTTGTTATTTGCAGACGGGGTTGAAGTCGAGCCACGGCGGACAGAATTGGCCGTTAACTCATGTGCCATGCGAATGGCGCTCTGAATGGTTCCTGGTTTGGACGAAGTAACTAAGTCCTGTAGTCGCTCGGGAAGTCCATCAACATACTTTTCGATCCTTTTGTATTCAGGATCAACCATGGATGGGCACAGAAGTGCCAGCTGGTGAAAGCGGTTGGTGTAACCGGTGATATCGTCACCCTGCATCTTATGATTCCAGAATTCCATCTCTAATTGTTTCAGCTCATCTCTTGGGCAGTACTCGCCCCTCAGCATATTCTTCAGTTCATCCCACGGTAATTTGTAAGCATCGGCAACGCTCACAGTTTGCGCGTAAGTGTTCCACCAGGTTAGGGCGATTTCAGAAAAGGTGCTGGCGGCGAATTTGACTTTATCCTCTTCCTTGCAGTTGCAGATGAGGAATACTGATTCAATTTTCTCGGTCCAACGAATCAGACCAATTGCTCCTTCAGTACCTTGAAAAGTCAAGGGTTTACAGTTATGGAAGTCTTTGTAGGTGCAGGTTTTGGGTTGTGGTCCATTGTTAGCGGTATCTTCACTACCAGGTGCTGAAGTCCGGGTAGCTAGAGCTTGAGCCACGCTACGGGCAATTAGGCCCGTGACTTCGGCTTCGGTAAGCATAATTTGTCGTCGAGGAGGCATGTTCCTTGAAACAATAAATAAAGAACATGTGAAGGTTTGAACAAGAATTATGATTGTGATGATTTAGTAAGTTCAAAAGAATTTCGTCAAAGGTTGAAATTTGTTCAAAGCTGTGAATTAATAATAAGTTATATAGTTTTGAAATTTTGAGAATTTTATAAAACATTTTGTAAGAAATTGAGTAATAATTTTGATAGTAAGAATTGGTTGAAAAGTTTTGAAGTCTGAAGGAGACTTGAGTTGAAAATGATTTTATTAGGATACATCTAACAGTACGGTGGGTACGTCGTAAAATGTTATAAACGTTGAATTGGGTAGAGTTAGTGAATAAAACAGAATCCCGATCTTCATATCAAAGGATATTCGATTAGCTATGATTGTCAGTTATAACGGTGTAGAAGTCGTCAGACGTATGAATTCGTAAAAGTTGAATAAAAATAGAATGACGAGAATCGAGATGTCGTTTGGTTAATGTAAGTTGAGAATAAATTTCGCAGCAGTTGAGAGAGAGCATCGTGTCGGGAAAAAGGCCTATGTATATATATATATATATAACACATAACCGCCTAGTTCGTGTCTAGCACAGTCAAGTAAAAGTCCCGGTTCTCTCGAGGTCAGAGTCAGCTATTGCATTCCTGTTCAACATAACCCCTTTCAGAACTTACATCATCTTCATTTAATTGTACATAGTTGATCAGGCTATGTTAAATTAAACTTGTATGCTGTAATTCCTGAACCAGTTATATCTAATGAGGAATACTGCCTAACGGTCATAGTCTAGGCCCACTAAATGCAACCTAGTTCACTATAACCTTAGGCTCTGATACCAATCTGTAACACCCCCAAATTTAACAGTTTGCGGAAGCGACGTTTTGGGTGTTACTAATCAATAATCACAAGCACAAAGGATACAGTGAACGACTCTAAATGAGACGTTCGAAAAGTTATTACATTAATACATAAGTAGTTTCAAAATACAAGCTCGAGTTAAAGTAATTCCTAGAGATTCTAATACATAACAACTAGTACAAAAGTAATGTAAGAAAATCTCCAAGCTTGTAATGCATGCGACTCGAGCTAAGTAAGCTTATCCTGCTGGGCATCCCTACTGATGCTGTGTACCTGAGAAGCATTACTAAAAAGGTCAACCAAAAGGTTGGTGAATCTCACAGGTTTGTAAGTAAGTAAACAGTTTGAACACACAAGTTGTATTTGTAAATAATAGCCAGCCAGTATGTAACGATCACAAGTCATGCACATCGTTCACATAAGTTTTAATAAGTGGGTGGTCGCAAGTCATGCAAACCGTTTGATACAATCGCCATGAGCCACCATAGTTGAAGCTTAACGTACAGTAAATATCGGTACCCCCTCATGAATGTAATCCAAAACATTCATACGGAACGAGTAAGAAACGCCCGTTTCTACAGGAACGGTTCGTGGTAGTGCGTGCTACCCCGGGCGGGGATTGTCAGTCCCATATGGATCCATATACTAAAACTCGCGCTTATCACATAACTAACAACTATGATTCAGGAGGATTTCATTGGATTAGTCGTAAAACTCATGCAATTGGCGTATCGCTAATCTCATACAGTAAGTAAATCGTGGCAGCAAGTAAGTTTTGTGTGTTCATGTAAAACAGTAATGCATCTCACCCCTGAGTATAAAACAGTAAAGTAGGGGCTGTAAGACTCACCTGAGTCTGGCAGACAATGCAGTAAGTAAGCAAGTAGTATTCCCGAACTAGCAACCCTTAGCGTCCTAATACGCATAAGGTTCAGTAAGTAAATGGAATACTTGTAAAGTATCCATGCTAGTTGTTCCCAAACTAGTTAATGTCCATTAGTTTGTTTGTAAGTTTGTAATCGTTTGTAAATCGTAGTTTGTATAAAAGTTATACGGTTCGTTTGTTATCGGTGTTATAATAATAATTCCATCCATTATTATTATATGTTCACAGTAGTTGTACAGTTGTAAAGTATACTCGTATGATCGTTTGTTTGTATTACAACATGTATCGTTTGTGTACGTTCCAATGGGCTTAGTCCCCAAAGGGTACGAGTGAAACCTCGTAAGTATTCGTAAGTAAGTTCGTATCAGTTAACGTGTAATCCAGCACGTAACTAGCAGGTGAACTTGTAAGTTTGTATCGGGTGTAATCCCGTGTGGTGTACAAGTGTAAGTTCGTTGGAGTGTAATCTCCTAAGTATTTCCGAGTGAAAACTCGTACGCGTGTGAGTGAAATCTCACGTTTAGTTTAGTATAGACTTGTACGTATTCCAGTATCGTTGTATACTTCCAAAAGTATAGTATTTTCATGTATAAGTAACGCCGAGTTAAGTACGTTCACGTTTTAAGTATATTCCATACTTGTATAAAATGTAAGTTTCAATCAGCCTGTTATAGCGTCACTTGTAGGCGTCACTTCTGTGTATCATGCGACACTTAAGTAGTGTCGGTATTCAGACCGTGCGTCACTTAGTAAGTGACGTTATTACGTATTGTTTTTCATCAGTGCGTCACTAGCATAGTGACGGTATTTAGTGTCGTGGTCAAACAGTGCGTCACTTATGAAGTGACGGTATAAGTGAGTAAATCTGTGTATGGGGCGACACTCGATAAGTGTCGGTATATACATGTATGCGTCACTGATGAAGTGACGGTATGAGGATCAGTGACGTCATCGGTAGTAACTAGGTGTTATTCGTTTCTACTGAAAGTTATACGTTTATACTGATGATAGCGACACTAAGGAAGTGTCGGTATTCATGTTTTAGCGTCACTATGTAAGTGACGTATGGTTTCTGCCGAAAGCTACATGGTAGCGACACTTATGTAGTGTCTTGTTGTTTCTGCCGAAAGTGTTATGACTGCGTCACTATCTAAGTGACGGTATATATATCTATAGCGGCACTAACGAAGTGTCGCGTATAGACGGGTCGTGACCTATGCGTCACTCAGACGTAGTGCCGCATAACTGGCGTGAGCCATGCGACACTAGCGTCTGGCCAGTTTTTAATTCGTGTCGAAAACGAGTTTAACGAGTTCCGTTCAAGTTGAAACTTTTACACAAGTTATATTATGTTATGTAGAGTTCATAAAAATTGTTGGATGTCGTTTTTAATGTTCGAGGTGTCGTTTTATTTAAAATGACCAAAACCGACATTTTCGTAAAAGTGTTCAAAAATGTGTTTCGAGTATATTTTTGGACATCACTAAGCTAAGGGAACATTTATCTAGCAAAATAAAAATAATCGGAAAAGTTTCGGGTCGCCGGAAAACTTACAAAGTTGTCGAAACGAAAATCCGAAAAGATAGGATTGTAGCTCTCGTTCTCGTGATCGTCGTTGCTCCTTTGTGTTTTGTGATTCAACCAAGCTTTGTAGTGTTTTTAGGGTGTTTTAATGGTGGTTTTTGAGAGAGAGAGTGAGAGAGCCGTGAGTGAGAGAGAGAGAGAAGAAAGATGGAGTGTGAGAGTGTGTTTGAGTGAGGAAGTGATCAAAAGGGTGAGGGTTTGGCACCCCTTACCCTTGGCCGGTTTTGGTGGGGTCCACCATGTGTGGATCTCACCAAATGTTGTTCCCCCGTGTTTGCGCTCCGTGCGGTGTTCGTTTCCCCGGTCGTTTAAACGTTTAAAATGATTTTTCACGCGATTTAATATACGTTTAAAATACGAAATAATACCCGATATTTAAGTTGAAGTATTTTAAATAAAACACTTTGTTTTCAAGTTATAAAACATAACTTTGTTTCGTTTTGTCGGTTGGTCGAGTTTTCGGAGAGTTCGATTACGTTTTAATTAAAACGTACGTTTTCCGTTATATTATCAACATAATATAAAGTAATAATCAAAGTAATTAAATAATTTCACATTATTTAATAATCGTTTACCAGTGTACACAAGTTTGTACAGTTGTAGTTTTATACGATATTTGTACTAATCGTACACGCGTATATATACATATATTCCATCCATATATATATACATAAAGTAAGTAATGTATATAATCCTATTTCATATTATATACAAGTAATAAACACGTAATTAGGAAAATTTTAAATTGGTCCTAATTTTGGGGTTGTTACAGAAATAGTCGTTGCGTGTAAGTATATACCTATATATACTTTTTAGTTGAATATATATATATTCTTATATATATCAATTGTTGTCGTCGTATATATATATAGATATACATTATTCATTTGTCAATGTCTCGTATATAGTTTATCGTTGTCGTTTAACGTTTATGTTTTTTTTTAAAACATAAATATATTTGATATAAAGATAACCTCGTTCAATTGTATATATATAAATAAATACACTTTGTCGAAATATCGTATCTATATTTATATATATAAATATAAGTTGTCGTTTTTGTATAAACATAATACGATTGCCGTAGATCCATTTATAATTATATATAAATTATAATCGTTCGCATTTATATAAATTTGTTGTCGTTCGAAATATATCTATCAAAAGGATCGTTCTATATCGATATAAACCGGTTTTAAGTTTGCGTTTTATAATCACACAACCCACTGGGCTTTGGCCCAACTCGTTCGGCCCAATAACAAAGCCCGAATAATGTGACTCAATTTATATGGCCCAATTTAATATTCATAATAGTCCGGCCCGTTTATAAATATAATCCGACCCAAATATAATTATAATGTTTTTGGCCCACTTTGTTTAGCCCAAAAGTTATAACTGTTGAATATTGTGTCAAAATATCATCCCGCAGTCGTGTACGATTTTGTACCAAATTTTGTATCAAAAGGTTTTACAAGTTTTATAACTTATCAATAACTCGTTAAGTCGAAATTTCGTTTACGTGTTTGTAAGTTCGTATATATATATAAATGGTTATTCATATATATATATATATATATATATATATATAATAATAATAATAATAATAATAAAAATAAACAGGTCGGTCACAGGTTTCGAACCTGTGACCTTCCTGTTCTCTACGTAAGACACAAACCATTAGGCTAGGCTTGCCTATTAGTTTTAAATTGTAACTAAATATATTTAAGTGTTTAGTGTGTTATCCAAAATTAACAAGAAACCTTTGGTTTCCAAACTAGCCATTCGGCTCTTTTTTCTTTTTGTCCGATTTGGTTCAAACAAGTTTTCTAAGGTACTAATCATTATAACAACGAGTATAATACACAATATAGTGATTTTTAACAACAAAATTATACCACTTTTGTATATCCCGATTTATGTGTTCTTGAGTTTTAGTTTTTCTAAACATTAAATTTTTAGAATTTATCTCACTAAATGAGTTTGTAATCAACCACAATAATCTTGTTACTACAATTTTACATATATTATAAACTTATATAATCAAAGTAGTATATAAAATGTATGTATGAAAAATAAAGTTTTGAACCTCACGGTGGGTTCAAAGATGTCGATGATGATAGTGACGAACGATGATGATGATAATGGTTTGGTCTTGCTCTTGCTCCTCTCCTTATTCTTGTTCCAGTCGCTTGATGAATACAGAGAAAAGAAAGAACAGTGGGTAGTATGAATTATTGAAGTTAGGTTGATGAAATGTGAGAGGGAGTATATATAATACTTGAAGAAATTCAAGTATTTCAAAGAAGGAGTATGGAGGGCACATAAATGTGTCGTCCAGATATTTTCAAAGTGTTGATTGTTTGGGTTTTTAATCCGCTAATTTCGGGTACGGGTATAATTAGTTGTACCCAGTGTACAAGTCAATTTATCGTTAGTTTAAATTTTATTTTAAACTTAATAATTGATAATTATAAAAGTGAAATACTTTATTAAAAGTATTAATAAAATTATTCACAGTAATAGTACTGTACAGTTAAATTGCGTGCCAGATTTCAGTCAAATTTGGAATTTATATTTTGAAGTAATGTTCCAAATACTAAAACAGTAACGGAAAAATAAATACTTTTATTATTTTCGACCTTTAGGTACGTTTTATAATTGTTTCTGTTCGTGTATAACGCGTCCTAAATAGCAGTCTAAAGGTTTCCGTTTTATTTTTGTTCTAATAATTTTCTATAATAATTTCAAACAAAAATTATTCAAAAGTATTTTGAAGTTCTTTTTGAAACTTTATGATTCGCGTTTGATACGTTTAATATAAAACGTATAAGTTATTATATTATTTCAATAATATAAATATCTAATATTTGTAATTAATAATTTTCGAATTATTAATTATTTCGTATCACCAACTATATTGTATTCAGTTTGTCGAGTTTAATATGTTCATTTCGTACGTAATTATATATAAATATAACTACAAGTCTAATACGTCACGTATCACATAGTAAGTTTCACAAAACTTTACACATAAAAATCATTTTGAATTCACTAATCAGGGAATTACTCTAGGTAATGCACGCAATTAAGAAAGGATTAATACCATAAATGGAGGATTGTCACACTTAGTGCCGTAGAGATAATGTCTCCAGATTTTGAGAGCAAAAACGACAGCTCCTAGCTCGAGGTCATGAGTGGTGTAATTCTTTTCGTGAATCTTGAGTTGTCGTGAAGCGTAAGCTATGACTTTGTCTCGTTGCATCAGAATGCAACCGAGACCTTGATAAGAAGCATCGCAGTATACCACGAAGTCATCGGTGCCTTCGGGTAATGATAGAATAGGAGCACTGCAAAGCTTTTGTTTTAAAAGTTGAAATGCTGACTCTTGTTTATCGGTCCAGTCGAACTTTTTGTCTTTCTGAGTCAGTGTCGTGAGTGGTAGGGCTATTTTTGAGAAGTTCTCGATGAATCGTCGATAGTACCCGGCCAGTCCTAAAAACTGCCGTACTTCTGTTGGAGTTGTCGGCGGTTGCCAATTTTTGATAGCCTCGATTTTTGAAGGATCTACATGAATTCCCTGACTATCGATAACGTGTCCAAGAAATTGGACGGTTTGTATCCAGAACTCACACTTGGAGAATTTGGCGTAAAGCTCCTCGTGTCTAAGTAGTTCTAGGATGGTTTTGAGATGATGCGCGTGTTCCTGTTCATTGCGCGAGTATATGAGTATGTCATCAATGAAGACAATGACAAACTTTTCAAGATAAGGCTTGCACACCCGATTCATAAGGTCCATGAATACAGCCGGTGCATTGGTCAGGCCGAATGGCATCACTTGAAATTCGTAATGCCCATAACGGGTTCTGAAAGCAGTTTTCGGGATATCGGCGTCGCGAACACGCAATTGATGATAACCTGATCGAAGATCAATCTTTGAATAACAACTTGATCCTTGAAGTTGATCGAACAGATTATCGATTCGCGAAAGTGGGTATCGGTTCTTGACGGTCAACTTGTTCAACTCTCGGTAGTCGATACACATTCAGAAAGAACCATCTTTCTTTTTGAAAAATAGGACCGGAGCTCCCCAAGGTGAAGAACTCGGCCTAATGAATCCTCTTTCTAGGAGCTCCTGTAACTGGGTGGACAACTCCTGAAGTTCGGATGGAGCTAAACGGTATGGTGCTCGGGCCCCAGGTGCAGCACCTGGCACAAGATCGATTGAGAACTCAACCTGTCTTGGTGGTGGTAGACCAGGTAGTTATTCGGGAAAGACTTCTGGAAAGTCTCGAACGATTGGCACATCCTCAAGTCGCTTCTCCTCCGACTTTTTCTCCATGATATGAGCGAGGATTGCTGGATAACCCTTTCTCAGAAATTTTCGGGTTTTTAAGCAAGATATGATATTGAGTCTCGTCCCGCCGGTCTCCCCATGAATGATTAAAGTTCCACCGGCGGCGAGGGGTATGCGAACGACTTTGTCATAACAGATAATTTCAGCCCGATGCTTGGACAACCAGTCCATACCAATGATAACATCGAAACTTCCTATTTCAACGGGCATCAGGTCAATGGAGAAGATTTTGTCGGCTAGGTTTAAAGTGCAATTAGGTATCACACTATCGGTTTCTATGAGTTTACCATTTGCAAGTTCTACGGTTTACTTAACATCTAGGGCAATGGGGGTGATGTCAAGTAGTGGACAAAACTCATCAGAAATAAAGCTTCCATCTGCACCAGTATCAAATAGAACAGAAGCAGTTAAGTTGTTGAGGAGGAACATACCCGTGACCACATTCGGGTCTTGACGGGCATCCCCGGAGTTGAGCACGAACGCTCTTCCCTTAGCGTTGTTGCTGTTGTTGCTCCTTCGTTTAGGACACTCACTCTTGAAATGTCCAGCTTCTCGACATCCATAACAGGATTTGGGTTGTGGGTGTTGTTGTTGGGTTTAGGAGCTCGGCAATCCTTAGATGAATGCCCGTACTTCCTGCAGTTGTTGCAGGGAGTTTTGCAGGGACCATGGTGATGATAGTTACACTTGGAACAGTATGGCCTGTCCCCAGTGTAGCTACGTTTGGGCTCAGAATTGGTGTTATAAACTTGGATGGTATTGGGCTTTTTGCTTTGTTTGTTGTGAGGTTCAAAGGATTTGCGTTTGTTGTTGTTGGAGGAGTTGTTGGATGTCTCACGGTTGATAACTAGTGCCATGAGTTCATGTGCTAGTCGGATAGCACTTTTGGTAGTGGTTGGTTTGGCCGAAGCAACATTCCCCTGAATGCTCTCAGGAAGGCCGCAGATGTACCTTTTGATGCCTTTTGTCTCCGGTTCAACTAATCCCGGACATAGTAAGGCGAACTGTTGGAACTTGGTGGTATAACCCTCAATATCGGTACCCTGCACCGCCAAGTGCCAAAACTCTTCCTCCAGTCAGTGTAGGGCTTCTTCAGGATAGTACTTCTCCGTTAGCTTCTTCTTCAATTCAGCCCAATGGAGTTGGTTTGCTATTTCGATGCCCACAGAGTTGGCGTGGGTGTTCCACCACGTAAGAGCACCTTCCTGAAAGGTGTATGCAGCGAACTTGACATTGTTGTCTTTAGTGCAATTGCAGAGGTTGAAGACAGATTCCATACGTTCGATCCAACGGATCAGACCGATTGCACCTTCCGTGCCCTTGAAATATAGCGGTTTACAACTGAGAAAATCCTTGTAAGAACAAGGCTTGATGACAGGGGTATTACTGGGAGCTTCACCAGTATTTCGGGAGTTTCGAGGCGAGTCCCGAGCAGCTAAGGCATCGGCCACAGCTCGAGAAACGATAGCATTGATTTCCGCATCACTGTAACTTTTCTTCTTGGGCGGCATGCTTCTTCAAGAAAGAAAGAAACAAAAGGTACATAAGAAATTGTACCAGAATAAAATTTACAATAGATGCATATATGTAAAAGCGGTAACATACGACATCACGATGTAAAATCAATAATGTAGATTAATTGAGGGGAATTGTCAACTGATATTACGAAGTCAAACGATTACAGACAATTTTCTAGTTACGAGTCTCAAAAGTTACAGGCTTAGATATTTAACAAAAGGTGCCGGAAATCGTTACATCCGGTCGAATTACATAGGTCTACGAAAGCCTATTAGGGTACAGATTCAGCCTAAGCTAATTCTGATGTAAGTTGAGTTGTGGCAGCAGTGCGTTGAGATGGGCCACAGATTCTGCGAGTCTGTTGGCCATTCGGAGGGCGTCCTCGGTTTCCCTTAGACGTGTCTCGCACTGATGTAGCCTTGATTGTAGGACAGAGATTTCATTTCGGTTGCCAATCACTTGGTTGTGGACAACCTCCATGGTTTCGACTGTTTCTCCCACTTGATTTTGAAGAGTGTTCATGGTGCTAACAGTGTGCTCGTGATCTTCGGAGACTTGCTCGATTCGTTCCATTGCTGTGAGTCTTCAGTTTTCGCGAGTTTCTTGTAGTTCGATATCCATTTCGTGGAGTTGTTGATCGTGGTGGTGTACTCTAGCGGCTAAGTCCGTTAGAGTGAGGTGAGTGGGATATGGGCTAGCTCGAGGCAACCTGGTGTCCCTCCTAGCTACCCTTGAGTTTCGTGATCCATGTGGATAAGAGTGTGATGAACTTGGTGGTGTGTTTGCCATTCTGAGACAAAGCATTAGAAAGAATGAGGCCTATATCCATATAATAACTTATATAATATAGCCTAAGATTGTAACGAGGCCTATCTATGTTTACTTAGTATCACATAATAGCCTATTGGGTGTCTAGCACAGACTTGTTTGATTCTTGGTTCTCTCGAGGTCAGAGTCAACTAGTGTATTCCTGTTCAACATAATCGTTTCAGACCTTACATCATCTTTCCTTAATTGTACATAGTTGATCAGGCTATGTTAAATTAAAGTCGTATGCTGTAATTCCTGAACCAGTCATGCCTAATGAGGAAATACTGCCTAACGGTCATAGTCTAGGCCCACTACATGCAACCTAGTTCACTATAACCTTAGGCTCTGATACCAATCTGTAACACCCCCAAATTTACTGTTTAGCGGAAGCACGCATTTGGGTGTTACTAATCAATATACAAAGCACATAAGATATAATGAACGACCACTATATGAGTCGTTTTACATTTGTATTGATAAAACCAAAAGTTTACATCAAAAATATTGTTTACATTAGCTCGGTTGAAATTGAGAGATTTAAGTACATAATTAATCTATACAAAATATAATAATGCAGCTAAATCTCTGATTGTTTGCATGCTGACTCGAGCTAATTTGCCTTGATTGAGCAGTCCAACCTACTGCTGGTTACCTGTGATATATGCCAAAATGGGTCAGCGAAACGCTGGTGAGCTCACAGGTTTGTATGTCAACCCATAATTGTATGAACCGCAAGATTTATAATTGAATTTATAAAACAATTAAGCAAAATAAAAGTTATACAGCCATGAGCACATAGTCTGAGCTTAACTTGAGTTGTCAGGTCCAATTAAGGAAACCTAACTTGAATGCCTCCTACGAGTGCCTAATCTACACTCGTCTTCCCAAATGCTAATACATCCGTTTGACCAGTTAGTGCGTGCTAACCCAGATGAGGATTGTCAATCCTATATGATATCATATACTAACATTCACGCTACTACGTATTACCAGACTATGCTATGGAGGGCTTTTGTAACACCCCCAAATTCGTTGAGCGGAAGCATTTAGTTTAAGTATTGGGGTGTCACAATAACAAAGCATGCATACGTATCAGAGCTTATGATTACAACAGAACAATATATATTAAGATGCCAAAAGTGTTAATTACAAAGTTTACGATTCATCGAATCGTATAAGTTAAAAGTAATATGTTTACAAAAGTGGATTTCTAGAATATGACAAAACAATTTCAGTTATACTAGAGAAATCCATATGTTTTTCCCAAAAGTTGGCATCCTAAAGCTTCACGGGTCGCCTAATTCTCCATGTGTTGGCGATTCTTACAGGCGTAGCTAATTCCCTGAAAAACATAGTAAAAGTCAACAACTAGGTTGAGTGAATTCACAGGTTTTATGTTTACAAGTTCAGTTGTGATAAACCACTGTTGTTTGTAACGTATCGTTGGGATGTCACCCAAAAGTATAGTTCATGAAATCAGATATGTTCCAAATTAGTTGTTTGTAGAAATGTTCGTATCCTAGTCGTTGTAGGAAATCAGTATCCCGTGTTCAAGTAAGTTTTGTAGGATTATACGTATCCTAATCGTAGATATGTTTCGTTGGGATGTTGCCCAAAAATATAGTTCAAGTTATAGTAGGAATGTAAGTATCCTATTAGTCGTTCGTAGGTGTAACACTCCCCTAAGACCCGTATCTGGACCACGTACGGCAGTGTTACGATCCTAGTCGTTTGGTGGGTCCATGTTAGTAGGAAACCCATTGTTTTTCAGTAGTGGTGCCCATGTCAAGTAGGGACTTTCGTATAGTATTGCCCATGTCAGGTAGGGACTTTTCAATAGTGTTGCCCATGTCAAGTAGGGACTTTTCAATAGCGTTGCCCATGTCAGGTAGGGACTTTTCAATAGTGTTGCCCATGTCAGGTAGGGACTTTTCAATAGTGTTGCCCATGTCAGGTAGGGACTTTTAGTTACCCAGTCCGTTATATAAAGTGTTGCTGGTTATCCTCCAGCGTTCTCGAAAACGTGTTCATGCGTTTACAGCGTTGGCAGTATGAAAGTAATATGTAACACTTCCCCTAAGACCCGTATATGGACCACGTGCGGGCAGTATTACATATTAAGTTGAAATCGTCAGTTTGTTTATCAGTTTACTAGTTCCATGTACTCCACTTGTTTGAGTAAAATAGTATACAACCATGTTTGTATAAAAGTGTTTGACTATGTTTTCCACCCCTGTTCAAAGCAGTTAAAACAGTAAAAGTAGGGGCTGTGAACTCACCTGTTGAGTTAAGTAGTGCGAGTGCTAGCAAACCTAAGCCCAAGTATAGTCCGAATCTCCTAACGTCCTAAACGTACGAGATTTAATAAGTATGTGGATGTCTAAGTTAATCATCCATGCTAGTGTTCATACAACCAAGTCACGTCCAAATCGTTCGTTTAAATGTTTATGTTTGTATTTCGTATTCGTGAAAATGTATACGATTCGTTGGTGATAGTTTGAAATCCTAATTTCGGTAAAATAAGTGTGTTTGTATTGTTTGTAAAGCTCGTGAATCGTATC
This sequence comes from Helichrysum umbraculigerum, assembly GCA_949592205.1. Taxonomy (NCBI): domain Eukaryota; kingdom Viridiplantae; phylum Streptophyta; class Magnoliopsida; order Asterales; family Asteraceae; genus Helichrysum; species Helichrysum umbraculigerum. The sequence goes on from CATIUR010000001.1 coordinate 39,792,812, forward strand.
GTATAAAGATATGCGTTTCCGGTTAGTTCGACACTTAGTGAAAACTAGTTTTTAAACTTCCTGTTTTTAGCGACGCAGGGTGCGACGCTGGGTTGTTATGCGACGTAGGGTGCGACGTAAAGGTCGAAGTGCGACGTAGGGTGCGACGTTGAGTGTTGCGTCGCAGTTGTTGCGAAATTAAATAATTATGCGACGTAACGGGTTACGTCGCATACGGGTGTTGCGACGTTAAGGTCTGCGTCGCAATTTGCGACGTTCGCAATTCAATGCGACGTAGTGGGTTGCGTCGCTATGTGCGACGTAAGGAAGGGTAATGCGACGTAAAGGCCTACGTCGCACTACTGTTTTTGGTCCAAAAGCGACGTAGTCGCCTGTTCGACGAACAGCTTGAAAAAGTCGGATTTTGGGTCGATTTCGGACGTTTTCGGTTGTATAAAACACTAAAACATGTAAATCTAAGTATATTAAACACTAAATAGCAATTATAACTTTGAAATCTAAAGATTTGCGGGATTTGTCGGAAACTTACGGTTGTCGGATTTGAAATCCGAAAAGATAGATGTGTAGGGCTCGTTGTCGTGGTCACTTTATTCCAAAAGAGCGAGGTGATCGGAGGCCGTTTAATGGTAGTTTTGGTGTCGTTTTTGTGGTGGTTTTTGGTTGGTGGTGGTAGTTGTAGAGAGAAAAGAAAAGAAAGAAAAAGAGAAGGTGATGATGAATGTGAAAAGTGGGGAGGGAGAAAGGGTTTTGTTTCCTTTTTCCTTCCTCTGTGTTTGCGCTCCGCGTTTGTTTACCCGATCGTTAAATGTTACAATATTTTAAATTAATACATTTTAATTACATATTTCTTAATAATTTTAATTAGAATCTTTTTATGAAACTAACTTAATTTAGTTATAAAATTTTAAACTTTGTTTTATTTAAATTGTACGAATTAAACGTTTTGCGTTATAAAATGATTTGTAAATATTATCGACATAATATTTAATTGTTTTCTGCGTTATTTAATAATTTCGTTTTATTAAATAATTTTGTTCACCAAGAGTCGCGTATTTTGTTGCGTCTGTTTTCAGATTGTTCAGTACGTAATTACTACTAATTACGAATACGTAATACTACACGTATTATCTAGTTGGGCTATGCTAGACTTACCTCTAAATTGTATTGTGAATTCACTCAAGTAGGGAATTAACCTAATAATGCAAGTGATTAACTTAATTAATCGTGTTTAGATTTGCGGGGTGTTACATTCTCCCAATGTTAGAGAAATCTCGTCCCGAGATTTAAAATCAAGTTGGATCGCCCGCGGCGTATGTTCTCCGATAAGTCATGTTGTTAACAATAGTTTGCGAGGCGTTCAATTGTTGCCATAGAAGTTCAATCAGTTTAAGTATGCTCGCGGCATAGTTCAATATGTTGTGTGTTTCGTTTCGTGTTCAGGGTTTACCAAGTGTTGTGTTCAAATCGACATTCGAATAAAAACGTATGTTAAATCGTAGCAACAGCTGTTAGGACATACCGTGCTAGTTGAGATCCGCGACCGTTTCTGGCGCACGGAGGATATATGCTCGGCTACGCCCCGGTGGGATAGTTGCGATGCGGTTGTTGTTGTTTTGATTGTTGTTCCCGGGGTTGTTCTGGTTGTTGTTATTATGATTGTTGTTGAGTTGGGGGCACTGATTTCGGTAGTGTCCCGGGTCACCACATCGGAAACAGCCAGTGTTTCGTTGTTCGTTGTTTGTGGGGTGAGTTCTACAAGCTTCGGTTCTGTGTCCGAATCGGTTGCATTTATCACAGAAGAAACAATCTCCTTCATGATGTTTTCCGCACTTCCCACACTTGGGTCTGTTACCAAGGTAGGGTTTCTGTTCAGTGTTGGTGATCGCAGCAAAGGCTCGGGTGTTTCCTGGGTTTCTGTTTTGTTGACCCTGACGGTCGTTACCCTCGCTGTTCCATTTGCGTTTGTGGGTTCCAGAGTCGCCCGCATCAGTACGGGTAGGTTCAGTTTTCCCTGTGATAGCTTTCAGGGTTCCAATCTCGACCGCGTCGTCGGTTAAGCTTTGAGCCAGATCAACTGCGCTCCTAAAAGTGGCGGGTTTGGAGGACATAACCATGCCTCGGATCTGTGGTGCCAAACCCCTGTTGTAACGCTCAATGCGTTTGCTCTCGGGGGTTACCATGTGAGGCACAAGGCGTGCAAGTTCCTGGAATCTAGTTGTATAACCGGAAATATCAGCGCCGATAATTTGGATGTTCCAGAATTCGGTTTCAAGTTTCTGCATCTCGTTGGGAGGGCAAAATTCCTCCATCAGCATTCGTTTCAGTGTCTCCCATGAGATGGAGTAAGCAGCTGGGCGTCCCATGATTTGCACCTGAGCGTTCCACCATGTTAGCGCTTTGTCAGCTAAGGTGCAGGTGGCGTATTTCACAATTTTGTCAGCAGCACAGTCACTGATGTCGATCACTGACTCTGTTTTCTCAATCCAGTGGACTAGGCCAATGGCCCCTTCAGTCCCGGTGAAGGTGTTGGGTTTGCAGGCTTGAAATGTTTTGTATGAACACCCCTGTTGGGTATTGTTCGGGGTTTCACTAATGACTGGAGTGGCTCCACTATTGTTGGTCAGGTTTTCACGATTTCGGCTGGCCTCGTAATGTGCGATGGCTTCAGCCACGCGGCGTTCGATGATTTGTTCGGTTGTTTCTGGAGGTGTAGGTGGAGAATTTCGTCGACTGTTTCGAGTCTTTCTTTGTTTAGGCGGCATGCTGACGTTCTGCGATGAAAAGATGCAGAAGTCAATGCCAATGAAAAATATGTGAGGAATGAAGTTTCACATATTTCAAGTTTTAGAGTTTCAAGAAAAGTTGTCGGATTCCCATCACGTATCTTACGACTATGAAACACCCATATGTACTTAGGATAATATAATCACGTTGGCCAGGCGTCATTATATGATGCTAAATACATACTTCTTTCCATCAACAGTTTAACACGATCCGGTTCACATGAGATCTGAGTACAATGAACGAGTCGAATGTGGTGAACAGTTCACGCGTATCGAGGTATCGTAACGATAGTTTAGATGTATGCAAATGTGTGTATGCACGTGCGTTCTAGCCAAGGCTATAGTCTAGGTCTCTAGGTCGCTAAGTCACCTAAAGTTTCCTAGTTCGCTATAACCAATGGCTCTGATACCAATCTGTAACACCCCCAAATTCGTTGAGCGGAAGCATTTAGTTTAAGTATTGGGGTGTCACAATAACAAAGCATGCATACGTATCAGAGCTTATGATTACAACAGAACAATATATATTAAGATGCCAAAAGTGTTAATTACAAAGTTTACGATTCATCGAATCGTATAAGTTAAAAGTAATATGTTTACAAAAGTGGATTTCTAGAATATGACAAAACAATTTCAGTTATACTAGAGAAATCCATATGTTTTTCCCAAAAGTTGGCATCCTAAAGCTTCACGGGTCGCCTAATTCTCCATGTGTTGGCGATTCTTACAGGCGTAGCTAATTCCCTGAAAAACATAGTAAAAGTCAACAACTAGGTTGAGTGAATTCACAGGTTTTATGTTTACAAGTTCAGTTGTGATAAACCACTGTTGTTTGTAACGTATCGTTGGGATGTCACCCAAAAGTATAGTTCATGAAATCAGATATGTTCCAAATTAGTTGTTTGTAGAAATGTTCGTATCCTAGTCGTTGTAGGAAATCAGTATCCCGTGTTCAAGTAAGTTTTGTAGGATTATACGTATCCTAATCGTAGATATGTTTCGTTGGGATGTTGCCCAAAAATATAGTTCAAGTTATAGTAGGAATGTAAGTATCCTATTAGTCGTTCGTAGGTGTAACACTCCCCTAAGACCCGTATCTGGACCACGTACGGCAGTGTTACGATCCTAGTCGTTTGGTGGGTCCATGTTAGTAGGAAACCCATTGTTTTTCAGTAGTGGTGCCCATGTCAAGTAGGGACTTTCGTATAGTATTGCCCATGTCAGGTAGGGACTTTTCAATAGTGTTGCCCATGTCAAGTAGGGACTTTTCAATAGTGTTGCCCATGTCAGGTAGGGACTTTTCAATAGTGTTGCCCATGTCAAGTAGGGACTTTTCAATAGTGTTGCCCATGTCAGGTAAGGACTTTTAGTTACCCAGTCCGTTATATAAAGTGTTGCTGGTTATCCTCCAGCGTTCTCGAAAACGTGTTCATGCGTTTACAGCGTTGGCAGTATGAAAGTAATATGTAACACTTCCCCTAAGACCCGTATATGGACCACGTGCGGGCAGTATTACATATTAAGTTGAAATCGTCAGTTTGTTTATCAGTTTACTAGTTCCATGTACTCCACTTGTTTGAGTAAAATAGTATACAACCATGTTTGTATAAAAGTGTTTGACTATGTTTTCCACCCCTGTTCAAAGAAGTTAAAACAGTAAAAGTAGGGGCTGTGAACTCACCTGTTGAGTTAAGTAGTGCGAGTGCTAGCAAACCTAAGCCCAAGTATAGTCCGAATCTCCTAACGTCCTAAACGTACGAGATTTAATAAGTATGTGGATGTCTAAGTTAATCATCCATGCTAGTGTTCATACAACCAAGTCACGTCCAAATCGTTCGTTTAAATGTTTATGTTTGTATTTCGTATTCGTGAAAATGTATACGATTCGTTGGTGATAGTTTGAAATCCTAATTTCGGTAAAATAAGTGTGTTTGTATTGTTTGTAAAGCTCGTGAATCGTATCGTATAAAGATATGCGTTTCCGGTTAGTTCGACACTTAGTGAAAACTAGTTTTTAAACTTCCTGTTTTTAGCGACGCAGGGTGCGACGCTGGGTTGTTATGCGACGTAGGGTGCGACGTAAAGGTCGAAGTGCGACGTAGGGTGCGACGTTGAGTGTTGCGTCGCAGTTGTTGCGAAATTAAATAATTGTGCGACGTAACGGGTTACGTCGCATACGGGTGTTGCGACGTTAAGGTCTGCGTCGCAATTTGCGACGTTCGCAATTCAATGCGACGTAGTGGGTTGCGTCGCTATGTGCGACGTAAGGAAGGGTAATGCGACGTAAAGGCCTACGTCGCACTACTGTTTTTGGTCCAAAAGCGACGTAGTCGCCTGTTCGACGAACAGCTTGAAAAAGTCGGATTTTGGGTCGATTTCGGACGTTTTCGGTTGTATAAAACACTAAAACATGTAAATCTAAGTATATTAAACACTAAATAGCAATTATAACTTTGAAATCTAAAGATTTGCGGGATTTGTCGGAAACTTACGGTTGTCGGATTTGAAATCCGAAAAGATAGATGTGTAGGGCTCGTTGTCGTGGTCACTTTATTCCAAAAGAGCGAGGTGATCGGAGGCCGTTTAATGGTAGTTTTGGTGTCGTTTTTGTGGTGGTTTTTGGTTGGTGGTGGTAGTTGTAGAGAGAAAAGAAAAGAAAGAAAAAGAGAAGGTGATGATGAATGTGAAAAGTGGGGAGGGAGAAAGGGTTTTGTTTCCTTTTTCCTTCCTCTGTGTTTGCGCTCCGCGTTTGTTTACCCGATCGTTAAATGTTACAATATTTTAAATTAATACATTTTAATTACATATTTCTTAATAATTTTAATTAGAATCTTTTTATGAAACTAACTTAATTTAGTTATAAAATTTTAAACTTTGTTTTATTTAAATTGTACGAATTAAACGTTTTGCGTTATAAAATGATTTGTAAATATTATCGACATAATATTTAATTGTTTTCTGCGTTATTTAATAATTTCGTTTTATTAAATAATTTTGTTCACCAAGAGTCGCGTATTTTGTTGCGTCTGTTTTCAGATTGTTCAGTACGTAATTACTACTAATTACGAATACGTAATACTACGCGTATTATCTAGTTGGGCTATGCTAGACTTACCTCTAAATTGTATTGTGAATTCACTCAAGTAGGGAATTAACCTAATAATGCAAGTGATTAACTTAATTAATCGTGTTTAGATTTGCGGGGTGTTACATTCTCCCAATGTTAGAGAAATCTCGTCCCGAGATTTAAAATCAAGTCGGATCGCCCGCGGCGTATGTTCTCCGATAAGTCATGTTGTTAACAATAGTTTGCGAGGCGTTCAATTGTTGCCATAGAAGTTCAATCAGTTTAAGTATGCTCGCGGCATAGTTCAATATGTTGTGTGTTTCGTTTCGTGTTCAGGGTTTACCAAGTGTTGTGTTCAAATCGACATTCGAATAAAAACGTATGTTAAATCGTAGCAACAGCTGTTAGGACATACCGTGCTAGTTGAGATCCGCGACCGTTTCTGGCGCACGGATGATATATGCTCGGCTACGCCCCGGTGGGATAGTTGCGATGCGGTTGTTGTTGTTTTGATTGTTGTTCCCGGGGTTGTTCTGGTTGTTGTTATTATGATTGTTGTTGAGTTGGGGGCACTGATTTCGGTAGTGTCCCGGGTCACCACATCGGAAACAGCCAGTGTTTCGTTGTTCGTTGTTTGTGGGGTGAGTTCTACAAGCTTCGGTTCTGTGTCCGAATCGGTTGCATTTATCACAGAAGAAACAATCTCCTTCATGATGTTTTCCGCACTTCCCACACTTGGGTCTGTTACCAAGGTAGGGTTTCTGTTCAGTGTTGGTGATCGCAGCAAAGGCTCGGGTGTTTCCCGGGTTTCTGTTTTGTTGACCCTGACGGTCGTTACCCTCGCTGTTCCATTTGCGTTTGTGGGTTCCAGAGTCGCCCGCATCAGTACGGGTAGGTTCAGTTTTCCCTGTGATAGCTTTCAGGGTTCCAATCTCGACCGCGTCGTCGGTTAAGCTTTGAGCCAGATCAACTGCGCTCCTAAAAGTGGCGGGTTTGGAGGACATAACCATGCCTCGGATCTGTGGTGCCAAACCCCTGTTGTAACGCTCAATGCGTTTGCTCTCGGGGGTTACCATGTGAGGCACAAGGCGTGCAAGTTCCTGGAATCTAGTTGTATAACCGGAAATATCAGCGCCGATAATTTGGATGTTCCAGAATTCGGTTTCAAGTTTCTGCATCTCGTTGGGAGGGCAAAATTCCTCCATCAGCATTCGTTTCAGTGTCTCCCATGAGATGGAGTAAGCAGCTGGGCGTCCCATGATTTGCACCTGAGCGTTCCACCATGTTAGCGCTTTGTCAGCTAAGGTGCAGGTGGCGTATTTCACAATTTTGTCAGCAGCACAGTCACTGATGTCGATCACTGACTCTGTTTTCTCAATCCAGTGGACTAGGCCAATGGCCCCTTCAGTCCCGGTGAAGGTGTTGGGTTTGCAGGCTTGAAATGTTTTGTATGAACACCCCTGTTGGGTATTGTTCGGGGTTTCACTAATGACTGGAGTGGCTCCACTATTGTTGGTCAGGTTTTCACGATTTCGGCTGGCCTCGTAATGTGCGATGGCTTCAGCCACGCGGCGTTCGATGATTTGTTCGGTTGTTTCTGGAGGTGTAGGTGGAGAATTTCGTCGACTGTTTCGAGTCTTTCTTTGTTTAGGCGGCATGCTGACGTTCTACGATGAAAAGATGCAGAAGTCAATGCCAATGAAAAATATGTGAGGAATGAAGTTTCACATATTTCAAGTTTTAGAGTTTCAAGAAAAGTTGTCGGATTCCCATCACGTATCTTACGACTATGAAACACCCATATGTACTTAGGATAATATAATCACGTTGGCCAGGCGTCATTATATGATGCTAAATACATACTTCTTTCCATCAACAGTTTAACACGATCCGGTTCACATGAGATCTGAGTACAATGAACGAGTCGAATGTGGTGAACAGTTCACGCGTATCGAGGTATCGTAACGATAGTTTAGATGTATGCAAATGTGTGTATGCACGTGCGTTCTAGCCAAGGCTATAGTCTAGGTCTCTAGGTCGCTAAGTCACCTAAAGTTTCCTAGTTCGCTATAACCAATGGCTCTGATACCAATCTGTAACACCCCCAAATTCGTTGAGCGGAAGCATTTAGTTTAAGTATTGGGGTGTCACAATAACAAAGCATGCATACGTATCAGAGCTTATGATTACAACAGAACAATATATATTAAGATGCCAAAAGTGTTAATTACAAAGTTTACGATTCATCGAATCGTATAAGTTAAAAGTAATATGTTTACAAAAGTGGATTTCTAGAATATGACAAAACAATTTCAGTTATACTAGAGAAATCCATATGTTTTTCCCAAAAGTTGGCATCCTAAAGCTTCACGGGTCGCCTAATTCTCCATGTGTTGGCGATTCTTACAGGCGTAGCTAATTCCCTGAAAAACATAGTAAAAGTCAACAACTAGGTTGAGTGAATTCACAGGTTTTATGTTTACAAGTTCAGTTGTGATAAACCACTGTTGTTTGTAACGTATCGTTGGGATGTCACCCAAAAGTATAGTTCATGAAATCAGATATGTTCCAAATTAGTTGTTTGTAGAAATGTTCGTATCCTAGTCGTTGTAGGAAATCAGTATCCCGTGTTCAAGTAAGTTTTGTAGGATTATACGTATCCTAATCGTAGATATGTTTCGTTGGGATGTTGCCCAAAAATATAGTTCAAGTTATAGTAGGAATGTAAGTATCCTATTAGTCGTTCGTAGGTGTAACACTCCCCTAAGACCCGTATCTGGACCACGTACGGCAGTGTTACGATCCTAGTCGTTTGGTGGGTCCATGTTAGTAGGAAACCCATTGTTTTTCAGTAGTGGTGCCCATGTCAAGTAGGGACTTTCGTATAGTATTGCCCATGTCAGGTAGGGACTTTTCAATAGTGTTGCCCATGTCAAGTAGGGACTTTTCAATAGTGTTGCCCATGTCAGGTAGGGACTTTTCAATAGTGTTGCCCATGTCAGGTAGGGACTTTTCAATAGTGTTGCCCATGTCAGGTAGGGACTTTTAGTTACCCAGTCCGTTATATAAAGTGTTGCTGGTTATCCTCCAGCGTTCTCGAAAACGTGTTCATGCGTTTACAGCGTTGGCAGTATGAAAGTAATATGTAACACTTCCCCTAAGACCCGTATATGGACCACGTGCGGGCAGTATTACATATTAAGTTGAAATCGTCAGTTTGTTTATCAGTTTACTAGTTCCATGTACTCCACTTGTTTGAGTAAAATAGTATACAACCATGTTTGTATAAAAGTGTTTGACTATGTTTTCCACCCCTGTTCAAAGCAGTTAAAACAGTAAAAGTAGGGGCTGTGAACTCACCTGTTGAGTTAAGTAGTGCGAGTGCTAGCAAACCTAAGCCCAAGTATAGTCCGAATCTCCTAACGTCCTAAACGTACGAGATTTAATAAGTATGTGGATGTCTAAGTTAATCATCCATGCTAGTGTTCATACAACCAAGTCACGTCCAAATCGTTCGTTTAAATGTTTATGTTTGTATTTCGTATTCGTGAAAATGTATACGATTCGTTGGTGATAGTTTGAAATCCTAATTTCGGTAAAATAAGTGTGTTTGTATTGTTTGTAAAGCTCGTGAATCGTATCGTATAAAGATATGCGTTTCCGGTTAGTTCGACACTTAGTGAAAACTAGTTTTTAAACTTCCTGTTTTTAGCGACGCAGGGTGCGACGCTGGGTTGTTATGCGACGTAGGGTGCGACGTAAAGGTCGAAGTGCGACGTAGGGTGCGACGTTGAGTGTTGCGTCGCAGTTGTTGCGAAATTAAATAATTGTGCGACGTAACGGGTTACGTCGCATACGGGTGTTGCGACGTTAAGGTCTGCGTCGCAATTTGCGACGTTCGCAATTCAATGCGACGTAGTGGGTTGCGTCGCTATGTGCGACGTAAGGAAGGGTAATGCGACGTAAAGGCCTACGTCGCACTACTGTTTTTGGTCCAAAAGCGACGTAGTCGCCTGTTCGACGAACAGCTTGAAAAAGTCGGATTTTGGGTCGATTTCGGACGTTTTCGGTTGTATAAAACACTAAAACATGTAAATCTAAGTATATTAAACACTAAATAGCAATTATAACTTTGAAATCTAAAGATTTGCGGGATTTGTCGGAAACTTACGGTTGTCGGATTTGAAATCCGAAAAGATAGATGTGTAGGGCTCGTTGTCGTGGTCACTTTATTCCAAAAGAGCGAGGTGATCGGAGGCCGTTTAATGGTAGTTTTGGTGTCGTTTTTGTGGTGGTTTTTGGTTGGTGGTGGTAGTTGTAGAGAGAAAAGAAAAGAAAGAAAAAGAGAAGGTGATGATGAATGTGAAAAGTGGGGAGGGAGAAAGGGTTTTGTTTCCTTTTTCCTTCCTCTGTGTTTGCGCTCCGCGTTTGTTTACCCGATCGTTAAATGTTACAATATTTTAAATTAATACATTTTAATTACATATTTCTTAATAATTTTAATTAGAATCTTTTTATGAAACTAACTTAATTTAGTTATAAAATTTTAAACTTTGTTTTATTTAAATTGTACGAATTAAACGTTTTGCGTTATAAAATGATTTGTAAATATTATCGACATAATATTTAATTGTTTTCTGCGTTATTTAATAATTTCGTTTTATTAAATAATTTTGTTCACCAAGAGTCGCGTATTTTGTTGCGTCTGTTTTCAGATTGTTCAGTACGTAATTACTACTAATTACGAATACGTAATACTACGCGTATTATCTAGTTGGGCTATGCTAGACTTACCTCTAAATTGTATTGTGAATTCACTCAAGTAGGGAATTAACCTAATAATGCAAGTGATTAACTTAATTAATCGTGTTTAGATTTGCGGGGTGTTACAGCTTTAAATTGATTAGCTTGAAACTCATGTAGTATTTGATTTGGTTTGTACTTGCGTTCAACTTGTAAAATAAAATGAGCAATAATATCACACCCCTGATTTTAAAGCAGTAAAATAGGGGCCATGAGACTCACCTGAGCCTTGAGTGTTTATCTAAATAAACTTGAATTGATTAGCCTTGAATTGATGTCCGAAGACTTGCAACCTGAAGGTGTCCATGACACGCGATGGTTATTAATTGATTAGGTATCTCGAAAGACTACCTTTGTAGTTGTTTGTCCAAATTACCCCGATTTGGTTGATTGACTTGTCCAAATTACTAAGATTTGGTTGATTGAATTGAGTATTTGAAAACGTGTACGGCCCGTTGGTGATTAGTTGTAATAATAACATTGATGTTATCACATTGACTGCGAAGTGTTATACTTGAAAAGTATATTCCATTTTGTTTGCAAAGTCGTGTCGTATAAGCGTTTGAAGTTGTACAAATTTGACACTTGGTGTGAAATATGCTTACGGAATCTAAGTACGGGGGTCCGGGGGCAGCGCCCCTGGTAGCGGGGTCCAAGGGGTGGCAGCCCCTGGCGGGGTCCAAAGGGCAGAGCCCCTGGTTGGGGTTGAGCTGCCAAGTCAGCTTGAAAAATTTTTATTTCTACTATATTGCTTTGGTGAAAAACGCATCTGGACTTGAAATTGGGTGAAATCAAGTGATAAAATTTAGGGTTTCGACACTTAGTGAAAATATGTGTTTTTTGGTTTGTGCGACGTTGGGTACGACGTCGCAGGTCCTGACTGCGACGTTGAGCATGGCGTCGCTAAGTGCGACTTTTGCAATTTAATGCGACGTTATGCGTGGCGTCGCTATATGCGACGTGGTTGATTTCTGTGACGTAAGGGCTTGCGTCGCTAAGTGCGACGTTAGCCACTTAAGGCGACGTTGAGGCTGATGTCGCACCATGCAACATCGTGATGAGTTTTGCGACGTCGCAGCTGACGTCGTGATGAACGCCAAAGTGTGCTATTTTATAGTACTAATTACTCCTTAGTTTGATTAATCTCTTATGCATTTTATTTGAATTCGATACTCATTTCGTTCATATTTGCATTTAGGAATTATCTGAAGCTTGAATCGGAAAAGAAGCTGAAAACAAGCGAGAATTGAAGAAAATAAGTTAAAACGAGGAAAAGTGAAATCTTTGGTCGATGGTGAAAAAGCTGGGAAATTCGATCCATACGGCGTATGGAATCCATACGGCGTATGGATGAAGTGAGCCGGGCCGTCAGTTTACGCGGGTCAAACCCATGGGCTTTTCAATCCATACGGCATATGGAATTCCATACGGCGTTTGGATTGATTCGGCAGAAACCCAAAATACCTCATTTTGAGGCTATCACTTCACATTTTTTTCTCCAGACGAATTCTTCAGTTATAAAATCATTTTCTAGAGCTTTTGAAGGAGAAAAGAGCAAGAAGATTCAAGGGCTTTCATTCATTCATTTGTTATTTCATTATTTCGGTTCGAATACACTTTTCTTTTCATTCGATTATGAATTGTGATATGATATTGGTTCTGATTTTCTGTAAAAGTATGATTGGCTAGTTCTATTATGTGTTTGCTTAGATGAGAATACTTAATTGATGGATTGATTGTTATAATTGTGAACGTATTGGATTTTATTAAATGTTTATGTGTTTATTCGTTAATCCTTTGGTATTTAATGATTGTTGCTGATTACCTAGCGTGAATTCATAATTAGTTGAGATTGATTTCCTGTTGGTTGTGAATTTATTGATAGTTGTTGATTTTGATTGATAATTATTGCCGAATATATTGAGTTTGACGGGCTAGGGTTAATAGTTAGTAATGGTTATTGATGACTTTAATCAGTTATAGACTTTGTTGATTCAAGTCAAAAGAATAAATCACAAAAACGGTGTTGAATTAAATTAGAATACAGTTTTGTGGACAACGTTAAATTGAACTGTTAATGTGTTGAAAACAACCTTGTGTCTTTCTTAATTGTATTGAATTCAGTTTATCTTGTAAGGAGGATTGATATATTTGAAAGGGCACGATAGAATCCATACGTGAGCAATTGAATAAAATGATATCCGGATTTTAAGGAAAGTAATCTAAGCAAATGAATTTCTTTTGTCATTTGAATTAAATCTTTTATTTAAGTAATTATTTTGGTATTTCTTTATTTTATAATTAAGTTTTATTTAATAAATCATTTCTTTTATAATTGTTATTCAATTGTTCGATCGGAACTAAAACGTCCCCACTTTTTACTGCTTTAATTAATTGTAGCAATTTCCAATTTGTTAATATTGACATCCGTTCCCTGTGTTCGACTCGGACTTACTAAACTATACTATATATGATCGGGTATTCTTGCCTGTGTTGTGTGTAGTAAGTTAGGTATTTTCCATTTTAAAACTAAAACCCCGTTTACACGACATCAAGTTTTTGGCGCCGCTGCCGGGGAGCGGTTTGTTTCAATTAAATAATTTGGAAGTTGTCATTTGTTTATAATTTTTAGTTAATTTATTATTTACTTGTTACTTGATTAGTTGATTTCTTTTTCACTATTAGTTATAAGTTAGGGTAGTTAGGTAGCCTGTTCTGCTGATTTGCCAGGTACGCTACCGGAGTTTATGACCCGCTCAACTATTCCAAACCCAACTAACCCTTTTGAAGAACCCGGACGTATATTCATTCAAAGAAGATGCGCCGCTTCAGCACCACCGAACTCATTGTTAACCAATAACCTTTTTACCCCACGAACCAGGAACTACCGTTCGTATTTAGAAAGCGATTTTGGAAAGTGCCTACGATTTCTTTTTAACGATCAACCAGATAACACAATGGCAGAAGATATCGCCAACATAACGCTCGAAGAGTATTCGAGTCGGATGCATAATGACCGTGGCACTGGAGTAGTAAGGCCAGCGATTGCACAAGATGTGGAGTTTGAAATCAAGGGACAGTTCCTCAAGGAGCTTGGGGAGAATCCTTTCCGAGGAGAAGAAAGGGAGGATGCTAATGATCATGTGGAGAAAATCGTGGAGATAGCCGATATGTTCAACGTTCCTAACATCACACGCGATCAAGTTATGCTCAGGGTATTCCCAATCACACTCAAGGGAGCTGCTAAGAGATGGATTCAAAACGAGCCAGCTGGGTCCATAACCACATGGGAAGACCTTCGCACTAAGTTTATGAAGATGTATTGTCCTCCTTCCAAAACTTCAAAGATGATTGACGAGATCAGAAATTTCAAGCAGGAAATGGATGAGTCACTATACCAAGCTTGGGAGAGATATAAGGACCTGATGCATAAGTGCCCGCAGCACGACCTGAACGATCAGCAAGTCGTAAGTATTTTCTATAAAGGAGTGGATCACGCCACGAGACAGCAACTGGATTCCCAAGGGCCTATTCCCAAGAAGATCCCTCGTGATGCTTTGACTGCCATTCGCGACCAAGCGAAACACTCTCAGTTATGGGATGATGGCACTTCTAAGCGAAAGAGGTCCGTGAATGATGACGATGGATTTGCAGCCATCACCGCTAAGCTAGACAACATGGGCAGAGATATCAAGAAGGTTACTGAGACTGTCCATGCTATCCAAGTGGGATGCGACAACTGTGGAGGAAGCCATTTAGTGAAGGATTGCCCAGAGATACGAACGGGAGAACAGACTGAGGAAGTCAAGTATGGAGAAGCTCAAGCACCATATCGTCAGGGCGGTGGAAACTTTTTCAGAAGACCATACCAAGATGGAAGGCGACCGTTTCGCCAAACTCAACCTGGATTTTTTACCAAGGAGCAGCCAGGTGCATCATCTACAGACAAGCAATCTAATTTAGAAGAAATGATGGGTAAGTTTCTCACTTCCAATGAGAAATTCATTACGAGCTCTGGACAAAGGATGGATGCCACCGACGCTGCATTGAGAAACCAAGGAGCTGCGATTAAGCAGATTGAAGGGGATGTTTCCAACATAGCCAAAGTTCTTCAAGAAAGATTCCCTGGGACCCTACCTGGATACACTGAGACCAATCCACGGGATCAGGCGAAAGCGGTGATCACCCGGAGTGGAAGGGGTTTTGAAGACCCCATTCCAAAGAAGAAACCTGTTTCTCAACCCCTACCGCAAAAAGAGAAGGAAGTAGAAGTTGTGGAAAGTCCCAAGGTGGACACTGAGGCTGAAAGAATTGCTAAAGATAAGCAATATGCAAAGGATCATGCTCCGCCGCCACCTTATCCAGCAGCTTTGAGAAGAGGGAAAGATGGTGCTCAATACCACCAGTTCCTAGAGAATCTGAAGCAACTGCACATTAACATCCCATTCGTGGAAGCCATTGCTCAAATGCCAAAGTATGCAAAGTATCTGAAGGAACTTTTAACTAATAAGATCAAACTGATGGAGGCAACCACGGTGACAATGAACGAGAGATGTTCAGCAGTTATGCAAAATAAACTTCCACCGAAAGTGAAAGACCCTGGGAGTATTACCCTTCCTTGTCTGATTGGAAGTTTAGACCTTACTCATGCATTGGCTGACTTGGGGGCAAGCATATCAATAATGCCTTATACTATGTATGCCAGACTTAAGTTAGGGGAACCAAAGCCAATTAGAATGTGCATTGAGTTAGCATATCGTTCAGTTCAATATCCTAGGGGCATGGTAGAGAATGTGCTAGTTAAGGTGGATAGGTTTGTTTTTCCGTGTGATTTCATCATTCTGGACATGGTTGAAGATAAAAAGGTACCTATCATTTTGGGAAGACCTTTTCTAGCCACTGCAAGGGCATTGATTGATGTTCATGATAGAAAAATCACTCTGAGGTTAGGAGACGATGAAGTAGTGTTTGATGTCAACAAATCAATGCGATATCCTGCTGCAGTTGATGATACTTGCTACTTTGTGAGTGCCAGAGAAATGACTGATGATGAGGAGTTCCTTCAAAGTCTCATGGAAGATGAAGATCTAGATCCCATGATTCTGGAAGGATGGACGGGAAGCATAGAAGCAATTAGAGATATTGAAGAATTCGATAAAATGCTTGAGGAGTTAGAGTTCGAGAGTGATGAGGAATTAGAAGGTGATCAGCCGACTGAGAATGAAGAATCGGTTAAGGCTTATGGTATTTTAGTCAAGAAAGAGACTCACATCACTATACATGGGATTCCCTATTCACGAGAAGAGGTGTTGGCATGTAAATCTTCTTTTGAAGAACCACCAAGGTTAGAATTGAAAGATTTACCGACCCATTTGGAATATGCATACCTACAAGGAGAGTCGGATTTGCCAGTTATCATTTCATCCAAGCTATCAGCAAACGAGAAAGAAAGTCTGCTAAAAGTTTTGAAGGAACATAAGCATGCTATAGCATGGACGATCGGTGACATCAAGGGAATTAGCCCATCATATTGTACGCACAAGATCCTTATGGAATCTGACTTCAAACCAGTTGTGCAACCATTAAGACAATTAAATCCTAAGGTTACGGATGTTGTGAGGAAGGAAATCATAAAATTGCTTGACTCTGGATTGATATACCCAATTTCTGATAGTCCATGGGTCAGCCCCATTCATGTTGTGCCAAAAAAGGAGGTACGACAGTGGTTGCGAATGAGAGGAATGAATTAATTCCCACAAGAACTGTTACTGGATGGAGGGTCTGTATCGATTATAGAAAGTTGAATGATGCGACACGTAAGGATCACTTTCCCTTGCCATTCATTGATCAGATGCTCGAACGTCTAGCTGGAAAAGAGTATTATTGCTTTCTAGACGGATTCTCCGAGTACTTCCAAATCCCAATTGATGCAAATGATCAAGATAATACTACTTTCACCTGCCCATTTGGAACTTTCGCTTATCGGAGAATGCCTTTCGGTCTATGTAACGCACCCGCCACATTTCAACGGTGCATGATGGCAATATTCCATGATATGGTAGAAGACAGCATGGAAATATTCATGGATGACTTCTCTGTGTTTGGAGATTCTTTTGATAAGTGTCTGATGAATCTAAAGAGGATGTTGCAAAGGTGTGAGAGTTCCAATCTCGTTTTAAATTGGGAAAAGTGTCATTTCATGGTACGAGAAGGAGTTGTGTTGGGGCATAAAATTTCAAGAGCTGGTATTGAAGTTGATCAAGCGAAGATTGAGGCCATAGCAAAGCTACCTCATCCAACAAATGTTAAAGGAATACGAAGTTTCTTAGGACATGCTGGGTTCTATAGAAGATTCATCAAGGATTTTTCAAAGATAGCACGTCCTATGAACAAGTTGTTGGAAAAGGAAGCTAAGTTCGAGTTTTCAAAGGAGTGCCAAGATGCGTTCAAGATTTTAAAGGAGAAATTGGTATCCGCACCAATTATGATAAGTCCAAATTGGGATCTTCCATTTGAATTGATGTGTGATGCCAGTGATTACGCTGTAGGAGCAGTTTTAGGTCAGAGGGTTGATAAGAAGTTTCAACCTATTTATTACGCAAGCAAGACTTTGACGAGTGCACAGGAGAATTACACTACGACTGAAAAGGAATTGCTTGCTGTTGTTTTTGCGTTTGATAAGTTTCGCTCTTACCTGGTCCTGTCAAAAACTGTTGTTTTTACCGATCACTCTGCATTAAGATACTTGTTTGGAAAACAAGATGCAAAACCAAGGTTGTTGCGATGATTTTGTTATTGCAGGAGTTTGACATTGAGATTCGTGATAAGAAGGGAGCGGAAAATCAGGCTGCAGATCATCTGTCAAGACTGGAAAATCCAGAATTGGATAAGTTGGATGAAACGGAAATTCGAGATAAGTTTCCTGATGAAAGCTTGTTGAAAGCAATTCTGAATGAATTTCCATGGTTCGCTGATATTGTAAACTTTCTAGTTACAAAGACTCTTCCATCCGGATTGGACTTTAACCAAAGAAAGAGGTTTCTCTCATCTTTACGATATTACTTTTGGGAAGACCCATATCTGTTCAGACAGTGTGCTGATGGAATTGTCCGACGATGTGTAGCTGGAGAGGAATGTGACATAATCTTAGAGCACTGTCATGATGGTCCGGCTGGAGGACATCATGGTCCAAATTACACTGCAAGGAAGGTGTTTGAGGTAGGTTTTTATTGGCCAACAGTTTATAAGGATGCATTCAAGTATGTGAAGGAATGCGATGCCAGCCAACGTACTGGGAGAATCTCAAAGAAGGATGAAATGTTGCAAAATCCAATTATGGTAAGTGAGATTTTTGATGTCTGGGGGATAGACTTTATGGGCCCGTTTCCACCTAGCAATGGAAACAAATACATCATTGTGGCTGTGGATTATGTTTCTAAGTGGGCCGAAGCAAAAGCATTACCCATGAATGATGCTCGCGTTGTGGTAAATTTTCTTAAACAATTATTTTCGCGCTTTGGAGCACCGAAAGCTTTAATTAGTGATCGAGGGACACATTTCACAAATCTGCAATTGGAAAAAGTGCTGCGAAAGTACGGAGTTAAACATAAGTTTTTAACTACTTATCATCCACAGACGAGTGGTCAAGTGGAAGTGACTAATAGAGGGTTGAAGCATATTTTAGAACGTTCAGTTGAAGGAAACCCTAAGAATTGGTCATACAAGTTGGATGATGCATTATGGGCGGCACAAACAGCATTTAAGTCATCAGTTGGAACAACGCCTTATCGCCTTGTTTATGGAAAGGCTTGTCATTTGCCTTTTGAGTTAGAGCATAAAGCATATTGGGCTTTACATAAGTGCAATCTTGATGAGAAGTTAGCTGGAAAGGAAAGAATGGCACAGCTAAATGAGTTGAATGAATTAAGAATAAATGCTTATGACAATTCGAGATTGTTCAAAGAGCGAACTAAGAAATGGCATGATGCTCGCCTTAAGTCGAACCATACATTCGAGAAGGGTGATAAAGTTCTGTTGTATAGTTCTAGATTACATTTGTTTCCAGGAAAGTTAAAGACACGCTGGACTGGCCCCTTTGTTGTTGACAAGGTTTATCCGTTTGGAGCTGTTGATTTGCAAGGATATTCTGGAAAAACTTTCAAAGTCAATGGAAGTAGAGTGAAGAAGTACTATGGTGATATAAGGTGTAACACCCGCCAAATTAGGACTAGTAATTAGTGCCTGATCATACGTTAATACATGTAATTAGTTCAGTGTTAAGCTAATTAATGTATCGAATTATATATATTGTTGAATATATACGAAAATGCGATTTGGTTAAATCGTACGCAACTTAAATCGAATGTATTTCGATTCAATTTAATACGGACGTTGGTGACCAATTTTATTAAATAACGCTTTTATATCAAAAATATTATTATGATAATATTTCGTAATCATTCGAATCATACAAACAAAACTTGCACAATTTAAAAGATTTAAAACGCGCAAACTAAATAAACAAACTTACATTTTATAACTCAAAAATAAATGGAATTGTAAAATATTTAAATAAAATATCGAGTAATAATTTGTATTTTAAAACGTACCAATTAATATGTAAAATAATTATTTAACGTTTAAACGACGGAGCAAACGAACACCACACGGAGCGGGAACGCGGGGCGAAAAATGGGAGTTTAACCTCCCATTTCCCCACCTTTCTTTCTCATTCTCTCTTTCTTTTTCTCTCTCTCCCTCTCTTTTTCTCTCAACTTACCAAAAACCACCACCTCCACTGTCCATCAAAAATCGACAAATAAACATATCAAACGACTTCGGATCTTCAAGATTTTTAGAGATTCACGACCACCACGCAACGATCTATCTTTCTATCTTTCCGAAATTTCATTTCGGCGATTTGTAAGTTTCCGACACAACTCCGAAAACTCTCGTTTCTAAGTATTATCACTTGCTAGTTGTTTGTATAACCTTGTAATGTCCTAAAATGGGTTGGGTAAAAATATTAGGCTGATCGATGGCCGGAAAATGCGTTTTTGAAGTTGAAACTCCGATCAGATCCCGTACGTCGCATTTGGCCTGGAGCAAATGCGACGCAGCGACTTACGTCGCACGAATCCTCGACGTCGCATATAGCGACGCAGCCTATTACGTCGCATTGACTTGCGAATGTCGCACATAGCGACGCAGACCTTAACGTCGCCAACTTAACCAACGTCGCATTAGCGACGCAGCACCCTACGTCGCATTGAATTGTGAACGTCGCAAAATGCGACGCAAACACTCACGTCGCACCCAACGTCGCACCCAACGTCGCAAAAACCAGAAAACACAGATTTTTACTAAGTGTCGAGACCTAAAATTTTAACACCTGATTTTACCCAAATTCGGTTCCAGATGCGTTTTTCGTCAAAGCAATATAGTAGAAATAAAAATTTTCCAAGCTGACCTGGCAGCTCGACCCCAGCCAGGGGCTCTGCCCCTTGGACCCCGCCAGGGGCTGCCACCCCTTGGACCCCGCTACCAGGGGCGCTGCCCCCGGACCCCCGTACTTAGATTCCGTAACGACTTCTAAAACACAATCAAAACACATTTTTCAAGTAAAATGACACGAAATCAAAATAATAATAGTTGAGATTATTATTACAAATCCGTCACCAACGGGCCGTACACTTTTCAAATACTTAAACTTATCAACCAAATAGTGGAAATTTGGACATTATAGTTGAACGAACAACTACAAGGGTGATCTGTTGAGATACCCAATCATGATTATAACCATCGCGTGTCATGGACACCCTCAGGTTACAAGTCTTTGGACTTCATACTCGGCTAATCAACTTACGTTTGTTTAAACGCACTCAGACTCAGGTGAGTCTCATAGCCCCTCTTTTTACTGTTTTACTCAGGGGTGTGATATACTGCTCAACTTTTAACATGTGAACGCAAGTACCAACTTTTCATATACTACATGAGTTTTTCGAAACTAATCATTTTAAAGTCCTCTGTCAGCATAGTTGTTAATACGTTGTAGCATGAATATTAGTATATGGTACCATATAGGATTGACCCACCTCGTCCGGGTTAGCAAGCACTAACCGGGTAAACGGACGTACTAATATTTGGGAAGACGAATGTGGATTAGGCATTCGTGGAGGCAAACTCGCCCGGAATTCTCTATAGGGGACCCGGCCCTCGAGTTAAGCTCAACTATGTGCTCATGGCTGTATACACGATGACTATCATTTAATTGCTGGATGCAATTCATTATTTAATTGCTGGATGCAATTCATTATTTAAATCTTGCGGTTCATACTATATTAACTGATTTCAAACCTGTGAGCTCACCAGCTTTCTAGCTGACCTTTTAGCATATATCGCAGGTACCAAGCAGTAGGATGTTTCTGCTTCAGGATTTTAGCTCGAGTCAGCATACAGAAGATTGAGATTTTCTTGCATTAGTATATTTTGTACAAGTACTTATGTACTGAAATCTCATTTGATTTAAACTCGAGCTATGTAAAGCTTTAAATGTTGTAAACATTTCTATTATCAATATATTTTGTTAAAACGACGCATATAGAGTCGTTTACTATATATCTTTGTGCTTTGTTATTGATTAGTAACACCCAAATCAAGCTTCCGCAAATCATCAAATTTGGGGGTGTTACATAAGGGACTCCAAGCGTGATTTGGAGATGGATTTGAATTAAGTGGTGAAGCAAGATGTCTAGCTTACCGACGTGATAAACAAAAGCGCTTTCGGGAGACAACCCGTTATTTTGTTAATTTGTATTCTGTTTTATTGTTTTTGTTTTCAGGTTTGAACTTTGTGGGTGTGTTCTCTGGAAACCCTCACGAGACTACAACTCGTCCACTCGGGATACCAAAGGGTTTAAAGGCTTATTGCATGTGCTAAATGCAATCGTGTTGCCTACGAAAGTGTGCTATTGTATTTTATTTCTGAACGAAGTCTTTCAAGCAAATTGCCTTCAAATCAGGGGAGTTTTCTGTTTCACTTCTTTTCTATTCCCTTTATTTTTATTTTCTTTTGCAATGAGGACATTGCATGTTTCTAAGTGGGGGATGGGGGAAAAGAAGTCTAATTGTCCTTAATTTATGAATGGTAGCTATTGAAAAATATTGAGGTTAAGAGGCATTCTACGTGTTAGTCATTTTTCAACCCAAATTTTTGTTTTAAAAATTGTTTTCTATGTAAAGTTTAGCAATCTTGTAACATGCTTTGGGAATGTAAAGAATGAAATGAATTTAATTTTTAAATATTAGATAGTTCATCTTATGATGTATCGATAGGCAATCTATATGAAGGTTGTTGAGCTATTAAGAAATTTAATGCATTAAGTAGGGATTTATCCTATGATGATCTTTTAGCAAGGTATGACCTTAGTCTTAATTCTTGTATGATAGCGTGTTATAATCCATAATTTTGGGATCCTAATTATCATCATTTGGGAATATACTGGGTGTTGTCTCCTCTGTTGTACGAAAGTACAGACCTGGTTTCCGTTGGTATATTTGATATCAAAATAGATAAAAATAAATGAGTACAAAGGACTCATAAATTGAAAAACTAAAGCCAAGTTATGTCGCTCTGTTGTACTGAGGTACATACCTGTCACCAATGTCTTGGTTTGAAAAATGATTGATTTATTTGGATGTTCATTATTTGGAGAATTGTGACACGTTATTTGTATGAGATTATTTTGCTATAGAAAATCAAGGGTAAGGCCTGCTAGAATAATAATAAGTTGAGCTCAATTTCTGAAATTTAGATTGTTTAAGTGGACAACAATATCGGTAATCTGAGTGAATTATCTTTTATGTGTAATAATAATATATTAGAATGGCTTCCCATGTAGAGTTTCTTGGTTGCTGAGTTTTAAGGTAGAATCGATTTTAAGATAAAAATTTAGTTTGCCGAATGCTGTGTAGTTTGTAAGTCCTTTTATGCATCGTTTGCCGTTCATATTTAAAGTTTTGAATTTTTGAGTCACTAGTCTACTTGAGGACAAGTAGGATTCAAGTGGGGGATGTTTGATGAACGCCAAAATGTGCTATTTTATAGTACTAACTACCCCTTAGTTTGATTAATTTCTTATGCATTTTAGTTGAATTCGATACTCATTTCGTTCATATTTGCATTTAGGAATTATCTGGAGCTTGAATCGGAAAAGAAGCTGAAAACAAGCAAGAATTGAAGAAAAGAAGTTAAAACGAGGAAAAGTGAAATCTTTGGTCGATGGTGAAAAAGCTGGGAAATTCGATCCATACGGCGTATGGAATCCATACGGCGTATGGACGAAGTGAGCCGGGCCGCCAGTTTACGCGGGTCAAACCCATGGGCTTTTCAATCCATACGGCGTATGGAATTCCATACGGCGTATGGAATTCCATACGGCGTATGGATTGATTTGGCAGAAACCCTAAATACCTCATTTTGCTCTCATTTTGAGGCTATCACTTCACATTTTTTTTCTCCAGACGAATTCTTCAGTTATAAAATCATTTTCTAGAGCTTTTGAAGGAGAAAAGAGCAAGAAGATTCAAGGGCTTTCATTCATTCATTCGTTATTTCTTTATTTCGGTTCGAATACACTTTTCTTTTCATTCGATTATGAATTGTGATATGATATTGGTTCTGATTTTCTGTAAAAGTATGATTGGCTAGTTCTATTATGTGTTTGCTTAGATGAGAATACTTAATTGATGGATTGATTGTTATAATTGCGAACGTATTGGATTTTATTAAATGTTTATGTGTTTATTCGTTAATCCTTGGGTATTTAATGATTGTTGCAGATTACCTAGCGTGAATTCATAATTAGTTGAGATTGATTTCCTGTTGGTTGTGAATTTATTGATAGTTGTTGATTTTGATTGATAATTATTGCCGAATATATTGAGTTTGACGGGCTAGGGTTAATAGTTAGTAATGGTTATTGATGACTTTAATCAGTTATAGACTTTGTTGATTCAAGTCAAAAGAATAAATCACATAAACGGTGTTGAATTAAATTAGAATACAGTTTTGTGGACAACGTTAAATTGAACTGTTAATGTGTTGAAAACAACCTTGTGTCTTTCTTAATTGTATTGAATTCAGTTTATCTTGTAAGGAGGATTGATATATTTGAAAGGGCACGATAGAATCCATACGTGAGCAATTGAATAAAATGATATCCGGATTTTAAGGAAAGTAATCTAAGCAAATGAATTTCTTTTATCATTTGAATTAAATCTTTTCTTTAAGTAATTATTTTGGTATTTCTTTATTTTATAATTAAGTTTTATTTAATAAATCATTTCTTTTATAATTGTTATTCAATTGTTCGATCGGAACTAAAACGTCCCCACTTTTTACTGCTTCAATTAATTGTAGCAATTTCCAATTTGTTAATATTGACATCCGTTCCCTGTGTTCGACTCGGACTTACTAAACTATACTATATATGATCGGGTATTCTTGCCTGTGTTGTGTGTAGTAAGTTAGGTATTTTCCATTTTAAAACTAAAACCCCGTTTACACGACATCATGTCGCATGAAGTCTGGGCCAAAAGCGACGTTACGGTCTGATGGCCGGAGTTTGTGTCGAAAACGAGTTTTCCGGTTTCCATTTGGTCCAAAACTTTTACCCAACCCATATTAGGACATTTTAAGCTTATAGAAACAATAATAAGTCGAAAATACTTGAAATCGAAGAGTTTCAAGATTTGTCGGAAACTTACAAAATGACGAATCAAAATTCCGAAAAGATGAAAAGGTAGATCGTGACTCCGTGAATCTTTTTCTTCAAAGGACCGAGGTGATTTGAGGGTGTTTGATGATGCTATTTGATGATTTAAGGAGGTGGTGATGGTGTTCGTTTTGAGAGAAAAATGAGAGAAAGAGAGAGAGTTTAGATGAGAATGAAAGATGATGATGATGTTGTTGGTCATATGGGGGCCTGCCCACTTGGGACCCACCCAAGTGTGGTTGGTTCTCTATTTTAGCTCCGCGTATCCGCGCTCCGTGCGGTGTTCCTTTTTCCCGGTTCGTTAAACGTTAAATAATTATTTTATACGTTTAATTGTAAGTTTTAAATTGTGGATATTTATTCAATATTATACTTGAGTTATAAGATATAACTTGGATTTGTTTCAAGTGTTTGCTCGTTTACATTTAAATCGCGAAGACGTTATTTGTACGATACGAAACGAATATGAAATATTATCAAAACAATATTGTGGATACAATTGTCTTATTAAATAATTTTATAACATTAAATAAAATTGTTCACCAACGTCTGTATTAATTGAACCGAATTACATTCGATTTAAACTTGTACGATTTAATCCAATCGCATAATACTTGTACATATATTCAACAATATATATATTGATTCATACATTAATTAGCCTAACACAGAACTAATTACATGTATTAAAACTTAATTAGGCACTAATTACTAGTCCTAATTTGACGGGTGTCACAAAAGTCATCCCATAATTATTTACGCTAATCACATCACCACAAATACAATAGTAATCTACTCGCTAAGCATGGCAATAACTATATCTAGCATTATTAAGGAATACATTTTAATTAAGATAGATTAGGATAGAAATAACTGAGATTAAATGCGAGAAGGAATAGACTTGAATTAATAACCGAAACTCCAAGCGTACACCAAAAGATTACAACAC
This sequence comes from Helichrysum umbraculigerum, assembly GCA_949592205.1. Taxonomy (NCBI): domain Eukaryota; kingdom Viridiplantae; phylum Streptophyta; class Magnoliopsida; order Asterales; family Asteraceae; genus Helichrysum; species Helichrysum umbraculigerum. Next base: position 39,818,189 of record CATIUR010000001.1, read on the forward strand.
GTTCCGTGCTTTCGTTCTATTCTAAAAACTTTCCTAAACTAGCCTAAAACTAATTTAGAGTGAGAAAATAGAGAAAGAAAGTAGAGCTGATTCTTAGAGTGAGAAAATATTCTCGGAATGTGTGTTTTTGAATTGTGAATCCAAGGGTATATTTATAGTTGAAATCCGGCTCACGATAGTGAAGTTAGGCACATTTTAGCGAAAAAGCGCGTGCAGTACGCGTACCGGATCAAAAAGGTGGCGCATGGACGAAAAAGCACCCGGCACCGGTTGGACCCGGGTCGGTACCTGTGACACCCGACGATTTAGGGTTACTGTTAAACCTACTTGATACCATAGTTACGTGTGTTTAGTTTGGTATTAGGCTAAATACTTTCAATTACTTGTAACTATTTGTATATTTATGTGAATATACGCTCCTGTAATTTTTTTTCATATTACGCTTACGTAATTAGTTGAAATTACGCGAAACAACCGGACGGAGTCCGAGAAACTATACGACGTTGGTGAAAATCTTTCTATAAATAAATTAAATCTATTTTTAGAAGTTAATATCATTATTTATTTATTTTGTTAAAATAATACACGAAAAACCTAGACGTTTCGATTAAAACGTCTCAATCGCAACGATAACGCGCGAATTTATTTCGGAAACCAAACGAACGTCAATAATTAATTTGACAACTCAAATTAAGTATTTTAAATAATACTTCAATAAAAATTTATCTAAAATATATCGTTAAGTATAACGACTCAAAATAACGTTACGCGATTTAACGATTAAACGAAATAACGAATTAAATAACACACTACGCAAACACAACTTGGAATTTAATCAAAAACTCAGCATCCCCTAAAGGGACCCACTGAAAACTAGCCCCAAGGCCACCTCCCCCTCCATCCAATCCCATTCCATGCATTCTCATGATTTAATCCCTCACCCTTCACCACTCCACATACATGCAATTCACTTTTTCATTTCCCCATCTTCACTTATCAAACACCCTCTAAATTGCTCTCAAAAACACTGAGATTCCAGCCCCATTCATCATCAAAATCGCCATTCATCATCATCAATTCAAGAGGAAGATCAAGAACAAGCTCAAGAACAACACTCCTTCTTCATTATCTTCAAACTTCTTCATCATTTCTTTGTGAGAATTACTAAAACCCTCACTTATTTCACTTGCATGTTACTGATTTTAATGTTATTATGTTCATCTATCACTAATATGTCCAAATCCATGGTTGAAAATCGTTTTTATAAAAGATCTAAAAAGATACACAAATCTGTCTTCAAAAACGCAGCTTACAAAAATATTCGTATAAAATCTTATACTTAGAGTTAGATGATGCATTTTTTTTTGAAATTTGCATATTGAAAGGATCTACAACTTTTGTGTTTTAAACTTTTACCAGATCTCTACTTATTTTTGTCTATAATCTGATCTTTGAGTCTGGTCTGGAAGTTTTCGAAAACCGAGTTCGGTTCCTTCGCGAAATTATTTAAATATGTAAATGGACACTATGGTTGCTGTAAAAATTATATGTTAGACCAGAAACATTGATGATCAATTGGTAAAATTTGTGAGAACTGATTTTGAGCAGAAAGTGTAGAATAAAATTGGTGCAACAAACCGACAAAACCGAAACAACCCTCGTTTTGGACTGATTTTGTACCAAGTGTAAAAACGACACTTAGGACCGACTAATAAGTGTACCAACAGTTTTCTAAGGCTTAATAAACTATTTTAAGACTTGGGTAAAAATTCCGGGTCAAACCGAGAAGGTTTGACCAAGTCAACAAAAGCGGCTCGGTTTCTAAAATTGATGGAACTTGTTATTTCTCGAATGTAACAACGAAAATGTGTTTGGGTGGCTTTATTAATGTCTTTGACCAACCTTAACCAGGTTTGACCAACCTTGACCAGTTTGACCAGGTTTGACCAGCTTTGACCAACGAGTTGACCAACTTTGAACTACGGTTTGAGGTTTTTACGAACTAAATAATTTGTCAGCAACACATGATATATACTTATAAATGGTATACAACAAAACGAACTTAATAATAATGTCTAAACGAATTATTATTACAAACTTTCACCAACGGGTCGTACACGTTTTTGATAAACAAACTTGAACAACTTATTTGGACATAACTAGATGAGTGGACAACTGGCATGGATAGTCATAAAGATATCCATTTACTTACTTACAACCTTACGCGATTACGACGCTCAAAGGTTACAGGGTTCGGAGAACCAATGCACGGAATTACATCTGCTACACTCGATTACTTACACACATTACTTGCTTATTTGACTATTTGATTGCTACTTGCTAAACTCAGGTGAGTTTCATAGCCCCTCTTTTTACTGTTTTATAACTATTTTTGGGGGAGAATACATACTACAACTGCTTTATAAAATTGTTTATACACAACTGTTTTTATGAACACAAGTAATGGAAAACACAAAAGGATTGCATGAGTTGTTTCACTATCTAATCCACAGAACAAAAGTCCTCTTACATCATAGTTTCGTTAGTATGGATTTAGCGCAAATATTCATGAATAGATCTATTTGGGATTAACCATCCCCGTCCGGGTTGGACGCATCAGTATTTGAACTTAACGAGTGTACTGGATTAGGCACTCGCGGAGGCACGAGTTGGTATTTGATTATACACTACTCACTCACGGTTAAGCTTCGACTATGTGCTCATGACATTAGTATACTTTTACTTAACATTGTTTAACAAACATACAAATATCGTGATTCATACCATCATTTATGTAACTGTTAAAACCTATGAACTCACCAACTTTATGTTGACCTTTTTAGTATGTATTTCTCAGGTAACCCACCGCAGTAGGAAGCTATTGGATAGCTCGAGTTGCATTGTTTTCAAACATTCAGGATCTAGATTGCATCTTACTATATTTAGTAACTTTGTAATTCTACTTATATAATGCGAACTTCAAATGTTTTGTTTAACGGTTGTAAACAATTTGAAATTATGGAATGTAATATTTACAAACGTCTCATATAGAGGTCGTTTGCTTTAATCTTTGTGTTATGATATTTGATTTGGTCGGCGCCCCCATGACACCTCATGTTTCCGTTGCCACGTGTATTGGGGGTGCGACAGATTGGTATCAGAGCCAAAGGTTATAGCGAACTAGGATTGCATTAGTGACCTAGACTATAACCATTAGGTTAGTATTCCTCATTTGGTATGACTGGTTCAGCAATTGCATCATTCAAATTTAATTTAACATAGCCTGATCAACTATGTACAATTAAAGGAGAATCGATGCAAGACCTGAAATAGTTATAGTGAATGGGAATGCACTAGAAGACTTGGACTAGGATAGAACGGGACCAACCTTTATACGTGCTTATGTGCTAGGTTATTGTATTTATATATATATATAACCTTAACCTTACGTATACGAAATTAATTGCTACTATTCATGGCAACCACACCCACAACTATGTCACATGACATCGAACACGAAACACAAACCTCACTTACTACTATAGAAATATCCACGATACCCGCTCGCCCAAACCGCATCGGGCAACGATATAATCGAATAGGACTCACTTTAGGAGAATCCACCAAAGGATTCGCCACCCAATTAAGTGACACCTACTTCCTTCTCTTCTTTCTGCTCACAACTAAATCACTCGGGAACACGTATAGAACTGAAACCGCACGATACTTCGTCACCTAGAAGAACTACACCTACTCCCGTCACTCTACACTATTCATTCCCACTTATATCCTAGACCCATGGAGCGCGCGTGCTACACACGAGTAGAAGGACAAACACAACACTTCAAACTAGATCTTGCATATTCATTCCGCTACTACTGATACACCAACCACTAGGACCCATTGTCATACAGGGATCCGCTGATGAACTTTGTTAACCATAACATCTACTTATCAGAAAGGATTTTTCTAAACCCGTTACCTGATCACGATTGGCCACCTTTTGGCTTATATGTCAGCAATTCGTTCAAAACCCGAGGCTTACTACTTGATCATGCTTGGCCACTATTCTGACACGTTCGTCAAACGATTTACCCATAACTTGATTTGCGACTTTGAATTCTCCGAACACCTTTATAAAACTTTCATCCATTTCGAACAAATAACATAGTCATGGCTGACTACCTTGAGGACATTTCTCGGTCGTTATTATGTCTACTTCTAATTCTTGTTGCTAAATTCAATGTATCAAAAGAACTCCCCCTCGATAAAGATGGCGAAATTGTGTTTACCTCACGTTATAACATAAACTTCTATCCCGATGGGTGTATGAAAACCCCATCACATTTTGTATAAGATCTATGTAATCGTCCGGATGTAGCTATGCCCGACATATCTTACAAACACCAATCATGTAATCTATTAAACTTTTTCCTTGATTGACTTTAAACCATTTCATATTATTGTTGTACTGCGATTTACTTCCAAAAACGCCTACGATAATCTTAATTCTCATGCAGAGACCCAATTCATACTTATAACCCCTTATCATTCAAGGATACGCCACTACGAGAAACAGCATAATTTCTCGACACTTTACAATAACAAGAAGTTTTCAATAGATTTCTACCAACCTAAATTTTCAAAGAAATTTCACCGAACATCTACCCAGAAATTTATTTACAACTTCTATATTTCAACTGATAATATTAGACAGAAGTATTTCCAACATAGTCAATCAACTAGAAGTTTTCAACGGACATTAAACTTTCACACAATTTTCATCATAGAAATTCTTGGCAAATTTTTCATCAGCTCTTCCACAAAATACTTTATAGAAATTTTTCAAAAAGCTTGTAAGCTACTTATCTAAACATTTGTACAAAGTCCAAATTTTGAAATTCTTAGCAAGGATTTTTACTGACATTTTATCAGGCGAAAAATTTACGTAAGAACAAACACTTGCTTTTCACTCAGTAATTTTAAAAGACATATCGCAGTGTTAATTTAACTAGAAATGGTATCGGCAGGTTTGGGTTAATACGTGAGATAGTTACGACTCTTTTCATATACTGTAGCTTTAGAGGCTAAACTCTCTATTACAAATACACTATTTTGATAAAACACTTTTCTCGTAGGAAATGACAAGTCCCTCTATAGATCAACACGTGTCTAATTACAACCAACTCTGTGATGAACCCTAACTTTGATATGGGTACATTCCTTTCAATGACTTAACGTTTTCAACCTCATACGGTACCAATTAAATTAGTCCTTTTACACGATAGCACCCAACCAGCATGACACTGAGTGTAACTCAGAACTGACCAAACTGATTTGAGGCAATAGAAAACCTTGGAATTGCGTTTTAGCAAAACAAACTTCCCCTACACAAGCTTTTAGACTTCAATCTGGATTTCCAAATGTACGATAACAACTCATGCTCTTGAACACCTGCGGATTTCTAACGATCCACTCATCGGAAGCGCGTTTCAACGACCTATATTAGGTGCAACCTAACAACTTACTCACGTCTACACGAACTTATGGCTGGAATATTTTTCCACCATACTTTTATGAAACTAATTTCTTGACCTCGATTAACTACTACTTTGACTTGTGCGTTAACGATACATTCAAAACATGAGACTTAATACCCATAGAAATTGAAATCCTTCTTTCTCTTTCTCTTCTCGATGCCATCTTAGAATCCCATCCGAATCGTTGCCATGAGAAACCTATAGTATTTTTACTGTTACTAGTGGAACATTGATCTAACAAGGGGAGAAAAGGTGAAACAGGAATCATCTCACTAAGAAACCATAAAACAGAAAACCGAGAACTTATACCATGATGGCTTACCCATCATTCCAGGCCCGGTGAATCTCAGGACGAAGTCTGGATTTACTCGTGGACAAGAAACTCAGATACATTAGAAACACACACTAACTCTATCACATAACCCACACAGACCGTAACTGAAAACAAATTTCGGGATGAAATTCTCCTAACAGGGGGAGAATGTGACACCCGACGATTTAGGGTTACTGTTAAACCTACTTGATACCATAGTTACGTGTGTTTAGTTTGGTATTAGGCTAAATACTTTCAATTACTTGTAACTATTTGTATATTTATGTGAATATACGCTTCTGTAATTATTTTTCATATTACGCTTACGTAATTAGTTGAAATTACGCGAAACAACCGGACGGAGTCCGAGAAACTATACGACGTTGGTGAAAATCTTTCTATAAATAAATTAAATCTATTTTTAGAAGTTAATATCATTATTTATTTATTTTGTTAAAATAATACACGAAAAACCTAGACGTTTCGATTAAAACGTCTCAATCGCAACGATAACGCGCGAATTTATTTCGGAAACCAAACGAACGTTAATAATTAATTTGACAACTCAAATTAAGTATTTTAAATAATACTTCAATAAAAATTTATCTAAAATATATCGTTAAGTATAACGACTCAAAATAACGTTACGCGATTTAACGATTAAACGAAATAACGAATTAAATAACACACTACGCAAACACAACTTGGAATTTAATCAAAAACTCAGCATCCCCTAAAGGGACCCACTGAAAACCAGCCCCAAGGCCACCTCCCCCTCCATCCAATCCCATTCCATGCATTCTCATGATTTAATCCCTCACCCTTCACCACTCCACATACATGCAATTCACTTTTTCATTTCCCCATCTTCACTTATCAAACACCCTCTAAATTGCTCTCAAAAACACTGAGATTCCAGCCCCATTCATCATCAAAATCGCCATTCATCATCATCAATTCAAGAGGAAGATCAAGAACAAGCTCAAGAACAACACTCCTTCTTCATTATCTTCAAACTTCTTCATCATTTCTTTGTGAGAATTACTAAAACCCTCACTTATTTCACTTGCATGTTACTGATTTTAATGTTATTATGTTCATCTATCACTAATATGTCCAAATCCATGGTTGAAAATCGTTTTTATAAAAGATCTAAAAAGATACACAAATCTGTCTTCAAAAACGCAGCTTACAAAAATATTCGTATAAAATCTTATACTTAGAGTTAGATGATGCATTTTTTTTTGAAATTTGCATATTGAAAGGATCTACAACTTTTGTGTTTTAAACTTTTACCAGATCTCTACTTATTTTTGTCTATAATCTGATCTTTGAGTCTGGTCTGGAAGTTTTCGAAAACCGAGTTCGGTTCCTTCGCGAAATTATTTAAATATGTAAATGGACACTATGGTTGCTGTAAAAATTATATGTTAGACCAGAAACATTGATGATCAATTGGTAAAATTTGTGAGAACTGATTTTGAGCAGAAAGTGTAGAATAAAATTGGTGCAACAAACCGACAAAACCGAAACAACCCTCGTTTTGGACTGATTTTGTACCAAGTGTAAAAACGACACTTAGGACCGACTAATAAGTGTACCAACAGTTTTCTAAGGCTTAATAAAGTATTTTAAGACTTGGGTAAAAATTCCGGGTCAAACCGAGAAGGTTTGACCAAGTCAACAAAAGCGGCTCGGTTTCTAAAATTGATGGAACTTGTTATTTCTCGAATGTAACAACGAAAATGTGTTTGGGTGGCTTTATTAATGTCTTTGACCAACCTTAACCAGGTTTGACCAACCTTGACCAGTTTGACCAGGTTTGACCAGCTTTGACCAACGAGTTGACCAACTTTGAACTACGGTTTGAGGTTTTTACGAACTAAATAATTTGTCAGCAACACATGATATATACTTATAAATGGTATACAACAAAACGAACTTAATAATAATGTCTAAACGAATTATTATTACAAACTTTCACCAACGGGTCGTACACGTTTTTGATAAACAAACTTGAACAACTTATTTGGACATAACTAGATGAGTGGACAACTGGCATGGATAGTCATAAAGATATCCATTTACTTACTTATTTACTTACTTACTTACAACCTTACGCGATTACGACGCTCAAAGGTTACAGGGTTCGGAGAACCAATGCACGGAATTACATCTGCTACACTCGATTACTTACACACATTACTTGCTTATTTGACTATTTGATTGCTACTTGCTAAACTCAGGTGAGTTTCATAGCCCCTCTTTTTACTGTTTTATAACTATTTTTGGGGGAGAATACATACTACAACTGCTTTATAAAATTGTTTATACACAACTGTTTTTATGAACACAAGTAATGGAAAACACAAAAGGATTGCATGAGTTGTTTCACTATCTAATCCACAGAACAAAAGTCCTCTTACATCATAGTTTCGTTAGTATGGATTTAGCGCAAATATTCATGAATAGATCTATTTGGGATTAACCATCCCCGTCCGGGTTGGACGCATCAGTATTTGAACTTAACGAGTGTACTGGATTAGGCACTCGCGGAGGCACGAGTTGGTATTTGATTATACACTACTCACTCACGGTTAAGCTTCGACTATGTGCTCATGACATTAGTATACTTTTACTTAACATTGTTTAACAAACATACAAATATCGTGATTCATACCATCATTTATGTAACTGTTAAAACCTATGAACTCACCAACTTTATGTTGACCTTTTTAGTATGTATTTCTCAGGTAACCCACCGCAGTAGGAAGCTATTGGATAGCTCGAGTTGCATTGTTTTCAAACATTCAGGATCTAGATTGCATCTTACTATATTTAGTAACTTTGTAATTCTACTTATATAATGCGAACTTCAAATGTTTTGTTTAACGGTTGTAAACAATTTGAAATTATGGAATGTAATATTTACAAACGTCTCATATAGAGGTCGTTTGCTTTAATCTTTGTGTTATGATATTTGATTTGGTCGGCGCCCCCATGACACCTCATGTTTCCGTTGCCCCGTGTATTGGGGGTGCGACAGTACCGGCCCACGGACGCAAAAAGGCAGCTGGCGGCGGCTGGCGTCCAGCTAGCGGCCAGCCGCCGGTGGTTGGAGGCCAGCCGGCGGCGGCTTATTCCACCCGTACAACTTTCTTCATTCGCGTTTTAGTGCATATCTCCTTCGTTATGCGTCCGATTGCGATGATTCTGTTTGCGTTAGAATCAATTTTTAAAAACGAAGACTTAATGTAAAGAATTCCCTGATATGATTTTCCTATCTTGAGATATCTTGTTCGGAATGTTTTGAATCTTTCGTTGCGCGTGGAATCTTTGTTCTTTATCTGTTTTTGGTGATTCTTTTTGCGGTGGATTTGATTTTTGAAAACGAAGACTTTGGCATGGAGAAATCTCTGAGAATATTCTTTTTACTTGAAATCTTGTCTTGGTTGCCTTGAATCTTCAAACGCGCGTGAAATCTTTGTTTTTCGCTCGTTTTGCCCAATTTTTCTCGTGCTTCCTTATTTTAACCTACTTGACAACATATCATTAATTAATGTAATATTTGAGCTCATTTTCCAAGTATTGTTCTAAAAAGAGAGAGATATCGTTAGTAAAAACATGACTTTTTACACGATATCAAGTATCCCACACTTAGAACTTTGCTTGTCCTCAAGCAAACTCGTCTTTCAAATGAGGTTGATTGTGTGGATAATGAAAGGTTTTAGCGTGGGACGTTTTATCAAGGGCTTTTGGGAATAAATAAGACTTTCATGCTGTAACACCCTCAAATTTAACGATTTGAGGAAGCATACTTTGGGTGTTACTAATCAATATACAAAGCACAAGATATATAGCAAACGACCTCTAAATGAGACGTTTGTAAAATAGTTACATTTCATAATTTGAATCGTTTGAAAACCGTAGGTTTTCGTATACAAAAGGTAATTCCCTAGAGCCCACGCGTATAGCGGGAGATTCTATTACATAACCATAGTTACAAAAGATAATGCCAAAGAATCTCCGTTAAATGCAGTTTGTAAATCATGCGACTCTAGCTAGTAATCCTGGAGTGATCCTACTCCGTAAGTGTACCTGAGATACAAAGCTAAAAAGTGTCAACCAAAAAGGTTGGTGAATCTTACAGGTTAAAATTAAGTAAGTGTTATGAACCACAAGTATGTACCCGTATTGCTATCAAGCAAAGTAAGTAAATCAGTAAATCAGTACAGTGCCATGAGCTCATAAGTTGAAGCTTAACCGTGTAGTGTGAATATATCACGTACCCCCGTGAGTGCTATCCGCACACTCATATGTAACAAATACTAATATGTCTGTTTCTACGTGTAAATCAGTACGTGGTGGCGCTACCACCCCAGACAGGGATTGTCAGTCCCAAACGGATCCATCTACTAGTAATCGCGCTTAAGTCCATAACTAACAACTTACGATTAGGAGGCTTTCAGTGGATAAAAGTAACTCATGCGTTTGTTTGTAAACAGTAATGTATTCAGTTCAGTACCTTGTGTTCATATGTAAAACAGATGCTAAGTATCTCACCCCAAAGTATAAAACAGTAAAAGTGGGGCTGTAAGACTCACCTGAGTCGAGCAGTAGTAAATAGCAAGTAGTAGTAAAGCAAGTAGGTTCTCCGAACCCGTAACCTTCTAGTGCCTAAACACGTAAGGTTAAGTAAGTTGATGTCTCGCAAGACCATCTAGGCTAGTTGTTCATACAACCCGTTGTGTTTGAATGTTGGTTTGTTCGCGTTTGTATCAAAAGATATACGACCCGTTGGTGATTTGTTATAATTAAAGTTTATCATTTATAACGCAATTAAGTGCAATTGTAATAGAAAGTATGTTCTATGACGTTTGTTAAGTCGTATGGTATAAGTATTGGAAGTGGTATTAGTTCAACACTTAGTGTAAAAAGAGTTGGAAAGCTGCTGTTTTATGCGACACTTCATAGCGTCACTTAGGTTGGTCATGCGACACTGAGACAGTGTCGGGTGAAGTGTCGGGTAGCCAGATCATGCGTCACTAACGAAGTGTCGTGAATCATAGTATGCGTCACTTAAGAAGTGACGGGTTCCGTAACAATAGCGGCACTCAAGCAGTGTCGTATAAAATGGATATTTCCAGGTTTTGGGCGTCACTTATGGAGTGACGTGTAGTATGGCGACACTAAAGGAGTGTCGGGTAAAATAGTAAGGCGGCACTAAGAAAGTGTCGTTAGGTAGTGTCGGGTAACAGAGATGACGACACTATAGAAGTGTCGGTATTAGGATAGCTGCGTCACTTTACTAGTGTCGTATAAAAGTGTCTGTATAAGGATGAGGGCGTCACTAAGCTAGTGTCGGTATAAGGCTTATGCGACACTCAGCAAGTGTCGCACGAAGTGTCGCATATCTGGGTTCGTCTATGCGACACTATCGGCTGATCGACGGATTTCGAGCCAAAAACATGTTTTCGGGTTTCCGTTTGGTCCGATTCTTTTACCCAACCCTCATATGAACATATTAAGCCTATTTAAACCATAAACTAGTAAAAATGATCAAAAACGAGTAATGTCGGAATTTGTCGGAAACTTACAAAGTGTCGGATTGAAAATCCGAAAAGATAGTGTTGTAGATCGGGAATAGGTGAACGTTTTCTTCCAAAGTAGTCATGAAATCCGAGGCCGTTTGATAGTAGTATTTTGCGAATTAGTGAAGTTGGTGGTGGATGGTGGTGATTAGAGAGAAAGAGAGAAAAGAGGGAAGAGAGAGAGAAAGAAGAAATGAAATGAAAAGAAATGGGAGGTGGAGGTGGGGTTTATATCCCATTTTCAGTCTCCGTCTTCGGGTCCCGTGCGGTGTTCGTTTTCTCCGTCGTTTAAACGTTAAATAATTATTTTACATTTTAAATGGTAGGTTTTAAATACAAATAATTACGCGACATTTCTATTTAAATATTTTACAAATAAGTTTGAATACTTTTGTTTTTAAGTCGTGTAAACTTTGATCGAGCGATACGAGATAATTATTAATTATTATAAAATAGCGTTTCGGTCATAATTGCGTTATTTTAGTTTATAAACATTTGTTCACCAACGTCCGTGTTAACCGAATAGAATTTCATTCTATTTAAGTTGCGTACGATTTAAGCCAAATCGCAAAGTATATATTTACCAACATATAATCCGATACATAAATTAGCCTAACACGGAACTAATTACATGTATTTACAAAGAATTAGGCACTAATTCTAGTCCTAATTTGCCGGTTGTTACATTCTCCCCTTGTTAAAAGAATTTCGTCCCGAAATTAGTTCGATTGCGCGGTCGGTGCATTGTCTGGGAAGAGATGTGGATATTTCTGTCGCATTTGGTCTTCCCGTTCCCAGGTGAATTCAGGGCCACGTCTAGAATTCCACCTGACTTTTACGATGGGAATACGACTCTGTTTTAGTTGTTTGACCTCGCGGTCCAGGATTTCCATAGGTTCCTCGACAAAATGAAGTTTATCATCGATCTGAATTTGGTCGAGCGGTATAATCAGTGTCTCGTCAGACAGACATTTCTTCAGATTAGAAATGTGGAATGTGTTGTGAACGCTGCTAAGTTCAGCAGGAAGTTGCAGGCGGTATGCCACTGGACCAATCTTTTCTAGGATTTCGAACGGTCCGATGTATCTAGGATTTAGTTTGCCTCGTTTTCTGAATCGAATGACACCTTTCCACGGTGCCACTTTGAGAAGTACCTTGTCCCCTACTTGGAACTCAAGGTGTTTGCGTCTCACGTCAGCATAGCTTTTCTGACGATCACGCACGGCTTTTAGTCGGTTTTGTATGCCGACGATCTTTTCAGTTGTTTCATGTATGATTTCTGGACCGGTGAGTTGTGTATCCCCCACCTCAGTCCAACAGATAGGTGACCGGCACTTACGACCGTACAGTGCCTCGAAGGGTGCAGCCTTTATGCTGGTGTGATAACCGTTGTTGTACGAGAACTCGCACAACGGTAAGTGATTTTCCCAGTTTTTACCGAAGTCAACTACGTAGGCTCGTAGCATGTCTTCCAGTGTTTGTATGGTTCGTTCGCTCTGGCCGTCGGTTTGAGGATGGTAAGCCGTACTCATATCCAGACGAGTACCAAGAGATTTTTGCAGTGATTGCCAGAAGCGAGAAGTAAATCTTGCATCTCGGTCGGAGATGATTGAGATGGGTACACCGTGTCTTGACACGATCTCTTTCAGGTAGATCCGTGTCAAACGTTCCATCTTATCAGTTTCCTTGATGGCTAGGAAATGAGCAGATTTAGTGAGTCGGTCGACGATCACCCAAATGGTATCGCAACCATTAGATGTTTTCGGGAGTTTAGTAATGAAATCCATGGTGATCTGCTCCCATTTCCATTGTGGTATTTCGGGTTGTTGTAGCAAACCGGAAGGTTTCTGGTGTTCAGCTTTAACTTTGGAACAAGTAAGACACTTGCCAACATAGGTTGCAATGTCAGATTTCATGTTGGGCCACCAATACATTTCCTTGATGCCGTGATACATTTTGTCGGCACCGGGGTGTATAGAGTATTTAGACTTGTGAGCTTCATCCATCACCAAGTCTCGCAGGTTCCCAAAACTTGGCAACCAGATTCGATTCGAGAAGTATTTGGCCCCGTTAGGTTTGGTTTCAAATTGTTTGTCCATGCCCCGCAAGGCCTCGTTTATCAAGTTTTCTGGTTTGAGTGCTTCGAGTTGAGCGGTGAGAGTTTGATTGATGAGGTCGTTGTGAATGGTCATACCGAGAGCTCGAACTCGAAGTGGTTTCACTCGTTCTTTTCGGCTTAAGGCATCGACGACAACATTCGCCTTGCCTGGATGATAGCGAATTTCGCAATCGTAATCAGTGAGCAACTCGACCCATCGACGTTGCCTCATGTTGAGATCCTTTTGATCGAAGATATGTTGGAGACTTTTATGGTCAGTAAAGATTGTACACTTGGTACCGTATAAGTAGTGTCTCCAGATTTTTAGAGCGAAAACAACAGCCCCCAACTCTAGGTCATGAGTTGTGTAATTCTTTTCGTGGACCTTGAGTTTTCGAGAGGCGTAAGCGATGACCTTGTCTCGTTGCATCAACACGCAACCAAGACCTTGGTGTGAAGCATCACAGTATACCACGAAGTCATCGTTGCCTTTGGGTAAAGATAAGATAGGTGCACTGCAGAGTTTCTGTTTTAGTAGCTGGAAAGCTGACTCCTGTTTGTCAGTCCAATCGAACTTCCTTTCTTTTTGAGTCAGTGCAGTGAGAGGTAGGGCTATTTTCGAAAAATTCTCAATGAATCGCCTGTAGTATCCGACGAGTCCTATGAATTGGCGTACCTCGGTTGGTGTTGTAGGTGCATGCCAGCACTTGATAGCCTCGATTTTTGAAGGATCGACATGAATCCCTTGATTGTCAATGACGTGTCCAAGGAATTGAACGGTTTGCATCCAGAACTCGCACTTAGAGAATTTGGCGTATAACTCTTCGTGTTTGAGCAGTTCTAGGATAGTTTTCAGGTGTTGAGCGTGTTCTTGTTCGTTGCGCGAGTAAATCAGGATGTCATCAATGAAGACGATAACAAACTTGTCAAGGTAAGGCTTGCACACTCGATTCATAAGATCCATGAATACTGCCGGTGCGTTGGTTAAGCCGAATGGCATCACTTGGAATTCGTAATGCCCATAACGAGTTCGGAAAGCTGTTTTAGGAATATCTTCATCACGAACTCGGAGTTGGTGATAACCCGATCGTAGATCAATTTTTGAATAAAAACTCGACCCCTGAAGTTGGTCAAACAGGTCATCGATGCGAGGAAGTGGGTAACGGTTCTTGACAGTTAATTTGTTGAGTTCACGGTAGTCGATGCACATGCGGAAAGAACCGTCTTTCTTTTTCACAAACAGGACCGGAGCTCCCCAAGGTGAGGAACTTGGTCGAATAAATCCCTTGTCCAGGAGTTCCTGTAACTGAGTAGACAACTCTTGAAGTTCGGATGGGGCTAGTCGGTAAGGGGCTCGTGCCACGGGTGCTGCACCGGGCACAAGATCAATAGAAAATTCGACTTGTCTAGGTGGCGGAAGGCCAGGCAAGTCTTCAGGAAAGACTTCCGGAAAGTCTCGAACAATAGGCACATCCTCAAGTCGCTTCTCCACCGACTTTTTCTCCATAACGTGTGCGAGGATTGCCTGGTACCCTTTTCTCAAGTATTTTCGGGTTTTCATGCAAGAAATGATATTTATTCTCGTCCCACCGGTCTCCCCTTGTATGCTCAAAGTTCCACCGGTGATGAGAAGAATGCGTACAATTTTCTCAAAACAGACGATTTCGGCTCGGTGCTTGGACAACCAATCCATACCGACGATGATGTCAAAGCTGCCGATTTCGACAGGTATCAAGTCAATGGAAAAAAGCTCGTTAGCTAGGTTCAAAGTGCAATTAGGTATCACATTGTCGGCCTCAATAAGTTTTCCGTTTGCCAATTCTACTGTGTACTTAGAATCTAAGGCAATAGGTGTGGTGTCTAGTAGTGGATAAAACTCATCAGAAATAAAGCTCTTATCAGCACCAGTATCAAATAATACAGATGCAGTCAAGTTGTTGAGAAGAAACGTACCCGTGACCACATTCGGGTCTTGACGGGCTTCCCCAGATTTCAGCACAAAAGCTCTTCCTCGAGCATTGTTGTTGTTCTTGTTGTTGTTGTTGTTCAGCTTTGGGCAGTCTTTCTTGAAATGCCCCGTACCGTTGCACCCATAACAAGTCTTTGGTGCCGAGGTGTTGGTGTCAGTGGTGTTTGATTTACAATCCTTAGCCAAGTGTCCAAATCTCTTACACTTGCTACAGGGACACGAACCATGGTGGTGTCGTTGGCACTTTGAGCAATAGGGCTTGGTTCCCTTGTACGCTCCCTTGTCATCGGAACTGGAGGTGTAGGCTTTAATGGTCTCAGGTTTCTTGGTTTGGTGGTTGTTGGGGTTGTCGGACCATTTTCGTTTATTGCTGTTGGAGGATGGAGTGGGTGGTTCTGGGTCCTCGTTCATGGCTAAAAGTTCATGGGCCAACCGAATGGCACCGTGAAGGGTGGTTTGGTTTGATGAGGCGACATTTCCCCGGACGGGTTCCGGGAGGCCGCGGATGTATTTCTTAATCTTGTCGGGCCCAGTACCTGCCATAGCTGGGCGAAGGACGGTGAGTTGTTGGAATCTGGTGGTGTATCCAACGATATCTGTTCCTTGCACTTTTAAGTTCCAGAACTCTTCGTCCAGCTTGTGAAGTTGTTCGGACGGGCAATACTCATCCGTGAGCATTTTCTTTAGATCCTCCCAAGGGAGTAGGTAAGCGGTGTCAATCCCCACGGACTGGGTATAGGAATTCCACCACGAGAGGGCACCATCTTCGAGGGTGCAGGTGGAGAATTTGACTTTGTCGTCCTCCGCACATTTGCTGATGCGGAAAACGGATTCCATCTTTTCGAACCATCTGATAAGTCCGATGGCTCCTTCGGTCCCCTTGAAGCTCAAGGGTTTGCAGTTTTGAAAATCCTTGTATGAACAAGGTTTAGCAGCAGAGGTTTCAGCGGCATCGCTGTTTCTTGTGGAGTTTGGTGGAGTATTTCGAGCCAAGGCTTCAGTAACAGCCTGGGTTATGAGTGACGTGATCTGAGCATCAGTATAAGGTCTTGACTTTGGCGGCATGACTCTTCAATAAAAGAAATGAAGATACATGAGATTTTGTAAGAAAGTTGTATTTATTTCAGATGTACATGTATAAAGGTGGTAATACATAACATCATTATGAAAAGAATTATGGCAATTAATATGAGTCAAAACAGCAAGGAATATTTGATAGATGCTACGAGTTCAAAGGTTACATCCTGCGGATGTATTACAAAAGGTGTCGGGAATTGTTACATCCGACTGAAACATAGAGTAGTGCTTAGATAGTTACTAGACTACAGGATAGTTTACAAAACAAAGACTAAGCTAGTCTTAACGTAGGTTAATCTGCTCCATCATTTCGATGAGACGATCCACAGTATTTGCAAGTCTGCTGGCTTGTCGAGCATTGTCTTCAGCTAATGCTAGTCGCTGTACCAATCCACGGGTATATTCTTCCGTTTCCCGTGAGCGTTGTTCACACTCATCAAGTCTGTGTTTCAAAAGAGCGGTTTCCACGCTTATCTCCACCACCTTGTTGAAAAGAACGTCCACATTATTAACGGTGGTTTCGTGATCCTCAGAGACTTGTTCGATGCGCTCAAGTGATGTAAGTCTCCAGTTTTCGTTTGTTTCCTGCAACACGACATCCATGGTGCGAAGTCGTTGCTCGTGTTGGTTCACCCTAGCAGCTAAGGCCGGCAAGGTGAAGTGGGTGGAGTACGGGCCAGCTTGAGGCAACCTGTTGTTCCTCCTTGCTACCCTTGGGTTCTGCGACCCGGATTGAGAACGAGATGAATTGGATGGGATATTTGCCATTTCTGAGACAAAGCGTTAGTAAGATTGAGGCCTATATTCATATAGTTCTTATATAATATAGCCTATTGAGTGTCTAGCATAAACATGTGTAAGTCTCGGTTCTCTCGAAGTCAGAGTCTTCTATTGTACCCTGTTCAGCCATAACCCCTTTCAGATCTTACATCGTCTTTGCTTAATTGTACATAGTTGATCAGGCTATGTTAAATTAAACTCGTATGATGTAATCACTGAACCGGTTATACCTAATGAGGGATACTGCCTAATGGTCATAGTCTAGGCTCACTAAATGCAACCTAGTTCACTATAACCTTAGGCTCTGATACCAATCTGTAACACCCTCAAATTTAACGATTTGCGGAAGCATACTTTGGGTGTTACTAATCAATATACAAAGCACAAGATATATAGCAAACGACCTCTAAATGAGACGTTTGTAAAATAGTTACATTTCATAATTTGAATCGTTTGAAAACCGTAGGTTTTCGTATACAAAAGGTAATTCCCTAGAGCCCACGCGTATAGCGGGAGATTCTATTACATAACCATAGTTACAAAAGATAATGCCAAAGAATCTCCGTTAAATGCAGTTTGTAAATCATGCGACTCTAGCTAGTAATCCTGGAGTGATCCTACTCCGTAAGTGTACCTGAGATACAAAGCTAAAAAGTGTCAACCAAAAAGGTTGGTGAATCTTACAGGTTAAAATTAAGTAAGTGTTATGAACCACAAGTATGTACCCGTATTGCTATCAAGCAAAGTAAGTAAATCAGTACAGTGCCATGAGCTCATAAGTTGAAGCTTAACCGTGTAGTGTGAATATATCACGTACCCCCGTGAGTGCTATCCGCACACTCATATGTAACAAATACTAATATTTATGTTTCTACGTGTAAATCAGTACGTGGTGGCGCTACCACCCCAGACAGATATTGTCAGTCCCAAATGGATCCATCTACTAGTAATCGCGCTTAAGTCCATAACTAACAACTTACGATTAGGAGGCTTTCAGTGGATAAAAGTAACTCATGCGTTTGTTTGTAAACAGTAATGTATTCAGTTCAGTACCTTGTGTTCATATGTAAAACAGTTGCTAATATCTCACCCCAAAGTATAAAACAGTAAAAGTGGGGCTGTAAGACTCACCTGAGTCGAGCAGTAGTAAATAGCAAGTAGTAGTAAAGCAAGTAGGTTCTCCGAACCCGTAACCTTCTAGTGCCTAAACACGTAAGGTTAAGTAAGTAGATGTCTCGCAAGACCATCTAGGCTAGTTGTTCATACAAACCGTTGTGTTTGAATGTTGGTTTGTTCGCGTTTGTATCAAAAGATATACGGCCCGTTGGTGATTTGTTATAATTAAAGTTTATCATTTATAACGCAATTCAGTGCAATTGTAATAGAAAGTATGTTCTATGATGTTTGTTAAGTCGTATGGTATAAGTATTGGAAGTGGTATAAGTTCAACACTTAGTGTAAAAAGAGTTGGAAAGCTGCTGTTTTATGCGACACTTCATAGCGTCACTTAGGTTGGTCATGCGACACTGAGACAGTGTCGGGTGAAGTGTCGGGTAGCCAGATCATGCGTCACTAACGAAGTGTCGTGAATCATAGTATGCGTCACTTAAGAAGTGACGGGTTCCGTAACAATAGCGGCACTCAAGCAGTGTCGTATAAAATGGATATTTCCAGGTTTTGGGCGTCACTTATGGAGTGATGTGTAGTATGGCGACACTAAAGGAGTGTCGGGTAAAATAGTAAGGCGGCACTAAGAAAGTGTCGTTAGGTAGTGTCGGGTAACAGAGATGACGGCACTATAGAAGTGTCGGTATTAGGATAGCTGCGTCACTTTACTAGTGTCGTATAAAAGTGTCTGTATAAGGATGAGGGCGTCACTAAGCTAGTGTCGGTATAAGGCTTATGCGACACTCAGCAAGTGTCGCACGAAGTGTCGCATATCTGGGTTCGTCTATGCGACACTATCGGCTGATCGACGGATTTCGAGCCAAAAACATGTTTTCGGGTTTCCGTTTGGTCCGATTCTTTTACCCAACCCTCATATGAACATATTAAGCCTATTTAAACCATAAACTAGTAAAAATGATCAAAAACGAGAGATGTCGGGATTTGTCGGAAACTTACAAAGTGTCGGATTGAAAATCCGAAAAGATAGTGTTGTAGATCGGGAATAGGTGAACGTTTTCTTCCAAAGTAGTCACGAAATCCGAGGCCGTTTGATAGTAGTATTTTGCGAATTAGTGAAGTTGGTGGTGGATGGTGGTGATTAGAGAGAAAGAGAGAAAAGAGGGAAGAGAGAGAGAAAGAAGAAATGAAATATAAAGAAATGGGAGGTGGAGGTGGGGTTTATATCCCATTTTCAGTCTCCGTCTTCGGGTCCCGTGCGGTGTTCGTTTTCTCCGTCGTTTAAACGTTAAATAATTATTTTACATTTTAAATGGTAGGTTTTAAATACAAATAATTACGCGACATTTCTATTTAAATATTTTACAAATAAGTTTGAATACTTTTGTTTTTAAGTCGTGTAAACTTTGATCGAGCGATACGAGATAATTATTAATTATTATAAAATAGCGTTTCGGTCATAATTGCGTTATTTTAGTTTATAAACATTTGTTCACCAACGTCCGTGTTAACCGAATAGAATTTCATTCTATTTAAGTTGCGTACGATTTAAGCCAAATCGTAAAGTTGCATATATTTACCAACATATAATCCGATACATAAATTAGCCTAACACAGAACTAATTATATGTATTTACAAAGAATTAGGCACTAATTCTAGTCCTAATTTGCCGGTTGTTACACATGCCTTTAGAAGAGTAAAGAAATAATCCTTTCGGAGCATGCTTTTGATCCTCTCGATCTGTTGTATACTTGACTTGGCGATCCTCTCATAGTGGTCACTCAAATCACTCAAAGTATTTAGGGTTTCCTATTCTATAATAATCTTTTGTCAATCGCTCATAACGCCAGTCATGTATCATTTTTCATCATAAGTTTGATCGAGAATCTAATCGTTACCTCTGTGGTGAGAATGGACTAATCGGGTCACAACATTCTACGGAAAGTGGTTTTAACACCCCGAAAATTTAGAGCACATTTTTTAGCATTTAATATTGTCCTAACATCCTAACTGAATCTATTTAAATTATTAACATTGAAATTGTTATACTTCAGATATAATATTACAAGCTAAATGAAGATCATATAAATCAGCTGGGTACCCGCTGGGTAAGGCTGGTACCCGCCGGCTAACTAGAGTACCCGCCGGGTACTAGGTGTACGCACCGGGTGTGATAACCGTCACCAAACCGTTATCGCAGTCGTACCCCATTATTTTCGCTTTAGACGGGGTGTGACAGATTGGTATCAGAGCCATTGTTTATAGAGATCTAGGTGGATTGGCCTAGATTATAAATAAGGAACCCACATATAGAACACGAGTTAGGAAGTTATGTGTGTATACAATTTAGTGAAGCTAGTTGTAGCTAGTGTCGATCATTCATCTTAACCATTTCAAATAAGAAGGCCGTTGTAAGCATTTCTTCATCATCTTACGACTCTTTATGTGGTTCGTCTACATGTTGCTTAGGATTCCATAACTAACTGATCTCTTTCCGTAAATACAAAGCTTATTGTGATACAAGGACTTGGAAGATAAGTATGTGTATGAAAGAATACTTTCACAATTACGGTTGCAGACGTAATTGACAAAGGTGTTCCGACGTATGTGTGTTATCTGACCATGTTTGCGTGTCTCATGTGCTATCTTCGTGTTGTATTGTAATGAAATCCCAATTATATTCCTTACCGAATCATTCTTATGTTTGTGAGTCTGGTGCATTGATGCCTAGACAAACTCCAAAGTATTTATTCTATTCTAAACTCATATCGAAATTATACCAAGCATACTACTAAGACGCATTACCCGTAAATTTTACACATGGAGGAGAAACACTCGGTGGTGGTCATACAAGTGATAGTGGTGATTGAACTAGTGGTGGAATCGGAGGAATTTGTGGTATTGAAGGTAAGAACTCCAATGTTGTTGCGATCATTGCACAACAGTGGTGGGCCTTGATATTCAAAATTGTCATGCAAGTTAGTAACAACATATTGAATCATGGTAGAGCTAATGACACCAAAGGCGAAAATGGAACTGATAGTTGAGAATTCAAATGATGGAAGTGATGATGGCGCAAAAAAAATAAATAATCATAATAAATATAATAGTAAAATAAATGAAAAGAAAGGCACTGTTAAAGGAGAAATATTCTTTCAAATAACTAATTAAGGAATTCAGAGAACAAGTTTTGATATTTCTTCATGATGGGAGTTAACTTTGCAACCTATATCGAGCAATTTCATGAGTTGGCAGAAATTAGACCTCATCCCGTGGCACTCGAAGCTAATAAAATTGAGAAGTACATCAACAGCTTTGTTCTGAAAATTAGCAGGATGGTAGAAGCGACTGAGCCTTCTACCATCCAAGGCGAAATACTGATGAGTGGATCGTTAATCGATGAAACCAATAAGACAGGGAATGTATAAACAGTACCAAAAACGATAGGGTACTTAAGAAATTAGTTGATACTAACACATAAAGAGAGGGTTACGCTAGTTCACATCTTCTGTGAGTAAGGTGTGACCGCTATCATCACACATCTACATCATGTTGTATTTATTCGAACTTCAACTGAAGATGACATGTCACAATTGAACGTGGATGACAGCTAGTCAAGTGGCACCAATCAACACAGTAGAAAACTCGATAGCTTATTTTGAGTGGGATACTCGGAAACAATTTTATTAATGGGAGCACATAGAGACTAAAAGACATTATATAAGGGTATACTCTAGTGCTAGAAGATTTCTCTTTTAGCATTGACTTGTTACCCTTCTGTAACACCTGCCTAATTAGGATAATTAATTATGCCTAATTATTTGTAACTAGTTGTAATTAGTATGTAATAGTACTAATTACAGACTCTATTTGTTGTCCCTAACCTTGGATCTATACGGCACCGAGTCAATCTAATCGCTAGCGGAAATAACAATTAGATCACAAACCAATCACACGAATAATCAATACTCAATGAATATCAAACGAAACGTATTATATTGTATTATAATCGATCAGATTACAGGGATTTCGACAAATGGCGTTTAGGGTTTCGTCAACCCTAAACTGAAAACGAAAATATGAATTTATACAAAATCTGGCACCTGCGACGTCGCACACGACGTCGCAGGCCCAAGCCCATGCGACGTTGGCTACGTCGCATGCCCAATACCTGACGTCCCACCTGCGACGTTATACGCAACGTCGCAGGAATCAGGAATTCTAATTCTAATTACAAACTACGAGCTAGACCAACTGACAGACACAAACATGTACCAACAAACTCCCCCGTGTCTTCAGCTTGGTCTTCAAAAATCTTCTTTAAACCCAGCCCGCAGGAAATTGGCCGTCAGCATGAATTCCATTAGCCACACAAACAGTAACAACATTGTAAAACTGCTCGGCTAAACGTCTGTTGAACTCATTCTTCTGACCAACACGAATCCGATCATCATTGAGTTTTCTTAAATCCTTTTCATGAAAATTAATCAAACTCATCGGATCATACAGTCTAAACGTTGCTTGCTTCAAATTCCATATACCTCCAACTTCTGGCCACGGTTCAGAATCTGGAACAAAAGTAATAACCGCTTCACCAGTTTGTGAATCAAGTTCCCATTTTACAAGTCTTCTCAGAAAATAATAAGGAACTGGTTCCAGAGGTATCTCAGTCAAACAGTTAGCAGGCGGATAGTGAACTTTAACCATCGGCTTCCTGGTGACTGGATCAATCTTCTTTTTCCACGTATACCGAGTGCCCAACGTCGGTTTCAATTTAGAATATGTCTTCGATAACACTTCCCGACGTAAATTTCTCTGAATAAACTCAGCATAATCATTCTCGAATGGATTAATCAATTTAAGCTGAGCTAATCGATTAATCTCTCCTTTTGGCAACGTACTTAATCTATCAAAACGCATTCTAAAGTACTGAACTCCATCTTCTCTCTTAATCATAAAAAGATTCCTCTGACACTTCCAGCTTTTAATAACACCGGTATAATTTCGACTAACCCGGTACACTTGACATTTAACTGGAATAGGAACTGGATTTCGTCCCTTAGGCCACCATTTCTTGTTTCTTTCTTTCTTTTCTTCAGCAGTATATTTCCTTGAAATATCCGTAGATTCTTGAGCTGCTGAGTCCGGTGCCTGTGTCTCTTGAGCTGGAGTTGCAGCAGAACTTGATTCTCCATGTTGAGCTTTAGCAGGTCTCTCATCTTCACTTGAATCAGATTCTATAATCGGTGCACCATCGTAAGCTTTCCCAGATTGTGCATCATCATACGTTTCATCTGAATTCAACTGTTCTTCTTCAATCGAAACATCCTCATTTATCTCAAAAACATTCTCCGTTTCTTCCTCAGAGCCAACTCCACTGGCCATTCTCTGAATAAACGATAAGTCAGCGAATGAATAATCAACGGCCAGCGGTCTCGGTTGCCCTGGAATATCATCAACACAAAAGTAATCCAAAACAGAAATATTTTCATTAACATTTTCAAGTACAGGGTTGGGGTTTACAGACGCAGGTTCACTTGACTCTAAAGTGGGTACCCCAGACCCAGACTCCCCCGAGGCAAGTAACCTGCCTTCCAAAACATTAACCCTAAGCTTCGTTTCCTCAAGCTCCTTAGATTGAACCTCGATCAGCGCAGCTTGTTCAGCAATCTTTTCGTCTTGAGCCTCCAACTTTTGCTTCATCTTCTGCATATCATCCATAATCTTTTGCATGAATGCTGGAGTCGGTTGAATCTCAAAATCAGCTTGCGGCGATGGGTTGACTGGAGTTCTTGCAGACGAGGAACGACGAACACGACGACGAGGACGATAAGTTTCATCAGCAGAATCATCGCCATCTCGTGTACGTTTCCCAGTATCCCTTGGAGGTACATACTTACGTCCTTGTCTGATCCGACGCTTAATCCTCAGATATCTGAAAGAATCGGTAATCCGGATACGTTCCATCTCAGAGGGATGCGGAACAGTACCTTCCGAGTGCTCAGGCGTCGGACCCCCATCCTGAGGACCTACATTTTCTGCAGCTTCAGAATCAGAACCCTCAACTGTGTCGTGAGATGCTGAGTTGTCTGAGGCAACATGCCCAAATTGCTCAATATCCTCTATAAGAGCATCCACATTCTCCCCCGCAGCTTGAACAGGAACGTGCACAAGCGGTTGCTGCGGTTGCTGTAGTGCCGGAATGTCCATATACTAAGGTTCCGGTGGCGCTACGTAATGCTCATCCACAACAGCACCAAATAAGGGAACATCCCTTGGTGCCTCAACCCCTTTCTCATACCCTGCACAAATGGTAAAGATCCGACTCATCATCAGTGAAATCTTTAGTTGCTGATCGATATCATCCTGTGCCTGAAGATCTGGATGATGACGATTGATGTGCAATTGAACAAATCTCGGATATAATACCCATTTCTGATCCCCGGCGTTTGCATTGTCGACCATAGCCTTGAAGATAAAACCCGAGAAGTTGAACGGCTTGTTGTACACTAACGCTAACATGGCAGAAGCCAGACTTCGGCTCATACCATCCGTTCCACCTTTCCTATTGCCCAAACAAACGATAATCACGTGCATCAAATATCTCCAAACACGTGTGAGATTCGCTTTCCTATACTGATCAGTGGGAATCCTGGGATATCCAATCCTTTGCATAGCTCCCGAAACGAAAACATGATCAAAACCGACTGGCATATTCGGTTGATCGTTCAGCTGTAAAAGTTCCCGAATACTCTGTTCTGTGATAGTGATTTCCGTACCAAGAACTGTAGAGACCAGTCGTCTAATGTTGTTATCAGTAACAACAGTTGCGTTTCTCCAGAAAGGGTTGATTAGATTTCCAAAAACCACAGTGTTATCGGAAATGGCGTGGAATACCCTTGAGCGTCTCAAAAATGCAATCATTTGTCGATACGGTGCAGCTTTATCAGAAGTATCAGCAAGGTAAGCAGCCGTATTATGACGCGCCTCAAAAATCAAAGCCATATCTGCAAAAACAGAAACAGATTGCAACTCGAAAAAGATTAGCAGAAAATGTTACATTTTTGTAAAATCTTTATAAAATTCCTGGAACTAGCGACGTAGCCACTGACGTCGCATTAACACAGAGCGACGTAGAACAGTACGTCGCCAAAAATCAAAATAAATTGAAAAGCGACGTAATGCTTGACGTCGCAGAAAATTCGAGCGACGTCAAGAGGGACGTCGCATTTTGCAATTTATTGTGAATTTAATCACATTAATAAAAGTAGCGACGTAGCGAGGGACGTCGCGTAGGACGTCGCAGTAAAAGGCGACGTAGGGAGGGCAACGTAAACAAGTAATAATAACTAATTAGAGCGACGTAGGCCACGACGTCGCATCGTACGTCGCATTGACGAACAGTCGTCCCCAACCCAGAAACCCTAACCCTCAATTTTAGGGGTTTTCAAAATCAAACGCACTACAAGGTGCGGCTAACGATGGTGATCACAGAAATATAATTTATAACAAGTAATTTACACAATACACCATCTAATTTATCCCAAACCCGAAACCCTTTAAACCGTAATACGTAAATAACAAGTATGACATAATTACGCGGTGAAAAGAGGTAAAATCGGTACCTAAGTGTGCGGAATAACGAGTAGATCAAAACTACATGAATGAATCGGAATGAAAACGGCTACAAATCACAAAGATGCACGAAAAAATGCTACGTCGCAAATCGCCAATGGTACGTCGCAGGCTACGTCGCAGGTGAATAGTGAATAGTGTGACATGTTACGTCGCGGTTGAGACTATATATAGTCTAACCCTACGAGCGACGTAGACTGGGACGTCGCTAGCGACGGCGAGTGGGACGTCGCATAGAGCAGTTAGGATGCGATTTGAGTCGATTTTGAATTTTTCAAAAAGCATTTACTCGTTATTTTAGCGAATAATATTCAAATGACTAGTGACTTGGGAAAAATAACTTAAAATAATAAAAAAATAAACCATAAAAGTGAAATTAAAAAATAAAATTAAGAGTAAAATTAAATAAAATCACTAACACTCTGTTTTTGGTGACGGAGTTGTTTTGTCTGATTAGGAATCATATCGGAATAACATGCATTTATTAGGAATAGTAAGTGTTATTTCGATCATCAGTATATTTGTCCACTTTAAATTTACGTGGCACATTTAAAACACCTTTTATAAAAATTATTTCAAGACGATTACTGGTATTGTTTTTCCACTTAAACATGTTACATCCGTGTCAGCGAGTTAACCTTTTATTGTTAGTATGAATAGTTCACCGTGATCCCCACCATAGATATACCCCTATAACTTAGACATGAACATAGTTTCCAAATTCAGAAAGAATATAAGAGAATCAATTTTAAGAATCAAGCCAGCGGTGACAGGTCTGTACCGACGTACAACAAAGCAACATACACTTGACTAAGGTTTAAGCCAAACCGATCTCAGTCAAACCAAACTTGATTTATTCAATTGGCGACCTTGACCAGTACCTTAAATATAAGACTTTGCAAGTACATTGACTCACGTTTGCTTAGTTTTGAGAGTAAGCTGAATTGAGACCAGGTCTGCACTTACGTACAACAGAGGAAACAATCAGCATACTCCCCCAAAAGATCTCAGATATACGATCCAAAAATGGAAGTATGTCAAGCTACGCTAAGGAATTAAGACTTAGAGTCGTACATCACAAGGTGTTGACCACAGGATCATAGACATGTATTTAAATTACTTCTTAATATCTCAGAGACCGGTGTGTACCATGCCTACCAATACATCGTATGATGAAGATAATTTAGATAAAAACTGTTTTAAGTGTGTCAGATAAACCTACAGACACATCCAAGATAAACCTTAAAATTCCATTTTGTGCATGTCACCCGATGTACTATCATATCCCAAGTTGTTTACAGACACAACTTCAACGTCTATTTTAAAAATGTAGCAACCTTGCGTTTTCTTTAATACTAAAGAGTATAAAGAGTGGCTGTTGCGGTTTTTTTTTTTTTTTTTTTTATGAATTTAAAATTTAAACTTAAAAATCCAAGTCACAAATCAATTCTTTGACTGAAAGAACCTTAAACCTATCAGATTGACCAGTTCAATAAAACGTGATCGCAAAAAGGCTTTTGTGAAAAGGTCCGCACACTGCTTAAGGGTTTCTATATGTACGACATCTATAAGGTGTTTCTCAAAGCAATCCCGTATGAAGTGGAACCTAAGTTCGATATGTTTGGTCTTAGAGTGCTGTACGGGATTGTGAGTTATAGATATAGCAGCTGTATTATCAATGTAAATAGGAGTCATAGAGAGATTGAACCCGTAATCGCGTAGCTGGTGCTGAATCCAAAGAACCTGAGAACAGCAACTTGCAGCGGCAACATACTCGGCTTCAGCTGTGGAAATAGCAACCGCAGTCTGCTTTTTGCACTGCCAAGAAACTAAGCGCGATCCAAGAAACTGACATCCTCCAGTAGTTGACTTCATATCTACCTTGCAGCCACCAAGATCCGAATCCGAATAGGCAGTTAACTCGAAGTTTTTCTCGTTTGAATACCATAGACCCAGAGATGGCCTAAAAGAGAGATAACCAAAAATGCGTTTTACTGCCTTCATATGAGACACCTTCGGATTTGCTTGAAATCGAGAGCAGAGTGAAACTGCAAACACTATATCTGGTCTTGAGGCAGTCAGATACATGAGAGAGCCTATCGTTGAACGATAGTCTTTCTCCTTGCAATCTTCGTCATCCTCATTAGGTCCAAGATTGTGTTTCACTTCAATTGGAGTGCCGTAGTGTTTACAATTGAGCAATTCATACCGCTTCAACATGTCAGTGACATATTTTGACTGGTGTATATAAATTCCATTGTCAGATTGCTCGACTTGTAGTCCCAGAAAGAACGTGAGTTCCCCCATAGCACTCATTTCAAACTCAGCTTTCATCAGTCCTTCAAAATTCTTGCACAACTGATCATTCGTTGATCCAAATATTATGTCGTCCACATAAACCTGAACAAGCAATAAATCCGCTCCTTCCCTTTTGATGAAAAGCGTGCTATCAATCTGTCCTCTATCAAATCCATTCTTCAGCAAGTACTTGGCAAGTCGCTCATACCAAAGTCGAGGAGATTGATGAAGACCATACAAAGCTTTCTTCAGCTTGCAAACATGATTAGGATGCTTTGGGTCTTCAAAACTAGGAGGTTGACACACATAAATCACTGCGTCGACATCTCCATATAGAAAAGCACACTTTACGTCAAGTTGATACACGCGGAATCCTTTAAAAGAAGCATATGCTAGAAAAATTCTAATTGATTCCAAACGGGCGACAGGAGCGAAAACTTCATCATAGTCAATACCCTCTAGTTGACTATATCCTTGAACTACCAGACGGGCTTTATTTCGAATAACAGCCCCACGATCATCCATTTTGTTACGGTAAACCCAACGAGTACCCGTCAAGTGAGCACCCTTGGGTAGAGGAACAATTTCCCAAACATTCATTTTGTTTATTTGCTGTAGTTCCTTCTGCATAGCCTCGACCCAAGATGGATCCTTTAAGGCTTGTTCAACCTTTTTAGGTTCAATTTGAGACAAATGACATGAATCGATATGAGCAATAAGTCCCAAAAGCTGCTGAGCTGAAGTCTGCTTTGCTTGTTGTCGTGTTTGAACAGATGCATGAGGATCACCAATGATATTATCAATGGGGTGATCCTTATGTATACGAGTCTCTGGTATGGCAGTTGGCACAACGTCCACACCCAGATTGTTCAAATCTCCCTCAGTGTCGGGAGTAGCAGCAGACTCAGGAAAGACTAACTCTTCTTCTTCCCCTTCATGTTCAGAAGTATATAAGTGAGAGTAGGCCATTGTTTCTTCCAATTCATCTTCTTCTTGAGGTTCCTCTAAAGGAGGCATGTTTGGATCATATGGAAGCTCCTTTGTGTAGTTATAAACTGTTTTAGAAGGAGCAGCCAAAGATGGTGGAGTAGGAGATGGTGTAGTTGGTGGTGATTTGGTTGTTGGTTGTGGTTGTGTGGGTGTTGTATTGGGAGATGGGTCGGATGGTTTATTATTAACAGGTGTATCTTGAGTAAGATCAAGTTCATGAAGTATTGAAACCAATTCTTCCGTTTCATCCTCTTCCGGAATATTGAAAGAGTTGAAGAGGTTTCCATAATTGAAAAACCAATCCGGACCCGTTCCATGAGGAGGTTCCGTATACCTTAAACATTTTACCTCAAACTGTTCCTCAATCTGATTCGTTGATTTGTTGAAGACTCTTTTGTTCGGAGAGTTGACTGAATATCCAAGAAAAATCCCTTCAACAGCTTTATCACCAAACTTAGAGACCTTATCTTTTGTAATCATGATCATGCATGGACACCCAAATGGTTCTAAGAACTGCAGGTTTGGCTTACGGTTATTAAACAGTTCATAACACGTTTTGTTCTTTTTCTTAACCGTGAGCACTCTATTGAGAACATAACAGGCAGTATTAACTGCCTCAGCCCAGAAGATGATTGGTAACTTGGAGTCAGCTAACATAGTCCGAGCTGTCTCGATGATTGTCCTGTTCTTCCTTTCTACAACTCCATTCTGTTGTGGAGTCCTCGGAGCACTAAATTGATGCTCAATACCTCTTGTAGCACAAAACAATTCGAGAGTTGAGTTCTTGAATTCAGTTTCATTGTCGCTCCGTATCCTTTTCACCTTCAAGTTGCACAGATTTGCCAACTTGTCCAACAAATACACCAGAATATCAGGTGTCTCCCCCTCGAGGTCAGAAAGTAAACCCACGAAAACCTTGAGTAGTCATCAGTAACTACCAAGCAGTAAGACCGACCACCAATACTCTTTGTAGAGACTGGACCGAAAAGATCCATATGCAGTAGTTCCAATGGTGTAGTAATGGAATTCACCTGCTTAGACTTATGGGACTTCTTACGTAGCTTTCCTTTTTGGCAGGAGATACAGTCATCCTTTAGAGCAAATGACTGTTTTGGAACTCCTAGCACTAGGTCATTTTTAGTCAAGAAATTCATTTTTCGGAAATGAATGTGTCCCATTCGTCTGTGCCAAAGCAGTGATTCCTTTTTAGAAGCCTTATACAAGAGACACGTATACTCATTCGAGGTCTCAACAGTTCTCATGTTCAAAATGTATGTGTCATTCTTTCTTGGTGCTCTCAGTAACACCCATTCTTCCGGAATGACATACCCAGGCTTCAGTATCACGCACTCTGTCTTTGTGAACGCAGTAGTATAATCCTTATCACAGACCTGTGAAACACTTAGCAAGTTGTGCGTAAGCTGTTCCACATAGTTCACATTTTCAAAACTAACATTGCCGTTAGTTAGCGTTCCTCTTCCAGAAATGGTTCCCCCAGTATCTCCAGCAAAGGCAACATATCCTCCTGCGTATGGTTTAATATCCACAAGAAGAGATACATCGCCTGTCATATGTCGCGAGCAGCCGCTATCCAAATACCATTCACTATCTTTAACACGTTCTGACTGCTGCTACACACAAACGAAGGAGATTAGTGAGAAACGGTGACCCAAGCCTTTACAGACTTAGGTCGACCGTGGTCATCAACAATAATCACGTCAGATAGGATTTTATCTTTAAACAAATTAGAATTTTTATCTGATGTGTTATTGTTGACGACTGAAGAGTCAACATCAGACTCTTTTCGTTTCCAAACTTTAGAAGGTTCAGAATTGTTATTAGAAGTAATGTTGGGCTTTTGAATTGGCAAAGATTTTTGCTCAACATTATTTGGCTTCAAAACAGGCTTGGGAGAGTTTGAGTAACGCCTAGGTGGAGATTTTGAAAAAGAATTTCTATAAACAGATGTCCTAGGCATCTCTCTCCCATAGCGCTGATTTGACAGCTTTGGACATTCACGAATTAAATGTCCTTGTTTCTTGCAGTAGAAACAAGAACGAGTCTCAACAAACGGTTGAGGCTGAGGAATTACCACAGGAGATGGAGAAACATTTCTAGAACATGAACATTACGTACACGTCTTAGAAAATGTTTGTTTTGGTTGAGAGGTTAAAGTTGAAGGTTTATCATACGAAACTCTTTCATTTACTATTTTATGTTGCAAAATCTTTACAGGTGACTGTAAAGTTTGTTGTTTCGAATTTAAAACCTTGGCTTTTCCCTTATTTGGTTGAACCTTAATTTCAGGTTCAACCTTTGAAATCACTTTTTCAGGTTTAACTGCAACTTTCTTAACCTCAGGATACTCCTAATCCGTAATGTCCTCAATCTCAACAATCTCCTCAACACTAACAGGAGATTCATTCTTTAGCTCAACACTCTCCTTAACACTAACAGGAGATTCATTCACAGACTTAACAAACGTTGGCAAGGGGTACTCTGGCCGCTTGGTTTTCTCCTTTGCCGGTTTGTTGTGTTTGATCTCTTTAGCATCTTTAGCTTTTATACCATAAAGCTTTGACCAATCAACTGGAATCTCTTCAAAGCCTTCCTTAACAGGCAGGGGACAGTGAGTAGTAGGAGGAGGGACTGAGTGGTATCCCAATCCCTCATTCTTTTTCCCACTAGTACCATGCTTGCTAAGAATTTCATTAAAGACAACCGTTGAGGAATTTGAACCCAAGATTTTACTCTTATAATTCTCATACTCATTTTTTAAATCTGTAAGTTCTTTCTTTAGTAGTTCAATTTCAACAAGATAGCTTTTAATGGCATCTTCTTGACTAAAAACCTTAGATTTATATTTCTGAGTATCTAACCGATGAGCCTCAAGATGTTTTTCATAAAGTTTCTCATTAGCTTTTAAAAAATTATTTGACTCGGTTAGTTTTTCATTCTTTTTCCTCAACTCTGCGGTGTCTATTTGATATGCCTTTAGAGATTCAGTTAACTTAATGCATGAGATACAATTTAACGGTTCATCATGTACCTCATTCACAATGTGGGCCATCAAACACTGTTGGTATTGCTGGGAGACAGCCGTCCAATCCTGACTTGTGGGCTCGAAAACAATTAGGGCATTATCAGCAGGCCCTTTCTTGGTAACTTCCATTTCTTTGGTCTTTGGAGGAGTAGAAGGTGTTGTGAATCCCGATGCTGGCATTTTGGGTTTCTCGCATTCCCTAGCGAAATGACCCAAGTTTTGGCAATTGTAACACCGGACCTTACTCTTGTTAAATCCGAAGCCAGTCTTCCCGTCACCTTCCAAGCTTTTACGCCCTGTCCTCTGCAAAAACTTTTGAATTCTTCGGGTGATCATTGCCACATTCCAAGTTAGATCCATTTGCTCCAGATCATCTTCATCAAGCTGAGCATAGTCTTCCTTAGTCAGCTCCAAAGTAAGATTCGGTTGAGTAACCAAATCCTTGTATGAGCTTAAGAAAGCTGTGTAAATGGCAGCTTGCTCCTGAATAGCAGGTGAGACTTGAACCTGTTGTTGATTTGAAGAAGGTCCAGTCATGAAAACAGAATGAATCCCATCGCAAGAAGAAGAAGAGGTTGATGAAGCATTTGTATTTGTTACAAAGGCCACTCCAGATCCATAAGTCTTTCCAGAGTTAATCTGAACACCATACACACTAGGATTCTGAACAGCAGCACCAGACCTTGTTTCTTTCTTCTTAATCTCCATTGCGTGAGCTTGAAGATCCCCTATCAAAGTATCCAAAGACATGTTTGCAAGTTCTTCATTTTCTTTTAAAAATTGAACTTTAACATCCCAAGAACTCGGCAACACATCCAGTAGCTTCTTATTGACTTCAATTGAAGGAAAAGTATAACCCCCTTCAAACAACTCACCAACTAACCGTGAGTACCTAGTGAATAAAGAAGTTGTGTCTTCATTAGGAAGGATGTCAAAGATATCGTACTGTTTCTTAATTAGTTCGAGCTTGGCTTCCTTATACTTATCATTTCCTCCACAACGAGTTTCAATTGCCTTCCATAAATCAAATGCTGTTTCATGAGTTCTGAAAAGCCATAGAACATCTTTGGTTAAACACATTTTAATCATCGAAAACGACTTTCTCTCAGTATCAAAATCTTTCTTCTCCTCAGGAGTCATAGCTTTATAAGTCTTGACAGGGCGAAAACTACGGTATTCCCCTTCAGCTAATGGAGGTACATAACCCTCACGTAATGGTCCCCATAATTCTGGACAATGAAAATCAATGAATTGCTCAACTCGGTCTCTCCACTATACGTAATCCATGTCCGCAGTAAATAGTGGAGGTTTATTACTTGAACCTATGTCATTACTTTGTTTAATCATTTCTCTCAGTCCTCTAATATCCTCTTTATCAGCTGCCATTGTAATTACTTAATCGAAAAAAACAATCTTCTGATATTAGCGACGTAGATGATAACGTCGCACAAAGATTATGCGACGGCGATAGTGACATCGCAAAAAGCAAAGGATTCAATTAAGAATCAGAAATATGCGACATTGAGAGGTACGTCGCAGAGGACGTCGCAGAGTCACACGGCGTCGCAACACTAGGTCGCAAAGACTAATTAAAGTCAAAATAGCGACGTCGCGGATGACGTCGCAACAGTACGTCGCACAGACTAATTAAAGTCCAAATCACTAACGTCGCACGCGACCTCGCAGATAACGTCGCAAAACGTGAAAACCTGCGGCCAAAAACCCTAAAAAGGAAATTTTAACCCAAAAACCAAAACCACGAATGTCGAACGACGAAAACCTTCACTAATCCCCAGTAATAATGATCGAAAACCTGTAAAAACACAAAACAAACGTGATAAACACGAAAACACACGAATATCACGTCCTTTTAAATCCCAAACTCGATCCGTTAAGCCAAAAACGAGCACTTTCTGCTCTGATACCAGTTGTTGTCCCTAACCTTGGATCTATACGGCACCGAGTCAATCTAATCGCTAGCGGAAATAACAATTAGATCACAAACCAATCACACGAATAATCAATACTCAATGAATATCAAACGAAACGTATTATATTGTATTATAATCGATCAGATTACAGGGATTTCGACAAATGGCGTTTAGGGTTTCGTCAACCCTAAACTGAAAACGAAAATACGAATTTATACAAAATCTGGCACCTGCGACATCGCACACGACGTCGCAGGCCCAAGGCCATGCAACGTTGGCTACGTCGCAGGCCCAATACCTGACGTCGCACCTGCGACGTTACACGCAACGTCGCAGGAATCAGGAATTCTAATTCTAATTACAAACTACGAGCTAGACCAACTGACAGACACAAACATGTACCAACACTATTTGTATATATATATAAGGTGGTTTATATATATGTACGCACGCGATTTGGTTAAATCGTACCAACAAACTCCCCCGTGTCTTCAGCTTGGTCTTCAAAAATCTTCTTTAAACCAAGCCCGTAGGAAATTGGCCGTCAGCATGAATTCCATTAGCCACACAAACAGTAACAACATTGTAAAACTGCTCGGCTAAACGTCTGTTGAACTCATTCTTCTGACCAACACAAATCCGATCATCATAAAGTTTTCTTAAACCTGGCTCTGATACCAGTTGTTGTCCCTAACCTTGGATCTATACGGCACCGAGTCAATCTAATCGCTAGCGGAAATAACAATTAGATCACAAACCAATCACACGAATAATCAATACTCAATGAATATCAAACAAAACGTATTATATTGTATTATAATCGATCAGATTACAGGGATTTCGACAAATGGCGTTTAGGGTTTCGTCAACCCTAAAATGAAAACGAAAATACGAATTTATACAAAATCTGGCACCTGCGACGTCGCACACGACGTCGCAGGCCCAAGGCCATGCGACGTTGGCTACGTCGCAGGCCCAATACTTGACGTCGCACCTGCGACGTTACACGCAACGTCGCAGGAATCTGGAATTCTAATTCTAATTACAAACTACGAGCTAGACCAACTGACAGACACAAACATGTACCAACACTATTTGTATATATATATAAGGTGGTTTATATATATGTACGCACGCGATTTGGTTAAATCGTACGAATCAACCGGACGGAGTCCGACACAGTTTACTTGGACGTTGGTGACAGGAATTTACCTAAATAATGAAAACGTATTTTATTATATAAAATACACAGCGAACGAACATTATTTATATTATCCCGACGACATTTTAAATAATTCAACAAAAACGTATTAAACGCGAATTAATAATTTAAATATTTCGACAAATGTTTTTATTATTAATTTCAAGGTATTTTTATTTAACTACTCCAGTTGCATTTTAAAAATATAACTGTTTGGTTAAATATTAAAAACGAGGGATTAAACGATTAGGACACGGAGTAAACACTGTGTTTTGAGGAGTGTTTTCCCTCCCCTCCTTTTGGAATCAGCCACCAACCCACCACCCTCTCATCTCTTTCTCTCATTTTCTCTTAAACAAACACACACAAACACTCTCACCAATTTCTCTCAATTTTTCGGATTCACAAACCGACCCACGAGATTTATATTTTCGGAATCACTAACAAACAAGGAACAAGATTTGCAAAAGCACCATCATCATTTTTGGCCTCCATCTCTCTCGATTTACAATTGTAAGAAATTTGTAAAATCTTAGATCTATTCATTTTGGTGTAATGTTTTGACGAAATATTGTGTACACAACATAGTTATAACCTAAACAATGAAGAAAACACGATTTTACAGCTCAAAAATGGGTTAGATTTGCGTTTTTGGTCGGAAAATCTCGACATCCAAAAGTTTCTGGGCTGGTGTTCATCTTTGCGACACAACGCTTGTGTCGCATGTTGTGTCGCATAAAGCCTGTTATGTCGCATCTTGTGTCGTACCAAACCTTTAGTGTCGTAACTTTTCCGACACAATATTGTGTCGCGCTCTATGTCGCATATTATGTCGTATTTTTTATACGACATGACCACTATGTCGCTATTAATTTAGCATATCGTATCCGATGCGACACAGTCCTTGTGTCGTATCCTTGTGTCGCATGACGTCTGCGACACAACCCTTGTGTCGCATGACAAACTTTTGTGTCGCATATTGTGTCGCAAAACACAGCAGTTTTACAATTTAATTCCAACTTAAGTGGTAACATTTGATAATTCCAAAGATTATACAATATAACATCTGAGGGACATTGAAACATGTTTTTCAAGCATAACACTCCAAACAAATATATATATGTTGAGATTAACATTTCAACTAAATCACCAACGGGCCAAACATGTTTTCCAACAAACAAACAATTACAAACATACGGACAAACATTGGATATACTAGTTGTGTACAACTAAACGAAACGTCTCGCGAGACACATACTTACATAACCTCATATGTTTAGGCATTTGAAGGTTACGGGTTCGGGGAACCTACTTGCTATATTTACTACTTGCTATTTGCTACGGCTTATTTCAAGACTCAGGTGAGTCTTACGGCCCCACTTTTACTGTTTATCTTATTGGGGGAGAAAATGCTACTACTTTTCCTTGAACACAAGTACTAAAACTGTTTACTATACCAAACGGAATTGCATGAGTTGTTTACTATTTACAGAAGTCTCTCCATCATATATCGTTAGTTATGGACTTAAGCGCGAACACTAGTTAATGGATCCATTAGGGAAATGACCCTCCCCGCCCAGGGTAGTAGCGCTACCACGAACCGTTCTGTATAAACGGGCGACTATTATTCGTTACATATGCTTGCTCAGTTACGAGCATGTCACGGGAGCAAACATTATTACTTACGGGTTAAGCTTCGATTATGAGCCTCATGGCAACGGTATAACTTACTTACTTACATTTGCTGGATTGCAAATACTGGTTTTACGATTGCTGGATTGCAATTACTGATTTTACGCCTGCGGGCACTACTGATGAAATCTCGTGTTCAAAACAGATATTACTGACAAACCTGTGAGATTCACCAACATTCGTGTTGAACCTTTTTAGCATGTATTCTCAAGTACACCGACGGAGTAGAATTACTCCAGGACATAGCTAGAGTCGCATGATTTCAACTAAACTGCATTAACGGAGATTCTCAGCATTATCTTTTGTATATGTTGATTATGTAATAGAATCTGCCTCCATACGCGTGGACTCTAGGAAACTACATTTTTGTATACGAAAACATTAAGTTTTCAAACATTGTATCTATGGGAATGTAACTAATTTACAAACGTTGCATATAGATGTCGTTTGCTTTATCTTTGTGCTGTGATATTTGATTAGTAGCCCAAAACCTGCTTCCGCTAAACAGTGAATTTCGGGGGTGTTACACCTTCGGACTCGGAAGTTTTGGTGTAGTTGTGGGGATAGATTAGTTGACGAAATTTAGGTAGAAATTGTATGTTTGAGAAAGTATTTCGTATACCACTTAAGTGGTGGTGTAAAACCTGAGATTTTCATAGAACACTTCAAAGACGAAAAGAAACAACTCATGAGCGTAAATGCTACTAAGTTAAAAACTCCAAAACATTCTATTATTAACGATTCCCTCGAGGTCTTCCCGGAAAGACTTAGAAGGACTATATCCCTCTGTACTCGTAATGTTTTGTATTGATCTTATTCTTGGAGCAACCCCAGTTGCAAAAGCTCCAAATCGCTTAACACTATTAGAATGCAAGAATTATATAATCGATTTTAAGAAGCTCCAAGACAATGGTTTTATTCATCCTAGTCATTCTCTTTGGGGAGCACATATCTTATTTGTCAAAAAGAATGATCGTTCTTTTCATTTGTGCATTGATTATCGTGGACTTAACAAATTTACGGTCAAGAATCGCTGTCCTCTTTCAAGGATGGATGATTTGTTTGATCAACTTCAAGGTGTTCAGTGGTTTTCAAAAATCAATCTTCATTCTGGTTACCATCAATTGATGGTACATGAATCAGATATACCAAAGACTGCATTTAGTACTCGTTACAAACATTTCAATTTTTCTCGTTACGCTTTTCGGTCTTACTAATGCTACTATAGCATTCATATATCTACCAAACACGTATGTAAACCGTATCTCAACGAATTTATTATACTTTTCATTTGCGATTTTCTGAATTATTCTAAAACCAAGGAAGAGCATGAAGTTCCTTTGAGAATAATCCTGGAGTTTCTTTCGAAAGAAAAGGTCTATGCAATATAATTGGAGTACGAAATTTGACTACAAGAGGTTGGTTTTTCTTGGTCACGCTGTGAACAAAGAAGTCAGTCTTGTGAAATTTAGCAAAATAGAAGCTGTAATGGGATGGAAGGTCCCACAGTTATCATCGGAGGTTCGTAAAGTATTTAGGATTCACAGGCTATTATCGGCATTTTATTGAGAGTTGTTCAAAGATCGCTCTACTACTCACATAAATATAAGAAGTTTGTTTTGGGATAGAAACTGAGAATAATCTTTTCAAATATTGAAGGATGTCTTGTATAATGCTCAATTCGGACTCTTCCCGACGGATCATAGGATTTCGTTGTGTATTGTGATGCATCAGACCGAGGTCTGAGTTGTGTGTTAATTAAATGGGAAATGTAATCGTATTCTTCTCTCGACAACTCAAGGTACATAAGAATTATTGTACTACCCACGAATTTAGAACTTGGAGCGATAGCATTCGTACATATGTGTTGAAGACACTACTTGTATGGAATGAAGAACGTGATGCATACCGATCATAAGAGCTTTTAACACCCCTACGTTCAAAGGAAGTTGAATACGAGGCAAATAAGGAAGCTCGAAATATTTAAGTGGCTACGATTGTGAATTTCGATATCATCCGGGGAAGACGAATGTTGTGGCAGATGTTTTGAGTAGGAAGGAAAGAGTAAGCCAAGGTGATTGCTAGTCAAAGTTTGACGATACACTCTGGCACTAAGGATAAGATGTTCAAAGTTCAAGATGAAGCGTTAGGGATACTCATATACCAAAACAAAAGTTGCGCGGGTTAGACAAACAGTTGAAATATGAAGTGGATGCGCTGTTACATCTTGTGAAAAGATTATGGATTGTTTTGCTAGGTGGTCTATGGACACTAGTATGAACAGAGTACATAAGTCAAATATATTCCATATGTCGAGAGGTATCATGATCTCATGGATTTGTATTGGTGACTGGGAATGAAGAAGGACATCGTTAAATACATTAGTCAATTAGTCAATGCATGATCTGTTTGAAGTTCAAGGCTGAATACTCGAGACTCTCAGGTCTATTACAGCAACCAGATATTTTTGAATGGAAAGTGTGAAACATGACTATGGATTACGTTATGAAGTTTCTTATAACTAGTAGTGAGCATGGCTCGATTTAGGGATAGAATGACTAATTCAGCTAATTTCTTAGCTGTCCACGAGGATTACAAGATGGGGATTTTGGTAAGGCATTACATCGACAAAGTAGTAGCAAGGCTTGGAGTTTTTGTATCAATTATATCTGATTTTGATGGTTACTTTACTTTGCAATTTTGGAAAGTGTTACGGAAAGCTTTGGGAACGCGTTTTGACATGAGGGCGGGTTATCATTCTCGTACTGATGGACGGAGTGAGCAAACCATTCAAACCTTTAAGAATATACTTAAGTTGTGTTATAAATTTTGGTAGAAGTTGTGATACTCGCTTACCACTATTCGAGTTATCATACAACACATTTATCATGTTGGTATTCAATGTGCGCTATTTCAAATACGTCGGGAGTCTAGGGAATTGTTCATTGTAGTGTGGGCTGAAGTGGGATTAAAGTCAGTGATTGGATTGAAATAGTCCATGAAGCTATTGATCAGATCGTTCGAATCAAGATGAGGTTGAAAACAGTATGAGTTAGACATAAGAATTACATAAACAAACGATGACAGTAGTTAGAGTACTGTGTTGGGAATTATATATTGTTTAAAGTGTTACCTTGGGAATGTATCGTACATTTTTGGAAGTTTGAAATATTAGCGTATGTGCTTGTTGGGCCGTTCTAAATTGTTGAATGTATGGGCTCAATAACATATCGATTGAAAGTTGTCACAAGAGTGAAGTGTTGTTCACAAAGTATTTCCTGTGTCATATCTAAGAAAGTGTTGACTCATAAAGTCTTACACGTAATTCTTGAAAGAATTTAAGGGCTTGATCCATTCTTTCAATCTTTCAACCGAAAACACACGTTAGCGCATTCATTGGTAAGAATCATGTTACAATCATTCGTTTCCTTCGTGTTCTTGGTGCATGATGAATGAATCCTCATGCCATGATGTTTATTTACAGATTCTAAGAAGTTACTATCATGAGAATTCTCGTTTGTTGGTATATACTCTTTCCGAATCTTTCAATTGATCATACTCGATTGTTTCGTATTGTCGATTTTGTTTCGGTTTGATTCCATTGTATTTCGGGTACATGAAATTATTAGAATATTGTTAAAATCAGTATATAAGTTGTTAGAATTGGGGAATTTGATTATTGTTGCGGTTTGGATTGTTCATACATGAGATTAGGGTTGATTATCTATAAACCCTAATCTGATCAGATTTCATGTTCGGTTTGGGAAGCTTGTAACTGGTTCATTTATTGAAGGTTTTTGATGAAATAAGAGTCTAAACTTAATTATTAAGAGTCTATTTTCAAATGGTGTTGGTTTCGTGTCCAAATGTTGAGTATAAGTTGGTCAAAATGATTTTATAAAAGTGAATGTCAATTCTGAGTTTTTCGGTTCATAAGTTAGGTTAACTTGTCGATTTTTGAAACGTATGTCAAACTAAGAATTTGGTCTTTAAATTTTTACTGGAGTAATTTTAAAGTGTTAACAATTTTCTGTAAAAATATTATAATCTTTATAAGTCTTTAAGTATTTTAAATAAATTGTAACTTTTGTGTATTTGGAAATTGTTGTTGTTTCTGAGCAGATTACTTTGGTGAATTTTTAAAAATGTTTAACTATAGAATTAAGCTCTGGAAAAATTACAGGATGTTCTTAACACATTGAAGAGTCACTGTTAAATTTTGTATAGTCAAATGGTTTCATTAAGTCATGGTTTAAAATTCGTAAATTGGTATAAAATTCTGGACATAATCTGAAATACACAATGGGGTTGATTTTTGTAAAGACACATGAGGTTTGGTTGTGAGGAAACTTAGTAGAGGTGATTTGGATTTGGGATACAATGGAATGACCTAGTTATGTTTAGGTTGTAACCCATATACATTATGATATTGTAGATTGCGAGTTGTTGGTGGTTGAGCTTAAGGGCAAAACTTACATCATTATTGAGGTGAGTTTTCGTGGCCCCATTTTCAATACATGTTTTCAAATTGGGGGAAAAGTATGCTCACTTGTTTTATCAATTGTTTTATGCTGTGAAACGTATTCATTTTTCATTTTGGACATATGCTTGAAATGTGTTACATTATGTGGAATTATGTGCATTACTTGGAAACATTATTGAGGCTATTCGTCTTACTCCTTTGTGGGTATTGACAACACGCCGACTCGTTGGGCTATTCGTCTTGCTCCTTTGGGGGTATTGACAACACGCCAGTTGGATACATTGACATCATTTAGGCTATTCGTCTTGCTCCTTTGGGGGATTTGACAACACGCCGACGTATATGCTATTCGTCTTACTCTGTGGGAGTAATGACAACACGCATGGTTGTTTTGTTGAGATTTGTTCATTTACACTAATTTCATTTATATGTACCATTTCTATACGCATTGTCCTAACTTATTATCATCACAACAAAAAGGTTTATTTTATGGTGTCTTGTTTCAAACCTACGAAACTCACCAACATTCGTGTTGACGTTTTAGAGCATATCTTTTCAGGTTATACTAGTGGACTTAAAGCAGAGGACAAGAGAACTTAGTGGACCTTTAGGGTTGCATTAAGAGTTATTCAAGACTTGTGGTACATCATGGTTGTTTGTGAAGGAATCTTTTGCCTTAACATTGTATTATACGTTTGTTAGTAAGATTTTGAATTCATTGTTGAAATGTATGCATGACATAAACCATTATTCATGTTAATGTCATCATGACACATTGGATATTTTATTTCATATAGAATTCTTTATAATAATGTGTTATGATCCTATCACAGTTATACTCCGTTGTTTCCGCTTTAGATGGGGTGTGACACCGGGTACTCTGTTTTTGGTCGACTTCAGTTAACAAACACACTTAAGTACCCGTCGGGTACTACACTACCCTCCGGGTAGTTCATATTAACTGCAAGTCTGCATCAGCTTTCCTGCACTTAGCAAAATAAATTTCAATTTCCAATCCGCATAACTTCCAATCTACAAAACATTTGGACATCAAATTTTGCAGACACGTTCAAAAAGACAAAATAAAGGCTTTCCAATTTACATTTTTCCAAAATTCACGTTTTATCAAAATTTGGACCGTAATCCATTTTACGCCCATTTTTGACACTTTTTCATGACATACCAAATTCTAAATTACACTAAACCAAGTTTTCATCTTTTGACCTTATTTTCAACAATACATATTAAGCCTATTTCAACGATGACATTTAGCATAATACTAACTTAGCCCAAATTGACTCTTTAACCATTTGGTGACCCATTTGGGCACCAAATGACCCGTTTGGGTTTATAACCCATTTGACCACTTCACTTTCAATGTTACTTACCTAATTGACTCAAGAAAGTCAGAACCAAACTTTTAAATTAATATTACACCATAATTTATACTTCCACATAGTTAACACTTCCAACATCATACTTAACCATACATTACCAACCTTTACAAAACATTCAAGTCTCACTACATGACTTTAACCTTAACATTTACAACTTCATTACTTGTAACTCATAAGTGAGATTTAAAGTGTCAAAACAAGTTTCTTCAACATTTTACAAAAGGGGTGTAACATAGTATTGAGCATGATTCAAAACGGATTAGAACTTGTTACCACCAAGCAACAAGCCACCTGTAACACCCCCCAAATTTGATTGATTTGCGGAAGCACGATTTGGGTGTTACTAATCAATAACAAAGCACAAAGATATATAGTAAACGACTCTATATGCGTCGTTTTAACAAAATATATTAATATTGGAATGTTTACAACATTTATAGCTTTACATAGCTCGAGTTTAAATAAAAGGAGATTTCAGTACATAAGTACTTGTACAAAATATACTAATGCAAGAAAATCTCAATCGTCTGTATGCTGACTCGAGCTAAAAGTCCTGAAGCAGAAGCAACCTACTGCTTGGTACCTGCGATACATGCTAAATGGGTCAGCTAAAGCTGGTGAGCTCACAGGTTTGAAATCAAGTAATATAGTATGAACCGCAAGATTTAATAATGATTTGCATCCAGCAAATAAAATGATAATAATCGTGTATACAGCCATGAGCACATAGTTGAGCTTAACTCGAGGGCCGGGTCCCCTATAAAGAATTCCGGGCGAGGTGCCTCCACGAATGCCTAATCAACATTCGTCTTCCCAAATATTAGTACGTCCGTTTACCCGGTT
Source organism: Helichrysum umbraculigerum (assembly GCA_949592205.1). NCBI lineage: Eukaryota > Viridiplantae > Streptophyta > Magnoliopsida > Asterales > Asteraceae > Helichrysum > Helichrysum umbraculigerum. Next base: position 39,862,196 of record CATIUR010000001.1, read on the forward strand.
AGTGCTTGCTAACCCGAACGAGGGTCAATCCTATATGGTACCATATACTAATATTCACGCTACAACGTATTAACAACTATGCTGACGGAGGACTTTAAATGATTAGTTGTGAAAAACTCATGTAGTATATGAAATGTTTGTACTTGCGTTCACATGTTAAAAATGAGCAATATATCACACCCCTGAGTAAAACAGTAAAAAGAGGGGCTATGAGACTCACCTGAGTTTGAAAGCGTTTAAATAAACGTAAGTTGATTAGCCAAGTGATGAAGTCCAAAGACTTGTAACCTAAGGGTGTCCACGACACGCGATGGTTATACACATGATTGGGTATCTCAAAAGATCACCCTTGTAGTTGTTACACAACTATATATATGTCCAAATTACTACGATTTGGTTGATTTGTTAAGTGTTTGAAAACGTGTACGGCCCGTTGGTGATGGATTTGAAATAATAACTTTAAGTATTATTATCAAGTTATTGGTGTTTTGCACTTACAAGTGTGTTCCAATGTGTTTTATAAGTCGTATCGTATAAGTGTTTGAGGTTATATAGGTTCGACACTTAGTGAAATTTTAGTTTGAAAACCTGCTGTTTTATGCGACACAATCATGCGACACAAGGGTTGTGTCGCATTGAAGAACACCAGCCCAGAAAGTCAAGCTGTCGAGATTTTTCCGGCCAAAAACCCAATTCAAACCCGTTTTTAAGCTATAAAATTGTGTTCTACACTTTGTAATGGACATATATAAGTTATATAAACACTAACAATTGAAATATACAAAGAATCGAGAGTTTTCGGGATTTTGTCGGAAACTTACAAAGTGGCGAAATGGAAATCCGGAAAGATAGAAGTGTAGATCGTTGCGAGGTGGTCGTGAATCTCTAAAAATATTGATGATCCGAGTGCGTTTCGTGGTGTTATTTGACGATTTTGTGAGTTTGTGGGTGTTTGGTGATTTTGTAGAAAAGAGAGAAAAGAGAGTAAGAGAGAGAAAGAAAAGAAAGAAATGAGAGAAAAGAGAAGGGAGGTGGAGGTTATCCTCCACTTTTCGGTTTCGCCCCGCGCTCCGCGTGGTGTTCCTTTTCTCCGTCATTTAACGTTTTAATAAATATTTCGCGCGTTAATTATCCATTTTAAAATACGAATTTTGTTTAATAATTTAATTAAATTGTTTTACCAATTATCTAATAATTTAAAGATTTAAAATGTGATTTAAATGATTTGAGTATTTTGTTGTTAATTTGGTAAGTTTCAATTGTACGAAGCGGGACAACTTTGGGAATAAAATTTAAACAGTAGTTTGGACCCAGTAATGTTTTCAGATAATGTTTTATACTTAATTATAAATTGTGTCACCAACGTCCGTATTTATGGAACCGAAATACATTCGATTTAAGTTGCGTACGATTTAATCAAATCGCATTTTCGTATATATTCAACAATATATATATTTCGATACACGAATTAGCCTAACACAGAACTAATTACATGTATTAACATTTGATTAGGCACTAATTACTAGTCCTAATTTGGCGGGTGTTACATTCTCCCCCTGTTAGGAGAATTTCGTCCCGAAATTTAGCTCGAAGTCGCGTTTGATGTAGAATCAGTGAAGAGTTGAGGATACTTGAGTCGCATTTGGTCCTCACGTTCCCAAGTGAATTCTGGGCCATGCCGCGAATTCCATCTGACTTTGACGATGGGAATACGACTTTGTTTTAGTTGTTTGACCTCACGGTCCATGATTTCAGCGGGTTCCTCAACGAAGTGAAGTTTGTCGTCAACACGAATTTCATCGAGTGGGATAATTAGCGTTTCATCAGACAGACATTTCTTCAAGTTCGAAATGTGAAAAGTAGGGTGCACGCTGCTGAGTTCGGATGGCAGCTGCAATCGATAAGCTACGGGGCCAATTCGTTCGAGGATCTCAAAAGGCCCGATGTACCTGGGATTTAACTTCCCGCGTTTGCCAAAACGGATGACGCCTTTCCAAGGCGATACTTTTAAGAGTACTCGATCCCCAACTTAGAACTCGAGTGTTTTGCGTCTCACGTCAGCATAACTTTTCTGACGATCACGTGCGGCTTTGAGTCTGTTTTGGATTTCCACAATTTTCTCAGTGGTGGCGTGTATGAGTTCAGGACCAGTGAGTTGACTGTCTCCCACTTCAGTCCAACAGATCGGTGATCGGCACTTCCGACCGTACAGTGCCTCAAAAGGTGCAGCTTTGATGCTGGCGTGATAGCTGTTATTGTACGAGAATTCGCACAACGGTAGATGTCTTTCCCAGTTTGTACCGAAATCAACTACGCAGGCACGTAGCATATCTTCCAGTGTCTGAATGGTTCGTTCACTTTGGCCATCGGTTTGAGGATGATACGCGGTGCTCATATCGAGACGAGTACCCAAGACTTTTTGAAGTGACTGCCAAAAGTGAGAGGTAAAGCGGGCATCTCTGTCAGAGATGATCGAGATTGGAACGCCGTGTTGAGAAACAATTTCTTTGATGTAGATTTGTGCAAAGCGCTCCATTTTATCGTTTTCCTTGATTGCCAGGAAATGAGCAGATTTGGTGAGGCGGTCAACGATCACCCAAATGGTATCGCAACCGTTCGACGACTTGGGTAGTTTGGTTATGAAATCCATGGCAATTTGTATAAGTAGAAATAGCAGGGAATATTTGATAGAAAATACGAATTCAAAGGTTACATCCCACGGATGTATTACAAAAGGCGTTAGGAATTGTTAAATCCGACCGAATCATAAAGTATCGATAGATAGTCATTAGATTACGAGATAGTTTACAAGATAAAGACTACACTAGTCTTAACGTAGATTAATCTGCTCCATCATTTCAATGAGGCGATCCACAGTATTTGCAAGTCTGCTGGCCTGTCGGGCATTGTCTTCAGCCAAGGCCAGTCGTTGTACCAATCCATGGGTGTATTCTTCCGTTTCCCGTGAGCGTTGCTCACACTCTTCAAGCCGGTGTTTCAAAAGGGCGGTTTCTACGCTTATCTCCACCACTTTGTTGAAAAGAACGTCTACATTATTAATGGTGTTTTCGTGATCCTCGGTGACTTGTTCGATGCGTTCGAGAGATGTAAGTCTCCAGTTCTCGTTGGTTTCTTGCAACACGACATCCATGGTGCGAAGTCGTTGCTCGTGTTGGTTCACCCTAGCGGCTAAGGCCGGCAAGGTGAAGTGAGTGGGGTACGGGCCAGCTCGAGGCAACCTGGCGTTCCTCTTAGCTACCCTTGGGTTCTGCGACCCGGATTGAGAGCGAGATGAATTTGATGGTGTGTTTGCCATTTCTGAGACAAAGCGTTTAGAGAAAGTGAGGCCTATATTCATATAATTCCAATATAATATAGCCTATTGAGTGTCTAGCACAAACATGTTTAAGTCTCGGTCCTCTCAAGGTCAGAGTCTTCTAGTGTACCCTGTTCAGCCATAACTACTTTCAGGTCTTATGTCATCTTTGCTTAATTGTACATAGTTGATCAGGCTATGTTAAATTAAACTCGTATGACGTAATCACTGAACCAGTTATACCTAATAAGGAATACTGCCTAATGGTCATAGTCTAGGCCCACTAAATGCAACCTAGTTCACTATAACCTTAGGCTCTGATACCAATCTGTAACACCCCCCAAATTTGATTGATTTGCGGAAGCACGATTTGGGTGTTACTAATCAATAACAAAGCACAAAGATATATAGTAAACGACTCTATATGCGTCGTTTTAACAAAATATATTAATATTGGAATGTTTACAACATTTATAGCTTTACATAGCTCGAGTTTAAATAAAAGGAGATTTCAGTACATAAGTACTTGTACAAAATATACTAATGCAAGAAAATCTCAATCGTCTGTATGCTGACTCGAGCTAAAAGTCCTGAAGCAGAAGCAACCTACTGCTTGGTACCTGCGATACATGCTAAATGGGTCAGCTAAAGCTGGTGAGCTCACAAGTTTGAAATCAAGTAATATAGTATGAACCGCAAGATTTAATAATGATTTGCATCCAGCAAATAAAATGATAATAATCGTGTATACAGCCATGAGCACATAGTTGAGCTTAACTCGAGGGCCGGGTCCCCTATAGAGAATTCCGGGCGAGGTGCCTCCACGAATGCCTAATCAACATTCGTCTTCCCAAATATTAGTACTGTCACACCCCGTCTAAAGCGGAAACAACGGGGTATAACGGTGATAGGACCATAACACATCATTATAAAGAATTCTATATGAAATACAATATCCAATGTGTCATGATGCCAATAACATGAATAACGGTTCATGTCGTGCATACATTTCAACAATGAATTCAAAAGCTTACAAACAAACGTACTATACAATGTTAAGGCAAAACAAGCCTTCACAAACAACCTTAATGATGTAACACAAGTCTTGAATAACTCTTAATGCAACCCTAAAGGTCCACTAAGTTCTCTTGTCCACTGCTTTAAGTCCACTAGTATAACCTGAAAAGATATGCTCGAAAACGTCAACACGAATGTTGGTGAGTTTCGTAGGTTTGAAACCAGACTCTAGAAAAATAAACATTTTGCTATGATAATAATAAGTTAGGACAATGCAATAGAAATGTACACAAATGTGAAATAATGCAACCAATATATCTCAATGTACGGCAATTACCTCACAAGGAAGTAAAGCACGAATGTAAGCAACAATCCCAATGTACGGCAAATACCCCACAAGGAGGTAAAGCACGAATGTAAACAATAGATCTCAATGTACGGCAAATACTCCACAAGGAAGTACAGCACGGATGTAAACAACCAATCTCAATGTACGGCAAATACTTCACAAGGAAGTACAGCACGGATGTAAGCAACAAGTCTCAATGCATATAAGTCACATAGTGTCACACATTTCAAGCATATGTCCAAAAATAGAAATGAATACGTTCACAGCATAAAACAGTTGGTAAAACATGTGAGCATACTTTTCCCCCAATGTAAAAATATGTAAAGAAAATGGGGCCACGAAAACTCACCTCAAGAAATGATGTAAGTATCGCCCTTAAGTGTAATCCACTAAGCCACTCGCAATCTACAATGTCATAATGCATATGGGTTACAACCTAGACATAACTAGGTCATTCCATTGTATCCCAAGTCCAAAACACATTCACTAAGTCTCCTCACAACTCAAACTAGTGTATCATCGCAAGAACCAACCTAAAATGAAAAACTCAGATTCTGTCCGAAAGTTTAGTTCCAATTTATGAATTTTTGAATATTACTTAATGAAATCATTTGACTCTACAAATTTTACCAGTGACACATCAATGTGTTAAGAACAACATGTAATTTTTCCAGAACTTATTTCAGTAGTTTACTATTTTTAAAAATTCACTAAAACAATCTGCTCAGAAACTAAAATGACTTATGAGTGCAAAAGCTACAATTTATTTAAAATACTTAAAACTTACAAAGACTATGATATTTTTACAGAAAATTTTTTGACACTTTAAAATTACTCCAGTAAAAATTTCAAGACTCAATTCTTAGTTTAACATACGTTTCAAAAATCAACAAGTTAACTAAAACAATGAACCGAAAAACTCAGATTTGACATTCACTCTTATAAAATCATTTTGACCAACTTATACTCAACATTTAGCCATGAAACCAATGCCATTTGAAAGTAGACTCAAAGTACTTAAGTTTAGACTCCTGTTTCATCAAAAATTACCATGAAATGAACAAGTTACAAGCTTCCCAAACCGAAGACACAATCTGGTCAGATTAGGGTTTATAGATAATCAACCCTAATCTCATGTATGAACAATCCAAACCGCAAACACAATCATAATCCTCAATTCTATTGACTTCTATAATGATTTTAATAATATCCTAATGATTTCATATACCCGAAAAACAATGGATTGAACCGAATGAAAACCGACAATACGAAATAATCGAAATAATAGATACAAATCGAAATAGATTGAAAATACGTACGATTATGCGAATTAAAGCGAGATTTCCAAAGATCAACGAATACACAAGCATGATTTTCCTTAGGATCTGTAATAATTTCATTTTATATGAGTAATAAATTGAACATGACTAAAAACATCAAGATTTGTATGAATAATTACCGAAAACTTACCCACGAACACGCGAATGAATGATTTCGGTTGATAGATTGAATTAAGGGATTAAACCCTTGATTTATTTGATGAAAATTGATGATAAATTGATGATAAATTTCTACTAAAGGGGCTGGAAGTCGGATCTAGGGTGAAAGAAAATAGGTTTTAGGGTTTTGGATAAGAGAATGACTAGATAGGTTTAAATTGTGAAACAAATATTTTTCTTGCTCCTTACTTCCCCTCTTGGCCGACTTTTACAAGGATTTATGGGCTAATTTTCAGACATGTTGTAGTCCTTTGAGTTTAGAAACCGTGGGCTTTGGATTCAAGTCATTTGGAGTCCGGATGAGAGAGTTATGGCCCAAACCGTGAAACCTCGCAGAAAACTCAGCTTTTATCTTTTTAACGTGTGATATGTTTTCACTTAGTTTATTATTATTATTGTATTATAATTGTTAGTATTATTATTATTTATAAAGTACTTATTATTATATTTTATTTATCATACCCCGCACGTTCTCTTAAGTTTTAAATTTATGAACGCATTTACGTTTTGCTTCATAACTTCTTCGTTACACATCGGATTGAGTTGATTCTTTTTGCGTTGGATTCGTTTTTCGAAAATGAAGACTTTTATGTAAAGAAATCATTGAAATTAGTATTTTCACAAAAATGACTTTTTACGGCTCGAACTACGATAACGGTTTGGTGACGGTTGTCACAGTATCCCCCAGTTGAGAGAATTTCGTCCCGAAATTCAGTCGGAGCTATACTGTCAACACGATCACTGAATACGTACGTAAAATTAAGGTTTGTACACTCTTTACATTCGAAGTAAATTCAAATCCACTTTAAGCGTTCGATCAAGCAATGACAAATTAAAACTTTCTGTGCTTCAACATGTTGACCTTTCAATCCATGGTTTCTAGCGGTTTCTCTACCCAATGTTATATGATTCCCTGTAAATTCCTTAAAAAAAATACGTGTAAGACCTTATCAGTCAACACTTTCATAGATTTGAAACATGGAATACCTCGTGAACACCACTTCACTCTTGTGACAACTTTCAATCGATATGTTATTGGACCTATACGTTCAACTATTTAGAACGGTCCAACAAACACATATGCTAATATTTCAAACTTCCCAAAGTAACACTTTAAACAATATATGATTCCCACACAAAACTTTAACTGTTGTCGATGTTTGTTTATGCAACTCATTTGCCTATCACGCACTGTTTCCAACCTCTCATTGATTTGAACGATCTTGTCAATAGCTTCATGGACTATTTCAATCCAATCAACTGACTTTAATCCCACTCTACAATGAACAACTCCCACACTCTTAAAGTGCTTGTAATAATGCCCATTGAATACTAGAGCGATAACTGTGATGTATGAGAACTCAACTAGTGGTAAGTGAGTATCATAACTTCTACCAAACTCGGTAACACAACTCTAAGCATATTCTCCAACATTTGGATGGTTCGCTCACTCCGTCCATCAGTACGGAAATGATAACTCATCCTCATATCAAAACGCGTTCTCAAAGCCTTTCGTAACACTTGCCAAAATTGTAAAGTAAAGTAACCATCAAAAATCAGATATAATTGATACAAACACTCCAAGCCTTGCTACTACTTTGTCGATGTAACGCCTTGCCAAAATCCCCATCTTGTAATCCTCGTAGACAGCTAAGAAATAAGCTGAATTAGTCATTCTATCCCTAGATCGAGCCATGCTCACAACTAGTTATAAGAAACTTCATAACGTAATCCATAGTCATGTTTCCTACTTTCCATTCAAAAATATCCGGTTGCTGTAATAGACCTGAGAGTCTCGAGTATTCAGCCTTGAACTTCAAACTGTTCATGCATTGACTAATTGACTAATGTAGTTAACGATGTCCTTCTTCATTCCCAGTCACCAATACATATCCATGAGATCATGATACTTTTTATCAACTCCTGACGTATGGGATGTTTTATTTTATTTTATTATTAGTATATATATATATATATATATATATATATATACTAATATATATATATTAGTATATATATATATATATATATATATATATATATATATATATATATATATATATATATATTTATATTTTATTTTTTATTTTTTTTATTTGTTTATATAAATACTTTTTCTTTGTACTCTGTCCATTACTAGTGTCCATAGACCTCCTAGCAGAGGAATCCAAAATCCTCTCACAAGATGTAATTTCTCATCCAATTTGTGCTTCAACTGTTTGTCTAACCTGCGCAACTTTTTGTTTTGGTATATGAGTATGCCTAACGCTTCATCTTGAACTTTGAACATCTTATCCTTAATGCCAGAGTGACTCATCATACTTTGATTTGTACTCACTTTGGCTTATTATTATTATTATTTTTTTCTTCCTACTCAAAACATCTAACACAACATCCGTCTTCCCCGAATGATATCGAATTTCACAATCGTAGCCACTAAATATTTCGAGCTTCCTCATTTGCCTCGTATTCAACTTCTTTTGAACATAGGGGTGTTAAAAGTTCTTATGATCGGTATACATAATGTTCTTCATTCCATACAAGTAGTGTCTTCAACACATATGTACGAACACCACCACTCCAAATTCCAATTCGTGGGTAGTATAGAAATTTTTATGAATGCGATTACCTTCCCCCTTTGATTAACACACAACCTAGACTTCGGTTTTGATGCATCACAATACACAACGAAATCCTCCGATCCATCGAAAAGAGTCCGGATTAGTGCATTACATAAAACATCCTTCAATATTGGAAAATATTCTTCTTAGTTCTTACCTGAAACAAACTTCTTATATATATGTGAGTAGTAGAGCGATCCTTGGAAAGACTCTCGATAAGATGCCGATAATAACCTGTGAATCCCAAATGCTTTACGAACCTTCACGATAGCTGTGGGGCCTTCCATCCCTTTACAGCTTCTATTTTGCTAAAATTTACAAGAATAACTTTCTTGTTTGCAACGTGCCTAAACAAAACAAACCTCTTGTAGTCAAATTTTGAACTCTGAATATATTGCATAGACCTTTTCTTTCAAAAGAAATCCAGGATTAGTCTTGAAGGAACTTCATGCTCCTTTTTAGTTTTAAATAAATTAGAACGTCGCAAATGAAAAAGTATGATAAATTCATCGAGATGCGGCTTACATACGCGTTCGTTAAATATAGGAATGCTATAGTCGGATTAGTAAGATCGAAAGGCATAACGAGAAATTTGAAATGTTCGTAACGAGTATGAAATGCAATCTTAGGTATATCTGATTCAGATACCCTCAATTGATGGTAACCAGTATGAAGATTGATTTTTGAAAATCACCGAACACCTTGAAGTTGATCAAACAAATCATCCATCCTTTGAAGAGGACAACGTTTTTTGACCATAAATTTGTTAAGTTCACGATAATCAATGCACAAATGAAAAGAACCATCTTTCTTTTTGACAAACAAACCAGGTGCTCCCAACGGAAAAAGACTAGGGCAAATAAAACCCTTGTCTTGGAGCATCTTAAAGAGAATTAAATAACTCTTGCATTCAAATAGTGTTAAGCGATTTGGAGCTTTTGCAACTGAGGTTGCCCCAAGAATAAGATTGATACAAAACTTTACGAGTAAAGAGGGAAATAATCCTTCTAAATCTTCCAAGAAGACCTCGAGGAGATCGTTGATAATAGAATGTTTTGAAATTTTAACTTATTAGCCCTTACGCTCATGAGTTGTTTCTTTTCGTCTCCGGATGGTTCTATGCGAGTCTCAAGTATTTCGCCACCATTTAAGTGGTATACGGAATACTTTCTTAAACATGCAATTTCTTCCTAAATTTCGTCAACTAATCCATCCCCACAACTACACCAAAACTTCCGAGTCCGAATGGTAACAAGTCAATGCTAAAAGAGAAATCTTCTAGCACTAGAGTATACCCTTATGTAACGTCTTTTAGTCTCTATACGCATTCATTAATAAAATTATTTCAAAGTCTCCCACTCAAAACAAGCCATCGAGTTTCCTACTATGTTGATTGGTGCCACTTGACGAGCTGTCATCCAACATTTAATTGTAAAATGACCTCTTAAGTTGCAGTTTGAATAAACACAACATGATGCAGATGTGTGATGATAGTAGTTAGACCTTACACAAGGAATGTGAACCAGTATAACCTTCTCTTCATGTGTTAGTATCTACCAGTCTTTTGAATACCCTCTCATTCTTGGTATTGTTTCTACATTTCCTGCCTTATTGATCTCATTGATTAACAATTCACCCATCAGTATTGCACCTTGGATGGCAGGAGGCTCAGTCACTTCTACCGTACTGCTAGTTTCCAGAACAAAGCTGTTGATGTACTTCTCAATTCTCTTACCTTCGAGTGCCACAGGATGAGGTCTAATTCTTGCCAACTCATGAAATTGTCAGAGATATGTTGTATGGTTAACTCCCATCGTAGAGAAATTCCAAAACTTGTTCACTAACTTCTTCATTTCGTTATTGAAAGAATATTTTTCCTTAAACAGTGCCTTTATTTATTTTATTTATTTATCTTATTATTTATTTATAATTTTATTTCTATATTTTATTATTATTATTTTTTTTTATTTGCTTATTTTTCACGCCATCACCACTTCCATCATTTGAATTCTCGACTACTAATTCCACTTTCGTCTTCGGTGTCGTTAGCTCTACCTTGATTCAATATACTGTTACAACTTGCATGACAACTTTGAATATTAAGGCCCACCACTGTCGTGCAACGATCGCAACAACATTGGAGTTCTTGTCTTCAATACAACAAATTCCTCCAGTTCAACCATCAGTTCAATCGCCACTATCACTTGTATGACCACCTCCGAGTGTTTCTCTTCCATGAGTAAATTTTACGAGTAATGCGTTTTAGTATTATGCTTGCTATAATTTCGAGTTAATATGAGTTTAGAATAGTTGAATACTTTGGAGTTTGTCAAGGCATAAATGCACAAGACTCACAAACATAAGATTGATTCGGTAACAAATGCAATTGGGATTTTATTACAATACGATACGGAGATAGCGCATGAGACACGCAAACATGGTCGGATAAGCACACATACGTCGGAACACCTTTGTCAATTACGTCTGCAGCCGTAATTGTGAAAGCATTCTTTCATACACATACTTATCTTCCAAGTCTTTGTATCGGAATAAGCTTTGTATTCATGGAAAGAGATCAGATAGTTATAGAATCCTAAGTAGCATGTAGACGAACCACATAAAGAGTCGTAAGATGATGAAGAACGCTTACAACGTCCTTCTTACTTGAAATGGTTAAGATGAATGATCGACATTAGCTACAACTAGCTTCACGGATTTATATGCACACATAACTTCCTAATTCATGTTCTATATGTGGGTTCCTTATTTATAGTCTAGGCCAATCCACCTAGATCTCTATAAACAATGGCTCTGATACCAATCTATCACACCCCGTCTAAAGCGGAAACAACGGGGTATAACGGTGATAGGACCATAACACATCATTATAAAGAATTCTATATGAAATACAATATCCAATGTGTCATGATGCCAATAACATGAATAACGGTTCATGTCGTGTGTTGGGTCAAAACTGTTTCAGGTCTGAGTTGAAATTCTGATGAGAAGACAGAGTATAAGTGATTAAAACTGTTTGCTTTGAAGGTTAAAACTGTCTTTATGAAGTTACAACTGATAGAAGAAAACTGATGAGAAGACAAGTGTTACAACTGATAGAAGATAGATTACAACTGATAGTTATGTGTCTGTAAGTAGTTAAAACTGCTTATGTATTAGTAACTGTTAGTTATATATGAAACAGTTAACACTGATTATATATTTGTACTTAGTTGTATATTACAATTGAAGCAGTTACAACTGAATGTGTAACAGTTACAACTGTTTACATCAGAATGGTAGTTAAAACTGTTTATGATTTTGTGATAAGTATGAGTCGGTTATGGAAGTTAGTTTATTCCATATTTGTAGGAGATTGTATAGGACTCTATATGTTATAAATAGAGATCCTTTAGATCTAGATAGGAAAATGATTTTTGCGCAGCTTCAAGGTTTTCTGTAACCCTAATACATCAAGTGTATTCGTCTTATATCATTAATAAGATTGAAGCTTTCGGTATATTATTGTGTTCATTAAATTAATTAATATTCATTGATCTTCTTAATATTATTGAGTGTGATTCCGCAACTTCTCAATAATATATTCAAGGCTTATTAAGTAAGATTGTTTATTAAGTTAAACAGGGACTAACAAAGTGGTATCAGAGCTTGTGAAGCTTTGAAGACAGGAAGATCTGGGATTATTAGTATTAGTATTTGAGTTTAGTTCAGATATTAAGTTTTGATTTCAATGGCGTCTGAAGGCAATGAAGGAATTCAAGCAACAAAGATACCAATGCTTAAACCTGATGAGTTTGACCTATGGAAGGTCAGAATCAGGCAATATATGCTTCTCACGGATTATCAGATGTGGGAAGTTGTTGTTAATGGTATACCGGTAACGCTTGATGGTGATGGAGTAAAGCAACCAAGAGCACCACCAACATCTGAAGCAGAGAGGAAAATCAGATCTACTGAGTACAAAGCACTTAGTACTCTGTTGCTTTCCATTCCTAATGAGCATCAGAGCAGATTTGATAATTGTGAAGATCCCAAGGTACTGATGGAGGCAATTGAGAAGAGGTTTGGTGGTAATGATAACACCAAAAAGAATAAAAGATCTCTGTTGAAACAACAATTTGAAAATTTTAGCCATGTGAAATCTGAAACTCTAACTCAAACCTTTGATAGGTTTACTAAATTAGTTGGAGAATTGGAAAATCACAAGGTTAAGATTGACAAAGAAGATCTTAACAGAAAGTTCTTGAGATCATTAGGTGATGAATGGACAATCTATACTGTTGGATTGAGGCAGAGTTCAGACATTGAAGTTAAGGAACTAGAAGATATATACAATGATCTGAGGAACTTTGAGTCTGAGGTGGAAAGTAAGAAGCAATCAACTGGATACAGTCATAATGCTGCTTTTATGTCCATGGCTGGAACAAAAGCAGAATCAAGTCAAATGGGTTCTACTCATGTTTCAGGAGGAGCAGGATCATCATCAAATAGTTCTAATGATCAAATATTAGAATCTTTCTTTGCAAGTAATGTGAATTCTTCACTTACTAATGAAGATCTGGAACAATTTGATGGTGATGATCTAGAGGAGATGGACATCAAGTGGCAAATTGCATTGATTACTCAGAGAGCAAAAAGGTTCATGCAGAGGACTGGTAGAAATAACTTTGCATACAAGAGGAATGATGCAAATTGGATTGATAAGAGCAAGATTGAGTGTTTCAACTGTCACAAGATGGGACACTTTGCCAGAGAATGCAGAAACCCTAGGCAAGAGCAGAATGGTAATGGTCAGAGATCTGGAAGCACTGGAACACAGACAAGAAACATTCCAATTCAGGGGGCTTCAGCAAATGCTTTGGTGTCTATGGATGGCTGTGGATGGGATTGGAGTGATCAAGAAGAGCATGTTGTGAAGAATCAATGTCTCATGGCCATTGCAGAATCTGACAAAAAGTCAGAAGTTCCTACTGAGGTACAAAATAAATTATGTTCTGCTGTTTGTAAACAAACTGTTAAACACTACAGAGATCATAATATAAAAGTGTGTGAGGAACTAAAACAATGGGAAATCAAAAGTAAACACACCATAGCAGTCATTGAAAATCTGGAAAATCAAATAAAGGCATATGAAGTCAATGCAACACAGTTTAAGTATGACATTGAATATGCTAGGTGGGAGAGAGACTCTTTTAAAGATAAAGTTGATTTGTTATCTAAGAAACTTACTGAGGTCACATGTGAAAGAGATAGTATAAGGCTTGATGTAAGTAAATTAGAACATGCTTCAAAGAGTGTAAATAAACTTATTAATTCACAGATTCATGATAAACTTAAGACTGGATTAGGATACAATAATGTACCTCCACCTTATAATCACACCTACTTTCCTCCCAAAAGTGAAATTGATATCAATTCACTTAAAAGAGAAATGGTAGATGAGGTTAAAAAGGCTGATCCAATTAAAAGTTTATCTGATGATGATCTGTTTGTAGAAGGTGAAGTTAGTGACTGGACTGAAGAAGATGATCAGAGTGATAGGACATCTGATAGTGAGAAGAGTGTGAAATCTGAATCATCTAAGTCTGAGTCAACATGTGAGGATGTGAAGAGAGTAATTACTGATCTAGTTGTTAATCTTAAAACTGATAAACTAGAAGAGGGTAAGAAAATGTTTAAGGAGAAGGTTAAACTGGACTTAGAGAAGGTGAGCTTGAATACTAACAAATCTAAACATGGGTTAGGATATGTTAGTAATACAGTTAACTCAGTTACTAAACCTGTTGTTGAATCTGTTGTGAATAACTGTGTGAATTGTAAATGTAAAGCAAGTGCTTCTTCTTCACAGAGTTTTCAAAATCAAAAACCCAGAGGTAATCAAAGAAATTGGAATCAAATGATTTCACAAAAACTGGGTAATAATGTTACTGTGATTAAAGAAATGTCTTGCTTTATATGTGGAAAAATGGGTCATCTTAAATATGACTGTTATTATAATCCTGAGAATGTTCAAAGGATTAGAAAACAGTCATGGATGAAAGCAAATATGATTAACAAACAAAATTTTCAATCAAAAGTTGATCATACTGCCAGAGTTCAGAAGATAAACTCAAAGGCTACCATGTTAAACACTGTTACAGGTAAATCTACTGCAGCAGTAATAACAAAATTAGCCAAAAGCTCAAAGACTAAAACAGTGGTAACTGATTTCAAAAACAGTGTTAACAAAATTAACACTGAATCTTCAATTGGTAAAACAGTTAAAACTGTTAAGCCAAAGAACACTGTTAAGTCTAAAATTAGTTGGATTTGGACACATATTAAGTCTGATAAATTAACAGATCCAAATACCAACAGTGCTTCACAATCAATAATCTTTAAGAAAGTTGATTATGTGAATGCACATGGGAAACCCAAAGCCAAATTGGTTTGGGTTCCCAAGAGAAATTAATTCTCTTTTTTGACTATTTGTGCAGGGCAAGCCTAAGAGCTTATGGCATATTGATAGTGGATGCTCACGGCTCATGACTGGAGACAAAGAAAAGCTGCAGGACTTTAAATCTTTTGATGGAGGATATGTAGCTTTTGGAAGCAATCCAAAAGGAGGAAGGATCACAGGGAAAGGAACAGTTCAGAGTGAAAAGCTAAGTTTTGATAATGTTTATTTTGTGGAACAACTGAGGTATAATTTACTAAGTGTGAGTCAAATCACAGATAAAAAGAACCCAGTTCTTTTTACTGACACTGAATGCCTTATCTTGTCCAAAGAATTCAAAATACCGGAAAACATGACTTTGATGAGAATTCCAAGACAAGATAATGTATATAAGTGTGACTTAGTAAATATGACACCTCAACCTGATTTAAACTATCTTATTTCTAAAGCAAGTGTGAATGAATCTGAACTGTGGCATAGGAGGATGTGTCACATGAATTTCAAAACCATTAATAAACTTGTCAAAAACAAGCTTGTTAGAGGTTTGCCTGAAAAGGTCTATTCATGTGATGATCATTGTGTTTCTTGTCAAAAGGGAAAGCAACACAAATCCTCATTTAAGTCCAAATCTGTGAACACAAATATCACACCCTTACACTTATTGCATATGGACTTATTTGGACCAACCAGTATAAGTAGTATGGGGAAAAAGTCTTACTGTCTTGTGATTATTGATGATTATTCTAGATTTACATGGGTTTTCTTTCTTAGGACAAAGGATGAGACAGGTGAAATACTTAGATCATTTATAACTAAGATGGAGAATCAATTGGATAAAAGAGTAAAAATCATCAGAAGTGATAATGGAACAGAATTTAAAAATCATGAGATGGATAAATTCTGTGAAGTTAAAGGTATTAAGAGAGAATTTAGTGCACCTAGAACTCCTCAACAAAATGGAGTAGCTGAAAGGAGGAATAGGACACTGATTGAGGCTGCTAGAACCATGCTATCTCTATGTCTTTTTGGGCAGAGGCAGTTAGCACAGCTTGTTATGTTCAGAATAGAGTATTAGTTGTTAAGCCTCATAACAAGACACCATATGAACTGTTGTTTAAGAGAAAGCCTTTGGTTAGTTTCTTAAAATCTTTTGGGTGTCCTTGTACAATCTTAAATACCAAAGATCACTTAGGTAAGTTTCAGAGTAAGGCTGATGAGGGGATATTTGTTGGTTATTCTATTCAAAGTAAATCTTATAGGGTATTCAATCAAAGGACCAGAATCATAGAAGAAACAGTGCACATTACTTTTAATGAAAACACTGTTAATCCTGAGGGAAAAGGTCCTGAATCACTGTTTGATATTGATGCACTTAATACTGCTTTTAGATATACAAATGTGGATACTAGTGCAGGTACAAGTGCAGGTACAAATGCAGGAACAGGTGATGAAGAAGGTAGAGCAAAATCAGGAATATCAGTTGGAAAGAAGAATGATTCATTGGAATATATATTATTTCCAATTTGGTCTCCTGATCCTCCAGAAGTGTTTGATACTGATCAACCAACGACATCACAGGATGTGGAAACAGGAAAATCAGATGAAACATCATTTTCTCATGTTGATGATTCTGATAGACCTGTTATTGAAGACAGTACAGAAGACAGTGATATGAGTCCAGTACAGAAGAATACAAAGGCAGGTGTGAATGTTGATCAGACACCTACAAAGCATCTTGACATAGAGCAGGAACATCTGAATTATCTACATTTGATGAGTTCTACTCCTTTGTCAAAGAGAATTGCAAGAGAAGTGTCAAGTAGTGAGTCTGGTCAAGAAGGAAATTTTACCAACTTAGAGGAGAGTATTCAAGAAACAGCAGCATCTAAATACATTTCTCATAAAGATCATCCACTTGAGAATGTAATAGGAGATATTGAATCAGCTGTTAAAACAAGAAATCAAAGTCAGGTGTTTGAAGCTTCAGCAAATGAGGAAGAAGTAAATCTTGATACAGAAGCTGTTAATACTTCTTTGTTTGCCTGTTTTCTGTCTCAAACAGAACCAAAGAAGGTTACTGAAGCTTTGAGAGATCCTAGTTGGATTGAAGCTATGCAAGAGGAGTTGCTTCAGTTTAAGATTCAAGAAGTTTGGACATTGGTTGATTTGCCTAAAGAGAAGAGGGCAATTGGTACTAAATGGATTTTCAAGAACAAGAAGGATGAAAGAGGTATAGTGATCAAAAACAAGGCTAGATTGGTTGCACAGGGGTATTCACAAGAAGAGGGGATTGATTATGATGAGGTTTTTGCACCTGTTGCAAGGATAGAGGCAATTAGATTGTTTTTGGCTAATGCTTCATTCAAGGGATTCATTGTGTATCAGATGGATGTTAAGAGTGCTTTTCTGTATGGCACTATACAGGAAGAGGTCTATGTATGTCAACCACCAGGGTTTGAAGATTCTAAATTTCCTGATAAAGTTTTCAAACTGGATAAAGCTCTTTATGGCTTACATCAAGCACCTAGAGCCTGGTATGATACTTTTTCAGATTATCTGTTGCAGAATGGATTCAAAAGGGGTGCAATAGATAAAACTTTGTTTACTAAAAGAATTAAGAATGATATACTACTGGTTCAAGTTTATGTAGATGATATCATTTTTGGTTCAACAAAGGATAGTCTGTGCAAGGAGTTTGAATCATTGATGCATGAAAAGTTCAAGATGAGCTCCATGGGGGAATTAACATTTTTCTTGGGGCTACAAGTAAAGCAACAGAAAGAAGGAATCTTTATTCATCAAAGTAAGTATGTGAATGATATACTGGATCGGTTTGGGTACAAAGATGCTAAAGTTGCAAGCACACCAGTTGAGACAAACAAGAAATTATATGCAGATCTTGAGGGGGAGAGTGTGGATGAACATCTTTACAGATCAATGATTGGGTCTCTTATGTATCTCACTTCATCAAGGCCTGACATCATGTTTGCAGTGTGTTTATGTGCAAGATTTCAAGCTAATCCAAAGCTATCACATCTTCTAGCAGTCAAAAGAATTTTTAGATATTTGAAGGGTCAATCAAAATTGGGCCTTTGGTATCCAAAGTTTAATTCTTTTGATCTGATAGCTTACACAGATAGTGATTATGGAGGAGCTAATTTGGACAGGAAATCTACATCAGGAGGTTGTCAATTTTTGGGAGAAAGATTGGTTTCATGGCAATGCAAGAAACAAACCACTGTATCTACCTCTACAGCAGAGGCAGAATATGTAGCAGCTGCAAGTTGCTGTGCTCAAGTGCTATGGATTCAGAATCAGATGCTAGATTATGGTTTTACCTTTCTTAATACTCCTATTTTTATTGATAATAGCTCTGCAATCAGTATTATTAATAACCCAGTTAAACATTCTAAAACAAAGCATATTGAAATCAGATATCATTTCATTAGAGATTGTAATGAGAAAAGACTTATTCAAATTTTGAAAGTTCATACTGATAATCAATTTGCTGATCTGTTTACAAAAGCTTTTGATGTAGGCAGATTCACATTCTTGGTTACTAGTATTGGAATGATCAATTTGTCATAAGTTATTTCTCTTGTTAGTGCTTTCTGTGAATAATATCTACTGTGATTTCAATTTGGGTTAATACTGATTTGTTAATTAAACACTGATTGTGTGTAATGTGTATCGTTATCACTGTTTCTTACTTTTATTATAAACAGTGGTAATAATCACTTCACCACTGTTGGTGTATAGTTAACACTGTATACTTGTATTTTTGTTTGGAATTACCACTGCAAGTTATATTGCTAGGTTTTGGAGTCTAACTTATGCAGGTGTTTATGAAGTGTCACTGCTTGTGGAGTTTGCTTTCGATAAAAAAAAATAAAAAAAATAAAAAATAAAAAATAAATAAATAAATTTCAACCACTGCTTTGTTTATATGATTTTGCTAGAACTGAAGTACTACTTGTATTAAGTTAGCACTGCCTTGGTCGGTTGGTACTGCTTGTACAAGTTAGCACTGCTAGCTTAATTATGTAAATGATGCATTTGAGAAACCAAGTGTTGATTACCACTGATGGTTATTTTCACAGTTATCACTGAACGTGTTATTTTATTTAATTAACACTGTTTTAGTTATAATTGGGGATCTGATCAAATTAGGGCTTACAACTGATTTAATTTCAGTACTTAACTCTCAACACTTAGGGTTTCTCATTACGCTTTCAAAATTTCACATACAAACAACTGCGCTAAGTCTCATTGATTTTCGATTCTGTAAAATCATCTTCGATTCTTATCGATTACTTGATTTCTTATCATGGCATCGACTTCGTCTACTGTTCAACTACCGATTGGAAAAGATCACAATATGATTGCATTCTTAATGAAACCTGCTGAGGCAAACGAGTATGTGGAAATCATTGATTTTCTTCGTGTTTCACATATTCGTCATGCTCTCACTGTAGCACCCATAATATCTCACGATCATATCAACAATTTCTGGGTGAATGCATCAATAGAAGAGGAATAGGGGATTAAAAGAATCGTTTCAGAAGTTATGTATACACGTGTTGTAATCACAGAAGCTACTGTTAGAGCTTCATTACAACTAGATGATGAGGCAGGTATATCTTCTTTAGAGGATACTATTATGTATGATACTTTACGATTGATGGGTTATGAGGGTTCTTTTGAAATTTTTACTTTTCAGAAAACCTTATTTTCTCATCAGTGGAGATTTTTAATACATACAATTTTACACTGCTTATCATCTAAGAGATCATCTTTTGAGCAGTTTGGAAGCAACATTGCTTATGCAATTACTTGTCTTGCAACTGGTCAAAGGTTTAATTTTTCAAATCTGATATTTTCTGGTATGCTTAGAAACATTGAGCAGCCAAAGATTAAGTTTTTGATGTATCCACGTTTTGTGCAGTTGTTCTTAAATGAACAAATTCCTAATATAACTGCACTTGAAAAGATTATTGGTATTGTCTCTTTTAAACCAAAAGTTTTTGTAAATATGAAGAGAGATACTAAATTTTCTGGGAAGGTTACAGCATTATTTTCTACAATGCTTCCTGCACCTTCCACCACAGCATCAGTACTACCAACTGAAGCTGAACCATCTACTGAGAGAATGGTTCCACCCACCACTTCTCAACCCACAGTAGTTGGGGGTACTAAGAGAAAACAAGGGACCACAACAGCTAAACCTACTAAAGCCAAAAAGGTTAAAAAACAGGCATCTGAGGCTGCTGCTGCTCAGGTGTCTCAGACAAATGATTCATCACAGCAGATGATCAATGAGGAGGATGATGATCATTCTGAGAGGGCTGCTTCTACTGCTTCTAGCCCACTGGCAGAGCAGGACAGAAGTAACATTAATAAGACCCAATCAGAGGCAACACATGGACATGATTCTACACCTGTAGATGATCCTAGTGGTCCCAGTACCAAGAACCAAGGGGACTTTGATGATCATGCTAGGCATGAGTCAGAGTTTGATGATGTCAATGATTCACCAAAGGATTCACATCCTGAAGGTGTTGAGGCTAGAACTAACTTGGAATTGACGAAAATGGTTGATTATGTATGGGCTGAGTTTGTACAAGAGAGGAAGAAGAATAAGGCTAAGGATGAAGTTATTACTCAGTTGCAGAGGAAAGTGCAGCAGTTAGAGAGGATTGTTATTAAATGTTTGAAGAAAGGGAGGAAATATGTGGTTCATGATACTTCAGAACCTGAGGAGACTTATAACTTTAGACAAAATGCTTTCAAAAAGGGGGAGAAGGTCTGGACAAATTTGGGTGATAAGAGGAATGAGAATGATAAGGTTGTGTCTGATGATGAAAAAGTTGATGAAGAGATTGAAATGGAACAACCAGTGGATGATGATTTTGTGCATACACCTCCAACACCACCTACAGAGCCAGAGCCAGAAATAAATGAATCAGTATATGAGACAGTGGAAACAGAAATGAAGGAATCAGTGGCAGATGAAGATAAGTCTGATCATACTGAGGTTATTGGGTCAGTGGAGCAAACTGCAGAGGTGAATTTGGATGATAATACTGAGGAGTTAAAGATTGATGAGGATGATGGTGAAGAGGTGAGTAAACCTGAGATAGCAGTTGAAAAAGATGAAGTAAAGACTGATGCTAAAACTGATGCTCAACAAGTTGAAAAGACTAGGAAGAAGAGCATTCCAGTTAAAACTGCTAAGATGACTGGTACAGGAAAGAAGGTTGAAACTCCAAAGAAGAAATCTTCACAACAATCATCTTTACCTGGATTTCAGATTAGAGAACCTGCTGCTGTTCCTGTTCAACAGAAAGAATTGCCAAAGATTGATCCAAAAGATAAAGGCAAGGGAAAACTGGTAGAAGAACCAAAGAAGAAAAAGCAAAAACCAGTGCCACCAGAAGTAACTGCTCATGATATTGAGTATGCTCAAAGGTTACAGGCTGAGATAAATGCAGAGGGATTGATTGATGTTGAGATTGAGGAAGGAAAGTTTGTGAAAATGACAAAAGAGCAAGTGGCAGAGTGGGATGAATATTTACTGAAAGAACAGAGACAGGAT
This sequence comes from Helichrysum umbraculigerum, assembly GCA_949592205.1. NCBI lineage: Eukaryota > Viridiplantae > Streptophyta > Magnoliopsida > Asterales > Asteraceae > Helichrysum > Helichrysum umbraculigerum. The sequence continues at coordinate 39,884,047 of CATIUR010000001.1, forward strand.
GATATTGAATATCTTGTTGAGCAGGTTAAGAAAAGGAAAGCAGAGGAAGCAAGAAAGAAAAAAGCTGCAAAACCACCAACAAAAGCTCAAATGAAGAAGAACTTGATTGCAAAGTTGAAAGGTGGGTATATTCCTTTGAATGCATTGAAACAGATGAGTTTAGAGAGATTGCAGGAGTTATGGGATAAAGATGAGTTGAATCCTGATGTGATTGAAAAGAAACAAAGAGAAAAGGAAGAAGCTGAGAAGAAAAAGCAGGAAGTTGAAAAGGAAAAGAAAGAGGCTGAAAAAGAAAGAAAATTGAAAGAAAAGGAAGAAAAAGAAAAAAGAGAAAAGATAGAAGCTGAGAAGAGGAGGAAAGATGAACTTGAGCAAAAGAAGAGAGAGTTAGATGAAATTCCTGATAGAGAAAGGAATATTGATGAATTGAAGGAGTTTATTCTGTTACAGCCTATGGAATCTGAGGTAATTAATGTTGAATTACCTGGTATCATTGATTGGTCTATTGAGCAATTTGTCAATCCTGTTAAGATTCACAAGATTAAAGTTGAAAGAGCAGATGGAAATGTATCATGGTGGAGATCTTTTAGGGATTTGATAAAGAGAATTAGTAGGACTGATTTGGTGAGAATGTATGAGATTGGGATGGAAAAGAATTTAGATTTGAAAAGGTTTGATAATCTGGTTGAAAAAGTTACATGGCATTGGATTAAAGCTATGTTTGAGCCAGAAGAGTTTCCATTTCAATTTGCTACTTTAGCAAGGTCAGAAATTGGATTTATCATGCCAAACCTGGAGTACATCAGATTGTTATGGAGGATGCAGTGTTTATGTGGTTATTGACAGATAGATTTTATGATATCAATCTGAGATTTTTGATGGGTTTGAGAAATGCAAGGCTACAAGCTGCAGTTTTAGATTATGTAGCTCTGGAATTGGTATATATGGTGCTGAATCAGATTCATAAGAAGGAGGAGATTGATAGGAAGAAGAGAAGAAATGACTAACAGTTTTGAAAGAATTTTGTGAAGCTTATAATGGAGGATTAGAAGAAACTTAATGCTGTGAAGGACAGATTAAGTTTAGGGGGAGATTGTTGGGTCAAAACTGTTTCAGGTCTGAGTTGAAATTCTGATGAGAAGACAGAGTATAAGTGATTAAAACTGTTTGCTTTGAAGGTTAAAACTGTCTTTATGAAGTTACAACTGATAGAAGAAAACTGATGAGAAGACAAGTGTTACAACTGATTGAAGATAGATTACAACTGATAGTTATGTGTCTGTAAGTAGTTAAAACTGCTTATGTATTAGTAACTGTTAGTTATATATGAAACAGTTAACACTGATTATATATTTGTACTTAGTTGTATATTACAATTGAAGCAGTTACAACTGAATGTGTAACAGTTACAACTGTTTACATCAGAATGGTAGTTAAAACTGTTTATGATTTTGTGATAAGTATGAGTCGGTTATGGAAGTTAGTTTATTCCATATTTGTAGGAGATTGTATAGGACTCTATATGTTATAAATAGAGATCCTTTAGATCTAGATAGGAAAATGATTTTTGCGCAGCTTCAAGGTTTTCTGTAACCCTAATACATCAAGTGTATTCGTCTTATATCATTAATAAGATTGAAGCTTTCGGTATATTATTGTGTTCATTAAATTAATTAATATTCATTGATCTTCTTAATATTATTGAGTGTGATTCCGCAACTTCTCAATAATATATTCAAGGCTTATTAAGTAATAAAACAAGCCTTCACAAAAGCTTACAAACAAACGTACTATACAATGTTAAGGCAAAACAAGCCTTCACAAACAACCTTAATGATGTAACACAAGTCTTGAATAACTCTTAATGCAACCCTAAAGGTCCACTAAGTTCTCTTGTCCACTGCTTTAAGTCCACTAGTATAACCTGAAAAGATATGCTCGAAAACGTCAACACGAATGTTGGTGAGTTTCGTAGGTTTGAAACAGACACCAGAAAAATAAACATTTTGCTGTGATAATAATAAGTTAGGACAATGCAATAGAAATGTACACAAATGTGAAATAATGCAACCAATATATCTCAATGTACGGCAATTACCTCACAAGGAAGTAAAGCACGAATGTAAGCAACAATCCCAATGTACGGCAAATACCCCACAAGGAGGTAAAGCACGAATGTAAACAATAGATCTCAATGTACGGCAAATACTCCACAAGGAAGTACAGCACGGATGTAAACAACCAATCTCAATGTACGGCAAATACTTCACAAGGAAGTACAACACGGATGTAAGCAACAAGTCTCAATGCATATAAGTCACATAGTGTCACACATTTCAAACATATGTCCAAAAATAGAAATGAATACGTTCACATCATAAAATAGTTGGTAAAACATGTGAGCATACTTTTCCCCCAATGTAAAAATATGTAAAGAAAATGGGGGCCACGAAAACTCACCTCAAGAAATGATGTAAGTATCGCCCTTAAGTGTAATCCACTAAGCCACTCGCAATCTACAATGTCATAATGCATATGGGTTACAACCTAGACATAACTAGGTCATTCCATTGTATCCCAAGTCCAAAACACATTCACTAAGTCTCCTCACAACTCAAACTAGTGTATCATCGCAAGAACCAACCTAAAATGAAAAACTCAGATTCTGTCCGAAAGTTTAGTTCCAATTTATGAATTTTTAAATATTACTTAATGAAATCATTTGACTCTACAAATTTTACCAGTGACACAACAATGTGTTAAGAACAACATGTAATTTTTCCAGAACTTATTTCAGTAGTTTACTATTTTTAAAAATTCACTAAAACAATCTGCTCAGAAACTAAAATGACTTATGAGTACACAAAAGCTACAATTTATTTAAAATACTTAAAACTTACAAAGACTATGATATTTTTACAGAAAATTTTTTGACACTTTAAAATTACTCCAGTAAAAATTTCAAGACTCAATTCTTAGTTTAACATACGTTTCAAAAATCAACAAGTTAACTAAAACAATGAACCGAAAAACTCAGATTTGACATTCACTCTTATAAAATCATTTTGACCAACTTATACTCAACATTTAGCCATGAAACCAATGCCATTTGAAAGTAGACTCAAAGTACTTAAGTTTAGACTCCTGTTTCATCAAAAATTACCATGAAATGAACAAGTTACAAGCTTCCCAAACCGAAGACACAATCTGGTCAGATTAGGGTTTATAGATAATCAACCCTAATCTCATGTATGAACAATCCAAACCGCAAACACAATCATAATCCTCAATTCTATTGACTTCTATAATGATTTTAATAATATCCTAATGATTTCATATACCCGAAACACAATGGATTGAACCGAATGAAAATCGACAATACGAAATAATCGAAATAATAGATACAAATCGAAATAGATTGAAAATACGTACGATTATGCGAATTAAAGCGAGATTTCCAATGATCAACGAATACACAAGCATGATTTTCCTTAGGATCTGTAATAATTTCATTTTATATGAGTAATAAATTGAATATGACTGAAAACATCAAGATTTGTATGAATAATTACCGAAAACTTACCCACGAACACGCGAATGAATGATTTCGGTTGATAGATTGAATTAAGGGATTAAACCCTTGATTTATTTGATGAAAATTGATGATAAATTTCTACTAAAGGGGCTGGAAGTCGGATCTAGGGTGAAAGAAAATAGGTTTTAGGGTTTTGGATAAGAGAATGACTAGATAGGTTTAAATTGTGAAACAAAATATTTTTCTTGCTCCTTACTTCCCCTCTTGGCCGACTTTTACAAGGATTTATGGGCTAATTTTCAGACATGTTGTAGTCCTTTGAGTTTAGAAACCGTGGGCTTTGGATTCAAGTCATTTGGAGTCCGGATGAGAGAGTTATGTATTATAATTGTGATATGTTTTCACTTAGTTTATTATTATTATTGTATTATAATTGTTAGTATTATTATTATTTATAAAGTACTTATTATTATATTTTATTTATCATACCCCGCACGTTCTCTTAAGTTTTAAATTTATGAACGCATTTACGTTTTGCTTCATAACTTCTTCGTTACACATCGGATTGAGTTGATTTTTTTTGCGTTGGATTCGTTTTTCGAAAACGAAGACTTTTATGTAAAGAAATCATTGAAATTAGTATTTTCACAAAAATGACTTTTTACGGCTCGAACTACGATAACGGTTTGGTGACGGTTGTCACAAGTACGTCCGTTTACCCGGTTAGTGCTTGCTAACCCGAACGAGGAGGGTCAATCCTATATGGTACCGTAGTATATGAAATGTTTGTACTTGCGTTCACATGTTAAAAATGAGCAATATATCACAACCCTGAGTAAAACAGTAAAAAGAGGGGCTATGAGACTCACCTGAGTCTGAAAGCGTTTAAATAAACGTAAGTTGATTAGCCAAGTGATGAAGTCCAAAGACTTGTAACCTGAGGGTGTCCACGACACGCGATGGTTATACACATGATTGGGTATCTCAAAAGATCACCCTTGTAGTTGTTACACAACTATATATATGTCCAAATTACTACGATTTGGTTGATTTGTTAAGTGTTTGAAAACGTGTATGGCCAGTTGGTGATGGATTTGAAATAATAACTTTAAGTATTATTATCAAGTTATTGGTGTTTTGCACTTACAAGTGTGTTCCAATGTGTTTTATAAGTCGTATCGTATAAGTGTTTGAGGTTATATAGGTTCGACACTTAGTGAAATTTTAGTTTGAAAACATGCTGTTTTATGCGACACAATCATGCGACACAAGGGTTGTGTCGCATTGAAGAACACCAGCCCAGAAAGTCCGGCTGTCGAGATTTTTCCGGCCAAAAACCCAATTCAAACCCGTTTTTAAGCTATAAAATCGTGTTCTACACTTTGTAATGGACATATATAAGTTATATAAACACTAACAAGTGAAATATACAAAGAATCGAGAGTTTTCGGTATTTTGTCGAAAACTTACAAAGTGGCGAAATGGAAATCCAGAAAGATAGAAGTGTAGATCGTTGCGAGGTGGTCGTGAATCTTTAAAAATATTGATGATCCGAGTGCGTTTCGTGGTGTTATTTGACGATTTTGTGAGTTTGTGGGTGTTTGGTGATTTTGTAGAAAAGAGAGAAAAGAGAGTAGGAGAGAGAAAGTAAAGAAAGAAATGAGAGAAAAGAGAAGGGAGGTGGAGGTTATCCTCCACTTTTCGGTTTCGCCCCGCGCTCCGCGTGGTGTTCATTTTCTCCGTCATTTAACGTTTTAATAAATATTTCGCGCGTTAATTATCCATTTTAAAATACGAATTTTGTTTAATAATTTAATTAAATTGTTTTACCAATTATCTAATAATTTAAAGATTTAAAATGTGATTTAAATGATTTGCGTATTTTGTTGTTAATTTGGTAAGTTTCAATTGTACGAAGCGGGACAACTTTGGGAATAAAATTTAAACAGTAGTTTGGACCCAGTAATGTTTTCAGATAATGTTTTATACTTAATTATAAATTGTGTCATCAACGTCCGTATTTATGGAACCGAAATACATTCGATTTAAATTGCGTACGATTTAATCAAATCGCATTTTCGTATATATTCAACAATATATATATTTCGATACACGAATTAGCCTAACACAGAACTAATTACATGTATTAACATTTGATTAGGCACTAATTACTAGTCCTAATTTGGCGGGTGTTACACCACCACTAGCTTTCCATGGGCTTTTTGCCCGAATCGTCCCTCCTTCCACTTGGCTCACCTAAAACATTTAAACTTAACACAATAAGCACATTGCTTAGTAAGTAAAGGAATAACTTTAAACTTAACATTTCACATTTTAAGGATCCTTAACACTTCCACATGTTAATTGTAAACAATTAACATCTTAACACAAGTGATGCTATGAACATCACTTACTTTCACACATATCCATTTACTTACCTTTGTTTTGATTTTGAGAAACACTTGAAACAACTTCAACACTTAGTCCACCTAATCACATAGGCATATAACACATATTACTTATACAATGAATTACTTAACAATATTAATTACTCTTAATCATCTTACTTCACATTTCTTAATCTTAGGTGTTAACTATAATAACACCAATAATTCAACTTACAATTTATAAACTTCTTTCTTATAAAAATTCACATACAATGGGTAATTGGTTATATTCATTAACAACTTTATTACTTTCATTAGTAAATTCCCATAACTTACAATTTTTACCAATACTCACATGTATATGAACCTTTACATAAGAACTTAACAAAACAACTTAGAATTAGCTTAATAACAAGTATAATTCTTTCTTTCATCAATTCAATAACTTTTAAATCATAATTAATAATCTAGGGTTTATGCCACAATGCTTGAAATCACTAATTCAAAGAGTAAAAGAGTTAATCTTACCTTATATATGATCAATTAGAGATTAGAAGCACTAATTAACAAAACCCTAGCTTCAACTTAACTTTCTTCTTCTCCTAGCTCTCTTCCTCACTTCGCCAGACATACACACACACATATACTTACTGTGTTTTCTAAATTGGGAATGAGAAGAAAGAGCTGGAAACTCTTTTAATTGCCATATTTTCACATTACACCCTCATCTTTTCTAACTTACACTCCTTACCATTTTTACTAACTTAGTTAATAGGTTAAGTCCTACTAACATACTTTTAATATACAATTACATCTAAACACATAACACATTTAATATTCATATATTTTACAACTTAAACAACAAAACTATTATAATACAATTTAAACTTACGAATTTAGGGGCGTTACAGTGGTAAATGAAGTTTGAGTGGGGTGAAGGTTTGTGGAAAGGTTTATTTTTGTGCTATGCACTTATTTTATGGGTTTCTTTTTGGCGAAGAGGAAAGCCGGGATTTTTGGAGGATTGGCGTCTTGTTTCTTCCTTTATATTTGAAGGGAGTCTTTTCCATAGGACTTTCTTTTCTTCAATTTTTCTTTTTCTTTTCTTTTCTTCTTTTTTTGGTGTCATAGCCTCTTGACTCCAATTTTTAATTACAGAGAGCTTTTTACTCGAAGACTGAGATTTTACAAAGTTCAAAGGATGCTTTTGAGAGAGTAGAGATGATGAATTTTTCTTGGTTAGTGTTTTTGGGAGTAGGGTTGATCCTAAGAATGTTGCTATCCAATCGTTCCATTTACTTACCAAATCGGCTTCAAAATGCATAACAGGAGCAAGTTCTGATTCTAACCGTATACATCGGCACACACAAGAATCGAATAAGTGAAGCATTAATGGTGAATGCTTATTATGGCTCAAGATACCTCACGAATCGAAAGTTGGGTTTTTGTGTGCCTAGTCATGTGATGCTCTTTACGAGAATATTAAGTTAATTTCCTGAAGAAATTCCCATCTCATTTATCCTTCTTTCCCTAAATTAAATCGTTCGTTGTCTAAAAATTTTTATTATCGAAACATTTCAAACTCAATTTTGAAAAATTTTATTAAAATTTCGAGTTACTTTTAGAGAAGGGTAGTCTAAGGAATTAAAATCAGGTATATACCGCTATCCTACACTTAAAGGAACATCATCCTCGATGTTCTACTAAGGTTTTATCGGGGTGAAATCCCACACTTAGAGTTTGAAACATCAAAAACGTATCCTTAAGAGGTGCTTATCGGGATTGAATCCCAAACTTAGTGATAAGCATAATGGATATGTTATATTTGTAATGAAAGATTTAAATAGTTCAGAAGTACTATCCAGTTATATGTAAGGCTTGGTGGTGCTGAGGAGGAGTGCTCCGAAGCTTTTGATTGCCAACTTTTTTGCAGAGTCCATTTGTCACTATTGTGCACTCAGATTTCTTCAAGTCTTATTGTGATTTGCCTCGTAAGTGTGAACACTCTGGATATTCTTGTTGTTGATTTCTTGGAGAAGATTCTTTGTGTATCCAGGTGTGAAAGATAGTTGGAGGTTTCATCACTTCTTGGAATGTAAAATTGCAGAAAAGTAAAACACAGATTGCCTCCCGAGAAGCACTCTTTTAAATTCGAGAGCTCGACTTCTTCTTTTTCAGATGATGCTGGATGCTTCCCAGGAGCTGGAGTGACCATTGTTGCTCGTGGGTAGAGTGTAGTGTGGCGGAAAATACCGTAGGAATTGCATTATCATGTTGGAGATCAAGTCTGGTGGAATGGTGGATTCTATCCTGAAGCTCTTGAAGTGATCAGTGTCTAATCGGTCAAGGAGTGCCATCCCACAAGTGATATACCCGACTGCCCGAGTGACTGGTCCATTAGGATCAATCCAGGTGGTAATGTTTGTTTGGATAATCTCACGTTGTGGGTGGTCTCGACCAATTGATGATATTAAGGCCATGAATTGAGTTTTCAATTCATCGAAGTCATCGGCTAAGGGATCTCCTCCAAAGGACCTAGCTGCTTGGCTTACATCTCTGATAAGATGGTGCTGCTGACGGCTAAAGGGAAAGTCTGAGTCTGTGAAGACGTATACTAACTTGCTGAATATCTCACGATATCCATTTCTGTAGAAATCCAATTCCACATCCTCTTCCGTATACATCCGGCGTAGTCGTGTTGTCACATAGGTTAACTTTCTTCCTCACAAGCCGAATGGTTCAGTTTATCAATGATTAACTCAACATGATGTCCAATAGTAGAATGAATGATAATCCTGCAGTTCTCAGTGGCGGTGAGGTGTTCTCCAGTTTTGATAAGATCTAGAAGTGTTCTCAGATCTCTCACCATCCTGATATCCGCATAGTTATGTGGGTTTCCAGTTGCTCTTTCCAGATGGGTTCTTATTGATCCGAGCAAAGCTTTTTGATTTGAGGAGTAGGGGAAAGCTTATCCTGCAAGGGCGCAATATACCTTGCGATATATTCGCCTTTGGTTGTTGTAGAACTCGATTTCTCCGATCGGGTTAGTTGGTCGTTCAGGCATTTGATCCGCCCTCCTAATTTGAGCTTCGAGCGAGTCAGCTAATTCCCGAATTTTCCTACGGTACTCCGTAGCTGGCAGCGTACGAATCATACTCTTGCTCAATTTCTCTGATCAAGTGTTGCTGGTGTGGAGTATAGTCATTGGTTGACTCTCTGATAGCTTCTACAATGATGCGGACGTTGTCGTATTCGTCGGTCACATTTATCAGCTCTTGTTAAGTGTCTACGAGTGGTACTCGTATCAGTTCAGTAGAGGAATCAGGAGAATTGACGGGTGCAGGAGGAGTAGGTGGAATGGAGCGTGTGTCAAGAGGGATGTCAAGGTAGTCATCCTCATTTTCGCTCTCATTTCCGGAATATGTGTCTCGTGAATCCGGGAATCGATGGGTTTCCTCATCCTTCGTGAAGTTGGAAAGGGGTTGTGAAGAGTCTATTTCGACGATCCATTCTTCGGGAACTGAATCTCGAGAGTTTTCGTCATTGCCGTCCAATTTGGTTGCTGTGTAATCAGCAATTTGTTTGAGAAACTTTGCGTACAGATCAGGGTTGATATTGTCCAGGCCACGTAGTCGGGATCGAGTAAGTGGTTTCGAAGGATCGAGGTAAAAATCGAGCATTGCCCCCATGGTGCGGTAATAGATTGCTTTACGAGATTGGCGAGTGGAAAAATCGTCAACTGACTCATTTGTTATTCCGAATGGCATTGGTTCTTTAAAATTTTGTATCCTCATAACTTCGGCTATTGTCGGAGGTGAATCAGGAAAGTAAGTGTGAGGCTATATTTCTTCTTCGTCTTCCTCCATTTCCTCAGGCTCTTCTTCTTCCTCTTCAGTTTCTTCTTCCATTTCCTCTTCTTCGGGTTCAGATTCTTCCTTTTTTTTCTTCTTCAGATGATTCCATTTCTTCTTCTGCTTCTTCATATTCTTTCTCTTCTGGGTCAGTTTCTGGGTCAGAGATAAAAATAGCCGATCGATTTATTGATCGCTCATCTTCAGATTCTGATTCATCATCAGAAGTAATTCTGCCTACTCATATTGCGTATAAATCCTCTTGCTCTGGATTATATTCCGGTTGATCAATCTTATATGTGATGCTTTCTCCATGGGATCGTAGTACGATTGTGTGGTTATACACATCAATGACTGCTCTTACCGTGTTCATGAATGGTCTTCCAAGGATAATCGGAATATTTATATCCTCGTGGATGTCCATTATCACAAAGTCCGTAGGATAGAAGAATTTGTCAACTTGAACTAAGACATTCTCAGCTATTCCTTTAGGGTATCTAACGGATTGGTCAGCTAGCTGGACAGTCATCTTAGTGGGTTTCAGGTTTTCAACTTTTAGTCTTTTGAATAACGAGTAGGGCATAAGATTGATGCTGGCTCCTAAGTTGGCTAAGGCGTTTATATCTCCAGATTGGTAAATGGAACAAGGAAGTGTAAATCTTCCGATATCTCCTAGTTTTTCTGGAAGGCTATTCTTGAATAGGGCTGAACTCTCAACACTGAGTGGGATATTGTTTACTTCAGGCAGTTTATCCTTAGTGTATAAGAGTTTCCGAATGTACTTGTTACGACCGGGAACTCTAGACATGGTGTCAAGGAACTTACCATCTAGTTTGAAAGATGATAACTTCTTTGGTTGAGTCTTAAGTCTAGCAGGGTAAGGAATTCTTACTTCTTTATTCAAGGTTGGAACGGTTTCCACAGTTGGTACTTTGGTGACTGGTTCTTCTTTTACAGGAATAGCAGCGGGTGGTGGAACAGCTGCTTCCTTGGTGGTGGTAACTTGCTTTGCCTCCTCAACATGTGGATTTTGAACCGTGTTACTCAGCAAACTTCCTCTGGGTCTGGTGTCAAGACGTTGTGCCAATTGTCCTATCATAGCTTCTAGGCTTTTAAGTACGGCCAGCTAGTTTCTCATAAATAGGTCGGCTTGATCTTGCCTGGCAGACGTCCTTTGGTTGAGTTGGTGCTGGCCTTGCATGAACTGGGTGAAGGCGTCATCTGGACTTGAAGCTGGTGCATTTGTCTTAGCAGGTTGTTCAGTGGTTTGGTTTGTGTCGGAAGCAGGTCCAGGAAGTGCGAGGGGTTGGTTGTAGGGAAGTTGTGGTTGTTGTGGGTACGGTGGATATCTAGGTAGATATCTTGGTGGGTAGGGTTGTTGGTTGTTTCTTGGTGGGAATGGAGGGCTTCTTGGTTGGTTGTTGTTTTAGTTGAAACCGGATGGAAAATTTTGTGGTCGAGCGGGAAACTGGGCATAGTAAACGGTGTCGTCTGCCTCTTCGTATTCAACTTGGTATTCACCAGATGGGTGTGGGTTGGTGCAGTTTGGGCAGGCTTGCACTTGGTGTATTTGATGCTGTTGTTTCTTGAGTTCTCCGCATTGCTTGGCAAGAGAATCTATCTTTCGGTAAGTGTCTTAATTGCTTCCATTGGAAATGGATTCGAAGCAGCGAGAGGTGCTGAAGATGTCAAATGATCTTCTGAGTTCCAATCATGGTGATGCACAGTCATGTTTTCAATAAGGTCCCATCCTTCTTCGTCCGTCTTCTTCATGAAGTTCCCTTGTGTGGCAGCATCGAGGGTGGTTCGGTGGTTGGGGGCTAATCCATTATAAAAGGTACATAGCTGTGTAGATTTGTCAAGGTGGTGATTGGGGCACTTCTTCAGAGCTCCTTTGAATCGTTCCCATGCGGTGTATAATGACTCATCAAAATCTTGTCGGAAATTCATGATGTCATTCTTTAGTTTGGTTTGTTTGGATGGCGGAAAGTATTTTGTCAGAAACTTTTTCGCCATTATTACCCATGAAGGAATAGAACCAGTTTCTAAACCTTCAAACCATGTTTGCGTATGATGAGTAAGCGAATAAGGGAAAAGATACAAGCGGATCGTATCTTGGTTAACTTCGTTTTGCTTGTAGGAGTTTGAAAGAGAGATAAACTTGTCAAGGTGAGAATATGGATCATCATTTGGTAACCCGTGAAATTGACAGTGATTCCGGATTAGTTGGATGATGTGGTGTTTAAGCTCGAATGATTGTCCAGGTGTTTCTGGGTAGAGAATCGGTCATCCTCTTCCTTCGATAGAGGTTTTGCTGTTGTCAGCGAGAGTGACGCATTCAACCATCGCGTGTCTGAAGGCGGATTGTTTCTTTTCTCGTCAGATTGTGCGAATAATAAGTTCTGGATCAGAAAAATTAAAAAGTGGTGCAGACCTAGGCGTACAGATCATACACTGGAAAATAAATAAGAAAAATATATAAAATGAAAAATTAATTTTAATATTATTTTTTTTGAAAGGTTTTTATCCTTAGGGTTTACTAGAAAATATGATTGTTTGAGCCTCTGTATCGGACAGTTAGTCTCCCCAGCAGCGGCACCAAAAACTTGTTGCGCGTCACTTAGCGTTGGTGTCGTTGGTGTTGTTTCAACGGTTAAGCGAGCACAATAGGGCTGTTTTAAAATTTGTAGATGCTGGGGTCTAAATGTAACTTACGATTACTGAACCAAAGGTTAGCAAGTAGTAAGTATGACCTAGAGTCGTTCTTAAAGAGAAACTGAATTGAAACAAAGGTTGTTCCAATCAATCAATGGTTTTCTAGTAAAAAGGTTTTATAAAAGTGATGGGGGTTTTGGTTCAGTTTGCTAAGTAAATTTAAATAAAGCGGTAAAAGATAATAATAAATCAGATGAAGGAAAGTTGTATTTGTTGTGACTTCATTATCTGATAAATATGGAATGATGACTTTGGTTTAAAAGAAACATGGATCTAAATAAGGTAAGTTTGTTAAATCCGATATCTTATAGTATAATCGTTATATTCTTTATTAGTCGGTTATCAACTGATATGTCACGAGGAACTAAGGTGTCGTGATTCTGATCAGACAGACAATGCTCAACTCTCCACACTCTCTCGTGAGGGAGTCATTGGCCCTTATTATTGAATGCAGTCATTCGTGGGCGAAGGAACAGAGTAGCAGGCTCATACAAAAGTCAAATCGTTCTTAATACCATAAAGATTACAGATTTGATAAACTATTAAATTAGATTATTTGTTCGGACTACTTGAGTGTTTCCTATCAGTGAAATTCAAAGCTGATTAGCGGAAGAAACGTCTGATTGTTTCACGCGTATCTTGCTTTGGAAAACTAAGTTATAAGAAAAACTTTTCTTTGATTTGAATTTTAAACATGCCTTGATGAACATAATCAACAAATCCCTAGGTTTTCGTAAACGTTTATTGAGCCTGTAGCCTACCTACTCTAATCTAAAATGCTAGCGGCGTTTTTCATAAAGTCAAACCCACACCATGTCAGAAAATGCTATGGTATTCCGTAGTGTAATTCAACGTTATCCGACATTTCCACTCCGGATTTAATTACTTCATAATGTTTACATAGTAATTACATTGTAATCAGAAATGTACTGGTGATTCCACATAATTACATTGCATTTTACGATGTTTGCATGACGTTGTACTTAAACCATAGTTTTGACGCAGATAATTATTGACCAAGTATTGAAGTTCGCGACTCCCCTTTACAAGGTTTCAATCACATTTGTTGATCGAAAGGCGACTAAATAGTTTTGAGTTTAAAATCGTAAAGATTAAGTAAATCCGAACAATAAGTTTCCGTTTTTATAATATCGATCCATAATATAACTACCTTCGGTCGTTGCAGACATCCATACGTTTGTACTTTGCATAAAGCATTATCAGCACTATATCAAGGAACGGTCGAATCGGGGCCGTCATATTATTTCAAGATAGATTAAAGACGATTCGCAATATGATTACCTTCGGTCGTCTCAGACTTCCATACGTTTGTACTCCGCGTAAAGCGTTTCCAGTACTATATCTGAGAACAGTCGAATAGGGGCCATCATATTACTTCACGACAAATTAAAGTCATCCCATAATTATTTACGCTAATCACATCACAACTAATACAATAATAATGTACTCGCTAAGCATGGCGATAATTATATCTAGCATAATTAAAGAATACATTTTAATTAAGATAGATTAGGATAGAAATAACCGAGATTAAATGCGAGAAGGAATAGACTTGAATTAATAACCGAAACTCCAAGCTTATACCAAAAGATTACAACACGTTCCGTGCTTTCGTTCTATTCTAAAAACGCTCATAAACTAGCCTAAAACTAATTTAGAGTGAGAAAATAGAGAGAGAAAGTAGAGCTGATTTTTAGAGTGAGAAAATATTCTAGAAATGTGTGTTTTTGAATTGTGAATCCAAGGGTATGTTTATAGTTGAAATCCGGCTCACGATAGCGAAGTTAGGCTCATTTTAACGAAAAAGCGCACTCGGTACGCTTACCGGATGAAAAAGGTGGCGCACGGATGAAAAAGCACCCGGCACTGGTTGGACCCGGGATGGCTGTAACACCTGCCTAATTAGGATAATTAATTATGCCTGATTATTTGTAACTAGTTGTAATTAGTATGTAATAGGACTAATTACAGACTCTATTTGTATATATAAGGTGATTTATATATATGTGTGTACTTACGCAATTTGGATAAATCGTACGGATTAACCGGACAGAGTCCGATACATTTTACTTGGACGTTGGTGACAAAACTTACTTAAATAATGGGAACGTATTTTACTGTATAAATACATATTCGAACGGACACTATTAGATTAGCGGACAACATTATGAGTATTTTAGCAGAAACGTATTAAACACGAATAAGATAATTTAAATATCTCGACAAATGTTTTTATAACTAATTTCAAGGTATTTTTATCAAAATACCCCAGTCACGTTTTAAAAATATAACTGTTTGGTTAAATACTAAAAACGAAGGATTAAACGATTAGGACACGGAGTAAACACTGTGTTTTAGGGAGCGTTTCCCCTCCCTTGTCTCCTTGGATCAGCCAACACCACCACCTCCCCTATTCTCTCTTTCATTTTCATTTATACAAAACACACACACACAAAAACTCTCTCCAACCAAAATCAACACAAAATTTCGGAATTACAAATCAACCCACAAAATTCATATTTTCGGAATCACCATCACGAGAGGAACAAGATTTACAAAGGCACCATACTCGTTTTCTTTCCCGTTTGGTCTCGATTTGCATTTGTAAGAAAATATCTAAATCCTTAGATTTACTCATTTTGATGTATTATTTTGATGTTATAATGTTTACACAACTTAGTATTGTCCATATGTATCAATAGAACACGATTTTACAGCCTAAAAATGTGTTAGATTTGGGTTTTGGATCGGAAAAACGCATCAGTCGCAACTTTCTGGGCTGGTGTTCATCTTTGCGACACAACGCTTGTGTCGCAGGTTGTGTCGCAAGTTTATGTCGCATAAATCCATTTGCGTCGCATTTTGTGTCGTAGCTTATGTCATACTATTATGTCGCACCCGTGTGTCGTAAACCAGATACGACACAACCCTTATGTCGCTATTGATTTAGCATCGAACGCTTATGCGACACAACCCTTGTGTCGCTAAGCTCTTGTGTCGCATTCCTATGCGACACAATTGTAACACCCCCAAATTTGATGATTTGCGGAAGCTTGATTTGGGTGTTACTAATCAATAACAAAGCACAAAGATAAATAGCAAACGACTCTATATGCGTCGTTTTAACAAAATATATATTGATAACTGAAATGTTTACAACATTTAAAGCTTTACATAGCTCGAGTTAAATAAAATGAGATTTCAGTACATAAGTACTTGTACAAAATATACTAATGCAAGAAAATCTCAATCGTCTGTATGCTGACTCGAGCTAAATCCTGAAGCAGAAACATCCTACTGCTGGGTACCTGCGATATATGCTAAAAGGTCAGCTATAAAGCTGGTGAGCTCACAGGTTTGAAATCAAGTAATATCGTATGAACCGCAAGATTTAAGTAATGAATTGCATCCAGCAATTAAATAATGAATTGCATCCAGCAATTAAATAATGAATTGCATCCAGCAATTAAATGATAATCATCGTGTATACAGCCATGAGCACATAGTTGAGCTTAACTCGAGGGCCGGGTCCCCTATAGAGAATTCCGGGCGAGGTGCCTCCACGAATGCCTAATCAACATTCGTCTTCCCAAATATTAGTACGTCCGTTTACCCGGTTAGTGCTTGCTAACCCGAACGAGGAGGGTCAATCCTATATGGTACCATATACTAATATTCACGCTACAACGTATTAACAACTATGCTGACGGAGGACTTTAAATGATTAGTTTCGAAAAACTCATGTAGTATATGAAAATGTTTGTACTTGCGTTCACATGTTAAGAATGAGCAATATATCACACCCCTGAGTAAAACAGTAAAAAGAGGGGCTATGAGACTCACCTGAGTCTGAAAGCGTTTAAACAAACGTAAGTTGATTAGCCGAATGTGAAGTCCAAAGACTTGTAACCTGAGGGTGTCCACGACACGCGATGGTTATAAATATGATTGGGTATCTCAAAAGATCACCCCGGTAGTTGTTCGTCCAACTATAATGTCCAAATATCCACTATTTGGTTGATAAGTTTAAGTATTTGAAAACTGTACGACCCGTTGGTGACGGTTTGAAATAATAAACTTTAAGTATTATTATCAAATTATTGATGTTTTGCACTTACAACAGTGTCCCAAAGTGTTTTATAAGTCGTATCGTATAAGGATTTGAGGTTGTAAAAGTTCGACACTTAGTGAAATTTTAGTTAGAAAACCTGCTGTTTTATGCGACACTACATGCGTCACTTACATGTTCTATGCGTCACTTATGGAGTGTCGGGTATTGGTGTCAATGTAAGGGTATGCGTCACTGAGATAGTGTCGTGTATCATCTTATGCGTCACTTATGAAGTGACGGGTTTCGTAACATCGCGGCACTCAAGCAGTGTCGTATAAAGTAATGATTTTCTGACATTTGGGCGTCACTTAAGGAGTGACGTGAAATATAGCGACACTAAAGAAGTGTCGGGTAAAATGGTATGGCGGCACTAAGGGAGTGTCGTTAAGTAGTGTCAGGTAACATCGAGGACGGCACTAGGGAAGTGTCGCTAAGTTGTATATGCGTCACTATGGAAGTGACGGTATGAGGTTTGAGTGACGTCATCAGTAGTAACCGGACGTCACTTGTTTCTACTGAAAGTGATGAGTTTCTACGGATAATAGCGACACTTATGAAGTGTCGCATGGTTTCTGCTGAAAGTTATAAGCTTGCGTCACTACCGAAGTGACGGTATATGTTTGACAGCGGCACTTAAGTGACGCTAGTACTGTTTTTGGCATTCCTGCGACACTTAAGGCTGTTCGACGGATTTCGAGCAAAAATCATGTTTTCGGGTTTCCGATCGTTCCAATATTTTTACCCAACCCTTATAGGGACATTATGAGTTGTAACAAACTACTAACAAGTGAAACATTTAAAAACGAGAGATTTCGGGATTTGTCGGAAACTTACAAAGTGTCGGATGAGAAATCCGAAAAGATAGCGTTGTAGATCGGGAAGTGGTGAACGTTTTTCTCCAAAGTGATGATGAGATCCAAGGTCATTTAGTGGTAGTATTTGACGATTTTGTGAGGTTTTTGGTGGTTCCAAATTTGAGAGAAAAAGAGAGGAGGGAGTAGTAAGAGAGAGAGTGAGTGGAGAGAAATGGGAAGAAAGAAAAGGGGAGTTGGGGGGTTTAACCTCCAACTTTCAGTCCCCGCTCTCCGTGCGATGTTCGTTTGCTCCGTCGATTAATCGTAAATAATTATTTTAAATATTAAAGGTACGTTTTAAAATACAATTTATTACGCGATATTTTATTTAAATATTTTACTAATCACTTTGTATTTGAATTATAAAAAGGTAAGTTAATTTGTTTGCGCGTTTTACATTTTAAATTATGTAAGTCTTGGGTTGTACGATACGAATGAATACGAAATATTATTATAATAATATTCTTGACATAACAACGTTATTTAATAAAATTGGTCACCAACGTTCGTATATAATTGAATCGAAGTACATCCGATTTAAATTGCGTACGATTTAATCAAATCGCATTTTTCGTATATATTCAACAATATATATAATTCGATACATTAATTAGCCTAACCAGGAACTAATTACATGTATTAACATCTGATTAGGCACTAATTACTAGTCCTAATTTGGCGGTGTTACATTCTCCTCCTGTTAGAAGAATTTCGTCCCGAAATTTAGCTCGAGGTCGTGTTTGATGTGGAATCAGTGAAAAGTTGAGGATATTTGAGTCGCATTTGGTCTTCCCGTTCCCAGGTGAATTCCGGACCACGCCGCGAATTCCATCTGACCATGACGATGGGAATACGACTTTGTTTCAGTTGTTTGACCTCACGGTCCATAATTTCAGCGGGTTCCTCAACGAAGTGAAGTTTATCGTCAACACGAATTTCGTCTAGTGGAATAATAAGTGTCTCATCAGACAGACACTTCTTCAAGTCTAAGATATGAAAAGTAGGGTGCACGCTGCTAAGTTCGGATGGCAGCTGCAATCGATAAGCTACGGGGCCAATCCGTTTGAGGATCTCAAAAGGCCCGATGTATCTGGGATTCAATTTCCCGCGTTTGCCAAAACGGATGACGCCTTTCCAAGGCGATACTTTTAAGAGAACTCGATCCCCAACTTGGAACTCGAGTGGTTTGCGTCTCACGTCAGCATAACTTTTCTGACGATCACATGCGGCTTTGAGTCTGTTTTAGATTTCCACAATTTTCTCAGTGGTGGCGTGTATGAGTTCAGGACCAGTGAGTTGACTATCTCCCACCTCAGTCCAACAGATCGGTGATCGGCACTTATGTAACACCCCCAAATTTGTTTAGCGGAAGCGTTTAGTTTAAGTACTGGGGTGTCACAATAATAACGCGTGCATACGTATCAGAGCTTATGATTACAACAGAACATAATATATTAAGATGCCAAAATGTTAATTACAAGATTTACGATTCATCGAATCGTACAAGTTAAAAGTATAAGTATACAAAAGTGGATTTCTAGAATATGACAAAATAGTTTCAGTTATACTGGAGAAATCCATATGTTTTTCCAAAAATGTTGGCATCCTAAAGCTTCACGGGTCGCCTAATTCTCCATGTGTTGGCGATTCTTACATGCGCAGCTAATTCCCTGAAAAACATAGTAAAAGTCAACAACTAGGTTGAGTGAATCCACAGGTTTTATGTTGTATATTGTTGTTTCAAGTTTTGTAGTCACATTTGTTGGACCAAATACGTTCATAAATAGTAATTGCCATAATAGTCGAGTAATGTTTAGTGGAACGTCATCCAAAGTATAAGTTTAGTAGGTTACTCGCCCAAAAGTTTCGGTTTATGTGGGATGTTGTCCAAAAATAGTTGTGTTGGGACGTTACCTAAATCATATGTTTGAAAACGTGTTACTGGTCGTTCTCCAGTAGTTTTAAAGTTTGAGTCGGTCGTTCTCCGACTAGTTACCAAATGTACCGGTCGTTCTCCGGTAAGATACCAAGTTAACACCGGTCGTTCTCCGGCGAGATACACTGTTAGTACCGGTCGTTCTCCGGTAAGATACCATGTTAATGTCGGTCGTTCTCCGACAAGTTACCAATATGTACCGGTCGTTCTCCGGTAAGATACCAACATGTACCGGTCGTTCTCCGGTAAGATACCAAAATAGTTTCACATAGTGATAATAGTTTTTGCATGGAATACCAATTCGTACGGACAGTTGTAGTAGTTGACCGTAGTTATAAGCAGTTTTGTATAAGTGTACCAAAGGTAGTTATATGATAGCTTGTATAACAGTTTAACAGTTCAAGTACTCTAATTGTTCGAGTAAACAGTATGATAAATAATCATATAGTAAAAGCAGTTATGGCAATCAGTAATTCAGTAAAGCAGTTGACTATGTTTTCCACCCCAAAAGTAGTTAAAAACAGTAAAAGTAGGGGCTGTGAACTCACCTGTTGAGTTTAAGTAGTTGTGTGAGTGCTAGCAAACCTAAGCCCAAGTACAGTCTGAAATCTCCTAACGCCCTAACGTATGAGATTTAATAAGTATGTGGATGTCTAAACTAATCATCCATGCTAGCGTTTGTACAACCAAGTCACGTCCAAAGAGTTCGTTAAACGTTTAAGTTTGTATTTCGTTGTTTGTGAAAACGTATACGATTCGTTGGTGATAGTTTGAAATCCTAATTTCGGTAAATGAAGTGTGTTTGTATTGTTTGTAAAGCTCGTGAATCGTATCGTATAAAGATATGCGTTTCCGGTTAGTTCGACACTTAGTGAAAACTAGTTTTTAAACTTCCTGTTTCTAGCGACGCAAGGTGCGACGCTGGGTTGTTATGCGACGTAGGGTGCGACGTACGGGTCTACGTCGCATTCAGGTTTTGCGACGTCATGGGTTGCGTCGCATATGCGACGTTCGCAATTTAATGCGACGGAACGGGTTACGTCGCAGTATGCGACGTTGTTAGATGTCCTGCGACGTAGGGCTTGACGTCGCATTTAGCCCAAGCCAGATGCGACGTAGCGGACTGTTCGACGAACAATTCGGGAAAAACGAGTTTTGGGTCGATTTCGGACGTTTTCGGTTGTATAAAACACTAAAACATGTTAATCTAAGTATATTAAACACTAAATAGCAATTATAACTTTGAAATCTAAAGATTTGCGGGATTTGTCGGAAACTTACGAGTGTCGGATTTGAAATCCGAAAAGGTAGAAATGTAGATCGGGGTCTCGTGGTTGTTTTATTCCAAAGGAGTATGGTGATTCGGCGTCGTTTGAGGGTAGTTTTGTGGCGTTTTTGTGGTGATATTTGGTGGGTGGTGGTGGTTGTAGAGAGAAGAAAAGAGAGATGAGAGAAAGAAGATGAAAGAAAATGAAAGACAAATGGGAGGTGGGAGGTGGTTTTGTTCCACTTTCCGCCTCCGTGTTTGCGTTCCATGTTCGTTTGCCCGATCGTTAGATTTTATTTTATTTTAACTATTATGTTTTTAATTACATTTTTCATTATTTTTAATTAGGATCTTTTTATGAAACCAAAGAAATAAATTTTATAAATTTCAAACTTTGTTTTATTTTAATTATAAAAGTTGACGTTTTGCGTTATAAATTGATATGTAAATATTATCGACATAATATTTAATTGTTTAAGACGTTATTTAATAATTTCGTTTTATTAAATAATTTTGTTTACCAAGAGTCGTATATTTTTGTCGCGTCTGTTTTCAATTTGTTCAGTACGTAATTACAACTAATTACGAATACGTAATACTACGCGTATTATCTAGTTGGGCTATGCTAGACTTACCTCTAAAATGTGTTGTGAATTCACTCAAGTAGGGAATTAGCCTAATAATGCAAGTGATTAATGAAATTAATCGTGTTCAAATTCGCGAAGTGTTACATTCTCCCCATGTTAGAGAAATCTCGTTCCGAGATTTAAATCAAGTCGGATCGCCCGCGGCGTATGTTCTCCGATAAGTCATGTTGTTAACAATAGTAATAGTTTGCGTGGCGTTCAATTGTTGCCATAGAAGTTCAATCAGTTTAAGTATGCTCGCGGCATAGTTCAATATGTTGTGTGTTTCGTTTCGTGGTCAGAGTTTACCAAGTGTTGTGTTCAAATCGACATTCGAATAAAACGTATGTTAAATCGTAGCAATAATCGCTAAAACGTACCGTGCTAGTTGAGATCCGCGACCGTTTCTGGTGCACGGAGGATGTATGCGCGGCTTGGAGTGTAGCCTTTGTTAGCGACGCGATTGTTGTCGTTTTGATTGTTGCGGTTGTTGTTCGGTTGTTGGCATTGGTTTCGGTGATGTCCAGGATCACCACACCTAAAGCAGCCGGTGTTTTGTACCTCGGTGGCAGCTTGAGGAGGTAGGTTTGTCCTACAGTTCTGTGCTAAGTGACCGGGACGTCTGCAGTTTTGACAAAATGTACAATCACCATCGTGGTGTCTCCCGCACTTGTCACACCTCGGTTTGTTGCCAAGCTAGGTTTTGGGTCCAGGGTTGTTGATTGCAGCGTAGGCTCGGGTGTTTCCCGGGTTTCTGTTTTGTTGACCCTGACGGTCGTTACCCTCGCCGTTCCATTTGCGTTTGTGGGTTCCAGAGTCGCCCGCATCAGTACGGGTAGGTTCAGTTTTCCCTGTGATAGCTTTCAGGGTTCCAATCTCGACCGCGTCGTCGGTTAAGCTTTGAGCCAGATCAACTGCGCTCCTAAAAGTGGCGGGTTTGGAGGACATAACCATGCCTCGGATTTGTGGTGCCAAACCCCTGTTGTAACGCTCAATGCGTTTGCTCTCGGGGGTTACCATGTGAGGCACCAGACGTGCAAGCTCCTGGAATCTAGTTGTGTAACCGGAAATGTCAGCGCCGAACATTTGTATGTTCCAGAATTCGGTTTCAAGTTTTTGCATCTCGTTGGGAGGGCAAAATTCCTCCATCAGCATTCGTTTCAGTGTCTCCCATGAGATGGAGTAAGCAGCTGGGCGTCCCATGATTTGCACCTGAGCGTTCCACCATGTTAGCGCTTTGTCGGCTAGGGTGCAGGTGGCGTATTTCACAATTTTGTCGGTGGCACAGTCGCTGATGTCGATGACTGATTCTGTTTTCTCAATCCAGTGGACCAGGCC
This sequence comes from Helichrysum umbraculigerum, assembly GCA_949592205.1. Classification (NCBI taxonomy): domain Eukaryota; kingdom Viridiplantae; phylum Streptophyta; class Magnoliopsida; order Asterales; family Asteraceae; genus Helichrysum; species Helichrysum umbraculigerum. The sequence goes on from CATIUR010000001.1 coordinate 39,906,688, forward strand.
GATGGCCCCTTCGGTCCCGGTGAAGGTGCTGGGTTTACAAGACTGAAAAGTTTTGTAGGAACACCCCTGCTGGGTATTGTTTGGGGTTTCGCTATTGACGGGAGTGGCTCCACTGTTGTTGGTTAGGTTTTCTCGATTTCTGCTTGCCTCGTATTGTGCGATGGCTTCAGCCACGCGACGTTCGATAATCTGTTCGGTTGTTTCTGGAGGCGGATGTGGAGGAGGAATATTTCGTCGACTGTTTCGAGTATTTCTTTGTTTAGGCAGCATGCTGACGTTCTGCGATGAAAAGATGCAGAAGTCAATGCCAATGAAAAATATGTGAGGAGTAAAGTTTCACATATTTCAAGTTTTCGAGTATCAAGAAAAATTTGCCGAATCCCCATCACGTATCTTACGACTATGAAACACCCATATGTACTCAGTATAATATAATCACGTTGGCCAGGCGTCATTATATGATGCCAAATACATACTTCTTTTCATCAACCGTTTAATCACGATCAGGTTCATATGAGATCAGAGTATAATGAACGAGTCGAATGTGGTGAACAGTTCACGCGTATCGAGGTATCGTAACGATAGTTTAGATTTATGCAAATGTATGTATGCATGTACGTTCTAGCCAAGGCTATAGTCTAGGTCTCTAGGTCGCTAAGTCACCTAAATGTTCCTAGTTCGCTATAACCAATGTCTCTGATACCAATCTGTAACACCCCCAAATTTGTTTAGCGGAAGCGTTTAGTTTAAGTACTGGGGTGTCACAATAATAACGCGTGCATACGTATCAGAGCTTATGATTACAACAGAACATAATATATTAAGATGCCAAAATGTTAATTACAAGATTTACGATTCATCGAATCGTACAAGTTAAAAGTAATAAGTATACAAAAGTGGATTTCTAGAATATGACAAAATAGTTTCAGTTATACTGGAGAAATCCATATGTTTTTCCAAAAATGTTGGCATCCTAAAGCTTCACGGGTCGCCTAATTCTCCATGTGTTGGCGATTCTTACATGCGCAGCTAATTCCCTGAAAAACATAGTAAAAGTCAACAACTAGGTTGAGTGAATCCACAGGTTTTATGTTGTATATTGTTGTTTCAAGTTTTGTAGTCACATTTGTTGGACCAAATACGTTCATAAATAGTAATTGCCATAATAGTCGAGTAATGTTTAGTGGAACGTCATCCAAAGTATAAGTTTAGTAGGTTACTCGCCCAAAAGTTTCGGTTTATGTGGGATGTTGTCCAAAAATAGTTGTGTTGGGACGTTACCCAAATCATATGTTTGAAAACGTGTTACTGGTCGTTCTCCAGTAGTTTTAAAGTTTGAGTCGGTCGTTCTCCGACTAGTTACCAAATGTACCGGTCGTTCTCCGGTAAGATACCAAGTTAACACCGGTCGTTCTCCGGCGAGATACACTGTTAGTACCGGTCGTTCTCCGGTAAGATACCATGTTAATGTCGGTCGTTCTCCAACAAGTTACCAATATGTACCGGTCGTTCTCCGGTAAGATACCAACATGTACCGGTCGTTCTCCGGTAAGATACCAAAATAGTTTCACATAGTGATAATAGTTTTTGTATGGAATACCAGTTCGTACGGACAGTTGTAGTAGTTGACCGTAGTTATAAGCAGTTTTGTATAAGTGTACCAAAGGTAGTTATATGATAGCTTGTATAACAGTTTAACAGTTCAAGTACTCTAATTGTTCGAGTAAACAGTATGATAAATAATCATATAGTAAAAGCAGTTATGGCAATCAGTAATTCAGTAAAGCAGTTGACTATGTTTTCCACCCCAAAAGTAGTTAAAAACAGTAAAAGTAGGGGCTGTGAACTCACCTGTTGAGTTTAAGTAGTTGTGCGAGTGCTAGCAAACCTAAGCCCAAGTACAGTCTGAAATCTCCTAACGCCCTAACGTATGAGATTTAATAAGTATATGGATGTCTAAACTAATCATCCATGCTAGCGTTTGTACAACCAAGTCACGTCCAAAGAGTTCGTTAAACGTTTAAGTTTGTATTTCGTTGTTTGTGAAAATGTATACGATTCGTTGGTGATAGTTTGAAATCCTAATTTCGGTAAATGAAGTGTGTTTGTATTGTTTGTAAAGCTCGTGAATCGTATCGTATAAAGATATGCGTTTCCGGTTAGTTCGACACTTAGTGAAAACTAGTTTTTAAACTTCCTGTTTCTAGCGACGCAAGGTGCGATGCTGGGTTGTTATGCGACGTAGGGTGCGACGTACGGGTCTACGTCGCATTCAGGTTTTGCGACGTCATGGGTTGCGTCGCATAGGCGACGTTCGCAATTTAATGCGACGGAACGGGTTACGTCGCAGTATGCGACGTTGTGAGATGTTCTGCGACGTAGGGCTTGACGTCGCATTTAGCCCAAGCCAGATGCGACGTAGCGGACTGTTCGACGAACAATTCGGGAAAAACGAGTTTTGGGTCGATTTCGGACGTTTTCGGTTGTATAAAACACTAAAACATGTTAATCTAAGTATATTAAACACTAAATAGCAATTATAACTTTGAAATCTAAAGATTTGCGGGATTTGTCGGAAACTTACGAGTGTCGGATTTGAAATCCGAAAAGGTAGAAATGTAGATCGGGGTCTCGTGGTTGTTTTATTCCAAAGGAGTATGGTGATTCGGCGTCGTTTGAGGGTAGTTTTGTGGCGTTTTTGTGGTGATATTTGGTGGGTGGTGGTGGTTGTAGAGAGAAGAAAGGAGAGATGAGAGAAAGAAGATGAAAGAAAATGAAAGACAAATGGGAGGTGGGAGGTGGTTTTGTTCCACTTTCCGCCTCCGTGTTTGCGTTCTGTGTTCGTTTGCCCGATCGTTAGATTTTATTTTATTTTAACTATTATGTTTTTAATTACATTTTTCATTATTTTTAATTAGGATCTTTTTATGAAACCAAAGAAATAAATTTTATAAATTTCAAACTTTGTTTTATTTTAATTATAAAAGTTGACGTTTTGCGTTATAAATTGATATGTAAATATTATCGACATAATATTTAATTGTTTAAGACGTTATTTAATAATTTCGTTTTATTAAATAATTTTGTTTACCAAGAGTCGTATATTTTTGTCGCGTCTGTTTTCAATTTGTTTAGTACGTAATTACAACTAATTACGAATACGTAATACTACGCGTATTATCTAGTTGGGCTATGCTAGACTTACCTCTAAAATGTGTTGTGAATTCACTCAAGTAGGGAATTAGCCTAATAATGCAAGTGATTAATGAAATTAATCGTGTTCAAATTCGCGAAGTGTTACAACTTACGACCGTACAGTGCCTCAAAAGGTGCAGCCTTAATGCTGGCATGATAACTGTTATTGTACGAAAATTCGCACAACGGTAGATGTCTTTCCCAGTTTGTACCGAAATCAACTACGCAGGCTCGTAGCATGTCTTCCAGTGTTTGAATGGTTCGTTCACTTTGGCCATCGGTTTGAGGATGGTACGCGGTACTCATATCGAGACGGGTACCCATAGCTTTCTGAAGTGATTGCCAAAAGTGAGAAGTGAAACGGGCATCTCTGTCAGAGATGATTGAGACTGGAACACCGTGATGAGAAACGATTTCCTTGATGTAGATTTGTGTAAGGTGTTCCATTTTATCGTTTTCTTTGATTGCCAGGAAATGAGCAGATTTGGTGAGACGATCGACGATCACCCAAATGGTATCGCAACCGCTCGACGACTTGGGTAGTTTGGTTATGAAATCCATGGCAATTTGATCCCATTTCCATTCAGGGATTTCAGGTTGTTGGAGTAAACTAGGTGGTTTCTGATGTTCGGTTTTGACTTTCGAGCAAGTAAGGCACTTGCTGACATAAGTGGCGATTTCGGCTTTCATGTTTGGCCACCAATAAAATTCCTTGATACCGTGGTACATCTTATCGGATTTCGGATGAATAGAATATTTAGACTTGTGAGCCTCGTCCATCACCAAGTCTCTTAGGTTCCCAAAACTAAGCAACCAGATTCGGTTTGAGAAATACCTAATCCCGTTAGGTTTGATTTCAAATTGTTTGTCGATGCCCCGCAAGGCTTCATTTTTTATGTTTCCCGGTTTCAGGGCTTCGATCTGAGCGGTATGAATTTGAATGGTAAGATCGTTATGAATGGTCATACTGAGGGCTCGGACTCGAAGTGGTTTTGATCGTTCCTTTCGACTAAGGGCATCGGCTACAACATTAGCCTTCCCTGGATGGTACTTGATCTCGCAATCGTAATCGGTAAGCAACTCGACCCATCGACGTTGCCTCATATTGAGATCCTTCTGATTGAAGATATGTTGGAGACTTTTATGATCGGTAAAAATGGTGCACTTAGTGCCGTAGAGATAATGTCTCCAGATTTTGAGAGCAAAAACGACAGCTCCAAGTTCGAGATCATGAGTGGTGTAGTTCTTTTCGTGAATTTTCAGCTGTCGTGAGGCATAGGCAATGACTTTGTCTCGTTGCATCAGCACGCAACCAAGACCTTGATGAGAAGCATCGCAGTATACCACGAAGTCATCGGTGCATTCGGGTAAGGATAGAATTGGAGCACTGCAAAGCTTTTGTTTCAGAAGTTGGAACGCTGACTCTTGTTTATCGGTCCAATCGAACCTTTTGTCCTTCTGAGTCAGTACCGTGAGTGGTTGAGCTATTTTAGAGAAATTTTCGATAAATCGTCGATAATACCCAGCAAGACCCAAAAATTGTCGTACTTCAGTTGCAGAGGTGGGTGCTTGCCAGTCTTTGATAGCCTCGATCTTTGATGGGTCCACGTGAATTCCCCGACTGTCGATCACGTGACCAAGAAATTGAACGGTTTGAATCCAGAACTCACATTTAGAGAATTTAGCGTAAAGCTCCTCGTGTCTAAGTAGTTCAAGGATGGTCTTAAGGTGTTGCGCATGTTCCTGCTCGTTGCGCGAGTAAATGAGTATGTCATCGATAAAGACAATGACAAACTTGTCGAGGTAAGGTTTGCACACCCGGTTCATGAGATCCATGAATACAGCCGGTGCGTTGGTTAGACCAAAGGGCATCACTTGGAATTCGTAGTGCCCGTAACGAGTTCTGAAAGCAGTTTTTGGAATATCGGCGTCGCGAACTCGTAACTGATGATAACCTGATCGCAGGTCGATTTTTGAGTAGAAGCTTGAACCCTGAAGTTGGTCGAATAGATCATCAATGCGAGGAAGTGGATAATGGTTCTTGACGGTCAACTTGTTCAATTCTCGGTAGTCAATGCACATTCGGAAAGAACCGTCCTTCTTCTTAACAAATAAGACCGGAGCTCCCCAAGGTGAAGAACTCGGTCTAATGAATCCTCGATCCAGAAGTTCCTGTAACTGAGAGGACAACTCCTGAAGTTCAGATGGGGCTAAATAGTACGGTGCGCGGGCCACCGGTGCGGCACCCGGCACAAGATCAATCGAGAACTCAACCTGTCTAGGCGGAGGTAGACCAGGTAATTCTTCCGGAAAGACTTCGGGAAAGTCTCTAACAATTGGCACATCCTCAAGTCGCTTCTCCTCCGACTTCTTCTCCATGATGTGTGCGAGTATGGCACGGTAACCCTTTCTCAGAAATTTTTGGGTTTTTAAGCAGGAGATTATATTGAGTCCCGTCCCACCGGTCTCCCCCTGTATGATCAAGGTTCCACCAACGGCGAGTGGGATACGGACGATTTTATCGTGACAAACAATTTCAGCTCGATGTTTGGACAACCAGTCCATTCCAATAATGACGTCAAAACTTTCGATTTCAATGGGTATAAGGTCGATCGAAAAGGTTTCTTCAGCTAGGTTTAAAGTGCAATTAGGTATCACACTGGTGGTTTCTACAAGTTTTCCATTTGCTAGCTCTACAGTGTACTTAACATCTAAGGCAACAGGAGTGATGTCAAGTAATGGGCAAAAATCATCGGAGATAAAGCTTCTATCAGCGCCAGTATCAAATAGAACAGAAGCATTTAAGTTGTTGAGGAGGAACATACCTGAGACCACATTCGGGTCTTGGCGGGCGTCCCCAGATTTGATGACGAAAGCTCTGCTTCGGGTGTTGTTGTTGTTGTTGCGGTTGTTGTTGTTCTTCAGTTTTGGGCACGAGTCCCTGAAATGCCCAGGTTTCCCACACTCAAAGCATACTTTGGGTGGTCTGGTGTTGTTGTTAGAATTGTTGTTGGCAGGAGAGCGGCAATCTTTGGTGAGATGGCCGTACCTCTTGCAATTGTTGCAAAAGGGACCACAGGAGCCTTCATGGTGGCGACTGCACTTGGAACAATAGGGTTTGCTCCCAGTGTAGCCCCGGATGATGTCGGTGGTGGTGTTGTAAGCTTTGATGGTGTCGGGTTTCTTGTTTTGTTGGTTGGAGGGGTTGTTGTGGTAGTCAGACCACTTGCGTTTGTTGTTATGGGAGGAGGAAGCGGGTTGTTCTGAATCTTGGCTCATTGACATCAGGTCTTGGGCCAATAGGATCGCACCGTCAATGGTGGTTGGTTTTGAAGATATGACGTGTCCCCGAACAGGATCAGGGAGACCAAGGACGTACTTCCTGATTTTATCAGGTTCAGTGCTCACCATAGCTGGGCGGAGGGCAGCTAGTTGTTGAAACCTGGTGGTATAACCATCGATATCACCACCCTGAACCTTTAAGTTCCAGAACTCCTCATCTAGCTTTTGGAGTTTGGGGATAGAGCAGTATTTGGCAGTGAGTTTTGCCTTCAATTCCTCCCAAGTGAGTTGGTAGGCAATGTCAGCACCCACTGATTGGGTATATGAATTCCACCAAGAGTGGGCATCATCTTCAAGAGAGCAGGTGGCGAAGTTTACTTTGTCGTTCTCCGCGCATTTACTGACACGGAAAACAGTTTCCATTTTCTCGAACCATCTGATCAGTCCGATGGCTCCTTCAGAACCCTTGAAGCTCGAGGGTTTGCAGCTTTGAAAGTCCTTGTAAGAACAAGGTTTGACGGCAGAGGTTTCAGCGGCATCGCTGTTTCTTGTGGAGTTTGGTGGGGTATTCCGAGCCAAGGCTTCAGTAACAGCCTGGGTTATGAGTGACGTAATCTGAGCATCAGTGTAAGGTCTCGTCTTTGGCGGCATGATTCTTCAAATAAAAGAAATGAAGATACATGAGATTTCGTAGGAAAGTTGTATTTGTTATAGATGTACATGTAGATAGCAGTAATACATGACATCAACATGGAAAAATGACAATTTATATGAGTTGAACAACAAGGAATATTTGATAGCTAATACGAGTTCAAAGGTTACACCCTACGGATGTATTACAAGAGGCGTCGGGAATTGTTACATCCGACCGAATTATAGAGTGGCGCGTAGATAGTTACTAGATTACAGGATAGATTACAAGACAAAGACTACACTAGTCTTAACGTAGATTAATTTGTTCCATCATCGTGACAAGACGGTCCACAGTGGTTGCAAGCCTGCTAGCTTGTCGGGCGTTGTCTTCTGCTAGTGCCAGTCGTTGTGTTAGTCCACGCTCATACTCTTCTGCTTCATGTGAGCGTTGCTCACATTCTTCCATCCTTTGTTGTAGAAGGGCATTTTCCACCCTTATTTCTATTATTTGGTTGCGAAGAACATCCATGTTGTTGTTTGTGGTTTCAAGGTCGTCGGAGACTTGTTCTATGCGTTCGAGAGATGTAAGTCGCCAGTTTTCATTTGTTTCCTGCAACACGACATCCATGGTGCGAAGTCGCTGCTCGTGTTTGTTCACCCTAGCGGCTAAGGCCGGTAAGGCGATGTGAGTGGGGTACGGGACAGCTCGAGGTAACCTGTTGTTCCTCCTTGCTACCCTTGGGTTCTGCGACCCGGATTGAGAGCGAGATGAATTGGTTGGGATGTTTGCCATTTCTGAGACAAAGCGTTAGTAAGATTGAGGCCTATATTCATATAGCTCCTATATAATATAGCCTATTGAGTGTCTAGCATAAACATGTTTAAGTCTCGGTTCTCTCGAGGTCAGAGTCTTCTATTGTACCCTGTTCAGCCATAACTACTTTCAGATCTTACATCATATTTGCTTAATTGTACATAGTTGATCAGGCTATGTTAAATTAAACTCGTATGCTGTAATCCCTGAACCAGTCATACCTAATAAGGAATACTGCCTAATGGTCATAGTCTAGGCTCACTAAATGCAACCTAGTTCACTATAACCTTAGGCTCTGATACCAATCTGTAACACCCCCAAATTTGATGATTTGCGGAAGCTTGATTTGGGTGTTACTAATCAATAACAAAGCACAAAGATAAATAGCAAACGACTCTATATGCGTCGTTTTAACAAAATATATATTGATAACTGAAATGTTTACAACATTTAAAGCTTTACATAGCTCGAGTTAAATAAAATGAGATTTCAGTACATAAGTACTTGTACAAAATATACTAATGCAAGAAAATCTCAATCGTCTGTATGCTGACTCGAGCTAAATCCTGAAGCAGAAACATCCTACTGCTGGGTACCTGCGATATATGCTAAAAGGTAAGCTATAAAGCTGGTGAGCTCACAGGTTTGAAATCAAGTAATATCGTATGAACCGCAAGATTTAAGTAATGAATTGCATCCAGCAATTAAATAATGAATTGCATCCAGCAATTAAATAATGAATTGCATCCAGCAATTAAATGATAATCATCGTGTATACAGCCATGAGCACATAGTTGAGCTTAACTCGAGGGACGGGTCCCCTATAGAGAATTCCGGGCGAGGTGCCTCCACGAATGCCTAATCAACATTCGTCTTCCCAAATATTAGTACGTCCGTTTACCCGGTTAGTGCTTGCTAACCCGAACGAGGAGGGTCAATCCTATATGGTACCATATACTAATATTCACGCTACAACGTATTAACAACTATGCTGACGGAGGACTTTAAATGATTAGTTTCGAAAAACTCATGTAGTATATGAAAATGTTTGTACTTGCGTTCACATGTTAAGAATGAGCAATATATCACACCCCTGAGTAAAACAGTAAAAAGAGGGGCTATGAGACTCACCTGAGTCTGAAAGCGTTTAAACAAACGTAAGTTGATTAGCCGAAATGGAAGTCCAAAGACTTGTAACCTGAGGGTGTCCACGACACGCGATGGTTATAAATATGATTGGGTATCTCAAAAGATCACCCCGGTAGTTGTTCGTCCAACTATAATGTCCAAATATCCACTATTTGGTTGATAAGTTTAAGTATTTGAAAACTGTACGACCCGTTGGTGACGGTTTGAAATAATAAACTTTAAGTATTATTATCAAATTATTGATGTTTTGCACTTACAACAGTGTCCCAAAGTGTTTTATAAGTCGTATCGTATAAGGATTTGAGGTTGTAAAAGTTCGACACTTAGTGAAATTTTAGTTAGAAAACCTGCTGTTTTATGCGACACTACATGCGTCACTTACATGTTCTATGCGTCACTTATGGAGTGTCGGGTATTGGTGTCAATGTAAGGGTATGCGTCACTGAGATAGTGTCGTGTATCATCTTATGCGTCACTTATGAAGTGACGGGTTCCGTAACATCGCGGCACTCAAGCAGTGTCGTATAAAGTAATGATTTTCTGACATTTGGGCGTCACTTAAGGAGTGACGTGAAATATAGCGACACTAAAGAAGTGTCGGGTAAAATGGTATGGCGGCACTAAGGGAGTGTCGTTAAGTAGTGTCAGGTAACATCGAGGACGGCACTAGGGAAGTGTCGCTAAGTTGTATATGCGTCACTATGGAAGTGACGGTATGAGGTTTGAGTGACGTCATCAGTAGTAACCGGACGTCACTTGTTTCTACTGAAAGTGATGAGTTTCTACGGATAATAGCGACACTTATGAAGTGTCGCATGGTTTCTGCTGAAAGTTATAAGCTTGCGTCACTACCGAAGTGACGGTATATGTTTGATAGCGGCACTTAAGTGACGCTAGTACTGTTTTTGGCATTCCTGCGACACTTACGGCTGTTCGACGGATTTCGAGCAAAAATCATGTTTTCGGGTTTCCGATCGTTCCAATATTTTTACCCAACCCTTATAGGGACATTATGAGTTGTTACAAACTACTAACAAGTTAAACATTTAAAAACGAGAGATTTCGGGATTTGTCGGAAACTTACAAAGTGTCGGATGAGAAATCCGAAAAGATAACGTTGTAGATCGGGAAGTGATGAACGTTTTTCTCCAAAGTGATGATGAGATCCAAGGTCGTTTAGTGGTAGTATTTGACGATTTTGTGAGGTTTTTGGTGGTTCCAAATTTGAGAGAAAAAGAGAGGAGGGAGTAGTAAGAGAGAGAGTGAGTGGAGAGAAATGGGAAGAAAGAAAAGGGGAGTTGGGGGTTTAACCTCCAACTTTCAGTCCCCGCTCTCCGTGCGGTGTTCGTTTGCTCCGTCGATTAATCGTAAATAATTATTTTAAATATTAAAGGTACGTTTTAAAATACAATTTATTACGCGATATTTTATTTAAATATTTTACTAATCACTTTGTATTTGAATTATAAAAAGGTAAGTTAATTTGTTTGCGCGTTTTACATTTTAAATTATGTAAGTCTTGGGTTGTACGATACGAATGAATACGAAATATTATTATAATAATATTCTTGACATAACAACGTTATTTAATAAAATTGGTCACCAACGTTCGTATATAATTGAATCGAAGTACATCCGATTTAAATTGCGTACGATTTAATCAAATCGCATTTTTCGTATATATTCAACAATATATATAATTCGATACATTAATTAGCCTAACCAGGAACTAATTACATGTATTAACATCTGATTAGGCACTAATTACTAGTCCTAATTTGGCGGTGTTACAACAATGCTTGTGTCGCATACCAAATCTTTGTGTCGCAAATTGTGTCGCAGAATCAGAAATTTTGAAGGATTTTCACTATAGCAAAGTCAAAGTACTGTAGCAATTCACTGTAGCACACTTACTGTAGCAAAGTCAACATTTTAGAATTATTATTACAAACCATCACCAACGGGCCAAACATGTTTTCTAAAGACAAACGATTACGAACACTTACACAGACATCGGGCATACTAGTTGTGTACAACTAAACAAAACGTCTTGCGGGACACATACTTACATAACCTCGTATGTTTAGGCATTTGAAGGTTACGGGTTCGGAGAACCTACTTGCTTTACTTACTACTTGCTATTTGCTACTGCTTACTACAAGACTCAGGTGAGTCTTACGGCCCCACTTTTACTGTTTTTTTTACTGGGGGAGATACATGATACTGATTTACCTTGAACACAAGTACTAATACTGCTTACTATACCAAACGGAATTGCATGAGTTATTTACTATTTACAGAAGTCTCTCCATCATATATCGTTAGTTATGGACTTAAGCACGAACACTAGTTAATGGATCCATTAGGGAAATGACCCTCCCCGCCCGGGGTAGTAGCGCTACCACGAACTGTTCTGTATAAACGGGCGACTATTATTCGTTACGTATGCTTGCTCAGTTACGAGCATGTCACGGGAGCAACTTATTACTTACGGGTTAAGCTTCGATTATGAGCCTCATGGCAACGGTATAACTTACTTACTTACATTTGCTGGATTGCAAATACTGGTTTTACATTTGCGGGATTGCAAATACTGATTATTCGCCTACGGGCACTACTGATAAAATCTTGTGTTCAAAACTGATATTACTTATAAACCTGTGAGATTTACCAACATTCGTGTTGACCCTTTTAGCATGTATTCTCAGGTACACAGACGGAGTAGGATTACTCCAGGACATAGCTAGAGTCGCATGATTTCAACACAACTGCATTAACGGAGATTCTTAGCATTATCTTTTGTATATTACGATTATGTAATAGAATCTCCCGCTATACGCGTGGACTCTAGGAAACTACATTTTTGTATACGAAAACATTAAGTTTTCAAACATTATATATATGGGAATGTAACTAATTTACAAACGTTGCATATAGATGTCGTTTGCTTTATCTTTGCGCTGTGATATTTGATTAGTAGCACCCCAAAACTTGCTTCCGCCAAACAGTGAATTTGGGGGTGTTACAGATTTGTATCAGAGCCAGGTTATAGTGAACTAGGTTGCATTTAGTGGGCCTAGACTATGACCATTAGGCAGTATTTTCTTATTAGGCATGACTGGTTCAGGAATTACAGCATACGACTTTAATTTAACATAGACTGATCAACTATGTACAATTAAGGAAAGATGATGTAAGGTCTGAAACGATTATGTTGAACGGGGATACGTTAGTTGACTCTGACCATGAGGGAACCAGACCATTACTAGATACGTGCTAGACACTAGGCTGGATATTATGTACTTACCCATATATTAGCCTCGTCTTACTTACACTCTGCCACAGGAATGGCAAACACACCACCCAATTCGTCACACTCTCATCCGCAAGGATCTCGAAACCCGCGAGTAGCCAGGAGGACCACTAGGTCACCTCGAACCAGCCCCTATCCTGTTCATAACTCTCGGAACTCGGCACACCCCACGGTGCCAGTGTTAGCTACCCGACTCCATCATCAGGAGCAAAGGCTCGAGAATCTCGAACGGGAACAACACCGAATGACCTACCTGCTCCGCCAAGCTCTTGATCATATATCACAACTCCAGCGAGAACAAGAAGATACCAACCTCTCTGTAAGCATAATTCAGGATTCAATGACCGCTGAATTAGGTGCGGATGAACTCATAAGAGACCGACTTGAGGAATGTGAACAGCCTTCACAGGAGGCTGAGGAGTACTCTCGAGCACTGGTACAACGACTGGCCTTGGTTGAAGACAACGCCAAGCAAGCCAATAGACTTGCAGAAACCGTGGACCGCCTTGTCGCGCTGATGGAGCGGATTAATCTGCATCAAGATTAGATCAGTCTATAACTTGTAACCAGTTAACTAGTTAATTAGGACTTATGTAATTCGACCGGATGTAATAATTCCCGGTACTTTTGTACTACTATTACTCTGTAATCTTTTGGGAGAACCCTTACCTAGTATCCAACTGGATTATCTAAATGGAATGTGGTTATCACTTCGTACTATTATCGTGTATCTCACCATATACACTTGTGATATATCATAATTTCATGCAAATATCTTATTCCTCTTTCCTTGTTCTTTTCTTGTTCAGCATCATGCCTCCTCGCCGACAAGTCACCCTCAGTGAAGCTGAAATCGCGGGGCTGATTGCCTGCAGTGTGGCTCAAGCCTTGGCTACCCGAGCGCTGACTTCTGGTAGTGAGGATTCAGCTACTAACGGGCCGCAACCCAACCCCTGCTCTTACAAGGACTTCCACAACTGCAAACCTTTGAGCTTTGCAGGTACTGAAGGAGCTATCGGTCTAGTACGCTGGATCGAGAAAATCGAATCTGTATTTCTTATCTGCAACTGTGCGGAGGGAGACAAGGTCAAGTTCTCTGCCAGCACTTTCTCTGACACCGCTCTCACCTGGTGGAACACCTATGCCCAGACTGTGGGTATTGATAATGCTTACAAACTCCCATGGGAGGAGTTGAAGAAAATGTTGAGGGGCGAGTACTGTCCCAGAGATGAACTGAAACAACTGGAAGTGGAATTCTAGAACCACAAAATGCAGGGTGATGACATCACTGGTTACACCAACCGTTTCCACCAAGTGGCACTTCTGTGCCCATCCATGGTCGATCCTGAGTACAAGAGGATCAAAAAATATGTTGATGGACTTCCTGAAAGACTCCAAGACCTGGTGACATCATCCAAACCGGGTACTATTCAGAGCGCCATTCATATGGCCCATGAACTAACGGCAAATTCTGTCCGCCGTGGCACAACTTCAACCCCATCTGCAAACAACAAACGCAAATGGGAAGGAAATCCCAACTCATCCAACCAAACCTCCAACAAAAAGCCTGAGTCTATTAAGGCTTATTCATCGGGAACTTCGGAAAAGAAAGGGTACATCGGGAACAAACCCTACTGTTCCAAATGCAACCGCCATCATGATGGTTCTTGCCCTTGCTCCAACTGCAAACGGTTTGGGCATTTAGCCAAGGATTGCCGGGCCAATGTTCCTACCCCCAACACTAATGCACCAAAGGCCTGCTTTGGGTGCGGAAATTCAGGGCATTTCAAGAGAGATTGCCCATAGCTGAAAAACAACAACAACCCTGCTCGTGGTAGAGCATTCGTTATCAAGGCTGGGGAAGCCAGACAAGACCCGAATGTTGTGACGGGTACGTTCCTTCTCAACGACCTTACTGCTTCTGTATTATTTGATACCGGTGCCGATAGAAGTTTCATTTCTGAGAAATTTAGCCCTTTACTTGATATAACTCCCATTGCCTTAGATGCTAAATACATTGTAGAACTAGCTAACGGCAAACTGATTGAGACTGATAGCATCATACGCAACTGTACACTTAACCTTATGAACGAAACGTTTCCCATTGATTTAATCCCTGTCGAGATCGGAAGCTTCGATATTATTGTCGGTATGGATTGGTTATCTGAGCACCGAGCTGAAATCGTCTGTTATGACAAACTCGTTTGCATACCTCTTGTCTCCGGTGGAACCTTAGTCCTACAAGGGGAGACCGGCAGACGGAATCTGAATATTGTATCCTGCCTGAAAACTAGAAAATATCTGCGAAAAGGGTATCAAGCTATCCTCACACATGTAACGGAGAAGAAGTCGAAGGAGAAGCGACTTGAGGATGTTCCAATCGTGCGGGATTTCCCGGAAGTCTTTCCTGAGGATTTGCCCGGACTTCCGCCACCTAAACAAATTGAATTTCAAATCGAACTTGTGCCAGGGGCTGCACCCGTGGCACGAGCCCCATACCGTCTAGCACCATCCGAAATGCAGGAGTTGTCTAACCAATTACAGGAACTCCTGGACAGAGGATTTATTCGACCAAGTTCCTCGCCTTGGGGAGCTCCGGTCTTATTCGTGAAAAAGAAAGATGGATCTTTCCGCATGTGTATCGACTACCAAGAGCTGAATAAGCTAACCATAAAGAATCGGTACCCGCTTTCTAGAATCGATGACATATTTGACCAACTCCAGGGATCGATTGTTTACTCAAAGATTGATCTACGGTCAGGTTATCATCAACTCCGAGTCCGCGACAATGATATCCCAAAGACAGCTTTCCGAACTCGTTATGGGCATTACGAATTCCAAGTGATGCCATTCGGTCTAACCAACGCACCGGCCGTATTCATGGACCTTATGAATCGGGTGTGCAAACCATATCTTGACAAATTCGTCATTGTGTTTATCGATGATATCCTGATTTACTCTCGCAATGAACAAGAACATGCTCAACATCTGAAAACCATTCTAGGACTCCTTAGACACGAAGAGTTATATGCCAAATTCTCTAAGTGTGAGTTCTGGATTCGAACCGTTCAATTCCTCGGACACGTGATTGACAGCCAGGGAATTCATGTTGATCCCGCCAAGATTGAAGCAATCAAGGGCTGGGAGTCACCGACCACTCCAACCGAAGTGAGACAATTCTTAGGTCTTGCTGGTTATTACCGTCGATTCATTGAAAACTTTTCAAGAATAGCTGTTTCCTTAACAACACTGACTCAGAAAGATAAGAAGTTCGATTGGACTGATAAACAAGAGTAAGTTTTCCAGCTATTGAAACACAAACTTTGCAGTGCACCAATCTTGTCCTTACCCGAGGGCACCGATGACTTCGTAGTTTATTGCGACGCCTCACACCAAGGACTTGGTTGCGTGTTAATGCAACGGAAAAAAGTCATTGCCTATGCCTCACGAAAACTAAAAATCCACGAGAAAAACTATACGACCCACGACCTCGAGTTAGGTGCCGTGGTCTTCGCATTGAAAATCTGGAGACATTATCTCTACGGTACGAAAAGCACTATCTTTACCGATCACAAAAGTCTCCAACACATATTCGATCAGAAGGATCTAAACATGAGGCAACGTCGTTGGGTTGAGTTACTTAGTGACTACGACTGCGAGATCAAATACCTTCCGGGCAAGGCAAACGTAGTCGCCGATGCCTTAAGCCGAAAAGAACGAGTGAAACCCCTTCGAGTCCGAGCACTTTCTATGACAATTCGTAACGAGCTCCCTGCTCAAATCCTTACCACTCAGCTTGAAGCACTCAGCGATGAAAACCTGAAAAATGAAGCCTTACGAGGCTTGGATAAACAATTCGAAATCAAACCCGATGGGACTCGATACTTCTCTAACAGGGTGTGGTTACCCAAATTCGGAAACTTGCGAGATTTGGTGATGGCTGAAGATCACAAATCTCGATACTCAATACATCCTGGTTCTGACAAGATGTATCACGACGTCAAAGGGTTGTATTGGTGGCCTAACATGAAAGCTGACATCGCCATGTACGTCAGTAAATGCTTAACCTGTTCCAAAGTCAAGGCCGAACACCAAAGACCCTCGGGATTGCCCCAACAACCTGAAATTCCACAATGGAAATGGGAGCAAATTGCCATGGACTTCATTACCAAACTACCGAAAACTATGAGCGGTTGCGATACCATTTGGGTGATTGTGGACCGTCTAACAAAATCTGCTCATTTTCTGGCCATCAAAGAAACTGACAAGATGGAGCGTTTGGCTCGCATCTACATCAAAGAAATTGTTTCGCAACACGGTGTACCTATCTCGATCATCTCGGATAGAGACAGCCGTTTCACTTCCAACTTTTGGCAATCGTTACAGAAATCTCTTGGTACTCGTCTGGATATGAGTACAGCTTATCACCCGCAAACCGATGGTCAAAGCGAGCGAACCATCCAAACACTAGAGGATATGCTACGAGCCTGCGTAGTGGAATTCGGTACTTCTTGGGAAAGCCACTTACCGTTGTGCGAGTTCTCGTACAACAACAGTTACCATACCAGCATTAAGGCTGCACCCTTCGAGGCACTCTACGGGCGTAAGTGCCGATCACCTATCTGTTGGACTGAGTTAGGAGATTCCCAACTCACGGGTCCGGAAATCATTCATGAAACTACTGAGAAAATCATTGGTATTCAAAACCGGCTGAAAGCCGCACATGATCGTCAGAAAAGCTATGCTGACGTGAGACGCAAACACCTTGAGTTCCAGGTAGGGGACAAGGTACTTCTCAAAGTGGCACCGTGGAAAGGTGTCATTCGATTCGGAAAGCGAGGCAAACTAAACCCTAGATACATCGGGCCATTCGAAATCCTCAAAAGGATTGGTCCAGTAGCATACCGCATGCAACTTCCTGCTGAGCTTAGCAGCGTTCACAACACCTTCCACATTTCTAACCTGAAGAAATGTCTGTCTGACGAGACACTAATAGTACCGCTCAACGAAATCCAAATCGACGATAAACTTCATTTTGTCGATGAACCTATCGAAATCATGGGCCGTGAGGTCAAGCGATTGAAACAGAGTCGTATTCCCATCGTAAAAGTCAGGTGGAATTCTAGACGTGGTCCTGAATTCACCTGGGAACGGGAAGACCAAATGTGACAGAAATACCCACATCTCTTCCCAGACAAAGCACCGTCCGTGCACTCGAGCTAATTTCGGGATGAAATTTCTTTAACAAGGGGAGAATGTAACACCTGCCTAATTAGGATAATTAATTATGCCTGATTATTTGTAACTAGTTGTAATTAGTATGTAATAGGACTAATTACAGACTCTATTTGTATATATAAGGTGATTTATATATATGTGTTGTAACAACCGCCAAATTAGGGCTAGTATTAGCGCCTAATTCTTTGTTAATGCATGTAATTAGTTCTGTGTTAGGCTAATTTATGTATCGGATTATATGTTGGTTAATATATACAACTTTGCGATTTGATTAAATCGTACGCAACTTAAATAGAATGAGATTCTATTCTGTCAACACGGACGTTGGTGAACAAATGTTTATAAACTGAAATAACGCAATTATGACCGAAATGATATTTTATAATAGTTAATAACTGCTTTGTACTACTCGAATAAAACTTACACAATCTAAAAACAAAAGTAATTAAATTTAACTTAATCTATTAAAGATTTAAGGAAATAATCTAAATAAATTATTTAACAAGAGTTGTGAATTTATAAATATAATTAAACGCGTAAAATAAATATTTAACGCATAAACTACGGAGAAAACGAACACCGCAAGGTGAACGGGGGCTGAAAAGTGGAGGTTAAAACCCCCACTCTTTTTCTTTTCTTTCCACTTCCCATTTTCTTTCTCTCTCCTTTCTTTTCTTCCTCTCTAATCACCAACCAAACCACCAACCAAAATACTCGCAAAATCGCTAATTACTACGTCAAAACAAGCTTGGATCATAGCCTCTCTTTGGAAGAAAACGTTCACCGCATCCCGATCTACATTCCTATCTTTTCGGATTTTCAATCCGACGCCGCGTAAGTTTCCGACAAATCCCGACATCTCTCGTTTTTGATCATTTTTACTAGTTTGCGGTTTTAATAGGCTTAATATGTTCATATAAGGGTTGGGTAAAAGATTTGGACCCAACGGAAACCGGAAAACTCGTTTTCGACAAAAATTCCGGCCATCAGACCGCTACGTCGCATTTGGCCAGGGGCCTCTGCGACGTCGCGGCCTACGTCGCATAAGAACCTCAACGTCGCACTAGCGACGCTGCCTCCTACGTCGCATTGATTTGCGAAGGTCGCATCATGCGACGTACATGCCCACGTCGCACCCGACGTCGCACCCGACGTCGCACCTGACGTCGCACCTGACGTCGCACCTGACGTCGCACCCGACGTCGCACGCTACGTCGCACATAACAGACCCTTGAAAAGTCAGATTTTACTAAGTGTTGAACTTACACAACTTCAAATACTTATGTCATACGACTTAACAAACGTCATAGAACATACTTTCTATTACAATTACACTAAATTGCGTTATAAATGATAAACTTTAATTATAACAAATCACCAACGGGCCGTATACTTTGATATAAATGAGAACGAACCAACATTTAACACAACGGGGTATGAACAACTAGCCTAGATGGTCTTGCGAGACATCTACTTACTTAACCTTATGTGTTTAGGCACTAGAAGGTTACGGGTTCGGAGAACCTACTTGCTTTACTACTACTTGCTAATTACTACTGCTCGACTCAGGTGAGTCTTACAGCCCCACTTTTACTGTTTTATACTTTGGGGTGAGATACTTAGCAACTGTTTTATGCATGAACACAATGTACTGAACTGAAAACATTACTGATTACAAACAAACGCATGAGTTACTTTTATCCACTGAAAGCCTCCTTATCGTAAGTTGTTAGTTATGGTCTTAAGCGCGAGTACTAGTAAATGGATCCATTTGGGACTGACAACCCCTGTCTGGGGTGGTAGCGCCACCACGTACTGATTTACACGTAGAAACAGACATATTAGTATTTGTTACATATGAGTGTGCGGATAGCACTCACGGGGGTACGTGATTTATTTCACACTACACTGTTAAGCTTCAACTTATGAGCTCATGGCACTGTACTGATATACTGATTAACTTACTTTGCTTGATAGCAATACGGGTACATACTTGTGGTTCATAACATTTACTTATTACTAAACCTGTGAGATTCACCAACCTTTTTGGTTGACACTTTCTAGCTTTGTATCTCAGGTACACTTACGGAGTAGGTTCACTCCGGGATTGCTAGCTAGAGTCGCATGATTTACAAACTGCATTTAACGAAGATTCTTTGGCATTATCTTTTGTAACTATGATTATGTAATAGAATCTTCCGCTATACGCGCGGACTCTAGGAAACTACATTTTTGTGTACGAAAACCTACGGTTTTCAAACGATTCAAATTATGAAATGTAACTATTTTACAAACGTCTCATTTAGAGGTCGTTTGCTATATATCTTGTGCTTTGTATATTGATTAGTAACACTCAAAGTATGCTTCCGCAAACCGTTAAATTTGGGGGTGTTACAGATTGGTATCAGAGCCTAAGGTTATAGTGAACTAGGTTGCATTTAGTGGGCCTAGACTATGACCATTAGGCAGTATTCTCTTATTAGACATGACTAGTTCAGGAATTACAGCATACAACTTTAATTTAACATAGCCTGATCAACTATGTACAATTAAGGAAAGATGATGTAAGATCTGAAATGATTATGTTGAACAGGGATACGTTAGTTGACTCTGACTACGAGAGAACCGGACCATTACTTGATACGTGCTAGACACTAGGCTGGATATGATATATGTATATATATTGGCCTCAAACTTACTAACGCTTTGTCTCAGAAATGGCAAACATCCCATCCAACTCGTCTCGTTCTCAAACCGGGTCGCAGAACCCAAGGGTAGCAAGGAGGAACGCTAGGTTGCCTCGAGCTGGCCCATACCCCACTCACTTCACCTTGCCGGCCTTAGCCGCTAGGGTGAACCAACACGAGCAACGACTTCGCACCATGGATGTCGTGTTGCAAGAAACCAACGAAAACTGGAGACTTACATCTCTCGAACACATAGAACAAGTCTCCGACGATCTGGAAACCACTAACAACAACATGGACGTCCTTCGCAACCAAATAATAGAAATAAGGGTGGAAAATGCCCTTCTGCAACAAAGGATGGATGAATATGTGCAACGCTCACTTGAGGCAGAAGAGTATGCGCGTGGACTAACCCAACGACTAGCACTAGCAGAAGACAACGCCCGACAAGCTAGCAGGCTTGCAAACACTGTGGACCGTCTTGTCACGATGATGGAGCAGATTAACCTACGTTAAGACTAGTGTAGCCTTTGTCTTGTAATCTAGTAACTATCTAAGCACTACTCTACGTTTCAGTCGGATGTAACAATTCCCGACATCTTTTGTAATACATCTGTAGGATGTAACCTTTGAACTCGTATCATCTATCAAATATTTCTTGTTGTTCAACTCATATTAATTGCCATAATTCTTTTTCATATTGATGTGATGTATTACCATCTTTATACATGTACATCTGAAATACATACAACTTTCTTGCAAAATCTCACGTATCTCCATTTCTTTTATTAAAGAGTCATGCCGCCAAAGACAAGACCTTACACGGATGCTCAGATCACTTCACTCATAACCCAGGCGGTTACTGAAGCCTTAGCTCGGAACACTCCACCTGGTTCCACAAGAAACAGCGATGCCGCTGAAACTTCTGCTGCTAAACCTTGTTCATACAAGGATTTTCAAAACTGCAAACCCTTGAGCTTCAAGGGGATCGAAGGAGCCATCGGACTTATTAGATGGTTTGAAAAGATGGAATCCGTTTTCCGCATCAGCAAATGTGCGGAGGACGACAAAGTCAAATTCTCCACCTGCACCCTCGAGGATGGTGCCCTCTCGTGGTGGAATTCCTATACCCAGTCTGTGGGTATTGATACAGCTTATCTACTCCCTTGGGAGGATCTGAAGAAAATGCTCACTGATGAGTATTGCCCGGCCGAACAACTCTACAAACTGGACGAAGAGTTCTGGAACTTGAAAGTACAAGGAACTGACATCGTTGGATACACCACCAGATTCCAACAACTCACCGTCCTTCGCCCAACTATGGCGGGTACTGAACCCGAAAAGATCAAGAAATACATCCGCGGCCTCCCGGAACCTGTCCGGGGGAATGTCGCCTCGTCAAAACAAACCACTCTTCATGGTGCCATTCGGTTAGCCCATGAACTTCTAGCCATGAACGAGGACCCAGAACCACCCACTCCAACCTCCAACAGCAACAAAAGAAAATGGTCCGACAACCACAACAACCACCAAAACAAGAAACCTGAAACCATTAAAGCCTATACCTCCGGTACTGATGACAAGGGGGCGTATAAGGGAACCAAACCATATTGCTCCAAGTGCCAACGACACCACCATGGTTCTTGTCCCTGTAGCAAGTGTAAGAGATTTGGACACTTGGCTAGGGATTGTAGATCAAACACCACTGACACCAACACCTCTGCACCAAAGACTTGTTATGGGTGCAACGGTACGGGGCATTTCAAGAAAGACTGCCCGAAACTGAACAACAACAACAACAGGAACAACAACAATGCTCGAGGAAGAGCTTTTGTACTGAAATCTGGGGAAGCCCGTCAAGACCCGAATGTGGTCACGGGTACGTTCCTTCTCAACAACTTGACTGCTTCTGTATTATTCGATACTGGTGCTGATAAGAGCTTTATTTCCGACGAATTTTATCCACTACTTGACACTACACCTATTGCCTTAGATTCTAAGTACACTATAGAATTGGCAAACGGAAAACTTATTGAGGCCGACAGTGTAATACCTAATTGCACTCTGAACTTAGCTAACGAGCTCTTTCCCATTGACTTGATACCTGTCGAAATCGGCAGCTTTGACATCATCGTCGGTATGGATTGGTTGTCCAAGCACCGAGCCGAAATCGTTTGTTTCGAGAAAATTGTACGCATTCCTCTCGTCACCGGTGGGACTTTGAGCATACAAGGGGAGACCGGTGGGACGAGAATAAACATCATTTCTTGCATGAAAACCCGAAAGTACTTGAGAAAAGGGTACCAGGCAATCCTCGCACACGTTATGGAGAAAAAGTCGGTGGAAAAGCGACTTGAGGATGTGCCTATCGTTCGAGACTTCCCAGAAGTCTTTCCTGAAGACTTGCCTGGCCTTCCGCCAACTAGACAAGTCGAATTCTCTATTGACCTTGTGCCCGGCGCAGCACCCGTGGCACGAGCCCCTTACCGACTAGCCCCATCAGAACTTCAGGAGTTGTCTACTCAGTTACAGGAACTCCTGGACAAGGGATTTATTCGACCAAGTTCCTCACCTTGGGGAGCTCCGGTCCTGTTTGTGAAAAAGAAAGACGGTTCTTTCCGCATGTGCATCGACTACCGTGAACTCAACAAATTAACTGTCAAGAACCGTTACCCACTTCCTCGCATTGATGACCTGTTTGACCAACTTCAGGGATCGAGTTTTTACTCAAAGATCGATCTACGGTCTGGTTACCACCAACTCCGAGTTCGTGATGAAGATATTCCTAAAACTGCTTTCCGAACTCGCTACGGGCATTATGAATTCCAAGTGATGCCATTCGGCTTAACCAACGCACCGGCAGTATTCATGGATCTTATGAATCGGGTGTGCAAACCTTACCTTGACAAGTTTGTTATCGTATTTATCGATGATATCTTGATTTACTCGCGCACTGAACATGAACACGCGCAACACCTGACAACCATCCTAGAGCTGCTCAAACACGAAGAGTTGTACGCCAAATTCTCTAAGTGTGAGTTCTGGATGAAAACCGTTCAATTCCTCGGACACGTCATTGACAATCAAGGGATTCATGTTGATCCTTCAAAAATCGAGGCTATCAAGGGTTGGCAAGCTCCTACTACTCCGACCGAGGTACGCCAATTCTTAGGGCTCGCCGGGTACTACAGGCGATTCATTGAGAACTTTTCGAAAATAGCCCTACCTCTCACTGCACTGACTCAAAAAGAAAAGAAGTTCGATTGGACTGACAAACAGGAGTCAGCTTTCCAGCTACTAAAACAGAAACTCTGCAGTGCACCTATCTTATCTTTACCCGAAGGTAACGATGACTTCGTGGTATACTGTGATGCTTCACACCAAGGTCTTGGTTGCGTGTTGATGCAACGAGACAAGGTCATCGCTTACGCCTCTCGACAACTCAAGGTCCACGAAAAGAATTACACAACTCATGACCTGGAGTTGGGGGCTGTTGTATTCGCTCTAAAAATCTGGAGACACTACTTATACGGTACCAAGTGTACAATCTTTACTGACCATAAAAGTCTCCAACATATCTTCGATCAAAAGGATCTCAACATGAGGCAACGTCGATGGGTCGAGTTGCTTACTGATTATGACTGCGAAATCCGTTATCATCCGGGCAAGGCGAATGTTGTCGCCGATGCCTTAAGCCGAAAAGAACGAGTGAAACCACTTCGAGTTCGAGCTCTTGGTATGACCATTCACAACGATCTCATCAATCAAACCCTCACCGCTCAACTCGAAGCACTCAAACCAGAAAACGTGATAAACGAGGCCTTGCGGGGCATGGACAAACAATTTGAAACCAAACCTAACGGGGCCAAATACTTCTCGAATCGAATCTGGTTACCAAGTTTTGGAAACCTTCGAGACTTGGTGATGAATGAAGCTCACAAGTCTAAATACTCTATACACCCCGGTGCCGACAAAATGTACCACGGCATCAAGGAACTGTACTGGTGGCCCAACATGAAATCTGACATTGCAAATTATGTTGGCAAGTGTCTTACTTGTTCCAAGGTTAAAGCTGAACACCAGAAACCTTCAGGTTTGCTGCAACAACCCGAAATACCACAATGGAAATGGGAGCAGATCACCATGGATTTCATTACTAAACTCCCGAAAACTTCTAGCGGTTGCGATACCATTTGGGTGATCGTCGACCGACTCACTAAATCTGCTCATTTCCTAGCCATCAAGGAAACTGATAAGATGGAACGGTTGACACGGATCTACCTGAAAGAGATCGTGTCAAGACACGGTGTGCCCATCTCAATCATCTCCGACCGAGATGCTCGGTTTACTTCTCGCTTCTGGCAATCACTACAGAAATCTCTTGGTACTCGTCTGGATATGAGTACGGCTTACCATCCTCAAACCGATGGCCAGAGCGAACGAACCATACAAACACTGGAGGACATGCTACGAGCCTGCGTAGTTGACTTCAGTAAAAACTGGGAAAATCACTTGCCGTTGTGCGAGTTCTCGTACAACAACAGTTATCACACCAGCATAAAGGCAGCACCCTTCGAGGCACTGTACGGTCGTAAGTGCCGGTCACCTATCTGTTGGACTGAGGTGGGAGATACACAACTCACCGGTCCAGAAATCATACATGAAACAACTGAAAAGATCGTCGGCATACAAAACCGACTAAAAGCCGCGCGTGATCGTCAGAAAAGCTATGCTGACGTGAGACGCAAACACCTTGAGTTCCAAGTAGGGGACAAGGTACTTCTCAAAGTGGCACCGTGGAAAGGTGTCATTCGATTCGGAAAACGAGGCAAACTAAATCCTAGATACATCGGGCCATTCGAAATCCTTGAAAAGATTGGTCCGGTGGCATACCGCCTGCAACTCCCTGCTGAGCTTAACAGCGTTCACAACACATTCCACATTTCTAATCTGAAGAAATGTCTGTCTGACGAGACACTGATTATACCGCTCGACGAAATACAACTCGATGATAAACTTCATTTTGTCGAGGAACCTATGGAAATAATGGACCGCGAGGTCAAACAACTAAAACAGAGTCGTATTCCCATCGTAAAAGTCAGGTGGAATTCTAGACGTGGTCCTGAATTCACTTGGGAACGGGAGGACCAAATGCGACTGAAATACCCACATCTCTTCCCCGACAACGCACCGACAGTGCAAACGAGCTAATTTCGGGACGAAATTCTTTTAACAAGGGGAGAATGTAACAACCGCCAAATTAGGGCTAGTATTAGCGCCTAATTCTTTGTTAATGCATGTAATTAGTTCTGTGTTAGGCTAATTTATGTATCGGATTATATGTTGGTTAATATATACAACTTTGCGATTTGATTAAATCGTACGCAACTTAAATAGAATGAGATTCTATTCTGTCAACACGGACGTTGGTGAACAAATGTTTATAAACTGAAATAACGCAATTATGACCGAAATGATATTTTATAATAGTTAATAACTGCTTTGTACTACTCGAATAAAACTTACACAATCTAAAAACAAAAGTAATTAAATTTAACTTAATCTATTAAAGATTTAAGGAAATAATCTAAATAAATTATTTAACAAGAGTTGTGAATTTATAAATATAATTAAACGCGTAAAATAAATATTTAACGCATAAACTACGGAGAAAACGAACACCGCAAGGTGAACGGGGGCTGAAAAGTGGAGGTTAAAACCCCCACTCTTTTTCTTTTCTTTCCACTTCCCATTTTCTTTCTCTCTCCTTTCTTTTCTTCCTCTCTAATCACCAACCAAACCACCAACCAAAATACTCGCAAAATCGCTAATTACTACGTCAAAACAAGCTTGGATCATAGCCTCTCTTTGGAAGAAAACGTTCACCGCATCCCGATCTACATTCCTATCTTTTCGGATTTTCAATCCGACGCCGCGTAAGTTTCCGACAAATCCCGACATCTCTCGTTTTTGATCATTTTTACTAGTTTGCGGTTTTAATAGGCTTAATATGTTCATATAAGGGTTGGGTAAAAGATTTGGACCCAACGGAAACCGGAAAACTCGTTTTCGACAAAAATTCCGGCCATCAGACCGCTACGTCGCATTTGGCCAGGGGCCTCTGCGACGTCGCGGCCTACGTCGCATAAGAACCTCAACGTCGCACTAGCGACGCTGCCTCCTACGTCGCATTGATTTGCGAAGGTCGCATCATGCGACGTACATGCCCACGTCGCACCCGACGTCGCACCCGACGTCGCACCCGACGTCGCACCTGACGTCGCACCTGACGTCGCACCTGACGTCGCACCCGACGTCGCACGCTACGTCGCACATAAGAGACCCTTGAAAAGTCAGATTTTACTAAGTGTCGAACTTACACAACTTCAAATACTTATGTCATACGACTTAACAAACGTCATAGAACATACTTTCTATTACAATTACACTAAATTGCGTTATAAATGATAAACTTTAATTATAACAAATCACCAACGGGCCGTATACTTTGATATAAATGAGAACGAACCAACATTTAACACAACGGGGTATGAACAACTAGCCTAGATGGTCTTGCGAGACATCTACTTACTTAACCTTATGTGTTTAGGCACTAGAAGGTTACGGGTTCGGAGAACCTACTTGCTTTACTACTACTTGCTAATTACTACTGCTCGACTCAGGTGAGTCTTACAGCCCCACTTTTACTGTTTTATACTTTGGGGTGAGATACTTAGCAACTGTTTTACGCATGAACACAATGTACTAAACTGAAAACATTACTGATTACAAACAAACGCATGAGTTACTTTTATCCACTGAAAGCCTCCTTATCGTAAGTTGTTAGTTATGGTCTTAAGCGCGAGTACTAGTAAATGGATCCATTTGGGACTGACAACCCCTGTCTGGGGTGGTAGCGCCACCACGTACTGATTTACACGTAGAAACAGACATATTAGTATTTGTTACATATGAGTGTGCGGATAGCACTCACGGGGGTACGTGATTTATTTCACACTACACTGTTAAGCTTCAACTTATGAGCTCATGGCACTGTACTGATATACTGATTAACTTACTTTGCTTGATAGCAATACGGGTACATACTTGTGGTTCATAACATTTACTTATTACTAAACCTGTGAGATTCACCAACCTTTTTGGTTGACACTTTCTAGCTTTGTATCTCAGGTACACTTACGGAGTAGGTTCACTCCGGGATTGCTAGCTAGAGTCGCATGATTTACAAACTGCATTTAACGAAGATTCTTTGGCATTATCTTTTGTAACTATGATTATGTAATAGAATCTTCCGCTATACGCGCGGACTCTAGGAAACTACATTTTTGTGTACGAAAACCTACGGTTTTCAAACGATTCAAATTATGAAATGTAACTATTTTACAAACGTCTCATTTAGAGGTCGTTTGCTATATATCTTGTGCTTTGTATATTGATTAGTAACACTCAAAGTATGCTTCCGCAAACCGTTAAATTTGGGGGTGTTACATGTGTGTACTTACGCGATTTGGATAAATCGTACGGATTAACCGGACAGAGTCCGATACATTTTACTTGGACGTTGGTGACAAAACTTACTTTAATAATGGGAACGTATTTTATTGTATAAATACATATTCGAACGGACACTATTAGATTAGCGCGACAACATTATGAGTATTTTAGCAGAAACGTATTAAACGCGAATCAGATAACTTAAATATCTCGACAAATGTTTTTATAACTAATTTCAAGGTATTTTTATCAAAATACCCCAGTCACGTTTTAAAAATATAACTGTTTGGTTAAATACTAAAAACGAAGGATTAAACGATTAGGACACGGAGTAAACACTGTGTTTTAGGGAGCGTTTCCCCTCCCTTGTCTCCTTGGATCAGCCAACACCACCACCTCCCCTATTATCTCTTTCATTTTCATTTATACAAAACACACACACACACAAAAACTCTCTCCAACCAAAATCAACACAAAATTTCGGAATTACAAATCAACCCACAAAATTCATATTTTCGGAATCACCATCACGAGAGGAACAAGATTTACAAAGGCACCATACTCGTTTTCTTTCCCGTTTGGTCTCGATTTGCATTTGTAAGAAAATATCTAAATCCTTAGATTTACTCATTTTGATGTATTATTTTGATGTTATAATGTTTACACAACTTAGTATTGTCCATATGTATGAATAGAACACGATTTTACAGCCTAAAAATATGTTAGATTTGGGTTTTGGATTGGAAAAACGCATCAGTCGCCACTTTCTGGGCTGGTGTTCATCTTTGCGACACAACGCTTGTGTCGCAGGTTGTGTCGCAAGTTTATGTCGCATAAATCCATTTGTGTCGCATTTTGTGTCGTAGCTTATGTCGTACTATTATGTTGCACCCGTGTGTCGTAAACCAGATACGACACATGTGACAACTCTCCAAATTAGGTATTAATTAACATTAAGCATGTGCATTCTTACGCTAATTTCCTGATTAAGTTTTAACAAAACTTTTTGATGTGATGTAAGCCTAGCAAGCCCAGTAAATTTAAACAAAAAGTAATACGCAATACGTAAGTATTAAAAGTTACGTACAAATATATCGAAACGAATCCGACAAAAATAAATGACAAAAGTTTCGTGATACAAAAATAATTAATAATATAATTATTAATTACGAGTATTTATATATCTATAACATGTAGATATAAAGGTCTAAATATACGTTTAACATAAAACGTATTATAAACGAACAGAAACAATTCTAAAACGTACATAAGAGGTCCAAATATGAAAAGTGTTATTTTTCTAACACGTTGTAAAGTATTTTGAACATTACCTCAAAATATGAAATCCAAACTCAACTAAAATTTTACGCTCAAATAGTTGCGCGCAGTAAAATGTACAAAAATGTACATCATCTTGAAATAATGATAATATCATTATTCTAATCATAAATTACGAACCAGTAGAACATCTACAAAATAAAAATGTAAAATGTTTATTTTTATATTGCTAAAATTATACCCGTACTCAAAATTGAGGTGCCAAAACTTGGCACCTAACTCAAATAATTGAGAGACCAAGCACTGGTGCTCTCCATACTCGTTTGAAATATATTACTCCCTCCGTTCCTTCATTATATCAACAACAACACACCCACAACACCTCAATAATTCATCTATCTTTCTCTCTACCTCACTAAGAAATGCAAAGGCAGTAACAAGATCAGGAAGCAGAAGCTTCAACATATCATCATCATCGTCTACATTCATCATCATCATCACAAATCTCTTTGTAAGGAAACTTCAAATCTTTAATTTCTTTGTTTTGATTTTGTGATATAACAAGTTTACATATCATAATCTGTACATATAACATCACAATCTTGAAGATTTATGATTGATTCTTGAAAATGGTTTATAAAACCCAAAACTACAAAACCAAAATCGTTATATACAAACTTGTTAAAATGAAGTTATAATGTGTAAAAACGACACATAACACTTATATAAACATTTGGTGTTGATGTATAAAAGATTTGGAACCAAAAGATCGCGTATATGTTTTGCTCTGCTACGAACAGACTCTGTGAACATAACGAATACGGCGGATTCCTTTGAATACGCCGTATTCATAACCGAAAATCAAACGAATCCGGCGGATTCAAGGGAATCCGGCGGATTCCCGTGTCCGACCCGCACACAAATCTTCGGCTAAAACGATGAACGAGTAAAAGACACGGGTGAATACGGCGGATTCAAATGAATCCGGCGTATTCCAAAGCTTCACACAAACTATCTGATGAACACAAACGAATCCGGCGTATTCGATTGAATACGGCGGATTCCCCCGAACTTGATTGAATACGGCGGATTCACTCGAATCCGGCGTATTCCGATTTGGTACTTGAATCCGGCGGATTCATATAGAATCCGGCGGATTCCCAAGCCTGGTCAACAATCTGACTTTTATTTTAAAACATAAACGTTTCCGTTAACGATTCCAATTATACGATACATTTACGAGACATTGTAAACTATTAATAAAACATTAATGTGATATATCCGAGACTTGGACATTGGACTTTAAAACTTGCGTTAACAAACAATATATATATATATATATATATATATATATATATATATATATATATATATATATATAACATAATATACAAATATATATATATATATATATATATATATACGCCAAACTTTATACGTTTATATAATCGTTAAAACTCGATTCGAAATCATTAACAATGATTTAAATAAACGTGTACGATAATTTTAGAAAGTGATGATAGTTATTTTATAAACGGGAATAAATTCACGTATCATGTATACTCGTAAAACAATAGGAATTAGATCGGTTGCATGCAAATAATAATATAAAATAGAAATAGATCGGTTATTATAATGTGCTCTAAAACAAATAATAATAAAATAATCAAATAGAGCGGTTGTTTATAAGTGCTCTATTTATACATTTTCATATATAACCCTGCACTTCCATACTTTTACTTTAAAGTATCTTTAATTTTAACATAAGAATGTTAATTAACTTGAAATGGAATATATTATATTCACGATTGTACGATTCTTAACAAATGAAAACTTATATATTTTATATATACGTAAATAACGTATTGGTTAAATATATATACATACGACACTTAAGAAATATATATTTACATATATATGCAAATGGATTAGAAGTTTAACAAACGTATAACCTAATAATATACAACAAGTATATTATTTAAGTATACATATATAGAACAAATATATGTACATACAATGATTTTGGAATAACATTCGAATCATACGTACAACTATATACAAAGTATATGTACGAATGAAACAAAATGACCTTCCGTTAAATAGACAATTACATATTGGTTTATATACTTAACCAAGTATACGACAAAAGAAATAATAACAATATTTCTACACAATGTCACCAACAATTACAACGATTTATATTATTAAGAAATCAACCAATTCTTCAAACAAACAAACTGTTAACATAAATGATTTAAAACAAATCAAACGTACTTATGTTAATATATTTATTGTATATAGGTTAACAAACCTTGGGCAATTATCCGTTTGGCTGCTAGCTTTCATTCCGAGCAAAACTACTGTGAGTTCACAGCCCCTACTTTACAAATGTTTTATGCTTTTAAACATAGGGGTGTAAACATAGAAACTGCATGCAAACACATGCAGCAAATTTATATAAATGCTTTATTGCTTTATACAACTGTTTGACATGAAATATTATTTCACAACTGTTTTGGGAATTAGACAACAAATCCTAGTACGGACCAGACTTGAGATGTGTGCATGAAAGACCTTATGTCATGCAGACTATA
This sequence comes from Helichrysum umbraculigerum, assembly GCA_949592205.1. NCBI lineage: Eukaryota > Viridiplantae > Streptophyta > Magnoliopsida > Asterales > Asteraceae > Helichrysum > Helichrysum umbraculigerum. The sequence continues at coordinate 39,938,386 of CATIUR010000001.1, forward strand.
ACCATTAGCTAGGTGACTCTAGCCACTGAGTATACGAATAGTACTATTGCCGTGACGACCTTCCTGTGGATGGAGCGTATACTTAATTGTCCTTCAGGCAAACAACATAAGTTTTGGTTGTGGTTTGGTTATAGGGTTAGGTCGCGTTACTTTAACCTGCGAGGTTTAGCTCACCTTTCAGGGGATTATAGTCTAAGCAGTTCCCACACTTATTATTTAGGATAAACATATCCTACAACTGTTTTATGTCAGTATACTTACTGATTATATTTGTATACTGGTAAACAACCAGACATACATTTTGGGTAACAACCCACATAAAACTATATTTTAGGGTAACTATCCCTAACATCTTATAAATTGCAAAACCTGCAAACATTTATTTATTGAATAACATTTCAATAACTTTAACATAAATGGTTTAACATACCACATATTTATACAAACCTGTGAATTCACTCAACATATTTGTTGACGACTTTCTTTCTATGTTTTACAGGAAATTAGCTATGTAAGTAAGGATCGCATGCATTCAGGATGACAACCCTGGACTACTTAGGATGCCATACTTTATGGGGCAGCTTTTGAGGATTTCCTCTGTATTACTGCAGACATTGCAGTTATACTCATGAAATCTGATTTTAACATATGTATTGTAAAACTTAAATGTTTTAAACTTTATTACTACTGTACGACTTACACAGTCGTACTACTTTTGTAATAACTATTTAACTGGCATCCTTAATATATTTTGTTCTGTATGATCATATGCTCTGATACGATGAATGCACAATTGTAACGTCATCACCCCCGTTGTTAAACTGTTTACACATAATGCTTCCGCCAATTATAACTTGCTTCCGTTAAACATTAAATAAACACAATTATGGATTTTTGGGGTGTGACAGACTTGGTATCAGAGCCATTGGTTATAGCGAACTAGAAGTCTTTAGGTGACTGAAAACCTTAGAGACCTAGACTATAGCCTTGGCTAGAACATTCATGCATTCATACATACAGTTTGCATACGTCTAACATATGACTGACACGTCACACACAATTTCCATTGTCACAGTATGTCTAGTCAATCAGTTTACCATGTTTATGCTTCGGATGAAGAGCCGACTGAGGCTCCTTTTGAAGGTCCCGCGATCACTGTAGTGGATGAGTCATCTGTTCATTTGAGAGACATGTCAGACGACACTAGTGACGCTTACATCGCGCCACCACCGACAGCACATGAGGTTACCCCTATCATTACAGGTATTCACCATCAGGCCGGTGAGACTTCTCGCAGGCCTGTATATAGGAGGACACCGAGGATGTGTGTCCGAGATCTTCCTATTGGTCCGTTAGCACCAGCGGACGAGTCTGTTGAGTCTCCACAGAGGGCACCCAGGTTTGCTCATCTAGAGTGGATGACTCCTATGTTGAGGCACTGGAGGTCATTAGAGGGTTTTCCCTCCACCTTTGAGACAGGAGAGTCCTCACGACCCCCAGCACCACTGTTTACCACTGGAGAGCCGATAGAGCAGACTCTCCCTACATTAGTTGCTGTTATGCGTACATTGTTCTGTATTACTTCTAGCAGGGGTTCTCACCTTGGACAGGTACAGGATGAGATCTCCCGTCTGTATGGGGACATGGCTGGTATGCATGAGCATCATCACTTTTTGTTGAACCATGTGTTTACTGCCCAGGAGATAGCTGAGTCCGCACGTGCTCGTGTGAGGACACTTGAGAGACGTGTTAGGATTGCAGGGCTTGTGGTTGGTGCTTGTGTGGTGATGGTTGTGTTGAGGACAGCCGTGGGATCATTTCTACCGTATTTTCATTAGACCTATGTAGGGCGGGTTGTGCCTACTTAGGATTGTATATATACTATGTATTAGACTTGGAACTTGGGCTCGATGGGTATAGACAGACCTGTCATGTTTTGTATATCATTTGGATCGACGGTGTGTAGACAGACCCGTCATGCTTTGATTAGTCTTTGGACCGATGGATATCTAGGATAGATCCATCCTGTTTTGTATAAAAACTTGTGAACTAACTATGACCAGTTATATGATATGACATATGTATTTGGTTTATTATTATTGTTTATGTTACTGTGCGTTGTGATTGGATTATATTGACAATAGAGACTACATAACTGTGGATACTGAAAAAAAAAAATGTCTTTGTAACCTATAGATCTCTTGAAACTGGAAAAATGGCAGAACCAGTTATAAATGAATACTCCTCAGATGAGGACATAACCATCGACGAGCAGATACAATATGTATATGTCGATACCGAAACAGTTCCGATAGTGGAACTTGTGGAAGAAGAAATTGAAAACCACCAATTCGGCATGGTCAACATAGAGGAGTACGAAAGAGTACAAGATCAGACTGAAAGATTTGATGGTCAAAATTGGGAGCTTGTGTTCAAATGTAGGAACCATGAGCTAGAATTGAGAATCCTAAAGAGGCCTATGATTGTCCGAGTTAAGGATAAAATACGCTTCTGGAAGAAAGTGGCTAGTAATCGCAAGAAAAGAGTTAAGTCTTGGATCAAACGTTTGTGCAAATGCTCAACTGAGAATGATCTGGACTATTATCCGACTCTGCGATACAAAACTATGCTGGAAACACGCTACTTCTCTCCCAATCTGAATCAGGAGTAAAAGTGAAAGATCTACACTGCGACAGAGAATATAGCTAAAGATAGCTTAATAATGAACTGATGAAGAACTGTCGTAGGAATATAACCATTTTGTTAAGATTTAAGTATAGCTAAGTTTAGCCTAATTAGTACTGTAGCAACTCGTGTTGTATTGGAAACCACTCTTGATGGATATAGAAGATATCATCAAGTTTTGTAATGAAACGATGTAAGAACGTTCTAGTTAATGTATAATATAACCTAAGTTCGATTCGAAATTTCGTGCGAATGATATTCATCTCTATATACATGTGATAGAAAAGTTACCACATAATAATTGTTGAAACCATTTCTTGCAAACTTTGAAACCTACCATACTTTGAATTATTGATTTTATCTTGAATCCCATAAAACATTGATTGCACTTAAACGATGATGAAAAGAAATATGTATTTGGCATTATATAATGACGCCTGGCCAACGTGATTATATTGTACAAAATACATATGGGTGTTTCAAAGTCGTGCAATATACAATGTGAAACCTTATTCTTTCAAATTCTCCATACTATTCATTTGATAGACAATGTGAAATCTTGTTCATCACATTCATTATTTTGGCATTGACTTCTGCATTTTATTCATCGCAGAACTGAATCATGCCGCCAAAACGACGAATTACTAGGAATAGTCAGAAGACAACTGTACCCCCTACATCTGAAACCATTCCACCACCTAACACTGAGGAAACTACTGAGCAGTTGATAGCTAGACGCATTGCTGAGGGTATTGCCGAGTATGAGGCAAGTCGAAACCGTGAGACGGGGGTTAATAACAGTGGATCGACCCCTGTTATTGCTGAGACTGTTGTAAATAACCGCCGAGGGTGTTCATATAAGACATTTCAGGCTTGTAAACCACCTCCTTTCTGTGGCACTGAAGGTGCTATTGGTATTATACACTGGATAGAAAAGATGGATTCTGTGTTGGACATCAGTGATTGCCTACCAGACACTGCGGTAAAGTATGTTGCCTGCACACTTGCTGATAAAGCTTTGACTTGGTGGAATAGTCAAGTTCAGTCGATGGGGCGACCAGCTGCTTATTCCATGACATGGGAAACATTGAAGCGTATGATGATGGAAGAATTCTGTCCTCGCAGTGAGATGCAGAAAATTGAGACTGAGCTGTGGAACATTGCTATGATCGGTGCTGATATCACTGGTTACACAACTAGGTTCCAAGAACTAGCTCGTCTTGTGCCACATATGGTAACACCTGAGTATAAGCGTATTGAACGCTATGTGTATGGACTGGCACCGCAGATCAGGAGTTTAGTTACGTCCTCCAAACCTGACACATTCAGGAGCGCTGTTACTTTAGAGCAGAGTTTGACTGATGAAGCAGTTAGAATGGGGACACTGACCAAGAAGACTGTGTCGGTTAAGGTTGAGCCGAGCAGTGCTGAAGCTGGTAGTTCTGAAGGTAAGAAGCGTAAGTGGAACGACAGTCAGGGTCAATCCAACAAGAAAGGATCTGGAAATCCAAAGTCTTATGCTGCCACCATTGTGGAACCAAAGCCATACTTGGGTAACAAACCTAAGTGTGATAAGTGTAGTAAACACCACGAGGGTGAGTGTTGGTTTTGCGACAGCTGTAAGGGATGGGGTCACAAAACCCAAAACTGTAAGGTAAACCCTACCCCTAAGGGAAACACTGTTCGCCAAAATCAAGGATGTTTTGAGTGTGGCGACATGAGGCACTATCGAAACCGATGCCCTCGACTCAATAACCAAAACCGTAACGCCAACAACGCTCGCAACCGCAACTACAATGGAAACAACCGTGGAAACAACAACAACCGAGCCAACAACAACAATGCTAACAACAACAACAATCAGCCAGCTCGTGGACGCGTGTTCATGTTAGGAGCACCAGAGGCACGTCAGGATCCTAACACAGTCACTGGTACGTTTCTTGTAAACAACCACTTTGCTTCTGTGTTATTTGATTCTGGTGCTGATTTAAGCTTTGTGTCCACTGAGTTTAGACCACTAATAGAGATCGAATCCCTTAAGCTAGATAACAAATATACTGTAGAGCTAGCCAATGGTAAGTTGATTGAATCAGGAGAAATAGTACCAGGATGTTCCTTAACATTAGAAGGTCATTCTTTCAAAATAGACTTACTACCGGTAGAACTAGGGAGCTTCGATATAGTGGTTGGCATGGATTGGTTGTCACTGAACCGCGCAGAGATCATCTGTCATGAGAAGATTGTACGGTTACCTTTACCGTCAGGAGAAATGTTGATGGTTCAAGGAGAAAAGAGTAATCGTGTGGTGAAAACGATTACATGCATGAAGGCAAATAAGTATCTACGAAAAGGGTACCAAGCATTTTTGGTACATGTTGTGGATAAGAAAACCGAGGAGCGACGCATAGACGACGTGGCCGTAGTACGCGAATACCCAGGAGTATTTCCTGACGAGCTACCAGGGTTACCACCTCCACGGCAGGTTGAATTTCATATCGACCTAGTGCCGGGAGCTGCACCGATTGCTCGTGCGCCTTACCGTCTAGCTCCATCAGAAATGCAGGAACTCTCTGCACAGTTGCAAGAACTGTTGGATTTAGGATTCATCCGACCGAGCTTTTCACCGTGGGGAGCTCCGGTGTTGTTTGTCAAAAAGAAGGATGGATCAATGCGGATGTGTATCGATTATCGAGAACTGAACAAAGTGACGATTAAGAACCGATACCCATTGCCACGCATCGACGATTTGTTTGACCAGCTGCAAGGGTCAAGTTATTACTCAAAGATCGACTTGAGATCGAGTTACCATCAACTGAAGGTACGGGATGAAGATATCCCTAAGACTGCGTTTAGGACTCGATATGGTCATTACGAGTTCCTGGTTATGCCATTCGGGCTAACGAATGCGCCAGCAGTGTTCATGGATCTAATGAATAGAGTATGTAAACCTTACCTTGATAAGTTCGTCATCGTGTTCATTGACGATATCTTGATATACTCGCGAACAAAGGAAGACCATGAACGACATCTGAGGCTGATTCTTGAATTACTGGAGAAAGAGAAACTTTATGCAAAGTTCTCCAAATGCGAGTTTTGGATGCTTGAGGTTCATTTCCTTAGTCATGTGATTAATAACAAAGGAATTCACGTAGACCCATCCAAAATTGAGGCGATTAAGAATTGGGAAGCCCCAAAGACTCCAACAGAGATACGACAATTTCTTGGGCTAGCCGGTTACTACCGAAGATTCATTGAGAATTTCTCGAAAATAGCTCAACCGATTACTGCCCTAACGCAAAAAGACAAGAAGTTTGATTGGGGCGAGAAGCAAGAGAATGCTTTCCAACTGCTGAAAGAGAAATTAAGCACCGCACCTATCCTGTCCTTACCAGAAGGAGTAGAAAACTTTGTTGTCTACTGTGATGCTTCACATCAAGGATTAGGTTGCGTGTTAATGCAAAACGACAAAGTCATTGCTTACGCGTCTCGTCAATTGAAGATTCACGAGAAGAACTATACGACGCATGACTTGGAGCTAGGAGCAGTCGTTTTTGCCCTTAAGATTTGGAGACATTACCTATACGGTACGAAGTGTACGATCTTTACTGATCACAAAAGTCTCCAACATATATATTTGATCAGAAGGAACTCAACATGAGACAGAGACGTTGGATTGAATTATTGAATGATTACGACTGTGAAATCAAGTACCATCCAGGCAAAGCTAATGTAGTAGCGGATGCCTTGAGTCGTAAAGAAAGATTGAAACCTCGGAGAGTTCGAGCCTTAGGACTGACAATCCACTTGGATCTGATTACTCAAATTCGTAATGCTCAACAAGCAGCCTTTACTCCAGAACGTATGAAGGACGAATCCCTCAAGGGAATGGAGAAGCAACTGGAGTCTAAGGAAAATGGAGTATTGTACTTCATAAATCGAATTTGGATTCCTTGTGTTGATGAGCTACGTAGCCTAGTATTGGACGAAGCTCATAAGTCCAATTATTCGATACATCCTGGTGCAGATAAGATGTATCACGATCTGAAAGGATTTTACTGGTGGCCTGGCATGAAAAGAGACATTGCCACCTATGTTAGTAGATGTCTGACTTGTGCAAAAGTTAAGACTGAGTACCAAAAGCCATCCGGACTTTTGCAACAACCTGAGTTGCCCAAATGGAAATGGGAACACATCACGATGGACTTCATCACAAAGCTACCGAAAACATCATCTGGAATGGACTCCATATGGGTGATTGTCGACAAAGTCAGCTCACTTTCTTGCCATTAAGGAAACGGATAAGATGGAAAAGCTGTCTAGAATTTACATAAAGGAAGTTGTTTCTAGACATGGAATTCCATTATCTATCATCTCTGATAGAGATGCACGATTCACCTCTCGCTTCTGGCAAACACTGCAACAAGCTTTAGGCACTAGACTAGACATGAGTACCGCCTACCATCCACAAACTGATGGTCAAAGCGAGCGAACAATTCAAACGCTTGAAGACTTGCTAAGAGCTTGCGTGATTGATTTTGGAGGAAACTGGGATGTTCATCTTCCTTTAGCCGAATTCTCGTACAACAATAGTTATCATACGAGTATACAGATGGCACCTTTTGAGGCGTTGTACAGACGCAAGTGCCGATCCCCACTCTGTTGGGCAGAGTTGGATGACAGACAGTTATCAGGTCCTGAGATAGTCCAAGAGACAACGGACAAAATATCTCAAGTGCTTAATCGATTGAAAACAGCACGAGACCGACAAAAGAGTTATGCAGACAATAGACGAAAACCTTTAGAGTTTCAAGTAGGTGACAGAGTCCTACTCAAGGTATCTCCTTGGAAAGGAGTTGTGCGATTTGGGAAACGCGGTAAGCTGAACCCACGTTACATCGGACCTTTTGAGATCCTAGCAAGGATTGGTCTTGTAGCTTATAAGCTTAAACTGCCGCAAGAACTTAGTAATATTCACGACACGTTTCACGTGAGTAATCTTAAGAAGTGTGTATTTGACGAAGCGTTAATCATACCTCCCGACGAAATCTATATCGACGCAAAACTTAACTTTGTGGAGGAACCGCTTGAAGTAATGGACACGAAAACGCAGAAACTCCGCAACAGTCGGATCAAGCTTGTCAAAATTCGATGGAATTCGAAAAGAGGCCCAGAGTTCACCTGGGAACGTGAGGACGAGATGCGCAAGAAGTATCCCCACCTATTTGAACCCGTGACCACGACTCACGACACAAATTAAATCTCGGGACGAGATTTCCCTAACAGGGGGAGAATGTGACAACTCTCCAAATTAGGTATTAATTAACATTAAGCATGTGCATTCTTACGCTAATTTCCTGATTAAGTTTTAACAAAACTTTTTGATGTGATGTAAGCCTAGCAAGCCCAGTAAATTTAAACAAAAAGTAATACGCAATACGTAAGTATTAAAAGTTACGTACAAATATATCGAAACGAATCCGACAAAAATAAATGACAAAAGTTTCGTGATACAAAAATAATTAATAATATAATTATTAATTACGAGTATTTATATATCTATAACATGTAGATATAAAGGTCTAAATATACGTTTAACATAAAATGTATTATAAACGAACAGAAACAATTCTAAAACGTACATAAGAGGTCCAAATATGAAAAGTGTTATTTTTCTAACACGTTGTAAAGTATTTTGAACATTACCTCAAAATATGAAATCCAAACTCAACTAAAATTTTACGCTCAAATAGTTGCGCGCAGTAAAATGTACAAAAATGTACATCATCTTGAAATAATGATAATATCATTATTCTAATCATAAATTACGAACCAGTAGAACATCTACAAAATAAAAATGTAAAATGTTTATTTTTATATTGCTAAAATTATACCCGTACTCAAAATTGAGGTGCCAAAACTTGGCACCTAACTCAAATAATTGAGAGACCAAGCACTGGTGCTCTCCATACTCGTTTGAAATATATTACTCCCTCCGTTCCTTCATTATATCAACAACAACACACCCACAACACCTCAATAATTCATCTATCTTTCTCTCTACCTCACTAAGAAATGCAAAGGCAGTAACAAGATCAGGAAGCAGAAGCTTCAACATATCATCATCATCGTCTACATTCATCATCATCATCACAAATCTCTTTGTAAGGAAACTTCAAATCTTTAATTTCTTTGTTTTGATTTTGTGATATAACAAGTTTACATATCATAATCTGTACATATAACATCACAATCTTGAAGATTTATGATTGATTCTTGAAAATGGTTTATAAAACCCAAAACTACAAAACCAAAATCGTTATATACAAACTTGTTAAAATGAAGTTATAATGTGTAAAAACGACACATAACACTTATATAAACATTTGTTGTTGATGTATAAAAGATTTGGAACCAAAAGATCGCGTATATGTTTTGCTCTGCTACGAACAGACTCTGTGAACATAACGAATACGGCGGATTCCTTTGAATACGCCGTATTCATAACCGAAAATCAAACGAATCCGGCGGATTCAAGGGAATCCGGCGGATTCCCGTGTCCGACCCGCACACAAATCTTCGGCTAAAACGATGAACGAGTAAAAGACACGGGTGAATACGGCGGATTCAAATGAATCCGGCGTATTCCAAAGCTTCACACAAACTATCTGATGAACACAAACGAATCCGGCGTATTCGATTGAATACGGCGGATTCCCCCGAACTTGATTGAATACGGCGGATTCACTCGAATCCGGCGTATTCCGATTTGGTACTTGAATCCGGCGGATTCATATAGAATCCGGCGGATTCCCAAGCCTGGTCAACAATCTGACTTTTATTTTAAAACATAAACGTTTCCGTTAACGATTCCAATTATACGATACATTTACGAGACATTGTAAACTATTAATAAAACATTAATGTGATATATCCGAGACTTAGACATTGGACTTTAAAACTTGCGTTAACAAACAATATATATATATATATATATATATATATATATATATATATATATATATATATATATATATATATATATATATATATATATATAACATAATATACAAATATATATATATATATATATATATATATATACGCCAAACTTTATACGTTTATATAATCGTTAAAACTCGATTCGAAATCATTAACAATGATTTAAATAAACGTGTACGATAATTTTAGAAAGTGATGATAGTTATTTTATAAACGGGAATAAATTCACGTATCATGTATACTCGTAAAACAATAGGAATTAGATCGGTTGCATGCAAATAATAATATAAAATAGAAATAGATCGGTTATTATAATGTGCTCTAAAACAAATAATAATCAAATAATCAAATAGAGCGGTTGTTTATAAGTGCTCTATTTATACATTTTCATATATAACCCTGCACTTCCATACTTTTACTTTAAAGTATCTTTAATTTTAACATAAGAATGTTAATTAACTTGAAATGGAATATATTATATTCACGATTGTACGATTCTTAACAAATGAAAACTTATATATTTTATATATACGTAAATAACGTATTGGTTAAATATATATACATACGACACTTAAGAAATATATATTTACATATATATGCAAATGGATTAGAAGTTTAACAAACGTATAACCTAATAATATACAACAAGTATATTATTTAAGTATACATATATAGAACAAATATATGTACATACAATGATTTTGGAATAACATTCGAATCATACGTACAACTATATACAAAGTATATGTACGAATGAAACAAAATGACCTTCCGTTAAATAGACAATTACATATTGGTTTATATACTTAACCAAGTATACGACAAAAGAAATAATAACAATATTTCTACACAATGTCACCAACAATTACAACGATTTATATTATTAAGAAATCAACCAATTCTTCAAACAAACAAACTGTTAACATAAATGATTTAAAACAAATCAAACGTACTTATGTTAATATATTTATTGTATATAGGTTAACAAACCTTGGGCAATTATCCGTTTGGCTGCTAGCTTTCATTCCGAGCAAAACTACTGTGAGTTCACAGCCCCTACTTTACAAATGTTTTATGCTTTTAAACATAGGGGTGTAAACATAGAAACTGCATGCAAACACATGCAGCAAATTTGTATAAATGCTTTATTGCTTTATACAACTGTTTGACATGAAATATTATTTCACAACTGTTTTGGGAATTAGACAACAAATCCTAGTACGGACCAGACTTGAGATGTGTGCATGAAAGACCTTATGTCATGCAGACTATAACCATTAGTTAGGTGACTCTAGCCACTGAGTATACGAATAGTACTATTGCCGTGACGACCCTCCTGTGGATGGAGCGTATACTTAATTGTCCTTCAGGCAAACAACATAAGTTTTGGTTGTGGTTTGGTTATAGGGTTAGGTCGCGTTACTTTAACCTGCGAGGTTTAGCTCACCTTTCAGGGGATTATAGTCTAAGCAGTTCCCACACTTATTATTTAGGATAAACATATCCTACAACTGTTTTATGTCAGTATACTTACTGATTATATTTGTATACTGGTAAACAACCAGACATACATTTTGGGTAACAACCCACATAAAACTATATTTTAGGGTAACTATCCCTAACATCTTATAAATTGCAAAACCTGCAAACATTTATTTATTGAATAACATTTCAATAACTTTAACATAAATGGTTTAACATACCACATATTTATACAAACCTGTGAATTCACTCAACATATTTGTTGACGACTTTCTTTCTATGTTTTACAGGAAATTAGCTATGTAAGTAAGGATCGCATGCATTCAGGATGACAACCCTGGACTACTTAGGATGCCATACTTTATGGGGCAGGTTTTGAGGATTTCCTCTGTATTACTGCAGACATTGCAGTTATACTCATGAAATCTGATTTTAACATATGTATTGTAAAACTTAAATGTTTTAAACTTTATTACTACTGTACGACTTACACAGTCGTACTACTTTTGTAATAACTATTTAACTGGCATCCTTAATATATTTTGTTCTGTATGATCATATGCTCTGATACGATGAATGCACAATTGTAATGTCATCACCCCCGTTGTTAAACTGTTTACACATAATGCTTCCGCCAATTATAACTTGCTTCCGTTAAACATTAAATAAACACAATTATGGATTTTTGGGGTGTGACAACACAACCCCTATGTCGCTATTGATTTAGCATCAAACGCTTATGCGACACAACCCTTGTGTCGCTAAGCTCTTGTGTCGCATTCCTATGCGACACAACGCTTGTGTCGCATACCAAATCTTTGTGTCGCAAATTGTGTCGCAGAATCAGAAATTTTGAAGGATTTTCACTATAGCAAAGTCAAAGTACTGTAGCAATTCACTGTAGCACACTTACTGTAGCAAAGTCAACATTTTTGAATTATTATTACAAACCGTCACCAACGGGCCAAACATGTTTTCTAAAGACAAACGATTACGAACACTTACACAGACATCGGGCATACTAGTTGTGTACAACTAAACAAAACGTCTTGCGGGACATATACTTACATAACCTCGTATGTTTAGGCATTTGAAGGTTACGGGTTTGGAGAACCTACTTGCTTTACTTACTACTTGCTATTTGCTACTGCTTACTACAAGACTCAGGTGAGTCTTACGGCCCCACTTTTACTGTTTTTCTTACTGGGGGAGATACATGCTACTGATTTACCTTGAACACAAGTACTAAAACTGCTTACTATACTAAACGGAATTGCATGAGTTATTTACTATTTACAGAAGTCTCTCCATCATATATCGTTAGTTATGGACTTAAGCGCGAACACTAGTTAATGGATCCATTAGGGAAATGACCCTCCCCGCCCGGGGTAGTAGCGCTACCACGAACTGTTCTGTATAAACGGGTGACTATTATTCGTTACGTATGCTTGCTCAGTTACGAGCATGTCACGGGAGCAACTTATTACTTACGGGTTAAGCTTCAATTATGAGCCTCATTGCAACGGTATAACTTACTTACTTACATTTGCTGGATTGCAAATACTGGTTTTACATTTGCGGGATTGCAAATACTGATTATTCGCCTACGGGCACTACTGATAAAATCTTGTGTTCAAAACTGATATTACTTATAAACATGTGAGATTTACCAACATTCGTGTTGACCCTTTTAGCATGTATTCTCAGGTACACAGACGGAGTAGGATTACTCCAGGACATAGCTAGAGTCGCATGATTTCAACACAACTGCATTAACGGAGATTCTTAGCATTATCTTTTGTATATTACGATTATGTAATAGAATCTCCCGCTATATGCGTGGACTCTAGGAAACTACATTTTTGTATACGAAAACATTAAGTTTTCAAACATTATATCTATGGAATGTAACTAATTTACAAACGTTGCATATAGATGTCGTTTGCTTTATCTTTGCGCTGTGATATTTGATTAGTAGCACCCCAAAACTTGCTTTTGCCAAACAGTGAATTTGGGGGTGTTACAATGGCACCGGCCCACGGACGCAAAAAGGCAGCCGGCGGAGGCTGCCGGCCAGCCGGCGGCGCCTCGTTCGGCCCATACAATTTTCTTTGTTGGCGTTTTCAATCATATCTCTTTCGTTATGCGTCCGATTGCAATGATTCTTTTTGCGTTGGAATCGATTTTTAAAAACGAAGACTTTGATGTAAAGAATTCCCAGAGATGATTTTCCTATCTTGAGATGTCTTGTTCGGAATGTTTTGAATCTTTCGCAGCGCGTGGAATCTTCGTTCTTTATCCGTTTTTGGTGATTCTTTTTGCGGTGGATTTGATTTTTGAAAACGAAGACTTTGGCATGGAGAAATCTCTGAGATGATTCTTTTTATTTGAAATCTTGTCTTGGTTGCCTTGAATCTTCAAACGTGCGTTAAATCTTCTTTTTTTGCTCGTTTTGCCTGATTTTTCTCCTGCTTCCTTATTTTAACCTACTTGACTGATTAATGTAATATTTTAGTTCATTTGCCACGTATTTTTCTAAAAAGAGAGAGATATCGTTAGTAAAAACGTGACTTTTTACACGATATCAGTCTTAATCCTATCAGAGTTTGTTATAACTACTATAAGCCTGGACACATAAAATTGAGTGTCCTAGCTTAAAGACTCAGTCTGCTCCTTCTGTACCTCGCATAAATGTAGACAGGAAAGCGGTAGAACCAACAAAGACTAAGAGTCGATCATTCCAAATTACCGCAGAAGAAGCTCAGAGGGCCCAAACGTGTTGACAGGTACATTCCTTGTTAATCAAAAACCTGCATACATGTTGTTTGATTCGGGTGCCTCGAGATCTTTTCTGTCTGAAAAGTTATGTCATGATTTCACAATTCCCCTTACTGAGTTAGACACTCCACTAGATGTTGAAGTTGCTGACGATGGAATTATTTATGTAACTAATGTGAATCGTGGGTGTCAACTAGATATTAATAACGAAAATTTCATTATAAATCTAATCCCTATGCAAATGGGCGAGTTTGATGTCGTAGTAGGTATGAATTAGCTAGGTAAGCACAATGCCGTCATTCAATGTGAAAAGAAGATAATTCGGGTCAACTCGCCAAGTGGGGGAGTAATTGATATCTATGGGAAAAAGAGAAAGCCTTCATTTTCTATTTGTACATTCGCATGTGCTAAACGTCCTTTATTACATGGTTGCCAAGCCTTTTTGGCACATGTGATAGATATTAAAAAATCTGTCCCTAAAATTGATGAAATTCCTATTGTAAAAGATTTCCCCGATGTTTTTCCCGACGAGTTACCGAGTGTTCCACCCGATAGACAAGTCGAATTCCGTATTGATCTGGAACCTGGAGTCATACCTATTGCTAAGACACCATATAGACTTGCCCCTTCGGAAATGCAAGAGTTAATGAAACAATTGAAAGAATTACTCGACAAAGGCTTTATTCGTCCAAGTAGTTCACCATGGGGAGCTCCGGTACTCTTTGTTAAAAAGAAAGATGGCACCATGCGTATGTGTATTGACTATATGGAGTTGAATAAGGTTACCATCAAGAATAGGTATCCCTTACTTAGGATTGATGACTTATTTGATCAACTCCAGGGTGCTAGTTTCTTCTCAAAGATTGATTTTCGTTCTGGTTATCATCAGTTGAAAGTTAAAAAAAAAATATGTTTCTAAATCTGCTTTTAGAACAAGGTATGGCCATTATGAATTTGTGGTTATGCCTTTTGGTCTGACAAATGCACCAGCTGCATTCATGGATCTCATGAATCGAGTATGCCATCCTATGCTCGATAAATTTGTCATTGTGTTTATTGACGATATTCTTATTTATTCCAAATCTGTTGGTGATCATGAAATTCATTTGAAGCAAGTACTACAAACGTTGAGAAATGAAAAGCTTTATGCCAAATTCTCAAAATGTGAGTTCTGGCTTTGTGAAGTGAAAAGCTTTATGCCAAATTCTCAAAAACGATAAATTTGTCATTGTGTTTATTGACGATATTCTTATTTATTCCAAATCTGTTGGTGATCATGAAATTCATTTGAAGCAAGTACTACAAACGTTGAGAAATGAAAAGCTTTATGCCAAATTCTCAAAATGTGAGTTCATTTCTTGGGTCACGTTGTGAATAATCAAGGTATAAAAGTTGATCCTACTAAAGTTGAAGCTGTAATGAAATGGGAACCTCCAACAAATCCAACCAAAGTTAGAAGTTTTCTGGGATTAGCCGGTTATTACAGGCGGTTTATCCAAGACTTCTCAAAGATTGCTACACCTCTTACCAAACTCACTCGAAAGAATGTCAAGTTTGAATGGAATGATCAATCTGAACAAGCCTTCAGAATTCTTAAAGTAAGTCTATTGGGTTTTCTATTCCCTAACTAGATTATCATAACGCAGTGGAAAAACAATAATTTAATAATCTAAGGAAATTAGGAACTAAAACCCTAAGGGATCTTTAACTTTAATAAATAACTTTAATAAATAGTGCAATAAACAAATCAGATAAATAAGGAAAAACACTAACCTCAGAGAAAACCACTTTCTCACGCGCAGACCAACTAGCAGAGCTTTGTTACTTGGAGGCAAGTACCCAAAGTAGAAGACCTCTAATGCTTCACACCAAAAAAAATCAAGAGAAAGTCGAATTTTCGAAATCCTTGAAAATTCGTACTTGAAATCGTGATTAATGAAGGTATAGGATGCCCCTATTTATAGTTGTGGAAGAAACCCTAAAAATTGCTGGATTCGACTCCCAACCTGTCACACCTCACCAAACGGTAATCTACGATTAGTCTAATTAGTTTGCGGAAGCTGGTGACGTGGCGAGGCGCGATCAGTTTCAACATATAATACATCCAAAGAGCATATGGTTATTTCAGAACGATATATAATAAGATGCCAAGTTTTTAATAGTTATTACAAAAGGGTTACGACTTAGAAAAGTCGTAACAATAGTAGTATTGTTTGAAACAGTAGTGTCATAGAAACACATAGTACAAAATTGAATTTCATAAGTATGACTGCAATAATTTGTAGTTATACAAATGAAATCCCATTCGTCCTAAAATAAGGTGGCATCCTAATGATTCAAGAGTCGTCCGTCCTGAATGCATGCATATCTTACTTACATTGCTAATTCCCTGAAAAACATAGAGAAAACGTCACCAAGGATTGTTGAGTGAATTCACAGGTTTTGTATTCCAATACTAAACCAAGTTATGTATAAATCATTGATACGCAGTCAAACATAATGGTTAATCGAGTTGTAGGAAACACAAGTTATACCAATTATGGTTAACATTTCCTATATAATTAGTAAGAAATCCATTCTTAACAATAGTTAATCGTTTAGTAGGAAACACAGGTTTATTCAAAGATGATAAACATTTCCTATATAGTCGTTTCGTAGGAAACACAAGCTTATCCAAATCAAGGAGAAACATTTCCTATAAGTAATCATTTGTAGGAAAACCTTTCCTATTAGTTGTATAGTTTTGTGGGAAATATAGACGATGATCCCCCTAAGGTGAGCTAAACCTTTAGGGTTAAAGTAACGACACCTAGTGCTATAACCAATCCATGACTTGTGTAATGTTTTTGCCTCGGTAACAGGTAAGTATACGCTCCTCGTTACGACTACCATCGTGTGGTTGGAATGACCAACGAGTTATATCCGTGGGAGGGCTGTCACCTCGATAGTACTACCCGTACACTCAGTGGCTAGAGTCACCTAGCTAATGGTTATAAGTTGCAAGCACTGGGACTTCTGTGCACTACAACTACCTCACGTAAACCTAGGTTCGTACCAAGATGCGTTGTCTTATTCCCGAAAATAGTATGAAAGTCAATTCATTTATAAACAATTCAAGTAAATACAAGATAGTATTTATAAACACTTATTGCATGAAGTAGCAAAAACAATTGTTATATTTTTCACCCCAAGTTTTAAAAGCATTTAAAACAGTGAAAAAGGGGCTGTGAACTCACAGTAGAAGCAGTGATGTGAAAGCTAGCAGTTCGTAGTAAGCGTTGCCCGATAAATCAACCAATACGTAAGAAATGTATTAACATAAGTATTTGACGGTTGGTCAAATTATGTTGATAATGTGATTGTTTTGAAATATCGTTTATTGTCATATTCAAATATTATATAATTATTTGTTGCGCGAAAGTATATATATATATATATACTTCGTTTTAAGTTCGTTGTGTGTGTATACAATATATATATATATATATATATATATATATATATATATATATATATATATATTTATATATATATATACATAGTTAGAGTCGTCGTATATATATACATATATACATTTTAGTACGTAGTATATATATATAAACACAGTAGTTTGAATTTTTATTTGTCCGTATATGTATACATATATATTCGTATTATTTTATTTCTTTTCAAGTTTTAGCTGCGATTTTGAGTCAAATCTTTCAGGAAGTTTTTACTCCAATATTTAACTAATATAACTCTTTGGTGTAGCTATGTTGGTGGCATGTCGAAAGATTTGCTTGCAGTGTTACATGGGATTTCATTAGAACAAAATACTTAATTGACATAACTGCCATACTAATTTTATACAAATTAGCACTTCTCCACGTGGACACATTTTCTAAATGTAATACCACTACGTGTTTCAAGAGGATATCTTGAATATATGTCTCGAATAATTATAACAGTTTAGTTTATAAACTCAACCACCCGTTCGGGTCACAAGAACCTAGCCGATCAGCTAGTGGTTCATACCCATTCCGGTAATCACCACCTACCCGATCGGTTGTGATGTTTCACCCGATCGGGTGCCTCAATCCAGTCGGTCGGGTACGGTACTTGCTCTGCGATTTCCAGTCTGTGTTCAACGTATTGTGTTCAAGTTTCTCAAGTTTTTACCTCGATTTCAAGTTTAGTTTTCTTTGCAAATGTTGTAGATATTATTACACAAGTTTTTACCATTTGATTTCACATATCTATTATAAGTATACACATACTAAAATTTGTACAGACTAAACTTTTAGGTTCATTATCATCATCATCACCAACACTTAAATTTCATGTAAAATCTTTCATAATTACTAAGTTTTCTACATATTGACATCAAAATTTATTAAATGGATTTGAGTAAAGTTTACCTTATAGTGGGATTTTGGTGAAGCTGATGATGATGTAATGATGATGGTCTGGGATGATGATGATGATATTATTATGTTATAGATGATAACAAAATGGTGATATATGTTGTTGTTTGATGATGATGAAGTTGTGTTCTTTCTGCTTCCTGCTGCTGCCTCTGCTTCCCTCCGATGAAGAAGAAGAAAATGAATTATTGTAGGTTGGTGGTGTGTACTGTAAATGAGAAGGGAGGGAGTATATAATATATGATACGGGCTATGTTTTTCAACGGGTGTGTATGGTTTAGTACCATTTTTGTCTGGAGATATTTTTGGTGTAGTAATAGTTTA
This sequence comes from Helichrysum umbraculigerum, assembly GCA_949592205.1. Classification (NCBI taxonomy): domain Eukaryota; kingdom Viridiplantae; phylum Streptophyta; class Magnoliopsida; order Asterales; family Asteraceae; genus Helichrysum; species Helichrysum umbraculigerum. The sequence goes on from CATIUR010000001.1 coordinate 39,957,057, forward strand.
GGTATTTAACCCGTTAATTTCGTGTACGGGTCCAATTTTATCAAATTTAAAATTTAATACTTTGTAAATTTATTTTTAAGTATTATTCCAAATACTTTATTCGAAATAATAAAAATATAATTTTATTATTTTTGGTTATCAGGTACGTTTTGTATATTTTTGTCGCGTACGATACGTTTTATATAAAACGTATAAATTTTTCCGTTTGATTGTTATTTCTCTTCGTTCGTATATTATTTTCGACCAAATAACTATTTAAAATAGTTTCGCGTTATTTCCAAACTTTGTATCACCAACGATCGTTTTCTGTTTTGTCGGATTCATTCCGATAATTTTGTACGTAATTATAAATAATTACGAAATTCGTAATACTTTTGTATTAAAGTTTTGGAGACGCTAGACTTATCTTACATCATTAGTTTAGTTTTTTTTTCGTAGGGAATTAGCGTAAGAAATGCATGAAATTAAGTATAAATCTATACCTAATTTAGAGGAGTGTCACATTCTCCCCACGTTAGCGAAATCTCGTCCCGAGATTTAAGTCGAGTCGTGACTCTCGGTCACGTGTTCGAAAAGTTGAGGATATTTCTTTCGCATTTCATCCTCACGCTCCCATGTAGACTCTGGGCCGCGTTTCGAGTTCCATCGAACTTTGACAAGTTTAATTCGACTACGTCGGAGTTTGTGCGTTTTCCGATCAATTACTTCGATAGGTTCTTCCACGAAGTTGAGTTTTGAGTCAATGAAAACTTTATCAGGAGGGAAGATTAGGGTTTCGTCAGAAAGACACTTTTTCAGATTGCTAACGTGGAAAGTGTCGTGAATACTGCCGAGCTCTTGAGGTAGTTTGAGCTTGTAAGCAACAGGACCAATCCTCGCAAGGATTTCAAAAGGTCCGATGTATCATGGGCTAAGCTTTCCTCGTTTACCAAATCGTGCTATCCCCTTCCAGGGCGATACTTTGAGTAGGACGTTATCTCCTACTTGGAACTCAAGAGGTTTTCGGCGGTTATCAGCATAACTTTTCTGTCTGTCTCATGCCGATTTCAATCGACCAAGTACTTGAGTTATTTTATCAATGGTTTCTTGGACAATTTCAGGTCCAGACAGCTGTCTGTCACCCAACTCTGCCCAACAGAGTGGTGATCGGCACTTGCGTCCGTACAATGCCTCAAATGGTGCCATCTGTATGCTGGTGTGATAACTATTGTTGTAAGAAAATTCTGCTAGAGGTAGGTGAGTATCCCAGTTACCTCCAAAGTCTATCACACATGCTCGCAACAAGTCCTCAAGCGTTTGTATCATTCGCTCACTTTGGCCGTCGGTTTGAGGATGGTAGGCAGTACTCATATCTAATCGAGTACCTAGTGCCCTTTGGAGTGATTGCCAAAAGTGAGATGTGAATCGGGTATCTCTATCAGAGAAAATGGATAACAGTACGCCATGTCTGGAAACAATCTCATTCAGATAGATTCTAGTTAGCTTTTCCATCTTATCTGTTTCCTTGATGGCTAAAAAGTGGGCTAATTTCGTCAGTCTGTCGACAATCACCCATATGGTATCTGCTCCAGATGTCGTTTTGGGTAACTTCGTGATAAAGTCCATCGTGATTTGTTCCCATTTCAATTGTGGCAATTCGGGTTGTTGCAAAAGTCCTGACGGTTTTTGGTATTCAACCTTGACTTTCGCACAAGTTAGGCATTTGCTAACATAAGTTGCAATATCTCGTTTCATGCCAGGCCACCAATAGAAACCCTTCAGATCTTGGTACATCTTATCTGCACCAGGATGTATCGAGTAGTGGGACTTATGAGTTTCATCCAATATCAGCTTGCGTAATTCGTCTACACATGGAACCCAAATTCGGTTCATAAAGTACAACACTCCGTTGTCCTTTGTTTCAAATTGTTTTTCCATCCCCTTTAAGGATTCATCTTTCCGATGTTCAGTAGTAAAGGCTATTTGTTGTGCGTCATGAATTTGTGTAACAAGATTCGAGTGGATAGTCAATTCCAAAGCTCGAACTCTGCAGGGTTTGACTCTCTCCTTACGACTCAGGGCATCTGCTAGTACGTTTGCCTTGCCAGGGTGGTATTTGATCTCACAGTTGTAATCGTTTAGCAATTCGACCCAAAGTCATTGTCTCATGTTGAGTTCCTTCTAGTCGAATATGTGTTGAAGACTTTTGTGGTCTGTGAATATGGTACACTTGGTGCCATACAGATAGTGTCTCCAAATCATCAATGCATAAATGACTGCCCCCAGCTCTAAGTCGTGAGTTGTATAGTTTTTCTCATGAACTTTTAGTTGACGAGATGCGTAGGCAATAACTTTGTCATTTTGCATTAATACGCAACCCAATCCCTGATGAGAGGCATCACAATAGACGATGAAGTTTCTACTCCTTCAGGTAATGATAGGATGGGTGCAGTGCTCAGTTTCTACTTCAACAACTACAAGGCGTTCTCTTGTTTCTCTCCCCATTCGAATTTCTTATCTTTTTGAGTTAGAGTGGTAAAGGGTTGGGCTATTTTCGAAAAAGTTTCAATAAATCGACGGTAATAGCCAGCTAGACCAAGAAATTGTCGTACTGCGGTTGGGGTTTTCGGTGCTTCCCAGTTTTTGATTGCCTCAATTTTGGACGGGTCCACATGGATTCCATTATCGTTTATTACGTGACCAAGGAAATGAACCTCTCGCATCCAAAATTCGCATTTAGAGAACTTTGCATACAACTTCTCTTTCTTTAATAGTTCGAGAATTAACTTCAAATGTTGCTCGTGGTCCTCTTCGTTCGTGAGTACACCAGAATGTCGTCAATAAATACGATGACGAACTTATCAAGGCAAGGTTTGCATACTCTGTTCATGAGATCCATGAATACTGTTGGCGCGTTTGTCAGCCCGAAAGGCATGAGTAGGAACTCGTAGTGACCATAACGAGTCCTAAACGCAGTTTTTGGTACATCCTCTTCTCGAACTTTCAGTTGATGATAACCTAATCGTAGGTCAATTTTTAAGTAAAAACTCAACCCTTGTAGTTGATCAAACAGATCGTCGAAACGTGGTAACAGGTATCGGTTCTTGATAGTTACCTTGTTCAGTTCTCAGTAATCGATACACATCCGCATAGATCCATCCTTCTTCTTGACGAACAAAATCGGAGCTCCCCAAGGCGAAAAGCTCGGTAAGATGAATCATAAGTCTAGGAGCTTTTGCAACTGAGTAGACAGCTCCTGTATCTCCGAGGGAACTAAATGATAAGGTGCACGGGCGATTGGTGCGGCTCCAGGCACCAGATCGATGTGAAACTCGACTTGTCGTGGGGGTCGTAGTCCTGGTAATTCCTCAGGAAATAATCCCTGGTAGTCACGTACAATAGGCACATCGTTTATACTTCGCTCCTTGGGTTTCTTTTATACAATGTGGGCCAAAAATGCTTGGTATCCCTTTCGAAGATACTTACTGACCTTCATGCAAGTAATCAACTTAGCGGCACTCTTTCGTTTCTCCCCTCGTATCACCAAAGTTTCTCCTGTCGGTAGTGGTATACGTACCAACTTCTTGAAACATATGATCTCAGTGCGGTTCTTCGACAACCAATCCATATCGACTACGATGTCGAAACTTCCCAACTTAACCAGTAGCAAGTCTATTTCGAAGTGAAGACCTTCTAACTCTAAGGTGCATCCCAGTACTATTTCTCCTTACTCGATCAACTCACCATTGGCTCATTCTATAGTGTATTTGTTATCTAGCTTACGGGATTCAAGTTCTAATAGTGGTCTAAACTCAGTAGACACAAAACTTAAATCAGCACCCGAATCAATTAACACAGAGGCATAATGGTTGTTTACTAGAAATGTACCAGTGACGGTGTTAGGATCCTGGTGTGCCTCCTGTGCTCCAATCACGAATTCCTTTCCACGAGCTGGTTAGTTGTTGTTGTTACCACGGTTGTTGGTGTTTTGGTTGTTGTTGTTGCAGCCTTGGTTATTGTTGCGGTTAAGTTTTGGGCATTTGTTTCTATAGTGCCCCTGTTCACCACATTCAAAACATCCATTGGTCTGTCGTTCATTGTTGACTCTGGTGGGAGGGTTGGATCTACAATATTAGGCTTGATGGCCCCAGCGTTTACAATTTCTACCAAAAGTACACTCACCCTTATGGTGACATTCGCACTTACCACATTTGGGTTTGTTTCCCAGGTAGGTTTTTGGTTCAGTGATGGTGGCGATGTAAGCTTTAGTAGTAAGTATTTAAAATAGTGAAAAGGGGGCTGTGAACTCACAGTAGAAGCAGTGATGTGAAAGCTAGCAGTTCGTAGTAAGCGTTGCCCGATAAGTCAACCTATGCGTAACAAATGTATTAACATAAGTATTTGACGGTTGGTCAAATTATGTTGATAATGTGATTGTTTTGAAATATCGTTTATTGTCATATTCAAATATTATGTAATTATTTGTTGCGCGAAAGTATATATATATATATATATATATATATATATACACTTCGTTTTAAGTTCGTTGTGTGTGTGTGTGTATATATATATATATATATATATATACATAGCTTGAGTCGTAGTATATATATATAAACACATAAGTTTGAATTTTTATTTATCCGTATATGTATACATATATATTCGTATTATTTTATTTCTTTTCAAGTTTTAGCTGCGATTTTGAGTCAAATCTTTCAGGAAGTTTTTACTCCAATATTTAACTAATAAAACTCTTTGGTGTAGCTGTGTAGGTTACTAGGTGGCATGTCGAAAGATTTGCTTGCAGTGCTACATGGGATTTCATTAGAACAAAATACTTAATTGACATAACTGCCATACTAATTTTATACAAATTAGCACTTCTCCACGTGGACACATTTTCTTAATGTAATACCACTACATGTTTCAAGAGGATATCTTGAATATATGTCTCGAATAATTATAACAGTTTAGTTTATAAACTCACCCACCCGTTTGGGTCACAAGAACCTAGCCGATCAGCTAGTGGTTCATACCCATTCCGGTAATCACCACCTGCCCGATCGGTTGTGATGTTTCACCCGATCGGGTGCCTCAATCCAGTCGGTCGGGTACGGTACTTGCTCTGCGATTTCCAGTCTGTGTTCAACGTATTGTGTTCAAGTTTCTCAAATTTTTAATTCGATTTCAAGTTTAGTTTTCTTTGCAAATGTTGTAGATATTATTACACAAGTTTTTACCATTTGATTTCACATATCTATTATAAGTATACACATACTAAAATTTGTACAGAATAAATTTTTAGGTTCATTATCATCATCATCACCAACACTTAAATTTCATGTAAAATCTTTCATAATTACTAAGTTTTCTACATATTGACATCAAAATTTATTAAATGGATTTGAGTAAAGGATTCCTTATAGTGGGATTTTGGTGAAGCTGATGATGTTGTAATGATGATGGTCTAGGATGATGATGATGATATTATTATGTTATAGATGATAACAAAATGGTGATATATGTTGTTGTTTGATGATGATGAAGCTGTGTTCTTTCTTCTTCCTGCTGCTGCCTCTGCTTCCCTCCGATGAAGAAGAAGAATGAATTATTGTAGGTTGGTGGTGTGTACAGTGAATGAGAAGGGAGGGAGTATATAATATATGATACGGGCTATGTTTTTCAACGGGTGTGTATGGTTCAGTACCATTTTTGTCTGGGGATATTTATGGTGTAGTAATAGTTTAGGTATTTTACCCGTTAATTTCGTGTACGGGTCCAATTTTATCAAATTTAAAATTTAATACTTTTTAAATTTATTTTGAAGTATTATTCCAAATACTTTATTCGAAATAATAAAAATATAATTTTTATTATTTTTGGTTATCGGGTACATTTTGTATATTTTTGTCGCGTGATGTAGTGCAAAAAGTCACGTTTTAACCTACATTATTTGCCTCATATTAAGACCTTTTATAACAAAAACATTTTTAAAACATCATTATTCATAACATTTTGTTATAAAGGTGAAAACTTGATGGACTTTCCAAAACTATACGAAAAGGACTGAAAATACGTTGAAATGGGCACCAAATTGAGCCACACCCTAAATCTACTATAAACTCCATACCAAGACTTCACAATTATCTTATTTTGTAGCTATGGAGATTATGAGAACGTGGATATAAGGATTGCTCAAGTTGGTTCAAGGATGAAGAAGATATGCAAGAAACAGCACAACCGAAGACTATGAAATGTATTCTGGACACGCCCGGGCTCCACACATCCAATTTCTACCAAATTTGCATCATTAGAGGCGTAACGGAATTACGAGACCGTAGGCGAAAGAATCAAGTCAAACGGACGCGAAACGAAGAAGATACGCGCGAATTAAACAACGAGAAAAGCCGAAAAAATCACACGGCCTAGCACACGGCCACCATGAAGCCGTGTACGGCCCATGGGAAGCCGTGTACGGCCTATACAGTGCCTTGTACGGCCTGTATAGGGACGTGTACGGCCTGGTTTGCCTTCGTGTGCTCTCGTTTTGCTTCGTTTGCTTGTACGTGCTTGCTTGTGGACTTGTACTCTTGATCCAAGGCTTGCCTATAAATAGATGGCACCTCTACCTCATTTCACACCCCTCTCACCTTCAAATTCTCTCACTTTCTCTCTCACACACTCTTTCTTTCTCTCTCTAGAGTTAAGCTAGTAGACGAGCTAGGTTAGCGTAGCGGTAGTCGTAGCATTTGTACGGAGTTACTCCGAGACTTTGGGTCATGAAGATTTGTATGTAATACGTATTCAGGTTTTATTTATATCTCTTTTCTTTATTTCGTAAATATGATTTGCTTATATTATGTTTATGTTGTATTGCTTGCTAGAGATGCCATGTTAGGTTAGACAAATCCGTGTTTGCTATGATAATGGTTATGCTCAAGTAGTTATGTCTTTATAACATGCCGTTACTCTGCGTGTATCTGAATTTATGAGCTGAATCTCTATTGTTAACCTATCTAACTTATGCTGTGGTTAGAAACTTCCTGCTAAGACCTAGCCAGTTATTAGTGGTACGTACTCTAACTATTCAATGTATGATGAAGCATTTGAACTCGACATGGCTTTATTCTCTAGATTGAAACTATATCATAAGAGATGCGGAGCATAGGATTACAGATAGGTTAGATTCAAGCTCATATATATTGAATATCTTTGAGAGACCTTTCGGAATATTTATGATCCGATCATCTGGTTATGTGAAATGGTATGAATTAGGAATAGTTATCTGTGTACCTTTCTATTGCATGTTCTTGTTTGATTGTTGCATTAGGAATGCTGCATGCTAGAACTACACCTCTTATTACTATATGTAACTGCATGATTAGGGTTTTCAGATATAAGTTGATGTTTACACAGTAGAATGATGTGCATGTAATGGTTATGATGAATTATATGATTAATGATGAACAATTCAATAGACCGTTAGACAAGTTAATCCAACCTATTCCGTAGGGGAACTCCTGTTCACATTATTGTTTAATCAACAATTCGTGCCATGATATCGACACACATTTGTCAGAGATTGGGGAATAGGATTAGAGAATAACTGTTAATTGAATTGATAAGTACATTTGGGAGAACTTCTGATGTAATTGATACTATATGATTGCTATCCATGTGACATATTATCTGTCTAATTGTAGAGACCTTTACGTTAGATATTTGATAGGATCGTAATTATACTTCATTAATAATATAAGGTATCCAATGAGCAAACTGGCAGTTTAAATCAATGCTACGGAAAAACCATAAAATGGCACAATACTTCGTATAACGTTTAAATACGTGGGAAAAGCTAAGGAACTGCCGTATGTATAATACTTCGTGTTGATTTAGGTTTCCGGTTACTCAATGGATTAATCATTATAACTACCCATTCAAACACACATAACTACCCATTCAAAGCATATACCGGCATCATAGTAAACACTCTCGTATCCACTGTTCTTTGAGCCTCCGTACAAACATCCTTTCCTTTCTTGCATTTATTTTTATATTTCCGTAGATTAGTTATAAAACCAAAACCAAATCAACCTTAGTTAAACCCTAGCTAAATTACAAAAGGTAATTAGAACACCTAAGATCCCATGCCTGTTGTAGTGTAAGAACGACACCTGAGTCAACATACCGCTTACTACCCTAGTAACCTAATTAGGGTAGTATTAGCTTAGGATTTCCCCAGCTCTATAAATTTAAAACACCCCACTGTTGTGCCCGCTGTGAGAACGACCGTTTCGGGCGTAACACGTTTTTGGCGCCGCTGCCGGGGACTACAACGACCGATTTTAGGTTTTTAGTTATCTTAGTTATTGATGTAGTGCAAAAGTGAGATAATAGGTTAAACCTGTTGATTCTTGTGAATACCAGGAGAAACCTCTTCCAAAAACACGTTGATTCACAAAAGAATACCGTGAAATGGGAAATGATTCACAAATTGAGAGTGAAATCGAAATTCTTGAAATTGAAAACTAACTTCAAAACAATGTCAAATGAACCCTAATAAACAACTAGAAATTTAAATGGGCCAACAAAACATAACGGGCCAAACCATAACGGGCCCATATCTTCCAAACGGAGCCGTTTTTGGGCTTCGAGCATGGGCCTAACCGCCTATGGCAGTTAACGGCTTGGTGGGCCTCGAACCGAGCTTCGATTCGCCTGCTCAAGGGCCTAAAAAAGAGCCCTGTAGCCCAAGTTACGCCCTTTTCCGTGCAGCCCTTTTTGTGACACGCTCGTGGGCCTCCAGAAACATGTGGGCTCGATCTTCAATACTTGGGCCTCCATCAGTTATTTAGCGATCCTTTCGGAAGATCAATATCATCCGTAAGTTCCTTTTTCTATCTTTAGATTAGATTTCTTTTTCCGTTGTTAGATTAGTTAAACCAATCCTTTCCAAAACTCTACTTTCTACCAACAAGTTATGACGAATCGTATCACTCTCGCCTCATCAATCAAACCACTGCTAGAGGAACGAGGAGGACCAATCGTATCATCTGCTGACGAAAACCTTGAAATTAAGCCACACTTCATCAAAATGATTAAATCTCAGTGTCAATTTCATGGTTTCTCGGTTGAAAATCCAAACTCTCATCTTAGCAAATTCATCAACCTTTCTGACTCCTTCGAACAAACGGGATCCAGTAATGAAGTTACCCGACTTCACCTGTTTCCCTATTCTTTAGCTTCTCGAGCACAGATATGGTTTTATGAACTCGAACCCAATTCGATTCATATATGGGAGGAGATGGCTACCAAATTCATGGCTAAATATTTCCCTCCATCCCTACAAACCAAGCTTAAGAATGATATCACTAACTTTCTCCAAAAAGATAATGAATCATTAAGCTCTGCTTGGGAACGCTTTAAGAATTTGCTCGGAAGATGTCCGAATCATCAGTTTGCTAAAATGAATCTGGTCTTCACATTCTACAATAGTTTGAATCCTCATCACAAACAAACCCTCGATGCTGCTTCATCCGGAAATTTCATGCTACATACTTCAGATGAAGCGCGGAAGTTGATTGAGACGATGACGATGCATCAACATGACTTAGAGCAAGATGAATCAACTTCGGAGGAAAGGAGTACTTCTAATGCCTTGGACACTTTAAAAGCTCAAGTTAAATCAATCACTAAAGTTGTCAAGGACATGCAAGAACCTTCTGAACCCAAACAAGAGAAGAAACCTCAAAAGCTATTCTCAAGCTAAAGGTTCAAAGAAGATATTCTTGCCACTACTGGTGAAACCTCTAATCAAGCCCATCATTCTGAAGACTCTCGAAGAGATGGAGTCAATGCTTAAAAGACCTTCTTCACGATCTGAAAGATCAAATCCAGAGATCACTATCAGCACATCTTCTTCTGCTCAGTTTCAGAGATTTGCATTCACTGAGAACAACAAATACCATAATCACTGAAGATAATGCAATCTCTCACTCTTCAAAAGCAAAATACAAGCTAAGAAAAGATGAGCTCTCCGATAAACAAGAATGAGTTGAAATAGCATCAGCCGACAGTCCAGAGATCCCTGCAGAAGATTCTGAATTTCGTACGAAGTTCGACAAGCTTAAAAGAGACAAAATTGCAAGGATGAAACCTTCCATAGAAGAACCACCAGAATTGGAGCTGAAGGAACTACCCTCACACCTTGAATATGCTTTTCTCGAAGGACCTTCACATTTACCAGTTATCATATCAAAAGACCTGAAGCCGGAAGAGAAAGCAAAACTTATTCAAGTGCTGAAGTCACATAAGAAAGCAATTGCTTGGAAGATTTCTGACATACAAGGGATCAGTCCAAACTATTGCACTAACAAGATCTTAATGGAAAATGACTTCAGACCATCAGTTCAAAGGCAAAGGAGAGTCAACCCGAAGATTAAAGAAGTGGTTAAGAAGGAAGTTATCAAACTCTTGGATGTTGGCCTGATTTACCCTATTTCAGATTCCCCTTGGGTCAGCCCAGTTCAAGTCGTCCCAAAGAAAGGAGGAATGACGGTTATCGCTAACGAAAACAACGAATTAATTCCAACACAAGCCGTCACCGGTTGGAGGGTGTGTATTGATTCCCGAAAACTAAATGAAGCCACTCACAAAGATCACTTCCCTCTATCGTTCATTGATCAAATGTTGGAGAAATTATCAGGAAATGAATTCTACTATTTTCTGGATGGATTCTCCGGTTATTTTTAGATTCCTCTCGATCCTAAGGACCAAGAAAAGATGACATTCACATGTCCACATGAAACTTTCGCTTACCGACGTATGCCGTTTGGCTTATGTAATGCACCTGCTACATTTCAGCGATGCATGGTAGCAATTTTCCACGACATGATCGAACAATGCATGGAGGTATTCATGGACGACTTCTCAGTCTTTGGAGATTCCTTCTCTACTTGTCTTTCTAACTTGGATAGGATGCTGGCCCGATATGAAGAATCAAACCTCGTTCTAAACTGGGAAAAATGCCATTTAATGGTAAAAGAAGGAATAGTTTTAGGGCACCGCATATCAAAAGCTGGAATTGAAGTTGACAAAGCTAAAGTTGAAACTATCTCAAAACTTCCTCCATCAACTTCTGTTAAAGCCATCCGAAGTTTTCTGGGTCATGCTGGATTCTACCGTCGTTTCATCAAGGATTTCTCTAAGATCTCTCGACCTATGTCTCATCTGCTTGAAAAAGACACTCCGTTTGCCTTTACAGATGAATGCCTCCAAGCTTTTAACTATCTGAAAGATCAGCTTGTACATGCACCGATAATGATTGCCCCGGATTGGAGCCTTCCATTTGAGATCATGTGCGACGCTAGTGATTTCGCGGTTGGAGCTGTATTGGGACAAAGGAAGGATAAGCACTTTCAACCAATATACTATGCCAGCAAGACGCTCACAGATGCTCAAGAGAATTATACAACCACAGAAAAGGAGCTGCTTGCGGTAGTATGTGCTTTCGATAAATTATGTTCCTATCTTATGTTATCCAAAACTATTGTCTATACAGATCATTCAGCCTTAAAGTATCTTTTCAAAAAGCAAGATGTAAAGCCTAGACTGCTAAGATGGATTCTACTCCTACAAGAATTCAATATCGAGATCAAAGATAAGAAGGGAGCAGAAAATGTTGCAGCAGATCATCTAAGCCGATTAGAAAATCCTACACTAGAGCAGCTTAATGAAAAGGATATTCAAGACCAGTTTCCTGAAGAGCAACTCATGCACATCGGCAAATACCATCCAGGATCCACATCCAAAGATCCTTGGTATGCTGATCATGCTAATTTCCTGGTGGGAAAAATAATACCCAAAGGGATGCCGACATCTCAAAGACGAAGATTCTTCCGCGATATAAAGAATTACTATTGGGACGATCATTTCCTCTTTAAGGTTTGCCCTGATCAGATCATTAGAAGATGCGTCGATGGGAAGGAAGCAGAACAAATCCTTCGACAAAGCCACCATGGACCAACTAGGGGACATCACGCCGTTAACTTAACAGCACAAAAGGTGTACGATTCTGGCTTTTACTGGCCAACCATCTATCGAGATACTTATGACCTGGTGAAACGCTATGATATTTGCCAAAGACAAGGCAATGTGTCAGCAAGGAACGAAATGCCACTCACTAATATCCAGGCTTGTGACATCTTTGATATATGGGGGTTAGATTTTATGGGACCTTTCCCTAAGTCTAATGGAAAAGAGTACATCCTAGTTGCTGTTGATTATGTCTCCAGATGGGCCGAAGCACAAGCTTTCCCGACAAATGATGCCAGAGTAGTGACAAAGTTTCTCAAACAACTATTCTGTCGATTCGGAACTCCAAGAGCTATCATAAGTGATCGTGGCACTCACTTCTGCAACACTCAATTCATGAAGGTTATGTAGCAGTATGGCGTCACTCACAAAATGTCCACATCCTACCATCCACAAACAAATGGAAAAGCTGAGATCACAAACAGAGCTTTAAAGAGAATCTTGGAGCGAATAGTCGGAAATCATGGGGATAAGTGGGCTGACAAATTAGACGATGCATTGTGGGCATTCAGAACTGATTACAAAACACCTTTAGGGACCACACCATATCGTCTAGTTTATGGCAAGGCATGTCACCTACCAGTAGAGTTGGAATACAAAGCATACTGGGCGCTGAAGAACTGCAATCTGGACACTTCTATAACAGGTTCCCATATGAGAATGCAACTAAATGAATTGGCCGAATTAAGAAATCAAGCATATGAAAGCTCCCTGAACTACAAAGATAGAACCAAGAGAATTCTTGATTCCAAGCTTAAACTCTCAATGTTCAAACCAGAAGATAAAGTGCATCTCTTCAATTCGCACTTCAAAAAGTTCTCTGGAAAATTCAAGATCAGGTGGACCGGACCATTCACGATCTCAAAGGTATTTCCTTACGGTGCAGTCGAACTCGAATCACCAGAAGAAAATTTTAAGGTAAATGGTCATTGGTTAAAGCATTACATCGAAGACTTCCCCATTCGTGAGGATGTCTTTATCTTCGAACCACCTTGAGTCAGCCAGAAAGGTACAAGAGTCGAGCTAAAAAACTCTTTAAACAAAGCGCTCTTGGGAGGCACCTCAAGCTTATCTTACTTTTCCTGTCCTTTTTATGTCTTAGTTCATTTTTAAACTAGTATTGTTATCACTGATCTAATGCATGCAGGCTTGCGACTTATCAGACAATCAAATAGCTTTATTTGAGATAAGTTTTATTTACACAAATGCGAAAAGTTCATATGTCATTGCATCTGTCCTTTCTGCATTTGTTCACTTTCTATTAGCATTACCTGTTTTATGTTTATTTCATGATGGACGCACGGATCGAGACTGATGATCATGATGCTGAGAGACGCCCGAGACAGAGGAGACGACCCAGACAGAGGAGACACCTCAGACACATGAGAGCTTTACCTGCTATTCCTGAGGAGGGACTTGTCGATGTTCAGCTAGAGCATGAGGAGGAGGCCACATCACCTACAGCCCAGCCTCTACCACCACAGACTACTCCAGTGATCAGACAGCCACCTACTCTTGAGTATGACATTACCCTGTATGATCCCGCTGCTACTTGGGCCTTGTTCCAGACTTTCACCGCACATCATCAGATCCTTTCAGCTTTGTGTCAGATAGCAGGATTGCCGAGGCTTGCGGGACCACCTTTCAGGTTGGGACCAAACCCAGGACCATCTCGACCACCCTGGTCTTTCTTCCCTCCTACTGGATCTTATGTTGGACTTGCTGCTGGACCATCTACTGGACACTCTATTGCTCCTACTGTTGAGCCTGCTGCCTCTGGGACCTCTGCACCTATGGATCCAGTTCTTCGTGAGCAGCTTTATGCCATGCTTGATGTTTCAAGCCCAGCTCATCCACCAGTCTATGACAGGACTGCAGAGGATGAGTTTGATCCAGATAGCGATGACTTGCTAGATGAATATTATTAGTTTACTTTATCTTTATTTTATCTTATGTTATTACTCTGTACTTTTGTTGTGACTGCTGAGACGTGATACTCTGATGAGGTTATGATTATTGCAGAACTAGCTTCGTATGGAATGGTGATAAACGCTCAAAAGTACTATATTTTAGTAGTATTTTACCCCAAGTCTTGAATGTTTTTATTGCATTTAATTAAGAATAGATATTGATTTCGTTCATATTTGAAAATAGATGTGGAAATGGAGCGTTTATGAAGAAAGGAATGGAAAACAGTCAATAAACGAGCTAAATGATGCATATTTGAAGAAATAAGTGAAGCCGAAGTTGATGAAAAGAATAAATGAAGAAAAATCAAGAAACCGGCTGGAAATCCAATCCATACGCCGTATGGATTGTGGCGCAGGAGGCCCAGGTTACGCGGACTTGGGCTGGGCTTGAATTCAATCCATACGCCGTATGGAAATCCATACGCCGTATGGATCAAAATTCCAGAAATATAAAAGTCGCGAAAAAACCCTAAAAACAGAGAGTTCGATTGTTTTTTCATTTCCAGACGATTAGGTTCGGTTTTTAGGTTAGGTTTACGATTTTAATTAGTATTTTGGAGGTACGATGGCTCGGGATTGAAGTTATTCATCGCGGATCTTTGTAATTCGTCTTTATAACTCGGTATAATTCTTTTAATTGGATTTCATTGAAATATTTGATGTTGAATAATCTGAGTTTTTACTATTTTATGATGAATTGAATATCCAAAGTGATTGTGTAATTGATTGAACTTGGATTATGATTGTTGAACGATTATTATTGCGTATTGGCTAAGTTATTTAATTGAAAACGGTTATATTACTCACGAATCCTTGTTTATTGGTAACTGGTAGTTATTACTTCTCAACGTGGTTAATAAGATTGATGAGATTGAGTTCCTTTGATTTTATTAATTATTGATGGTTATAATCTTAGGGTTTTAACTATTGCTAAATATATTGAGTTTGATAGGTTGAGAAATTAATAATTATTCACTTTAAAATGAACGAGACAATAAGTAATTATTGGGTATTGTTGAGTCATACCAATAGAGTTAATTATAATTAGTTGTGAATGTTTAATGCATAATTTAGGGAAAGGCACACAATTGACTGATCATCTTGTGACATTGGAACCAGTGTTTTATGTTGGACCCTAGATTGTAGGAATTAGTTGGACCTGAACCGTTGGCTAGTTCACATTCAATTTAATATCATTGAAGAATTTGGTGTTAAGTTGATTTAAAAGAATCACAATTAGATAATCAATACGTAATGAATCGGGAAATATGAATCTGAGTGACATTAATTATATAATTACTTATTCCTTCCATTTAGTATTTATTATTATTTATTTATTGTTTTAAATTAAGTTTTTATTTAAGTTTAATTATTTTAAATTAATGTTTTTCTAAACAAATGTTCGAACGGAACTAAAACGCCACCTTATTTACTGCTTTCTAGTTAATTGTTAATTTCTATTTATAATAAATCCGCCGTTCCATGTGTTCGAATCGGACTTACCAAATCTATATTTACATTCGATCGGGTATTCTTGCCTGGTTGCTTGAAAGTATTTATTAGGTATTTCTATTTATAAATTATAAAACAAGACTCGCTTTCATAGCACATCAAGTTTTTGGCGCCGCTGCCGGGGAGCGGTTGTGATTATTTAAATAGGAATTAGTAATTTATAAACTTTTAGTTTTAAAAGAATTTTGTTAAACAAATAATTTTGTAAAGTTGTTTAAAGTAGTCTAAGTAATTGTGTAACAAATTTTCATTAATTCACAGGTTGAAACTAAATATCTTTTAATTGGTTAAACTTTTGGGGATTTAGTTTCAACCGGTGGATGGAAATCCATCCGCCGGTTAGAGTTCCAATTATGTAATTTTGTATATGTTATTTAATTTGTGATTATTTTGTTTGAACTAACTTGTTTTTCGTTAGTGGTGTTTTGTATTTCAGATTTATTTTTATTTAGGTTTGTCCAATGGCGAGAAGTTTTGAAAGTGATGCAAACGATAATGATATGGTTAAGAGAGATCAGTCTGCTAAGTCTGATGCTAGTTCCACTGAGATAGTGCCTCCCTATACTCACTTAGGTCGCATTCCCGTTCCTATTGTTTCATCTTGTCAGGGATTGCTATTGGAACTTGAGGAATTTAGAGGAGATATCCTCTTCAGTTGAGAGATTATTAGGAGGTCCACAATTGATTTTACTGGTAATCAACAGGTTTTGGTTGATGATGTGTTAGAGGCAGCTTTGATTAAGAGTCAATATGGGATTGATAGGCAATTCTATATTGCCCTCACTACTTTTGGGAAATCTCTAGAAACTAGGTTTAAGGAGGAAGAGAAATTCTACACTGCTCAGAAGAAAAGATACACGGAGATTTATGAAATTCTAAGGCATTCTGCATTTCCATACTCGGAAAATCAAACCGCGTGTCTTGGTCGTATGATTAGGCCTTTGTATGAGGTAACTGGTCATCCTAGTGCAGAAGCAGATAAAGAATTTAGGTTGGGTCTAAGAGAATTGGTTCGATTGCTACATTCAGATGACCATTTGACGGATATTACACCTCATCGATTCATAGTGACGCATACTATTCATTACTATCTTCAAGAAATGGTGACGTAAGTGGATCGTCTTGCTAAGGAAGAATTAGATAGGCCTCATCCGGATTTCATTCACCCGAATAATGAGATTGATTTGGCTAGTTACTTAGGAGTTCACTTGGATGTTCTGATTGACAAGAGTAAAGTCTCAACCCCTTGGGAACATTTCAATCATGGAATGATGGAGATTTATACTAAGCTGGTTAATATTTTCAAACATTCGGGGCTAGACCTTAGCAATAGACAAGAGGTAGCTCTTCAAAAGATAGAAAGACGAGTGAGGTGCTTGAGGAAAAGTCTCTTGATAAGGAACCATTATGGAATAACTGAAGCATGTTTGGACTTTATAAGTGAGTTAGAGGAAAACCATCCTGAACGTGAGTACAAGTTAGAAGATGACAAATTGGTATTGGTACCTGAGGGAGTAAATAATAGGGCAATTAACGAAATCAGTTGGGACTTGGTTTATCTTCAGCACGTGACTGCCGAGCACTTGGCAATTTTTCCTAGTTTTCGTCATGGGATCATTAACGTCATTCCCATAATCGCTGAGTGTTTCCTTGCTCTCTATCCTAAGCAGTGATTCTAATCATCTCTTTTATTTCTTATGCTATTGGATTACTTATAACATTTTGATTATTTCTTATTATGTTTGACTTTGTTTGTTTTGGATTTTAGTATTGTTGGTGTGTTTGGAATTTTGAACATGTAATTAGTTTGTGTGTTTGGTTTTTAATATTATTTATTTCATTTAAGTTTGTTAATTTTTGTTATTTATTTATATAGTGTGGAATTATGAAGATGTTGAAGTCGTGATTATCCTCCAGGTTTGATATTTAATATTGTTGAATAAGTGTTGGATTTCGGTTAAAAAGTGGTTTGAAAAACGTTTTTGAAAAATTCTGATTTTTCAATCCATACGTCGTATGGATTGATTTGGGCCACTGGGCCGCGCGTTGACTGGGTTTAAATTATGTTTTGACCTGGGCCTTTTTAATCCACACGCCGTATGGATCAAAAAGAGGCAAAACGGCAGACAGCTCCACTTTCTTCCTCATTTCAAACCTAAACCACTTTCTACCACCACCCACGGCTCTAACCACCACACCACCCAAATGCAAATTCCGGCCATGCATTCATCTCCATTTTTGCGTATTCATGTTACACGCACTTTCCTCTACAAGGTATAACTTCCCGTTTTCATTTTCGTTAGTTAAATCATTCGTTTGGAAGTTAAGGTTTATGTTAGTAATTTGGGTATCTTGAATTTGAGTATGATTATTGGCATATGTTGATTGATTTATGTTCTTGTTAATGTATACATTGCAATGTCATGCTCGTTTTTCTAATATATTGCATATATTATGTGATTCGATTTATCCGTTTGTGTTTAAAGAATGTGAATATGATAAACTCAATTTTGCTATGTTTTAAATTAGTACTTATTAATTTTCTGACCACATGATGATTAATGCAAATGTTTGTTTGGTACACAAATATTTGTGATTACGGTTATGTGATAAATGGTTATTTTTATTAAATGTGTTTATAATAATTCATTTTGAGAATGTAAGAATGTTTGCTAGTTGCTAATGCTCGAGTTTAGTGATTGTGCAATTTCGTATTTTCATAATGATACCAAATTATTGTAGTGCATTTGATTGAACAATTGTCATGAATATTTAATTAAATATATTTATGTATGCAATTTGAGTAATTCCGTTTAGAGAGGCAATTTAGGTTTATGAAATTGATTGTTGCGGTAGTTTTAGGCTAAACCAAAATGGTGGATTATTCCATATTTAGCAGAAATGCTGTGGAAATTTTTATTAACCTTTTTGCATTAACTGTTTATTTGGTATTATTAACAATTGTTTTGTTTAGCAGTTATCATGTCTAACAGGAGAACACGAGGGGGTCAAACTTTGGGAAACCCGTTGGTTCGAGCTCATAGATATCTCACTTTTCATGGGTCATATTCTGAGACCACCAGATTTCAGTTTGGAGAACGTCTGGCTTCTAATATTGGCCAGTCAATTGAGGTTTTTGATGCTGTCAACTGGAACGTTTTGGAGCATGTGATTGCTAGAGAAGGGTTCACTAATGGGGCTGAGGCTATTAGGAATTTGCTTGCTATTCCATACGTACTTGAGGATGGAAACATTGGATTTGTTTCTTATGCTTGGTCTCGGTTATTCAGTATCAGGGAGGACATCTACAGAGAGTTAGTTGTTGAGTTCTATAGCACCTTTAGGTTTGAGTCCAGGTCGACTCAGTGGACTGAGAACTCCATTTTCTTCCAGCTAGGGGGACAGCCTAGACAGATGACTTTGGTTCAGTTTGCTTTGGGGCTGGGGCTTTATGAGCCCAACGAGTTGGATAATCCTTACTTTTTGGATCACATTTCTGTAGGTACTGTGAAGAAGCTCACTGACTTGGAAGTTGAGCAGGAGTGGCAGTATATTGCCCAGGGTAACTATGGTAGTTCGACACCTTCTTACACGCGTATTCGAGACCCTCGTCATCGACTCATTCACAGATTGTTGACTTACACCATTGTTGGTCGCAAGGAGGGGCCTGAGAAAGTTTCTAGGCCTGATTTGTTTTATCTGAGCTCGATTATTATGCAGAGGTTAGTGAATGTACCTTGGAGGTTGGCGAAGTGGATGTCGAAGAGAGCTACTGGTACTAGAGATGGGAGTAGTTTGTGTGGAGGTCACTTTGTTACACGGTTAGCTAGATATTTTGGTTTGGCTACTCAGGATGAGATGGGGTCATGCACGATTGTTCAGCCTAGCATGGGTTGGTTGACTGCACGCCGGTTGGAAGCATTTGCTCTCATTGAGCCGTGCATTATTTATGGTGGTCCTGAGGATATGTATTACTGGGTTCCGATTACTGGGTTCCGATTACTCCGGTAGGACAGACTTTGCAGTTGAGGCAGGCTAGAGCTAGAGGAGATACGAGTGGCAGTGATAGAGGTCGAGGTACGCCACGAGGCCGTAACAGAGGTTATGCTACGGAGTTTAATCAGCTATCTCAGCAGTTGCACCAGATGGAGTTACACCAGACTCAGAGGTTTGATCAGATAGATCTTATGCAGAGACAGCATTTCCATCAGACCAGTGCACACTTGGACTACCAGGATGGTTTGTTTGAGCAGCTGTTTGGTCAGTTTCCTTCTGGACCCGAGTATCGGCCATTCCAGTACCAGATGCCACCAGAGTTCATGTCACGACCACCACCACCACAGCCAGATTATGGAGGGCCTTCTCATCAATACCGGTACCGTCAGAATGATGACATTGATTAGGATGATGTTCATCCTAAGTGGTTTATGATTCCAAACACTATTATTATTTTTATTATTATTATGACTGTTTTATTTGTAGGATTATTAATTGTTATGTTGGTTTGTAGTTTTAGGATTTGGCAGTTTTTATTTTTAATTAGGTTGTTTAAATCTGGTATTGTTTAATTCTGTTTGTTGATTGTTCCTTCAGAATTGTGTTGTGAGTAAGTGTTATGCTGGCAGTAAGTTCAGCGTGACAAATTGAATCGAGAGGATGTGGGAAATTCATATCATCCTTGTCATACTCATTAAACTGCACACTATTCCAGGGGAGTTTTTCTGTTCTAAGTTCTTTTCTCTTTTTCCCGTTTAGTATTTCATTTTTTGTACAATAAGGGCATTGTACATCTTTAAGTGGGGGATGGGAGAGAAAAGAGTGAAGTTTCCACATAATTGTCCTGTAAATAAGTAGATGATTTTGTAATTTGGTTAATTGTTATCTTATTAAGATAAGTAACTAAGAGGTTATAAGTTGCCCGTTTTTCAACCAAATTTTTTATTTTAAATTTTTGTTTTTTTTGGAGATAATTATTTTGTAACTATGTAGGTTATTTTGAAAAATTTTCTACACTTATAATTAAAAAATTAAATTGTGAAAAATGTTATTTAGCTTCATTATATGATGTATTGATAGGCAATTTATATAATAATTTTTGAGCTTTTAAGAAAATGAAATTAAGGAGTAGATGTTACCTTTTTAAATGAACTTTAGCTGTGTATGACGTATGTCTTAATTTTCATATGAGTAATGTGTGATATGCCATAATTTTGGAAATTTAATTGATATCATTTGTGATATACTGGGAGTTGTTTCCTTTGTTGTACGAAAGTACAGACCTGGTCTCCGTCAGTATATCTAATGAAAAAGAGCAAAGAGTTTAAACGAACTCATGATTTTAAAATGTAGTCGAATTAAGTCGCTTTGTTGTACTGAGGTACAGACCTGCCACCAATAGTTTGACTAAAAGTTTTATATTGCTAAATTAAAATCAAGTTATGTTGCTTTGTTGTGTTTAGGCACAGACCTGTCACCTCTGTCTTGATTTGAAAAATGATTGTTTTGATTAGAATTTCAAGATATGTAATATTGGCATATTATGAGTATGAAAGTATATAGTTTTTGGGAGTTTAAGGAAATATCTACATGAATAATAATAAGTTGAGCTTAGCTATTTGAATATAGATTGTTTAAGTGGACAACAATATCAATAATCACTGTGAACTAATTAATGTTTAAAGAATAATAACTTTATGTGTAGATTATTTTTGTAATCTCGTAGTTTCTTAATATTTGTCTTTATAATTAACAGATTTTTAAATTTAAACGTTTGAGTTGAAGATGAGTGATATTGTGTAATTCCTTTGTTAGTTATTTAGATTAATGGAGATGACTGTTTTCTTAAGAATTTGATTTTTGAATCGATAGTCTACTTGAGGACAAGTAGGATTCAAGTGGGGATGTTTGATAAACGCTCAAAAGTACTATATTTTAGTAGTATTTTACCCCGAGTCTTGAATGTTTTTATTGCATTTAATTAAGAATAGATATTGATTTCATTCATATTTGCAAATAGATGTGGAAATGGAGCATTTATGAAGAAAGGAATGGAAAACAGTCAATAAACGAGCTAAATGATGCATATTTGAAGAAATAAGTGAAGCCGAAGTTGATGAAAAGAATAAATGAAGAAAAATCAAGAAACCGGCTGGAAATCCAATCCATACGCCGTATGGAAGTCCATACACCGTATGGATTGTGGCGCAGGAGGCCCAGGTTACGCGGACTTGGGCTGGGCTTGAATTCAATCCATACGCCGTATGGAAATCCATACGCCGTATGGATCAAAATTCCAGAAATATAAAAGTCCCGAAAAAACAATAAAAACAGAGAGTTCGATTGTTTTTTCGTTTCTAGACGATTAGGTTCGGTTTCTAGGTTAGGTTCACGATTTTAATTAGTATTTTGGAGGTACGAAGGCTCGGGATTGAAGTTATTCATCGCGGATCTTTGTAATTCGTCTTTATAACTCGGTATAATTCTTTTAATTGGATTTCATTGAAGTATTTGATGTTGAATAATCTGAGTTTTTACTGTTTTATGATGAATTGAATATCCAAAGTGATTGTGTAATTGATTGAACTTGGATTATGATTGTTGAACGATTATTATTGCGTATTGGCTAAGTTATTTACTTGAAAATGGTTATATTACTTACGAATCCTTGTTTATTGGTAACTGGTAGTTATTAGTTGTGACAACCGTCAATTTAGGACTAAAATTTAGTACCTAATCAAGTTTTAATACATGTAATTAGTTCTGTGTTAGGCTAATTAATGTATCAATTATTATATATATTGTTGAATATATATATACAAATATTGCGGTTTGTTTAAATCGTACGAGTTTCAAATCGAATGTAATTCGATTAAATATATATACGGACGTTGGTGAACAATTTTATTAAGTAATACAAGGATTATAAATAAAGTTATCGCGCTTAAAAATATTATGTCAATAATATTTCGTATCCAAGTTCTATCACACAATTAATATAAACGCGAATCAAAATGTAACTTCGCAAACAAAACGAGACAATTCACATTTTTAATGTAATTATTAAACAATTAGTAAAATGCTTCAACAAAAATACTGAATAATTATTCGTATTTTAGAACGCATATTAAAACTTAGAAGATAAATATTTAACGTTTAAACGACGGAGACAACGAACATCGCACGGAGCGCAGTGCGCGAACTGAAAAAGGTGGGGATTTAACCTCCACCACCTTATCCCCTTTTCTTTCATTTTATTTTCTTTCTTCTCTCTCTTACTCCCTCCTCTTTCATTTTTCTCTCAAACAAACCACAAACCACCATCAACGAAAATCGTAAAATAAACACGTTAAACGACCTCGGATCTTCAAGACGCTTTGGAATAAAAGACTCACCTCTTCACGATCTACAATCCTATCTTTCCGGAATTTCGTTTCGGCGATTTGTAAGTTTCCGACACAACTCCGAAAACTCTCGTTTTTAAGTTTTATAACTTGCTAGTTGTTTGTATAACCTTGTAATGTCCTAAAATGGGTTGGGTAAAAATATTAGGCCGATCGACGGCCGGAAAATGCGTTTTTGAGGTTGAAACTCCGATCAGACCCCGTACGTCGCATTTGGCCTGGAGTAAATGCGACGCAGCGACCTACGTCGCACTATATCCACAACGTCGCATATAGCGACGCAGCCTAGTACGTCACATTGACTTGCGGACGTCGCACTTAGCGACGCAGACCCTTACGTCGCAGAAATCAACTACGTCGCCTATAGCGACGTCACGTACAACGTCGCATTAAATTGCGAAAGTCGCACATAGCGACGCCATGCTCTACGTCGCAGTCAGGATCTGCGACGTCGCACCCAACGTCGCAGGCTACGTCGCACAAAACAGAATCTTCAAAACTCAAAATTTTCGAAGTCAAAGTTACTGTAGCAATTCACTGTAGCAATTCACTGTAGCAACAATATAATAACATTTTTGAACTATTGTTACAACCGTCACCAACGGGCCGTACGCGTTTTCAAAACATACTTCAAAATCAAACAAGTCGTTGTAACTTGTATCAACTTATTCAAACAAGTCGTGGTAACTTGTATCAATTTAAATCAAATAAGTCGGAGTAACTTGTAACAATACAATCAACCAAATCGGGGTAATTTGGACATTAAGTTAAGCAAACAATTTCAATGGTAGTCTTTCGAGATACCGGTACAATTAATAACAATTCAAGTGTCGTGGACACATTCAGGTTTCAAGACTTTGGACACCAATTTACAGCTAATTACCTCAAGTTTATTAAATTAAACACTTCAAGAATCAGGTGAGTTTCATAGCCCCATTTTCACTGCTTTACAACTAGGGGTGTGATATTACTACTCGATTTTGTTTTACAAGTAGAACGCAAGTGCCAAACTTCAAATACTACATGAGTTTCAAGCTAATCAATTTAAAGTCCTCCATAAGCATAGTCTCTAGTATTTATAGCGTGAATGTTAGTATATGATATCATATGGGATTGACAATCCTCATCCGGGTTAGCACGCACTAACCGGTCAAACGGATGTATTAGCATTTGGGAAGACGAGTGTTGATTAGGCACTCGTAGGAGGCATTTCAAGTTAGGTTTCCTTAAGTGGGCCTGACAAATCAAGTTAAGCTCAGACTATGTGCTCATGGACAGTATAACTTTTATTTTGCTTAATTGCATTTTAAATTCAATATAAATCTTGCGGTTCTTACAACTATACATTGGCATACAAACCTGTGAGCTCACCAGCGTTTTCGCTGACCCATTTTAGTATTTATCACAGGTACCCAGCAGTAGTTTGGCTGCACAAGCAGGAATTATTAGCTCGAGTCAGCATACATACAACTAGAGATTGGACTGCATTATTATATTTTGTAAAAGTAATTATGCTATGTAATCTCTCAATTCCAGGAACCGAGCTAATGTAACAATATTTTGATGTAAACATTTACTTTATCTATACGAGTTTAAAACGACGCATATAGTGGTCGTTCATTATATCTTATGTGCTTTGTATATTGATTAGTGACACCCAAATCAAGCTTCCGCAAATCATTAAATTTGGGGGTATCACATTAGTTCTCAACGTGGTTAATAAGATTGATGAGAGTGAGTTCCTTTGATTTTATTAATTATTGATGGTTATAATCTTAGGGTTTTAACTATTACTAAATAGATTGAGATAGGTTGAGAAATTAATAATTATTCACTTTAAAATGAACGAGACAATAAGTAATTATTGGGTATTGTTGAGTCATACCAATAGAGTTAATTATAATTAGTTGTGAATGTTTAATGCATAATTTAGGGAAAGGCACACAATTGACTGATCATCTTGTGACATTGGAACCAGTGTTTTATGTTGGACCCTAGATTGTAGGAATTAGTTGGACCTGAACCGTTGGCTAGTTCACATTCAATTTAATATCATTGAAGAATTTGGTGTTAAGTTGATTTAAAAGAATCACAATTAGATAATCAATACGTAATGAATCGGGAAATATGAATCTGAGTGACATTAATTATACAATTACTTATTCCTTCCATTTAGTATTTATTATTATTTATTTATTGTTTTAAATTAAGTTTTTATTTAAGTTTAATTATTTTAAATTAATGTTTTTCTAAACAAATGTTCGAACGGAACTAAAACGCCACCTTATTTACTGCTTTCTAGTTAATTGTTAATTTCTATTTATAATAAATCCACCGTTCCCTGTGTTCGAATCGGACTTACCAAATCTATATTTACATTCGATCGGGTATTCTTGCCTGGTTGCTTGAAAGTAATTATTAGGTATTTCTATTTATAAATTATAAAACAAGAAGCGCTTTCATAGCACATCAAATGGCTGAGCCTAAACTTCTGAAATCATTTGCACCACTTCTGCACGAACCTGGTCCAACTTCAGTAATCATTATTTATAGGGAAGTTCCTTTTCAGTATTTTCATTTTAAATATTTTGCCATGACCCCCATTTTAAATTCTAAGTGTGGGATTAGCAACCCCATTATTAGAAGATACTTAAAATTAAAAATTGTTCAACAAAATCATTAAAACCCTAAGTGTGGGATTCCACCTACTTAGTGGCAAAAACATTGAGGACAACGTTTATTTTTAAGTGTGGGATAGCAATATACCCTACTTCATATAATAAGCTTAAATTTTTTCAAAAATGTCCTTAATTTTTTCAACTTGTTCTCGCATGAAGCCAATAGGTCATCACTTTACCCTAAACTTTCATAACCATGAGTCAACAATATATGTAAGGCTACAAAATTTTCAAATAAACTCAAAGGTTAAGCAGAAAGAGGTAGAATCGGGTCAGATTCAAACTTTTTCTTAATGAAAGTCTAAGAGGGGCATCACATGACTGGGCACATACAACCCTATAAACTTGCGGTGAGGTAACTTGAGCCTAACAGCATTCATTTTTAATGCTTCACTTTCGTTTATTGTGTGTGACCGGTGCACGCATTTTGAATTAGAACTTGCTCCTGACATGCGTTTCGAGACCATATTGACAGGTGCCATACGTGGCATAGGTGCAATTAAATGACCTGGGCATTTTTAGGAATAACCCCCTTTTCTCATATCTTTTCAAGCCAACCCTGTTCCGACACTTTTTAGTGTTGAAGATCCCTTAGAAAACCCTGTTGAGCCTAAGCCTTTTCGTTTCTTTCAAAACCCTAAAAACACGTTTTTCACCCAAAACTCACCATCAAAACGTCTTGATAAAAGAAAATTTCTGAGGAAGTGAGAAACCACTATTTGGATGTCCTTACCCACTCGAGCAATTGCTCTCCCAAGTCATAAAATCCTGGTGACGAGCTTCAAAAGAAGAATATCAAAAGAAATCACCCAAAGCTCCAAAAAGAATTATTCATGGAGCAGTGAAAATTGTCTTGAAGGAATTGCAAAAGCAAAAAGAGGATGGGGTATCTAAAAAAGCAAAAGAAAAAGAAAATAGAAAAGAAAATGCCTCAAGAAAATCCCAAAAAGAAAGAATAAAAAAATCCTAGGAAGTTCAAGAATCAATCAAAAAGAAGAAATTCTCGATGGATTCCCCTTTCTATAAGATTCAGTCAAATAAAAGTTTCTCAGGACCTTAAGAGTTTCTGGAGTCAAGATCAGTCCTCCTTTCCATATCACCACACCCTACCAACTCTTCCTTTTCAAAATATTCTCCTTTTTCACCCCCAAAATACAACCCAATCAAATGTCCTGGGATAATTAGTGTCGTCCCTGTCTAAATGGTGAGATTCGATTCTCGATCCAGCCACGGAAAAACCATAAAACGGCACAATACTTCGTATAACATTTAAATACGTGGGAAAAGCTAAGGAACTGCCGTAGGTATAATACTTCGTGTTAATTTAGGTTTCCGGTTACTCAATGGATTAATCATCATAACTAGTGGCTTAAACACACATAACTACCCATTCAAAGCATATACCGGCGTCATAGTAAACACTCTCGTAAACACTCTCGTATCCACTGTTCTTTGAGCCTCCGTACAAGCATCATTTCCTTTCTTGCATTTATTTTTATTTCCGTAGATTAGTTATAAAACGAAAACCAAATCAACCTTAGTTAAACCCTAGCTAAATTACAAAAGGTAATTAGAACACCTAAGATCCCATGCCCGTTGTAGTGTAAGAACGACACCTGAGTCAACGTACCGCTTACTACCCTAGTAACATAATTAGGGCTGAAAGTAGTATTAGCTTAGGTTTTTCCCAGCTCTATAAATTTAAAACACCCCACTGTTGTGCCCGCTGGGACAACGACCGCTTTGGGCGTAACATCGCGTACGATACATTTTATATAAAACGTATAAATGTTTCCGTTTGATTGTTATTTCTCTTCGTTCATATATTAATTTTGACCAAATAACTATTTAAAATAGTTTCGCGTTATTTCCAAACTTTGTATCACCAACGATCGTATTCTGTTTTTGTCAGATTCATTCCGATAATTTTGTACGTAATTATAAATAATTACGAAATTCGTAATACTTTTGTACTAAAATTTTGGACACGCTAGACTTATCTCACATCATTAGTTTAGTTTTTTTTTTTTGTTTACGTAGGGAATTAGCGTAAGAAATGCATGAAATTAAGTATAAATCTATACCTAATTTGGAGGAGTGTCACACAACCGGCGGTTGGAGCTGTTAGACTTGGACTCCAAGTCTGAAACTTCCACTGCCTGAGAAACCCTAATAGCCAATCGGCGGTTGGACCTTCCAACTGGCGGTTAGATTCAGTTTCTGGAATCTTCCGCCTTTATTTAATTTCTTTTGATTTCCAATTAATAATCTATATTAATAAATCAATTAATTAAATATAATATTAATTCCAATAACTATTATTCCTTCATATTTCTCTTGACTGTTCATTGAGGGCAACCCAAAAAGGACTTTACTTTTAGTGATAGTTTTACCAATTAGTTATAATATTGGACACTATTTCAACAGTCTCCCACTTAGACAAATCATCAACTATTATTGATCTAAGTCTTTATCTCATTACCTAAGTAAAGAGTGCCATCCAACGCAACTGCCGAACTCTGAATCATATCTTTAAAGTCAGTCCTTTAGATAAGTGATCAACTATCCCTTTGTTCAACTGATATCCCATGAATCGAGACATGGATTTTAATCAATCCCAAGATTCATATATGTTTTCTGATTTCTGATTATATTGACTACATGAGACTACTGATTTTGCGCATATCAACTTAGTTCCGGCTAGGCCTACCTCTTTAGAGTCAAACTATAATCATCAGAGGGCCCAAGATATCGCTTTTCCATTTAGGCAAAAGGAACAAATAAATATCGACTACATAGCACTAGTCAACTCATCATGTCATACCTAGCGTGTCTTTTATGACTGGTATTTACGCACAGCGTTTAAATAAACTAAAGTACAACAGACTTGAAAAACTAGAAACTCAATGTATCTCCATTTTAAGAATTAAGGATATTATCATCTTAAAAGCACTCGTGATTTAATCCATGAAGTGATCTCTTTAAGTACGGGTTTCTCCTATACTTAAATCTCCATTAAGTACCCATGAGTGCTGCAGCATTCTCCATGCCATGTCTAATCTCCATAGACAATCTACTAACACTCCATGACAGTCTTAGTTCATCACATACTTCTTATAGTGTGATCGACTGAGGAGGTTTGAGTAAAATCAATTACTCGGGAAGTGATTTCTATACATGCAAAAGTGAAACACAGCGACAAACAATAGTAAATGGTAGAACTCCTTCCAATAAATAAATCTCCATAATTTAATCACCAAGTCTATAACAATTTTCCACCATTGTTTACAATGTTTCAAATTCGAACTAACAACTAAAATTTTACGTTATCTCTTAAACCTATGCTCCTAGCATGTTCATCGTGCTTTGACTTCCCTAGTGGCTTTGTGAACGGATCAAATGGATTTTCCTCTGATCTTATCCTATTCACAATCACGTGTCCTTCTTCTATTTTGCTTCGAACGAAATGGTATTTCCTTTTAATGTGCCTTGACTTTCCATGATCCTTGGGTTCTTTACTCAAGGCTACTGCACTTTCATTATCACAGAATATAGCAATAAGATCTTGTACTGTTGGAACAACTCCAAGATCTCCAATGAAATTCCTCATCCATATAGCTTCCTTTGCAGCTTCACTAGCCGCAATATACTCAGATTCGCATGTGGAGTCTGCCACTGTATCTTGCTTTGCACTTTTCCATGTCACCGCTGCCCCGTTTAGTAGGAATACCCAACCAGACTGTGAACGACAATCATCTCTGTCTGTTTGGAAACTAGCATCACTATAATTTGTTACTCTAAGTTCCTCTTCTCCACCATAAACTAAGAACCTGTCTTTAGTATTTCTCAAATACTCGAGAATGTTCTTTACAGCTGTCCAATGACCTTCACCAGGATTCTGCTGATGTCAACTCACTAAGCTCAAAGCAAATGAGACATCAGGTCTTGTACATATCATGGCATACATGATCGATCCTATTGCCGAAGCATATGGGATTCAACTCATTCTTTCCAATTCTTGCTCAGACTTTGGGCAAAGATCCTTATTGATCTTTATGCCATGATTTAAGGGTAAGTTCCCTTTCTTAGAATTATCCATATTGAAGCTTTTCAAAATTTTATCTAAGTATGTATCCTGGCTGAGTCCTATGAGACGTTTTGACCTATCTCGATAAATTTTTATACCTATGATATATGCTGCATCTCCAAGATCTTTCATAGTGAAACACTTTCCCAAACCAGTCATTTACACCTTGTAAAGTTGGGATATCATTTCCTATGAGCAATATATCATCCACATATAACACTAAGAATACTACAATACTCCCACCGAACTTGACATATATACAGGACTCATCTTCACTTCTAGAAAAACCAAACTCTTTGACGTTCTCATGGAAACAAAGATTCCAGCTACGAGATGCTTGTTTAAGTCCATAAATGGCCTTTTCAAGCTTACACACTCTATTAGGATACTTTATATTTTCAAAACCTTCCGGTTATGCCATAAACACATCCTTTGTCAATTTCCTGTTAAGGAAAGCGGTTTTAACATCCATCTGCCAGATTTCATAATCATGAAATGCAGCTATGGATAGCATTATCCTAATTGACTTAATTTTAGCTACTAGTGAGAAGGTTTCCTCATAATCAATCCCATGGGTTTGAGTATAGCCTTTTGCTACCAACCTAGCTTTATAAGTGTGTACTTTCCCATCCATGTCTCTCTTTTTCTTGAAGATCCACTTACAACCCACCGTCTTTAAACCGGGTGTAGTGTCAACCAAATTCCAAACTTGGTTGTCATATGTAACACCCCCAAATTTAGTGATTTGCGGAAGCATACTTGGGTGTTACTAATCAATATACAAAGCACAAGATATACAGCAAACGACCTCTAAATGAGACGTTTTGTAAATTAGTTACATTCCATAGATATAATGTTTGAAAACTTAGTGTTTTCGTATACAAAATGTAGTTTCCCCTAGAGTCCACGCGTATAGCGGGAGATTCTATTACATAACCGTAATATACAAAAGATAATGCTAAGAATCTCTGTTAATGCGGTTGTGTTGAAATCATGCGACTCTAGCTAAAATCTTGGAGTAATCCTACTCCATCCGGGTACCTGAGAAAACATGCTGAAAAGTGTCAACCAAAAAGGTTGGTGAATCTCACAGGTTTGTAAATGATATCGGCTTGAACATGAGATTTCAGTTATAGTGCCCGTAGGCGTAAAATCAACCATTGCAATCCAGCAATCGTAAAATCAGTATTTGCAATCCAGCAAACGTAAATAAATAAGTTTATACCGTTGCCATGAGGCTCATAATCGAAGCTTAACCCGTAAATAATATGTTTGCTCCCGTGACATGCTCGTAAGTGAGCAAGCATCAGTAACGAATAAGTTGTCACCCGTTTATACGTGTAAATCGGTACGTGGCAGCGCTACTGCCCCGGGTGGGGAGGGTCATTTCCCTAATGGATCCATTAACTACTGTTCGCGCTTAAGTCCATAACTAACGATATATGATGGAGAGACTTCTGTTTGTAAGTAAACTCATGCAATTTCGTTTGGTATAGTAAACAGTGTAGTACTTATGTTCAAGGAAAAAGTAGTAGCATGTATCTCCCCCAATAAGATAAAACAGTAAAAGTGGGGCCGTAAGACTCACCTGAGTCTTTGCAAGTACGTTTATATCAATAAACGAGTAATTAATATCAACCGTAGGTTCTCCGAACCCGTAACCTTCAAATGCCTAAACATATAAAGTTAAGTAAGTAGATGTCCCGCAAGACCATCTAGGCTAGTTGTTTACACAACTCATTATGTCCAAGTGTTTGTTTAGTAATCCGTTTGTAGTTTGAAAACAAATATGGCCCGTTGGTGACGGTTTGTAATAATGATTCAAAGTGTTATCATTTATAACGCAATTTAGTGTAATTGTAATAGAAAGTATGTTCTATGACGTTTGTTAAGTCGTATGACATAAGTATTTGAAGTTGTGTAAGTTCGACACTTAGTAAAATCTGACTTTTCAAGGTTCTGGTTTGTGCGACGTAGCATGCGACGTAGCATGCGACGTAGGGTGCGACGTAGGGAGGTACGTCGCATGATGCGACCTTCGCAAATCAATGCGACGTAGGTTCGGTTTGCGACGTAAAAGTCTACGTCGCTATGTGCGACGTCCGCAAGTTAATGCGACGTAATAGGCTGCGTCGCTAGTGCGACGTTGGGATATCTGTGCGACGTAGGCCGTGACGTCGCTAAATGCGACGTTGGCCACAAAATGCGACGTTTTGAGCTACGTCGCAGATAGTCCAGCGTCTCTGCGACGTAGCGGTCTGATCGGAATTTGGTGGCCGGAAAATCGGTCGAAAAGCTTCCGTTTGGTCCAAATCTTTTACCCAACCCATTTTTGGACATTTTAAGCATATATAAACCATAAAAACGTAAAAATGAGCAAAAACGGAGAGTTTCGGGTTTTATCGAAAACTTACAAAATGTCGGATAGAAAATCCGAAAAGATAGGAATGTAGATCGTGTGATGGTGAACGTTTTCTTCCAAAGAGAGGCTATGATCCGGCGTCGTTTAATACGTTTATTTGTCGATTTAGTGAGGTTTTTGGGTGGTGGTGTTTGAGAGAAAAAGAAAGAAAAGAGGAGAAGAGAGAGAGAGTGTGTGGGTTGAATGAGGAAAAAGGGAGGAAGAATGGGGGTTTTGGTGAAAGCCCCCATTTTTCAGTCCACGCGCCGCGCTCCGTGCGGTGTTCGTTTTCTCCATCGTTTAGGCGTTAAATCAAGCGGTTATATTTTTAAAAGATGACGGAAATATTTTAATGAAATTCCTTGAAATTAATTATAAAAACAATTTGTCGAAGTATTAAAATTCTTAACTCGCGTTTAATACGTATTCGCAAATTATTTAAAATGTCGTCGCGATATTATAAATAATGTTTGTTCGCTGTGTATTTTATATAATAAAATACGTTCTCATTATTTAGGTAAGTTTCTGTCACCAACGTCCAAATCACTGTGTCGGACTCCGTCCGGTTAATTCGTACGATTTATCCAAATCGCGTAAAAACACACACATATATATACAAATAGAGCCTGTAATTAGTCCTATTACATACTAATTACAACTAGTTACAATCAATTAGGCATAAATAATTATCCTAATTTAGCAGGTGTTACATTCTCCCCTTGTTAAAGAAATTTCGTCCCGAAATTAGCTTGAGTGCACGGACGGTGCGTTGTCTGGGAAGAGATGTGGGTATTTCTGTCGCATTTGATCTTCCCGTTCCCAGGTGAACTCAGGGCCGCGCCTAGAATTCCACCTGACTTTTACTATGGGAATACGACTCTGTTTCAATTGCTTGACCTCTCGGTCCATGATTTCCATAGGTTTCTCGACAAAATGAAGTTTATCATCGATTTGAATTTCGTCGAGCGGTATAATCAGTGTCTCGTCAGACAGACATTTCTTCAAGTTAGAAACGTGGAATGTGTTGTGTACGCTGCTAAGTTCAGCAGGAAGTTGCAGGCGATATGCCACTGGACCAATCCTTTCAAGGATTTCGAATGGTCCGATGTATCTAGGATTTAGTTTGCCTCGTTTCCCGAATCGA
The DNA here is from genome assembly GCA_949592205.1 of Helichrysum umbraculigerum. Lineage (NCBI taxonomy): Eukaryota > Viridiplantae > Streptophyta > Magnoliopsida > Asterales > Asteraceae > Helichrysum > Helichrysum umbraculigerum. The sequence continues at coordinate 39,990,324 of CATIUR010000001.1, forward strand.
ATAACACCTTTCCACGGTGCCACTTTGAGAAGTACCTTGTCTCCTACCTGGAACTCAAGGTGTTTGCGTCTCACGTCAGCATAGCTTTTCTGACGATCACGTGCGGCTTTCAGCCGGTTTTGAATACCAACGATTTTCTCAGTAGTTTCTTGAATGACTTCTGGACCCGTGAGTTGGGAATCTCCTAACTCAGTCCAACAGATGGGTGATCGGCACTTACGCCCGTAAAGTGCCTCAAAGGGTGCAGCCTTTATGCTGGTATGATAACTGTTGTTGTACGTGAACTCGCACAACGGTAAATGATTTTCCCAAGAAGTACCGAAGTCGACTACGCAGGCTCGTAGCATATCCTCCAGTGTTTGAATACTTCGCTCGCTTTGGCCATCGGTTTGCGGGTGATAAGCAGTACTCATATCCAGACGAGTACCAAGAGATTTCTATAGCGATTGCCAAAAGTTAGAAGTAAAACGGCTGTCCCTATCCGAGATGATCGAGATAGGTACACCGTGTCGCGAGATGATTTCCTTGACATAGATGCGAGTCAGACGCTCCATCTTGTCGGTTTCCTTGATGGCCAGAAAATGAGCAGATTTCGTGAGACGGTCCACGATCACCCAAATGGTATCGCAACCACTCGAAGTTTTTGGTAGTTTGGTAATGAAGTCCATGGAAATCTGTTCCCATTTCCATTGAGGAATTTCAGGTTGTTGAAGCAACCCAGAGGGTCTTTGGTGTTCGGTCTTTACTTTGGAACAGGTTAGGCATTTACTGACGTACAAGGCAATGTCAGCTTTCATGTTAGGCCACCAATACAACCCTTTGACGTCATGATACATCTTGTCAGATCCAGGATGTATAGAGTATCGAGATTTGTGAGCTTCAGCCATCACCAAATCTCGCAAGTTTCCGAATTTGGGTAACCACACCCGGTTAGAGAAGTATCGAGTTCCATCGGGTTTGATTTCGAATTGTTTATCCAAGCCTCGCAGGGCTTCATTTTTCAAGTTTTCATCGTTGAGTGCTTCAAGTTGAGCGGTAAGGATTTGAGCAGGAAGCTCGTTACGAATTGTCATAGAAAGTGCTCGGACTCGAAGGGGTTTCACTCGTTCTTTTCGGCTTAAGGCATCGGCCACTACGTTAGCCTTGCCCGGATGGTATTTGATCTCGCAGTCGTAGTCACTAAGTAACTCAACCCAGCGACGTTGTCTCATGTTTAGATCTTTCTGATCGAATATGTGTTGGAGACTTTTGTGATCGGTAAAGATAGTGCTTCTCGTACCGCAGAGATAATGTCTCCAGATTTTCAATGCGAAGACCACAGCACCTAACTCGAGGTCGTGGGTCGTATAGTTTTTCTCGTGGATTTTCAGTTGTCGTGAGGCGTAGGCAATGACTTTTTCCCGTTGCATCAACACACAACCAAGTCCTTGGTGTGAGGCGTCGCAGTAAACTATGAAATCGTCGGTGCCCTCGGGTAAGGACAAGATTGGTGCACTGCAAAGTTTGTTTTTCAATAGCTGGAAGGCTGACTCTTGTTTATCCGTCCAATCGAATTTCTTATCTTTCTGAGTCAGTGTGGTTAGGGGAACAGCTATTCTTGAAAAGTTTTCGATGAATCGGCGATAATAACCAGCAAGACCTAAGAATTGTCTCACTTCGGTTGGAGTGGTCGGTGACTCCCAGCCCTTGATTGCTTCAATCTTGGCGGGATCAACATGAATTCCTTGGCTGTCAATCACGTGCCCGAGGAATTGAACGGTTCGAATCCAGAACTCACACTTAGAGAATTTGGCATATAACTCTTCGTGTTTCAGAAGTCCTAGAATGGTTTTCAGATGTTGAGCATGTTCCTGTTCGTTACGAGAGTAAATCAGGATATCATCGATGAACACAATGACGAATTTGTCAAGATATGGTTTGCACGCCCGATTCATAAGGTCCATGAATACGGCCGGTGCGTTGGTTAACCCGAATGGCATCACTTGGAATTCATAATGCCCATAACGAGTTCGGAAAGCTGTCTTTGGGATATCATTGTCACGGACTCGGAGTTGATGATAACCCGACCGTAGATCAATCTTTGAGTAAACACTCGATCCCTGGAGTTGGTCAAACAGATCATCAATTCTAGGAAGTGGGTACCGATTCTTTATGGTTAGCTTATTCAGCTCTCGGTAGTCAATACACATGCGGAAAGATCCATCTTTCTTTTTCACGAATAAGACCGGAGCTCCCCAAGGCGAGGAACTTGGTCGAATGAATCCTCTGTCCAGGAGTTCCTGTAGTTGGTTAGACAACTCCTGCATTTCAGATGGTGCTAAACGGTAAGGGGCTCGTGCCACGGGTGCAGCTCCAGGCACCAGTTCGATTTGGAATTCAACTTGTCTAGGTGGCGGAAGTCCGGGCAAGTCTTCAGGAAAGACTTCCGGAAAATCCCGCACGATCGGAACATCCTCAAGTTGCTTCCCCTCCGACTTCTTCTCCGTTACATGTGCGAGGATGGCTTGATACCCTTTTCGTAGATATTTTCTCGTTTTCAGACAGGATACAATATTCAGATTCCGTCTACCGGTCTCCCCTTGTAGGACTAAGGTTCCACCAGAGACAAGAGGTATGCGAACGAGTTTGTCATGACAGATGATTTCAGCTCGGTGATTGGATAACCAATCCATACCGACAATAATATCGAAGCTGCCGATCTCGACAGGGATTAAATCAATGGAAAACGTTTCGTTCGTGAGGTTAAGTGTACAGTTGTGTATGATACTATCAGTCTCAATCAGTTTGCCATTAGCTAATTCTACAATGTATTTAGCATCTAAGGCAGTGGGAGTAATATCAAGTAAAGGGCTAAATTTCTCAGATATGAAGCTTCTATCGGCACCGGTATCAAATAACACAGAAGCAGTAAGGTCGTTGAGAAGGAACGTACCCGTCACGACGTTCGGGTCTTGTCTGGCTTCCCCAGCCTTGATAACGAATGCTCTACCGCGAGCAGGGTTATTGTTGTTTTTCAGCTTTGGGCAATCTTTCTTGAAATGCCCTGTATTTCCGCACCCAAAGCAGGCCTTTGGTGCATTAGTGTTGGGGGTGGGAATGTTGGTTCGGCAATCCTTGGCTAGATGCCCGAACCGCTTGCAGTTGGAGCAAGGGCAAGAACCGTCATGGTGGCGGTTGCATTTGGGACAGTAGGGTCTGCTCCCGCTGTACCCTTTCTTCTCCGAAGTTCCAGATGAATAAGCCTTAATGTACTCAGGCTTTTTGTTGGAGGTTTGGTTGGATGAGTTGGGGTTACCTTCCCACTTGCGTTTGTTGTTTGTAGATGGGGTTGGAGTTGTACCACGGCGGACAGAATTTGCCGTTAGTTCATGGGCCATACGGATGGCGCTCTGAATAGTACCCGGTTTGGAAGAAGTTACCAGGTCTTGGAGTCTCTCAGGAAGACCATCAACAAATTTCTCGATCCTCTTGTACTCAGGATCGACCATGGTTGGGCACAGAAGTGCCAGTTGGTGGAAACGGTTGGTGTAGCCGGTGATATCATTACCTTGCATCTTATGGTTCCAGAATTCCACTTCTAGTTGTTTCAATTCATCCCTGGGGCAATACTCACCCCTCAACATCTTTTTCAACTCCTCCCACGGGAGTTGGTAAGCAGTAGCAACACTCACAGTCTGGGCATAAGTGTTCCACCAGGTGAGTGCGGTGTCAGTAAAAGTACTAACGGAGAACTTAACCTTATCTCCCTCCGCACAGTTGCAGATAAGAAATACAGACTCAACTTTCTCGATCCAGCGTACTAGACCTATAGCTCCCTCGGTACCTGCAAAGTTTAGAGGTTTGCAGTTCTGGAAGTCCTTGTAAGAACAGGGTTTAGCAGTAGTGGTTTCAGCGGCATCGCTATTTCTCGAGGAATTTGGTGGAGTATTCCGAGCCAAGGCTTCAGTAACAGCCTGGGTTATAAGGGAGGTAATCTGGGCGTCGGTGTATGGTCGTGTCTTTGGCGGCATGATTCTTCAATAAAAGAAATGAAGATACATGAGATTTTGTATGAGCTGGTAATTGTCACAGATGTACATGTATAAAAGTAGTAATACATAACATCAACATGGAAAATGACAATTAATGTGAGTTGAGATAACAAAGGATATCTGATAGATAAAGTGAGTTCAAAAGTTACATCCTACAGAGATAATACAAAAGGTGTCGGGAATGGTTACATCCGACTAGTTTATAGAGTAGTGCTAGATAGTCCCTAGATTACGAGGTAGATTACAAGACAAAAACTACACTATTCTTAATGTAGATTAATTTGTTCCATAGCGTGCCAAGGCGGTCCACAGTTTCTGCTAGTCGATTGGTTCATTCTTAGTTACGGTTCCTGGCTTTCGGATTCGTCTTCCGACTCCAGGTTCAGGTCGTGTGGGTGGTAGCGTGCCTCGAGCATGTCCCTGTATCTTTGAGTCGTGGAGCGGTACCTAGTCTCCTCCGTTGATTTCCTGCCCAAACGTTTGATCCATGTTTTGGTCCTACGGGTTAGGTTGGTGGCCACTTTCTTCCAGTAACGGATCTTATCTTTGATTCGTGTAGGGACAGATCGGTTTGAGATTCTCAATCTTTGCTCATAGTCTATGCACTTACGCTTAAGTGCCCAATTTCGGCCGTCTAGTCCCACAGCCTGATCTCGCACTCTCTCATATTCTTCTATGTCGATGCCAGTCATTTCGAAATTCTGATTTTCGTTTCCCTCCAGCATGATTTCTTCTTCTGGTACGATGTCCTCATCGAGATACGTGTACTGAATTTGTTCCTCGTGGACTTGGTCACTATCAGACATGTGGTCGTCCATTTGGGAATTCGCGTCTTTGAGTTCTATAGAAATGACAGAGAGAGGATTTTAGTCCTTGGAAGTACGTTGTTTCAGGGTGTTAGATGTGATTTTCGTAAAATCATTAGAGTGCGCCACAAGGTGGTGTGACGGTGATCAAGTCTGTCATGGTCGGTGCAAACCGCTGAGAGAAATTCGTAAGTGTTACCAGGGAAACGTCGGCTATCTCTATAGCGAGTGTGTTTACGTGCGAGGCCTATTCATATATATAATAGCCTAGTAGTATAGTCAGCGAGTGAGGCCTATGTATGTATATACTCGTATATCACATAATAGCCTAGCGTATGTCTAGCACATAACAAGTAAGAGTCTCGGTTCTCTCGTGGTCAGAGTCTACTAACGCATTCCTGTTTGACATAACCATTTCAGACCTCACATCATCTTTCCTTAATTGTACATAGTTGATCAGGCTATGTTAAATTAAAGTCGTATGATGTAATTCCTGAACCAATCATGCCTAATAAGGAAATACTGCCTAATGGTCATAGTCTAGGCCCACTAAATGCAACCTAGTTCACTATAACCTTAGGCTCTGATACCAATCTGTAACACCCCCAAATTTAGTGATTTGCGGAAGCATACTTGGGTGTTACTAATCAATATACAAAGCACAAGATATACAGCAAACGACCTCTAAATGAGACGTTTTGTAAATTAGTTACATTCCATAGATATAATGTTTGAAAACTTAGTGTTTTCGTATACAAAATGTAGTTTCCCCTAGAGTCCACGCGTATAGCGGGAGATTCTATTACATAACCGTAATATACAAAAGATAATGCTAAGAATCTCTGTTAATGCGGTTGTGTTGAAATCATGCGACTCTAGCTAAAATCTTGGAGTAATCCTACTCCATCCGGGTACCTGAGAAAACATGCTGAAAAGTGTCAACCAAAAAGGTTGGTGAATCTCACAGGTTTGTAAATGATATCGGCTTGAACATGAGATTTCAGTTATAGTGCCCGTAGGCGTAAAATCAACCATTGCAATCCAGCAATCGTAAAATCAGTATTTGCAATCCAGCAAACGTAAATAAATAAGTTTATACCGTTGCCATGAGGCTCATAATCGAAGCTTAACCCGTAAATAATATGTTTGCTCCCGTGACATGCTCGTAAGTGAGCAAGCATCAGTAACGAATAAGTTGTCACCCGTTTATACGTGTAAATCGGTACGTGGCAGCGCTACTGCCCCGGGTGGGGAGGGTCATTTCCCTAATGGATCCATTAACTACTGTTCGCGCTTAAGTCCATAACTAACGATATATGATGGAGAGACTTCTGTTTGTAAGTAAACTCATGCAATTTCGTTTGGTATAGTAAACAGTGTAGTACTTATGTTCAAGGAAAAAGTAGTAGCATGTATCTCCCCCAATAAGATAAAACAGTAAAAGTGGGGCCGTAAGACTCACCTGAGTCTTTGCAAGTACGTTTATATCAATAAACGAGTAATTAATATCAACCGTAGGTTCTCCGAACCCGTAACCTTCAAATGCCTAAACATATAAAGTTAAGTAAGTAGATGTCCCGCAAGACCATCTAGGCTAGTTGTTTACACAACTCATTATGTCCAAGTGTTTGTTTAGTAATCCGTTTGTAGTTTGAAAACAAATATGGCCCGTTGGTGACGGTTTGTAATAATGATTCAAAGTGTTATCATTTATAACGCAATTTAGTGTAATTGTAATAGAAAGTATGTTCTATGACGTTTGTTAAGTCGTATGACATAAGTATTTGAAGTTGTGTAAGTTCGACACTTAGTAAAATCTGACTTTTCAAGGTTCTGGTTTGTGCGACGTAGCATGCGACGTAGCATGCGACGTAGGGTGCGACGTAGGGAGGTACGTCGCATGATGCGACCTTCGCAAATCAATGCGACGTAGGTTCGGTTTGCGACGTAAAAGTCTACGTCGCTATGTGCGACGTCCGCAAGTTAATGCGACGTAATAGGCTGCGTCGCTAGTGCGACGTTGGGATATCTGTGCGACGTAGGCCGTGACGTCGCTAAATGCGACGTTGGCCACAAAATGCGACGTTTTGAGCTACGTCGCAGATAGTCCAGCGTCTCTGCGACGTAGCGGTCTGATCGGAATTTGGTGGCCGGAAAATCGGTCGAAAAGCTTCCGTTTGGTCCAAATCTTTTACCCAACCCATTTTTGGACATTTTAAGCATATATAAACCATAAAAACGTAAAAATGAGCAAAAACGGAGAGTTTCGGGTTTTATCGAAAACTTACAAAATGTCGGATAGAAAATCCGAAAAGATAGGAATGTAGATCGTGTGATGGTGAACGTTTTCTTCCAAAGAGAGGCTATGATCCGGCGTCGTTTAATACGTTTATTTGTCGATTTAGTGAGGTTTTTGGGTGGTGGTGTTTGAGAGAAAAAGAAAGAAAAGAGGAGAAGAGAGAGAGAGTGTGTGGGTTGAATGAGGAAAAAGGGAGGAAGAATGGGGGTTTTGGTGAAAGCCCCCATTTTTCAGTCCACGCGCCGCGCTCCGTGCGGTGTTCGTTTTCTCCATCGTTTAGGCGTTAAATCAAGCGGTTATATTTTTAAAAGATGACGGGAATATTTTAATGAAATTCCTTGAAATTAATTATAAAAACAATTTGTCGAAGTATTAAAATTCTTAACTCGCGTTTAATACGTATTCGCAAATTATTTAAAATGTCGTCGCGATATTATAAATAATGTTTGTTCGCTGTGTATTTTATATAATAAAATACGTTCTCATTATTTAGGTAAGTTTCTGTCACCAACGTCCAAATCACTGTGTCGGACTCCGTCCGGTTAATTCGTACGATTTATCCAAATCGCGTAAAAACACACACATATATATACAAATAGAGCCTGTAATTAGTCCTATTACATACTAATTACAACTAGTTACAATCAATTAGGCATAAATAATTATCCTAATTTAGCAGGTGTTACATCATACATAGACTGAATTTCACTTTTCATAGCTTCCTTCCACTTAGCAGCCTCATGGCCTGCCATCGCTTCCTTGTAGTTAGCAGGCTCATCTAATTCAGCCAGTGTACTATCATTTATCTTATCATCTTCTTCTATTTGGTAAATGTTGTGGGTAGATTTTTATCTAACTTTGCAGGATCTTTGCCAGCATCATAATACTATTACTCAGGTATGGAAGTTGTTTACATTTATTATTCGTATCAAAGGATATTGATGGTTTGTAAGTCTGCATTCAGGATCACGGATATAACTGAGGATCCTGGGAGTATCTTTATTATTTGTCTTGCAGGATCCTATTCAGGATATATTTATCTAACACAATTATGCAGGATTCTGGACCAGGAAGATATTTATTTAAGGATCCTATGATCAACCTCGGAGTACACATAGCTCAAGATCCTGGACTTATCTTAGTTAAGGATCATGAACTATATAACGCGTTTGTTTTTCTTAAGTATTGACCGGGTCTTAGGAGGAACGCGTTAATGAGATACGCTCCGGATTACGTGAAGAGGATCTGATACGATTTCATGAAGACGAAGTCTTACGCACGTGTAAAATGAAGTCAAAAGAGACGTTGGGAGTCCTCATCATTCCTCGGAGGATCCCTGATTTCTCAGAATTATTGTTATACACTCTTAGTATTTAAACGAGGCTCGGATGATCATTTAGGATGATTACTTGCTATTTTTTCACCTGTAAACACTCACACACTTTGCTCTCACTCTCGTTTACGATCATTTCATTCACACTTAGCTAAAATCACACACAAATTCACCTAGCCGATCATCCTTGTGCTCTTAGATTGTAATCAACTACTTTCATCTTTATAAGATTAACAAAGGCAAGGATCGTTTGATCCTTCTCGAGGTTTTGTGCCGGCGATCAACCTTGATCAAGGGCTTTCCTCGTATATCATCATGTCGACTTTATTTACTTGTCATTTATATTGCTTCCGTAGCATTCCGTTCACATTTTTGTCGTCAACATTGTAATTATCTTTAATTTATACTCAAACTTTGATATGTAAACGTTTGTTCAACAAGGATCCACAGATTCAATCAATCTTTTTAACACAAAATATTGACTTACTAATAGAGATAATCGTGTAAAGGCGTAATTATCTTGATAGTAATTTTTACACCTGACCTCACAAACTAATTTTTGATCACTTAATTGCTTTTAGTAATTTTTGACCAAAACAATTTGGCGCCCACCGTGGGGCAATTGGTGTTTTGCTTGATCAATTTTTTGTTAAAATCCTTGTTGAGTCATTTTTTTCAAAAATTTCTGTCAAAAATGTCGAGCCAAGGACGATCTACATCATCCACCATGCCATCATCATCGTCTGCTAGAACTACTATTCCTCCTGCTCCACCTCTCACATCATCTCAACAACAGCCGCAAAATGTCAATCAAAGGCTTTCGTCGGCTGGATCCACTTCTATGGGGGCTGGATTCTTATCGGATCCAGACCCTGTTATGATTGCTAACCGGGATATCGTGTCTATGTTTACGCAGGTTAAGGAGCAGCTTCAACGAGTGGAGAGAAGCAACGAAATCCTGAGAAAGGACGTGGAGGACATGAGGACTAGGAGCAATGTTCCGGTTTCTCAAGTTACTACTCCTATCCGAAGCAGGATCCTTGATTTTGGCACTCCTCCATCAGCGGAACATCAAGGAGATTTCATATCTATGCAAGGGAGCACTAGGATCCCTGATCCAATATTTGCTACAGGAGTTTCTACATCAAGGGTTCAACAATCTAATCCAGGATCCTTATACAGGACTCCTGACGATGGTAACATGTTCAATAATTTTACCTCTAATAATACTGTTGGGACTAACAATTTTCAGGATCCTGGAATTAGTCCTATGATGGCGAGAGAAATACAGAAATTGAAGGATATGATATCAAGCGTCCCCGGAGTTGTACAACCAATTCCAGAAGTTGCACCAACGGCGCACAGGATCTCGAGATTTGCACCACCTATTTGTGATGCCGAGATCCCGAAAAGATTTCAGACACCCAATATGAAGCTGTATGATGGAACGACGGATCCTGAGGAGCACATTGCGCAATATAGGGAGAGGATGGAAATCATTCCAATTCCTTCTGATCTTAAATAAGCATGTTTATGCAAGGGCTTTGGCGCTACTCTCACAGGATCCGCGCTAAAATGGCTATTGAACGTTCCTCCTTACTCTATTACTTCATTTGCTCATCTGGTTAATTTATTTAATAATCAATTCTCTTGCAGTAGGACATTTGAAAAATTAACAACTGATCTATATAGAATTGTCCAAAAAGCTAACGAGTCTCTTCGAGATTTTGTAGGGAGATTTGGGAGAGAATCCTTGAACATACCAAATTTGGATATGCCTACTGCCGTACAAGCCTTTAAAATGGGAATCAAAAGGGATTCCCCATTTTATGAGGATCTTGTTATGAATCCTTGCAGGAACCTCGATGAAGTCAGAAACAATGCTTTAAGGTTTATCAGACTGGAAGAAGATGCAATGATACAGAAGAGGGTGGATACTCAATCAGCATACGATAGGCCTAACATGAAGTCAGATTCGTCCTCATTCAGATCAAACCGGAACAAACCTTATACCAGAAATGAGGATCGTCGTGTGAATGTTGTTGACGAAGAATATCCTAAAATTACTGATTATAATTTTTCTGTAGATACAACAGATATATTGTGTGCTATGCAGGATCTAAGAGACAAGGCAAGATAGCCAAAGAAGAATGAAAAGTCTTATGCATGGAAGGATAAATCTAAATGGTGTGCCTATCATGAGGATTTTGGCCACACGACTGAGAATTGCATAGCTCTCCGGAAAGAGATCAGTCATCTACTCAACAAAGGATACTTGAAGGATCTGCTTGGGAAAAAGAAGGATCACGCGAAGGATCATGACAGAGTTCAGGATCCTGAGTCTCAGGATAATCGCAGGATCCCTACTAGAGCATGATCCCCACCTTCGGACGCCAAGGTAATCAATTTTATTTCTGGTGGCTCTGATATATGTGGCACTTCTTATTCTGCAGCAAAGAGGCACGCAAGGGAATCTAAGTCGGAAAAGCCATATAAACCCACAAGGACTTCCATGAAGAAAGATGAGAAGGTCATAGCATTTGATGAGGATGACTTGCAAGATGTTCAGGATCCTCACCATGATGGTTTGGTTATTACTCTTTATGTTGCAAATCACTTTGTGCGAAGGATCCTGATTGATGGAGGAAGTTCAGTCAACATCATTTGTCTGGAGACCTTGAAAAGGATGGGTATCCCAGAATCAGAAATCACCTCGAGATCCACTATATTGGTAGGATTCAATGGAGAGGCAAAGAATACGGTTGGTGATATCAAGTTGCCAATCTACATTGAAGGGGTAAACTCTATTCAAAAGTTCTGTGTTATGGATTGTTTGTCAAGCTATAACATTATCCTAGGAAGACCATGGTTACATGATATGAAAGTGGTACCTTCAACGTATCATCAATGCGTCAAATTACCAACCCCATGGGGGGTGGTCAAGATCAGCAGTGACCAACAAGAAGCAAAGGATTGTTATACAACTTCAATGAAATCTACTGCCAAGCCTCCGTCAGCATAGCAATTAAAGAACAAGGCATGGGATGTCCTGGATACAAAGGAGCAGGACATCAAAGAAGTGTCGCTAAGCTCGAAGGATCCTGAACAAAGGGTGCTTATTGGGTCAAGCATCCCAGGGGATCTTGAACAGAATCTGATGAAATTCTTGAATCAGAGGAAGTCAACTTTTGCCTGGAAGCCAGAAGATATGACAGGTCTATCTAAGGATATTATAACTCATAAACTTGGAATTGATAATAGTTTCAGGCCGGTTCAACAAAAGAGAAGAAAATTTGCGCCGGAAAGGAATGCTATTATCCAGGCTGATGTAGAAAGACTACTTGCTCCTGGCATGATAAGGGAAGTAAAATTTCCGAGATGGTTGGAAAACGTGGTGGTGGTACAAAAGAAGAATGGGAAATGGAGAGTGTGTGTGGACTATACGGATCTCAATAAAGCCTGCCCAAAGGATCCTTTTCCATTGCCTCATATAGATTCAATGGTGAATGCTACGGCTGGGCATGAGATCCTAACTTTTATGGATGCTTCGTCAGGATTTCAACAAATTCAGATGGAACCTTCAGACCAGGAAGACATAGCCTTCATATTCACCACAGGTATTTATTGTTATGTTGCTATGCCTTTTGGTCTTAAAAATGCAGGTGCAACATACCAAAGGCTAGTCAACATGATGTTCAAAGACCAATTGGGAAGCACAATGGAAGTATACATCGATGACATGTTAGTAAAGTCAAAGAAAATTGAGGATCATCTTCAGGATCTTAAGGTGGCCTTTGACATTCTGGATCAGTATAAAATGAAGCTCAATCCTGCTAAATGCCACTTTGGAGTGGGGGCAGGAAAGTTCTTGGGATATATGGTGACCAAGAGAGGGATAGAAGCTAGCCCAGAACAGATCAAAGCTATTCTTAATCTGAAATCTCCATCAAGTCCAAAGGATATACAAAGGTTAACAGGAAGGATAGCAGCTCTGAACCGTTTTATTTCAAGATCCTCAGACAGATGCAAGGAATTCTATGATATCCTCAAAAAGAACAAAAAATTCGAGTGAGGAGAAAGGCATGAAACTGCATTTCAAGAATTGAAGTATTACTTGTCATCAGCTCCTTTATTGATGAAGACTGAGAATGGTGAACCACTGTTTCTCTATTTATCGGTATCCAGGAATGCTGTAAGTGCAGTGCTCGTGAAGGATCATGAAGGGCAACAACATCCTGTTTACTATGTAAGTAAAAGCCTATTAGATGCGGAAACCAGGTATTCTCATCTCGAAAAACTTATACTTGCATTAGTCATGGCATCAACAAAACTTAGGCATTATTTTGAGACACACCCGATACATGTAAGAACCAATTATCCTATAAAAAATGTTCTGAGGAAACCAGAAATGTTAGGACGATTAGCTAAATGGTCTGTAAAATTAAGTGCTTATAATCTAATTTATGAACCTAGGAATGCAATTAAATCTCAAGCTTTAGCGGATTTTATTGCTGACTTTACTAGTGATCTCCAAAATGAAGTAGATTTAGAAGTGCAAGAACTAAATCAAATAAGTGAAAGATGGACATTATATACTGATGGTGCTTCTAATGTAAGAGGGACTGGATTAGGAATTGTATTGAAATCACCTCAAGGTGATATCATGCCTCAAGCCATAAGATGTGAATTTCAAGCTACAAATAATGAGGCAGAATATGAAGCATTAATTGCGGGATTACAATTAGCTAGGGATATTGGAATAAGATACTTAAATGTATATGTTGACTCATTGTTAATTGCTAATCATTATAATGGATCTTATACTGTAAAAGTAGATAGATTAGCTGCGTATTTGGAGATTGTTAAGGATCTTGCAGGTAGCTTCGAGGTCTTCGACATTCAACAGGTACCACGTGAGGACAACACTGAAGCGGATGCTTAGGCTAATTTGGGATCAAGTCTAAGAATCCCACCGGATGTCAAAATACCAATTATACATATTGCAGCGCCTGCCATCGCTGATAAGGATCACAATGAAGAGCAAGTGTGTGACATTGAGGATCCTCAGCCTGGAGACAAATCGAATGCATCAGGTTCTGGGGGCAAGTGAGGATCATGGATGCAGCCGATCTTGGAATATATACAACACGATGTGATCCCTAAGGATGAAAATAATCCTAAAGCCTTCAGGTTAAAGGTATCCCGTTTTACTATTGAAAATGGTATATTGTATAAAAAATCACTTGCAGGACCATTATTGCGATGCCTTGAGGATCCTGAAGCAAAAGCAGTTCTCAAGGATATACATGAAGGCGATTGTGGGAATCATTCTGGGGGCAGAGCATTATTTTCAAAAGTTTTAAGGACAGGATACTTCTGGCCTACTATGAAGAAGGATTCCATGGATTTTGCTCGCAAATGTGATGCTTGTCAAAGGCATGGAAACATCCATCATTAACCAGCAGAACCGATGCATCCGATTATTTCACCATGGCAATTTATGAAATGGGGGAGGGATATTGTTGGAAAACTACCAGTTGCTCCGGGAGGAAAAGTGTTTATGCTTGCAATGACGGATTATTTTTCAAAATGGATTGAAGATGAAGCATTTGTTCAAGTAAAGGAAAAGGATGTTATCTCATTCGTTAAGAGAAATATCCTCACAAGGTTTGGGTTCCCGGCAGAAATAGTGTGTGACAATGGATCTCAATTTATTGGAAGAAGAACAACTAAGTTATGTGAAAGTTGGGGAATCAAGATGATAACTTCAACTCCAGTCCATCCTCAAGCCAATGGACAAGCAGAATCTAGCAATAAAATTATAATCAACAATCTGAAGAAGATGCTAGATGCTAAGAAAGGAAGATGGGCTGAAGAATTGCCTTTTGTTTTATGGTCTGATAGGACCACGGAAAAGGAGGCAACTAAGAAAACTCCTTTTGCTTTGGTGTTTGGATCTGAAGGTATGATCCCAACAGAGATGGTAATCCCAACGGCAAGATCCCGGATGCAGACTTTGGAAGCAAACAAGGAAGCGTTGATTCAGGATCTGGATACTGTGGATGAGTTAAGGGATCTTGCTAAATTCAGGATTGCAGCATACCAACAGAGGATTTCAAGATCCTACAACAAGAATGTCAAGATAAGAAGGTTTCGAGTAGGAGATTTAGTATTAAGAAAAGTATTCCAAAATACTAAGAATCCTGCAGAAGGGAAGCTAGCACCAAAGTGGGAAGGTCCATATTTAATAGATTCGGATGATGGAAAGGGGGCATATTGGTTGGCCAATATGGATGGTGAACTACTTCCAAGATCCTAGAATGCCATTCATTTGAAGCTCTACCATGTGTAAGTTGAATGTTTTTATTCAACATAAAAGGTACTCCTGTGATCCTTAACTTTTCATTGATTTTAATACTTTTTACTATATATGTATGTGTGTATTATAATTATATATATATGCATGAAAGTTTATTATAATTATTATTCTCGATTGAATACCCTACTGACTTAAGCATCGGAGGGGTGTTAGGCAAACTAACACCCACCTTTACCCAATATTTTGTATTTGTTGTAGTTCATATACTTAAGGATCATGGAATGAAGATTAGGGGTTGGCCACCTCTCCTCCGTTAAGGATCTCAGCGATTCTCTAAGGTTTAGAGGTTTCTGTACGGATAAACGCCTCTCTACAAAAAGGGTTTTGACACCTCGCCGGGTGCGCACGATGTTTGATTATAGTGCCATGGTTAGGGAATCGGTGATGCCTCTGGTACCCGACAACTTCATTTCTGTTGGCCTATAGATCAAACGCTAACGAATGTCGATACTGATGTGCACTATACGTATCGATCTAAGGTTTGTGTCGTTTTCACGTCACTCTAAGGTTTGTAATGTTTTCACATTACCAATTGGTTAGGCATTTTCATGTCTCAAATGGCGTAGCCCAAGAATCAAACGGTTTGTAATGTTTTCACATTACCTAATGGTCTGGCATTTACATGTCACTTTTATAGTTTTCTTAAACTATCCAATGGTTATAATGTATTCACATTATCAAAATCTTCATTAGTTAAGTCAAATAAATAACTTTATTAGCTCTAATGTTTTCATGATTATCAAAAGCTGTTTTGATCTAAGGATCGCAAAATCTTTTTAAGATCACTACATTTTTCAAAAAATGAATTGTTTTCACAATTATTTGACAAATTATTAACATTTATATGGTACAGGAATTACTCATTGGGAGTTCCTCGTTATCGGCAGTTTATCTTAGGATCTTGAAATCTCAAGATCCTAAATTCAAGTCTATATGAAATCCGGTTAAGGATCCTTGAATCTGAGAATCCCTAACCCACCATTATTTCAGATCCAGTTAAGGATCCTTGAAGCCTATAATGTTGAGAAAATCTTCTCGTTATCCTGGAAGTATTATGAGGGAATCTCCTCAGGATCCTGTTTCTAAGCAAATATATATATGTATACTGAGGGAATCTCCTCAGTATCCTGAAGACACAAGATGTAGATAATATCCTAATATTATTAACAGCAAAAGATCTAAGGATTCTACAATCCTAAGATTGAAGTTCAAGAGAAAAGCAGGAAATTAAAATTGTCTTGTGGCCTACATAAACCACATTCAACACAGCCATGGTTGACCACACCGGATCAACCTCACCCCAAATAATTGTCCGTTACAATCACAACCCTTAGGAAATAAACGAGCATCAAAATAAAAATCGGGCTCCGGCTAGTCAAATGCCATCCTCGCCCGAGGATACTTCGCTATCAACTATGTCAACGGCTACAGCTGTTATTTCGTCATTAGACGCTTCATCTTTGTTCGGAGCATCGGTGATCCTCGTCTTGGGAGCCTTGGTTGCTTTTCCCTTAGCTCTAGATTTATCGATACCAATGGGGAATGAGTTTGAGGGATAATCGTCCTTCATTTTTTCTAATTTGTTTTTCCATCCCTTGACATCCCACAGGCTGGCGTCTAACCCATTTTCAACGGCTTCCGTAGCCATATGAATTTTGGATTCCAATACCGCGAAAGTGGCTTCCCTTTTCATCTCTTCCAATAGATTATTGTTTGTATTGGATCCTTCTTCACGACTGGGTTTGTCGGCGAGCTTAATTTTGAGCGCTTCGATTTTTCGCTTGGCTTTCTCCAATTCGAGAGTCCTCTTTTTGAGGGCAGCAGTCAGAGTGTCAATCGTTTTGACCTTATATGTGTAATCTTCTATCATAATATCTGCGGCCTGACAAAAGGTTTAATATGAACTTTTACATTCTTTAAAAGGAACTAGAAGAAAGAGGGCCTTACTATTAGAAGATTGGAAGCAAGATTGTTGACATCGTATAGTTCTTCGACTTTTCTCTTTTTAGAGAGAAAGTGTGTTGGAAAAGGTTTGAAACTTGAACCACCAGCCCTGGTTGTTTCTTTCCGAGGAGGGATCTCCGAATCAATGTCGGACAAACTGAAATGCACTGGAACAGTATGGAAGAATTTAGAACAAAATGGTGAACGGAAAAGTAAGAAAAAGTGAAATTACCTGACATGGTTGATTTTTCGCGGTTGCTCCGATTATTTTTAAGAAAAATTTGATATGGAAATAAGATTGTAGAGTAATTATAGATTGAAATGGCGAAGAAGGAAGATGAGAGATAGAAGGAAGTATAAATAGCGGTTTGATGTGATAAAGGTTGTCATTAATATTTGGGCACGATCTTCGATACACGTAAAATATCTTACCTAACACGATTTAAGCAGTTACTCTGAGAAGTTACAACGTTTAAGGATCCTGAAAAACGTTGTAACTTCGGTGGCAATTGTTGTGGGTAGATTTTTATCTAACTTTGCAGGATCTTTACCAGCATCATAATACTATTACTCAGGTATGGAAGTTGTTTATATTTATTATTCGTATCAAAGGATATTGATGGTTTGTAAGTCTGCATTCAGGATCACGGATATAACTGAGGATCCTGGGAGTATCTTTATTATTTGTCTTGCAGGATCCTATTCAGGATATATTTATCTAACACAATTATGCAGGATTCTGGACCAGGAAGATATTTATTTAAGGATCCTATGATCAACCTCGGAGTACACATAGCTCAGGATCCAAGACTTATCTTAGTTAAGGATCATGAACTATATAACGCGTTTGTTTTTCTTAAGTATTGACCAGGTCTTAGGAGGAACGCGTTAATGAGATATGCTCCGGATTACGTGAAGAGGATCTGATACGATTTCATGAAGACGAAGTCTTACGCACGTGTAAAATGAAGTCAAAAGAGACGTTGGGAGTCTTCATCATTCCTCGGAGGATCCCTGATTTCTCGGAATTATTGTTATACACTCTTAGTATTTAAACGAGGCTCGGATGATCATTTAGGACGATTACTTGCTATTTTTTCACCTGTAAACACTCACACACTTTGCTCTCACTCTCGTTTACGATCATTTCATTCACACTTAGCTAAAATCAAACACAAATTCACCTAGTCGATCATCCTTGTTGTAACACCTGCTAAATTAGGATAATTAATTATGCCTAATTACTTGTAACTAGTTGTAATTAGTATGTAATAGGACTAATTGCAGACTCTATTTGTATATATATATAAGGTGAATTATATATATATGTGTGTACTTACGCGATTTGGATAAATCGTACGTATTAACCGGACGGAGTCCGACACAGTTACTTGGACGTTGGTGACAGAAACTTACCTAAATAATGAGAACGTATTTTATTATATAAAATACACAGCGAACAAACATTATTTATAATATCGCGACGACATTTTAAATAATTTAGCGAATACGTATTAAACGCGAGTTAAGAATTTTAATACTTCGACAAATGTTTTTATAAATAAATTTCAAGGTATTTCATTAAAACATTCCCGTCACCTTTTAAAAATATAACTGCTTGATATAACGTTTAAATGACGGAGAAAACGAACACCGCACGGAGCGCGGGGCGTACACTGAAAACGGTGGGGATCTCCCACCTAAATCACCTCCTTCTTTCATTTTTATTTTCATTCTTCATTTTTCCTTTCTCTCTCTTTCTTTCTTTTTCTCTCTATTTCACCAACACACCACCACCATCAAAATCAATAAATAAACATATTAAACGCACTCGGATCATAGCCTCTCTTTGGAAGAAAACGTTCACCATCACACGATCTACATTCCTATCTTTTCGGATTTTCTATCCGACATTTTGTAAGTTTTCGACAAAACCCGAAACTCTCCGTTTTTGCTCATTTTTACGTTTTTATGGTTTATATATGCTTAAAATGTCCAAAAATGGGTTGGGTAAAAGATTTGGACCTAACGGAAGTTTTTCGACCGATTTTCCGGCCACCAATTTCCGATCAGACCGCTACGTCGCAGAGACGCTGGGCTATCTGCGACGTAGCTCAAAACGTCGCATACACCCCACAACGTCGCACATAGCGACGTCGTTACCAACGTCGCATTAAGTGGCCGACGTCGCACTTAGCGACGTCGCGACCTACGTCGCACAAAAATCTCAACGTCGCATTAGCGACGCCACTCCCTACGTCGCATTGATTTGCGAAGGTCGCATTATGCGACGTACATGCCAACGTCGCACCCTACGTCGCATGCTACGTCGCATGCTACGTCGCACAAACCAGAACCTTGAAAAGTCAGATTTTACTAAGTGTCGAACTTACACAACTTCAAATACTTATGTCATACGACTTAACAAACGTCATAGAACATACTTTCTATTACAATTACACTAAATTGCGTTATAAATGATAACACTTTGAATCATTATTACAAACCGTCACCAACGGGCCATATTTGTTTTCAAACTACAAACGGATTACTAAACAAACACTTGGACATAATGAGTTGTGTAAACCACTAGCCTAGATGGTCTTGCGAGACATCTACTTACTTAACTTTATATGTTTAGGCATTTGAAGGTTACGGGTTCGGAGAACCTACGGTTGATATTATTTACTCGTTTATTGATATAAACGTACTTGCAAAGACTCAGGTGAGTCTTACGGCCCCACTTTTACTGTTTTATCTTATTGGGGGAGATACATGCTACTACTTTTTCTTGAACACAAGTACTAAACTGTTTACTATACCAAACGGAATTGCATGAGTTGTTGCTATTTACAGAAGTCTCTCCATCATATATCGTTAGTTATGGACTTAAGCGCGAACACTAGTTAATGGATCCATTAGGGAAATGACCCTCCCCGCCCGGGGCAGTAGCGCTGCCACGTACTGATTTACACGTATAAACGGGTGACTACTTATTCGTTACTGATGCTTGCTCACTTACGAGCATGTCACGGGAGCAAACATATTATTTACGGGTTAAGCTTCGATTATGAGCCTCATGGCAACGGTATAAACTTATTTATTTACATTTGCTGGATTGCAAATACTGATTTTACGATTACTGGATTGCAATGGCTGATTTTACGTCTACGGGCACTACTAATGAAATCTCGTGTTCAAAGCCGATATTATTTACAAACCTGTGAGATTCACCAACCTTTTTGGTTGACACTTTTTAGCATGTTTTCTCAGGTACCCGGATGGAGTAGGATTACTCCAGGATTTTAGCTAGAGTCGCATGATTTCAACACAATTGCATTAACGGAGATTCTTAGCATTATCTTTTGTATATTTTGATTATGTAATAGAATCTCCCGCTATACGCGTGGACTCTAGGGGAAACTACATTTTGTATACGAAAACACTAAGTTTTCAAACATTATATCTATGGAATGTAACTAACTTACAAAACGTCTCATTTAGAGGTCGTTTGCTGTATATCTTGTGCTTTGTATATTGATTAGTAACACCCAAGTATGCTTCCGCAAAACAGTGAATTTCTGGGGTGTTACAGATTGGTATCAGAGCCTAAGGTTATAGTGAACTAGGTTGCATTTAGTGGGCCTAGACTATGACCATTAGGCAGTATTTCCTTATTAGGCATAATTGGTTCAGGAATCACATCATACGACTTTAATTTAACATAGCCTGATCAACTATGTACAATTAAGGAAAGATGATGTGAGGTCTGAAATGGTTATGTTAAACGGGGATGCGTTAGTTGACTCTGACCACGAGGGAACCGAGACTCTTACTTGTTATGTGCTAGACATACGCTAGGCTATTATATATTGAATATATATGAATAGGCCTCGCACGTAAACACACTCGCTATAGAGATAGCCGACGTTTCTCTTGTGACACTTACGAATTTCTCTCAGCGGTTTGCACCGACCATGACAGACTTGATTACCGTCACACCACCTTGTGGCGCACTCTAATGATTTTATGAAAATCACATCTAACACCCGGAAGCAACGTACTTCCAAGGACTAAAATCCTCTCTCTGTCATTTCTATAGAACTCAAAGCCACGAATTCTCAAATGGACGACTACATGTCTGATAGTGACCAAGTCCACGAGGAACAAATCCAGTACACGTATCTCGATGAGGACATCGCACCAGAAGAAGAAATCATGCTGGAGGGAAACGAAAATCAGAATTTCGAAATGACTGGCATCGACATTGAAGAATATGAAAGAGTGCGAGATCAGGCCGTGGGACTAGACGGCCGAAATTGGGCACTTAAGCGTAAGTGCATAGACTATGAACAAAGATTGAGAATCTCAAACCGATCTGTCCCTACACGAATCAAAGATAAGATCCGTTACTGGAAGAAAGTGGCCACCAACCTAACCCGTAGGACCAAAACATGGATCAAACGTTTGGGCAGGAAGTCAACGGAGGAGACTAGGTACCGCTCCACGACTCAAAGATACAGGGACATGCTTGAGGCACGCTACCACCCACACGACCTGAACCTGGGGTCGGAAGACGAATCCGAAGGCCAGGTACCCTAACTAAGAATGAACCAACCGACTAGCAGAAACTGTGGACCGCCGTGTCACGATAATGGAACAAATTAATCTACATTAAGATTAGTGTAGTTTTCGTCTTGTAATCTATCTCGTAATCTAGGGACTATCTAGCACTACTCTATAAACTAGTCGGATGTAACCATTCCCGGCACCTTTGTAATATCTCTGTAGGATGTAACTTTTGAACTCACTTTATCTATCAGATATCCTTTGTTATCTCAACTCACATTAATTGTCATTTTCCATGTTGATGTTATGTATTACTGCTTTTATACATGTACATCTGTGACAATTACCAGCTCATACAAAATCTCATGTATCTTCATTTCTTTTATTGAAGAATCATGCCGCCAAAGACACGACCATACACCGATGCCCAGATTACCTCCCTTATAACCCAGGCTGTTACTGAAGCCTTGGCTCGGAATACTCCACCAAATTCCTCGAGGAACAGCGATGCCGCTGAAAACACTACTGCTAAACCCTGTTCATACAAAGACTTTCAGAACTGCAAACCTCTAAACTTTGCAGGTACCGAGGGAGCTATCGGTCTAGTACGCTGGATCGAGAAAGTTGAGTCTGTATTTCTTATCTGCAACTGTGCGGAGGGAGATAAGGTTAAGTTCTCCGTTAGTACTTTTACCGACACCGCACTCACCTGGTGGAACACTTATGCCCAGACTGTGAGTGTTGCTACTGCTTACCAACTCCCGTGGGAGGAGTTGAAGAAGATGTTGAGGGGTGAGTATTGCCCCAGGGATGAATTGAAACAACTAGAAGTGGAATTCTGGAACCACAAGATGCAGGGTGATGACATCACCGGATACACCAACCGTTTCCACCAACTGGCACTTCTGTGCCCAACCATGGTCGATCCTGAGTACAAGAGGATCGAGAAATTTGTTGATGGTCTTCCTGAGAGACTCCAAGACCTGGTAACTTCTTCCAAACCGGGTACTATTCAGAGCGCCATCCGTATGGCCCATGAACTAACGGCAAATTCTGTCCGCCGTGGTACAACTTCAACCCCATCTGCAAACAACAAACGCAAGTGGGAAGGTAACCCCAACTCATCCAACCAAACCTTCAACAAAAAGCCTGAGTACATTAAGGCTTATACATCTGGAACTTCGGAAAAGAAAGGGTACAGCGGGAACAAGCCCTACTGTTCCAAATGCAGCCGCCATCATGACGGTTCTTGCCCTTGCTCCAACTGCAAACGGTTCGGGCATCCAGCCAAGGATTGCCGAATCAACATTTCTACCCCCAACACTAATGCACCAAAGGCCTGCTTTGGGTGCGGAAATACAGGGCATTTCAAGAAAGATTGCCCAAAGCTGAAAAACAACAACAACCCTGCTCGCGGCAGATCATTCGTTATCAAGGCTGGGGAAGCCAGACAAGACCCGAACGTCGTGACGGGTACGTTCCTTCTCAACGACCTTACTGCTTCTGTGTTATTTGATACCGGTGCCGATAGAAGCTTCATATCTGAGAAATTTAGCCCTTTACTTGATATTACTCCCACTGCCTTAGATGCTAAATACATTGTAGAATTAGCTAACGGCAAACTGATTGAGACTGATAGCATCATACAAAACTGTACACTTAACCTCACGAACGAAACGTTTTCCATTGATTTAATCCCTGTCGAGATCGGCAGCTTCGATATTATTGTCGGTATGGATTGGTTATCCAGGCACCGAGCTGAAATCATCTGCCATGACAAACTCGTTCGCATACCTCTTGTCTCCGGTGGAACCTTAGTCCTACAAGGGGAGACCGGTAGACGGAATCTGAATATTGTATCCTGTCTGAAAACGAGAAAATATCTACGAAAAGGGTATCAAGCCATCCTCGCACATGTAACGGAAAAGAAGTCGGAGGAGAAGCGACTTGAGGATGTTCCGATCGTGCGGGATTTCCCGGAAGTCTTTCCTGAAGACTTGCCCGGACTTCCGCCACCTAGACAAGTTGAATTCCAAATCGAACTTGTGCCCGGAGCTGCACCCGTGGCACGAGCCCCTTACCGTTTAGCACCATCCGAAATGCAGGAGTTGTCTAACCAACTACAGGAACTCCTGGACAGAGGATTCATTCGACCAAGTTCCTCACCTTGGGGAGCTCCGGTCTTATTCGTGAAAAAGAAAGATGGGTCTTTCCGCATGTGTATCGACTATCGAGAGCTGAATAAGCTAACCATAAAGAATCGGTACCCACTTCCTAGAATCGATGACCTGTTCGACCAACTCCAGGGATCGAGTGTTTACTCAAAGATTGATCTACGGTCGGGTTATCATCAACTCCGAGTCCGTGACAATGATATCCCAAAGACAGCTTTCCGAACTCGTTATGGGCATTACGAATTCCAAGTGATGCCATTCGGGTTGACCAACGCACCGGCCGTATTCATGGACCTTATGAATCGGGTGTGCAAACCATATCTTGACAAATTCGTCATTGTGTTCATCGACGATATACTGATTTACTCGTGCAACGAACAGGAACATGCTCAACATCTGAAAACCATTCTTGGACTTCTGAAACACGAAGAGTTATATGCCAAATTCTCTAAGTGTGAGTTCTGGATTCGAACCGTTCAATTCCTCAGGCACGTGATTGACAGCCAAGGAATTCATGTTGATCCCGCCAAGATTGAAGCAATCAAGGGCTGGGAGTCACCGACCACTCCAACCGAAGTGAGACAATTCTTAGGTCTTGCTGGTTATTACCGTCGATTCATCGAAAACTTTTCAAGAATAGCTGTTCCACTAACCACACTGACACAGAAAGATAAGAAGTTCGATTGGACTGATAAACAAGAGTCACCCTTCCAGCTATTGAAAAACAAACTTTGCAGTGCACCAATCCTGTCCTTACCCGAGGGCACCGACGATTTCGTAGTTTACTGCGACGCCTCACACCAGGGACTTGGTTGTGTGTTGATGCAACGAGAAAAAGTCATTGCCTATGCCTCACGACAACTGAAAATCCACGAGAAAAACTATACGACCCACGACCTCGAGTTAGGTGCTGTGGTCTTCGCATTGAAAATCTGGAGACATTATCTCTACGGTACGAAAAGCACTATCTTTACCGATCACAAAAGTCTCCAACACATATTCGATCAGAAAGATCTAAACATGAGACAACGTCGCTGGGTTGAGTTACTTAGTGACTACGACTGCGAGATCAAATACCATCCGGGCAAGGCTAACGTAGTTGCCGATGCCTTAAGCCGAAAAGGACGAGTGAAACCCCTTCGAGTCCGAGCACTTTCTATGACAATTCATAACGAGCTTCCTGCTCAAATCCTTACCGCTCAACTTGAAGCACTCAACGATGAAAACTTGAAAAATGAAGCCTTGCGAGGCTTGGATAAACAATTCGAAATCAAACTCGATGGAACCCGATACTTCTCTAACCGGGTGTGGTTACCCAAATTCGGAAACTTGCGAGATTTGGTGATGGCTGAAGCTCACAAATCTCGATACTCTATACATCCCGGATCTGACAAGATGTATCATGACGTCAAAGGGTTGTATTGGTGGCCTAACATGAAAGCTGACATCGCCTTGTACGTCAGTAAATGCCTAACCTGTTCCAAAGTAAAGACCGAACACCAAAGACCCTCTGGGTTGCTTCAACAACCTGAAATTCCTCAATGGAAATGGGAACAGATTTCCATGGACTTCATTACCAAACTACCGAAAACTTCTAGTGGTTGCGATACCATTTGGGTGATCGTGGACCGTCTCACGAAATCTGCTCATTTTCTGGCCATCAAGGAAACCGACAAGATGGAGCGTCTGACTCGCATCTATGTCAAAGAAATCATCTCGCGACACGGTGTACCTATCTCAATCATCTCGGATAGGGACAGCCGTTTTACTTCAAACTTTTGGCAATCGCTACAGAAATCTCTTGGTACTCGTCTGGATATGAGTACTGCTTATCACCCGCAAACCGATGGCCAAAGCGAGCGAACTATTCAAACACTGGAGGATATGCTACGAGCCTGCGTAGTCGACTTCGGTACTTCTTGGGAAAATCACTTACCGTTGTGTGAGTTTTCGTACAACAACAGTTACCATACCAGCATAAAGGCTGCACCCTTCGAGGCACTTTACGGACGTAAGTGCCGATCACCTGTCTGTTGGACTGAGTTAGGAGAATCCCAACTCACGGGTCCAGAAATCATTCAAGAAACTACTGAGAAAATCGTTGGTATTCAAAACCGGCTGAAAGCCGCGCGTGATCGTCAGAAAAGCTATGCTGACGTGAGACGCAAACACCTTGAGTTCCAGGTAGGAGACAAGGTACTTCTCAAAGTGGCACCGTGGAAAGGTGTTATTCGATTCGGGAAACGAGGCAAACTAAATCCTAGATACGTCGGACCATTCGAAATCCTTGAAAGGATTGGTCCAGTGGCATATCGCCTGCAACTTCCTGCTGAACTTAGCAGCGTACACAACACATTCCACATTTCTAACTTGAAGAAATGTCTGTCTGACGAGACGCTGATTATACCGCTCGATGAAATTCAAATCGATGATAAACTTCATTTTGTCGAGAAACCTATGGAAATCATGGACCGAGAGGTCAAGCAATTGAAACAGAGTCGTATTCCCATAGTAAAAGTCAGGTGGAATTCTAGGCGCGGCCCTGAGTTCACCTGGGAACGGGAAGACCAAATGCGACAGAAATACCCACATCTCTTCCCAAACAACGCACCATCTGTGCACACGAACTAATTTCGGGACGAAATTTCTTTAACAAGGGGAGAATGTAACACCTGCTAAATTAGGATAATTAATTATGCCTAATTACTTGTAACTAGTTGTAATTAGTATGTAATAGGACTAATTGCAGACTCTATTTGTATATATATATAAGGTGAATTATATATATATGTGTGTACTTACGCGATTTGGATTAATCGTACGTATTAACCGGACGGAGTCCGACACAGTTACTTGGACGTTGGTGACAGAAACTTACCTAAATAATGAGAACGTATTTTATTATATAAAATACACAGCGAACAAACATTATTTATAATATCGCGACGACATTTTAAATAATTTAGCGAATACGTATTAAACGCGAGTTAAGAATTTTAATACTTCGACAAATGTTTTTATAAATAAATTTCAAGGTATTTCATTAAAACATTCCCGTCACCTTTTAAAAATATAACTGCTTGATATAACGTTTAAATGACGGAGAAAACGAACACCGCACGGAGCGCGGGGCGTACACTGAAAACGGTGGGGATCTCCCACCTAAATCACCTCCTTCTTTCATTTTTATTTTCATTCTTCATTTTTCCTTTCTCTCTCTTTCTTTCTTTTTCTCTCTATTTCACCAACACACCACCACCATCAAAATCAATAAATAAACATATTAAACGCACTCGGATCATAGCCTCTCTTTGGAAGAAAACGTTCACCATCACACGATCTACATTCCTATCTTTTCGGATTTTCTATCCGACATTTTGTAAGTTTTCGACAAAACCCGAAACTCTCCGTTTTTGCTCATTTTTACGTTTTTATGGTTTATATATGCTTAAAATGTCCAAAAATGGGTTGGGTAAAAGATTTGGACCTAACGGAAGTTTTTCGACCGATTTTCCGGCCACCAATTTCCGATCAGACCGCTACGTCGCAGAGACGCTGGGCTATCTGCGACGTAGCTCAAAACGTCGCATACACCCCACAACGTCGCACATAGCGACGTCGTTACCAACGTCGCATTAAGTGGCCGACGTCGCACTTAGCGACGTCGCGACCTACGTCGCACAAAAATCTCAACGTCGCATTAGCGACGCCACTCCCTACGTCGCATTGATTTGCGAAGGTCGCATTATGCGACGTACATGCCAACGTCGCACCCTACGTCGCATGCTACGTCGCATGCTACGTCGCACAAACCAGAACCTTGAAAAGTCAGATTTTACTAAGTGTCGAACTTACACAACTTCAAATACTTATGTCATACGACTTAACAAACGTCATAGAACATACTTTCTATTACAATTACACTAAATTGCGTTATAAATGATAACACTTTGAATCATTATTACAAACCGTCACCAACGGGCCATATTTGTTTTCAAACTACAAACGGATTACTAAACAAACACTTGGACATAATGAGTTGTGTAAACCACTAGCCTAGATGGTCTTGCGAGACATCTACTTACTTAACTTTATATGTTTAGGCATTTGAAGGTTACGGGTTCGGAGAACCTACGGTTGATATTATTTACTCGTTTATTGATATAAACGTACTTGCAAAGACTCAGGTGAGTCTTACGGCCCCACTTTTACTGTTTTATCTTATTGGGGGAGATACATGCTACTACTTTTTCTTGAACACAAGTACTAAACTGTTTACTATACCAAACGGAATTGCATGAGTTGTTGCTATTTACAGAAGTCTCTCCATCATATATCGTTAGTTATGGACTTAAGCGCGAACACTAGTTAATGGATCCATTAGGGAAATGACCCTCCCCGCCCGGGGCAGTAGCGCTGCCACGTACTGATTTACACGTATAAACGGGTGACTACTTATTCGTTACTGATGCTTGCTCACTTACGAGCATGTCACGGGAGAAAACATATTATTTACGGGTTAAGCTTCGATTATGAGCCTCATGGCAACGGTATAAACTTATTTATTTACATTTGCTGGATTGCAAATACTGATTTTACGATTACTGGATTGCAATGGCTGATTTTACGTCTACGGGCACTACTAATGAAATCTCGTGTTCAAAGCCGATATTATTTACAAACCTGTGAGATTCACCAACCTTTTTGGTTGACACTTTTTAGCATGTTTTCTCAGGTACCCGGATGGAGTAGGATTACTCCAGGATTTTAGCTAGAGTCGCATGATTTCAACACAATTGCATTAACGGAGATTCTTAGCATTATCTTTTGTATATTTTGATTATGTAATAGAATCTCCCGCTATACGCGTGGACTCTAGGGGAAACTACATTTTGTATACGAAAACACTAAGTTTTCAAACATTATATCTATGGAATGTAACTAACTTACAAAACGTCTCATTTAGAGGTCGTTTGCTGTATATCTTGTGCTTTGTATATTAATTAGTAACACCCAAGTATGCTTCCGCAAAACAGTGAATTTCTGGGGTGTTACACTTGTGCTCTTAGATTGTAATCAACTACTTTCATCTTTATAAGATTAACAAAGGCAAGGATCGTTTGATCCTTCCCGAGGTTTTGTGCCGGCGATCAACCTTGATCAAGGGCTTTCCTCGTATATCATCGTGTCGACTTTATTTACTTGTCATTTATATTGCTTCCGTAGCATTCCGTTCACATTTTTATCGTCAACATTGTAATTATCTTTAATTTATACTCAAACTTTGATATTTAAACGTTTGTTCAACAAGGATCCACGGATTCAATCAATCTTTTTAACACAAAATACTGACTTACTAATAGAGATAATCGTGTAAAGGCGTAATTATCTTGATAGTAATTTTTACACCTGACCTCACAAGCTAATTTTTGATCACTTAATTGCTTTTAGTAATAAATGACCAAAACAGTAACCATAATAGAACTCAGGAGGATTGCTAACTCTACTAGATCTACGAACGGGTAAGGATATGTCTTCAGGTTCAACAGGTGTCTCTACCTCTTGTTGAACGTCAGTGTTTATTATAGGTTATTCATCGGTAGATTCTTGAATTTCTTCAAGATCAATCTTACTCCCACTGTCCTCTTTAGATATCATTTATCTCTCAAGGAACACTCCTCTTCGAGCTACAAAGACCACATTATGCTTGGGTCTGTAGAATAAATATCCAAATGACTCTTGTGGATTATCGACGAAAAGACACTTTTCAGATCTGGGGTCTAGTTTGTCCAGAGTTTCTCGTCTAACGAAAACTTCACAACCCCAGATCTTGATGTGACCAAGAGAAGTACGTTTTACCTTACACATCTCATAAGGTGTCTTTGAAACTTTCTTAGTGGGTATTTGATTTAAGATATGGGCTGCTGTTTCTAATGCGTAACCCCAGAAGCTTATCGGAAGTGTTGCCCGATTCATCATAGACCGAACCATATCTAACAAGGTTGTATTTCTCCTCCCAGCAACTCCATTAAGTTGTGGTGTTCTCGGAGGAGTCAACTGTGAAACTATTCCATAGTCTCTATGATGATCGAGAAACTCGATACTAAGATATTCTCCTCCCCTGTCGGATCGGAGTACCTTTTTCTTTCTGCCTAGTTGATTCTCTACTTCATGTTGATACCTTTTGAATATTTCAAATTTATCTGACTTATGTTTAATCAAATAAACATATCCATATCTACTGAAGTCATCAGTAAATGTAAGATAGTAGCGATTTCCATCTTTTGTGGAACATCGGAATGGTCCACATATATATGTATGTACCAAGTCCAATAGTCCTTCACCTCTTTCACACGATCCCATGAATGGTGATTTATTCATCTTGCCTAATAAACATGATTCGCATACATCATTCAATTTGAGGTCGAATAATTCCAACACTCCATCCTTTTGGAGTTGGGCGATGCGTTTCTTGTTTAGGTGCCCAAGACGACAATGCCACAATTTGGATTTATCAAGCTCATTAGACGAACCAACAATTAAAATAACATTGCTAACACATTCAACATTTTCATATATGCCTTTGTAAGGAGAAGCTTTGAAAATGAAACAATCATTTAAATAAACCAGAATATCTCCTTTTCCATTATCAAAAGAAAAATGATAACCATCTTTAAACAAAGCATAAAATGAAATAATGTTTCTTGTCATTTCTGACGAATAATAGCAATTATTTAAATCTATCCTAACTCCAGAATTTAGCACAAGCTCAAATCTTCCAATCTTCGTCACATGCACAATTCCTTTGTTTCCCATAACTAAGTTGAGCTCTCCATGCTTCACACTTCCACTTTCCTTTATCCCTGCAATACAGTGCAAATGTGATTACCACATCCTGTATCCAGAACCCACGAATTAGAAGTTGTAGTATTATGGAGTTCGATCATAAACATACCTGAATGAGTACTCTTTTCGACCTTTCCGTCTTCAAGATCCTTTAGGTATTTTTGGTAGCTACGCTTCCAATGCCCCTTTGTGTTGCAGTAGAAATACACTACGTCCTTTGGGTCACTTACAGGTGTAATTTCAGAATCGGTCCCTTTCTTAGACCCACGAATGAATTTTCCATTAGTAGTCTTTCTTTTCCAATTTGAATTTGACCTTTTTCTTTTCTTTGCACTTTGACCAACAGTCAACACAAGAGCTACTGAGCCAGAGGACACATCATCTTTCTTGATTCCTTACTCAACAGTTTGCAGTAAATTGTGGAGTTCCATTATTGAGCCTTCTCTCTCATTCATATTCATCTGATATGATATCACAAACTGATTGTAGACAGCTGGCAGACTGGACATAATTATGGCAATGAAAAACTCTATATCAAACATCATGTTTAATGATTCCAACCTATCAAAGTACCCTTTCATCTCCAAGACGAAGGCACAAATAGAAACTCCAGGTTTTGGTTTGCAAGCCATGAGGGATTTAACCACATCAAGACGTTCTTTGCTTGCCTTGGCCTGAAACATTTCCTTTAGCTGTTGGTTCATTTCATAAGCCTAAGTGTTTTCAAAAGTCTTTTGCAGTTCTGGGCTCATGGAAGATGCCATGATGCATGATACTTTGTTCCCATCATCATAATGTTTCCGGTGTGCTTCTATCTCTTCTTGGGTTGAATCTTCATCAATTACGGGAATCTACTCATCGAGGACATACTCCTTGTTCTCGTATCTTAGGGTAAACCTGGGGTTTCGCATCCAGTCCATATAGTTTGGACCGATTAGTCTTTCCCTCCCAAGAACTGAGAGTAGTGAGAAGTTCGAGTAATTTGCGGCATTGGGGATAGGAGGATTTGCACCATTTACGTTAGCCATCTATGAGATAAACAGTTTTAATTAGTTTGAATATTTCTTAATTAATTACCTAATTTTCTAAATTAAAGCTAGGATCCATATTTTTAGTTTTATGAAAAGGGTCGTCGTAATCATATAACTAAAATACTTTTGTCTATTTCATTTCTATGAAACTCCTAGATCTTTGAGATTCATTGATTCCTATCAATGGCATGTTAATCTCAGTTATGCTCATCTACAATTCATGACTGGTATGCCGAGGATCATGAACAAGATGGTGAATTAACCATGCAAACACCGCGTGTTCCCCGGCTCGAGTACGCTCGAGAATCGCGAGTCTCACATCACCTCTCACTTATGTCCTCATATTAATGTGGCGGTAAACCACACACGCTCCATTAACAGTCCATATGAGAGATGTGCAGATTTCATGGGTTAGCATACTATTCATTATTTCCTATAGCTAAAACGGGATTTTGTTTTACTATTTTAAGTCTACTTTTAATCTTAACATCATCCTATCAAAAGTCCTCGGTAGCTTCATTGAACGCACAAAGAAGCGGAGAAGCAGGTCAGCGTGAAGCATATTAAAAACCTAACTTCTTTAGGGAAGCTGAACGACCCGCCTTATACCTCTCTTATAGTTTGTTCACTATGGGTGAGCCGATTTATCAATTGACTAACGATGTATTTAGACTTTAATCATACATATATATAAATCATATTATATAATATCTTTTGTAGTTTAGGGTTCTATTTTAAATCTTTTAAAATTGAGTGGTCTATTTTAAACAATTCAAAATTTATCAGTTTCTAAATTGTAAATACATATTACCTATTTAGATGATTCCTTTTCCCAATCTATCTTTACCTACATACTATTGCAGATAATTGTATGCTACTATTTATTAAGCTATGTCTCTAATACCACTATTGGGTTTTCTATTCCCTAACTAGATTATCATACACGCAGCGGAATAACAAAACTTTAAATAATCTAAGGCAATTAGGAAACTAAAACCCTAAGGGATCTTTAACTTTAACAACATAGTACAATAAATAAATTGGATAAAGAAAATAAGGAAAACACTAACCTTAGAGAAAACTACTTTCTCATGCGCAGACCAACTAGCAGAGCTTTGTTACTTGGAGGCAAGTACCCAAAGTAGAATACCTCTAATGCTTCACACCCAAAAAAAAACCAAGAGAAAGTCGGTTTTTGAAATCCTTAAAAATTTATACTTGAAATCGTGATTAATGAAGGTATAGGATGCCCCTATTTATAGTTGTGGAAGAAACCCCAAAAGTGTTAGATTCGACTCCCAACCGGCGGTTGGACCTTCCAACTGGCAGTTGGAGCTGTTAGACTTGGACTCCAAGTTTGCGACTTCCACCGCCTTAGAAACCCTAATAGCCAACCGGCGGTTGGACCTTCCAACCGGCGGTTGGATTTAGTTTCTGGAATCTTCCGCCTTTATTTAATTTCTTTTGATTTCCAATTAATAATCTATATTAATAAATCAATTAATTAAATATAATATTAATTCCAATTAATATTATTCCTTCATATTTCTCTTGACTGTTCATTGAGGGCAACCCAAAAGGACTTTACTTTTAATGATAGTCTTACCAATTAGTTATGATATTAGACACTATTCCAACAAAGTCAAGTGCCTATCTTGGTACTTCCCGATGAACTGAAGATATGGTGGTTTATTGTGATGCCTCGCACAATGGTTTAAGCTGTGTCTTGATGCAACGTGGCAAGGTAATTACTTATGCATCCAGACAGTTGAAAGAATATGAAAAAGGGTATCCAACTCATGATTTGGAATTGGTGGCGGTTGTTTTTGCCTTGAAAATCTGAAGGTATTATCTTTATGGTGTAAAATATACGATCTATACTGATCATAAAAGCCCGAAGACTTTTTCGATCAGCGTGATCTTAACATGAGACAAAGGCGTTGGCTTGACTTGGTGAAAGACTATGACTGTGAAATTCTTTATCATCCTGGAAAAGCCAACGTGGTAGCTGATGCACTCAGTAGAAAAGCTATGCACCATTCACTAATCATTAAATCTCTTTGGATCACAGTTCTTCCAAATTTACTTGACCAAATCAAAGAAGTGCAGACAAAAACCTGGCAAGAAAATAATATAAAGGCGGAAGGTGTAAAAGGTCAAGTTCATGATATTGTTGATGATTTACGTTGAATAAAGACTCTATATGGAAGAATCTGGATTCCAAACTCACCTGAATTAAAGAAGTTGTTGTTGGATGAAGCACATAAGTCCCGGTATTCTATTCATCCTGGTGCAACCAAAATGTACCAAGATTTGAAGTTGGACTACTGGTGGCTAAGTATGAAAAGGGAAATTGTTAAGTATGTAGAGAAATGTTTAGCTTGCTTACAGGTCAAGGCTGAGCATCAGAAACCTTATGGAAAAATGCAGCCTTTGGATATACCTGTTTGGAAGTGGGAACATATTACAATGGATCTTATCACCAAATTGCCTAAAACTCAGCGTCATCATGACACAATTTGGGTGATAGTAGATCGTCTGATAAAGGTGCTCTATTTTTTCCAATTAAGGAAACTATGTCTTCGGAAGCACTCGCTGAATTATATGTAAAGAAAGTTGTGGCACGACATGGCATTCCAATTTCTATTGTCTCTGACAGAGATAGTAGATTTACTTCACGGTTTTGAACCAAGTTCCAAGAAGATATGGGCACGCGTATCAATCGGAGCACAACTTATCATCCTCAAACGGATGGTCAAAGTGAAAGAACGATTCAGACTTTGGAAGATATGTTAAGGGCGTGTGCCATTGACTTTGGTGGTAGCTGGGATACACATTTGTCACTTGCAGAATTTTCTTATAACAATAGCTACCATGCAAGTATAAAAATGCCACCCTATGAGATGTTGTATGGAAGGAAGTGTAGAACTCCAATTTGTTGGGGTGAAATCGGGCAACGTGAACTGGGAAGTACAGACATCGTCCAGAAAACTACAGAAAAGATTAGCCAGATAAGAGAACGACTAAAGATGGCATAAGACAGACAAAAGTCTTATGCTGATAAGAGAAGACGCCCAACAGAGTTTCAAGTGGGAGACCATGTTATGTCAGTGTCTCCATGGAAAGGTATAATTCGTTTCAGAAAATGTGGAAAGTTAAGTCCTCAGTTCATTGGTCCTTTTAAAATTCTCGTAAGAGTTGGAAAGGTGGCCTATCGTCTTGAGCTACCTAATGAATTGGCTGGAATACATTACACTTTCCATGTGTCGTATTTAAGGAAGTGTTTGGTTGATGAAGCGGCATATGTGCCTTTGGAAGAAATTGAAATCAATGACCAATTGAATTACATTGAACAACCGATTGCAATATTGGATAAAAAGATCAAGAAGTTAAGGAATAAAGAAATCAAGTTGTTTAAAGTTCAATGGAAGCACCGGGAAGGTTCGGAATTTAAATGGGAGCCGGAAGATGAAATTATTCGATATTATCCTGTTTACATCAAGAATGGATTGTGAGGACACAATCCTGAATAAGTGAGGGAGAGTTGTAACGCCCCTAAATTCGTAAGTTTTAAATTATATGATATATGTTTTAACTGTTTAAGTTATAAAAACATATAAGTATATTAAATGTGATAGTAAGGTAAGAATAACTCTTGTGATGATTTAATTTCATGAATTGGGTTAATTAATATAAGAGAAAATTGTCCGTTTCATCCTTGTGTTTGTCCCAAATATCACAATCAGTCCCTTATTATGAGAAATGTCACCAGACATCCCTATATTTGCTATTTTCGCTCATCAATCGTCCCATCTAACAAACTTCGTTAGATTTCCCCATTAAGTCATGCGAAATGACTAAAATACCCTTCTTCTTCCTCAAAATACCCATTAACTACCTCACTTTTCGAAAAAGAACCCGTCGATTTTTGCAAGCGATCGGCCGAACCAAAATCGACCAAATCAAAATCGGCTGAAGAATCAATTTGCAAGCATGATCAGATCAAATCAAAACAAATATATCTCACTGCCTAAACTTATCTCGTTAAACAATGACATGACTATTCATCGTCACCATTAAATAGACCCAAAAATCAAAGATTTCAACACATCTGCAATCGAGACTTGATGGCTGTGGTACTACCCACTAATCTTTTGTGTTTTGTTACCCACTAATCTTTTATTTTCTTTGGATAAGAGTCATCCAGATTGATTTATTTTCCAAATGCGTAGGTGAACACCGTTACCTCTCCGGCTTCGGTTTTCTAATCGATTTTGCACCATATCCCGTTCCAATCAAATCAGATCTGGAAATAAAGGTTATATATCAAACTCCAAAAAATACGAATAAACCTTTAGGCGATGGCGGGGATGGTTCTAACACCGGAGACGTCCGGTAAATGCATCAGATGCATGCTGGAGGAGATGACCAACAAACACACCAATAGATTCTCCAACTTCATGGTTTTGACGATGGCTGTGGGTGTTCACGTACACTGGTGTATAGGTGGTCTTGGACGTTTTTAACAGCCCTTTATATCATAATCATATAACGTGTTAAGATTAATGGTAGATTCACGAGTTACAGGGGAAGTCATGGCCAGAAAATGGCGATGACAGTAACGTTGGCTGATTTATCATCGGAAGTTTCAGACAGAAGTTGCGCGATTATGTAAGCCGGGAAAATGGCCAGGTTTGTGACAAATTCGCGTGGTTTTTGGGGTATGGGAGGTGGTGAATAATGGTAGTTTAGGCGGTGATGATTTTAGTGGCAGTAGATGGTGGCGATTCAATGGATGACGGCTGGTGGCGGTTTAGCTGGTGGTGGTGGTGGATGTTGCCAATTTAATGAACGGTGGTGATTTAATGGCAGGTGTCAGATTAGGTAGTGATGGGTGCGGTGAATGAGTGAAGGAGATAACCAGTTAATATTATATACAAACATACAAAAAGAGGAAGGGCATTTTAGTCATTTTGCATGACTTAACGGGGAAAACTAACGAAGTTTGTTAGATGGGACGATTGATGAGCGAAAATAGTAAATACAGGGATGCCTGGTGACATTTCTTATAATAAGGGACTGAATGTGATTTTTGGGACAAACACAAGGATGAAACAAGCAATATTCTTATAATATGAACCCTAACTTTGGGTTTTTGATAAAACTTATGTAAAGTGTAAGAACAAGTGAATTATTAGTATAAGAGTGTTTCATACATGCTTCTAAGTTATATTATGAGTAAGTTTTGTTAGTTGTTATATAAAAGAAAATGAATTCCTATGCTTATGAGGTTTGGCAGGCCCGGAGCTTGAAATACGAAGGCCCGGTGCCACGAAAAAAAGAGGCCCTTTTATATATGACATAAAAAATTTTCATCACTACAACGAAATTGTTATAAACATAAAAATTCAAAAGAAGTATAACAAATATTATAAAAGATGTTTACATATCAAAATTTTGATGTGCGTACGTCAAAAACAAAAACAAAAAAAGATCCAACGTGAGGAATAAGCAAAGGAGTTAATGGACCATTTTATTGGGCTGTTTTTTTTATTACAACATTAAAACAATGAGAAGCCCAATTTTATTGAATTGTAAAACTTAATGAAAACTGGGCTTATAATCAAATATATATATATATATATATATATATATATATATATATATATATATATATAAGGTGTACCAGAAATTTGGAGGCCCATCATTTTTGGGGGCCCTGTGCAGCAGCCCATTGGGCACCTGCCAACCTCCGGGCCTGGTATTTGGTAATTTTGATAAGTATGTAAAGATTTTATATTATGATATTTGATAGAAATTGATGATTTTATGTAAAGTAAGAATCAAATACTCACTTGTATATGAAAGTGGTAAGAATGTATGAAACATGTTAAGTGAAAGTGGTGTTATTGAATTAACACCTGTGTTATGGTTTAAGAGTTAAGTTTATGTGGTCAAGTAATCTATTGTGTAAGTAATACGTGTTTACGTGCCTATGTGATTAGGTGATCAAAGTGTGGAAGTGTTTGCAAGTAATTCTCATAATCAAAGCCAAGGTAAGTATATGGATTATGTGGAAGTAAGTGGTGTTCATGTCATTAGCTTGATGCTAGCCAAGTAATGATCATGACATCACTTGTGGAAGTTGTTAATTAATTATGATTAACATGTGGAATTGTTAAGGATCCTTAATAGGTGGAAGTTATTGTATTAAGTTAATTATCCATTACTTACTAAGCGTTGTGCTTATTGTGTTAAGTTTAACATATTGTAGGTGAATCAAGTGGTAAGCGGGGAAATCCGGGAAAGAGGCCTGTTTGAAAGCTAGTTGTGACAACCGTCATAAAACCGTAACCGCGTTGAAACTCATTCTCGTGTTAGGACTCATCACATGGATTTATTTACATCAAAGTCTTCATTTTCAAAGATCGAATCCAATGCAAAAAGAATCATGGCAATCGGATGTGTAACGAAAAAGATACAAGGCAAAACGTAAATGCGTTCATAATTTCAAAATTTAAGAGAATGTGCGAGGTATGATAAATAAAATATAATAATAAGTAATTTGTAAATGATAAGAATACTAACAATTATAATACAATAATAATAATAAGCTAAGTAAAAACATATCACACGTTAAAAAGATAAAAGCTGAATTTTCTGCGAAGTTTCACGGTTTGGGCCATAACTCTCTCATCCGGGCTCCAAATGACTTGAATCCAAAGGCCATGATTTCTAAACTCCTTGGGCTACAACATTTTCAGATTTAAGCCCATAATATCTTGAATAAATTCGGCCTAAGGCTTGGAGGAGGAGCAAGGAAGATTTTTCTCAAAACAAATCATACATGCTCACAATCTTTTCTCATTAAAACTCTTTCAAAACCCTAGAAACGACTCTCCCTCTCTTTCTCAGCCATTTTCACCCCCAAACCACATCAAATCAAAGGGTTAATCATCTATTCAAGTCAAGCAAACGTTATTGTTTTCGTTTCGGTTTTGTTGGTAAGTTTTCAACATTCTATTCGATCATATGATATCTATTCGTATAAAATCATAAACTAATATTATTTAATTCTTTATAATTCCAGACCTGATCTAGATGTAATCACGAGTCGATGGTATGATTTGACCTTAGTTAAAGACATAATCCGTAAACCCTAGTTTATACGAATGAATTTTGATTTCTGATTGAATTGTTACAGGCGACTTCGGAGGACATTTTGTCCAATTTAGATTCGTTTTCAGGCTTTGGCCAAAACTAATAAGTTGTAGATCTTTATGTTTTACATAAACCCTCAAGGTTTCGGGCTCTGAAACTAAACCGATTATTTTATATAAATTATTTAGTAAACTGCTATAGTGTATTACAAATTTTTGGAAAACTTTGGTTAGTTTGAATTGAATGGGTTAATTACTTTTTGATTACTTTGAGATCTTTAAATTATGTTAAAACATGAAATTTTCTGTATAAAACTTATATTTTCATAATCTTAAATTTATTTAATTAAATGAATTTAATTAAATGTATTAGTTAAATTAATATGTTTTAAAATCTAAATTGTTTAAATTGTAATCTTATTTTCTTAATTCTTTTAAATTAACATTTTTATAAGTGATGTCTATATAACATGGTTTATAAAATATTTTCTAAGTTTAGGTTAGATAAGGAATCTTGATAACGTGTTGGTGAATAGTTATGAAAGAATTGAATTAGAACGGTTATCACTAGCAATGTGTAGACATAAGCTTGAGTAACTATAGGGCTTAGTTCATTGGGAATTTGTGGGAACTATATCATATGAATATAAACATGAGACGAACATAAACATATAAGAACCCTTGACTCGACTCATGTACATAATCTGTAAGACACATAACTCATGAACAATTCATTTTAATACTATAGGACGTTCATAGTTCACTGCAGCTGTATGTGATACGTGACTTGCTTTAAACCCGCTATTCGGGTGAGTTTCGTGGCCCCATTTTCTTTACTATTTTTCTGTTGGGGGAAAAGAATGCTCAAACTGATTTTGAACTATTTTCTTATGCTGTGAAACCTATCTGATTTCTATTGGACATTATGATTGAACTATGTGACATTCTGATTGTTGTGGACTGAATGCTTATTGGACGGATTGATCGGATGAGTCTTGTGTCTTTGGGACCATGACAAAACTCCATATTGCTTATTGGTCTGATGAGTCTTGTGTCTTAAGGACCATGACAAAACTCCATATTGCTTACTTATACATGCGATTATTGATAGTACTATCGGACGACGGTCCCGCTCTTGAGATAGATGCGTTATCCTTGAGTGAATAGCATAAACTGAACGGATTACTTATTGTGGACGGAACGGTTATCTTATGTGCATATTTCATATCATATGTCCTACTTACTTATCTATTTACACAGCAAACTTTATTCTATGTGTGTCTTATTAAACTTGTGAAGCTCACGAACCATTGTGTTGACCTTATCGAGCATTTCTTTTCAGGTAATCAGAATTTTGACTAAGGAGCTTAAGGCTTAGTGGCTTTAGCGGGACTTCTAAGCTGCATTTGAGACTTGGGTGATTGAATTTTGATCATGTAAAATTATACATAGTGGTGATATGACAATTGGATCTTATGTATTGTTGACTAGGTACTCGGGTTAATGATTAACCATGACACAAGTCGCCTTTGTGTCAGGAGATATCATGATACGTTGTTGAATTGCATTTAGTGTTGTTCTATTATATCAATGTGTTATGATCTAGTCGCGCGTCGTATCCCGTTGTTTCCGCTTTAGACGGGGTGTGACAGATTGGTATCAGAGCCATTGTTTATAAAGAACTAGGTGGAATACTCGACCAAGACTATAAACTAGGAACCTTCATATAGATTATATACTAGGAACGATGTGTGCATAAGCCTATGTGTATCTATTTGCTCGTAACCTTGACTATCGATCTCATTCATATTAAATCACCGCACATCCTGCCGTGTATACTCTTTACTTCCCTTTAAACAAATTTCGCCCTCGAAATTTACTACTATGAATTATATACTAATTAACATACGCAATATACATTGTGACATACAACGCTGGTAGTGAGGAAATTAATTGAGGATATATTTAGAATACGGGGGCCCACGTATTGTAAATATATCTACGCTAGCGAGTCACGTGACCATGTTGTATGAATCGATGTTTAAACATCAAAAGCAATAAAACTTGAAATCAATAATCCTTCCAATGAACAGTAAATAACCATGTGATTATATGCTACTTTGGTACCAAACGAATCAAAACCAAATGAAAAATGTATATCAAATGAAATTATGACATCATAAGGTGAGATAATCTCGGGTTACATAAAAACGAGCATCTGTGTGAGCACGATGTTCACACTTTTGAGGGAATTAAAATGGAAATAATTAGAAAATATATTAGAACGTTAAGTTCACACTATACTGCACCCGAAACGAATTAGACAAATCGAATTGAGTACTATATGTGATGTCCTTTCTAACATGGTACGCCAACAGTTGATTTAAAATGATAGAATACGAGAAGACCGAATAAATTTTCTAGGGGAAGAATGATGAAATTAAATAAACACTGATAAGTAGATATCTCATTTTCTTCCCTAACTTATATGGAGGATTTTCACATATCTAAAATACTTAAAGCGATTCCCGTTTAGCTTTAAATCGTACCTATGTCCTATGAAAAACCCCAAAATGCCCTTTTTAGTAAAAAGTTGAATGTCTCGATTTTGATTTAATCAAAGGAAATCACTATATTACCCCGATCGAATTTCTGCCCCACATTCCAACTGAGGTTTCCAACAATTCTACTCCCTACTAATAATCTATTACTCCTTTTATATAAAAATCAAATCTGACTTTATATACTCTATAAGGAACAAAATCAGTAAAGAACACATAGAATTACTTTCAATCTCTATTCAATTGACATGCATCACCAATACCATCGTTATCGTTATTGCTTTTACCGTTTCATTGATCAGGTCATGCGCTAATGCTAATTTATACAATCTCTACTTAGCATTGATATCGCTCATTTTGGTTATATAAATCTGTCGCGATATCATTGTTTTGCATATATATTTGAGTAGATTTTGAGAACTTTCGATACTTATTTTGTTTGGAAATCCATTTCAGGTTAAAAAGTTGGAAACGCATGCGATTTGGTGTTGAATTGGTGAAGTTTGGATCAATGTTGGTTGGGCTGGAATTGTACATTAGCCGATCGGCTGATCAACCATAGCCGAACTACTTTAACTCACTAGCCGATCGGCTATGCTTAAAAGATCGGTTTGTCCTGTGTTAAATCATTACAGAACTGGGCCAGTATTGAAGCTTGAGGAATTGAACTGGTAAAGCCGATCGGCTTAGCACTCAAAGCCGTTCGGCTAGACTACTTAAGCAGATCGGCTAACCCATTTAAGCCGATCGGCTGGCTTTGGATCTGAGCGAGGGTTAAGGTGGTTGGGTGTGTTGTTCGTTTCTCATTGGTTGGCATTTATTGCCAACCGTTTTTGTGTCTGTATCTCCCCAATTTTTTCATTAAAAAAGAAAAGAAAAAAAAATAAAAAGAGGGAATTGGGGTGTGTTTGGTCCGACTGTAGCTTCAATATACATCATCATCATCAACATTCAAACACACTTCTCATTATTCATTACACACACCACTTCACTCTCTTCATTTACTCCCATCACCACCATCTCATTTACTCTACTTCACCAACAAAAATCATCATCATTTACTCCCTATTTTCGTATATTTGTGGCTAGGAATTTGTGAGTGGAACATCGATCAAACATCACTTGGAACATTTGTGTAACAAATTTGGTATAATTCCTATTTAATCTAATTTGAAGTTATTTATGAATTTGTCTTGTGTTTATGATTTTTGTTTGATAATTGT
This sequence comes from Helichrysum umbraculigerum, assembly GCA_949592205.1. Lineage (NCBI taxonomy): Eukaryota > Viridiplantae > Streptophyta > Magnoliopsida > Asterales > Asteraceae > Helichrysum > Helichrysum umbraculigerum. The sequence goes on from CATIUR010000001.1 coordinate 40,032,680, forward strand.
GATTATGAGTGGCTAGTTCCTTATATGATTGTTTGGATGAAATAACTAGTTGATTAGGGGTGTAATCTTTAGGTGTTAATTTATGTTTGAGTTTGTGAATCATCCATGAATTTGTATGTGTTTAGGTTGTTGTTGTTAGTAAACTTTTGGCATTTTAACTAAGCGATTATAGCGAACGTTTGTTGCTTACAAAAAATACCTATATAAGTTGTTTATCATTTGTGGAACAAAGATTTTGGTGATTTAACAACAACTAGTCAAATACATACAAGTTAGCAATTGTAGCGAATGTTTGTTGTGTGGATGATTTGCAAACTCACAAATCTTAATTTATGTTTAATCGGAGAACCTTATGTAATTGAGCTTAATCACTAGAATTTAACCATTTGGTAATTTACTAATTGATATAGCGAACGTTTTCAACCAAGTAAATTGCTATTAATTATTTGTCTATGAATGATTGAACAAAATTGCGAATGTAATTTTGGAATGTGTCAAATGATTTAGCTAAATTGTGTAAGCTAGTAACCATGGCGAACGTCCGTTACTAGATTAATTCATAGGTTTGCTAATTAAAGTTGAACTTTAGGTCTCAGAGAACTTTGAGCTTAGGTTTGATGAATGTTACCCTTTAGCATGTGTATTAACCGGTTATAATTCTACACCCCGAAATCACTAGTGAAATAATCCAAGCAAGCATTGTTTTTAATATTTCAAAGTTCTAAACAATTAAACCGACTCTTCAGAGTCCACCTGCCTAGATTAATTAAAGATTGTAGTTTAAGCATCGTGACAATTCGGTCACATAACCAACCACATTTTATCTTCCCTTTTTAAATTGCTCACACTTATATTGATCATCCAATCTAGTTCCCTGTGTTCGAACCCGAACTTACCAAACTATACTACCACTCGACAGGGTCCACTGCCCGGTTGTGTATTGGTCTAGCGAGGTACTTTTTGGTTTACTAAACAACAATAAATTTTTATAACTAGATTTAGCACATCAAGTTTTTGGCGCCGCTGCCGGGGATCTTGATTTGTGAAAATTGATTTGAGTGTGATTAATTGATCCTTTCTAGAATTTATTCTTGGAAAGTTAGCTTTGTTTGTATTGCGCTGGTGCGTTTATGGTTTTATCGCTTGTGTACTTTCAGGTGTGATTTGGTAGTGGATGAACACAAGGAGCTCCGGTAAAGAGCTTCTTAGTCCTTTGTCCAATCCGGAGAAGACCAAAAAGAGTAAACGAAGGAGGAAGCCAAAGCAAAGATCATCGGAATCATCTAGTAGTCAAACGGATACCGATACATCTTCGGGAAACACCGTCGAGGTGGAAGAAACTTTTGTGGAGGAAATTCCATCACCCGAAGAAGATCCTTCAACACCCTCTGTCGTGAGCCCGATCAGTCACGGTCTTCAACGCAACGGAAGGAGGACACGGCAGTAGAGTTTTAAATTTATAAGAGCTGGGGACCTAAGTTTTACTACGGCTGTATAGCAGCAGTATGACCTAGGGTCGTTCTTCAAGCTAATCGTATTGTGAAACGGGAGTATCAAGACAAGTCGTTTATTTTAGTGATGGGATTTTTAAAACAGAGTTTGAGTGGGTTTTTGTTACTTAGGTCCGTATTTTAAAGCAATTAAATAAAAAGTAAATAAATGGAAAATAGAAATAGGGATGAAATCAGTATGGAGGATATGTGTCTGTTATGACTTCGTTAGCTTATGCGGAGGTGATGCTAGGGTTTTAGTATGAAAACGTCTTTTAAAGGTTTGTGTCTTATCTGAGCTTAATTGTTCGTAGTGTAAACACTAGTACCCTACTGATTGGGGAAACCAATCAATATGTCACTGAATACTAGGCCAAATTGAGTCTGATCGGAGGAGGATGCTCAACTCTTCAACGTTATCCAGTGATGGAGTAACGACCCTTCTTGGAATGTTAGTTCCTGGGTGCATGAGATAGAGTAACATACCCACTGAGGTTCCGACCTTTCTTAACACTACGGGGACAACGAAGTCAAATAAGGCATTTAAGATTAAGACTTGGTTTGGTGGTTATTAACTTTATATTAATGGTTATATTTTAGTCTAGAGCTTTCATCACGGTGTACAGTGCGACTATGCATTTCCACAGTTTTCCAGACCCAAGATGTGCTAATGGTGTACAGTGCATCTGAGCATTTCCACAGTGTTCCTGATCTTTAGGTGTACTAACGGTGTACAGTGCGATCAAACATTTCCACAGCTTTGAAGTCAAACCAGGATGTGACACAGTCTTCAACCACCGACATTTCCTTAGCTCTACGTATTTGTACTTCACCAAAGGTGTTTCCAACGTTACACGAAGTACAGTTCCGTTTATCGTGGTCTTTCCGGGGTCACATACTTTATGGTCACTCTAGACTAGTTTAAACTACGTTTGTATTAAAGCCCAACCATCTATGATATAAACCAGCCCTCACTATTTCCCAATAAATCCCTGATTGATTCACGGTGTACTATACGAAAGGTTTTAAATAGTATTTCCACAGCTACGCAATTCAGACCATGTTTACAGTTTCAGAAAACATAGATAGGTAGTGACCGTTTGATCAAGGTTCGCGACTCCTTGTCATAAAGGTTCTAACCACGTTTTAATTGGAGGAAAGGCGATTTGGTTTAGAAATTCATAAATACAAGATTAATAGATCACCGGTTTTCATTTATATAATATAACTGGAAACATTATTTCCACAACGGATTGTGCCCACGACTATCATAGCTTCCACGTTCCGTACTACACACATAAGTGATGATTCCGGCGCTATACAAATGAAAGCCGTATAACGTTACCTCCGTTATTTCATAATGTTATCCAATTATATGTTTAAAGCAGCATCACCCCACACATATATAAACTAACTACATCATAACAAACACACAAGGAAACTACTCACTACGCATAATAACAGATCCTAAATCTAGCATAATAACAATATCAATTATCATTATAACAGATAAGGAAAGAAGTAACCGTTAATAAAGCGTAGATTGAATAAACGTTTAGAGAGAGAGTACAAGCAGAACTTCCGCAATATCCTTGACAATATTACAATAAAAGCCCCTAGACTATTCCCTATGCTATTACAAAAGTAGTCCCTCCGTTAGTTTCAGTTAAATATTAACTGAGAACTAACTAGACCTAACCCTAATTTCTAGAGAGAGAAAGAAAGAAAGAGAGTTTAGAGATAGAGAGAGTGTGTGAGAGAGAAAGTGGAAATGGAGAAATGAATGGAATGATGAAGTGTGTGGAATGATGGAGGGGTGGCCTCCTATTTATAGGCAAAGCTTGAAATAAGCCGTACAACTCGCGAAGCACGCACGTACAAGCAAACGAAGCACAAACGGGCAGCATATGGGGTACACAGGGCCGTATACTGCCTTCATAGGGCCGTATACGGTGTGTTATGGGCCGTATACGGTCTATGAAGGGCCGTATACGGTGGCCAAGGCCGTATACGGCCTCCGTCTGATTTCGTTCGTTGCTTAAAACGTCCGTATCTCCTTCGTTATGCGTCCGTTTGACCTGATTCTTTCGCCTGTGTCTTCGTAATTCCGTTACGCTTCTAATGGTGCCAATATCACTGAAATTGGATGTGTACAACTTTAGCATAGCCGAAATCACTTTATAGGAGTTTGCAATCGTCCAGTCTTTTCCGTCCTTTGTCCGATTTGCATGATTCTTGATTTTCTCGTCTCGATTTTACCTATTACATCATATCATAAGGTTAGAATGTGTTTATCATAGGATAAATGAGGGTGCGAGAGTTAGTTGCTGTTTATTTGCTCCGTTTTGTTCGTTATTCGGATGTTTTTACTGATTTTTGTAGCAACGTCTATTTTCTGAGCACTTTAGTGAATTTTGGTAAATAATGATTGTTTTGGAATGTTTTCACTAAAGATGTTCCCAAAAAGTGTGGAATAATAGCCTTGAAAACATGACTTTTTGCGTCACATCAAGTTATCCCACACTTAGACGTTGCTTGTCCTCAAGCAACACTCAGTTTCTGAAACATTTTAAAACAATTTTGTTTTAGAGCGAGCTTCAACATTTTTAAGAGTTACCACTGTCAAATGTAAATAAGATAGTTTCAGGAACATAGGGAAAGATAAGATGATCCTTCCTTAAACAAGAAAAGATTATCTTAGGCATACATCCAAATCTCATGATCTTGGAGTACACATGACTAGGAGATCTCACTAAAGGTGGTCACTCAATTCACTCAAAGTGTATCGGGTTTCCTATCAGTCTAGAACAAAAGAAATCGCTCAAATAGCCAGTCATGCAGCACTCATCGTCATAGGCTTGGTCGAGAATCGGATCTCCACCACTTAGGTGAGGACGGTGCTAATTATCCCAAGACATTCATGAGGGTTGTAGTGTTTGGTGAGGGGTAAAGGGTATGGATAGTGGTATTTTTGGGTTGTAAGGGTTGCTTATCTTAAAACAACTGAGATCATGAACAACTTTATTTCAGAACGGAGAGAGGTAGCTTTTGGTCTTCTATCAGAATCTTGATGATACTTCAAAGGACTTTAAGCTTTATTCTTGCAGGACTATTTTTTCTTTCTTTTCTTCTTTTTCTTCTTTTTATTTTCTTTTTCTGCTTTTGTATTTTTCTATTTTTCTTTTCTTCTTCAGAATTTCTTTGCTAGAGAATTTCCAAGGATATTTTTCTTCTTTTGATTCTTTCAGAAATCCCTTATCTTGAACGTTTCGAGTCTTTTCGCGGTGTCAATTTTACACACCAAGGATTCTTCAATCTTTTTGAGAGCACGAAAGGGGTAGGATAAGACATTCTAAAAGATGTTCTTCATAACCTCAGAAATTCTAAGATAAGTTTGGGAGTATTTTAGGAAGTAGGGTTTATTGGGGGTTTTATGAAACGAAAGGTTTAGGCTCAATAGGGTTTACTAGGCGGATCATCGATACTAAAAATGAGTATCGGAAGGGTTTTGGGCTTGAAGAGATATGTGAAAAGGGGTTTATATCCTAGGGAATGTCAAGGTCATTTAATTGCACCTATACCGCGTACGGTACACACCAATGTGGTCTTGAAGCGTATGTCAAGAGCAAGTTCTAATTCAGAGATGCATGCATCGGCACACACAAGAAATGATTAGTGAAGCATTAAAGATGAATGCTATTAGGCTCAAGATACCTCACTGCAAATAGGGTTGTATGTGCTTCGTCATGCTTCCATTAGATTATTATTTCTTGTTTAAGCAATTTCTACCTTATTTTCCCTAGTCTCCGAAATATATTACTCACATCTGACAATAGCTCCTCTCAAAAGATATTTTGGCTCAAAATTAGCAGAGTAAATCAATAGATTTAGCTCATACTTTTAATTTTCTTGAAAAATTTTTGAAAAATTTGAGGAACTATTTCGGACATTAAAAATCAAAGAAAACTAACCAAGGTATTCTATACCTGCTATCCCACACTTAGAGGAACATTGTCCCTAATGTTCTCTTTAGTTGAGATTTACTGGAAGTAAAATCCCACACTTAGAGTTTGAACATCTAAGAAAATGTTTCTCAAGTGTTTGTTTTGGGCTGGAATCCCACACTTAGTGATAAGCTTAGGATAGAGTATAGACTACTTTCACGAACTAACAAAGCAAATAATATACAGAATCATAAACAAAAGAGAGTAAAGGTTAAGACACTCCCCAGATAGCGAGCAACAAAGAAGCTGAGAATCTAAATTTTGCTTAAAAGAGGTGTTGCCAAGATCTTTTTCTGCATTCATGAAGAGCGGCACAGCTTCAAGCGTCTTGCTATTTGGTTTCTTTTCCATCCTTTATTCCCTTTGTGAATCAATCTCGTAAGTGTGATCACGTTGGTCGTACCAGTTTACAAACTCAAGGTATTTGCAAATGAAAAGATAAATCACCGTCTCAGAACTTTGAAAAGATATTTTCTACTACAAATCATTTTTATAAAACATGTGTTTTTAAACGAGTTCGAGCATAATGCATAAAAGTAGTATGCAAGTACCTCAAATGCTCGAAACACATGAATTATCATTTTTCAAATTGATTTCCTTATTACTGAGACGAGTGGTTTATTTGCAAATGAGTTGTAATATCAGAAAGTGTTTCGGTGACGACCAAGTGTGAAGGATAGTCAGAGATATATCTTCACTTATTGACACTGTTCTCTCTACACGTCTTATTACACGGGTTGCCTCCCGAGAAGCGCTGCTTTTAGAGTCGAGAGCTCGACTTTGCCTTCCTTCAGATTTAGTTGGTGCTGGAACCACCAGGACCGGAAGTGCGCAGTAGTGGAATCCTGGGGTTGCGTGGGTATATTCTCAGAAAATGGCGAGCGATGATGTCGACGATGTTTGGAATCTCAGATGAAAGTATGGGGAAGCTCTGCAGATGCTGCTCTGTAATCTTTTTTATGTGCAGCAGGTCCCAAGTAATCTCCTTTACTGTGCTGGAGATAATTCCGCGGGAATTTACAAAAGAGAATCCATCAGCTTCAATCATCTCTCGTTCAGGATGGTATTGTCTGAGTGAGTCCATAAATCCAAAGAACTGCAGGTGTAAGGTCTCGTGATCTGCAATACTGGAGTTTACTCCAAGTTCTCGGATAGATTCACGAATACCCTGGATGAGACTGATCTGGTAGTGGGAAAACGTGAGGTCGGAGTTCTTAAAGGTATTGTTCATCATGTCGTAAACCTCACGTAATCCGTAGTTGAATATTTGGCTGTGCTCTTCATCAGGTACTTCCGCGAAGATTTCCTTGATTCGATTAGTGAGGAAGTTCGCGATGTTAACCATCGAACCTTCAGGTATAGAAGAAGGGATGACAAGCGTCCTCTCGTCAGAACTCTCGTACTCGAGATCTTCGGCAATCTTGTGAGCGTGGTACTCGATGGTGCAGTCAATGTAGAACCTATGAGGAGAGGTCTCGTCGATATGATCATTCCTAGCCATGGAATCTAGAAGTCCCCTGAGATCATTCATCAACCGGATGTCTATGTCTGCGTCGGGATTCCCAGTAGCATTGTACATATTGCTGCGATAAGAATTTAAGAACTCGTGTTGCTCAGCAGAGTATGGAAATGCGGATCTGAATAGTGTATCATAGATCTTCCTGTACATGCGTCTTTGGTCTTCAAAGAACTCAAGCTCCTCAGGTGTTGGTCCAGCAGTGTGGTGCTCTCGTAGCAACTGAGCAGCGAGGTCTTCGGCAAAGGCATTTAGGCGGTTGTGGAAGAATCTGTAATCTTGGGAATTCTCGGCTTGGTTGACCTCAGATTCGGCTATGATTTCCTCAATCAGGTTCCTTTGGTGTGGGGTGTAATCATTGGTGGAGTTAATGATAATGCTTGTCATCATAGGTATGTCGTTTTTGAATTCTTCAATAGCATTTATCATTTCCTCATGGTTGGAGATAGTCGGAATTTGAGGAGAAGCGGGAACAGTCGAAGATGCAAGAAGTCGGACAGACCGAATATCTATTGGGATATCAGTATAGATGATGTCATCATCATCACTCTCCTCAGCTGGAGTATCCCTAGCCTGGAAATCAGGGAACTCAACACTATCGGATGGTGGAAGGGAGTCATCAGTAATCTGAGATATTGGCTGAGAGGAATCCATCTCGATGTCTTTTTCCTCCTGAGAATCAGAATTACGGCTAGATCCGGAAGTACTTCCCTTCTCGAACTGACTTCGAGGTGCAGATGTGTCAAAGGTTTGAATCCTTTGGGGAAGTCGGGATGCTTTATATGCTGCAATCTTTCTCAAGAGTTTGTCTCGAAGCTCCGGGTGCTGTGCGGATAAAGCTATAGTCTTCTCAATATTCAGCAGAGCGTCAAGTCGAGGAGACACGAGAGGTTTGGTGGGATCAATAGCTGATGCAATGAGTTTCTCCATGGTGAGACCAAATTCTGCATCGTGAGAGTAATCAGTCGGTGGATCTTCATCTGATTCATCTTGTGACAGAGGGATGAAGTTCTCGAGGTTCTCGATTTGCATAATCTCTGATGTCGGTAAATATGAGTCAGGAAGGTATTGATGAGGTGGTGTGGACTGATATACTTCCTCGGGCTCTGATTCTTCCAGTCCTTCCTCGGATTCTTCCATTTCTTCTGGTTCCGTTTCTTCCTCTGGTTCTGTTTCAGGTTGTTCCTCTTCTTCTTCATCCTGTTCTGAATCTTCCTCCTCCTCTATTTCTTCTTCTGGTTCAGATTCCTCCATTTCCTCATCTTCTGATTCTGACTCTTCAGTAGCTGAGATAAGACAAGTATGCTCGTATGGCCTGTATGGTTCTGGCTCTGAATCAGAAGTGTCATCATCCGAAGTAATTCTGCCCATGGATATTGCGTATATCTCTGCATGCTCCATTATTGAACAGTCGGTCTGATCAATCTTGTATGATATTGTTTGTCCATGTGCTCGTAGACTGATAACCTGAGAATATACATCAATAATAGCACGTGCAGTATTCATGAATGGCCTACCTAGGATAATGGGTATGTTAATGTCTTCCTGTATATCCATCACTACAAAGTCAGTAGGGAAATAGAACCTGTCAACTTTTACCATGACATTCTAAGCAATGCCTTTCGGGTATCGGACTGATTGATCGGCAAGTTGGACGCTCATTTTAGTGGGCTGGAGAGGTCCTAATTCTAATCTGGAGTAGAGCGAGTAAGGCATCAGATTGATACTAGCTCCAAGATCGGCCAAGGAGCGTATTGTGCCTGAGTGATAGATGGAACAGGGCAAGGTGAATCGACCCGTGTCTCCTAGCTTTTCCGGTAAGGCATTCTGGATGACTGCTGAACACTCGGCGTTCAGGGAGACTTTAGGAGTGGAAGGAATCTTGTCCTTGGTTGCCAGCATTCGTCGGATGTACTTCGTACTAGAAGGGATTCTAGACACGATGTCTAAGAATTTTCCATCAAGTTTGAATGACTTGGCATTGTACTTCTTGTGTAGGCGGTTAGGGAAAGGAATCTCAGCCTCACGATTCGGCGTGGGCATTGATTTGGTCTCAACTGTCGGCGGGACAGGAGAATGTTCCCTTGGAGAAGCAGTCATAGAAGGAGTTGGTTTATCAGAGTTTAAGGTCTTGGCTTCCTCGACGTGAGGGTTCTGAATAGTATTGCTTGGTAAGGTCCCTTGTGGTCGGGTATCGAGACGTTGGGCTAACTGACCGATCTGGTTCTCAAGGCTTTTCAGGACCGAGAGTTGGTTTCGAAGGAATAGATCAGTTTGGTCTTGTCGAGCCGTAGTCTTTTGGTTGAAAGCGGTCTGACCTTAGATGAATTTGTTGAGGTTGTCATCAGTACTCGTGACTGGAATGATGGTCTTTGCAGGCTCAGCAGGCTGGGTATCCTCAGTGGCGGTTAATGGAAGTGGTTGATTGTATGGAAGTTGTGGTTGTTGGGGGTACGTCGGATATCATGGCTGAAACCTGGGCTGGAAAGGGGGTTGGTTGTTCCGTGGAGGATATTGGTTTCCTCGAGTTCGTGGTGGTGAAGTTCTAGCGAAACCGGGCGGATTTTGAGGTCTGACAGGAAACTGGGCATAGTAGACTGAACCGTCGGTAGGATCTTCGTACTCAACCTCGTATTCTTCAGCGGGATGGTTGGTACAGTTCTGGCAAGCCTGAACTTGGTGGATTTGCTGTGGTTGTTTCTTCAGATCTGCTATTTGTTTTGTCAGAGTCTCAATTTGATCGCTCAGAGACTTAATGGCTTCAGTTTGGCGGGTGTTGTTTGCGGAGAGGGGTAAGGATGAGGATTGCTCATCAGACTTCCAATCGTGGTGATGCATCGTCATATCCTCAATCAAGCTCCATGCTTCATCATCAGTAAGTTTCATGAAGTTTCCTTGAGCTGCTGCGTCAAGATTGATGCGATGGTTAGGATCAAGACCTCAGTAGAAGGTGCACACCTTGTCAGTCTTCGTCATTTGGTGGTTTGGACATTTCCTCAGTAAACTCTTGAATCGCTCCCATGCTGAGTATATAGATTCATCGTGGGCTTGTTGGAAGTTTGCGATGTCATTCTTTGCCTGAGTTTGTTTGGACGGGGGAAAGTATCTAGCGAGAAACTTATTACCCATGTCGGTCCATGAGGTGATTGAGCCGGTCTCAAGTCCCTCAAACCAGGTAGAAGCATGTAAAGCGAGAGAATAGGGGAACAAGTATAAGCGGATGATATCCTGCTCAACCCCATTCTGCTTATAGGAGTTTGAAACCTGAATGAATTTGTCGATATGAGCGTTGGGATCATCACGGGGTAGACCGTGGAATTGGCAGTTATCTTTTATGAGTTGTACGATGTGGTGTTTAAGCTCAAAAGAAGCTCCGTCAATCACTGGATAGCTAATCGGTCCTCCTCGTCCTTCGATGGATGGTTTGGTGTTGTCGGCGAGAGTAACACGAGCGGCCATTTGTGGAAAACGGGAATGTCTTTCTTTGCGGATGGTATGGATAATTGACTCAGGATCGGGTACGAAAATGAGAGATTCAGATCCGGATGATCTGGTCGAATATCGTTGTGGGATATGGGAAGATATTGTCGGTTGGAACAAGGAAAGGAAAATAAGAATGGGAAAGAAGTATCACTAAATAGAAAACTCGTCTGGATGCTTCAGAGTCTTATGATTAACTCCCCGGCAACGGCGCCAAAAACTTGTCGTGAGCCCGATCAGTCACGGTCGTCAACGCAACGGAAGGAGGACACGGCAGTAGAGTTTTAAATTTATAAGAGCTGGGGACCTAAGTTTTACTACGGCTGTATAGCAGCAGTATGACCTAGGGTCGTTCTTCAAGCTAATCGTATTGTGAAACGGGAGTATCAAGACAAGTCGTTTATTTTAGTGATGGGATTTTTAAAACAGAGTTTGAGTGGGTTTTTGTTACTTAGGTCCGTATTTTAAAGCAATTAAATAAAAAGTAAATAAATGGAAAATAGAAATAGGGATGAAATCAGTATGGAGGATATGTGTCTATTATGACTTCGTTAGCTTATGCGGAGGTGATGCTAGGGCTTTAGTATGAAAACGTCTTTTAAAGGTTTGTGTCTTATCTGAGCTTAATTGTTCGTAGTGTAAACACTAGTACCCTACTGATTGGGGAAACCAATCAATATGTCACTGAATACTAGGCCAAATTGAGTCTGATCGGAGGAGGATGCTCAACTCTTCAACGTTATCCAGTGATGGAGTAACGACCCTTCTTGGAATGTTAGTTCCTGGGTGCATGAGATAGAGTAACATACCCACTGAGGTTCCGACCTTTCTTAACACTACGGGGACAACGAAGTCAAATAAGGCATTTAAGATTAAGACTTGGTTTGATGGTTATTAACTTTATATTAATGGTTATATTTTAGTCTAGAGCTTTCATCACGGTGTACAGTGCGACTATGCATTTCCACAGTTTTCCAGACCCAAGATGTACTAACGGTGTACAGTGCATCTGAGCATTTCCACAGTGTTCCTGATCTTTAGGTGTACTAACGGTGTACAGTGCGATCAAACATTTCCACAGCTTTGAAGTCAAACCAGGATGTGACACAGTCTTCAACCACCGACATTTCCTTAGCTCTACGTATTTGTACTTCACCAAAGGTGTTTCCAACGTTACACGAAGTACAGTTCCGTTTATCGTGGTCTTTCCGGGGTCACATACTTTATGGTCACTCTAGACTAGTTTAAACTACGTTTGTATTAAAGCCCAACCATCTATGATATAAACCAGCCCTCACTATTTCCCAATAAATCCCTGATTGATTCACGGTGTACTATACGAAAGGTTTTAAATAGTATTTCCACAGCTACGCAATTCAGACCATGTTTACAGTTTCAGAAAACATAGATAGGTAGTGACCGTTTGATCAAGGTTCGCGACTCCTTGTCATAAAGGTTCTAACCAAGTTTTAATTGGAGGAAAGGCGATTTGGTTTAGAAATTCATAAATACAAGATTAATAGATCACCGGTTTTCATTTATATAATATAACTGGAAACATTATTTCCACAACGGATTGTGCCCACGACTTTCATAGCTTCCACGTTCCGTACTACACACATAAGTGATGATTCCGGCGCTATACAAATGAAAGCCGTATAACGTTACCTCCGTTATTTCATAATGTTATCCAATTATATGTTTAAAGCAGCATCACCCCACACATATATAAACTAACTACATCATAACAAACACACAAGGAAACTACTCACTACGCATAATAACATATCCTAAATCTAGCATAATAACAATATCAATTATCATTATAACAGATAAGGAAAGAAGTAACCGTTAATAAAGCGTAGATTGAATAAGCGTTTAGAGAGAGAGTACAAGCAGAACTTCCGCAATATCCTTGACAATATTACAATAAAAGCCCCTGGACTATTCCCTATGCTATTACAAAAGTAGTCCCTCCGTTAGTTTCAGTTAAATATTAACTAAGAACTAACTAGACCTAACCCTAATTTCTAGAGAGAGAAAGAAAGAAAGAGAGTTTAGAGATAGAGAGAGTGTGTGAGAGAGAAAGTGGAAATGAAGAAATGAATGGAATGATGAAGTGTGTGGAATGATGGAGGGGTGGCCTCCTATTTATAGGCAAAGCTTGAAATAAGCCGTACAACTCGCGAAGCACGCACGTACAAGCAAACGAAGCACAAACGGGCAGCATATGGGGTACACAGGGCCGTATACGGCCTTCATAGGGCCGTATACGGTGTGTTATGGGCCGTATACGGTCTATGAATGGCCGTATACGGTGGCCAAGGCCGTATACGGCCTCCGTTTGATTTCGTTCGTTGCTTAAAACGTCCGTATCTCCTTCGTTATGCATCCTTTTGACCTGATTCTTTCGCCTGTGTCTTCGTAATTCCGTTACGCTTCTAATGGTGCCAATATCACTGAAATTGGATGTGTACAACTTTAGCCTAGCCGAAATCACTTTATAGGAGTTTGCAATCGTCCAGTCTTTTCCGTCCTTTGTCCGATTTGCATGATTCTTGATTTTCTCGTCTCGATTTTACCTATTACATCATATCATAAGGTTAGAATGTGTTTATCATAGGATAAATGAGGGTGCGAGAGTTAGTTACTGTTTATTTGCTCCGTTTTGTTCGTTATTCGGATGTTTTTACTGATTTTTGTAGCAACGTCTATTTTCTGAGCACTTTAGTGAATTTTGGTAAATAATGATTGTTTTGGAATGTTTTCACTAAAGATGTGCCCAAAAAGTGTGGAATAATGGCCTTGAAAACATGACTTTTTGCGTCACATCACCCTCCGAAGGTGAAGAAGAGATGGCGGATGATGATGATACTCCTATTTTCTCACGGGAAAGAACCGTGGCGCCTACACCGGGGTCGGCCATACGGGTTCAAGATAATGAAAATGATAATTTTTCCTTGAAGGGTCATCACATGCAACTCATCCGAGATACCCAATTTGATGGAAGGGTGCGGGCCGATCCGCACAAACATATTGCTAGTTTTCTTGAGATAGGGAGTTATTTCAAGTATGGTCAAAACATGGATGAGGCTATTAGACTAAGGACTTTTCCGATGTCCTTATGTGGTGAAGCTAAGATTTGGTACCAAGAATTGGAGCCAAATACCATTAGATCATGGAACGAGATGAGAGAAGCTTTTGTGAGACGGTTTTATCCTCCGGCATTGGCCGAGCATTTGTTGAATGAGATTAGAGCCTTCAAACAACAAGAAGGCGAAACTTTAGTAGAAGCTTGGTGTCGATTAAAGGAAATGTTGAGAAATTGTTACGGACATGGGCTATCGAAGGCGGAGATAATTACATTGTTTTACAATGGACTTGGCATTGAATCGGCTAATGTTCTTGATGCCTCCGGAGGAGGTCTATTTCTTTACAAGACACCTAATGAAGCTTGGAAGGTGTTGGAAGATAAAGTCACACAAAGTTTGAATTGGGCGAAAGACAAATGAGGAAAGCCGGTGAGAAAGCATGTTGCATTTGCCGAGGGTACTAGTAGTGGAGGCGGAAGCTCCAATGAGTCGGTAATGATGAAAGAAATCAAGGCTTTGTCTTCCAAGTTCGATGCTCAATTCAAGACAATCAAAGGAGAGATCAAAGAGCTTCGAGATGGTTGTGGTAATTGTGGCGGTAATCATGCCACGGTGAATTGTGCACAAGACAATTTGCCAATGGTAGGAGATGAGGAAGGTGTTAACTTTCTTCAACAAGGTAATTATCAAAGCGGAAACTACCAACGAGGGGGTTATCAAAACCGAAATTCGGGAGGTTACCAAGGAGGAGGCTATAACCAAAACCAAAACCAAATCCGATTTTCTAGACCTAACCAACCTTACACCAAAACTCAAATCAATCTCAAAACTAATCATACAATCAAAACCAATCCCAAAGCCAAAATTACAACCAAAATCGACACCAAAGCCCATCTAGAGAACAACAACCACCACCGGTTCAAAAACAAGAACCGACATTGACTCCAATGGAACAAATGATGAAGGAGTTTATGGCAAAGCAAGAAACTGCCACCGAGAGGATGAAAACTCAAATGACAAATATTGGTTGAGCATGGAACAAGGGCAAAAGAATCAACAAGCTTCAATTCAAGATTTGGAGCGGAAAATGGAGAGGTTGTCCGAGGGGCAAAGTAGTAGGCCAACCGGTGGCTTACCAAGTAATACACAACAAAACCCAAGATAACAACCTTCACCCTCTAGTGGTTCCAAACCTTACCAACCACCACCTGCGAGAAATGAGCATGTGAATGCTATAACCACAAGAAGCGGAAAGGAGCTTCCACCACCTCAAGCCAAAGACAAAAATGTTTCTAACTCTTTTGTGCAGGAAATCGAGGAGGAAGACAATGAAGAGAATGTTGATGCTCCTACACCAACGGTCACACTGGTGTCACCTACTCCGGTTATGAAAGCTTACAAGCCGAAGATTCCTTATCCCCAAAGGCTAAGGAAAGAAAAGATTGCGGCTCAATATGGGAAGTTTGTGGACATGATCAAGGGCATTCGAATCAATGTGCCTTTGGGTGATGTATTAGCCGGGATGCCGAATTATGCCAAATTCATCAAGGATTTGGTGAGCAACAAAGAAAAATTGTCGGAGGCTTCGGCAATGTTTTTGAATGAGGAATGCTCGGCACTTGTCCAAAACCAAATTCCACCCAAGCTTGGAGATCCCGGGAGTTTCATCATTTCTTGTACATTGGGTAAAATCATTACTTGTGATGCACTTGCGGACCTAGGTGCTAGTATTAATTTGATGCCATATTCGTTATATGCTAAATTGGCCCTAGGATCTTTGACCCCCACCCGTATGAGTATAAGACTTGCCGATAGGTCATTCCAATATCCCGTTGGAATTGCGGAAAACATGTTGATAGAGGTAGGGCAATTTACCTTCCCGGTTGACTTTGTTATCCTCGAAATGGAGGAGGATAGTAAAGTGCCCTTGATTTTAGGACGACCTTTCTTGCACACCGCGGATGCCATAATAGGAGTCAAAGACAAGAAATTGACCCTAGGTGTAGGTGACGAAAGGATTGCTTTCACGGTCGATAAGGCCATGAAGCATCCTTATTCTAACGATGACTCTTGTTTTAGAATTGATGTCATAGATGATGCGGTTGACGAGGAGCTACAAGGATTGCTTGGTATGGAATCGGAGCTTGCTAGCTTGTTAGAGTCAAATGTTGAGATAATGACCGAGGAAGAGCTAGTCATGAGCTTAGAAGAAACAAATGAGGAAGATGAGCTAGTTGATGAGGACACTTTTGAAGAGCTCACTAAAGATGACCAAATGAGGATCAAGACATCTTTGGAGGATCCGCCCAAAGACTTAGAGTTGAAGGAACTTCCAAGTCATTTGGAATATGCATACCTTCATGAGGAAAAATTGTTGCCCGTAATCATTTCTTCATCCCTTTTACCTCATGAAAAATCTAATTTGATTGATGTGCTTGTGGCTCACAAAGGAGCATTTGCTTGGCGCACATCCGACATACCCGGAATTAGTCCCTCATTTTGCAAACACAAAATCAATTTTCTAGATGAGGCAAAACCCGTTGTTCAAAGACAACGGAGGCTAAATCCGAACATGAAGGACGTAGTCAAGAAAGAAGTTGTAAAGCTTCTTGATGCGGGTATCATTTACCCCATCTCGGATAGTCCTTGGGTTAGTCCGGTACATTGTGTACCAAAGAAAGGGGGGATGACCGTAGTTGCCAATGACCAAAACGAAATGATACCCACTAGGACGGTCACGGGATGGCGTGTGTGCATTGATTATAGGAGGTTGAATGATGCCACGAGAAAAGACCATTTTCCCTTACCATTCATTGACCAAATGCTTGAGAGGTTGGCGGGTAATGAATATTATTGTTTCCTTGATGGATTTTCGGGATATTTCCAAATACCCATAGATCCCGAGGATCAAGAAAAGACCACCTTCACTTGCCCATGTGGGACCTATGCCTATAAGAGAATGCCATTTGGTCTTTACAATGCCCCCGCCACTTTTCAAAGATGTATGATTGCCATTTTCCAAGACATGATCGAAACCTCCATGGAAGTTTTCATGGATGATTTTTCCATTTTTGGAAACTCATTTGACTCTTGTTTGGCCAATTTGAATAAAATGCTTGAAAGGTACGAAAAAGCACATTTGGTTTTAAATTGGGAGAAATGCCACTTCATGGTGAAGGAGGGCATTGTGTTGGGACACAAGGTGTCGGGGTTGGGTATTGAGGTTGACAAAGCTAAAATTGATGTGATTGCCAAATTACCCCCACCCACAAATGTGAAAGGCATTAGGAGTTTCTTAGGTCATGCCAGTTTCTACCGTAGGTTCATCAAGGACTTTTCCAAGATAACGAGACCAATGACCAAGCTTCTTGAGAAAGAAGCTCCTTTTGTGTTTGACAAACCGTGTTTGGATGCCTTTGAGACACTCAAGAATCAATTAACCAAAGCACCTATCATAGTCTCTCCCGATTGGTCCCAACCGTTTGAACTCATGTGTGATGCAAGCGACTTTGCCCTAGGAGCCATCTTAGGACAAAGAGTAGACAACCATTTTAAACCTATCTATTTCGCTAGCAAGACCTTGAATGTGGCCCAACAAAACTACACAACCACCGAGAAAGAATTGCTTGCCGTCGTTTATGCCTTTGACAAATTTAGGCAATACCTTGTTCTTTCTAAAACTATTGTTTTCACCGATCACTCGGCCCTCAAATATCTCTTTGCCAAACAAGACGCTAAACCGCGTCTTATTCGTTGGATTCTTCTCTTGCAAGAATTTGACATTGAAATCAAGGATAAGAGAGGTGCCGAGAACCTTGCCACCGATCACTTGTCAAGATTGGAAAATCCAAATCTTGACAAGCAAGGCGATACTAATATTGATGATTCCTTTCCCGAGGAATTTCTTTTGCAGGTAGGTGATGAAAACAAGGATGAGGAAGCACCATGGTATGCCGACTTGACAAACTATTTGGTTGGTGGAGTTTTGAGGAAAGGGATGACTCACCAAGAGAAAAGCAAATTTTTCTCTAACTTGAAGCATTATTTTTGGGAAGAACCTTATTTGTTCCGGGTTTGTGCGGATGGCATGGTGAGGAGGTGTGTTTCGGGTGGTGAAACAAGGAAGATTTTGGATGAATGTCACTATGGGCCCACCGGTGGACATTATGGTCCCTCGGTCACCGCCAAGAAGGTGTTTGATGCGGGGTTCTATTGGCCAACAATATTCAAGGAAGCAAACACTTTGTGCCAAACATGTGATGCGTGTCAAAGAACCGGAAACATCTCAAAAATGGATGAAATGCCACAAACTAGCATCCAAGTTTGCGAAGTATTTGATATTTGGGGCATAGACTTCATGGGACCGTTCCCACCTTCATTCAAAAATGAATACATTCTTGTGGCGGTTGATTACGTGTCCAAGTGGGCGGAAGCTAAGGCTTTACCAAAGAATGACGCTCGTGTGGTCATTGATTTCTTGAAAAGCCTATTTCGCCGATTTGGGATGCCTAAAGCGTTGATTAGTGACCGGGGGACTCACTTTGCGAATGCTCAATTAGAAAAAGTTCTCAAGAAGTATGGGGTAAATCACCGGTTCTTGACTTCCTATCACCCACAAAGAAGTGGTCAAGTCGAGAACACTAACCGTGCATTGAAAAGAATTTTGGAGAAGACGGTGAAAGACAACCGGGCCATATGGTCCAAAAAGCTTGAAGATGCATTGTGGGCGTTTCGGACCGCCTACAAGACACCTATTGGAACGACACCGTATCGGTTACTTTATGGCAAAACTTGCCATTTACCCCTTGAAATTGAGCATAAAGCTTATTGGGCGCTCAAGAATTGCAATTTGGATTTGATTGAAGCGGGTGAGAAGAGAATGTTGCAACTTTGATGTGACCCAAAAAGTCATGTTTTTAAGTACTTATTTCCGCACTTTTTGGACTATTCTTTGGTGAAAACATTTCAAAACAATCATTTATCATCATAAACCACCAAGGTAGTCTAAATACGGGCGTTGCTACAAAAATCAATAAAAACATCCATTTTGCACGCAAACCGAGGCGAAAACTATCACCTTAAATATTTCATTCTTGATTATCCTACCAAAGTAGATCTTAAT
The DNA here is from genome assembly GCA_949592205.1 of Helichrysum umbraculigerum. Lineage (NCBI taxonomy): Eukaryota > Viridiplantae > Streptophyta > Magnoliopsida > Asterales > Asteraceae > Helichrysum > Helichrysum umbraculigerum. The sequence continues at coordinate 40,051,384 of CATIUR010000001.1, forward strand.
GCATATTTTATGATTCGATAGGAAAATCCAAGATCGGTGGTGAAAGAATCAAGAGAAACGAGTGAAGAACGAAGAAGATATGCAGTCTAGAAGCCCGCCGATCGTCATCCGGAACACGCAAAATTCAAACACTTCCAAATTTGGCAAACTCAGTGTCATTAGAAGCGTAACGGAAAAACGAAGCCAACGGCGCAAGAATCAAGCAAATCGGAGCCCAAACGAAGAAGATACGGACGAACCAAGCAACCGAGAAACAAGCGGAGGCCAAACCAAGCACCAACCCCCCCCCTGCCCACCTAGGTACCGTATACGGTACCCTAGGTGCCGTATACGGCCCTTTGGGTTCCGTATACGGGGCCTGGTGGCTTGTGAGGTGCCGTTTGCCCCCCCCTTGGTCCGTTACCCCCCGTATGCGCTTTGATGCTTGTTCTTCATGCTTTGTGACTTGTACCAAGCTTCCTACTCTTTCCCTATAAATAGAGGGCCTCCTCACTCATTTCAAAACACATCTTACACCATTCATTCTCACATACTTCTCTTTCTCTCTCTAGAATTCTCTCTCTAGCACTACTCTTAGGAGTTAGAGGAGAATTGTTCTTGTAGTTAGTTTTCTCTCTAGTTTCTCTCTCTAGCACTACTCTTAGGAGTTAGAGGAGAACTAGAGAGATATAAGTTAGCGGTTAGAGCTAGAGGAAAGTTGTAATTGGGTAATCAAGCTGTAGCAAGGTTATTCAAGTCAGACTGTTGTAATCCTCAGTATTACTCTTCTAATCCGGTGATATTATCTTACTTTCTTACTGTTATAATGTTTACTTTGCATATTATTTCAGTACGATTTATGATTGTTGCCATGCTGATTAGCTAGATTAATATGTGATTGTTGGAATGTAGATGTTAGGATTAGGGATGATGTTTAATTAATATATCTTATATATGATTGGTAGTTGTTATGCTGCATACATGTTTAGACTTATCCTGGATGTAGACTTAATTAATCACCCTTTCTGGTCTCTCACGTGACTATTGCCTTAGGATAGGATCTGATCAACCCTAACTACGAATACACAGTTATCTCCTGTTTGTATGAAACTGTGAGATCGCCATAACACGTCAGAATACTTGGTATAGCGTTGGAAATACCGCTGGTAGAGTACAAATACGTGGAAGCCAAGGAAATGCCGGTGGCCTATCTCACCGTGGATTACCTGGAAGCAACCCTTCCAGACATGGGTCTAGGTCTTGTTAAGCCGTGAAAATGCTATAGCACACCGTTAAACTACCTCTGGTTATAAAGCTGTGTAAAGATACAATAGGTCTTTAAAACACCGTAGATATACCTAGGGTTAGAGTACTGTGGAAAATAAGGACACTATACACTGTACGCATATCTAGGGATGAGCGACCGATGGCAAAGGAGGGTCTAATCCATGACGGAAGTATTAAGAACTTAAACAGATAAAATATGAGTTAGGAAATGAAAGCAAGGATGCCGGCTGTGTTCCCAGATGCTTAAAACCCCTTAACTCTACTTAACCGATAGTTTAACTTATTCAGCATACAACCGGTATCACTCTGTTAAAATTGGATAGACATAGGTGTTAAGAAAGGTTAGTGTTGTGGACTGTCGCCTTATTCCTTAATCCTATTCAGAGGGTCGCTTGGTCTCCGAAAGAGACGGTGAGGTGGGTCTGAAGACAGTCCCATCTGATCAGAATCAGGATAACCTAGGATTCAGTGACATATGCTTTAGGGTTACACCTAGACGTAGGGTCCTAGTGTTTACACCAACTGTTTAGAAGATTCTTAACCAGAGTAATCACCTATCATCTATATAATATCATCCCGAAACCCTAATCGTCGAAGTTTCAGCAACCACTCTCTACCTGCTGCTTATATTCTCGTTTACTTTTCTGCATTTTAATTTCTGTCTTTAGATCAGATTAGATAAAACCAAAACCCATACCTACCTTGTTTTAAACCCATCCTATTGTCAAGTTATCTTTGGTAGGTTCCAATTCAATTCAATTCGTTCCGATTTTGGACGACACTCGAGTTATACTTGCCGCTTTACCCACAAGGTAGGTAGCTTGCATAGTTTGAGCCCAGCAAATATAAATTTTTAAAACCGTTCGCCCGTCTCGGTAGCCGTCGGTGCAACGACCCGGATTCTAAAACCCGACCGACCGCTGGGACCGCGACAAGTTTTTGGCGCTGTTGCCGGGGATCGGTTTCGTCAAGAATTGAATTCTGCCTTAGATAATTAACTTTAGGAGTTCCTTCCCTAAGATTATCATTACTTAGGAAGTTAATTGTTAGATAACTTAGTTTTTAAACCCTAGAAAATACATAAAAATTAGAAAATGAAAAACCCTAATTCTCCTTCAAACCCCATCTCTCCTCTCAATCAAATGATGACGGATGAGATGACGGTTTTGGAAGATGCGGAATTCTTTGACTGTCCAGAGTATGAGTCAAACTCCTCTGACGTTAGAGAGATATGTGTTAACCATGAAGTTGAGAACCCAAAAATATCGAGCTTAGACTTAGGTTTTGATGAATCTCAGCAGAAGATTCCAGCTTCTGTTACTGTTGCTTTAAGTGGTCAACCCGCACTTGACCCCGAGATTTTGTCAATCTTGTCTAAGTATCCACACTATATTAGACCTACCACTTTACCTGATGATGAACCATTTGGAATCGAAGTGTTCTTCTATCCACCCATGCCTTGGATGGATTTGAATGAACGTCTTCATTGTTTAGATGAATACTTTGAGTACGATCTCCCAGATATTTTGCGAGCCCACCCCACTACACTTTATTCAAGTGTTGTTGAGGAAGAGTGTCTCCAGTATCAGGTTGAGAATGAACTTAGGATAGAAACACCAACCCGATTAAACACTGAATCTAGGAATCATCTACCCGAACCAGAAACAGACCATCACTTAGGAAATTCTCAAAAGCCCAATAGGAGGATAGATATCCATACTAACTTTCTGAAATATCTTAAGATATCTGATTTTCCATTTACATTTGAGCAGAGAAAGACCTTTGTTGAAATTGATAGAATAATTAGACTTCTTCGTGCTAAACATAGTCGAATAGACGAGCTATTGTTTAAATCAGAATTAGATCTTTTAATGGATTTACTTGCCAGCACCGATTATCCCTCTGATTCACAACCTAGGATTAATCGTTATGTTGCGTTCCTGATTTACGAGCTTGAATTTTGGATAGAAAGAAGCCCTATCAATTCTAACATGATTCTTGCAGATATTCCATTCTTTGTTGATCCTGCTACTTATTTAATTAATGAGCTTAGAGCTATTTTTCTCGAATCAACTGAGGAAGCTATGGACGCTGTTTTCTTTGCAAAAAGGAAACAGATCCATATCCAGCTAATCCAGTTATTCCAAAAAACCAAATTCCCGTTTACTAACCAACAGAAGATTTATATCGAAGAGCTTTCGCAAGCAGTTCACACTACTTACGGAAATCCCGATTCTTCTGAGGAAACGGAATTTGTGGATTTACTTTCAAAACTGCTCTATGATCTGTCTTATTTAGATACAGGATTTAGGGATGGCATTTCAAACCAGAAAAAGGTGAAACGGGAATTTAATCGTTTTGTCAATGCATTGTTAAAACTCAGTCAGGAAGAACGAGAAGTCTTAACAGAATTTGAACGGTATTTCATAAATCCTGCTAATTTAGTTTACTATGTCATCCGAGCTCTCCGAGGTACGTTTATTTCCCGCTATACCTTGTCTCTATCCAAAGCATCAACTGTACCCAACAGTGTCATTTCGGACACTATCCGGTGAAGCAGTAAGTCTAATATGGAGGAGCTTTCGTCTTTAACAAAAGCGCTCTTGGGAGGCATCCCAAGCCTATCTAGGTCAATTAATATTAGTTAGTATTAATTTTAGCTTAAATTAATTTTTCGTTTTAAAGCTTTCGTTTAAAAATCAAGAAAACGTCCTTTAAACTCTAAACTCGCGCAATTTGCGTAAGTTCGAACTTTTCAGAAAAATTTAACAAAGTTTTAGTTTTAAAATTTTGGTAAATTAATTATGATTTGTTTTTAAAGTTTAAAGTACACAAAAATATTGTTTCATTTTTAAATAAACTCGTTTCTGTTTAAACGCAAAGAATTTTTCGCACGCAATTTAAAATACAATTTTAATTCGCGAAAACTTTTTATAAAGATTCGTATTTACTTTTGGTTACTTTATTAAAAATCTTTAAACCTTTGGAAAACCAATCGTACGTATCGTATCTTTCGCGTTTTAAATCGAAACGTATTTAAACCAAGAGGAAGGGATCCACTACAAACAAAAAGTCAAAAAGTCAAAATTTCTTCTCCTTCCTCTTCCCCAAAACCCACGGCCCCCATCACCATTTCTAAAACCTCCATTTCTCCACCATTTTTGATGATTTAAAGCTTCAAGTTCTTCATTTTATCATCTATATTGCATACATAACATCATTTCATCACTTGCAAGGTAATTCCTAACTCAAATCTTTAAATTTCATTAACTTTTTAAAGTTAGGGTTTCAACTTTTGATCTATGAAATCCATGGAGAAAACTTGTGTTTTATGGTTCAAAAGTGTTCTTGCATAGTTGCTTAACATGATTACATGCTTGATTGAGTAGATTACTTGATAATTTGTTACTTTGATCTTCAAGTGTTGACTTTAAGTTGTCAAAGTTGCTAGATTTGTTGACTTTTGGTAACTAGTAGATTGTTTTGACTTGTTTTGATTAATTCATGCTTAGTATGATTTGATAAACATGTTTACATGATTGCTAGTTTATTTTGAATGATCTCTATGATTATCGAAAGTTAAAGTAAGCACATTGTGATTAAAAATAAACTAAGTATCATCCTTTATTTTAAATATTCAATTTTTAAATGGTACTTGAGTTAATTAAATCATGGCAAGTTTCTTAGATTTTCAATAAATTCATTAGTTAGCTTTTGGTCCTTGAATATTTTAATTATTCACCACCTTAATTAATAAAGTGTTGAATAATTTTATTGTGACCATCACACGTAAGCTACCGTCATTCATTTATCAAAAATCTTTAAATCTTGCAAAAGTAACCGAATAAGTTGACACGTGTCTTTAACCATATGGTATTTACATAAATAAATTAGTTTATGTTCTTTTTTTTGGTTACTTGATGTATTTGAGGTAATTACATGGTTAAAGCTCACTTAGATTAAGTTGCCATGAATGAAAGTAAAAATATTAGCTAGTTGTTTGAAATGACGAGTTTACTTGGATTAAACGCTAGTATTATTGTTGCTTTAATACCCTTGGAATAGGTTAGACACTTATGGTTGCGAAAATTGCGGATTGAGGATTGGTTAGGCCTAGGTTTAGTTTAAAATAAATTGCGGATTTATTCATATTTTAAAGCCTACATTTCCAATTTTTGTTTAAAATTTGGAAATGTACTTAGCAATTTGTTATTACTTATGCATCTCATTTTCTTGTCACAGATGGATCTATCAAACCCTTCATTGAGGAAGCTTGCTTCATCCCCCGAGAATATGGACGATATCACGAAATGGATGGGACGATACCTCGGGTCAAACAGAGTCATCATATGGCAGGATATGAGACACATGGGTATTAGGGATGAGTTGGAAGATTTGATTAAGTATGATAAAGATGGCGAGGAACATGCTGCATTTTTCCATCTTTTCTCCATTGATGAGGCTATATACCGAGAGGTCGTCACTGAGTTTATGATGACTTACGAGTTCCGAGAGAGATTGGAGATCACCGATAAGAAGAAGATCACTTTTCGGTATCGTGGGAAGAAATATCATATGACAGTTGGAGATTTCGGGGTATACCTTGGCCTTTACACACAGTCTCAGGCCAGTTCTGATTGGTTCACTAGCAGTTTTCAGTCTATCTCCAGTTTACCGTCACGGGATCACAAGGAGATATGGAAAGAATTGACTGGGACAACTTTCAGGAGTGGAGTGAAAGCTTCACTCATGACCCGACCAGTTCATCACATTCTTCACAAGCTCCTGTGCTGTACTATCTTTGGAAAGAGAGATGCTGGACCTGCTACATCAGAGGAGCTTAAGTTCATGGATGCGATCATAAGGAAGCAGAACCTGAATGTCGCATACATCATAGCGGATAGATTGTGGAAAGAGAAGAGGGAGGATAGACGCCATGTATTCATGGGAGCCATTATCACGAGATTGTTAGTCGGCATGGGGATTCTCACTGACCGTCACCGTGAGGATTACACCCATCACGCTAGCTCGCAGCCGTTTGATCTAGAGTATTGTAAGTTGATCAGGATCATTGATGAGGGACCTGAGAGACAGTGCTTATGGTATCAGACTCGGCAGCCCATTCCTGGATGCTTCATGACCAGGAAGCGCATGACTACAAAGGATAGAGATGTTGGTCCCTAGCCACAGAGACCAGTTGCAGCAGAGATACCTGAGACATCACGAGGAGCAGACACATCAGTACTGCCTACACAGGCCGTTGTGCATCACACGGATCCGGTCACTCCTCTTACTCAGTACTATCTATTACATGCTTTACAGGTTATCCGTGACCAGCAGGTTCTGACAGCTAGGACACATGGTACTCCTGAGCCTGATCACTTTTTATATAGATGTGGACCACCACCTCCACCCACTCACCCATACACCGCCACTCGCCCATACACCACATTTCCTCCACCACATCCACATACCTCCACTCAGCCACCACATCCATATAGACGCCCACGCACACCTACCACATACTCCGCACCATTACCCACTCACAGATCCACATCTGATATAGCCAGAGTCTACTCAGTACACATACCATCACCAGCCCGTCAGCAGGCATCATTGCCTCATCCGACTGTACCCATTCCGACCCATGACCAGCATCCAGAGGCTAGCACATCATACAGACCAGATCTGCTCTACATTGGTACCGATGCATTGTTCACTGGTAGCGTCGGCCCTTACTTGGATTTGGGCCCCATCTTCTCAGATCAAGTTCCTACTGAGAGCACTCTCAGGCAGCTCTACCTTGATATGTTACAGACGGCAGGTGTTACCACTGCGGACATGCTCGCACAGGGTTATGATGATATGATGGCGCTTCCAGCGATGACTCTCAGGCAGATATTGATTCAGAGAGGACTACTACCTCCAGATGAGCAGAGGGTATCTAGCGGACAGCAGTCAGTTGCAGGACCTCCAGCTCAGCCTGATGACATACCAGCAGAGGATCCTCCATTCTAGACTACTTATCTTATGATTCATATTTATATCACTGACTTTCGTATCGTATTACAGTGATCTCTATCTTGCACTTGGTTAAACTTTTGGGATATTCGTCAACCTTTATGGTTGATACTTTATTATTATATTTCGTTTATCGTATTTACTTATTATGTTTGTTTATTTATTTAGAATAAGTGATTGAATGTGTGATGAATGAGCACGAGACCACATGAGATGACGAGCGTTCAAGAAAGAACCGTGATGTCAGAAGGCAGACAACCAAGGAATTCACAACTGCAGACCACGGAACTTACACACATCTCAGGAGAGGAGCTTTGGTCTATCTTCTTCTGAAACTCGCACACGCACCGCAGACTCTTCAAAGATCTAAGTGTGGGATCTCAACCCACACTCCAAGACATCTTAGCTAGAATCGTCTCCAAATCTTAAATCATAAAAGTGTGAAATTCACTAATAAGAATTTCCACTTACATTATGGGACGACTCTTGGCTAAGCATGAATGAGAAAGCGCTGTGCACCAGATAAGGACATGCGGAGCTGAATCACTCTTAATGAAGATCTTCGAATTCTCAGCTTTCGCCTCTAAACGTCTAATCGTCATCTGGGGAGTTTCTTACCTTTCACCTCCTTTTCATACATTGATTCATTTTGATAGCTTAGGAATGCAAAGTAATCTATACTCTATCCTAAACTTATCACTAAGTGTGGGATTCCAGCCCAAACCAAACACTTGAAGAAACATTTTCTATATGTTCAAACTCTAAGTGTGGGATTATATTTTCAAATATAATCTCAACTCAAGAGAACATTAGGGACAATGTTCCTCTAAGTGTGGGATAGCAGGTATAGAATACCTTGAATTAGATGTTTTACAGATTTTAATGTCCAAATAGCTTTACTCAGAAAATGTTCCTCGAATTTTCAAAATTTTCAAAACTTTTTAAACAACAAATAATAAAGTATGAGCCAAATCACCCGATTAGCTCTACTATTTTTGAGTTATGATTCCTTTCAAAGAGGAACCATTTCTAATATGAGTTAGTTATTCAAGAATATTAGGGAAATTAAGGTAGAAATTTCTTAAATAAGTATTAACAATCTAAGGAGCATGGCTAGGCACATACAAACCCGAATTTGCAGTGAGGTTTTGAGCCTTAAAAGCATTCATTTTAAATGCTACATTGTTCATTTCTTGTGTGTGCCGATGCTAGTATCTCTAAATTAGAACTTGTTCCTGACATATGTTTCGAGACCACATTGGAGAGTACCGTACGCGGTATAGGTGCAATTAGATGATCTCGACATTCCTTAGGATTAAACCCATTCTTACATACCTTTTCAAGCCCAAAACCCTTCCGATACTCATTTTTAGTATCGATGATCCGTCTAGAAAAACCCTTTGAGCCTAAACCTTTCGTTTCTTCAAAACCCTATATCTTTAACCACTTTCCCCAAATTCCCAACAACTTATCCTGGAATTTCTAAGGTTATGAAAAACATCTTGAAAAATCTCTTTCTGAATTGATCTACTCCTCCGTGATCACCAAAATTAGAAAATCAAAAGTGCGGAAAATTGGCACCAGAAAAAAGACTCGAAGAGGTCCGTGATAAGAAAGAAGAGATTTCCGAAAGAAAATCAAAAATATCCTTAGAAGTTCTCTGGCAAAGGAGTTCTGAAGAAAGAAAAGAAAATAAAAAGCAGAAAAAGCAAGAAAAGAAAAAGAAAAGAAAATAAGGCTAAAGTGCTTCAGAGTATCAATCTTTCAAAGAGAGATTCAATGAAATACGAGTAGCTATCTTCTCCGTTCTACAATAAGTTTTTCATGATTCTTAGAATGCCTATGATAAGCAACCCCTTACAACCAAAAATCACCACTATCCATACCCCTTAACCCTCACAAACATTACAACCCACTTGAATGTCTTGGGATAATTAGCGACGTCCTCTTCCTAAGTGGTGGAGATCCGATTCTCGACCAAGCTTATGATGATGAGTGCTGCATGACTGGCTATTTGAGCGATTTCAATTGTGCTAGATTGATAGGAAACCCGATACGCTCTGAGTGAATTGAGTGACCACCTTTAGTGAGATCGCCTAGTCGTGTATACTCCAAGATCACGAGATTTGGAAAGTATGCCTGGGAAAGTCAATACTTATTTCTGAAAGGATCATCTTAGCTTTCCCTATGTCCTCTGAATAATTTTCCCATACGACAAAGTGGTAATTTTTTGGAAAGTGCTCTAACTCACCTAAAATTTGTAAAATGTTTTCACAGGGACACAACTGAGTGTTGCTTGAGGACAAGCAACGCTTAAGTGTGGGATACTTGATGTGACCCAAAAAGTCATGTTTTTAAGTACTTATTTCCGCACTTTTTGGACTATTCTTTGGTGAAAACATTTCAAAACAATCATTTATCATCATAAACCACCAAGGTAGTCTAAATACGGGCGTTGCTACAAAAATCAATAAAAACATCCATTTTGCACGCAAACCGAGGCGAAAACTATCACCTTAAATATTCCATTCTTGATTATCCTACCAAAGTAGATCTTAATGCATATTTTATGATTCAATAGGAAAATCCAAGATCGGTGGTGAAAGAATCAAGAGAAACGAGTGAAGAACGAAGAAGATATGCAGTCTAGAAGCCCGCCGATCGTCATCCGGAACACGCAAAAGTCAAACACTTCCAAATTTGGCAAACTCATTGTCATTAGAAGCGTAACGGAAAAACGAAGCCAACGGCGCAAGAATCAAGCAAATTGGAGCCCAAACGAAGAAGATACGGACGAACCAAGGAACCGAAAAACAATCGGAGGCCAAACCAAGCACCAACCCCCCCCCCCCCCCCCCGCCTGCCCACCTAGGTACCGTATACGGTACCCTAGGTGCCGTATACGGCCCTTTGGGTGCCATATACGGGGCCTGGTGGCTTGTGAGGTGCCGTTTGCCCCCCCCCCCCCCCCCCCTGGTCCGGTACCCCCCGTATGCGCTTTGATGCTTGTTCTTCATGCTTTGTGACTTGTACCAAGCTTCCTACTCTTTCCCTATAAATAGAGGGCCTCCTCACTCATTTCAAAACACACCTTACACCATTCATTCTCACATACTTCTCTTTCTCTCTCTAGAATTCTCTCTCTAGCACTACTCTTAGGAGTTAGAGGAGAATTGTTCTTGTAGTTAGTTTTCTCTCTAGTTTCTCTCTCTAGCACTACTCTTAGGAGTTAGAGGAGAACTAGAGAGATATAAGTTAGCGGTTAGAGCTAGAGGAAAGTTGTAATTGGGTAATCAAGCTGTAGCAAGGTTATTCAAGTCAGACTGTTGTAATCCTCAGTATTACTCTTCTAATCCGGTGATATTATCTTACTTTCTTACTGTTATAATGTTTACTTTGCATATTATTTCAGTACGATTTATGATTGTTGCCATGCTGATTAGCTAGATTAATATGTGATTGTTGGAATGTAGATGTTAGGATTAGGGATGATGTTTAATTAATATATCTTATATATGATTGGTAGTTGTTATGCTGCATACATGTTTAGACTTATCCTGGATGTAGACTTAATTAATCACTCTTTCTGGTCTCTCACGTGACTGTTGCCTTAGAATAAGATCTGATCAACCCTAACTACGAATACACAGTTATCTCATGTTTGTATGAAACTGTGAGATCGCCATAACACGTCAGAATACTTGGTATAGCGTTGGAAATACCGCTGGTAGAGTACAAATACGTGGAAGCCAAGGAAATGCCGGTGGCCTATCTCACCGTGGATTACCTGGAAGCAACCCTTCCAGACACGGGTCTAGGTCTTGTTAAGCCGTGAAAATGCTATAGTACACCGTTAAACTACCTCTGGTTATAAAGCTGTGTAAAGATACAATAGGTCTTTAAAAAACCGTAGATATACCTAGGGTTAGAGTACTGTGGAAAATAAGGACACTATACACTGTACGCATATCTAGGGATGAGCGACCGATGGCAAAGGAGGGTCTAATCCATAACGGAAGTATTAAGAACTTAAACAGATAAAATATGAGTTAGGAAATGAAAGCAAGGATGCCGGCTGTGTTCCCAGATGCTTAAAACCCCTTAACTCTACTTAACCGATAGTTTAACTTATTCAGCATACAACCGGTATCACTCTGTTAAAATTGGATAGACATAGGTGTTAAGAAAGGTCAGTGTTGTGGACTGTCGCCTTATTCCTTAACCCCATTCAGAGGGTCGCTTGGTCTCCGAAAGAGACGGTGAGGTGGGTCTGAAGACAGTCCCATCTGATCAGAATCAGGATAACCTAGGATTCAGTGACATATGCTTTAGGGTTACACCTAGACGTAGGGTCCTAGTGTTTACACCAACTGTTTAGAAGATTCTTAACCAGAGTAATCACCTATCATCTATATAATATCATCCCGAAACCCTAATCGTCGAAGTTTCAGCAACCACTCTCTACCTGCTGCTTATATTCTCGTTTACTTTCTGCATTTTAATTTCTGTCTTTAGATCAGATTAGATAAAACTAAAACCCATACCTACCTTGTTTTAAACCCATCCTATTGTCAAGTTATCTTTGGTAGGTTCCAATTCAATTCAATTCGTTCCGATTTTGGACGACACTCGAGTTATACTTGCCGCTTTACCCACAAGGTAGGTAGCTTACATAGTTTGAGCCCAGCAAATATAAATTTTTAAAACCGTTCACGCGTCTCGGTAGCCGTCGGTGCAACGACCCGGATTCTAAAACCCGACCGACCGCTGGGACCGCGACAAACTTCACGAGTTGGATGAGCTTCGGTTGCAAGCTTATGAAAATTCTCATCTTTACAAGGAACGAACAAAGGTGTTGCATGACCGGAAGTTTAAAGTTAGAAAAGAATTTAAATCCGGTGATAAAGTGCTCTTGTTCCAATCAAGATTCAAGTTGAAACAACCGAAGTTCAAACCAAGATGGACCGGCCCATACGTGGTCAAGCATCAATACCCATCCGGATATGTGGAGCTTTTTCAAAAGGATGGTGGAACCTTTATTGTGAATGGGCACCGTTTGAAACTATACCATGAGGAAGAACAAGAGAGCGAGTGGGAGGAACTCGCAACTTACCCCAAGGACAGATGAATTCGGGGTCGAGTCTAGCTTGGACTCGTTAATAAATGAAGCCCATACACGCGGAAACTCGTGTTTATATCCTTTTTGATAAACTTAGAATTTTTGGCCTGCATTTTTGATGATTTTGATCTGTTTGCTGTTGCTGCGTTTGTGTGAATTATTAAGTGTTTAAGTGTTGTTGCTGCTGTTCTGCTGTTTCTGTCTTGTGAAAGCCGTTCGGCTATGAATAGCCGTTCGGCTATGTCCTATAAACAGATCGGTTATACTAAGCAGATCGGCTATCTCTTTGAAAAACCATCACAGAACTTGCCCCCTTTTGCTGAAGCTAATTTTGTTTAGATTAAGCAGATCGGCTTTAGGTAGCCGTTCGGCTAATTTGTTTGAACCGTTCGGCTAGGTTTAGCCGTTCGGCTTTTCCAGTTAAAAACCGTTACAGAACTTGACCCCTTACATCTTGGGCGCATTTTAATTGACTAAGCCGTTAGGCTGTGGGTTTAAAGCAGATCGGTTTCTAAGCATTGATAAGCCGTTCGGCTAAGGTGTATAAGCCAATCGGCTTCGGGTAGGATCTGGCGAATTATTGAAAGAGCAAAACCTTATCTTTTTCACACCACAAAAACAATTACATCACAGCCGTTCTACTCCTTTTTCTCTCTCAAATAAAAACGAAAAACCCCCATAATCTTCACTAAATCACCATCTAATTCTTCAAATCTTTCAAGAAATCAACCACTAATCATGTCTAGACAACCTAAGGTATTTCATGTCTCCATTTAATCTTTCCACTAGTGATTTTTGGGATGAACATCTTGAATCCGGGTTTGGTTTGATTCAAGTGTAGGGATGAATTCCTTTGTGATTTTGTTGTGTATTATGCTTGATTCATACATGTTACTTAGTTTATACCATGATTCCTTGTTTAAATTGCTCGATTTAGATGATTTGCAAATTAGGGTTCATATGCTAATTTGGGGGTAATCCGAATTTAGTGATTTATGCTTTATAGTTGGTGCTAATTTGTAGTGTAATTCGTGTTTGCTAGCATAATGTAGTTAATTGGTTGGTTGATTTCCATTTGTGGATGATTTAGAAAATTAGGGTTTATGTGAAAATTGGGGAAGAAGGAGTTGACTTTTCTGGTCAAACTTTGACTTTTGCTTTGACTGTCTTTGGTGTAACTTGTGATTGTAATGCATGTCTAGAATCCATTTGAGTGATCCTTTTTGCTCAATTCAAGTTCATGTTTGATATTGAAGTTATGTATTTATGAGGTAGTCAATAGGTTTGGTATGTAACTTTGATTGTAAGGCTTGCTTGAGTCACATTGTATGTCATTGGCATGATTCAAGCATGGTTTAATATTAGGTAGCATGTTTATCCTTATTGAGTTTAAGTTTTGGCTATGTGATTGATCGGTAATTGTCGGTTTGAGCTATGCTTGCATTTGTTGATTGTTTGCTTTGTGATGCGGTTATGGGCTTGTGTGCTTGGCTATCAGGGGGTGTGGTTGTGTTTGACATTGATCGCTCATTTTGTCATATTTTTGCTAACTCAAACACAAATTTGGAAATTTTGTATCTTGTTGTGTTGTGTTGTGCAGAGAGGCAGGAATACCCAACCTGACACCTATGAGCCTCAGTTTCCTGAAAGTATTTATGAGGGTTTACTGCCTAGAGACCGCCACCCTCATTTGATTTTTGGGCGCCATACGTATAACTACCTGGAATACACCGAAGCCTTGTATAAAATTCATAAAAAGGAATGTGAATACCCTCGGGAAATCAACTGGAACCCGTTGGAGGTTGTTGGGGTTGCTCACGATATTCACAAGACTTTTACTCAAACTGTGAAGTTCGATGACGAGGCTTTTGGTGTGAATGACTTTGAAAAGCTTCTCGGGATTCAAGAAAATATATACGAAGAGTTGGTAATGGAATTCTTGGCAACTTTAGAAATGTTCATTATCAACAATGTCGACGATAAATTCTTGAGTTTCAGACTTGGTGGGGCTCCTAGAAAATTATCCTTGAAAGAGCTTGCGGGTTGTTTGGGGATTTATACGGACGAGGAATATTCTTCCCATTGGATTGATCGGTATATCATGACTGGGGCAAGGCTGGATGAGGGGCAGTGTGATGCTGAAGTTTAGGCAACGCTCAGTACATCACGATATCTTTGGGGGAAGAATTTGAATAAACATCTTACGTCCCCCAAGTATAGGGTGATACACAAGATGTTAGCAAACACACTGACTCTTAGGGGAAGCAATAGGGAGAAGGTCACCTTGATCGACTTGTGGTTTTTGGATAAGTTGAAAAGTAGGGACAGGATCAATGTTCCATATGCAGTGGGCAAGTACCTTCACGCCTATGCTAGTGGGCATAAGCCCAATTCCAAGCTTTGTGGTGGTCATCTAATCACCCGGATCGCCAAGGGCTTAAAGGTCAGTTTGAAGCCCCGAGGAGTTCCCGCCTATACCTTAGTGGAAAACAATACCCTTCCAATTGGGGCCGAATCCTATGCCACGGCCCACATATTGAAAAAGAAAGGTGGATCTTATGTTGCTTATAATCCCACTCCTCAAGAGGCGGCCACTGTGTCTCGGGCCGGGGCTAGGGGAAAAAGGCCCGTTAACGTTGAAGATTCTGATGAGGAAGAAGAGGCGGGGCAAGAAGAAGAAGAAGAAGCTGCAACTAATGTACATCCGGGTCATGGTCATTCATCTCATTCTGGAGAGCCCGCGTACTGGCAGAGTTTTATGTCCAGATTCAACAATATGCAACTTGAGCAAAATCGAAGATGGGGAGAACAAGAAGACTGGCAACGGGAGAATGTGACTTTCAGGGATGAGTCTAGGTATGAGTGGGGAGCTAATCAATACCAAAACGATTGGCTAATTCACGACCATGAGCGGATGGGCCGCCATGTGCCCGACCATGTGCCTATCCCGTATCATCACCCACCTCGTTGGGGCGAGCCGGGGGGTGTCCTCCCTGCTCCTATTTATGATCGGGATGCTGCTTTAGTGGAGCTCCAGCGACATCAGGAGCATATGCATACATCTGATTACCACCAGCAGCAGCAGGATTGGGGCACTCCTTGGTCCTCAGCTCCATCCCAGCCTAACACCTGGACTGCTCCTGAGCCCTCCAACTGGCAACAAGAGGCTCATCACCATTGGCTTTTTGGATCGCCATCACCTTATCCGAAGCAGCATCAGCAGGATGATCCCACCCAGGACCCACCCCATGATGGGGGTTGGTAGTTGGGCATTGTTATTATTTTTTTCTGGGATTGTAAAACTCTAAACAATATTTTTATTCTGCGTTATTTTTCTTTTTGGTTCTTTGGATGACTAGCATTCATTGAAGCATTTTTATTGTGATTATTTTATTATCATGTGGTCTTGTGTTTGGTGTTTGTTTGTTTGTTGCCCATTTGTAGCATGCGGAGCTGGAGTGGATATCTACAAGTCTATCATGAACCAGCTCCTCCTTTCTCACCTTCATGCAAAACCCCCGGGGAAGTTCTCGTTTCTTTTTACCTCCACACTTTTGCTTATTTATTGATTATATTTGCATTGGGGTCAATGCAAACCTTAAGTGTGGGAAGGTATTCACTTGAATTCCATTCCTAGTGAATTGTTGTTTCTTACCTTTCATTGGGTTTGTGAAGTCTATTGGCTCTCCAATCGAACTTTACGAATCCCATTAACGGGCTATTGGTCACTTATTGGGTATGTTATTGATCTTGGGTCCGATAGATTTTTGCAAATTCCAATGAAAGGCCGGGAAATGATAATTTGCTAGGGGTGTGCTTGTCCTTAAAAGATTGATTGCTTTGAAAATCTTAAACTTTGAAAATTAATTAAAAGTGAATTAATCTTCCCTCTTGCAACTTAACCTTTTGAGATGTGTCATAAAAGCAACCTAATAGGGTGAATTGCATGACTAGCACACTTGTAGCCTCCACTATGAAAAATTGTGAGAAATATGAGCCGTATTGAGGAAAACACTTACCTTTAGTGTTTATATTGTTTGATTGCTATGAGTGTGCCGGTGATTGTAGTTTGTTCTAGAACTTGCCTTAGTGATGCATTTTGAGACCGCTGTGGGATCACAGAAATGTGATATAGGTGGGGTCGAAGACGGGGAGGTATTCTTAGGATTTTTGATCTTATTTTGTTTTAAAACCATTTATATCCAGTTAACACAGGTCGTTAGCACTCATTTTTAGTGCTAAGAAACCCCTAGAAAACTTCCACATTCAATCCACTAAATATTAGCCTTATTTTTTGTGTAGTCAATTCCCGAACCATCACTTTTCTAAGATGTTGCCTAGTTGGAACTTATGATGAATTTTACCAAAATGTGACTTAAATCGTTTTGAATTGGGATTCTAGTGTTAAATTCTATGATTGAGATTGGAAACAATTAAATGAATAGAAGTTAACTATTGAGCTTAAGGTTTATGTTTGGGTGATTGTGGTCAACTAAATGGCCTTTGGATTCCTGAATAAGTAGTTCCCGAAGGGTGTTCTACACCTAGCCACCAAAGGCCTTTATCCGGTCTAGGATGGTTGGTCCGAAAGTTCGTTATACAGGGTTCATAGAAAGTCATAGAATGCAATTATTCCAATCAAATATGAAAAATCAATTTGAGTTATTTGTGCGAAATTGTTTAAGTATGAGTTATAAATGAGAACAAATAATAATTTGAATTGACTTAGCACGAGAATCCTAAGTTTCATTACTGTCACGTGTTTAAACCAATAGGTAACATTTCCACGTTTTTCACGGGTCTTGACTATCATTTTTCACCAATTATTGTGTCTATCATACCCCATTCCATAATTAGCCTACATTTGTTACAACACATGCTAGAATACCTCCTTTGAGATCTCACTTGGTGCTCATGCCAACTCGGTGGAGATTTGATCCTTTTGCAAGCCTATGGTAACAATGCATCACGACTTGGCTTGATTGAGTGTTACATTACTTACTCCCTTACCCTGTAGTCTTATAGGTTGAGAGTGAGTGACTAAACACTTATCCTTATGTGAGGTGCTAGGTCGTGCATTCGGGCTTGACAAAATAAAACATCTCGAGTTTCTAATGCTTATACATATGTTGCTAGCCTAATTACCTTGGTAGTTAGTGTCAATATCGTTTTGGTAAACTTAATCTTCACTTATAATGTTGCAAGAATGGGTTATGAAATGGTAAAATGATGGTTTGCTTGAGGACAAGCAAAGTTCAAGTGTGGGGATATTTGATATCGCTCATTTTGGTTATATAAATCTGTCGCGATATCATTGTTTTGCATATATATTTGAGTAGATTTTGAGAACTTTCGATACTTATTTTGTTTGGAAATCCATTTCAGGTTAAAAAGTTGGAAACGCATGCGATTTGGTGTTGAATTGGTGAAGTTTGGATCAATGCTGGTTGGGCTGGAATTGTACATTAGCCGATCGGCTGATCAACCATAGCCGAACTACTTTAACTCACTAGCCGATCGGCTATGCTTAAAAGATCGGTTTGTCCTGTGTTAAATCATTACAGAACTGGGCCAGTATTGAAGCTTGAGGAATTGAACTGGTAAAGCCGATCGGCTTAGCACTCAAAGCCGTTCGGCTAGACTACTTAAGCAGATCGGCTAACCCATTTAAGCCGATCGGCTGGCTTTGGATCTGAGCGAGGGTTAAGGTGGTTGGGTGTGTTGTTCGCTTCTCATTGGTTGGCATTTATTGCCAACCGTTTTTGTGTCTGTATCTCCCCAATTTTTTCATTAAAAAGAAAAGAAAAAAAAATAAAAAGAGGGAATTGGGGTGTGTTTGGTCCGGCTGTAGCTTCAATATACATCATCATCATCAACATTCAAACACACTTCTCATTATTCACTACACACACCACTTCACTCTCTTCATTTACTCCCATCACCACCATCTCATTTACTCTACTTCACCAACAAAAATCATCATCATTTACTCCCTATTTTCGTATATTTGTGGCTAGGAATTTGTGAGTGGAACATCGATCAAACATCACTTGGAACATTTGTGTAACAAATTTGGTATAATTCCTATTTAATCTAATTTGAAGTTATTTATGAATTTGTCTTGTGTTTATGATTTTTGTTTGATAATTGTGATTATGAGTGGCTAGTTCCTTATATGTTTGTTTGGATGAAATAACTAGTTGATTAGGGGTGTAATCTTTAGGTGTTAATTTATGTTTGAGTTTGTGAATCATCCATGAATTTGTATGTGTTTAGGTTGTTGTTGTTAGTAAACTTTTGGCATTTTAACTAAGCGATTATAGCGAACGTTTGTTGCTTACAAAAAATACCTATATAAGTTGTTTATCATTTGTGGAACAAAGCTTTTGGTGATTTTAACAACAACTAGTCAAATACATACAAGTTAGCAATTGTAGCGAATGTTTGTTGTGTGGATGATTTGCAAACTCACAAATCTTAATTTATGTTTAATCGGAGAACCTTATGTAATTGAGCTTAATCACTAGAATTTAACCATTTGGTAATTTACTAATTGATATAGCGAACGTTTTCAACCAAGTAAATTGCTATTAATTATTTGTCTATGAATGATTGAACAAAATTGCGAATGTAATTTTGGAATGTGTCAAATGATTTAGCTAAATTGTGTAAGCTAGTAACCATGGCGAACGTCCGTTACTAGATTAATTCATAGGTTTGCTAATTAAAGTTGAACTTTAGGTCTCAGAGAACTTTGAGCTTAGGTTTGATGAATGTTACCCTTTAGCATGTGTATTAACCGGTTATAATTCTACACCCCGAAATCACTAGTGAAATAATCCAAGCAAGCATTGTTTTTAATATTTGAAAGTTCTAAACAATTAAACCGACTCTTCAGAGTCCACCTGCCTAGATTAATTAAAGATTGTAGTTTAAGCATCGTGACAATTCAGTCACATCACCAACCACATTTTATCTTCCCTTTTTAAATTGCTCACACTTATATTGATCATCCAATCTAGTTCCCTGTGTTCGAACCCGAACTTACCAAACTATACTACCATTCGACAGGGTCCACTGCCCGGTTGTGTATTGGTCTAGCAAGGTACTTTTTGGTTTACTAAACAAAGATAAATTTTTATAACTAGATTTAGCACATCAAGCATCTTCCTAGTTAATCTCCTAAAATTTTAAGCTTGATCACACTTGACTACCCGTTTGAGTTTATTAAGTAACCTACAAACTTTGCAATTGCTGCCCCCCTTAAATAACTATAAAATAATTATAATCTTCAATTAAAGATCAAACTGGTTGGTTGGTTTCATATCCCCAACGTGCCCATATAACCTCCCATAATGTTTTAATTATACTATAAATTTCTATAGTTATACGGTGCGGAAATCGCTCAATGTTAACGCTATTAATCGTAACGTTTGTAAGTCAAGATAAAAGATAGTATGATAAGAATTTATGATTATAAGATACTATCACATATAACGTATGTTATCAACAATAACATACTAATGAATATCCATGTAAAACTCTATTAAGACATTACTCACTTGGAACAAAAATATTTGGCTCACTATTTCTCAAATTCTTTAGGCATAATTACACCTTAACTCGCCTTTGAAACTTCTGACTACAACCACGTACACGTACACTTCATATCACGCAATGATCTTTGCTTTTCTAGTCGGTGATACATTTACTTGTTGGGCTGTTTTTATCCTCGATCACAACAAAATTTTCAATTCCCATCCTCAAGTTAGCCTGAAATTTCATTACCTGTTGGACATACATTTGGTTCTTCGCATTGACTTACAAATCTATCTCTATATGTCGAAGGCCCTAATTCTCCATGTTACATTTAAAACATACCTCAATTTGACCATTCGTAACATATATTCTAACCTTGGTTTTAAACTATTTCAACTACAATGCTATTTGATACATATAAGTTGTAAATAAACTTCTGAATCTACTACGTACGAACTCAGTTACAACATCCAATATACAATATTTTTTTAAAAAAATAAATAAATAAAACAACATATTGTAATAACCTCCACTGCTTTTAATGTTTTTTTTTATAACAAAAAAATTTAATACTCTCAAACTTTGTAACGTATTTCACATCTTTATATAACATATCGCCATGTAAGTTCTCAAAGGGAAAATTTACTCATAAGGTTTGTATAAAATTTGAAGAAAATTTTGGTTGAAACTATACTACGATAGACACAAATAACAAGAAAGACGTTGAATTAGTGATTGACAAGTAAATCTACTTTCTAGCACCATTTGAGGTCAAGAACTTCATCGAGGATAACATTTGGTTACAATTAAATCAAGAGAAACACAAAACCAATAAGCTTTCATAATAATTTAAAACATAAGGTATAAGCTCACCGACGAAAATATTAATGAACAAGGGAGAATCATGAGGAATTCGTTTGCTAGCACGTTAAATAAACTAACGTGTCCTATTCTATATTGGGTACTAATATGGGAATGGTTCACTTCTAATCCGTACAAAATAAAACAATGAATCTTAACTAATGGTCTGAAAATGTTCAACCAAATAATATGGAAATCTAATAAAAAACAATTACAAAGTGAGGATCGAGATATACACAAAACAAATTGATTGATAGAGGAGAAACGGAATATCTAACACAGATAGTTGGCCTTAAATACAAATATGAAACACACAAATATCTTCGGATAATGTTCTTTCTTTCGATTCACAGTTTCTCTGTATTGTGCGGATATATCCCTAGTGTTACCATATCGATACATGGAATATGACTATTCTAATCCAAAGAAACAAACTTGCTTTCATAACTCAACCGAACTCAAATTGTTACTCCACATCAAAATGTCACTGAAACATGGGTTAAACATTATATTTCTTCAAACTGATCTTCCACTTGTTATGTCAACTTTCAAAAATCCAACCGCACAAGCGAAAGTGGTATATACTTGTTTGAAACTTGCAAAAAAAAATAATAATAAATTAACAATCAACAAACTCATTTAAATCCGTAAGATAAATTAAGAACACTATAGAAGTTTAAATTGTAGAGACTCATGTTCGTGTAACCTAAATTTCGATGCGTAAGGATGAATCTAATTTTGATTGTTACGCATTAAATGTTATCCTCAACGTGAGAAACTCATACAAACTTGTGTAGAATCAACAATCTGCACGTTCAATTCGTATAAAGAGTAAATATCTTCCAATTGTTTGGTTAAGACCATCCACCAATAGTTGTCTATTCTTCTCAGCGAATAATTCAGCTACAACTCTAGCATATATGAGCCACCAGTATGGGTTACTGTACAACACAAATAAACTTCGATAAATCAAAGTCTAATACAAAACCATGGAAATTAATCACACGACGGGTACGGAATGCATATCTCACGTATTACCATCATCACCTCCAATACCATACTACCTTTTTGGTAAGAACCCCTTACTATCTCTATTTAACAAAATGACTTTTCATCTTTGAACTCTTATGTGAAATAAATATAAAATATTCAAGGTTGTCAGTATTAGCTCCATTGAATTTCGGGACGAAATTCTCCTAACGGGGGATACTGTGACAACCGTCATAAAACCGTAACCGCGTTGAAACTCATTCTCATGTTAGGACTCATCACATGGATTTCTTTACATCAAAGTCTTCGTTTTCAAAGATCGAATTCAATGCAAAAAGAATCATGGCAATCGGATGTGTAACGAAAAAGATACAATGCAAAACGTAAATGCGTTCATAATTTCGAAACTTAAGAGAATGTGCGAGGTATGATAAATAAAATATAATAATAAGTAATTTGTAAATAATAAGAATACTAACAATTATAATACAATAATAATAATAAGCTAAGTAAAAACATATCACACGTTAAAAAGATAAAAGCTGAATTTTCTGCGAAGTTTCACGGTTTGGGCCATAACTCTCTCATCCGGGCTCCAAATGACTTGAATCTAAAGGCCATGATTTCTAAACACCTTGGGCTACAAAATTTTCAGATTTAAGCCCATAATATATTGAAAAATTTGGCCTAAGGCTTGGAGGAGGAGCAAGGAAGATTTTTCTCAAAACAAATCATACATGCTCACAATCTTTTCTCATTAAAACTCTTTCAAAACCCTAGAAACGACTCTCCCTCTCTTTCTCAGCCATTTTCACCCCCAAACCACATCAAATCAAAGGGTTAATCATCTATTCAAGTCTAGCAAACGTTATTGTTTTCGTTTCGGTTTTGTTGGTAAGTTTTCAACATTCTATTCGATCATATGATATCTATTCGTATAAAATCATAAACTAATATTATTTAATTCTTTATAATTCCAGACCTGATCTAGATGTAATCACGAGTCGATGGTATGATTTGACCTTAGTTAAAGACATAATCCGTAAACCCTAGTTTATACGAATGAATTTTGATTTCTGATTGAATTATTACAGGCGACTTCAGAGGCAATTTTGACCCATTTAGAATCATTTTCAGACTTCGGTCAAAACTAAAGAGTTGTAGATCTTGATGTTTTACATAAGTCCTGAAGGTTTCGACCTCTGAAACTAAACAGATTATTTTATATAAATTATTTAGTAAACTGCTACAGTGTATTACGAATTTTTGGAAAACTTTGGTTAGTTTGAATTGAATGGGTTAATTACTTTTTGATTACTTTGAGATCTTTAAATTATGTTAAAACATGAAATTTTATGTATAAAACTTATATTTTCATAATCTTTAATTTATTTAATTAAATGAATTTAATTAAATGTATTAGTTAAATTAATATGTTTTAAAATCTAAATTGTTTAGATTGTAATATTGTTTTCTTAATTCTTTTAAATTAACATTTTCATAAGTGAGAGGTGGGTTCTTTTAAGAATACAAAAAAAATAGAGAATGGGAGAACCAATAGGATTGCTCCATTTGTCTACAAAACCCAATTATATTTTTACCCACATGGTTAGTTATCTTACAAACCGTAAGTCCATAAATTATGAAAATTATATATTCGGAATCAGCGCCTTTTTCTCTTCGATTAGAGATGTCATAAGCTATACTTTCGACGAATTTTTTTTCTTCATTTTTTTACCCAATTCTATAATATAATCACATGTGATTTATGATGAAAAGTAAAAAATTTGTTCACGATTATTTATTTATGGTATATGTTATTTAACACGTGATTACAACTTAATATTCATCCACATTAATAGTTATAAATAAAAAATTAAAAAATGCATTAATTTTCGTTAAAAATCACATGTGATTGTTATTTGTACATTTAATCACATGTGATTTGTTATATAATCACATATGATTTTATATATAATAACATATGATTTTCATCTAAAAACTGATATTTGATGAGAAATTTTCTGATATATGATAATTCATGTATGATTTCAACTTGATTTTTACTTAATTATATAACTATAGTCAATGATTTGAAAATTTTCGTATTTTATTACTCTTTTATCACATGTGATTGATACTTTGATATTCCATCGCATGTGATTACAACTTAGTTTTTCATGTTTTAATCTCTTTAAATCATCAATGATTTGAATTTAAAGTTTAATCGGAGATATAAGCGGGTGTAATTTTTTTTTTAGTTTTAAATCACATGTGATTTCACATTAAAACCCAATAAAAATGAAACAAAAAAAAAGTTTGTCGAAAGTATATCTTGTTGGATCTAGAATCGAAGAGAAAAAGACGCTGATTCCGAATATGTAATTTTTATAATTTATAGATATACGGTTTGTGAGATATTTAACTTTGAAAAAAAAAAAAAAAAAAAAGGTGAAAATGGATTTTTGAGATGGTGCAATCCTATTGGTTCCTCCATTCTCCATTTTTTAACCATTCTTTTTTGAACTTTCCTCTCATAAGTGATGTCTATATAACATGGTTTATAAAATATTTTCTAAGTTTAGGTTAGATAAGGAATCTTGATAACGTGTTGGTGAATAGTTATGAAAGGATTGAATTGGAACGGTTATCACTAGCAATGTGTAGACATAAGCTTGAGTAACTATAGGGCTTAGTTCATTAGGAATTTGTGGGAACTATATCATATGAATATAAACATGAGACGGACATAAACATATAGGAACCCTTGACTCGACTCGTGTACATAATCTGTAAGACACATAACTCATGAACAATTTATTTTAATACTATAGGACGTTCATAGTTCACTGCAGCTGTGTGTGATACTTGATTTGCTTTAAACCTGCTATTCAGGTGAGTTTCGTGGCCCCATTTTCTTTACTATTTTTCCGTTGGGGGAAAAGAATACTCAAACTGATTTTGAACTATTTTCTTATGCTGTGAAACCTATCTGATTTCTATTGGACATTATGATTGAACTATGTGACATTCTGATTGTTGTGGACTGAATGCTTATTGGACGGATTGATCGGATGAGTCTTGTGTCTTTGGGACCATGACAAAACTCCATATTGCTTATTGGTCGGATGAGTCTTGTGTCTTAAAGACCATGACAAAACTCCATATTGCTTACTTATACATGCGATTATTGATAGTACTATCGGATGACGGTCCCGCTCTTGAGATAGATGCGTTATCCTTAAGTGAATAGCATAAACTAAACGGATTGCTTATTGTGGACGGAACGGTTATCTTATGTGCATATTTTATATCATATGTCCTACTTACTTATCTATTTACACAGCAAACTTTATTCTATGTGTGTCTTATTAAACCTGCGAAGCCCATCAACCATTGTGTTGACCTTTTCGAGCATTTCTTTTCAGGTAATCAGAATTTTGACTAAGGAGCTTAAGGCTTAGTGGCTTTAGCGGGACTTCTAGGCTGCATTTGAGACTTGGGTGATTGAATTTTGATCATGTACAATTATACTTAGTGGTGATGTGACAATTGGATCTTATGTATTGTTGACTATGTACTCGGGTTAATGATTAACCATGACACAAGTCGCCTTTGTGTCGGGAGATATCATGACACGTTGTTGAATTGCATTTAGTGTTGTTCTATTATATCAATGTGTTATGATCTAGTCGCGCGTCGTATCCCGTTGTTTCCGCTTTAGATGGGGTGTGACACTAGTGGATGCTTGTTGCTATTCGGTAACAAGTTCTAATCTTTTAAATCATGCTCGATACTAAAGTACACCCTTTTTTGTGAAATGTTGTAAGATACACTTTGAAATGTTAAGTCTCACTCATGAGTCAAAAGTAATGTTTTGGATTTATATTGGTCAAGTCATGTAGTGAGAATGGAAGCTTTGTGAAAGTTTGTAAATTAAGTTTATATATAATGTGGAAAGTTGTAACTAGGTGGAAGTGAAAGCTTTTGGTATAATGATATTGAAAAAGTTTGACTTTGACTTTGTTGGGTCAATTGGTTAAGAATTGGTGAAAGTGAAGTAGTTAAGTGAGTTATAAACCCAAACGGATCATTTGGTGCCCAAATGGTTAAAGTGTCAAATTAGGTTAAGTTGGTCATATGTCAAGTATTATTTCTAAAATAGACTCAATGTGTGTATGGTTAAAAAATGTGATCAAAAGATGGAAGTCAGATTTGGTGTAGTTTAGAATTTGATATGTCATGAAAATGACTAAAAATGACCATATTTTGGTTAAGGGTCCAATTTTTGATAAAACGCGAATTTTGAAAAAGTGCAAATTGGAAAGTGTTTATATCCGTGTTAGAAATGTGTTTGTAAAGTTTCGTGATCAAATGATAAACAGGTAAAGAGTTATGCGGATTTGAAATTGTATTTAGATGTTTAAGTTTGATGTCTGTAGCTACTGGGCAGAAATTGCGTTAACACGCGATCGTGTGGCTTTGTCCAGGATCGTGTATTTGTGTTGTGTCATGATCGAGTCTTTTTATTGTGTTAACACGCGATCGGGTAATTTTACACGATCTCGTATTTTAGTTGTTTTCGGCAACAGTAGCTATCAGGTGAGTTGTTGGTTTTCTAAAAGATTAATACGCGATCACGTGCTTAGTGCAGGATCGCGTATCACAGAAAAACACGCGATCGCGTGGTTTGATGCATAATCGCGTATTGAGTAAAACTTTTAATAAGAATTGTTTGAGAGTCTAACGTTGTGTCGTGCATAGTAATAAATACAATGATAAGTGGTACAATATTATGGGACATGGTTTAAGTTTATTAAAAAAAAATATCGGGTGTTTCAATTTTATAATCAAGTACAAACTCTCGGTAAACTTTTCAACAAAAAGTAATCTATGTGTGAACTAATAAATGTTCAACATTTATTACAATCAACCGAATACGCTAAGTATGTGATTCATCAAAATATATATTCACCGACATTGCCAAAATAAATATGATATCTAGTATATATGCTCGCAATCTCAATAGGCGAGTCACTTTGATCATGCAAACTCTAGGTTGTAATTTTCTTCACCATTTAGATGATGCTTCGATTTAAAACTCTAAATGATCAATTAGATGTATATATAGGCCTACATATATTATCTTTTATCATATCCAAAATCTTATTCGGTCTCAACTTTAGTCGGTGATATTAACTTATATGAGAGCATTCAACTCATATCAAAAATCACCACTTTTAAAAACTTCATAGTTCTTATATGAATGTCGCATCATCATTGACTTGGAATGGTCTTACTGGTCATGCCAACTTATACAATAATTAAGGTCCATAAAACATCAAATTTATGACCGTAGTTGCTTCTATCGCATTTGACTTTTCAATACAAGTCATATCTTACAAGCTAAATAAGGTATGCATCAACAATTAGTATTATTCTTTCCCCGATGCATACATCATCACTTAAGTAATGTTTCATAGTGTAGCTAATATACAAACGAGCTTTCACCATTTACAACTAATCAAATAGAAGCTATCATTGTCATGAAATAATTAAACCGAATAGAGACAAACACATATATGACAATGATGATTTATATAGAATAACAAATAACTTACACTATCATCATGATAGCATATAAATCAACTTAATGTGTTTCATAATAATCATGAAAATTTACGTTATATTTGATGTCAAGGGTGGGGTTCAAATGAGAATAAGAATTTATGTGGGAATGAGGGAACCAATGATATCATGTCATGTGTACAAAGAGAATGTTCCACATGTACAAAACACATTTACCCCCAACATCAATTATCTCACAAACGACAAATTAAAAAATTATGAAAATTGCATCATTAAATTCAGCGTTTTATCCTCTTTGATTTGCCGTCCCTCAAGGCATAATTTTGACAACTTTTTATTTTTTTCATTTTCTGGTGGGTTTACAAATTAGTAACACATGTGTTAGTGTTGCGTTTAGGGTTTAGGGTTTGGGGTTTAGGGGTTAGGGGTTAGGGGTTAGGGTTTAGGGTTTGAGGTTTGGGGAACCGCCCCGAAACCCCAAACCTCAAACCCTAAACCCTAACCCCTAAACACTAAACCCTAACCCCTAAACGCTTTACAAAACTCTAAATCCTAAATCATACTAAACTCTAAACCTTAAACCCTACTAAACCCTAAACCCTAAACCCTACTAAACCCTAACCCTAAACCCTATCCTTAACCACAAATTAAATGTATAACCAATCACTAACACATGTGTTACTAATTTGTAAAACCCACCAAAAAATGAAAGGAAAAAAAAGTTGTCGAAAGTATGCCTTGAGGGACGGCAAATCGAATAGGAGAAAACGCTGAATTTTATGGTGTAATTTTCATGATTTTTCGACTTACCGTTTGTGAGATATTTAATTTTTAAAAATGTGGAGGAGAGAGAATAAAGTGACACATGGCAGAAATCTGTTGGTTCCCTCATTCTCACTCAAAGTTGTTGTACTCATTTGAACCTTACTCTTGATGTCAATGACAAATTCAAAACTTCTCTTAATCACTTTTAATAAAATCCTTCATATATTAAGTGACAAGTAACATATCAAATGGTCAAGTTAAACACATTCACTCATTTAAATCTAATATGATCTAATAAGTAATAACCATAAGTGACTATATTTATAACGTGCTTAAGGATCTCTTTGACTTATATTTTTCAAATATACAAACATATCATCTATCATAAACTTAGTCAGAATGTTTCATAATGGTGATAATAGAAGACCTCAAACTATGTTTCTACTAGACGTAATATGTACTTTATGATTCTATGTCCTCTGCACATAAACTGAAGTGAAAGAATACTTACAAAACCGAGTTAAATTTTAGAGCCTTTTGACTTTGGTCACATAACCCTGGGATTCTTTAACATTAGTAGGCTCTATCAAGGTCAATGCCAAGGTTCATTATATATGTACATTAAGAAAATATGTATTTATCTTAAAGAGCATAATTCAAATATATTAATCCCTTGGATAATTTTCTTGTCAAAATAAACTAAATCTTAACAATGCAAAATATCAAATTCTATCAACCCACTACAAAGGCGTTGACATTGTACTACTAGAATTATAATAAAAAGTTGAACATATTATAATGTTTCATGCATCAAAATAGAGACCAGATGTACAACTCTATTCCAATTAATCTTCAATTAATAAAACATAGGGTTAATGGCGCAGATCGCCAACGAACTTTCTCTTTTTTGTCGAGTTAGGGTATGAACCCAATTTATTATACAGGTCGGTAACGAACTTTCAAATTATGTTTCGAGTTAGGTAACGAACTTTTTTTTCATCTAACTTTAAAAGTTCGTTACCTAACTCGAAACATAATTTGAAAGTTTGTTACCTAACTCGAAACTTAATTCGAAAGTTCGTGTCCAATATATGTTTCGAGTTAGGTAACAAACTTTCGAATTATGTTTCGAGTTAGGTAACGAACTTTCAAATTATGTTTCGAGTTAGGTAACGAACTTCAAATTATGTTCGAGTTAGGTAACTTGACAAGTTCGTTACCTAACTCGAAACATAATTTGAAAGTTCGTTACCGACTTGTATAATAAATTGAGTTCATACCCTAACTCGACAAAAAAGGGAAAGTTTGTTGCCGATCTGCGCCATTTACCCTAAAACATAAATCAGTTCAAAATATATCATTGATCAATAATTTAACACCACAAATCAAGCTTTAAACCCCGACTTTCCATTACTAATGTAGTGTAATCAAACATATATATATGTATCTAGGTATAATTATCAGCAACTGATAATGGCTTGGGTACCGGTAAGTGTATTACCCATGAATTATACAAATCAAATGATGTGTGTGATTGGATTCGAAAACCATATGCATAGAAAATAATTACACTTCGCTTGAGTTTTTAATCACTAATGAAAGAAATTCAGTGTCTCAAATGGATCGCATGACAATGATGTTAGAGCATATTCAAATTATGTAACCCATAAAAGCATATATAATCAATCATGTGGGGCAAAACATATTAATGCATAGATCATGCATGTTGTTAAAATAAAACTTATCGAAGCAATCTAAATCATTTACCGTGACCACAAATTTATCATTAACGTCAATCTAGTCATATAACTCAATATAAAGCTTTGACCAAACAAACAATCAAATAAAATATCACAAAGAAACTTATAATATGAATCAACACAAATATCATCCGATTTGTAACTTAATATGAATCGAGTAAAAGCCATGAATAAAATCTTGGTTATATAAACCTACCAAAACATTAACAAATCTAAAGCATGTATAATGATTTAATCACTAATGCGCTTAATACCAACAATCAACATGTGTACAATTTAAAAATTATGACTACAAAGAACTCAAAGAAAAACACAACTTTTAATTAGTATGAACTAATCTAGAGCATATATCTCTACTCCTTGTAAAACATATAACGTACACTTTCTCCCTTAAAATACTTAAAACACCATATTTGAACAATGTACAAGTCATAAAACTCATTCACAATACAAAAGTCCACCATTTTACTACATAAAACACTAACTCATAGCAATTTCAACCCTCTATATTCAATACACAATATTTTATTCAAAGAAACTAAATTATACCATCTTCTAACTACAATAAAAACATCAGCCGCTTATTATTATTATAATTTATATGATCTACAACTTAAGATTCGAATCTATCTCCACATTTAATCACTTTTTTAACCGATAGTAAATTTGTTTCAGCCATATTGTGCGGGTTACCAACTAGTATGTAGTAAAAGTATATCAAAAAGGTATTATAAGATTTCTTCAAGTGCATAGCAAATCAAATAATACTATCGTGAAAGCGAGCTAATAATTTCTTTGTAGCCAATGTAGATCATACTTAATTAGGAAGTTATATGATAAAAGAGCAACTACACATTAATCAAATAAACAATTAAACATCAAGTTAACAATTTAATATAGCCAATGTCTATTTTTTGGTCTGTATAATTAGTCTTGTATATCATTACTCTTAAAACATTATCTTTAAATTGAATTAAACATGGTTGGTTAAAGGTACGATAGAGACGTAAATTTGGGAAGTAGTTTCCTTTGAGTTCTTTCCGTATAAATATTCTTCAACTATTTATAAAATTTGAAGTTAACCAAATAAATAACTAATCTATAATAAAGAAAATTCAAAGAAGTAAAGAAGATTAATCAATACAAAATAATTTTTACGTGTCTAAAATATAGAAAAAAGAAAAGAAGATTAACCAACACACTATACTCCAACGGATACACATTTCATGTCACAAACGACATAAAGTAAGACTCCTCCCAACCCTAACTCAAACTGACTGAACTGACGGAGTCACGTCAGCGCCACGTCAGCTTTTTCAGAAAACTGACTGAAACTGACTGACCACTCTCATCCCTGATCCGTCACTTCATTTTTCTGATCCCACATTTACCAATTTACCTTTAATATTATACACACAAAACAAAAACAAAAACAAAAACAAAAAATCTCACTTCGGATATCCGAAGAGGCGAACCGACGAGACGAAGTGACGGACCTGTGCCATCCCGTCACTTCGTCGGCTTGTAACCGACGTAAACCGAAGCTGACTGAACTGACGGAGTCACGTCAGCGCCACGTCAGCTTTTTCAGAAAACTGACTGAAACTGACTGACCACTCTCATCCCTGATCCGTCACTTCATTTTTCTGATCCCACATTTACCAATTTACCTTTAATATTATACACACAAAACAAAAACAAAAACAAAAACAAAAAATCTCACTTCGGATATCCGAAGAGGCGAACCGACGAGACGAAGTGACGGACCTGTGCCATCCCGTCACTTCGTCGGCTTGTAACCGACGTAAACCGAAGCTCCGCGTCGGGAGCCGTCTAAGTCAAAAACATACAAAATCATAACATTTGAATCATACTAAAATGATTGGGTCCACTTTTATAATATTCAAGTTACCATAAGAAATACCCATTGGATTTCATCACTATCCTCTTAATCATCTCACCTGTAACAATAAGCAACTACATAAAAGATTAGAATAAACTTACAATTGTAAGCATGTAAAATTACAAATTATATTAGTAATATGATACAAATAGCATAAAGATGGTTAATATAACCAAATGGAACTCGATAATATGAAACAACCAAAAATCGATGTGTACTAAAGTCGTTCAGTACTTCACACTCATCTCAACACAACGAATAAATGGCAATGGCAAACCAAAAACTAAAGATCATTGTTATGCTTCTTGAATCCAAATCCCTTAGTGAAGGATATGCATGATTATATGAAAGTGTGAATAGGGGATATATATAGTGAAGCATGCGAAGCAAATAACATTCCTTTAATTACCTTTAACTGGTATAATTGACATGAATGCAAGGAAATGAAAGGATGTTTAATCATGTATTGCGTTTAATGGGTGAATGAAAAGATTTTAATTTATTAAATACATATGAAGAAGATAAATGGATGAACAAAATCATTCTTTTCGTCATAAACTTACGATTATTTACTACCATCATTTATGGCCAATAACTTTATTGATGCTATTATTATTATTAACTAGATCATAACCCGCAAAATTTGCGGACTAATTCTTTTTTTTTTTCAGCCAAAATTTTTAGTGTTAAGTAATTATGTTGGATAACGCTTTATTGCATATGTTACTTAAATGACGTTGAACGTGTATTTGCAAATTAAGAAAATGCTATTGCTGCAGTAATGTAATTGCTGATTGTGTAGTTTTGAGCATTTGATGCACCCTTTTGATGATGTCATCCCTCAGTTTATCTACTTGAAGATATTAATAAATATAATTAGATCAAATATGGAAAATATGACGGTCGTTAAAACGTGATTAGTTCTTTAAAGTTTAGTAAATCAACTTATAAAGTATTTTGTACCTCGATTGACTGATGTATATGTGTGATTGCGAAATAATTTTCTCTTCTTTTTTTTTGGTTTTTTTGTAATAATACTTGGTATAAGAAAGTTTTAGTGTAAATAGACCTATCAGAGTAAGAGGATGTCACATAGCTACCACTTGGGTCCAAAGCAACATGAGGATCAAATTGGGTAGTAAATGACTTTGTATATTTTGTGGGTCATTAACCCATTGAGACCACTGTATATTTACTGACTTTGTACTTGATTTCATCCCCTCATAGCTCCTAATTTGTATTTCTTGAAATAGTCATGCAACTCTCAATGTCTTTCCACCCGACACTTTATCATTTCTATTTTTTTCCAAAGAAGATACATAGTAATCCATAAAACACCTTCCCACAATTCCATAACTAAGCCGGCACTACCTGCATATACAGATTCAAATAAATCCCCAATATCTATCAAATTTACGGTTGCTTTATTCCACCACATGAATAGTTTAGACCACACCAACATAGCCTCATTACAGGAAAGTAGATAATGATTTATAGATTCAATGCAATTTTCTTATATACTTCCTCCGTTCCAGTCAAAATGTCCACTTTGACTTTGCACACAGTTTTAGGATTCTCTACTAACTACATTTTTCACCAGTCAAATAACATATCTAGCCACTAAATTCTTTTTCGATTGGTTGGAACATGCAAGTGGACAATTATTTGTGACAACCTAAAATATCAATTTAGAGGGTGGGATGGAGGGAGTACTATATATGCTCATGTCAGTTATATGGGACCCGAAAACACATTGTCACTTGTAACCCCTTGACCCAAAAACAAATTCTCACTTCTATGGATAATTTCAAGAAACGGGAAGAATGAAATATCAGAAAAGGTAATTTAAAGTCCTTTATATGTAGATGGATCAAGTTGATTATCTTTATTCGACAAAAAAAGGTCAAACTTGTAAGGTTAACAAAAATAAACCAAATAACAAATATAGGTAACCCAGAGTATAATGAATCTCTTACTCAAATATATCTAATAATAATTGTTTATAATAGTTTCTTGTAATCATATACAATAACCTATTTTTTATAAAGACAAAAAGAAAATGGACAAAAGAGTCAAGAGCGGTGAACCCACCCTGTTTTAATCTCTGAGAACTTGATTCTTGTGACCCTATAAAACGCACCTAACCCACCCATTATGCCATGACCCACCCATTTTGCTAGATATTGAAACCAGCAAAGGGAAGAATGGTATGGATGAATCACAACAAATGGGCTAATTCTTTAGCAAAGGAGGATGCTGTGTGCAAATTATTATTCTGATCGATCAATAGTTGGTTAAATTTTGCATTATACTTTTGTACAAATGCTGGTGCATCCTCTACAATGCCATAAACATAAACATCCTAATATTACATTAAACTAATTCTTTTGCTTGGCCATTAAATCCATCAACTATCCTTTTGGACCAAACTATTTTGCCCAAGAAATATGCTCCTTTTGAGAACTTCTGTTCTCCACCTAAATTTTCAGCAGCCATTTGTTCCCCAATTTCGAAACACTTAGAGTTCACATCATGAACGTTGCATATCACGGAATTGGGTAATCTTGGATTGCAGCGAAAAGATGTAGCGCCTGAACATAATACATAAAAAATAGGTAATCACGGATAGAATTTCAAGAGAATCAAAAAGAATTTATTGACCAATAAGCTTAAAGCTTGTGTAAACCATGAACATGTCATAATTAGAGGTAGCAAAATGGGCTATATTATAAACGGGTCGTCAACACAGGTACTGGTCAAAATGGGTAGGTTTCGATGAGGGACAGGTTGAGTTAAACCCAAAAAACACTTCGACATGTGTGAATAAATAAACGTTGTCTTGTACAATGCTCCACTAAAAATGAATGGATCACATTTTTGTGTGTGAGAGATATGGACATTGGAATATGTACGGAATAGAAACTGGGATATACCAAAAAGCAACGGAAAGCGGTTTGGATACAAATAATAGCCCATTGTTTCTTAACAGCCTTGAAATATTTAGCTTGAGCCCTAATAATAGTATAAATAGCAGCAGAAATAGCATCACAAAAACTAACAATTGAAGATGCACTAAATATCAATTGGTGGACTAACCTTGACTTCCTTGTCTGTATAATCTATTAGAACAGCCAAGCCTATGGAAACCAGCCTCCACAAGAATTCTGGCTTCAGAAAATAGAACTCTGGCTTCAGACAACACCGTAAAATATATAAAGGAAGTGCCTTTGCTGAGATTGCTTCTTTACTTTGATCTGGTGCACAGTTCTAGCCCTAAGATTGACTAATACACCAAGATCCTCATGAAATTTAGACCTTATATCTCATTATTATACACAGAAAGTCATATACGTATTTGCAGACCTGTAACTGCCAGATTAGGATATAGGCGAACGTGTCACTCTTTTGAGCAGCTCTAAGCAAGCATGCTTCAACCAATAACTTAAAATTTGAGGCAATTGTGAAAAATGTAGAATTGTTATAATAACCATAAACATAGAGCCAATTGGCATGCAGTCAAAGGCTGCATTTAAATGTTGGAGATGATAAGAGAACTTAAACATTAAATCCCCATCAAAATACTGCCAAATAAATTTAGATGCCAAGCATTATAAATGCACAAAGCCCGACCTAAACACATTTATAATAGCCTGGTCCTTGAGGTTAAAAAATGGGCTTAAGGGACTACTACTTTGCTATAAACTAATTTTATGAAGAACGAAAGTACTTTCTAACATATATGTCAAAATATAATTATAAAACATAAATTATACTACAATTTTACATTCACTCACACTAAGAGGACCCATCACCCACCGAGGCCCAACCTCGAGAACAGGCATGGTTACTGAGCTCGAAAAGTTGTGGTAGAGTCTTTAAAACTATATAACAAAAATGAACTCTCGCCAATACTCACCTCATCATCATACCTCTAAGCGTGAATGAGCAAAGGCATGAAAAATGTTATTTATTTTCTGGAACGCACTAAAGCTCTACCCATCTCTTTTTGGTTGACATAAAAATTTCAATAACTAATTATCAAATCAGGATATGGAGGTCCAATAACTCATTTATCATTGTCACCAACTTCCGCTTCCCTGCACTACATAGGATGCATCAAATAGAAGTTTTAAATATTATATTGAAGAAATTGGAGTCACCAAACGAATACCTTGTTTTGGAAATGTAGGGGACCAAAAAATTTTTCTAAACAAAGAACGAAACTCAGGCACTCAGCCTCTGGTTTCAGTTAGTTTACTTTCTGCGGGCAAGCAATTCAGCAAATGGCATTGCAGGTCCAATAACCCCCAAAGCTTGAAACAGATTTAGGTGAGTCAGAAAATGGAAGTACTACAAAATAATTTAAGGACCACTTTTAATCTACAGAGATCGCAAATCAATTTGAAAGAGGTACGCAAAAATGTGTCTTTTTACCTCTTCTTTCGGAGCAGCCATATCTTCTTGTGCACATGGAAGATTCCAGCCAATATTATCTGGTTTAAATTCTTCATCTGGTTGTTCGTTTGGTAAATCATTATGTTGTTCATGATTATCAATAAGGGGACCTTGAGACTCGATTACAAATCATCCATTCCATAACGTATAAAAGCTTAAACCATGGAGATTCCAACCTACAAAACAGCTTCATGTGTTGTCAAAAGTCGTTTTCTTTGATAAATAGTACTCCATTCAATATTTATGAATAACATTACATGAATGTAAAAGCAATTATGACAACAATATCAGAGGTGCAATTTCTACCCATTCATATATAAACGACTTCTTCAAAACATAAAATCCCGAACCAGCTTCCATAATGACCCAACTTTGATTAAATTTTCACTGTAGTACGAATTTCAAGTGGGCATTTTATTATATATAGACATTCCCGTTAGGACCATATATACACCCAAACAACGTGATTCCAAGTATCTTTTTTTTTTCTGAATGATAGACATATATTAGACAATATTGAGGACCCTATTCTCGATGTTTTCATTCTCGAGGAAAATTTACAGTTCTGCACGTAATGAGAATGATGCCAAAAATCAGATTTTACTTTTAAACGGGTCGAAGTAAATAAACGGGTCGAAGTAGCCACCTTTTTAAGAATTAGTATGATTTACCTTGTACTTCATTTGGATCCTTTGAAGGGTGACTTCATTGTTAATGACATATCTCTTTCCTCTCAACCAAAAATCAGATTTTACTTTTAAATATAATTAGCAGAAAACAATCAGAAACAAAAATAAAAGTTTAGGGATAGATATCAATGGTACCTTGATTATAGCCTCAAGCAAGTTCTTTGCTTGCTCAATGTTTAACGCCATTGGCTCTAGGATAGTAGATCATAGAAAACTTCAGGCTTATTGTATTCAGCCTAGCACACAAGACAAGCAAAATCACAAACAAATGACATAAACAATAGACAGTAAAATGTAAAACTAATGAGAGTTTGCAAAGATACCTCAATTCCGTAAGCTATCTGGATCAGTTAAGTTTCAGATCATGCCTTCCCCATAAATTGAATCCCAACGATCGTCTCTTGAAAAAAGCCTTTGCACACTCTGAGAACTCCTTGAGAATATCAATATAATCAAAGCCATTTACAGCTAACTTACATAAATATGAGCATAGATAAAGAAGCATAGAACAGCAACCAACACCACCTTATATATTCAAACCCAACCCAAACCACCCAATACTAATTACTAACCAGCAGCTTAGCCTAACCCATGACATCATTAGCTTCTGTAGCATCACCAAAATGAAAGAGGCTCTACATCTGCACCTTTTTATAGGCAGTTTTAGCCATGAGTTAGCTATCTCGTTATCAATGAAAAACACAGGCTCAAATGTACACAAAATAAAAGGATCATTTACAATGAAATGAGGACCAAAATAATAACACCAAGTAATGGATTATAAGACCCGTGCAAAACAATCATGACATTGGGGGTGACACTTTCGACCCATTTATTTATGCATGGGTTAATTTGGGTGTACAGCTTAATGTATCAATAAGCAATTTCTACTTCTCATTAAACATATAATCAGTTTAAACAACTCCAAGAAACCTGATATATCAGAAAACTAATATAAAAAAATCAACTGACCACCCCTTCGTTTAACATTTGTTGAAAAACCCTTTACTCTCGTTCCACCATCATCTCTTAGCACAAGCTAAAAGTCCAACTACTTAGAAACCAAGCATATGAAACTAATGTAAATTATGTACAGTTAGCCAACAAACAGACCACAACTTTTGATCTCCATCTACAGAAAAAGTTTCTCGGCAAGAACTACAAAAGATTAAGATCTACAAAATTACCACTACCACCAAAGGTCTAAAAATCAGTACATGTGAAGACTATGGCAGTCTACAATATCATGTGTCACTACAATACAAAACTTTTAGAATACTTGGGGTTACAATTGGTCTGGTTTATAAGAAGCTTAAACTATAATTACCATAAACATAGGAAACGACTATAGGTTTACATACCTTTGATATTTTCTCTCAATGCTATCATCATGTTCTTCCTTCAAACGTACATTTCCACCAACATAACTATCAAAATCTAAAACAGATGACAACCAAACCCAAATATAATTAGTAATCCAAATCCATAAAAACCATACTATGAAGAACATTAATAGTGAAAATTCACAGAAATAATCTGAACTGAAATAAATTAAAGAGAAGATAGTCTTGCTTTATTCCTTATGAGAAACCCCCAATTTGGAAAATATAGCATAAAGTGTTGGCCTTTATGCTCTCATAGAGTTTTGAGGAACCTAATAATAATACCTTTCTTCTATAAATTGTTTAGGTACGAAGTTGCAGACACCCACAATGACACAATGTAAAACAATTATTCGAGATTGTCTACAATTTAAGAGCCTTTAATTGATGTAGCTTTACATGTTAGTAGAGTACAAATAAACATCTTAAGTATTTTATATAAACATAATCTAGAATGGAAGTATCAATGATCATATTAGGCAACTACATTTCTCACACACATTTCATCGAACACCTTTGATGCATACCATATATCACGTAGCTAAATGTATATCATTCTAAGAAATTCAAGTTAGCAGGTTTACATCAAACTAAAATAATAAGATCACAAATACAAAATGTATTCAACTTCAAACAAAAATAAAATAACTTACAAACAAATAACACTTGGAATACAAATTAGAACTCTTTTATAGAATGAAGTCAAATTAAACGATGGTCTAAACAACAAAATCATCATTTAATCAAACTTTAGACAGCAATTGATTGTTGGATTATAGATAATCATATAGAAATACAATTGAAGGAACTTTGATGATATGTACCCGATGAAAATGGAGTTGGATCAACTATTTTGATACTCGAAATTGATGTTGGAGATGATCAATCCATTTAGTTTCAAACCTCTAAAGTAATTTTGAATTTTTCTTAATCGTATTTGCAAGAATCAGGGAATACCATATTCAGAAGAATCCATTTTTGATCTATTGGGGGTGTAGAGCGTAACATACCCATTTAAAAGGAAATATTTAAGGACGAAATTGGAAATATTAAATACGTGTAATTAATTTGGGGCCTTTATTTAGTCTTTTGAAATTCAAAAAAGCTACTAATTCAGATTATTAATTTATTAACAGGGTTAATTAAGTCTTTTTGAGAATTTTTGTTGGACATAATTGGTAAACATTAATGGTAATTTAGATCAATGGTGTTAATTAATTTTACTAATTCAATGAAAGGTGTAGATTATGTCAGGAGAGATTAATTCAAATTTGTTTACACATTTACACTTCTCTAATAATATTAAAGAGAGATTAATTAATTATTTAATATATAATAATAATAATA
Organism: Helichrysum umbraculigerum; assembly: GCA_949592205.1. Lineage (NCBI taxonomy): Eukaryota > Viridiplantae > Streptophyta > Magnoliopsida > Asterales > Asteraceae > Helichrysum > Helichrysum umbraculigerum. Next base: position 40,091,070 of record CATIUR010000001.1, read on the forward strand.
ATTGTATTATTATTACTATATATTATATATTGCCGTATATCATCGTCTGTATCAATCTATCATAATCAGCAGCAAGATAAAAAGCTAGAATTTTTTTTTAATAAAAGCAATTGCATAAAAACTATTGCTACTACAAAATTGTCAAGTTATATATTTTACGTATGAGTGATATTGTTTAACACTTTAACTTTAACAGTATATCACGAATCATAGTCATTACTTATAGTATAACTCAACATTAAGTAGCCTAGTTTATTTATAATTTAATCAACAAAAACTGAAATATTTATAATATAGAATAATAACATTTATTAGCCTATTATTAATGTTGTTTTTACTATAATTTACTACAACAATTTTAAGCAAATTTATCATAAATCAATTAATACACCCAACACTCACTCTATAATAATGTAGTTTTTACCATCATCTATATCTATATCTATACTTCTATACTACTATATAATGAGTTTGACCCAAAGTCTTAAAGGAGTAATAGTAAATGACTATTTTGCCCTCCACCTCTTTAATAAATATACATATTATAATCAAATTAAATGTAATAAATCAATACAATTAATTATTTTTATGTTTTATAAATTATAACCATTTTATATTTATACTATTATAAAGAGTATATGAAACTTTTATAAAATGAGATGATCGAAATTTCTTTACTAATGATATAAGTATGTTATTTAACATTTAAACACTTAGAATCAATTACATTTGAGTAACTATAAAAAAAAAAAATATATATCTATTATCACTGTACAAATAGTTTAACCATTTATAAGTTACTTTATCATTTTAGTTAATAAAATATCAAATGCAAATCATACAAACACTATAATAAATTTTATTTATTTGTAAAGCTCACATAGTTAATTATCAAAGGTAAATTAAAAAATCGTAACTGAATTATTTAAACAAAATTAATATAATTATTGGTTGCAATAGATTTCGAGTTCAGTTTGCGGGTTTGAATTTATGGGTTAAAATTTCAAATTAAACCTAAACATAAAACTTATTTCATATAAACGGAATCAAGGTATTCAACTGGACAAATATCCGCGTAACCTTTTTAGGTAAATTGGTTCAAAGAGTTGATGGGCTGATGGGTTGAATTTTTAACAAAACCCAAAAATATTTCTGTTAGGTAGTTGACGATTTGAATTGAACTATTCCCTAAGCCCAACCATAAAAAATAAAATAATTACGTTTTTTTTTTTGTAAGTAGACTCACCCAGGATGAAAACACCAACAAATTTTTATTTATGTTAGTCTTAGGTCGGGGTTTGATTTTTCAAATAACTTTCACCTTCAACTATATATGATAATTTGAATATAATGTATCCAATAAAGAAGTAGTGATATATTACATTATTTGTCAATTTTCACCAAGAGACGACATGTAGTTGAGCAAAAAATTCTACGGTAAAAAAATACTATTGCTGCTGCATTGCGCGGGTAACATGCTAGTTTAATATAATATTAATCAAATTTTACTTTTTACTGTCAATTATCATATTGGGTAATCAATCAATCATCAATCATAAATATAACCAAGATTCACTCTTTAAAGTATTGTAGATATGAGTAAGTGAGCAACGAAAAAAAAATTAGTTAATACCTCAAAGTTTAATCGCTAGAACTCGAAATCTATAGGTTAAATACTCATGCTTATAACGTGTTGTAAAAGTAAAGGGAACAATGAACAAAGAAGGATAATGGAATTTTATTATTCATCTCACTAATAATGTATATATAGATACAACATAGCTTAAACTACAAGAAAACAATCTTCTACTATAACAAAACTCTATGTAATAGGTATGACATCCATTCCATATTTATCCATAAGAACAATGTAATTAACAATAATTAAGAAATTTTTCATAATAAAAGTTTGAGTCGTTAAATGAATTTAAGTGATTAAAGAATAAAAGTACGAGTGACATTATAAAAAGCTTTCAAAAGCTTTTTTATCATCCACATCATATATTTTGAAAAAAGCTTTTGAGAAAAGTTTTTACTTCAATGTAAAAAAGCTTTACAATAGTTTTTTAGTACAAACAAAAGGGATCAAAATGAAAATATAATGGCTAAAAAGCTTTACACCAAAAGCTTGATAAATCTCAAGCTTTTAATATAAAAAGTTTTTCCTTCAATGTACAAAAGCTTTTCCAAAGACTTTTTTACATAAAAAAGCTTTTGAGAAAAGCTTTTACTTCAATGTAAAAAAGCTTTACAATAGCTTTTTAGTACAAACAAAAGGGATCAAAATGAAAATATAATGGCTAAAAAGCTTTACACCAAAAGCTTGATAAATCTCAAGCTTTTAATATAAAAAGCTTTTCCTTCGATGTACAAAAGCTTTTCCAAAGACTTTTTTACATAAAAAAGCTTTTGATTAAGTCTTCATTGGAATTTTTCTTAAACTTCATTTGTTACTTTTAACTCTCTATTTTTTTATTTATTTTTTTTTTGAGTTGACATATATTTTTATTATTTTCTTTTTTCTAGCTGTGATCGTCATAATGATGGCCCAAACAGAACGAACGCCATACAAACGAAAGCAAAAAAGGTAACAACGAAATCGGTTGACCATAAACCCCTAAGGACCGAACACCATCAAATTCTATCAAACCCTAATTCGTCTGGTACGTCCTTTTTCTATTAAATAATTAAATAATTTCCCTAAACCATAATACGATTGCTAATTTATGAATTTATTTAGTTCCCGTACAATAATTTGCATAATTCGTTGTTGATTGATTACATGTAAAGCTAATAGCAATCAATTTGTATAGGGTTTACTCTTCCAGGGCATTTTTTTTTTTATTTGGGTTTTTTCTAATGTTCGTTAATCAGGTAACTTATGCGAAATCAGCAGTTTTTAATTTTACTTCTTAGGCAAGTATTTACTTTTATTAATTTTCACAAATTTAGATATGATTATTTGAAGATCAAAAGGGTCTAATTGACATTGATGTGTGTGTGTGTGTGTGTGTGTGTTTTTTTTTATCAAGTTGAAGGACATTTATGTAATTTGAATACTTAATTTTCATAGGAATAAGATCATGACCAAATGCTTTCTATAGTGTTTAGTTAAGATAACGATCTCTCTTTAAAAAATGTGATCGTATTTACGGTGCTATCACTCTCATTCAGCATCAATATATGTTTCTTCATATTATGTATACAGGTGTTGGTGTTCTCGGTCCTTAACATCGTTGTGCAAGGACATGCAAAAGGGATAGTGCATTATTTTCATATATGATATATGCTTGTTGTAGGTTATTTAGAGCTAGTTGAAGATGTCTAGAAGGAGGGCCAAAACACCTGGGTGGGCTGCATTTGACCCTAAGAAGCAACAAAATCATGTCACCAATAATGAAACGCGCGATGACCCATTCCCACCTATTTCTAACAATATTAATAGTACATTACACCACAGCAAAAATCCTTCAAGAAATGGCGATCTTGTTGGGAAATCTTTTTCATCCGTGCTAGCTCGCTCCCCAAGTGAACCAAGTATAATACCAAGTCAGGATACCACTCATAGCGTTCTTATGGAATCTGGTCAAAGTGAAAAGATGAATTTCAGATGTATAGAAAACAATATCTCTCGAATATATCAGAAGTTCAAGGAGCTTCATCCGTGGGCCAGTGAGAATTTAATAGAGGATATAATGGCAGCTGTAGATAATGATATTGACAAAGCCTCGAGTCTACTAAGAGAGATGGCACTCCATGGTAGCTTGCAGGAAGCAGAGTTTGTAGAAAGTGATGAGGAGGTTTCTCCAGATATACAAAATGATGAACTGTTAGTTAGCCATACAAATTCTCAGAAGACGATCCTTGATCATGATGTACCGCTTGGGTTTTTAATGGATATGAGTATGATCCCAGTGGAACCTGAGTGGGAAGATGATGACGTGTACCTAGCTCATCGAAAAGGGGCAATCAGATCTATGAGGTATGATTTTAATCACTGAGCGATTTAGGATTGTGTGCAACAACTCTTTTCTATAGCTAATTATATGGCCAAGAATATCAGGATTATGTTTCATTTGTTCGTGAGCAGGTTAGCTTCGCGGCACTCAAAAGCAGCAACTGAGGCCTATTTAAGAAGAGATCATGCAGCTACACAAGAGTTTTCACTAAAGGCTCGAGAAGAATGGAGTAATGCTGAAAAGCTCAATAGTATAGCAGCAAAGGAAATTCTAGCCATCAGGAACTGCAAAAATGATGATTGGAAGTTGGACTTGCATGGTCTTCATGCTGCAGAAGCGGTACAAGTTTTATTAGAACATTTACTGAAGATAGAGTCTCTGGTGTCAGGCACTCATTTTACAAACCCTAGTAAACTCAAGGAGTTTGCAAGTCAAGAAACAGAGAAGTCGGATAAACAACAACTATCTAGGCCAAGATTGTTAGAAGTCATTACAGGTAACGATAACAGATTATTTTACTTTATCTCTGTATTTTCTATTCTATGTGACAAGTGCTTATTTAGCGCTACATGCCAGCATTTTGGTAATTGCAACAAATTAAGGTTTCCTGATATTGTATTATATATTACTAAGTAATAGAGGTGGTTAAGTAGGTGGATCAGATTGTAAAGCATGTACTTTGTTTGGTATGGATCAGGTTGACTAGAAATACTTCTTATGCAATCTTTTTATATAGTATTTTTAGCGTCATTAGCCTGGCAATAATGATTTTAAAGGGTATTATTTCAACTGTTATCTGTTCTTTCAAAGTGACTTTAGGAGTTGTTTTGCATCAAATGAACACACTTTGGATGACTTTTGGCCTGTTTGACAAATCCTTTTTAGTTATATTGTTTGACTCGTTAAAGGTCAAAACATAACCGAAATGGATCCATTCATAGGTAAATGGGTCGAAAGTGTCACCTTTACTGCGGCTTGGAGAAAATCATACTATTTATCACATAAATACTGATGATATCTTTAGCTGCAAACCATGTCCAGTGTTCCCCATAGGCTGACCGGATCACCAGTTGCAAACATATAAGCTCATGGGCTACTCCCTGTATCATCAGTAGGTTTCAAAGTGGAACCCCATGCGGGCTTATGTGTTGGCACTGTAGTGGGCTAAGTATCAATCCTATTTTTTTATTGTTTATTTTTCATTTTTTTGAACAGCGAAGAAGGATATATATTGATAGGCTAGCAAGAAGCTAGAAAAAATATAAAGAAACAAAAGAAAATACATTCTAACTATGAACTGAAAAAGTAGTTAGACAACACATGTACTAGGATTTTCTAACCATTTTTTCCAATTTAAGTTTATCTTGTCGCAACTGTTGTTAATCCGTCCAAACGCCAATGCTTGAATTTTATTCACCATGCCTGTTGTTGAGTTTGTTGAACTGCCAAAGACCTCATCGTTTCAAAAATTCCAAAGAGTCCAAATTACTACCCTCGATAGAGCCTCAAATATTTGTTCAGTTTAGATGAAAACCGAGATGCCTTCGCTGCCAGCCAAATCAAATCAATGGAGAGATCTTGCAGAATAGGTAAACGCCACCACCTAGTGATTCTATCCCAAACCTGCTTAGGAATTTCACATTCAACAAGTGTTTTTCATCCTCTGTGTTGTGGCTATATAACTCACAGCCAACAGATTCGAGATGCACTATTTTTCTAATCAGATTACTACGAGTGGGTAATCTATTCATCAGTCCTATTAATGTGCTAATATAATGTCTAACACCAATAAGACTATAAGAGTAACTGTAGATCTAAAACTTCTCAAACCAGAGCCAGAGAAATCAATTACCTCCAATATGGAAGATGAAAAGTTAGAAATATATAGGGCATACTTTTCTTGATGTTCATGGCCTCTCTAGTTTCGGAAACATTTTAATCTCATTTACTTGGTTAAAAATTCATAGTTAGCTTTCACTATCACTATACCTCTCCCGACTGAGGTCAAATGGGTAAAAATGCCGTATCAAAAGGGCTCGTGTTTCAGTAAGTTGTACCAGAATTTGGTATCACATAAAATAAAAGCTAGCAACTCTTTGGATGGAAGCATTTTGTAGAGCATTGTAAGTATTATATTCTCTGTTTTGTTTTGCATAAGTGAATTATGTGTGTGTGTGGGGGGGAATATTAGTCCTTGTATGTATTACTAGAAGATCCCGGGCATGAAGTAGTAATTTGTTTCTTTCTTTTATGGGGTTTGAGTTGCAACATTGTTTACGTTTACCTTATCTCTATTATCCTTTGGAAGCCCTTATAAACTTATGAATAAAGTTGGATGTTAACTTGTATGAGACCAAATATAATTTTGTGTTGTTTTTCATTAATTCATTGATATATAATACATTTTCTTAAAGCTAAAGAGTGGCGATTGATGAATTGAACCTATGATTGTGCAGGCAAAGGTAATCACAGTCGAGGAGAAGCTGCACTTCCGGTAGCTATAAAAAACTTTCTTAATGAAAAAGGGTGCGTTTTGTTCATCTTTGTATATAATAGGAGGTTCTATATACCCTTAAATATCGTTTAATATGTGACTGAATGCGTATAATGAATAACAGGTATTATTTCTATGAGGCAAGGGCTGGGGTTATAACAGTGCAACCTAAATTCCGTCAACTGTCGACTGTTCTATCAAATGCATAGTAGCCTAGAAAAAGGGTCCTCGATTCTGGAGATTCAAATCAATCAAATGGACTACTTTCTAACTCTAGGATACATTTTGAGTGTATTAATTATTTGATGTGGAAGACAAAAAAAACATGATTTTCTGATTGAAATCGGTAAATATCTTTTAGCTTTATAATAAGCACTAGAAACAGAAATAAGTAGTGCTAAAAGTGTAAAATACTTTTTATTTAATTTTAGGTTTTAGAAAGTAGCAGGTGTGATGATAAACAGTTGATTCATTTTTTGTCATGGATTAGAATATTAGATCATGTATCTGTTACTTTATGTGAAACTGTTGTAAGCATATTATTTGTAAGGTGCTTTTTGACTAAATTATTCTGTATAATACTATCTTATTCGAATTAATTTATCTCATTTTTAAGACAGTTGATCTGTAGACCACAACTGTTACTTTTCACTATATTGTCTCGACTGTGTAAAATGATAAGAGTCTTAGTTGTGATATGTACAGTAGGAAATGTGGTGTGCGAGTTACCTCATTTTTACATACTTACGGATACGTGATGTACTATCTCACCTTATCAATAACATGGACTTGATAACAATTGCTCGTATGTACGAAGACGGTGGCATTGAGGGTGATCTGGTTTCTCTTACTGTCACTGTAAAACTAAGAAGATTATTGGGTTTTTTAACTGCCTCACCTGGATGCAGCCGGTCACTTGGTTACCGATCCATGCACAAGTAAACTCTTGGTACTTGTTTATCTTTCGGCAAGCAATTCATGAGCATAATTGTTTCCTTTCAGTCTGCTCTTGCAACAATCCATTGAAGTATGTAACACCAAATTGTATCAAAATTCACTTAGTTGCCTATGACAGCATATGTTTCTCTTTAATTCTAATGTTTGAAGTATCTCCTGAACATCTTTAATAAATGTTAAAAAATGATCGATTCCTTGTACATGGGAAGATGATTGGCCCTAAACTTGGCAAATACATAGTTGTTTAAAGTTTGCTCATTTACATACCTTGTTATCTTGTTGCATCAAATTTGTCATACTTAACGGACCAACTGCTATGACTACCATCTCCACCATCTACAATAACCACTCGGTGTAGCACTTTTGGGAGCATCATCACTTTTAGTTGATCACTTTTGCCGCCTTTTAAGTGAGTTTTCAAAACTGATTGCCATGAAATGACGTTTCTCATTGTTGATCATGGTTAGAAGTTATGGAACGCAACGAATACATGGCATACTTAACAGGGAAATCATTCATAATCTCTCTGATTTATTACGTGTATTTCGTTACCTTTACTAATATGGCATTAGTTTGACGTCTAATCCATATCAACTGTCTCACGTATCATATTCGTCCCACTTTTTATAGTATATAGTTTTAAGTGAATAGTAATTTTAAACGGATATTTGTTTTTTAATTTAGTTACCTTTATCAAAATTTTGTTTCAAAATATTTTGATTAATACTTCGATCTTACGCCTATAGCATATTCATCAATCAATGGATGATGATGCTACCATTAACACAATAGCAAAATCTATAACATGCTAAAGCATCTTCTTCTTTGAAGTAACGTGAAGTATACTAGAAGAAATTAACAAGTAGTGTGTGAAATAATGAGAAGTATTAATCACCTATGTAAAAGGGAAAAAAAATATAACCGTTAAATTACTACTTATAATCATAAGTTACTTGTTTATTATTATTTTTCCCTTTTTCTTATATCATATTTCGATTCGATTTGATATCAAACGCATTTAGTTAGAATTAAAATCAAATTATTTTTAAAATGAAAAAAGAGAAAAAGAATAGTATGCTTTGAACATTGAACATGACGGCCCAGCCCAAATTACCCCCTAAATCTACACTCGCCAAAACATCCAAAAACAAAATAAATCGATGAGTCACCCAAAAACAAAACCTTTTTAATTTAATTTCAATTTCAATTTCAATTTCAATATACATAAAACCTAAAAAAATTGGCTTCCTCTTCCTACCCGTTATAACCCAAAAAAGCGCGGTTCGCCAATAGAAATATCCGGCCACTACCAGCAGCAGATTCAGGTCATGAGAAGCAGCAGATTCCGGCCAACGTCCACCTGCAACTTCCGGCAGACTCCAACACCGTCGCCTCCAGTTGGTGGATTTCAATTTCGTTCCATCACAGGTCGGGATCTAATTACCACCCGCTTTCAATTTCGTTCAAGAATAATCAACCGATTTACTTTTGGTTTGATTTTTGCTTAGATCTTCTTGTGGTTGAGATCTTTTGGATGCCAAAGTGTTTAATTTTTTAGTGTGGTTGAAATAATGTGTTGTGTTTTTGTATGTGTTTATGTGCCTGCTGGTGAAACCTATGTCGACGTTTTTGTAGCAGACTTAGAATCCTCTATTTATTTTTGTAGCAAGTTTACAATTTATGAATTTATTTACTACTGTATTTAATGTAAATAGAGTATACGTATCATCTTATTGATGGCTTTAGGTCAGGGTCGTAAATATAATGAGAAGGAAGAAGATGAATATTTTTTATTTGAAATTAGATGACGTGTGTCAAAATACGTGGCAAAAGTGTGTACGTGGCAGTTAATGTGGCTGCTTAGTCAGCATTTTGCAAAGCCAACAGGTAAAAACTAACTTTGCAAAGATCTTAACACATAACTTCCGGTTACATAGCCTACATTAGTAATAAAAGGGGTAGATTGCTTACATTGGAACAAAAAGGTGTAGTACGTAGCCGACAAAATGTAATAACCCTTTTATTTTCATATAGATGAGGGATTATATCCTTTTCCATTGGGGGTTTGATGCCTCTCTTAAGGTTTTGTTATGTTGTTATCATACTTCTTACTTATTTTTCAATAAAGCTATTATATAAACTATATTCAAAGAGTAGTTTTATTTCGTATAGATGAGGGATTATATCCTTTTCCATTGGGGTTTTGAGGCTATTGTTTGCTTTGAATGATGCAGATACTTTCTTTGGCCCACGGACTGTGGATGATGTTAAACCCCATTTAAATGTTGAAGATTCACAAGTAAAGTGTACATACTTAACATAGTATGGGCCTTTTGTTTTTGTGCTTGATTTAATATTGGAACTTTAGGATGTGTGTATGTTTTTTACAGTATGATGCAGATGTATCCGGGAACGGGATTCGAACCGGAATCCAGTGGAGAAACTTGGAAGTAAGTGATGCACATTCGATATTTTTGTTTCATAATTACTGAGTTATTTTCAACATTTCAGTGAATATTTATATAATATATTTACAGTTCTTGTGCCATAACATGGGAATTGATGGTTAGGGCTCATTCGCCTCAACATTAAGAACCCGTATTTCTCCAGAGGATGATAGTCGATGGAGAGGTCTCATTCGTCTTGAGAACAAGTCTGGAGGCACTCCCCATGATCAACCACATGATGAATTCTCAGCCGACGTTGAAAAGATTTATAGGATTCTAAGGAAATTTCACTCACGGGTTCCAAAATTGGAACTTTCTTTAAAGGACTCCGGTGTTACAGTACGCTCGGGATTAACCGAGCGAGTGCTGAACCGTTGCGGTGATGCGGGAAACTTGGGATACAGGTTCTTTGCTTGGGCATCAAAACAGCCTGGTTTTAGTCACAATCATGATGTATACAAATCAATGATTAAAAGTTTAGGGAAGATGAGGCAATTTGGTGCAGTATGGGCTCTTATTGATGAAATGAGGAGAGAAAACCCGCAACTTATAACCCCCCAGGTGTTTGTTGTTTTAATTAGGAGGTTTGCGTCTGCTAGAATGGTTAAAAAAGCAGTTGAAGTGCTAGATGAAATGCCTAAGTACGGATGTGAGCCTGATGAGTACGTGTTTGGGTGTTTATTAGACGCATTGTGTAAAAATGGCAGCATTAAAGACGCTGCTATACTTTTTGAGGACATGAGAGTGCGGTTTCCACCAACGATAAAACATTTCACCTCACTGTTATATGGTTGGTGTAAAGAAGGTAAGCTAATGGAGGCCAAATTCGTTCTGGTGCAGATGAGAGAGGCTGGATTTGAGCCTGACATTGTTGTTTACAATAATTTGCTTAATGGGTATGCTGTGGCAGGGAAGATGGTGGATGCTTTTGATCTTTTGCAAGAAATGAGACGAAAAGGTTGTGATCCAAATGCAACGTCTTTCACCATTTTGATACAGGCCCTTTGTGGTCAGGAGAAAATGGAGACTGCAATGCAGGTGTTCTTGGACATGGAGAAACATGGTTGCGAGGCAGATGTCGTTACTTACACAACATTAGTAAGTGGTTTTTGTAAACATGGAAAAACAGTAAAGGCTTATGAGCTATTGGATCACATGATACAAAGAGGGCATACTCCAAATCAGATGACGTATTTGCATATTTTGAATTCTCATGAAAAGAAAGACGAACTTGACGAATGTTTAGAACTTGTGAACGAGATGCGAAAGATTGGTTGTTATCCAGATCTTCACATCTACAATACCATTATTAGGCTAGCATTCAAGTTAGGTGAGGCTAAAGAAGGGATTCGACTCTGGAATGAGATTGAAGCAAACGGGCTTAGTCCGGGACTTGACAATTTTGTGAATATGATTCATGGGCTTATTGATCAAGAATGTTTAGTTGAAGCTTCCGAGTACTTTAAGGAAATGGTTGGAAGAGGTCTTTTTTCTACCCCTCAGTATGGCCTTTTGAAAGATCTTTTAAATGCAATGTTAAGATGTGATAAGCTCGAATTGAGCAAAGATGTATGGAGTTGTATCATCAATAAAGGGTGTGAGCTTAATGTTTATGCGTGGACGATTTGGATACATGCACTTTTTTCAAAGGGGCATGTGAAGGAAGCTTGTTCTTACTGTTTGGACATGATGGATGCTGGTTTAATGCCACAGCCTGACACTTTTGCTAAGCTTATGAAAGGTTTGAGAAAACTGTACAACAGACAGATTGCTGCTGAGATTACTGAGAAGGTGAGATTGATGGCTGCTGAGAGGAATATAACTTTTAAAATGTATAAAAGGCGCGGCGAGAGGGACTTGAAGGAGAAAGTTAAGGCCAAGAACGATGGAAGGAAAAGAAGGGCTCGTAGGCGTCAATGGGGAAGTTCGAAAGCTGGTAGTATTTGATTTGGTTTAGAGTAGTCGTAGCAAACTGTTATTGTGAGATTTGAATAGGTAAGGTACACATGACAACCATGTTATATAGGACTTGATACACATGTAAAGTTATATGTATTACTTCTGACATTTGTTTCATTGTATTGGTACTGGCATAGATTTTATGATTACATTTTTGTTATATCATAATTATCACTCATTAAAGTCTGATTTATTGAGCACTAGAAAGTTAGAAAAGATTTGCTGACAATTGGATGGTATTTCGGGTTACAAAAGTAGTCGCATCTAATCGTCATTGATCGAGAGGGAGTGGATGGTTTTCAACTGTGCCTGGTGGTCTTAGAAACTTCCAACAAGGATTTTAATTAGAACAGTTAATCGTGTCTTATGTTAATTTATGAAACTTCTATTATGACAAGCTTTCTGAATGTACGGGTATCAACCTCTGTATGTTTTAGTATACGATGTGTTTGGCCTGTTGCATTAAAGTTTCCTTTTAAAATGAATAAGACTTGAGCACAACTTCTTTTATCAATGACATGAACTTGATCTTGATTGCTTGTATGTACGAAGACGGTGGCACTGAGGGTGATCTGGTTTCTCTTACCGTCAATGTAAAACTTAGAAGACTACCGGGTTTTTTTGTAACTGCCTCACCTGGATGTAGGGGTCACTTGGTTACCGATCCATACGCAACTAAACTCTCGGTACTTGTTTATACTTTCGGCAAGCAATTCTTGTGCATGATTGTTTCCTTTCAGTCTGCTCTTGCTGACGATCCATCGAAGTATGGAACACCAAATTGTATCAAACTTTACTTTGTTGCCTCCCACAGCATATGTTACTCTTAAGTTCTAATGTTTGAAGTATCTCTCCAAGCATCTTTGGAAAAAGTTCAAAAATGATCGATTCCTTGTAAATGGAAAGATGATTGGCCCCAAACTTGGCAAATACAAAGTCCTGTCAAGTTTCCTCATTTATACACCTTGTTAACTTGTTGCGTCAAATGTGTCATACTTAACGGACCAACTGATATGACTATCATCTCCACCATCTAGCATAACCACTCGGTGTTGCACTTTTTTTTGGGACCATCATGAGTTTTAGTTGATCACTGTTGCCGCCTTTTAAGTGAGCTTTTAAAACTGCTTGCCATGTAATTATGTTTCTCAATGTTGATGATCGTTAGAAGTTATGAAACGCAATGAATACTTGGCATAATTACTTATTAAGGAAATCATTCATAATCTATCTTTACATGTGAACTTCGATGGATACCTTCACTAATATGGCATTAGTTTGACACCTAATCCATATCACCTGTCTCACATATCATATTCATCCTACTTTTAAAGATAATTTTAAGTGAATAGTAATTTTAAACAAATATTTGTTTTTTTAGTTACCTTTGTCAAGATATTGTAAATTTCGTTTCAAATTCGTTTGATTAAAAGTTCAATCTTACGCCTTTAGCATATTCGTCAATCAATGGATGACGATGCTCATTAACACAATTGCAAAATCTATAACACGATAAAGCATCTTCAATCTTTAAAGTAAGGTAAAGTATACTAGAAGATAAGAACAAGTAGTGTGTGAAATAATGAGAAGTATCAATCACCTATGTATACAGAGTAAAAATATAACCATTAAATTACTCTTTTTATATAATCATAAGTTACTTCTTTTTATATCATATTTCGATATATCTTCACTAAACGCAATTAGTTTATATTTTTTAAATTTAAATTAAATTAAAATTAAAATTAAATTATTAAAATGGAAAAGAAAAGAAAAAGAATACTGTATGCTTTGAAATTGAACATGACGGCCCAGTCCAAATTACCCCCTAAACCTACGCTCACCAAAACATCCAAAACCCATAACCACCCGCCCCCAATGACCACCACCATGAACCGTCGCATGAGATCATTCAAACGATGGATGAACCACCACTCAATCCACTACACCACCGCACTCGACTTCATAATCCAACAACACGACCAACAAGTATACGTAAAAACATTATCTGATTTACACTCAGGTGACATAATTGCAACAATCCCAAAACAGAGTTGCCTCACCGTTAAATCCTCCGGTGGTTGTGGGTTAATTCAAGATTTTGGTCTTGATGGGTATATGGCACTTTCAGTTGCTGTTATGTATGAAAAGAGTTTAAGAGAAGAGTCTAATTGGTTCGGGTATATTCAAATGATGCCTGACAGAAATGATGATATACCTTTGCTTTGGTCTGTTGATGAAATCGATCAGTTTCTGTTAGGCACTGAGCTGCATAAGGTTAGGTTTTACTAATAAATGACTATGATTGTATGAGTAGCATTCTTTTAAGAGGAAAAAATGATCTTTGAAGACTGAAGTGTAATTTTTATGAAAACCTTTATGTAGTTAAATTGTTTGATTGTATTGGGATCGACGAACGTATATATGACATTGCATTTTGAAAGTAGTTATGTGACGTGAAATAAGTCGCGGAATAACCCGGTTAGACCGTGTACATATGAGGAAAAAAAGACACTGAACAGGAAAAACCTCCTATGTTTACCCATTTATGTGATGTGAAATAAGCCGTATAAAAAAGTACATTTTGATTATCTAAGGATAATACACGTCAAATGGCCCTTAAATAATCAGACTCTTATTGGAATCAGTTTCACTATACGCAAACACTAGAAAAAAATGGTATGAGACGCAAAAGTGCAATGCTACATAAGCACTTTCAAAATGAAATGCCATTACATGAACTTAGAAGTTGATTTCTATGATTTATTTTTGTGGTTGAAATGGTGTGAATATACCTTAGATGCATTGATGCTAGGTGCTTTGAGTTTTCTTGTGTTTATTTGGTGTATTTGTATGACAAGGTTGAGGATCGAGATTATTGCCCTACATGGCTACATTTAGCAAGTTCAATTGCCTAGTATGATGTGTTCAATACCTGAATGTTTGTAACATTCTTTTTAAAATATTGCAGTATATTTTCTGTCATTTGATGCTGCTTAATGTTGCATTTTTCATGCCTTTACAGGGACCTGTTTGGTTACTCGTGTCCTTTTGTTGCCAATGGACACGACTTAACAATCATTTTTGCACTTCGCTTATGGTCTTTTATTAGTTTATGCTCAGATAGTTATATTTAAACTCTTATCGGAAAAACGTTAAACTAACTTAATCTGTTAGTAGTTGGACTAGATTGGGTGGTATTCATGCATGATTGAAAGCTTTTCTGTCCACTTCAAGACAGTTGCATGATAGACCCATCTTGCCACCCCAGACAAGCTGGGCGGACTTATGTTGTCTGTTATGTATGGCGGTATGCACATGCATACATTGAAAAGAAAAGTTAGTGTCTTTTAGTGTAAAGGTATACATAACAGAAATTGATTTTGGCGATCATCTTGTGTAAATCATTTGCTGTGGTGGTACTTCCCTTGGTTGCAAAATATGAAAGTCCATCTCATTGCATCCTATTAGTGCAAATCTTTTTTTGTAGAATGCTGGTCGCTTCTAAAAGTACTTTAATGGAGTTTTTGAATTTTTAAAGGCTATCGTGTTACTTCTTGGATTCTATGCGGACTTAATGAGCCATGTTGTTTTTGAATTAAACAACTTTACTTAGTTTAATAACGCATTGAACTGTAGATAATAGTGACATTAGCCTAGAGAATTGAGACCAAAATTTTGGATCATTTTATTCTTTATATATAAAAAAGTGAGAATAACATCACAAGCCGGTCTTTTTATTTTCCATCAGTTGACATTACTAGACTAACCCTTGAATAATTTGTGTCTTGAGTTTGCTAATTTACTGTGATATATGTGTAGACAGACAGTTAAAGAAGACAAAGCTCTTGTATACGAGGACTGGAAAGCATGCATTGTACCCTTTGTGGAGTCAGCTCCTATACAACTTAATCCTGATGATTTTAGTGTCGAACAATACTTTGCTGCAAAAAGTTTGATCTCTTCACGTTCATTTCAGATAGATGATTATTATGGATTCGGGATGGTTCCTTTGGCAGACCTGTAAGTAGTGTTTTCTCTTCATGATATATCTATGGAGAATGGAAATTCAAAATGCATATGCAGTTAACATCTAATCTATTTCTTGTCACTTCTTGCACATGTGCACATGAACACGGAACACCGACATGTACAACAAAAAGATATCTCATATGTATTTCTGTGTTTTTTTTAATTATATAAGCACCGATATAAGATGTCTATGATGCTTCCTGATTTATGCTCCTGGTCAATTTTCAATGTACCCAGATTTAATCACAAGACAGATGCTGAGGACGTACACTTCACATCTGTATCTTCTCATTCCGATTCAGACAGTGATACTGATGAAAACATGAAAAATGAAATTGATGCTTATACCCACGAAGATCAAAATGAATCAAATGTTGCCTCACCAAAAAGCGAGTCTAGTGCTGATGATGCATCTTCTTCGACCACTGAAATTTTGGAAATGATTATGGTGAGGGATGTCAAAGCTGGAGCTGAGGTTAGTATTTCTATCACGCTTAATATTAGTTATTCAAACTAGTACGTCCATCTAGTGTTAGGCTTAGTTTCCAAGTTTTGGTGAGTTGACAAGGATATGTGCTCGATACTGAAGATTCCTCGTTGCCTAATAATAAAATGGGCTTTTTGACAGTTCAGGGTGAATGCCCTCTAATGTTTTACTAAATATGGCAATTTCAACCAATTTACTTATGAACAACTCAATTTGGGTTGTGTTTCATCTCAAACGGGTCAAATAAAAAAGTAGCTGATATGGGAAATGGTCAAACAGGTCAAGCAGGCTGAAAGTTGCCCAATGTTTAATAATAATACGTACAACTCCCTAAATCTTTCTAGTTTAAAATTAAAATTTGTTATTGTGATAATATTGTTGTGTTAATCATCATCTACATTTAGGACATTAATTAAGAACTGGGGAAAAGAGTTTACGGTCAACTCAGCCCGTTTCAACACATTATGCTACCTCCCACCTCTATATGTTACCATCGGTAGTCTAATCTTGAATGTGCATTTTTAGTTTTCACAACCTTATTGCTATTCCCTCTTTTTAGGTCTTCAACACCTATGGATCAATGGGTAATGCTGCATTGCTTCACAGATACGGGTTTACAGAGCCAGACAACCCGTATGATATTGTGAATATAGATCTAGAGTTAGTACACCAATGGAGTTCTTCTATTTTTTCATCTAGGCACACTAGGAGTCGTCTTGCTTTATGGAAACGATTGTATCACTCCGAATTTCCAAACCAACACATCGATTATTTTGAAGTATCATCTGATGGTGAACCAGAAGTTGAGTTGCTTAAATTGATATTCGTAATCTCCTTGCCCGAAAAGGCTTACAACGAGTTTGATAAATCAAAAGTAGTCACGATATCTAAGAAAGAGAGAATCATATTGGGTGAGATTACTGAAACCAACAAGAAACTTTTGCTGACAGAAAGTGTTCGAGGTGCCTTGTTGTCCCTAGCAGTCATTAGGGACAGATGTTATGGTTTGAGGTCTATGGAGGATGATGTTGAAGCACTAAAAAAGTGTCCTGTTACAGATAAGAAGTTGTACCATTCTCTGGTGCTGCGTATCAGTGAGAGAAGGATTTTAAAGAAGCTTAGGACATGGGCGTCTTCAGGTCTAAGGTCGCTATTTGTTTGTAATGGTTCTACCACAAGGAAGAAGGGACCAACAAGATGATGTAAACTGATTTCAGCCAGCCCTTGTTGCTTGCTTTTACTGGTTTTTCAGTTATAATTAATCAACTTTTCTGATTCGGCTGTTTTCTAAGTTCGAGTTTAAACTTGTTCCCATTGAGCCCCTTCTTTTAAGGGTGTTTTGGGCACGTAACGAATATAGTATGCTATTTGTGTACCTTAGGTGATAGAAAACCATGCCCATATATTTTTGTTCTCCTAAAATTGTAGGTTTAATTTGTTAAATGAGAATTGTATTCTGTGAAGCCCTCATTTATGAGAATATTGTTTTCCCGTTTGGATAAATAGTTGAGGTTTTGAAAGTTTATTTGTTAATTCATGATGGAAAGAAATGATTTTAGCTCAAACTGAATCATTGGATGGTAAGTTAAGTAGTTATATAATGTTTGAGACTCAGCCATGAGTTGAAGTCCATCACTACAACGCATCTTCTGTCATAAGGAGAAAAAAGATCACTTAAAGGAAATGTGTGGTAAATCGTAATGGACAAGTTGAGTAAAATATGGCGTCTTCAGAACCGCTTACTGGCTGGGTTTGGGGTTGACATGTTGGGTAAGATACGGGATGACATGTTGGGTAAGATACTCTTAAGCGTTCGATTATGCAATGTTGCAAAACTGGTGATATGATACTGAAAACCTTCTATGAAAGTGAGACGTGCCATTATTCTCCAAGCGTCCCTTATGGCACCTGTCCACGTGAAATCTCATCATGGCTGCCATTCTTCACCATTGCTTCACTGTCCACATTAGAGGATGCTATTCTTCACCCTGACTAAGTCCAAGTTGATGGTTCGTGATTTTCTAAAATGTTGTTAAAGTTTTCTAATAGGGTTAATAATTGCTTAATTATCAAAATTTCATTTTTTTTTTTCGTTTTAACCACTTAAATTTCTTTCTCATGATTTAATCCTCGAAGTTTTATTTTGTGTTGGCTCAACCCTTTAAGTTCCTTATACTTCAAAAATATGATGGTTTAATCATTAAAGTTTATCTTTTATAATGATTTTGCTTCTTTTTTTTTTTAAGTTTTTCTAGTTTAATTATATAACTTTTGAAAATTTAACGGTTTAACTGATTCAATGGTTAAACCAATAAGTCAATGAAAACTTGGAGGAAAAAAACTTTAGTGGTTAAAACGAAGAAAAAAAAATGAAATTTGAGGATTAAACAATTATTAATCATTTCTAATACATTTTGGGTTGCAAAATGTTTAATGGAATTGGAATTGAATTGAGAATCTAGTTCCATAGTATTATACGAACCAAATGCAGCCTCATGTTCAAGTTATTATAATGACCACAGATAGTGTATTGTATTATTGTATTGTGTTATAGTCTTAAGTATTAATGTTTGGGACTTGAAAAAAAAAAAATCTTGACTTTAAATAACCAAACATTATTTTCTTACCTTTTAATTAATAAAACTATTTTATTGAAATTAATTTTGTTTTCAGAAATACAATAAAATTTCCATATTTATGTTGCAGTATAAAAACAATGCAATATATTAAAAAAGAAAAAACTTTATTTTACGGGCCATCATCACTTCCGTTGTAACCCTATACACACACAAAACAGAGTACGTGGGTGAGAAAAATACTGAATAAACTACACAAAAAAAAAAAAGAGAAAAAAGAAGAAATGGCGATCGGTGTGAAGACCCCAAAACGGTATACCCCAAGGCCGACGAAGAAGTGTTCATTGCCATTGGGGAACCAAAGAAGAACCCTAATCGGGGAAGATGCAACCCCGATCCCCACAAAGGATGCTCTAAGATGATTAGTTTGGGATATTTTATGAAAAGTTTAGGTTTATTTGGTTTAATAATTTGTTTTATTAGAAAAGAATACAAAAAACAAAAGGTGGTTAAAGTGGTTGAGTAGTTCCATAATGGGTAAGAAATGGTTGAGTGTCGGGGTAAGTTGATGTGGCACTAAGGTGTACAATTTTGGAGTAAGTAGCTGAAAATCTCATAGTATATGCTTATAAAGCTTAGAGCATCCCAACATTAAAAGCTTTATAAAGCTTTTTCTTGTATGCCACATAGATTTATAAAAGAAGAGCTTTTCAAAAAAAACTTTTAACTCCAATGGGAAAAAGCTTTTGAAAAACTTCTCTCTATAAAATCATACTCACAAACATTAGAAAAGGTTTTACTCCAATGAAAAAAAGCTTTTGTAAAGCTTTTTTTGTACAAAAAAGCTTTAGAAAAAGCCTTAATCGGAGGTGCTCTTAGGATGAAACATAGATAAGAATGAATCAAGTAAACACCATACCAGTGTCCAAAGTTTCCGGACAATTTAACTAAAATGGTAAGCAAAGAATACTATATGATCCCACTCTCAAATAACAGAACACAACGATTACATAATCCAAGTTCAGACCCAACATTTTGTTACCTATAACAGAAAGCATAAACAATTGTGCAAACAGGAACTGCATATCTAAATTAAAATATTGACCTTTGTAGTGTCTTCCAGAGCTCCACATTTCAGAGTAGGCCTCTTCGTCTCTTGTAGTCACTTACTGACAAGGTCAATGCATGTCTCCTCCCATCATTCTCAGGGACCTGGCACCCAACCGTTGCCTCTATCCTCTGTTTCCGGGCCATGAACCCAGCCTGGACTCCATGAGGCCCACCAAACTTCTGAAGTGCAGCCAGTGAAATCGGCAGGTCAAAATCATGCAACATAGTTGACTCTGTCCCATGATCCACAGGAACACTAGTATCCACCAACTTCCCTGCATCAGCAGCAGCTTCCAATGCAGCCACAGTAGCCACAAGGCCCGCTTTCGCCACATTGCCACCTTCTGGATCCACTGTCACAGCAGCTTGGGCTTCACCAGCAACCTCACCGGGCTTCGAAACATAGTAATTCCTGGACCGGGTCCATCTCCTTGAAAACGGGTCATAACCCGCTTCACCAGCCTTAAGACCCGCATTCAAGGGCTTCACTTCAGATGCATTCTTAAAATTTTCAACTCGATTCTTCCTATTCATTTCTGCAAGTCTTATTGCCTTCTTATCTTTCTGTTGGGTCTGGCGAGAATCTTCTAGTTCTTGGAGTTTTGCTTTAATCTTCTCAACTTCCACATCATCATGCTTCATTTGAGCAAATTCCAAGTCTCTCCTCAATCGATCTTTCTCGGCTGCTACATTTAAAGGTCTCCTTATGGTCAACTTTTTCTCCTGCAACATTTGCTTCACAGTTTCTGCGGAGTATACAAAAGTGTTGGTTTTTTCAATGGCTTCTCGCTTTTCCAATACCTCTTGTTTGCTAGGCATCCTACCACCATGACGGTCAACCTCTCGGATTAATTGGTCAAACTCTTCTTTGATGGGTGGCGAGTCTGAAATCATTGCCATCTGCCACCTGGCAGCAGAATTTTCATTTCCCCAAACAACATTTAGATACTTATGGGTCATCTTGTTTTCTAACTTATATTGTCTGTCAGGATCAGCAGAATCCACATTTCTGACTATACAAAGTCTGTAAATTGGCCCCGACTTTGACTTTCCAATTCCGACCCTCACAAAACAACCAACAATCAACTCCTCAAAAAACGGCTCCATAAACCATTTTGCCAGTTTTGACCTTCTGATGGTGATTCCCTTCACATCCTCATATGTGAGGATTGAGGAGTCTTTTGAGGTATTTTCATTGTAACTGTCACCCATTTCACCTGTTGACTCTTCATCTTCACTCTGGGACCCACTATCACTACGACTTGAGGTGCTCAAAGCAGTTGCTGTAAAACCCCTTCGTTTGACTGCTGAGTCAGCATCTCTATGTTTCCTATTAGACTCTGGATCTTGCTCACGTAATCTTTTTCTATTACGCAAATTATTCAATGCAACAACTTTTGCAGACCCCCGATCAGCTGACCGAGCTGAAGAGCGCACCGCCCGGCTTACTGCGTGAGGTGGAGGGCTGACTTTCCTAGTCTGATTCGATTTTTCTTTCTGCTTCTTTATACTGTTCTTCAGATCCTCATCATTCCTCTTGTTTGCACGCTCAGCCAGTATCATCTCTCTATCAAGCTCTGACATTTTTGCAAGCCTTTTTCTATCTTCTTCACCTTTATATAGATCACTTCCAACAGAGTCATCATCACTATCACCCTCACGATCATACCTATCATCATCATCGTCTTCATCATCTTCACGACTATTGCTACGTTCATCATCCCGTTCTGCAGGATCCAATCTTTTCTTCAAAGGAACTTGCGAAACATTAGGTTTCCTGCCAGCATACCGACGATCATCATCCGAGTCATCATCTCCAGAGTCACTTCCATCATCAGAATATGAACCCCTACGTAGCCTCCTAGATGGTGGTAGAGAATGCTGGTTTCTTCCAGTTCTACCTGCTGCTTCAAGAAGCATTTCATTCAAGTCCTCCATGATACTCAATCGATTCTCAACACCAACACTCCCACTATAACCTGCACATTTTATAGAAATCTAGTTTAACAAAACTGAAATTTAAATCTCAAATATGAAATACTAATCTATATATATACTGAACACATAAACGAATTTACCAACCAGCAACAAATCCTACTGGGCAGTCTCGTATAAGTTTCAATTGATATATTCAAGGTTGTAAAAGTCGGAAGTCGGGGGCGAGTCGGTCGGGACCTCATAAGGACTAGTCGGTTAAGTCGGGGACTAGTCGGATTTTGACTTTTATTGACTTTTTTACATTTAAATAATAAATTTTAAAATTATATGCGTAAATATATAAAAGTTTGTGTAATCTTTAAATAAATGAGGGACTTGAAAGGAATTTGAAAAATAAAAAAAGATATATAGATAATATAGTATAAATATGAGGGGTTAGAATGTAAAATTTGATATTTTTTCTTGAAAAAATACAATATTCTCTTCTTTCTTTACAGATCTGATATTTCAGATCAGACCTCATCTTCCCATCTCACTTCATCTTCACATTTCACTTCATCTTCTACTTCTTTTTATGTCTTTTTAAAAATCCATTACCAGAATAACTAACATAGCTCGCCAGAATCTTTCAACTCGCCGGAATTGACCAGCTAAATCCAACTTTGACCCGTTAACCGGCGTTGACCGACTTTTTTGACCGACTTTGGCCTAGTCGAGTCGGACTACCCTCAAATACTGACTAATCGGCGACTAGTCGGCCTGGTTGGCCGACTTTTACAACCCTGGATATATTACATTAAATTCAAATAGTCTGAATATTATCTCAATACTATACTAACATATATCCTTAAATTTATTGTTGGAAAAATAAGTTCAAACTTACAATCACATTTAGATAAGTATTACACGTACATCTCCATTTTACATTCAACAAATCCATAAAAAGCAAGGCTATTACGATGGAAACATGATTGTAAATCCCTACTCTTACTCCCATTATAAATTTTAATGGGAAGTTATCCATGGATGAAAGTTTTGGGACGTTTGATTTATTTTTCACTTAAATTTTTTTCCTTCCAATGATTTGCTATGTTTGTTCGATGCTCGATATTTTTCTTCTTGTCAACATTATATGCAATTTAAACAGCCTACCTAAGGGCTATATCTACTTAAAAATATTATTTAATTATTGATAATATATGATGATACATTTAATGTTTGGTTTTGCACTTGATAATCCGATTCAAAAACTGGCATTGATTGTGTGAATCTTTTCAATCAACACTCTGCTTAATCTTATCAGCTAACGCGACTATGGATTTCAGCATTAGCAAATAACGGTGGTAAGATTTGCACCAAAACCATTCAATAATCTTAGTCTCATATATAGCATACATAAAAATATACGATTCTTTAATATAATTTGTATTGTATTACTTTTGTATATATACATCTTTCAAAACTGAGATGACCTTCATGCAGCCATTTACTTCTCTTTACAAAGTTACGTGTGCATTTCAACTTTACTTTGAGAAGTAGATTACTACGAGATATCGATTTCCTTAAGAACCGGCGAACATATTTCAAGGTTGAACTCTCTTAAATTTGCGCTATTGTTACTATTGTCATTATTAATCCTAATATAAGGATCAGTTACATCCAAATATCAATATCTAGACTGTTATGTATAACACAGCTTATATTCAAGTTATTATGATATATCTTATGAAATACGATCATAAATAATTAATTATATCATATTCCACTCATAAGACGTTGATGAAATAAAATTGAACATTTAAAAGAATGAATATTAGATTTCGTGTATCGTATGGGTCTTGCTCCTAGTTAGGCATATATGCTAATTTCATAAACCCCATTGTTATAAAAGCATTTGGTATACTAACTAGGGCTTGCAATTCTCATGTGACAGAAGAAGCGTCGAAATAAAAATCTTAGTATAGTTTTCGTAGAAAAAAATACATCTCAACAATTACATTAAAATTCAATAAGCTGTAAGCACATATGTTTGAATATCATCAGTTCTACATTGTATACTAACTAGGGCATACAAAAGTAATTAAAATAGAAACCCTAAATCAGAACAGACACAAAAATTACATACAATTTAGGGTTCCAGACATTCAGCTAATAAGTTTCAAATAAACTAAACATTATAATTTGAATGCCAAAACAGCAATTACAATAACAAATATGTTTGAATCTCAATTCTAAATGGTAGGGTTTACAAAACAAAATTGGAAACCCTAAATCAGAAAATACACAAAGTTAGGGTTCTAGACACCAGATTCATTGATGAAAACACTCAATTAGAAGGCCAATATAGCAATTAAAACGAAAGAAAAGAGTACGGAAATTGGAGAATTAGGGTTAGAGCATTACCTGATACCGAGAGGTCGGTGGTCAGAAATTAGCAACGAATATGTGTATGTATGTTGTAGAAGATGAAAGGTGTGCTAGATTCTTTTGGATTATAATTTTGTGATGATGATTATGAAGTTGTTATTAGAACTCGTAAACCGGATTCATGGGATCGGATTATCCATATACGTTAATTTTATTGGATTTCGGTTTAAAATATATGAATTCGACCCGTCTGAATCAATTTAAGGGTTAATTAGATAGTACTATTTTCCCCTTCTTGAATCTAACAAATGTACCCAAATATAAAAAAACTAGCTTTTAAAGCCCGTGTACACACATGAAGCCGCTAAATGTGTATTTGATCTTAAGATATTTTAGGGGTTTTATTTTTAAACTAAATAAAATTGTAGGACTAAATTGATTTATTAGAAACTAATAAATAATTGATGACATCATTAAGGTGAATCATATATTATATTATATCTATCTATATAAGATAAGATATATATCAAATATACCCAAACTAACAAAATATATAATATATATATATATATATATATATATATATATATATATATATATATATATATATATATATATATATATATATATATATATATATATATATTAAAATCTAAAATTGACAATAATTATTCATTAATTTGTTAATTACAGTTATATCCTTCCTCTTTTTTGAAACACCCAAATTCTCTTAAGTGAATACGAAAATCACTTTGTACAATGAAATTGTTATACAACACAACTAGTTGAAGACCCGCGACAACGCGAGATTAGTTATAAATTGTATAATATATAATATTATACATTAGATTAGATATTTAGTTTTGTGGTTGTATTTTATTTTTTATTAATAATTTGGTTTTTAAAATATTTCTAGGTTTGAGAAACATAAGATTAGAAAATAAAAATTATATTTTTATTTATATATTAAGGAAATGACGTTTTTAACTTTATTATAAGGTTACATAAGTAATTATATATAAGCTAAATAAGGTGTGATTTTTTTTTTCCAAAATTTTGTATGTCACTTATTTATTTATTTTGTAATTTTTTTTGTATAGTGCCGAAATTGGTATTTTTATTTTAGAAATTAACTAAACTAAGTATTTATAAAGATAGATTTGAAGATAATATATATTAATTAATTTTATTATTTATTATTAATTAATATAAATATTAATACATATATTGTTAGCTTCCTACAAATAATGGGAAAGCACTTCCGTATGTTATTTTAATTAAATATGTTTTTTTATTCTTATATTATATTTTTTATACTATTAATTTATTACTAAAACAATCTTAGGATGTTTTTTTATAACTATTTAATGGGGGTAAATTGTAATATTATTATTTTTAATCTAATTTAATCATATACCATTTGATCAAATTGGAAAAAACCCCATCTAAGGGTCGAAACTTCTCCATGGGATTTTGGTTTATATATTTATAAGAATAAGATTTGGGTGACCATGAATTTGTTTTACAATACAACCGTTCATACAAAAATTGTTATCAATGAAAATATATACGGCATCGAAATTTATGCGAAACACCCCGAAAAGTGAACAAATTTTTTTTTTTAAAACATAACACCTCTAATTCCTTGTACTTACTTATTGTGGTCCCAAAACACTGGCTATTACATTACTTAATTATAATCAACACTCAAAAACGAAAGTTGCTGGACACAGGCTGAATCCGGCCGGATTCACGGGAATCCGCCGGATTCCCCACTCTTTCAGACTCAACTTTTGACCAGAACTGAAACTAAGCAATCCGGTTTTGAATACGCTCCGGAATCCGCCCGGATTCATGGCAATCCGCCGGATTCCCATGAATCCGCTGGATTCCCTGTTCCAGCAGCAGAATCCAGAGTCTGCACATTTTAATACCAAAACTCGAACTTTGACAACGCATAACTTTTAATCTGTAATACCTGGGATCATAAAATTTTGCAGGCATGTTTAAAATAGTCAAATGAACATAACTCAACTTTCACTTTTCCAAAATTTCTCGTTTTGACCCGTTTTGACACTTAAACTCGTTTTCGACCATTTTAACCAAAAATATGAACATGTCAAATTCTAAAATACATCAAATCTAACTTCCAGCTTTTGACTACACATTTCAACTTGGCTTTAGAACTTGTGAGAACCAAAACCATTAACTTTCGACAACATTGACCCATTTTGACACTTAATGTAACATCCTCTCCAGTGGCCTGGTATTTTTCTATTTAAACCGAATAATTAATTGTTTTAGATAATTATTTGTTATAAATTGTGCTTATTGTGAAACTCGGTAAAATAGGTCTTAGGACTTATTGTGGTTAGTGAAATGTTGTTTGATTTAAAATATGAAAGTTGACGGTATTATAAAATAAGTTTCTCGCATTTAGTAATTAAGTTCCAGGCAATAGATTTAGAGCGGGTATTAAATACCCAATGTTGTAGGTCGGTTAAAATGATGGGCCGACATTTGTTTGATCACTTTACCAATTTTTCCTTTTCTTTCCATTTCAAATAGAACCATAAACCCTAACCTAAATATATGATCAAATCATTAACTTGAAGTGAGAATCGAAGTGTGATCTTTTACTTGTATCATCATCATCATCTAGCTTGATCATCTTGTTCTTCCTCCTCTTTGTAAGTGATTTTTAGTTTATGAATTCAATTTTAGAATAAGTGATGAAATTGATGAATTGAATGATTCTTGTAAGTTATATAGTGATTGTTTGTGATATATGATGTTATGTGATGATTCTTAACTAGTTAAATGCATTAGAATCGAGTTTGATAAGTTTGAATATTGAAAATGGAGTTAAAGTTCGTTCAGGTCTGTTCTTGAGCTGAAGAACAGATGAACGCGATCCCGGCCATGGTTCCGGATCGCGTTCCCTTGTTGTAAACGACCTATTCGAGTTTTTGGCCTTAGAAACGCGATCCAGGCCAAGCATCCGGATCGCGTTTGCTAGTGTTTTTCGGTGATAGAATTTTTGACTAAGGACGAACGCGATCCAGCCCTGACTAGTCAGGATCGCGTTTGCATGTTTAATCTTGATGGAATTTTCAGATTTCACCAAAATGCATGTGTTTAGAAGGTGGTGTTTATAGTGGCACTTATTGAATGCTATTGTGGCATTGTACATAAATGCTCATTTTGATATGTACAAATTATGAGGCAAAGTACTTGTAACACCCCCAAATTTGATGATTTGCGGAAGCTTGATTTGGGTGTTACTAATCAATAACAAAGCACAAAGATAATAGCAAACGACTCTATATGCGTCGTTTTAACAAAATATATTGATAATTGAAATGTTTACAACATTTAAAGCGTTACATAGCTCGAGTTAAATAAAATGAGATTTCAGTACATAAGTACTTATACAAAATATACTAATGCAAGAAAATCTCAGTAGTCTGCATGCTGACTCGAGCTAATATCCTGAAGCAGAATCATCCTACTGCTGGGTACCTGCGATATATACTAAAAGGTCAGCTATAAAGCTGGTGAGCTCACAGGTTTGAAATCAAGTAATATCGTATGAACCGCAAGATTTAAATAATGTATTGCATCCAGCAATAATATAATGAATTGCATCCAGCAATTTAATGATAATCATCGTGTATACAGCCATGAGCACATAGTTGAGCTTAACTCGAGGGCCGGGTCCCCTATAGAGAATTCCGGGCGAGGTGCCTCCACGAATGCCTAATCAACATTCGTCTTCCCAAATATTAGTACGTCCGTTTACCCGGTTAGTGCTTGCTAACCCGAACGAGGAGGGTCAATCCTATATGGTACCATATACTAATATTCACGCTACAACGTATTAACAACTATGCTGACGGAGGACTTTAAAATGATTAGTTTCGAAAAACTCATGTAGTATATGAAAAGTTGGTACTTGCGTTCACATGTTAAAAGTTGAGCAGTATATCACACCCCTGAGTAAAACAGTAAAAGAGGGGCTATGAGACTCACCTGAGTCTGAGTGCGTTTAAACAAACGTAATTTGATTAGCCGAAATGAAGTCCAAAGACTTGTAACCTGAGGGTGTCCACGACACGCGATGGTTATAAATATGATTGGGTATCTCAAAAGATCACCCCAGTAGTTGTTCATTCAACTATAATGTCCAAATCTCCACTATTTGGTTAATATGTTTAAGTGTTTGAAAAGTGTACGGCCCGTTGGTGACGAGTTTGGAATAATAAACTTTAAGTATTATTATCAAGTTATCGATGTTTTGCACTTACCAAAGTGTCCCAAAGTGTTTTACAAGTCGTTTCGTATAAGTATTTGAAGTTATAAAAGTTCGACACTTAGTGAATTTAAAGTTTGAAAACCTGCTGTTTTATGCGACACTACATGCGTCACTTACAAGATCTATGCGTCACTTATGGAGTGTCGCGTATTGGGGTCAGTGTGTAAATGTATGCGTCACTGAGATAGTGTCGTGTATTGTGTTATGCGTCACTTCAGAA
Source organism: Helichrysum umbraculigerum (assembly GCA_949592205.1). Taxonomy (NCBI): domain Eukaryota; kingdom Viridiplantae; phylum Streptophyta; class Magnoliopsida; order Asterales; family Asteraceae; genus Helichrysum; species Helichrysum umbraculigerum. Next base: position 40,119,931 of record CATIUR010000001.1, read on the forward strand.
GAGACGGGTGCCGTAACATTGCGGCACTTAAGCAGTGTCGTATAAGATATTGATTTCCAGAATTCATGCGTCACTTAAGGAGTGACGTGCAACATAGCGACACTTAAGAAGTGTCGGGTAAAAGAGTATAGCGGCACTAAGGGAGTGACGTAAGGAAGTGTCGGGCAATATACAGGGCGGCACTAGAGAAGTGTCGTTAAATAGTGTAGGCGTCACTATAGTAGTGACGGTATGAGGTTCGAGTGACGTCATTGGTAGTAACCGGACGTCACTTGTTTCTACCGAAGGTAGCGACACTTAAGAAGTGTCGCATGGTTTCTGCCGAAAGTTATGTCATGCGTCACTACCGAAGTGACGGGGTATGCGCTATAGCGACACTTAAGTAGTGTCGCTATACTGTTTTTGGCATCTATGCGACACTAAAGCCTGTTCGACGGATTTTGAACAAAAATCATGTTTTCGGGTTTCCGATCGTTCCAATATTTTTACCCAACCCTTATAGGGACATTATAAGTATAAACAAACTACTAGAAAGTGAAAACACTTAAAAACGAGAGATTTCGGGATTTGTCGGAAACTTACAAATTGTCGGATGAGAAATCCGAAAAGGTAGGATGATAGATCGTGTCGCGGTGGTTGTTTTCTTCCAAAGGAGTAGTATGATCCAAGCGAGTTTAGTATGTTTATTTTGCGATTTTAACGGTTTGGTGGTGATGAACTTTGAGAGAAAAATGAAAGAGAGAGAGAGAGAAAAAGTTGAAAGTGAAAGAAAGAAAATGGGAGGTGGGGTTTTATCCCCATTTCCAGTATCGTCCCGCGTTCCGTGTGGTGTTCGTTTGTTCCGTCTTTTAGGCGTTAAATAATTATTTTAAATATTAAATGGTACGTTTAAAAATACAAATTATTACGCGATATTTTATTTAAATATTTTACAAATCATTTATAATTGAGTTATAAGTTGTAATTTATTTTATTTGGTTTGCGCGTTTTACGTTTTAAATTATGAAATTTCTGATTGTACGATACAACTGAATACGAAATATTATAATAATAATATTTTGACATAACAACGTTATTTAATAAAATTTTGTCACCAACGTCCATATAAAATAGAATCGAAATACCTTCGATTTAAATTGCGTACGATTTAACCAAATCGCATTTTCGTATATATTCAACAATATATATAATTCGATACATTAATTAGCCTAACAAGGAACTAATTACATGTATTAACATATGATTAGGCACTAATTACTAGTCCTAATTTGGCGGGTGTTACATTCTCCCCCTGTTAGAAGAATTTCGTCCCGAAATTTAGCTTGAAGTCGTGTTTGATGTGGAATCAGTGAAGAGTTGAGGATATTTGAGTCGCATTTGGTCTTCCCGTTCCCAGGTGAATTCCGGACCACGCCGCGAATTCCATCTGACCTTGACGATGGGAATACGACTTTGTTTCAGTTGTTTGACCTCACGGTCCATAATTTCAGCGGGTTCCTCAACGAAATGAAGTTTATCGTCAACACGAATTTCATCTAGTGGAATAATAAGTGTCTCATCAGACAGACACTTCTTCAAATTTGAGACATGAAAAGTAGGGTGCACGCTGCTGAGTTCAGATGGCAGCTGCAATCGATAAGCTACGGGGCCAATCCTTTCGAGGATCTCAAAAGGCCCGATGTACCGGGGATTCAACTTCCCGCGTTTGCCAAAACGGATGACGCCTTTCCAAGGCGATACTTTTAAGAGAACTCGATCCCCAACTTGGAACTCGAGTGGTTTGCGTCTCACGTCAGCATAACTTTTCTGACGATCACGTGCGGCTTTGAGTCTGTTTTGGATTTCCACAATTTTCTCAGTGGTGGCGTGTATGAGTTCAGGACCAGTGAGTTGACTATCTCCCACCTCAGTCCAACAGATCGGTGATCGGCACTTACGACCGTACAGTGCCTCAAAAGGTGCAGCCTTAATGCTGGCATGATAACTGTTATTGTACGAAAACTCGCACAACGGTAGATGTTTTTCCCAGTTTGTACCGAAATCAACTACGCAGGCTCGTAGCATGTCTTCCAGTGTTTGAATGGTTCGTTCACTTTGGCCGTCGGTTTGAGGATGATATGCGGTACTCATATCGAGACGGGTACCCAATGCTTTCTGAAGTGATTGCCAAAAGCGAGAGGTGAAACGGGCATCTCTGTCAGAGATGATTGAGGTTGGAACACCGTGATGAGAAATGATTTCCTTGATGTAAATTTGTGTAAGGCGTTCCATTTTATCGTTTTCTTTGATTGCCAGGAAATGAGCAGATTTGGTGAGACGATCGACGATCACCCAAATGGTATCGTAACCGCTCGACGACTTTGGTAGTTTGGTTATGAAGTCCATGGCAATTTGATCCCATTTCCATTCAGGGATTTCCGGTTGTTGAAGTAAACCAGGAGGTTTCTGATGTTCGGTTTTGACTTTCGAGCAAGTAAGACACTTGCTGACATAAGTGGCGATTTCGGCTTTCATGTTTGGCCACCAATAAAATTCCTTGATACCATGGTACATCTTATCGGATCCCGGATGAATAGAATATTTAGACTTGTGAGCCTCGTCCATCACCAAGTCTCTTAGGTTCCCAAAACTAGGCAACCAGATTCGGTTTGAGAAATACCTAATCCCGTTAGGTTTGTTTTCAAATTGTTTGTCAATGCCCCGCAAGGCTTCATTTTTGATATTTTCAGCTTTCAAGGCTTCGATCTGAGCTGTATGAATTTGAATGGTAAGATCGTTATGAATGGTCATACTGAGGGCTCGGACTCGAAGTGGTTTTGGTCGTTCCTTTCGACTGAGGGCATCGGCTACAACATTAGCCTTCCCTGGATGGTACTTGATCTCGCAATCGTAATCGGTAAGCAACTCGACCCATCGACGTTGCCTCATATTGAGATCCTTCTGATCGAAGATATGTTGGAGACTTTTATGATCGGTAAAGATTGTGCACTTAGTGCCGTAGAGATAATGTCTCCAGATTTTGAGAGCAAAAACGACAGCTCCAAGTTCGAGGTCATGAGTGGTGTAGTTCTTTTCGTGAATTTTCAGCTGTCGTGAGGCATAAGCAATGACTTTATCTCGTTGCATCAACACGCAACCAAGACCTTGGTGAGAAGCATCGCAGTATACCACGAAGTCATCGGTGCCTTCGGGTAAGGATAGGATCGGAGCACTGCAAAGCTTTTGTTTCAGAAGTTGAAATGCTGACTCTTGTTTCTCGGTCCAATCGAACCTTTTATCCTTCTGAGTCAGTACCGTGAGTGGTTGAGCTATTTTGGAGAAATTTTCAATAAATCGTCGATAATACCCAGCAAGACCCAAGAATTGTCGTACTTCAGTTGCAGAGGTGGGTGCTTGCCAGTCTTTGATAGCCTCGATTTTTGATGGGTCCACGTGAATTCCCTGACTGTCGATCACGTGACCAAGAAATTGAACAGTTTGGATCCAGAACTCACACTTAGAGAATTTAGCATAAAGCTCCTCGTGTCTAAGTAGTTCCAGGATAGTTCTGAGGTGTTGCGCATGTTCTTGCTCGTTGCGCGAGTAAATGAGTATGTCATCGATAAAGACAATGACAAACTTATCGAGGTAAGGTTTGCACACCCGATTCATGAGGTCCATGAATACTGCCGGTGCGTTAGTTAGACCGAAGGGCATCACTTGAAATTCGTAGTGCCCGTAACGAGTTCTGAAAGCAGTTTTTGGAATATCGGTGTCGCGAACTCGTAACTGATGATAACCTGATCACAGATCGATTTTTGAATAAATACTTGAACCCTGAAGTTGGTCGAATAAATCATCAATGCGAGGGAGTGGATAACGGTTCTTGACGGTCAATTTGTTCAACTCTCGGTAGTCGATGCACATTCGGAATGAACCGTCCTTCTTTTTGACAAACAAGACCGGAGCTCCCCAAGGTGAAGAACTCGGTCTAATGAATCCTCGATCCAGAAGTTCCTGTAACTGAGAGGACAACTCCTGAAGTTCGGATGGGGCTAAACGGTACGGTGCGCGGGCCACCGGTGCGGCACCCGGCACAAGATCAATCGAGAACTCAACCTGTCTAGGCGGAGGTAGACCAGGTAATTCCTCCGGAAAGACTTCGGGAAAGTCTCTGACAATCGGCACATCTTCAAGTCGCTTCTCCTCCGACTTCTTCTCCATGATGTGTGCGAGTATGGCAGGGTAACCCTTTCTCAGAAATTTTCGGGTTTTTAAGCAGGAGATTATATTGAGCCCCGTCCCACCGGTCTCCCCCTGTATGATCAAGGTTCCACCAACGGCGAGTGGGATACGGACAATTTTCTCGTGACAAACAATTTCAGCTCGATGTTTGGACAACCAGTCCATTCCAATAATGACGTCGAAACTGCCAATTTCGTTGGGTATAAGATCGATCGAAAAGGTCTCATCGGCTAGGTTTAGTGTGCAATTAGGTATCACACTGGTGGTTTCTACGAGTTTTCCATTTGCTAGCTCTACAGTGTACTTAACATCTAAGGCAACAGGAGTGATGTCAAGTAGTGGGCAAAAATCATCGGAGATAAAGCTTCTATCAGCACCAGTATCAAATAGAACAGAAGCAGTTAAGTTGTTGAGGAGGAACATACCCGAGACCACATTCGGGTCCTGGCGGGCGTCCCCAGATTTGATGACGAAAGCTCTGCTGCGGGTGTTGTTGTTGTTGTTGTTGCTGCGGTTGTTGTTGTTGTTGTTGTTGCTGCGGTTGTTGTTGTTGTTGTTGTTGCGGTTCTTCAGTTTTGGGCACGTATCCCTGAAATGCCCGGGGTTTCCACACTCAAAACATACTTTGGGTGGTCTGGTGTTGTTGTTGGAGTTGTTGTTGGTGGGTGAGCGGCAGTCTTTGGTGAGATGGCCGTACCTCTTGCAGTTGTTGCAAAAGGAACCACAGGAACCCTCATGGTGATGGTTGCACTTGGGACAGTATGGCTTGCTCCCAGTGTAACCCCGGATGATATCAGTGGTGGTGTTGTAGGCTTTGATGGTGTCAGGTTTCTTGTTTTGTTGGTTGGAGTGGTTGTTGTGGTAGTCAGACCACTTGCGTTTGTTGTTTTGGGAGGATGAAGTGGGTGGTTCAGAATCTTGGCTCATAGACATCAGGTCTTGGGCCAATGAGATTGCACCGTCAATGGTGGCTGGTTTTGAAGAGATGACGTGTCCCCGAACAAAATCAGGGAGACCAAGGGCGTACTTCCTGATTTTATCAGGTTCAGTGCTTACCATAGCTGGGCGGAGGGCAGCTAATTGTTGAAATCTGGTGGTATAACCATCGATGTCACCACCCTGAACCTTTAAGTTCCAGAACTCCTCATCTAGCTTCTGGAGTTTGGCGATAGAGCAGTACTTGGCAGTGAGTTTGGCTTTCAATTCCTCCCAAGTGATTTGGTAGGCAATGTCAGCACCCACTGATTGGGTATATGAATTCCACCAAGAGTGGGCATCATCTTCAAGAGAGCAGGTTGCAAAGTTTACTTTGTCGTTCTCCGCGCATTTACTGACACGGAAAACAGTTTCCATTTTCTCGAACCATCTGATCAGTCCGATGGCTCCTTCAGAACCCTTGAAACTCGAGGGTTTGCAGCTTTGGAAGTCCTTGTAAGAACAAGGTTTGGTGGCAGAGGTTCCAGCGGTATCGCTGTTTCTTGTGGAGTTGGGTGGAGTATTGCGAGCCAAGGCTTCAGTAACAGCCTGGGTTATGAGTGAAGTAATCTGTGCATCGGTGTAAGGTCTTGACTTTGGCGGCATGATTCTTCAATAAAAGAAATGAAGATACATGAGATTTTGCAAGAAAGTTGTATTTATCTCAGATGTACATGTATAAAAGCAGTAATACATAACATCAACAGGAATAATGGCAATCGATATGAGTTGAAACAGCAAGGAACATTTAATAGATAGTACGCGTTCAAAGGTTACATCCTACAGATGTATTACAAAAGATGTCGGGAACTGTTACATCCGACTGAATTATAGAGTAGCGCGTAGAGAGTTACTAGATTACAGGATAGATTACAAGACAAAGACTACACTAGTCTTAACGTAGATTAATTTGTTCCATCATCGTGACAAGACGGTCCACAGTGTTTGCAAGCCTGCTGGCTTGTCGGGCGTTGTCTTCTGCGAGTGCTAGTCGTTGTGTTAGTCCACGCGCATATTCTTCTGCTTCATGTGAGCGTTGCTCACATTCTTCCATCCTTCGTTGTAGAAGGGCATTTTCCACCCTTATTTCTATTATTTGGTTACGGAGGACATCCATGTTGTTGTTTGTGGTTTCAAGGTCGTCGGAGACTTGTTCGATGCGTTCAAGGGATGTAAGCCTCCAGTTTTCGTTTGTTTCCTGCAACACGACATCCATGGTGCGAAGTCGCTGTTCGTGTTGATTCACTCTGGCGGCTAAGGCCGGCAAGGTGGAGTGAGTGGGATACGGGCCAGTTCGAGGCAACCTGGAGTTCCTCCTTGCTACCCTTGGGTTCTGCGACCCGGATTGAGAACGAGATGAATTTGATGGAATGTTTGCCATTTCTGAGACAAAGCGTTAGTAAGATTGAGGCCTATATTCATATAGTTCCTATATAATATAGCCTATTGAGTGTCTAGCATAAACATGTTTAAGTCTCGGTTCTCTCGAGGTCAGAGTCTTCTATTGTATCCTGTTCAGCCATAACTACTTTCAGATCTTACATCATCTTTGCTTAATTGTACATAGTTGATCAGGCTATGTTAAATTAAACTCGTATGCTGTAATCCCTGAACCAGTCATACCTAATAAGGAATACTGCCTAATGGTCATAGTCTAGGTTCACTAAATGCAACCTAGTTCACTATAACCTTAGGCTCTGATACCAATCTGTAACACCCCCAAATTTGATGATTTGCGGAAGCTTGATTTGGGTGTTACTAATCAATAACAAAGCACAAAGATAATAGCAAACGACTCTATATGCGTCGTTTTAACAAAATATATTGATAATTGAAATGTTTACAACATTTAAAGCGTTACATAGCTCGAGTTAAATAAAATGAGATTTCAGTACATAAGTACTTATACAAAATATACTAATGCAAGAAAATCTCAGTAGTCTGCATGCTGACTCGAGCTAATATCCTGAAGCAGAATCATCCTACTGCTGGGTACCTGCGATATATACTAAAAGGTCAGCTATAAAGCTGGTGAGCTCACAGGTTTGAAATCAAGTAATATCGTATGAACCGCAAGATTTAAATAATGTATTGCATCCAGCAATAATATAATGAATTGCATCCAGCAATTTAATGATAATCATCGTGTATACAGCCATGAGCACATAGTTGAGCTTAACTCGAGGGCCGGGTCCCCTATAGAGAATTCCGGGCGAGGTGCCTCCACGAATGCCTAATCAACATTCGTCTTCCCAAATATTAGTACGTCCGTTTACCCGGTTAGTGCTTGCTAACCCGAACGAGGAGGGTCAATCCTATATGGTACCATATACTAATATTCACGCTACAACGTATTAACAACTATGCTGACGGAGGACTTTAAAATGATTAGTTTCGAAAAACTCATGTAGTATATGAAAAGTTGGTACTTGCGTTCACATGTTAAAAGTTGAGCAGTATATCACACCCCTGAGTAAAACAGTAAAAGAGGGGCTATGAGACTCACCTGAGTCTGAGTGCGTTTAAACAAACGTAATTTGATTAGCCGAAATGAAGTCCAAAGACTTGTAACCTGAGGGTGTCCACGACACGCGATGGTTATAAATATGATTGGGTATCTCAAAAGATCACCCCAGTAGTTGTTCATTCAACTATAATGTCCAAATCTCCACTATTTGGTTAATATGTTTAAGTGTTTGAAAAGTGTACGGCCCGTTGGTGACGAGTTTGGAATAATAAACTTTAAGTATTATTATCAAGTTATCGATGTTTTGCACTTACCAAAGTGTCCCAAAGTGTTTTACAAGTCGTTTCGTATAAGTATTTGAAGTTATAAAAGTTCGACACTTAGTGAATTTAAAGTTTGAAAACCTGCTGTTTTATGCGACACTACATGCGTCACTTACAAGATCTATGCGTCACTTATGGAGTGTCGCGTATTGGGGTCAGTGTGTAAATGTATGCGTCACTGAGATAGTGTCGTGTATTGTGTTATGCGTCACTTCAGAAGAGACGGGTGCCGTAACATTGCGGCACTTAAGCAGTGTCGTATAAGATATTGATTTCCAGAATTCATGCGTCACTTAAGGAGTGACGTGCAACATAGCGACACTTAAGAAGTGTCGGGTAAAAGAGTATAGCGGCACTAAGGGAGTGACGTAAGGAAGTGTCGGGCAATATACAGGGCGGCACTAGAGAAGTGTCGTTAAATAGTGTAGGCGTCACTATAGTAGTGACGGTATGAGGTTCGAGTGACGTCATTGGTAGTAACTGGACGTCACTTGTTTCTACCGAAGGTAGCGACACTTAAGAAGTGTCGCATGGTTTCTGCCGAAAGTTATGTCATGCGTCACTACCGAAGTGACGGGGTATGCGCTATAGCGACACTTAAGTAGTGTCGCTATACTGTTTTTGGCATCTATGCGACACTAAAGCCTGTTCGACGGATTTTGAACAAAAATCATGTTTTCGGGTTTCCGATCGTTCCAATATTTTTACCCAACCCTTATAGGGACATTATAAGTATAAACAAACTACTAGAAAGTGAAAACACTTAAAAACGAGAGATTTCGGGATTTGTCGGAAACTTACAAATTGTCGGATGAGAAATCCGAAAAGGTAGGATGATAGATCGTGTCGCGGTGGTTGTTTTCTTCCAAAGGAGTAGTATGATCCAAGCGAGTTTAGTATGTTTATTTTGCGATTTTAACGGTTTGGTGGTGATGAACTTTGAGAGAAAAATGAAAGAGAGAGAGAGAGAAAAAGTTGAAAGTGAAAGAAAGAAAATGGGAGGTGGGGTTTTATCCCCATTTCCAGTATCGTCCCGCGTTCCGTGTGGTGTTCGTTTGTTCCGTCTTTTAGGCGTTAAATAATTATTTTAAATATTAAATGGTACGTTTAAAAATACAAATTATTACGCGATATTTTATTTAAATATTTTACAAATCATTTATAATTGAGTTATAAGTTGTAATTTATTTTATTTGGTTTGCGCGTTTTACGTTTTAAATTATGAAATTTCTGATTGTACGATACAACTGAATACGAAATATTATAATAATAATATTTTGACATAACAACGTTATTTAATAAAATTTTGTCACCAACGTCCATATAAAATAGAATCGAAATACCTTCGATTTAAATTGCGTACGATTTAACCAAATCGCATTTTCGTATATATTCAACAATATATATAATTCGATACATTAATTAGCCTAACAAGGAACTAATTACATGTATTAACATATGATTAGGCACTAATTACTAGTCCTAATTTGGCGGGTGTTACAGTACTAACTTATGTTGATTTTGAATCTCAGATTCTCCGAAAGATAAGTGATCTCTGGAATCAGAGATTTTGGGAGGCAACGGTATCGGTGAGTGGATTCAGAGCTCACCATTTAATTTAGTTGTGATCATTTGATTGCAACGAATAAACGTGAATATGTTTTGTTGATTAGTTGATATACCTTGTTGACTGTGAACCTATGTGCTATGTGTTTGGCCTTCGGGCATCAGTTGTTAACGAGGTCAACGAGTTGTTAAATGGTTGGTTGAACTAGGCAGGGGTTGAATGAATGATACAGAGTCGTACTTCATTTGTTGTGTGTTTGATTCTGTATTTGAGTTCAACTACCACTAGTTATCGGTCTCGTCCGTATGGCCATACGGATATGGTTGGGTAAGTGTTCTTGGGGAGCCACCCGGGCATTACGGTTATCCCCAGAGCCACCGATCCTCGTTAAGTTGTTGTTGATTTGTTGAATATTGTATTGCGGTTGTTTGAAGCAATTATATGATTATGCTAAGTTAGATGTTGTGTTATGAACTCACTCACTTAGCTTTGTGCTAATCCCTCGTATTTACTTTCTACAGATTATATTTTGAATAGGTGAGTAGCAGAAAGTAGATGCTCTAGGAGCTGGGGAATGTTTTGACAGCTTGCTACTCTGATTATGTTTTGTAACAATTAATGCTAAGTTTTATATAATACCCCGTATTATGTGTTTGTTAACCATGTTTAACTTGACATGATTTAATTTATGATCGGTTTATGATTTTTGTTCTAACGTATAGTAATTAAATATGTTTTAATTCTCTTCGCTTCCGTGTTTTCAATATAATAATATTATGGAAAATGAGGGGTGTTATACTTAAGCACTTAGTGACCCATTTGGGCACCAAATTGACCCATTTCAATCTTTGACCAACCAATAGCATTCATTCTTACTCAGTTGACTTTTTAAAAGTCAAACAACACTTTTTCATTCATATTTACGTAAACATTAACAATTCAAGTCTCACTAATTTAACTTTAACCAAAACATCAACTTTCATCAAAACCATCCACAAGTGAGACTTACTAACTTTTACAAACATGAACTAAAATCTTAAACTTTACAAACGGGGGTGTTATTGTATCGTAAGCATGATCAAAAGGGATAAAACTCATTACCAACCAAGCAATGAGCTCCACCACTAGCTTTCCATAACTTTCTTTCCCGATTCCTCATTTACCTTACTTGAACTTCCTGAAACATGTTAAACACAACGAATAAGCATAAATGCTTAGTAAGTAAATGGAATCTAACAATTAAAATCTGCAACAAGTTAAGGATCCATAACATCTAACATGCCAAATTCCGAAGAATTGACATTAAACTAAGCTAATGACATAGTCATTACTTAGATACCACCAAGCGAATGATAATTCACTCCTTGGTTCCACATATCCAAATACTTACCTTTTCACTTGCACAAATAATTACTTGAACTCTTGCACACTTGATCACCTATTCATATAATCACATAAACACATATCACTTACACATTCAATTGACTTATTCTTACTTCTCACATGTAAATTAGAAGTTAAATCCCATAACCTCTAATTATCTAACATAAGTCCTATCCAATAAATATCTAATCACATGTAAATGGGTAATTAACATTGCTTCTCACTATTACTATCACAATTCACCAAGAACTTAGCTTCTTAGTGATCTTACATATACATAATCACTTCAATTACCCATAAAACACATGATTAGAGATTATCAATACAACTAACATAAATTATATGTTCTTTCTAACTTAATAACATGTATGGAACTTAATTACAACCAATTACCCACTTAAACATAAGAATTACTAACTTAGGGTTTTATGTTCTTAAACCCTAACTCAAATTAAACAAAAAGGGAGTTGATTCTTACCTTAGAAAAGCTGAATTGAAGATTAAGAACTTCAATTAATCAAACCCTAACCCAAAACTTGATCTTGTTCTTCTTTTTCCCTCCCAATTCGCCACTCTCTCTCTCTCTCTAAAGTTCTATACGTGATTTTTGATTTGCAATAGAAACAAGTAGAAGTTGCAGGATTTATTTACAATCTTTTCACATAAACCCCTCATCTTTGCTAAAATGACAGTTTCTACCCTCTAACTCAAGTTTCTTTACATAGTTAGTTTCACTAACTAATTCTAATACATAATAATTATTTCACATAACATAATATTATATACATATAATTAAATAACTAGATGCATATAATATAGTTTAAACTTACAAAATTTGGGGCGTTACAACTCTCCCCCACTTATTCAGGATTGTGTCCTCACAATCCATTCTTGGTACAAAGCCGGATAATACTTAACAATTTCATGCTCCGGCTCCCATGTAAACTCTGACCCTTTTCTGTGCTTCCATTGAACTTTGAATTGTCTAATTTCTTTATTTCTCAATCTTTTAACTTTCTCTTCTAGAATCATTATCGGTTGTTCTATATAGTTCAATTGATCATTGATCTCTATCTCTTCTAAAGGTACATATGACGCTTCATCCACCAAACACTTTCTTAAGTATGACACGTGGAAAGTGTTGTGGATTCCTGCTAACTCTTCCGGTAGCTCAAGTTTATAAGCTACATTTCCTACTCTTTCCAAAATTTTGAAAGGACCGATAAATCGAGGACTTAGCTTCCCTCGTTTTCTGAAACGTATGATGCCTTTCCATGGAGATACTTTTAACATTACTCTATCTCCAACTTGAAACTCAATTGGGCGTCTTCTAACATCGGCATAAGACTTTTGACGGTCTTGTGCTATTTTCAAACGTTCTCTGACTTGATCAATCTTTTCAGCTGTTTTCTGTACAATATCAGTACTGCCCAATTCTCTCTGACCAATCTCACCCCAACAAATTGGAGTTCGACATTTTCTTCCATAAAGCATTTCATAAGGTGGCATACCTATACTCGCGTGGTAACTATTATTATATGAAAACTCTGCCAAAGGTAATTGTTCGTCCCAATTACCACCGAAATCAATAGCACAAGCTCTTAACATGTCTTTTAACGTTTGAATAGTTCTTTCACTCTGACCATCAGTCTGGGGATGAAAAGCTGTGCATAAGTTAACGCGAGTACCCAAATCTTCTTGAAACTTGTTCCAAAACTTGGAAGTAAATCTACTATCCCGGTCAGAAACAATGGAAAGAGGTACTCCATGACGTGCCACCACTTCTTGAACATATAAATCTGCAAGTGCTTCTGAAGTATACGTCTCTTTAATTGGCAGAAATATAGCACTTTTCGTCAACCGATCCACAATCACCTAAATTGTATCATGCTGACGTCGGGTCTTTGGCAATTTGGTGATTAGATCCATAGTAACATGCTCCCACTTCCAGACAGGAATATCTAAGGGTTGCATCATTCCCATTGGCTTTTGATGTTCTGCTTTTACCTGTAAACAAGTTAAACATTGCTCGACATATTTAACAATCTCTCTTTTCATACCTGGCCACCAATAATCTGCTTTTAAATCATGATACATCTTAGTGGCACCAGGATGAATAGAATATCTGGATCTATGCGCCTCATCAAGCAATAATTTCTTTAACTCTGCCGACTTTGGAATCCATATTCTACCGTATCGAGTCTTTATTCCACGGAAATCTTCAACAATATTCTGAATCTGACCTTTAATACGTTCTGCTTTCCAATCACCTTTCTGCCAAGCACTTTGTTGCACTTCCTTAATCTGATCTAACAAACTTGGAGAGACTGTAATTCGAAGAGATCTAACAATCAAGGCATGATGCATTGCCTTTCTACTGAGAGCATCTGCAACTACATTCGCTTTTCCAGGATGATAAAGGATTTCACAATCATAATCCTTTACCAAATCTAACCAACGTCTCTGTCTCATATTAAGATCTCTCTGATCAAAGAAATACTTAAGACTTTTATGATCGGTATAAATAGTACACTTTACTCCATACAAATAATGCCTCCATATCTTAAGGGCAAAGACAACTGCTGCAAGTTCTAAATCATGTGCCAGATACCCTTTTTCATGTTCTTTCAACTGTCTCGAGGCATAAGCTATTACTCTTCCACGTTGCATCAATACACAACCTAATCCATTATAAGAGGCATCACAATATACAACCATATCTTCAGTACCATCGGGAAGTACTAAGATAAGTGCTTGACTTAACTTTAATTTAAGGGTTCTGAAGGCCTGTTCATGCTCATCTTTCCATTCATATTTGATATTCTTACGAGTAAGCTTTGTGAGTGGAGTAGCAATTTTGGAGAAATCCTGGATAAACCGTCTATAATACCCGGCTAAACCCAGAAAACTCCTTACCTCAGTCGGATTGGTTGGGGGTTCCCATTTCATCACTTCCTCGACTTTGGTAGGATCAACCTTAATTCCCTTACTGTTTACAACATGACCCAGAAAATGAACTTCACGAAGCCAAAATTCACATTTTGAAAACTTAGCATAAAGCTTTTCACTACGTAACATTTGTAAAACTTGCCTCAAATGAAGTTCATGTTCACCAGCAGACTTGGAATAAACAAGAATATCGTCAATAAACACAATTACAGATCTATCGAGCATTGGATGACATACCCGATTCATAAGATCCATAAAAGCGGCTGGTGCATTAGTCAAACCAAATGGCATCACCACAAACTCATAATGACCGTATCTGGTTCTAAAAGCTGTTTTTGCTACATCTTCTTCTCGAACTTTAAGTTGGTGATAACCAGAACGTAAATCAATCTTAGAAAAATAGCTGGCACCTTGCAATTGGTCAAACAAATCATCAATCCTAGGTAAGGGATACCTATTCTTGATGGTGACCTTATTCAATTCCCGATAATCTATACACATACGCATTGTACCATCCTTTTTCTTAACAAACAAAATTGGAGCACCCCATGGAGAACTACTCGGACGAATAAACCCCTTATCTAACAATTCTTGTAACTGTTTCATCAATTCTTGCATTTCTGAAGGGGCAAGTCTATACGGAGTCTTAGCAATAGGAGTAGCTCCAGGGATAAGATCTATACGAAACTCGACTTGCCTCTCGGGTGGAATACCCGGTAGCTCGTCAGGGAAAACATCGGGAAACTCCTTTACAATAGGAATCTTCACGAGTTTTGGAATACTTTTCTGAAGATCTATCACGTGGGCCAAAAAGGCTTGACAACTGTCACACCCCGCCAAACGGTAATTACAATTACGTAGAGTGATTTGCGGAAGCTTAGTGACGTGGCGGGGGTGTGAGCAGTAAAATAACCAACAGTTACATACATACTCAGAGCATATGATTATCGCAGAACGAAATAGATTAAGATGCCATTAGTTAAAGTTTTACAAATGATTACCACTTGAGAAGTGATAACAGTAATAGTAGTAGTTGAAAACAGTATTTCATAAAATACATAATATCAAAAGTAGATTTCATGGGTATGACTGCAATAATTGCAGTTATACAGAGGAAATCCAAGTGTCCCAAAAGTAGTGGCATCCTAACAAGTCCAGGGTAGTCCGTCCTGATAATGCATGCAGATCTTACTTACGCTGCTAATTCCCTGAAAAACATAGAGTAAAACGTCAACAAAATTGTTGAGTGAATTCACAAGTTTGTTTGTTATGTAGGAAACACAAGTTAAACATTTAAGAATAACATTTCCAATAAGTGTTGTTTATCAAGTAGGAAACACAAGTTATTAACAAATAACATTTCCCAAATCAGTTGTAGTTGTAATAGGAAACACAGGTTATTTCAATCAAGAGATAACATTTCCCAATTCAGTCATTAGTAGGAAACACAGGTTAACCTAGATAAAGATTAACATTTCCAAATCAGTGTACGTAGGAAATCACTTCCTAAGCAATAGTTTTGTGGGAATATTTAGACGGTGATCCCTTGAAAGGTGAGCTAAACCTGTCAAGTAAGGTAACCCGATCTAACCCTATAACCAAACCACGACCCTAATCTGTTGTTGTTTGCCATGCTGGACAATTAAGTATACGCTCCCAAATCCGTAGGAGGGTCGTCACGGCGATAGTACTATCCGTATACTCAGTGGCTAGAGTCACCTAGCTAATGGTTATAGTCTGTAGTCATAAGGTCTTTTATGCACTACATCGTTCAGCCTAGATCTGTACCAAGATTCGTTGCCTAAATTCCCAAAATAGTTATGAAAAACATTTCATAAAACATAGTTCAAATAGTTGTGTGAAATACCCTTTCACAAATAGTTCAAGTATGAAGTACCCCTTCATAAACAATTTCAGCAAATACATACAGTATTTAATCAATTACAGTATGAAATCACATTTCATCAATAGTTTAAGTAAATACATCTAGTATTTAAATCAGTTGTCGCATGCAGTTATACATACGATTTCTATGTTTTCCACCCCGAGTTTTAAAAGCATTAAAACAGTGAAAAGGGGTTTGTGAACTCACAGTAGGTGCTCGGATGTGAATGCTAGCGAGATAAGATAGCGTAGCCCAAACGTAGTCAACCTATACACAATAATGTATTAACTATAAGTACTTTATTTACTTACGTTAATAATTTGTTTGTTTAAAGTAATTATCAATTTCTTAAGTTTGTGTATGTCGTTGATGATTGTTGTTTGAAAATAAATAATATTTTCCCAAGTTATGTTTGTTTGTCGAATCGTCCAAAATGTGTAAGCATATATACATATATACTTATATAGTTGCATATATATATTCTCGCATATATATATTATTGTTCGTACGCATTAAATAAGTCCAATGTCCGTAATCATAGTTTGTCTCGTTTTATAGTGTCATTCAACAATTTATCATGTCTCGTATATGTCTTGTACAATTGTAGTCGTTAACGGAATTGTTTTGTGTTTTAAGTTAAAAGTCAAGTTGTTGACCAGACACGGGAATCCGCCGGATTTAAAAGAATCCGCCGGATTCAAGTCAAAACTCGGAATACGCCGGATTCGAGTGAATCCGCCGTATTCAATCAAGTTCGGGGGAATCCGCCGGATTGAATCGAATACGCCGGATTCGTGTGTGTTCATCAGATAGTTCGTGTGAAGCTTTGGAATACGCCGGATTCATTTGAATCCGCCGTATTCACCCGTGTATTTTACTCGTTCATCGTTTTAGCCGAAGGTTTGTGTGCGGTCAGAGGTGGGAATACGCCGTATTCGAAGGAATACGCCGTATTCGACTGGTTTAATAATGGGAATCCGCCGTATTCACGTGAATACGTCGGATTCATCTGAGCTTCGGTCTGGGAATCCGCCGGATTCGCTTGAATCCGCCGGATTCAAAGGTTTTGCAGGTTCTGGTTCGTGCAGAGCAATAATAAGCTCGAATGTTTTGGGTTTCAAATCATTTGTACATCAAACCCAAACGTTTATACTATCAATATTTAGCATTTTAACAACTTATTACATCATTATAACATGTTTTCATGTATCGATTTTTCATTTGAAGTTTTGGGTTTTAAAACCATTTTCAAGAACAAATCATCAATCTTCAAGTTTGTGTGTTACATGCTTTGATTATGTTATGTTATCACCATATATATACGAAATTTAAGTAAAGAAACAAAGATTGAAAGTTTTCTTACAAAAATGAAAATGATGAAGATGATGATCGGATGATGATGATGATGGTGATCTTGGTGTTTTACTACTACTGCTGCTGCCTTTGTGATGTTGCCTCTGATGTTGTTAATTTGTTTGTGAATGAGAGAAAGAAAAATGGAAAATGATTGGGTGTGGGTGAAAGTGTCGAAGATCACAGAGAGGGAGGGAGTATGGTTTTAAAAACCATCTGTCTCCTGCATTATTGTAGGTTGGTGGGATTTTAGTCCCACCAATCTCGAGTACGGGTATAATTATAGCAATATAAAACTTAACATTTTATATTTTTATTTTGTAGATGCTCTACTGGTTCGTAATATGTTTTCAGAATAATGAGGTTATCATTATTTTTGATAGTTGTACATTTTTGTACATTTTACTGCGCGCAGTTAATTGAGCGCCAATTTTCAGTAAATTTAGGATTTCATATTTTGAAGTAATGTTCTAACTTCTCCCAAATGAACGAGAAAATTTGCATTTTTATGATTTGACGTCGTATGCGCGTTTTAGAATTGTTTCTGTTCGTGTTATAATACGTTTTATGTTAAACGTATATTTGAACCACTTTATCTATATGTTATAGATATATAAATACTCGTAATTAATAATCGAATTATTAATTATATATTTTGTCACCAACTTTCGTTATTTATTTTGTCGCATTTATTCGGACGCGTATTCGGTAACTTTTCAGCTAAAAATCGCGTAATTTTATAAATTACAATTTATGTAATACTTCATGTATTATTGTTTTGGGCTCGCTAGACTCACATCACATCAAAAGTTTATGTTAACACAATCGTAGGGAATTAGCGTAAGAAATGCATGTAATTAAGTATAATTATATACCTAATTTGGAGGAGTGTCACATTCTCCCCCCGTTAGTGAAATCTCGTCCCGAGATTTAAGTCGAGCCGTGAGTCTCGGTCACGCTCTCAAATAGGTTGGGGTATTTCTTTCGCATTTCATCCTCTCGTTCCCAGGTAAACTCTGGGCCATGTTTCGAGTTCCAACGAACTTTAACCAGTTTGATTCGTTTGTGTCGAAGTTTCTGAGTTTTAGAATCCATAACTTCAACAGGTTCCTCCACAAAGTTAAGTTTTGAGTCAATGAAGACTTCGTCAGGAGGAATGATAAGTGTTTCATCAGAAAGACACTTTTTGAGGTTGCTAACGTGGAAAGTATCGTGTATGCTACTAAGCTCTTGCGGTAGTTTGAGCTTGTAAGCGACAGGACCAATCCTAGCAAGGATTTCAAACGGTCCGATGTATCGTGGGTTCAGCTTTCCTCGTTTGCCAAATCGTGCTACTCCTTTCCAGGGAGATACTTTGAGTAGGACCTTGTCTCCTACTTGAAACTCAAGAGGTTTACGGCGGTTATCAGCGTAACTCTTTTGTCGATCTCGTGCCGCTTTCAGTCGGCTCAATACTTGAGTGATTTTGTCAGTGGTTTCCTGGACAAGTTCGGGTCCAGATAGTTGTCTGTCGTCCAACTCTGCCCAACAGAGTGGTGATCGGCACTTGCGTCCATATAACGCCTCAAATGGTGCCATCTGTATACTCGTGTGATAACTATTGTTGTAAGAGAATTCAGCTAGAGGTAGGTGAGTATCCCAGTTACCTCCAAAGTCTATCACACATGCTCGCAACAAGTCTTCGAGCGTCTGTATAGTTCGCTCACTTTGGCCGTCAGTCTGCGGGTGATAGGCAGTACTCATATCAAGTCGAGTACCCATTGCCTGTTGTAATGTTTGCCAAAAGCGAGAAGTGAATCGTGCATCTCTATCAGAGATGATGGATAGTGGCACACCATGCCGAGAAACAATCTCTTTAATATAGATTTTAGCTAGTTTCTCCATTCCATCCGTTTCCTTAATAGCGAGGAAGTGGGCTGATTTCGTCAATCGATCGACAATCACCCATATGGCATTTGCTCCCGATGCCGTTCTAGGTAACTTCGTAATGAAGTCCATTGTTATTTGCTCCCATTTCCATTTGGGCAACTCAGGCTGTTGCAAAAGCCCAGACGGCTTTTGGTATTCCACCTTTACCTTCGAGCAAGTTAAGCATTTGCTAACGTAGGTGGCAATGTCACGTTTCATTCCAGGCCACCAGTAGAAGCCTTTCAAGTCCTGGTACATCTTGTCCGCACCAGGATGTATCGAGTAATTGGACTTGTGCGCCTCGTCCAAAATCAGCTTGCGTAACTCATCTACGCATGGTACCCAAATTCGGTTCATGAAGTACAACACTCCGTTGTCCTTTTTCTCTAATTGTTTTTCCATCCCCTTCAAGGATTCATCCTTAAGGCGTTCGGAGGTGAAAGCAAGTTCTTGTGCCTCGCGAATTTGAGTAATGAGATTCGAGTGGATCGTTAATCCCAAGGCTCGAACTCTTCGAGGTTTGATTCGTTCCTTACGACTCAGGGCATCTGCTACTACGTTAGCTTTACCCGGGTGATACTTTATTTCACAGTCGTAATCGTTAAGTAATTCTACCCAACGTCTTTGTCTCATGTTAAGTTCCTTCTGGTCGAATATATGTTGTAGGCTTTTATGATCGGTGAAGATCGTACACTTTGTACCGTATAGGTAGTGTCTCCAGATCTTTAGTGCAAAAACAACGGCTCCCAATTCCAAATCATGAGTCGTATAGTTTTTCTCATGCACTTTTAGTTGTCGTGATGCATAAGCAATGACCTTTTCATTTTGCATCAGTACGCAACCCAATCCCTGATGCGAAGCATCACAGTAAACAACAAAGTTGTCCACTTCTTCAGGTAGGGATAGTATGGGTGCGCTGCTCAGTTTCTGTTTCAATATCTGGAATGCCTTCTCTTGTTTCTCATTCCACTCAAATTTCTTGTCTTTTTGAGTTAATGTGGTAAGTGGCTGAGCTATCTTTGAAAAGTTTGCGATGAATCGCCTGTAATAGCCAGCTAGACCAAGAAATTGTCGTACTTCAGTTGGGGTTTTCGGTGCTTCCCAGTTGTTGATTGCCTCAATTTTGGATGGGTCCACGTGAATTCCCTTGTCATTTATCACATGACCAAGGAATTGGACCTCTCGTATCCAAAATTCGCATTTAGAGAACTTTGCATAAAGCTTCTCTTTTTGTAGTAGTTCGAGAACAAGCTTCAGATGTTGCTCGTGATCCTCTTTCGATCGTGAGTATACCAAGATGTCGTCAATAAACACAATGACGAATTTATCCAAATAGGGTTTGCACACTCTGTTCATCAAATCCATGAATACTGCTGGTGCGTTGGTCAGCCCAAAAGGCATGACTAGAAACTCGTAGTGACCGTAACGAGTCCTAAAAGCAGTTTTCGGTACATCCTCTTCTCGTACCTTAAGTTGATGGTAACCAGATCGTAGGTCAATTTTTGAATAATAACTTGACCCTTGCAGTTGATCAAATAGATCGTCAATGCGTGGTAACGGGTATCGGTTCTTGATAGTTACCTTGTTCAGTTCTCGGTAATCGATGCACATCCGCATAGATCCATCCTTTTTCTTGACAAATAGGACCGGAGCTCCCCAAGGGGAAAAGCTCGGTCGGATGAATCCCAAGTCTAGAAGTTCTTGCAGTTGCGTAGACAGCTCTTGCATTTCCGAGGGAGCTAAACGATAAGGTGCACGTGCGATAGGTGCGGCTCCTGGCACCAGGTCAATGTGAAACTCAACTTGTCGTGGGGGTGGCAATCCCGGCAACTCATCAGGGAACACTCCTGGATAGTCGCGTACAATGGGCACATCGTCTATACGTCGCTCCTCGGTTTTCTTTTCTACAACGTGTGCCAGAAATGCTTGGTACCCCTTTCGAAGATACTTACTGGCCTTTAAGCACGAAATCATTTTTGTGGCACTCTTTCGTTTCTCACCTTGAACCACAAGTGTTTCTCCTGTTGACATTGGTAATCGTACCAGTTTATCATGACATATGATCTCAGCGCGGTTCTTAGATAACCAATCCATACCGACTACAACGTCAAAACTTCCCAACTTAACCGGTAGTAAGTCTATTTCGAAGAGATGACCTTCTAACTCCAAGGTACATCCCGGTACTATTTCTCCTGATTCGATTAACTCACCATCGGCTAATTCTATGGTATACTTGTTGTCTAACTTACGGGATTCAAGTTCTAATAGTGGTCTAAATTCAGTAGACACAAAACTTAAATCAGCACCCGAATCAATTAACACAGAGGCATAATGGTTGTTTACGAGAAACGTACCAGTGACAGTGTTGGGGTCCTGGCGTGCCTCTTGTGCTCCGATCACGAATGCCCTTCCTTGAGCTGGTTGATTGTTGGTACCGCGGTTGTTGTTGTTGTTGCGGTTTTGGTTGTTGTTGAGCTTAGGGCATCGGTTACGGTAGTGTCCTTGCTCACCACATTCAAAACATCTCTGGTTTTGACGCTCAGTGATTGCCCGTGGGGGAGGGTTAGTTTTGCATTCTCGGGTTCTATGTCCCCATGCCTTACAGTTTCCACAATACCCACACCCGCCTTCGTGGTGTCGGTTGCACTTATCACATTTGGGTTTGTTACCCAGGTATGGTTTCGATTCGGTGGTAGTGGCAACATATGCTTTCGCATTTCCAGAAGATTTCTTGTTCTGTTGACCCTGACGATCAGTACCACTACCGTTCCACTTTCGCTTTGCACCACCAGAACTACTAACATCAGTACTGTTCGGTTCACTTTTTCCCGACACAGCTTTCTTAGTCAGACTTCCCATCCTGACTGCCTCATCAGTCAAACTTTGTGCTAGTGTAACAGCACTCCTGAAAGTGTCCGGTTTAGATGATGTCACCAGACTGCGGATTTGTGGTACCAGACCGAATATGTAGCGTTCGATACGCTTATACTCGGGAGTCACCATATGTGGCACTAGACGTGCAAGTTCCTGAAACTTAGTGGTGTACCCAGTAATATCAGCACCAATCATGGTGATGTTCCACAACTCTGTTTCTATTTTCTGCATCTCACTGCGAGGGCAGAATTCCTCCAATATCAGATTCTTAAATGTTCCCCATGACATTGAATAAGCAGCTGGTCTACCAAGTGATTGGATCTGACTGTTCCACCAAGTGAGCGCTTTGTCAGCCAAAGTGCAAGCAGCATACTTCACCATACAGTCAGGTGAACAGTCACTAATATCCAATACCGACTCAGTTTTCTCTATCCAGTGAATCATACCAATTGCACCCTCGGTGCCACGGAAAGAAATCGGCTTACAAGCCTGAAATGTTTTGTATGAACACCCTCGGCCAGCATTCACGGTTGTCTCAGTATTAACAGGGGTAGATCCACTGTTGTTAACTACGGGTTCGCGATTACGGCTTGCCTCATATTCAGCAATACCTTCAGCTATTCTTCGTGCGATCATTTGTTCGGTGGTTTCAGTGGGTGGTGGTGGAGGCGTAGTCGTCTTTTGACTGTTTCTAGTAGCTCGTCGTTTGGGAGGCATGATTCAGCTCTGCGATGAATAAAATGCAGAGTGTTAATGTTGAGATATTGAATGTGAATAGATCAAAGATTCACATTTGATAGAAATGAATGACATGAAAAGATGAATGAATAGAGTTTTACAACAAGTGCCTTACAACTTTGAAATGCCCACATGTATCTAGCATAATATAATCACGTTGGCCAGGCATCATTATATAATGTCCAATACATATTTCTTTTCATTGTCGTTTAACACTGTAAATTTCAGAGGTTCTCAAGAATAATCAATCATCAAGCTGTAAAATGTTTCAGGGTTTACAAGAGTTGGTCACAAAGTGTCGATAAAGTATAGGTTTAATCACAAGTCGACAGTTGTAAGAGGAAATAACATGGTTGATAATAAGCATAATGAATACGAGATGTAAACCAAGCATTCATTATATATTAGAGATCAAAACGCTGTTACATGAGTTTAGTACAAAATGAGATGGGATTTCTAATATACCCATCGATGGTTAGCGTTATACAAAAGATGATGGGTTTCCTATACATATACCCATTTTACTAACAAAGTTTCATCCAACATACAGCTAGTCCATAACGAATACATACATATATTTCCCCAAAAGTAATAGTCTAATATGGTGTAGGCACAACCGCCATACACAAACCTAACGGAACCAGGGTAAATACATCCTAACCGCAACCATCACTGCTGCAGTCATCACACAAACACTAGCAACAATCTCTGACACTCTAGCACGCCTCTCTAAAGCTGCAACGCGTGCACGGGTGGATGCTAGACTCTGCCAGTCTGTCAGACGGTGAGTCTCCACAAAATCCATCCTCTGATGGAGCATAGCCATATCCATATCAGTACGGGAGGCATCGCTCAGTAACTCCGTCACATCTCTGCTCCTGCTAGATGATATCCTAAACATGGTGTGAACCACAGCCACAAGGGTAGGCACAGTGAGCTCCAGAGGCTCACCTGTGAGATATGCAGATGGTGGTGAGTGGGAGGACTCTCCAATCTCAAAGGTCGAGGGAATACCCTCTAGTGATCTCCACTCTCTCAATACTCGAGGCATCCAGTCCAGATGAGAAGGTCGGAGCCTCTTCTGTGGCGGCTCGACAACTGGAACCTCAGTCTCAGCCTCTGGCGCCTTATCGCGCGGCGCGAGTGGTCCCCTGGGAAAATCCCGAACACAGATCCTAGCTGTCATCCTAGGTACAGGCACACGAGAAGTACTCGCAACAGGTGGTGTAGAGGTAGGTGTGACCACAGGTGCGGTCGGAGGTGGTACTAAGTAAGCATCACTAGTGTCATCAGACATAGCTCTCACATGAACTGATGACTCATCCCCTACTGTAATCGCGGGACCCTCAAAAGTAGCCTCGGTCGGCTCTTCATCCGAAGCGTAAACATGGTAATGTGATTGACTAGACATACTGTGACAAAAGAAATTGAGTGTGGCGTGTCAGTCGTATGTTAGTTGTATGCAAAGTATGTATGCATGAATGCACAAATGTTCTAGCCAAGGCTATAGTCTAGGTCTCTAAGGTTTTCAGTCACCTAAAGACTTCTAGTTCGCTATAACCAATGGCTCTGATACCAAGTCTGTCACACCCCGCCAAACGGTAATTACAATTACGTAGAGTGATTTGCGGAAGCTTAGTGACGTGGCGGGGGTGTGAGCAGTAAAACAACCAACAGTTACATACATACTCAGAGCATATGATTATCGCAGAACGAAATAGATTAAGATGCCATTAGTTAAAGTTTTACAAATGATTACCACTTGAGAAGTGATAACAGTAATAGTAGTAGTTGAAAACAGTATTTCATAAAATACATAATATCAAAAGTAGATTTCATGGGTATGACTGCAATAATTGCAGTTATACAGAGGAAATCCAAGTGTCCCAAAAGTAGTGGCATCCTAACAAGTCCAGGGTAGTCCGTCCTGATAATGCATGCAGATCTTACTTACGCTGCTAATTCCCTGAAAAACATAGAGTAAAACGTCAACAAAATTGTTGAGTGAATTCACAAGTTTGTTTGTTATGTAGGAAACACAAGTTAAACATTTAAGAATAACATTTCCAATAAGTGTTGTTTATCAAGTAGGAAACACAAGTTATTAACAAATAACATTTCCCAAATCAGTTGTAGTTGTAATAGGAAACACAGGTTATTTCAATCAAGAGATAACATTTCCCAATTCAGTCATTAGTAGGAAACACAGGTTAACCTAGATAAAGATTAACATTTCCAAATCAGTGTACGTAGGAAATCACTTCCTAAGCAATAGTTTTGTGGGAATATTTAGACGGTGATCCCTTGAAAGGTGAGCTAAACCTGTCAAGTAAGGTAACCCGATCTAACCCTATAACCAAACCACGACCCTAATCTGTTGTTGTTTGCCATGCTGGACAATTAAGTATACGCTCCCAAATCCGTAGGAGGGTCGTCACGGCGATAGTACTATCCGTATACTCAGTGGCTAGAGTCACCTAGCTAATGGTTATAGTCTGTAGTCATAAGGTCTTTTATGCACTACATCGTTCAGCCTAGATCTGTACCAAGATTCGTTGCCTAAATTCCCAAAATAGTTATGAAAAACATTTCATAAAACATAGTTCAAATAGTTGTGTGAAATACCCTTTCACAAATAGTTCAAGTATGAAGTACCCCTTCATAAACAATTTCAGCAAATACATACAGTATTTAATCAATTACAGTATGAAATCACATTTCATCAATAGTTTAAGTAAATACATCTAGTATTTAAATCAGTTGTCGCATGCAGTTATACATACGATTTCTATGTTTTCCACCCCGAGTTTTAAAAGCATTAAAACAGTGAAAAGGGGTTTGTGAACTCACAGTAGGTGCTCGGATGTGAATGCTAGCGAGATAAGATAGCGTAGCCCAAACGTAGTCAACCTATACACAATAATGTATTAACTATAAGTACTTTATTTACTTACGTTAATAATTTGTTTGTTTAAAGTAATTATCAATTTCTTAAGTTTGTGTATGTCGTTGATGATTGTTGTTTGAAAATAAATAATATTTTCCCAAGTTATGTTTGTTTGTCGAATCGTCCAAAATGTGTAAGCATATATACATATATACTTATATAGTTGCATATATATATTCTCGCATATATATATTATTGTTCGTACGCATTAAATAAGTCCAATGTCCGTAATCATAGTTTGTCTCGTTTTATAGTGTCATTCAACAATTTATCATGTCTCGTATATGTCTTGTACAATTGTAGTCGTTAACGGAATTGTTTTGTGTTTTAAGTTAAAAGTCAAGTTGTTGACCAGACACGGGAATCCGCCGGATTTAAAAGAATCCGCCGGATTCAAGTCAAAACTCGGAATACGCCGGATTCGAGTGAATCCGCCGTATTCAATCAAGTTCGGGGGAATCCGCCGGATTGAATCGAATACGCCGGATTCGTGTGTGTTTATCAGATAGTTCGTGTGAAGCTTTGGAATACGCCGGATTCATTTGAATCCGCCGTATTCACCCGTGTCTTTTACTCGTTCATCGTTTTAGCCGAAGGTTTGTGTGCGGTCAGAGGTGGGAATACGCCGTATTCGAAGGAATACGCCGTATTCGACTGGTTTAATAATGGGAATCCGCCGTATTCACGTGAATACGCCGGATTCATCTGAGCTTCGGTCTGGGAATCCGCCGGATTCGCTTGAATCCGCCGGATTCAAAGGTTTTGCAGGTTCTGGTTCGTGCAGAGCAATAATAAGCTCGAATGTTTTGGGTTTCAAATCATTTGTACATCAAACCCAAACGTTTATACTATCAATATTTAGCATTTTAACAACTTATTACATCATTATAACATGTTTTCATGTATCGATTTTTCATTTGAAGTTTTGGGTTTTAAAACCATTTTCAAGAACAAATCATCAATCTTCAAGTTTGTGTGTTACATGCTTTGATTATGTTATGTTATCACCATATATATACGAAATTTAAGTAAAGAAACAAAGATTGAAAGTTTTCTTACAAAAATGAAAATGATGAAGATGATGATCGGATGATGATGATGATGGTGATCTTGGTGTTTTACTACTACTGCTGCTGCCTTTGTGATGTTGCCTCTGATGTTGTTAATTTGTTTGTGAATGAGAGAAAGAAAAATGGAAAATGATTGGGTGTGGGTGAAAGTGTCGAAGATCACAGAGAGGGAGGGAGTATGGTTTTAAAAACCATCTGTCTCCTGCATTATTGTAGGTTGGTGGGATTTTAGTCCCACCAATCTCGAGTACGGGTATAATTATAGCAATATAAAACTTAACATTTTATATTTTTATTTTGTAGATGCTCTACTGGTTCGTAATATGTTTTCAGAATAATGAGGTTATCATTATTTTTGATAGTTGTACATTTTTGTACATTTTACTGCGCGCAGTTAATTGAGCGCCAATTTTCAGTAAATTTAGGATTTCATATTTTGAAGTAATGTTCTAACTTCTCCCAAATGAACGAGAAAATTTGCATTTTTATGATTTGACGTCGTATGCGCGTTTTAGAATTGTTTCTGTTCGTGTTATAATACGTTTTATGTTAAACGTATATTTGAACCACTTTATCTATATGTTATAGATATATAAATACTCGTAATTAATAATCGAATTATTAATTATATATTTTGTCACCAACTTTCGTTATTTATTTTGTCGCATTTATTCGGACGCGTATTCGGTAACTTTTCAGCTAAAAATCGCGTAATTTTATAAATTACAATTTATGTAATACTTCATGTATTATTGTTTTGGGCTCGCTAGACTCACATCACATCAAAAGTTTATGTTAACACAATCGTAGGGAATTAGCGTAAGAAATGCATGTAATTAAGTATAATTATATACCTAATTTGGAGGAGTGTCACAACAACCACGGGACAAATGACGTTTAGCACGAGCAAAGGTACATATGGATAAGGAAGGCTTTTTCTTTTCCCCATAAATATCAATCACTCCCCCACTTGGAGTATTGATACGGATAATCTTTTTCTCACACTGAATCATAGCATTATACCTACCTAGCCAATCCATACCCACTACTACATCAAACTCACCCATTGGCATTGGAATGAGATTAATAATAAAAGATTCATTACTAATCTGTAATTGACACCCACGGAACACATTAGCAACATAAACTATTCTATCATCTGCAACCTCAACATCCAGTGGAGTGTCTAATTCACTAAGGGGAATAGAGAATTTCTGACTAAACTTTTCTGACACAAAAGATCGCGAAGCTCCCGAATCGAATAACACGTGTGCAGGCATTAAATTTACAAGAAAGGTACCTGTCAGGACATCGGGGGCTCGCTGAGCTTCCTCAACAGTAATTTGGAAGGAACGGCCCTTAGACTTTAGAACTTCTACAGCTTTCTTTTCTGAAGTTCTTCGAGGTGCTGAAGAAGTAGGCCGGTTCCCAAGTTTCGGACATTCTGATTTTATGTGCCCCGGTTCATAACAATTATAACATACACGGATTGGGTTTGGACAATCTCGGCCAAAATGACCTTCTTGCCCACATTGATAACATGCGTTAGTGCCAAACTTGCATTCTCCAAAGTGTTTTCGATGGCACTTTTTACATTCAGCTGGCACCGGTCTATCATCCTTCTTTGTACTCCCACTCGGTCTAAACTTCTTTGATGGACCAGAACTTTGATCACTTTTTTCTTTTGGCAGCTGCCACTTGTTCGTCTTTCTTTAACTCCAATTCCTGGAATCGCGCTTCATCTATCATCTCTTCAAGTGTCTGACATCTCTTTGGAAGTACATACTTTCTGATTTCCTTTCTCAGGATCTTATGAAAATGATTCATAAGCATCGTTGGGTTATCCATATACTCTGGACAAAAACGAGCTCTATCCAGAAAATTTCCCACCAATTCATTCACTGATTCGTTCGTTTGCTCCATAGCTAAAAACTCTTGACGAATTCTATTCAAATCTGCGTCTTGAGAATACGTGCTTTCAAACATTACTTTAAACTCTTCCCAAGTTAATTTGCTAATAGCTTCATCACCTTTGGTTCTACAATGTACATTCCACCACCACTTAGCACGATTCTTTAAAAGATTAGCTGCATACCTTACTTTAAACTTGTTGGGACAATCCACAGTAGCGAATGCCCCTTCTACTTCTGAGATCCAACGGTAACATTTGATTTGATCTAAATCACCATCATACTCTGGTGGGTTGCAAGCTGAGAAATCTCTATAACTGATCTTTTTCTGCTCCTCCTGAATATTAGGTTGAGGAATTACCTCTGGTCTGGGCACAACTATTTCTCCTCGCCCTTTCTGCATTTCTTCACTCACAATCTTTCTTACAGTGTCTGTAATTGTCGTCACTAGAAACGGAAGGGATGCTTCCTGAGCTTGACTAATCTCTTTGGACACAAGGGATTTTATACCTTCCCAAGACAATTCAGTGTTAGGAATAGGAGACATTGGTCTTTCGTTACTGCCTCCTGCCTCATTATCTTGGGCTCTGTTACCCGGGTTAAATCCAAG
The DNA here is from genome assembly GCA_949592205.1 of Helichrysum umbraculigerum. Classification (NCBI taxonomy): domain Eukaryota; kingdom Viridiplantae; phylum Streptophyta; class Magnoliopsida; order Asterales; family Asteraceae; genus Helichrysum; species Helichrysum umbraculigerum. The sequence goes on from CATIUR010000001.1 coordinate 40,149,114, forward strand.
AGTAAGATCTATTTCTCGCTCATCCATCTTTACTGAAAGTAGACATGGAAAGATTAACTAGACTTACTTAATATTTACAAGTCTACTTTATCTATACTTCTAACACATAACACTAACAATAGCTAATAACTTATCCTCTAATGTCTCGTGGTTTCCATGGATACCCATATGGTAATATGATAATCATTGCGTTGGCCAGGCGCACTAATTACCGTATTAGAATATAACATATCCAAAGTCCACACGACACATTTCGATTCAAAATCATTAGCACACATAATCTCGTACACATAACAGTTATAAATCATGCTCAATACAACAATTAAAGTGGTCTAAGATCAAGTACCCACTAATGGTGGATACCCGAATCCCTTAAACCGTGCTCTGATACCAACTTGAAACACCCCGAAACGTGAACAAAATTTTTTTTTTTAAAACATAACACCTCTAATTCCTTGTACTTACTTATTGTGGTCCCAAAACACTGGCTATTACATTACTTAATTATAATCAACACTCAAAAACGAAAGTTGCTGGACACAGGCTGAATCCGGCCGGATTCACGGGAATCCGCCGGATTCCCCACTCTTTCAGACTCAACTTTTGACCAGAACTGAAACTAAGCAATCCGGTTTTGAATACGCTCCGGAATCCGCCCGGATTCATGGCAATCCGCCGGATTCCCATGAATCCGCCGGATTCCCTGTTCCAGCAGCAGAATCCAGAGTCTGCACATTTTAATACCAAAACTCGAACTTTGACAACGCATAACTTTTAATCTGTAATACCTGGGATCATAAAATTTTGCAGGCATGTTTAAAATAGTCAAATGAACATAACTCAACTTTCACTTTTCCAAAATTTCTCGTTTTGACCCGTTTTGACACTTAAACTCGTTTTCGACCATTTTAACCAAAAATATGAACATGTCAAATTCTAAAATACATCAAATCTGACTTCCAGCTTTTGACTACACATTTCAACTTGGCTTTAGAACTTGTGAGAACCAAAACCATTAACTTTGGACAACATTGACCCATTTTGACACTTAAGCACTTAGTGACCCATTTGGGCACCAAATTGACCCATTTCAATCTTTGACCAACCAATAGCATTCATTCTTACTCAGTTGACTTTTTAAAAGTCAAACAACACTTTTTCATTCATATTTACGTAAACATTAACAATTCAAGTCTCACTAATTTAACTTTAACCAAAACATCAACTTTCATCAAAACCATCCACAAGTGAGACTTACTAACTTTTACAAACATGAACTAAAATCTTAAACTTTACAAACGGGGGTGTTATTGTATCGTAAGCATGATCAAAAGGGATAAAACTCATTACCAACCAAGCAATGAGCTCCACCACTAGCTTTCCATAACTTTCTTTCCCGATTCCTCCTTTACCTTACTTGAACTTCCTGAAACATGTTAAACACAACGAATAAGCATAAATGCTTAGTAAGTAAATGGAATCTAACAATTAAAATCTGCAACAAGTTAATGATCCATAACATCTAACATGCCAAATTCTGAAGAATTGACATTAAACTAAGCTAATGACATAGTCATTACTTAGATACCACCAAGCGAATGATAATTCACTCCTTGGTTCCACATATCCAAATACTTACCTTTTCACTTGCACAAATAATTACTTGAACTCTTGCACACTTGATCACCTATTCATATAATCACATAAACACATATCACTTACACATTCAATTGACTTATTCTTACTTCTCACATGTAAATTAGAAGTTAAATCCCATAACCTCTAATTATCTAACATAAGTCCTATCCAATAAATATCTAATCACATGTAAATGGGTAATTAACATTGCTTCTCACTATTACTATCACAATTCACCAAGAACTTAGCTTCTTAGTGATCTTACATATACATAATCACTTCAATTACCCATAAAACACATGATTAGAGATTATCAATACAACTAACATAAATTATATGTTCTTTCTAACTTAATAACATGTATGGAACTTAATTACAACCAATTACCCACTTAAACATAAGAATTACTAACTTAGGGTTTTATGTTCTTAAACCCTAACTCAAATTAAACAAAAAGGGAGTTGATTCTTACCTTAGAAAAACTGAATTGAAGATTAAGAACTTCAATTAATCAAACCCTAACCCAAAACTTGATCTTGTTCTTCTTTTTCCCTCCCAATTCGCCACTCTCTCTCTCTCTCTCTAAAGTTCTATACGTGATTTTTGATTTGCAGTAGAAACAAGTAGAAGTTGCAGGATTTATTTACAATCTTTTCACATAAACCCCTCATCTTTGCTAATATGACAGTTTCTACCCTCTAACTCAAGTTTCTTTACATAGTTAGTTTCACTAACTAATTCTAATACATAACAATTATTTCACATAACATAATATTATATACATATAATTAAATAACTAGATGCATATAATATAGTTTAAACTTATAAAATTTGGGGCGTTACATTATCTTTAGTTCAAATTAAATAAATAAAACTAAAATACGATGTAACTTTTTCAGAAGAAACATTTTTAAGGATATACCAACATAAAATTCATTTTATGCCGTGTGTATATAAGTTCTTCCTACGTAATATAAAGAAAATACAAATTATAAATGTAACATAAAATCTAGAAAGTTTAACTCCTTTTATTTATTTGCGAATCGGAATATGAATTTGGTGGGTTCCAAACTAAAACGTTATTTTAGTTGCAGAGAATTTTAGGTTTTAAAAAGGAAAAAAAAAAAAAAAGATAAAGGGTATATGTGACACCCGTCAATTTAGGACTAGAATTTAGTGCCTAATCAAGTTTTAATACATGTAATTAGTTCTGTGTTAGGCTAATTAATGTATCAATTATTATATATATTGTTGAATATATATATATATATATATATATATATATATATATATATATATATATATATATATATATATATATATATATATCTACACAATTATGCGGTTTGTTTAAATCGTACGAATCTCAAATCGAATGGAATTCGACACAATTAATACGGACGTTGGTGAGAAATTTATTAAAGTAATACGAATATTAAGCGATGACAAAATTTCATTTAAAAAAAATATTATTGCCATAATATTTTGTATCTAGTTTGAGTTATACAAGAAAGCTTTACGCAATTAAAAACGTAAACGCGCAAACAAACGAAACAAATTAAGTTTTAACACCATTATTAGATATTTAGCGAAATATTTCGATAAGATTTATTTGATAATAATCCGTATTTTAAAATGTATATTTAAACGAATAAAATAAATATTTAATGTTAAATGACGGAGAAAACGAACACCACGCGGAGCACGGGATGGAGACTGCGAGGTGAGGCTTTCACCTACACCCCACCTCTCCTTTCCTCTTTCTTTCATTTCCATTTCCACAAAACACACACTTACACCAAAAACCTCTCAACCAAAAATCACCAAATTTTCGGATCTCTCAAAACCGACAACAAAAACCATATTTTCGGAATCACCATTTCAAGGGGAGCAAGATTTACAAAAGCTCTACCATCATTTTCGGCCTCCATCTTCTTCGATTTGCATTTGTAAGGAAATTTCTAAAAACTTAGATTTGTTTATTTTGATGTAATATTTTGATGTTTTGATGTTTACACAACTTATATATGTCCAATACTAGGAAGATAACAAGGTTTTATAGTCTAAAAATGAGTTTGATTTGAGTTTTTGGCCGGAAAAATCTCGACAGCCGCTGTTTTCTGGGCTGTTGTTCTTCAGTGCGACACAAGCCTTGTGTCGCATACTGTGTCGCATAAAACCCGTTATGTCGCATCTTGTGTCGTACCAAACCTTTAGTGTAGCTACTCATGCGACACAATATTGTGTCGTATACTATGTCGCAAACTATGTCGTATTTCTATACGACACAACCACTATGTCGCTATTGATTTAGCATTCCGAACCTATGCGACACAACCCTTGTTTCGTATAGGTATTGTGTCACATACTTATGCGACACAACCCTTGTGTCGCATAACAAATTATTATGTCGCATATTGTGTCGCATAAAACAGAATATTTACAACTTTTTACTAAGTGTCGAGACCAAAATTTTATCACTTGATTTCACCCAAATTCAAGTCCAGATGCGTTTTTCCTTAAAGCAATATAGTAGAAATAAAAATTTTCCAAGCTGACCTGGCAGCTCGACCCCAGCCAGGGGCTCTGCCCCTTGGACCCCGCCAGGGGCTGCCGCCCCTTGGACCCCGCTACCAGGGGCGCTGCCCCCGGACCTCCGTACTTAGATTCCGTAAGCACATTTCTCACCAAATGTTGAACTTGCACAATTTCAAATACTCGTGCTATACGACTTCTAAAACACATTGAAACATACTATTCAAGTATAATGTTTCGAGACCAAAAATTTAATGATGAGATTATTAATACAAACAATCACCAACGGGCCGTACGTGTTTTCAAAACATACTTCAAAACCAAACAAGTCGTTGTAACTTGTATCAATTCAATCAAACAAGTCGTAGTAACTTGTAACAATACAATCAAAAAGATCGTAGTAATTTGGACATATATAGTTGTATAACAACTACAAGGGTAGTCTTTCGAGATACCGGTACAATTAATAACAATCAAGTGTCGTGAACACATTCAGGTTTCAAGTCCTTGGACATCAATTCACCGCTAATTACTTCAAGTTTATTAAATTAAACACTTCAAGACTCATGTGAGTTTCATGGCCCCATTTTCACTGCTTTTCAACTAGGGGTGTGATATTACTACTTTGATTTGTTTTACAAGTAGAACGCAAGTGCCAAACTTCAAATACTACATGAGTTTCAAGCTAATCAATTAAAGTCCTCTATAAGCATAGTCTCTAATATTTTAGCGTGAATGTTAGTATATGATATCATATGGGATTGACAATCCTCATCCGGGTTAGCACGCACTAACCGGTCAAACGGATGTATTAGCATTTGGGAAGACGAGTGTGGATTAGACACTCGTAGGAGGCACTTCAAGTTAGGTTTCCTTAATTGGGCCTGACAAATCAAGTTAAGCTCAGACTATGTGCTCATGGATTGTATAACTTTTATTTTGCTTAATTGCATTTTAAATTCAATATAAATCTTGCGGTTCTTACAATTATACATTGACATATAAACCTGTGAGCTCACCAGCGTTTTCGCTGACCCATTTTAGTATGTATCACAGGTGCCCAGCAGTAGATTGGCTGCACAGGCAGGGACTATTAGCTCGAGTCAGCATACATACAACTAGAGATTTGATTGCATTATTATATTTTGTAAAAGTAATTATGCCATGTAATCTCTCAATTTCAGGAACCGAGCTAATGTAACATTATTTTGATGTAAACGTTTACTTTATTAATACAAGTTTAAAACGACGCATATAGTGGTCGTTCATTATATCTTATGTGCTTTGTTTATTGATTAGTGACACCCAATTCGAGCTTCCGCAAATCATTAAATTTGGGGGTGTCACAGTATAATTGTAATCAATAAATTAATGGATAATCATTGTCAATTTTAGAGTTTTAAATAATAGATAAATTGCTAGTGTGAGTATATTTGATATTTTTAATTTGAGATGGGTATATATGATACTTGTTCAGTTTAAGGAGGGAAAATATGTAATTAAGCCTCAATTTAAAAAACCGAAATAAACCATCCAAAATTGGATGATGCGGTTGCTTGGGTGTGCTTATTTTACAAGTTTATTAGCTTATTTGTTTATTTTAGAACAATAAGTTCAAGTTTAAGTGTTTGAAAAGGCTTATTTGTTTAGTGTATATACTTATTTAGTAGGGAATTTCAATGGCTCAAGATATATAAGCTCCAAATCTTTAGTTTATTTTCTTATAAACAATATCAATAAGCTTTCAAAATAAGCCCACACAAACACCCCCTAAACAAATTTGAGTTTTCATGGTTCACACACACAATGGTAAATATGTATATTGCTAACACGTACGATATTCTAGTGAAAATATATAAAACAAAAGATAGTAAGGGGTTAGGTTACTTCTTTTTTTTCTCATTAAATAAAAAATTATTGTGTTATTTCTGTGTCGCGTGAATTATCAAAATAATAGAACCGACTATTTACCTACAATATATTAGGCAGATTCTACATCGACTGTGAACTTTAGTGATGTAGGATTTAATAAGTAATATTTTAGTCTTACCTAACACTACACATTTTTTGTAGGTTAAGATCCTATGAGAATAGTGAAAGATCGGAGATGAAGTGAGTTGAGGTGGTTGAACAACTCCTGATCGAAACCCTTCATGCATTATAAATGTCAAAGCCACTGAAAAAGTATAAAGTTTTGGAGATGTAGATGTCGACGGAGATGAAACAAGTTGCAGGATATAGGGGGTCTGAAGTAAACAAGGTGTCGATCGAGTTTGCTTAAGCATCTTACCAAAAAAATTTGGTTGAATTGGGTATGATAACATTATCATTTTTGTGGTATCACATAGAATTTTGAGGTGGATTTAACAAAATCCGTGAAGTTGTGCATAAATTTGTGCCCAAAAACATGTGATGTCGATGAAAATCGTCACCCATAATCAGAAATCAGCCATTGTGTTTTAAATTTTTTATTTCTGAATAGGTTAGACAATGTGTGGTTTCTTGTACATTGGATTATACATATTGGTATTAATATTTGTTATTTAAGTATTGTTTTATAAACTTTTAAATTAAATTAAATTAAATGAGTAAGGGCACTTCAGTCATTCTAGTTAAGAGAGGGACCAAGAGTGAACAATTTTTAGGTTTTTAGATCGCCGATGCAAATAACAAACATAAAGGGATCAACAATGAAAATCCGTGAAAACCACGTATGCTAGTTATGCAATTTTCTCGCGCGTATCTATGTAAACAAAAGGGTTTTAACCGTAAACCTAAGCTATTAGAGCATGCACGTTAGGTTTTTGGAAATTACAGTCGAAGCACTTTTCCAGTTTTGCAACATACCGCATTCCTCAATTCACTTTTAGGTATGTTAAGTACAGTTTTTTTTTTGTTTTTTTGGTAGGGTTTATAATCTAGACCTACTGATGATGTGCAGTTGAAAGTCCAAGTTATGGCCGGTGGAACAGGAGACATGGCTGCTAAAGCTGACACTGTTGTCGTCAAATCCAGTAATAATAAGTGTTTTTGTTAAATTCTGTTAATATATCACATACAAACATAGATTGCGGTTTACATGTGGTACGATATGTATTTATGTATTCGTTTAGTCCTATTAGGTTAGACGAAAAGAGATGTCTGATGTTTAACTTCACAATTAGATCAAAACATAGTGCTTCTCTTGAAAATAACCATTGTAATGAAGTGGATGTTGGTGGCTGTGATGAAATTTGGTGTAAAATATGGGTGATGATTCGTACACCATAAAAAATTATCCGTATACCACTAACTTTGTTTTATGGTGTTATAAGGTACAATACTATAAAACACAATTAGTGGTGTACGGATAATTTTTGTTGGTGTACGAAGCACTCCCCCTAAGTTGGGGATAGATGAAGCATCAGTTTACTTGGTTTTTAGTTATATAACTGATGTAAAGTCGAGAAAAAATTGATAGATATACGTATTACAGTAACAAAGTGACAAAAACAGCAGAAATTTTGTAATAAAATAGTTTTAGGATCAGTTTCTTATACATAGGTATGTATGATTGCTTATGTTTGATCTTAAAAGCCACTTTTTATGCTGCTTCTGTTACTCCCTCCACAGAGAGATTGAATCTTGACCATATTATATACATATACACACATACGTACACTGATACACATACGTACACACACACACTGACACACACAAAGATGCATGTGTATATGTTATGGGTTTTGCTAACGTGTGCTCCCGTGGCACACGTTAACATGCATTTAATGAACCTGTAATTTCCTTAAATAACAAAATCTGTAATTAATATATGGATAAAAAAGGTAAATATTAGATAGAATTAATGACTATTAAATGCAAATATTACGTAGTAATATTTAAGGAAATTACGAGTTCATTAAATGCATGTTAACATGTGCCACGGGGGCACACGTTAGCAAAACCCATATGTTATTTATGTATTAATTTCTTATTATTTGTGATTTCAGAGGGAAGGAAGAAAGAAACTGGTCTAGGCCTCACTAATACAAAAGATGACAACTTTGGGGAATGGTATTCTGAGGTATATTGTTGGAGACTTGTGATCTAGAAATAAATGTCGTTGTCTCTTTTACAATGACTGTGTATAAGAAATGGATAAAATGTTCACATCATAACACGACACATTAACAATGTGGTGATCATCTGTTAAAAGTCTTCTAGACTGCTTATTTTATAAACATTTACATATAAACATACCCAACAAAAGAAGCTTTGTCCTTGCTGCAATACAATAGAAAATTGAGTGATATATGTCAACACATTATAACCAATACTGGTAGATGGACTTCTCATAAGTCATATTTCATTTGTCTCTTATAGGTTGTTACAAATGGTGAAATGATCGATTACTCTGATATATCTGGTTGTTACATTCTCCGGCCATGGACAATGAGCATTTGGGAGACAATGCAAGTAAGCATGTAACTATAAGTTCAATCCAATATCTGTTTTGAAACTTCTCTTGCTCTTTTAGTGTTACTATTTTCTGTCACCAGGTTAACGTAGGGTTTAACTTATTTTCTGAACTTTTCTATAATCGTTATGCAGAAATTCTTTGATCCAGAAATTAAGAAAATGAAGATTAAACCTTGTTACTTCCCACTTTTTGTTTCCAATAATGTTCTACAAAAGGAAAAGGATCACATAGAGGGTTTTGCTCCTGAGGTATATTTGGCAATCTTAGATTATCACTTTCTGGTTTCTATTGATTCTGTAATCGTGATATACTTAATGATTTTTTATAAAATTTCAGGTTGCTTGGGTCACAAAAGCTGGTAACTCTGATTTGGAAGTTCCAATTGCCATTCGCCCAACTAGTGAAACTGTCATGTATCCATATTTTTTTAAGTGGATCAGGGGACATCGTGACTTGCCATTAAAGTTTAATCAATGGTGCAATGTTGTTCGATGGGAATTTAGTAACCCTACTCCATTTATCAGGTGCCATTTGGGGCTTGTTGATATCCCTAGTTAATTTACTCATGCATGATGAATTTTAGGTATTTGATTTTTCAATATGCTTGTGCATAATCCTAAACGTTACATCATTGTAGGAGTCGTGAGTTTCTTTGGCAAGAAGGGCACACCGCACATGCAACAAAATATGAGGCAGATACTGAGGTATACTATTTAGGTCAAAAATGCGTGTAATCATTTCACTGAAATAATTTTTGTGTAAGATGGTCCATCTGACTGTAAGTAATGATGTATTTTAGGTTCTTGAAATCCTTGAGCTCTACAGACGTCTATATGAAGAGTATTTGGCTGTCCCTGTTGTGAAAGGGAAGAAAAGTGAGCTGGAGAAATTTGCCGGTGGACTGTATACTACTAGTGTTGAGGTACTTGTAAGATACTTATTGAAATGAATATGTTGAGTTAGGTTGTTTTTCATCTTAACGGGGTGAAATACAAAATTTAGCAATAAGGGGAAGGGTCAAACGGTCGAAGTCACTATTAGGTTATTTCTTAATGCTTAAAACCTCCTACTACTTAAATTTATATGATTATGCTCATTATTGTAATAATAGTCTTTATTAGCATCTTAAAACTTCAGTTATGTATTAATTTTTTTATTTTATTCTTTTGAACTAATGGACAACAGGTCACATTTCCTGTTTAGATCTGACTTTGTTTTGATCAATTACTGGACTGGTCACATCTGCCCATTTTGACACCTCTATTGAAATGTTAAATGATTTTTGTTATAACAAGTGCTTTCATGAATGCAGGCCTTCATACCAAATACTGGACGTGGTGTACAAGGTGCCACCTCACATTGCTTGGGCCAGAATTTTGCTAAGATGTTTGAAATTAACTTTGAGGATGAAAAGGGACAAAAGGCCATGGTCTGGCAGAATTCCTGGGCATACAGTACTAGAACGGTAATTGTCAATTTTCATTAAGCCTTGCAAGATGCGTTAAATTATCTGTAACAATTTCAAACTGTTGATGTTTACAGATTGGGGTGATGGTGATGGTTCATGGTGACAATAAAGGCCTGGTCTTGCCCCCAAAAGTTTCAGCTGTACAAGTTATTGTGATTAACGTGCCTTACGGAGATGCAGTTGTAAAGGAGAAAATAGTAAGCGCGTGTTTGGCTACTGTAAAAACTTTATGCAATTTAGGTATTCGTGCTGAAGCAGACCTTAGAGAAAATTATCAACCTGGTTGGAAGTATTGTCATTGGGAAATGAAAGGTGTCCCCCTCAGGATTGAAATAGGACCAAATGATGTGGCCAATAACCAGGTAAGACGATGTACTTTAATATTAACTACAAGTATTTCTGTCAAAGCCTGATGTGTGTGTATTTTTTAGGTGTGTACTGCTCGTCGTGACAATGGAGCAAAAGTTAAAATTCCTATGACTGATTTGGGTGATAAAGTAAAGAGTATGTTGGATGATATTCAACAAAGCATGTTCAATGTTGCTAAGCAAAAACGAGATGCGTGTGTTCAAGTTATTAAAAGTTGGGATGAGTTCGTCGAAGCATTAGGCCAAAAGAAGTTGATCTTGGCTCCATGGTGTGATGAAGAGGTAATACTTTGTGGTGTCGTGTTGTAAAGTGTCTTTGTGGTATTTTTTTGTCGTCGGGCTGACTCAAAAAAGGCCGCCTTAAAAAATTTCTAGCACTCTTTTTTGTTGATTCGACTTGTTGGAGGTAAGGCATAATCTAAATTGACCCATTTATAAACCACCTGGGTAAATTTGCCAATAATTTCAGTCATCTGCCTTATGGTTCATTTAAATATAACCTGTTGTGAATGTAATGATGTTTCAGGAAGTCGAGAAGGAAGTGAAAGAAAGGACAAAAGGGGATATTGGAGCTGCCAAGACGTTGTGTTCTCCATTGGACCAGCCCGAACTACCTGAAGGTATTATTAGAAGCTACTTGTGGAGAAAGACAAAATTACTACTAATCAATTGTCTAGAAAAGTGTGGCGCTTACTTTAGCTTAATTTTTGTGACAGGCACCTTATGCTTTGCGTCGGGGAAACCTGCAAAGAAGTGGAGTTACTGGGGACGTAGTTATTAGAGTGTCCCCAACAAGAGTTTTTTTTTTTTAAGCTTTTTGTAAAGCGTTTTTACTAAAATATTTCAAGAATGAAATGATAAAACGCATATCAAATGTCAAACTCTGGAGAATACAGTTGTGTGGAACTCTGCTCTATCGTACGTACATAATAGTGTATTAACGCTTAATGGTAATAAAAATGTTTCTCAGTAACACCTATAGTAGTAGTAATAATAACTATGTTTGATAATCCGAAATATCACATATGATTCACATAACAATTTGTATAACACTTAACTTGTGCATAGCTAAATCTTTTATTTAGTACAATAAAATTATATGAATAAAAATCGTGAACATTGTATCTCAATTTATAAGTGTAACAATGAAACTCAGTTGACTACGTTGCTAATAGAATTGAGACTAAATGTCAAATTACCAACATATTTAGATGATTAACGTACTTTGCTTAAAGAGTCGTTAGCGGTATATCCAATAGTCCAATGTTCGTCGAAATCGTTTACTTTTAATACATCTTCTAATTCTGAAAGCTATTTACTCAACTTCCGAAAATAATGTATCTTAGCATCTAATAAAATTTCCATTGCCATAATTAATATATAAACTTTAATGAATTGAACTAGTTCTCTTCAAAACTAACATCAGATAAATAGGTTTGGAGTTCGACCCCATGCCTCAGTATATGTGGGTGATTTGTCCGGTGTTGATATCAGGTACCCTGCAAATTACCCTTTTCAGATAGGGAAATTAAAAAAAATGCCATTTTTTTAAGGTAATATATCGTTTTGCCCTCTCCGAAAAAAAGTTGACGATATACCACCCCCAATCGCAAAAGCAAATAAATTTTGCGACCGGGTTTCTTGCTTTTTGCGATTGCACCACTAATCGAGTCGTTTGGCCGAGTAGCGGGAAAAAAATAGATGTTTTGCGTTTGCACCTCGGTCCAGTCGCAAAACGCAAATATTTTTTGCGTTTTGTGATTTGCTCTTGCACTACACGATGCTCGACTCGATTTGTCCGTTACCCGTGTCTTGCTCCTTCTCCTCGACGAGTCGCAAATTTTTTTTTTTTTTTTTTTGCAATTTGCTCCCGCCCAAAAAGGGGTGCCGAGTAGTAGGAGCAAATCGAGTCGAGCATCGTGTAGTGCAAAAGCAAATCGCAAAACGTAAAAAATATTTGCGTTTTGCGACTGGGCCGAGGTGCAAACGCAAAACATCCATTTTTTTCCCACTACTCGGCCAAACGACTCGATTAGTGGTGCAATCGCAAAAAGCAAGAAACCCGGTCGCAAAATTTATTTGCTTTTGCGATTGGGGTGGAATATCGTCAATTTTTTTTCGAAGAGGGCAAAACGATATATTACCTTAAAAAAAGTGGCATTTTTTTTAATTTCCCTTTCAGATAAGCTTAAAATCAATTTGAAAAGGACTATTTTTCACATCTGTAGTCTGACACCAATAACCCAACATTAGTAGCCCAGCAAACATATCAACGCAACAACCTTTTACCAAGTTAAGAACAGACTCGAGCTACAGTACTTCTTTAAAGCTGGCTCCTTTTAAAACAATTATGCAAATAGATGAAGTAATGTCAGTTACAATATAAAGCTACAAAAGTTGTACCTTCTTTTCTACTCATCTAAGCAAAGTACTTAACACTATCCAGATCAAAAAGCAAAGATAGAAAGTAAAATCAAAATCAAACAAGAATTTACTTAAAACTATGAAATCTATGATTTTTTCTCTTCTCAAAACTTGATGTTATTTTCGGTCAGCAAGTCTCAGTTGGTTTTCTTTTCCTCTGCACTAGCGCCTGAGCCTGAGGCCAAAGCTACGGCTGCTTCATCTTCATCCTCTCCACCAAAACCAAATTCATTCACTCTCTTTTTGTCCACTGGATAAGCCCATCTTTGATACAAATATATCAAAAATATGACATCTGCAATCACAAAGTTAACAAAAAGATACAGTTAGAGATTTTCAACCTGTCAGTGCAACCCACTCAAGAAAAAGCCAGCACATTTCAACCCATCAATAAGTAAATGGGTTGAAATAGTCGCCTCACAGTTGCAAATATTAAAACGAATACTAATAAATCAGTGAAGTTAGATCCAAACGCACCATCACGGAAGACAGAAAGTCGATGTAGCAATGGCATTTTGATCACGAAGGCAAAGAGATCATCAATGATGGTATTGAGAAACTTGTAAGTCATCTGCCGCCATGGTAAATGAGCAACTGATTTCAACTTATAATTGATGAACAGTTGTGGGCACATCATAATGAAACCTACAAGAACATAGTAACTCATCAGATTACAGTGACACACCTTCATTCAGTACCTTTCTAACAAACAGAATAATAAGTTAATGTAACATGTTACACAATACAGTATAGATGCCAAAGGATCGTATTTATTACAAAGTAATCGCAATGTTTTAGGGGTTTACCGAACATGTATACACAGCTTGTAAGTGATGATAGAATCCAGGAGTACCAGCTTTTGTGGGTTTCATACATAAGTGAATATACAGAAGAGCAGCCAACAAGTACAAAAAGTACATATGACAAATACTTCATTGCAAGATCATCGTATTCCTTTGTCTTGTTTCCAGCATATGAATCTCGATCACTGAATTTCAGTTTAGGGAAGCTACCACTTCTGTCAACCTGAGAAAAGGTAAAGTTTTATAAATTACTTACGTCACACACTTGTACCTACTAATAAACTTTGTTATATTGCTAGGACAATATAATATTGATATAACAAAGAATATTGAAATAATTAATGTGTACCTCAATGTGCATTGCCTTCCCTATTTTCCAAAATTCTATGCACACCCCAACTCCTGAGCTTGCAAGTATCATCCATGAGGTATCGTTGTCCAGCAAGTAAAGGAAAATAACAAGCTGACAAATGAAACTCACAACCACTGATTTTGCAGAAAGCCCTTCCATGGATTTATTTTTGTTCCAGAACTGTATATCTGCATACAATTAATCATTTTTATAGTTAATAAAATGATTTTCGGAGAGGAAAAAAAGGAAGAGATATAAGTTTTGAATTTACCATTCTTGAATGCCAAAAAGTCGAATACTGAATGAAGCAGTGAAACAAACATGGTAACTCCCAAAAGATAGGGATTCCCTTCCACAAACACTCTCTGTATTAACAACGATATTGTCATTGTTATTAGTTATTACACAAGGCAACATAGAGGTAAGGCAAATATTCAGACAAAATCATCAAATATCCTGGCCCTTCACTAACTTCTACTTAATATCAGAACTCAAAATCATACATATGTACCAACCATCTAAGGGGGGTGTTTGGACATACAACTTGAAAGTTATGATGTTATTTTGAATGATCAGATAATCAGCTTTCAAAAGAGGGTTGTAGGCAATATGTAGGGATATGATTTAGCTATTTCAAGTTTTCATCAAGGTTGTAAAAGTCAGAAGTCGGGGTCGAGTCGGTCAGGACCTCGGAAGGACTAGTCGGCCAAATTGGGGACTAGTCGGATTTTGACTTTTGTTGACTTTTTCATTTAAATAATAAATTTCAAAATTATATGTGTAAAAATAAATGAGAGCCATAAACATAGACTCTAAAATAATTGTCTTGAATATAAACATAATAGTTCAATTGTTCAAAAACCCAATAAAAATTTATCTTAAAAATATTTACCAAATTTGACTTTGACCAAAACCTGACTTTAACCCGACTTCGACCAAAAAATCCGATTAAACCCGACTTTGACCGCCTAAACCCGACTTTAACCCGTTGAACGACGTTGACCCGACTTTTTAGACCGTCTTGAGCCCAGTCGAGTCGGTCCCCACCTACAGCCCAACTAGTCCCCGACTTGGCGGCCGACCCGGCCGACTTTTACAACACTGGTTTTCATGTAAAAAAAATAACCATTCGAGAGTCTTATGAATTCTTATTATTTGAGAAATTACCACATAACTTGATCAAAAAGGACATTCTTGAAAAACTTAAGTTTTCCAAACTCCGTCAAAATAAGGATAATCAGGAAGTTTTTGGATAATCAGTTTTGTTGCATCTCGTATTAAATTCATAATCAATAACTGATTGTTTACCCTGTAGGTATTAAGCTACTCAATATCATATCTGTTTATCCATACATTATAAGCTGATAGTTGTGAGATAAGCTCAAAATCCAAATTAAAATAACGCTTAATCATGCACCCAAAGATATAACAAAGTAAAAGGACGACGGTGAAACCTTTAGTTCATCGGCCTCTCCTTCAAGCATACTTCCATAACTTCGATGGATCTGGAATGACTGATCAATCTGCATGAATAGTTGCCATTTGGTCAAGCTTATTGGGGCCACCTCAAGATGCAGAGGCACTTCAGTCACAGTATCATTGAGAGCTATAAGCTTATCCCTAAGTAACCAAAACTCATTGAAGTAGACGGTTGGATAATAGTTCCCCGTGGTAGATTCAATATTCATGTCTGCAACTCAAGTCAAGAAACTCAAATTGTCCGCAAGTGCAAGATCGAAAAGTTCTTAGACTTCTCTTACTTCATAATTCATTATTTATATTTTTTATGGAGATGCAGACGAGATTATGGTAGCTTCACGGATACAGGAAACTATGCAAAAATGGGATGCTTAGCAGGTGAACTGGCAAGTGCCAAGTATAGATATTATAAAACTAAATTGCAAAGGATACAAGGATCAACGTTGGGTGGAATAGAACGTGGCGAGTACCTGTAGAACAAGTTTAAGAATCACTATGTCAGCAAAGAACTCAACTCCTGAACAAAAAAATAAAAATAAAATCCCCAAGCTATAAAACAGAGATGTCAAACTAGTTGGGTCCGAGTCCAAAATTTTATTTTTCCCTTATTACAAACTAGAGTACCAAGTATGTAGTAATATTAGTTTGATGATAAATTAACTCTATTAATAATATAATTCACAAGGTTTTACACATTGCAAATACACTTTGAGTAAAATTCAACCTGTTTGGCACATTTTCTTTTTGGATAAATGGCACAAAAAGGTACCCGACTTCATCAATTTCACATTTCGGATATTCAGTTATTTTTTAATAATTTTAAGGTGCCATAAGTTTTTTACTTCCCAAACTTTAAGGTATTTAAGTATTGTTCTGACGTTAATTTGTGGTGACATGATGCTTGATGCTTCTAAAGGTGAAAAAGTCGCTTTTTCATTGTAAAAACAGAAAAATGTAACCACAACCCAGATCCACCAATTCATAAGTATGAGCAAAAATCGCCAACCACACAGTAAAATGTAATTGGAAAGTTGCAGTAAGAAAGCTACATACTTGGTAAAATCATCAACCAAGTTAATAGTGATATTTGGCTTCCAATATGACAAGTACTCCACAGGACCATTATCCTTCGAATCAACTTCAGGTTCGTCAACATCCTAAAAAACATACACAACCACTCAAATGTTAGTCTATCGATCAAATGTCACAATTCCACTTTATAGAGACCAATTATAAACAGAAGTTTTGGAACAAATTCAAGGTTACAAATTTCAACCATTTTTACTGATGGGTAGAAAAGCGAAGTTGGATCAAGATTTACAGGGGACAAAAGGTTAAATTTTAGGGATAACTCAGAGAATCAAACAACAGAACAAAGACTCCAACAAACTAACTTCCAACTTTGACTTAAGTTCAGTTCCATGAATTAAGCCTTTAAACATTAAAAAATTCTCCAGTTCGGTAACTAAAGCAACTACACATGCATGCAATACAAGCACAAGCACTTGACTGGAGAATGGAGAGTGTTAAAGTAGACTTTCGGTAATCAAAACAATCAAAATATTATGGATCAAGATCAACATTACAAACCTCGGGCAATGACGCTTCCTCACTGGTTTCTTTAGAGTTCCCCAATAGACTCTTCTTCTTGTTTGCTTTTGTCTTTGGCAAGTATGCCACGATGGCTGCAAACATAGATTAGTTTCATCATATAAGAATACATATGTAGAATACAATACAATGTGTATCAACTATAATGTAGGTTTCACTCAATGCAGTTCAAAGATGACTTTAAAAGGTACAAAGTATTACGATGTTTCAGCCCAAACGCAGACAAAGGCTGGTATTCAGGGTCACTTGGGTCTACTGGAAACCCCGAACGTGCAAAGAAAACGTGAGCAAAGAAACTCCCATTATGCTTCAAAGCCTGGAAATTAAAGAAACCCATAAGCAGTTATAATACACACGAGTATGACTTCAAGTATCCCAATTCAAATGAAGATCAATCACCTCAGATGGATAATACTTCATGGAAAGAGTCCTGGTGCTCTCTGGGCCCCAAACTGCATAAGGTATGTTCGACTCATGCCATATAAGTGCCTCTTCATTCCCAAAGTCATTAAACTTGTCATGTTCAGATACATAAAACCACATATCCTGCAAAAATAAAGATTCATTATGAGTTTATAACTTTCAGGTTACATACAGTATAAGAAACCCCAACACGTAAAAAACTAGTTTTCAAGCTTCTATGGCATACTTTAGTAAACATTACTGACAACCGGTTTTAGAGTATTAACATCAGCTTCATCTTGATTTATTTATAAGCATTTACATTCAACAAATGTAAATGGAAAATAAAATCACAATGTTGAAAAGATAACAATAACTAACATACTAATCAAAACACAATAACTAACAATACAATTTTAGCAACACTAGTGAAAACCACTTTTGAGTATTAACACTCCCTGTTACTACTCAACCATGAGCATTCATTTACATATACTACCATATACTTAAAGTAATAATCTAACAAACAGTTAATCTTAGCTAGTAATTCAAAAAGATGCAACCTTTTTTCGGTCCAACTTTCGAGTAACCATAACAAGCCATCAAAATTTGTAACAACATATATATGACTAACACCTTGTATATCACTCATATATATCACTAATAGTATGCAGTTCGATAAATTAAACGAAAAATTAGTTCAAACAAAATAATAAACACATGACAATCAGAAGAATTAGGGTTAGTGAACGGACCAGAAGTTCAGATTTTTGAAACAAATTGGAGATCTGAGAAGCAGGATCAGAGCCCGGAGACGATGATGAGGGTTTAGAAGATGGTGAAAAAAACTTGGAAGCGAAGTAATAGATAACGGCAATCCGTATAATTCCGGTGACCATCTGACCCATTCCTTGTTGTTGTTGTTGCGGTTGTTCACCACCACCTCCTTCCACCGCTGCTACCGGCGGTGCCATCTTGTTAACTCAGTCAACAGTCAACGACAAAAGTTTGATGATGATGCAATTGAAATCAATCAACAAAGATAGATGAGATGAACAGGGAAGGAGTGTGGAATGGGTTTAATGGGGGATCTTGAATTTGATTTATGATGTTCGTGCGCTTTATAAACAAATGTGGAATTACACGTCACTGTTTTGAGATGAGATGAGATGATAAATATCTGCGATTTAGGTTTCTGGTTTTTATATTCAAATCAAATTGTAATTGTAATTGTAATTTGTGAATAACACTAGTACTTAAATTAATCAGGTTAATTAATGTTAATTTAACTCCCCGAACTTATTTTCTAGTGATGATAATAATAACTTTTTATAGTTGGGTTTTCAACAATTTAAATTAGTTTAAGACTCGTGAATTTGTAGAGCATACATGAATATGTCTTTGTATTACATTATATGAATAAATAAAAAGTTAAAAGATAATCTATCACATCCCTAGATTAAAAGAAAAAACTAAAAGCGATTTCTTTACTTCATCTTCAACCCCTCTCTATGTTACACATAACAATGGTTTCTTCATCAAAATCGACTAAAACGTCTCAAACTACTATGACTAACTCAGACACCATCGAATATATTACACTACTTGCTCAGAATTTTAGGGTGTCATGACCCCTCCTTGGCTCTATAAAGATCCGCCTACAATTATGATTATGATGTTAAATCGTATTTTCATGTGTGAATATAACACTCTCTTAGTAATAGTTAATATATATTGTTGGCATGATTGTTTTAACAAATAAGTATATGTAAATATTGTAATATTAGTTATATAAACACACTATATTAAATGTTTAATAACAAGTTGTTTTTTCACAAGCATGTTGCAATCGGTGTAAAAATAATTCACTTTATGATTTACCTTTACACAAACATGGGAGTATAAAAGATAATGTATCAATATCACTATATACATTATATTATAGGGAGGTGATCCCTACACCATCAATTTTTTGCCATTCACCATCAAATTTTTTATTTGGACTCTTTTGCCCTTTCCAAACCTAAATTGTTAAAGGGTCCAAAGGGCAAAAGGGTCCAAACAAAAAAATTGGTGGTGAATGGTAAAAAATTGGTGGTGTAGGGATCACCTCCTTATATTATATGCAAATAAAAAAAAAACATATTTATCGTTTTTTAAAAATATGTTTGCATCGAAGCTAATGCATATGCAATTTTGCCCATTTGCATAGGACTTTTTATACGATAACACAACAATTTCAATTAGGGAAAGTATTTCGTGCAGCAAACGGTACGGATTAAATCATGAAGTTAGCTTTAAATGGTCATATATGTATATACAAAAAGTCAAGGGTTAATAATGTAAATTTGTAAGCTTATTCATTGGTCAACAACACAATTTATTGATGCAATCAACATCACATATGATTAGCCCTTACAATTATTATGTTTTTCTTTTTGAATAAACTAGATTATAACCCGCAAAATTTGCGGGCTAAATCATGAATATACGAAAAATGTAATTAAATAATTTTAATTTTATTTGAGTACACTCTGAGTACATATTTTCTGTATGAAGTTGCAAAAATTTTAAATAGTTAATAAAACGACTTATAGAGTGAAAATAATTACATATTCCGGATCCAAACATTAGTGAGCGATTAAAGACACGTAACAGCAAAACTTGTTGCATAAGCAAGAATTTCCTAGGACCACTGCTAATACCTCTTGGCCCTTATTCGATCCATTCCCCACAAAACATTCAATTTTGATTTGATAACTAAAATTTTAGCTAAAATCTAAGCATACCATTTAGTTTTCACATCTAAATAGACATCAGGCAACATTGATTCTTTAGAACTAAAAGTATTTATTTCTATGATCCCATATGTAGTATATATAAACCAGCAAAACAGCTCCAACCACTTTGACTTATAAACTACCGAAGAACAACCCAACATTATAGTTAAACTTTAAAAATACGTAACTGTGAAAAAACCTTGTATATTAATATCTATTATTTATGTATATTTACCAAACATGATTAAAAAGACATAAGATCATACATTTAATCACTTGGGTCAAACCATTCTTAAAATTGATATATGTTGCGTGTGTAGTGTACTAAATATTACATGTGATATTGCTAGGTAAATTTAGTTAGTCTTCAAGTCCTCCCATCAAAGCTGTTGTGACATGTTCTTTCTCCTCTCATCTTGACTGTAATTTAACTTGTTGAGTTTCTAACAGCCACATATCAAACCAATTATTACTACATTCAGTATTCGCAAATAGAAATACAATTACATGATAAGAAACTAACAACCAACAATTACCTCTTTTAGTTATTTTTATTCAAAGTATCAGTCATTTGAGACCTTTACCATCCCAAGTTAACCCATTCATAAGTAAATGGGTTAAAATTGCCATCTATGAGCTGTCCATTTGCAATGGCCAATAAATAAAAATGAAAAAGAAAAATCACCTTCCCCTAACTGTAAATGATTCTCGCTAGGGTTTTAACATTCAATTATTTGAACTTTAGTAGGTTGACAGCAAAATACGGCTTAAAATTTTGTTGACATAAAGCACATTACTTCAAAAACAGGTAAGATACATACAGATTATAGAAATATTGATGAAAAATAAAAGATTGAGCTCTATCATCATACCAACGATACAAATATTTTAATTATATGCTCTGTGTGTATATGCAGCAACTGAAGCATCTTGCAAAACCCTTGTGAACTCGTCAAGAAGATTTAGATGATCACCAGAAAGCCCGACAACCTGCACAAGCAAAAGAGATAAGTAAAAATAGATATTTGAAAAACCTTATATAATACTCACTTTTTCAAAGCAAACTATAACTACATGAATAAACAAACACTATGAAGTCATCGCTGATTATTACAAGTCAAATGCATAGTTCATTTCGTACCATATGCCACCATATAAGGATTAGAGGTAGCATAAAGCCTCAAATTTATTCGCTAAAAACATGCTACGTTTCTCTCTTTTAATAACTTTGATATTTAATAAATAAAGATAATTATTGCTGACAATTGGCACGTCTAATTGATTAGAGATAATTTGTTACCCAATCTCCATCTTGACCCGCCCATATCGCCACCTCTAGTGTCAGTTACAACCTGCAAGCAGCTTCAGATAATATATTATAATTTGTAATACATGTAAATCTTAACTCCAACAAAAGCAAATGATATTAATTTTTAGGTTTACCTGTTTGTACTATCCTTTATATATGACCTCTACTTTTCTCTAGTGATTTCAGTTGTGATATTTATAGGTACAAAGTGTTTTAACTAAAAGCATCATCAATCTTGTATACTGAAATCAACATCAGCAAACAAATTCACAACCACATGGTAAACTTCGACAAACACCATTTGAGATATCACATATCTGCATATCAAAACCAGCCCAAATTGATCCATCAAGTAATTACTGAAAGCCCCTATATTCAGTATTGTCATGGATGTATTTATCAATACCAAAAATGGTAGACATTTACGACCAAAGTGTAGAACAACATATCAATGTTGTTTCAATCTTCAAGGTTGTATGTGTCAGTTGTAGTGCATATATTAAGAACATGCTAATAAGATCATGCCTAAAATATTTAATCAAATTATATTACCATAAGATAGGGATAAGTACTATAATTTTTTGGAAAACAATCTGATATATAACGAACAGTTTATCAGATACTATGAAATTATTGAGACACAATATGAGATAATAATAAAATATAAAGTGTGTGGTTCTGAATCGAGATTTTCCCTTCACAATGCAATATGGGATTTACATCTTCATACACTACAAGTAGCTAGAGAACCAACTCAATGGGATCTACATCATGGGAAATCATGCAATTGCTCTATTTGTTTCTTACCATAATCAATTGATTCTTTCACATTTACAGTCCCTAGGAATTAATGCCTGTACAAGGGATAACAATGATTATGGCTAAATTATTTGGTATCTACCTTCTAGCGCCAAACCTCCATTAAATTTCTAAATCTTGAGCCAGCCACTACATTGCTGTTGTAGCCTCAGAACGTATGCCTACACCAATACAACGCTCTCAGTCTCTCTTGCGTATTTGGGACAGATTATATCGTATTTAAAACTGATAAAATCATCCTAAGTGTACTCAACGGAGAAAGACATCCTCAATCACTTTTTCATAGAAGGTAGCTTATCGCGTGATAAACTGACAATTTAGGTATCATAATCGTAATTTCACATTAACTATTGTAAAACTTAAATTTGTTTTAAAAGAAGTGTTTGTGGATTAACCTAATCCGTATGACTACACTAAAAATCATACCACTTTATACCCGTCTCCAGTATGACCCATTACCCAAACCCGCTCATATTACAACCGATACTTTATATTAGAATTACCCATGTTGAAGAAGAATTTTGTACCTTTTGGAATACCATGTCATCACAGTTTCGTGAAAATCATCCAAAACATATTCAAATGCAGAAAAAAGTCATCTAAATGACATTAGAGTTTTGTGTGGTTGTAATACAGTTTTTGTAATTATTTTTTTAATTTTATATTTATTAAATAAAAATATTAATAATTATATTTGATTGCCCAACCAGTTTCTACAAAATAAGTACATGTGTTGATCATTACCAAACCATTTGATCCGCCCATTTCGCCTCATCTACTAAATTAATGTCTATGTCTGTCTATTGTGCTATGATACTATTTAGACATGATACTATTTAGACCATGTCTATTACCTGGTTGATATCACTTTTAAGAAAGATAGGCCATATATTGTATACAGGGAGAATATAACCAATAGAACATGCTTCAAGGAAAAAATTGATAGCACTTTGAAGGTTACTCCAAGATACATTGTAGAGCAAGTATTGAACTTACTTGTTTAGATAGGTGCATGAGTTACTAAACTTATTTGTGATACTTTGTATTCCCTTCATTTAGTATAGAAATCCACAATAGTCGATTCATGTCATAATTATCAGGTAACACTTTAGCTTTATCACTCCTCTTAATCTGCACACATGATTCAGTCATCTTCTAACTTATTTAGACACATGTTGCTGCAAGAACATACAAAGAAAATTGGTTAAACATGGCTTGCTAATGGGTCGTATAAACTAATAATCTGATCTGGAATACATCAATGATCCCAAATAATTTGATCTAATTCTATATCATGAATTTAGTTATCCAGCTAAATGAACTACGGTCCAAGTATAACCCCAATCTGCATAATAATCACCTAAAATGATCTTATCATTAGCCTACTTATATGAATCTCTATCTTAAACACTACGGGTAAGGTGGACCTACATGGTTGACACAACTGAATAGTTAAATATAACCGAATTGACCATTCATATAAATGGGTGGCAATTGCCACATCGAGACTGAACACTTAAAGGAGTGTACATAAAGAACACAAAAAAGGTGTTGTTACCTATAATTTGAGCATACTTGATCATCTTGAGTTCCATTTCCATTAAAGCTTAAAAAAATCACCCCGCTCTTCAGAAAAATGCGTCAAAGGGGTTGAAAGTTGCTACAACATATTTTCAAAGCATAGAACCTTCTAATTAATTTTTTAAAAAATTTATGATCAAGTGTAAAAGTGTTTGAGGACAACCCAACCTATTCTAAAATTTACATGTTTGACCTGTTACCCGACCCGGCAGACCTGCCCATGTTGCCACCTTTTAAAATCTTATAGTTTTACTCAATTATGTGATTTCCCTGTTCTGTTATTCCTGACTAATTCCCAGGACATCCATAGCCAATCGTGTTTCCAAAAAGCGTCTTCCATCATCAATATTTGCTACTCAAAATGGTTTAGATAGTGAAACGTTATTGGGTATCTTGATTTGAACTTTTTTACATCCTGAAACCAATCCTTATTCTATTTCAGCTACCTTCTAGATACATACATAATAGATTAAGCCCAAATAACATTTGCAAAATGGTTGTAATAATCTCAGGATCTTTCCAAATGTAGTTTCATAAAATGCACTTCGGGACCTTAGTGTATCGTCTGCACTGTTTCCCTCTTGTAGTTTAAAACACAAAATCTCACATGAGAGGTCCCAAGATAGTTGTAATTAAAATAAAAGAAGCAGAAAAAATTGTACATTTATATCGTGACGATTGAATCAGGAAACAATTTAGGAACAGAACATGTAAGATATTTATTCATAGGAAAATAAAATCCAATTGCTGAAAGAAAAAGTATATTTTCCAGAAAGGTAAAACTCATATGTAAGATATTTATTCATAGGAAGAACAAAACCATAATAACAACCAATTTTCACATAAATTCCAGCTTATGTAATATGGATTGTGAGATCATGTTGCTTATTTATCGAGTCGTCCTACCATGGAGCTGTTGCAACATCAATATTTCCAACATTACCTCTAACGTTATTGTTGAGCCTGAAATGCAGACTTTTTGTCAAACACGAAACATGACAATAGTTAAATCACCAATATCGAACATAATAGCCAACAGTTACAACTAATCAACTATCACTCATATCTAATCTAATAATAAATAAATACATACATATATCAGTACTAAATTTTTAAGAATTCAAAACTTAATCAACCTATGCATATTTATATATAAACTCATGCTATTAGACCTGTTATTAATAGCTATGTATGTGTACATTGATCTAATAGGTCATGAAGTCATCATCAAATGGTTTCCATATGCCAATCAAGTTTAAGTTGTACAAACCCCCACTTTCATTTTTTATTTTAGGCTAAATGCACTTCAAATAATATCTATATATATTTTAGCTGTTAAACAATACATGACTCTAAGATTTTTGATCAGCAATCAAGCTTAAAAAAACGAACATAAGTCATTCTTATCATGTACTTATACGATCAGGCTAATGATGTTTGGAAATAACGACTACAAATCATCATAAAATTTCAACTGTTAATCAACCTTAGAAAATTAACTGAACCAAAAATCATGATAATACATCATCTAGTAATGTGTATGTATGTGTACATAGATTGACAGAAAAGGATACCTAAATGACAAGTTTATTTAATGTGACATTCGTACAGATATTAACTTTCAAATCTCGGCCTCATGATCCCGACCATTATTCGAAGTCTTCATTTTGTTGAATGATGGCAAGATGCGGATAATCGGATCCTAAATCAATTGGGGATTCCTGACACATCAACTTTGCAAATCATACAAATATAGGGTGCATACGAAATCGATTAAAACACTTGGTGTGCATACTACTATTTAAGCAAATCATATAAAACTTGCATCCAAGAATTTAATCAAATAGTTGGAGTGCATACGAAATCTTGTGTACATCATTGATGTGACGTAAAAAATCATGCTTTTAAGTACAATATTCCACACTTTTTGGGCATATCTTTAGTGAAAACATTCCAAAACAATCATTATTTACTAAAATTCACTAAAGTGCTCAAAATATAGACGTTGCTGCACAAGTCACTAAAAACGTCTAAATAACGAGCAAAACAGAGCAAATAAACAACAACCAATTCTCAAACCCTCATTTACCTTGTGATAAACATATTCTAACCTTATGGTATGTTGTAATAGGTAAAATCGAGATGGAAGAATCAAGAATCATGCAAATCAGATACAGAACAGAGAAGACAGGACGGTTACAGACACCTATAAAGTCATTTCAGCTATGCTTAAGCTACACACATCCAATTTTAGTTAGATTGGCACCATTAGAAGCGTAATGAAATTAGAAGCCACAGGCGAAAGAATCAGGTCAAACGAACGCATAACGAAGGAGATACGGACGTTTTAAGCAACGAACGAAACCAGACGGAGCCCGTATACGGCCCTAGGCACCGTATACGGCCCTATACAGACCGTATACAGCCTTGTATAGACCGTATACGGCCCTATACAAGCCGTATATGGTCCCTCCTATCCCATATCATGCTCCGTTTGCTTGTACGTGCTGCTTCGCGAGTTGTACGTGTGATTTTGAGCCTTGCCTATAAATAGGGGATACCCCCTCCTCATTCCAACACACCTCTTTATTCGATCCATTCATTTATCCATTTTCACTTTCTCTCTCACACACACTCTCTCTCTCTACTCTCTCTTTCTTCTCTTTCTCTCTCTAAAATTAGGGTTTAGGTCAGTTAGTTCTCAGTTAATATTTAACTGAAACTAACGGAGGGGCTACTTCAGTTAATATTTAACTGAAACTAACGGAGGGGCTACTTTTGTAATAGCATAGGGAATAGTTCAGGGGCTTTTCTTGTAATATTGTTGAAGATATTACGGAGGTTCTGCTTGTACTCTTTCTCTAAACGCTTATTTAATCTACGCTTTATTAACGGTTACTTCTTTTCTTATCTGCTATAATAATGATTGATATTATTATTATGCTAGATTTAGGACCTGTTATTATGCGTAGTGAGTAGTTACCCTGTGTGTTTGTTATGATGTAGTTAGTTTATATGTGTGTGGGTTGATGCTGCTTTAATATACGATTGAAAACCAGGTGTATTGTTACTTTGCATTTATGATTTTTTAAACCTAATTTTATATCGCCTTTCCTCCAAATAATTGTGGTTAGAACCTTTATGACAAGGAGTCGCGAACCTTGATCAAACGGTCACTACCTATCTATGTTTTCTAAAAACTGCAAACATGGTCTGAATTGTGTAACTGTGGAAATACTGTTTAAAACCTTTCGTATAGTACACCGTGAATCAATCAGGGATTTATTGGGAATAGTGAGGGCTGGTTTATATCATAGATGGTTGAACTTTAATACAAACTTAGTTTAAAATAGTCTAGAGTGACCATAAAGTATGTGATACCGGAAAGACCACAGTAACGGCACTGTACTTCGTATAGCGTTGGAAACACCACTGGTGGAGTACAAATACGTGGAAGCTAAGGAAATGCCGGTGGTTGAAGACTGTATCAGATCCTGGTTAGAATTCAAAGCTGTGGAAATGCTTGATCGCACTGTACACCGTTAGTACACCTAAGATCTGGAAAACTGTGGAAATGCTTAATTGCACTGTACACCGTTAGTACCTCTCGGGTTTGGAAAACTGTGGAAATGCATAATCGCCCTATACACCGTGATGAAAGCTCTAGACTAAAACATGACCATTAATGTAAAGTTAACAATCACCTAACCAAGTCTTGATCTAAAATGCCTTGCTTGACTTCGTTGTCCCCGTAGTGTTAAGAAAGGTCGGAACCCTAGTGGGTATGCTACTCTATCTCATGCTCCCGGGAATTAACATTCCAAGAAGGGTCGTTACTCCGTCATTGGATAACGTTGAAGAGTTGAGCATCCTCCTCCGATCAGACTCAATCTGGCCTAGTACTCAGTGACATACTGACTGGTCTCCCCAATCAGTAGGGTGCTAGTGTTTACACTACGAACAATTAAGCTCAGGTGAGACACAAACCTTTAAAAGATATTTTCATATCAAAACTCTAGCATCACCCCCGCATAAGCTAACGAAGTCATAACAAACACATCTCTTCCATACTGATTACATCCCTATTTCTATTTTCCATTTATTTACTTTTTATTTAATTTCTTTAATTTACGGACCTAAGTAACAAAAACCCCACTCAAACCTTTTTAAAACCCCATCACTAAACTGAACAATTTGTCTCGACACTTCCGTTTCACAATACGATTAGCTTGAAGAACGACACTAGGTCATACTGCTGCTATACAGCCGTAGTAAACTTAGGTCCCCAGCTTTATAAATTTAAAACCCACAACCGTGTCCCCTTTCCGTTGCGTTGACGACCATGCCGGATCGGGGTGCGACAAGTTTTTGGCGCCGCTGCCGGGGAGTTAATCGTAAGACACTGAAGCATCTCGATGAATTTTCTATTTAGTGATACCCGTAGTTTAGTGATGAACGCCAAAATGTACTAGATTATAGTACTAATTACCCCTTTGTTTGATTGAATTCTTATACATTTTGTGTGAATAAGATACTGATTTCGTTCATATTTGCATTTAGGAGTTTAATTGGAGCTTGGATTGTAAAGAATCAGAAATTGGGCTAATATTGAAGAAAAGAAGCTAAAGAGTTGAAGTTTGGAAAAAGAGGAATTAAATTGTTGAAAAAAATGAGATTTCACATCTATACGCCGGATGAAGCATCGATCCGCCGGTTGGATTGACTGAGTTGGGCTGCCAGAGTCGCGGGCCGAGTATTGGGCATTTTTCATCCATCCGCCGGATGGAAGTTCCATCCACCGGATGGATCAAGTCAGCAGATTTGGGATAAAACCTCATTTAATCTCATTTTTAGGGTTAACCTTACACAATTCTTCTCCAGCCCATTTTCACACTTCCACAGCTCATTCCAGGAGCATTTTGAAGAATTAGAAGCCAAGAAGAATTGAAGTATTTCAATTGTTCGTTCATGTCTTGGTTTCTCGGTTCGAATACGTTATTCCCTTTCATTTGATTATGATTTCGATTTCCTTTTCGGATCTGAGTTTCTGTAACGTTATGAGTGGTTAAACTATTTATGTATTTTCTTAGATAATTATACTTAGATAATGGTTTGATTATCGATTTGCAGAAGATATCGGATTTTATGAATGTTTATGTGTTTATTTGATGATCCTTGGTTATTAAATGATTATTATTGATTACCTAACGTGGTTTCTTGAATAATTGAGATTGAGTTCCTTTTGATTATGAAATTATTGATGATTGTTGATTTCGATTAACGATTATTGCTAAATATATTGAGTTTGATAGGTTAGGGTTAATAATCGTTAATAATTTTTAATGAACAAGATAGCTATTATTAGCTATAGACTTTGTTGACTCAAGTCGCGAAAGTAAATCACATAAACGACGTAGGTTTAATTTAGAACACAATTCGGTGGGCAACGTTAGTTGATCAGTTAGCGTGTTGAAAACAACCTTGTGTCTTTCTTAATTGTGTTAGATTAATTTACCTCGGAAAGGGGGTTGTCATATTAGTTATGTCGCAATAAAATCCATTGTTTGAAGCAAATCAATAAAGTGATAACCGGATTCTAAGGAAAGTAATCTAAGTGAATACATTTCTTCTATCATTTGAATCAAGTATTTTATTTAATTAATTGTTTTATCGATTATTTCTTTTTCATTAAATTTCAATTAGTTACATCTCATAATTGTTTGTCAATTGTTCATACGGAACTAAAACGTCCCCTTCTTATTTATTGCTTTAATTATTTGTAACAATTTCCATTTTATACAAATTGACATCCGTTCCTTGTGTTTGATCCGGACTTACTATACTATACTATTATGCGATCAGGTATTCTTGCCTGAGTTGTGTATTAGCAAGTAAGGTAATTTCTATTTTAAAACTAAAGCCCCGTTTACACGACATCAAGTTTTTAGCGCCGCTGCCGGGGAACGGTTTGCTTCAATTCAATAATTTGGAACTTGTTTAGCTGTTTAATTTGTTTCATTTGTGAATTGTTTAGTAGTTGTTAGTGTAACACCCTCAAATTTCGGGTTGCGGAAGCGGTCGGGTCGGGTGTTACCAAATCAAATATCACAAGCACAAAGGTAAATAATGAACGACTCTAAATGAGACGTTTGAAAATAGTTATACATTTCAAAAATAAAAGTGTATACAAGTTGCGAGTTCGCAAAATAATTTCATTACATAATTGTAATACAAAAGTTATGCAAGAAATCCAGTGTTGAAAAGCATGCGACTCGAGCTAGGATCCTGACGGGCCGATCCTACTAAAGCGGTACCTGAAATGCATACTAAAACACGTCAGCGATAAGCTGGTGAGTTCATAGGTTTTGTTGAAAGAATAAATTTTTGTGAGCATAATCCTATGCTAAGTGTACACTCCGTGTACGATCCTGATTTCTTGGAATTCTCTAAAATGAGTGGTAAACTCAAGTGTGGTGATTCTTGGCTAGTTTCTTGACCTAGAGAGTTCACACCATAACAACAACAAATAATAATTTCACAAAATAACAATTAGCACGTATCACAATTTAGCAAATAACAAATATCACATATCACACAACACATATAATGAAAATATATAACACGTAATAATAAACACATAAGTTCTTGAAAATCTTGTTTTCTTGATCTTGATCTTGAAAATCTTGAGTTCTTGATCTTGCACATAGTTCTTGACCTTGCACATAAGTTCTTGATCTTGCACATAAGTTCTTGATCTATCTTGATTTCTAGTTCTTGGATCTAGTGTTTCT
Source organism: Helichrysum umbraculigerum (assembly GCA_949592205.1). Lineage (NCBI taxonomy): Eukaryota > Viridiplantae > Streptophyta > Magnoliopsida > Asterales > Asteraceae > Helichrysum > Helichrysum umbraculigerum. Next base: position 40,179,933 of record CATIUR010000001.1, read on the forward strand.
TGAATCTAATTTATTGTAAGTTCTTGATCTATCTTGATTTCTAGTTCTTGGATCTAGTGGTTCTTGAATCTAATTTCTTGTAAGTTCTTGATCTATCTTGATTTCTAGTTCTTGGATCTAGTTCTTGTTTCTTGTATTTCTAGTTCTTGGTTTCTAATTTCTTGTTATCTAATTTCTTGTTATCTTGAGTTTCTTGAAGATCTTGTTCCTTGTTTCCAGGTTTCTTGATTTTAGTTCTTGTTTCTTGTACGCCTGAAATCTAGTTTCTTAAGTTCTAGCATCTTGTACTCTAGTTTCTTGGATTCTAGGTTAATGTACTCTAGCCGCGAGTATTATGTTTTCTAACGTTCCGGTATTTCACAATAATAGCCTACAGCTATTGAAGTTCTTGGAATCTTGGTTAAGTGTCTAGATACTCCATCATATCTAGAAAGGTCCGTGTTCATAAAACCTATCTCTTACGAGTGTTTGCAAAGGCGACTAGTGTCCTAGTCTAGTGAGAGTAGTTGTAAATCATTTACAATGAGTGATTTTCATAAATAGGTTTTTGAACAGTAAATAACGAGTATGCATCTCACCCCAAAACAGTAAAACAGTTTGAAAAGAGGGGCTATGAAACTCACCTGTGAGTTGTCAGCGATCCTACGATATGTGGGTTGTCCGAATGGTAACATCCTGGTGCCCTAAACACGTGAGGTTATATGAGTAAGATACTAATCGGTTTAGCTAAGTGTGTCACGAAAGTACACTTATGTTGTTTAGTTTTAGAATTGTGTACGGTCCGTTTGTGGCGGTTTGTAATAATGATAATTCTCAATTAAATCATTATTAAAATCGTTTCGTTGTCTACTTCGAAAAAGTATATGTTTTCGTTTGTAAATCATCGTTGTAAAAAGTGTAATTGCCGTTACGCGAATATCAAATCGTTGGACAGAAACTCAGTTCGCAGACCAGGCTCGTTCGGCTCGAAAGCTCGGCTCGGCTCGCAGCTCGACTCGCAGCTCGACTCGCAAGCTCGGCTCGCGAGTTCAGTTCACAAGGTTCGGTTCGCATCTCGGCTCGGTTCGTTGCTCGGTTTGACTCGTATCTCAGCTCGGTTCGCTGCTCGGTTCGACTCGTATCTCGGCTCGGTTCGCTGCTCGGCTCGGCTCGCTCGACGAACTGCTCGTATTTTGGTTTCAAAAACGCATTTTTAATGTATTTGTAAGCTATAAAATCATGTTTTCTTGTTTATGTTCATCATATATGAGTTGTATAAACATTATTACGTTCAAATAAACACTAAATCGGAGTAGATCTAAAAAGTGTAGTATTTTCTTACCAAAAATGCAAATCGAGAGGAAACAAGATGGAGATGATGATGATAACGTTGCTGTTGTTGTTCTTGATGATGATGGCGTTCCAAAAATGGTGATGGCGGTGGCGTGGTGGTGGTGTCCGGCGACGGTGGAGAGGGGAGGAGAGGGAGAGAGTAAAAGGTGAGTGTGTGTGTAAAAATGAGTGGATGGGGAAAGAATGGGGGTTTGGAGGTGGTTATATCCATTTCCAGACCCCCACTTCGGATACTGTGGTCTCCAACCACAGTGTAAAATGCCCGCGTTTTTGTATCCGATTGAAATATAAATTAATACTTTTAATTTATAACATTCGTTTATTTGTTTTCGAAATATTTTCAAGTTGAAATATTTTATAAAAATAAAATATTCGTGTTAAAATTCTTATAACTTTATTTCGCGCGTTTTTAGTTTATTCAAACGTGATTATTAAATAATCGTTTCGTGTTACGAATATATATATATTTATATATATAATACTTGAATACTTTGGTAATACGCGTACATAATACGTGATTTGAAAGTTTAAATTGGGCCCGAAATTTGGCCCTTTTTGTCCGGGTGTTACATTCTCCCCTTGTTAAGAAAATTTCGTCCCGAAATTTCATGTGAAGTCGTGTTCGCGTGGGGTCTGGGGAGACATGTAGGTACGAAAGGTTTGTCGAATGGGTTGTAGACATATAATGTCTATGTTAGGTTTGAAAGCAGTCAATCCATGACTGTGTTGTCGTTTATTCATTGTAGTCACGTTCTGACTATTTTGTTCGTTCAAGGTATGGTTAAGTCGTGGTTATCAGGTAACCATTCACATTGTAGTCCATCCGGGACTGGATAGTTGTCACCAAGTGACCATTTAAGGAGTAGTCCTAGATTTCTTGATCTATAGTTTATTGCCTTATAATTTCTTGACCTACAGCTTCTTGACCTAGAGTTTTCTTGTTGATCAGTTTCTTGACCTACGAATTCTTGACTTAGTGGTTCTTGATTCTATGGTTTCTTGAGTTACAGTTTCTTGTCCTATTATTTCTTGGCATATGATTTCTTGATCTTGGGTTTCTTGACCTATCATTTCTTGATCTATAGTTTCTTGACTTATGATTTCTTGTCCTACGGTTTCTTGACCTACTGTCTCTTATCACAATGTTCTATTTCTGACTCATCCTGCTCCCCTTGTTAGGATTAACATCCTACTAATGATTTGAGGGCTCAAAACTCTTAGTTAATAATCGAGAGGTAGAGTGGGGAGTAAGAGTTCGTTTTCGATGATTATCAATAGTAGTGCGAATCTTGAAATAAATAAGAGTGAAATGAGTAGGGTCACAGTAAGATACGTACCCTAATATTATGTAGCGTCTTAGCAGACGTGGTTGTTCTAATCTTGACGTTTCGGACAGTCCTTCATGAAATGTCCTGAGTTACCGCACACGAAGCAGACTCTTGGTGCGTTGGGATTGACGGGTGTGGTTGGAAATTTACATTCCTGAGCCAAGTGTCCCCTAAGATTGCATCTTGCACAAGGTGCACTACAGGGGCCTACATGATGATGTTTGCAGTTGGAGCAGTATGGCAGATAGCCTCCATAACCGCTACTACCTTCAGTTCTAGCGACGTAAGCCTTATGCGCTTCCAGTCGCTTGGTTGGTGATCGGTACTGGTCGTTGTCATTGGGATTCCCGTCCCAAATGCGTTTGTGGTGATTTTCGGTAGGGGTCACAGGTGTTTCCCTTTGGTCGATCATGGCCATAAGTTCATGAGCCAGACGGATGGCACTCCGGATAGTGGTAGGTTGGGATGAGGCGACATTCCCTCGGACAGGTTCCGAAAGGCCTCGAATGTACTTCTTGATGCGTTTGGATTCAGGATCCACCATGTTTGGGCATAAGAGCGCCAGTTGTTGAAATCGAGTGGTGTAGCCTTGAATGTCGTTTCCCTGAACAGTTAGGTGCCAGAATTCTTCTTCCAACTTTTGTATCTCCTCCGGGGGACAGTACTCTTCCCTGAGCATGGTTTTCAGATCTTCCCATGGGAGTTGGTAAGCAGCATCAATTCCCACAGACTGAACGTAAGAGATCCACCACGTGAGAGCACCTTCTTGAAATGTGCAAGTGGCGAATTTGACCTTGCACTCCTCGGTGCAATTGCAGATGCGAAGGACTGATTCCATTCTCTCGAACCATCGGACCAAATCGATAGCCCCTTTGGTGCCAGTAAAATCGAGAGGTTTGCAGTTTTGGAATTCCTTGTAGGTGCATGGTTTGACAGCAGGTGTGTTTTCGGGGGTGTCGGTATTCCTCCGAGAGTTTTGTGGTCGTTCCCGAGACAATGCCTCAGTTACTGCTTGAGAGATGATGGATGCCATCTGAGCATCAGTGTAGTTTCTTGACTTTGGCGGCATGGTTCTTTAAGAAAGAGAAACGAAGATACATAAGATTTGATTTTGCAATTGTGGAGGTTAACGCCGACATAGTATAGAGAAAAGTGTAGGAAACGAGTTGATATACAACATGAATGTGCACAGGGTCAGATAATATACGAAGATGTGTCATTGATTTTTGAACGTATTACAAGTTTTCAAAAAGTTGTGCCGGATAATTTTTGTCACGAGAGGGGAGAAATACCCCATGTTTTAGCAAGATCTGGTAGCGTTCGCGCGATGTAATAGGTGACGCGTCGTTTCTAAATGTCGTGTTTTAGGTGACGTGAACGTCAGCGAGTAAGGCCTATGTATATATAACCCAATATATAATATCCTAATAAGTATAGCATACGCTAAGTCGGTCCAGCTCTAGCGAAATCAGAGTCATCTATTGTATCCCCGCTCAGTATAACTCCTTTCGGATTTCACATCATCCGTATTTAATTATACATAGTTAGCTACGCTATGTTAAATTAAACCCGTAGGATGTGATTTCTGAACCAAGCCATACCTAGTGGGAAATACTGCCTAACGGTCGTAGTCTAGGCCCACTAAATGCAACCTAGTTCACTATAACCTTAGGTTCTGATACCAATCTGTAACACCCTCAAATTTCGGGTTGCGGAAGCGGTCGGGTCGGGTGTTACCAAATCAAATATCACAAGCACAAAGGTAAATAATGAACGACTCTAAATGAGACGTTTGAAAATAGTTATACATTTCAAAAATAAAAGTGTATACAAGTTGCGAGTTCGCAAAATAATTTCATTACATAATTGTAATACAAAAGTTATGCAAGAAATCCAGTGTTGAAAAGCATGCGACTCGAGCTAGGATCCTGACGGGCCGATCCTACTAAAGCGGTACCTGAAATGCATACTAAAACACGTCAGCGATAAGCTGGTGAGTTCATAGGTTTTGTTGAAAGAATAAATTTTTGTGAGCATAATCCTATGCTAAGTGTACACTCCGTGTACGATCCTGATTTCTTGGAATTCTCTAAAATGAGTGGTAAACTCAAGTGTGGTGATTCTTGGCTAGTTTCTTGACCTAGAGAGTTCACACCATAACAACAACAAATAATAATTTCACAAAATAACAATTAGCACGTATCACAATTTAGCAAATAACAAATATCACATATCACACAACACATATAATGAAAATATATAACACGTAATAATAAACACATAAGTTCTTGAAAATCTTGTTTTCTTGATCTTGATCTTGAAAATCTTGAGTTCTTGATCTTGCACATAGTTCTTGACCTTGCACATAAGTTCTTGATCTTGCACATAAGTTCTTGATCTATCTTGATTTCTAGTTCTTGGATCTAGTGTTTCTTGAATCTAATTTATTGTAAGTTCTTGATCTATCTTGATTTCTAGTTCTTGGATCTAGTGGTTCTTGAATCTAATTTCTTGTAAGTTCTTGATCTATCTTGATTTCTAGTTCTTGGATCTAGTTCTTGTTTCTTGTATTTCTAGTTCTTGGTTTCTAATTTCTTGTTATCTAATTTCTTGTTATCTTGAGTTTCTTGAAGATCTTGTTCCTTGTTTCCAGGTTTCTTGATTTTAGTTCTTGTTTCTTGTACGCCTGAAATCTAGTTTCTTAAGTTCTAGCATCTTGTACTCTAGTTTCTTGGATTCTAGGTTAATGTACTCTAGCCGCGAGTATTATGTTTTCTAACGTTCCGGTATTTCACAATAATAGCCTACAGCTATTGAAGTTCTTGGAATCTTGGTTAAGTGTCTAGATACTCCATCATATCTAGAAAGGTCCGTGTTCATAAAACCTATCTCTTACGAGTGTTTGCAAAGGCGACTAGTGTCCTAGTCTAGTGAGAGTAGTTGTAAATCATTTACAATGAGTGATTTTCATAAATAGGTTTTTGAACAGTAAATAACGAGTATGCATCTTACCCCAAAACAGTAAAACAGTTTGAAAAGAGGGGCTATGAAACTCACCTGTGAGTTGTCAGCGATCCTACGATATGTGGGTTGTCCGAATGGTAACATCCTGGTGCCCTAAACACGTGAGGTTATATGAGTAAGATACTAATCGGTTTAGCTAAGTGTGTCACGAAAGTACACTTATGTTGTTTAGTTTTAGAATTGTGTACGGTCCGTTTGTGGCGGTTTGTAATAATGATAATTCTCAATTAAATCATTATTAAAATCGTTTCGTTGTCTACTTCGAAAAAGTATATGTTTTCGTTTGTAAATCATCGTTGTAAAAAGTGTAATTGCCGTTACGCGAGCTCGGCTCGACTCGCAGCTCGACTCGCAGCTCGACTCGCAAGCTCGGCTCGCGAGTTCAGTTCACAAGGTTCGGTTCGCATCTCGGCTCGGTTCGTTGCTCGGTTCGACTCGTATCTCAGCTCGGTTCGCTGCTCGGTTCGACTCGTATCTCGGCTCGGTTCGCTGCTCGGCTCGGCTCGCTCGACGAACTGCTCGTATTTTGGTTTCAAAAACGCATTTTAATGTATTTCTAAGTTATAAAATCATGTTTTCTTGTTTATGTTCATCATATATGAGTTGTATAAACATTATTACGTTCAAATAAACACTAAATCGGAGTAGATCTAAAAAGTGTAGTATTTTCTTACCAAAAATGCAAATCGAGAGGAAACAAGATGGAGATGATGATGATAACGTTGCTGTTGTTGTTCTTGATGATGATGGCGTTCCAAAAATGGTGATGGCGGTGGCGTGGTGGTGGTGTCCGGCGACGGTGGAGAGGGGAGGAGAGGGAGAGAGTAAAAGGTGAGTGTGTGTGTAAAAATGAGTGGATGGGGAAAGAATGGGGGTTTGGAGGTGGTTATATCCATTTCCAGACCCCCACTTCGGATACTGTGGTCTCCAACCACAGTGTAAAATGCCCGCGTTTTTGTATCCGATTGAAATATAAATTAATACTTTTAATTTATAACATTCGTTTATTTGTTTTCGAAATATTTTCAAGTTGAAATATTTTATAAAAATAAAATATTCGTGTTAAAATTCTTATAACTTTATTTCGCGCGTTTTTAGTTTATTCAAACGTGATTGTTAAATAATCGTTTCGTGTTACGTATATATATATATATATTTATATATATAATACTTGAATACTTTGGTAATACGCGTACATAATACGTGATTTGAAAGTTTAAATTGGGCCCGAAATTTGGCCCTTTTTGTCCGGGTGTTACAGTTAGTTTGTTTTGTGCTTTTTTTTAGTGGGTAAGAGTTGTGATTTTTAGATTAAGTAGCTACTCTGTTTGGGATACCTAAGTAGCCTGTTCTACTGATTTGATAAGTTTATTGCAGGGAGTATATGACCCGAACTTCGGAACCATACCCAGCTGATCCATTCGCAGAACCCGAACGCATATTTCGTCAAAGAAGGCGCGCTGTTTCTGCACCGCCAAATTCACCGATTCACAACCCATTTCTCGATGAGGATTACGAAGTTTTTGACAATAATCTTTACACATCGCTAGCTTCCAATTACGATCCGGATTTCGAAGGCGAGTACGGAGAGTATCGCACTAGAGCACCAACCGAATACCCCAGCGATCAATCGGAACAAGATCTAGAGATGGCAGACGACATCGCCAACATGACTCTCAAAGAATATTCTATCAGAATGCGCACCGACCTTGGGCCCGGAGTAGTGAGGCCCTCTATTGCACGAGAAGTGGAGTTCGAAATCAAGGGACAGTTTCTCATGGAACTCAGAGAGAACCCTTTTCGAGGAGAAGACAAGGACGATGCTAACGAGCACGTTGAGAAAATCTTGGAGATCGCTGATATGTTCAATGTCCCTAACGTTTCGCGTGATCAAGTTATGCTCCGAGTGTTCCCAATAACACTTAAGGGAGCTGCTAAAAGGTGGATTTCAAATGAACCTGCTGGATCCATCACTACTTGGGAAGATCTTCGCACGAAATTTCTAAAGATGTATTGTCCGCCATCCAAAACGTCGAAGATGATCTACGAGTTTAGGAATTTCAAGCAAGACATCGATGAGTCACTTCACCAAGCGTGGGAAAGGTATAAGGACTTGATGCATAGGTGCCCACAGCACGACCTAAACGATCAACAAATCGTGATGGTGTTCTACAAGGGAGTAGATCGTGCTACAAGACAGCAACTGGATGCACAAGGTTCTCTACCGAAAAAGATCCCAAGAGACGCCTTAGTGGCGATTCGCGACCAAGCAAAACATTATCAGCTTTGGGACGATGGAACCAGTCGGAGAAAGAGGTCGTTTAACAATGAGGATGGACTCGCCGCCATCACTGCTAAGTTAGACAGCATGGGAAGAGACATAAAGAAGGTAACCGAGACTGTTCATGCAATCCAAGTAGGGTGTGACAACTGTGGAGGAACGCATTTAGTCAAGGACCGCCCTGAAATGGATTCTGGAGAAGCAAAAGAGGAAGTTAAGTTTGGAGAAACTCAAGGATCCTATCGCCAAGGCGGTGGAACCTTTTTCCGAAGACCATACCAAGAAGGAGGACGCCAGTTCCGCCAAGCTCAGCCTGAGCTTTACTCTAAGGAACAAACGTCGACACCCTTTCCCGAGAAGAAAACCAATCTGGAAGAGATGATGGGAAAGTTTTTCGTCACTAATGAGCAATTTATTGCTACTTCTGGTCAACGGATGGATACCACCGAAGCGTTAGTACGTAATCAAGGTGCCGCGCTGATATCGCGTAAAAAGTCATGTTTTTACCACCGATATCCCTCTCATTTAAGACTAATACTAGGCATACAAGCTTAATTATCACTTGAATTAGTGATATTATGCCAAGAAGGTGAAAACATGGATACACGAGAAAAATCACTAAAAATGGACGGAAAACGAATATTCCACGCACAGTTGAAGATTCAAGACATCAGAACAAGATTTAGAGACAAAGTACCTATCACTGAGATCTCTCTTATCCAAGATGATCATTTTCAAAATACAAATCCAACAGAAGAAGAATTGGCAAAAACGGACGAAGAATGAAGATTCTACGTACGTCGGAAGATTCAAACGATTCGTATGACACATCTAAAAGTTCAGAGACTTATTTTTGGGATTTCTTTTCATCAAAGTCTTTGTTTTTGAAAAACGAATCCAACAAAAAAAGAATCAATGCAAACGGACGCATAACGAAGAAAACACGCACGAATCAAGCAACGAAGCAAAAGACGGCGAACCGGGGCAGTGGCCTGGCCACAGCCGCCGGCCACCAGCACTCAGCCGCCGGCCTGCTGGCTGGCACCGCCGGTTTGCTGCCCACCGTCCATCCGTCGCTTTTTGGTCCTTGCCCGTACTCGCGTGGTACACGTGCTATACCTTTACGCAACTTTAGGGTACACGTGCTATACCTTTACGCGCTTTAGGGTACATGTGCTATGACATTCCCACCTTTTGCTAGTGTGCACCATGAGTTGCTAACATGAGCCAAAATTCACCTATAAATAGGAGCCTCACGGTTTCATTTCAACACACACTCATTTTCTCACTCTTGGAAGCATAATTTCCACTTTCTCACTCTAGAAATTCTCTTGTATTTTATAGGCTTTCTCATTCTAGGAATATTGTAATTAATCTACGGATTAATATAGAAGCTAGGATGAATGCTAGGGAATTGGAGATTCATCTTTGTACGTGCGAAAGAGTTGTCAATTATAATAATACGCTGCTACGCATTTATTTCCGGGTGATATCTAAACTCTTATCATAATTGTTTTATTTCGTATTTTGAATATGTATTATTGCCTGGTATGTGATTTGTCTGTTGTCATGAATTGCGAGTAGTTTATTATTGTGATTGTTGATGATGTAGATACTTATAAGTAGGGATGACATTATATAATTAATGTACGACAATCGTAAAGTGATATGACGGCCCCTATTCGACGGTTTATCTGATATAGTACTGGAAACGCTTCAAGTGGAGTACAAATGTATGGAAGTCGATAAATGACCGAAGGTAGTTATATCATTGGAATCAGCTCTGGTTTAACAGTTGGAACTCCGAAAGGATAATACAACTTCACAACTAACTGATATATCCTACGAGAGTCAACGCACTATAAAATAATGTTCGCAACACACGTTTAGATAAAATAGGAATTAGTAACCATTGTACCATTAAGACTTTATGAACTTAAGTTTAATTTATGGAGTACCCTTTCTGGTTATCCACGTGACTGCAACCTAGTAATTAGGACCTGATCAACCTTAATTATGGTAAGTAGTTATTTGTGCCCATGACATGCAATAAGTAAGACACAGTGAACCCACTCGTTGTATATATTAGGTTTACATTTCTGCACTGCTTTACATTTAGTTAGTTTAGAGTGTCATTCTCACTGTCAATTACTCTTGACCGCATGTTGGATGTAAGAAGCCATGGAACTACTATGTAAAGTACACTGTCTAATTACTGAAAGGCATGGTCTGCATATGAAACACGTTTTAATAAACTGCGAATAATCCAGGGATGTATAACTGTTTGAAAAGGAGAACTTAAGTCATAAGTTGAAGTAACTAAGCTTTAATACACAAAACAAGGCTTAGGAATAAGAGTAGAGTCCAAACACTAAGTATTACATAATCAACGGTCTAAACATACAAAGTTATTAATCTGCATGCTAATAGAATAGTAAACTACCTCAGGGGTTAAGAACGGTCGGACCTATGAGACGATACGCTACTGATTCATGCACCTCGGTGTAACCAATATAGGCTGCTTATCTTTCAACTAGGTAAGTATTGGAAGTTTGCGTATTGCTCCGATCAGAATCACGATAACCTAGTTCCTAGTGACATGCCAATGGGAAAATTAGTTAGTAGGGTTCTTGTAAGGCCCGGTCCTTACGTGAACCAAAATATATCATTTATATATTATATTTCGAAAATTCGGAAGCGCAAGTCCCCAAAACAAAACATTTACCGACTTACAAAGCTTCCCAGTTTAACGACTACAACATATAACAACATTAGTTTAGCATTTACAACCATATTAGTTACAACCCATATTAACACAAAACGGGCCTTATATAAAACATTTCCCAAAAGATATCCACAAAAGATCAGAGTTGCGCCAAGCTTTAGTCAAACTTCCAGTCAACATCAACAACCCGAACATCTACATCAACTAACCACAATCTGCAAAACATTTAAACAACGAGGGGATTAGCTCACGCTAAGTGAATGGAACCGTAACCGACGATTCAACCCACTCATAACAAGTCTTACAACTAGGCAACAACAACAAATAGAACACATAAGCACATAACGTCAAGAGGACCGGCGGTTCCTGGTATCCATCCAACCCAGAAACCACGACTACTGGGCGCCAAGCCAATCCCAGTAATCAACCGATAGCTTGAGTACTACCTTCACTGACTAGGCTTGTTTTCAACTATGTGTCTCAAAGAAACCTTGACAACTACACAGTAGTACCCAAACCCAACCCAGACAACAGTTGACCTCTGAAAACAACCACGTTGCATTCACAATGCAAAAGCACACAACAACAAGCAACAGTTCACAACTGTTATCAACTAAACAACAATTACACAACAACACATATATTCAGTAATAGAAACAAACAGACAAGACTGGTACCGGTACGACCAATAACAACAACCTACTGATATAAACTATCCTGGTTACCCGTTGTAACCGAACCCGATACAACTGGGTGGAACCGAGGACTACAATTCCACTCACCGAATATTATCGTCTGATCACCAACTCAGTGGTCTAATCTTACTGAGTGGCCGCCCGCTTATCTGAGAACACAAAGATAACAAGTCAATAACTCGTCTCATAATCATCATCATAACATATTTATCAAATCAAGTAATCTCTAAAGTCTAAGTAAACAAAAGTTCAATCAGAATTGAAATTAAAAATCCCGAACTAATGTTTAAAAACTGTAAAATGTCATTTTCGACCCTTAAATGACCCCGAATGGCCAAAAACCGCCTAGGCTATTAGAATATAGTTTCGATCATTGGGCCGTTTCCTATTGAACATGTGAATCTCATCCCAAACCGAGTTAATGAAATTGTTACATAACCGTGACCCTGAAAAGACTTACGCATTTTCAAAATTTACACAACTTGTCAAAATTATTCATGCGAACGCGATCCGGATCAAGGTGGCTGGATCGCGTTCACCTTTAGAAAAAGTTCTGTCACCGAAATACACATGGCAACGCGATCCGGAACAAAGGGCTGGATCGCGTTCGATAGTTCAAAATCCGATTTAGCCAAAATTATAACTAAGGAACGCGATCCGGGAAAAGGGTCAGGATCGCGTTCACGCGTTCAAAACTACCTGCACTTTCAGCATAAACAAATCACGAACCAAAACCCCATTTTTACCAAAATCAGTTGCAAACACGAATTTTACCAAGTAAAAGACCACAAACATCATCCATAAACATATAACAACTACAACAAACATCTTCTAGCAACAATCTAACTCATGCATCATTATTAAATCAATCAAAATCACCAAAATCACTAAAACCAAATCTATGAATTCAACTTGATGAACATTAACCATTGCTAGCCACAAATCAGCATATAATCAATTCATATCAATGAATTATCAACAATCAATCAACAAAACATGATATTCAAACTTCAATTCTTTCAAAATCATCATATTCATCATAAACCCTATTTTTATGAAATATGCTCAAGAACACAAAAAGGGAACTTACAATTTTGAAGAAGAAGATATGGATGATGATAATCTAAGTTCCTTAATCTTGAATCCACTCAAGTTATATGATAATTTCTTTGTAGAGATTTAAAGAGATAGTTTAAGAAATGATATAAGAGGAAAGTTCAAGAACATAATCAAAAGGAGATGAAAATGAGTCGGTCACACCACCGACCCCTCTAATATTAGGTGTAAATTATACCCATTCCTAGCCTATTGTCTGGAACCCGAAAATACCCGAAAGTCAAAATACTTTTATTTTACCGTCAACTTTAATAAATTAAAACAAGCAATAATTTATTAGTCACTATAAAAACTGAGGCTCTTTTACTTGTTTATTATTAAATAAACAAACCGAACTTATTAAAATACAATTTATTTCCAGGCCCAGAAACAGGATGTTACAGTTCTAGAGTTTACACCTAGTAGTTTATTTATTATGTTATTGTTCCTATTTCGTCTGTCATCCCGAAACATTAATTATCAAAGTCTCAGCAATCACATATTTATCTTTATCTGCTTTCCTGCATTTTAATTTCTGTAATTTACTTTCCTGCACTTTAATTATTTGTCTTTAGTTTAAAAACCCCCAAACCTACCTACTTTGTCTCATCCTAAATACTTCCCTACCGAAAGCACCAGCTTTAATCACCCACACGTTTCGGTTCATAGAACGATCTTAGGTCATACTTACCGCTTACTAACCAGAGTAGGTAGTACGTATAATTTAAGCCCCGCTATTTATAAATTTTAAAACCCCTGTTGGCGCCCAATTAGTTACCCTCAACGACACTGACGCTTTTGGGTGCCATCAAGTTTTTGGCGCCGCTGCCGGGGAATCGTTAACGTACGATTCAAAGCCGCCTTAAGTAGTAGTATTTAGGAGATCCTTCCGATCGAAATCTTATCAGAAATCCTTCGAAAGTTAATTTAAGTAATTAGTATTAATTAAGTATTAGTTAATTAGGATAATATTAGTTTAAAAATGACAACTCGAAAACCCACTTCTTGCCTCATTTCAAAGGATGAATTTAAGGCAATGGATGATACGGAATTCTTTAATTACTTAGAAAAATAGATAGGATCTGATTTCTTTTCACCTTCTTCCTCTAAAACTAAGGAAACCTCCGAAAGCCAAGAAGAATTTAGGACCCCACTTTCCATTCCAAAACATTGCCTGAACTTTGATGACACGGATCAGTTACCTGACCTTGCGTCATCTCCAGAAGATCACTCTCCAACTTTGTATGTACCTGGTTTACCAAATTCTGTCCACTTCAATTATCTTCCCGAAGATGAAGTAAAACCTCCGAAATTTCGTGACTTAATCACCCTCATTCCTGAAACATCAGTGTATACCCAAACCACGTCTGATTCTCGTAATGACGGCATCTTTCCATTCCTCTCACACGAACACAAATACACCATTTACCGAGTGGTGGATAAGGTTCCATCAGTCAAGTCAGAACAACCTTATTTTGAAGAACGCCACCTCGGTGCTTCTTTCAATCCTTCCCGTAGGGTAGATGTCTATAAAGCATTCGTTAGAAAATTAAACTCTACCGACCTCCCGTTTTCCTACGAACAACGAGAAACGATTGCCAAATTAGAAAAACAAGTAGAATTCCTTCTTCGCCTGACAAGTCATGAATGCGAAAGCCCTTTCACAAATTTCAGAGACCAAGAACTAAAGTTTATAGTAGATTTAGATCTACTTTTTGAATCATTTGCCGACATGGATTTTCTCCCAATATCTATGATATTAATCAATCACAATGTCGCCGTAATGATCAACAAACTTGAGTTCTGGATAGAACGAGATCCGATGATTTCTATTGTCATTCCTGGTAAAATTCCATTCTTTGTTGACCCCGCCTCTTACTTGATCTCCAAGTTGCGAGATGTTTTTCCTAATTCCACAAAGGAAAGAATCGACACAGCCTTCTTCGCAAAAAGAAAAGACCTTCACGTCAAGCTTATTCGAATCTTCGCCTTTACCAAATACCCCTTCACTTCCACACAAAAAGCCAAAATCAGTGAACTCTGTAGGATAGTTAAGTCTACAACCGGAGAACCTGATTCACAAGAGGAGAATGCATTTGTGGAAGTCATGAATAAACTCACTCACGATCTGAATTACAAAGACCAAGGAGTACGCGACGGTTTATCAAACCCTAAAAAGATAAGGAAAGCGTATAATAAGTTGATTGATGATCTTATCAATCTAGGATACGAGGAACGAAAAGTCCTAGGGGAATTAGAGAATCGTCATTATTTAGTTTACAATGTCATTTGGGAGCTTTCAAAATGTTTTGTGCCTAAAAACGTTCGCTTAAGGGAGCTAATCTCAACCCTTTCCCTATGAAGGGATCGGAACGAATCATAAAACAATTCCTTCCGATAAGGTCGAGGCACGCGACTTTAAAAGAGCATATTTTGGTATATATAAGTAGTATAATAAATTTTTGAAAGCAACCTTTAAAAGAAAACATTTTTAAATTGTTGCCTGAAAACACACGCATATCAAGAAGTATGTGCAACTTATGCTTTTAAGCTGAAACGTGCACATTCCATAAAATCCGCGTCAGACAAAAATATTGAAGCACCAAAAATAATAATTTAAGTATTAATATTTTAGGTTATTAGCCCTGCAAAAAATTCGCGCGTTTCTTAAAATGTCTATAACGTAACAAGAAACTAACAAGTAACTTGTTACAGCAAAGCTACTTAGGATTCGTGTCAGTAACTAACAAGACATTAGGATTTAATCTAGGGGATTGGTCTTATAAGTACATTAGGGACCATATGTAAGGAATAAAGTACATAGGAGTATGACAAATATTCTCATGGACCACAAAACCTTCCATATGATCTCCTAATTCAAAAATGAGAGAAAAACACTGTCTTCCTGCCCTTGCCCTCTCCAAAACCGGCCACCTATCACCACCATGAAACCACCATCGAATCTTCACCATAACTTGTAATCTCGTGTCCTTTTGAGCTCCTTGTTGCATGCTCTTCACGGTTGTACATTCGTTTTCACGTTTTATTCACTAAAACCAAAGTATGATCATCAAAACCCACTTTAGACTTAAACGATGCTTATTTCATATAGTTAGCTAAGTTAGTGACTAGGAACTAGACTTTTCTTGGTTAGATGCTTAGGAACTACATGCTACTACCACTTTACCATGCTAGTTCACTCATGTTTGACTTTTCAAGTGGATGAACCTTAACCACTTTGATTAGTCTAGGATTTTGCTTGAATAAGTGTTAGTCTCTAAATATTTAAGTTTAATTGTGAAGTCTTGAATGATTATCCGATGTTAATTGTACAATGTGATTAGTTTAATAATTGGATATTGTAAGTTTGACTTTTAAAAGTCAACAAAAAGTTAACTAATTTGCATGAATAGAATAAAGGATTAAAATTGCTTGACCATTCTTGCTTACTAAGATGCTTGCACTTGCTTGACTATTCAAAATAGGCAATATAACTAAGAATCATCATTTTTGAAAGTGAAAGTCTTAAACCGAATACATGGGTGTGATAATTCTTGTGCATAACCTAGCTTGTCTACCAATTAGGATATGCTTAAAATAGTTTAGGTCATGTATACATGTATAGGTTATACTCTTGGCATGCGAATACTTGAAATTATCATTTAAAGAAAGCTTTGACCTAAAAAATGAACTTGAAGTATTGAATTTTAAAACAAAGCATTTCTAACAAAAACCTTACTTCAAGTTGAACTCCTAAAAAGTCAAACCCTTCTGATAACGATATGACCATGAATTATGAGATATTGACATTTCAAACTTGGGTAACGCCAAACTTTGTAAATGATAATATTTCACGATAAAGCTATTGCCATTTTATGACTATATATTTTCATGTATTGATGATACTTTAGTATTATTAAAACTGATTATTTGTTGCTTGGGAACATTGGATATTTGATGTAATCTCTGGACTGTCACAAATTTAAAGCCCTTATTTCGAATTTTCTTTTAGAATTTCGAAAATGCTTTAAATTTACTCTTTCTTAAGAATCCATTACTTTAAATCTCTCATGTTCTCAGGTACCATGAAGAAACCAAAGCTAAACCCCGCACGCCCACTAACAGGTTCTCTAGCCTATCTTAGTGACACGCCAGAAGACGCTCAAATGGCACGAATATGGAGAGACAAGTCTTTTGGACGGTTTAAATATATAGATTGGGAAAAGCTACACATTCTAGGACTCAAGCAGAAATTAGAGGATATACTCAGTTACTCAGTAGAGGGTCAGCCTTTCGAGTCTTTTAAAAGACTGTTCAGCATCGATGAGCCAGTGTATATGGAAATGATCACTGAGTTTATGACCACCTACAATTATAAGTAACGGAGCATAGTGGGAGATGGTTTGATCACCTTTAGGTATATGGGGAGCTTATTCACCTTGTCATTAGCTCAGTTTGCACGCCACCTGGATCTCTATACTCCATAAGAGATCAATTCACCTCTGTTTACTAGTGGAGCCACCACAGTTTCTCTCACGATTACAGCGGCTGAGGCATGGAGTCATTGGTCACCAAAGCCGTATTTCTAGGGTATTAAAGCTACCCAGCTCAGAGACCCAGCTCTACAGATTTTGCACAAGCTACTAGCTTGTTCGCTTGATGGGAAGCATACGACTAATGGTAGAGTTGCTGAGTTTGATGTTGCGTTGATGGCATGTATCCTCAGCAGGAGGAACATTCAGGTTGCCCATTTAGTTGCTCAGCGGATTTTCGAGGAAAAGAGTTTTGGTCTAAAGAGATCATTCATGGGGCCTGTAGTTACAAGGTTAATTAGGATGATGGGACTACTTAGAACAGCAGAAGTGGAAAGATTCAAGAGCCTACCTGAGTGGAGTGCCCAACCAATAGACTATGAGTTTCTGAAGATGATGAGAATAATCAGGATTTTGAGTGATGGCACTGTCTATATGAGAGCTCGACCAGGAAATCCAGATAGTGTTGACACCTTAGTGCCAGGCTTAGTTCTACCTAGAGGGACGAGGAAGAGACAGTGGTCAAGAGGACCCAGAGATTCGGATTCGGATTCAGATGAGGATGAGGATGGTCCTATAGACCCGGTTGCACCACCACCAGCAGTACCACCGCCTGTTAGGGCAGGACCCTCTGCACCAACTCCCAGAGCACAGGTTCCCAGATATATCTATCACTATGGGACTCCTCCAGGGCCGGACTACTGGTACTGGCTTATGCAGATGCAGGTTAGATGCTATAGGGCTATGAGGCAGCAGATCGCAGGGATACTAGTGAGCCCACTGCCAGACATACCATGCGGGTTGGGCCGAGCACCACCACACATATATCCCCCTACAGTTCCTGCTCCAGCACCTCACCCATATCCAGGCCATGGTCGTGGTTTACCTCCTCGGACAGTTCCACCTAGACCACAACCACCTCTAGCATGGGTTCCTACGACTAGACAGCCCATCCCCTCCGTAGTTGGTTCAGTCAGGGGACAGACCTCGAGAGACAGCAGCAGACCCCGAGTTTCTAGACAAGCTACCACTGCACAGAGCCGCAGGAGTCTCAGACAGTCCAATCCCAATATTGTAGTACAGGCACCAGTGTCCTCCCACAGACAGACATACTTATTCATGGGACACATTCAGCAAGGGTCGCCTATTATTCCATTTGATAGTTTTGACATGCCTGCAGGGCCTTTCATTGACCAGTTGATACAGGATGGAGCTTTTACGACAGACATAGGAGCTGATCAGGATGCATCAGACGAAGGTACCCAACATCAGCATAACCTAGAAGATGACTCCTCCTCAGACGGGACTTCCTATGCACCCATCAGATCTTCATCAGCTATATCACGAGCACCACCAACCAAGCGATAGATCGCTTCGCTTTCTGACTTCTTACTACTTTCTACCAAGACTTTATTATTATTATCAGTTGTAATTGATGTACTGTGGATGCATAGACATCACCTCTATCTATTTTATTATTATGTTATCACTTTATTTTTCTTATTAGCAGCTATTATTTGATTATTGAGTGGCATGTTTGTATGATCCAAACACTATTTATTGGAAAACGGAGAAAAGCTGTCAACCACGCCACGAAGGATGCCGGAAGCCACAAACAGCAAACCAGCAATCTCCCGACAAGTAGCTGATAGCACGCATAACGTATCACGAAGCGGTAACCCGTTCCAACCTTCTATCCATTTAAAGCACCGATTATCTCTTCCGATATTCCAAACACTAAGTGTGGGATTCCAAAAACCACACTACACTTACGTAACAATCCAAAAATAAGTAGAATCTCTAAGTGTGGGATACTTCGACAAGAGGTGTTCAGTACAATTGATTCGAACATTAGGGACAATGTTCCTCTAAGTGTGGGATATACGGTATAACCGCAAATTTCACCTCTTGTCCGTAACATAAACAATATTTTCATTAAAAGGCCAAAAATAGAGAAATTTTCAAAATTTTTGGGATTCAAAAGCAACATTCTTTAAGAACCTCTATTTTTCAAAAAAATATAAATTTCAGCAAGAAACGAGTTTTTACAAAGAAACAAAACGGTTTTAAAATGAGATACGGACGAAAAGGGCAACACATGACTAGGCACACATTGACCAAAACATTCGATTCATGAGGTTTGAGCCCTAATTAGCATTCATCCTTAAAATGCTTCACTTTTCGTTTCATGTGTGTGCCGATGTATGCATTTGAATTAGAACTTGCTCTTACAATGCATTTCGAGATCACACCAATGAGTGCCATACGTGGCATAGGTACAACCTGTCTCGATACTCTCCTAAGGAATCCCAACACCCACTTACCACCAAACATCCACTCACTCTTCACACCGACTATCCAAACAAAACTTCCCTTTAAATCTTCATCCCGAGCCTATGGAAGCCACGTCTTCCAGTGTTTTCAGAGACACTCTCAATTTCCCAAATTTTCCACAAGAAAAGCCAACAAAAGCCTCACAACCCAATACCATACGAAACCTTTCAGGCAAAATGCCCATCGGTAAGGACGGCATGATAAAGAAAAAAAATGAAAGAGAAATAAAGGAAAGAAAGAAAACAAGAGACATATATGCCGACACTACCCATAAAAGTCTAGAAAAGGAAAATTCAAATCCGCAAAAGGGTTGCACCATCAAGTCTTTTCAAATCTGAGAAATTCCAAAAGAAGACTTTCTCGGAAAAACACCCAAGTTTCAAGAAAGATACAAGGAAAGAAAAATCCATCACCTCCCCTTTCACACACCTTCTTCAATCCAAAAACCCGATTCCTTCTGAGTTATCGTGAAAGATTAGTACCGTTCTCAACCAAAGTGATGGAGATTTGATTCTTGATCAAGCCTATGACGAGAATGCTGCATGACTGGCTATCTGAATGATTGACACTAGCAAGTAGGAAAATCTAAACACTTGAGTGATTTGAGTGACCCACTGCGAGGATTGCCTAGTCATGATTACCATCTAAGTTGCTTGAAGAAAGTATCAAATCCTAGAAACCCTTAGTTTCTCATAAGAACTCTTTCACAACTGGAACTTTATATTTTTTTGAAAATGGTATTTCTAAAAGATACGTGTAACTAGGATCTTTCTAAAGGTCTTTTATGAATAAGTTTGCTTGAGGACAAGCAAAAGTCTAAGTGTGGGATACTTGATATCGCGTAAAAAGTCATGTTTTTACCACCGATATCCCTCTCATTTAAGACTAATACTTGGCATACAAGCTTAATTATCACTTGAATTAGTGATATTATGCCAAGAAGGTGAAAACACGGATACACGAGAAAAATCACTAAAAATGGACGGAAAACGAAGATTCCACGAACAGTTGAAGATTCAAGACATCATAACAAGATTTAGAGACAAAGTACCCATCACTGAGATCTCTCTTATCCAAGATGATCATTTTCAAAATACGAATCCAACAGAAGAAGAATCGGCAAAAACGGACGAAGAATGAAGATTCTACGTACGCCGGAAGATTCAAACGATTCGTACGACACATCTAAAAGTTCAAAGGCATATTTTTGGGATTTCTTTTCCTCAAAGTCTTTGTTTTTGAAAAATGAATCCAACAAAAAAAGAATCAACGCAAACAGACGCATAACGAAGAAAACACGCACGAATCAAGCAACGAAGCAAAAGACGGCGAACCGGGGCAGTGGCCTGGCCACAGCCGCCGGCCACCAGCACTCAGCCACCGGCCTGCTGGCTGGCACCGCCGGTTTGCTATCCACCGTCCATCCGTCACTTTTTGGTCCTTGCCCGTACTCGCGTGGTACACGTGCTATACCTTTACGCAACTTTAGGGTACACGTGCTATACCTTTACGCGCTTTAGGGTACATGTGCTATGACTTTCCCACCTTTTGCTAGTGTGCACCATGAGTTGCTAACATGAGCCGAAATTCACCTATAAATAGGAGCCTCATGGTTTCATTTCAACACACACTCATTTTCTCACTCTTGGAAGCATAATTTCCACTTTCTCACTATAGAAATTCTCTTGTATTTTATAGTCTTTCTCATTCTAGGAATATTGTAATTAATCTACGGATTAATATAGAAGCTAGGATGAACGCTAGGGAATTGGAGATTCAACTTTGTACATGCGAAAGAGTTGTCAATTATAATAATACGCTGCTACGCAATGAAACACGTTTTAATATGAAACACGTTTTAATAAACTGCGAATAATCCAGGGATGTATAACTGTTTGAACGCTAGGGAATTGGAGATTCATCTTTGTACGTGCGAAAGAGTTGTCAATTATAATAATACGCTGCTACGCAATGAAACACGTTTTAATAAACTGCGAATAATCCAGGGATGTATAACTGTTTGAAAAGGAGAACTTAAGTCATAAGTTGAAGTAACCAAGCTTTAATACACAAAACAAGGCTTAGGTATAAGAGTAGAGTCCCAGTGACCTAGAATCCTTAAAACACTAAGTCTTACATAATCAACGGTCTAAACATACAAAGTTATTAATCTGCATGCTAATAGAATAGTAAACTACCTCAGGGGTTAAGAACGGCCAGACCTATACGCTACTGATTCATGCACCTCGGTATAACCAATATAGGCTACTTATCTTTCAACTAGGTAAGTATTGGAAGTTTGCATATTGCTCCGATCAGAATCACGATAACCTAGTTCCTAGTGACATGCCAATGGGAACATTAGTTGGTAGGGTTCTAGAGTTTACACCTAGTAGTTTATTTATTATGTTAAGTATTGTTCCTATTTCGTCTGTCATCCCGAAACATTAATTATCAAAGTCTCAGCAATCACATATTTATCTTTATCTGCTTTCGTGCATTTTAATTTCTGTAATTTACTTTCCTGCACTTTAATTATTTGTCTTTAGTTTAAAAACCCCCAAACCTACCTACTTTGTCTCATCCTAAATACTTCCCTACCGAAAGCACCAGCTTTAATCACCCACACGTTTCGATTCATAGAACGATCTTAGGTCATACTTACCGCTTACTAACCAGAGTATGTAGTACGTATAATTTAAGCCCCGCTATTTATAAATTTTAAAACCCCTGTTGGCGCCCGATTAGTTACCCTCAACGACACTGACGCTTTCGGGTGCCATCACGCGCTCAAGCAAAATTAGGGGACCGTTTCCAACATAGCTAAGGTTCTCCAAGAAAGGTTCCCTGGAACTCTTCCCGGATTTACCGAAACCAACCCACGGGATCAAGCAAAAGCAGTGACTACCAGGAGTGGAAAGATTCATGAAGACCCTAATTTTGCTAAGAATCCCGTGTCTGAGCTTTTGCTGGAAAAAGATCAAGAGGCAGACGTTGTTAAGAGTCCTAAGGTGGACACGAAGGCTGATCAAATTGCTAGGGATAAGTAATATGCAAAAATCATGCACCACCCGCACCTTACCCTGCAGCTTTAAGAAGAGGAAAATATGAAGCAAATTACCACCAATTTCTAGAAAATCTGAAGCAGCTTCATATCAACATCCCGTTTGTGGAAGCTATTGCCCAAATGCCTAAGTATGCGAAATACTTGAAGGAGCTTTTGACTAATAAAAGCAAGTTGGCTGAGGCAACCACTGTAACTATGAATGAGCGATGCTCAGCTGTGATGCAAAACAAGTTACCACCAAAAATAAAGGACCCAGGGAGTATTACTATTCCCGGTCTGATTGGTAAATTGGACATTGCAAATGCACTAGCGGATCTAGGAGCTAGCATATCCATTAAGCCTTATACTATGTATGCTAGACTTGGGTTAGCAAAACCTAAGGCAATCCGAATGTGCATCGAGTTAGCTGACCGATCTGTTCAGTACCCAAGAGGGATGGTCGAGAACGTCTTAGTCAAGGTCGATAAGTTTGTGTTTCCCTGCGACTTTGTGATTCTAGACATGGTAGAAGATCCCAAGTTGTCTATTATTCTAGGAAGACCTTTCCTAGACACTTCCAGAGCGTTGATTGATGTTTTTGATAGAAAGATCACCATGAGAGTGGGGGATGAGAAGGTTGTATTCAATGTGAACGAATCCATGCAATATCCTGCTTCTGTGGATGATACTTGTTACTTTGCTAGTGCGAGGGAACTGTCTGACGATGATGAGTTTTTGCAAAGTTTGAAGGATGACGAAGATTTAGACCCTATGATTCTTGAAGGATGGACGGGAAGCCTCGAGGCAATCCGTGATATTGAAGAGTTCGATAAATTGCTCGAGGAGATCGAGACAACGTGCGAGAATGAGTTTGAAGGTTAACGGGAAGGATAGCAGCTCTGAACCGTTTTATTTCAAGATCCTCAGATAGATGCAAGGAATTCTATGATATCCTCAAAAAGAACAAAAAGTTCGAGTGGGGAGAAAAACATGAAGCTGCGTTTCATAAATTGAAGGATTACTTGTTGTCAGCTCCTTTATTGATGAAGACTGAGAATGGTGAACCACTATTCCTCTATCTATCGGTTTCTCGGAATGCTGTAAGTGCAGTGCTGGTGAAGGATCATGAAGGACAACAACATCCTGTTTACTATGTAAGTAAAAGTCTATTAGATGCTGAAACCAGGTATTCCTATCTCGAAAAACTTATACTTGCATTGGTCATGGCATCTACCAAACTTAGGCATTATTTCGAAACACACCCTATCCATGTTAGAACTAATTATCCTATTAAGAATGTTTTAAGGAAACCAGAAATGTCAGGATGCTTAGCTAAATGGTCTGTTAAATTAAGTTCATATAACTTGATTTATAAACCTAGGAATGCAATTAAATCTCAAGCCTTAGCAGATTTTATTGATGATTTTACTAGTGACATTCAAAATGAAGTAGATTTGGAAGTACAAGAAGTAAATCAAATAACTGAAAGATGGACATTGTATACCGATGGTGCATCTAATATAAAAGGAATTGGATTAGGAATTGTATTAAAATCACCTCAAGGTGATATTATGCCTCAAACTATAAGATGTGAATTTCAGGCTACAAATAATGAGGCAGAATATGAAGCATTAATTGCAGGATTACAATTAGCTAAGGATATTGGTATAAATTATTTGAATGTGTATGTTGATTCATTTTTAATTGCTAATCATTATAATGGAACATATTGTAACACCCCCAAATTTACTATTTGGCGGAAGCATACTTTGGGTGTTACTAATCAATAATCAAAGCACATAGATGTATAGCAAACGACTCTATATGCGTCGTTTTAACAAAATATATTTAATATAAGAAATGTTTACAACATTTAAAGCTCTACATAGCTCGTGTTCGATTTAAATGAGAGATTTCAGTACATGAGTACTTGTACAAAATTTACTAATGCAAGAAAATCTCTAATATCTGCATGCTGACTCGAGCTATAGTATCCCTGATGGCAGTCCAACCTACTGCTGGGTACCTGTGAAACATGCTAAAATGGGTCAGCTAAAGCTGGTGAGCTCACAGGTTTGAAATCAGATATTATCGTATGAACCGCAAGATTTAAGTAATGATTTGCAACCAGCAAATAAATAATAGTGTATACAGCCATGAGCACATAGTCTGAGCTTAACTCGAGGGTCGGGTCCCATATAGAGAATTCCGAGCGTGGTACCTCCACGAGTGCCTAATCCACACTCGTCTGAACAATTATTAGTACGTCCGTTTACCCAGTTAGTGCATGCTAACCCGGACGAGGAGGGTCAATCCTATATGGTACCATATACTAATAGTCACGCTACAACGTATTACCAAACTATGCTGATGGAGGGCTTTGAAATGATTAGTGAGAAAACAACTCATGTAGTATATTGTAAAGTTTGTACTTGCGTTCACATGTTAAAAGTAAGCATTGAATCACACCCCTGAGTGAAAAGCGGTAAAAAGAGGGGCTATGAGACTCACCTGAGTCTTGAAGCGTTTAGTCAATAACGTACGGTGCTTAATCAAGCAATAAGATGTCCGAAGACAGATAACCTGAGGGTGTCCACGACACGCGATGGTTATTAATATGAATAGATAGTTACAAAGACTACCTCTGTAGTTGTTCGTTCAACTATAATGTCCAAATTACTGCGATTTGGTTGTTTGATTAACTTGTATTTTGAAAACGTGTACGGCCCGTTGGTGATTAGTTGTAATAATAATTGTGACACCCGGTCAAAATAGCCCAAAATTCGCTCCAAATTTAAACTTTTACATTCGTACCCGGTACGAATATAAAACAAAAGTAATCGAATAAATATATACGTAATTATTTAAAGTTACGTACAAACGTATCAGAACGAATTCGACAAAATAAGTACAAAAGTTTGTGATACAAAATAATTGATAATGAAATTATTAGTTACAAGTATTTTTACATATATAATATGGAGATAAAACACGTTAAATATACGATTACATATATTTTGTATTATACGCGAACAGAAACAATTGTAAAACATACCCAAAGGGTCAAAATATAAAAAGTTCTATTTTTCTCATTCGTTTGAAAATATTTAGAACATTACCTCAAAATATGAGTTCGTAATTCAACTGAAATTTGGCACCCAATTGGGTACTCGCATTAATATTTGTACCAAAGGTACAACAGTAAAAAAATAATCAAAATATTATCTTTCTGATTTTAAATAACGTATCTAGAGAACACCTACAAAATAAAAATATAAAATATTATATTTTATATTGTCAAAATTATACCCGTGCACGAAATTACGGAACAAAAATATACAACAACCTCAAATAATTGAGGCGGCAGATTGGAGAGTAACCTCACCTCGTCTACCAGTTTTATGTACTACACGTTTTCTATTTCTTTTTCATTTTTCCATTTCATTTTCATCATAAACTCTCTCAAAATTCATCTTCATCAATCATCTTCAATCAAAAACTTAAAGGCAGTAAACAATAGTAAAAGCAGAGTGAAGCTGGAGCAAAACTAACTCATCATCGTCATCATCCTTACTTATTCCATTTTCATCATCAACTAAATATTGTAAGAAACCTTCTATAACAACTTTCTTTACTTAAATTTTGTGTATATTATAACTTAATATGTATGTATGATTCTTGTGATAATAGTGATGATGATGAGAGGTATGAAAAATTTAGGAACTTATAAAACCCACGAACTTGTAAAAATTAGTAACATATGTAAGTTGAAACGTAAAAAAATCAAATGTGTTAAACTCGTTTGATATGTATGATGAACACATAGATATTATATCATCATCACCATTCTCATACCTTCCTCCTTCCTCTCGGTTACCACCGAGCATCACCACCACCGTCGGCCACCACACCACCGGCGGCCAAAACCGCGAAGAACAACAGTAGCAATCGAACGCCATCATCATCGTCACCATCTCCATCTTCCACGGTTCCTCACCATCATCATCTACACCTCCGATTCACCATTTTTGGTGTGGTAAAAATCTCCACTTTTCCTTTTTTACCTTGAGTTTAAATTACATACATGATCAAGTATTATTGTTATAGTCACTTGTAAATCCAAGATCAAAAGTTAGAAAACTCGTCTGTGAATTAATCGTAAGTAGCAAATGAAAAACCCATACATAAGCTGTGAACTTGTGGAGAGACAAAAATATAAGCAGTTAAAAACATAGATATATATAATATACTTGGTAATATATGAACAAACAACACACTTAGCTCAGTGGTTGGGGCATGAGGTTGGCACCGAAGAGGTCATAGGTTCGAAACTTGTGACTATGTTTTGATTCCATTTATTTTTGAATAACATGTTATTAATACACATATACATATAAACCTTGTGATTAATAGCCAAAGCAATATATAGTCAAGTGGTTAACGATTAGTGTGTTGAATCGCAAGGTCACAGGTTCGATACCTGTGACCAGCTTTGTTTTATACTTTTTTTTTATTACTCAATCACACATGCATAAATATATATATATACACATAAGGAGCTTATATAGTCAAGGAAGATTTTACTACTTTCACGGAATAGTACAACCTTATATGCTTACTTTACAGATTTTTATGCACCTATTTCCTTGTATTTAGTAAAACAGTCATTGAATTAATCAATGACAAATAGTGTGTTAAAAATTGTGTAAAAATGTATACGATAATTTCTACAAAATATAAATTCTTTCTAAACGAAATAAAATGCGTATGAGTTAAACGAATTAAGCTCAAAACGACTATTATATATATAAAGATATATATACACACGATGACTTTTTCTATATATATATAGATGATATAATTCGTACAAATATACTTTTTCAAAGTATAAAACAAACTTAAACGATTTATATATATTTGGATATACGTACGCATAACAAATGACGAGGAATACAAATGCTCTCAAAATCAAGGAACAACAACGAATATTAAATATTTCGACTTACACAACCTTACAAAACAAACACTAAATTGATTGATTTGACAAACCACCAAATACTCATATTAATATATCTCTTACGTTTAGGACGTTAGGAGATTACGGATTGGATAATACCTGCGGTTAGGAACGCTAGCACCCAAAGGTGAGTCTCACGGCCCCTTTTTACTGTTTTACTGTTTTGGGGGAGATGCATTACTTGTTTTACTCGAACACATGTACTTACTTACTTGATTTACTTACTGATTTACTGGTATATCGATTGCATGGGTTTTACTTAATCCAATGAAGTCCCTTAAATCATAGTTGTTAGTTATGGACTTAAGCGCGAGTTTTAGTATATGGATCCATATGGGACTGACAATCCCCACCTGGGGTGGTAGCGCCACCACGAACCGTACTCGTATAAACAGGTGTTTTCTACTCGTTTCATATGAATGTTTTTGGATTAGCATTCACAAGGGCAATTACTTACTTACTGTTAAGCTTCAACTATGGTGCTCATGGCAATGTATATCGAAACTATTGCATACGTGCAGTTATTACTTGCTTTTACTACTTGATGTGTTCAAAACTGTATTTACTATAAACCTGTGAGATTCACCAACCTTTTGATTGACCTTTTTAGTGATGCATTCTCAGGTACGCAGCAACAGTAGGATGGCCCAGCAGGATCTACTTATATGCTAAGCTAGTACGAGTCGCATGCATACACACTTATGAAGATTTTACTGGCATTATCTTTTGTACTATGATTATGTAACTAAAATCTTTAGAATCAATTTGCGAACTCACTAATGATGTATCTTTATGACTTATTACTTTTGAAAACTTATGTAATATACTGTATTGCAATGTATTTTATAAAACGTCTCATTTAGAGTCGTTTACTATATATCTTGTGCTTTGGTTATTGATTAGTCACGTCCCGACCCGATTCGCTTCCGCAACCCGAATTAGGGGGTGTGACAGATTGGTATCAGAGCCTAAGGTTATAGTGAACTAGGTTGCATGTAGTGGGCCTAGACTATGACCGTTAGGCAGTATTCTTTATTTGGTATGACTGGTTCAGGGATTACATTATAAAAGTTTAATTTAACATAGCCTGATCAACTATGTACAATTAAATGAAGATGATGTGAGACTTGAAATGGTCATGTTGAACAGGAATGCACTAGTTGACTCTGACCACGAGAGAACCGTGACTTGTACTTGTTTTGCGTTAGACACGACTAGGTAGATAATACGTATGTATAGGTTATACATATATGGTTAGACCTATTAATGTCCTCCGATACTTAGTAACGAACTTATTGTTCATATACGCCTTAGAAATCGCCTACGGTACGTTGATCGAGTCAGGAAAGTTGTACTGGGATGTGCCCTGGTTTCGAGGGTCATCGCTTCGAAATAGGTTTACCCTGGCAAAGTTGAGAACTTCGACATTCTATTCGATACAAACCGATTAGTAATTAGGATCGACATACACCTAAGGACAAAAAAAAAAAAAAAAAAAAATCTTTTCTCGCCACCCTATCACGTTTGTATAACGATCAATACTTGTTCGGATGTAATATCCCCCTCACTTTTGTAAACCTCAATCCTCGTAATCATTTGAACTCGCAAGTCAAGTGATTGCAACCACTATTATTCTACACTAATGATTGTCACTTGTGTTGTGATATATTTATGTTATATATACAACTACGATGATCATATTTTTATACGAAACTCTGACATGTCCCTTATTTTCATTGAAGGAACATGCCTCCACGATGCCAAAAGTACACCCAAGCTCAGGTTGATCAACTGGTTGCTGACGCACTAAGTGCTGAGCGACGACGATCTGACAGCGCTGAAACACCACCAAGTACCACTGTGGTAAAACCTTGCACCTACAAGGATTTCCTTAGCTGCAAACCTCTAAACTTCAACGGCACTGAAGGTGCCATTGGGTTGTTACGATGGCTGGAAAAGACAGAGAGTCAGTCTTTCGCATCTGCAACTGCGCTGAGGACTGTAAGGTCAAGTTCTCCACCTACACTTTCATGGATGATGCTCTGACATGGTGGAACACTTACGCTGACTCTGTGGGCCAAGACATTGCTTTGGAAACTCCTTGGGATGAGCTGAAGAAAATGCTCAAGGATGAGTATTGTCCTAGGGATGAAATCCAACAGCTCGAGGCGGAATTCTGGAATCTCACCACTCAAGGGAATGACATTGCTGGCTACACCTCTCGATTCAATCAGTTAGCACACCTGTGCCCATCTATGGTTGATACGGAATCCAAGCGAATTGAGCGCTATGTTTGGGGACTTCCTCCACGAATTCAAGGAATGGTTACCTCGTCCGATTCTCCCACATTTCATGGCACTGTGCGTATGGCACACAAGTTGATGGCACAAATAGTTCGCCAAGGAACAGCTGGCGATAAAAATTCTGGAAACAGCTCTGGAGACAACAAGAGGACAGCTGATGGAAACCCTGGAAACCAGAGCCAAACTAACAAGAAGCCTGCAACTGCTAAGGCCAACGCCTCTGAGTCTGATGACAATGTAGGGTATAAAGGAAGCAAGCCCTATTGCTCTAAGTGCAGTCTTCACCATGATGGTTCGTGTCCTTGCGCCAAATGTAAGCGATTCGGGCATATGGCCAAAGACTGCAAAGCAGTCACAACTGGTACCAACACCTCTGCACCTAAGACCTGCTACGAATGCAATGGTACTGGGCACTTCAGGAGGGACTGCCCAAAGTTGAAGGACAAGAACAGCAACACCGCTAAGGGCAGGTTCTATGTGCTTAACACTGAAGGTAACCACCAGAACCCGAGACTTATTGACTTGCTCAACTCGGGTATGGTTACTCATACATAACCTGACTGCCTTTATACTACTTACTTGATAGGTCTTACTTGCTGCTTGATACCTTGTATGTTTTCCCTAGATTATAAGTGCACGATAGGGTTAGGGAAAAATGATAATTTAGTTTCTAATGGTTTCTATATGAGACGAGGTTTAGTTCATATGTATAGGAATAACATATCCTATACCGTCTTATACCGGAAAACATGCCGGTTAACTTTTATGTACTGGGTAACATCCCAGATAAGATTAATTTATGCTAAACCCTCTCGTTTCTATATAAAACTGATAGAGTCTAAGTTATGTTACGACACTACTGCCCGTTATGAGCTGTATGAATACAGTGAAAGATTACTACTTTACCTTAAGCTACTAGTGCAAACGTAACTACACCTTGAATGATCGACTGACCTTATCCTACCGACACTGGTCAATTACATTACAACACACTTCCTCTATTCCTTTAATGGCCAGTAGGGCATTAGCTTAACAAGGGGAGGAAGGTAACATTAGATTGAGGTTATATCACTCATAGTCGACTCACACACTTCCTTAGAATATGCACAGACTATTACTTCGACACCCTGATAATTACAACCAATGAATTTCGGGACGAAATTCTCCTAACAAGGGGAGAATGTGACACCCGGTCAAAATGACCCAAAATTCGCTCCAAATTTAAACTTTTACATTCGTACCCGGTACGAATATAAAACAAAAGTAATCGAATAAATATATACGTAATTATTTAAAGTTACGTACAAACGTATCAGAACGAATTCGACAAAATAAGTACAAAAGTTTGTGATACAAAATAATTGATAATGAAATTATTAGTTACGAGTATTTTTACATATATAATATGGAGATAAAACACGTTAAATATACGATTACATATATTTTGTATTATACGCGAACAGAAACAATTGTAAAACATACCCAAAGGGTCAAAATATAAAAAGTTCTATTTTTCTCATTCGTTTGAAAGTATTTAGAACATTACCTCAAAATATGAGTTCGTAATTCAACTGAAATTTGGCACCCAATTGGGTACTCGCATTAATATTTGTACCAAAGGTACAACAGTAAAAAAATAATCAAAATATTATCTTTCTGATTTTAAATAACGTATCTAGAGAACACCTACAAAATAAAAATATAAAATATTATATTTTATATTGTCAAAATTATACCCGTGCACGAAATTACGGAACAAAAATATACAACAACCTCAAATAATTGAGGCGGCAGATTGGAGAGTAACCTCACCTCGTCTACCAGTTTTATGTACTACACGTTTTCTATTTCTTTTTCATTTTTCCATTTCATTTTCATCATAAACTCTCTCAAAATTCATCTTCATCAATCATCTTCAATCAAAAACTTAAAGGCAGTAAACAATAGTAAAAGCAGAGTGAAGCTGGAGCAAAACTAACTCATCATCGTCATCATCCTTACTTATTCCATTTTCATCATCAACTAAATATTGTAAGAAACCTTCTATAACAACTTTCTTTACTTAAATTTTGTGTATATTATAACTTAATATGTATGTATGATTCTTGTGATAATAGTGATGATGATGAGAGGTATGAAAAATTTAGGAACTTATAAAACCCACGAACTTGTAAAAATTAGTAACATATATATGTAAGTTGAAACGTAAAAAAATCAAATGTGTTAAACTCGTTTGATATGTATGATGAACACATAGATATTATATCATCATCACCATTCTCATACCTTCCTCCTTCCTCTCGGTTACCACCGAGCATCACCACCACCGTCGGCCACCACACCACCAGCGGCCAAAACCGCGAAGAACAACAGTAGCAATCGAACGCCATCATCATCGTCACCATCTCCATCTTCCACGGTTCCTCACCATCATCATCACCTCCGATTCATCATTTTTGGTGTGGTAAAAATCTCCACTTTTCCTTTTTTACATTGAGTTTAAATTACATACATGATCAAGTATTATTGTTATAGTCACTTGTAAATCCAAGATCAAAAGTTAGAAAACTCGTCTGTGAATTAATCGTAAGTAGCAAATGAAAAACCCATACATACGCTGTGAACTTGTGGAGAGACAAAAATATAAGCAGTTAAAAACATAAATATATATAATATACTTGGTAATATATGAACAAACAACACACTTAGCTCAGTGGCTGGGGCATGAGGTTGGCAGCGAGGTCATAGGTTCGAAACCTGTGACTATGTTTTGATTCCATTTATTTTTGAATAACATGTTATTAATACACATATACATATAAACCTTGTGATTAATAGCCAAAGCAATATATAGTCAAGTGGTTAACGATTAGTGTGTTGTATCGCAAGGTTACAGGTTCGATACCTGTGACCAGCTTTGTTTTATACTTTTTTTTTATTACTCAATCACACATGCATAAATATATATATATACATAAGGAGCTGATATAGTCAAGGAAGATTTTACTACTTTCACGGAATAGTACAACCTTATATGCTTACTTTATAGATTTTTATGCACCTATTTCCTTGTATTTAGTAAAACAGTCATTGAATTAATCAATGACAAATAGTGTGTTAAAAATTGTGTAAAAATGTATACGATAATTTCTACAAAATATAAATTCTTTCTAAACGAAATAAAATGCGTATGAGTTAAACGAATTAAGCTCAAAACGACTATTATATATATAAAGATATATATACACACGACGACTTTTTCTATATATATATAGACGATATAATTCGTACAAATATACTTTTTCAAAGTATAAAACAAACTTAAACGATTTATATATATTTGGATATACGTACGCATAACAAATGACGAGGAATACAAATGCTCTCAAAATCAAGGAACAACAACGAATATTAAATATTTCGACTTACACAACCTTACAAAACAAACACTAAATTGATTGATTTGACAAACCACCAAATACTCATATTAATATATCTCTTACGTTTAGGACGTTAGGAGATTACGGATTGGATAATACCTGCGGTTAGGAACGCTAGCACCCAAAGGTGAGTCTCACGGCCCCTTTTTACTGTTTTACTGTTTTGGGGGAGATGCATTACTTGTTTTACTCGAACACATGTACTTACTTACTTGATTTACTTACTGATTTACTGGTATATCGATTGCATGGGTTTTACTTAATCCAATGAAGTCCCTTAAATCATAGTTGTTAGTTATGGACTTAAGCGCGAGTTTTAGTATATGGATCCATATGGGACTGACAATCCCCACCTGGGGTGGTAGCGCCACCACGAACCGTACTCGTATAAACAGGTGTTTTCTACTCGTTTCATATGAATGTTTTTGGATTAGCATTCACAAGGGCAATTACTTACTTACTGTTAAGCTTCAACTATGGTGCTCATGGCAATGTATATCGAAACTATTGCATACGTGCAATTATTACTTGCTTTTACTACTTGATGTGTTCAAAACTGTATTTACTATAAACCTGTGAGATTCACCAACCTTTTGATTGACCTTTTTAGTGATGCATTCTCAGGTACGCAGCAACAGTAGGATGGCCCAGCAGGATCTACTTATATGCTAAGCTAGTACGAGTCGCATGCATACACACTTATGAAGATTTTACTGGCATTATCTTTTGTACTATGATTATGTAACTAAAATCTTTAGAATCAATTTGCGAACTCACTAATGATGTATCTTTATGACTTATTACTTTTGAAAACTTATGTAATATACTGTATTGCAATGTATTTTATAAAACGTCTCATTTAGAGTCGTTTACTATATATCTTGTGCTTTGGTTATTGATTAGTCACGCCCCGACCCGATTCGCTTCCGCAACCCGAATTAGGGTGCGCGGACAATGTGTTTTATATTTATTATGCTGGGTATCCTAAGTTTTGATACAACCTAAAGACCTAAATGGCAGTAAGCGGTATGTATGACTCAGGTGTCGTTCTTCAAACTACAACGGGCATGGGAATCTAGGAGGATTAATTATCTTTTGTAATTTAGCTGGGATTTTTAAAACTTTTTGATAGGTTGGTTGGTTTTCTAATCTAATTACTAAAATTAAAAACTAAATTAAAGACAGGGGTTTGTACGGAGAACGCAGAGAAATCAAGATAAGGAATATGTTTGCTGTGACTTCGGCAATGTTATTTGGATGGATAGTTATGAGGGATAAGGTTACTAGGTGTGATGATTAATCCGGTGAGGTCATAGAAACTTAATAGGTAGATAAAGTATTATGCCTACGACCTTTACTCGGTTTCCCACGTATTTATGTTAACGCTATACCGGATACTCGTGCGTTTTACAACTTTTTAGTTATACCAATTAGGGTTCCAGATTACTCACTAGATATTCCTATATTTCTTAATGAGCTACAGCTACGATCCTACTATATACCTAACGTAGAGTTGTCCGCAATCAGATATATAATATGTCACATGGATAGCAGTTATAGAATATCCAGTACACCGGAAGTTCTCCCAAATGCACAGACCAATTCAACTGACAATTATCCTCTAATCCAGGTCCCCATTTACAGACATCGGGAGGACGTTAGTATCATGGCATGAATTGTTCATTGAACAATAACATGAACAGGGTTTAACCCGCGGAACCGGTTGGGATAATATGTCTAGCAGTCAGCTGAATTGTTCATCATTAATCATACAATCATCACAACTATTACATAGATGTTAACCTATCTGTATTATGTTTATTATGTTTATGAAAATCTAATCAGCAGGGCAGTGATAGTGTTTACGTATGTCTAGCATGCAGTACCTAAGCAACAATCAAACAAGAACATGCAATAGGACGGAACACTAGTCATCACATTAACTGACCTAATAATTAAATCATGGGTATCCCGGAAGTTGTCCCAAAGATACACAATCAAACAAGCGTGAACCTAATCTATCTCTAATCCTATGTTTCGTGTCCCTCGGATGTGTTTCAATCAAGGGAACAACGACCATGTTGAGTTCATTGATCATCATACACAGAATAGTTGGCAATCCTACTTCTAGCAATTGGCCTGTTCCTAGGGAGGAGGATACAAACCACAGCATCAGTTGGATAGATAAACAGGCAGAGGTTCAGCTTATAAGTTCGCAAACAGTTTTAAACCTACACAGACAGAGTAACAGTATGTTTACAATTGGGAATCATTATTTCTACAACGGATTGTGCCCACGACTTTCATAGCTTCCACGTTCCGTACTACACACATTCGTGATGATTCCGGCGCTATACAAATGAAAGCCATATAACGTTACCTCCGTTGTTTCATAATGGTGTCATCCCCAATTGTAAATTATATCATAACTATCCTAACATTGCATACATCACAGCAAACACTGATTTGTCTAGCCTAGCATAATTCTAGCATTCATTCCTAAGCATGCATAATAAGAAAGCATAATTAAAAGAATAAATGCGAGAGATTGTATTAAACCTGAATACGATAGTAATACAGACAAATCTTCACAAATCTGAAGTCTCGGAGTAACTCCGTACAAAAGCTACTAAGAGCTTCTACTCTAACCTACTAATTCTCCTCTAACTCCTAAGAGTAGTGCTAGAGAGAGAATGCTAACCTAATTCTAGAGAGAAGTTTTTAGAGAGAGAAAGAAAATGAGATGTAAGGTGTTTGAAAATGAGAAATGGAGGTTAGTATTTATAGGAGAATGGTGGAAGGCATGGTACAAGTCTTGAAGCATAAGATACAAGCATCAAAGCAGCATACGGGGCAAGCGGACCGAGGGGGCAAATGGCACCTCACAAGCCAACCAACCCCGTATACGGCACCCTAAGGGCCGTATACGGCACCTAGGGTACCGTATACGGTACCTAGTGCCAAGGGGGGGGGGGGGGTTGGTGCTTGGTTTGGCCTCCGCTTGTTTCTCGGTTGCTTGGTTCATCTGTATCTTCTTCGTTTGGGCTCCGATTTGCTTGATTCTTGCGCAGTTGGCTTCGTTTTTCCGTTGCGCTTCTAATGACACTAAGTTTGACAAATTTGGAAGTGTTTGACTTTTGCGTGTTCCGGATGACAATCGGCGAGCTTCCAGACTTTGTATCTTCTCCGTCTTTCGTCCGTTTCTTCTGATTCTTTCACCTCCGGTCTTGGATTTTCCTATGGAATCATAAAATATGAATTAAGCTCTATTTCCATAAGAATATTGAGAACGGAAAATTTAAGGTGATTGTTTTGCCTCGGTTTGCGTGTTATTTGGACGTTTTATCCGATTTTTGCAGCAACGTCTATATTTAGACTACCTTGGTGATTTTTGGTAAATAATGATGGTTTTGAAATGTTTTCACCAAAGAATAGTCCAAAAAGTGTGGAAATATGTTCTTAAAAACATGACTTTTTGGGTCACATCAAGTATCCCACACTTAGACGTTGCTTGTCCTCAAGAAACACTCATCAATATCCCCTTTGAAAACATTTTAAAATAGGTTTTAGAGGAGAGTTATGACATCCCCGTTGGTCACCGTTTTCTTGTATGAGTAGATAGTTTCAGAAAACCAAGGAAAAGTAAGATGATCCTTTCGGAAACAAGAAGCGATTCTCATAGGCATACTTCCAACTCTCGTGATCTTGGAGTATACATGACTAGGCGATCTCACATAAGGTGGTCACTCAATTCACTTAATAGTGTATCGGGTTTCCTATCAATCTAGTTCAAACGAAATCGCTCATAAAGCCAGTCATGCAGTACTCATCGTCATAGGCTTGATCGAGATTCGGATCTCCACCACTTAGGTGAGAACGACGCTAATTATCCCAAGACATTCGGGGGTTGTAATGTTTTGTGAGGGTTTAAGGGGTATGGATAAGGGAATTTTTGGTTTGTAAGGGTGTTGCTTATCTTAGGCTTTCCAAGAATCATGAAAAACTTATTTGTAGAACGGATGAAGTAGCTACTCGTCTTCTATCGTATCTCCCTTTGAATGGTTGATACTTTGAAGCTTCTTGAGCTTTATTTTCTTTTCTTATTTTCTTTTCTTTTCTTTCTTTTTCTGCTTTTTATTTTCTTTTCTTCTTCAGAATTTCTTTGTTAGAGAACTTCCGAGGATAATTTCTTTTCTTTTTCTCCTTCAGAAATCCTTTCTCTTATCTTGATCAATTCGAGTCTTTTCTTTGGGTGCTAATTTTCCCGCACCGTTGTTCTCTTGTCTCTCCTGTCTGCTAATTTTCCCGCACTTTTAGAGAGGTTTGATTCTTTTTGGAGAACACGAACGAGTAGGATAATCGAGTTGGATATTCTTCAAGATGTTTTTCATAACCTCAGAAATTCTAAGATAAGGTTTTGGGAATTTGGGAAAGTAGGTTTGTGATTAGGGTTTTGAAGAAATGGAAAGGTTTAGGCTCAACAGGGTTTTCTAGGCGTATCATCGATACTAGAAATGAGTATCGGAAGGATTTTGGGTTTGAAAGAGAAGGCTGAAAAGGGGTTTAAATCCTAAGGAATGTCAAGGTCATCTAATTGCGCCTATACCGCGTATGGTACACACCAATGTGGTCTCGAAGCGTATGTCAAGAGCAAGTTCTAATTCAGAGATACATGCATCGACACACACAAGAAATGAACAATGTAGCATTAAAAATGAATGCTTTTAAGGCTCAAAACCTCACTGCAAATTTGGGTTGTATGTGCCTAGTCATGCGATGCCTCTCTTAGATTGTCGTTTCTTGCTTAGGAAATTTCTACCTTAATTTCCTTAAGTTTTTGAAATATTTTCCTCATATTTTGAAAATGATTTCTTTCAGGCATACAAAAACTCAAAAATTTAGAGTTAATCGTAAGATTTAGCTCACATTTTAGTTTTATTGAAAAATATTTTTGAAAAATTTGAAAAATTTTTAGGGAACATTTTCTGAGATATGCCATGTAGACATAAAAATCGTTTATCCAAGGTATTCCATACCTACCATCCCACACTTAGAGGAACATTGTCCCTAATGTTCTATTGAGTTGAGATTTTACGACTAAAATCCCACACTTAGAGTTTGAATATGTAAGAAAATGTTTTCTAAGTGTTGAATTGGGCTAGAATTCCACACTTAGTGATAAGTTAGGATGTGGCATAGATTATAACACATATACTTAAGTAAACATAGAATCATCAAGAACGGAGAAAGGTTTAAAAATACTCCTCATTCTGTTTACTGGACAGGACCAGATTAGTGTAGAAATGGTGCGTGTGATTTGCTGGATTGGAGGACCAGTCTCGTTTAAGATTATCCATTCCACAATAAGCTAAGTTCTGCAATAAACATCAACACAACGTCATATCTCAAAAATAACAAAGAGTTATAAAAATCTAAATACTGAAATAAGGCAAACTAAATAAACTAAAAGTCATCAAGTAGATCATCGCTGTCAGGATCGAAGGCAGCAATAGCAGCAGCAAGGACTGAGGTGGGTGATGGTGCAGGCTCCTCAATCGTATCCATGCTCGGCTCAGTAATGCCAGCAGAAGCATGAGCGTGAGGTGGGCTAAAGACATCCAACACAGCCATCAACTGCTCAGTAAGTGAAGGCTCTGCTGATGCACTCCCTGATGACATGGCAGGATCAACAGCAGCAGGTGGAGCAGTGGAAGGTCCAGCAGCGAACGGTCCAGCAGGAGGGAAGAATGACCAGGGCAGGCGAGATGGTCCTGGGTCCGGACCAAGATGGAACGGACAGTCAGAGGGCCTCGGAAGCCCTACATGCACACAGAGGGTGGACATGATGTCATGCGGAAGGTGGAGTGTCCGAAAGAGGGCCCAGGCTGCAACCGGGTTAGCTAGTGTAATCCCATGCTCAAGAGTGGGTATGGGAGCTGACTGGTGAACAGGTGATGGGGGTCTCTCAGCGGATGGCTCCTCATGAGTGATCGGGACATCAGTAAGGTCCTCCTCACGAATAGTGGGCATGGTCCTACGTGCTCTACGTCTTCGTTTGCGATCTCTGCGACGTCTCGGTGGTATCTCAGCTATGATCTCTCTGGTGTCACTGGAGCTATCCATCCTGAAACAAACAAAATAAACAGGTAATGCATAAAATGATAAATACAAATGCACAGAGATCTGATGACAGTGCGAAGATGTTTTATAAAGATTTCTGTTATCAGAGTTCTGGCATTTGCATTTTTAAAACTTATCTCTGATTTTGTAAAAATTTGAAGTTTGTAGTCTGATAAGTAGCAAATCCTGAAATTTCGTTAGAGATAATCATACTTAACAAAAATAAACTAAGAAATAAAAAATTTAACCGAAAAGTAAAGATAAGCTTGGGGTGCCTCCCAAGAGCGCTTGTTATACGAGTCTCTAGCTTGACTCTTTGTACCTTTCTTGAAGACTCATGGAGGTTCAAAGATGAAGACGTCTTCCCTAATGGGAAAGTCCTCAACATAATGCTTTAAGCGATGACCATTAACCTTAAAATTACTTTCTGGGGCCTCGAGTTCGATTGCGCCATAGGGAAATACCTTTGAGATCGTGAATGGTCCGCTCCACCTACTTTTGAATTTTCCGGAGAATTTCTTGAATCGCGAATTGAAGAGCAGCACTTTATCTCCTTGTTTGAACCTAGAGGGCTTTAACTTAGCGTCGTGGACCCTTTTAGTTCTTTCCTTGAAGTTCAACGAACTGTCGTACGCTTGGTCTCTTAGTTCTGCTAACTCATTCAATTGCATTCTCCGTTGTTCTCCAGCTGCTGAAATTTCCAAGTTGCAGTGTTTTAATGCCCAGTGCGCCCGATATTCCAACTCAATTGGAAGGTGACAAGCCTTTCCGTAGACTAGCCGATACGGTGTGGTTCCTAATGGTGTTTTGTAGGCAGTTCTGAATGCCCACAACGCATCGTCTAATTTTTCGGCCCACCTATGCCCATGATTTCCGATAGTTCGTTCCAATATCCTTTTCAAAGCCCGATTTGTCGCTTCAGCTTGCCCATTTGTTTGTGGATGGTAAGCTGTCGAAGTTTTGTGAGTGACACCATACTGCTGCAGCACTCGCATGAATTGAGTATTTGCAGAAATGCGTGCCACGGTCACTGATTATAGCTCTAGGAGTTCCAAATCGACTGAACAGCTTTTTGAGGAATTGGGTTACTACTTTCGAATCGTTGGTCGGAAAAGCTTGAGCTTCGGCCCACCTGTAGACGTAGTCAACTGCGACTAAGATGTACTCTTTACCGTTAGATTTAGGGAATGGTCCCATAAAATCTAATCCCCAGATATCAAAGATCTCCACGGCCTGGATATTAGTAAGTGGCATTTCGTTTCGGGCTGAGATATTGCCTTGCCTTTGCCAAATATCACAACGCTTCACCAGGTCGCAAGCGTCTCGGAATATGGTTGGCCAATAAAAGCCGGCATCGTAAACCTTTCGTGCAGTCATTTTGTTGCCATGGTGTCCTCCAGTAGGTCCGTGGTGGCTCTGGTGTAGAATTAGTTCTGCCGCCTTCCCATTGACGCATCTTCGAATAAGTTGATCGGGACAAACCTTAAAGAGATAAGGATCGTTCCAATAATAATTCTTGACATCTCGGAAGAATTTTCATTTCTGAGAGGTTGGCATCCCTTTTGGTACGATGTTTCCTACCAGATAATTGGCGAGGTCGGCATACCAAGGGTTGTGTGTGAACTGTGACCCTTGTTGGTAGCCTCCTATAGTCATGAGTTGTTCTTCGGGGAACTGATCTTGAATATCGTTCTCGTGCAACTTCTCCATTGATGGATTTTCCAATCGGCTAAGATGATCGACCGCGACGTTTTCTGCTCCTTTCTTATCTTTAATCTCAATATCAAATTCTTGTAGGAGTAGAATCCATCGTAGAAGGCGCGGTTTAGCATCTTGCTTTTTGAAAAGGTATTTCAAAGCGGAGTGATCTGTATAGACAATAGTTTTGGACAATTAGATAAGAACGAAATTTATCAAAAGCAAATACTACCGCAAGCAGCTCCTTTTCTGTAGTGGTGTAGTTCTCTTGAGCATCCGTGAGCGTTTTGCTGGCGTAGTATATTGGTTGAAAGTGTTTCTCCTTCCGCTGTCCCAGTACAGCTCCAATGGCGAAATCACTGGCGTCGCACATGATTTCAAATGGAAGACTCCAATCGGGGGCAACCATGATCGGTGCATGTACAAGCTGATCCTTCAGGTAGTTAAAAGCTTTGAGACATTCATCTGTAAAGTCAAACGGAGTATCTTTTTCGAGAAGATGAGTCATATGTCGAGAAATCTTAGAGAAATCTATAATAAAGCGACGGTGGAATCCGTCGTGACCTAGAAAACTTCGGATGGCTTTCACAGAAGTAGGGGGTGGAAGCTTCGAGATAGTCTCAACTTTTGCTTTGTCAACTTCAATTCCAGATTTTGAAATGCGGTGTCCAAGAACTATGCCTTCTTTCACCATGAAGTGACATTTCTGCCAATTCAGAACTAGGTTTGATTCTTCACATCGAGTAAGCATTTTATTCAAGTTGGAAAGACAAGTGGTGAACGAATCCCCAAAAACTGAGAAATCGTCCATGAACACTTCCATGCATTGTTCAATCATGTCGTGGAAGATTGCTACCATGCATCTTTGAAAGGTCGCAGGTGCATTGCATAAACCAAAAGGTATACGTCGGTAAGCAAACGTTCCATAGGGACAAGTGAACGTCATCTTTTCATGGTCCTTTGGATCGAGAGGTATCTGAAAATAGCCTGAGAAACCATCAAGGAAGCAATAGAATTCGTTTCCTGATAACCTTTCGAGGATCTGATCAATGAATGGTAGAGGGAAATGATCTTTGCGTGTAGCTTCATTCAGTTTTCGATAGTCGATACACACCCTCCAACCATTGACGGTTCGTGTTGGAATCAATTCATTGTTTTCGTTAGCGATGACCGTTGATATCGCGTAAAAAGTCACGTTTTTACCACCGATATCTATCTCATTCTGGAATGATTCTTGGCATATTGATTCAAAAACATTACAAATCAGTAACATTATGCCAAGATGATTGAAACAAGGTTGCACGAGAAAAATCAAGCAAAACGGATGTAAAATGAAGATTCCACACACGTTTGAAGATTCAAGGCACAAAATCGAGATTTCAAGACCAAAATGCCCTCCATCAGTATCCATTATTTTCAAGATGTTCGTTTTCAAAATACGAATCTAACAGAAGAAGAATCAACCAAAACGGGCAAAGAATGAAGATTTCGCGCCCGCTGGAAGATCCAAATGATCCGTACGCAATATCTGGAGCTATAGACCTCATTTTCAGGCATATCCTATGTCAAAATCTTCGTTTTTGAATTACGAATCCAACAAAAAAAGAATCAACTCAAACGGACGTATAACGAAGAAAACACGCACGAATCAAGAAACGAAGCAACAAATCGCGCAACGGGGCGGGGCAGGGCCCACCGCCGCCGGCCACCAGCCCACCGCCGCCGGCCACAGGGTTGGCGCCGCCGGCCACCCTTCCCCCATCCCGGTTTCCGTTTTTGGCAAGTTTTGGTACCTGGTGCGGTCACTTTTCGCGTTGTACAGTACCCGGTGCGGTCACTTTTCGCGTTGTACGATCCACTTTTAGCTAGTCTTTCTAACATGCACCTCAAGGCTTCATGATGCTAAAATGAGCCAAGACTCACCTATAAATAGGTTGCTTGGGTTCATTTGAAAAACACACCTCATATGCACACATTCTAGCATATTTCACTCTTTCTTTCTCACTAGATAATCTTTCGTAGTCTTTTAGTCTTTCTCATTCTAGAAATATTGTAATTAGTCCACGGACTAACATAGAAGCTAGGGCGAACCCTAGAGATTCGGAGATCAATCTTTGTACGTGTGAAAGAGTTTGTCAATTATAATAATACGCTGCTACGCATTTAATTCCGGGTGATTTCTAAACCATTATTATACTTGTCTAATTTCATATTTGAATATGTATTATTGCCTGGTATGTGATTTATTTGTTGTCATGAATTGCGAGTAGTTTATTATTGTGATTGCTGTAGATGTAGATAATTATAAGTAAGGATGTCATTACATAACTAATGTATGATAATCGTAAAATGGTATGACGGCCCCTATTCGACTGTTACTCGGTATAGTGCTGGAAATGCGTTATGCAAAGTACAAACGTACGGAAGCCGGTAAACGACCGAAGGTAGTTATATCATTGGAATCAGCTCTGGTTTAACAGTTGGAATTCCGTAAGGATAATAC
Source organism: Helichrysum umbraculigerum (assembly GCA_949592205.1). NCBI lineage: Eukaryota > Viridiplantae > Streptophyta > Magnoliopsida > Asterales > Asteraceae > Helichrysum > Helichrysum umbraculigerum. The sequence goes on from CATIUR010000001.1 coordinate 40,223,406, forward strand.
AACTTCACAACTAACTGGTGTATCCTACGAGAATCAATGCATTACAAAATAATGTTCGTTAAATACGTTCAGATAAAATAGGAGATAATAACCCTCGCACTGTTAAGGCTTTATGAATTTAAGTCTAGTTTATGGAGTACCCTTTCCAGTTATCCACGTGACTGCAACCTAGTAATTAGGACCTGATCAACCTTAATTATGGTAAGTAGTTATCTGTGCCCATGACATGCAATAAGTAAGACACAGTGAAATCACTCGTTGTATATATTAGGTTTACTTTCCTGCACTGCTTTACATTTAATTAGTTAGAGTGTCACTTTCACCGTCAATTACTCTTGACCGCGTGTTGGATATAAGAAGCAGTGGAAATCTCATGCAAAGTACACTGTCTATTATTGAAAGGCATGGTCCTCGTATGAAACATGTTTTAACAAACTGCGAATAACCTGGGGATGTATAACTGTTTGAAAAGGAGAACTTAAATCATAAGTCTAAGTAATTAAAGCTTAATTGAACGAAAACAAGACTTAGGAATAGGAGTAAAATCCTGGTGACCTATAAACCTTAAAACCCTAAGTTTTACATAATCGACGGTCTAAACATGCAAAGTTATTAATCTTCGTGCTAATAGTGTAGTAAACTACCTTAGGGGTCAAGAACGGTCGGACCTATGAGACGATACGCTACTGATTCATGCGCCTCGGTTTAAACCAAGATGGGTTGTTCATCTTTCAACTAGATGAGTATTGGAAGTTTGCGTATTGCTCCGACCAGAATCACGATAACCTAGTTCCATGTGACATGCCAATGGGAAACTGAGTTGGTAGGGTTCTAGAGTTTACACCTAGTAGTTTATTGACCACATTAGTATCAACCCTATTCGTTCTGTCATCCTGAAATACTAGTTATCGAAATCTCAGCAATCACATCTTTATCTTTATCTGTTTTCCTGCATTTTAATTTCCTGCAATTTACTTTTCTGTATTTTAAATCCCAAAAAACCTACCTACTTTGTGCCATCCTAAATACTCCCCTACTGAAAGTGTTAACTTTAATCGCCCACACGTTTGGATTCATAGAACGATCTTAGGTCATACTTACCGCTTACTAACCAGAGTATGTAGTACGTATAATTTAAGCCCCGCAAAATATAAATTTAAAAACCCCTGCTGCGCTCGCATCATCTTTTGAAAAACAACGACACGGTGCGTGCACAACAAGTTTTTGGCGCCGCTGCCGGGGAATCTCAAACGTAGATTTAAAGCCACCTTAAGTAGTTGTATTTAGGAGATCCTTCCGATTGAAATCTTCCTAGAAATCCTTCGAAAGTTAATTTGCGTAATTTTAGTTTTAGTTCACGATTAATTTAATACTGGTTAATTAGGATAATATTAGTTTAAATATGACGTCTCGAAAACCCACTTCTAGTTGTACTTCAAGGGATGAATTGTATGCTTCCCTAGAAGAATTTAGGATCCCACATCCCATTCCGAACCATTTCCTGAATTTTGATGTCACGGATCGATTACCTGACTTGGCATCATCTCCAGAAGATCACTCTCCAACTTTGCACATGCCTGAATTGTCGAAATCTGTCCACTTGGATTATCTTCCCGAAGAAAATCATGAAGTAAAGCCTCCGAAAACATGTGACTTAATTACCCTCATTCCTGAAACATCGGTATATACCCAAACCATATCCGATTCTCACAATGACGGTATCTTTCCATTCTCTTCATACGAACCTAAATATACCATTTACCGAGTGGTGGACAAAGTTCCATCAGCTAAGCCAGAAAACCCTTGTTTTGAAGAACGCACCCTAGGCGCATCTTCCAATCCTTCCCGTAGGGCGGACGTTTATAAAGCATTCGTCAAACAATTGACCTATGCCAACCTCCCATTTTTTTCGACCAACGAGAAACGATTACTGCATTAGAAAAACAAGTGGATCTTCTTCTTCATCTCTCAAATAAAGAATGCGAAAACCCCTCCACAAGTTTCAGAGACCAAGAACTAAAGTTTGTAGCAGATTTAGATCTACTCCTCGAATCATTTGCCTACATGGATTACCTTCCAATATCTATGATATTAATAAATCACAATGTCGCCGCAATGATCGACAAACTTGAGTTCTGGACAGAACAAAACCCGATCACCTTTCTTGGTAAAATTTCATTCATTGTTGACCCCGCTTCTTACCTAATCTCAAAATTGCGAGAAGTTTTCCCTAATTCCACAAAGGATAAAGTCAACACAAGCTTCTTTGAAAAAAGATAAGACCTCCACGTCAAGCTTGTTCAAATCTTCACCTTCACCAAGTATCCCTTCACTTCCACTCAAAAAGCCGGAATCAGTAAACTCGGTAAACTAGTTAAACTTACAACCGGAGAACCCGATTCCACAGAGGAGAATGCGTTTATGGAAGCAGTGAATAAACTTACTCACAATCTGAACTACAAAAACAAAGGAGAACGCGACGGTCTATCAAATCCCAAGAAGATAAGAAAGGCTTACAATAAGTTGATTAACGAACTTGTCAATCTAGGGTATGAGGAACGAGAAATCCTAACGGGTCTAGAAGATCGTCATTTTCTAGTTTACAATGTCATTTGGGAGCTATCAAAGTGTTTTGTACCGAAAAATGTTCAATTAAGGGAGAAAATCTCGACCCTTTCCCTTTGGAGGGATCGGAACGGATCATAAAACAATTCTTCCTGAAAAAGGGCAAGGCTCGCAACCTTAAGTGAGCCAGTTTTGAGTATACATATATAATATAATAAATTTTTGAAAGTTTCCCTTAAAAGAAAAAACGCTTTTAAATGTTTGTCTGGAAACACGTGCGTGACTGAAAGAATGTGAAAACATTTTGGGAATTCTACTTAAACGAATACACTCAACAAGTCCACGACAGACAAAGATTTTTAAACAACAAAAATAGTTTAAGATTAATGTTTAAAAGTTGATTTTAAGTGTTCCGCAAAGTTTTGCGCGTTTCTTAAAATATTTGCGACGTAACAAGAAACTAACAAGTAACTAGTTACAAGTAATATATTTAAGATTCACCCCCATTATTAGTGGACATTGGAAATTAATTTGAGATATTAGTACTTGACATTTAATTTATCTTAGGGACCATATGAGTACCATAGTACTTAAGGTGAGTACATGTACCCTAATGGACCACTATGAACCTCCTTAACTCCCCATAATTCAAATCATTCAACAAACTTCATCTTCCTCCTCCTCCCTCTCTAAAAACCGGCCACCATGAGTCCACCATGAATCCACCATCAAAACTCCATCAAATCACTTAATCTCTTGTCCTTTCGAGCCCCTCGTTGCATATACTTCTCGGTTGTACTTTCGTTTTTGCATTTCATTCGCTCTAAGCAAGGTATGATCACAAAACCCACTTTGAACTTTTAGGAACTTGTTTCTTGTAGTTATATAGAATAGTAGCTAGGAAATAGTGTTTTCCTTGGTTAAATGCTCTATTACTACACGTTCCTACCACTAATACATGCAAACCTCCACGTTTTAAACCTTGATCAATTGATCCAGCTTAGAACTTTGCTTAATTAAGTGTTAGTATTCCAAGTGCCTAGTAATTGTGGTGCTTTGCATAATCCCTCTGTTAGTTGCTCTATGTGCACAAGTTAGGTTTAGCAATTTTGGCTTTTGAAAATCAACTAAAAAGTGACTAGCTTGCATGAAAAATATGATAAGTTGAAAATTGCATGACCATATTGTACTTGTTTTGACTAGTCAAATTAGGCAATAACTAGAGAATCATCACTCTTGAATAAAAAGACTTGGACCACACCAAATACATGGGCATGATAACCTCTTTTATGCATAACTTAGTTTGCTTATCAAATAGGAAATGCTTAAAATGAATTAGAATATGCATGCATGAATAGGTTAAAATTATGGCATTCGAAAATATCATTTAAAAGCTTTGACCTAAAAGTCAACTTGAAGTATTGAATTTATTTTAAGACAAAATCTTTTATTCAAAAACCTTACTTCAACTTGCACTTCCAAAGTCGAACCTTACCAATAATGATTTTATTCGTGAATTCTCATCATTTCAAACTTGGTCTGCACCAAACTTTGTAAATGACAAGCACTTCACAGTAAAAAGATTGCCATTCCATGACTATACTTTCCTGAGTAATGATATTACCTTGACGATTAACTGTTTGTTACATGGGAGCATTATACGTTCAATGAAATCTTTAGATTGTCTAGAAATTAAAGCCCTCACTTCGAAATTCCCCGAAGCGTGCTTTAAATTTCTCTTTCTTAAAGAATCCATTACTTTAAATGTTCTAAGGTACAATGACACGCAAGAAGAAATTAAATCCAGCACGACCCCTTGCAGGATCTTTAGCATATATGAGTGCCACGCCAGCTTATGACAAGATGGCCCGTATATGGAGGGATAAAAAGTTCGGGCGTCTCAGGCACATTGATTGGGACGTTATGCAAGCTTTAGGACTCAAGCAGCGACTCGAAGACCTGCTTAGCTACACAGTGAATGGGCAGCAGTTCGAGCCCTTGAAGAGATTATTTAGCATTGATGAGCCCGTATATGTGGAAATGGTTACTGAATTTATGACCACCTTCAGTTTTCAGGAAAGAGGGAGGATTGAAGATTGTTCAGTATCATTTCAGTATTTGGGCAACCCGCACACTCTGTCACTCGCCCAGTTCTCACTCCACATAGGCCTGTACACACCTGAGGAGATACAGTCGCCTTTATTCACCACAGGAGCCACCTCTGTTTCTGTCACCACCAGTTGCATTGAAATATGGAGCCAATGGTCCCCCACACCGTATTTTTCAGGAATCAAGGCAGCCCGACTCAAGGACCCAGTTCTCCAGATTCTTCACAAGCTCATAGCTTGTTCCTTTGACGGGAAACACACCACCAGCGGACGAGTCTCCGGATTCGATGTCGCTCTCATGGCGAGCATTCTCGAAAAGCAAAACATACAGGTTGCCTATTTAGTCGCTCAGAGGCTTCTACAGGAAAAGGATTTTGGAAAGAGAAGATCATACCTGGGAGCAGTAATTACTCGCCTGATCCAAAATATGAGATTGCTTCGAACAGCGGATGTTGAAAGATTCAAGGCAGGATGGAGCTCCAAGCCACTTGACTACCAATTTCTTAGGAGTATGGGTATACTCCGGATCACGGCAGATGGTACAGTCTACATCAAAGCACGGGCAGCAGATCCTGACAGTGTGGACATTTTAATACCAGATTTGGTCCTACCAAGAGAGACAAAGAAAAGGAAACGACAGCAAGGGCCCAGTGAGTCATATACCGATGAGGATGACAGTGATGACAAGAATGACGATGAAGATGATGACATACCGCCACCACCACGAGTAGAACCACCACGTACTAGGGCAGGACCTTCTACTCCTGCCCCAAGACCGAAAGGGCCTTCATTCATCTATCACTACGGGGCGCCTACAGGTCCCGATTACTGGTACTGGAATATGCAGATGCAGACTAGGATCTATACAGCATTGCAACAGCAGGCAGCTGGTATACCCATGACCCCACTGCCACACTTACCATGTGGAATGGGTCGAGCACCACCACACCTGTATCCACCTGTAGTTCCTACTCCAGCACCTCGACCACCACCGGGCCGTAGGCATGTTATGCCACCACGGGTTATCATTCCTAGACCTCAGCCACCCCCAGTGCAGATCCCAGTCACCGGACAAACCATTCCGTCAGTTGTTGGTTCATTCAGAGTCCACACATCAAGAGGAAGTAGGACATCCAGAGTATCGGCACGGGCTGTCACAGTTCAGAGCCCCAGAACTGGCAGACAGACCATCCCTTCAGCTACTGTACCTATTCCAGTCTCCTCTCACAGGCAAACAGATCTCTTCCAGGACAACACACACCAAGGGTCAGCCATGTTCCCGTTCGGTAGTTTCGAGATACCATCCGGACACTTATCGATCAGCTAGTAAACCAAGGAGCTTTTACCATTGGCATGCCAGACGAAGGAGCTAATCATGATGCATCAAACGAAGGCACCAATGATCAGTATGATGACTCCTCATCAGATGAGACTTCTCCTGGACCCACTACATCTACAGCAGCAGTATGACCATGAGCAGAGCAATGGATTGCTCCTCTTTCTGACTTCTTTCTACTTTCTACCAAAACTCTTTACTATTATTGTCTGTATTGATGTACGATTGATGCTTTGACATCACATTTATCTATTTACTATTTTATTATGCTTTCACTTTACTTTTTCTTATTAGCAGCTATTATTTAAATGATTGAGTGGATTGTTTGTTGAACCAAAACGACTATTTATCGGAGACCAAATCAAAGGAAGCAACGGACCCCACGATGGAGAACACGGAGAGACGTAAGCTACAAGTCGCGGACCAGCAAACTTCTAACACACAGCAAACAACGCGTACAGCAAAAGCGGTACACCGTTCCAAAAACCCTTATCCGTTAAAACTTTGATTATCTCGCCCAATATTCCAACACTAAGTGTGGGATACCTCATACCACATAACACTTATGAAACAATCCAAAGATAAGTAGAATCTCTAAGTGTGGGATACTTCGTCAAGAGGTGCTCAACAAATAGATTCGAACATTAGGGACAATGTTCCTCTAAGTGTGGGATATTCGGTCTACAACCGCAAGTTTTACCTCTTGTCCGTAAGCCAAACAATATTTTCATCAAAAGGCTAAAAATGGAAAAATTTTCAAATTTTTCGGATTCAAAAACATCGTTTTCTGGAAATCCTATCTTTCAAAACTATGAACTATAGCTAGAAACGAGTTTTAACAAAGAAACGAAATTATTTTAGAGTAAGATACGGACGAAAAAGGCAACACATGGCTAGGCACATACTGACCAAAACATTCGATTCGTGAGGATTGAGCCCGTAATTAGCATTCATCTTGAATGCTTCACTTTTCGTTTCATGTGTGTGCCGATGTATGCATTTGAATTAGAACTTGCTCTTGTAATACATTTCGAGATCACATCAATGAGTGCCACACGTGGCATAGATACAACCTATCTTGACAGCTTCCAAGGAATCCAAAACACCTTTCCACCATCAAACATCCGCCCACTCAACACCTACTCTTCACACTCACTAGAGATTTCCTGTCATTTGTCTCGAACCTCAAGAGTCTCATAAACCATTAGAGACACTCCCAAATTCCCAAACCTTTGCAAATAAAAGCCAACATAACTCAAGATCATTAGAAACCTTCCAGGCCGCAAAGTACATTATCAAGATCGGCGAAGTAGAAGAAAAGAAATCAAACCAATCACGCCGACACAACTATGAAAAGGGCCAAGGAAAAGGAAGGATCCAAAGAAGGAAGGTTATGTAATCCTTCCAAAAACCTAAGGAATTTCAAATGAAAGCTTCAAGAAAATACAAGGAAAAACCATCACCACTTACATTCTTAAAACCAAAAACCCGATTCCTTCCAAGTTATCTCGACAGGTTAGTATCGTCCTCATCAAAAGTGATGGAGATCTGATTCTCGATCAAGCCTATGACGAGAATGCTGCATGACTGGCTATCCGAGTGATTGACACTAGTAAGTAGGAAACCCTAAACACTTTGAGTGATTTGAGTGACCCACTTGTAAGGATTGCTTAGTCATGATCATCATATAAGTTGCCCGAAGAAGGTATCGAAATTCTATAAACTCATAGTTTCCAGTAAAAACTCTTTCATAACCATAGTTTATATCTTCTAAAAATAGTGTTTTCTAACAACTGATGCGATTAGAATCCTTCCAGAAATTTTTATGAATGAGTTTGCTTGAGGACAAGCAAAGTTCTAAGTGTGGGATACTTGATATCGTGTAAAAAGTCACGTTTTTACCACCGATATCTATCTCATTCTGGAACGATTCTTGGCATATTGATTCAAAAACATTACAAATCAGTAACATTATGCCAAGATGATTGAAACAAGGTTGCACGAGAAAAATCAAGTAAAACGGATGTAAAATGAAGATTCCACACACGTTTGAAGATTCAAGGCACAAAATCGAGATTTCAAGACCAAAATGCCCTCCATCAGTATCCATTATTTTCAAGATGTTCGTTTTCAAAATACGAATCTAACAGAAGAAGAATCAACCAAAACGGGCAAAGAATGAAGATTTCGCGCCCGCCGGAAGATCCAAATGATCTGTACGCAATATCTGGAGCTATGGACCTCATTTTCAGGCATATCCTATGTCAAAATCTTCGTTTTTGAATTACGAATCCAACAAAAAAAGAATCAACTCAAACGGACGTATAACGAAGAAAACACGCACGAATCAAGAAACGAAGCAACAAATCGCGCAACGGGGCGGGGCAGGGCCCACCGCCGCCGGCCACCAGCCCACCGCCGCCGGCCACAGGGTTGGCGCCGCCGGCCACCCTTCCCCCATCCCGGTTTCCGTTTTTAGCAAGTTTTGGTACCTGGTGCGGTCACTTTTCGCGTTGTACAGTACCCGGTGCGGTCACTTTTCGCGTTGTACGATCCACTTTTAGCTAGTCTTTCTAACATGCACCTCAAGGCTTCATGATGCTAAAATGAGCCAAGACTCACCTATAAATAGGTTGCTTGGGTTCATTTGAAACACACACCTCATATGCACACATTCTAGCATATTTCACTCTTTCTTTCTCACTAGATAATCTTTCGTAGTCTTTTAGTCTTTCTCATTCTAGAAATATTGTAATTAGTCCACGGACTAACATAGAAGCTAGGGCGAACGCTAGAGATTCGGAGATCAATCTTTGTACGTGTGAAAGAGTTTGTCAATTATAATAATACGCTGCTACGCATTTAATTCCGGGTGATTTCTAAACCATTATTATACTTGTCTAATTTCATATTTGAATATGTATTATTGCCTGGTATGTGATTTATTTGTTGCCATGAATTGCGAGTAGTTTATTATTGTGATTGCTGTGGATGTAGATAATTATAAGTAAGGATGTCATTACATAACTAATGTACGATAATCGTAAAATGGTATGACGGCCCCTATTCGACTGTTACTCGGTATAGTGCTGGAAATGCGTTATGCAAAGTACAAACGTACGGAAGCCGGTAAACGACCGAAGGTAGTTATATCATTGGAATCAGCTCTGGTTTAACAGTTGGAATTCCGTAAGGATAATACAACTTCACAACTAACTGGTGTATCCTACGAGAATCAATGCATTACAAAATAATGTTCGTTAAATACGTTCAGATAAAATAGGAGATAATAACCCTCGCACTGTTAAGGCTTTATGAATTTAAGTCTAGTTTATGGAGTACCCTTTCAAGTTATCCACGTGACTGCAACCTAGTAATTAGGACCTGATCAACCTTAATTATGGTAAGTAGTTATCTGTGCCCATGACATGCAATAAGTAAGACACAGTGAAATCACTCGTTGTATATATTAGGTTTACTTTCCCGCACTGCTTTACATTTAATTAGTTAGAGTGTCACTTTCACCGTCAATTACTCTTGACCGCGTGTTGGATATAAGAAGCAGTGGAAATCTCATGCAAAGTACACTATCTATTATTGAAAGGCATGGTCCTCGTATGAAACATGTTTTAACAAACTGCGAATAACCTGGGGATGTATAACTGTTTGAAAAGGAGAACTTAAATCATAAGTCGAAGTAATTAAAGCTTAATTGAACGAAAACAAGACTTAGGAATAGGAGTAAAATCCTGGTGACCTATAAACCTTAAAACCCTAAGTTTTACATAATCGACGGTCTAAACATGCAAAGTTATTAATCTTCGTGCTAATAGTGTAGTAAACTACCTTAGGGGTCAAGAACGGTCGGACCTATGAGACGATACGCTACTTATTCATGCGCCTCGGTTTAAACCAAGATGGGTTGTTCATCTTTCAACTAGATGAGTATTGGAAGTTTGCGTATTGCTCCGACCAGAATCACGATAACCTAGTTCCATGTGACACGCCAATGGGAAACTGAGTTGGTAGGGTTCTAGAGTTTACACCTAGTAGTTTATTGACCACATTAGTATCAACCCTATTCGTTCTGTCATCCTGAAATACTAGTTATCGAAATCTCAGCAATCACATCTTTATCTTTATCTGTTTTCCTGCATTTTAATTTCCTGCAATTTACTTTTCTGTATTTTAAATCCCAAAAAACCTACCTACTTTGTGCCATCCTAAATACTCCCCTACTGAAAGTGTTAACTTTAATCGCCCACACGTTTGGATTCATAGAACGATCTTAGGTCATACTTACCGCTTACTAACCAGAGTAGGTAGTACGTATAATTTAAGCCCCGCAAAATATAAATTTAAAAACCCCTGCTGCGCTCGCACCATCTTTTGAAAAACAACGACACGGTGCGTGCACAACAACCGTCAAGCCTCCTTTCTTTGGGACGACTTGAACTGGGCTAACCCATGGGGAATCTGAGATAGGGTAGATCAGACCAGCATCCAGAAGTTTGATAACCTCCTTTTTCACCACGTCTCGAATCTTCGGGTTGACTCTCCTTTACCTTTGAACTGATGGTCTGAAGTCGTTTTCCATTAAGATTTTATGCGTGCAGTAGTTTGGACTAATCCCTTGTATGTCAGAGATCTTCCAAGCAATCGCCTTCTTGTGTGACTTCAGAACCTGTACCAACCTGTCTTTCTCTTCGGGCTTCAATTCTTTAGATATGATAACCGGTAAGTGTGAAGTTCCTTCAAGAAAAGCATATTCAAGGTGTGGGGGAAGTTCCTTTAGTTCTAATTCGGGTGGTTCTTCAGTAGATGGTTTCATCCTAGCAATCTCGTCTCTTTTAAGCTTGTCGTACGTTGTTTGATAATCTGACTCCATTGCAGGTGATTCCGAAATGTCGGCTGATGCTATCTCAATCCATTCTGTATTGTTGGACAGCTCATCTTTTCTCAGCTCATATTTTTCTCGGGAAGATTGAGAGATTGCATTTTCTTCAGTGATTATTTCTTTTCCTTTGACGGTTGTTGCAAATCTCTGAAATTGAGCTGATGAAGACTCGCTGATGATGATTTCTGGATTTTTACAACCTTCAGATGGTTGCGAAGCAGGTGTTTTAAGCATTGACTCCATGTTTTTAAGAGTCTTCAGAATTTCTTCCCTTGAGAGAGATGAATGATCTACTTCAGAAGTCGGGTTCCTTCGTAGTAGAGTGACAGGAGTGCCACATCCAAGCGGAGCAGTTAAGATGGAATTGAGCTGCGGCTCGGAATTCTTTAAAGGAAATAGTAACTCTCCAGATGCGTTGGAAGAATCCGAGATAGCTGAGCATAGACCCGCACCTTCTTCACAGAGTACTCTTGAAGTAATGACAATATTGGGAAGGGGGTTAATGCTGCTTACTGCGAGGATCTCTTCCAAGTGTTCTTCAATTATTTCCTTCATAGAATCTACAAGACCAAGATCTTCTCCCACAGGTTGTTTCATTAGTTTATCAACATTGAAGGTGACCTCTTCAGTTCCAACTTGGAGTTTTAAAGATTTTTCATTTACGTCAATGACGGCCTTGGCAGTGTTTAGGAAAGGTCTGCCAAGGATGAGTGGAACCTGGGTGTCTTCTTCAATATCTATAACAACGAAATCAACTGGAAAGACGAATTTGTCGACACGGACCATAATATCTTCAGCAATTCCTCGGGGAAGTTTAACTGATCTATCTGCTAATTGGATGGTCATACGGGTAGGCAAAAGTTCGTTTAATCCTAGTTTCCTATAAAACGAGAATGGCATGAGGTTTACACTAGCTCCTAGGTCAGCTAAGGCGTTACTTATTTGAACATCCTGAAGATAACAAGGAATAGTGAAACGGCCAGTATCTCCAAGCTTAGGGGGTAGTCCTTGTTGCATAATTAGAGAGCACTCGGCATCTAGGGGTAAGTTAACTATCTGTCTAAGTTTTTCTTTGTTGGATATCAGTTCCTTAAAGAATTTAGCTCAACTGGGCATTTCTACTAAAGCATCTAATAATCTAACGTTTAAGTGTAGGCTTTTGAACATTTCTAGATATTTTCCAAATTGAGCTTCTTGTTTCTCTTTCTTAAGCCTACCAGGGAAAGGTATTCGAACGGGTTTAGAGACTTCTGGGGCTTTAGAAGGTTTTGGCTCAGGAGAAGTGAGAGGGGTGTCAGCTTGTACCGAGTCAGTAGGTAGAGAAGTAGAAGGTTCATCTGAAGGAATATCTATAGTTTTCTCATTCTTAGTCTCTTTTCCTCCTCTAGTGACCACAAGCATGTCATCGTGCTCATAGGATGAGTGAAAGACAGAATTGTAGATCGCTTCCTCCCTTTGCTTCTCCTCAACTTTTAAAAACAATCTTTTAACATTATCCTCCATGTTTTTAATTAAATCATTTGAAATCCTGAGCAAATAATCATTTTGGTTTTGAAAATCAAGAATTCGTTTGTTTGTATTATTTTGCTCAACCATGAAGTTATTGAAAATCGTATTGTTTAGACGAGAAGTCAATTGGGTAGGAGTAGAGAGAACTAAAGATTGAGACGGGGGTAGTGTGGTTAACCGCTGAACGACTGGTTTAGAGTGAAAGGATTGGTCAGGGTTTCTACCAGTGGTGTCAAGAATTTCTTCGTTGGCCCTTATGTTTGGGAAGAACTTTGGGGGTTTCTTCTTTTGCATGGGTTTAGAAGATTCTTGCAAGTCCTTGACAACTTTAGAGATGGATTCGAGTTGAGTTTTCAAGGTGTCCAAGGCTTGATCTGAAGTATTCCGTTCTTCTAAAGTGGATTCATCTGGCTCCAAGTCATGATGGTGCATCGTTATCGTCTCAATCAATTTCCAGGCTTCGTCTGAAGTATGTTGCATGAAGTTTCCGGATGAAGCCGCATCGAGGGTTTGTTGGTGCTGAGGATTTAAGCTATTATAGAACGTGCAGACCATATTCATTTCAGTCAACTGATGGTTTTGACATTTTCCGATAAGATTCTTAAATCGTTCCCAAGCCTTGCTTAATGATTCGTTAGTTTCCTGATGGAAGTTAGCAATGTCGGTCGTAAGCTTGGTTTGCATGGAAGGAGGAAAGTACTTAGTTAGAAACTTAGTAGCCATCTCTTCCCATGTATGAATCGAATTGGGTTCGAAATCATAAAACCAGGTTAAGGCTCGAGAAGATAGAGAATAAGGAAACAGATGGAGTCGAAGAAGGTCTCTATTGGTTCCTATTATATCGAAGGAGTCGGTAAGGTTGATGAACTTGTTGAGATGGGCGTTTAAGTTTTCAACCGAAAGACCATGAAACTGATACTCAGATTTAATCATTTTTATGTAGTGAGGCTTAATTTCAAGGGTTTCGTCGGTTGGTGCTACGATCGGTCCTCCTCGTCCCTCTAGCAGTGGCTTGATTGATGAGGCGAGCGTGATACGGTTCGTCATAACTTGTAAGGTAGAAATTAGGGTTACGGGAAGGAAAGCTAATCTAAACTAATTAACCTAATTAATCTAATTAACCTAAGGATAAAGCAGGTAACTTCCGGATGATATTGATCTCCCGAAAGGGTCGCTAAATAACTAAGATAACTAAATTCCTAAAGTCGGTCGTTGTAGTCCCCGGCAGCGGCGCCAAAAACTTGTCGTGCACCCCAGCGGTCGGTCGGATTTTACTCCGGTCGTTGAACCTTCCGGCAAGGGCGCGCGGACAATGTGTTTTATATTTATTATGCTGGGTATCCTAAGTTTTGATACAACCTAAAGACCTAAATGGCAGTAAGCGGTATGTATGACTCAGGTGTCGTTCTTCAAACTACAACGGGCATGGGAATCTAGGAGGATTAATTATCTTTTGTAATTTAGCTAGGATTTTTAAAACTTTTTGATAGGTTGGTTGGTTTTCTAATCTAATTACTAAAATTAAAAACTAAATTAAAGACAGGGGTTTGTACGGAGAACGCGGAGAAATCAAGATAAGGAATATGTTTGTTGTGACTTCGGCAATGTTATTTGGATGGATAGTTATGAGGGATAAGGTTACTAGGTGTGATGATTAATCCGGTGAGGTCATAGAAACTTAATAGGTAGATAAAGTATTATGCCTACGACCTTTACTCGGTTTCCCACGTATTTATATTAACGCTATACCAGATACTCGGGCGTTTTACAGCTTTTCCGTTACACCAATTAGGGTTCCAGATTACTCACTAGATATTCCTATATTTCTTAATGAGCTACATCTACGATCCTACTATATACCTAACGTAGAGTTGTCCGCAATCAGATATATAATATGTCACATGGATAGCAGTTATAGAATATCCAGTACACCGGAAGTTCTCCCAAATGCACAGACCAATTCAACTGACAATTATCCTCTAATCCAGGTCCCCATTTACAGACATCCGGAGGACGTTAGTATCATGGCATGAATTGTTCATTGAACAATAACATGAACAGGGTTTAACCCGCGGAACCGGTTGGGATAATCTGTCTAGCGGTCAGCTGAATTGTTCATCATTAATCATACAATCATCACAACTATTACATAGATGTTAACCTATCTGTATTATGTTTATTATGTTTATGAAAATCTAATCAGCAGGGCAGTGATAGTGTTTACGTATGTCTAGCATGCAGTACCTAGGCAACAATCAAACAAGAACATGCAATAGGACGGAACACTAGTCATCACATTAACTGACCTAATAATTAAATCATGGGTATCCCGGAAGTTGTCCCAAAGATACACAATCAAACAAGCGTGAACCTAATCTATCTCTAATCCTATGCTTCGTGTCCCTCGGATGTGTTTCAATCAAGGGAACAACGACCATGTTGAGTTCATTGATCATCATACACAGAATAGTTGGCAATCCTACTTCTAGCAATTGGACAGGTCCTAGGGAGGAGGATACAAACCACAGCATTAGTTGGATAGATAAACAGGCAGAGGTTCAGCTTATAAGTTCGCAAACAGTTTTAAACCTACACAGACAGAGTAACAGTATGTTTACAATTGGGAATCATTATTTCTACAACGGATTGTGCCCACGACTTTCATAGCTTCCACGTTCCGTACTACACACATTCGTGAAGATTCCGGCGCTATACAAATGAAAGCCGTATAACGTTACCTCCGTTGTTTCATAAGGGTGTCATCCCCAATTGTAAATTATATCATAACTATCCTAACATTGCATACATCACAGCAAACACTGATTTGTCTAGCCTAGCATAATTCTAGCATTCATTCCTAAGCATGCATAATAAGAAAGCATAATTAAAAGAATAAATGCGAGAGATTGTATTAAACCTGAATACGAGAGTAATACAGACAAATCTTCACAAATCTGAAGTCTCGGAGTAACTCCGTACAAAAGCTACTAAGAGCTTCTACTCTAACCTACTAATTCTCCTCTAACTCCTAAGAGTAGTGCTAGAGAGAGAATGCTAACCTAATTCTAGAGAGAAGTTTTTAGAGAGAGAAAGAAAATGAGATGTAAGGTGTTTGAAAATGAGAAATGGAGGTTAGTATTTATAGGAGAATGGTGGAAGGCATGGTACAAGTCTTGAAGCATAAGATACAAGCATCAAAGCAGCATACGGGGCAAGCGGACCAAGGGGGGGCAAACGGCACCTCACAAGCCAACCCACCCCGTATACAGCACCCTAAGGGCCGTATACGGCACCTAGGGTACCGTATACGGTACCTAGTGCAAGGGGGATTGGTGCTTGGTTTGGCCTCCGCTTGTTTCTCGGTTGCTTGGTTCGTCCATATCTTCTTCGTTTGGGCTCCGATTTGCTTGATTCTTGCGCCGTTGGCTTCGTTTTTCCGTTACGCTTATAATGACACTGAGTTTGCCAAATTTGGAAGTGTTTGACTTTTGCGTGTTCCGGATGACGATCGGCGAGCTTCCAGACTTTGTATCTTCTCCGTCTTTCGTCCGTTTCTTCTGATTCTTTCACCTCCGGTCTTGGATTTTTCTATGGAATCATAAAATATGAATTAAGCTCTATTTCCATAAGAATATTGAGAATGGAAAATTTAAGGTGATTGTTTTGCCTCGGTTTGCGTGTTATTTGGACGTTTTAACCGATTTTTGCAGCAACGTCTATATTTAGACTACCTTGGTGATTTTTAGTAAATAATGATGGTTTTAAAATGTTTTCACCAAAGAATTGTCCAAAAAGTGTGGAAATATGTCCTTAAAAACATGACTTTTTGGGTCACATCAGGGTGGCAACCCCTGGCGGGGTCCAAGGGGCTGGCCCCTGGTTGGGGTTGAGATGCCAAGTCAGCTCGAAAATTTTTTATTTCTACTAAATTGCTTTGGTGAAAAACGCACCTGGAATTTAATTTGGGTGAAATCAAGTGATAAAATTTTAGGTCTCGACACTTAGTAAAATCTGTGTTTTCTTGGTTCTGTTTTTGGCGACACTTTGCTAGTGTCGCTATAGACGACACTAGTTAGGCGACACTAGGTGAGTGTCGCTACAGACGGCACTGGTTAGGCGACACTAGGTGAGTGCCGCTATATTACTAATTTTCAATTGAGGGGCGACACTTGATTAGTGTCGCTATAGGCGACACTTATAAATTTTGGCGTCACTAAGGGAGTGTCGCTAGGATAGATCTGGTTAAGTATTTCAGCGACACTTAAGTAGTGTCGCTATAGGGGCGACACTTAGGGATAGCGACACTTATATAGTGTCGCTAGTACTGTTTTTGGCACACTAGCGACACTTCAAACTGTTCGCCGGAAATTGAGCCAAAATCGAGTTTTTCGGCCACCGATCGACCCAAGCTTTTTACCCAACCAATATTTGGACATTTTAAGTATAAGGAAACAATAAAAGTTCAAAAATAATGAAAATCGAAGTATGTCGGGATTTGTCGGAAACTTACAAAGTTAACGCCGTGAAAAACCGGAAAGATAGGAATGTAGATCGTGACTCCATGAATCTTTTATTCCAAACGAGTGATATGATTTGAGGTCGTTTAGCGTTGTTATTTTGCGATTTAGTGTGTTGGTGGGGTTTTGAGGTTTGAGAGGAAAAAGAAGAAGAAAGAGAGAAAAGAAAAGAGAAAGTGAGGGAGAAAGGAAGAAGGTGGGGGTTTTGACCTCCCCTTTTTCGTTTCCTGCTATTTCGTTCCGTGTGGTGTTCGTTTTCCCGTTCGTTTAAACGTTAATAAATTAATTTATACGTTTGAAGATGTAAGTAATCACTCGATAATTTTCGGTTGAAGTATTTTATCCAAATACTTAATACTTGAGTTATAAATCATAACTTTAATTTATTTTGTTTTGTTTGTGCGTTTACCTTCTAATCGTGTAAATTTTATTTGTACGATACGATTTTGCATTGAAATATTATAAAAATAATATTTTTGGAATTTAATAGCGTTATTAAATATTGTTATATTATTTAATAAAATTTGTTCACCAACGTCCGTATTTAATTGAACCGAATTGCATTCGATTTAAATTGCGTACGATTTAATCAAATCACATACTTGTATATATATTCAACAATAATAATATATTTTGATACATTAATTAGCCTAACACAGAACTAATTACATGTATTACACTTGATTAGGCCCTAATTAATAGTCCTAATTTGACGGGTGTCACACATATACTGTGAAAGTAGATAGATTAGCTGCATATTTGGAGATTGTTAAGGATCTTGCAGGTAGCTTCGAGATCTTCGACATTCAACAGGTACCACGTGAGGATAACACTGAAGCGGATGCTCTAGCTAACCTGGGGTCAAGTTTAAGGATCCCACCAGATGTCAAAATACCGATTATACATATTGCAGCGTCTGCCATCGCTGATAAGGATAACAACGAAGAGCAAGTGTGTGACATTGAGGATCCTCAGCCTGGAGACAAATCGAATGCATCAGGTTCTGGGGGCAAGTCAGGATCACGGATGCAGCCAATCATGGAATATATACAACACAATGTGATCCCGAAGGAAGAAAATAATCCTAAAGCCTTCAGATTAAAGGTATCTCGTTTTACTATTGAAAATGGTATATTGTATAAAAAAATCAGTTGCAGGACCACTATTGCTGTAACACCCCCAAATTTAATGATTTGCGGAAGCACGATTTGGGTGTTACTAATCAATAACAAAACACAAAGATATATAGTAAACGACTCTATATGCGTCGTTTTCAACAAAATATATTAATATTGAAATGTTTACAACATTTATAGCTTTACATAGCTCGAGTTTAAATGAAAGGAGATTTCAGTACATAAGTACTTGTTCAAAATATACTAATGCAAGAAAATCTCAAACGTCTGTATGCTGACTCGAGCTAAAAGTCCTGAAGCCGAAACAACCTACTGCTTGGTACCTGCGATACATGCTAAATGGGTCAGCTAAAGCTGGTGAGCTCACAGGTTTGAAATCAAGTAGTATAGTATGAACCGCAAGATTTAAATAGTTGAATTGCATCCAGCAATTGATAATGTATATGTATACAGCCATGAGCACATAGTTGAGCTTAACTCGAGGGCCGGGTCCCCTAAAGAGAATTCCGGGCGAGGTGCCTCCACGAATGCCTAATCAACATTCGTCTTCCCAAATATTAGTACGTCCGTTTACCCGTTTAGTGCTTGCTAACCCGAACGACGAGGGTCAATCCTATATGGTACCATATACTAATATTCACGCTACAACGTATTAACAACTATGCTGACGGAGGACTTTAAATGATTAGTTGTGAAAAACTCATGTAGTATATGAAATGTTTGTACTTGCGTTCACATGTTAAAATAAGCAATGTATCACACCCCTGAGTAAAACAGTAAAAAGAGGGGCTATGAGACTCACCTGAGTCTTGTGAGTTTAACTTAATAAACTTGAGTTGATTAGCCGAGTAATGAAGTCCAAAGACTTGTAACCTGAGGGTGTCCACGACACGCGATGGTTATACACATGATTGGGTATCTCAAAAGATCACCCTTGTAGTTGTTACACAACTATATATATGTCCAAATTACTACGATTTGGTTGATTTGTTAAGTGTTTGAAAACGTGTACGGCCCTTTGGATATTAATTGTAATAATAGTCCTGATGTTATCACATTGATTTCGAAGTGTTATACTCGAAAAGTATATTCCATTATGTTTGAAAAGTTGTATCGTATAAGCGTTTTGAAGTCATACAAGTTTGATACTTGGTGAGAAATGTGCTTACGGAATCTAAGTACGGGGGTCCGGGGGCAGCGCCCCTGGCGGGGTCCAAGGGGCTGGCCCCTGGCTGGGGTCGAGATGCCAGGTCAGCTCGAAAATTTTTTATTTCTACTATATTGCTTTGGTGAAAAAAGCATCTGGAATCTGAATTCGGGTAAAATCGAGTGATAAATTTCGAGTCTCGACACTTAGTAAAAAATCTGAGTTTTCTGTGTTTTGCGACACAATATGCGACACAAAAGTTTGTCATGCGACACAAGGGCTGTGTCGCATAAAAATGCGACACAATACCTATACGACACAAGGGTTGTGTCGCATAGATGCGAGATGCTGATTCAACAGCGACATAGTGATAGTGTCGTATAGTATTTGCGACATAAGGTACGACACAATATTGTGTCGCATAGGATACGACATAACTGGTTTCATACGACACAAGATACGACATAAGAGGCAAAATACGACACAACATGCGACACAAGGCTTGTGTCGCATTGAAGAACTTCAGCCCAGAAAGTTTCGACTACCGAGATTTTTCCGGTCAAAACGCAATTTAAACTCGTTTTAAGCTATAAAACCGTGTTCTACTCTTTGTAATGGACATATATAAGTTATATAAACACTAACAAGTGAAGATACAAAGAATCGAGAGTTTTCGGGATTTTGTCGGAAACTTACAAAGTGTCGGATGAAAAATCCGAAAAGATGGGATGATAGATCGTGATGCGGTGAACGTTTTCTTCCAAAGGAGTAGTATGTTTCGCGTGCGTTTAGTGGTAGTATTTGGTGATTTAATGAGGATTGTGGAGGTGGTGGTGATTAGAGAGAAAGAAAGAAAAAGAGAGTAAGAGAGAGAAAGAAAAGAAAGAAATGAGGAAAAGGTGGGGAAGGTGGAGGTTATCTCCACTTTCTCGGTCTTCGTCCCGCGCTCCGCGTGGTGTTCGTTTTCTCCGTCATTTAACGTTTTAATAATTATTTGGCGCGTCAATTAACCATTTTAAAATACGAATTTTGTTTAATAATTTAATTAAATTGTTTTACAAATTTTTCTAATAATTGAGAGATTTAAAATGTGATTTAGTTAATTTGCGTATTTTGTTGTTAATTAGGTAAGTTTTAATTGTACTATACGAATTGTAATTTGAACATTATTAAAATTCTATATTTAACATAATAGTGTTACTTAATAAAATTGGTCACCAACGTCCGTATTTATGGGATCGGAATACATTCGATTTAAATTGCGTACGATTTAATCAATCGCATTTTCGTATATATATTCATCAATATATATTTTGATACATTAATTAGCCTAACACAGAACTAATTACATGTATTAACAAAGAATTAGGCACTAATTACTAGTCCTAATTTGGCGGGTGTTACAATTGCAATGCCTTGAGGATCCTGAAGCAAAAGCAGTTCTTAAGGATATACATGAAGGTGATTGTGGGAATCATTTTGGGGGCAGAGCATTATTTTCAAAAGCATTGAGAACATGATACTTCTGGCCTACTATGAAGAAGGATTCCACGAATTTTGCTCGCAAATGTGATGCTTGTCAAAGGCACTTATCTCATTCATTAAGAGAAATATCCTCACAAGGTTTGGGATCCCAGCAGAAATAGTGTGTGACAATGGATCTCAATTTATTGGAAGAAGAACAACTAAGTTTTGTGAAAGTTGGGGAATCAAGATGATAACTTCAACACCATTTCATCCTCAAGCCAATGGTCAGGCAGAATCCAGCAACAAAATTATAATCAATAATCTGAAGAAGAGGCTGGATGCTAAGAAAGGAAGATGGGCTGAAGAATTGCCTTTTGTGCTATGGGCTGATAGGACCACTGAAAAGGAGGCAACTAAGCAAACTCCTTTTGCTTTGGTGTTTGGATCCGAGGCCATGATCCCGACAGAAATGGTGATCCTAACGGCAAGATCCCAGATGCAGACTTTGGAAGCAAACAAAGAAGCATTGATTCAGGATTTAGACACTGTGGATGAACTGAGGGATCATGCTAAATTCAGGATCGCTGCATACCAACAGAGGATATCAAGATCCTACAACAAAAATGTTAGGATAAGAAGGTTTCGAGTAGGAGATTTGTTATTAAGGAAAGTACTTTGAAATACTAAGAATCCTGCGGAAGGAAAGCTAGCACCAAAGTGGGAAGGTCCATATTTGATAGATTCGGATGCTGGAAAGGGGGCATACTGGTTGGCCAACATGGATGGCGAACTACTTCCGAGATCCTCGAATGCCATTCATTTGAAACTTTACCACGTGTAAGTTGAATGTTTTTATTCAACATAAAAGGTACTCCTGTGATCCTTAACTTTTCATTGATTTTAATACTTTTTACTATATATGTATGTATGTATTATAATTATATATATGCATGAAAGTTTATTATGATTATTATTCTCATTGAATACTCTACTGACTTAAGCATCGGAGGGGTGTTAGGCAAACTAACACCCACCTTTACCCAAGATCTTGTATTTGTTGTAGTTCATACACTTAAGGATCATGGAATGAAGATTAGAGGTTGGCCACCTCTCCTCCGTTAAGGATCCCAGCGATTCTCTAAGGTTTAGAGGTTTCCGTACGGATAAACACCTCTCTACGAATAGGGTTTTGACACCTCGCCGGGTGCGCACGATGTTTGATTATAGTGCCATGGTTAGGGAATCGGTGATGCCTCTGGTACCCGACAACTTCATTTCCGTTGGCCTATAGATCAAGCGCTAACGAATGTCGATACTGATGTGCACTAAACGTATCGATCTAAGGTTTGTGTCATTTTCATGTCACTCTAAGGTTTGTAATGTTTTCACATTACCAATTGGTTAGGCATTTTCATGTCTCAAATGGCGTAGCCCAAGAATCAAACGGTTTGTAATGTTTTCACATTACCTAATGGTTTGGCATTTACATGTCACTTTTATAGTTTTCTTAAACTATCTAATGGTTATAATGTATTCACATTATCAAAATTTTCATTGGTTAAGTCTAATAAATAACTTTATTAGCTCTATTGTTTTCATGATTATAAAAAGCTGTTTTGATCTAAGGATCACAAAATCTTTTTAAGATCACAACATTTTTCAAAAAATAAATTGTTTTCACAATTGTTTGACAAATTATCGACATTTACATGTTACAGGAAATACTCGTTCAGAGTTTATCATTATTTACAAGATATTTTAGGATTCTGAAATCTTAGGATCCTAAACTCACAGTTGATATAAAGTCCGAGTAAGGATCCTGGAATCTCAGGATCCTAAACTCAAGATTATTTCAGATCTAGTTAAGGATCCTTGAAACCTATAATGCTGAATGGATATTGAGAGAGTCTTCTCATTATCCTGGATGTATCCTGAGGGAATCTCCTCAGGATCCTGTCTCTAAGCAAATATATACATACTGAGGGAATCTCCTCAGTATCCTGAAGACACCAGATATAGATAATATCCTAATATTATTAACAGCAAAAGATCTAAGGATTGTATAATCCTAAGATCAAAGTTCAAAAGTACATGAAATGAAAATTGTCTTGTGGCCAACATGAACCACATTCAACACCACCATGGTTGACCATACCAGGTCAACCTCACCCCAAATTAATTGTTTTGTTACAAAACACAACCCGTGGGAAATAAAAGAGCATCAAAATGAAAACAAAAATCAGGCTCCGGCTTGTCAAATGCCATCCTAGCCCAAGGATTCTTCGCTGTTGACTGTACCATCGGCTGCTGTCATGTCTTCATCATCTTTAGGATTGGACGCTTCGCCTTTGGTTAGAGTCTCGATGATCCTCATCTGGGGTGCTTTGGTTGCTTTTCCTATTGAAACCTTGGATCCTCCGAAACCTATGAAGAATAGGTTTGGGGAATAATCATCTTTCATTTTTTCCAGTTTCTTCTTCCATCCCTTGATGTCCCACAAGCTGGCATCTAGACCATTTTCAGCAGCTTCTGTGGCCATATGGATTTTGGATTCCAAAACAGTGATAGTGGCATCTCTTTTCATCTTTGCCATTAGGATATTGTTCATGCTTGTTCCTTCCTTGTTGGAAAAATTGGATCTTGCGGCAAGCATAGCTTTTAGGGCTTTGATCTCCCGTTTGGCTCTCTCCAGCTTAAGAGCATTCTTCTTTTGGTCAGCAATCAGATTGTCGACTGCTTTGACTTTTTCTGAGTATCTATCTATCATGATGTCTGCAGCCTAATAATAGGATCTATTTTAGAAATTTTTGTTCGAAAAGAAATTGGGAATAAAGGGCCTTACCATCATGAGGTTGGAAGCAGGGGTTTCGAGATCATATACTTCCTCAACTTTTCTCTTTTTGTAAGAGAAAATGCGTAGAAAAAGGCTTGAACCTTGCGTTTCCAATCTTGATCGCTTCTTTTTGAGGAATCTCTGGATCGACGTCAGATAGGGTGAAGTGCACTGAGAGATTGTTGAAGATTATTATTAGCAAAAAGGGTAAAATTACGGAAAGTAAAAAGGAAAAAGTTACCTGACATGGTTGAGTTCTGTACGATTACTCCGATTATTTTTTGTAGCGATTAGGTATGGAGATGAAACTGTGGGGGTGCTTTTAAAAGAAAAGTAACGAAGAAGAAGAAGGATGAGAGATAAAAGGATTTATCTGATATTATGATGGCGGTTTGATGTGATAAGGGCTTTGAGGTTATCATTACTATTTGGGCACAATCTCCGATATGCATATAATATCTCACCTAACACGATTTAAGCGGTTATCATGAGAAGTTATAACGTTTTAAGGATCCTGAAAAACGCTATAACTTCGGGGGCAATTGTTGTGGGTAGATTTTCACTAACCTTTGTAGGATCCTAATTAGCATCATATGTACACCTCGCAGGTATGAAAGTCGTTTATATTTTATATTCGTATCTCAGGATATTGTTAGTTTCTAAGTCTGTTTTCAGGATCACGGAGATAGATAAGGATCCTGGATATATCGTTATTATTTATCTTGCAGGATCCTGGTCAGGATATATTTATTTAACATAATTGTGCAGGATACTAAATAAGGAAGATCCTTGAGTAAGGATCCTAAGTTTATTCTGGAGTACGGATAGGCTCTGGATCCTGAACCCGTATTAGTTCAGGATCATGCGCTGTTTAACGTGTTTATTTTCTTTGAGTATTGACCAGGTCATACATGTGACGCGTTAATGAGATATGCTCCGGATTATGTGGCTAGGCTATGATACGATTTGGAGAAGACGAAGTCAGCTGCACGTGTGGAATAGAGTCAAAAGAGACGTTGGTGGTCTTCATCTTTCATCGGAGGATCCCTGATATTTCAAAATTATTGTTAAACGCTCTTAGTATATAAACGAGGCTTGGGTGATCGATTAGGTTAACGAATACTCACTACTCATAGCTGCAAATCACACAAACACTCTGTTATTTCATTCTTTTACGATCATTTCATCAACACTTAGCTAAATTCACACAAATTCACTTAGCCGATCATCCTTGCGCTCTTAGTTTGTAATCAATTACTTTCATTTTTATAAGATTAACAAAGGCAAGGATCGTTTGATCCTTCCCGAGGTTTTGTGCCGGAGATCAACCTTGATCACGGGCTTTCCTCGTATATCACCGTGTCGTCTTTGATTACTTGTCATTTACATTACTTTAATCGTATTCTTTTTACATTTTCATTGTCAAATTAGCATTATCCTAAATCTGTACTTGAGCTTTGATATTAAAACATTTGTTCAATAAGGATCTACGTATTTAATCTATCATTTTACACAAAATATTTACTTACTAATAGAGATAATCGTGTTTCTACGTAATTATCTTGAGAGTAATTTTTACACCTGACTTCACAATCTAAATTTGATCACTTAATTGCTTTTAGTAATTTTTGACCAAAACAATACTGATGTGCACTAAACGTATCGATCTAAGGTTTGTGTCATTTTCACGTCACTCTAAGGTTTGTAATGTATTCACATTACCAATTGGTTAGGCATTTTCATGTCTCAAATGGCGTAGCCCAAGAATCAAACGGTTTGTAATGTTTTCACATTACCTAACGATTTGGCATTTACATGTCTCTTTTATAGTTTTGTTAAACTATCTAATGGTTATAATGTTTTCACATTATCAAAGTTTTTATTGGTTAAGTCTAATAAATAACTTTATTAGCTCTAATGTTTTCATGATTATCAAAACTGTTTTGATCTAAGGATCACAAAATCTTTTTAAGATCATAACATTTTTAAAAAAATAAATTGTTTTCACAATTGTTTGACAAATTATCAACATTTACATGTTACAGGAAATACTCATTGGGAGTTTATTATTGTCTGTAATATATTTTAGGATCCTGAAATCTTAAGATCCTAAACTCAAGATAATATGAAATCCGGATAAGGATCCTGGAATCTTAGGATCCTAAACTCGGGATTATCACAGATCCGATTAAGGATCCTCGAAATCTGTAATGTTGAATGGATATTGAGAGAATCTTCTCATTATCCTGAATGTGTTCTGAGGGAATCTCCTCAGGATCCTGTTTCTAAGCAACTATCAAGTAATTGTGTGTACTGAGGGAATCTCCTCAGTATCCTGAAGACACAAGATGCAGGTAAAATCCTAGTACTATTCATACCAAAAGATTTCAGGATTATGCATCCTGAATTAAGATTCAAAAGAAGTACGGAAGATAAAATTGTCTTGTGGCCAACATGAACCACATTCAACACCACCATGGTTGACTATGCCAAGTCAACCTCACCCCAAAATAATTGTTTTGTTACAATCACAACCCTTGGAATCTAAAAACATAAAAGCTAAAATGGGCTCCGGCTAGTTATATACCTTCCTTGCCCAGGGGTAAACCTGCATCTTCAGCAGGATCCTCTGGAATCTCTGATGTTAGCACTGGATTCTCCATCTCGGTGTCTTCGATGTCAACTGGAACCTTCTGTGTTGAGGCGTTGGGAATCTTCTTAACTGGTTTTTTGGTACCTTTACTACTAGCTTCATCGAGGGAATCTCCAACCTTTGGATTCTCGCCCTCCAATTATGCTAACTTGTCCTGCCAGGCTTGGATATTCCAAAAGGTAATGTCAAGGCCTTTAGCACTAGCTTCAGACGCCATCAGGATCCTAGCCTTGAGCACCGCAGCATCCGCATCTTTCTTGACACCTGCGACCATAACCTCACGTTCTTCATCAATTCTTTTCTGAGCTTCAACATCTTTTTGGCCAGCATAAGCTTTCATGTCTTCAATTTCTCTCTTCAGAAAGGCATTTTCCCGAGAAGAAGTTTCGGCAGCAATGGCAGCTGACTTCTTGATGCTCTCAATTATCTCCAGTTTCTCCTTATAACATTTGGAGGCTTGTTCCATGATCTAGAGAAGACAGATATAATTAAAGTATAAAGTTGTATGTACAGATGAAAGGTTGAACAAGGGTGACAAGATATACCTTGTCAAAATCTAGTGTGGTTTCATCAGGATCCTCATTGACGTTGGCTTTCCTCTTCTTGGTAGTTGATCCAGAATGGAGGTTAGGGACTTTGGCCTTGCTGGATTCGGTAACTAATTTTTCCACCTTGATCGGTACATCTTCATCATCAATATCCGACAAGGAGAAATAGGATGCTGTTTTAAAGAATTATCGTATTAAAAAGCAGGAAAGAGGCATTTTTTTTATAGAATACAAGATTTACGTGCCGTAGTGGGAGTTGCTCTTTGTGGCTTCATGACTTCCAGTGAAGGGGAATACAAAAATGTTCTGACACCCTCGGGAACTTGTAAGAAGTTCTTTATCAATTCTTCTGTATCATGGAGAGGAGGAGCTAAATTTTCGAAGATGGCTACAAAAGAAACAAGATAAGTTAGAGGTAGAAATACGCGTAGAATGGAACCCTAAGATAATTTTGATCCTACCCTTTGTGAGCCAAATAGTAAGGATCAATTCTTCATCAGGAAGAGATTTGCGATCAACGAAGAAGAACCTCTCTTTCCAATTAGGATTGTTCTGAGTGCTACAAAGGACGAGGTGTTTACGTCTGGGCTTGATTTTGAAAAGAAAATAATTAGAGCCATGCGAGCGAAGGTGATAGGTTTGGGCTACTTCAGGAATTCCAAGGTGAGTATGATAAGATTCATTGACAGAATGAATGATGAAAAGGGTGCGCCAAATCATAGGCATTGTTTGTGAATAACATAACCCTGTCATGCCAAAGAAGTCGCTGAAAACCTCCGGGAATGGATATTTGAGCGCTAGGGTAAAAGGAAACTCAGGGAAGCATATCCATCGATCTGATTGATGATCAGCGTGGACATTAGGATCATAAGGTCGGAAAATAGTGTTTTCAGGGAAAGCGCTTTTGAGCTTTTGTATATCGAAATCAGATAGAGAAGATGAAACAGGGTCGGAAATCATTTTTTGATCAATAAATTCAGGAAGGTCCGACTCGTTTCTAGTTGCAGGTTTCATTTTCAATACGAAAGGAAGTGAAAAATGAAGGAGAAGAGAAAGGATTAATACCTGAGAACGAGCCGAGTATAAGACGGAATAGAAGTTGAATGAGATACGACGTGCGTCAGAATAGCTATAAATACTCGGACGCGATAATCGATGCAACTACCTAACATGATTTAAGCAGTTATCCTGAGAAGTTACAACGTTTAAGGATCCTGAAAAACGTTATAACTTCGTGGGCAATTGTTGTGGGTAGATTCTTACATAACTTTGCAGGATCCTTATTAGCATCATGATATCGACATACAGGTATGAAAAGTATTTATATTTTATGCTCGTATCTTAGAATAATGATAGTTTGTTAGTCTGTTTTCAGGATCACATATATAGTTAAGGATCGTGGATATATCCTTATCATTTGTCTTGCAGGATCCTATTTAGCCTACGTTTATTTAATATAATAATGCAGGATATTGAATGTGGGAGATCCTTAAGTGAGGATCCTAACTTTATTCTGGACTATGCATAGCTCAGGATCCCGGACTTATATTAGTTTAGGATCATGTGCTGTTTAACTTTTTTTTTTACTATAAGTATTGACCAAGTCTTATGAAGAACGCGTTAATAAGATATACTCCGGATTACATGGCAAGGCTTTGATACGATTTTATGAAGACGAAGTCCGCTGCACGTGTAAAATGGAGTCAAAAGAGACGTTGGAGGTCTTCATCCTTCATCGGAGGATCCGTGAAATCTCGGAAATATTGTTATACGCTCTTAGTATTTAAATGAGGCATGGATGATCATTTATGTTAACGAATATTCACTATTTTCACCTACAACTCACACGAACACTCTACTATTACTTTCATTTACGCTTATTTCATCAACACTTAGCTAGACTCACACACAAATTCACTTAGCCGATCATCCTTGTGCTCTTAGTTTGTAATCAATTACTTTTATTTTTATAAGATTAACAAAGGCAAGGATCATTTGATCCTTCCCGAGGTTTTGTGCCGGCGATTAACCTTGATCAAGGGCTTTCCTCGTACATCATCGTGTCGTTTTTGATTGTTTATCATTTACATTGCTTTAATCGTATTCTTTTTACATTTTCATTGTCAAAGTAGCATTATCCTTAATCTGTTCTTGAGCTTTGATATTAAATTATTTGTTCAACAAGGATCAACACATTCAAATCGTTATTTTTAACACGAAATATACACTTACTAATAGAGATAATCGTGTTTCTACGTAATTATCTTGAGAGTAATTTTTACACCTGACCTCACAAACTAAATTTGATCACTTAATTGCTTTTAGTAATTTTTGACCAAAACAATAGGGATCCTGCGATTATCCTGAACTTCAGGATCCTGAACTTTATCATGATTCTTCGAGTGATCCTTTTTTTTCCTAATAAATCTTTCAAGTATCCTTTGTTGAGCAGATGGCTGATCTCTTTCCGGAGGGCTATGCAATTCTCAGTTATATGGCCAAAATCCTCATGGTATGCACACCACTTAGATTTGTCTTTCCAGGCATAAGATTTATCATTCGTCTTCAGCCACCTTGCTTTATCTCCGAGATCCTGCATGGCACATAATATACCTGTTGTATCTACAGAAAAATTATAGTCAGTTACTTTAGGATACTCTTCATCATCCTCATCAATAGTGTTCACACGACGATCCTCATTTTCGGTATAAGGTTTGTTTCTATTTGATCTGAACGAGGATGAATCTGATTTCCTATTAGGCCTATCATATGTTGATTGAGTATCCACCCTTTTCTGTATCATTGCATCCTCTTCCAGCTTGATGAATCTTAAAGCTCTATTTCTGACTTCGTCAAGGTTCCTACAAGGATTCATAACAAGATCCTCATAGAATGGGGAATCCCTTTTGATTCCCATCTTAAAGGCTTGCACAGCAGTAGGCATATCCAAATTAGGTATATTCAATGATTCTCTCCCGATTCTCCCTACAAAATCTCGAAGAGACTCATTAGTTTTTTGGACAATTCTGTATAAATCAGTTGTTAGCTTTTCAAATGTTCTACTGCAAGAGAATTGATTGTTAAACAAATTAACCAAATGAGCAAATGAAGTAATAGAGTAAGGGGGAACATTTAACAGCCATTTTAGCGCGGATCCTGTGAGAGTAGAGCCAAAGCCCTTGCATAAGCATGCTTCTTTAAGATCAGAAGGAATTGGAATGATCTCCATTCTCTCCCTATATTGCGCAATATGCTCCTCAGGATCCGTCATTCCATCATACAACTTCATATTTGGAGTTTGGAATCTTTTCGGGATCTCAGCATCACAGATTGGTGGTGCAAATCTTGAGATCCTATGTGCCGTTGGAGCAACTTCAGGAATTGGTTGCACAACTCCAGGAACACTCGATATCATATCCTTCAACTTCTGTATTTCCCTTGCCATTATAGGGCTAACCCCAGGATCCTTAAAATTGTTAGTCCCAACAGTATTATTAGAAGTATAATTATTAAATATGTTACCACCGTCAGGAGTTCTATATGAGGATCCTGGATTAGATTGTTGACCCCTTGACGTAGAAACTCCTGTAGCAAATATTGGATCTGGGATCCTAGTGCTCCCTTGCATGGATACGAAATCTCCTTGATGTTCCGCAGATGGAGGGGTGCCAAAATCAAGGATCCTGCTTCGGATAGGAGTAGTAACTCGAGTAGCAGGAGTATCGTTCCTTGTCCTCAAATTCTCCATATCCTTTTTCAGGATTTCGTTGCTCCTTTTCACTCGTTGAAGCTGTTCCTTAACCTGCGCAAACATAGACATGATATCCTGGTTAGAAATCATAACAGGGTTCGGATCCGATAGGAATCCGGCCCCCAAAGAAGTGGATCCGGCCGACGAAAGTCTTGCGTAGATGTTCTGTGACTGTTGTTGAGATGATGTGAGAGGTGGAGCAGGAGGAAGAGTGGTTGGCACAGATGATGATGATGGCATAGTAGATGATGTAGATCGTCCTTGGCTCGACATTCTTAACAGAAATTTTTGAAAAAGATGACTCAACAAGGATTTTAACAAGAGTTTGATTAAACAAAACACCACTTGCCCCACGGTGGGCGCCAAATTGTTTTGGTCAAAAATTACACTAAGCAATTAAGTGATCAAATTTTGATATGTGAGGTATAGTGTTTAAAATTACTTTCAAGATAATTACGTAGAAACACGATTATCTATATTAGTAAATAACAATTTTGATTGAAAAACGTACTTTGAACGTGTTAATCCTTTTTGAATGAATAATTTATGGAAAAGCTCAAAAACAGATTAAGGATAATGTAAATTAAACAATGAAAAAGTATTCAATGACAAAATCTGGTGTTTGTAAATAGGATTTGACGATATATTTAAAGTAAAACACAAGGATAATGCAGATTATACGTTACTAATATGAATTGAACAAAGTGAAAGTAAAATCGACACGATGATATACGAGGAAAGCCCTTGATCAAGGTTGATCGCCGGCACAAAACCTCGGGAAGGATCAAATGATCCTTGCCTTTGTTAATCTTATTAGAACGAAAATAACGAATTACAAACTAAGAGCACAAGGATGATCAGCTAAGTGATTGTGTGTGTGAATCTAACTAAGTGTTGGTGAAAATGAATATGAACGAGAGTAATAGCAGAGTGTTTATGTGTTTCGCGGGTGGAAATAGTTAGTATTAGTTAACCTAATTGATCATCCATGCCTCATTTATATACTAAGAGTGTATAACAACTATTCTGAGAATCTCGGGATCCTCCGATGAAGGATGAAGACTTCCAACGTTACTCTTGACTTCAGTTAACACGTGCAGTGGACTTCGTCTCCACAGAATCATATCATGGCCTTGTCATGCAATCCGGAGCAAATCTCATATAACGCGTTCCATCCATGACCTGGTCAATACTTAAGAAAAACAAACACGTTATACAGCGCATGATCCTGAACTAATATAGGTCCAGGATCATGAGCCATGCACATTCCAGAATAAACATAGGATCCTTACTTAATTATCTCATTTATCCATTATCCTGCATAACTATGTTAAACAAATATATCCTGAATAGGATCCTGCAAGATAAGTAATAAGAGCATTTCCATGATCCTTAACTATAACTGTGATCCTGAAAGTATACTCACAAATTATCATTATCCTATTATGCAAATATAAAATGTAAATGCTTTCCATACCTTTGAGACGAGATTATGATGCTAATCAGGATCCTGCAATGTTAGATAAAAATCTACCCACAACATTGAGGTATTACGAATTTCGTAATTATTTATAATTACGCACAAAACAATCGGAACGAATCCAACAAAAATGTACGATCGTTGGTGAAACGCCTTTTATGAATAACTTAAAACTAGTTTTAAAAAAAGTTAGTTACTTTGAATTATTATGCTATAACGATAAAGCATAACAATTAACCGATAACAATTATACGTTCTATTTAAAACGTAACGTACGCGACGAAAATATACGAAGCGAACCCGACAACCTAATGAAGCAAAATGAATATTTTGAAAACACAAAACTAAGTATATAAAATGATACTTCAATTTTAGTTAACGTCTAACTATCGTTAAATTGATTAAACGAACTAACGATTAACTAGCGCAATTAACGGGCTAATGACGTAAATATCTTGTGGTTAACTTAGAAAAATTAGGGAGACAAGTTTGGTGAAGGCCATGCCCTTTTCTTTTGAATATAAGCCGACCAAACCAACCCCTATCAAACCCCCATACTTACTAGACTCTTACTTGCTTCTTACACATTCACAAGATCAACCCCATTTCAATACTCAATCTCACCCACTTTCTCTCATTCTCTTGTCTCTCTCTCGTCCATACTCCAGCCACAAATCACCAAAAACATCACCAAGAAATCACCACAATATCACCATCATCTTCTTGAATTTGCAAAGGAAAGGAGCTAGAAATCAAGCAAATAACATCATCATCACCATCTCTTTCTAGGTAATTTCTCCAAGCTTTTTAAGAACACATTATTTCCATTTTCTTTCATGTTTTCATGATCTAACATGTTAACGAGTTCACTCTTGAAGATCATACTCAAAAACATACAAAATTTATACCTAAAAACGTTTATGTACAACTTACCGAGCACAAAGTACAAGAATATTTTCTGTCCAGATTTTTATACGTTTTTCTCCACTGAGTTTCGAAACCATAACTCCACCAAAATGATCATTTTTTATGTCAAAAAGTAAGTTTAAGAAGTTAGCTAAATGATTCAAGTGGCTTCGTAATTTTTTGACTCCGTTTACTACCCGAAAATGAAAATATGAAATCCTACAGCAAAGCTGTTACCGTTGACAGATTATTACACTAACTTCACGGGACCATATCTCCGTGTACAAAACTCGAAACGACGTGAGGTCTTTTCCTAAAGACTAGAAATTTAGTTAGCTTTCAAAGTAGTATAATTGCGTTTTCTACGGATAAGTAGAACTCGAGATATAAACTGATTTTTAGACCTGTGTCGATATTAATAGCTGCTAGACACAGGGTTGATTATGTAATTATTTGACCTACTTTTCGTTAGCTAAAAATTATGAAAAAAAATATTGTACGAAGCTAAGACATAGGGGAACGTTGGGTAATTTTTTGGGAATTTTTCATAAAGGTTTACTTAGTTAAAACGAGCTCGAAACAAGGCGTAATTTGGTATAAAAACTGTGCGGACTATTTTCGTGTTCCCGCAAAAAAAACGAGCCACTTCGGGTTTGAGGTAAAATGTGAAAATTACTTTTTACGGGTTCAAATATGATACGATTTTACGTGGAAAAGTTTCGGGTCAAACCGAACATGTTTGACCAAGTCAACCGATAACAAGCCTCGATACGATTAACGCGAACCAAAATATAAAACGTTAGATTTAGGCTCAAAACGAGAAGTTTATGTATTAAATTTCAAAACTCGGTCAAAAATGCTATTATTATAACACAAACGAAAAATGACATTTTTACAATTACGGTCAAATGAAAACGAAAATTGTATATATTATATGCGAATAACGAAAATGACACCCATATATATACATATTTACTCAAACGTAAACTATATATATATATATATATATATATATATATATATATATATATATATATATATATATATATATATATATATATATGTATAGTTTGTTTGTCGTATGTATATATGAATATATAACTTATTCGTTACATATACATATATATATATATATATATATATATATATATATATATATATATATATATATATATATATATATATATACGACGAACAACTATATAATATTTGTATATAATATTATGCACAAACGCAAATCGTAACATGAATAATTATATTTTGAGAAATACTATTATTCGGAAACATCACCAACGAATCGTACGCATTTTTAAACACAATGATCTTTCGAAACGAGTGAACAACTAGCATAGATTAAAAAATTAGCCATCTACTTACACAAACAATCTTTTGCGTTTAGGGCACTAAGCGACTCTCTTTGGGCAACACTCTCGCTAGCTCTCACACAAAACTCACAAGGTGAGTTCACAGCCCCTACTTTTACTATTTTACTGCTTTCAAACTAGGGGTTAAAAACATATAAACTGCTTTGATTGAAAACTGTTTATTTATAAACTGATTTTCATACTATACTTGGAAACATGACAACGAATCCTGGTACGAACCTAGTCTTACATTTGTAGTGCATAGATGTCCTCGTGCTTGCAAACTATAACCATTAGCTAGGTGACTCTAGCCGCTGAATATACAGATAGTACTATCGAGTTGACATCCCTCCCACTATTTGTTGGTCATGCCAACCCCGACCTTATGTCACAACGAGGAGCGTATATTTAACTGGTCCGAAGGCAAAAATGCAATTAGTCGTGGTTTGGTTATAGGGTTAGGTGTCGTGACTTTAACTCAAAAGGTCTAGCTAACCTTTGGGGGATCACCGTCTATGTTTTCCAACGAATAACAACGAAAGATAACGAAAGACAATGATTTATACATTTGATTTCCTACGGGTTTTCAAACGATAACGATTTACATATTAGAACACTTGCGGGTCTTCTAACAATTACATATTGAAAATGCGTTTCCAATGATTTATATTTGATTGTATATCAACGATTTATACATAACTTGGTTTTCTGTTTGTATACAAAACCTGTGAATTCACTCAACAATTTTGTTGACGATTTCTAATATGTTTTTAAGGGAATTAGCAGCCAAGTAAGAATGCATGCATTTTGGGACAACGACTTACCCGTGACGAATTAGGATGCCACTTTCAAAACAATGGGATTTCTTTTGTATAACTATAAATCTTTTTAGTCATATTTACAAAATCCCAACTTTTTACTGTACTCGCAATGACATTGTTATTTTGATAACACTACTACTACTAATACGACTTGATAAGTCGTAGCTTTTGTAATAACTTTAATATATGGTATCTTAATATTATATGTTCTGCAATAATCATATGCTTGTTGATCCGCTCTTGCCATGCCCCGCCACGTCACACGCTTCCGCATTAACTTAACTTAATTGATTAATTGATGTTTACTATTTTGGCGGGGTGTGACAGTATCGATATGTATATATGTATGTATATTAATATAGTATTTAAACTTAATTAGTTACACTTCTAGCCCTTCAAGGCCAATACTTGCTTTTTAAGCTGTTGTTGAGTTATTTATTTGTATTTGTAGCAACTTAGAATACTTCACAATTATTAATGTTACATAAAACTAGTAATAATAGTCCGTAATATATATATCATAGCAATTAAAATATCACCTCAAATTTTCGGGGTGTTACATATTTAAACTACTAAAACTAATAAAGCATAAAAGTAAAGGGAGGCTAGCATAAATGTAACACTTAAGGATAACGAAGACGTGGTTCACCATGATTTAGGATTGTGTATTGTTGGGATGATGTTTATAGGGGACACATTTAGATAACAGATAAAGTACATGTGTAAACACTAGGACCCTACTTATTTAGTCTGGTTCTAAATTAGCATGTCACAATGTACCTAGGCAATGGTGAGTCTTATCAGATTAGGTTGCTCAACCCACAACATTGCCCTTGTGACGGAACAGTGACCCTTGCTCAACTGCCCAGTTACGGAACAGTGATTCTATGGAGATAACTCATGGGTGCATGCATGAGGTAACAAACCGCCATTAAGGATATTCTGACAATTCTTAACACTTAAGTCTAAATTTTATTTCCTAATTGTGTACTGGTTGTTAACTATGTTATTCTAAACTATCAGTGAAGTGGAATTAAGCGGTTTAAGCATCTTAGACTACTGCCGAGTCTTCGCTTTCTTTTCCGAATTCCTTTTCAAACATTTTAAGCTTAAGTACTTCCGTCATGAATTAGACCCTCCTTTAGAATCTGTCGTTCTTCCCTAGGTATACTTACGGTGTATAGTGCATTAAGTATTTCCACAGCTTGTATAACTCTAGGTATACTTACGGTGTACAATACTTTATGTGTTTAGCATTTCCACAGCTTTATGTATCCTAGACTGTGTTCTAGAAGGTTAACTTCTAGTTAATCCACGATGAGATAGTCATACGACATTTCCTTAGCTTTCACGTGTTTATACTCCATACGAAGGTGTTTCCAACGCTATACTAAGTACAGTGCCATTTTACGGAGATCTCATAGCTTCATGCTGTAATAGAGATAACTATATCTTCGTAGCTAGAGTTTATAATTCCTATAACTAAGGCAATAATCACGTGAAAGACTGGAAAGGGTGAATGATTAAGTCTATATTCAGGATAAGCTTAGACAGCTAACAAAGTATATAACAACAACTCCCATTAATACATATAAAGAATTAATGTGACATCATCCTTAACTATCTAAATCATGGTAAACATACAAGCAACTACTCACAAGGCATAACAATAAACATTTTTAACATTAATAAATTACAAACATCAAACAAGAACATTATGACAAATTAATACTAGAAAGGATGGATAATACCGATACGAATTGCAAGTAGAATAACACTTGTATTTATTCAAACAATATCCAAGCCTTACAAACAATAGCCTCTACTATTTAGATTACATTGCTAATTCTAAAAAAAAAAAAGAAAAAAAAAGGAAATGATTCTCCCCTAGTCTTCCCACTAGTTCCAATGGTTAAACCCTAGAGAGAGAAACTAGAGAGAGAGAACATAGAGAGAGAAACTAGAGAGAGAGAAAGTGAACAGTGAAAATGAGAGGAGATGTGTGTTGAATCAGGAGGTGAGGTCCTCTATACATAGGCAAGCCTTCGATTCAGGTGTATAAGCACCAATGCACAAGTTACAAGCTAACAAAGCAAGAAGGAAATCACATGGGGGATAAGAAGCCGCATATGGCCTTATAGAGGCCGCATACGGCCCTCTAGAGGCCGTATGCGGTCATATGGCATACCATGTGATTGTTTCGGCTTTCTTTCGTTGCTTAGAACGGCCGTAACTCCTTCGTTTCTTGCCCGATTGACTTGATTCTTTCGCTCACGATCACGTAATTCTGTTAAGCTCATAATGATACCAATTTTGTGGAAATTGGAGGTCTCTAGACTAGGTATGTGTAGAATATTATATTCCTGTTGGTCTTCAGATGCGTTGTTCAGCTTGTAACTCTCTCATCCTTGCTTCATATTGAGCTTTCCTTATATCCACGTTCTTGTAATCTCCATAGCTACAAAATAAGATAGTTGCGAGTCCTTGGTATGGAGTTTATAGTATAATTAACTTGTTGCTCAATTTGGTGTATATTTCGGTTAGTTTTCTACTCTTTTTATATGATTTTTGAAAGACCGCCAAGTTTTTACCTTCCTAACAAATTATGATGCATAATGATGATTTTAGTATTATTATTCTTTTGGAAAAGTGCTTAATATGAAGTAAATAATACACGTAAAAACGTGACTTTTTACGTTACATCAAAAGTCAAGATTCATTCATCTTTTTTAATTATACAAAATATCTATATAAAGCTAAATAGCAAATTTATAATTAATATATCATATGAATACATTTTAATTATTATATATAATACTATCTAATATAAATAGCATTCAATAATTATAATTAAAAATTAAATATATATTTTTGTACTCCCACATCCTGAAATAAGTGTCCACTTTTCTCTTTTAGTTTGTCCAAAAATAAGTGTCCACCTTCAAAAATAGTGTATTAACTTCAAAAATGGTCCGTCAATGATTCCACAGCTGCTTTTAAAAAAATAAAAATAAATAAATAAATAAAAAAACTCTACCATCTTACCTTCAATATACTTTTTCTCAAAACTGATATATATGAGTCTATATAAAATATAAGGGTAATAGTGCCATCTTCATTATCAGACAATGTAATTTCTTAAACTCTGTAAAAACTGAAATATGACACTTATTTTGAGACGGAGGGAGTATTGGTTTAGTGAAAAAGACACTTTTAGTTTTCAGTGACAACATTGAGTGTTCTTAGAGTTTAAAGTGGAGTATAAACCATAATGTAGTATCGTCATCCCAATTAAAATGTCCACTTTAAATTTGAACGCACTTTTAAATTTTTTTCACGAAGTATACTTTAAAAAAAAACTAAGTCAAACCTAAAATACTCCGTAATAATGTGGGAAATTTCTATGTACCTTTCACGTCTCTTCCACCAAACGCTAAAAGTCAAACCCACCCCTTAAGCTTTGCAATTATTTCTCTCTCTGAAATTCCCATACCCGTCCCTTCCTCTCTCTATATTCTGCATGTTCTTATATATTCAGATTTTTTGGTTGTCTAAATTACAAGTTGTGAAAAGCTCGCCACCCAGAATAAACAACCCCACCTGCAATCTCTCTCTATATATATCTCTCGCTCTCTGTCTCTCTGTATCATCAGATGAAAAAATATTTGAATCGTTCACACAAATCTATTCGTATGGTGGCGAGAGAACATGATGGTGATGGTTGTTAATTAAAACCTATTCTTTGATTGCTTTAATTTCCATTTTCACGGTAGCCGGAGTTGCAGGTGGTCAACGGCGATCGATTAACCCCAGGTGATCTGATTTAAATCAGGGATTACAGAAGTTGAGAATTTGAAAAAGGTATACTGCGCCTAATAATTTCTCCTCTTCCTTCCTTCTTCCACTTACCTCAATCATCAGCAAATTAATCAACATGCAGTCCTCCCATAAGTTCAACCTCGTGCGTTTCTCAATTGGTGGGATGCGACGGTCAACCCATAATTTTTCAGACCAAAATTGCCTAGTGAACTCAAGGACAGTCTACCGTGGTTACATCTGTGAAAATGGTTACATCGGTGATGTTGCTGTGAAGGATTTTCACATGGAGTCTGAGTTCACCTTCCAAAAAGAAATCAACGTGTTGTCTTCCCTAAATCATGACAACATCATTTCTCTTGTCGGATATTGTGTCGAAGAAGGTGAGAAGATGCTTGTATACGAATTCATGCCAAATGGTTCACTCTTTGATTGTCTTCACAAAGACAAAAATCAAAGTCATAGTTTGACGGTGGAGCGACGCCTTGAGATCTGCATAGGAGTTGCGAAAGCTCTCACTTACCTTCATGATCATACCCTCATTCATGGTTATACGAGGACTGACAATATTCTCTTGGATGCTAATTTTGTTGCTAAGATCTCAGACTTCCGATTCTCGAGGACTGTCGCTGGTGGTCCATCCTCTGCACCACAAATCACCAGTTATCTACAAGGTATATAAATATATATAAATATATAAGTAAATGGCCGGTCTTAACTTTCTTATTAACTTATACGTACGCTGCTAAATACAGGTGGACTCGAAGACAAACTACTAAGCAGGGAATCCGACGTGTATGCTTTTGGTGTGGTATTGTTGGAAGTGCTATGCGAGATTCGAGCTTGGAAGGAACTAGTTATTATGTCGGCACTTCCATACATCATGAAAGGAGAACTTCCAGCGTTCATCTCTGAACACGTTAAGACAAATATTACTCTAAATTGTTCAAAAGCATGTGCAAGTCTACTAATGGAGTGCTTAGATAAGAATCCGGATATGCGGCCTTCTATGGAGCAAGTCGTATTTAAGCTACTAACAGCATTGGAATTGCAAGAGGTACAGATTTGTATCTCAATTCCCATTGTCTAATATATATATAGCTTCTACGGAGTATAAGGTATTAGCTTTGAATTATTTTGAAAACAATGTGTCTTAGATATATAGTTAGATATCTAAAATCAGTTTTAAAGTAAATTTCACTTAGATAGTTATATATGGGTTGTACTCAAAGGTGAAAGACCAAATTTCATGAAAATATGAAGAATTACTTTAAAGAACACTCTCACATTTTTTTCTATTTCTATATGAGACATTTCATGATATTTAAAGTAAAACCTTTTAACTGACAGGAACTCCTTGGGGATGGATGGATATATTTAAATTTTCTTTGTAACATTTAATTATTATCATTATAAATAATTATATTGCATCTGATCCTTGTTTTTATCTACCCTGCCTCAACACTAGAACAAATATATTTCAATTTCTTTACAGCATAAAAGATACTGTAATAAATCTATCCCTATTTTGAAGTACGTGTGGGCGTACACTTGTTCAAAATTCAAATCTATATGTGGCCATGTGGGTAAAAGGAATCAGAATTTCACTGGACGGTATAGGTGTTTAATGAGATCATGTCAATCTCCTTAAGGAGATTCCAGGCAAAATCTATGTAGCGATGATGGGTTGAACCCCCAACGATTTAATGGGCTGGTAAATGTGATATTAAAACCGCTGCCAAAAAAGGGACTGGAGATCGAACAAAAATTCTTGCATATAAACTTGGAGTTTATAAATCTTGAGATGTTAAATATCTTTCCACACGTGAACGGTGTTGAAATATGCTTATTTGTCACAATGATATGTGTTATATTTGGCATAGATTCTCCACATTATCAAACATCAAGACTTTGTTGTAACTTCTCGTGGCTCATTTTTTTCATGGGAACTCCTAGTTTTCATATTTTGAAGTGTGCAAAATATGTTTCAAAAGGATATAAAAATTTGTCTTCCGAAAGTTAAAAAACTCGATAGAACTGTGACATCTACTATGTACATCTATGTCTCAAATGAGTGTTAAACCCACAACCTATCTATCGCTAGCTAGGAATACTAGCAACGGTAGATAGGCTTAAGGTGTGCAAACGTGATTGATTTATGGTACAGAGATGCTAAAGTGACAAGGAAATATCAGTTATTATTGATTGGTTTAGATTAAGTTTAAATACCAGGAGCGATTTGGGAAAGAAACAAAACAATCTAAGGATTTAGCTTGTCATCTTTCGTTTCTTCCACTTTATACTATTATCTTATTTAGGCAACATCTGAATTGAAGGGCCTAATCATTTTCTCATCATTCCAGTTAGGAGAAGAGTCTGCAGCAAATGACAGTTCAGTGTTAGGGGAGAGATACAATGGACCTGTTTCCGTGAAGCGTATCAAAAAGAATTCTGAGCATGGGAGGCTAATCTGCAGAAGTTCCAAGTGGTCTTGCGAGAGCTTTTCCCTTAAAGATATAGAAATTGCGACAGGTGACTTTGCAGTGAAAAATTTATTGCGAGAAGGAGCCTTTTGGAAATCTTACAGTGGCTACATCTCTGGAGTGAGATACAATGGACCTGTTTCCGTAAAGCGTATCAACAAGAATTCTGAGCATGGGAATTCTGCATTCCAGAATGAGGTTCAACTGTTAGCGGGTTGTGATCATGTCAATATTACTTCTCTAGTAGGATATTGTGATGATGAAATTGAGAAGATTATTGTATACAAATCCATGCATTATGGTCCGTTGCATGATTGTCTTTATGATGGGTACCATCGTCGCTTGACAGTGGAGCAACGCCTCGACATCTGCATAGGAGTGGCAGAAGGTTTAAGCTTTCTGCATGAGAAAAAGATCATTCATTGTAACTTGTCATCTAAGAACATTTTACTGGATTATGCGTGGGTTCCTAGTATCTCAGGCATTGATTTGGCCTTGTCTGAAAGCCCCCCACAACTAATCATGGATTATAAACAAGGTACTTTTTAATACTTTTGGTTAAAATCAGAATCCTGGAATAACATGGAATTCTAATAAACAAAATATTTAGCTTTGAGCGCAAACTATAGTTTTAATTAATCTTCACAGGCACTGAAGGGTATGTAGCACCTGAATGTTATGAACCAAACTACCAACCAGGACCAAAAGCTGACGTGTACGCATTTGCCATGCTTTTGTTGGAACTGTTATGTGAGAAGCCACCATGGAAGAGCATGGTTATGTTGGCTCTTGAATTTGCCATGAAAGGAGTCCTTCCTAGGTTTAAGCATGAAGGTTCTTACATAAATATCACTAGTGAATGTTCACAGGCATGTGGAAATCTATTAAGAGAATGTCTGGATATTGATCCGAGTAAACGTCCTTCTATGCATCAAGTGCTGGATGAGCTTCGATTGGCATCGAGACTGCAAGATTATTACTGGAATGGCAAGGACAACCGTCTACAGGTTGGATCTGAACTTGCATTTTTTCATCTAAGACTAAGTTGTTCTTGTCATATTGTATCAAAACAATATGACAATATCGGAGGGGTCATAAATTATCGACATTTGGAAAAACAATGACAGAATGACTGTTATTATTAATTAGTGTTGTCTTCGAGATAGTAGTGTCATATATAATTTTTTTTAAGTTATAGACTTGTGATAAACATGAGTTTGATAAAAGAAATCGTTATATTATGTAATACATTATGTAATACATGTCTGACATAAAATAAAGAATATTTTGTGTAAAAATAAGCGTTGGGAAAATAGGATGCTAAACCGTAAAATTGGATACAACAGTGTAAATGATAATCAATGACCGGATATACTCTAGAATTGTGTAAGGACTACTTTCCAAAAGAGATATTTCGACCGTCTATTATGTCTGGTTCACGAAATTCGCTTTGGGATAAGAGTACATAGATGAATCTGTTTTTTTGTCACATAATCAAATTCCTAGGTGTTTATTCGTACTGAAAATGTGTCTGGAAATATGCAGATATAGATCTCAACATTCTGGCAGTTCTTTTGGTTATGTTATATTACAAATCACATATATGAAGCACCTCAAATCTCTCATCTTTCCACTAATCTTAAGAATGATTTTATCGCACAGTTCTCTCAGTTGAATAAACATAGTTCGTCATCCTCTTGCCAGAGTTTCTTACTGAGTGACATAAAAAAGGCAACAAACAACTTCTCAAATTGTTTAGGAGAAGGTGCATTTGGGAAAGTCTACAGTGGAAATATCTCCGGGAATATGTACAACGGAGTAGTTGCTGTGAAGCGTATGAGCATGGACCCAGAGCAAGGAATACCTGCTTTTAGAAAGGAAATCGAATTGGTGTCAGCTTGCAATCATGTCAACATCATATCTTTATTGGGATTTTGCGAGGAAGGGAATGAGAAGATTCTGATATATGAGTTAATGCCAAATGGTTCACTTTATGATTATCTTTATACAGACAAAGACCGAATTGCTAAGTTGACTGTAGAGCAGCGCCTGGACATCTGCATAGGAGTGGCAAAAGGTATCTATTACCTTCATTCTCGCACTGATTCTGTCATAATTCATAGCGACTTGAAGACGGACAACATTCTCCTGGATCAAAATTTGGTTCCTAAGATCGCAGACTTTGGATTGTCCAGGACTCGTGATGCTGGCCCATCCACTTCAAAACTAACCACGAACAATATAAAAGGTATTGTAAGCATCACTGTCCATCAATCAGATCGATGAGCATTAAATCATACCTGATTAATAAATTCATTTTGGTTGTAGACGAAGCTAAGGTTTTATTTTTTACAGGTACAGAAGGATATTTAGCTCCTGAATGTTATGAACCCAAATACCAACTAAGCCGAAAAGCAGACGTATATTCTTTTGGTGTTGTATTGTTGGAAGTGTTATGCGAGAGGCCATCCTGGCATAGACTAGTTCTTTTGGCACTTCCATTCATCAGGAGAGGAGAACTTCCCAATTTCACCCCTGACTATGTTGCGAGACATATTTCTTCTAGATGTTCGCGGACATGTGAGCGTCTTATAAGGGATTGCTTGGATACTGATCCGGTCAAACGTCCTGATATGAATCAAGTCGTAACTAGGCTTGAAGAAGCATTGAGACTGCAAAAGAAATACCAGAATGATCACTAACTTTTAATCATTGAATTCAAAGTCGTTTCATCTAGCTTTGATCATGCAGTGTTATATCGCAACAGTTTTGAAGGGTATCAAGGAAAATCTTTCAAAGCCATAGATATGGAGACTGTGTTGATGAAAGGAATGTTTACTTGGAACCATTAGTCTATGAATAAATTTCAAAATATCTTTGGATGGAGGAGGTACAGTTTGCCACAATTATTTATTGGAGGTAAGCCCAATTGGAGGGGAGATATGATTCACAGGCTTCAGCTTGACAGTTCTAGCGACCAGACAAGGATTACCTTGTCATTTCAATAATTTTGAAAGTATAAGGTTTGTGTTATGCCCCAACAGTGATTGCAAGGATTGCAATGCGAATGGGTTAGTGCATATAGTATCATCCAATGCTCATGAATTACTAACCGGTGTGTATGGAATTTTAACTAGTCTGTCTTATTACCAAGTCGTATAATTATTACATATAGAGAATGACATTTATATGTCATCACATATAGAGAAATGGCATTTGTATAGAAATAAGGTTTTGAATGATGCTATAATTCACTTATCAGCCGTAAAAAAAGAAGAAGCAATAAGTAGTTCTGTGTTCGGAGATTTGGGATTGCTGAGGCTTTGTTGTTGTGCATTAGCAGTCGTAGACAAATCAGCCATCTATGTTCCAGAAATTGGCATGGAGAAGGATTGAGACTGATAATTTATCTTCTATATCTCTTTTCTTTAATGAGAAATCTTGAGAAGTATCAACAAATAGCACCCTTTCTATTTTCCCCAAACAAGGTCCTCGAATCTATAGAAATGCTTGCTGCAACTTGTATGTTTGAACTA
The DNA here is from genome assembly GCA_949592205.1 of Helichrysum umbraculigerum. Taxonomy (NCBI): domain Eukaryota; kingdom Viridiplantae; phylum Streptophyta; class Magnoliopsida; order Asterales; family Asteraceae; genus Helichrysum; species Helichrysum umbraculigerum. The sequence continues at coordinate 40,268,279 of CATIUR010000001.1, forward strand.
TATATACAAATCACCCTCATGCCAACATATATGCATTATAACCAATGTAACATCAGCTAACATGCCACTTATTCTGATACATAAATTCATACAAAGTCTTCTATCTGTCTTGATACATATTATCTCAAGTTGAGACATTGAGGCTCTTTCATTATACTGTCATCCTTATTCCACCTGCAAAAGTTCCCCAATCTTTAAGATTTTAAGTTTGTCAATGCGAAGTAAATAAATTAAGATAGTGAGTGTTACTCAAAGGTAAACATGTAAATAGGAGTAAAGATTAACAATTTCAGCTCGTGATTGTGAAATGACCGAATGAAAATTTACCCCACGCCCTTAAGAGACAATTATAGCAGCAAATGTAAAAAATCTTACACCGATATGATTCAAACACTTCATCAGGAAGTGTCATGCCTATGTAGATTTTAGCTTGTTTGTCTAACCTTATTAACCTCTTATCCTCATCTGACCATTGTTCCTCTCTCTTTGGCACCACCACTTCGAGTATATAGTCGGAGTAGTTGCTGTAGCAGCAACAACAGGAATAATAGTGGTCGGAATATGAGGACCATTGGTTATAATGTTACAGAGTCGATCATCAACAAGATCCAAAAACATCATCATCCGGGACATCCAGGTCTCAATCCTAGAAGGATCAAACGCTGGAGGTTTGGTAGTAGAGCCATTTCCCTTTTGATACTCAGAATCCACACAACTGTACTTTACTGATTCCATTGCAGATCTGGTTAATTGTTTTAAACCAACTCTGCTCTGATACCAATTGACAGTCCCTTAATCACTATTGTTAAGTGATTTGGAATCTCAATAAGTAAAGTTTAATTGTAGAAGGGGGGTTGAATACAATTAATAACTTTTTCGGATTTTATCTAAGTTAATTGATTAAGTTTTTAATTGACTAAACACAAACAGAGTATGATGAACATAAAATAGAGATAAAACAATAACGCAATAATAGCTTAACTTGTGAATTTTATTGATAACAAAAACTCACTGAATGTTGATTGCGGAATAGACTAGCCAAAACTAATCTAAATCAAACACTCAAGCTAACTATTACAAAGGAGATGAACAATAGTGGACAAACACGCTAACTGTTCTCTCGCTGATCGCTACTACGTGCTTAGACTTACTACTCACTGAACACACAAGTGATTAACATGTACAAACGGCAAGTTTCTAAGTACAACGTACTACTCTGTATATACTACAAATATCCCGTAAATATCTCCTACAAAATAGGATCTGGAATGACACGTGTCGCTGCTTGATTGGCTTGATCTCTGATGAACCGACATTCTGCGGGTCCCAATTCTGTTACCGTAAATATCTCTTCTTCCTTAACACCAATCACTTGCTGCCACGTAATTTCTTTAGATATTTTCAAGTACGAGGAACACTTGCTGACGTACATATGAAGAGCGACTTGTACTTGTAAAGAAACTTTATTAATGTAGTTGTTGCTGGTGTAATAATCCTCCTCACTCACTGCGAGCTATCGTGCTCTTGTAGAATGACTTGAATTATATATCATCAGCAACTAGCTTTTATTAGGGCAGTGACTTTTGCCTTTATTCAATTGAAGATGTAAAACTCTCGCTATTACTTGGAGTCAGCGACACACCAAGTTAAGTTTTAATCTTCCTCAGCATAACAGTTTCCTTGAGTAGAATGAATAGCGACCAGTGAGTACAATCTTCAGCAACAGCAGCTTTGACTTAATCATTTCCATCATCGAGTTTGTTATTATTGAGTTGGTCAGCGACCAGTGACTCAACAATACGTTTTAATCGTGGTATTCTGTTTTAATTATATAAAATGTATAAAGCTAAATTGCAAATTTATAATTAATATCATATGAATACATTTTAATTATTATATATAATACTATTTAATATAAATAACATTCAATAATTATAATTAAAAATTAAATATATATTATTGTACTCCCACGTCTCAAAATAAGTGTCCTCCTTTCCATTTTATTTGTCCCAAAATAAGTGTTCACCTCAAAAACTAGTATTAACTTTACCATCTTACCCTCAATATATTTTTTTTCAAAACTGATATATAGAAGTTCCTGCAAAAAGTAAGGGTAATAGTGTCATCTTCACTATCAGACAATGTAATTTCTTAAACTCTGTAAAAACTGAAACATGACTTTGAAACGGAGGGAGTATTAGTTTAGTGAAAAAGGCACTTTTAGTTTTAAGTGACAACATTGAGTGTTCATAGAGTTGGAAGAATATAAAGTACTCCCTCCGTCCCAATTAGAGTGTTCACTTTGACTTTGTATACACTTTTAGAATTCTTCACCAACTATACTTTTAAACTATCAAATAACTTATATACCCACAACCCACAAAAGTCTATTTCGATTGATTGAAACATTGAAGTGGACATTTATTTATTTAGAATAAACTAAAATAAAAAAATGGAGATTTCTTTGTAACTTCCATATCTCTTCCACCAAACCCTTCAAAAATGACCAAACCCTCAAAAGTTAAACCCACCCCTTATTATTCACCATCGGTCCATCCCCATCGTTAAGCTTTGCAATTAGCAACACATTACGCGTATCCGCGTGTGGATTTCTCTATCTGAATGTGACACCCCGCAATTTTGAATACAATTAAGTACGCTAAACATTTGCATTTTAGGCTAATTCCCTATTTAAGTGAATTCACAACAAATTTTAGAGGTAAGTCTAGCAAAGCCCAACTAGCTAATACGCGTAGTATTACATATTTCGTAATTAGTATAATTACGTACAAAACATTCGGAACGAACCCGACAAAAATACGGACGTTGGTTAAAACATTTCTATAAATAACTTGAATCTATTTTTGGAAGTTATTTATCCTATATTGTTATTCTTATATAATAGAACACCAAAAACTTAGACGTTTTGATTAAAACGTAATAAATGCAATAAAAACGCGCAAATCGAATTAAGCTACCAAATGAAACTCGATAAGTATTTCGGTAACTCAAAATAAAGTATTTTAAGAATACTTCAATGAAAAATTATCCCAAATATAACATTAATTTAAAACGACCAAAAATAACGTTACACGATTTAACATTTAAACACAAATAACGGGTAAACGACCTAAATACGTAACACAGTCTAAAAATTGAAATTTAAACACTCCGCCCACTCAAATGGGACCCATGAGGCCAGCCACCACTCTCTTGAACCAATGAAAACCCATGCAAATTCTCCTTTTACTCTTCCACACAAAAGGCATGCAAGCCTTACACCTCTCATTTCACCTCACTCTTTCACACTCATTTCTCTCTAACCTCTCTCTAGCTTCCATTTTCTCTCTCTAAAATCTGGAGAACAACCACCATAACACCACCACACCACCATCATTGACCACCATCCACCACCCTTTGACCACCATAAACCGCCATCGATTGCTCGTCGAAAAATCGAGAAAATACACTATTGAAGCTCTTTTCTTCCTCTCTTCATCATTTCTTTGTAAGGACACATACTCTTTCTTTAGATCTGATTGCATGTTAGTTAATTACATATTTTATGTCTCATCTAACTAGATTATGTCCAAATTATGGTTTAAAACACGTTTTTGAAGTGTATATATAAAGATGATGAATCTGTCCCAGAAAACACAGCTCACTAAAACGATCATATCTTGAGTTCTACTAAGAGTTAGATAACGAAATTTTTTTTTAAAAGTTGCGTATTGAAAAGATCTACAAAAGTTCTTCTTTGTCTCTTTCCAGAAACATACAGATTTTTAGCTACGAACTGATCTTTGAGTCTGGTCTGATGATAGTCGAAAAACGAGTTCGGTTATTACGCGGAATTATTTACCTAACTAAATGAACCCTATGATTGCCGGAAAAATTACGTATTAAACTAGTCACATAAATGAACAGTTGGTAAAAATGGTGGAAACTAATTCGGACTAGAAAGTGTCGAAATGGGTGGCGAAACAAACCGACAAAACCGAAATCATGAAAATAGGGACTGTTTTGGAAATGAAATAAAAACCGACACTTCGGGCCAACTATAAAACGTACCGACAATTTTATAAGGCTTAGTTAACTATTTTAAGACTTGTGAAAAAGTTTCGGGTCAAACCGAACACGTTTGACCAAGCCGACCGAAACGAGCCTCGGTACGAAAAACGTGAAACGAAATGTAAAACTTTAGATTTTTGGCTCGAAACAATGTTTTAGGTGTGTTACTATGAAACTTGAACAAAAACGATGTTACGATATTTACGGATAACGATATACGTGTTGAAACACTTAAACAAAAACGTATACTTTTACAAGTAAATAAACGAAACAAACACAATAATAACACTTTGTGAATTATTATTACAAAACCGTCACCAACGGGCCGTACATGTTTTCAAAACTACAAACCTAAATGACAAACGGATACTTTGGACATATCTAGTTGAATGAACGCTAACATGGATGGTCAACTACGACATCCACATACTTACACTTATAATCTCATACGATTAGGGCGTTAGGAGATTATCGACTAGGAATACTTTTGGGCTTAGGCTTTGCTAGCACTCGCACACTTTCAGCTCACCAGGTGAGTTCACAGCCCCTACTTTTACTGTTTTAACTGCTTTTGGTACAGGGGTGGAAAACATAGTCAATGCTTTTGCTACGTGAGCAAACTTTTATATAACTATTGCGATATACATTGTGCTAAGTATTTGTGACTGCGGTCAAACGATTATAACTATTATTTATGAAATGGTATTTCATACAAAAAATAAACTGAGAACATATTGGAGAACGACCAGCTACACACTTTTACTACTAGCTTTTATGAAACAACATTTTCATAAACACACAGAAAGTCCCTACGTCTTGGGTACGCACGCACAGAAAGTCCCTACGTCTTGGGCAAACAGAAAGTCCCTACTTCTTGGGCAAGGTGTCATCCTACATCTTGGATGAAGGCTCTACTTCTTGAGCAGATGGGTCCTACGTCTTGGATGCCAGTCCTACTTCTTGGACACAACTTATACAAGTCCTTACGTCTTGGGCACACATATAGAAGTCCCTACTTCTTGGGCAGATATCGATGAGTCCTACTTCTTGGACAAACGTTTTAGTCCCTACTTCTTGGGCACGCTTGACAAGTCTCTACGTCTTGGGCAAACATTTTAAATCCTACTTCTTGGATAAACGATTTAAATCCCTACTTCTTGGGTAAACTACTAGGATACTGTTTTCCTATGACACATTAAGATATACTTTTGGGTAACATCCCAACTTAACAAACTTTTGGACAACATTCCATAAAACATTATTTAACTGTTATGGCAAAACGTTTACAAACATATTTGGTTATCAAACTTTACTTGTAAACATAAAACCTGTGAATTCACTCAACATTGTTGTTGACTTTTTATTATGTTTTTCAGGGAATTAGCTGCACACGTAAGACTGCTGCACTTTTGGAATCTAGACGACCCATGAAGATTTAGGATGCCATCTTTTGAGACAAATGAATTTCTTTTGTATAACTAATATGTTTTTAGTCATATCAACGAAATCCACTTTTGTAAAACTTAACTACTTTTCTACTACTACGATTTGATGAATCGTAAACTTTTGATATTAATATTTATGGCATCTTAATATATATGTTATGCGATATCCATATGCTCTGATCTACGTGTTTGTCCTACGTTTACGTCAGCACCCCCGCTTACCTTAATGCTTCCGCTAAACACCGTTGACCGAATTTGGGAGTGTGACAGATTGGTATCAGAGCCATTGGTTATAGCGAACTAGAAGTCTTTAAGTGACCTAGAGACCTTAGAGACCTAGACTATAGCCTTGGCTAGGACACTCATGCATACACATTCATTTGCATACGGCTAACTCGATACACGACAACATTTGTTACGACACATCGGCATACGCGAACCAACCGACCGATACTATCGTACCCTTATTCTACTTGTTCTATCGTATGGTTGATTTTTCCTTGAACTCCTTGAACCATACTGACATCCAATTCGCTGATTCGTATGAACCTGATCGTATTAAGGCGGTTGATGAAAAGAAGTATGTATTTAGCATCATATAATGACGCCTGGCCAACGTGATTATATCATACTAAGTACATATGGGCATTTCATAGTCGTAAGATACGTGATGGGATATCACTAATTCTTCTTAATGCTCGATAACTGAAACATGTGAGACTTCATTCTTCACATTCCTTACTTTGGCATTGACTACTATTTGAACGACTACTCTATTCTGCTTGACTATTGTGCAAACAAACTCTTATTCTCTAATGGACCGAACGAATTCGTACTAAACGTTTAACGATTAGGACCGACAACTCATCAATCGAATGGACGGATGAAACAAAGGGAGATCGCGATACGTATCGGAGTAACGAGCCTTCTTAAGTACTATGCGAAACGAACTCTCCCACGAATAGCAAACCTTATAGGACAAATTTCTTATAAATTTTATTTTGAAATGGTTATTTCAACAAACAACTACACGGGAAGGTTTTCCTACTATTTATTCACCAGATTGATTTCCAAATGAACACTACTATTTATACACTGAAATGATTTTCTAAAACATGTACGAATTGATCACTATTTCGATTGAATGTCAACGATTTATACATAACTTGTTTATATTTAAACAACAAAAGATTTACCAGTAAGTTTATCAACTATTTTAAACAACTACTCTGTCATGATTTGACCACGATTTGAACAATAATTTAACCGTTTCAAATTGCCAACTGTTTTGACAACAGTTTGTTCATTTTAAACAACAATTGCAACGTTAACGTTCCAACAGCTCCTGGACGCACGAACATACTTAAATAAAAGGGTACACAACCGGATCCCTACGTCAACATCGATACGTCTTAGTAAACTCCGATTATTCTTTAACGTTACATTATTCGAACGTCTTGAATTTAGCGCTTAGTGAACTTGGACTACTGTCGGACATATAACTTATTTTATATGACGTATATACCAAAAACCATTATGAGTTACGCGATAACTTACGACGCCACAATAGTGACAACACGTCTTCTCGGAAAAACATGCGTCCGACGTTTCGACATGGATTTAAAAATCTCGGGACGAGATTTCTCTAACAGGGGGAGAATGTGACACCCCGCAATTTTGAATACAATTAAGTACGCTAAACATTTGCATTTTAGGCTAATTCCCTACTTAAGTGAATTCACAACAAATTTTAGAGGTAAGTCTAGCAAAGCCCAACTAGTTAATACGCGTAGTATTACATATTTCGTAATTAGTATAATTACGTACAAAACATTCGGAACGAACCCGACAAAAATACGGACGTTGGTTAAAACATTTCTATAAATAACTTGAATCTATTTTTGGAAGTTATTTATCCTATATTGTTATTCTTATATAATAGAACACCAAAAACTTAGACGTTTTGATTAAAACGTAATAAATGCAATAAAAACGCGCAAATCGAATTAAGCTACCAAATGAAACTCGATAAGTATTTCGGTAACTCAAAATAAAGTATTTTAAGCATACTTCAATGAAAAATTATCCCAAATATAACATTAATTTAAAACGACCAAAAATAACGTTACACGATTTAACATTTAAACACAAATAACGGGTAAACGACCTAAATACGTAACACAGTCTAAAAATTGAAATTTAAACACTCCACCACTCAAATGGGACCCATGAGGCCAGCCACCACTCTCTTGAACCAATGAAAACCCATGCAAATTCTCCTTTTACTCTTCCACACAAAAGGCATGCAAGCCTTACACCTCTCATTTCACCTCACTCTTTCACACTCATTTCTCTCTAACCTCTCTCTAGCTTCCATTTTCTCTCTCTAAAGTCTGGAGAACAACCACCATAACACCACCACACCACCACCATTGACCACCATCCACCACCCTTTGACCACCATAAATCGCCATCGACCGCTCGTCGAAAAATCGAGAAAATACACTATTGAAGCTCTTTTCTTCCTCTCTTCATCATTTCTTTGTAAGAACAAATACCCTTTCTTTAGATCTGATTGCATGTTAGTTAATTACATATTTTATGTCTCATCTAACTCGATTATATCCAAATTATAGTTTAAAACACGTTTTTGAAGTGTATATATAAAGATGATGAATCTGTCCCAGAAAACACAACTCACTAAAACGATCATATCTTGAGTTCTACTAAGAGTTAGATAACGAATTTTTTTTAAAAGTTGCGTATTGAAAAGATCTACAAAAAGTTCTTCTTTGTCTCTTTCCAGAAACATACAGATTTTTAGCTACGAACTGATCTTTGAGTCTGGTCTGATGATAGTCGAAAAACGAGTTCGGTTATTACCCGGAATTATTTACCTAACTAAATGAACCCTATGATTGCCGGAAAAATTACGTATAAACCTGGCACATAAATGAACAGCTGGTAAAAATGGTGGAAACTAATTCGGACTAGAAAGTGTCGAAATGGGTGGCGAAACAAACCGACAAAACCGAAATCATGAAAATAGGGACTGTTTTGGAAATGAAATAAAAACCGGCACTTCGGGCCAACTATAAATGTACCGACAATTTTATAAGGCTTAGTTAACTATTTTAAGACTTGTGAAAAAGTTTCGGGTCAAACCGAACACGTTTGACCAAGCCGACCGAAACGAGCCTCGGTACGAAAAACGTGAAACGAAATGTAAAACTTTAGATTTTTGGCTCGAAACAATGTTTTAGGTGTGTTACTATGAAACTTGAACAAAAATGATGTTACGATATTTACGGATAACGATACACGTGTTGAAACACTTAAACAAAAACGTATACTTTTACAAGTAAATAAACGAAAGAAACACAATAATAACACTTTGTGAATTATTATTACAAAACCGTCACCAACGGGCCGTACATGTTTTCAAAACTACAAACCTAAATGACAAACGGATACTTTGGACATATCTAGTTGAATGAACGCTAACATAGATGGTCATCTACGACATCCACATACTTACACTTATAATCTCATACGATTAGGGCGTTAGGAGATTATCGACTAGGAATACTTTTGGGCTTAGGCTTTGCTAGCACTCGCACACTTTCAGCTCACCAGGTGAGTTCACAGCCCCTACTTTTACTGTTTTAACTGCTTTTGGTACAGGGGTGGAAAACATAGTCAATGCTTTTGCTACGTGAGCAAACTTTTATATAACTATTGCGATATACATTGTGCTAAGTATTTGTGACTGCGGTTAAACGATTATAACTATTATTTATGAAATGGTATTTCATACGAAAAATAAACTGAGAACGTATTGGAGAACGACCAGCTACACACTTTTACTACTAGCTTTTATGAAACTACATTTACATAAACACACAGAAAGTCCCTACGTTTTGGGCACGCACGCACAGAAAGTCCCTACGTCTTGGGCAAACAGAAAGTCCCTACTTCTTGGGCAAGGTGTCATCCTACGTCTTGGATGAAGGCTCTACTTCTTGAGCAGATGGGTCCTACGTCTTGGATGCCAGTCCTACTTCTTGGACACAACTTATACAAGTCCATACGTCTTGGGCACACATATAGAAGTCCCTACTTCTTGGGCAGATACCGATGAGTCCTACTTCTTGGACAAACGTTTTAGTCCCTACTTCTTGGGCACGCTTGTTAAGTCCCTACGTCTTGGGCAAACATTTTAAATCCTACTTCTTGGATAAACGATTTAAATCCCTACTTCTTGGGTAAACTACTAGGATACTGTTTTCCTATGACACATTAAGATATACTTTTGGGTAACATCCCAACTTAACAAACTTTTGGACAACATTCCATAAAACATTATTTAACTGTTATGGCAAAACGTTTACAAACATATTTGGTTATCAAACTTTACTTGTAAACATAAAACCTGTGAATTCACTCAACATTGTTGTTGACTTTTTACTATGTTTTTCAGGAAATTAGCTGCACACGTAAGACCGCTGCACTTTTGGAATCTAGGCGACCCATGAAGATTTAAGATGCCATCTTTTGAGACAAATGAATTTCTTTTGTATAACTAATATGTTTTTAGTCATATCAACGAAATCCCCTTTTTTAAAACTTAACTACTTTTCTACTACTACGATTTGATGAATCGTAAACTTTTGATATTAATATTTATGGCATCTTAATATATATGTTCTGCGATATCCATATGCTCTGATCTACGTGTTTGTCCTACGTTTACGTCAGCACCCCCGCTTACCTTAATGCTTCCGCTAAACACCGTTGACCGAATTTGGGGGTGTGACACTGAAATTCCCATACTCGTCCCTTCCTCTGTCTATATTCTGCATGTTCTTATATATTCAGATTTTTGATTGTCGAAATTACAAGTTGTGAAATGCTCACCACTCAGAATAAGCAACCCCAGCTACAATCTCTCTCTACATATATCTCTCGCTCTTTGTCTCTCTGTATCATCAGATGAAAAAAAATATTTGAATCGTTCACACAAATCTGTTCGGATGGTGGCGAGAGAAGATGATGGTGATGGTTGTTAATTAAAACCTATTCTTTGATTGCTTAAATTTCCATTTTCACGGTAGCCGGAGTTGCAGGTGGTCAACGACCGATTAAACCCGGGTGGTCTGATTTAAATCAGGGATTACACGAGTTGAGAATTTGAAAAAAGTATCACTTGGATTCAATGTTTTTAAAACCGAAAACCGGATCGGACTAGATAGGCCTCCAATCCCGGTCCAACCGGTCCGAGTGAACCGCCCCAAAACCGGTCCACGTCACTGTTTTTAAAAAAAAATTCAAAAACCGTGTTAACCGGTCCGGTTCCCTGTTGAACCTCCCGGTTTCGACCGAACCGGCTGGTTCGTTGATTGGTCAAACACTAGTCAAAACCGGTTATTAACAGGCCGGAATCCTTAAAAATCCCGGTTGAACCGGTCGGACCGGACCGAGTCAACCGGTTTTCAAAACATTGTTTGGATTGGTTCCACTACAATAAAAAAGGCCTATCGCAACTACAAATGTCGTCTCAAAAGAGTCGAATGTCGTTGCAATATACCTTTTGCAACGACATGTCGTTGCAAAAGTGTCGTGTCAAGGTCCTCGTCCTTCAAAACCTTTTTGGACGACATGTGTCGTTACAAAAACCGGGCTCACTCTTTAATTTCCGTACTTCTTAAGTAATTCAAAATTAAATACCTTTAGCAACGACATGTGTCGTTGCAAAAGGTATTATTAACAAAATAAAAAAATTAAAATTAAAAACATTTAGCAACGACATGTGTCGTTGCAAAAAAGTATTAATAACAAAATAAAAAAATTAAAATAAAATACATGTAGCAACGACAACTGTCATCGCAAAAGGGTTATAGAGACGACATTTGATCACAAAAGCATCGTTCTAAAATGGTCAAATGTCGTTGCTGTTAGTTATAGCAACGACAATGTCGTCTCTATAGTGTACAATATTTTTGGTCAAATGTCGTTGCAGTAGGGTTTTTGGGACGACATGTCATCGCTAATTCCGTCTGGGAATTTTTACATTATTTTGCTGCTTTTGCGTTTTTCCCAAGTTTTACCATGTTTCATTTTTCCGATTTCTTGGTGCTTTAGATCAAATATAACCAATAATTTACGCACATTTCGCATTGAAAGCACAATTACACAAACAATTAAACTATCCAAATCTTCTAAATTATCCAAAGTTACTACAAAATTACTAGTCATACATATGTTCAAAATGATTAAAAGTAAATGGCTTTAAAGTATTCTACACCTCCTAAGCGAAAAACACCTTACAAACCAACTTACTAATAAATCAATATAACAAAATACTTAACAAATACATACATTGTATCAATTTAGCTAGTTTACAAAATCGGCCGGAGGAGAAGCGGACGTCGGTCGGAGGTGGAGAACGATTTTGTCGGCGATGGAGTTGTGAGGACTTTGTGAGGTTGTGATGGTGAAATTGGGGTTAAATTTGTGGTGAATGTGTGTTTTTTTGGTGTAATAAGGTGGGTTTTGGTGGGGAACTAGAGAGGATGCAGGGGTTATGGAGAGAAAAGAGGGTAGGAGAGTTTCGTGAAAATGAAGAAAAAGATGGGGTTTTTAATACCATCAGGGGTTTTTTGCGAAGACAATGTCGTCTCTATAGACCTTTAGCAACGACAAAAATATTTGAATGAAAAAACCGGGAATAATTTTTGTTTGGAGGGATATTTGATTTTTTTCGTGAAAATGTTTTTGCGACGACAATGTCGTCTCTATAGACCTTTAGCGACGACAAAAATATTTGAATAAAAAAACCGGGAACAATTTTTGTTTGGAGGGATATTTGATTTTTTCGTGAAAATGTTTTTGCGACGACAATGTCGTCCCTATAGACCTTTAGCGACGACAAAAATATTTGAAAAAAAAAATCGTAAACACTTTTTGTTTGGAGGGATATTTAATTTTTTCGTGAAAATGTTTTTACGACGACAATGTCGTCCCTATAGACCTTTAGCGACGATTAAAAAATATAAAATAAATTGCATAAGTAATTTTAAAAGTGTGATAGTTGTTCTTAATTAATTTATAGAAAATATAAAATTAAATTTTAATTTAATTCTCAATCTATTAAAAAAAATTTAAAATTCTTAATTAAATAAATTTAATTTTGGCTATAATTACTTTATAACAAATTATTAATTTAACTTTTGGATTAATTCTAGTTAAATTGAAACTTATTTATTAAATTATTCGTAACTGATAACTTGCTTTTTAAATTATACGATGATGTATATAATGCACTCCACGTTATTAATGACTTCTCTCGACATATAGTATATCATAAACAACATTTTCTTTACATCACGAATATATATTGAGTGTAAATGTTTTGGGGTTCGATGAACAACTATGGTAACTATTGTTCAATGAGTAACTATATACTGAATATTTATTATTTTCGATTGATAGTATATTATTCACAAATTTTTCGTTATTTCAAAGCCATATTGAACGTTGACGCCTTAGGGTTTGTCGCGATCATTCGAATGTTTGAAGAGGGTTAGCGCCTTAACCAATACTTATCCTAATATCCCTTATCACACCGCAATAAGGATACGTCGTAACAAATCATACCATTACGGAAGTGTCACTCCATCGGTGCCACAATGATACTTATTTTGATTGTGACGATAATGCGAGAAAACTATGGTCGATAATTCGACATACATTACGATAATGAAAAGCATCGAGTAAATCATGTGTCGTCAACATCTAACCTACATTGTTACGTTACTTAACGTTTCTTTTTCCAATATCAAATAAGTATTAATATGTGTTTAATATATGTATCCTATGTAAACGCAATGATATACTTGCAATCACAGTTGCCAACACACAGTCATCAGTAGTAACCAAGTTCATTTTACAACTTTTGCATATACTCGCCAATTAACATACTCGCAAACACATTCTCTAACACATATAAAATGTTTGGCATAAATAGTGTAGACTTCTTAGGGTTTCAATAACTTAAACGGTTTTTGAACTCGACATGTATAACACCAAGGTGATAAACGTCTTAGGGTTTCATGATACCTCTTGATTGAATAGAAAGACACGTGTTTCAGATGATTCATTTGTTCGAATGTGATAAATATAACGATGATATATAGCACCACGTAAGCCATGCTTGATCAAGATCTTACCATCACCGTTTATTTTTCCAATATCAACGAATTACTCGATCTGACTCGTTTTATTTTCGTATTCTAATATGTGTTACATTTGTTTTATTTTCGTGACCAAAACTCACATTCTCAGAATAAAGGTTCGTTAAAGAAACCGATTTATTTTACAACAATGAAAATCATTGAGTATACATGTTTCAACTTCTATATCTTACAGAAGCTCATTAATATATCGCAAACGCCTTCGCCAAAATAAAGCCATTATTTTTTGGAGTCAAACAAAAAAATCAAAAAGAAAATAAAAATATATTTAGGGACGACATGTGTCGTTGCTGAAGGTAAAGTCACGAGTCAAAGTCAAAAAACTTTTAGGAACGACAAATGTCGTCCCTAAAAGTAGTCCGGGAAATATTTTCACCTTGGAGCCAAAACAAAAAAAAAATCAAAAATAAAGGAAAAACTTTTAGCAATGACAAATGTCGTCCCAAAAGGTAGCCCAGGAAATTTTTTAATCTTGGAGCCAAAACAAAAAAATAAAAATTAAAAAAAAAAACTTTTAGCAACGACACTGTCGTTGCAAAAGGTAGCCCGGGAAATATTTTTTTTTTGCAGTCAAACAAAAAATTCAAAAAGAAAATAAAAATATCTTTAGGGACGACATGTGTCGTTGCTAAAGGTAAAGTTACGAGTCAAAGTCAAAAAGGAGAATTTTTTTGTCTTTTAGCGACTTTCAGGGACGACATCTTGTAGTTGCTAAAAGTCTTCGTTGCAAAATGTATTTTTTCTTGTAGTGTTCCTTCTTCCACTTACCTCAATCATCAGCAAATTAATGAGCATGCAGTCCTCCCATAAGTTCAATCTCGTGCGTTTCTCAATTGGTGAAATACGACAAGATCTACAGCTTCCCACAAGATTCCTTCTACACTGATACATTGAACGTTTAGGTTGTTTTTCTTAATCAGTAACAACTCGAACACGCCTAACTTATCGTTAAAAAAACCCAGACAAACATGTTCTAACATGTCAATATCAGCAATGGAAAAGGCAATCTTTAAATTGTCTAAATTCTAACACGTAATAAAGAGTACATAAAGTCGTAATCTCACTAAAGTCTTCTAATAAAGAAGGATTTCTCTAAGAAATATGGAGTTGCATCAATATCTTCTAATGAAAAAAAGTCAAAAACAGTTAAATAAGTGAGCTTAAACATAGGTTTACTTTTCTCATATTAGCCAAAAGTGAAAACCGAATAAAGAGATCCGTACATTTCTTTGCCACTGGCTTTATCTTTAGCATCTATGAGATTACCATTAGTAATTTTGTATGGATGTTGAATTCTATTTCAACATGAGGCATGCCTATTGAAGCAGGAGAAGTTCCCATGAGTTCAAATTCACTAAGAGCTTATCGCTGGATGCCATTTCACGCTCTGCTTGCAGCATCTTGATGCCACCTAAGTTTGGTTTTCTCTTCGTTTGAAAATGCCTGGAAACAGCAACACCATTATTAGACTGAAATGATCAAAAGGGCTGCAATAACCAATCTTTTGATTAGATTAAAACGAATTATATTAATTTAATTATCAATAACAATTTATTTTAAGGCCACCTTCTGCTCGTTTTCTTTTTCAAGATCAAACATGGAACACAAGCATAAGTAAATGAGTCGAAAGTGCCACGTTTACAATAATAAAAGACACGCTGATCTCACCGGGCTTACGTTTGTTGGGATTGTGGTTCTCTTACCGACGAGCTTGGTGAAGATACCATCGATTATCTTAATACCAAGACACTGATGAGTGATGTCAAAAAGAAGAAACTCTATAACATCTATAGGAACGACAAAATTCAACATGTAATTGTTCACAACACCATTTGATCTCTAGAACAATGTAGTGACTAAGACCATTATAAAGAAACTTGCCTCTTATGTGATAGATATGCTAAAATCTAAGCTGCAAGGTCAATAAGTACATCTTCACATTCTCTTGGAATTCACTGATCTTCTACAAATGGATAGCTGCATACACGTCTGACTGTTAGAATCATAGTAATAACAGTTTATATGATATAAAGATAATTAATTAATATACAATATCATAGATGTTTGCTTTTCTCATGTTCTGTTTGGATTTATTAGCAATAGGTGACTCAAAATTTCATGGATAAATCGAAGTTCTCTTTCATTGATATTTGAGTAAGTAATTTCATGATTTGATATCAGATATTCAGATCACAAAGGTGGAGACTTCAGCTCATCAATATTCACCGAGTTCAATAAAATGATATGGTGATCTCACATGGCTTACATTTGACGGGATTGTGATGCTCCTACCGATAAGCTTGGTGAAGATACCACCGAGTGTCCCGATACCAAGAGACTGATGAGTGATGTCAAGAAAAAGTAACTCTTTCTACATCAAAATTAACATAGTAACTTGATGGACAAATGAAGAGTGAGATAATGAGTGAAAGAAACTTAACTAACCTTCTAAATGCACCCAAGCTATCTTACTTTTCTTTTGCCTCTGAAAGTGACCAGACATCTTTCTAACCATCATGCTTCCTTTTCTGCTTCCTTGTCACCTAGCATGAAAAATGATCGGTTCTGTACAAAAAATAAAATAAAAATAGCTTATACAAAACGGGTCAAAACTGGTACTTTCTAATTGCTCATGATATGCTCTATAAACTTAGATAACGGAGTTATATATCGAGCAAAAGCATGAAATGGAACATCTAATAAGGTACAAAGTCTGTTTAAAACTCAGTGAAGTCCACATTCAAGGCTCTGTCAAACCTTAAAGATGTGTGAACCAAGAATCACCTACGGAATACTAATTATATATTTTTCTTTCCCTAGCTCCCTTTTTCGTTAACATGCTTTTAGTCGGCAAAGGCTGATTAAGCCAGCCTATTACAACTCAAGATTGGTTACTCAATCTGATATGCTCAATAAAAACAACGGTTCCTCACTGCATAGTGAATCAGTTGCAACTACATCATGTTTCTCAACATGAGTATTTCATGCCAATATACATGAAATATATACATATACAAACATCAGATAAGAAATATGAAAATCAAATCCTCATGTCATCCATCTAGTCTAATTGATCTTTCAAGAATCATCAAAAATCAAAATTCTAGTAACTTATAAATAGAAACCAATGAAATGTCTTAATCTAAGCAAATAACATCACTTGACTGTCAATATAGCACAATGCATCCCTCCATAAACTAAATATACTTATAAATGTGCCAGCCATAAGGTTTTAGGAAACTACAACTTATTCGGACATTTCATCAAACACTTCAAGTGCACCTTATCATCTCATGTCCAGAATTAAGTATCTAGATTTTTATTACATATGTACACATATAATTAAAAGAAAGGGGTATAATCAACCACATTATTGCAATTCAGAACAAAAAAAAAAGAGAAGAAAAAAAAGATTTTCGTATTCGAATTAAAAGATCAAAATTATTCAAGATAGTATACATTACCTATGCTTGTTCAAAGGTCAGTATGTTTCCTTACTTTAAAGTCGTAAACCTTAATCCATTATGCTAGCTTTTCAATCTTCAAAACTATAAACAACTACAAAAGTACAAATCAATCCAGTTAGCTTTTAAAAACAGCAGTAAGATTATACAAACATAATGTATCCAAGCAATCAATCCATCGGATGTGGTTTGAATCACTCAAATTGATAATTTAAGAAGCATAGTTTGAATCAATCATACCTTTTTATCATGTTGCCCTTGCGAATTTTGATTTAACCGGTGAATCGATAAATCGTACCCTATATTCACACCATCCACTGAAATCGCTCAATCAATCACCGATTGATAATCTAAGAAGATGGTTTTGATGCAGTTGGCAAGGAACGATTGATCGATTGATTGAGTGAGCTGAAACCGGCGTTCGATTTATGAGGATCGCCCTTTGAATCGCAAGGTTTGTGTGGGTTTAATTAGGCCGATGGTTTTGATGCAGATGGCAAGGGAGGATAAGCAAGGGTATCTGTGGAAATTAAGGGGATTAAAAAGATTAAGATTAATTAATCACTTTTCTAGTTTGAATCAATGGCTAAGCTTAGATGGACTAAACCAATAAAAGGTGTGGATTAATTTTTAAAGGTTGACTTTGTTGAAGATTAACTAATTAAGTCTCTCTTTTAATAGATAAGAGAGATGAAACGTTTCTAATTTTGTATTCCAACAAAATTACATAAGACGGAGATGAAACTGTAGAACCCTAGAACTTATAAAGATATATTGGGCCATTTGGGTTATGTCTTAACTCTTAAGGTCGTGGCCCATTGTTTAATATGGATTGTCTGTATAATTTTGTTGATGTATGTTAATTTTTGGCCAAGTTAAAAGATGCATGATTTCGGGATCAAGATTATTACATTTGAATAATAGTATGGTAAACAAAGTTTTCTTTTTAAGAAGAAAATAATACAAAAATAATCTTAAGATTTATAATGATAATTAAGTACTTCATGTGTCTCATATTTATAGTCCAATTTTCATATTTATGACAGCCCAAATTAATTATGCACTTCTTAAAATATGCTCCCTCCGTCCTAATTTTATTGTCCCCAGATAAAAAATACGCAGTTTAAGAAAAACATCACTATCTCTCTTACTTTTTGGTAACAAGACAATTTTACCCTTTACTTTTTACCTACATTTTTGTCTTACATATATAAATTTGGGGCATAAATGAACTTTATCTCATCATTCTTTTCTGTTTATGGAAATGGACAATTAAATTGGGACATCCCAAAAAGAAATACTGGACAATAGATACGGAACGAAGGGAGTATGAGTGCAATTAACTAAAATTAGTAAGTACATTATCCCTACTTATTAGAAGATGGACAAAAACTAAGGATAAAACTATCATTCTATATATATACATTGATGGCCTACTTTTGATTGTTCATCATGAAATTTTATACTGTGTGATGAGTTCTATTGTAATATCATAGGGATGCATACATGTGTCAATATAATTGGATAGTTAACATCAAGTGGAGGTTTCCTTGGTCCTTCTTTACTCATTCTTCAATTTTAATAACAACATTGTCAACTTTGCCCCCTCATAATTTAACTCATGTTTAGCTTAAGTCCGAATCTATTAGGCTATTATGTATTCCTCCGTCTCAATTAAATTGTCCACTTTGATTTTGCACACAGTTTTAAAATTTTCCGCTAAAATTTTTTCCGCTAACTATATTTTTCATCAATCAAATTACATATCTACACATTAAAGTATCTTTCGATTAGTTGAAACATAAAATTGGACATTTATTTGGGACAACCCAAAATAACAACGTGGGCACTTGGGATCGGATGGAGGGAGTATTACAGAGTAATTTTGTTCTTTGATACTCCCTCCGTCCAAATTTTATTGTCCACAGATAAAAAATACGCAGTTTAAGAAAAGTGTACTGGTTGTACTATACAACCAATAAGATTTAATCTCTCACCACATTCAAATATTTTGATTGGTTGAAAAGTACAAGTGGACTATAAATTTGGGACATTCCAAAATGAAAAGATGGACTATAAATTTGAGACGGATGAAGTATATAATTCCAGTTTTCATTTTTTATTCTCCCAATTTGATTGTCCACTTTTAAATATTGATAGGTAAGGTTATAATTTCATCGAAAGTGAAATGTAATAGTTATGTTTATTAAATTGTGTGTAATTTGTCTGTAGACAATAGTGATGGAAGAAGTCCATATAATTGCATATAAACTTGCTTTTAGTTAAATATGTGCAATACGTATATTAGTATATGTTTGGTTGATAAATTGTATAAGTTTAAACTATGATGTTAATTTCAAAACATATTAGGCTATTATGTTAAGATGAGATATTAGTGCATTAAGTTTTAGTTATTTGTTTAAAGATTTAAAGAGTTTTTTTTTTAATGAACAAATTTATACAACGATAATAACACTTTGTAAAATCGCTATGAATCATATTGTTTTGTTCAATACTCATTGACACACAATATAGTGCATTCAGAAGCTAAAAGCCTAAAATATTCGCAGCGAAGCGCGTTCAACTATCTTGTTGTATACAAACGTAGAATGTAATTATCATGTTTTTTATCCGACGTACAGTAAATTTGGTATGGATAGTGTCATTTTTTCTACTCACGGGTCACTACGATCATCTTGAAGATGTGCATCCATAGGTCCCTCGGATATAGCTACTCTATATTAGAACATGATTGCAATTTAATATGCATGTAATTAACATTTTGTCCACATTCAATTTACAAAGCAAGATCATACATGTAAGTAGTGAGTTCGAATCTTACACACATTTTATTTTATTTTAATGTTTCAATGTTATTTGGGTATGGTGAGATCTCAAAGAAGATGTGATTCAAATATGACAAAAGTGAATTAATATATATGATATGGACTTATATATCTCTTAAAATCTCAATCACATAGTTTAATTTTAAGTGTAATAATTCACATAACCTCTTAAGCATATATATCCAACCAACTACCCCACATGACCGACCACCTTTCCTTCCTTATTCTAGAGGTGGCAATTTTGTTAGTATTTGAATGATTTTATCAAATATGTGTCCGTAAATGGGTGAGCATTTGGAAACGCACACATCGACATTGAGATATTGCTAAATATGCCTAAAGTTATTATTTATTAAAGTTAAAAGTTAAATTTAATAATTAAGTAACTAGAGGGATTAATGTGAAAATAATAAACTTGGGGATCAAGTTTTACCTATCTATAAATACACCTTTATAGATTAGGGTTAGGGTTAATCCTAATTAATCACAAAATATCGTCTCTTTCTCCTCCTCTTGAGTTCGGCCGAACCCCACATCCTAGGGGTTTTGTTTTTTATTTTATTTTGGGTTTTCAAAGCAAGAGGAAGCAAGTCAAATTCGTTGACTAGATTGGCAAGTACTAGCATACAAGCATATCGATAAAGACGGTGTCGTGTACTGTAACACCCCCAAATTTAATGTTTTGCGGAAGCTCGATTTGGGTGTCACTAATCAATATACAAAGCACATAAGATATAATGAACGACCACTATATGCGTCGTTTTAAACTTGTATTAATAAAATAAACGTTTACATCAAAATAATGTTACATTAGCTCGGTTCCTGAAATTGAGAGATTACATGGCATAATTACTTTTACAAAATATAATAATGCAATCAAATCTCTAGTTGTATGTATGCTGACTCGAGCTAATAGTCCCTCCCTGTGCAGTCCACTTACTGCTGGGTACCTGTGATATATACTAAAATGGGTCAGCGAAAACGCTGGTGAGCTCACAGGTTTGTATGTCAATGTATAGTTGTAAGAACCGCAAGGTTTATATTGAATTTAAGATGCAATTAAGCAAAATAGAAGTTATACAATCCATGAGCACATAGTCTGAGCTTAACTTGATTTGTCAGGCCCAATTAAGGAAACCTAACTTGAAATGCCTCCTACGAGTGTCTAATCCACACTCGTCTTCCCGAATGCTAATACATCCGTTTGACCGGTTAGTGCGTGCTAACCCGGATGAGGATTGTCAATCCCATATGATATCATATACTAACATTCACGCTAAAATATTAGAGACTATGCTATAGAGGACTTTAAATTGATTAGCTTGAAACTCATGTCGTATTTGAAAGTTGGCACTTGCGTTCTACTTGTAAAACAAAACAGAGCAGTACTATCACACCCCTAGTTGTAAAATAGTGAAAATGGGGCTATGAAACTCACCTGAGTCTTGAAGTGTTTAATTTAATAAACTTGAAGTAATTAGCGGTGAATTGATGTCCAAAGACTTGAAACCTGAATGTGTCCACGACACTTGAATTGTTATTAATTGTACCGGTATCTCGAAAGACTACCATTTAAATTGTTTGTTTAACTTGATGTCCAAATTACCCCGATTTGGTTGATTGTATTGTTACAAGTTACTTCGACGTGTTTGATTAAATTGATACAAGTTACAACGACTTGTTTGATCTTTGAAGTATGTATTGAAAACGCGTACGGCCCGTTGGTGATTAATTGTAATAATAGTCTTGATGTTATCACATTGATTTCGAAGCGTTACACTTAGAAACACAAATTCCATTATGTTTGAAAAGTTGTGTCGTATAATTGTTTTGAAGTTGTACAAGTTTGACACTTGGTGAAATATGTGTTTACGGAATCTAAGTACGGGGGTCCGGGGGCAGCGCCCCTGGTTAGCGGGGTCCAAGGGGCAGAGCCCCTGGCTGGGGTCGAGCTGCCAGGTCAGCTTGGAAAATTTTTATTTCTACTATATTGCTTTAAGGAAAAACGCATCTGGACTTGAATTTGGGTGAAATCAAGTGATAAAATTTTGGTCTCGACACATAGTAAAAAGTTGTAAATATTCTGTTTTATGCGTCACTTATAGCGACACTCATGGGTTTAGGCGACACTTAGGAAGTGTCGCATGAAATGACTGATTCTGAATAATAGCGTCACTTGTGCAAGTGACGCATAGAGTGCGACACTTGAGGAAGTGTCGGTATAAAGGTCATGAGTCACTAAGGTGAGTGACGGGTGAAATCAGGTTTGATTGTAGGCGTCACTTAGGCAAGTGACGCTATAAGTGTCGGTCATTAGTGACGGGTATTGAAAATGCGTCACTTAGGTAGTGACGGAAAAACAGGGTTTTATGCGGCACTTAGGCAAGTGACGCAAAATTTGGGCTTTTAGCGACACTCAATGCGTCACTTAAGTGACGCACGAAGTGACGCTATACTGCATGCTTCGTTGCGACACTTAAAGCTGTTGACGGGTTTTTGAGCCAAAAACGAGTTTTCCGGCCATAGTTTGGTCCCATTTTTTTACCCAACCCATATATGGACATTTTAAACATATATAAACAACTTTTATGTAAAAATGAGTGAAATCGGAGAGTTTCGGGTTTTTGTCGGAAACTTACGCGGTGTCGAAATGAAAATCCGGAAAGATGAGGTTGTAGATCGTTGCGAGGTGATTCTTTTTCTCCAAAAGCTTCGAGATTTCGGCGGCGTTTGGTGGTGTAATTTGGTGTTTTAGTGTGATGAAGATGGTGGGTTTTTGAGAGAAAATTTGAGAAAAAAGTGAGAAATGAAGAATGGGGAGTGGGTTTCCCCCCATTTTGGGCAGATTTTGGTGGGGTCCACGGTTGTGGGCTTCACCAATTTTTGTTCCCTGCGTTCGCGCTCCGTGTGGTGTTCGTTTTTCTCGGTCGTTTAAACGTTAAATATTAATTTTATTCGTTTAAATTTAAGTTTTAAAATACGAATTATTATCCAATATTTTTGTCAAAGTATTTTACCAAATACTTAATAGTTGCGTTATAAAATGTAACGTTAACTTGTTTTGTTTGTTTGCGCGTTTATTATTTTAATCGCGTGACCATTGATTGTATGATTCAAAATGAATACGAAATATTATAAATATAATACCTTGGATATAATTGTGTTATTAAATAACGTTTATATTATTTAATTAAATTGTTCACCAACATCCGTAATTAATTGAACCGAATTACATTCGATTTGAACCTTGTACGATTTAATCAAATCGCATACTTGTATATATATTCAACAATATATATTAATTGATACATCAATTAGCCTAACCCAGAACTAATTACATGTATTAACACTTGATTAGGCACTAATGTCTAGTCCTAATTTGACGGGTGTCACATTCTCCCCCTGTTAAGAGAATTTCATCCCGAAATTTAGCTTAAAGCCGGGTTTGATGTGGAGTCAGTGAATAACTGTGGATACTTGAGTCGCATCTGGTCCTCCCGTTCCCAGGTGAATTCCGGACCACGCCGCGAATTCCACCTAACCTTGACGATGGGAATACGATTTTGTTTGAGTTGTTTGACCTCGCGGTCCATGATTTTGGCGGGTTCTTCAACGAAGTGAAGCTTGTCGTCAACTCGAATTTCATCGAGTGGGATGATAAGTGTCTCATCAGACAGACACTTCTTTAAGTTTGAAATGTGGAAGGTAGGATGCACGCTGCTAAGCTCGGCCGGCAGCTGCAATCGATATGCCACTGGACCTATCCTTTCGAGGATCTCAAAAGGTCCGATGTATCTTGGGTTTAGTTTACCGCGTTTGCCGAAACGAATGACACCTTTCCAAGGTGAAACTTTGAGTAGTACTCGATCCCCAACTTGGAACTCGAGTGGTTTGCGTCTCACGTCAGCATAACTTTTCTGACAATCACGTGCGGCTTTGAGTTTGTTTTGAATTCCGACTATTTTCTCGGTTGTTTCGTGAATGATTTCTGGACCCGTGAGTTGGCTGTCCCCAACTTCGGTCCAACAGATAGGTGATCGGCACTTACGACCGTACAGTGCCTCGAATGGTGCAGCCTTAATGCTGGAGTGATAGCTGTTGTTGTACGAAAACTCGCACAATGGTAGATGTTGTTCCCAGTTTACACCGAAGTCAACTACGCAGGCACGTAGCATGTCTTCAAGTGTTTGAATTGTTCGTTCACTTTGGCCGTCAGTTTGAGGATGGTATGCGGTACTCATGTCAAGACGGGTACCCAATGACTTTTGAAGTGATTGCCAAAAGTGAGACGTGAAACGACTATCCCTGTCAGAGATTATCGAGATTGGAACACCGTGTCGAGAAATGATTTCCTTGATGTAAATTCGTGTGAGGCGTTCCATTTTGTCAGTTTCTTTGATTGCCAGGAAGTGAGCAGATTTGGTGAGACGATCGACGATCACCCAAATGGTATCGCAACCGCTCGATGACTTTGGTAGTTTGGTTATGAAATCCATGGCAATTTGTTCCCATTTCCATTCAGGAATGTCGGGCTGTTGAAGTAAACCAGAAGGTTTTTGATACTCGGCTTTGACTTTTGAGCAAGTAAGGCACTTGCTAACATAGATGGCGATCTCGGCCTTCATGTTCGGCCACCAATAGAAATCCTTGATGCCGTGATACATTTTATCGGATCCCGGATGAATAGAGTATTTTGACTTGTGAGCTTCATCCATCACCAAGTCTCGCAGGTTCCCAAAACTAGGCAACCAGATTCGGTTTGAGAAATACCTAATTCCATTAGGCTTGATTTCGAATTGTTTCTCCATGCCTCGCAAGGCTTCGTTTTTGATGTTTTCGAGTTTCAAGGCTTCGAGTTGAGCAGCGAGAATTTGAGTGTTTAGATCATTGTGAATTGTCATACTGAGGGCTCGGACTCGAATTGGTTTGGATCGTTCCTTTCGACTGAGGGCATCGGCAACAACATTTGCCTTCCCCGGATGGTATTTGATTTCGCAGTCGTAATCGGTAAGCAACTCGACCCATCGACGTTGCCTCATGTTGAGATCCTTTTGATCGAATATGTGTTGGAGACTTTTGTGGTCGGTGAAGATTGTGCACTTAGTGCCGTAAAGATAATGTCTCC
Source organism: Helichrysum umbraculigerum (assembly GCA_949592205.1). NCBI lineage: Eukaryota > Viridiplantae > Streptophyta > Magnoliopsida > Asterales > Asteraceae > Helichrysum > Helichrysum umbraculigerum. Next base: position 40,293,482 of record CATIUR010000001.1, read on the forward strand.
AGATTTTGAGAGCAAAAACGACTGCTCCAAGTTCTAGGTCATGCGTAGTGTAGTTCTTTTCGTGGATTTTGAGTTGTCGTGAGGCGTAAGCAATGACCTTGTCTCGTTGCATCAACACGCAACCGAGACCTTGATGGGAAGCATCGCAGTATACCACAAAGTCAACGGTGCCTTCGGGTAGGGATAAGATTGGAGCACTGCAAAGCTTTTGTTTCAGAAGTTGAAATGCTGACTCTTGTCTTTCAGCCCAGTCGAACTTTTTGTCTTTCTGAGTCAGTGTCGTGAGTGGCAAGGCTATTTTTGAGAAGTTCTCGATGAATCGTCGATAGTACCCGGCCAGTCCTAAAAACTGCCGTACTTCGGTTGGAGTCGTTGGCGATTGCCAATTTTTGATAGCCTCTATTTTGGATGGGTCGACATGCATTCCCTGACTATCGATAACGTGTCCGAGGAATTGAACGGTTTGTATCCAGAACTCACACTTAGAAAATTTAGCATACAGCTCTTCATGTCTAAGTAGCTCTAGGATGGTTTTGAGATGATGTGCGTGTTCCTGTTCGCTTCGCGAATATATGAGGATGTCGTCAATGAAGACAATGACGAACTTGTCGAGATAGGGCTTGCACACCCGATTCATAAGGTCCATGAATACAGCCGGTGCATTGGTTAGACCGAATGGCATCACCTGAAATTCGTAATGCCCATAACGGGTTCTGAAGGCGGTTTTCGGGATATCGGTGTCGCGAACACGCAATTGGTGATAACCTGATCGAAGATCAATCTTGGAATAGAAACTCGACCCTTGAAGTTGGTCAAACAAGTCATCGATTCGAGGAAGTGGATATCGGTTCTTGACGGTCAATTTGTTTAACTCTCGATAGTCGATGCACATTCTGAAAGAACCATCTTTCTTTTTGACGAATAGGACCGGAGCACCCCAAGGTGAGGAACTCGGCCTTATGAAGCCTCTTTCCAGGAGCTCCTGTAACTGGGTGGACAACTCCTGAAGTTCTGATGGAGCTAAACGGTATGGTGCTCGGGCCACAGGTGCAGCACCTGGCACAAGATCGATTGAGAACTCGACCTGTCTTGGTGGTGGTAGACCAGGCAGTTCTTCGGGAAAGACTTCTGGAAAGTCTCGAACGATTGGTACATCCTCAAGTCGCTTCTCCTCCGACTTTTTCTCCAGGATGTGTGCGAGGATTGCTGGGTAACCCTTTCTCAGAAATTTTTGGGTTTTCAAACAAGAGCTGATGTTTAGCCTCGTCCTACCGGTCTCCCCTTGTATGACCAAAGTTCTACCGGCAGCGAGAGGGATTCGAACGATCTTGTCGTAGCAAACGATTTCAGCGTGATGTTTGGACAACCAGTCCATACCGATAATGACATCGAAACTTCCTATTTCAACAGGCATAAGGTCAATGGAGAAGGTTTCGTCGGCTAGGGTTAAAGTGCAATTAGGTATCACACTATCGGTTTCTATGAGTTTACCATTTGCAAGTTCTACGGTGTACTTAACATCTAAGGCAACAGGGGTGATGTCAAGTAGTGGATAAAATTCATCAGAAATAAAGCTTCTATCAGCACCAGTATCAAATAGAACAGAAGCAGTTAAGTTGTTGAGGAGGAACATACCCGTGACCACATTCGGGTCCTGACGGGCATCCCTGGAGTTGAGAACGAATGCTCTTCCCTTGGCATTGTTGTTGTTGTTGCCCTTGTTCTTTCGTTTGGGACATGCATCCTTGAAGTGCCTCATCTCCCCGCATTCATAGCAGGATTTGGGTTGTTGAGTTTTGTTGTTGGAGGTGTTGTTGTTGGATTTGGGGGCTCGGCAGTCTCTAGTCAAATGCCCGTACCTCCTGCAGTTGTTGCAGGGAGTACTGCATGGACCGTCATGGTGGTAGTTACACTTGGAACAGTATGGTCTGTCTCCAGTGTAGCTACGTTTGGTTTCAGTATTGGTGTTGTAAACTTGGATGGTGTTGCTTTTCTTGTTTGGTTGGTTTTGGTGTTCAGAGGATTTTCGCTTGTTGTTGGAAGAGGTATTGGGTGTCTCACGGCTGACAACCAGCGCCATGAGCTCATGTGCTAGCCGGATAGCACTCTCTGTAGTGGTTGGTTTGGACGAAGCGACATTCCCCTGAATGCTCTCAGGGAGGCCGCGGATATATCTCTTGATGCTCTTCTCCTCCGGATCAACTAAACCCGGGCATAACAACGCAAACTGCTGGAATTTGGTGGTATACCCAGCTATGTCAGTTCCCTGCACTGTCAAATGCCAGAACTCTTCCTCTAGACGGTGCAGTTCTTCTTCGGGGCAGTACTTCTCCCTCAACTTCTTCTTCAGCTCGGCCCAAGGTAGCTGATTAGCTATCTCAAGACCAATGGAGTTGGCGTGGGTATTCCACCACGTAAGGGCACCTTCCTGAAAGGTGTATGCAGCGAACTTGACCTTGTTTTCCTCTGTACAGTTGCAGAGGTTGAAAACGGATTCCATCCGTTCTATCCAACGGATTAGTCCAATGGCACCTTCCGTGCCCTTGAAGTAGATTGGTTTGCAGCTGAGAAAATCCTTGTAAGAACAAGGCTTGATGACAGGGGTATTATTGGGAGCTTCACCAGTATTTCGAGAGTTTCTAGGCGAGTCCCGAGCAGCCAAGGCATCGGCCACAGCCCGAGAAACAATAGCATTGATTTCCGCATCACTGTAACTTTTCTTCTTGGGCGGCATGATTCTTCAAGAAAGAAAGAAACAAAAGGTACATAAGAAATTGTACCAGAATGAAAATTACAATAGATGCATATATGTAAACGCGGTAACATACGACATCACAATGTAAAATCAATAATATAGAGTAATCGAGGGGAATTGTCAATTGATATTACGAGTTCAAAAGATGATAGACAATTCCAAATTACAAGTTCCAAAAGTTATAGGATTAGATGTTTTACAAAAGCACCGGGAATTGTTACATCCAGTTAAATTACATAGGTCCTACAAAAGCATATTAGGGTACAGATTCAGCCTAAGCTAATTCTGACGTAAGTTGAGTTGTGGCAGCAGTGCAGTGAGATGATTCACAGACTCTGCAAGTCTGTTGGCAGTTCGGAGGGCGTCTTCGGTTTCCCTTAGACGTGTCTCGCACTGAAGTAGCCTTGATTGTAGGACAGAGATTTCATTTCGGTTGCCAATCACTTGGTTGTGGACAACCTCCATGGTTTCGATTGTTTCTTCCACTTGATTTTGAAGAGTGTTCACAGTGTTGACGGCGTGCTCGTGATCTTCGGAGACTTGTTAGATTCGTTCCATAGCTGTGAGTCTCCAGATTTCACGAGTTTCTTGGAGTTCGATATTCATAGCGTTAAGTCGTTGTTCGTGGTGATGTACTCTAGCGGTTAAGCCCGGTAGAGTGGGATGAGTTGGATATGGGCTAGCTCGAGGCAACCTGGTGTCCCTCCTAGCTACCCTTGAGTTTCGTGATTCATGTGGATAAGAGCGTGATGAACTTGGTGGTGTGTTTGCCATTCTGAGACAAAGCGTTAGGAAGAATGAGGCCTATATCCATATAATAACTTATATAATATAGCCTAAGATTGTAACGAGGCCTATCTATGTATAATTAGTATCACATAATAGCCTATTGGGTGTCTAGCACAGACTTGTTTGAGTCCCGGTTCTCTCGAGGTCAGAGTCAACTAGTGTATTCCTGTTCAACATGATCGTTTCAGACCTTACATCATCTTTCCTTAATTGTACATAGTTGATCAGGCTATGTTAAATTAAAGTCGTATGTTGTAATTTCTGAACCAGTCATGCATAATGAGGAAATACTGCCTAACGGTCATAGTCTAGGTCCACTAAATGCAACCTAGTTCACTATAACCTTAGGCTTTGATACCAATCTGTAACACCCCCAAATTTAATGTTTTGCGGAAGCTCGATTTGGGTGTCACTAATCAATATACAAAGCACATAAGATATAATGAACGACCACTATATGCGTCGTTTTAAACTTGTATTAATAAAATAAACGTTTACATCAAAATAATGTTACATTAGCTCGGTTCCTGAAATTGAGAGATTACATGGCATAATTACTTTTACAAAATATAATAATGCAATCAAATCTCTAGTTGTATGTATGCTGACTCGAGCTAATAGTCCCTCCCTGTGCAGTCCACTTACTGCTGGGTACCTGTGATATATACTAAAATGGGTCAGCGAAAACGCTGGTGAGCTCACAGGTTTGTATGTCAATGTATAGTTGTAAGAACCGCAAGGTTTATATTGAATTTAAGATGCAATTAAGCAAAATAGAAGTTATACAATCCATGAGCACATAGTCTGAGCTTAACTTGATTTGTCAGGCCCAATTAAGGAAACCTAACTTGAAATGCCTCCTACGAGTGTCTAATCCACACTCGTCTTCCCGAATGCTAATACATCCGTTTGACCGGTTAGTGCGTGCTAACCCGGATGAGGATTGTCAATCCCATATGATATCATATACTAACATTCACGCTAAAATATTAGAGACTATGCTATAGAGGACTTTAAATTGATTAGCTTGAAACTCATGTCGTATTTGAAAGTTGGCACTTGCGTTCTACTTGTAAAACAAAACAGAGCAGTACTATCACACCCCTAGTTGTAAAATAGTGAAAATGGGGCTATGAAACTCACCTGAGTCTTGAAGTGTTTAATTTAATAAACTTGAAGTAATTAGCGGTGAATTGATGTCCAAAGACTTGAAACCTGAATGTGTCCACGACACTTGAATTGTTATTAATTGTACCGGTATCTCGAAAGACTACCATTTAAATTGTTTGTTTAACTTGATGTCCAAATTACCCCGATTTGGTTGATTGTATTGTTAGAAGTTACTTCGACGTGTTTGATTAAATTGATACAAGTTACAACGACTTGTTTGATCTTTGAAGTATGTATTGAAAACGCGTACGGCCCGTTGGTGATTAATTGTAATAATAGTCTTGATGTTATCACATTGATTTCGAAGCGTTACACTTAGAAACACAAATTCCATTATGTTTGAAAAGTTGTGTCGTATAATTGTTTTGAAGTTGTACAAGTTTGACACTTGGTGAAATATGTGTTTACGGAATCTAAGTACGGGGGTCCGGGGGCAGCGCCCCTGGTTAGCGGGGTCCAAGGGGCGGCAGCCCCTGGCGGGGTCCAAGGGGCAGAGCCCCTGGCTGGGGTCGAGCTGCCAGGTCAGCTTGGAAAATTTTTATTTCTACTATATTGCTTTAAGGAAAAACGCATCTGGACTTGAATTTGGGTGAAATCAAGTGATAAAATTTTGGTCTCGACACATAGTAAAAAGTTGTAAATATTCTGTTTTATGCGTCACTTATAGCGACACTCATGGGTTTAGGCGACACTTAGGAAGTGTCGCATGAAATGACTGATTCTGAATAATAGCGTCACTTGTGCAAGTGACGCATAGAGTGCGACACTTGAGGAAGTGTCGGTATAAAGGTCATGAGTCACTAAGGTGAGTGACGGGTGAAATCAGGTTTGATTGTAGGCGTCACTTAGGCAAGTGACGCTATAAGTGTCGGTCATTAGTGACGGGTATTGAAAATGCGTCACTTAGGTAGTGACGGAAAAACAGGGTTTTATGCGGCACTTAGGCAAGTGACGCAAAATTTGGGCTTTTAGCGACACTCAATGCGTCACTTAAGTGACGCACGAAGTGACGCTATACTGCATGCTTCGTTGCGACACTTAAAGCTGTTGACGGGTTTTTGAGCCAAAAACGAGTTTTCCGGCCATAGTTTGGTCCCATTTTTTTACCCAACCCATATATGGACATTTTAAACATATATAAACAACTTTTATGTAAAAATGAGTGAAATCGGAGAGTTTCGGGTTTTTGTCGGAAACTTACGCTGTGTCGAAATGAAAATCCGGAAAGATGAGGTTGTAGATCGTTGCGAGGTGATTCTTTTTCTCCAAAAGCTTCGAGATTTCGGCGGCGTTTGGTGGTGTAATTTGGTGTTTTAGTGTGATGAAGATGGTGGGTTTTTGAGAGAAAATTTGAGAAAAAAGTGAGAAATGAAGAATGGGGAGTGGGTTTCCCCCCATTTTGGGCAGATTTTGGTGGGGTCCACGGTTGTGGGCTTCACCAATTTTTGTTCCCTGCGTTCGCGCTCCGTGTGGTGTTCGTTTTTCTCGGTCGTTTAAACGTTAAATATTAATTTTATTCGTTTAAATTTAAGTTTTAAAATACGAATTATTATCCAATATTTTTGTCAAAGTATTTTACCAAATACTTAATAGTTGCGTTATAAAATGTAACGTTAACTTGTTTTGTTTGTTTGCGCGTTTATTATTTTAATCGCGTGACCATTGATTGTATGATTCAAAATGAATACGAAATATTATAAATATAATACCTTGGATATAATTGTGTTATTAAATAACGTTTATATTATTTAATTAAATTGTTCACCAACATCCGTAATTAATTGAACCGAATTACATTCGATTTGAACCTTGTACGATTTAATCAAATCGCATACTTGTATATATATTCAACAATATATATTAATTGACACATCAATTAGCCTAACCCAGAACTAATTACATGTATTAACACTTGATTAGGCACTAATGTCTAGTCCTAATTTGACGGGTGTCACATGTACGTGAACATAGGAAGATCTTACTCTTAGATCTTAAGGTTTTCTTGCTAATAATTCAAGGCAATAAGGTACTACTTATCCGATTTAATTATTCCTATGTGATCCTGTTTTCCGCTGCTATGTATTGTTTGACAATGTGATTTGTGTTGTTTACCTATAGTGGTATCAACCTAACATAGGTTAATTTTTATTTTGGATTTAAAACATCAAAAAATGTGGGGGATTAAGGGTTGGTTTAATAAAAAAAAAAAAAAAAAAATTAATTTTTTCATTCAATCCTTTTCTTGGCTATTCGTACGACGAGAAAAAAAAAAAAAAAACCCACCGAAGATTTCTTGTTTTATATTTGTATGGTAACTTGGAAATTAAACAAAAGTTGTTGTTTTGTTCTTGGGTTTTGGTCGACAGGTTGATTGTGTTGACATATAAGGTCAAGAAAACGTAATTAATTTTGTTTCTTTTTCGATTATATATTAATAATATAAAGGTGTAGTTAAAAGTGTTAAAAACTAATTGGTTAAAAGTTAATAGATAATTAGTTTAACCCTTTATATTTATAAAATTAAGGAGTTAATTTGAAACCAATCTACCTTGCAATATTTGATGTTTATAATTGTTACCTTTTTACCATATTTAATTTTTATGCAAATTATGTTTGTAAAGTTACATGCATAACTTTATGGACATAATTAGATATATTGATATTGTTATGAAAATTAAAACTGAATTATTGACATAATATTAATTGTTAATTAATTATGTGCGACACCTAGAGATTTTGGATACAATAAAAAGTTGTGTGTGGTTTATTTGATATATGAATTGTTCACATATTGATAGCTTACGCAATCCAAACTTGTTTAATTGAACGGATGTATGTGGTCCGTTTCCTAAGAAACGGGAGTTAATCAATATGTGAACAATGACCATAGAGACTTTTTATTTTAGGGTTCACCCAATTTGTTGCGTAGATTAATTCTTTATTTCATGTTATTATTATTTTGTCAAATGGTTTTTGAAAGAAATAAATTTTAATGTGACTAAAGAATTATGTAACGGATTTTATAAAACGTGTAATTGGTAATTCATAATTAAATGCACATCCTCAGTGTATAATTCCCAACTAGGCTCACCTACATAAAGGACGATGTCTAGGAAAGTTATGCGGATGTATTTTACTCCAAATGAGGTCAGGTTTTAAGTGATGCTTTGACGTCCCCTACCCTCACATGCTTTCCTGGTCGTACCTTTTGTAGAGTTACCGAAAGGGTTTTATGATGACGATGGTACATTTGATTATTATATACACTTGGTGTATAGGAATTAGGCAATCATAGAAACACGTTTAAAAACCAGAAATAAAAACGTTTTGTTTTTAAAACACCAAAAATTATGTAACGAAGTTGTATGCATGCCTCTTCGTACATATATATTTTGTCACCTATGGAATTAAGTCATATTGCTATCCATATTGCTTAGACAACTTGTACTTGCTCGTCATTCTGCGTGAGATGTGGGTGAAGGGTATCCAAGGTGGATTACCACTCATCGTGAGACGGTGGTGGACTATCTGCAGTCTTCAGTTGGACGACTTAAATCGGGTTATGCAGTGAGACTGTAAACGCCGATGGTAATAAGATGCGACGAAACATGATTAATGTCACGATCACCATTTTTTATGCTTGATCGAACAATGACATTAAGTCCCATAATCTAGGAATTGCATCGGTAAATGCAATTACTGAACGTCACTTACCTTTTGAGTATCATTTAATTCCTAGCAGATCAACTGACGGAACGGTGATATGTCATTTGGATCCTAGACTTAACGGAAAGTAAACCATGGGATTTACATTTCTGTTAAGAAATTTTATGTCAAAAGTACTAATGAGAACTTTTTTTTTCTGTTTTGTAGAAATGGCACAAAAATCCACTACTGATGAGATTTTAAATGAAACCAAAACAGCGTTAAGAAGCAATAAGCTGTGACACCTGACTATTTAGGGTTATTCGTTGACCTGCTAGAAACCCTAATTATGTGTGTTTAGTTTAGTATTCGGAGAAATACTTGTAATTACTTATGACTAATTGTATATTTGTGTGAATATATGCTCCCGTAATAATTTTTTTATATATTACGCTTACGTAATTAGTTGTAATTACGCGAAACAACCGGACGGAGTCCGACAAAACTATACGAAATTGGTGAAAAACTTTCCATAAATAAAATAAATCTATTTTTAGAAGTTAATTATCATTTATTATTATTTTGTTAAAATAATATACGAAAAACCTAGACGTTTCGATTAAAACGTCTCAAACGCAACGATAACGCGCGAATTTATTTCGGAAACCAAACGAACATCAATAATTAATTTGACAACTTAAATTAAGTATTTTAAATAATACTTCAATGAAAATTTATCCAAATTATATCGTTAAGTATAACGACTCAAAATAACGCTACGCGATTTAACGATTACACGAAATAATGAATTAAATAGCATAGTACGCAAATACAGTGTAAGTTAAAAATTAAAAACATTTCCAGCCCCTATAGGCCCCCCAAAATCGTCCATGTGTCACCACCTCCCATTCCCCCACTTAAATGACATGCAAATGCTTTCCCTTCTACCCATACATGCATTCACAACCTCAATAATCATTTTCACCTACACTCTTTCTTTTCTCTCCATTTTCCTTTCACTCTCTCTCTCAAAAACTGAAAGAAATCAGTTCTTCAACCTCCAAAACTCAGTTTCATCATCATCTAAAATCACCATTATCATCAAGGATCAAAAGCAAGATGAAAGAAGCAGAGGAATCAAGAATCAAGCCTCTTTTCATCATCTTCATCTTCCCTACATTATTTCTTTGTGAGAATCACTAAAACCCTCACTTATTTCACTTGCATGTTACTGATTTTAATGTTATTATGTTCATCTATCACTAATATGTCCAAATCCATGGTTGAAAATCGTTTTTATAAAAGATCTAAAAAGATACATAATCTGTCCATAAAATCACAGTTTACTAGAAAAATCGTATTAAATCATATATTAAGAGTTAGAGAACGCATTTTTTTTTAAATCTTCGTATCGAAAAGATCTACAACTTTTATGTTTTACACTTTTTCCAGAAACGTACAGGTTTTTCTCTACACGTCGATTTATAGGACTGACCTGATGGTTATCGAAAAATGTGATCGGTTATTACGCGGAATTAATTGAAAATGTAAATGGACATTATAGATGCTGAAATTTTTATGCTAGGATCTAGACTAGTAGAAGAACATCTGGTAAAAATTGTGAAGTTTGATTCGGACAAGAAGTAGGTGAAGTCAGGTGGCGTAACAACCCGACAAAAACCGAAACATTGAATCTTGAAGTTTTAAGATGCATATTTAAAAACCGACACCTCAAAATAACTATGAATCGAACCGACAAGCTTTATAGGCTTTATAAACTGAAATATGGGTTGGGTAAAAGTTTCGGGTCAAACCGAGTAGGTTTGACCAAGTCAACAAAAAGGGTACAAAACTTGCTATTTTGGAAAATGATAACAAAAATGGGTTTGGAGTGACTTATTAAGTAACTTTGACCATTTTGACCAACTTTGATCATTTTGACTAATTTTGACCTGTTTGACCAACTTTGACCAGTTTGACCAGGTTCGACCAACTTTGACCAGCTTTGACCAACGAGTTGACCAACGAGTTGACCAACTTTGACCTACGATTTAAGGTTTTTACAAACTAAAATAATCGGTTTGCAACACACGATATGTACTAATGAATAGTGTACAACGAAACAAACTTAATAATAATGTCTAAACGAATTATTATTACAAACTTTCACCAACGGGTCGTACGCGTCTTTGATAAACGAACTTGAACAACTTATTTGGACATAACTAGTTGAGTGGACAACTAACATGGATAGTCATTAAGATATCCATTAACTTACTTACTTACTTACAACCTTACGCAATTACGACGCTCAAAGGTTACAGGGAGAGAACCAACGCACGGAATTACATCCGCTACACTCGATTACTTACACACATTGCTTGCTTATTTGAGTATTTGCTTGCTACTTGCTAAACTCAGGTGAGTTTCATAGCCCCTCTTTTTACTGTTTAATAACTATTTTTGGGGAGAATACATACTACAACTGCTTTATAAAATTGCTTATACACAATTGTTTTTATGATCACAAGTAACGGAAAACACAAACGGATTGCATGAGTTGTTTCACTATCTAATCCACAGAACAGAAGTCCTCTTACATCATAGTTTCGTTAGTATGGATTTAGCGCAAATATTCATGAATAGATCTATTTGGGATTAACCATCACCGTCCGGGTTGGACGCATCAGTATTTGAACTTAACGAGTGTACTAGATTAGGCACTCGCGGAGGCACGAGTTGGTATTTGATTATACACTACTCACTCACGGTTAAGCTTCGACTATGTGCTCATGGCATTAGTATACTTTTACTTAACATTGTTTAACAAACATACAAATCTTGTGATTCATACCATTACTTCTGTAACTGTTAAAACCTATGAACTCTCCAACTTTATGTTGACCTTTTTAGTATGTATTTTTCAGGTAACCCACAGCAGTAGGTCGCTTATGGATAGCATAGCTCGATTCGCATTGCTTTCGAACTCAAAGGATTTAGATTGCATTTTACTATAGTTAGTAGTTATGTAATTTACACATTTTATGCGAACTCCAATGTTCTGTGCAACGGTTGTAAACAATTTGAATTTATGGTATGTAATATTTTCAAACGTCTCATATAGAGGTCGTTTGCTTTAATCTTGTGCTATGATATTTGATTTGGTCGGTGCCCCCATGACACCTCATGTTTCCGCTGCCACGTGTTTTGGGGGTGCGACAGATTGGTATCAGAGCCTAAGGTTATAGCGAACTAGGATTGCATTAGTGACCTAGACTATAACCATTAGGTTAGTATTCCTCATTTGTTATGACTGGTTCAGCAATTGCATCAATTGAATTTAATTTAACATAGCCTGATCAACTATGTACAATTAAGGGAGAATCGATGCAAGACCTGAAATGATTGTAGTGAACGGGAATACAGTAGCAGACATAGACCGAGGATAGAACCGGACCAACCTTTATATGTGCTTATGTGCTAGGTTATTGTATTTATATATATAACCTTAACCTTACGTATATGATATTATTTGCCACTATTCATGGCAACCACTCCCACAACTACGTCACCCGACACCGAGAACGAAACACAAAGCTTACTTCCTACTGTGGAGATTTCCACGGTACCCGCTCGCCCAACCGCATTGGGTAACACAATAATCGAATAGGACTCACTCGAGGAAAATCCACCTAAGGATTCGCCACCTAAACAAGTGACACCTACTTTACCCTCTTCTTTCTGCTCGAAACCAAATCACTCGAGAACACATATAGAACTTAAACCGCACGATACCTCGTCACCTATAAGAACTACACCTAATCCCATCACTTCGCACTCCTCATTCCCACCTTTATCGTAGACCCATGGAGCGCGCGTGCTACACACGACTAGAAGGACAAACACACCACTTCGAACTAGACCTTGTCTTATTCATACCACTACTACAGATACTCCAGCCACTAAGACCCATCGTCATACAGGAGTCTGCTAGTGAACTTGGTCAACCACGACACCTACCTATTAGAATTAATATCTCGAGTAATCGAATGGATTTCGATGATTCACTCAACTCTTTATCTGAATCACGATTGATCACCTTTTTAGCTTGTATGTCAACAATTCGTTTAAAGCCCGGGACTGACTACTTGACCATGTTTGGCCACTATTCTGACACGTTCGTCAAACGATTTACCCATAACTTGATTCGCGACTTTGACTGCTCCGAACACATTTATCAAACATTCGTTCATTTCGAACCAATAACATAGTCATGGCTGACTACCTTGAGGACATTACTCGGTCGTTATTATGACTACTTCTAAATCTTGTTGCTAAATTCAATGTTTCAATAGAACTCCCCCTCGATAAAGATGGCGAAACTGTGTTTACCTCACGTTATAACAGAAACTTCTATCCCGATGGGTGTATGAAAACCCCATCACATTTTGTATAAGATCTATGTATTCGTCCGGATGTAGGTATGCCCGGCATATCTTACAAACACCAATCATGTAATCTATTAAACTTTTTCCTTGATTGACTTTATACCATTTCATATTATTGTTGTACTGCGATTTACTTCCAAAAACGCCTACGATAATCTTAATTCTCATGCAGAGACCCAATTCATACTTATAACCCCTTCTCATTCAAGGATACGCCGCTACGAGAAACAACATAATTTCTCGACACTTTACAATAACAAGAAGTTTTCAATGGATTTCTACCAACCTAAATTTTCAAAGAAATTTCACCGAACATCTACCCAGAAATTTATTTACAACTTCTATATTTCAACTGATAATATTAGACAGAAGTATTTCCAACATAGTCAACCAACTAGAAGTTTTCAACGGACATTAAACTTTCACACAATTTTCATCATAGAAATTCTTGGCAAATTTTTCATCAGCTCTTCCACAAAATACTTCATAGAAATTTTTCAAAAAGCTTGTAAGCTACTTATCTAAACATTTGTACAAAGTCCAAATCTTGAAATTCTTAGCAAGGATTTTTACTGACATTTTATCAGGCGAAAATTTTACTTAAGAACAAACACTTGCTTTTCACTCAGTATTTTTAAAAGACAGATCGCAGTGTTAATTTAACCAGAAATGGTATCGGCAGGTTTGGGTTAATACGTGAGATAGTTACGACTCTTTTCATATACTGTAGCTTTAGAGGCTAAACTCTCTATTACAAATACACTATTTTGATAAAACACTTTTCTCGTAGGAAATGACAAGTCCCTCTATAGATCAACACGTGTCTAATTACAACCAACTCTGTGATGAACCTTAACTTTGATATGGGTACATTCCTTTCAATGACTTAACGTTTTCAACCTCATACGGTACCAATTAAATTAGTCCTTTTACACGATAGCACCCAACCAGCATGGACACTGAGTGTAACTCAGAACTGACCAAACTGATTTGAGGCAACAGAAAACCTTGGAATTGCGTTTTAGCAAAACAAACTTCCCCTACACAAGCTTTTAGACTTCAATCTGGATTTCCAAATGAACGATAACAACTCATGCTCTTGAACACATGCGGATTTCTAACGATCCACTCATCGGAAGCGCGTTTCAACGACCTATATTAGGTGCAACCCAACGACTTACTCACGTCTACACGAACTTATGGCTGGAATGTTTTTCCACCATACCTTTATGAAACTAATTTCTTGGCCTCGATTAACTACTACTTTGACTTGTGCGTTAACGATACATTCAAAACACTAGACTTGATACCCATTGAAATTGAAATCTTTCTCCCTCATTTCTCTTCTTGATAACATCATTGCCATTATTTAGCACCTTTAAAAATTCGAACCTAAAACATCTACGACGAGGAGATCGTTCGTACACCTCTCTATACTCACACAAACCCACTTACCATACCGTTTTTGTACTAGCTGTTAGGCTACGCCGTCACGAAAATAGAATAGACACTATGGAGTTAGAACAGCACGAAATCCGTTTAGGTTGGATACACCTGGCACAGGGCCGAGTTACACAGATCCTTGAGGATCGACAGAATCTTAGCGAAACCATAGAAACTATCCACCTCCAGGTGATGGAGACTAGAGATGAAGTCGCTGCCTTGCGATTAAGACTATTGTGCAAAATAGAACTCGTTTAGGACTAGTAGAAATTCCACTAAACATGTATTGTTTGTAGGAAACAAATTTTCAAATAAATCTTTCGTCAGACATTTTCACGAATTATTCACAAACATGAATCTTCCAACAGATTTTTGACAAACAGAATTTTCAACACTTTTCAATGACCAGAGTTTTCAACGTATTTTCATCTATTTGAGCCTTTAACGAATTTTCATCAGACGGTCACTCGAAATTTCCCACAACTTCGATTTTTCAATGGATTTTTGTTAAACAAAATTTTTATCCGTTTTGTTAATGACAAGAATTTTCAACAGGTTCACATCAGCAGCGATTTTTAAACAAATTTTGCCACAAAATGTTTTTACAAAATTTTCAAAATTCGTAAACTATTAACAAAGTTACCAAAAATTACAATGATGTTTTTGGCAAAAGAAAATCATATATATCAACAAACACTTGATTTTCACTCAATCTTTCTCTATGATCTAACCTTTAATCCCATTTTAAAACTAGAATACCAATTACCCCTGAAACATTACTAGGGAAATTCTAAGATAAGAAGTTATATAGAGGTTTTCAAATAAAGGTATAGATATGATAGACTAGTATGAAGTAAGATTCTCTTATTAGTCGGTTTGATAGTAACAATACTCGATCTTGCAATATCAGTTGAAGTTAATTCTTATAGAGACAAACTGTGACGTTAATGATGCAGGTGACAACGACCAATACAAAACTATTGGAGGATAAAACTAAAGGAAACAATGATGTAATTATTTCAGCCTTATACAATACCGGATTAGTTTGGTCCACTTCACGATTATCATTCCCACCGACTTAGAAGCTAAGCTTAATTCAGAATCTCACTTCGACATAAGCAGATGAAACATTTCTACCAAGACTTAATAAAACATCGAGATCGAAACTTTGTTTCTCTTCTCCTTTCTCGATGCCATCTAAGAATCCCATCCGAATCGTTGCTTTAAGAAACCAACAGAAACCTTAAAACAGAAAACCGAGAACTTAGACCATGATGCCTTACACATCATCCAGGCCCGGTGAATCTCAGGACAAAGTCTAGATTCACTCGTGGATAAGAAACTCAGATACGTTAGAAACACACACCAACTCTCTCACAGAACCCACACAGACCATGATTGAAAGCAAATTTCGGGACGAAATTCTCATAACAGGGGGAGAATGTGACACCTGACTATTTAGGGTTATTCATTGACCTGCTAGAAACCCTAATTATGTGTGTTTAGTTTAGTATTAGGATAAATACTTGTAATTACTTGTGACTAATTGTATATTTGTGTGAATATATGCTCCCGTAATAATTTTTTTATATATTACGCTTACGTAATTAGTTGTAATTACGCGAAACAACCGGACGGAGTCCGACAAAACTATACGACATTGGTGAAAAACTTTCCATAAATAAAATAAATCTATTTTTAGAAGTTAATTATCATTTATTATTATTTTGTTAAAATAATATACGAAAAACCTAGACGTTTCGATTAAAACGTCTCAAACGCAACGATAACGCGCGAATTTATTTCGGAAACCAAACGAACATCAATAATTAATTTGACAACTTAAATTAAGTATTTTAAATAATACTTCAATGAAAATTTATCCAAATTATATCGTTAAGTATAACGACTCAAAATAACGCTACGCGATTTAACGATTACACGAAATAATGAATTAAATAACACAGTACGCAAATACAGTGTAAGTTAAAAATTAAAAACATTTCCAGCCCCTATAGGCCCCCCAAAATCGTCCATGTGTCACCACCTCCCATTCCCCCACTCAAATGACATGCAAATGCTTTCCCTTCTACCCATACATGCATTCACAACCTCAATAATCATTTTCACCTACACTCTTTCTTTTCTCTCCATTTTCCTTTCACTCTCTCTCTCAAAAACTGAAAGAAATCAATTCTTCAACCTCCAAAACTCAGTTTCATCATCATCTAAAATCACCATTATCATCAAGGATCAAAAGCAAGATGAAAGAAGCAAAGGAATCAAGAATCAAGCCTCTTTTCATCATCTTCATCTTCCCTACATTATTTCTTTGTGAGAATCACTAAAACCCTCACTTATTTCACTTGCATGTTACTGATTTTAATGTTATTATGTTCATCTATCACTAATATGTCCAAATCCATGGTTGAAAATCGTTTTTATAAAAGATCTAAAAAGATACATAATCTGTCCATAAAATCACAGTTTACTAGAAAAATCGTATTAAATCATATATTAAGAGTTAGAGAACGAATTTTTTTTTTTAATCTTCATATCGAAAAGATCTACAACTTTTATGTTTTACACTTTTTCCAGAAACGTACAGGTTTTTCTCTACACGTCGATTTATAGGACTGACCTGATGGTTATCGAAAAATGTGATCGGTTATTACACGGAATTAATTGAAAATGTAAATGGACATTATAGATGCTGAAATTTTTATGCTAGGATCTAGACTAGTAGAAAAACATCTGGTAAAAATTATACGACATTGGTGAAAAACTTTCCATAAATAAATTAAATCTATTTTTAGAAGTTAATTATCATTTATTATTATTTTGTTAAAATAATATACGAAAAACCTAGACGTTTCGATTAAAACGTCTCAAACGCAACGATAACGCGCGAATTTATTTCGGAAACCAAACGAACATCAATAATTAATTTGACAACTTAAATTAAGTATTTTAAATAATACTTCAATGAAAATTTATCCAAATTATATCGTTAAGTATAACGACTCAAAATAACGCTACGCGATTTAACGATTACACGAAATAATGAATTAAATAACACAGTACGCAAATACAGTGTAAGTTAAAAATTAAAAACATTTCCAGCCCCTATAGGCCCCCCAAAATCGTCCATGTGTCACCACCTCCCATTCCCCCTCTCAAATGACATGCAAATGCTTTCCCTTCTACCCATACATGCATTCACAACCTCAATAATCATTTTCACCTACACTCTTTCTTTTCTCTCCATTTTCCTTTCACTCTCTCTCTCAAAAACTGAAAGAAATCAATTCTTCAACCTCCAAAACTCAGTTTCATCATCATCTAAAATCACCATTATCATCAAGGATCAAAAGCAAGATGAAAGAAGCAAAGGAATCAAGAATCAAGCCTCTTTTCATCATCTTCATCTTCCCTACATTATTTCTTTGTGAGAATCACTAAAACCCTCACTTATTTCACTTGCATGTTACTGATTTTAATGTTATTATGTTCATCTATCACTAATATGTCCAAATCCATGGTTGAAAATCGTTTTTATAAAAGATCTAAAAAGATACATAATCTGTCCATAAAATCACAGTTTACTAGAAAAATCTTATTAAATCATATATTAAGAGTTAGAGAACGAGTTTTTTTTTTAAATCTTCGTATCGAAAAGATCTACAACTTTTATGTTTTACACTTTTTCCAGAAACGTACAGGTTTTTCTCTACACGTCGATTTATAGGACTGACCTGATGGTTATCGAAAAATGTGATCGGTTATTACACGGAATTAATTGAAAATGTAAATGGACATTATAGATGCTGAAATTTTTATGCTAGGATCTAGACTAGTAGAAAAACATCTGGTAAAAATTGTGAAGTTTGATTCGGACAAGAAGTAGGTGAAGTCAGGTGGCGTAACAACCCGACAAAAACCGAAACATTGAATCTTGAAGTTTTAAGATGCATATTTAAAAACCGACACCTCAAAATAACTACGAATCGAACCGACAAGCTTTATAGGCTTTATAAACTGAAATATGGGTTGGGTAAAAGTTTCGGGTCAAACCGAGTAGGTTTGACCAAGTCAACAAAAAGGGTACAAAACTTGCTATTTTGGAAAATGATAACAAAAATGGGTTTAGAGTGACTTATTAAGTAACTTTGACCATTTTGACCAACTTTGATCATTTTGACTAATTTTGACCTGTTTGACCAACTTTGACCAGTTTGACCAGGTTCGACCAACTTTGACCAGCTTTGACCAACGAGTTGACCAACTTTGACCTACGATTTAAGGTTTTTACAAACTAAAATAATCGGTTTGCAACACACGATATGTACTAATGAATAGTGTACAACGAAACAAACTTAATAATAATGTCTAAACGAATTATTATTACAAACTTTCACCAACGGGTCGTACGCGTCTTTGATAAACGAACTTGAACAACTTATTTGGACATAACTAGTTGAGTGGACAACTAACATGGATAGTCATTAAGATATCCATTAACTTACTTACTTACTTACAACCTTACGCGATTACGACGCTCAAAGGTTACAGGGAGAGAACCAACGCACGGAATTACATCCGCTACACTCGATTACTTACACACATTGCTTGCTTATTTGACTATTTGCTTGCTACTTGCTAAACTCAGGTGAGTTTCATAGCCCCTCTTTTTACTGTTTTATAACTATTTTTGGGGAGAATACATACTACAACTGCTTTATAAAATTGCTTATACACAATTGTTTTTATGATCACAAGTAACGGAAAACACAAACGGATTGCATGAGTTGTTTCACTATCTAATCCACAGAACAGAAGTCCTCTTACATCATAGTTTCGTTTGTATGGATTTAGCGCAAATATTCTTGAATAGATCTATTTGGGATTAACCATCCCCGTCCGGGTTGGACGCATCAGTATTTGAACTTAACGAGTGTACTGGATTAGGCACTCGCGGAGGCACGAGTTGGTATTTGATTATACACTACTCACTCACGGTTAAGCTTCGACTATGTGCTCATGGCATTAGTATACTTTTACTTAACATTGTTTAACAAACATACAAATCTTGTGATTCATACCATTACTTCTGTAACTGTTAAAACCTATGAACTCACCAACTTTATGTTGACCTTTTTAGTATGTATTTCTCAGGTAACCCACAGCAGTAGGTCGCTTATGGATAGCATAGCTCGATTCGCATTGCTTTCGAACTCAAAGGATTTAGATTGCATTTTACTATAGTTAGTAGTTATGTAATTTACACATTTTATGCGAACTCCAATGTTCTGTGCAACGGTTGTAAACAATTTGAATTTATGGTATGTAATATTTTCAAACGTCTCATATAGAGGTAGTTTGCTTTAATCTTGTGCTATGATATTTGATTTGGTCGGTGCCCCCATGACACCTCATGTTTCCGCTGCCACGTGTTTTGGGGGTGCGACATAAGCTTTCTGGACCAAACTTTAATGATTGGTATCGATCACTGAGGATTGTCCTAAGAGTGATGGAAAAACTTGATATCGTTACTACACCTATGATCGCTGAGCCAAATGCCACTGCTTCTCAAGCAGAGCGTGACCAGTATAAGGCAACTTATAAGGTTCACAATGAAGTTGCTTGCCTCATGTTAAGCAGTATGACTCCTGAGTTATGTAAGCAATTCGAGAATAAATGGCCCGATCAGATGATCACTGAGCTGAGTGCATTGTATGAGAAACAAGCCGGCCTTGAGCTAAACGACTTGATTCGAGATGTACATGCATGTAAGCATGTATCTGGAACACCAGTGGGGACTCATGTTCTAGTCATGAAAAGCTTGTTTGATCGCTTGGATAGAATGCAATACTCGTATCATGACCCTGTGGCTGTAAGCATTGTCCTCAATTCTCTTTCACCGGAGTTTGATGAGCTTACACACAACTATAACATGCAGGGTATGAAAAAGTCAATTAACAAACTCCATGCTATGCTAGTGGATTTCGAAAAGAGCATTTCCAAGAATAAGGTGAATGACAACCAAATCCTTGCGATTGGTGGTGGTCAGGCCCAGAAAAAGAAGAAAAAGCAACCGCTACAAGCTAAGGGAAAAATTGCAAAGACTAGTAAAAATAAGCAAGCTGTTGTTTATTCTTCCAAGCCTAAGCAAACCCCTCCAGCTAAAAAGGTGCAGGTCGCTAAAGATGATGGGTGTCACCATTGTGGTCAGATGGGACACTGAAAGAGGAATTGCCCTAAGTATTTATCCGAGGTGCAAGAAAAGAAGAGAGTTGGTAATGCCGGATCTTCAGGTATCTTGAATATCGAATTATTTTCTTTCTCTAAAACAAATACTTGGGTATATGACACTGGTTGTGGTACTCATATTTGTAACACCTTGCAGGGGTTTAGAGTAAAGAAGAAGCTGAAGAATGGATCATTGTATGTGTACGTCGGCAACGGCATACGTGTAGCAGTGGAAGCCATCGGAAGTTATGACTTATTTTTACCCTCTGGCATAATTCTTGTATTATACAATTGTCATTATGTTCCTTCTATTGTTAAGGGAATTGTTTCAGTTTCAGTATTGAAAGATAGTGGTTTTAAGAATACATTTACAGATTTTGGTATTTCAGTTTCAAAGAATAATGTTCATTATTTTAATAGTATTGCTATTAATGGAATTTTTGAAATTGATTTGCATGATCGTCTTTCACATACTAATAATTCAATGTTGAATATAAGCACTAAACGAGCCAAGTCCAACTTGGACTCATCCTACCTATGGCATTGTCGTCTTGCACACGTAGGCAAACACCGTATTGAAAGGCTTCAACGTGAAGGGCTTTTAAAATCAAGTGATGATTCATTTGATAAGTGTGAGTCTTGTGTATCGGGCAAAAAAGCAAGGAAACCCTTCTCTCATGAGAATTAAAGGGCGACCGACCTACTAGGAATCATACATAGTGATGTATGTGGTCCCTTTAGGCATATGTCTAGGAAAGGAGCTTACTACTTCGTAACATTTACGGATGATTTCAGCCGTTATGGTTATGTTTATTTACTTAAACATAAACATGAGGTGTTTGAAACATTCAAAGTGTTTCAAAACGAGGTAGAAAATCAACTCGGAAAAACCATCAAGATTCTCCGATCGGATCGAGGTGGTAAATACTTAAGCCTAGAGTTTAAGGATCATCTAAAAGCGCGTGGAATTGTCCAACAGCTTACTCCTCCCTATACACCACAACATAATGGTGTATCGGAAAGGAGAAATCGAACCTTGCTTGACATGGTACGATCTATGATGAACCTTACAACTTTACCATTATCTTTTTGGGTTTACGCCTTAGAGACTGCTGTACACATTCTAAACATGGTTCCCACTAAGAAGGTTGATAAGACACCATATGAAATATGGCATGGGAAAGCCCCTAATCTGTCTTACTTAAAGGTCTGGGGATGTGAGGCACTCGTTAAGCGCGATACGCCTGACAAACTCGAGCAAAGATATGTTAAGTGTATTTTCGTAGGATACCCAACGGAGACGATGGGTTACTACTTCTATAATCCTTCTAAGAATACTGTGAAAGTTGCTCGGTATGCTGAGTTTTTCGAAACCAGGCTTATCGGTAACGGAAATAGTTGGAGGGTTGTGGAACTTGACGAGGTTCAAGAGGAAGATACATCAACTTCTACTCACATTGGTGATCAACAATTTGGGGGGGGGGGGGGGGGGGAAGAATTGAGCCTCAAATCATGCCTCAATCTGATTCTCAAGTTGCGATTGAGCCTCATGATATGTCTCAGTCTCAAACTCAAATTGCTGATGCTCCAATTCGTAGGTCCGAAAGGACGGTACGTGCACCTAATATATTGAACTTAAACGTTAATCTAGAGGAGGATGGCGTATCTGGGATTCTTGATGAACCTCGAACCTTGAAAGCTGCATTATCAGGTCCTAATGCTGAAAAATGGCTTCAAGCTGCGAATATGGAGATGCAATCCATGAAAGACAATGAAGTTTGGACTTTGGAGGATAAACCCCAAAATGCTAAAACTGTCGATTGCAAATGGCTCTTTAAAATAAAGACCAACATGGATGGCAATATACACATCTATAAAGCTCGTCTCGTGGCAAAAGGATTTACTCAAGTTTATGGAATAGACTATGAAGAAACCTTTTCCCTAGTGGCAAATATTAGGGCTATTAGAATTCTCTTAGCCATAGCGGCATTCTATGACTATGAGATATGGCAAATGGATGTCAAGACAGCCTTCCTGAATGGTTATCTAGACGAAGACGTCTATATGAATCAGCCAGAAGGTTTTATTGATCCATTACATGCCAACAAAGTGTGCAAGCTTAAAAAATCCATTTATGGACTTAAACAAGCATCACGAAGTTGGAATAAAAGATTTGATGAAGAAATCAAAAAGTTTGGTTTCATTCAGAATCTTGATGAGCCATGTGTATATCAAAAACCCAGTGGGAGTAATGTTACTTTCCTAGTCTTATATGTAGATGACATATTGCTAATGGGAAACAACATTCCAATGCTTGAAGATGCTAAATCTTATCTTGGAAAATGTTTTGCCATGAAAGACTTAGGAGAGGCAACATTTATTTTGGGAATTAAGATCTTGCGAGATAGATCTAAGCCGTTGATAGAGTTAAGTCAGAATGCTTACATTGATAAAATATTGAAGCATTTTAGTATGGAAAATTCTAAGCGTGGATATTTACCAATGCAAGATGGACTTAAACTTAGCATCAAGGATTGTGCTTCTACACCTCAAGAGGTGGAACGTACGCAAAGGATACCTTATGCTTCGGCAGTAGGGTCTATTATGTATGCGGTAAGATGCAAAAGACCTGATGTTGCTTTTGCTCAAAACATTGTTAGCAGATTTCCACAGAATCCAGGTGAAAGACACTGGATTGCTGTAAAGAACATACTGAAGTACCTTAGGGCTACTAAAGATATGGTTCTAGTGTATGGTGGAAATCCAGAGGCTGAACTAAAAGTTACTGGTTATTGTGATGCCGGATTTCAAACTGACCATGATGACACCAAATCTCAAACTGGATATGTGTTCATCATGAATGGAGGAGCTGTAGTTTGGAAAAACAAGAAGCAATCCACTGCAGCCATGTCTGCAACAGAATCAGAGTACATAGCAGCTGCTGAAGCTGCAATGGAAGCTGTTTAGATCCGGAAATTTATTTCTGGACTTGGTGTTGTTCCCACAACCAAGTCTCCTATGGATATGTATTGTGACAACACTGGTGTAATTATCATAGCCAACGAACCTGGTGTTCAGAAAGGAGCTAGACACTTTCAGAGGAAATTTCACTATGTTCGTGAGCATGTCAATCAAGGTGAAATTCAAGTACTCAAAGTTCACATGGATGATAACTTAGCAGATCCCTTTACGAAGGCTTTGCCAAAGACGAAGCTAACTCACTTAATTGAGGGCATAGGACTTCGTTTGTCTAGTAATCACATGTAAATCCGTGAATTTAGTATTTAGATATATGGATGTAATAAACAATTTTATTTATTAATGAAATTTTTATTGTGATATTTTATTTTCATAAATCCTATTTTTCATGTTTTATCCTTGAATAATGTTGTGTAAATATTATTCTAAATATACGTTGTCGGTCGATCATATGGGAATATGATTGAATTAAGACAATATCTGAGTGTTTAGTCAGCTTGGTTCACTAACTCATATGGTATTCATTCTGATGCATATTGGATTATCCCACATGAATTATTACTTATGGATCTTTGTCATTAAGTATAATTCATAAAGTTTGCTTTCCTTAGACTTGAGAAGCAAGTTGCTACTCATGTACGTAGTGCACTATTTGATCATAGTCAATACTACTCCTGGATAAGGGTGGCAAAAAGGCTATTTTTGGTAATGTTGCGAAATATGATGACTACCGGTTGTATTCAATAAAGGATTTGTTCCTTCAGTGAAAAACTGAAGTTAGATACTTACTAGGCCACTCATGAATACTTAAGATGTTTGTCTGGCCAGACCCTAATAAGTCTAGAACTGTCTCAACTGTATTCGGTAATCTTAAGTGATTCGAGAAATGAGAAACAGAAGTTAAAATGGAATGACTTTGATCCATCTCCAAATTTTAACTAGAGTATCTGTAACAAAAGGATATAAACTGAACATAGACTCACAGTGACTTTAGTGAAACTTCACTCGTGCATTTATGGGAACATTGATATGTTGCTAGACATTAATCGATGTTATCATATTTGTTTGAAAATTATTCAAAAGTGAGAGCTGTTAGTATTTGAATGATTTTATCAAATATGTGTCCGTAAATGGGTGAGCCTTTGGAAACGCACACATCGACATTGAGATATTGCTAAATATGCCTAAAGTTATTATTTATTAAAGTTAAAAGTTAAATTTAATAATTAAGTAACTAGAGGGATTAATGTGAAAATAATAAACTTGGGGACCAAGTTTTACCTATCTATAAATACACCTTTATAGATTAGGGTTAGGGTTAATCCTAATTAATCACAAAATATCGTCTCTTTCTCCTCCTCTTGAGTTCGACCGAACCCCACATCTTAGGGGTTTTGTTTTTTTTTTTTATTTTGGGTTTTCAAAGCAAGAGGAAGCAAGTCAAATTCGTTGACTAGATTGGCAAGTACTAGCATACAAGCATATCGATAAAGACGGTGTCGTGTACGTGAACAAAGGAAGATCTTACTCTTAGATCTTAAGGTTTTCTTGCTAATAATTCAAGGCAATAAGGTACTACTTATCCGATTTAATTATTCCTATGTGATCCTGTTTTCCGCTGCTATGTATTGTTTGACAATGTGATTTGTGTTGTTTACCTATAAATTTAAGACCCATGGGTCTAGTTGGGTTTTTCTAATCTTTATAGATGGGTCTAGTTGGGTAATAAAAAAAAGCTTAAGTATATCATTATTACTCATTATAACCCAATAGGTAATAATGATATACTTAAGCCTTATTTTAATTACCCAATTAGACCCATCTATAAAAATTAGAAAAACCCAACTAGACCCATGGGTCTCAAATTGTCACCAATACGATATTTATGAACCAATATAATTGTAATGTTAGCATTGTCTTGGATTTTATGTAATGGTAAAGTTAAATTGTTAAAATGAAGAAAAGTAACCAAAAGGTCATTGGTCTAGTGGTATGAGAGAGATCTTTCAATCAAGAAGTTAGGGGTTCAAACCTCGCTTGAGGCAGTGAGTGTATGTATTCGTGAATTTTGTAGTTATATATAATATGTGTTAGGTTGAGGATTGCTTTTCTAAAAAAAATGAAAGTATATAAAGTTTTGATCACTCAATTTTACAAATGCACATAAATGAACTAAATTGGTTGAAACTTACTCATATTTGACATGAAGAGTGTGACACCCGGTCAAAAAGAGCCAAAATTAGCGGCCAATTTAAACTTTAATTACTCGTACTCGGTACGTGTTAAAACAAAAGTATCCGGATATTATATATGTATATATAATTCAATGAATACGTAATAATCATATTCAAACAAATCTGAAAGAACGCGTTAATACGAAATTATTTAATAACATTAATTATTAATTTATTTTATGTTGATAATGTAAAACAAAAGTATACGTTTATTTAAAACGTTACAATTATCAAACAATTTTGCAACTTTCAACCGACAACCAAATGGAACCAAACAATATTTTGACTACTCAAATATATTATTTTGGACAAAGATTTTCATTCAAATAGTTGAGTTTTAAATCGTTTTCGATAACTAGTATATAGAACGTTTAACGTATATACAAATGATTAAACGATCGGATAAACAAACACGGGTATAATACTAACATTTGGGAGACAAGACTTAATCAATCAAGCCCCTTTTTGACTTAAAAAAAAAGCCAGCCAACCATGTTCCTAAAATTATGGATCTTGCTTTGCAATCACTTGACTTTAAACACCAAGACTGTAACACCCCAGTTTTCAAGGTATTACTTTTGTAAATAAAAATAAATTTTAATAGCTCAGTTTTACAGTATTATTTTAGTGTATAATAAAATATACATCTTTTTAATTTTAGATCTCTAAATAATGAGATATAATAGAAAACACAAACTAGTTGTTCAGTTCCAGACTGTGTAGTATAGTAAATAAATAAAAGATATAAACACATATACGTGTTTTGTCCCTGTGATCTCAAAACATTCCAGAACTTATAAAATAAACAGAGAAAATCGCAGGGAGCAAAAGGAAGTCAAGAACCAATCTTCAAATCATAATTAAGTCTCTCAATTCAAGCTTTAGAACTTAGAATCATCATCTTCTCCATCTTCTTCAACCTTTGTAAGTAGTTTCTTTCTCTAAGAACCCTGGAAAATTAGGTTTTATGGGTTTTAGTCAATTGATATGAATTAATTCGAATTTAGGGTTTTTAATTGATTAGTTAGTATTAGTTTAGCATATAAACAATAATTAGAGTCTTAATTTCATATTACAAGTGGTAGTTTATGATTAGGGTTTATGGAAATTTTCATAAATCATGTAGTTTAGTTTAAAAGAATGATTTTGATATGTTAGTAAAATCAAGTGGTGACTAGAAAGTAGTTAAATTCATAATAAAGCTATGATTTTAATCATGATAAGTAAATTAGTTAGTTTGGTTAAAGTGAAATTAGTAAATCTCAAGTGGGGGAAAAAGAAATAGATGATTAGTAATTGAAAGTGTGAATTAGTTGTTGATTATGTGTCATGTATATATGTGATAGGTGCTAAAGAAGAATTGTCATCATTTGATCATCTTGTTTCAAATTGTGCTATAAACCAAGGTGAGTTATGAAATGAATGTATCATAATTATGTGAATGATTGTGATTAGTGTGATTATAACATGATTATGATGAAAGGTTATGATTAGAATGACTAATAGAAATTAGTCATATTTGATTAGAATAGCTAACCAAGGTTAGCTTTGTTTTGATTAGTAGCTAACTTATGTTAGCTAAATTATTGATTAGAAATGTGCACATATGATTAGATTTGTGAAAGTGGAGTTGCAAGAAAAGGGAAGTAAATTCTTTACCTTGCTTATTAATTGTTTATTTAATAATGCATCGTAATGATTAGTTTTCATATTCTCACTAAGCAAATTGCTTAATTAGTCTAGCTGTGTTGTAGGTACAAGTGAAAGCGGGAAAGGGAAGGATACTGCAAAAGGCTAGAAGTGGAGTTGCTAGCTTGTTGTAAGTTACACAAGCTTCTCTTTAAATTATCGTTTTGAACCCTTGAAAGATCGCCCAAACAATGTTTTGACATGTTTCGGTTGTGAAAGTAGTAACTAGATAGACTATGTTGTAATAGTATAAAAATTGTGAACGATTAGTAGGTATGGTTTAGAATGTGTAAAGTTGCAAGTTGTAGTAGAAGTGATATTTTAGTTATGTACCTATTGAAAGTTTTAAAGAAAGTCAAGTGTGGCATTAGTCAATTTTGAAGGGCGTTTAGCCATTGAATGGGTTAAATTAGCTCTTTTGGATCAACGGGTCAAAATGGGTCAAAACAGGTCTTAATGACACCTATGAACCAAATTGAGTTAAATAAAGATTTAAAGCATAGTGATAAGCCTTACAACTTTGTTTTGATGATAGAAATGTGTGTTTAAAAGTTCAGTTCCTAAGTCTCTATGGTTTGAGACTTGGCGTACTAGCAAAAAGTGATTATTTTAGCCGAAAATGACCCATGAGTCCAAATCCCGAAATAGTGAGAATTTTTAGAAAGTACGAAAATAGAAAGTTTCATTTTGACAATAGTAAAGTGCCTGCAAAGTTTTATGTTTTAATTCATTGTCATTTGTAAGATATGCGCGTTCAAAGTTCGGTTTTTGGTATGAAATAGTGCAGGTTCAGGTTTTGGCTGCAGGTCATGGTAATACGATCGTATTCCCATGAATACGATCGGATTCCCGGGAATACGGCGTATTCCGAGACCGTATTCCCTTAAGTTGGTTCTGTCCCGAAATTGTGCAGAAAGGGTTGATGAATACGATCGTATTCCCCCGAATACGATCGTATTCCCCAGATTTATTAAAAAAAAAAAAAAAATGTTCAGATTTTCAGGGGGTTTCAAAGACATCATCACTTTTTCACCAACTCATTTTACTCTAAAACCTCTCTTTTTTTCATCTATCTCACGGTTTTCTCTCTACTTTTAGCATCCTCCATCACCAACCTTATAATATACCATGATCTAGCTCAAGTAATTGAAGAAAACCAAAGGAAAAGCAAAGGAAACAAAAGGAGAAGCAAAACCGAGTCATTTTCTTCATCCTCTCTTTAG
The DNA here is from genome assembly GCA_949592205.1 of Helichrysum umbraculigerum. Classification (NCBI taxonomy): domain Eukaryota; kingdom Viridiplantae; phylum Streptophyta; class Magnoliopsida; order Asterales; family Asteraceae; genus Helichrysum; species Helichrysum umbraculigerum. The sequence continues at coordinate 40,322,106 of CATIUR010000001.1, forward strand.
ATCACGATTTTCTTGGGTATAAATCCTAACTCTTTCATTGTTTTACTTGGATTAAGTATATTTACATGTTTATAAGTTCACTCAACTCAATAATGTCCAAAATAATGATCAAAACTCGTTTTATACACTTATATAATTTCTGTTTTCGGTTTACAAAAACAGTCCCACCAATTAAATCATATAAAATCGTGTACTTTGAATTAGACAACGAACCACATACCGAAATTTTCGTATGAAAGAGATCTACAACTTTCATGTTTTTCACTTTCTCCAGAAATACACCCATATTTACAGAAAATGCGATTTGTACAACTGTTACTGTTTTTGGCCGGATTTTAGACCCGACACCTTCTCGATTTTATTTAACTAACTTAGAGAATTCCATGGTTCTTGGTAAAATTAAGGAAAGTACTAGAGACCTAGTAGAATATGCGGTAATTTTTGCGGAACCCAAATCGGAACAGAAACGAGCCAAAATAAATGGCGAAGCAAACCGACTAAACCGAAAACTAAACTAGGGACTGTTTTTGTTATTTCACAAAACCGACACTTCGGGTCGACCATAAAATGTAACGACAATTTTATAAAGCTTATTTAACATATTTAAGACTTCCCTAAAAGTTTTGGGTCAAACCGAGTCCGTTTGACCAAGTCAACAAAAATGAACCTCAAAACGATAAACACAAAACTATTTGAAAAAGCGTTAAGGAATTTAACCCGAAATGAACTTTGATAATTTTAATGTGGAACCCGAATAAAAATGACAATATATATATATATATATATATATATATATATATATATATATATATATATATATATATATTTATATATATACCTACGGTACAATGAATGGATAAGCAAGTTATATTCATATGTCTATACTTCGATAAGTATATATTTTAAACACACGGAGAATACGGAATATACTTTATAAGAATATAATCGAACACATAATAATACATGGATTATTATCATAAATCGTCACCAACGAGCCGTCAAATCTTATAAATACAAATTCAATCGTTTTCAAAAACATACAATCGGAATAAAATGGACATTTAGCGGTTGAGTGAACACATTTTGAGAATGATCTAATAGATATTCACTCATGTGTATAACCTTATATGCCTAGGGCATTGGAAGATTTCGGGGTTGTTCATTCCTTATCGGATAATCATTGCTCGGTGACTCAGGTGAGTCTCACGGCCCCATTTTCACTGTTTACTGTTTTTAAATTCGGGGGAGATGCAACACAAATTGTTTTCGTGATCACTGTTATTCGGTTAGTTAATTTAGTTATTAACTCAGTTATTTGCATTGGTAGTTAATTCGGTTGACGATATTGGTTACATTGTTTCGGTTATCATGGTCGGAATTGATTTTCATTGTTCGGTATATGCACGAGTGTTTTAATTCGGTAAAAGTCCTCAACAGTGTATGGTTCATTAACTTAATAAGGCACGATTACTAAAAGATAGATCTATCATGGGAGTGACGTCCCCGTCCGGGTTGCTAGCTACAACCAAGTTAAAAACGGGCTGTATCACCAAAACGGGAGGCAAAGATCGGGTTATGCTTTGAATCATAGCTCAGTGCAATATTTGTGTCGGTTATATCATGGTTCGGAAACCTTAATAGGTTATATCATTGTTCGGTTATATTGCTTATCATTGTTCGGTTTACATTAATGTTTATTTTAAACATGTGAGATTCACCAGCTTTATAGCTGACCTTTTAGTGTTGCATTCTCAGGTACACAGCAACAGTAGGGTTGCTCAGTAAGGATGGCCCGCAGGATATATTAGTTAGTAGGAGTCGCATGCTTGCAAACAGATGAAGATTTTCCTGCATCATATTGCGTTAAACGTTATGTATTAAAATCTTCGAAATCATTTTGGCAAACTCACCTTTATAATGTAAACTTATGACTTAGACCTTGTATTACTTTTGAAATATTTATAAACGTCTCATGTAGAGTCGTTTGTTGTAATCTTGGTGTTTTGATATTTGATTAGTCACACCCAAATCATCGCTTCCGCCAATCATAAAATAGGGGGTGTGACAGATTGCTATCAGAGCCTAAGGTTATAGTGAACTAGGTTGCATGTAGTGGGCCTAGACTATGACCGTCAGGCAGTATTCCTTATTAGGTATGACTGGTTCAGTGATCACATCATATGAGTTTAATTTAACATAGCGTAGCTAACTATGTACAATTAAATAAAGATGATGTGAGGTCTGAAAGGGGTTATATTGAACAGGAATGCATTAGTTGACTCTGATCACGAGAGAACCGGGACTTCTAAATGTTATGTGCTAGACACGGCTAGGTGGATACATAGGTATATATGGTACATACATATACGAATAGACTATTATGTGATATAGGGATATATACATACACAGGTCTCGAATAAATACTACGCTCCATGCTATTGTATATTGAAGACGTGTGAACAGGCTTTATACGAGGATACTCTAGTTACCATCTACACACCTGTAACTGACAAACATAGCTACTTCAACGTCCTTCGATATGAAGATCGGGACTTAGTGTTTATTTACTGCCGCCTACATAATCATACGCCTGTAACTTTTTACGACAAACTCCACTGTACTGTTAGGTGTTCACTAGGAGGCCAGTTAGGTTTTCACAAACCAAACCTTATTTCGCCCATACTGTTGATAACTTCAATTTTTTTTATCCGAACAAACCCCGAATCACGATTCACAAACTCACCATATTAATTGTAAACCATATCCTAAAAACATTTGAAAACTCTCAGCCTACATCAAACCCTGTTGTCTACCGAATCATGACTTCGCCTGTGTTGTCGTATATTACAACATAAATATAAATACATATGTGATATGTCATGATTTGGCACAGACAACTCACCCATCTTCTTTTTACTTTTGCAAGAATCATGCCGCCAAGACGAACCTACACTCAAGCTCAGGTTGATCAACTGGTTGCTGAAGCATTAATTGCGGGGCAACGGCGATCTGAAAGTTCTAAAACTCCACCAAACTCTACTCCTGTTAAACCTTGCACCTATAAGGACTTCCTTAGCTGCCACCCTATGAACTTCAAAGGCACTGAAGGTGCTATTGGCTTATTGCGATGGCTGGAGAAGACTGAGTCAGTCTTTCGCATCTGCAATTGCCCAGTGGACTGTAAGGTCAAGTTCTCCACTTACACCTTTATGGACGATGCTTTGACATGGTGGAATACTTATGCTGACTCTGTGCGCCAAGACATTGCTTTGGAAACCCCTTGGGATGAACTGAAGAAAATGCTCAGAGATGAGTATTGTCCCCGGGATGAGATTCAACAACTAGAGGCCGAATTTTGGCAACTTACTACCCAAGGCAATGACATTGCCGGCTACACCTCTAGGTTTAACCAACTAGCACACCTGTGTCCATCTATGGTTGGTGAGGAATCCAAGCGTATCGAACGCTATATCTGGGGACTCCCTCCGCAAATCCAAGGGATGGTGACTTCGTCCAACACTCCTACATTTCATGGTACTGTGCGTATGGCACACAAACTGATGGCACAGATTGTTCGCCAAGGAACATTTGTTGTCAAAAGTACTAGAAATCACTCTGGTGATAACAAGAGAAAATCTGAGGGAAACTCCGACAACCAGAGTCCGGCTACCAAAAAGCCTGCAACCACCAAGGTCAACGCCTCTGGATCTGAAAACAAGAAGGAGTACACTGGAACTAAACCCTTCTGCTCAAAGTGTAAACGTCACCATGACGGGCCTTGTGGCACTCCTTGTGACAAGTGTCAGCGTTATGGTCATTCTGCTAAGGATTGCCGAGCGAAAGCCTGTTTCGAGTGTGGAACTGTAGGGCACTACAGGAATGACTGTCCAAAGCTGAAGGACAAAAACATCAACCCTGCTCGAGGAAGAGCCTACGTACTCAGAACTAGGGAAGACGACCAGAACCCGAGACTCATTGACTTGCTCAACACGGGTATGGTTACTCATTAATGACCTGATTTCTTTTACACTGTTTACATGGATAGATATTACTTGCTGCTTGATATCTTTTATGTTTTCCCTAGATTCTAAGTGCACAATAGAGCTAGAAAAAAAAAAAAAAAACGACAAGTTAGTTCTATAGTTTCTTTATGAGATGAAGTTTAGCTTACATATGTATAGGAATAACATATCCTACGGTGTGTATACCGAAAAACATGCCGGTTAAATTTTATACACTGGGTAACATTCCCCGTAAAACTAATGTATGCTAAATTTAGTTTCTATAGGAGACTAATAGAGTCTAGTTTACGCAACGATCCTACTGACTATTACAAACTGTACGAACACCGTAGGAACTCAGTGAATTCGATGGATTATTAATCCAAATCATAGTGATACTTGTTAAGACGGACCGACTGTGTCACATAGGTAACGGTCGAGTAAAGAATCGGATTTCTCCATTATTCATTTGAGATCAGTAGGCTTAAGCCTAACAAGGGGAGAAGGATAAATCGGATGTCTTAGAATTAGACATATCACATAGTCGGCCTTAAAAACACACGGATCTAGGTTTCACTTGAATTTCGGGACGAAATTCTCCTAACAAGGGGAGAATGTGACACCCGGTCAAAAAGAGCCAAAATTAGCGGGCCAATTTAAACTTTAATTACTCGTACTCGGTACGTGTTAAAACAAAAGTATACGGATATTATATATGTATATATAATACAATGAATACGTAATAATCATATTCAAACAAATCTGAAAGAACGCGTTAATACGAAATTATTTAATAACATTAATTATTAATTTATATTATGTTGATAATGTAAAACAAAAGTATACGTTTATTTAAAACGTTACAATTATCAAACAATTTTGAAACTTCCAACCGACAACCAAATGGAACCAAACAATATTTTGACTACTCAAATATATTATTTTGGACAAAGATTTTCATTCAAATAGTTGAGTTTTAAATCGTTTTCGATAACTAGTATATAGAACGTTTAATGTATATACAAATGATTAAACGATCGGATAAACAAACACGGGTATAATACTAACATTTGGGAGACAAGACTTAATCAATCAAGCCCCTTTTTGACTTAAAAATAAAAGCCAGCCAACCATGTTCCTAAAATTATGGATCTTTCTTTGCAATCACTTGACTTTAAACACCAAGACATCATCACTTTTTCACCAACTCATTTTACTCTAAAACCTCTCTTTTTTTCATCTATCTCACGGTTTTCTCTCTACTTTTAGCATCCTCCATCACCAACCTTATAATATACCATGATCTAGCTCAAGTAATTGAAGAAAACCAAAGGAAAAGCAAAGGAAACAAAAGGAGAAGCAAAACCGAGTCATTTTCTTCATCCTCTCTTTAGATCACGATTTTCTTGGGTATAAATCCTAACTCTTTCATTGTTTTACTTGGATTAAGTATATTTACATGTTTATAAGTTCACTCAACTCAATAATGTCCAAAATAATGATCAAAACTCGTTTTATACACTTATATAATTTCTGTTTTCGGTTTACAAAAACAGTCCCACCAATTAAATCATATAAAATCGTGTACTTTGAATTAGACAACGAACCACATACCGAAATTTTCGTATGAAAGAGAACTACAACTTTCATGTTTTTCACTTTCTCCAGAAATACACCCATATTTACAGAAAATGCGATTTGTACAACTGTTACTGTTTTTGGCCGGATTTTAGACCCGACACCTTCTCGATTTTATTTAACTAACTTAGAGACTTCCATGGTTCTTGGTAAAATTAAGGAAAGTACTAGAGACCTAGTAGAATATGCGGTAATTTTTGCGGAACCCAAATCGGAACAGAAACGAGCCAAAATAAATGGCGAAACAAACCGACTAAACCGAAAACTAAACTAGGGACAGTTTTTGTTATTTCACAAAACCGACACTTCGGGTTGACCATAAAACGTAACGACAATTTTATAAAGCTTATTTAACATATTTAAGACTTCCCTAAAAGTTTCGGGTCAAACCGAGTCCGTTTGACCAAGTCAACAAAAATGAACCTCAAAACGATAAACACAAAACTATTTGAAAAAGAGTTAAGGAATTTAACCCGAAATGAACTTTGGTAATTTTAATGTGGAACCCGAATAAAAATGACAATATATATATATTTATATATATACCTACGGTACAATGAATGGATAAGCAAGTTATATTCATATGTCTATACTTCGATAAGTATATATTTTAAACACACGGAGAATACGGAATATACTTTATAAGAATATAATCGAACACATAATAATACATGGATTATTATCATAAATCGTCACCAACGAGCCGTCAAATCTTATAAATACAAATTCAATCGTTTTCAAAAACATGCAATCGGAATAAAATGGACATTTAGCGGTTGAGTGAACACATTTTGAGAATGATCTAATAGACATTCACTCATGTGTATAACCTTATATGCCTAGGGCATTGGAAGGTTTCGGGGTTGTTCATTCCTTATCGGATAATCATTGCTCGGTGACTCAGGTGAGTCTCACGGCTCCATTTTCACTGTTTACTGTTTTTAAATTCGGGGGAGATGCAACACAAATTGTTTTCGTGATCACTGTTATTCGGTTAGTTAATTTAGTTATTAACTCAGTTATTTGCATTGTTAGTTAATTCGGTTGACCATATTGGTTACATTGTTTCGGTTATCATGGTCGGTATTGATTTTCATTGTTATGTATATGCACGAGTGTTTTAATTCGGTAAAAGTCCTCAACAGTGTATGGTTCATTAACTTAATAAGGCGCGATTACTAAAAGATAGATCTATAATGGGAGTGACGTCCCCGTCCGGGTTGCTAGCTACAACCAAGTTAAAAACGGGCATTTTAGTAATTGTTACGGGTGTATCACCAAAACGGGAGGCAAAGATCGGGTTATGCTTTTAATCATAGCTCAGTGCAATATTTGTGTCGGTTATATCATGGTTCGGAAACCTTAATAGGTTATATCATTGTTCGGTTATATTGCTTATCATTGTTCGGTTTACATTGTTTAATTATCGTCGGATAATCATGTTGATCACATCAATGTTTATTTTAAACCTGTGAGATTCACCAGCTTTATAGCTGACCTTTTAGTGTTGCATTCTCAGGTACACAGCAACAGTAGGGTTGCTCAGTAAGGATGGCCCGCAGGATATATTAGTTAGTAGGAGTCGCATGCTTGCAAACAGATGAAGATTTTCCTGCATCATATTTTGTTAAACGTTATGTATTAAAATCTTCGAAATCATTTTGGCAAACTCACCTTTATAATGTAAACTTATGACTTAGACCTTGTATTACTTTTGAAATATTTATAAACGTCTCATGTAGAGTCGTTTGTTGTAATCTTGGTGTTTTGATATTTGATTAGTCACACCCAAATCATCGCTTCCGTCAATCATAAAATAGGGGGTGTGACAGATTGGTATCAGAGCCTAAGGTTATAGTGAACTAGGTTGCATGTAGTGGGCCTAGACTATGACCGTCAGGCAGTATTCCTTATTAGGTATGACTGGTTCAGTGATCACATCATATGAGTTTAATTTAACATAGCGTAGCTAACTATGTACAATTAAATAAAGATGATGTGAGGTCTGAAAGGGGTTATATTGAACAGGAATGCATTAGTTGACTCTGATCACGAGAGAACCGGGACTTCTAAATGTTATGTGCTAGACACGGCTAGGTGGATACATAGGTATATATGGTACATACATATACGAATAGACTATTATGTGATATAGGGATATATACATACACAGGTCTCGAATAAATACTACGCTCCATGCTATTGTATATTGAAGACGTGTGAACAGGCTTTATACGAGGATACTCTAGTTACCATCTACACACCTGTAACTGACAAACATAGCTACTTCAACGTCCTTCGATATGAAGATCGGGACTTAGTGTTTATTTACTGCCGCCTACATAATCATACGCCTGTAACTTTTTACGACAAACTCCACTGTACTGTTAGGTGTTCACTAGGAGGCCAGTTAGGTTTTCACAAACCAAACCTTATTTCGCCCATACTGTTGATAACTTCAATTTTTTTATCCGAACAAACCCCGAATCACGATTCACAAACTCACCATATTAATTGTAAACCATATCCTAAAAACATTTGAAAACTCTCAGCCTACATCAAACCCTGTTGTCTACCGAATCATGACTTCGCCTGTGTTGTCGTATATTACAACATAAATATAAATACATATGTGATATGTCATGATTTGGCACAGACAACTCACCCATCTTCTTTTTACTTTTGCAAGAATCATGCCGCCAAGACGAACCTACACTCAAGCTCAGGTTGATCAACTGGTTGCTGAAGCATTAATTGCGGGGCAACGGCGATCTGAAAGTTCTTAAACTCCACCAAACTCTACTCCTGTTAAACCTTGCACCTATAAGGACTTCCTTAGCTGCCACCCTATGAACTTCAAAGGCACTGAAGGTGCTATTGGCTTATTGCGATGGCTGGAGAAGACTGAGTCAGTCTTTCGCATCTGCAATTGCCCAGTGGACTGTAAGGTCAAGTTCTCCACTTACACCTTTATGGACGATGCTTTGACATGGTGGAATACTTATGCTGACTCTGTGGGCCAAGACATTGCTTTGGAAACCCCTTGGAATGAACTGAAGAAAATGCTCAGAGATGAGTATTGTCCCCGGGATGAGATTCAACAACTAGAGGCCGAATTTTGGCAACTTACTACCCAAGGCAATGACATTGCCGGCTACACCTCTAGGTTTAACCAACTAGCACACCTGTGTCCATCTATGGTTGGTGAGGAATCCAAGCGTATCGAACGCTATATCTGGGGACTCCCTCCGCAAATCCAAGGGATGGTGACTTCGTCCAACACTCCTACATTTCATGGTACTGTGCGTATGGCACACAAACTGATGGCACAGATTGTTCGCCAAGGAACATCTGTTGTCAAAAGTACTAGAAATCACTCTGGTGATAACAAGAGAAAATCTGAGGGAAACTCCGACAAACAGAGTCCGGCTACCAAAAAGCCTGCAACCACCAAGGTCAACGCCTCTAGATCTGAAAACAAGAAGGAGTACACTGGAACTAAACCCTTCGGCTCAAAGTGTAAACGTCACCATGACGGGCCTTGTGGCACTCCTTGTGACAAGTGTCAGCGTTATGGTCATTCTGCTAAGGATTGCCGAGCGAAAGCCTGTTTCGAGTGTGGAACTGTAGGGCACTACAGGAATGACTGTCCAAAGCTGAAGGATAAAAACATCAACCCTGCTCGAGGAAGAGCCTACGTACTCAGAACTAGGGAAGACGACTAGAACCCGAGACTCATTGACTTGCTCAACACGGGTATGGTCACTCATTAATGACCTGATTTCTTTTACACTATTTACATGGATAGATATTACTTGCTGCTTGATATCTTTTATGTTTTCCCTAGATTCTAAGTGTAAAATAGAGCTAGAAAAAAAAAAAAAAAAAAAAAAAAAAAACGACAAGTTAGTTCTATAGTTTTTTTATGAGATGAAGTTTAGCTTACATATGTATAGGAATAACATATCCTACGGTGTGTATACCGGAAAACATGCCGGTTAAATTTTATACACTGGGTAACATTCCCCGTAAAACTAATGTATGCTAAATTTAGTTTCTATAGGAGACTAATAGAGTCTAGTTTACGCAACGATCCTACTGACTATTACAAACTGTATGAACACCGTAGGAACTCAGTGAATTCGATGGATTATTAATCCAAATCATAGTGATACTTGTTAAGACGGACCGACCGTGTCACATAGGTAACGGTCGGGTAAAGAATCGGACTTCTCCATTATTCATTTGAGATCAGTAGGCTTAAGCCTAACAAGGGGAGAAGGATAAATCGGATGTCTTAGAATTAGACATATCACATAGTCGGCCTTAGAAACACACGGATCTAGGTTTCACTTGAATTTCGGGACGAAATTCTCCTAACAAGGGGAGAATGTGACACCCGGTCAAAAAGAGCCAAAATTAGCGGCCAATTTAAACTTTAATTACTCGTACTCGGTACGTGTTAAAACAAAAGTATACGGATATTATATATGTATATATAATACAATGAATACGTAATAATCATATTCAAACAAATCTGAAAGAACGCATTAATACGAAATTATTTAATAACATTAATTATTAATTTATATTATGTTGATAATGTAAAACAAAAGTATACGTTTATTTAAAACGTTACAATTATCAAACAATTTTGCAACTTTCAACCGACAACCAAATGGAATCAAACAATATTTTGACTACTCAAATATATTATTTTGGACAAAGATTTTCGTTCAAATAGTTGAGTTTTAAATCGTTTTTGATAACTAGTATATAGAACGTTTAACGTATATACAAATGATTAAACGATCGGATAAACAAACACGGGTATAATACTAACATTTGGGAGACAAGACTTAATCAATCAAGCCCCTTTTTGACTTAAAAAAAAAGCCAACCAACCATGTTCCTAAAATTATGGATCTTGCTTTGCAATCACTTGACTTTAAACACCAAGACATCATCACTTTTTCACCAACTCATTTTACTCTAAAACCTCTCTTTTTTTCATCTATCTCATGGTTTTCTCTCTAATTTTAGCATCCTCCATCACCAACCTTATAATATACCATGATCTAGCTCAAGTAATTGAAGAAAACCAAAGGAAAAGCAAAGGAAACAAAAGGAGAAGCAAAACCGAGTCATGTTCTTCATCCTCTCATTAGATCACGATTTTCTTGGGTATAAATCCTAACTCTTTCATTGTTTTACTTGGATTAAGTATATTTACATGTTTATAAGTTCACTCAACTCAATAATGTCCAAAATAATGATCAAAACTCGTTTTATACACTTATATAATTTCTGTTTTCGGTTTACAAAAACAGTCCCACCAATTAAATCATATAAAATCGTGTACTTTGAATTAGACAACGAACCACATACCGAAATTTTCGTATGAAAGAGAACTACAACTTTCATATTTTTCACTTTCTCCAGAAATACACCCATTTTTACAGAAAATGCGATTTGTACGACTGTTACTGTTTTTGGCCGGATTTTAGACCCGACACCTTCTCGATTTTATTTAACTAACTTAGAAACTTCCATGGTTCTTGGTAAAATTAAGGAAAGTACTAGAGACCTAGTAGAATATGCGGTAATTTTTGCGGAACCCAAATCGGAACAGAAACGAGCCAAAATAAATGGCGAAGCAATCCGACTAAACCGAAAACTAAACTAGGGACTGTTTTTGTTATTTCACAAAACCGACACTTCGGGTCAACCATAAAACGTAACGACAATTTTATAAAGCTTATTTAACATATTAAGACTTCCCTAAAAGTTTCGGGTCAAACCGAGTCCGTTTGACCAAGTCAACAAAAATGAACCTCAAAACGATAAACACAAAACTATTTGAAAAAGCGTTAAGGAATTTAACCCGAAATGAACTTTGGTAATTTTAATGTGGAACCCGAATAAAAATGACAATATATATATATATATATATATATATATATATATATATATATATATATATATATATATATATATATATATTTATATATATACCTACGGTACAATGAATGGATAAGCAAGTTATATTCATATGTCTATACTTCGATAAGTATATATTTTAAACACACGGAGAATACGGAATATACTTTATAAGAATATAATCGAACACATAATAATACATGGATTATTATCATAAATCGTCACCAAAGAGCCGTCAAATCTTATAAATACAAATTCAATCGTTTTCAAAAACATACAATCGGAATAAAATGGACATTTAGCGGTTGAGTGAACACATTTTGAGAATGATCTAATAGACATTCGCTCATGTGTATAACCTTATATGCCTAGGGCATTGGAAGGTTTCGGGGTTGTTCATTCCTTATCGGATAATCATTGCTCGGTGACTCAGGTGAGTCTCACGGCTCCATTTTCACTGTTTACTGTTTTTAAATTCGGGGGAGATGCAACACAAATTGTTTTCGTGATCACTGTTATTCGGTTAGTTAATTTAGTTATTAACTCAGTTATTTGCATTGTTAGTTAATTCGGTTTACCATATTGGTTACATTGTTTCGGTTATCATGGTCGGTATTGATTTTCATTGTTCGTTATATCCACGAGTGTTTTAATTCGGTAAAAGTCCTCAACAGTGTATGGTTCATTAACTTAATAAGGCGCGATTACTAAAAGATAGATCTATCATGGGAGTCACGTCCCCGTCCAGGTTGCTAGCTACAACCAAGTTAAAAACGGACATTTTAGTAATTGTTACGGGTTTATCACCAAAACGGGAGGCAAAGATCGGGTTGTGCTTTGAATCATAGCTCAGTGCAATATTTGTGTCGGTTATATCATGGTTCGGAAACCTTAATAGGTTATATCATTGTTCGGTTATATTGCTTATCATTGTTCGGTTTACATTGTTTAATTATCGTCGGATAATCATGTTGATCACATCAATATTTATTTTAAACCTGTGAGATTCACCAGCTTTATAGCTGACCTTTTAGTGTTGCATTCTCAGGTACACAGCAACAGTAGGGTTGCTCAGTAAGGATGGCCCGCAGGATATATTAGTTAGTAGGAGTCGCATGCTTGCAAACAGATGAAGATTTTCCTGCATCATATTTTGTTAAACGTTATGTATTAAAATCTTCGAAATCATTTTGGCAAACTCACCTTTATAATGTAAACTTATGACTTAGACCTTGTATTACTTTTGAAATATTTATAAACGTCTCATGTAGAGTCGTTTGTTGTAATCTTGGTGTTTTGATATTTGATTAGTCACACCCAAATCATCGCTTCCGTCAATCATAAAATAGGGGGTGTGACAAAGAGGTTTAAACCATGTTGCAAAGCCTAATCGAATTATCGTATTTAATTAGGAAAACAACATTATTATTATTATTTATATCAAATTAAAAAGATTAAAACTTTAATTAATCAAGTTACATCGAAACCGGTAGCTAAGCTTTTGGTAACCATCGGCAACCGACATCGTATTATCTTGTATTAATTATTTGGATTTTTCTAAACATAGCCGTTAGGGCCATCGTTAACGCGCATAAAAGTGTTGTACAATAAAATAACCGCCACCCTAAAATAAATAAATAACCGTCATATACAACACTTTTATGCGTGTTAACGATAGCCCTAACGGCTATGTTTAGAAAAATCCTAATTATTATGAGAGAAAAGAAGCCTCCACATGGGTTGATACCTTTAAGAATTAGCCTAACATTCGATATCAACTAAAATAACATAAAATTTTATAATGTCATATTCTTTGAATATTCTAAGCAAATATTTGAAATAAAAAATACGATCCTTTTCATATATCGAAACATTACATACATGGTGCATAACTTATTTAAATACTCCTATCAATTTACCGCCTAAATTACTATGACTTTGCTTTTAAGAAAAGGAGGGAAATATATAAAGAAATTAATTAAATCTGATTTAGTTTAAAAGTATTCCTAGTTAGAAAGTGTATGAATTAATTCTAGACGTTGGATCAAATGATGAAATTTGATCAATGGATAGGTTACATTTTTATAATGAAAAGCTCAAATCCAATTTCATGTATCATCGTCTTTTTATTTCCTCCTCTTTGGTAACTGTCACCACTGTTTGTTGCTCCTCCGGTTACTGCCACTGGTTCATTACCCTCGTCATCATCATCGACCATCTTCACTTTTGTAACATGACAACCATTAAAGAACAAGAAACAAGAATCAAGACGAAATTGAAACACGTACATATTACAAATTAAGATTAGATCTAGATCGACCACGTACAATTTAATTTAGATAAATCACAATGAAAAGGCCATAATTCATATTTAGCATTGCACGAACAAAGATCTTCTTGATATGATATAATAACATGATTTAACTATTAGTTTCATCTAAATATAAATAAATATGTCAATTTAATAAAAGAAAGGTTCGACTTTCACATAACAACAACCATGCTTTTGTATATATACTTTATAGAGTAAGGTTCAAATGAGTCCATGATTTTTGAGTGACACTAAGGAAACCAATGATATCATGTCACATGTACAAAGAGAATGTTCCATACTACAAAACCCATTTACCCCAAACATCAATTATCTCACAAACGACAAATCGAAAAATCATGAAACTTGCAACATATTTTTCAGCGTTTTATCCTCTTCGATTTGCCGTCCCTCAAGGCATACTTTCGATAAAAAAAAATTCAGTTTTTTGGTGGGTTTTATAAATTAGTAACACATGTGTTAGTGATTGATTGTACATTTTATTTACGGTCATGGTTAGGGCTTAGTGTTAGGATTTAGCAGGGTTCATGGTTTAGGGTTTAGATTTTATGTTTTAGTAGGGTTTAGGGTTTATTAGGGTTTAGGGTTTAGTATGATTTAGGGTTTAGAGTTTTATAAAGCGTTTAGGGTTTAGGGTTTGGGGTTTAGGGGTTAGGGTTTAGGGTTTGGGTTTTGGGGTTTCGGGGAGAAAGCCAGCTTCGAATGTGGGAACACCGGGCACTTCAGGAGTGAGTGCCCAAAGCTGAAGAACAAGGGCAACAACAACTACAACAATGCAAGAGGTAGAGCCTTCGTACTCAACTCTGGGGACGCCCGTTAGGACCCGGATGTGGTCTCGGGTATGTTCCTCCTCAACAACCTATCTGCTTCTGTTCTGTTTGATACTGGTGCCGATAGACGCTTTATTTCGGATGAATTTTATCCATTGCTTGACATCACCCCCATTGCCTTAGATGTTAATGTGACACCCCCAAATTTGATTGATTTGCGGAAGCTTGATTTGGGTGTCACTAATCAATATACAAAGCACATAAGATATAATGAACGACCACTATATGCGTCGTTTTAAACTTGTATTAATAAAGTAACGTTTACATCAAAATATTGTTACACTAGCTCGGTTCCTGAAATTGAGAGATTACATGGCATAATTACTTTTACAAAATATAATAATGCAGTCCAATCTCTAATTGTATATATGCTGACTCGAGCTAGTAATCCCTGCTTGTGCAGTCAACCTACTGCTGGGTACCTGTGATAAATACTAAAATGGGTCAGCGAATACGCTGGTGAGCTCACAGGTTTGTATGTCAATGTATAGTTGTCAGAACCGCAAGATTTATATTGAATTTAAAATGCAATTAAGCAAAATAAAAGTTATACATTCCATGAGCACATAGTCTGAGCTTAACTTGATTTGTCAGGCCCAATTAAGGAAACCTAACTTGAAATGCCTCCTACGAGTGTCTAATCCACACTCGTCTTCCCAAATGCTAATACATCCGTTTGACCGGTTAGTGCGTGCTAACCCGGATGAGGATTGTCAATCCCATATGATATCATATACTAACATTCACGCTATAAATACTAGAGACTATGCTATGGAGGACTTTAAATTGATTAGCTTGAAACTCATGTAGTATTTGAAGTTTGGCACTTGCGTTCTACTTGTAAAATAAAATGAAGTAGTAATATCACACCCCTAGTAAAAGTAGTGAAAATGGGGCTATGAAACTCACCTGAGTCTTGAAGTGTTTAATTTAATAAACTTGAAGTAATTAGCGGTGAATTGATGTCCAAAGACTTGAAACCTGAATGTGTTCACGACACTTGATTGTTATAAATTGTACCGGTATCTCGAAAGACTACCTTTGTAGTTGTTATACAACTATATATATATGTCCAAATTACTACGATTTGGTTGATTGAATTGATACAAGTTACAATGACTTGTTTGATTGAATTGATACAAGTTACAACGACTTGTTTGATTCTGAAATATGTTTGAAAACACGTACGGCCCATTGGTGATTAATTGTAACAATAGTCTTGATGTTACCACATTGATTTGGAAGCGTTATACTTGATAAACAAATTCCATTATGTTTGAAAAGTTGTATCGTATAAGTGTTTTGAAATTGTACAAGTTCGACACTTGGTGAAAAATGTGCTTACGGAATCTAAGTACGGGGGTCCGGGGGCAGCGCCCCTGGTAGCGGGGTCCAAGGGGCGGCAGCCCCTGGCGGGGTCCAAGGGGCAGAGCCCCTGGCTGTGGTCGAGCTTAGTATTTCTACTATATTGCTTTAAGGAAAAACGCATCTGGACTTGAATTTGGGTGAAATCAAGTGATAAAATTTCGGTCTCGACACTTAGTAAAAAGTTGTAAATATTCTGTTTTATGCGACACAATATGCGACATAATAATTTGTTATGCGATATAAGGGTTGTGTCGCATAAGTATGCGACACAATACCTATACGACACAAGGGTTGTGTCGCATAGGTTCGGAATGCTAAATCAATAGCGACATAGTGGTTGTGTCGTATAGAATACGACATAGTTTGCGACACAGAGTACGACACAATATTGTGTCGCATGAGTTACGACACAACGAATTTTATGCGACACAAAAGCCAAAATGCGACACAACATGCGACACAAGGCTTGTGTCGCATGGATGAACACCAGCCCAGAAAGTCCGGCTGTCACGATATTTCCGGCCAAAAATCCGTTTTAGACTCGTTTTTAGGCTATAAATTCGTGTTCTAAACATTGTAATGGACATATACTAGTTATAATAACAACCACAAATGAAAAATACTAAGAATCGAGAGATTTCGGGATTTTGTCGGAAACATACCAATTGCCGAAATGAAAATCCGGAAAGATAGCGTTGTAGATCGTCGCGAGGTGGTCGTGAATCTCTAAAAATATTGTTGATACGAGTGCGTTTGGTAGTAGTATTTTGCGATTTTTAATGGTTTGGGGTGTTTTTCTTTTTAGAGAGGAAAGAAAGGAGAGAGATAGAGGAAAGAGATGAAATGAAGAAGAAAAGTGGGAGGTGGGGGTTTATCCCCACTTTTCAGTTTTTCGCCCGCGTTCCGCGTGGTGTTCGTTTGTTCCTTCGTTTAAACGTTAAATAATTATTTACATTTTTATTATAAGTTTTAAAATACGATTTATTACGCGATATATTGTTTAAATATTTTACAAATTAATTTATATTTGAGTTATAAAATGTAAGTTTGTTTATTTAGTTTGCGCGTTTTTAATATTTTAAATTGTGTAAGTTCGGTTTATACGATACGAATGAATACGAAATATTATAATAAATAATAATCTAAATAAAATTGAGTTATTAAATAATATTTGTATTACTTAATAAAATTGTTCACCAACGTCCGCATTTATTGTATCGAAATTCATTCGATTTGAAACTCGTACGATTTAAACAAACCGCATAATTGTAGATATATATTCAACAATATATATAATAATTGATACATTAATTAGCCTAACACAGAACTAATTACATGTATTAAAACGTGATTAGGCACTAATTTCTAGGCCTAAATTGACGGGTGTCACAGTTAAGTAGACGGTAGAACTAGCGAACGACAAACTCATAGAAACCAATAGTGTAATCCCAAATTGCACTCTAAACCTAGCCGACGAATCTTTCTTGATCGATCTTATGCTAGTTAAAATTGGAAGTTTTGACATCATCATTGGTATGGACTGGTTGTCCAAACACCGCGCTGAAATCGTTTGTTACGACAAAGTAGTTCGCATCCCTCTCGCCGCCGGTTGAACTTTGATCATATAGGGGGAGACCGGTGGGACGAGACTAAACATCATCTCCTGTTTGAAAACCCGAAAATTTATGAGAAAATGTTATCCTGCAATCCTTGCACACATCATGGAGAAAAAGTCGGAGGAGAAGCGACTTGAGGATGTGCCAATCGTTCGAGACTTTCCAGAAGTCTTTCCCGAAGAACTGCCTGGTCTACCACCACCAAGATAGGTTGAGTTCTCAATCGATCTCGTACCAGGTGCTGCACCTGTGGCCAGAGCACCATACCGTTTAGCCCCGTCTGAACTTCAGGAGTTGTCTGCCAAGTTATAGGAACTCCTGGAAAGAGGATTTATTAGACCGAGTTCTTCACCTTGGGGAGCTCTGGTCCTATTTGTCAAAAATAAAGACGGTTCTTTCAGAATTCGTTGGTTGAGCCGAATGGCATCACTTGGAATTCGTAATGCCCGTAACGAGTTCGGAAAGCTGTTTTAGGAATATCTTCGTCGCGAACTCGAAGTTGGTGATAACCTGACCGTAGGTCGATCTAGGAATAAAAAGTCGATCCCTGAAGTTGGTCAAACAGGTCATCGATGCGAGGTAATGGGTAACGGTTCTTGGCTGTTAGTTTGTTGAGTTCACGGTAGTCAATGCACATGCGGAAAGTACCGTCTTTATTATTTACAAACAGGACCGGAGCTCCCCAGGGTGAGGAACTTGGTCGAATAAATCCCTTGTCCAGGAGTTCTTGCAATTGAGTAGACAACTCTTGAAGTTCGGAAGGTGCTAAACGGTATGGTGCTCGTGCCACGGGAGACTAGCCGGGCACAAGGTCAATAAAAAATTCGACTTGTCTAGGTGGCGAAAGGCAAGGAAAGTCTTCAGGAAAGACTTCTAGGAAGTCTTGAACAATAGGCACATCCTCAAGTCGCTTCTCCTCCGACTGTTTCTCCATAACGTGTGCGAGGATTGCCTGGTACCCTTTTCTCAAGTATTTCCGGGTTTTCATACAAGAAAAAATGTGACACTTCCCCAAATTAGGTATATAATTATACTTAATTTCACGCATTTATTACACTAATTCCCTACAAAAATCTAAACGAAACCCCTGATGTGAGATAAGTCTAGCGAGCCCAAAACTTGTGAACAAAAAGTATTTCAAAAATTTATAATTTATTATAATTATAAATTAAATTATACGAAATAATATCGGAGTGAATCCGACAAAACAAATACAATCGTTGGTGATACAAAAGTTCAGAAATGAACTCGAAAATATTTTTAAATATTTTTATTCGAAAATATTATAACATCAGTCGGAAACGAAAATGAAACGAAAACAAGTATACGTTTTAATTAAAACGTGTCCTACGCGAACAGAAACAAATATAAAACGTACCCAAAGGTCAAAAATAATAAAAGTATTATTTTTCCCCTTCATATTAAAGTATTTGGAGAAATACTTCAAAATATAATTACGAAAGTTAAATGAAATTTCGCTCACAATTGGACTCGTACCCGAAATTAATAGGTAAAATACTACTCCTTAGCTCAATTGTTGGAGACAGAAAACTGTGTTCATGCCATCCGTTCCCATTTTATAATATATATACCCCTTCTCCTTCACTGAGACTCACCTACACCCCAATAATTCACTCAAATAATTTCTTCTTGTTCATCATTCGGAGCAAACAAAAGCAGCTAGCAGCAACAACATAAATTAAAACCATAAATTTAACAATAATCTCTTCATCATTGTATCATCCTCATCACGATATTATCATCATCTTTGTAAGGTTTTCTACTCCAAAGTAATCATAAAATTTTCATTATAATTGTTGTATACCTTATATATTGAACGATTGGAAGTGAAAAAAAAAAAAAAAAAAAAAAACACATAAATGAAAGTCGGTGATGATGATAATATTGGAAACAAAAATATAAACTTTGTACCCAAAATATAGAGTATGTATGAGTGATAAAAAGTGTGAAATCGATGGGTTAAAACGTGTGTAAACATTTCCATTAACAATTGTGTATGAACATAAATCGAGTTATAGCAAAAACATAGTTTAAAATCGAATTAGAAAATGGACAACGAACAGAGTCTCGGACTGAACACCAAACCCGATCGGCTGTGTTCAAATAGCCGAACGGCTAAGTATACATAGCCGAACGGCTCAATGGTTTGTAGATGATCGGTTTATTTTGCATAGCCGTATGGCTAGTTTTGAGCATAAGCAACTATATACTTACTATAAATGGAAATCTCCATTTATAGTAAGCGCCATTAAATATATAATATTATTATAATTAATATTAATTATTATTGTTATTATTAATATTATTAATTAATTTTATAAACATGTATATATATCTACACATATATATATATACACCACAGCAAATAATACGGGTATAAATATATATACATTCGGATAAATAAAACTTAGGCATTTGTACATATACCCGACCCGAATAAAAATATATTATTGTGACAACTTTGATTTTAAACATATACAAACACGTAGACGATTACATTTGATACGAGACAATATTTTATGTGAGTATTTATTCCACATTGGACGCGACAATTTTGGAAACAAAAGCTATTAATTAATATATAAACGGAGTATATATGGAACGAGTAAAACTATTGAGTCAAACTTTATAATTTGTATGTTTATATATATATGGACAATGACTATTATCATATATATGTATATATACTCATACGACGACGATTCATATATGTTCATCTATATACGTGACTACGACAAACTTATATATATATACACACACACTCGACTACAAAGTATAAATTATTATACATTCGGATAATGATATCCACAACAATTGGAACTTATGTATTTTACATACGCGACGACTATGATAGATATATATATGTAATTATATATATATTTGAACAACAAATATTCACACCAACATTTTTACGACACAATCAACAATTACGAATACGCAACAAAGAAATCTTTGAAACATCATCACCAATGAATCGTAGGCAAATTTGAAACAAACAATCTTTTAAAATAATCGAATTGTCAACACAATTTGATGAGTAGTCAAGTACTCATGACAATATCCTTTGCATTTAGGACGTTAAGGAACTCTATCTGGGCAACGTCTTACCACTATTTGCTAGCTCTCACATCACAGTCATACATCAGACTCAGGTGAGTCTCATAGCCCCACTTTTACTTATTTGAACTATTTTGGGGTGAGAATACATGCTCAATTTGTTTTCATAATACGCAAGTATCAAATCATTACTTTGTACTGCATGAGTTTGTTTATCTAATCACTCAAAGCCCTCCACAACATAGTTTGGTAATACGGTTGTAGCGTGAATGTTAGTGTATGGTACCATATAGGATTGACAATCCTCTTCTGGGTTGGAAGCCCCAACTGGTCAAACGGACGCATTAGCATTTGTTCATAAGAGTGTAGATTAGGCACTCTCAGGGAGGCACCCTCGATCAGGTCCTTGAATGTGGATCCTGACACCACAGTTAAGCTCAGACTATGTGCTCATGGCAGTGATATATATACATTATTTATTTGCTTAGTTGCAAATCAATTTACTAAATCTTGTGTAACATACATTAATTTGTATCAATTAAACCTGTGAGCTCACCAGCTTTTAGCTGACCCGTTTTACATGTATTCTCAGGTGATCAGTAGTAGTAGGACTACCCACTCGGGATCTTAGCTCAAGTCACATGCAAACACTATTACCAAGAGATTTCATGGCATTTCTACATTTTGTATAATTAGATATGTGTTAAAATCTCTTAAATCAATCATGTGAACTCAATGCTTTTGTAAAACTTATGTACTTCTATTATATCAATGTATTTTATCAAAACGACGCATGTAGATGTCGTTCATTATATCTTATGTGCTGTGATTACTTGATTAGTCGCGCCCCGACCAGATTCTCGTCCGCAACCCGAATTTGGGGGTGCGACAGATTGGTATCAGAGCCTAAGGTTATAGTGAACTAGGTTGCATTTAGTGGGCCTAGATTATGACCGTTAGGCAGTATTCCTTATTAGGTATGACTGGTTTAGGTATTTTTTCATACGAGTCTAATTTAACATAACCTGATCAACTATGTACAATTAGATAAAGATGATGAAATGTCTGAAATGGTTATGCTGGAATAGGGATGCACTAGTTGACTCTGACCACGAGAGAACCGGGACTCATACGTGTTTTGTGCTAGTCGCACACTAGGCTTTTATATATTGATATATATACAAATAGGCCTCACATATCGATACAATAGCTATTCCTATAGCTGATTTTCCTCTCGAAACATCTAATACAATTCTCTCATCGACTTACGTCAAACTACGATAATCCGATAAAACCATTAGATCACTGTAAGAGTGAACTCATATGATTCCATGAAAATCATATCTAAACATCTCAAATCCAACGTACTTTCAAGGACTAAAATCCTTTTCTGCCATTTCTATAGAACCAACTCACGTGGAAAAATGGCAAGCTACACATCAGATGATTACATGTCAGATGACGATCAAATCAACGAAGAACAAGTTCATTACACATATCTCGATGAAGAGATAGCACCAATAGAAGAGATTGTGAATGAATAAATTGAAAATTAAAACTTCGGATTGGTTGACATCGAGGAATACGAAAGAGTTCTAGATCAGCCCGAGAATTTGGATGGCCGAAATTTTGAACTGAAACTAAAATGTAAAACTTACGAATTAGAATTGAGGATTCTGAAGAGATCCATCTCTCGACGAATCCAAGATCGTATCCATTACTGGAAGGAAGTTGTCACTGACGCAATGCTCAGGACAACAAAGTGGATCAAGTGGATGTACAAACAAGCAACAGAAGATGCTCCAATCTATCATGCGCCTCCACGATATGGAGATATACTCGCAGCTCGTAACTATCCTCACGACCTGCACCTAGGATAGACTGAACAACAACTATAACTACTCTGTATAGAGAACTTGTGTAGCTAGTAGGTTGTACTAGAATCTTCTACTCTGATGGGTGTGCAGTAATACCATCACATTTTGTATAAACCTCGTGTAATTCGGATGTAGCATTCCCGGCATCTTTTGTAACCCTATATTCTGTAACCTTTATGAAAACTCTTACCTTGTAATCTAAACCTTATTATCTAATGAAACTATGATTATCACTTCGTGCTGTTGTATATTATCACATGTACAGATACATCTATTATAATCATTTCACTCGTATAGAATCTCACGTTCTCTTCATTTCTTTTCTTGAAGGAACATGCCGCCAAAGAGATAAACCTTCAGCGCTGCTGAACTCGCACGATTCGTTTCTCAAGGAGTAGCCGAAGCTCTGGCTGCTCAATCATCATGAAGAAACGGAAGAAGTAATGATACTGTTAACAACGATACTGTTGTCAAGCCCTGCACTTACAATGATTTTCTCAAGTGCAAACCTCTAAACTTTAAGGGCACAGAAGATGCCATTGGACTAATCAGGTGGTTTGAAAGAATGGAGTCAGTTTTTAGAATCAGCAATTGCACAGAAGACTGCCAAGTGAAATATTCCACCTGTACTTTCCTGTAAGGTGCTCTGACATGGTGGAATTCTTATGTGCAATCTGTGGGAATTGATGCTGCATATCAACTTCCATGGGAAGAATTGAAAAAGATGTTGAGGGACGAGTATTGTCCCAATGAAGAACTCCAGAAATTAGAAGATGAATTATGGCATCTGAGTGTGCAAGGAACCGATATCACCGGTTATACCACTCGCTTCCAGCAACTTGCTCTACTTTGCCCATCCATGGTTGACCCTGAACGCAAACGTATCGGGAGATATATCCGCGGACTTCCTGAGAACATTCAGGGGAACGTCACTTCCTCAAAACCTGGAACAATTCAGAGTGTCATTCGTATGGCTCATGAACTCATGGCTCAGGCTGTTCGTCGTGGAACACCTGCACCATCTACTGGAAACAACTATGGGGGTAACAAAAGAAAGTGGTCTGGAAGCTCAAGCCAGAACCAACAAACCGACAAGAAGCCTGAGACTGTTAAGGCTTACATTACTGGGTCTGGAGAGAAGAAAGGCTACAATGGGAACAAGCCTTACTGTACCAAGTGTAACCGTCATCATGATGGTCCTTGCAGTACTCCTTGCAACAACTGCAAGCGGTACGAACATCTTACTAAAGACTGCAGATCACCCAAAACCAATACCAACAATAACACCAACACTAACCAACCACGAGCCTGCTTTGAGTGCGGCAACACAGGGCATTTCAGGAATGAGTGTCCGAAGCTGAAGAACAAAGGCAACAACCAACCAGCTCGTGGAAGGGCATTTGTGATCGGAGCACAGGAGGCACGCCAGGACCCTAACACCGTCACTGGTACGTTTCTAGTAAACAACCATTATGCCTCTGTGTTAATAGATTCGGGTGCTGATTTAAGTTTTGTGTCTACTGAGTTTAGACCACTATTAGAACTTGAATCCCGTAAGCTAGATAACAAATACATTGTAGAATTAGCCGATGGTAAGTTGATCGAATCAGGAGAAATAGTACCGGGATGCACCTTAGAGTTAGAAGGTCATCTATTCGAAATAGACTTGCTACCGGTTAAGTTGGGAAGTTTTGACATTGTAGTCGGTATTGATTGGTTGTCAAAGAACCGCGCTGAGATTATCTGTTTTGAAAAGATGGTACGCATACCACTACCGACAGGAGAAACCTTGGTGATACAAGGCGAGAAACGAAAGAGTGCCACTAAGATGATTACTTGCTTGAAAGCTAGTAAGTATCTCAGAAAGGGATACCAAGCCTTTTTGGCACACATTGTGGAAAAGAAACCCGAAGAGAGACATATAGACGATGTACCTATTGTGCGTGACTACCCGGGAGTGTTTCCCGAGGAATTACCAGGATTACCATTTGGTGCCCGGAGCCAAACCAATCGCACGCGCACCTTATCGTCTCGCTCCATCAGAGATGCAGGAGTTGTCTTCGTAGTTGCAAGAACTCCTGGACCTAGGATTCATCCGGCCAAGCTTTTCGCCTTGGGGAGCTCCGGTTATGTTTGTCAAGAAGAAGGATGGATCTATGCGAATGTCCATCGATTACCGAGAACTGAACAAGGTAACTATCAAAAATCGATACCCGTTACCACGCATCGATGATATGTTTGATCAACTACAAGGGTCAAGTTACTATTCGAAAATTGACCTACGATCTGGTTACCACCAATTGAAGGTACGAGAAGAGGATGTACCGAAAACTGCGTTTAGGACTCGTTATGGTCACTACGAGTTCCTAGTTATGCTTTTTGGATTGACCAACGCGCCTGCAGTGTTTATGGACCTCATAAACCGAGTGTGTAAACCTTATCTCGATAAGTTCATCATTGTGTTCATTGACGATATCCTGATTTACTCACAAACGAAAGAGGACCACGAACAACACCTAAAACTCATCCTCAAACTACTTGAGAAAGAGAAGCTTTATGCAAAGTTCTCTAAATGCGAATTTTGGATGCGAGAGGTTCATTTCCTTGGACATGTAATCAATGATAAGGGAATTCACGTAGACCCATCCAAAATTGAGGCTATTAAAAATTGGGAAGCACCGAAAACCCCATATGAGATACGATAATTTCTTGGTCTAGCTGGCTATTACCGACGTTTCATCGCAAACTTTTCAAAAATAGCCCAAACTCTTACCACTCTAACTCAGAAGGACAAGAAATTCGATTGGGGTGAGAAACAAGAAAATGCTTTCCAGTTACTGAAATAGAAATTGAGCACCGCACCCATCCTATCATTACCAGAAGGAGTAGATAATTTTGTTGTCTACTGCGATGTTTCACATCAAGGATTGGGTTGTGTATTGATGCAAAACGACAAAGTCATTGCTTATGCATCACGTCAACTGAAGGTACATGAGAAAAACTATACGACTCATGATCTAGAATTGGGAGCAGTTGTGTTTGCATTGAAGATTTGGAGACACTATTTATATGGCACCAAGTGTATGATCTTCACTGATCACAAGAGTCTCCAACATATATTCGACCAGAAGGAACTTAATATGAGACAACGACGTTGGGTCGAACTACTAAACGATTACGACTGTGAAATCAGGTATCACCCGGGCAAGGTAAACGTTGTAGTAGATGCCCTGAGTCGTAAGGAGAGAGTCAAACCTCATAGAGTTCGAGCTTTGGGATTAACTATCCATTCGAACCTCATTACTCAAATTCGTGACGCGCAACAAATTGCCTTAACTCCAGAACAAATGAAGGACGAATCCCTGAAGGGGATGGAAAAATAACTTGAAAAGAAAGACAACGGAGTGTTGTATTTTATGAACCGAGTTTGGGTTCCGTGCGTAGACAAATTGCGTAATCTGATTTTGGACGAAGCTCATAAGTCCAACTACTCGATACATCCTGGTGCAGACAAAATGTACCACGATCTGAGAGATTTCTACTGTTGGCCTGGCATTAAACGAGATATCGCAACCTATGTTAGTAAATGCCTGACCTGTTCAAAGGTCAAAAAGCTGAATATCAAAGGCCGTCTGGACTTTTGCAACAACCTGAGAAGCCCACATGGAAATGGGAACAAATAAAGATGGACTTCATCACGAAGTTACCCAAAACGACATCTGGAGCAGATACCATATGGGTGATTGTTGATCGACTGACAAAATCGGCCCACTTTTTAGCCATTAAGGATACAGATAAGATGGAAAAGCTGACTAGAATCTATCTAAAGGAGATTGTTTCTAGGCACGGTGTGCCGTTATCCATTATCTCTGATAGAGATACCCGATTCACATCTCACTTCTGGCAATCACTCCAACGGGCACTTGGTACTCGACTAGATATGAGTACTGCCTACCATCCACAAACAGATGACCAAAGTGAGTGAACGATACAAACGCTCGAGGACATGCTACGAGCATGTGTGATAGACTTTGAAGGTAACTGGGATACTCATCTACCTTTAGCCGAATTTTCTTACAACAATAGTTATCACACGAGTATACAGATGGCACCATTTGAGGCGTTATATGGACGCAAGTGCCGATCACCATTCTGTTTGGCAGAGTTGGGTGACAGACAGCTATCTGGACCTGAGATTGTCTAGGAAACCACTGACAAGATAACTCAAGTACTTCAACGATTGAAAACGGCACGAGATAGACAAAAGAGCTACGCTGATAACCGCCGAAAACCTCTTGAGTTTCAAGTAGGAGACAAAGTCCTACTCAAAGTATCGCCCTGGAAGGGGATAGCAGGATTTGACAAACGAGGAAAACTAAACCCACGATACGTCGGACCTTTCGAAATTCTTGCGAGGATTGGTCCTTTCGCTTACAAGCTCAAACTGCCACGTGAGCTCAGCAGTATTCACGACACTTTCCATGTTAGTAATCTCAAAAAGTGTCTTTCGGATGAAACCTTAATCATTCCTCCTGATGAAGTTTTCATTGACTCGAAACTCAATTTTATGGAAGAACCCATCGAAATAATTGATCGGAAAACACATAAACTCCGACGCAGTCGGATCAAACTCGTCAAAGTTCGATGGAACTCGAAACGCGGCCCGGAGTCTACATGGGAACGCGAGGATGAAATGCAAAAGAAATATCCTCATCTTTTCGAATATGCGTCCGAGACTAATGACTCAACTTAAATCTCGGGACGAGATTTCTCTAACGGGGGGAGAATGTGACACTTCCCCAAATTAGGTATATAATTATACTTAATTTCACTCATTTATTACACTAATTCCCTACAAAAATCTAAACTAAACCCCTGATGTGAGATAAGTCTAGCGAGCCCTAAACTTGTGAACAAAAAGTTTTTAAAAAATTTATAATTTATTATAATTATAAATTAAATTATACGAAATAATATCGGAGTGAATCCGACAAAACAAATACAATCGTTGGTGATACAAAAGTTCAGAAATGAACTCGAAAATATTTTTAAATATTTTTATTCGAAAATATTATAACATCAGTCAGAAACGAAAATGAAACGAAAACAAGTATACGTTTTAATTAAAACGTGTCATACGCGAACAGAAACAAATACAAAACGTACCCAAAGGTCAAAAATAATAAAAGTATTATTTTTCCCCATCATATTAAAGTATTTGGAAAAATACCTCAAAAAATAATTACGAAAGTTAAATGAAATTTCGCTCACAATTGAACTCGTACCCGAAATTAACAGGTAAAATACTACTTCCTAGCTCAATTGTTGGAGACAGAAAACTGTGTTGAGCCATGCCATCCGTTCCCATTTTATAATATATATACCCCTTCTCCTTCACTCTTCACTGAGACTCACCTACACCCCAATAATTCACTCAAATAATTTCTTCTTCTTCATCATTCGGAGCAAACAAAAGCAGCTAGCAGCAACAACATAAATTAAAACCATAAATTTAACAATAATCTCTTCGTCATTGTATCATCCTCATCACGATATTATCATCATCTTTGAAAGGTTTTCTACTCCAAAGTAATCATAAAATTTTCATTATAATTGTTGTATACCTTATATAATGAACGATTGGAAGTGAAAAAAAAAAAAAAAAACACACATAAATGAAAAGTTGGTGATGATGATAATATTGGAACCAAAAATATAAACTTTGTACCCAAAATATAGAGTATGTATAAGTGATAAAAAGTGTGAAATCGATGGGTTAGAACTTGTGTAAACATTTCCATTAACAATTGTGTATGAACATAAATCGAGTTATAGCAAAAACATAGTTTAAAATCGAATTAGAAAATGGACAACGAACAGAGTCTCGGACTGAACACCAAACCCGATAGGCTGTGTTCAAATAGCTGAACGGCTAAGTATACATAGCCGAACGGCTCAATGGTTTGTAGATGATCGGTTTATTTTGCATAGCCGTATGGCTAGTTTTGAGCATAAGCAACTATATACTTACTATAAATGGAAATCTCCATTTATAGTAAGCGCCATTAAATATATAATATTATTATAATTAATATTAATTATTATTATTATTATTATTATTAATATTATTAATTAATTTTATAAACATGTATATATATCTACACATATATATATATACACCACGGCAAATAATACGGGTATAAATATATATACATTCGGATAAATAAAACTTAGGCATTTGTACATATACCCGACCCGAATAAAAATATATTATTGTGACAACTTTGATTTTAAACATATACAAACACGTAGACGATTACATTTGATACGAGACAATATTTTATGTGAGTATTTATTCGAAATAATACGAAACCATTGGACGCGACAATTTTGGAAACAAAAGCTATTAATTAATATATAAACGGAGTATATATGGAACGAGTAAAACTATTGAGTCAAACTTTATAATTTGTATGTTTATATATATATGGACAATGACTATTATCATATATATGTTTATATACTCATACGACAACGATTCATATATGTTCATATATATACGTGACTACGACAAACTTATATATATATATATATATACACACTCGACTACAATGTATAAATTATTATACATTCGGATAATGATATCCACAACAATTGGAACTTATGTATTTTACATACGCGACGACTATGATAGATATATATGTAATTATATATATATATATTTGAACAACAAATATTCACACCAACATTTTTACGACACAATCAACAATTATGAATACGTAACAAACAAATCTTTGAAACATCATCACCAATGAATCGTACGTAAATTTGAAACAAACGATCTTTTAAAATAATCGAATTGTCAACACAATTTGACGAGTAGTCAAGTACTCATGACAATATCCTTTGCATTTAGGACGTTAAGGAACTCTATTTGGGCAACGTCTTACCACTATTCGCTAGCTCTCACATCACAGTCATACATCAGACTTAGGTGAGTCTCATAGCCCCACTTTTACTTATTTGAACTATTTTGGGGTGAGCATACATGCTCAATTTGTTTTCATAATACGCAAGTATCAAATCATTACTTTGTACTGCATGAGTTTGTTTATCTAATCACTCAAAGCCCTCCACAACATAGTTTGGTAATACGGTTGTAGCGTGAATGTTAGTGTATGGTACCATAAAGGATTGACAATCCTCGTCCGGGTTGGAAGCCCCAACTGGTCAAACGGACGCATTAGCATTTGTTCATAAGAGTGTAGATTAGGTACTCTCAGGGAGGCACCCTCGATCAGGTCCTTGAATGTGGATCCTGACACCACCGTTAAGCTCAGACTATGTGCTCATAGCAGTGATATATATACATTATTTACTTGCTTGGTTGCAAATCAATTTACTAAATCTTGCGTAACATACATTAATTTGTATCAATTAAACCTGTGAGCTCACCAGCTTTTAGCTGACCCATTTTACATGTATTCTCAGGTGATCAGCAGTAGTAGGACTGCCCACTCAGGATCTTAGCTCGAGTCACATGCAAACACTATTACCAAGAGATTTCATGGCATTTCTACATTTTGTACAATTAGATATGTGTTAAAATCTCTTAAATCAATCATGTGAACTCAATGCTTTTGTAAAACTTATATACTTCTATTATATCAATGTATTTTATCAAAACGACGCATGTAGATGTCGTTCATTATATCTTATGTGCTGTGATTACTTGATTAGTCGCGCCCCGACCCGATTCGCTTCCGCAACCCGGATTTGGGGGTGCGACAAATAATGTTAAGTCTTGTCCCATCGGTCTCCCCTTGTACGACTAAAGTTCCACCGGTGACGAGAGAAATACGGATAATTTTCTCAAAACAGATAATCTCGGCGCGGTGTTTGGATAACTGGTCCATACCGACGATTATGTCAAAGCTGCCGATCTCGACATGTATAAGGTCAATAGAGAATAGCTCATCAGCTAAGTTTAACGTGCAGTTAGGTATCATGCTATTGGCTTCAATGAGTTTGCCGTTTGCCAATTCTACTGTGTACTTAGAATCTAAGGCAACAGGTGTAGTGTCAAGTAGTGTATAAAACTCATCAGATATGAAGCTCCTATCAGTACCAGTATCAAATAACATAGAAGCAGTCAAATTGTTGAGAAGGAACGTACCCGTGACCACATTCGGGTCTTGGCGGGCATCCCCAGCATTGAGTACAAAAGCTCTACCTCGAGCATTGTTGTTGTTGTTCTTTTTATTCTTGTTTTTCAGCTTAGGGCAATCGCTTCTGAAGTATCCAGCGATTCCACATTCATAACAGGTTTTGGTTGCATTGGGTTTGGTGTTGGTGTTGGTAGTGTTGGCTCTGCAGTCCTTAGCAAAGTGCCAAAATCGTTTGCACTTGCTACAGGGGCAAGAACCATCATGGTGAAATTGGCACCTAGAACAGTAAGGCCTATTTCCTTGGTAGTCCTTCTTGTTATCACAACTAGAGGTGTAGGCTTTGATGGTTTCAGGCCTCTTAGATGATTGTTGGTTTTGATTCTGGTTGCCAGAGTTCCCAGACCACTTTCTCTTGTTGTTGTTACCAGAGGATGGGGCTGGTGTTTCACTGCTAATGATCATGGCCCTAAGTTCATGCGCCATTCGGATGGCACTCTGAATGTCAACTGGTTTGGATGATGCAACGTTCCCCTGGATATTCTTTGGGAGTCCGCAAATGTACCTCTGAATACGCTTGCGCTCGGGATCAACTATAGAAGGACAGAGGAGCGCAAGTTGTTGAAATCTGGTGGTATAGCTGGTGATATCGGTTCCCTGAACCGACAAATGCCAAAACTCCTCTTCCAATCGCCGGAGTTATTCATTTGGACAGTACTCATCGGTGAGCTTCTTCTTCAAATCCTCCCAACGAATTTGGTATGCAATGTCAATGCTCACAGCCTGAGCATATGTGTTCCACCAAGTCAGAGCACCTTCATGGAAAGTGCAGGTGGCATACTTAACCTTGCAGTCCTCGAGACAGTTGCAAATTCTGAAGACTGATTCCATTTTCTCGGCCCATCGAATTAATCCTATGGCCCCTTCAGTACCCTTAAAGTTCAAGGGTTTGCAGTTCAAGAAATCTTTGTAAGAACATGGTCTGGCTGGAGGAGTGTTATTGATCGTGTCCTCGCTGCCAGGATTTAGCTGTCGTGCAGCAAGGGCTTGGGTTACACTCTGTGCAATCAATTGAGCAATTTCAGCATCAGTGTACGTGTGTCTTTTTGGAGGCATAGTGCTGAATAACAAGGGAACGAGATGCGTCAGATGTTTGCACGAAATTATGATCTATCACATATGCATATTTATAATGAGGTAATATGCAACAGTACGAAGCGATAATCATAATTCATTAGATAATAAAATTAGATTACAAGATACGAGTTTCAAAAGATTACAGAATACTAGTTCAAATGGTTACAAACTTCAGAGTTTATAAAAGGTGCCGGGAATTCTACATCCGGTCGAGTTACAAGAGATCTACATAGTTTAACTAGTCAGATTACAATATAGATGCTACACTAATCTTGACGTAGATTGATTCATGGAAGTAGTGCGGTGAGATGGTCCACATATTCAGCAAGTCTGCTAACCACTCGAAGGGCGTCCTCGGTTTCCCTTAGACGTGTTTCGCATTGGTGCAACCTTGATTGCAGAACGGAGATCTCGTTTCGGTTACTGATAACTTGATTATGAACGATCTCAATGGTTTCAGCAGTGTCTTCCACTTGATTTTGGGTACGGTTAACGGTCATAGATAGATCTTCCTGATCCTAGTAGATTTGAGCAATGCGGCCCTGAGCCGTTAGCATCCAGTTTTCTCGAGTTTCTTGAAGTTCGATTTCCATGTCGTGTAGCCTGCTCTCATGACGATGTACCCGAGCAGCTAACACTGGTACTGTGAGATGTGTTGGTTCTTGTGTGTACGGAGAGAGATCCATAGCTGAATATTCTCTAACATCGTCGGGGGTCTCAATGTGTTCTTCAATCCTCCAGGTGGCCATAGCCGCAGGTAACCAGCTCCATTGATGAGCGATTGCTCGATGGCGAGCTAAAGTAGATGTGTTACCAATAGTGGCAGGATTGGCATAGGGACTAGCTCTGCGCGAGCTATCAGTGTGTCTAGTCACTAGGGATTCCGAGTAGCTACGACGTAAGTGAGAGAGAGATGATGGAGTACGTTTAGTTTGTCTAGATGAGGAGTCTGTCATTTCTGTGGCAAGAACGTTTTTAATGAGTGAGGCCTATCATATACATATATACATATATCATATAATAGCCTAGCGTGTCTAGCACAAACAATTATGGGTCTCGTTTCTCTCGTGGTCAGAGTCAAAAAGTGTATTCCTGTTCAACATAACCCATTTCAGATTTCACATCATCTTCATTTAAATGTACATAGTTGATCAGACTATGTTAAATTAAAGTCGTATGATGTAATCCCTGAAATAGTCACACCTAATAAGTAAATACAGCCTAACGGTCATAGTCTAGGCCCACTAATGCAACCTAGTTCGCTATAACCATAGGCTCTGATACCAATATGTAACACCCCCAAATTCACTGTTTAGCGGAAGCAAGCTTTGGGGTGCTACTAATCAAATATCACAGCACAAAAGTAAATAAACGACATCTATATGCGATGTTTGTAAAATATTACAAAAGTATTACATTGTTATCATCGAATATAAACAAGCTTCGAGTTCGTAAATGAGTTTCCTAGAGATTCTAATACATAACTGATATAACAAAAAGTAATGCAAAAGAATCTCCGAAAGTAATATGCATGCGACTCGAGCTACCGATCCTGAGAGTGTGCAGTCCTACTGCTGTTCCTGACCTGAGATACAATGCTAAAAAGTGTCAACCAAAAAGGTTGGTGAATCTTACAGGTTTAGTAGTAAAAGCATCAGTATGAACTTGATGTGACTCAAATAGTCATGTTTTTAAGGGCAATATTCCACACTTTTTGGACGTATCTTTAGTGAAAACAATCCAAAATGATCATTATTTACTAAAATTCACTAAATTGGTCTAAATATAGACGTTGCTGCAAAAATCACCTAAAACGTCCAAATAACAAGCAAATTAGGGCGAATAAACGTGCACAAAATCCTCCGGCCTCATTTACCTTATATAGATCACATTCTAACTTCATCATATGATAAAACAGGTAAAATCGAGATGGGAAAATCAAGAATCATGCAAATCGGATAAAGGACGGAGAAGACTGAGCGGTATCAGACACCTATAAAGTCATTTCGGCTATGATTATGCTATACACATCCAATTTCAGTGAAATTGGCATCATTAGAAGCGTAACGGAATTACGAAGACACAGGCAAAAGAATCAGGTCAAACGGACGCATAACGAAGGAGATACGCGCGTTTTAAGCAACGAACGAAATCAGATGAACACCGTATACGGCCTTGGCAACCGTATACGGCCTAACCAAGACCGTATACGGCCTCTGACACACCGTATACGGCCCTACCAAGGCCGTATATGGCCCCCTGACCCCGTATGCTGCTTCGTTTGCTTATACGTGCTGTTTCGCGAGTTGTACGTGTGATTTTGAGCTTTGCCTATAAATAGGGATACCACCCTCCTCATTTTACACACCTCAACACACTTTCACATTCTCACACTTTTCTCATTTCTCTCTTTCTTTCACTTTCTCTCTCTACTTTCTCTCTCTAGCACTACTCTTAGGAGTTAGAGGAGAAAGGTTAGGGTTGAGCTTACGGTTCGAGTCTAGAGGAAGGTTTAGCTTGGTAATCTTGTTGTAACGAGTTTTTCAAGTTTAGACTATTTGTAATCCTCAGTATTACACTGCTGTATTCCCGGTGATATCTAAACTTTGCTTACTATTATAATGTTTGTGCTTTATGTTATTTCAGTTTGTGCTTTACTTATTGCCATGTTTATAGAGTAGTTTAATATTGTGATTGCTGAAATGTAGATATTAGGAGTAGGGATGATATTAAATTAATATTTCATCTATACAATTGGAAATTGTTATGCTGTATATCTGGTTAAGTTTATCCTGAATATAGATCTAGTCTCTCATCACCCTTTCCAGACTTTCACGTGACTGTTGCCCTAGGATAGGATCTGATCAACCCTAATACTATCAATATACAGTTATCTCCAGTTACAGTATGAAACTATGAACTTTCCTTGAAAAGGCACGGTACTTCGTATAGCGTTGGAAACACCTCACGTGGAGTACAAATACGTGGAAGCTAAGGAAATGCCATGGATTGTTTCATCGTGGATTACCTAGAAGTGACCCTTCTAGAACTGTGGTCTAGGAATCAAAGCTGTGGAAATGCTCGTTGCTCTGTACACCGTTAGTACACCTAAGATCTGGAACACTGTGGAAATGCTTAAATGCCTAGTACACCGTTAGTACATTTAGGATTGGAACACTGTGGAAATGCCTAATCGCCCTGTACACCATGACTAGTCCTAGGGATGAACGCCTGAATGTAAAGGAGGGTCTATATTTACGATGGTTAAGTATATGCTTCAACAGATACAATACAGGGTAGTGTCAATTATAATACCTAGACATGCAAAACCCTAATCAGACCAATAGTTTAACATACATAGGATACAATCAGTATTTGCCATGATAAAAGTAAATAGACGATTAGGTGTTAAGAAAGGTCAGTAAATACAATTGCGGTCTGTTGCCTTATGCCTGCTCCCTAGATAAATCAAGGGTGACTTTGTCTTATTCAAGCAAAAGTTCAGGGGGGGTTTGAAAACAGCCTGATCTTATCAGAATCATGATAACCTAGAATTCCAGTGACATATGTTTCTAGGGTTTTACCTGAATGTAGGGTCCTAGTGTTTACACAGAAAGTATATCTGCTTTTTATCTGGTAAATCTCCAATCAATTTTATAATGAACATCATCCCGAAACCCTAATTATCCAAGTTTCAGCAATCACATCTCTACCTGTCTGCTTATTCCCTATCTTTTATCACCTGCATTTATTTTACTGTACTTAGGATAAACAAGAAAACCAAATCAATCCAAAAATCTATCTACCTACCCCCATCCTAATTGCGACCATAATCTTTGGTGACCCGCTTCATTTCAATTCACTCCGATAAAAGAACGACCTCGAGTTATACTTACTGCTTGCTCCCAAGGTAGGTAGTACTTATAGTTTGAGCCCCAGCTCATATAAATTTAAAACTCATTGTCCGCCGCCTCTATTGCTGTTGGGACAACGACCGGAGTCAAATCCGACCGACCGATAGGAGCGCTACGATTGCTGTTGCGCCGCTGCCGGGGATCGAAGAGCGTTACGATTTGAAGCCGCCTTAGATATTCTAGCTTTTAGGAGACCCTTTCCAATTAGGTTTTCCCAAACTTAGTTGGTAGTTATTTGCTTTCCTTAGAATAATTTAGATAGTTAAATTAAAAAAAAATGAAAAATACAAAAACATCTTTCTATGATTCATTTCCGTCTAGCCCATTTCTCCACTCGCCCTCAAGACGTCCGAAGAAATGATGGCCATGGATGACGCTGAGTTCTTCGCCTGCTTAGAACGAGAGTTGGAATCTGACGTCTACTCTTCATCTTTATCCTCTTCCGAAGATATCTCCGCTAATTCAGACGATGAATCTAGAACCATAGGGAAATTCTTAGACCTTGACTTAGGAACCCATGATTCTCATCAGAAGATCTCAACTTCTGCATCTAGCATTCTAAGCTATCAGGTTATACCTGCTCCTGAGATTTCATATTCCTTAGAAAACTTCTTTCAATTCCCTATTTCATCTGGTTTTGTCGAGAGTAACTCTGAACATCTTCAACCCTTTCATTTTCCACCCATTGAAGAACGTCTTCCACCATGGAATGAAGAAGTTTACAAATACCCTCCAAAATCACCTATCTTTTTGAACCTTGTACCAGAACTTGAGTACACCATCTATCGTGTTGTTGATAGGACTCTACCAATCAAACCTGAAGAAAATATTCTCTACGTAGGCAACTCTTTTGATCCTGATAGGAGATTGGATGTTTGTCGGGCATTTGCTAGACAACTCAAAACGTCTGACTTTCCTTTTTCGGTTGAACAAAGAGAAGTCGCTAGTAGGATAAAGAAACAGGTTGGTATTCTCTACCGTCTTCCAAATCAAAAGGAGGAAGGTATCTTCACACATTATCGAGAGCAAGAACAAAAGCTTAAATCAGAAATAGACCTACTAATGGACCTATTCGCCTGCACCGATTATCAGCCGGTTTCCCAAACCCTAATTAATCGTTATGTTGTGGCCATGATTTATGAGCTTGAGTTTTGGGTCAGCAAAGACCCCGCAATATCTCTCGTCATTTCTGATAAAATTCCATTCTTCGTTGACCCTGCTACTTACATGATCGACAAGTTGTTAGAGATATTCCCTGGAGCCACTGACGATAACATGGAAGCTACTTTCTTTGCTGGAAGGAAGGATATTAACGTCTCACTCACTTTGTTATTTGCTCAGTCAAAATTTCCTTTCACTGTTTCACAAACATCTTTAATCGAAGAAATCACGGAGTCAGTTCACACTACCACCGGAGATCCCGATTCGAGAGAAGAATGGGAATTTCAACAAACCCTAGGAATGCTTCTTCATGACTTGAAAAATACATATGACGGATCACGAAACGGAATTTCAAACCCTAAGAAAGTTAGAAAGGAATTTAACAAGTTTATTGACGATCTTCTAGATTTAGGCAAAAAGGAACGTATGTTTCTCACTGAGCACGAACGATTCTCATTACATCCCGCAGACCTAGTTGATTCTGTGATTAAGATTCTCACTTGTGACTTTATTCCTCGCTACACTTTCCCTCAACCAAGAGCACCAAATTCACTTAAACAATTGCTCTTGGGCAATATTCAATAAATTTATCCGAAAGTCGAGCTACCGACTTTAACCAAGCGCTTTTTGGGAGGCAACCCAAACTTTAGTTAATTTAGTTTTACTTTAAGTATTTAGGCTAAGTAATATTAGTAGTTAATTATTAGGTTTAAAAAGCTTAAAACGCAAGAAAACGTTCTTTTAAAATTCAAATTCGCGCAACACAGTAACGAATTTAAGACATTTTCAGAAAGTTCGAAAAGGTTTATTTTTAAATTTTGAAAAATTAATTTTGAATTTGTCTTGGATTTTAAAGAACACAAAAAAATTGTCTTATTTTAAATAAAAACATATACGATTTTGCGTACGACTTGTAATATCTTTTCAGACTGCGCGTAAAGATTCAGAAAATTACGAACATACTTTTTAAAATTATTTTATTAAAAAAAAAATTAACTTTGAAATTTTACTTGTGTGTTTCGTATCTTTCGCAAATTTTAAATCGCGCGCGTTTGAAAGGGTATAAAAGGGACTTTCAAACCCTAAGAAAGTTAGAAATGAATTTAACAAGTTTATTGACGATCTTCTAGATTTAGGCAAAAAGGAACGTATGTTTCTCACTGAGCACGAACGATTCTCATTACATCCCCCTTTCCTCTCCATAACCGTCGGCCACCATCACCACACCCCCAAATCTTCATTTCTCAACCATTTTGCATGATTCCAAGCTCAAAATTCATCATTTTATGATCTTTCTTGCATCCACAACATCACTACATCAAGTTTAAGGTAATCCTTGACCTAATTTTGTGATTTTCATGAAACTTTAAAAATTAGGGCTTGTAACTCATTTTCATAGATTTCATAGTTAAAAGTTGCAATCTTTAATGTTATTCCATGCTTATCTTGATGCTTAACATGATTACAAACATAATCTAGTGATTTGTTAGCTTAAATGCAAGTTTGAAGATTAAAGTGTTGACTTTTTGGATGAACTATGGCTAGTTTGACTTTTTGGTTGATTAATTGCTTATGTTGACTTTTGTTGATTGAATTATGCTTAATTATGATAGGTTAACATGCTTTGATTATTCATTTGCATTTAGAAAATGGCTAAGCTAGTTTTTGGTAATTAAAGTAAGCTAATTTTTGATAAAACCATCATAAACATCATTTTTACTTAAAACTTTTATTTTTAAACATTGTTTATGACTTTTCTAAACTTAGAAGCTTACAAGATTATCAAAACAAGCTTCGGTTCATTTAATTATTTCCAAGGTTCGGCACTTTAATTAATAAAGTGTATGACACTTTGAAATGGAATCAACAAAAACACCATTTTCTAAAAACTACCATTTTGTCAAATGAGTTTACTTCCATTCTTTGCTCGGAACCATGTAATTAAGCTTCATGTCTTTTAGAAATTGCGGAAAGTTGGATTGCATATTAAATTGGTAATATGTCATTTTATGATTAATTGATTCACTTGAGGTAATTATATGACCTTGGACTTATTCAAAGTATTAAGCTCATTTGAATTAGTTAGCCATAAGCATAAAGTGTTTAAGTTTTTAGTCCTTGGGATAATTGACTTAGGTACTTAAATACTTGCTTTGATTATGCTAGAAATTTGGAGCTTTGTGCCACTTTCCCTTGTTTAGACATAGACTTATAAGAAATTGTTGATTTGTGATTAGTTGCGGTTAGGTTTAGCAATTTTAAAAATTTATGGATATGCCCATTTCTAAAGCCTACATTTCCAATTTTTTCTAAAAATCTGGAAACACTTTAGCATATCCATCAATATACCACTATTATGGTTTAATCTTTTCTTTTCTTTTGTCTCAGATGGATACTTGCCCGCCTTCACTCAGCTACTTGGCCAAATCTTCAAAGAATAGGTCACTCATTCGCCAGTGGTTGCAGCGACCGTTCGGCAGTAATCGTTATGTGATATGGAAAGATATGATTAAGCTTGGAATCAGGGATGAGTTGAAAAGTTTGTTGATGTATGAGACCGAGGGTCAAGTGAACAATGCCCTTCTCCGCCTTTTCGATATAGATGCGTATGCATACCGAGAAGTAGTGACAGAGTTCATGATGACTTACCAGCTGAATCCAAAAATGAGCGTATCCGACAAAAGAAAGATTTCATTCAGGTTTCAGGAACAGATTCATCATATCTCAGTTGCCGACTTGGGAGTGTACCTTGGTTTATATACAGAGTCTCAGGTCAACTCTGCATGGTTTAGAAACAATGTTCAAGACATCTCCAGCCTACCAAACAGGAACCACAAGGATATTTGGATGGATTTAGCAGGATCAAACTTTAGGAGATGTGTTAAGTCATCCACTTTCATCAAGCCGGTTCATCACATCCTTCACAAGTTGCTAGCATGTTCTATATTTAGGAAGAAGGAAGGTGGAGCTGTGAGTGCCGAAGAGTTGAAGTTCATGGAAGCAATCATAGGAGGAAAGAATCTGAATGTTGCTTTCTTGATCGCTGAAAGACTTTGGGATGAGATAGACTTGGATAAGCACATGTTCATGGGGTCGATTATTACTAGATTGCTGTATGGTATGGGATTGTTGACCGAGGCCCACACTGAGGAGTTTACTGTTTGTTCTCGTTCTTTGCCATTTAACTTGGAATACTGCAAGTTGATCCATTTTGTTGAGATAGATAAGCAGAAGCAGTGCCTATGGAAGAACACCAAACAGATCATTCCAGGATGTCGTCTCCCTGGGAAGCGTGTTAGAGGATCCTCACCTGTTGCAGATACTGAGGATGGCCCATCTGATAGAACCCGAGCACCTACTACTCATGCTAGTGTCCCGCATGGAGGAGCTGAGACAGCCGAGCCACCAGCTTAGGCTACTGTTCACTACACAGATCCAGTGACCTCGCTGACACAGTATTATCTTTTGCATGCTCTTCAGGTTAGCCGTTCCCATCAGCTGTTGATTTCCAGGAGACTTGGTATTCCTGACCCGGAGCCTTACATGTACCGATGCGGTCCACCACCACCAGCCATAGCACCACCACATACATCCATCCCATCACATACCACCCATACACCATCACCCGCTATCCGGACCACACCAGTACCAAAGCATATCCAGTCAGTTGAGACCGAGATACCGGTAGTTCAGCCAGTGATTTCTGCACCTGTGATTTCTCATCCTGCCCAGCCAGTCGCCAGTGGATCTTACCGTGCTGACATAGTCTACTTGGGCACAGATGCTCTATCTTTTGACACTTCCAGGATGTTACTAAACCTTGGACCGATCTCTTCCTCAGATGTGCCCACCGAGACCATGCTTCGTCAGGCCTATATGAAACTACTTGAGGATGCCAAGATCACATCAGATGTTCTGCTACAGTGGGGTATTACAGATCCGATGAAGCTGCCGGTAGCTACACTCAGAGATATTTTGATTCAGTTCAAGCTTATCACTGCTGAAGAAGGACAGAGAGTGTCGAGTGGCAAGCAGTCAGTCGTAGGACCATCCACAGCACCAGCCCCTACTCAGCATGGTGACATACCTGATCAGGGATCCCCAGCCTCATAGACCTACCCCATTTGCATCACTTGACTTTGGTTTTAGACATTATTATTATTATTATCTTATGTTTGTTTGGCTACTGTTGAACCTTTCTTTTGGAACTTATTTGTATCAGCCACTAGTTGGTTGATCACTCTATCCTTATTTACATTATGATATTACTTATTATGTTTTATTTTATTTCTGTCAAATAAGTAGAAATATTGTGATGAATGAAACGTGAAAATAGGCGAGATGGCGCACTTTCAA
Source organism: Helichrysum umbraculigerum (assembly GCA_949592205.1). Lineage (NCBI taxonomy): Eukaryota > Viridiplantae > Streptophyta > Magnoliopsida > Asterales > Asteraceae > Helichrysum > Helichrysum umbraculigerum. The sequence goes on from CATIUR010000001.1 coordinate 40,363,519, forward strand.
GAAGAAAATCCGTGAAGTCAAAAGGCAACCTGAACCAGCATTCAATATCTGCAGACTGCGGAGCATTCAACATCTCATGGAGGGGTCTCGTTCTTCTCAAAAACTTCTTCGTATCCAAGCGCTTCAAAGAACTAAGTGTGGGATCACTTCCCACACAACAAATACTTATCGAAATCACTACAGCTTCTTCAAAACCTAAAGTATGGGATTCTACACCATAAGAATCCCTACTTAAGATAATTGAATTTGATTTCTGATAACATTGGATACATGACACCGGATAACCCAATTGAAGCTTACTGACCTTCAAGAAGAATATAGAAGAAAGCTCGCTTCGACTCTCTCTTTCCTGCAAAATTTCATAAGCTTCAAAACGTTCAAATTTTATCTGGGAGTTTCTTAACCCTCTATCCATTTCATGAACACATATATTCTGTCTTGTTAGCTTGTTATAATCTATACCCTATCCTGAGCTTATCACTAAGTGTGGGATTCAAACCCAAATTTAACACTTAAGAAACATTTTCTTACATGTTCAAACTCTAAGTGTGGTATTTTACCTCCAGTAAAAACTCAACTCAAGAGAACATTAGGGACAATGTTCCTATAAGTGTGGGATAGCTAGGTATAGAATACCTTGGATAATTTTAGGCGATTTTTATGTCCAAAATAACATTACTCAGAAAATGTTTCCCCAAAAACGAACTTTTTCAAATAAATTTTGTTCAAAAATTTTTCAAAAATTTATAATTATGAGTTAGATTGTGAAACTAACTCTAAGTTTTTGAGTTAAATACTTTCGAAAAGAATCATTTTCAAAATATGAGTAAGGTATTTTGGAATATAGGGAAAATAAAGTAGAAATTTCTCGAGCAAGAAACAATAATCTAAAAGGAGCATGGCTAGGCACATACAACCCTATTTTGTAGTGAGGTATCTTGAGCCTAAAAGCATTCATCCTTAATGTTTCACTTTCATTTCTTGTGTGTGCCGATGCTTGCATCTCAGAATTAGAACTTGCTCCAGACATACGTTTCGAGACCACATTGGTGTATACCGTACGCGGTATAGGTGCAGCTAGATGACCTTGACATTCCTTAGGATTTAAACCCAATTCTTACATATCTCTTCAAGCCCAAAACTCTTCCGATACTTATTTTCAGTATCGATGATCCGCCTAGTAAACCCTGTTGAGCCTAAACCTTTCATTTCGTAAAAACCCTCGTACTCAACCCCTACTCACCCAAATATTCCAAAAGCTTATCTTAGAATTTCTAAGGTCGTGAAAAACATCTTTTGGAACATCCTCTTCAATTATGCTCCAAAGTCTTCCTCTTCTGTATACTCTAAAAGTCAAAAGTGCGAAAAATTGGCACGATGAAAGAAATTGAAGTTCAAGATCAAAGATCATAATTCCGAAAAGGATTTCTGAAGGAATCAACTTAAAACATCCTTAGAAATTATCTGGCAAAGAAGTTCTGAAGAAGAAAAGAAAAATAAAAAAGTAGAAAATCAAGAAAAGAAAAAGAAAGAGTTCCATCAAATAAAGCTGAGTGCTTCAAGTATCACCTTCTCAAGGAAAATTAGATAGAAGACGAGCAGCTACAAAATCATCCGTTCCGTTCTAAAATAAAGTTTTTCGCTATCTTTAAAGTTTTAAGATGAATCAAAACCCTACAACCAAACATATACCACTACCCATACCGTTAAACTTCACCAAATACTACCACCCGTTGAATGTCTTGGGATAGTTAGCACCGTCCTCACCTAAGTGGTGGAGATCCGATTCTCGACCAAGCTTATGACGGTGAGTGCTGCATGACTGGCTTATTTGAGCGATTTCATTTGTTCTAGATTGATAGGAAACCCGATACACCACGAGTGAATTGGGTGACCACCTTTAGTGAGATCGCCTAGTCATGTGTACTCCAAGATCACGAGAACTGGTAGTATGCTTAATGATAATTGCTTCTTACTTCTGAAAGGATCATCTTATCCTTCCCCTTATTCTTAAACAGTCTTAGTCATATTAGAAGTGATATCTTTTGAAATTATTTTGACTCACCCCTTAAAAACTAAATTTTAAATGTTTTTCTAACTGAGTGTTGCTTGAGGACAAACAACGTCTAAGTGTGGGATAACTTGATGTGACTCAAATAGTCATGTTTTTAAGGGCAATATTCCACACTTTTTGGACGTATCTTTAGTGAAAACATTCCAAAATGATCATTATTTACTAAAATTCACTAAAGTGGTCTAAATATAGGCGTTGCTGCAAAAATCACCTAAAACGTCCAAATAACAAGCAAATTAGGGCGAATAAACGTGCACAAAATCCTCCGGCCTCATTTACCTTATATAGATCACATTCTAACTTCATCATATTATAAAACAGGTAAAATCGAGACGGGAAAATCAAGAATCATGCAAATCGGATAAAGGACGGAGAAGACTGAGCGGTATCAGACACCTATAAAGTCATTTCAGATATGCTTAAGCTATACACATCCAATTTCAGTGAAATTGGCATCATTAGAAGCATAACAGAATTACAAAGACACAGGCGAAAGAATCAGGTCAAACGGACGCATAACGAAGGAGATACGCGCGTTTTAAGCAACGAACGAAATCAGACGAACACCGTATACGGCCTTGGCGAAAGAATCACTTTCACATTCTTTCTCATTTCTATCTTTCTTTCACTTTCTCTCTCTAGCACTACTCTTAGGAGTTAGAGGAGAAAGGTTAGGGTTGAGCTTACGGTTCGAGTCTAGAGGAAGGTTTAGCTTGGTAATCTTGTTGTAACGAGTTTTTCAAGTTCAGACTATTTGTAATCCTCAGTATTACACTGCTATATTCCCGTTGATATCTAAATTTTGCTTAATGTTATAATGTTTGTGCTTTATGTTATTTCAGTTTGTGCTTTACTTATTGCCATGTTTATAGAGTAGTTTAATATTGTGATTGATGAAATGTAGATATTAGGAGTAGGGATGATGTTAAATTAATATTTCATCTATACGATTGGAAATTGTTATGCTGTGTATCTGGTTAAGCTTATCCTGAATATAGATCTAGTCTCTCATAACCCTTTCCAGACTTTCACGTGACTATTTCCCTAGGATAGGATCTGATCAACCCGAATACTATGAATATACAGTTATCTCCAGTTACAGTATGAAACTATGAACTTTCCTTGAAAAGGCACGGTACTTCGTATAGCGTTGGAAACACCTCGCGTGGAGTACAAATACGTGGAAGCTAAGGAAATGCCATGGATTGTTTCATCGTGGATTACCTAGAAGTGACCCTTCTAGAACTGTGGTCTAGGAATCAAAGCTGTGGAAATGCTCGTTGCCCTGTACACCGTTAGTACACCTAAGATCTGGAACACTGTGGAAATTCTTAAATGCCTAGTACACCGTCAGTACATCTAGGATTGGAACACTGTGGAAATGCCTAATCGCCCTGTACAACGTGACTAGTCCTAGGGATGAACGCCTGAATGTAAAGGAGGGTCTATATTTACGATGGTTAAGTATATGCTTCAACAGATACAATACAGGGTAGTGTCAATTATAATACCTAGACATACAAAACCCTAATTAGACCAATAGTTTAACATACATAGGATACAATCAGTATTTGCCATGATAAAATTAAATTGACGATTAGGTGTTAAGAAAGGTCAGTAAATACAATTGCGGTCTGTTGCCTTATGCCTGCTCCCTAGATAAATCAAGGGTGACTTTGTCTTATTCAAGCAAAAGTTCAGGGGGGTTTGAAAACAGCCTGATCTGATCAGAATCATGATAACCTAGGATTCCAGTGACATATGTTTCTAGGGTTTTACCTGAACGTAGGGTCCTAGTGTTTACACAGAAAGTATATCTGCTTTTTATCTGGTAAATCTCCAATCAATTTTATAATGAACATCATCCCGAAACCCTAATTATCCAAGTTTCAGCAATCACATCTCTACCTGTCTGCTTATTCCCTATCTTTTATCTCCTGTATTTATTTTACTGTACTTAGGATAAATCAGAAAACCAAATCAATCCAAAAATCTATCTACCTACCCCCATCCTAATTGCGACCATAATCTTTGGTGACCCACTTCATTTCAATTCAATCCGATAAAAGAACGACCTCGAGTTATACTTACTGCTTGCTCCCATGGTAGGTAGTACTTATAGTTTGAGCCCAGCTCATATAAATTTAAAACTCACTGTCCGCCGCCTCTATTGCTGTTGGGACAACGACCGGAGTCAAATCCGACCGATCGATAGGAGTGCAACAGAACCACAAATATGTACCCGTGTAGCTAACAAGCCAAGTAAGTAGATCAGTAAATCATCACAAATGCCATGAGCTCACAAGTTGAAGCTTAACAGTGTAGTATGAATTGGTACAATCAAGTACCGCATCATGTACCCCCGTGAGTGCTATCCGAACACTCATATGTAACAAATACTAATATGTCTGTTTCTACGGTGAAATCTGTGGTAGCACTACTACCCCAGGCAGGGATTGTCAGTCCCAAATCGATCCATTTATTAGTAATCGCGCTTAATTCCATAACTAACAACTTATGATAGGAGGCTTTCAGTGGTTAAAAAGTACTCATGCAATGTGTGTAAAAAGTAGTGTAATCAGTTCAGTACATTGTGTTCATACGTAAAACAGTAGCATGTATCTCACCCCAATAGAAAACGGTAAAAAGTGAGGTTGTAAGACTCACCTGAGTCTAGCAAGTACGATACTTCCGTGTAAGCGAATAAGTATCCCGGATGTAAGTCCGTAGTGCCGGATGTAAGTCCGTAGTGTCGGATGTAATTCCGTAAGTTGGTTCTCAGAGCCCTGCAACCTTCTGGCGTCCGAAACGCACAAGGTTGTAAGTAAATAAGCAAATAAGTTGGTGTCTCGAAAGATCACCCATCCTAGTTGTCCACTCAACTAGGAAATGTCCAAATGTTTGTTTAGTAATTCGTTTGTAGTTTGAAACCAAGTATGGCCCGTTGGTGACGGTGTGTAATAATAATTCTCAAAAGCATTATTATTATGTTTCAATTCAATTTTATACTCATAAAAGTGATTGTTAACCATTTTAGCATTGGTTTAATATCGTATTGATTAATTATTATCATTTGGTAACCATTTTAAGTAAATTTCAAAGTGCTGAAAAATGTTGACCAAGTTTGACCACGGACTGAGATCTCATCTCGCAAGTTGAGTTCGCGGACTGAGATCTCATCTCGCAAGTTGGGGTTGCAAACTGAGATCTCATCTCGCAAGTTGAGTTCGCGGACTGAGATGTCATCTTGCAAGTTGAGGTTGCGGACTGAGATCTCATCTCGCAAGTTGAGCTGTTAATGGTTTCGTTTATGGTAAAACGGTCAAACAAGCTCGGTTTGACCCGAAACTTTTACACAAGTCTAAAATATGTTTTTAAAGCTTATAAAAATTGTCTTTTCGTTTCGTGGTTAACCCGAAGTGTCAGTTTTACAAAATTACCAAAACAGCCCTTAAGTTTATATTTTTCCAGATTTCGACTCGATTGGGCTCTCGATTTAGTCCATTTTTATTCCGAATAAAGCCTAACCAAATATCACACATATTCTCCTAGATGTCTAGTTTATTTATGCACTTTATGATAATTTTATAAAATCATTTACTATTTTAAACAAAAATAAACATGAAGAGTGGTCAGTTTTTGTCCAAAACAGACATTCATTCAAAAATCGGGTTATACACGAAAATCCGTGTATTTCGGGAAATGGCCAAAGAAGAACTTTTTGTAGAGCTCTTCCATATAAAAATTTTGGCATGTTTTTCGTTGTCTAATTCTTTGTAGAACTCAAGATACGATCGTTTTCGTGGGGCTGTTTTTGAGAGACAGAAACTGTGATGTTTTTATATGTTTCAAGAACGAGTTTAATTACATATTTTGGACATTTCATAGCTAGATAGGCAACATAACATGATAATAAACATAATACAAGTAAAATACTTGAGTCATAAAGTCCTTACAATGAACGTATGACGAAACGAAGATGGTAGAAGTGGTGTCCTCGTTACCGCGAAAGTTTTTCCTTCAAACCTTTTTGTGAGGTGCTAAGTATTTAGGTGGTGTTTGATGGTGGTTTTATGGTGGGTGGTGGTGGTTTTTCGGATGAGCTAGAAGAGAGGAGAGGGAGAGATATGAGGGTAGAGAATGATGATGAATGTGGAGTGCAAGAATGTATAAGGGTGTGGTTTGGTTTTCCTTAAGTCTAACAAGCAACAAGATTGAAGCATGGTTACCCATGCTTAGGCATGTGGCCGGCCAAGAGGTGGCCCCACAAGGGGTGTGGTGATCATTTTGTTGTTCCCAAACTATACGTTGCTTGCGGTGTTCGTTTACCCGATCGATTTACGTTTTAATTAATCGTATAACGTTTTATATAATACGTTTTGTTAACGATTTAAAACCCGATATTTTTAACCTAAGTATTTTATCAAAATACTTTATTATGAAGTTATAAAAATATAACTTAAGTTTATTTCGTGTGTCGGGTGCGTTTCGTACGTTTTTGGTCGAGTACGGAGTGATTTATACAATATTTAATACGTGTAATATATTCTCGCAATATATTAAGGTAAATAATGTTTGTTTGGATGAATCCACATTATTTTAAATAGTTTGTCACCAACGTCCATTTATAAATAGTGTCGGACTCCGTCCGGTTCATAAATGTACGATTTAAACAAATCGTATAAACGTGTATGTAATTACACAAAAGGTTACATATATTTAGATTAATATAAACTAAATACACGTAATTACAATTGTTTAGGCACTAATCATAGTCCTAAATTAGTGGGTGTCACATATATTCTGTGTCCGAGGCCTATTCATATATATACAATATATATAATAGCCTAGTCATGTATGTATATACCAAATATACATATATATCCGCCTTGTTGTACAAAAGTATTACATAGTTTAAAGTTATAAGTTTACAATAATAGCGAGTTCGCAAAAGATTCTGAAGATTTTAATACATAACCATTATACAAAAGATAATGCTAGAAAATCTTCATGTTTATATAGATGCATGCGACTCGTACTAGTTAACGTATCCTGTAGGCCACCCTATTGTTGTTGATCACCTAAGAATACAACACTAAAAGGTCAGCTATAAAGCTGGTGAATCTCACAGGTTTATCATAAAATATTGATGTGATCAACATGATTATCCGACGATTTATAACCGAACAATGATTAAAAAATTTTAACAGAGCAATGATTAAACCAACTAAGGTTTCCGAATTTAAATATACCAAACAGAAATCAAGCATTATAACCGAACCATGATTTAACCAATTAAGGTTACCGAACAATGATTTAACCAATTAAGGTTACCGAACAATGATTAAACCAACTAAGGTTTCCAAATTTAATATACCGACACTGATATTGCACTGAGCTATGGTTCAAGGCCTAACCCGATTTTCTGCCTCCCGAACGGTGTCAACACCCATAACAATTACTAAAATGCCCATTTGTATGTGGTTGTAGCTAGCAACCCGGACGGGGACGTCACTCCCATGATAGATCTATCTTTTAGTAATCGCGCCTTATTAAGTTAATGAACCATACACTGATGAGGACTTTCCCGAATTAAAACACTCATGCAATAACCAAACAAAATCAATACCGACAATGATAACCGAATTTAATAACCGAGTTAAAATCAATTTAACTAACCGAATAACTATGATCACAAAAACAATTTGTGTTGCATCTTCCCCGAGTTTAAAATAGTAAAATGGGGCCGTGAGACTCACCTGAGTCGCCGAGCAATCAAGTATCCGATGTGGAATGGACAGTCCGAATCCTCCTAACGCCCTAATCATATAAGGTCATATATAAGTGAATGTCTATATGGATCATTCCCGATGTGTGTCCATTCATTCGTTAATGTGTGATGTTCGAATTTATCTTTAAAACCGTTTAAGTTTGTGGTTTATAAAGATGGTACGGCCCGTTAGTGACGGAATTGAAATCATATTTCAAAATACAATTTTTGTTCATTTCGTAAAGATATACTTTATATGTTTTCATATCGTATAATAATATTTGTTGTCGAATAAGTTTGATACTTTTTGGAAGAAAAAGAATTATTTGTCCTTAGATGATCATCTGAAAAATCATAGCCTATCATCTGAAAAATCATAGCCTATCATCTGGAAAATCATAGCCTATCATCCGGAAAATCATAGCCGATCATCTATGTCTACTGAGCCATACGGCTCAAACTTTCCAGCCGATCGGTTCTCTATACCTAGCCGATCGGCTATCACCATCTAGCCGTCCGGCTACATGAACCCAGCCAATCGGGTATCATGTTCAGGCTCTGTTCGTGCAGTTCATCCCCAAACCAGTTTTTAACCAAATTCTCACATATATAACACTAATATATGATAATATAAGTATTATAAATACAAAAATTAAAGAAAAGTGGAGTTTGCTTACAAATCAAAAATTGAACCGTGAGTGATGGTGATGAACTCGATGATGATAATGATGACAACGGAGAAGATGATGATGATGATGATGATGATGATCCAACGATGATGATGATGATAATTTATGCTGATTATTGTTGTTGTTGTTAAAGATAGAGAACCGAGAGATAGAGAGGAAGAGATTGAGATGATGAATTGAAAGAATGAAATGGAAAGTGAAGGGTGTGTTTGGTGTAGTCGACCGGTTCCAATTATTGGAGTTGGTTGGCTCCCATTCGCAGTACAAAATACCCGTGTTTTTGTACCCGATCGTAAAGTAGTATAATATTTTCAAATGATAAATTTCTAAATATGAAATCGTATATGTTTTTAATCGAAGTATTTTATAAAAATACTTTTAGTGAGATATAAAATTATATCTTTGTTTCTCTTTGGTTTGACGGATAGTTTCCAGTGTTCAAATGTGCTTAAATTTTTCAATCGAGTAAATAATTATTATTCTCATCGATAATATATTATTTAGAAATGTTTGCACCAACGTCCATATTTGAGTTTGAGCGTTCTTTCATATTTATTCGTTTGTGATTATTATATAATCATTTAACGTTATATATATTCATATAGATATATATTATCCGAATACTTTTGTATTAACACGTACTGAGTACGAATGATTAAGGTTTAAATTGGCCGCTAATTTTGGCCCTTTTTGACCGGGTGTCACACCAAGGAACTGCCAGAATGCCACTCAGTATCCGAGAACCTACTCCAAGCTGCTCTAAAATCAAATGTATCCGGAGCAGTAGTAAGAGTAGTACGGAAGTAATCAAGAAAATCATCATCTGTGATCTGGTCATCCTGATACAAACCCAACAGTGCTCCAAAACCAGCTAAACTGTAACTGTGTGGATTACCTCCCAAACAGAAAGTAATCGTGCCAGGTGTGGTCACATCCTCGTAATCAGGAACAAAGACAACAGTAGCGAAGAACTCATAACAGAGTATGGTGTAAGATGGCTCCCTGATACCTAAAAGTGTAATCCAAGCTTCGTCACTAATATCAAAGTCATCCGTACTAAACCCTTTTGAAAGCACATTTTTAACTCGTTGGTCTAATCCTATTTCAGCTAAAACCCCCCAAGAAACAGACCTTCCTGGCTCAATTGATTTATTCTGCAAAGTTACCAAATTTGCATACCAAACTTCTCGAATATCCCAAGAAATATCATTTGGAAATTGTAACCACTCATGGTTGTTTGCAAGTGGCAAAAATACATCAGCATTGGGCGTAGAGCTAGAGTTACCACGCCCTCTTTTGCTACTACCTCCTCTGAACATCTGAATTAAAACATAAAAGTAATGGCAAAAACAACAAATATATGAGTTCATAAGTAGGTTAGTACCAACAAAACAGCATCAACAAAATAATAGGTCGACATAATTATATAATTTCTCATAATTACCTTAATAATACGTACTAGTATATCATTTTTACATTTAAGCAAGTATCCGTTTGAATGGTTCAACATATAATGCTAACATGAATTATGAAATCATAAAGAATATACTAGTAACTTATCATATCAACTTTAAGTAATTATCTATTTTGTTCTTTAGTATATATATATATATATATATATATATATATATATATATATATATATATATATATATATAAAAGCCTATTGCATAATAATGTATATTCGTAACGAAGATTTCCTCATACATTTTCACAACTCAATTACGCGTTTCATTATTTAATAACAATACTTTTAAATAAGTATGTGCCTATAAAGCGAATTTTATAATCAAATATGCTAACATCCAATATCCGCAAATATAGCTTTCTAATCATTTCACAACTCTATTAAAATGCTTTATAATAATATTAGCAAGTTTAACAATACTATAAGCCAAATTAAAATATTAAAACAAGCATTAGCATGTTCAACTAAGTATAAGCCAAGTACATTTTATAGTATTATTAAACTAAGTAGGCACCAAAATTAGATGCTAATCCTTATATTAAGACCATATCAAACTTAGCAATCTTAATAAGATGGTTAACCTAACAAGCACCAAAAATCGCATAATCTTAATAATCATTAGTTGCTAATCAATAAATTATGCTAATAATGAACTAAACAACCTATTTATAATCATCAATCATCATATTAGGTCAAATAAGTGACTAAGCATTAAAATATATCAATGGTAATTAAACTAACAATTAACCATCTTCAATCATCCAAATTTCTAAAATCCCCAATTTATAAGAACCCTAATTTAGTAATTGCTCAAATCAAACGCATAAACAACAAATTAAGAGCAACATGATGTTATACACATATAATGTGAGCAATGTATACATATTTAAGAACTAGATTCATACAAAAATGGAGAAATCGGACCTAGGGTTTAGAAACCCCCAATTTTCGGATTAAACACAAACTAAGCATAATTAATCATGATAACATTGAATAAACAAAATTAGAGATAAAGATTCTTACCCTTCTCATGATTGATTGGCCGGTTTTCACGAATTAGTATTTAGGGTTTCGGTTTTGAGAGAGTTTTGTATGTATAGAGGAGTGAAAATGAGGAAGAAAGGGGTTAAATCGCGGCTGTATCTGTAAACTCACAAATCGCGTCGCGATTTACTAGAAATCGCGTCGCGTTTACCCATTAATTGCGTCGCGATTTGGTTTTTGACCCGGAAGTTGACCCGTTTGACCAGTAGGTTTGACCCGAAATTTAAAATGTTTTTTTTTTTCACTAATAATGATACTAATAATAATACTAATAATAATAAAAATAGTAATACTAATACTAATTATAATAATAATAAGAATGAGCCCAATGGCCCAGTTCACATTTGGCCCATACTAATAAAATTAAATGTATTAGTTATTATTCCTAAAATTTTTCTAACTTAAGTATTCTTAAATATAATTAGTTCAGTTATTTATAATTCTATGTACCTAACTTAAAAACAAATGAATAAAATAAAGTAAAACCTACTATACTAAATCTAAATCTACCTAACAATTATACAAAAATATACAAACACGGGTTGCATCCCGAGAAGCGCTTGTTTTTGTTCGAGTCACTACCTTGACTCCAACCTTACTTACCTGGAAATTCGGTGACTTTCCCCACACTTAATGTGAAGCATGGATGGTAATATCTATAAATATCTTGAAAATGAAAATTCATTATAATAAAGAAATAGAAATACTTATCGTGCAAGGCAGGTATGTGTCCATTCGGAGATGCTCCATGATTGTCCAAAAATTGAGAGAAATTTTTCTTTCGATCGAATCGCCAAAAAGGATCTTCATAATTGTAAAACAATAAAACTTGTACTTGTAGATACTTCAACCGTTGGTTCCGTCAACTCAACCACCATTCGGATTTCAACTATTGACTGTGTTTCAATCCAAATGTTGTTCAAGATCTGGTTACCGCAAATTCCGTTTTTGGTTCCTTTTCCAATCCTTACCATTTCGTAATCACCTTCCTTAAATTGTTCCATCTCTGGATATAATGATAAAAATTCATCAATAATTGTCATTATTTCTTCTTCCGTCATTCCCCCATTCTGGTTTTCCAATTCAAGGATCTCCTCGTCAGGATCGTAGTGATCAAATCTTGGTAATTTCGACCAATCTACAACCAAATCTTCTTCCTGTTTAAATTCATTAAAAATTTTGTTAGAAAATAAGGATTTGTAAAATTGAGAATACTTAACGATTTGATTTTCTATCCCTTCAAGTTCTTGAATGAAATTTCCTTCACTATGGCCATTCGTTTTAGTTTCTTCCATTCTTGAACTTGTTCCCAGAAATTGTGTAGCTAATACAATTGATGGTTGAGATACATTCATCAATCTCTTTTGATTCTCAATCGTCATTTGGTAAATAGGATCATTACTCGATTTTTGATAATCCTCATGAATGTAATCCATGGTAAATTCCTGTAAAAACTAAGAGAAAAAAGAGGAAGAGTAGAAAAGAAAATAACATAAAATAAAAACTAACTAAGAATAAAAATTTAATGTACAATGCTAATCAAAAGTCCTCGATAGCTCCAATGATCATACACAAAAGTGGAGAAGTAGGTCGGCGCGAAGCGTATTAAAAACCTACCTCTTTCGGAAAGCAAAACGACCCTCCTTATACCTCTGTTTTTGTTAGTAATCACAATGGGTGAGCCAATTTTTCGATTGATCAACAGTATACAGACCTTTATTTACAGGGGAAAATTAAAGATTTTAAATCACTGCTCCCTGGCAGCGGTGCCAAAAACTTGATGTGTGTTGAGTAGACAATTAAAATAATAACAAGTTCTAAAATAAGGAAATACTAAATAATACTATCACACAATACAGGTAAGAATAACCCATTCGTATAATATAGCTTACAAGTAAGTCCAAGTATCGAACACAGGGAACGGTATTTTAATTTTACCCTAAACAATTATTAACATCTATTTATAGTTAATGTTACAGATAAAGGATCCAATGTTACAATTAATATTATAGATAAGGGGGGTACGTTTTAGTTCCGTGTGAACTTATATTTACTTTGATACAGAACTAGGATATACAAGGCAATTAAAGTAATTAATAGACAACTAAGGTAAATTAGGTAGATCGGAGATATATTGTATCTAAACTAGCCATGTTATATTCAAACTCTTCTATATGTTTACTTTTGTTAGCTAATTGACTTTATGTTGTAATATAAAAGTGGATATCCTCCTGATATCGCGTAAAAAGTCACGTTTTTACTACCGATATCTCTCTCATTCTGGAATGATTCTTGGCATATTAACTCAAAAACATTACAAATCAGTAGTATTATGCCAAGATGGTCAAAACGAGGTTGCACGATGAAAATCAAGCAAAACGGGTAGAAAACGAAGATTCCACACATGTTTGAAGATTCAAGGCATCAAAACGAGATTTCAAGACAAAAGTGCCCATCACCAACATCCATCTTACCTAAGATGTTCGTTTTCAAATTACGAATTAAACAGAAGAAGAATCAACAAAAACAGACGAAGAATGAAGATTCTACGTACGCCGGAAGATCCAAATGATTCGCACGACACATCTAAAGTTCAGAGATATATCTTTGGGATATCTTTTCATCAAAGTCTTCGTTTTTGAATTACGAATCCAATAAAAAAAAGAATTAATGCAAATGGACACATAATGAGAAGATACGCGTGAAACGAGCAACGAGGCAACGGGCGACGAACCGGGGCTGGTGGCAGCCAGCTGCCGCCGGCCAGCCACCCAACCGCCGGCTGCCAGCCACCAGGCCACCGGCTGCTGCCCACCACCCATCCGGTTCCCGCTTTTTGGTCGTTGCATGTACCCGGTGCTACACCTTTCCGCAACTTTACGTACTTGGTGCTAGACTTTTCCACAACTTTACGTACCTCGTGCCACTATATGCCCGTACCCGGTGCCACTACCTTTTTCACCTTTTGCTATTGTGAGCTTCTACTTGCTAACATGCACCAAAACTCTCCTATAAATAGGAGGCATTAGGCTCATTCAAAAACACACACTCACATTCTCAAATTCACACTCATACACGTACTCTCACTCATCCATTTTCACTTTCTCACTCTAAAAATTCTCTCATATTTTAGTCTAGGATTATTGTAATTAATATTCGGATTAACGTAGAGGCTAGAGCGAACGTTAGGAGTTTGGAGATTCATCTTTGTACGTGTGAACGAGTTGTCAATTATAATAATACGCTGCTACACATTTATTTCCGGGTGATATCTCAACCTTTATCATACTTGCTTTATTTCATATTATAATTATGTATTATTGCCTTGTATGTGATTTGTCTATTGCCATGAATTGCGAGTAGTCTATTATTGTGATTGTTAAAGATGTAGATAATTATAAGTAAGGATGACATTATATGATTAGTGTACGGAAATCGTAATGTGATGTGACGGCCCCTATTCGACTGTTTATTTGATATAGTACTGGAAACGCTTCAAGCGGAGTACAAATTTATGGAAGTCAATAAACGACCGAAGGTAGTTACATCACTGGAATCAGCTCTGGTTTATAGTTGGAATTCCGAAAGGATAATACAACTTTATAACTAACTGGTATATCCTATGAAAGTCAATGCACAATAAAATGATGTTCGTAAAACACGTTCAGATAAAACGGGAATTAATGACCCTTGTATCATTGAGACTTTATGAACTTGAGTTTAATTTATGGAGTACCCTTTCTGGTTATCCACGTGACTGCAACCTAGTAATTAGGACCTGATCAACCTTAATTATGGTAAGTAGTTATCTGTGCCCATGACATGCAACAAGTAAGACACAGTGAACCCACTCGTTGTACATATTAGGTTTACATTTCCGCATTGCTTTACATTTAGTTAGTTTAGAGTGCCACTTTCACCGTCAATTACTCTTGACCGCATGTTTGACATAAGAAGCAGTGGAACTATCATGTAAGGTACACTGTCCGACTACTGAAAGGCATGGTCTGCATATGAAACACGTTTTTATAAACTACGAATAATCCAGGGATGTATAACTGTTTGAAAAGGAGAACTCAAGTCATAAGTTGAAGTAACCAAACCCTAATGCATGAAACAAGACTTAGGAATAAGAGTAAAGTCCTAGTGACCTAGAATCCTTAAAACACTAAGTCTCACATAATCAACGGTCTAAACATACGAAGTCATTAATCTGCATGCTAATGGAATAATAAACTATTTTAGGGGTTAAGAACGGTCAGACCTATGAGACGATATGCTACTGATTCATGCACCTCAGCATCAAGCCAAGATAGGTTGCTTATCTTTCAACTAGATGAGTATTGGAAGTTTACGTATTGCTCCGATCAGAATCACGATAACCTAGTTCCTAGTGACATGCCAGTGGGAAACTTAATTGGTAGGGTTCTAGAGTTTACACCTAATAGTTTACTCATAACATTAAGTATTGTCCCTATTTAATCTGTCATCCTGAAACATTAATTATCAAAGTCTCACCAATCACATATTTATCTTTATCTGCTTTCCTGCACTTTAATTTACTATAATTTACTTTTCTGCATTTTAATTACCTGTCTTTAATTTAAAACCCCCAAACCTACCTACTTTGTTCCATCCTAAATACTTCCCTACCGAAAGCACCAGCTTTAATCACTCACACGTTTGGATTCATAGAACGATCTTAGGTCATACTTACCACTTGCTAACGAGAGTAGGTAGTACGTATAATTTAAGACCCGCTAATTATAAATTTTAAAACCCCTGTTGGTGCCCGAATAGTTACCATCAACGACACCGACGCTTTCGGGTGCCATCAAGTTTTTGGCGCCGCTGCCAGGGAATCACAAACGTACGATTCAAAGCCGCCTTAAGTAGTAATATTTAGTAGATCCTTCCGACTGAAATCTTCTCAGATATCTTTCGGAAGTTAATTTAAGTAATTTAGTATTAATTTATTATTAGGATAATATTAGTTTAAACATGACATCTCAAAAACCCACTTCTTTGGAAGAATTGTATGCTACCCTAGAAGAATTTAGGATTCCACTTTCCATCCCAAAACATTGCCTGGACCTTGATGACACAGACCAGTTACCTGACCTTGCATCATCTCCAGAAGATCACTGTCCAACTTTACACTCGCCTAATTTACCAAATTCTGTCCACTTCAATTATTTTCCCGAAGATAATCTTGAAGAAAAACCTCCGAGATTTCCTGATTCAATCACCCTCATTCCTGAGACAACAGTATATTCCCAAATCCTATCCGATTCTCATAATGACGGCATCTTTCCATTCTTGTCACAAGAACCCAATTACACCATTTATCGAGTGGTGGATAAGATTCCATCAGTCAAGTCAGGACAACCTTGTTTTGAAGAACGCCACCTCGGTGCTTCTTTCGACCCTTCCAGTAGTGTAGACGTCTATAAGGCATTCGTCAGGCAATTAACCTATGCCGACCTCCCGTTTTCCTACAAACAACGAGAAACGATCGCCGAATTAGAAAAACACGTAGAATTCCTGCTTTGCCTGTCAAGTCAATGATACAAAAACCCTTCCGCGAATTTCAGAGACCAAGAACTAAAGTTTGTAGCAGATTTAGATCTACTCTTTAAATCATTTGCCGACATTGATTTTCTCCCAATATCTATGATATTAATCAATCACAATGTCGCCGCAATGATCAACAAACTTGAATTATGGGTAGAACAAGATCCGATGATTTCTATCGTCATTCCTGGTAAAATTCCTTTCTTTGTTGACCCCGCCTCTTAATTGGTCTCCAAATTACGAGACGTTTTTCCTGATTCCACCAAGGAAAGAATCGACACAACCTTCTTCGCAAAAAGAAAAGACCTTCACGTCATGCTCACTCGAATCTTTGCCTTTACCAAATACCCCTTCACTTCCGCACAAAAAGCCAAAATCAGTTAACTCTGTAGGATAGTTAAGTCTACAACCGGAGAACCTGATTCACAAGAGGAGAATGCGTTTGTGGAAGCCATGAATAAACTCACTCACGATCTGAATTACAAAGACCAAGGAATACGCGACGGTTTGTCAAATCTCAAGAAGATAAGGAAAGCGTATAATAAGCTGATTGATGATCTCTTCAATTTAGGGTACGAGGAACGAGAAATCCTATAGGGATTTGAGAATCGTCATTATTTAATTTACAATGTCATTTGGGAACTTTCAAAACATTTTGTACTTAAAAACGTTCGCTTAAGGGAGCTAATCTCGACCCTTTCCCTATGGAGGGATCGGAAAGAATCTTAAAACAATTCCTTCCAAAAAAGGTCAAGGCTCGCGACTTTAATTGAGCAAATTTTAGTATAAATATAGTAATATAATAAATTTTAAAAGTTCCTTTAAAAAAAAAAAAAACGTTTTTAAAATTTTTGCCTGAATACGTGTGCACGTCGAAAAAAAAAACGTACAATGTTAAGCGTTTTGCTTAAACATGTACATTCAACAAGTCCACATCAGACAAATAATTTTTAGAACACCAAA
Source organism: Helichrysum umbraculigerum (assembly GCA_949592205.1). NCBI lineage: Eukaryota > Viridiplantae > Streptophyta > Magnoliopsida > Asterales > Asteraceae > Helichrysum > Helichrysum umbraculigerum. The sequence continues at coordinate 40,381,101 of CATIUR010000001.1, forward strand.
AAAAAAAAAAAATTTAAGTTTAATATTTCAGGTTAATTTTAATTGTTCCAAAAAAATTTGCACGCTTCTTAAATTGTTTGTAACGTAACGAAAAACTAACAAGTAACTAGTTACAATAAATACATTTAGGATTCATAATCACTATTAGTAGGACATTATAAATTAACCTAGAACATTAGGCTTAGTACTAATTAAGTACTCTAGGGACCATATTTAAGGAATAAAGTACATAGGAGTATGACAAATATTCCCATGGACCACAAACCTTCCATATGATCTTCCAATTCAAAAACAAAAGAAAAGAATTTTCTTCTCCTTCCTCCCTCACACCCAAAACCGGCCAAACTCACCACCACCATGAACCACCATTAAAACTCCACCAAAACATGTGATCTTATGTCCTTTTGAGCTCCTTGTTGAATATTCTTTGCGGTTGTACAATCTTTTCAAGTTTTCTTCACTTAAACTAAGGTATGATCATAAGAAACTCACTTTGAACTTAAAGTATCTTATTTTATGAAGTTAGCTGAGTTAGTAGCTAGGAAATAGCACTTTTCTTGGTTAGATGCTTAGAAACTACATGTTACTACCACTTACCCATGCTAATTCACACTAGTTAGACTTTCTCGAAAGGATGTACTTTAACATATTGATTAAGTCTAGAATTTTGCTTGATTAAGTGGTAGTTGTTAAACATTTAAGTAATTGTGGTGTTTTGAATGATTGCTCTATGTTAATTGCACAATGCGGATAAACTAGGATTAGCAAGTTTGACTTTTTAAAGCCAACAAAAAGTTAACTAGCATGCATGATTAGGATAGTAAATTAACATTACTTGACAAACTCTTGCTTGCTAGGATACTTGTACTTGTTTGACTAGTCAAAATATGCAATATAACTAGAAAAGCATTATTGTGAAAACAAAAAGTCTTGAATAAAACCAAACACATGGGTGGCATAACTCTTTATGCATGACCTAGCTTGTTTACCAATTAGGAAATGTTTAAAATAGTTTAGGTTATTTTACATGAATAGGTTATAATTTTGGCATGCGGACACTTAAAATTATCGGTTGAAGTACGCTTTGACCTAAAAAGTCAACTTGAAGTATTGCATATTTAAAACAAATCAATCGCAATTTTTATTCAAAAACCTTACTTCAAATTGGACTGTTAAAGGTCAAAACTTACTGGCAACTGTAAATTGTGAAATAGTGACGTTTCAAACTTGGCTAACACCAAACTTTGTAAACAACATTACTTCACAATAAGTTCACCGCCATTCCATGACTACATACTTTCACATATTAATGATTGCCTTAGTATTGTTAAAACTGATTATTGCAGACATTGGGACTCAGGCAGAGATTAGAGAGTCTACTCAGCTACTCGGTAGAGGTGGTCAGCAGTTTGAGTCTTTCAAGAGACTTTTCAGCATTGATGAGCCGGTGTATATGGAGATGATCACTGAGTTTATGACCACCTATACGTTTCAGTCACGAAGTAGAGTTGGAGATGGGGTAATCTCATTTAGGTACATGGGGAGCCAATTCACCTTATCATTGGCCCAGTTTGCACGACTCCTAGATCTCTACACTCCAGCAGAGATTGATTCACCTCTGTTCACTAGTGGAGCCACCACTGTTCCTCATGACTACTACAGCAGAGGCATGGAGCCATTTGTCACCAAAGCTGTACTTCTCGGGTATTAAAGCTACCCTGCTCACAGACCCAGTTATGCAGATTTTGCACAAGCTGTTGGCTTGTTCGCTTGATGGGAAGCACGCGTCTAATGGTAAAGTCTCTGAGTTTGATGTTGTGATGATGACATGTATCCTCGATAGGAGGAACATTCAGGTTGCCCATCTAGTTGCACAGTGGATGTTAGAAGAAAAAGAGTTTGGTGCAAGAATGTCGCACCCCCAAAACACGTGGCAGCGGAAACATGAGGTGTCATGGGGGTGCCGACCAAATCAAATATCATTACACAAAGATTAAGGCAAACGACCTCTATATGAGACGTTTGAAAACATTACATTACCATAATTCAAATGTTTACAAAATATCTGGAGTTCGCATAAACCGTTAAGAGATTTCTAATACATTACTGATTATACAAAATACAGATAAATGCAATCTAATCTCTTGATGTTTGAAAACAATGCGACTCGAGCTAAGCTTTCCATAAGCTTCCTACTGCGGCGGGTTACCTGAGAAATACATACTAAAAGGTCAACATAAAGTTGGTGAGTTCATAGGTTTGTAAACAATCGTTTAGTTATGATCCACAAGATTTCAAGTTGTATCATTCAAAAATGACAGTTTAAAAGTATCGTTATTCAACGATAAGTAAAAGTATTGCATAATGCAATATAAGTATACCATTTACATGAGTCTCATAGTCAAGCTTAACGTTGTTTGCCTCCGGTAAGTGTACTAATCCGATACACTTCTAAATCACAAGTAATACTACGCCCGTGGGTTGGCTAGAGCGACTAGCCCGGACGAGGTTTGTCAAACCCTGATAGATCTATCCAATAATACTCACGCACAAATTTTAATGACTATGATGGGTAGAGGGCTTTAGTGGATTATATCAAGTCTCATGCAATCCGTATAAAAAGTTGTTACAGTTACTTGTGATCATAAGAGCAGTTATAATACAGTTGTATGTATTCTCACCCCAGTTGAAAAACAGTAAAAAGGGGCTATGAAACTCACCTTAGATTAGCAAGTAGCAAGTAAGTATCAAATAAGCAAGCAAGCCGGTGTGCAACCTTCTAACGTCCTAAAAACGTATAAGGTTGGGTATAAGTAGATGTCTCAAAAGACCATCTATAGCGATTGTATAAGTGGGGGTCAATGTCCACTTAAGCCAATCGTGTAGGTGGAGGGTTAATGTCCACCTAGAGCTAGTTCATCAACTAGTATGTCCAAATAAGTTGTTCAAGTTCGATTATTAAAAACGTGTACGACCCGTTGGTGAAAGTTTGTAATAATAATTCATTTAGACATTATTATCAAGTTTGTCTTGCTGTAAACTATTCATTAGTACATATCGTGTGTTGCAAACCAATTATTTTAGTTTGTATAAGTCTTAAACCGTAGGTCAAAGTTGGTCAACCCGGTCAAACCGGTCAAACCTGGTCAAACCTGGTAAACTGGTCAAACCTGGTCAAACTGGTCAAACCTGGTCAAACTGGTCAAACCTGGTCAAACTGGTCAAACTGGTCAAACCTGATCAAACTGGTCAAGGTTGGTCAAACTTAGCATCACTAGCAAAATGTAGCATCACTAGCAAAATGTAGCATCACTAGGTTAGTGTCTCTACTTGAGACTTAGGATATTTTCAGAAAATGTGGCATCACTAGCAAAATGTAGCATCACTAGGTTAGTGTCTCTACTTGAGACTTAGGATATTTTCAGAAAATGTTCTAAGTGTCGGTTTCTAATTCGGGAAACTTTCTAAGTTTAGTCTTTGGTCCAAGTTACTAACTAAGTCTTCCAAACCATTTTTGTTACCACTTTCAAAAAATAGTAAGTTTTGTCGTTTTTAGAAACCGAGCCGTTTTTGTTGACTTGGTCAAACCGACTCGGTTTGACCCGAAACTTTTACCCAACCCACATTTCAGTTAAATAAGCTTATAAAATATGTCGGTTCATGTCGGGATTATTTCGAGGTGTCGGTTTTAAATTCGCATCTTAAAACTTCAAGATTCAACGTTTTCGGTTTATGTCGGGTCATTACGCCAACTGATTTCGCCTATCTCTAGTCCAAATCAAACTTCCAAATTTTTACCAACTGATCTACAATGAGTCTAGACTAACATATCAAATTTTCAGCTTCCAATGGGTCCATTAACATATTTAATTAATTCTGAGAAAGTTCCGAACAGATTTATTGAAAACCTACAGGTCAGTCCTACAAATCGGCTCGTAGAGAAAAATGAGTACGTTTCTGGAAAAAGTGTGAAACACGAAAGTTGTAGATATTTTCGATACGCAAATTTTAAAAAGGAATTCGACCTCTAACTCTTAACAGATGATTTTATACGAATATTTTCGTGAACTGTCGATTTTAGGCAGATTCATGCATGTTAAAGTATAAGTTATAAAAACGTATTTTAGCACAAAGTTTGGACATAATCTTGTTGATAGAGCTTAATAACATCATAATCAGTAGATTAAAAGTAAAATAAGTGAAGGGTTTTGATGTGCTAAATCTAGTTATAAAATTTATCGTTGTTTAGTAAACCTAAAAGTACCGAGCTAGACCAAAACACAACCGGGCAGTGGACCCTGTCGAGTAGTAGTATAGTAGTGGTAAGTCTAGGTTCGAACACAGGGAACTAGATTGGATGATCAATAGAAGTGTGAGCAATTTAAAAAGAGAAAATAAAATGTGGTTGGTTTGTGTGACCGAATTGTCACGATGCTTAAAACTAAAATCTTTGATTAATCTAGGCAGGTGGACTCTGAAGAGTCAGTTTAATTGTTTGGTCTTTTCAAATATTAAAAACAATGCTTGCTTGGACTATTTCACTAGTGATTTCGGGGTGTAGAATTATAACCGGTTAAGATATATGCAAAACGGTAACATTCATCAAACCTAAGCTCAAAGTTCTCCGAGACCTAAAGTTCAATTTCAGTTGACAAACCTATGATTTAATCAAGTAACAGACGTTCGCCATAGTTACAAACTTACACAACTTAGCTAAATCATTTGACACATTCCAAAGCCACATTCGCAATTTTGTTCAATCATTTATAGACAAATAATCGATAGCAATTTACTTGGTTGAAAACATTCGCTATATCAATTAGTAAATTACCAAATGGTTAAATTCTAGTGATTAAGCTCAATCACACAAGGTTCTCCGATTAAACATAAATTTAATTTTGTGAGTTTGCAAATCATCCACACGACAAACATTCGCTATAATCGTTAACTTGTATATATTTAACTAGTGTCGTTACAATCATCAAATGCTTTGATCCACAAATGACAAATAACTTATTTAGGTATTTTTACTAAACAAAGAACATTCGCTATAATCGTTTAGCTAAAATGCCGAAAGTTCATAACAACAACTAACTAAATACATACAAATCCATGGATGATTCACAAACTCAAGCATAAATTAACATCCAAAATATACACCCCTAATCAACTAGTTATTTCATCCAAGCAAACACAATGGTACTAGCTACACATGATCACAATCATCAAGCAAAAAACATAAACACTAAACAAATCCATAAATAACTTGAAATTAGATTAAATCGAAATTATACCAAATTTGTTACACAATTGTTCCAAATGATGTTAGCTCGATGTTTCCCTCACAAATTCCTAGCTAGATCCTTGCGAAAATGTGAAGTAAATGGTGAAATTTTTTGTTGGGTGAAGTGAGTAAATGAAATGGAGGTGAAGAGAGTAAATGAAGATGGTGTTGTGGTGTAGTAAATGAGGAGTGTGTAATTAAGATGAAGATGGTGTTTGATGAAGAAGCTGCCGAACCAAACACCCCCCAATTTTCTTCTTTTTTTTTTTTTTTTTTTTTTTATTTTATTGTTTGAAAAACGGATGGAAAAACGGTTGGCATTAAATGCCAACCAATCAGAAACGGACAGCTCATCAACCACCATAACCTTCGCCCAGATCCACACATAGCCGATCGGCTGGTTAGGAATAGCCGATCGGCTTTACAGTCATAGCCGAACGGCTTTTAATGGCTAGCCGATCGGCTTCTCTAGTACAACAGGCCAAGCTCCAAACGAGGTGAAGTTCTGAAGCGGAAATGAACTGTAAAAGCCGATCTTCTAAACAAAGCAGATCTGCTTGAATCTCTAAACCGATCGGCTTTGTGTGGCTAGCCGATCGGCTAATGACCAAATCCAGTCCAACCACTTTTTTGTTCCAAACATCACCAATTCCACACCAAATCGCATGCGTTTCCAGTTTTTCACCTGAAATGGATTTCCAAACAAAATAAGTATCGAAAGTTCTCGAAATCCACTAAAATACATACGCAAAACAGTGATATCGCGACAGATTTATATAGCCAAAATGAGCGATATCAAATATCCCCACACTTGAACTTTGCTTGTCCTCAAGCAAATCATCATTTTACCATTTCAAGACCCACTCTTGCAACAACAATAGGTGAATATCAAGTTTACCAAAACAATACTAACACTAACTACCAAAGCAATTAGGCTAGCAACATATGTATAAGTATCATAAACTCGAGATGTTTTGGTTTGTCAAGCCCGAATGCACGACCTAGCACCTCACATAAGGATAAGTGTTTAGTCACTCACTCTCAACCTATACGACTACAAGGTAAGGAAGTAAGCAATTTTAACACTCAATCAAGCCAAGTCGTGATGCATTGTTACCATAGGCTTGCAAGAGGATCAAATCTCCACCGACTTGGCGTGAGCACCAAGTGAGATCTCAAAGGAGGTATTCTAGCATGTGTTGTAACAATGTAGGCTAATTATGGACTATGGGTATGATAGACACAATAATTGGTGAAAAGTGGTAGTCAAGACCCATGAAAAATGCGGAAATGTTACCTATTGGTTTAAACATGTGACAGTAATGAAACTTAGGACTCTCGTGCCAAATCGATTCAACTTATTATTTGTTCTCATTTATGACTCATACTTTAACAATTTCGCACAAATAACTCAAGTTGACTTTTCACATTTGATTGGAATAATTGCATTCTATGACTTTCTATGAACCCTATGTAACGAACTTTCGGACCAACCATCCTAGACCGGATAAAGGTCTTTGGTGGCTAGGTGTAGAACACCCCTCGGGAACTACTTATTCAGGAATCCAAAGGCCATTTATTTGACTACAATCATCCAACTATAAACTTTAAGCTCAAAGGTTAACTTCTATTCATTTAATTGTTTCCAATCTCAATCATAGAATTTAACACTAGAATCCCAATTCAAAACGATTTAAGTCACATTTTGGTAAAATTCATCATAAATTTCAATTAGGCAACATTTTAGAAAAGTGATGGTTCGGGAATTGACTACACAAAAATAAGGCCAATATTTAGTGATTGAATGTGGAAGTTTTCTAGGGGTTTCTTAGCACTAAAAATGAGTGCTAACGACTTGTGTTAACTGGATATAAATGGTTTTAAAGCAAAATAAATTCAAAAATTCCTAAGAATACCTCCTCGTCGTTGACCCCACTTATATCACATTTCTGTGATCCCACAGCGGTCTCAAAATGCATCACTAAGGCAAGTTCTAGAACAAACTACAATCACCGGCACACTCATAGCAATCAAACAATATAAACACTAAAGGTAAGTGTTTTTCTCAATAAGGCTCAAATTTCTCACAATTTTTCATAGTGGGGGCTACAAGTGTGCTAGTCATGCAATTCACCCTATTAGGTTGCTTTTATGACACATCTCTAAAAATTATGTTGCAAGAGGGAAACATTTAATTGCTTTTAATAGATTTTTAACTAACACATTCCAAATCAATTAATTTAATAAGGACAAACAAATCCCTAGCATACTACCATTCCATAACCCGTTATTAGAATTCGTAAAGTTCAATTGGAAAATCCAAGATCAATAACAGACCTAATAAGTGGCTATAAAACAACAATATACTAGGAACAAGATTCAAGTGAATACCTCCCCACACTTAAGGTTTGCATTGACCCCAATGCAAATATAATCAATAAATAAGCAAAAGCGCGGGAGTAAAAAGAAACGAGAACTTCCCCGGGGGTTTTGCATGAAGGCGAGAATGGAGGAGCCCGCTCATGATAAACTTGTAGAAATGCACTCCAGCTCCGCATGCTACAAATGGGCACAAACAAACAAACACCAAACACAAGCCCAAATGATAATAAAATAAAAAAAAATAAAAATGATACAATGAATGCTAATCATCCAAAGAACCAAAAAGAAAAATAACGCAGAATAAAAATATTGTTTAGAGTTTTACAATCCCAAATTAAATGATAACAATGCCCAACTACCAACCCCCATCATGGGGTGGGTCCTAGGTGGGATCGTCCTGCTGATACTGCTGCTGATACGGTGATGGTGATCCAAAAAGCCAATGGTGATGAGCCTCTTGTTGCCAGTTGGAGGGCTCAGGAGGTGTCCAAGTGTGAGGTTGGGATGGAGCTGAGGACCAAGGAGTGCCCCAATCCTGCTGCTGCTGGTGATAATCAGCTGTATGCATGTGCTCCTGATGTCGCTGGAGCTCCACTAAAGCAGCATCCCGATCATAAATAGGAGCAGGGAGGATACCCCCCGGCTCGCCCCAATGAGGAGGTGGATGATACGGGATAGGCACATGGTCGGGCACATGGTGGCCCATTCGTTCATGGTCGTGAATTAGCCAATCATTTTGGTATCGATTAACTCCCCACTCATACCTAGACTCGTCCCTGAAAGCCACATTCTCCCGTTGCCAAGCTTCTTGTTCTCCCCATCTTCGATTTTGCTCTAGTTGCATACTGTTGAAGCTGGACATAAAACTCTGCCAGTTCGCGGGCTCTCCAGAATGAGATGAATGACCACGACCCGGATGCACATTAACTTCAGCTTCTTCTTCTTGCTCTTGCTCTGCCTGTTCTTCCTCATCAGAATCTTCAATGGTGACGGGCCTTTTTCCACGAGCCCCGGCCCGGGACACAGAGACTGCCTCTTGAGGAGTGGGATCATAAGCAACATAAGTTCCACCTTTCTTTCTCAAGATGTGGGCCGTGGCATAGGATTCGGCCCCAATTGGAAGGGTATTGTTTTCCACTAAGGTATAGGCGGGGACTCCTCGGGGCTTCAAACTGACCTTTAAGCCCTTGGCGATCCGGGTGATTAGATGACCACCACAAAGCCTAGAAGTGGGTTTATGCCCACTAGCATAGGCGTGAAGGTACTTGCCCACTGCATATGGGACATTGATCCTGTCCCTACTTTTCAACTTATCCAAGAACCACAAGTCGATCAAGGTCACCTTCTCCCTATTTGTTCCCCTAAGAGTCAGTGTGTTTGCTAACATTTTGTGAATCACCCTATATTTGGGGGACGAAAGATGTTTGTTCAAATTCTTCCCCCCAAGATATCGTGATGTACTAAGCGTTGCCCAAACTTCAGCATCACACTGCCCCTCATCTAGCCTTGCCCCAGTCATAATGTACCTATCAATCCAATGGGAAGACAATTCCTCATCCGTATAAATCCCCAAACAACCCGCAAGCTCTTTCAAGGATAATTTTTTAGGAGCCCTACCAAGTCTGAAACTCAAGAATTTCTCGTCGACATTGTTGATAAGGAACATTTCCAAAGTTGCCAAAAATTCCATTACCAACTCTTCGTAAATATTTTCTTGGATCCCAATAAGCTTTTCTAAGTCATTTACACCAAAAGCCTCGTCATCGAACTTCACAGTTTGAGTAAAAGTCTTGCGAATATCATGAGCAACCCCGACAACCTCCAACGGGTTCCAGTTAATTTCCCGAGGGTATTCGCATTCCTTTTTATGAATTTTATACAAGGCTTCCGTGAATTCCAGGTAGTTATACGTATGTCGTCCAAAAATCAAATGAGGGTGGCGGTCTCCAGGCATTAAACCCTCATAAACACTTTCAGGATACTGAGGCACATAGGTGTCAGGCTGGTTACTCCTGCCTCTCTGCACAACACATCACAACAAGATACAAAATTTCCAAAATTGTGTTAGAGTTAGCAAAAATATGACAAAATGAGCGATTTATGTCAAGCACAACCACACCCCCTAGTAACCGAGCACACACGTTAATAACCGCATCACAAAGCAAAACAATCAACGCATGCAAGCATAGCATAAACCGACAGTAACCAATCAATCACATAGCCAAAACTTCAACTCAAATAGGATAAACATGCAACCTAATATTAAACCATGCTTGAACCATGCCAATAACATACAATGTGACTCAAGCAAGCCTTACAATCAAAGTTACATACCAAACCTATTGACTACCTTATAAACACATAACTTCAATATCAAACATGAACTTGAATTGAGCAAAAATGATCACTCAAATGGTTTCTAGTCATGCATTACAATCGCAAGTTACACAAAAGTCAGTCAAAGCAAAAGTCAAAGTTGACCAGAAAAGTCAACTTCTTCTTCCCCAAATTCCACATAAACCCTAATGTTCAAAATCATCCACAAATGGAAATCAACCCACCAATTAACTACATTATACTTGCAAACACGAACTACACCACAATTAGCACCAACTATCAAGCATAAATCACTAAATTCGGATTATCCCCAAATTAGCATATGAACCCTAATTTGTAAATCATCTAAATTGAGCAATTTAAACAGAAGATCATGGCATAAACTGATTAACATGTATGAATCAAGCATAATACACAACAAAATCACAAAGGAATTCATCCCCACACTTGAATCAAACCAAACCCGGATTCAAGATATTCATCCCAAAAATCACTAGTAGGAAAGATTAAATGGAGACATGAGATACCTTATTTTGTCTAGACATGTTTAGAGGTTGATTCCTTGAAAGAATTGAAATTTAGATGATGATTTAGTGAGGATTATGGTGATTTTCGTTTTTCACTTGGGAGAGAAAAGAGTAGCAGATCGGCTTCAGCTTTTGTGTTAGTGGTTGTGAAAAGATAATGTTTTGCTTTTTACATAAATCGCACAGCAATACCCCAAAGCCGATCGGCTTTTGCAACTTAGCCGAACGGCTATGTTAGCCGAACTGCTTCAAATCTATAGCCGAACGGTTTCTGTAGTTAAAATGAGCTTAAGATGAAGGGGGTCGATTTCTGTAACGTTTTTTAACTAGAATAGCCGAACGGCTTTTCATAGCCGATCTGCTTCAAAGCATTAGCCGAACTGCTATCTTAAAACCGATCTGCTTTCTATTTGGTAAATTAATGCTTCAGAAAAGGCTCAAGTTCTGTGGTCATTTTTCAAAGAATAAACCGATCTGCTATGTAAAGCCGATCGGCTATTGATCTATAACCGAACTGCTTCTGTAAGCCGATCGGCTTTTCCTTTGTAAAATCATTAGATGCAGCAGCAACAATTAAACACCTTAACACTTAACAATTCACACAATCACAGCAGCAGCAAACACATCAAAATCATCAAAAATGCAGGCCAAAAATTCTAAGTTTATCAAAAAGGATATAAACACGAGTTTCCTCGTGTATGGGCTTCATTTATTAACGAGTCCAAGCTAGACTCGACCCCGAATTCATTTGTCCTTGGGGTAAGTGGCGAGTTCCTCCCACTCGCTCTCTTGTTCATCCTCATGGTATAGTTTTAAACGGTGCCCATTCACAATAAAGGTTCCGCCATCTTTTTGAAAAAGCTCCACATATCCGGATGGATATTGATGCTTGACCACGTACGGGCCGGTCCACCTTGGTTTGAACTTTGGTTGTTTCAATTTGAATCTTGATTGGAACAAAAGCACTTTTTCACCGGATTTAAATTCTTTTCTCACTTTCAACTTCCGGTCATGCAACACCTTTGTCCGTTCCTTGTAGAGGCGAGAATTTTCATAAGCTTGCAATCGAAGCTCATCCAACTCGTGAAGTTGCAACATTCTCTTTTCCCCCGCTTCAATCAAATCCAAATTGCAATTCTTTAGCGCCCAATAAGCTTTATGCTCAATTTCAAGGGGTAAATGGCAAGTTTTGCCATAAAGTAACCGATACGGTGTCGTTCCAATAGGTGTCTTGTAGGCGGTCCGAAACGCCCACAATGCATCTTCAAGCTTTTTGGACCATATGGCCAGATTGTCCTTAACCGTCTTCTCCAAAATTCTTTTCAATGCACGGTTAGTGTTCTCGACTTGACCACTTGTTTGTGGGTGGTATGAAGTCGAGAACCGGTGATTCACCCCATACTTCTTGAGAACTTTTTCCAATTGAGCATTCGCAAAGTGAGTCCCCCGGTCGCTAATCAATGCTTTGGGCATCCCAAAACGGCAAAATAGGCTTTTCAAGAAATCAATGACCACACGAGCGTCATTCTTCGGTAAAGCCTTAGCTTCCGCCCACTTGGACACATAATCAACCGCCACAAGAATGTATTCATTTTTGAACGAAGGTGGGAACGGTCCCATGAAGTCTATGCCCCAAATATCAAATACCTCGCAAACTTGGATGCTAGTTTGTGGCATTTCATCCCTTTTGGAGATGTTTCCGGTTCTTTGACACGCATCACATGTTTGGCACAAAGTGTTTGCTTCTTTGAAGATCGTCGGCCAATAAAAACCCGCATCATAGACCTTCTTTGCGGTAACCGAGGGACCATAATGTCCACCGGTGGGCCCATAGTGACATTCGTCCAAAATCTTTCGTGTTTCACCACCCGAAACACATCTCCTCACCATGCCATCCGCACAAACGCGGAATAAATACGGCTCCTCCCAGAAATAATGCTTCAAGTTAGAGAAAAATTTGCTTTTCTCTTGGTGACTCATGCCCTTCCTCAAAACTCCACCAACCAAATAGTTTGCCAAGTCGGCATACCATGGTGCTTCTTCATCCTTGTTTTCATCACCTACCTGCAAAAGAAATTCCTCGGGAAAGGAATCATCAATATTAGTATCGCCTTGCTTGTCAAGATTTGGATTTTCCAGTCTTGACAAGTGATCGGCGGCAAGGTTCTCGGCACCTCTCTTATCCTTGATTTCAATGTCAAATTCTTGCAAGAGAAGAATCCAACGAATAAGACGCGGTTTAGCGTCTTGTTTGGCAAAGAGATATTTGAGAGCCGAGTGATCGGTGAAAACTACGGTTTTAGATAGCACAAGATATTGCCTAAATTTGTCAAAGGCATATACGACGGCAAGCAATTCTTTCTCGGTGGTTGTGTAGTTTTGTTGGGCCCCATTCAAGGTTTTGCTAGCAAAGTAAATAGGTTTGAAATGTTTATCAATCCTTTGTCCTAGGACAGCTCCTAAGGCAAAGTCGCTTGCATCACACATGAGTTCAAAGGGCTTTGACCAATCGGGTGAGACTATGATAGGTGCCTTGGTCAAATGGTCTTTAAGGGTCGAAAATGCACTCAAACATGGTCCATCAAACACAAAAGGGGAATCCTTTTCAAGTAGTCTAGTCATTGGACGGGTGATCTTCGAAAAATCCTTAATGAATCTACGGTAAAACCCGGCGTGACCAAGGAAACTTCTAATGCCCTTAACATTGGTCGGTGGAGGTAATTTGGCAATAATATCAATCTTTGCCCTATCAACTTCAATTTCCAATCCCGACACTTTATGACCCAACACTATACCCTCTTTTACCATAAAATGGCATTTCTCCCAATTCAAGACTAGGTGGGCTTTCTCACATCTCTCCAACATTTTATTCAAGTTTTTTAGACATGACTCGAATGAATCGCCAAAAACCGAAAAATCATCCATGAAGACTTCCATGGAAGTTTCAACCATATCGTGAAAAATGGCGATCATACAACGTTGGAATGTGGCGGGAGCATTGCAAAGACCAAAGGGCATCCTCCTATAGGCATAGGTCCCAAATGGGCAAGTGAAGGTGGTCTTTTCTTGATCCTCGGGATCTATGGGTATTTGAAAATATCCCGAGAATCCGTCAAGGAAACAATAATATTCATTACCCGCCAACCTCTCAAGCATTTGGTCAATGAATGGTAAGGGAAAATGGTCTTTTCTCGTGGCATCATTCAACTTCCTATAATCAATGCACACACGCCATCCCGTGACCGTCCTAGTGGGTATCATTTCATTTTGGTCATTGGCAACTACGGTCATCCCCCCTTTCTTTGGTACACAATGTACCGGGCTCACCCAAGAACTATCCGCAATGGGGTAAATAATACCCGCATCAAGAAGCTTAATTACTTCTTTCTTGACCACATCCACCATATTGGGATTAAGCCTCCGTTGTCTTTGGACAACGGGTTTAAAATCATCAACAAAATTAATTTTGTGTTTACAAAAGGATGGGCTTATTCCCGGTATGTCGGATGTCCGCCAAGCGAAAGCTCTTTTGTGAGCCTTAAGTACATTCAACAATTTAAGTTTTTCATCGTTCACAAGGGATGAAGAAATGATTACGGGTAGGAGATTTTCCTCATGGAGATAGGCATACTCCAAATGACTTGGAAGTTCTTTCAATTCCAAATCACGTGGCAGATCCTCCAATGACGTTTTGATCCTCATACTATCATCCTTTGTGAGCTCCTCATAAGCATCCTCACATTCGAGCTCTTCTTCATCATTTGTCTCTTCCATGCTCATGACCAACTCCTCCTCGGTCATTCCTTCAACATTCGACTCTAGCAAGTCAACGAGCTCCGATTCCAATCCAAGCAAGCTTTCCAATTCTTCCTCCACCGCATCATCTATCACATCAATTCTAAAACACGAATCATCATTAGAATAAGGATGCTTCATGGCCTTATCGACCGTGAATGCAATCCTTTCATCACCCACCCCCAATGTCAATTTCTTATCTTTAACCCCAATTATGGCATCCGCGGTATGTAGGAAGGGTCGTCCTAAAATCAAGGGCACTTTACTATCCTCCTCCATTTCGAGGATAACAAAGTCAACCGGAAAGGTAAATTGCCCTACTTCTATTAGCATGTTTTCCGCAATCCCAACGGGATATTGGAAAGATCTATCGGCAAGACGGATGCTCATGCGAGTGGGGGTTAGGGATCCTAGGGCCAATTTAGCATAAAGTGAATATGGCATTAAGTTTATACTAGCACCTAGGTCCGCAAGTGCATCACAAGTGATGATTTTACCCAATGTACACGAAATGATGAAACTCCCGGGATCTCCAAGCTTGGGTGGAATTTGGTTTTGGACAAGTGCCGAGCATTCCTCATTCAAAAACATTGCCGAAGCCTCCGACAATTTCTCCTTGTTGCTCACCAAATCCTTGATGAATTTGGCATAATTCGGCATCCCGGCTAATACATCAACCAAAGGCACATTGATTCGAATGCCCTTGATCATGTCCACAAATTTCCCATATTGAGCCGCAATCTTTTCTTTCCTTAGCCTTTGAGGATAAGGAATCTTCGGCTTGTAAGCTTTCACAACCGGAGTAGGTGACACCGGTGTGACCATTGGTGTAGGAGCATTAACATTCTCTTCATTGTCTTCCTCCTCCATTTCCTGCACAAAAGAGTTAGAAACATTTTTGTCCTTGGTTTGAGGTGGTGGAAGCTCCTTTCCGCTTCGCGTGGTTATAGCATTCACATGCTCATTTCTCGCGGGTGGTGGTTGGTAAGGTTTGGAACCGCTAGAGGATGAAGGTTGTGGTCTTGGGTTTTGTTGTGTATTACTCGGTAAGCCACCGGTTGGCCTACTACTTTGCCCCTCGGACAACCTCTCCATTTTCCGCTCCAAATCTTGAATTGAAGCTTGTTGATTCTTTTGCCCTTGTTCCATGCTCAACCGAATATTTGTCATTTGAGTTTTTATCCTCTCGGTTGCGGTTTCTTGCTTTGACATAAACTCCTTCATCATTTGTTCCATTGGAGTCAATGTTGGTTCTTGTTTTTGAACCGGTGGTTGTTGTTGCTCTCTAGATGGGCTTTGGTGTCGATTTTGGTTGTAAGGTTGGTTTTGGGATTGGTTTTGATTGTATGATTGGTTTTGAGATTGGTTGGAGTTTTGGTTGTAAGGTTGGTTAGGTCTAGAAAATCGGATTTGGTTTTGGTTATAGCCTCCGCCTTGGTAACCTCCCGAATTTCGGTTTTGATAACCCCCTCGTTGGTAGTTTCCGCTTTGATAATTACCTTGTTGAAGAAAGTTAACACCTTCCTCACCTCCTACCATTGGCACGTCGTCTTGTGCACAATTAGCCGTGGCATGATTTCTGCCACAATTACCGCATCCATCTCTAAGCTCTTTGATTTCACCTTTGATAGCCTTGAATTGTGCATCAAACTTAGAAGATAAAGCCTTGATTTCCTTCATCATGGCCGAGTCATTGGAGCCTCCACTTCCACTACTAGTACCCTCGGCGAATGCAACATGCTTCTTAACCGGTTTCCCTCCTTTATCCTTAGCCCAATTTAAGCTTTGGATAACCTTGTCTTCAAGAAGCTTCCATGCTTCATTCGGTGTCTTGTAGAGGAATTGACCTCCTCCCGAGGCATCAAGAATACTTGCCGAATCCAAGTTAAGACCATTGTAGAATAACCCAATGATTTCTCTCTTCTTCAAATCGTGACCATGGCAATTCCTCAACATTTCTTTCATCCGACACCATGCCTCTACCAAAGTTTTGCCTTCTTGTTGTTTGAAAGCTCTAATCTCATTCAAAAGTCTTTCGGCCAAAGCCGGAGGATAAAATCGTCTCACGAATGCTTCCCTCATCTCATCCCAAGTAGTGATAGTGTTTGGTTCCAATTCTTGATACCAAATCTTTGCCTCACCACAAAGTGACATAGGAAATGTCCGTAGGCGAATCACCTCATCCATATTCGCCCCATACTTGAAATAGCTCCCGATTTCAAGAAAGCTAGCAATGTGTTGGTGTGGATCAACCCGCACCCTTCCGTCGAATTGTTTATCTCTAATGAGTTGCATATGATGCCCCTTCAAAGAGAAATTATCATTTTCAATATCTTGAAACCTTATGGCCGCCTCGGGTGTCGGTGCCACGGTTCTCGTCCGTGAGAACATAGGAGTATCATCCTCATCCGCCATCTCTTCTTCACCTTCGGATGGTATTGAAGGTTCTTCTTCGGGTGATGGAATGTCCTCCACAAAAGTCTCTTCCACCTCAATGGTGTTTCCCGAAGATGTATCGGTATCCGTTTGACTACTAGATGATTCCGATGATCTTTGCTTTGGCTTCCTCCTTCGTTTACTCTTTTTGGTCTTCTCCGGATTGGACAAAGGACTTAGAAGCTCTTTACCGGAGCTCCTTGTGTTCATCAACAACCAAATCACACCTGAAAGTACACAAACGATAAAACCATAAACGTACCGGCGCAATACAAACAAAGGTAACTTTCCAAGAATAAATTCTAGAAAGGATCAATTAATCACACTTAAATCAATTTCACAAATCAAGTTTCCCCGGCAGCGGCGCCAAAAACTTGATGTGCTAAATCTAGTTATAAAATTTATCGTTGTTTAGTAAACCTAAAAGTACCGAGCTAGACCAAAACACAACCGGGCAGTGGACCCTGTCGAGTAGTAGTATAGTAGTGGTAAGTCTAGGTTCGAACACAGGGAACTAGATTGGATGATCAATAGAAGTGTGAGCAATTTAAAAAGAGAAAATAAAATGTGGTTGGTTTGTGTGACCGAATTGTCACGATGCTTAAAACTAAAATCTTTGATTAATCTAGGCAGGTGGACTCTGAAGAGTCAGTTTAATTGTTTGGTCTTTTCAAATATTAAAAACAATGCTTGCTTGGACTATTTCACTAGTGATTTCGGGGTGTAGAATTATAACCGGTTAAGATATATGCAAAACGGTAACATTCATCAAACCTAAGCTCAAAGTTCTCCGAGACCTAAAGTTCAATTTCAGTTGACAAACCTATGATTTAATCAAGTAACAGACGTTCGCCATAGTTACAAACTTACACAACTTAGCTAAATCATTTGACACATTCCAAAGCCACATTCGCAATTTTGTTCAATCATTTATAGACAAATAATCGATAGCAATTTACTTGGTTGAAAACATTCGCTATATCAATTAGTAAATTACCAAATGGTTAAATTCTAGTGATTAAGCTCAATCACACAAGGTTCTCCGATTAAACATAAATTTAATTTTGTGAGTTTGCAAATCATCCACACGACAAACATTCTCTATAATCGTTAACTTGTATATATTTAACTAGTGTCGTTACAATCATCAAATGCTTTGATCCACAAATGACAAATAACTTATTTAGGTATTTTTACTAAACAAAGAACATTCGCTATAATCGTTTAGCTAAAATGCCGAAAGTTCATAACAACAACTAACTAAATACATACAAATCCATGGATGATTCACAAACTCAAGCATAAATTAACATCCAAAATATACACCCCTAATCAACTAGTTATTTCATCCAAGCAAACACAATGGTACTAGCTACACATGATCACAATCATCAAGCAAAAAACATAAACACTAAACAAATCCATAAATAACTTGAAATTAGATTAAATCGAAATTATACCAAATTTGTTACACAATTGTTCCAAACGATGTTAGCTCGATGTTTCCCTCACAAATTCCTAGCTAGATCCTTGCGAAAATGTGAAGTAAATGGTGAAATTTTTTGTTGGGTGAAGTGAGTAAATGAAATGGAGGTGAAGAGAGTAAATGAAGATGGTGTTGTGGTGTAGTAAATGAGGAGTGTGTAATTAAGATGAAGATGGTGTTTGATGAAGAAGCTGCCGAACCAAACACCCCCCAATTTTCTTCTTTTTTTTATTTTTATTTTTTATTTTATTGTTTGAAAAACGGATGGAAAAACGGTTGGCATTAAATGCCAACCAATCAGAAACGGACAGCTCATCAACCACCATAACCTTCGCCCAGATCCACACATAGCCGATCGGCTGGTTAGGAATAGCCGATCGGCTTTACAGTCATAGCCGAACGGCTTTTAATGGCTAGCCGATCGGCTTCTCTAGTACAACAGGCCAAGCTCCAAACGAGGTGAAGTTCTGAAGCGGAAATGAACTGTAAAAGCCGATCTTCTAAACAAAGCAGATCTGCTTGAATCTCTAAACCGATCGGCTTTGTGTGGCTAGCCGATCGGCTAATGACCAAATCCAGTCCAACCACTTTTTTGTTCCAAACATCACCAATTCCACACCAAATCGCATGCGTTTCCAGTTTTTCACCTGAAATGGATTTCCAAACAAAATAAGTATCGAAAGTTCTCGAAATCCACTAAAATACATACGCAAAACAGTGATATCGCGACAGATTTATATAGCCAAAATGAGCGATATCAAGTTTTGATAAATCTCACAAAGGAATGATGAAGAACAAGTGTAGATGAAGATGATACTCTTGTCTTGGACTTGATCTTCTTGATCTCCTCTTCAAGAATGTGGTGTTTAATGGTGGTTTATGGTGGTGTTTAGGGCTGAGGTTCCAGATTTTTAGAGTGAGAGGGAAATGTCTAGAGAGAGGTTAGAGAGTTTTTGGTGAAGTGTTTAAGTGGGAAATGAAAGATGCATGAAAGAGGAATGGAGGTGTAAGTGTTTTAGTCATCATTTGATTTTGCATGATCAAAGAGTGGTGGAGGTGGAGGTGGTGCACATGGGGGCCGGCCTAGGGGTCCCCATGGAAGGGTATTTTGGTCATTTTCATTCCTAGCTTAATTTGCTGCGTTTTACGTTCATTTGCTCGGTTGTTTAGACGTTAAACGTTTAATATGCGTACTTAAGTGACGACTTAAATTTCGATATTTTTGCTTGAGATATTTATCAAAATACTTAAAAACATTTATAAAAATGTTCTGTTAATTCGTCGGCCTCGATTTGCATGTTTCGCGTTATGGTTATTAAATCGCATAATGTTTTTATTAGAAAACTTTCATTATTAACATCAAATGAGATATTCTAAATGAAAGTTTTACTCTAAGTGATATATTTTAAATTCTTAAAATATATTTTGGTTTTTGTTTGATTGTCGGGCGCGTTCCGCGTGTTTCTGTTGCGTTTGGGACGTTTTAACCAAAACGCCTAGGTTTTTCGCATATTATTTTAATAAAATAATAAATAATGATAAATAACTTCTAAAAATAGTTTAAAGTTATTTATAGAAAGTTTTTCACCAACGTCCGTATTTATACTGTGTCGGACTCCGTCCGGTCGTTTTGCACAATTTCACCAAATTGCGTAAGCGTAATTACAACCAATTACGTAAGCGTAATATATATCAATTACGGGAGTGTATATCCACACAAATATACAAATAGTTACAAGTAATTACAAGTATTTAGCCTAATACTAAACTAAACACACGTAATTAGGGTTTCAAGTAGGATTATCAGTAACCCTAAATCGTCGGGTGTCACATTCTCCCCCTGTTAAGATAATTTCGTCCCGAAATTAGTTTGTTGCCGCAGTTTGTGGGGTATCTAAAAAAATAGATGTGGGTGTTTCAGTCGCATTTGGTCTTCCCGTTCCCAAGTGAATTCAGGACCGTGCCTAGAATTCCACCGGACTTTAACGATGGGAATACGACTTTGTTTCAAGCGTTTGACCTCACGGTCCATGATTTCTATCGGCTCCTCGATGAAATGGAGTTTATCATCTATGTGGATTTCATCGAGCGGGATTACAAGTATCTCATCAGACAGACATTTCTTTAAGTTAGAAATGTGGAACGTGTTGTGCACGCTACTGAGTTGGGGCGGTAGCTGCAGTCGATATGCCACCGGACCAATTCTTTCAAGAATCTCAAAAGGTCCGATGTACCTAGGGTTTAGTTTGCCGCGTTTGCCAAAACGAATGACACCTTTCCAAGGTGACACTTTTAAGAGTACTCGGTCCCCGACCTGGAATTCGAGTGGTTTGCGTCTCACGTCAGCATAACTCTTCTGACGATCACGTGCGGCTTTCAGCCGGTTTTGGATGGTCACGATTTTCTTGGTCGTTTCATGGATGATTTCAGGACCGGTGAGTTGGCTATCGCCGATTTCGGTCCAACAAATGGGTGATCGGCACTTTCTACCATAAAGTTCCTCGAAGGGTGCAGCACCAATGCTGGTGTGGTAACTGTTGTTGTAGGAGAATTCACACAAAGGTAGGTGGTTTTCCCAGTTTTTGCCGAAGTCAACTACGCATGCGCGCAGCATATCTTCTAAAGTTTGGATGGTTCGTTCACTCTGACCATCAGTTTGTGGGTGATAAGCGGTACTCATATCCAGACGAGTACCTAGAGCTTTCTGAAGTGTTTGCCAAAATCGAGAGGTGAAGCGGCTATCTCTATCGGAGATGATCAAGATGGGTATGCCGTGTCGTGCTACAACCTCTTTGATGTAAATGCGAGCCAAGCGCTCAATCTTGTCGGTTTCTTTGATAGCTAGGAAATGGGCAGATTTCGTGAGACGATCAATGATCACCCAAATGGTATCGCAACCGCTCGGTGTCTTTGGTAGTTTAGTAATGAAGTCCATAGTTATGTTTTCCCATTTCCATTGAGGTATTTCGGGTTGTTGCAGTAACCCAGAGGGTTTCTGGTACTCGGCCTTAACCTTGGCGCAGGTTAAACATTTGCTAACATAGGTGGCGATGTCAGCTTTCATGTTGGGCCACCAATACCGTTGTCTGATGTCATGATACATTTTGTCAGAACCAGGATGAATGGAGTACCGAGATTTGTGAGATTCATCCATCACCAAATTTCGTAGGTTTCCAAAGTTTGGTAACCAGATTCGGTTAGAGAAGTGTTTGGTTCCGTCGGGTTTGATTTCGAATTGTTTTTTCATGCCTCGCAAGGCCTCATTTTTGTTGTTTTTCTCATTGAGTGCTTCGAGTTGAGTGGAATGAATTTGAGAAATAAGATCGTTGTGGATGGTTAAACCAAGGGCTCGGACTCGAAGGGGTTTCACTCGTTCTTTTCGGCTTAGGGCATCGGCAACAACGTTAGCCTTACCCGGGTGGTATCGGATTTCACAGTCGTAGTCACTAAGTAACTCGACCCAACGACGTTGTCGCATGTTTAGGTCCTTCTGATCAAAGATATGTTGAAGGCTTTTGTGGTCAGTGAAGATAATACATTTTGTACCATACAGGTAGTGTCTCCAGATTTTGAGTGCAAAAACCACAGCACCCAATTCAAGGTCATGTGTGGTGTAGTTCTTTTCATGGATTTTCAGTTGTCGTGAGGCGTAGGCGATGACTTTTTCACGTTGCATTAACACGCAACCGAGTCCTTGGTGTGAGGCATCGCAGTAAACTACGAAATCATCGGTGCCTTCGGGTAAGGACAGGATTGGTGCACTGCAGAGTTTCTGTTTCAGAAGTTGGAAGGCTGACTCTTGTTTATCGGTCCAATCGAATTTCTTATCTTTCTGTGTCAATGAGGTTAAAGGTAGGGCTATTTTGGAGAAGTTCTCAATGAATCGCCGGTAATACCCAGCAAGACCTAAGAATTGTCGTACCTCGGTTGGAGTAGTAGGTGCTTTCCAGCACTTGATGGCCTCGATCTTGGCTGGATCAACATGTATCCCTTGGCTGTCAATGACGTGCCCTAGGAACTGTACTGTTCGCATCCAGAACTCACACTTGGAGAACTTGGCGTATAACTCCTCATGTTTGAGTAGTTCCAAGATAGTTTTCAGGTGTTGGCCATGTTCGGTTTCGTTGCGAGAGTAGATCAAGATGTCATCAATGAACACAATGACAAATTTATCTAGATATGGTTTGCACACCCGATTCATAAGGTCCATGAATACAGCCGGTGCGTTGGTTAAGCCAAAAGGAATCACTTGGAATTCGTAATGCCCATAGCGGGTTCGAAAGGCGGTCTTTGGGATATCAGCGTCTCGAACGCGGAGTTGGTGATAACCAGACCGAAGGTCGATCTTTGAGTAAAAGTTCGAACCTTGAAGTTGGTCGAATAAGTAATCGATTCTAGGAAGTGGGTATCGGTTCTTGATGGTAAGTTTGTTTAGTTCACGGTAATCGATACACATTCGGAAGGATCCGTCCTTCTTTTTAACGAATAGGACCGGAGCTCCCCAAGGTGAAGAACTCGGTCGAATAAATCCCTTGTCCAGGAGTTCCTGTAATTGGGTGGACAACTCCTGCAACTCGGATGGAGCTAATCTGTATGGGGCTCGTGCCACGGGTGCAGCACCAGGCACAAGGTCAATTTGGAATTCGACTTGTCTAGGAGGGGGAAGGCCTGGCAAGTCTTCGGGAAAGACTTCTGGAAAGTCTTGGACGATAGGCACATCCTCAAGTCGCTTTTCAGCCGACTTCTTTTCGGTTACATGTGCAAGGATTGCCGGGTACCCTTTCCTCAGGTACTTTTGGGTTTTCATACAAGAGATGATGTTCAGGTTTCGCCTACCAGTCTCCCCCTGTATGATCAAGGTTCCGCCGGTAGCGAGAGGTATACACACGATCTTCTCAAAACAGACAATTTCAGCACGATGCTTGGACAACCAGTCCATGCCTACGATGACATCGAAGCTTCCAATTTCAACAGGGATGAGGTTTATGGGGAAAAGTTCATTGGCGAGGTTTAGAGTGCAATTAGGTATCACACTATTGGCCTCTATCAGTTTGCCATTTGCTAATTCTACTGTGAATTTAGCATCTAAGGCAGTGGGAGTAATTTTGAGTAACGGGTAAATCTCATCAGATATGAAACTTTTATCAGCACCAGTATCGAATAAAACTGAAACGGTTAGATCGTTGAGGAGAAACATACCCGTAACAACGTTGGGATCTTGACGGGCCTCTCCAGCATTGAGTACAAAAGCTCGACCGCGAGGGTTGTTGTTGTTATTGTTGTTCCTGTTGTTGTTGTTGTTGTTTCGTTTCGGGCAATTATTCCTGAAATGGGCAGTGCTGCCACACTCGAAACAAGCCTTTGGTGCATTGGGGTTGGTATTTGGGTTGGGGGTTTTGCAATCTTTAGCTAGATGTCCCTGCCGTTTGCACTTGGTACAGGTACAGGGGCCTTCGTGGTGTAGAGTACACTTGGAACAGTAAGGTTTGTTCCCAACGTACCCTTTCTTGTCCCCCGACCCTGAACCGGAGGTGTAGGCCTTAACAGTCTCGGCCTTCTTGGTTTGTTGTTGCTGCTGATTGTTGTTATTTCCGGACCATTTTCTTTTGTTATCCCCGGTGGTTTTCACTATGGGTGTCCCACGGCGAACAATTTGAGCCATGAGCTCGTGTGCCATTCGGACAGCACTTTGGATGGTCCCGGGTTTGGAAGAGATGACATTGCCTTGGATGGAATCAGGTAGCCCCCAAATGTATCTTTCGACACGTTTGGATTCAGGGTCCACCATGGATGGACAAAGGAGAGCAAGCTGGTGAAATCTGGTTGTGTAGCCAGTAATGTCGTTTCCTTGAACTGTGAGGTTCCAGAATTCATGCTCGAGCTGTTGGAGTTGCTCGCGTGGACAGTATTCTTCCGTCAGCAAGTTTTTGAGTTCATCCCAAGACATTTGATAGGCAGTATCAATACCATGAGTTTGGGCGTATGAGTTCCAGAAGGTGAGTGCACCCTCAGCTAGAGTGTAGGTAGAGAATTTGACTTTGTTTTCTTCTTGGCAGTTACTTATGCGAAAAACGGACTCCATTTTCTCAATCCATCGCATGAGACCGACGGCTCCTTCGGTTCCTTTGAAATGGAGAGGTTTACAATTCATGAAATCTTTGTGGGTGCAGGGCTTTGGCACAGGTGGGTTGTTGCCTGCACCTCCTGGATTTTCTTGGTTGAGATCGGGATTGTTTCTGGCAGCTTCTAGGGCTGCTTGGACCCTCTGATTGACAAGTCTTTCGATATCAGCAGAGCTCATTTGACGTTTTGGTGCCATGATTCTAAAAGAAAGAAAATAAGAGGCACATAAGATTTCAGTGAGTAGGATCTTAAAGTCTTTGCAGGTGTACACAAGAAGGTAAAACAAGTATGTACAGCAAGATATTCAATAAAACAAGGAAGCAAATTTCATGACCATACAAAGGCGCGAGTTCAAATGATTACAATACTTTGAGAGTTCACAAAACATGCCGGGCAGTGCTACATCCGGTCTTAGTTCAAGAGTTTACAAAAGACAACATAAGATAGATAAATGGGCACATCCCGCCTTAGTAGGTTACAAGATAAAGATCAAACTAGTCTTAACGCAAGTTTATTCGTTCCATTAATGTGACAAGTCGGTCCACAGTTCCTGCAAGTCTGCCAGCTTGTCTGGCATTATCCTCAGCCAAGGTTAGTCGTTGCTCTAGTGTTCGGGTGTACTCTTCAGCTTCCCGTGAGCGTTGTTCACATTCTTCCAATCTTGCTTGTAGGAGGTCGACCGCGCCTCTGTCATCAATTACTTGTTGGTGAATCATCTCTAGAGTACGCGTCGCGGCCTCCTGTTCTTGAAAAAGTTGTGCAATGCGGTCGTGTGATTGGCTCATCCATTATGTTTGTACCACATATTCCTCCCGCTCTAAGCTTTCGAGTCTTTCCTCGTGGCGGTGAAGTCGAGCGGCTAACACGGGTACAGTGTGGTGTATTGGTTCCTGGGTGTATAGAGAGATGTCCATGGGGTCATCATGAATTTGTATGTTCTCCTCAAACCTCCAAGTGTTGAGAGTTGTGGGTAGCCAGTCCCATCTACGGGCGTATGCGGGACGGCGTGTGTTATTTGAAATGGAGTCTGAGTAAGGGTTGGCTCGAGATGATCGGGTACTCCTTGGGCGAGTACGTAACACTCGGGCTTCGCCAGTGATGTAGTAAAGTCGTTCAGGAGAGTTTGGTGCTGAAGACATAGTAACGATTTCCTCAGTGGCGGGTAGTGTTTGGGCTTCGTTTTCAGAGTTGGAAGACGTAGCGGTGGGAGTGGTTGCCATTTTCTGTGGCAAGGAATTTAGTATACGTAAGGTTACATATAAAATATATTAACCTAGCACATAGGCACGTATAAGGGTTGGTCCCGTTCTATCCTCAGTTTTTGTTACTACTGTACCCTCGTTCACTATAACCATTTCAGGTCTTGCATCGATTCTCCTTTAATTGTACATAGTTGATCAGGCTATGTTAAATTAAATTCAAATGATGCAATTGCTGAACCAATCATATCAAACAAGGAATACTAACCTAACAGTCATAGTCTAGGTCACTAATGCAATCCTAGTTCGCTATAACCTTAGGCTCTGATACCAATCTGTCGCACCCCCAAAACACGTGGCAGCGGAAACATGAGGTGTCATGGGGGCGCCGACCAAATCAAATATCATTACACAAAGATTAAGGCAAACGACCTCTATATGAGACGTTTGAAAACATTACATTACCATAATTCAAATGTTTACAAAATATCTGGAGTTCGCATAAACCGTTAAGAGATTTCTAATACATTACTGATTATACAAAATACAGATAAATGCAATCTAATCTCTTGATGTTTGAAAACAATGCGACTCGAGCTAAGCTTTCCATAAGCTTCCTACTGCGGCGGGTTACCTGAGAAATACATACTAAAAGGTCAACATAAAGTTGGTGAGTTAATAGGTTTGTAAACAATCGTTTAGTTATGATCCACAAGATTTCAAGTTGTATCATTCAAAAATGACAGTTTAAAAGTATCGTTATTCAACGATAAGTAAAAGTATTGCATAATGCAATATAAGTATACCATTTACATGAGTCTCATAGTCAAGCTTAACGTTGTTTGCCTCCGGTAAGTGTACTAATCCGATACACTTCTAAATCACAAGTAATACTACGCCCGTGGGTTGGCTAGAGCGACTAGCCCGGACGAGGTTTGTCAAACCCTGATAGATCTATCCAATAATACTCACGCACAAATTTTAATGACTATGATGGGTAGAGGGCTTTAGTGGATTATATCAAGTCTCATGCAATCCGTATAAAAAGTTGTTACAGTTACTTGTGATCATAAGAGCAGTTATAATACAGTTGTATGTATTCTCACCCCAGTTGAAAAACAGTAAAAAGTGGCTATGAAACTCACCTTAGATTAGCAAGTAGCAAGTAAGTATCAAATAAGCAAGCAAGCCGGTGTGCAACCTTCTAACGTCCTAAAAACGTATAAGGTTGGGTATAAGTAGATGTCTCAAAAGACCATCTATAGCGATTGTATA
Source organism: Helichrysum umbraculigerum (assembly GCA_949592205.1). Classification (NCBI taxonomy): domain Eukaryota; kingdom Viridiplantae; phylum Streptophyta; class Magnoliopsida; order Asterales; family Asteraceae; genus Helichrysum; species Helichrysum umbraculigerum. The sequence goes on from CATIUR010000001.1 coordinate 40,407,945, forward strand.
AGTGGGGGTCAATGTCCACTTAAGCCAATCGTGTAGGTGGAGGGTTAATGTCCACCCAGAGCTAGTTCATCAACTAGTATGTCCAAATAAGTTGTTCAAGTTCGATTATTAAAAACGTGTACGACCCGTTGGTGAAAGTTTGTAATAATAATTCATTTAGACATTATTATCAAGTTTGTTTTGCTGTAAACTATTCATTAGTACATATCGTGTGTTGCAAACCAATTATTTTAGTTTGTATAAGTCTTAAACCGTAGGTCAAAGTTGGTCAACCTGGTCAAACTGGTCAAACCTGGTCAAACTGGTCAAACCTGGTAAACTGGTCAAACCTGGTCAAACCTGGTAAACTGGTCAAACCTGGTCAAACTGGTCAAACCTGGTCAAACTGGTCAAACCTGATCAAACTGGTCAAGGTTGGTCAAACTTAGCATCACTAGCAAAATGTAGCATCACTAGGTTAGTGTCTCTACTTGAGACTTAGGATATTTTCAGAAAATGTGGCATCACTAGCAAAATGTAGCATCACTAGGTTAGTGTCTCTACTTGAGACTTAGGATATTTTCAGAAAATGTTCTAAGTGTCGGTTTCTAATTCGGGAAACTTTCTAAGTTTAGTCTTTGGTCCAAGTTACTAACTAAGTCATCCAAACCCATTTTTGTTACCACTTTCAAAAAATAGTAAGTTTTGTCGTTTTTAGAAACCGAGCCGTTTTTGTTGACTTGGTCAAACCGACTCGGTTTGACCCGAAACTTTTACCCAACCCACATTTCAGTTAAATAAGCTTATAAAATATGTCGGTTCATGTCGGGATTATTTCGAGGTGTCGGTTTTAAATTCGCATCTTAAAACTTCAAGATTCAACGTTTTCGGTTTATGTCGGGTCATTACGCCAACTGATTTCGCCTATCTCTAGTCCAAATCAAACTTCCAAATTTTTACCAACTGATCTACAATGAGTCTAGACTAACATATCAAATTTTCAGCTTCCAATGGGTCCATTAACATATTTAATTAATTCCGAGAAAGTTCCGAACAGATTTATTGAAAACCTACAGGTCTGTCCTACAAATCGGCTCGTAGAGAAAAACGAGTACGTTTCTGGAAAAAGTGTGAAACACGAAAGTTGTAGATCTTTTTGATACGCAAATTTTAAAAAAAATTCGACCTCTAACTCTTAACAGATGATTTTATACGAATATTTTCGTGAACTGTCGATTTTTAGGCAGATTCATGCATGTTAAAGTATAAGTTATAAAAACGTATTTTAGCACAAAGTTTGGACATAATCTTGTTGATAGAGCTTAATAACATCATAATCAGTAGATTAAAAGTAAAATAAGTGAAGGGTTTTGATAAATCTCACAAAGGAATGATGAAGAACAAGTGTAGATGAAGATGATGCTCTTGTCTTGGACTTGATCTTCTTGATCTCCTCTTCAAGAATGTGGTGTTTAATGGTGGTTTATGGTGGTGTTTAGGGCTGAGGTTCCAGATTTTTAGAGTGAGAGGGAAATGTCTAGAGAGAGGTTAGAGAGTTTTTGGTGAAGTGTTTAAGTGGGAAATGAAAGATGCATGAAAGAGGAATGGAGGTGTAAGTGTTTTAGTCATCATTTGATTTTGCATGATCAAAGAGTGGTGGAGGTGGAGGTGGTGCACATGGGGGCCGGCCTAGGGGTCCCCATGGAAGGGTATTTTGGTCATTTTCATTCCTAGCTTAATTTGCTGTGTTTTACGTTCATTTGCTCGGTTGTTTAGATGTTAAACGTTTAATATGTGTACTTAAGTGACGACTTAAATTTCGATATTTTTGCTTGAGATATTTATCAAAATACTTAAAAACATTTATAAAAATGTTCCGTTAATTCGTCGGCCTCGATTTGCGTGTTTCGCGTTACGGTTATTAAATCGCATAATGTTTTTATTAGAAAACTTTCATTATTAACATCAAATGAGATATTCTAAATGAAAGTTTTACTCTAAGTGATATATTTTAAATTCTTAAAATATATTTTGGTTTTTGTTTGATTGTCGGGCGCGTTCCGCGTGTTTCTGTTGCGTTTGGGACGTTTTAACCAAAACGCCTAGGTTTTTCGCATATTATTTTAATAAAATAATAAATAATGATAAATAACTTCTAAAAATAGTTTAAAGTTATTTATAGAAAGTTTTTCACCAACGTCCGTATTTATACTGTGTCGGACTCCGTCCGGTCGTTTTGCACAATTTCACCAAATTGCGTAAGCGTAATTACAACCAATTACGTAAGCGTAATATATATCAATTACGGGAGTGTATATCCACACAAATATACAAATAGTTACAAGTAATTACAAGTATTTAGCCTAATACTAAACTAAACACACGTAATTAGGGTTTCAAGTAGGATTATCAGTAACCCTAAATCGTCGGGTGTCACAAAGAAGATCATTCATGGGCCCAGTGATTACCAGGTTGATTCGAAATATGGGGTTGATTAGGACGATTGAGATAGAAAAATTCAAGAGCCTACCGGAATGGAGTGCCCAGCCGATAGACTACAATTTTCTGAGGAACATAGACATACTTCATATTCTGAGGGATGGCACCGTTTACATCAGGGCTCGAGCATCAGACCCTGAGAGTGTTGATACATTGGCAGCAGGTCTAATCCTACCTAGGGAAGAGAGAAAGAGGAAACAACCAAGAGAGCACCGCAGTTCAGACTCCGACTCAGATGAAGATGAGGATGCAGATGATTTTGATGATCCAGTTGCACCACCACAGTCTACTAGGCCAGGACCTTCTGTCCCAGCTCCTAGAGCTCATATGACACAGATGCCTGCCTACATATACCATTATGGGACGCCTCTGGGGCCAGACTATTGGTATTGGATGATGCAGATGCAGATCAGAAGTTACAGAGCTATGAGGCAGCAGATCGCAGGGATCCCAGTGACCCCACTGCCAGATATACCATGTGGGATGGGTCGAGCGCCTTCACACTTATATACCCCTGCAGCTCCTGCTCCAGCACCTCACCGACATCCTGTTCATGACCGTGGCCATGGTTTACCACCTCGCACAGCTCCACTGAGACCACGAGTACCACCAGCAAGAGTTCCTCCCCCAAGACAGAATGTTCCATCAACAGTTGATTCAGTTAGAGGGCAAACTTCGAGGAATAGCAGGATATCCAGAGTTTCCACACGGGCCACCATTGTTCAGAGTCAGAGGATTCTCAGAAATTTCAGCCCTGTAGCTGCACCGATTGACCTAGTATCCTCTCATAGACAGACTGATTTACTCAGAGGACACTCTCAGCCGAGGACACCCGAGATTCCATTAGACAGCTTTGACATGCCCGCAGGGGAATTCATTGATGATTTGATACAGCAGGGAGTATTCACTACAGGTACACCAGATGCAGAGGCTGATCGAGATGCATCAGACGAAGGCACCCACTATCAGCATGATGATTCTTCATCATATGAGACATCTCCTGGACCTATAGTATCTTCAGCAGCAGTATCACCACCAGCCGAGCACTAGATTGCTCCGCTTTCTGACTTCTTTCTATTTTCTAACAAGACTTTATTATTATTGTATCTGATGTACTGTGGTTGCATAGACATCAACTCTATCCATTTACTGCTTTATTATGTTATCATTTTACTTTTCTTACTAGCAGCTATTATTTAAATTGTTAAGTGGCATTTTTGTATGATTCAAACACTATAGAAGATCAAAAGCAAAGGAAACTGTGGACCTCGCCATGAAGAACGCTAGGAGACGTAAGCTACAAACCACAAGCTAGCAGACTTCTAACGAGTAGCCGACAACACGCGCAACAAAATCGGTACACCGTTCCAAAACCCTCTACCCGTTTAATGCGCTGATTATCTCATCCGATATTCCAAAAACTAAGTGTGGGATACTAAAAACCACACTACGCTTAAGCAACAATCCAGAAATAAGTAGAATCTCTAAGTGTGGGATACTTCAACAAGAGGTACTCAACAGATAGATTCGAACATTAGGGACAATGTTCCTCTAAGTGTGGGATATACGGCCTTCAACCGTAAGTTTTATGTAATACCCGGTCAAAAAGTCAACTTTCGCGCCAAATTTAAACTTCAAATAAACGTTACATGTTTGGGAAAAATATTAGACATTCACTAGAAAACATTTCAAGATAAAATAAATAAATTTTAGAATTTAAAATATTATTTTAAATAACGATCGGGTACAAATACATGGGTGTTTTGTACTGCAATTTGGGAGACGGTGTCTTCACCGAATCAGCAAAAAGGGAGGGAAACCCCCTCCCCATCTCATTCCATCTTTTTCACTCTCTCTCCTCTCATCCCTTTTCTCTCAATCTCTCTCTCTCTACAACCCACCACCGCCACCATTTTTCGCCATTTAACACGACTAAACGACCTCCAATCTTCAAGCTCATTTAGGGAAAAACGATCACCACGCAACGATCTACAATCCTATCTTTTCAGATTCTCCTTGCGCGGATTTGTAAGTTTCCGACAATTCTCTAAATCTCTTAAATCTTAGTTATTTTGCTTGTGTGCGGTTTACATAAGCTTAATATACTTTAATATGGGTTGGGTAAAAGAATCGGACTCAACGGGAGCCGGAAAACTCGTTTCCGACTCAAACTCCGGCGAACAGTCCGCTATGTCGCAGGGACCAAAAACAGTGTTGCGACGTCGAATCCAACGACGCAGCCAACGTCTCAAAAACATCTCAACGTCGCATGATGCGACGTAACGCCCTACGTCGCAGTAAATATTAAACGTCGCACATTGCGACGTAACACACAATGTCGCATTAAATTGCGAACGTCGCACATAGCGACGCAAGACCGAACGTCGCATCTGACGTCGCAGCTGACGTCGCATGTCTCAGAACCTTAAAAACCAATGATTTTCACTAAGTGTCGAGAAACGTTTTCGAATGGCAATTTAAATACGATACGATTTATACTCAAAACAAATATACTTTATAAAGTATACAAAAAAAAATCAAACACAATAATAATATGGGATATTTATTATTATTACGAAACGCCATTAACGGACCCGCGCTTACAAACATATAATCTCACGTGTTTAGGATACTAGGAGGTTACTATTCGGACGACACGCCTATCATCGTATCGATAACAACTCGCAGGTGAGTTTCATAGCCCCACTCTTTCAAATGTTTTACTGTTTTCGGGGTGAAACACATGTTCAATAACTATTTTCGAATTATATAAATAAACTTTTATAATTCACAATTATTTATATTACTGTATGTAATACGAATGTGTAATACTTAGGAATTACACCCACCATACTATTTGAGATAGTATCAATACTTAACCTACATAGGTTACAACCGTACACTGTTAGATTGTTGGAAAACAATTACCACTACATAACCTGATTAAGTTATCACTATCCATTGACCATATTGTCACGGGACAATACTATCACTTATACTAGAACTGGTTAGTTCTACCTACATTGGACAACGACTAGACTTTTACAGGATTAGTTTCCCTTTCGGGACTACGACTGCTCATACAGTCCAGGACTTCTAAACTGGAATAGTACCCAAGTAAACAACAACCAAGGACTTCAGATATACTTGCTAGGCTGAGGCTAGGAGTATACATTAGTGACAAACGTTAGTATAGGATCTTTATACTAATACAAACCAACTAGGTGATGATTGTTCATACCTAGGTGTCGCAGCTCTATCGGTCGGTTGGATTTAACTCCGGTCGTTGTTCCAACGTCAACAGAGGCGGCGGACAGTGAGTTTTAAATTTATATGAGCTGGGGCTCAGACTATAAGTACTACCTACCTTGGGAGCAAGCAGTAAGTATAACTCGAGGTCGTTCTTTTATCGGAGTGAATTGAAATGAAGCGAGTCACCAAATATTATGGTTGTAATTAGGATGGGGGTAGGTAGATAGATTTTGGATTGATTTGGTTTTCTAATTTATCCTAAGTGCAGTAAAGTAAATAACAGAGATAAGAGATAGGGAATAAGCAGACAGGTAGAGATGTGATTGCTGAAACTTGGATAATTAGGGTTTCGGGATGATGTTCATTATAAAATTGATTGGAGATTTACCAGATAAAAAGCAGACATACTTTCGGTGTAAACGCTAGGACCCTACGTTCAGGTGAAACCATAGAAACATATGTCACTGGAATCCTAGGTTATCATGATTCTGATCAGATTAGGCTGTTTTCAAACCCCCCTGAACTTTTGCTTGAATAAGACAAAGTCACCCTTGATTTATCAAGGGAGCAGGCACAAGGCAACAGACCGCAATTGTATTTACTGACCTTTCTTAACACCTAATCGTCTATTTACTTTTATCATGGCAAATACTGATTGTATCCTACGTATGTTAAACTATTGGTCTGATTAGGGTTTTGCATGTCTAGGTATTATAATTGACACTACCCTGTATTGTATCTGTTGAAGCACATACTTAACCATCGTAAATATAGACCCTCCTTTACAGTCAGGCGTTCATCCCTTGGAATAATCACGGTGTACAGGGCAATTAGGCATTTCCACAGTGTTCCAAACCCTAGATGTACTAACGGTGTACTGGGCATTTAAGCATTTCCACAGTGTTCCAGATCTTAGGTGTACTAACGGTGTACAGTGCAACAAGCATTTCCACAGCTTTGATTCCTAGACCACAGTTCTAGAAGGGTCACTTCTAGGTAATTCACGATGAAACAATCCATGGCATTTCCTTAGCTTCCACGTATTTGTACTCCACACGAGGTGTTTCCAACGCTATACGAAGTACCGTGCCTTTTAAAGGAAGGTTCATAGTTTCATACTGTAACTGGAGATAACTGCATATTCATAGTATTAGGGTTGATCAGATCCTATCCTAGGGCAACAGTCACGTGAAAGTCTGGAAAGGGTGATGAGAGACTAGATCTATATTCAGGATAAGCTTAACCAGATACATAGCATAACAATTTCCAATCGTATAAATGAAATATTAATTTAACATCATCCCTATTTCTAATATCTACATTTCAACAATCACAATATTAAACTACTCTATAAACATGGCAATATGTAGAATACAAACTGAAATAACATAAAGCACAAACATTATAACAGTAAGTAAAGTTTAGATATCACCGGGAATACAGCAGCGAAATACTGAGGATTACAAATAGTCTGAACTTGAAAAACTCGTTACAACAAGATTACCAAGCTAAACCTTCCTCTAGACTCGAACCGTAAGCTCAACCCTAACCTTTCTCCTCTAACTCCTAAGAGTAGTGCTAGAGAGAGAAAGTTAGAGAGAGAAAGTGAAAGAAAGAGAGAAATGAGAAAAATGTGAGAATGAGAAAATGTGTGAAGGTGTGTGGAATGAGGAGGGGTGACCCTCTATTTATAGGCAAAGCTTCAAATCTTCCGTACAACTCGCGAAACAGCACGTACAAGCAAACGAAGCAGCATACGGGGGCAGGGGGGCCGTATACGGCCTTGGTAGGGCCGTATACGGTGTATACAAGGCCGTATACGGTCTGTATAGGGCTGTATACGGTTACCAGGGCCGTATACGGTGTCCGTCTGATTTCGTTCGTTGCTTAAAACGCGCGTATCTCCTTCGTTTTGCGTCCGTTTGACCTGATTCTTTCGCCTGTGTCTTCGTAATTCCGTTACGCTTCTAATGATGCCAAATTCACTGAAATTGGATGTGTATAGCTTAATCATAGCCGAATGGACTTTGTAGGGTCTGATAAAGCTCAGTCTTCTCCGTCCTTTATCCGATTTGCATGATTCTTGATTTTCCCGTCTCGATTTTACCTGTTTTATCATATGATGAAGTTAGAATGTGATATATGTAAGGTAAATGAGGCCGGAGGGTTTTGTGCACGTTTATCTGCCCTAATTTACTTGTTATTTGGACGTTTTTAGTGATTTTTGCAACAACGCCTATATTTAGACCACTTTAGTGAATTTTAGTAAATAAAGATCATGTTGGAATGTTTTCACTAAAGATTCGTCCAAAAAGTGTGGAATATTGCCCATAAAAACATGACTATTTGAGTCACATCAAGTTATCCCACACTTAGACGTTGCTTGTCCTCAAGCAACACTCAGTTTGAAAACATATTTAAAATTTTGTTTTTAAGGGGTGAGTCAAAATATTTTCAAAAGATACCACTTCTGATATGACTAGGATTTATTTAAGAATAAGGGAAAGGATAAGATGATCCTTTCAGAAGCAAGAAGCAATTATAATCAAGCATACTACCAATCCTCGTGATCTTGGAGTACACATGACTAGGCGATCTCACTGAAGGTGGTCACTCAATTCACTCAAAGTGTATCGGGTTCCCTAACAATCTTAAACAAATGAAATCGCTCAAATAAGCCAGTCATGCAGCACTCATCGTCATAAGCTTGGTCGAGAATCGGATCTCCACCACTTAGGTGAGGACGGTGCTAACTATCCCAGGACATTCAATGGGTTGTAGTGTTTGGTGAGGTTTAGGGGTATGGGTAGTGGTATATGTTTTTTTGTAGGGGTTTGACTCATCTTAAAACTCAAAGATAGTGAAAAACTTTATTTCAGAACGGAACGGAGGATTTTGTAGCTGCTCGTCTTCTATCGAATTTTCCTTGAGAAGGTGATACTTGAAGCACTCAGCTTTATTTGATGGAACTATTTCTTTTTCTTTTCTTGATTTTCTACTTTTTATTTTTCTTTTCTTCTTCAGAACTTCTTTGCCAGAGAATTTCTAAGGATATATTAAGTTGATTCCTTCAGAATTCCTTTTCGGAATTATGATCTTTGATCTTTGAACTTCAATTTCTTTCATCGTGCCAATTTTTCGCACTTTTGACTTTTAGAGTACACAGAAGAGGAAGACTTTGGAGCATAATTGAAGAGGATGTTCCAAAAGATGTTTTTCACGACCATAGAAATTTTAAGATAAGCTTTTGGAATTTTTGGGTGAGTAGGGGTTGAGTACGAGGGTTTTTACGAAATGAAAGGTTTAGGCTCAACAGGGTTTACTAAGCGGATCATCGATACCGAAAATGAGTATCGGAAGGGTTTTGGGCTTGAAGAGGTATGTAAGAATTGGGTTTAAATCCTAAGGAATGTCAAGGTCATCTAGCTACACCTATACCGCGTACGGTACACACCAATGTGGTCTTGAAACGTGTGTCTGGAGCAAGTTCTAATTCTGAGATGCAAGCATCGGCACACACAAGAAATGAAAGTGAAGCATTAAGGATGAATGCTTTTAGGCTCAAGATATCTCACTACAAAATGGGGTTGTATGTGCCTAGCCATGCTCCTTTTAGATTATTGTTTCTTGCTCGAGAAATTTCTACCTTATTTTCCCTATATTCCAAAATACCTTACTCATATTTTGAGATTGATTCCTTTCAAAAGCATTAAAACCCAAAAATATTTGAAAATTTTTGAAAAATTTATTTGAAAAAGTTCGTTTTGGAGAAACATTTTCCGAGTAATGCTATTTTAGACACAAAAATCGACTAAAATTATCCACGGTATTCTATACCTAGCTATCCCACACTTAAAGGAACATTGTCCCTAATGTTCTCTTGAGTTGAGTTTTTACTGGAGGTAAAATCCCACACTTAGAGTTTGAACATGTAAGAAAATGTTTCTTAAGTGTTAAATTTGGGTTTAAATTCCACACTTAGTGATAAGCTCGGGATAGGGTATAGATTATAGCAAGCTAACAAGACAGAATATATGTAATCATGAAATGGATAGAGGGTTAAGAAACTCCCCAGATAACGCTTTAACGTTTTGAAGCTTATGAAATTTTGCAGGAGAGAGTGTCGAAGCGAGCTTTCTTCTACATTCTTCTTGAAGGTCAGTAAGCTTTAATTGGGTTATCCGGTGTCATGTATCCAATGTTATCAGAAATCAACTTCAATTCTTTTAAGTAAGGATCCTTATGGTGTAGAGTCCCATACTTTAGGTTTTGAAGAAGTTGGAGTGATTTCGATAAGTATTTGTAATGTGGGAAGTGATCCCACACTTAGTTCTTTGAAGTGCTTGGATACAAGGAGGTTTTGAGAAGAACGAGATCCCTCCATGAGATGTTGAATGTTCCGCAGTCTGCAAATATTGAAAGCTTGTTCGGGTTGCCTTTTGACTTCACGGATTTTCTTCTTGAAAGTGCGCCATCTCGCCTATTTTCACTTTCATTTATCACAACATTTCTACTTATTTGACAGAAAGAAAATAAAACATAATAAGTAATAGCATACTGTAAATAAGGATAGAGTGATCAACCAGCTAGTGGCTGATACAAATAAGTTCCAAAAGTAAGGTCCAATAGTAGCCAAACAAACACAAGATAATAATAGTAATAATGTCTGAAACCAAAGTCAAGTGATGCAAATGGGGCAGGTCTATGAGGCTGGGGATCCCTGATCAGGTATGTCATCATGCTGAGTAGGGGTTGGTGCTGTAGATGGTCCTACGACTGACTGCTGGTCACTCGACACTCTCTGTCCTTCTTCAGCAGTGATAAGCTTGAGCTGAATCAAAATATCTCTGAGTGTAGCTGCCGGCAACTTCATCGGATCTGTAATACCCCACTGTAGCAGAATGTCTGATGTGATCTTGGCATCCTCAAGTAGTTTCGTATAGGCCTGACGAAGCATGGTCTCGGTGGGCACATCTGAAGAAGAGATTGGTCCAAGGTTCAGTAACATCCTGGAAGTGTCAAAAGATAGAGCATCTGTGCCCAAATAAACCGTGTCAGCACGGTAAGATCCACTGGCGACTGGATGGCTAGGATGAGAAATCACAGGTGCAGAAATCACTGGCTGAACTACCGGTATCTCGGTCTCAACTGACTGGACCTGCTCTGGTACTGGTTTGGTCCAGATAGCGGGTGATGGTGTATGGGTGGTATGTGATGGGATGGATGTATGTGGTGGTGCTATGGCTGGTGGTGGTGGACCGCATCGGTACATGTAAGGCTCCGGGTCAGGAATACCAAGTCTCCTGGAAATCAACAGCTGATGGGAACGGCTAACCTGAAGAGCATGCAAAAGATAATACTATGTCAGCGAGGTCACTGGATCTGTGTAGTGAACAGTAGCCTGAGCTGGTGGCTCGGCTGTCTCAGCTCCTCTATGCGGGACACTAGCATGGGTAGTAGGTGCTCGAGCTCTATCAGATGGACCATCCTCAGTATCTGCAACAGGTGAGGATCCTCTAACACGCTTCCCAGGGAGACGACATCCTGGAATGATCTGTTTGGTGTTCTTCCATAGGCACTGCCTCTGCTCATCTACCTCAACAAGATGGATCAACTTGCAGTATTCCAAGTTGAATGGCAAAGAACGAGAACAAACAGTAAACTCCTCAGTGTGGGCCTCAGTCAAAAATCCCATACCATACAGCAATCTAGTGATAATCGACCCCATGAACATGTGCTTATCCAAGTCTGTCTCATCCCAAAGTCTCTCAGCGATCAAGAAAGCAACATTCAGATTCTTTCCTCCTATGATTGCTTCCATGAACTTCAACTCTTCGGCACTCACAGCTCCACCTTCCTTCTTCCTAAATATAGAACATGCTAGCAACTTGTGAAGGATGTGATGAACCGGCTTGATGAAAGTGGATGACTTAACACAGCTCCTAAAGTTTGATCCTGCTAAATCCATCCAAATATCTTTGTGGTTCCTGTTTGGTAGGCTGGAGATGTCTTGAACACTATTTCTGAACCATGCAGAGTTGACCTGAGACTCTGTATATATACCAAGATACACCCCCAAGTCGGCAACTGAGATATGATGAATCTGTTCCTGAATCCTGAATGAAATCTTTCTTTTGTCAGATACGCTCATTTTTGGATTCAGCTGGTAAGTTATCATGAACTCTGTCACTACTTCTCGGTATGCATACTTGATGCGCCCTCAGCCGTCGGTGTCGTCGGTGCTGTTGTAACGACCGAGGGTGCGATCAGGGTGTTTTAAAATTTATTTTGCTCGGGGCCTAAACCTCCAAACTACCTACTGGTACTAGGCACAAGTACCTGATACTAGTACGTGGTAAGGATGATCAGGGTCGTCTCCAGACGGTCGAATTTGAAACGGAGCTCGTTTGGATAATTTAGTCCTCAAGATTGGGTTCAGATAGTTGGTTTTGTTTGGTTTTTATCTAATTAAAATAACTAAAGCAATAAAATTAAAAATAGATAGCTAGCATATAAGGAACAACTAAGGATAAGGAAGGCGTGGTTCACCATGACTTGGGATAGTATAATATCGGGATTGTGTTTATGATGGGTACACTTTCAGATTAATAGATTAACAGACTTTGGTGTAAACACTAGAACCCTACCAATTAAATTCCCATTGGCATGTCACTAGGAACTAGGTTATCGTGATTCTGATCGGAGCAATACGCTAAACTCCCAATACTTACCTAGTTGAAAGATAAGCAACCTATTTTGGTGATTAACCGAGGTACATGAATAAAGCAGCATATCGTCTCATAGGTCCGACCGTTCTTAACACCTAAGCTTATCTCTCGTTCTTCTAATAGTGTATCTAATTATTAACTTGTTATGTTTAAAGAATCAAATATGTAAAATCTAGGGGGTTGATAAATCTAAATCACTTGGACTTTCCTCACTAAACCTTGTTAATACTTTTCTTAAGCTCCAATTACGTTGATTTATGACCTAGACCTCTCCTTTTCAAACAGTTATACATCTCCAGATTATTCACAGTTTGTTTAAAACATGTTTCATATGAGGACCATGCCTTTCATAAATAGACAGTGTACTTTACAGGGTAGTTCCACGGGTTCTTACGTCGAACATGCGATCAAGAGTAATTGACAGTGAGGGTGACACTCTAAACTAACTAAATGTAAAGCAGTGCAAGAATGTAAATCTAATATATACAACGAATGGTTTCACTGTGTCTTACTTATTGCATGTCATGGGCACAGATAACTACTTACCATAATTAAGGTTCCGGACTCCCTAATATCTAGGTTGCAGTCACGTGGATAACTGGAAAGGGTACTCCATAAATTAGGTCTAGTGTCATACATTTAAACAATAACAAAGTATAATAATTCCCATTCATATAAGTTTCTTTTTATGAATTTAGACTATGTTGGAATGAGTTGTTTTTACGATCCTATCAACTAACTAACGTAGAGTTGTCCGCAATCAGATAGAAGATATGTCACATGGATAGTAAACACAAACAATTACAATACACCGGAAGTTCTCCCAAATGTACTGAACATATCGGCTAACAACTACCCTCGAATCCTATTCCCCAATCTCGGTCGTCAGAGATGTCCGTATCATGGCATGGTCTATTGAATAAATAGTCACATAAACAGGTTTTACCCTACCGGAATAAGTTGGGGTAGTCTGGTCATAAGCGGTTGGCCAGACATGCCATCATTCGTTCATAATGTTATAATTAAACTATAAATAGAAATTCATTTAGCACATTTAAAATATTGGTCCGTAATATAACTACCTTCGGTCGTTCTCAGACTTCCGTACGTTTGTACTCCGCCTAAAGCGTTTTCATCACTATATCCGAGAACAGTCGAATAGGGGCCGTCATATTACTTCACAACATTTATTATCATCCCATTATAACTATCTAAATCATGGCAAACATATAAACAACTACTCGCATATCATGGCAATAGACATTTCCAATATTAATAAATCATAAACATCAAACAAGAACATTACAATTAATTAATAAGAGAAAATGATAGATATTACCCGTAATTATTGCGAGCTAAACGATGCTTATATTACTTCCGAATAATCCAAAGCGTTACATTGATAAGCTAGCTACTACTAACTATTACATAATTAATCTCATACTTATCTCTCTCCAAATTAACTTAGAGAGAGAAAGTAGAAAGACCCTAATCTTCTCTCTAGTTCTCCTCTAACTCCTAAGAGTAGGCTAGAGAGAGAGACTAGAGAGAAGAACTAACTACAAGAATAATTCTCCTCTAACTTCTAAGAGTAGTGCTAGAGAAAGAATTCTAGAGAGAGAAAGAGAAATATGCAAGAAAGGAGGTGCATATGGTGCATTTTGAAATGAAGCCTAAAGCCTCCTATTTATAGGTGAGATTTGGCTCACATTAGCACCATGAGGTGCATGTTAGAAAGCTTTCTAAAAATGGTGTGTACAACACGAAAAGTAGGCGCACCGGGTACCGTACAACACGAAAAGTAGGCGCACCAGGTACCAAAAGTTTCCAAAAACGGAAACCGGGGCATGGCAATGGTGGCCGGCGGCGGTGGGGGTCCAGCCGGCGGCGGTCGGCCCACCCCCGCCCTGTTGCGTCGTTTATTGCTTCGTTTCTTGATTCGTGTTCTTTGTTATACGTCCGTTTGAGTTGATTCTTTTTTTGTTGGATTCGTAATTCAAAAACGAAGATTTTGACATAAGATAGGCCCTGAAATGAGGTCCCTAGCTCCAGATATTGCGTACGGATCATTTGGATCTTCCGGCGGGCGCGAAATCTTCATTCTTTACCTGTTTTGGTTGATTCTTCTTCTATTGGATTCGAATTTTGAAAACGAACATCTTGGAAATAATGGATGTTGGTGGAGGGCATTTTAGTCTTGAAATCTCGTTTTGATGCCTTGAATCTTCAAACGTGTGTGGAATCTTCGTTTTACATCCGTTTTGCTTGATTTTTCTCGTGCAGCCTTGTTTTGACCATCTTGGCATAATGTCACTGATTTGTGCTATATTTGAGTTATAATGCCAAGAATCATTCCAGAATGAGAGAGATATCGGTAGTAAAAACATGACTTTTTACGCGATATCAAGTATCCCACACTTAGAACTTTGCTTGTCCTCAAGCAAACTCATTCATAAAAAGCTTCTGGAAGGATTCTAATCGCATTAGTTTTTAGATATACTATTTCCAAAGAATATACAATTACAGTTATGAAAGAGCTTTTTATTAGAAACTTAGGGTTTATAGAATTTGATACCTTCTTCGGGCAACCTATAGGATGATCATGACTAGGAAATCCTCACAAGTGGGTCACTCAAATCACTCAAGTGTTTAAGGTTTCCTACTTACTAGTGTCAATCACTCAGATAGCCAGTCATGCAGCATTCTCGTCATAGGCTTGATCAAGAATCAAATCTCCATTACTTTTGATGAGGACGGTACTAATCTTTCAAGATATCTTAGAAGGAATCGGGTGTTTGGTTTTTGAAGAAGGTGTGTGATGAGGGGTGTGATGGGTTTTCTTTGTATTTTCTCGAAACTGGGGTGCTTTTCTCGAGAGAGTCTCTTTTGACATTTCTCAGATTTTGAAAGGACTTCATAGCCTTTTTCTTCCCCTTTTCTTGGATTTTTCCTTTTTCTGGACTTTCTTTGGGTAGTGCCGGCATATACATTTGTTGTTTACTTTCTTTTTCTCATTTGTCTTCTCTTTCCTTGTATTATGCCGGTCTTACCGATGGATATTTTCTAGTCCGAAAGGTTTCTTATGGTATTGGGTTGTAAGGTTGTGTTGGCTTTTCTTGTGGAAATTGGGAAATTGAGAATGTCTCTGAAAATTTTGGAAGACGTGACTTCCATAGGTTCGGAATGAAGATATAAAGGGAGGTTTTGGTTGGTTGGTGGGTGTGATGAGTGAGTGAATATTTGGTGGTAAGAGGGTGTTGGGATTCCTTAGAAAGTATCGTGATAGGTTATACCTATGCACTCATTGGTGTGATCTCGAAATGTATTGCAAGAGCAAGTTCTAATTCAAATGCATACATCGGCACACACATGAAACGAAAAGTGAAGCATTTTAAAGATGAATGCTAATTATGGGCTGAAACCTCACGAATCGAATGTTTTGGTCTGTGTGCCTAGCCATGTGTTGCCTTTTTCGTCCGTATCTTATTCTAAGAGAACCGTTTTGTTTCTTTGTTAAAACTCAATTCATTCTGTAATTTATATTTTCGGAAAATAGAGGTTCTAAAGAATGTTGCTTTTGAATCAAAAATTTTGAAAACTTCTTCATTTTTAGCCTTTTAATGAAAATATTGTTTATTTTACGGACAAGAGGTCAAACTTGCGGTTGCAGACCGTATATCCCACACTTAGAGGAACATTGTCCCTAATGTTCGAATCTATGTATTGAACACCTCTTGTCGAAGTATCCCACACTTAGAATTTCTACTGATTATGGAAACTATCTCTAAGTATTTTATGGATTCCAAGGATCCCACACTTAGTGTTTGGGATATAGGTCGATATAATCTTGCAAAAACGGATAAATAAACCAGAGAAAGGAACGCAGAACTCCCCTATGACTGTGAGCTGAGGATCTGAGTGGTTGACTGTGTCCGCTCCAATGTTTTCTGAACTTGGTCGGCATCAGCCTTCATGCATTGAACTCAAGCTCCAGTAGTATAGCCTTTCTTTAACACCTCAACTAGTTTTCTCGCGAAAATAACTAAGAACTAAAGGATAGATTGCAGAAAACGAAGTGATGTCGCCCTCCGAACACAAGCATGATTAACCAATAAACACCAAATGTTGGATAGAGGTTATGTAGGTTCCATATACGGACCAAATCGAGTAGCTTGAACTTGTATATAGAAGCGGAAATTAAATACACAAGATATGATAGATGTTCACAAGTAAATGACCAAAACACAAAGTGTGAGTTTATATATAATCAACAAGGAAGATTACAAACACTTTGAGCTAGACACACAAAGATCAAAATAACACAATAATAGAGTTTTTCTTCTGTGATTTTCGTGGTGATATGTGTGTGTTTTGTGTTTTGGCTACCCAAACAGAAACTGGCGAGCTTCTATTTATAGTCTGGACCAAACTGTATGCGACACAAGCTTTGTGTCGCATAGAATGTTCATGAGACACAATCCTTGTGTCGCATGAGATGATTCTGCGACACAATGATTGTGTCGCATAGAATCCTTCTGCGACACAGTGCTTGTGTCGCATGATGACACAAATTGTAATTAAATTAGAACTTAAACTATTCAATACGTAATTACAATTCTGACACGATTACAGACTGAGACCAACTGACAGACACACATTAATGTACCAACAAACTCCCCCGTGTCTTCAGCTTGGTCTTCGAAAAATTCTTCAATTTTCTTCAGTCTTCAGATGTCTGGTCTTCAAACCCATCCAGGTGGAAAGTTTCCACCAGCGTGTATGCCGTAGGTGAAACATATATCAACAATTTTCTGAAATCGTTTCGCTAAAACAGAGTTGAACTCGTTTCCTGGATTGTAGCGAATCCGATTGTCGAATAGCTTCTTCATGTCATCTCTTGACAGATTAATCAAGCTCATTGGGTCAAATATTCTGAAGTTAGCTTTTCGTAGACCCCACAAAGATCCTGTCTGAGGCTCTGAATCTGGTACAAAAACTAAGACGGCTTCGCCAGTGTGAGCATCCAGTTCCCAGTAATGAAAACGTTTCAGTAGATTGAATGGAACTGTTTCCAGAGCTATTTCAGTCAGACATTTAGCAGGCGGATAGTGAACTTTTACAATTGGCTGCTTGGTCTTTGGATCGAGCTTCTTCTTGAACGTGTACCTTGTACCCAGTACTGGTTTGACATAATGATATTTCTTTCATTTAATTTCCTCACGCATGACCTTTTGAATAACATCTGCAACTCCATCATCGTAAGGATTTATCAACTGAAGCTGAGTAAGACGAACGATGTCATGCTTTGGCAATGTACTCAATATCCTCAGTGATCGACGAAAGTACTGGATACCGTCAAGTCTTTTAATCATCAACCTTCCTTTGCTCACCTTCCAGCTTTTTATCAGGCCTGTATAATCACCACCAACCTGATATTTCTTGCATGTAACTGGAGCAGGTTCTGGATTTTTACCTTTTGGAAACCAGTTATCCCTTTCTCTGATGGGCATTTCCTTGTCAAAAGATACACATTCAGATGTATCAAGAGGGAAAATGTCATTGTAATTTGTCGTTTCTCGAACAGGGACTGGTTGTGCTTGTGAAGAACTGGAGGGTGCAGAAGATTCTTGAACAGGACCACGTTGAGAAGTAGATCCTGGAACGTAATTGAACGCTGGCCCTGACTCATCGTCTGAAGAATCCGATAATACAACACCCTCTTGAGGATAGGCTGGACAATCAGAATATTCTTCATCAGGATTAAGCTCTTCTTGTTCAACATCAACATCATCGTCATTATCAGCGGAGTTGAAGTCAAAAGGTTCTTCAGGCGCACGATCGTCATCGTCAACCGCAGATTGAAAGTAAGTCAGATTACAATACGTGTAATCTACAGCTAACGTTTTTGGTTGCCCTGGTTGCTCAATAATATACTCAAGAATAAGAGTTGTTTCATTAATATCAGAAGCATTTACATTTTCAGGATTTACATTTTCTTCGCCTTCGGCGGAAACCCTAGGAATTGATTCTAAGGCCGGTTGGGCTGTCTCCCCTGAAGCAATAGCTTGGGTTTCCAGCTGCAGAACCTTTGTCTTCAATTCTTCATTCTCTTTCTCCAAGCGAGAGATCCTAGCATCCTGAGCTTCAGAAACTGATGCTTGAGCTTCCATAGTCTGCTGCATCTTTTCAATCTTTGACAGGAGCTCCTGAATGACAGCTGGATGAGGAGTGATTGGAGTTTCAGTCCTTAGGGGCTCAGAAGATGTGGAAGTGGAAGTACGGGAACGTCTGACCAGAGGATTCAAATCAGCAATGTCAGAAACATCTCGAGGTCTCTTGCCGCGGTTGGATGGTTCAGGACCCGGAGAAGGAGGCTGATAATTATCGATCTCAAGATCGAGATCTACCAACTCTGGATCAGCTACAACAGGCTGAACTGGCGGTTGTTGAGCTGGAGGTTGTTGAACCGGAGGCTGCTGAACGGGTGGCTGCTGAACCGGAGGCTGTTGTACGGGAGGCCTCGGGATTTGATGTTGCTGAGCAGGTGGATCATTAAATTGTTCGCCTGGAGGAGGTACATAATCAGGATCCACAATGTGACCGAACAAAGCAACCTCACGTTCCGGTGCTTCGCCTGACTTCGCAAACTTTGTACAAGAAGTATAAATTCTGGTATTCATCGATGTTTGCGCGAAGGTAAAAGAGTTGATCACTGGAAGATCCGGGTGCAAATGGTTGAGTAACAGCTGAGTGAATCGGGGATACAACGCCCATTTGTCTTTATTATCCAAAGCGTTGTTCACAAAACCCCTGAAGATATAGCCTGAGAAGTTGAAGGGCTTGTTGTATATCAGGGCAAGAATAGCAGAGGCACGACACAGTGGTTGTGTCGCACGGGACATAAAGCAGAATTTGAAGATTAAAAAAAAAATTTAATTTCGATGCCGATTCGGATTTTGATTTTACAATTTTCGCAAAGAAGATGATTTGTGACTTAAAAAAAATAAAAAGAAAAAATACAATTTAAAGAATATTAAAGAGATAAAACTAAATATAAACATAAAATAAAAGAAACAAATACAACTAAAAGCGAGAAATTTATAAAATCGTTTTGGTGACGGAGTTGAGATTCTGGTTAGGGATCATACCGAAATAACATGCAATTATTAGGAATAGAAAGTGTTATTTCGATTATCAGTATATTTGTCCACTTTAAATTTACGTGGCACATTTAAAACACATTTTATAAAAATTATTTCAAGACGATTATCGATATTGTTTATCCACTTAAGCATGTTACAACCGAGTTTGTGGAGTTAACCTTTTATTGTTAGAATGTATAAGTCTCTGTGGCACCCACCATTGATATACCCCTATACTCTAGACAATAACATAGTTTCCATATTTAGAAAGAATAAAGAAAGATCATTTTTAAGAATCAGGCTAGAGTTGACAGGTCAGTACAGAAGTATAGCAAAGCAACCTAACGTGATTCAAGTATAATCAAAACCAATCGCAGTCAAACTGAAGTTGGAGTTTCCCAAACAGCGACCTTGGTTAGTATGATTTAGGATTAAGCAAAACCGATCGCAGTCAAACTGAATTTGGAGTTTCCCAAACAGCGACCTTGTTCAGTATCATTAAGATTTTTCAAGTGCATTGACCTGTAATTGCTTAACCCCAAGTTTATAGTAACTGTTACCAGTTCTGTACTTTCGTACAACAGAGGCAACAACCAGCATAAACTCCCAAATGATTTCAGATAAAAGTTCCAAAGATAGAAATATGTTAAGCTACGTTAATGAATTAAGACATTGAGTCGTACATCATACGGAGTTTACCACAAGATAATAGACACATATTTAAATGATTTCTTAATAACCCAGAGACAGGTGTGTATCATGCCTACCGGTACATCGCATGATGAAGACAATTTTCATAAAAACAGTTTTAAGTGTGTCAGATAAACCTACTGACACATCAAAGATAAAACTTAAAATTCCATTTTGTGCATGTCACTCGATGTACTATCATATCCCAAGTTGTTTACAGACTCAACTCAACGTCTATTTTAAAAATGTAGCAACCATTGCATTTCCTTGATACTAACGAGTATAAAGAGTGGCGGTTGCTTCTTCTTTTTTTTTTTTTTTTTTTTTTTTTAACACAAGAAAAGCAAATAAACTGTACAGAAAATAAGTCACAAATCATTTCTTGAGATCAAGAGAAATCATCCCTATCATATCCACAAGTTCGTCGAAACGAGCACGCGAAAATGCTTTAGTGAATAAGTTGGCTTTTTGCCTAAGGGTATCTATGTGAATGAGGTCAATCAAATGTTTCTCATAGCAATCTCGTATGAAGTGAAACCTAATCTCTATGTGCTTGGTCTTAGAGTGTTGAACGGGATTGCGAATAATAGATATAGCAGCAGTATTATCAATATGAATAGGAGTCAAAATCTGTGAACAACAGCTTGCAGCAGCAATGTATTCAGCTTCCGCTGTTGAGGTGGAAACTGTGGTTTGCTTCTTACACTGCCAAGACACCAGTCGAGAACCGAGGTATTGGCATCCTCCTGTAGTTGACTTTTTATCCGAATTGCAGCCGCCATAATCAGAATCAGAATAGGCAGTAAGAGCGAAATTTTTCTCATTTGAGTACCATAGACCAAGTGATGGTCTATATTTGAGGTAACCAAAAATTCGCTTCACAGCCTTCATGTGAGAAACCTTGGGCTTTGATTGATATCTGGAACAAATAGACACAGCAAACACAATATCTGGTCTGGATGCAGTGAGATACATCAATGATCCTATCATAGAACGATAGTCCCGCTCCTTGCAATCTTCTTCGTGTTCAGCGGGTCCGAGTTTGTGATCAGTTTCAATGGGAGTACCATATGGCTTACAGTCATGGAGTTCATACCGAGTCAACATGTCATTGACATATTTGGACTGATGAATGTAGAAACCCTTGTCAGACTGCTCAACCTGTACACCTAGAAAGAACTTAAGTTCTCCCATGGCACTCATCTCAAACTCGGACTTCATAATCTTCTCGAAGTCTCTGCACAAAGAATCATTTGTTGAACCAAATATGATGTCGTCCACGTAAACCTGCACAAGTAACAAATCTTTTCCAACCCTTTTTATGAAGAGAGTGCTATCAATTTGGCCTCGTGAGAAGCCATTTCTCGTGAGATGATTTGCCAACCTCGCATACCAAGCCCTTGGAGCTTGATGAAGACCATATAATGCCTTGTCTAACTTGCACACATAATCAGGATGGTTTGGATCTTCAAAACCAGGAGGTTGCAAGACATACACATCCTTCAAAACCTCTCCATACAGAAATGCGCTCTTGACATCGAGTTGATAAACGCGAAAACCTTTAAATGTCGCATAGGCCAGAAAAATGCGAATGGACTCCAATCTTGCAACTGGAGCAAACACATCATCATAGTCTAAACCCTCAATCTGAGTAAAACCTTGAACAACCAGCCGAGCCTTATTCCGAATAACTACGCCTCTGTCATCTTTCTTCACGCGATAAACCCAGCGAGTTCCAATTGGATCGACATCCATTGGTAAAGGAACCAACTCCCAGACATCAAGCTTTTTGAATTGATTCAATTCTTCCTGCATAGCCTCAACCCAGTATGGATCTTTCAAAGCTTCAGCAATTTTCTTTGGTTCATGCTGAGACAAGAAGCATTCTTCCAATTCTTCTTCAACACAGGCAAAATTGGCAGATGAAGATTCTTCACGGACTTCATTAGCAGCAGTTTGATGCCTAGTTAAGATACCTTGTTGAAGATCACCAATGATATTTTCAGTGGGGTGAGTAGAATGAATTCTAAGCTGAGGAATCGGATCAGGCACAATGATCGAATCCAAATTTGACAGATCACCTCCAGAATTTTCAATTTCAACTGAGCTATTAGTGGCAGTATCCTCATTGTCAATTGGTGTGACAATATCGGTTTCAGATTGAGGATTAGATTCAGAAGCCACTTGATCAACATCGGAGGGATTGTCATCATTGACAACATTCTCAGGAGGTACTACTCTAGAATTGGAGATTGAGTCGTCAGAAGTAAGATCCAATCCATGAAGTAGAGACACCACCTGTTCTTCTTCACTAAATTTGGGAAGATTGAAAGAGTCCACCAACTTATCATACTCAAACAAGGAATCAGGTCCCTTGCCTTTTGGAGAATCAGTATATTTCATAAACCTTACTTCAAAATGTTCTTCTATTCTCCCAGTAGATTTGTTGAAAACTCTTTTATTTGGAGAGTTCACAGAATATCCCAAAAATAACCCATCGACTGCTTTTTCATCAAATTTGCCTACCGAGTCCTTGGTAATTAAAATTGTGCAAGGACACCCGAAAGGCTCAAGAAACTTCAAATTTGGTTTGCGATTATTCAGCAATTCGTAACATGTTTTCTTTCGCTTTTTAACAATCGAAACCCTATTTAACACATAGCAGGCAGTGTTAACAGCTTCTGCCCAAAAAGTGGTTGGCAGATGCGCATCAGACAACATGGTTCTTGTTGCCTCAATGATTGTCCTATTCTTTCTTTCAGCTACTCCATTTTGCTGAGGAGTACGAGCAGCACTAAACTGATGAAAGATTCCCTTTCGAAGACAATACATTTCCAAAGTTCTGTTCTTGAATTCTGTTCCATTATCACTGCGCAGTTTCTTGATTTTCAGATTACACAGATTTTCCAGTCTGTCGAACAAGTAAGTTAAAGTATCAGCGGTTTCATCCTTTCCAGCCAAGAAATATACCCAAGAAAACCTTGAGTAATCATCAGTAACAACCAGACAGTATGATTTTCCTCCAATACTTTTCTTATTCACAGGACCGAACAGATCCATGTGAAGCAGCTCCAATGGAGATTCAATAGAGTTCACCTGCTTAGACTTATGGAACTTCTTGTGTTGTTTCCCTTTGAGACAGGAAACGCATTCATCATCTGTTACGAATGACTTTTTAGGCACACCTAACACAAGATCATTATTAACAAGATAATTCATTCTGCGAAAATGAATATGTCCCATTCGTCTGTGCCAAAGCAGTGAATCTTTAGAAGATGCTTTTGATAGCAAACAAGTATGCTCCTTGGTAATCACAGTTTGCATATCCAAAATGTACGAGTTGCGTACACGGGGTGCTCTCAGTAACACCCATTCCTCGGGAATAACAAATCCCGGCTTCAGAATTAAACATTCAACATCTGTAAATGCGGTAGTGAACTTCTTGTCGCAGACTTGAGAAACACTGATCAGATTGTGTTGCAGTTCCTCGACATAGTTCACTTTATCAAAACTCACTTGCCCATTAGAAAGAGTACCCTGACCCGTGATGTTACCACCTGTATCTCCCGCAAAAGCAACATGTCCTCCTCGATATGGTTTCACATCAGACAGAAGGGACATGTCACCAGTCATGTGCCGTGAGCAGCCACTATCCACAAACCATTTACTTCTTTGTATATGATCTGACTGCTACAGCACAACATAGAGAGAAAGTTAGTTAGAAATGGAGACCCAGGCCTTTACAGACTTGGGTACTCCAGAGACCTCATCAATAATAACTACATCAGTTAAAACTTTGTTTTTCAATAAATCAGGTGCAATTCCTGATGCAGTATTACTTGATGATGAGTCATTTAACGACTCTTTTGGTCTCCAAATTTTCACAGGAACAATAGTGGGTTGCTTGTTAACATTGTCAGGCTGTTTAACCGGAGGTTTACTAGGCCTAGCAGCATTAACTTTTGGGATAGAAGTATGAGAGAGTGAACCCTTCTTTGAAAAAGATTTAACAGATGAATTTTTGTAAACAGAATTTCTGGGAACACCTTTTGAAAACTTCTTTCTCAAAAGCAACGGGCATTGATTGATCAAGTGACCTTGTTTCTTACAGTAGAAACATGATCGTCTTTCCCTAAAGGTGCGGTCGTTACTGCCTAAAAATTGAGGTGAGACAGGTAACTTATGTGAGCATGTTGAAGTGGATGCCCCAGAATGTGAAACAGAAGGTTTAACAGAATTCTTAATTGATTTGTCTTTAGTATTCTGTAAATCTTTCCTTTTATGTTCAGCCTTAACCTTAGTATTCATTGGAAAAATTTCATCATCTGATTCAGTAGTGAGAATGTGATGTTCAGGCTTAATGTTTTTCTTTTCACATTGAGGCACAAACTTACAGGGAACATCCTCAACCTCGACCTTTTCTTCAATAGTTTTTAAGGGAGCAGGCGAAAAACTACCAAAGGGGGTAAACTTGACGGTTCCTGAGGGGGTAAACCTAACAGGTTCAAAAGGCTTCACAGGTTCAGCCTTAATTGTCTTAGGTTTCTTCTTATCATGGTTAACTTCTATGTTGGCTTTATAGAATTCAGGCAACTTAAACGGATTCAAACTAACAGGTTCACATACAGGCATAGCTACTTTCTTAACAACAGGTTCATTAACTGATATTTCAATGGGCTTTGCATCTACTAAAGCAGTAGGCACAAAATCTTTAATTTCATCCTTAGACGGTCTACACAAATTCACATCTAAAGACGGAGGCGGTTGATTATGATAACCATAACCGGACTTATCTTTAGAACTAGTTCTACCCGTCTGCAGGATATCAGTAAAGACCAAGGCTGAAGTGTTGATATTCTTGAGTTTTCGTTGCAAATCAACAGCTTTGGCTTGAGAGTCAGCCAATTCCTTTTTCAAATGAGCAATCATTTTTAAGTAACTGTCAATTTCATCTTGATTACTGAAAATTAGAGCTTTCAGCTCCTTTTTATCTTCAATAAGTTGATTAATGTTACTTTCAAAGTGTTTCTCATTATTTTTTAAAACTTTGTTTGCTTCCATCAAATTCAAGATATCTGACTTCAAGTTGTCATTATGTTCCATAAGCCCATTTACTTTACCAGTTAAACTAATACATGAATCACAAGTAAATTTAGCAAATGGTACCTCATTGTTGATAGTCATGAAGCATTGCTCTTGAGTTTCATGAGCAGAAAAATCATAAGCATCTCCATCCTCAATCAACAATGAGCCTTAGCAGTAGTATGCTCAATCTGTTTTGGAACAACAGATGGTTTAGTGAAACCCGAAGCAGGCTGTCGTCCTTTTTCACATTCACGGGCAAAGTGTCCAAGATTCTGACACTTATAACACTTGATTTTGTTTTTATCGAATCCCGTTGGTGTTCGGTCAGCTGCATCTTCAAGAGATCTCTTTCCAGTTCGTCTTAGATAGTTTTTGGCTCTACGAGTGAGCATAGCCATATTCCATCTAATGTCGATCCTTTCTAACTCATCGGGATCAACCTGATTGAAGTCTTCATCAGTCAGTTCCAATGTACTGACTCTTTTAGAAAGAAAGTCTTCATATGATGACAAGAAAGCAGTAAACATGGCTGCATGTTCATCAGTGGTTGCTGAAGTAGGAACAGATGGTGATGAACATGTACTGCTTGAAGAAGCATTATAAGCTGGTAGGGCTGAAAATGTTCCTACAGTAGGATTACTGTAAGAAGAGAATCTCTGAGAATTTGTCTCAGCTGAGATGAAAGCTGTTCCACCATGACTTGATTCTGATGCACGAGCAGTAGATCTTGTTTCCTTCTTTTCAATATCCAATGCCCCAGCTTCAAGTTTTCCAATAAGATCATCCAGAGACAATTGCTTTGTTTTTGGATCGCTTTCTAATAACAAAACTCGTGTTTCCCAACTTGATGGCAGAGCAGCTAAAGCCTTTTTGTTAATCTCAGAATTTTTGAGATTATATCCGCCAGCTTGCAGTTCATTTACTGTGCGGGTAAATCTGCAAAGCATGTCTCTGACAGTTTCATTCTTCTGGATATAGAAATAATCAAACTGAGTTTTGACTAATTCCAATTTGCTTTCGATGTACTCAGTGTTGCCACAAAATCTCTTTTCAATTGCAGTCCAAAGATCATAAGCAATAGTTTGTGGAAACATATCCAAAACGTCTGTTGGAAGCGACATAGTAATAGCAGAATGAGTCTTCCGCTCAATTTCCCATGCTTTACGTTCTTCGGGAGTGTATGAGCGAATGGGTTTGGGTGGAGGAACACCCATGTGTTCTCCAAGGGCAACAGGCGGAACATATCGTTCAAGAAGGGCCAACTCCATATCAGGATCGGTGAATAAAACAAACGATATGAACCGTTGTTTCCATGCTCGAAATGGCAAACCCGGTGCAAAATAAGGAGGTTTATTTGCACTACCAATCGTAGCATTATGTTGTAAAACTGCATCAGCGCTTTGAAGAGACATGATGAAAATCTGCAAAACAAATCAGAAAATACACAACAAACAAACTGATTTTTGTCTAAGTCTGGAATTATGCGACACAGTGTTATGTCGCAAAGTATCAATACGACACAGTGGTTATGTCGCAGAGAAGCAATACGACACAGGTGTTGTGTCGCTGAAGTTAATCAGACAGAAGACAAAAATGCGACACAACCGTTATGTCGTATGTTATGTCGCAAAGTGTGTCGCAGACCAGTCAAGGTCAAAATAATTGTGTCGTAGGCTTATGTCGTACACGGTGTCGCACGTTATGTCGCACGATATGTCGCAGACAAGTTAATGTCGTATTGTTGTGTCGTATGAACAGTGATACGACACAAGCCTTGTGTCGCAAAAGTGCACGTGCAGACAGTTTTTAAGCCCACAAAAATTTCAACTTTCAAAGTAAATCATAACCTACAGCCCATACTTTTCTGCAGACGAAAAACCAGCTTTGGAAGCAAAATAATCATCAACTTTTACCAACCAAATCCAAAAAGTTAGACTAACAACTTTTCTTTGAAGATCAAGCAACAAGATGGATTAAACTAGCATTTTTGACCAAGAACACCAAGAACACTTAAAAACATAAATTATGAAAATAATGTTTTTGGACCAAAATCTAGCACCAAAGTAACTCGAAACCGCAACTCAAGAGTATGCGGCTCTGATACCAATTGTAGGTTCCATATACGGACCAAATCGAGTAGCTTGAACTTGTATATAGAAGCGGAAATTAAATACACAAGATATGCTAGATGTTCACAAGTAAATGACCAAAACACAAAGTGTGAGTTTATATATAATCAACAAGGAAGATTACAAACACTTTGAACTAGACACACAAAGATCAAAATAACACAATAATAGAGTTTTTCTTCTGTGATTTTCGTGGTGATATGTGTGTGTTTTGTGTTTTGGCTACCCAAACAGAAACTGGCGAGCTTCTATTTATAGTCTGGACCAAACTGTATGCGACACAAGCTTTGTGTCGCATAGAATGTTCATGCGACACAATCCTTGTGTCGCATGAGATGATTCTGCGACACAATGATTGTGTCGCATAGAATCCTTCTGCGACACAATGATTGTGTCGCATAGAATCCTTCTGCGACACAGTGCTTGTGTCGCATGATGACACAAATTGTAATTAAATTAGAACTTAAACTATTCAATACGTAATTACAATTCTGACACGATTACAGACTGAGACCAACTGACAGACACACATTGATGTACCAACAGGTTAATGGACAAAGATCCTAATCTTCAAGAGCCGCTACTGTAACTCAACTGCTCCTAATGATCTGAAAGTGTTGAATCCAATGACCATGAATCTCTATTACCCGAGATCTTTTGCCGACAACTGATGTAATGAATCTGATGTTGTTCTTTTATCGACTGAGATCTCCAGTTTCCAAATTGTTCCCGTATCTATTCCTTTGTATGAATAGTCCCTGAGGGTGATGATTGTATGTGTGAAGGGGTGGATGGATGGGTGAATGTGGGTGGATATGGTGATGATGGTTTAGGGTTCCATTATGTGGCAAGGTTTAGCTATAGGACTTGGAATTTGTGGGCACATATGATGAGTATTGAGTTGGTCAACTTGATGAACTAGTCTTAGACAACTAGAAATCATCTTCATATCTGGAAGTGTCATCACTTGACCCCTGCAAAGCAATGCTCCAAAGGTTCTCATACTCAATGAACTGTAGGCTCCTCTTGTCGTCTTTCCATTATCTTTAAAGATTCTCTATCCATAGGCGTCAGTCCCTGTCTGTTACAAGTAGATCAAACAAATATGATCTAACAAACAAGTGATTATCCTCCAAATCATAAATTCATTGGTTTACGAAGAACCTATCAAAGTGAGTGCTTTGTAGATGAAACAAACCAGTGTATGACTTTGATTTTAATCTTACACGAAAAATGTTAGTTGCCTATAATTTCACCGCAGCACAAATAGCAGACATGGAAATACCAGTATTATCAGTTGAATCAGGTAGCCAGGTATAAAGATATCCAAAGCACATATTTTAAAACGAGTTCGAGCATAATACACATATTGTCATACAAATCATGTTATCAGATTAAGCATTAATATCTCATGTACGTTCACAATAATATATGTAAGTACCTCAAATGCTCAAAACATGTCAGTAGGTGTTTAGAATGACTAAGGCTCCTAACTCCTAGTAGGTTTCCATTTTTGTGAGTGAAAGGGATAACAAGAACTTTTAGAAAATGGTGAAAAATTCCAAACGACTGGGAGTAGGAAGTATTAAGGTTTGACAAAAATTTGACTTTTAACGAAGTAATTTCGCAAACCATCCATTTTTGTTCATAAAGATAGAAAACTTGGAACATTCATTTTAGGGTTTCATTTCTACTTATTGGGGTTAGTTCACTACTTAAACTACTTTAACTACTAATGATAATCCTATATTAGACACGGGTTGCCTCCCGAGAAGCGCTTGTTTTTGTTCGAGTCACTAGCTTGACTCCAAACCTATTTCTTAGGAAATCTAGGGGGCTCCCTTGCTTCCATCAGTAGATACAAGCGGAAGTATTGGTACATACCTAGGGGATTAAAGTGGACTATGGTCAGGGTATGTCCAATCTGTAACACCCGCCAAAAATTAGGACTAGTAATTAGTGCCTAATCATATATTAATACATGTAATTAGTTCTGTGTTAGGCTAATTAATGTATCGAATTATATATATTGTTGAA
Organism: Helichrysum umbraculigerum; assembly: GCA_949592205.1. Taxonomy (NCBI): domain Eukaryota; kingdom Viridiplantae; phylum Streptophyta; class Magnoliopsida; order Asterales; family Asteraceae; genus Helichrysum; species Helichrysum umbraculigerum. Next base: position 40,437,486 of record CATIUR010000001.1, read on the forward strand.
TATATACGAAAATGCGATTTGATTAAATCGTACGCAATTTAAATCGGACGTGTTTCGATTCAATTTAATACGGACGTTGGTGACCCATTTTATTAAATAATGCTTTACATCAAAATTATTATTATGATAATATTTCGTATTCATTCGTATCGTACAAACCGAACTTACACAATTTAAAATATCAAAACACGCAAACTAAATAAACAAACTTACATTTTATAACTCAAACATAAATTAAATTGTAAAATATTTAAATAAAACATCGCGTAATAAATTGTATTTTAAAATTTATAATTAAAATGTAAATAATTATTTAACGTTTAAACGACGGAGCAAACGAACACCACGCGGAACGCGGGGCGGGAAAGCTGAAAAGTGGGGATAAACCCCCACCTCCATCTTTCATTTTCTTCATTTCATTTCTTTATCACTCTCTCTCCTTCCTTTTTCTCTCTTTCACCAAAACACCCCAAAATCCACAAAAATCGCAAATAACAACACGAAACACAACCGGATCAACAATATTTTTAGAGATTCACGACCACCTCGCGACGATCTACAACGCTATCTTTCCGGATTTTCATTTCGGCAAATTGTAAGTTTCCGACAAAATCCCGAAATCTCTCGAATCTTAGTATTTTTCACTTGTGGTTGTTTATATAACATATATATGTCCCTTACTAAGTATATAACACGATTTCATAGCTTAAAAACGAGTTTAAAACGGAATTTTGGCCGGAAAAACATTAACAGCCGGACTTTCTGGGCCGGTGTTCATCCATGCGACACAAGCCTTGTGTCGCATGTTGTGTCGTATTTTACCCTTTGTGTCGCACATTATGTCGTATTTCCCATGTTATGTCGTACCAAAGAATTTGTGTCGTAAGTTTTGCGACACAACCACTATGTCGTATTCTATGTCGTATTTCCATACGACACAATCACTATGTCGCTGTTGAATCAGCATCTCGCATCTATGCGACACAACCCTTGTGTCGCATAGACATTGTGTCGCATTTTTATGCGACACAACCCTTGTGTCGCATGACAAACTTTTGTGTCGCATATTGTGTCGCAAAACACAGAAAACTCAGATTTTTACTAAGTGTCGAGACTCAAAATTTATCACTCGATTTTACCCGAATTCAGATCCCAGATGCGTTTTTCGTCAAAGCAATATAGTAGAAATAAAAATTTTCCAAGCTGACCTGGCAGCTCGACCCCAGCCAGGGGCTCTGCCCCTTGGACCCCGCCAGGGGCTGCCGCCCCTTGGACCCCGCTACCAGGGGCGCTGCCCCCGGACCCCCGTACTAAGATTTCGTAACGGCTTCTAAAACACAATCAAAACACATTTTTCAAGTAAAACGCCACGAAATCAAAATAATAATAGTTGAGATTATTATTACAAATCCTTCACCAACGGGCCGTACATGTTTTCAAACACTTAACAAATCAACCAAATCGTAGTAATTTGGACATATATATATAGTTGTGTAACAACTACAAGGGTGATCTCTTGAGATACCCAATCATGTTTATAACCATCGCGTGTCGTGGACACCCTCAGGTTACAAGTCTTTGGACTTCATACTCGGCTAATCAACTCAAGTTTATTAAGTTAAACTCATAAGACTCAGGTGAGTCTCATAGCCCCTCTTTTACTGTTTTACTCAGGGGTGTGATATACTGCTCAACTTTTAACATGTGAACGCAAGTACCAACTTTTCATATACTACATGAGTTTTTCGAAACTAATCATTTTAAAGTCCTCCGTCAGCATAGTTGTTAATACGTTGTAGCGTGAATATTAGTATATGGTACCATATAGGATTGACCCTCCTCGTCCGGGTTAGCAAGCACTAACCGGGTAAACGGACGTACTAATATTTGGGAAGACGAATGTTGATTAGGCATTCGTGGAGGCACCTCGCCCGGAATTCTCTATAGGGGACCCGGCCCTCGAGTTAAGCTCAACTATGTGCTCATGGCTGTATACACGATGATTATCATTAAATTGCTGGATGCAATTCACTATTTAATCGCTGGATGCGATTCATTATTTAATTGCTGGATGCAATTCATTATTTAAATCTTGCGGTTCATACGATATAACTGATTTCAAACCTGTGAGCTCACCAGCTTTATAGCTGACCTTTTAGCATATATCGCAGGTACCCAGCAGTAGGATGTTTCTGCTCAGGATTTAGCTCGAGTCAGCATACAGACGATTGAGATTTTCTTGCATTAGTATAATTTGTATAAGTACTTATGTACTGAAATCTCATTTTATTTAACACTCGAGTTATGTAACGCTTTAAATGTTGTAAACATTTCAGAAATCAATATATTTTGTTAAAACGACGCATATAGAGTCGTTTGCTATATATCTTTGTGCTTTGTTATTGATTAGTAACACCCAAATCAAGCTTCCGCAAATCATCAAATTTGGGGGTGTTACACAATCAGTGGAAGAGGCATGGTAAAGTGAGTGATTTGTATTATTTGAGGTAAAACAAAGCTCTCGACTTTTTCTACCTCTTGAGTTTTTGGTTGTTCGGGTTGGTCAAAGAGTTCCTCATCACTCCATGACGTGTACGTCATTATGTAAGGGAGAGATGGTTTGTAGGGTGCTCTTGATGTAAAACCCACCTTGCTTCCTAAAGCCTTTGGTTGGATGATAACGTTGTACTCTAGGCATGGAGGTGGGACAATGTCCATTAGTGTCTCCAATCTTGTAGCAACATTATCATCAAATACTTGGGTGTTTGTCTCCTCTAAGGTACTAGTGGAGTCGATTAGATCAGGAAGTGAATCAATCAAAGAGAATTTCGGGATACAGTCAATCACAACTGGTTGTGGGACATGTTCAACCATATCAGTTTGAATGAGTTCATTACTCAGAGTCGGTATGTATTCCTTCAGTCCATGTGAAGCCGAGTCTTCTATGTAAATCTCCAAATTCGGGCTTTCCATCTCGATCTCTTCGTCTACTTCGTCATCCTCGTCACTCTGGCCAGAAGTTTCGAGTTGCAGTGGTTCGGAAAGTTCTTCTAGAACATCCGTCGATCTTTGACGTTGATAGGTCGGGAATAGGTGAAATTGTAGGTTTAGAAGATTGGGTTGGTGTGGGAGTCGAAGGGATATTGAAACCGAACTCATGAAAATGTAAGTCTGTATCTGGTGTGCTAGATGTGGTGTGTGTGCGTCTCTCAACGTTCTGTATCCTAGATTTGGCTCCATCTTGATTCCTACTCTCCTCACTACTCTCCTGGGCTTGTGTTGGTAGTTCAGTAGAGAATTTAGACATATTATAAGTTTGACTTCTAAGTATGTCCCTCTTGTTCTCTAATCATTTCTTCAAGTGATTCGGAAGGAGGTGAGAAAGCAGCATTACTGCTGAGACAGGCTAAGGGCATATCTCTCAAGTCAGGGATCTCGCAGGATTGTGGTATACTTACAGGGTGAGGTGAGTGTGGGTAGATTTCGAATGGTTGGGGATAAAAAGGTTGGTATGGATGTGGTTGGGTAGCATGGGGGTCATATTGATATTGCATTTGAGGATCTAAGTACCCTATGTTATCCGAAAACATCATACTTTGGCTTTGGTATTCTCCATCTAAGTGGGTATTACCGCACATCCTACATCTATTTTCGATTGAATTAGCAAGACTTTGCATTTGATCTAAGTGTTCCCATTGTTTTAACATATCCCAAGGGTTAATAACAGGTGGCATAGGGAGAAGGTTTCAGAATTAAAGTCGGGGGTGAGAAGGGAACTTAATCTAAAGTAATACTAAGGCAATCCTAACTACGCTAAACTACGTGCAAAATGTAACTTCTGATAAGGATGGTGAGTCCCAGTCAAAAGGATCTCTTAAAAACTAACTTATCTAAACAGGCTCCAAATCGTACTACCGTCCCCGGCAGCGGCGCCAAAAACTTGATGCGCCCTCAGCCGTCGGTGTCGTCGGTGCTGTTGTAACGACCGAGGGTGCGATCAGGGTGTTTTAAAATTTATTTTGCTCGGGGCCTAAACCTCCAAACTACCTACTGGTACTAGGCACAAGTACCTGATACTAGTACGTGGTAAGGATGATCAGGGTCGTCTCCAGACGGTCGAATTTGAAACGGAGCTCGTTTGGATAATTCAGTCCTCAAGATTGGGTTCAGATAGTTGGTTTTGTTTGGTTTTTATCTAATTAAAATAACTAAAGCAATAAAATTAAAAAGAGCTAGCTAGCATATAAGGAACAACTAAGGATAAGGAAGGCGTGGTTCACCATGACTTCGGATAGTATAATATCGGGATTGTGTTTATGATGGGGACACTTTCAGATTAATAGATTAACAGACTTTGGTGTAAACACTAGAACCCTACCAATTAAATTCCCATTGGCATGTCACTAGGAACTAGGTTATCGTGATTCTGATCGGAGCAATACGCTAAACTCCTAATACTTACCTAGTTGAAAGATAAGCAACCTATTTTGGTGATTAACCGCGGTACAAAGGATGGAAGAATGTGAACAGCGTTCACTTGAAGCAGAAGAGTATGCGCGTGGACTAACACAACGACTAGCACTCGCAGAAGACAACGCCCGACAAGCTAGCAGGCTTGCAACCACTGTGGACCGTCTTGTCACGATGATGGAACAAATTAATCTACGTTAAGACTAGTGTAGTCCTTGTCTTGTAATCTATCCTGTAATCTATTAGCTATCTACGTGCTACTCTATAATTTCGTCGGATGTAACAATTCCCGACATCTTTTGTAATACATCTGTAGGATGTAACCTTTGAACTCGTACTATCTATTAAATATTCCTTGCTGTTTCAACTCATATCAATTGTCATTATTCCTGTTGATGTTATGTACTACTGCTTTTATACATGTACATCTGTGACAATTACAAGTTCCTACAGAATCTCATTTATCTTCATTTCTTTTATTGAAGAATCATGCCGCCAAAGACCAGACCTTACACCGATGCACAGATTACATCACTCATAACCCAGGCTGTTACTGAAGCCTTGGCCCGGAATACCCCACCAAACTCCACAAGAAACAGCGATACCGCTGGAACCTCTGCCGCCAAACCTTGTTCTTACAAGGACTTTCAAAGCTGTAAACCCTCGAGTTTCAAGGGTTCTGAAGGAGCCATCGGACTGATCAGATGGTTCGAGAAAATGGAAACTGTTTTTCGTGTCAGTAAATGCGCGGAGAACGACAAAGTAAACTTCGCCACCTGCTCTCTTGAAGATGATGCCCACTCTTGGTGGAATTCATATACCCAATCAGTGGGTGCTGACATTGCCTACCAACTCACTTGGGAGGAATTGAAGGCAAAACTCACTGCCAAATACTGCTCTATCGCCAAACTCCAAAACCTAGTTGAGGAGTTCTGGAACTTAAAGGTTCAGGGTGGTGACATCGATGGTTATACCACCAGGTTTCAACAACTAGCTGCCCTCCGCCCAGCTATGGTAAGCACTGAACCTGATAAAATCAGGAAGTACGCCCTTGGTCTCCCTGATTTTGTTCGGGGACACGTCATCTCTTCCAAACCAAGCACCATTGACGGTGCAATCTCATTGGCCCAAGACCTGATGTCTATGAGTCAAGATTCTGAACCACCCACTTCATCCTCCCAAAACAACAAACGCAAGTGGTCTGACTACCACAACAACCACTCCAACCAACAAAACAAGAAACCTGACACCATCAAAGCCTACAACACCACCACTGACATCATCCGGGGTTACACTGGGAGCAAACCATATTGTCCCAAGTGCAGCCGTCACCATGAAGGTTCCTGTGGTCCCTTTTGCAACAATTGCAAGAGGTATGGCCATCTCACCAAAGACTGTCGCTCTCCTGCCAACAACAATTCCAACAACAACACCAGACCACCCAAAGTATGCTTTGAGTGTGGGAAACATGGGCATTTCAGAGATTCATGCCCAAAACTGAAGAACAACAACAACAACAACCGTAACAACAACAACAACAACACCCGCAGCAGAGCTTTCGTCATCAAATCTGGGGACGCCCGCCAAGACCCGAATGTGGTCTTGGGTATGTTCCTCCTCAACAACTTAACTGCTTCTGTTCTATTTGATACTGGTGCTGATAGAAGCTTTATCTCCGATGATTTTTGCCCATTACTTGACATCACTCCTGTTGCCTTAGATGTTAAGTACACTGTAGAGCTAGCCAATGGAAAACTTGTAGAAACCACCAGTGTGATACCTAATTGCACTTTAAACCTAGCTGACGAAACCTTTTCGATCGACCTTATACCCATTGAAATCGGAAGTTTCGACGTCATTATTGGAATGGACTGGTTGTCTAAACATCGAGCTGAAATCGTTTGTCATGATAAAATTGTCTGTATCCCACTCACTGTTGGTGGAACCTTGATCATACAGGGGGAGACCGGTGGGACGGGACTCAATATAATATCCTGCTTAAAAACCCGAAAATTTCTGAGAAAGGGTTACCCTGCCATACTCGCACACATTACAGAGAAGAAGTCGGAGGAGAAGCGACTTGAGGATGTGCCAATTGTTAGAGACTTTCCCGAAGTCTTTCCGGAAGAACTACCTGGTTTACCTCCACCTAGACAGGTTGAGTTCTCAATTGATCTCGTGCCGGGTGCCGCACCGGTGGCCCGCGCACCATACCGTTTAGCCCCATCCGAACTTCAAGAGTTGTCCTCTCAGTTACAGGAACTTCTGGATCGAGGATTCATTAGACCGAGTTCTTCACCTTGGGGAGCTCCGGTCTTATTTGTCAAAAAGAAGGACGGTTCATTCCGAATGTGCATCGACTACCGAGAATTGAACAAATTGACCGTCAAGAACCGTTATCCACTCCCTCGCATTGATGATCTATTCGACCAACTTCAGGGTTCAAGTCTCTACTCAAAAATCGACCTGAGATCAGGTTATCATCAGTTACGAGTTCGCGATGCCGATATTCCAAAAACTGCTTTCAGAACTCGTTACGGGCACTACGAATTTCAAGTGATGCCCTTTGGTCTAACCAACGCACCGGCTGTATTCATGGATCTCATGAACCGAGTGTGCAAACCTTACCTCGATAAGTTTGTCATTGTCTTTATCGATGACATACTCATTTACTCGCGCAACGACCAAGAACATGCGCAACACCTCAAAACCATCCTTGAACTCCTTAGACACGAGGAGCTTTATGCCAAATTCTCTAAGTGTGAGTTCTGGATACAAACTGTTCAATTCCTTGGTCACGTGATCGACAGTCAGGGAATCCGCGTTGACCCATCAAAAATCGAGGCTATCAAAGACTGGCAAGCACCCACCTCTGCAACTGAAGTACGACAATTCTTGGGTCTTGCTGGGTACTATCGGCGATTTATCGAAAATTTCTCCAAAATAGCTCAACCACTCACGGTACTGACTCAGAAGGACAAAAGGTTCGATTGGACCGATAAACAAGAGTCAGCGTTCCAATTATTAAAACAAAAGCTTTGCAGTGCTCCAATTCTATCCTTACCCGAAGGCACCGATGACTTCGTGGTATATTGCGATGCTTCTCACCAAGGTCTCGGTTGCGTGCTGATGCAACGAGACAAAGTCATTGCCTATGCCTCACGACAGCTGAAAATTCACGAAAAGAACTACACCACTCATGATCTCGAACTGGGAGCTGTCGTTTTTGCTCTCAAAATATGGAGACATTATCTCTACGGCACTAAGTGCACAATCTTTACCGATCACAAAAGTCTCCAACATATATTCGATCAGAAGGATCTCAATATGAGGCAACGTCGATGGGTCGAGTTGCTTACCGATTACGATTGCGAGATCAAGTACCATCCAGGGAAGGCTAATGTTCTAGCCGATGCCCTCAGTCGAAAGGAACGACAAAAACCACTTCGAGTCCGAGCCCTCAGTATGACCATTCACAACGATCTTACCATTCAGATTCATACCGCTCAGATCGAAGCCCTGAAACCTGAAAACATCAAAAATGAAGCCTTACGGGGTATTGACAAGCAGTTTGAAACCAAACCTAACGGGATTAGGTATTTCTCAAACCGAATCTGGTTGCCTAGTTTCGGGAACCTACGAGACTTGGTGATGGATGAAGCTCACAAGTCCAAATATTCTATCCATCCGGGATCCGATAAGATGTACCACGGCATCAAGGAATTTTATTGGTGGCCAAACATGAAAGCCGAAATCGCCACTTATGCCAGCAAGTGTCTTACTTGCTCGAAAGTCAAAACCGAACATCAGAAACCTTCTGGTTTACTCCAACAACCTGAAATCCCTGAATGGAAATGGGAACAATATGCCATGGATTTCATAACCAAACTACCAAGTCGGCGAGCGGTTGCGATACCATTTGGGTGATCGTCGATCGTCTCACCAAATCTGCTCATTTCCTGGCAATCAAAGAAAACGATAAAATGGAACGCCTTGCACAAATCTACATCAAAGAAATCGTTTCTCATCACGGCGTTCCAATCTCGATCATCTCTGACAGAGATGCCCGTTTCACTTCTCGTTTTTGGCAATCACTTCAAAAAGCTTTGGGTACTCGTCTTGATATGAGTACTGCGTACCATCCTCAAACCGATGGCCAAAGTGAACGAAGCATTCAAACACTAGAAGATATGCTACGCGCCTGCGTAGTTGATTTCGGTACAAACTGGGAAAGACATTTACCGTTGTGCGAATTCTCGTACAATAACAGTTATCATGCCAGCATTAAGGCTGCACCTTTTGAGGCACTGTACGGTCGTAAGTGCCGATCACCGATCTGTTGGACTGAGGTGGGAGATAGTCAACTCACTGGTCCTGAACTCATTCACGCCACCACAGAGAAAATTGTGGAAATCCAAAACAGACTCAAAGCCGCACGTGATCGTCAGAAAAGTTATGCTGACGTGAGACGCAAACCACTCGAGTTCCAAGTTGGGGATCGAGTACTCTTGAAAGTATCGCCTTGGAAAGGCGTCATCAATTTTGGCAAACGCGGGAAGTTAAATCCCAGATACATTGGGCCTTTTGAGATCCTCGAACGGATTGGCCCCGTAGCTTATCGATTGCAGCTGCCATCCGAACTCAGCAGCGTGCACCCTACTTTTCATATCTCAAATTTGAAGAAGTGTCTGTCTGATGAGACACTTATTATTCCACTAGATGAAATTCGTGTTGACGATAAACTTCATTTCGTTGAGGAACCCGCTGAAATCATGGACCGTGAGGTCAAACAACTGAAACAAAGTAGTATTCCCATCGTCAAGGTCAGATGGAATTCGCGGCGTGGTCCGGAATTCACCTGGGAACGGGAAGACCAAATGCGACTCAAATATCCTCAACTCTTCACTGATTCCACATCAAACACGACTTCGAACTAAATTTCGGGACGAAATCCTTCTAACAGGGGGAGAATGTAACACCCGCCAAAAATTAGGACTAGTAATTAGTGCCTAATCATATATTAATACATGTAATTAGTTCTGTGTTAGGCTAATTAATGTATCGAATTATATATATTGTTGAATATATACGAAAATGCGATTTGATTAAATCGTACGCAATTTAAATCGGACGTGTTTCGATTCAATTTAATACGGACGTTGGTGACCCATTTTATTAAATAATGCTTTACATCAAAAATATTATTATGATAATATTTCGTATTCATTCGTATCGTACAAACCGAACTTACACAATTTAAAATATCAAAACACACAAACTAAATAAACAAACTTACATTTTATAACTCAAACATAAATTAAATTGTAAAATATTTAAATAAAACATCGCGTAATAAATTGTATTTTAAAATTTATAATTAAAATGTAAATAATTATTTAACGTTTAAACGACGGAGCAAACGAACACCACGCGGAACGCGGGGCGGGAAAGCTGAAAAGTGGGGATAAACCCCCACCTCCATCTTTCATTTTCTTCATTTCATTTCTTTATCACTCTCTCTCCTTCCTTTTTCTCTCTTTCACCAAAACACCCCAAAATCCACAAAAATCGCAAATAACAACACGAAACACAACCGGATCAACAATATTTTTAGAGATTCACGACCACCTCGCGACGATCTACAACGCTATCTTTCCGGATTTTCATTTCGGCAAATTGTAAGTTTCCGACAAAATCCCGAAATCTCTCGAATCTTAGTATTTTTCACTTGTGGTTGTTTATATAACATATATATGTCCCTTACTAAGTATATAACACGATTTCATAGCTTAAAAACGAGTTTAAAACGGAATTTTGGCCGGAAAAACATTAACAGCCGGACTTTCTGGGCCGGTGTTCATCCATGCGACACAAGCCTTGTGTCGCATGTTGTGTCGTATTTTACCCTTTGTGTCGCACATTATGTCGTATTTCCCATGTTATGTCGTACCAAAGAATTTGTGTCGTAAGTTTTGCGACACAACCACTATGTCGTATTCTATGTCGTATTTCCATACGACACAATCACTATGTCGCTGTTGAATCAGCATCTCGCATCTATGCGACACAACCCTTGTGTCGCATAGACATTGTGTCGCATTTTTATGCGACACAACCCTTGTGTCGCATGACAAACTTTTGTGTCGCATATTGTGTCGCAAAACACAGAAAACTCAGATTTTTACTAAGTGTCGAGACTCAAAATTTATCACTCGATTTTACCCGAATTCAGATCCCAGATGCGTTTTTCGTCAAAGCAATATAGTAGAAATAAAAATTTTCCAAGCTGACCTGGCAGCTCGACCCCAGCCAGGGGCTCTGCCCCTTGGACCCCGCCAGGGGCTGCCGCCCCTTGGACCCCGCTACCAGGGGCGCTGCCCCCGGACTCCCGTACTAAGATTTCGTAACGGCTTCTAAAACACAATCAAAACACATTTTTCAAGTAAAACGCCACGAAATCAAAATAATAATAGTTGAGATTATTATTACAAATCCTTCACCAACGGGCCGTACATGTTTTCAAACACTTAACAAATCAACCAAATCGTAGTAATTTGGACATATATATAGTTGTGTAACAACTACAAGGGTGATCTCTTGAGATACCCAATCATGTTTATAACCATCGCGTGTCGTGGACACCCTCAGGTTACAAGTCTTTGGACTTCATACTCGGCTAATCAACTCAAGTTTATTAAGTTAAACTCATAAGACTCAGGTGAGTCTCATAGCCCCTCTTTTACTGTTTTACTCAGGGGTGTGATATACTGCTCAACTTTTAACATGTGAACGCAAGTACCAACTTTTCATATACTACATGAGTTTTTCGAAACTAATCATTTTAAAGTCCTCCGTCAGCATAGTTGTTAATACGTTGTAGCGTGAATATTAGTATATGGTACCATATAGGATTGACCCTCCTCGTCCGGGTTAGCAAGCACTAACCGGGTAAACGGACGTACTAATATTTGGGAAGACGAATGTTGATTAGGCATTCGTGGAGGCACCTCGCCCGAAATTCTCTATAGGGGACCCGGCCCTCGAGTTAAGCTCAACTATGTGCTCATGGCTGTATACACGATGATTATCATTAAATTGCTGGATGCAATTCACTATTTAATCGCTGGATGCGATTCATTATTTAATTGCTGGATGCAATTCATTATTTAAATCTTGCGGTTCATACGATATAACTGATTTCAAACCTGTGAGCTCACCAGCTTTATAGCTGACCTTTTAGCATATATCGCAGGTACCCAGCAGTAGGATGTTTCTGCTCAGGATTTAGCTCGAGTCAGCATACAGACGATTGAGATTTTCTTGCATTAGTATATTTTGTATAAGTACTTATGTACTGAAATCTCATTTTATTTAACACTCGAGTTATGTAACGCTTTAAATGTTGTAAACATTTCAGAAATCAATATATTTTGTTAAAACGACGCATATAGAGTCGTTTGCTATATATCTTTGTGCTTTGTTATTGATTAGTAACACCCAAATCAAGCTTCCGCAAATCATCAAATTTGGGGGTGTTACACAATCAGTGGAAGAGGCATGGTAAAGTGAGTGATTTGTATTATTTGAGGTAAAACAAAGCTCTCGACTTTTTCTACCTCTTGAGTTTTTGGTTGTTCGGGTTGGTCAAAGAGTTCCTCATCACTCCATGACGTGTACGTCATTATGTAAGGGAGAGATGGTTTGTAGGGTGCTCTTGATGTAAAACCCACCTTGCTTCCTAAAGCCTTTGGTTGGATGATAACGTTGTACTCTAGGCATGGAGGTGGGACAATGTCCATTAGTGTCTCCAATCTTGTAGCAACATTATCATCAAATACTTGGGTGTTTGTCTCCTCTAAGGTACTAGTGGAGTCGATTAGATCAGGAAGTGAATCAATCAAAGAGAATTTTGGGATACAGTCAATCACAACTGGTTGTGGGACATGTTCAACCATATCAGTTTGAATGAGTTCATTACTCAGAGTCGGTATGTATTCCTTCAGTCCATGTGAAGCCGAGTCTTCTATGTAAATCTCCAAATTCGGGCTTTCCATCTCGATCTCTTCGTCTACTTCGTCATCCTCGTCACTCTGGCCAGAAGTTTCGAGTTGCAGTGGTTCGGAAAGTTCTTCTAGAACATCCGTCGATCTTTGACGTTGATAGGTCGGGAATAGGTGAAATTGTAGGTTTAGAAGATTGGGTTGGTGTGGGAGTCGAAGGGATATTGAAACCGAACTCATGAAAATGTAAGTCTGTATCTGGTGTGCTAGATGTGGTGTGTGTGCGTCTCTCAACGTTCTGTATCCTAGATTTGGCTCCATCTTGAAACCTACTCTCCTCACTACTCTCCTGGGCTTGTGTTGGTATTTCAGTAGAGAATTTAGACATATTATAAGTTTAACTTCTAAGTATGTCCTCTTGTTCTCTAATCATTTCTTCAAGTGATTCGGAAGGAGGTGATAAAGCAGCATTACTGCTGAGACAGGCTAAGGGCATATCTCTCAAGTCAGGGATCTCGCAGGATTGTGGTATACTTACAGGGTGAGGTGAGTGTGGGTAGATTTCGAATGGTTAGGGATAAAAAGGTTGGTATGGATGTGGTTGGGTAGCATGGGGGTCATATTGATATTGCATTTGAGGATCTAAGTACCCTATGTTATCCGAAAACATCATACTTTGGCTTTGGCATTCTCCATCTAAGTGGGTATTACCGCACATCCTACATCTATTTTCGATTGAATTAGCAAGACTTTGCATTTGATCTAAGCGTTCCCATTGTTTTAACATATCCCAAGGGTTAATAACAGGTGGCATAGGGAGAAGGTTTCAGAATTAAAGTCAGGGGTGAGAAGGGAACTTAATCTAAAGTAATACTAAGGCAATCCTAACTACGCTAAACTACGTGCAAAATGTAACTTCTGATAAGGATGGTGAGTCCCAGTCAAAAGGATCTCTTAAAAACTAACTTATCTAAACAGGCTCCAAATCGTACTACCGTCCCCGGCAGCGGCGCCAAAAACTTGATGCGCCCTCAGCCGTCGGTGTCGTCGGTGCTGTTGTAACGACCGAGGGTGCGATCAGGGTGTTTTAAAATTTATTTTGCTCGGGGCCTAAACCTCCAAACTACCTACTGGTACTAGGCACAAGTACCTGATACTAGTACGTGGTAAGGATGATCAGGGTCGTCTCCAGACGGTCGAATTTGAAACGGAGCTCGTTTGGATAATTCAGTCCTCAAGATTGGGTTCTGATAGTTGGTTTTGTTTGGTTTTTATCTAAAGCAATAAAATTAAAAAGAGCTAGCTAGCATATAAGGAACAACTAAGGATAAGGAAGGCGTGGTTCACCATGACTTGGGATAGTATAATATCGGGATTGTGTTTATGATGGGGACACTTTCAGATTAATAGATTAACAGACTTTGGTGTAAACACTAGAACCCTACCAATTAAATTCCCATTGGCATGTCACTAGGAACTAGGTTATCGTGATTCTGATCGGAGCAATACGCTAAACTCCTAATACTTACCTAGTTGAAAGATAAGCAACCTATTTTGGTGATTAACCGCGGTACAAAGGATGGAAGAATGTGAACAGCGTTCACTTGAAGCAGAAGAGTATGCGCGTGGACTAACACAACGACTAGCACTCGCAGAAGACAACGCCCGACAAGCTAGCAGGCTTGCAACCACTGTGGACCGTCTTGTCACGATGATGGAACAAATTAATCTACGTTAAGACTAGTGTAGTCCTTGTCTTGTAATCTATCCTGTAATCTATTAGCTATCTACGCGCTACTCTATAATTTCGTCGGATGTAACAATTCCTGACATCTTTTGTAATACATCTGTAGGATGTAACCTTTGAACTCGTACTATCTATTAAATATTCCTTGCTGTTTCAACTCATATCAATTGTCATTATTCCTGTTGATGTTATGTACTACTGCTTTTATACATGTACATCTGTGACAATTACAAGTTCCTACAGAATCTCATTTATCTTCATTTCTTTTATTGAAGAATCATGCCGCCAAAGACCAGACCTTACACCGATGCACAGATTACATCACTCATAACCCAGGCTGTTACTGAAGCCTTGGCCCGGAATACCCCACCAAACTCCACAAGAAACAGCGATACCGCTGGAACCTCTGCCGCCAAACCTTGTTCTTACAAGGACTTTCAAAGCTGTAAACCCTCGAGTTTCAAGGGTTCTGAAGGAGCCATCGGACTGATCAGATGGTTCGAGAAAATGGAAACTGTTTTTCGTGTCTATAAATGCGCGGAGAACGACAAAGTAAACTTCGCCACCTGCTCTCTTGAAGATGATGCCCACTCTTGGTGGAATTCATATACCCAATCAGTGGGTGCTGACATTGCCTACCAACTCACTTGGGAGGAATTGAAGGCAAAACTCACTGCCAAATACTGCTCTATCGCCAAACTCCAAAAGCTAGATGAGGAGTTCTGGAACTTAAAGGTTCGGGGTGGTGACATCGATGGTTATACCACCAGGTTTCAACAACTAGCTGCCCTCCGCCCAGCTATGGTAAGCACTGAACCTGATAAAATCAGGAAGTACGCCCTTGGTCTCCCTGATTTTGTTCGGGGACACGTCATCTCTTCCAAACCAAGCACCATTGACGGTGCAATCTCATTGGCCCAAGACCTGATGTCTATGAGTCAAGATTCTGAACCACCCACTTCATCCTCCCAAAACAACAAACGCAAGTGGTCTGACTACCACAACAACCACTCCAACCAACAAAACAAGAAACCTGACACCATCAAAGCCTACAACACCACCACTGACATCATCCGGGGTTACACTGGGAGCAAACCATATTGTCCCAAGTGCAGCCGTCACCATGAAGGTTCCTGTGGTCCCTTTTGCAACAATTGCAAGAGGTACGGCCATCTCACCAAAGACTGTCGCTCTCCTGCCAACAACAATTCCAACAACAACACCAGACCACCCAAAGTATGCTTTGAGTGTGGGAAACATGGGCATTTCAGAGATTCGTGCCCAAAACTGAAGAACAACAACAACAACAACCGTAACAACAACAACAACAACACCCGCAGCAGAGCTTTCGTCATCAAATCTGGGGACGCCCGCCAAGACCCGAATGTGGTCTTGGGTATGTTCCTCCTCAACAACTTAACTGCTTCTGTTCTATTTGATACTGGTGCTGATAGAAGCTTTATCTCCGATGATTTTTGCCCATTACTTGACATCACTCCTGTTGCCTTAGATGTTAAGTACACTGTAGAGCTAGCCAATGGAAAACTTGTAGAAACCACCAGTGTGATACCTAATTGCACTTTAAACCTAGCTGACGAAACCTTTTCGATCGACCTTATACCCATTGAAATCGGAAGTTTCGACGTCATTATTGGAATGGACTGGTTGTCTAAACATCGAGCTGAAATCGTTTGTCATGATAAAATTGTCCGTATCCCACTCGCTGTTGGTGGAACCTTGATCATACAGTGGGAGACCGGTGGGACGGGACTCAATATAATCTCCTGCTTAAAAACCCGAAAATTTCTGAGAAAGGGTTACCCTGCCATACTCGCACACATTACAGAGAAGAAGTCGGAGGAGAAGCGACTTGAGGATGTGCCAATTGTTAGAGACTTTCCCGAAGTCTTTCCGGAAGAACTACCTGGTTTACCTCCACCTAGACAGGTTGAGTTCTCAATTGATCTCGTGCCGGGTGCCGCACCGGTGGCCCGCGCACCATACCGTTTAGCCCCATCCGAACTTCAAGAGTTGTCCTCTCAGTTACAGGAACTTCTGGATCGAGGATTCATTAGACCGAGTTCTTCACCTTGGGGAGCTCCGGTCTTATTTGTCAAAAAGAAGGATGGTTCATTCCGAATGTGCATCGACTACCGAGAATTGAACAAATTGACCGTCAAGAACCGTTATCCACTCCCTCGCATTGATGATCTATTCGACCAACTTCAGGGTTCAAGTCTCTACTCAAAAATCGACCTGAGATCAGGTTATCATCAGTTACGAGTTCGCGACGCCGATATTCCAAAAACTGCTTTCAGAACTCGTTACGGGCACTACGAATTTCAAGTGATGCCCTTTGGTCTAACCAACGCACCGGCTGTATTCATGGATCTCATGAACCGAGTGTGCAAACCTTACCTCGATAAGTTTGTCATTGTCTTTATCGATGACATACTCATTTACTCGCACAACGAACAAGAACATGCGCAACACCTCAAAACCATCCTTGAACTCCTTAGACACGAGGAGCTTTATGCCAAATTCTCTAAGTGTGAGTTCTGGATACAAACTGTTCAATTCCTTGGTCACGTGATCGACAGTCAGGGAATCCGCGTTGACCCATCAAAAATCGAGGCTATCAAAGACTGGCAAGCACCCACCTCTGCAACTGAAGTACGACAATTCTTGGGTCTTGCTGGGTACTATCGGCGATTTATCGAAAATTTCTCCAAAATAGCTCAACCACTCAAGGTACTGACTCAGAAGGACAAAAGGTTCGATTGGACCGATAAACAAGAGTCAGCGTTCCAATTATTAAAACAAAAGCTTTGCAGTGCTCCAATTCTATCCTTACCCGAAGGCACCGATGACTTCGTGGTATATTGCGATGCTTCTCACCAAGGTCTCGGTTGCGTGCTGATGCAACGAGACAAAGTCATTGCCTATGCCTCACGACAGCTGAAAATTCACGAAAAGAACTACACCACTCATGATCTCGAACTGGGAGCTGTCGTTTTTGCTCTCAAAATATGGAGACATTATCTCTACGGCACTAAGTGCACAATCTTTACCGATCACAAAAGTTTCCAACATATATTCGATCAGAAGGATCTCAATATGAGGCAACGTCGATGGGTCGAGTTGCTTACCGATTACGATTGCGAGATCAAGTACCATCCAGGGAAGGCTAATGTTCTAGCCGATGCCCTCAGTCGAAAGGAACGACCAAAACCACTTCGAGTCCGAGCCCTCAGTATGACCATTCACAACGATCTTACCATTCAGATTCATACCGCTCAGATCGAAGCCCTGAAACCTGAAAACATCAAAAATGAAGCCTTACGGGGTATTGACAAGCAGTTTGAAACCAAACCTAACGGGATTAGGTATTTCTCAAACCGAATCTGGTTGCCTAGTTTCGGGAACCTACGAGACTTGGTGATGGATGAAGCTCACAAGTCCAAATATTCTATCCATCCGGGATCCGATAAGATGTACCACGGCATCAAGGAATTTTATTGGTGGCCAAACATGAAAGCCGAAATCGCCACTTATGCCAGCAAGTGTCTTACTTGCTCGAAAGTCAAAACCGAACATCAGAAACCTTCTGGTTTACTCCAACAACCTGAAATCCCTGAATGGAAATGGGAACAATATGCCATGGATTTCATAACCAAACTACCAAGTCGGCGAGCGGTTGCGATACCATTTGGGTGATCGTCGATCGTCTCACCAAATCTGCTCATTTCCTGGCAATCAAAGAAAACGATAAAATGGAACGCCTTGCACAAATCTA
Organism: Helichrysum umbraculigerum; assembly: GCA_949592205.1. NCBI lineage: Eukaryota > Viridiplantae > Streptophyta > Magnoliopsida > Asterales > Asteraceae > Helichrysum > Helichrysum umbraculigerum. The sequence goes on from CATIUR010000001.1 coordinate 40,455,499, forward strand.
CATCAAAGAAATCGTTTCTCATCACGGCGTTCCAATCTCGATCATCTCTGACAGAGATGCCCGTTTCACTTCTCGTTTTTGGCAATCACTTCAAAAAGCTTTGGGTACTCGTCTTGATATGAGTACTGCGTACCATCCTCAAACCGATGGCCAAAGTGAACGAAGCATTCAAACACTAGAAGATATGCTACGCGCCTGCGTAGTTGATTTCGGTACAAACTGGGAAAGACATTTACCGTTGTGCGAATTCTCGTACAATAACAGTTATCATGCCAGCATTAAGGCTGCACCTTTTGAGGCACTGTACGGTCGTAAGTGCCGATCACCGATCTGTTGGACTGAGGTGGGAGATAGTCAACTCACTGGTCCTGAACTCATTCACGCCACCACAGAGAAAATTGTGGAAATCCAAAACAGACTCAAAGCCGCACGTGATCGTCAGAAAAGTTATGCTGACGTGAGACGCAAACCACTCGAGTTCCAAGTTGGGGATCGAGTACTCTTGAAAGTATCGCCTTGGAAAGACGTCATCCATTTTGGCAAACGCGGGAAGTTAAATCCCAGATACATTGGGCCTTTTGAGATCCTCGAACGGATTGGCCCCGTAGCTTATCGATTGCAGCTGCCATCCGAACTCAGCAGCGTGCACCCTACTTTTCATATCTCAAATTTGAAGAAGTGTCTGTCTGATGAGACACTTATTATTCCACTAGATGAAATTCGTGTTGACGATAAACTTCATTTCGTTGAGGAACCCGCTGAAATCATGGACCGTGAGGTCAAACAACTGAAACAAAGTAGTATTCCCATCGTCAAGGTCAGATGGAATTCGCGGCGTGGTCCGGAATTCACCTGGGAACGGGAAGACCAAATGCGACTCAAATATCCTCAACTCTTCACTGATTCCACATCAAACACGACTTCGAACTAAATTTCGGGACGAAATCCTTCTAACAGGGGGAGAATGTAACACCCGCCAAAAATTAGGACTAGTAATTAGTGCCTAATCATATATTAATACATGTAATTAGTTCTGTGTTAGGCTAATTAATGTATCGAATTATATATATTGTTGAATATATACGAAAATGCGATTTGATTAAATCGTACGCAATTTAAATCGGACGTGTTTCGATTCAATTTAATACGGACGTTGGTGACCCATTTTATTAAATAATGCTTTACATCAAAAATATTATTATGATAATATTTCGTATTCATTCGTATCGTACAAACCGAACTTACACAATTTAAAATATCAAAACACACAAACTAAATAAACAAACTTACATTTTATAACTCAAACATAAATTAAATTGTAAAATATTTAAATAAAACATCGCGTAATAAATTGTATTTTAAAATTTATAATTAAAATGTAAATAATTATTTAACGTTTAAACGACGGAGCAAACGAACACCACGCGGAACGCGGGGCGGGAAAGCTGAAAAGTGGGGATAAACCCCCACCTCCATCTTTCATTTTCTTCATTTCATTTCTTTATCACTCTCTCTCCTTCCTTTTTCTCTCTTTCACCAAAACACCCCAAAATCCACAAAAATCGCAAATAACAACACGAAACACAACCGGATCAACAATATTTTTAGAGATTCACGACCACCTCGCGACGATCTACAACGCTATCTTTCCGGATTTTCATTTCGGCAAATTGTAAGTTTCCGACAAAATCCCGAAATCTCTCGAATCTTAGTATTTTTCACTTGTGGTTGTTTATATAACATATATATGTCCCTTACTAAGTATATAACACGATTTCATAGCTTAAAAACGAGTTTAAAACGGAATTTTGGCCGGAAAAACATTAACAGCCGGACTTTCTGGGCCGGTGTTCATCCATGCGACACAAGCCTTGTGTCGCATGTTGTGTCGTATTTTACCCTTTGTGTCGCACATTATGTCGTATTTCCCATGTTATGTCGTACCAAAGAATTTGTGTCGTAAGTTTTGCGACACAACCACTATGTCGTATTCTATGTCGTATTTCCATACGACACAATCACTATGTCGCTGTTGAATCAGCATCTCGCATCTATGCGACACAACCCTTGTGTCGCATAGACATTGTGTCGCATTTTTATGCGACACAACCCTTGTGTCGCATGACAAACTTTTGTGTCGCATATTGTGTCGCAAAACACAGAAAACTCAGATTTTTACTAAGTGTCGAGACTCAAAATTTATCACTCGATTTTACCCGAATTCAGATCCCAGATGCGTTTTTCGTCAAAGCAATATAGTAGAAATAAAAATTTTCCAAGCTGACCTGGCAGCTCGACCCCAGCCAGGGGCTCTGCCCCTTGGACCCCGCCAGGGGCTGCCGCCCCTTGGACCCCGCTACCAGGGGCGCTGCCCCCGGACCCCCGTACTAAGATTTCGTAACGGCTTCTAAAACACAATCAAAACACATTTTTCAAGTAAAACGCCACGAAATCAAAATAATAATAGTTGAGATTATTATTACAAATCCTTCACCAACGGGCCGTACATGTTTTCAAACACTTAACAAATCAACCAAATCGTAGTAATTTGGACATATATATATAGTTGTGTAACAACTACAAGGGTGATCTCTTGAGATACCCAATCATGTTTATAACCATCGCGTGTCGTGGACACCCTCAGGTTACAAGTCTTTGGACTTCATACTCGGCTAATCAACTCAAGTTTATTAAGTTAAACTCATAAGACTCAGGTGAGTCTCATAGCCCCTCTTTTACTGTTTTACTCAGGGGTGTGATATACTGCTCAACTTTTAACATGTGAACGCAAGTACCAACTTTTCATATACTACATGAGTTTTTCGAAACTAATCATTTTAAAGTCCTCCGTCAGCATAGTTGTTAATACGTTGTAGCGTGAATATTAGTATATGGTACCATATAGGATTGACCCTCCTCGTCCGGGTTAGCAAGCACTAACCGGGTAAACGGACGTACTAATATTTGGGAAGACGAATGTTGATTAGGCATTCGTGGAGGCACCTCGCCCGAAATTCTCTATAGGGGACCCGGCCCTCGAGTTAAGCTCAACTATGTGCTCATGGCTGTATACACGATGATTATCATTAAATTGCTGGATGCAATTCACTATTTAATCGCTGGATGCGATTCATTATTTAATTGCTGGATGCAATTCATTATTTAAATCTTGCGGTTCATACGATATAACTGATTTCAAACCTGTGAGCTCACCAGCTTTATAGCTGACCTTTTAGCATATATCGCAGGTACCCAGCAGTAGGATGTTTCTGCTCAGGATTTAGCTCGAGTCAGCATACAGACGATTGAGATTTTCTTGCATTAGTATATTTTGTATAAGTACTTATGTACTGAAATCTCATTTTATTTAACACTCGAGTTATGTAACGCTTTAAATGTTGTAAACATTTCAGAAATCAATATATTTTGTTAAAACGACGCATATAGAGTCGTTTGCTATATATCTTTGTGCTTTGTTATTGATTAGTAACACCCAAATCAAGCTTCCGCAAATCATCAAATTTGGGGGTGTTACACAATCAGTGGAAGAGGCATGGTAAAGTGAGTGATTTGTATTATTTGAGGTAAAACAAAGCTCTCGACTTTTTCTACCTCTTGAGTTTTTGGTTGTTCGGGTTGGTCAAAGAGTTCCTCATCACTCCATGACGTGTACGTCATTATGTAAGGGAGAGATGGTTTGTAGGGTGCTCTTGATGTAAAACCCACCTTGCTTCCTAAAGCCTTTGGTTGGATGATAACGTTGTACTCTAGGCATGGAGGTGGGACAATGTCCATTAGTGTCTCCAATCTTGTAGCAACATTATCATCAAATACTTGGGTGTTTGTCTCCTCTAAGGTACTAGTGGAGTCGATTAGATCAGGAAGTGAATCAATCAAAGAGAATTTTGGGATACAGTCAATCACAACTGGTTGTGGGACATGTTCAACCATATCAGTTTGAATGAGTTCATTACTCAGAGTCGGTATGTATTCCTTCAGTCCATGTGAAGCCGAGTCTTCTATGTAAATCTCCAAATTCGGGCTTTCCATCTCGATCTCTTCGTCTACTTCGTCATCCTCGTCACTCTGGCCAGAAGTTTCGAGTTGCAGTGGTTCGGAAAGTTCTTCTAGAACATCCGTCGATCTTTGACGTTGATAGGTCGGGAATAGGTGAAATTGTAGGTTTAGAAGATTGGGTTGGTGTGGGAGTCGAAGGGATATTGAAACCGAACTCATGAAAATGTAAGTCTGTATCTGGTGTGCTAGATGTGGTGTGTGTGCGTCTCTCAACGTTCTGTATCCTAGATTTGGCTCCATCTTGAAACATACTCTCCTCACTACTCTCCTGGGCTTGTGTTGGTATTTCAGTAGAGAATTTAGACATATTATAAGTTTAACTTCTAAGTATGTCCTCTTGTTCTCTAATCATTTCTTCAAGTGATTCGGAAGGAGGTGATAAAGCAGCATTACTGCTGAGACAGGCTAAGGGCATATCTCTCAAGTCAGGGATCTCGCAGGATTGTGGTATACTTACAGGGTGAGGTGAGTGTGGGTAGATTTCGAATGGTTAGGGATAAAAAGGTTGGTATGGATGTGGTTGGGTAGCATGGGGGTCATATTGATATTGCATTTGAGGATCTAAGTACCCTATGTTATCCGAAAACATCATACTTTGGCTTTGGCATTCTCCATCTAAGTGGGTATTACCGCACATCCTACATCTATTTTCGATTGAATTAGCAAGACTTTGCATTTGATCTAAGCGTTCCCATTGTTTTAACATATCCCAAGGGTTAATAACAGGTGGCATAGGGAGAAGGTTTCAGAATTAAAGTCGGGGGTGAGAAGGGAACTTAATCTAAAGTAATACTAAGGCAATCCTAACTACGCTAAACTACGTGCAAAATGTAACTTCTGATAAGGATGGTGAGTCCCAGTCAAAAGGATCTCTTAAAAACTAACTTATCTAAATAGGCTCCAAATCGTACTACCGTCCCCGGCAGCGGCGCCAAAAACTTGATGCGCCCTCAGCCGTCGGTGTCGTCGGTGCTGTTGTAACGACCGAGGGTGCGATCAGGGTGTTTTAAAATTTATTTTGCTCGGGGCCTAAACCTCCAAACTACCTACTGGTACTAGGCACAAGTACCTGATACTAGTACGTGGTAAGGATGATCAGGGTCGTCTCCAGACGGTCGAATTTGAAACGGAGCTCGTTTGGATAATTCAGTCCTCAAGATTGGGTTCAGATAGTTGGTTTTGTTTGGTTTTTATCTAATTAAAATAACTAAAGCAATAAAATTAAAAAGAGCTAGCTAGCATATAAGGAACAACTAAGGATAAGGAAGGCGTGGTTCACCATGACTTGGGATAGTATAATATCGGGATTGTGTTTATGATGGGGACACTTTCAGATTAATAGATTAACAGACTTTGGTGTAAACACTAGAACCCTACCAATTAAATTCCCATTGGCATGTCACTAGGAACTAGGTTATCATGATTCTGATCGGAGCAATACGCTAAACTCCCAATACTTACCTAGTTGAAAGATAAGCAACCTATTTTGGTGATTAACCGAGGTACATGAATAAAGCAGCATATCGTCTCATAGGTCCGACCGTTCTTAACACCTAAGCTTATCTCTCGTTCTTCTAATAGTGTATCTAATTATTAACTTGTTATGTTTAAAGAATCAAATATGTAAAATCTAGGGGGTTGATAAATCTAAATCACTTGGACTTTCCTCACTAGACCTTGTTAATACTTTTCTTAAGCTCCAATTACGTTGATTTATGACCTAGACCTCTCCTTTTCAAACAGTTATACATCTCCAGATTATTCACAGTTTGTTTAAAACATGTTTCATATGAGGACCATGCCTTTCGGTAATAGACAGTGTACTTTACAGGGTAGTTCCACGGGTTCTTATGTCTAACATGCGATCAAGAGTAATTGACAGTGAGGGTGGCACTCTAAACTAACTAAATGTAAAGCAGTGCAAGAATGTAAATCTAATATATACAACGAGTGGTTTCACTGTGTCTTACCTATTGCATGTCATGGGCACAGATAACTACTTACCATAATTAAGGTTCCGGACTCCCTAATATCTAGGTTGCAGTCACGTGGATAACTGGAAAGGGTACTCCATAAATTAGGTCTAGTGTCATACATTTAAACAATAACAAAGTATAATAATTCCCATTCATATAAGTTTCTTTTTATGAATTTAGACTATGTTGGAATGAGTTGTTTTTACGATCCTATCAACTAACTAACGTAGAGTTGTCCGCAATCAGATAGAAGATATGTCACATGGATAGTAAACACAAACAATTACAATACACCGGAAGTTCTCCCAAATGTACTGAACATATCGGCTAACAACTACCCTCGAATCCTATTCCCCAATCTCGGTCGTCAGAGATGTCCGTATCATGGCATGGTCTATTGAATAAATAGTCACATAAACAGGTTTTACCCTACCGGAATAAGTTGGGGTAGTCTGGTCATAAGCGGTTGGCCAGACATGCCATCATTCGTTCATAATGTTATAATTAAACTATAAATAGAAATTCATTTAGCACATTTAAAGTATTGGTCCGTAATATAACTACCTTTTGTCGTTCTCAGACTTCCGTACTTTTGTACTCCACCTAAAGCGTTTTCATCACTATATCCGAGAACAGTCGAATAGGGGCCGTCATATTACTTCACAACATTTATTATCATCCCATTATAACTATCTAAATCATGGCAAACATATAAACAACTACTCGCATATCATGGCAATAGACATTTCCAATATTAATAAATCATAAACATCAAACAAGAACATTACAATTAATTAATAAGAGAAAAGGATAGATATTACCCGTAATTATTGCGAGCTAAACGATGCTTATATTACTTCCGAATAATCCAAAGCTTTACATTGATAAGCTAGCTACTACTAACTATTACATAATTAATCTCATACTTATCTCTCTCCAAATTAACTTAGAGAGAGAAAGTAGAAAGACCCCAATCTTCTCTCTAGTTCTCCTCTAACTCCTAAGAGTAGGCTAGAGAGAGAGACTAGAGAGAAGAACTAACTACAAGAATAATTCTCCTCTAACTTCTAAGAGTAGTGCTAGAGAAAGAATTCTAGAGAGAGAAAGAGAAATATGCAAGAAAGGAGGTGCATATGGTGCATTTTGAAATGAAGCCTAAAGCCTCCTATTTATAGGTGAGCTTTGGCTCACATTAGCACCATGAGGTGCATGTTAGAAAGCTTTCTAAAAATGGTGTGTACAACACGAAAAGTAGGCGCACCGGGTACCGTACAACACGAAAAGTAGGCGCACCAGGTACCAAAAGTTACCAAAAATAGAAACCGGGGCAGGGCAATGGTGGCCGGCGGAGGTGGGGGTCCAGCCGGCGGCGGTGGGCCCACCCCCGCCCCGTTGCGTCGTTTGTTGCTTCGTTTCTTGATTCGTGCGTGTTTTCTTTGTTATACGTCCGTTTGAGTTGATTCTTTTTTTGTTGGATTCGTAATTCAAAAACGAAGATTTTGACATAAGATAGGCCTGAAATGAGGTCCCTAGCTCCAGATATTGTGTACGGATCATTTGGATCTTCCGGCGGGCGCGAAATCTTCATTCTTTACCCGTTTTGGTTGATTCTTCTTCTATTGGATTCGAATTTTGAAAATGAACATCTTGGAAATAATGGATGTTGGTGGAGGGTATTTTAGTCTTGAAATCTCGTTTTGATGCCTTGAATCTTCAAACGTGTGTGGAATCTTCGTTTTACATCCGTTTTGCTTGATTTTTCTCGTGCAACCTTGTTTTGACCATCTTGGCATAATGTCACTGATTTGTGCTATATTTGAGTTATAATACCAAGAATCATTCCAGAATGAGAGAGATATCGGTAGTAAAAACATGACTTTTTACGCGATATCAAGTATCCCACACTTAGAACTTTGCTTGTCCTCAAGCAAACTCATTCATAAAAAGCTTCTGGAAGGATTCTAATCGCATTAGTTTTTAGATATACTATTTCCAAAGAATATACAATTACAGTTATGAAAGAGCTTTTTATTAGAAACTTAGGGTTTATAGAATTTGATACCTTCTTCGGGCAACCTATAGGATGATCATGACTAGGCAATCCTCACAAGTGGGTCACTCAAATCACTCAAGTGTTTAAGGTTTCCTACTTACTAGTGTCAATCACTCAGATAGCCAGTCATGCAGCATTCTCTTCATAGGCTTGATCAAGAATCAAATCTCCATCACTTTTGATGAGGACGGTACTAATCTTTCAAGATATCTTAGAAGGAATCGGGTGTTTGGTTTTTGAAGAAGGTGTGTGATGAGGGGTGTGATGGGTTTTCTTTGTATTTTCTCGAAACTGGGGTGCTTTTCTCGAGAGAGTCTTTTTTGACATTTCTCAGATTTTTAAAGGACTTCATAGCCTTTTTCTTCCCCTTTTCTTGGATTTTTCCTTTTTCTGGACTTTCTTTGGGTAGTGCCGGCATATACATTTGTTGTTTACTTTCTTTTTCTCATTTGTCTTCTCTTTCCTTGTATTATGCCGGTCTTACCGATGGATATTTTCTGGTCCGAAAGGTTTCTTATGGTATTGGGTTGTAAGGTTGTGTTGGCTTTTCTTGTGAAAATTGGGAAATTGAGAATGTCTCTGAAAATTTTGGAAGACGTGACTTCCATAGGTTCGGAATGAAGATATAAAGGGAGGTTTTGGTTGGTTGGTGGGTGTGATGAGTGAGTGAATATTTGGTGGTAAGAGGGTGTTGGGATTCCTTAGAAAGTATCGAGATAGGTTGTACCTATGCACTCATTGGTGTGATCTCGAAATGTATTGCAAGAGCAATTTCTAATTCAAATGCATACATCGGCACACACATGAAACGAAAAGTGAAGCATTTTAAAGATGAATGCTAATTATGGGCTGAAACCTCACGAATCGAATGTTTTGGTCTGTGTGCCTAGCCATGTGTTGCCTTTTTCGTCCGTATCTTATTCTAAGAGAACCGTTTTGTTTCTTTGTTAAAACTCAATTCATTCTGTAATTTATATTTTCGGAAAATAGAGGTTCTAAAGAATGTTGCTTTTGAATCAAAAATTTTGAAAACTTCTTCATTTTTAGCCTTTTAATGAAAATATTGTTTATTTTACGGACAAGAGGTCAAACTTGCGGTTGCAGACCGTATATCCCACACTTAGAGGAACATTGTCCCTAATGTTTGAATCTATGTATTGAACACCTCTTGTCGAAGTATCCCACACTTAGAATTTCTACTGATTATGGAAACTATCTCTAAGTATTTTATGGATTCCAAGGATCCCACACTTAGTGTTTGGGATATAGGTCGATATAATCTTGCAAAAACGGATAAATAAACCAGAGAAAGGAACGCAGAACTCCCATATGACTGTGAGCTGAGGATCTGAGTGGTTGACTGTGTCCGCTCCAATGTTTTCTGAACTTGGTCGGCATCAGCCTTCATGCATTGAACTCAAGCTCCAGTAGTATAGCCTTTCTTTAACACCTCAACTAGTTTTCTCGCGAAAATAACTAAGAACTAAAGGATAGATTGCAGAAAATGAAGTGATGTCGCCCTCCGAACACAAGCATGATTAACCAATAAACACCAAATGTTGGATAGAGGTTAATGGAAAAAGATCCTAATCTTCAAGAGCCGCTACTGTAACTCAACTGCTCCTAACGATCCGAAAGTGTTGAATCCAATGACCATGAATCTCTATTACCCGAGATCTTTTGCCGACAACTGATGTAATGAATCTGATGTTGTTCTTTTATCGACTGAGATCTCCAGTTTCCAAATTGTTCCCGTATCTATTCCTTTGTATGAATAGTCCCTGAGGGTGATGATTGTATGTGTGAAGGGGTGGATGGATGGGTGAATGTGGGTGGATATGGTGATGATGGTTTAGGGTTCCATTATGTGGCAAGGTTTAGCTATAGGACTTGGAATTTGTGAGCACATATGATGAGTATTGAGCTGGTCAATGTAACACCCTCAAATTTCGGGTTGCGGAAGCGGTCGGGTCGGGTGTTACCAACTCAAATATCACAAGCACAAAGGGGAATAATGAACGACTCTAAATGAGACGTTTGAAAATAGTTATACATTCCCAAAATAAAAGTGTATACAAGTTGCGAGTTCGCAAAATAATTTCATTACATAATTGTAATACAAAAGTTATGCAAGAAATCCAGTTGTTGAAAACATGCGACTCGAGCTAGGATCCTGACGGGCCGATCCTACTAGCAGTACCTGAAATGCATACTAAAATACGTCAGCGATAAGCTGGTGAGTCCATAGGTTTAGTTGACAAGGATTAAAGTATAAGATTATAATCCTATGCTTGAAGTACACCCCTGTGTACAGTGTTGAATTCCTGAGTTTCTTACATTGAGTGATGAACTCAATTGAAGTGATTCTTGAACTAGTTCCTTGATCTAAGCATTTCACACAATAATAACACAAGTAATAATATCACAGAGTAGCAATTAACACGTATCAATTAATTCAAATAAATAGCACATATCACATAAGGAAAGTAAAGCGCAAGTATGTTCTTGAAAATCTTGTTTATCGATCTTGTCCTTAAAAATCTTGATCTTGAAAACCTTGTTTTATTGATCTTGAAAACCTTGAATTCTTGACCTTGCACATAGTTCTTGATCTTGTAAATAGGTTCTTGATCTTGCAAATAAGTTCTTGACCTAGCACATAATCCTTGATCTAATCTTGTTTTCTAGTTTCTTGATTCTTGTATGTTCTTGTATTCTTGACCTTGAATTCTAGTTATTGATTCTAGTGTTCTAGTCCTTGAGTTCTTGTTATTGATCTTAGTGTTTCTTGTATTCTAGACCTTGAGTTCTTGTTCTTGATTCTAATGTTTTCTTGTATTCTTGACCTTGTATTCTAATTTCTTGTTATCTTGTATTTCTTGAAATTCTTGTTACTTGATTCTAGATTTCTTGGATTCTAGATTAATGTACTCTAACCTAGAGTATTATGATTTCAAATGTTTCCGTGTCTTACAGTGTTAGCATACAGCTAAATGAAGTTCTTGAGATCTGAGTGAAGTGTAAAGATAATCCTTATTATCTATCAATGTTAGTGTTCATGAAACCTATCTCATATAAGCTTTGCATTGGTGACTAGTGCCCTAGTCTAGTACGAGTTGTAATAAATCATTTACAATGATTGATTTCATAAATAGGTTTTGAATAATCAATGACGAGTATGCATTCCACCCCAAAACAGTATAACAGTTTGAAAGGAGGGGCTATGGAAACTCACCTGTGAGTTGTCAGCGATCCTACGATACGTGTGTTGTCCGAATGGTAACCTCCTAGTGCCCTAAACACGTGAGGTTATATGAGTAAGATACTAATCGGTTTAGCTAAACGTGTCATGAAGGTACACTTCTGTTGTTTAGTTTTTAGAATTGCGTACAGTCCGTTTGTGATGGTTTGTATTAATAATAATTCTCAATTAAATCATTATTAAAATCGTTTCGTTGTCTATTTTATAAAAATATAATTTTTGTTTGTAAGTCATCGTTGTAAAAAGTGTAGTTGTTGTTACGCGAAAGTCGAATCGTTGGGCAAAAACTCATTTCGCAGACCAGGTCAGTTCAGGTAGCTCGACTCGACTCGAAGCTCGACTCGGCTCGCAGCTCGACTCGGCTCGCTACTCGGTCCGGTTCGTAGCTAGGCTCGGTTCGCTGCTCGGCTCGACTCACAGCTAAGCTCGGTTCGACTCGCATCTCGGCTCGGTTTGCTGCTCGGTCCGGTTCGTAGCTCGACTCGGCTCGCTACTCGACTCGGCTCGCTCGACGAACTGAGATCTGGAATCTCGACTCGCCCGACGAGCTGTTCGCATTTTTGGTTTCAAAAACACATTTCTGAGTCATTTTTGGACAAATCTTCGTTGAGTAAACGTTCTACCATGTAAATAAAGGCTTTACAAGTATATTAAATGGGTTTTAAAGCTCCTTACCAACGAAATTGAAAATCGAAGAAGATGGGGATGATGATGATGAAGAAGATGATCCGCAGCTGCTGCTGCTCTCGTTGTTGTTGTTGATGATGACGACGACGAGGTGGTGGTGATTCCGGTGGTGGCGGTGGTTCGGTGTAAACCGAGAGAGAAAAGAGAGATATAGATGGGTATGTGTTTGTGTGTGTGAAATGAAATAAAAAATGAGGCAAAGGGGTGTTGGGGCCGGCTTTATGTTTGGTGGGGAGGACACTGTCTCCCAATTTCAGTGTAAAATACCCGTGTTTGTTTGCCCGATCGTAAAATAATTTAATTATTTTAAAACCATAATTTTGCTAATACGAAATCGTATATGTTTTTATTAGAAGCATTTTATAAAAATACTTTCTTCGAGTTATAAAATGTAACTTTGTTATAATTGCGTACCAAGTACGATTATTTGAAGTTTAAATTTGGTGCAAAAATTGGCCTTTTTGACCGGGTGTTACATTCTCCCCCTGTTAAGAAAATTTCGTCCCGAAATTTCGTGTGAAGTCGTGTTCGCATGGAGTCTGGGGAGACATGTATGTACGAAAGGTTTGTCGAATGGGTTGTAGACGTATAATGTCTATGTTAGGTTTGAAAGCAGTCAATCCATGACTGTGTTGTCATTTATTCATTGTAGTCACGTTCTGACTATTTTGTTCGTTCAAGGTATGGTTAAGTCGTGGTTATCAGGTAACCATTCACATTGTAGTCCATCCAGGACTGGATAGTTGTCACCAAGTGACCATTTAAGGAGTAGTCCTAGATTTCTTGATCTATAGTTTCTTGCCTTATAATTTCTTGACCTACAGCTTCTTGACCTAGAGTTTTCTTGTTGATCAGTTTCTTGACCTACGAATTCTTGACTTAGTGGATCTTGATTCTATGGTTTCTTGAGTTACAGTTTCTTGTCCTATTATTTCTTGGCATATGATTTCTTGATCTTGGGTTTCTTGACCTATCATTTCTTGATCTATAGTTTCTTGACTTATGATTTCTTGTCCTACGGTTTCTTGACCTATTGTCTCTTATCACAATGTTCTATTTCTAACTCATCCTGCTCCCCTTGTTAGGATTAACGTCCTACTAATGATTTGAGGGCTCAAAACTCTTAGTTAATAATCGAGAGGTAGAGTGGGGAGTAAGAGTTCGTTTTCGATGATTATCAATAGTAGTGCGAATCTTGAAATAAATAAGAGTGAAATGAGTAGGGTCACAGTAAGATACGTACCCTAATATTATGTAGCGTCTTAGCAGACGTGGTTGTTCTAATCTTGACGTTTCGGACAGTCCTTCATGAAATGTCCTGAGTTACCGCACACAAAGCAGACTCTTGGTGCGTTGGGATTGACTGGTGTGGTTGGAAATTTACATTCTTGAGCCAGGTGTCCCCTAAGATTGCATCTTGCACAAGGTGCGCTACAGGGGCCTACATGATGATGTTTGCAGTTGGAGCAGTACGGCAGGTAGCCTCCATAACCGCTACTACCTTCAGATCTAGCGACGTAAGCCTTAGGCGCTTCCAGTCGCTTGGTTGGTGATCGGTACTGGTCGTTGTCATTGGGATTCCCATCCCAAATGCGTTTGTGGTGATTTCCGGTAGGGGTTGCAGGTGTTTCCCTTTGATCGATCATGGCCATCAGTTCATGTGCCAGACGGATGGCACTTTGGATAGTGGTAGGTTGGGATGAGGTGACATTTCCTCGGACAGGGTCCGAAAGGCCTCGAATGTACTTCCTGATACGTTTGGATTCGGGTTCCACCATGTTTGGGCATAAAAGTGCCAGTTGTTAGAATCGAGTGGTGTAGCTTTGGATGTCGTTCCCCTGAACAGTAAGGTGCCAGAATTCTTCTTCCAGCTTTTGTATCTCCTCCGGGGGACAGTACTCTTCCCTGAGCATGGTTTTCAGATCTTCCCATGGGAGTTGGTAAGCAGCATCAATTCCCACAGACTGAAAGTAAGAGTTCCACCACGTGAGAGCACCTTCTTGAAATGTGCAAGTGGCGAATTTGACCTTGCACTCCTCGGTGCAATTGCAGATGCGAAGGACTGATTCCATTCTCTCGAACCATCGGACCAAACCGATAGCCCCTTCGGTGCCAGTAAAATCGAGAGGTTTGCAGTTTTGGAATTCCTTGTAGGTGCATGGTTTGGCAGCAGGTGTGTTTTCGGGGGTGTCGGTATTCCTCCGAGAGTTTTGTGGTCGTTCCCGAGACAAAGCCTCAGTCACTGCTTGAGAGATGATGGATGCCATCTGAGCATCAGTGTAGTTTCTTGACTTTGGCGGCATAGTTCTTTAAGAAAGAGAAACGAAGATACATGAGATTTGATTTTGCAATTGTGGAGGTTAACGCCGACATAGTAGTGAGAAAAGTGTAGGAAATAAGTTAATATACAACATGAATGTGCACAGAGTCAGATAATATACGAAGATGTGTCATTGATTTTTTTTTTTTTTTTTTTGAACGTATTACAAGTTTTCAAAAAGTTGTGCCGGATGATTTTTGTCACGAGAGGGGAGAAATACTCCATGTTTTAGCAGGATCTGGTAGCGTTCGCGCGATGTAATAGGTGAAATAGGTGACGCGTCATTTCTAAATGTCGTGTTTTAGGTGACGTGAACGTCAGCGAGTATGGCCTATGTGTATATAACCCAATATATAATAGCCTAATAAGTATAGCATACGCTAAGTCGGTCCAGCTCTAGCGAAATCAGAGTCATCTATTGTATTCCCGCTCAGTATAACTCCTTTCGGATTTCACATCATCCGTATTTAATTATACATAGTTAGCTACGCTATGTTAAATTAAACCCGTAGGATGTGATTTCTGAACCAAGCCATACCTAGTGGGAAATACTGCCTAACGGTCATAGTCTAGGCCCACTAAATGCAACCTAGTTCACTATAACCTTAGGCTCTGATACCAATCTGTAACACCCTCAAATTTCGGGTTGCGGAAGAGGTCGGGTCGGGTGTTACCAAATCAAATATCACAAGCACAAAGGTAAATAATGAACGACTCTAAATGAGACGTTTAAAAATAGTTATACATTCCCAAAATAAAAGTGTATACAAGTTGCGAGTTCGCAAAATAATTTCATTACATAATTGTAATACAAAAGTTATGCAAGAAATCCAGTTGTTGAAAACATGCGACTCGAGCTAGGATCCTGACGGGCCGATCCTACTAGCAGTACCTGAAATGCATACTAAAATACGTCAGCGATAAGCTGGTGAGTCCATAGGTTTAGTTGACAAGGATTAAAGTATAAGATTATAATCCTATGCTTGAAGTACACCCCTGTGTACAGTGTTGAATTCCTGAGTTTCTTACATTGAGTGATGAACTCAATTGAAGTGATTCTTGAACTAGTTCCTTGATCTAAGCATTTCACACAATAATAACACAAGTAATAATATCACAGAGTAGCAATTAACACGTATCAATTAATTCAAATAAATAGCACATATCACATAAGGAAAGTAAAGCGCAAGTATGTTCTTGAAAATCTTGTTTATCGATCTTGTCCTTGAAAATCTTGATCTTGAAAACCTTGTTTTATTGATCTTGAAAACCTTGAATTCTTGACCTTGCACATAGTTCTTGATCTTGTAAATAGGTTCTTGATCTTGCAAATAAGTTCTTGACCTAGCACATAATCCTTGATCTAATCTTGTTTTTTAGTTTCTTGATTCTTGTATGTTCTTGTATTCTTGACCTTGAATTCTAGTTATTGATTCTAGTGTTCTAGTCCTTGAGTTCTTGTTCTTGATCTTAGTGTTTCTTGTATTCTAGACCTTGAGTTCTTGTTCTTGATTCTAATGTTTTCTTGTATTCTTGACCTTGTATTCTAATTTCTTGTTATCTTGTATTTCTTGAAATTCTTGTTACTTGATTCTAGATTTCTTGGATTCTAGATTAATGTACTCTAACCTAGAGTATTATGATTTCAAATGTTTCCGTGTCTTACAGTGTTAGCATACAGCTAAATGAAGTTCTTGAGATCTGAGTGAAGTGTAAAGATAATCCTTATTATCTATCAATGTTAGTGTTCATGAAACCTATCTCATATAAGCTTTGCATTGGTGACTAGTGCCCTAGTCTAGTACGAGTTGTAATAAATCATTTACAATGATTGATTTCATAAATAGGTTTTGAATAATCAATGACGAGTATGCATTCCACCCCAAAATAGTATAACAGTTTGAAAGGAGGGGCTATGGAAACTCACCTGTGAGTTGTCAGCAATCCTACGATACGTGTGTTGTCCGAATGGTAACCTCCTAGTGCCCTAAACACGTGAGGTTATATGAGTAAGATACTAATCGGTTTAGCTAAACGTGTCATGAAGGTACACTTCTGTTGTTTAGTTTTTAGAATTGCGTACAGTCCGTTTGTGATGGTTTGTATTAATAATAATTCTCAATTAAATCATTATTAAAATCGTTTCGTTGTCTATTTTATAAAAATATAATTTTTGTTTGTAAGTCATCGTTGTAAAAAGTGTAGTTGTTGTTACGCGAAAGTCGAATCGTTGGGCAAAAACTCATTTCGCAGACCAGGTCAGTTCAGGTAGCTCGACTCGACTCGAAGCTCGACTCGGCTCGCAGCTCGACTCGGCTCGCTACTCGGTCCGGTTCGTAGCTAGGCTCGGTTCGCTGCTCGGCTCGACTCACAGCTAAGCTCGGTTCGACTCGCATCTCGGCTCGGTTTGCTGCTCGGTCCGGTTCGTAGCTCGACTCGGCTCGCTACTCGACTCGGCTCGCTCGACGAACTGAGATCTAGAATCTCGACTCGCCCGACGAGCTGTTCGCATTTTTGGTTTCAAAAACACATTTCTGAGTCATTTTTGGACAAATCTTCGTTGAGTAAACGTTCTACCATGTAAATAAAGGCTTTACAAGTATATTAAATGGGTTTTAAAGCTCCTTACCAACGAAATTGAAAATCGAAGAAGATGGGGATGATGATGATGAAGAAGATGATCCGCAGCTGCTGCTGCTCTCATTGTTGTTGTTGATGATGACGACGACGAGGTGGTGGTGATTCCGGTGGTGGCGGTGGTTCGGTGTAAACCGAGAGAGAAAAGAGAGATATAGATGGGTATGTGTTTGTGTGTGTGAAATGAAATAAAAAATGAGGCAAAGGGGTGTTGGGGCCGGCTTTCTGTTTGGTGGGGAGGACACTGTCTCCCAATTTCAGTGTAAAATACCCGTGTTTGTTTGCCCGATCGTAAAATAATTTAATTATTTTAAAACCATAATTTTGCTAATACGAAATCGTATATGTTTTTATTAGAAGCATTTTATAAAAATACTTTCTTCGAGTTATAAAATGTAACTTTGTTATAATTGCGTACCAAGTACGATTATTTGAAGTTTAAATTTGGTGCAAAAATTGGCCTTTTTGACCGGGTGTTACAGTCAACTTGATGAACTAGTCTTAGACAACTAGAAATCATCTTCATATCTGGAAGTGTCATCACTTGACCCCTGCAAAGCAATGCTCCAAAGGTTCTCATACTCAATGAACTGTAGGCTCCTCTTGTCGTCTTTCCATTATCTTTAAAGATTCTCTATCCATAGGCGTCAGTCCCTGTCTGTTACAAGTAGATCAAACAAATATGATCTAACAAACAAGTGATTATCCTCCAAATCATAAATTCATTGGTTTACGAAGAACCTATCAAAGTGAGTGCTTTGTAGATGAAACAAACCAGTGTATGACTTTGATTTTAATCTTACACGAAAAATGTTAGTTGCCTATAATTTCACCGCAGCACAAATAGCAGACATGGAAATACCAGTATTATCAGTTGAATCAGGTAGCCAGGTATAAAGATATCCAAAGCACATATTTTAAAACGAGTTCGAGCATAATACACATATTGTCATACAAATCATGTTATCAGATTAAGCATTAATATCTCATGTACGTTCACAATAATATATGTAAGTACCTCAAATGCTCAAAACATGTCAGTAGGTGTTTAGAATGACTAAGGCTCCTAACTCCTAGTAGGTTTCCATTTTTGTGAGTGAAAGGGATAACAAGAACTTTTAGAAAATGGTGAAAAATTCCAAACGACTGGGAGTAGGAAGTATTAAGGTTTGACAAAAATTTAACTTTTAACGAAGTAATTTCGCAAACCATCCATTTTTGTTCATAAAGATAGAAAACTTGGAACATTCATTTTAGGGTTTCATTTCTACTTATTGGGGTTAGTTCACTACTTAAACTACTTTAACTACTAATGATAATCCTATGTTAGACACGGGTTGCCTCCCGAGAAGCGCTTGTTTTTGTTCGAGTCACTAGCTTGACTCCAAACCTATTTCTTAGGAAATCTAGGGGGCTCCCTTGCATCCATCAGTAGATACAAGCGGAAGTATTGGTACATACCTAGGGGATTAAAGTGGACTATGGTCAGGGTATGTCCAATCAGTGGAAGAGGCATGGTAAAGTGAGTGATTTGTATTATTTGAGGTAAAACAAAGCTCTCGACTTTTTCTACCTCTTGAGTTTTTGGTTGTTCGGGTTGGTCAAAGAGTTCCTCATCACTCCATGACGTGTACGTCATTATGTAAGGGAGAGATGGTTTGTAGGGTGCTCTTGATGTAAAACCCACCTTGCTTCCTAAAGCCTTTGGTTGGATGATAACATTGTACTCTAGGCATGGAGGTGGGACAATGTCCATTAGTGTCTCCAATCTTGTAGCAACATTATCATCAAATACTTGGGTGTTTGTCTCCTCTAAGGTACTAGTGGAGTCGATTAGATCAGGAAGTGAATCAATCAAAGAGAATTTTGGGATACAGTCAATCACAACTGGTTGTGGGACATGTTCAACCATATCAGTTTGAATGAGTTCATTACTCAGAGTCGGTATGTATTCCTTCAGTCCATGTAAAGCCGAGTCTTCTATGTAAATCTCCAAATTCGGGCTTTCCATCTCGATCTCTTCGTCTACTTCGTCATCCTCGTCACTCTGGCCAGAAGTTTCGAGTTGCAGTGGTTCGGAAAGTTCTTCTAGAACAAACCCTCCGTCGATCTTTGACGTTGATAGGTCGGGAATAGGTGAAATTATAGGTTTAGAAGATTGGGTTGGTGTGGGAGTCGAAGGGATATTGAAACCGAACTCATGAAAATGTAAGTCTGTATCTGGTGTGCTAGATGTGGTGTGTGTGCGTCTCTCAACGTTCTGTATCCTAGATTTGGCTCCATCTTGATTCCTACTCTCCTCACTACTCTCCTGGGCTTGTGTTGGTAGTTCAGTAGAGAATTTAGACATATTATAAGTTTGACTTCTAAGTATGTCCTCTTGTTCTCTAATCATTTCTTCAAGTGATTCGGAAGGAGGTGAGAAAGCAGCATTACTGCTGAGACAGGCTAAGGGCATATCTCTCAAGTCAGGGATCTCGCAGGATTGTGGTATACTTACAGGGTGAGGTGAGTGTGGGTAGATTTCGAATGGTTGGGGATAAAAAGGTTGGTATGGATGTGGTTGGGTAGCATGGGGGTCATATTGATATTGCATTTGAGGATCTAAGTACCCTATGTTATCCGAAAACATCATACTTTGGCTTTGGCATTCTCCATCTAAGTGGGTATTACCGCACATCCTACATCTATTTTCGATTGAATTAGCAAGACTTTGCATTTGATCTAAGCGTTCCCATTGTTTTAACATATCCCAAGGGTTAATAACAGGTGGCATAGGGAGAAGGTTTCAGAATTAAAGTCGGGGGTGAGAAGGGAACTTAATCTAAAGTAATACTAAGGCAATCCTAACTACGCTAAACTACGTGCAAAATGTAACTTCTGATAAGGATGGTGAGTCCAGTCAAAAGGATCTCTTAAAAACTAACTTATCTAAACAGGCTCCAAATCGTACTACCGTCCCCGGCAGCGGCGCCAAAAACTTGATGCGCCCTCAGCCGTCGGTGTCGTCGGTGCTGTTGTAACGACCGAGGGTGCGATCAGGGTGTTTTAAAATTTATTTTGCTCGGGGCCTAAACCTCCAAACTACCTACTGGTACTAGGCACAAGTACCTGATACTAGTACGTGGTAAGGATGATCAGGGTCGTCTCCAGACGGTCGAATTTGAAACGGAGCTCGTTTGGATAATTCAGTCCTCAAGATTGGGTTCAGATAGTTGGTTTTGTTTGGTTTTTATCTAATTAAAATAACTAAAGCAATAAAATTAAAAAGAGCTAGCTAGCATATAAGGAACAACTAAGGATAAGGAAGGCGTGGTTCACCATGACTTGGGATAGTATAATATCGGGATTGTGTTTATGATGGGGACACTTTCAGATTAATAGATTAACAGACTTTGGTGTAAACACTAGAACCCTACCAATTAAATTCCCATTGGCATGTCACTAGGAACTAGGTTATCATGATTCTGATCGGAGCAATACGCTAAACTCCCAATACTTACCTAGTTGAAAGATAAGCAACCTATTTTGGTGATTAACTGAGGTACATGAATAAAGCAGCATATCGTCTCATAGGTCCGACCGTTCTTAACACCTAAGCTTATCTCTCGTTCTTCTAATAGTGTATCTAATTATTAACTTGTTATGTTTAAAGAATCAAATATGTAAAATCTAGGGGGTTGATAAATCTAAATCACTTGGACTTTCCTCACTAGACCTTGTTAATACTTTTCTTAAGCTCCAATTACGTTGATTTATGACCTAGACCTCTCCTTTTCAAACAGTTATACATCTCCAGATTATTCACAGTTTGTTTAAAACATGTTTCATATGAGGACCATGCCTTTCGGTAATAGACAGTGTACTTTACAGGGTAGTTCCACGGGTTCTTATGTCTAACATGCGATCAAGAGTAATTGACAGTGAGGGTGACACTCTAAACTAACTAAATGTAAAGCAGTGCAAGAATGTAAATCTAATATATACAACGAGTGGTTTCACTGTGTCTTACCTATTGCACGTCATGGGCACAGATAACTACTTACCATAATTAAGGTTCCGGACTCCCTAATATCTAGGTTGCAGTCACGTGAATAACTGGAAAGGGTACTCCATAAATTAGGTCTAGTGTCATACATTTAAACAATAACAAAGTATAATAATTCCCATTCATATAAGTTTCTTTTTATGAATTTAGACTATGTTGGAATGAGTTGTTTTTACGATCCTATCAACTAACTAACGTAGAGTTGTCCGCAATCAGATAGAAGATATGTCACATGGATAGTAAACACAAACAATTACAATACACCGGAAGTTCTCCCAAATGTACTGAACATATCGGCTAACAACTACCCTCGAATCCTATTCCCCAATCTCGGTCGTCAGAGATGTCCGTATCATGGCATGGTCTATTGAATAAATAGTCACATAAACAGGTTTTACCCTACCGGAATAAGTTGGGGTAGTCTGGTCATAAGCGGTTGGCCAGACATGCCATCATTCGTTCATAATGTTATAATTAAACTATAAATAGAAATTCATTTAGCACATTTAAAGTATTGGTCCGTAATATAACTACCTTCGGTCGTTCTCAGACTTCCGTACGTTTGTACTCCGCCTAAAGCGTTTTCATCACTATATCCGAGAACAGTCGAATAGGGGCCGTCATATTACTTCACAACATTTATTATCATCCCATTATAACTATCTAAATCATGGCAAACATATAAACAACTACTCGCATATCATGGCAATAGACATTTCCAATATTAATAAATCATAAACATCAAACAAGAACATTACAATTAATTAATAAGAGAAAAGGATAGATATTACCCGTAATTATTGCGAGCTAAACGATGCTTATATTACTTCCGAATAATCCAAAGCGTTACATTGATAAGCTAGCTACTACTAACTATTACATAATTAATCTCATACTTATCTCTCTCCAAATTAACTTAGAGAGAGAAAGTAGAAAGACCCTAATCTTCTCTCTAGTTCTCCTCTAACTCCTAAGAGTAGGCTAGAGAGAGAGACTAGAGAGAAGAACTAACTACAAGAATAATTCTCCTCTAACTTCTAAGAGTAGTGCTAGAGAAAGAATTATAGAGAGAGAAAGAGAAATATGCAAGAAAGGAGGTGCATATGGTGCATTTTGAAATGAAGCCTAAAGCCTCCTATTTATAGGTGAGCTTTGGCTCACATTAGCACCATGAGGTGCATGTTAGAAAGCTTTCTAAAAATGGTGTGTACAACACGAAAAGTAGGCGCACCGGGTACCGTACAACACGAAAAGTAGGCGCACCAGGTACCAAAAGTTACCAAAAATGGCAACCGGGGCAGGGCAATGGTGGCCGGCGGCGGTGGGGGTCCAGCCGGCGGCGGTGGGCCCACCCCCGCCCCGTTGCGTCGTTTGTTGCTTCGTTTCTTGATTCGTGCATCTTTTCTTTGTTATACGTCCGTTTGAGTTGATTCTTTTTTTGTTGGATTCGTAATTCAAAAACGAAGATTTTGACATAAGATAGGCCTGAAATGAGGTCCCTAGCTCCAGATATTGCGTACGGATCATTAGGATCTTCCGGCGGGCGCGAAATCTTCATTCTTTACCCGTTTTGGTTGATTCTTCTTCTATTGGATTCGAATTTTGAAAACGAACATCTTGGAAATAATGGATGTTGGTGGAGGGCATTTTAGTCTTGAAATCTCGTTTTGATGCCTTGAATCTTCAAACGTGTGTGGAATCTTCGTTTTACATCCGTTTTGCTTGATTTTTCTCGTGCAACCTTGTTTTGACCATCTTGGCATAATGTCACTGATTTGTGCTATATTTGAGTTATAATACCAAGAATCATTCCAGAATGAGAGAGATATCGGTAGTAAAAACATGACTTTTTACGCGATATCAAGTATCCCACACTTAGAACTTTGCTTGTCCTCAAGCAAACTCATTCATAAAAAGCTTCTGGAAGGATTCTAATCGCATTAGTTTTTAGATATACTATTTCCAAAGAATATACAATTACAGTTATGAAAGAGCTTTTTATTAGAAACTTAGGGTTTATAGAATTTGATACCTTCTTCGGGCAACCTATAGGATGATCATGACTAGGCAATCCTCACAAGTGGGTCACTCAAATCACTCAAGTGTTTAAGGTTTCCTACTTACTAGTGTCAATCACTCAGATAGCCAGTCATGCAGCATTCTCGTCATAGGCTTGATCACGAATCAAATCTCCATCACTTTTGATGAGGACGGTACTAATCTTTCAAGATATCTTAGAAGGAATCGGGTGTTTGGTTTTTGAAGAAGGTGTGTGATGAGGGGTGTGATGGGTTTTCTTTGTATTTTCTCAAAACTGGGGTGCTTTTCTCGAGAGAGTCTCTTTTGACATTTCTCAGATTTTGAAAGGACTTCATAGCCTTTTTCTTCCCCTTTTCTTGGATTTTTCCTTTTTCTGGACTTTCTTTGGGTAGTGCCGGCATATACATTTGTTGTTTACTTTCTTTTTCTCATTTGTCTTCTCTTTCCTTGTATTATGCCGGTCTTACCGATGGATATTTTCTAGTCCGAAAGGTTTCTTATGGTATTGGGTTGTAAGGTTGTGTTGGCTTTTCTTGTGGAAATTGGGAAATTGAGAATGTCTCTGAAAATTTTGGAAGACGTGACTTCCATAGGTTCGGAATGAAGATATAAAGGGAGGTTTTGGTTGGTTGGTGGGTGTGATGAGTGAGTGAATATTTGGTGGTAAGAGGGTGTTGGGATTCCTTAGAAAGTATCGAGATAGGTTGTACCTATGCACTCATTGGTGTGATCTCGAAATGTATTGCAAGAGCAAGTTCTAATTCAAATGCATACATCGGCACACACATGAAACGAAAAGTGAAGCATTTTAAAGATGAATGCTAAGTATGGGTTGAAACCTCACGAATCGAATGTTTTGATCTGTGTGCCTAGCCATGTGTTGCCTTTTTCGTCCGTATCTTATTCTAAGAGAACCGTTTTGTTTCTTTGTTAAAACTCAATTCATTCTGTAATTTATATTTTCGGAAAATAGAGGTTCTAAAGAATGTTGCTTTTGAATCAAAAATTTTGAAAACTTCTTCATTTTTAGCCTTTTAATGAAAATATTGTTTATTTTACGGACAAGAGGTCAAACTTGCGGTTGCAGACCGTATATCCCACACTTAGAGGAACATTGTCCCTAATGTTCGAATCTATGTATTGAACACCTCTTGTCGAAGTATCCCACACTTAGAATTTCTACTGATTATGGAAACTATCTCTAAGTATTTTATGGATTCCAAGGATCCCACACTTAGTGTTTGGGATATAGGTCGATATAATCTTGCAAAAACGGATAAATAAACCAGAGAAAGGAACACAGAACTCCCCTATGACTGTGAGCTGAGGATCTGAGTGGTTGACTGTGTCCGCTCCAATGTTTTCTGAACTTGGTCGGCATCAGCCTTCATGCATTGAACTCAAGCTCCAGTAGTATAGCCTTTCTTTAACACCTCAACTAGTTTTCTCGCGAAAATAACTAAGAACTAAAGGATAGATTGCAGAAAATGAAGTGATGTCGCCCTCCGAACACAAGCATGATTAACCAATAAACACCAAATGTTGGATAGAGGTTAATGGACAAAGATCCTAATCTTCAAGAGCCGCTACTGTAACTCAACTGCTCCTAATGATCCGAAAGTGTTGAATCCAATGACCATGAATCTCTATTACCCGAGATCTTTTGCCGACAACTGATGTAATGAATCTGATGTTGTTCTTTTATCGACTGAGATCTCCAGTTTCCAAATTGTTCCCGTATCTATTCCTTTGTATGAATAGTCCCTGAGGGTGATGATTGTATGTGTGAAGGGGTGGATGGATGGGTGAATGTGGGTGGATATGGTGATGATGGTTTAGGGTTCCATTATGTGGCAAGGTTTAGCTATAGGACTTGGAATTTGTGGGCACATATGATGAGTATTGAGTTGGTCAACTTGATGAACTAGTCTTAGACAACTAGAAATCATCTTCATATCTGGAAGTGTCATCACTTGACCCCTGCAAAGCAATGCTCCAAAGGTTCTCATACTCAATGAACTGTAGGCTCCTCTTGTCGTCTTTCCATTATCTTTAAAGATTCTCTATCCATAGGCGTCAGTCCCTGTCTGTTACAAGTAGATCAAACAAATATGATCTAACAAACAAGTGATTATCCTCCAAATCATAAATTCACTGGTTTACGAAGAACCTATCAAAGTGAGTGCTTTGTAGATGAAACAAACCAGTGTATGACTTTGATTTTAATCTTACACAAAAAATGTTAGTTGCCTATAATTTCACCGCAGCACAAATAGCAGACATGGAAATACCAGTATTATCAGTTGAATCAGGTAGCCAGGTATAAAGATATCAAAAGCACATATTTTAAAACGAGTTCGAGCATAATACACATATTGTCATACAAATCATGTTATCAGATTAAGCATTAATATCTCATGTACATTCACAATAATATATGTAAGTACCTCAAATGCTCAAAACATGTCGGTAGGTGTTTAGAATGACTAAGGCTCCTAACTCCTAGTAGGTTTCCATTTTTGTGAGTGAAAGGGATAACAAGAACTTTTAGAAAATGGTGAAAAATTCCAAACGACTGGGAGTAGGAAGTATTAAGGTTTGACAAAAATTTGACTTTTAACGAAGTAATTTCGCAAACCATCCATTTTTGTTCATAAAGATAGAAAACTTGGAACATTCATTTTAGGGTTTCATTTCTACTTATTGGGGTTAGTTCACTACTTAAACTATTTTAACTACTAATGATAATCCTATGTTAGACACGGGTTGCCTCCCGAGAAGCGCTTGTTTTTGTTCGAGTCACTAGCTTGACTCCAAACCTATTTCTTAGGAAATCTAGGGGGCTCCCTTGCATCCATCAGTAGATACAAGCGGAAGTATTGGTACATACCTAGGGGATTAAAGTGGACTATGGTCAGGGTATGTCCAATCAGTGGAAGAGGCATGGTAAAGTGAGTGATTTGTATTATTTGAGGTAAAACAAAGCTCTCGACTTTTTCTACCTCTTGAGTTTTTGGTTGTTCGGGTTGGTCAAAGAGTTCCTCATCACTCCATGACGTGTACGTCATTATGTAAGGGAGAGATGGTTTGTAGGGTGCTCTTGATGTAAAACCCACCTTGCTTCCTAAAGCCTTTGGTTGGATGATAACGTTGTACTCTAGGCATGGAGGTGGGACAATGTCCATTAGTGTCTCCAATCTTGTAGCAACATTATCATCAAATACTTGGGTGTTTGTCTCCTCTAAGGTACTAGTGGAGTCGATTAGATCAGGAAGTGAATCAATCAAAGAGAATTTTGGGATACAGTCAATCACAACTGGTTGTGGGACATGTTCAACCATATCAGTTTGAATGAGTTCATTACTCAGAGTCGGTATGTATTCCTTCAGTCCATGTGAAGCCGAGTCTTCTATGTAAATCTCCAAATTCGGGCTTTCCATCTCGATCTCTTCGTCTACTTCGTCATCCTCGTCACTCTGGCCAGAAGTTTCGAGTTGCAGTGGTTCGGAAAGTTCTTCTAGAACATCCGTCGATCTTTGACGTTGATAGGTCGGGAATAGGTGAAATTGTAGGTTTAGAAGATTGGGTTGGTGTGGGAGTCGAAGGGATATTGAAACCGAACTCATGAAAATGTAAGTCTGTATCTGGTGTGCTAGATGTGGTGTGTGTGCGTCTCTCAACGTTCTGTATCCTAGATTTGGCTCCATCTTGAAACATACTCTCCTCACTACTCTCCTGGGCTTATGTTGGTATTTCAGTAGAGAATTTAGACATATTATAAGTTTAACTTCTAAGTATGTCCTCTTGTTCTCTAATCATTTCTTCAAGTGATTCGGAAGGAGGTGATAAAGCAGCATTACTGCTGAGACAGGCTAAGGGCATATCTCTCAAGTCAGGGTTCTCGCAGGATTGTGGTATACTTACAGGGTGAGGTGAGTGTGGGTAGATTTCGAATGGTTGGGGATAAAAAGGTTGGTATGGATGTGGTTGGGTAGCATGGGGGTCATATTGATATTGCATTTGAGGATCTAAGTACCCTATGTTATCCGAAAACATCATACTTTGGCTTTGGCATTCTCCATCTAAGTGGGTATTACCGCACATCCTACATCTATTTTCGATTGAATTAGCAAGACTTTGCATTTGATCTAAGCGTTCCCATTGTTTTAACATATCCCAAGGGTTAATAACAGGTGGCATAGGGAGAAGGTTTCAGAATTAAAGTCGGGGGTGAGAAGGGAACTTAATCTAAAGTAATACTAAGGCAATCCTAACTACGCTAAACTACGTGCAAAATGTAACTTCTGATAAGGATGGTGAGTCCCAGTCAAAAGGATCTCTTAAAAACTAACTTATCTAAACAGGCTCCAAATCGTACTACCGTCCCCGGCAGCGGCGTCAAAAACTTGATGCGCCCTCAGCCGTCAGTGTCGTTGGTGCTGTTGTAACGACCGAGGGTGCGATCAGGGTGTTTTAAAATTTATTTTGCTCGGGGCCTAAACCTCCAAACTACCTACTGGTACTAGGCACAAGTACCTGATACTAGTACGTGGTAAGGATGATCAGGGTCGTCTCCAGACGGTCGAATTTGAAACGGAGCTCGTTTGGATAATTCAGTCCTCAAGATTGGGTTCAGATAGTTGTTTTTGTTTGGTTTTTATCTAATTAAAATAACTAAAGCAATAAAATTAAAAAGAGCTAGCTAGCATATAAGGAACAACTAAGGATAAGGAAGGCGTGGTTCACCATGACTTGGGATAGTATAATATCGGGATTGTGTTTATGATGGGGACACTTTCAGATTAATAGATTAACATACTTTGGTGTAAACACTAGAACCCTACCAATTAAATTCCCATTGGCATGTCACTAGGAACTAGGTTATCGTGATTCTGATCGGAGCAATACGCTAAACTCCCAATACTTACCTAGTTGAAAGATAAGCAACCTATTTTGGTGATTAACCGAGGTACATGAATAAAGCAGCATATCGTCTCATAGGTCCGACCGTTCTTAACACCTAAGCTTATCTCTCGTTCTTCTAATAGTGTATCTAATTATTAACTTGTTATGTTTAAAGAATCAAATATGTAAAATCTAGGGGGTTGATAGATCTAAATCACTTGGACTTTCTTCACTAAACCTTGTTAATACTTTTCTTAAGCTCCAATTACGTTGATTTATGACCTAGACCTCTCCTTTTCAAACAGTTATACATCTCCAGATTATTCACAGTTTGTTTAAAACATGTTTCATATGAGGACCATGCCTTTCGGTAATAGACAGTGTACTTTACAGGGTAGTTCCACGGGTTCTTATGTCTAACATGCGATCAAGAGTAATTGACAGTGAGGGTGACACTCTAAACTAACTAAATGTAAAGCAGTGCAAGAATGTAAATCTAATATATACAACGAGTGGTTTCACTGTGTCTAACCTATTGCATGTCATGGGCACAGATAACTACTTACCATAATTAAGGTTCCGGACTCCCTAATATCTAGGTTGCAGTCACGTGGATAACTGGAAAGGGTACTCCATAAATTAGGTCTAGTGTCATACATTTAAACAATAACAAAGTATAATAATTCCCATTCATATAAGTTTCTTTTTATGAATTTAGACTATGTTGGAATGAGTTGTTTTTACGATCCTATCAACTAACTAACGTAGAGTTGTCCGCAATCAGATAGAAGATATGTCACATGGATAGTAAACACAAACAATTACAATACACCGGAAGTTCTCCCAAATGTACTGAACATATCGGCTAACAACTACCCTCGAATCCTATTCCCCAATCTCGGTCGTCAGAGATGTCCGTATCATGGCATGGTCTATTGAATAAATAGTCACATAAACAGGTTTTACCCTACCGGAATAAGTTGGGGTAGTCTGGTCATAAGCGGTTGGCCAGACATGCCATCATTCGTTCATAATGTTATAATTAAACTATAAATAGAAATTCATTTAGCACATTTAAAGTATTGGTCCGTAATATAACTACATTCGGTCGTTCTCAGACTTCCGTACGTTTGTACTCCGCCTAAAGCGTTTTCAGCACTATATCCGAGAACAGTCGAATAGGGGCCGTCATATTACTTCACAACATTTATTATCATCCCATTATAACTATCTAAATCATGGCAAACATATAAACAACTACTCGCATATCATGGCAATAGACATTTCCAATATTAATTAATCATAAACATCAAACAAGAACATTACAATTAATTAATAAGAGAAAAGGATAGATATTACCCGTAATTATTGCTAGCTAAACGATGCTTATATTACTTCCGAATAATCCAAAGCGTTACATTGATAAGCTAGCTACTACTAACTATGACATAATTAATCTCATACTTATCTCTCTCCAAATTAACTTAGAGAGAGAAAGTAGAAAGACCCTAATCTTCTCTCTAGTTCTCCTCTAACTCCTAAGAGTAGTGCTAGAGAGAGAGACTAGAGAGAAGAACTAACTACAAGAATAATTCTCCTCTAACTTCTAAGAGTAGTGCTAGAGAAAGAATTCTAGAGAGAGAAAGAGAAATATGCAAGAAAGGAGGTGCATATGGTGCATTTTGAAATGAAGCCTAAAGCCTCCTATTTATAGGTGAGCTTTGGCTCACATTAGCACCATGAGGTGCATGTTAGAAAGCTTTCTAAAAATGGTGTGTACAACACGAAAAGTAGGCGCACCAGGTACCAAAAGTTACCAAAAACGGAAACCGGGGCAGGGAAATGGTGGCTGGCGGCGGTGGGGGTCCAGCTGGCAGCGGCTGGCTGGTGGCCGGCGGCGGTGGGCCCACCCCCGCCCCGTTGCGTCGTTTGTTGCTTCGTTTCTTGATTCGTGCGTGTTTTCTTTGTTATACGTCCGTTTGAGTTGATTCTTTTTTTGTTGGATTCGTAATTCAAAAACGAAGATTTTGACATAAGATAGGACCTGAAATGAGGTCCCTAGCTCCAGATATTGCGTACGGATCATTTGGATCTTCCGGCGGGCGCGAAATCTTTATTCTTTACCCGTTTTGGTTGATTCTTCTTCTGTTGGATTCGAATTTTGAAAACGAACATCTTGGAAATAATGGATGTTGGTGGAGGGCATTTTAGTCTTGAAATCTCGTTTTGATGCATTGAATCTTCAAACGTGTGTGGAATCTTCGTTTTACATCCGTTTTGCTTGATTTTTCTCGTGCAACCTTGTTTTGACCATCTTGGCATAATGTCACTGATTTGTGCTATATTTGAGTTATAATGCCAAGAATCATTCCAGAATGAGAGAGATATCGGTAGTAAAAACATGACTTTTTACGCGATATCAATACTCATCTATATCGAAGAGACGGAGAAGGGCATTGTTTACTTGACCCTCGGTCTCATACATCAACAAACTTCTCAATTCATCCCTGATTCCAAGCTTAATCATATCTTTCCATACCACATAACGATTACTGCCGACCGGTCGCTGCAACCACTGGCGAATGAGTGACCTATTCTTTGAAGATTTGGCCAAGTAGCTGAGTGAAGGCGGGCAAGTATTCATCTGAGACAAAAGAAAATAAAAGATTAAACCATAATAGTGGTATATTATGGATATGCTAAAGTGTTTCCAGATTTTCAAAAAAAATTGGAAATGTCGGCTTTAGAAATGGGCATATCCAGAAATTTTAAAATTGCTAAACCTAACCGCAACCAATCACAAATCACCAATTTCTTATTAGCTTATGTCTAAACAAGGGAAAGTGGCACAAAGCTCCAAATTTCTAGCATAATCAAAGTAAGTATATAAGTACCTAATTCAATTATCCCAAGGACTAAAAACTTAAACACTTTATGCTTATGGCTAATCAATTCAAATGAGCTTAATACTTTGAATAAGTCCAAGGTCATATAATTACCTCAAGTGAATCAATTAATCACAAAATGACATATTACCAATTTAATATGCAATCCAACTTTCCGCAATTTCCAAAAGACATGAAGCTCAATTACATGGTTCCGAGCAAAGAATAGAAGTAAACTCATTTGACAAAATGGTAGTTTTTAGAAAATGGCGTTTTTGTTGATTCCTTTTCAAAGTGTCATACACTTTATTATTTAAAGTGATGAACTTTAGAATTGATTAAATGAACCGAAGCTTGTTTTGACAATTTTGTAAGCTTTTAAGTTTAGAAAAGTCATAAACATGGTTTAAAAATAAAAGTTTTAAATAAAAAAAAAATTGATGTTTATGATGGTTTTATCAAAAATGAGCTTACTTTAATTACCAAAAACTAGCTTAACCATTTTCTAATTGCAAACGGTTAATCAAAGCATGTTAACCTATCATAATTAAGCATAATTCAATCAACAAAAGTAACATAAGCAATTAATCAACCAAAAAGTCAAACTAGCCATAGTTCATCCAAAAAATCAACACTTTAATCTTCAAACTTGCAATTAAGCCAACAAATCACTAGATTATGTTTGTAATCATGTTAAGCATCAAGATAAGCATGGAATAACACTAAAGATTGCAACTTTTAACCATGAAATCTATGAAAATGAGTTACAAGCCCTAATTTTTAAAGTTTCATGAAAATCACAAAATTAGGTCAAGGATTACCTTAAACTTTATGTAGTGATGTTGTGGATGCAAGAAAAAATTATAAAATGATGAATTTTGAGCTTGGAATCATGCAAAATGGTGAAGAGATGAAGATTTGGTGATGGTGGTGGGTTGGGCCGACGGTGAAGAGAGGGAAAAGGGGAAGAAGATGAAGTTTTTATGATTTTGTCTTATGTGTGTGGTCAAAAGTCCCTTTTATACCCTTTCAAATGCGCGCGATTTAAAATTCGCGAAAGATACGAAACATACAAGTAAAATTTTAAAGTTTAAAAATTTTTAATAAAATAATTTTAAAAAGTATGTTCGTAATTTCCTGAATCTTTACGCGCAGTCTGAACAGATATTGCGAATCGTATGCGAAATCGTATACGTTTTTATTTAAAACAAGACAATCTTTTTGTGTTCTTTAAAATCCAAGACAAATTCAAAATTAATTTTTCACAATTTTAAAATAAACTTTTTCGAACTTTCTGAAAATGTCTGAAATTCGTTACTGTGTTGCGCGAATTTGAATTTTAAAAGAACGTTTTCTTGTGTTTTTAAATGAAAGCTTTTAAATTTAATAATTAACCACTAATATTACTTATCCTAAATACTTAAAATAAAACTAAATTAACTAAAGTTTGGGTTGCCTCCCAAAAAGCGCTTGGTTAAAGTCGGTAGCTCGACTTTCGGACAAATTTATTGAATATTGCCCAAGAGCAATTGTTTAAGTGAATTTGGTGCTCTTGGTTGAGGGAAAGTGTAGCGAGGAATAAAGTCACAAGTGAGGATCTTAATGACAGAATCAACTAGGTCCGCGGGATGTAATGAGAATCGTTCGTGCTCACTGAGAAACATACGTTCCTTTTTGCCTAAATCTAGAAGATTGTCGATAAACTTGTTAAATTCCTTTCTAACTTTCTTAGGGTTTGAAATTCCGTTTCGTGATCCGTCATCTATATTGTTCAAGTCATGAAGAAACATTCCTAGGGTTGGTTGAAATTCCCATTCTTCTCTCGAATCGGGATCTCCGGTGGTAGTGTGAACTGACTCCGTGATTTCTTCGATTAAAGATGTTTTGTGAAACAGTGAAAGGAAATTTTGACTAAGCAAATAACAAAGTGAGTGAGACGTTAATATCCTTCCTTCCAGCAAAGAAAGTAGCTTCCATGTTATCGTCAGTGGCTCCAGGGAATATCTCTAACAACTTGTCGATCATGTAAGTAGCGGGGTCAACGAAGAATGGAATTTTATCAGAAATGACGAGAGATATAGCGGGATCTTTGCTGATCCAGAACTCAAGCTCATAAATCATAGCCGCAAAATAACGATTAATTAGGGTTTGGGAAACCGGTTGATAATCGGTGCAGGCGAATAGGTCCATTAGTAGGTCTATTTCTGATTTAAGCTTTAGTTCTTGCTCTCGATAATGTATGAAGATACCTTCCTCCTTTTGATTTGGAAGATGGTGGAGAATACTAACCTGTTTCTTTATCCTACGAGTGACTTCTCTTTGTTCAACCGAAAAAGGAAAGTCAGCCGTTTTAAGTTGTCTAGCAAATGCCCGACAAACATCCAATCTCCTATCAGGATCAAAAGAGTTACCTACGTAGCGGATATTTTCTTCAGGTTTGATTGGTAAAGTCCTATCAACAACACGATAGATGGTGTACTCCGGTTCGGGTACAAGGTTCAAAAAGATAGGTGATTTTGGAGGGTATTCGTAAACTTCTTCATCCCAGGGTGGAAGACGTTCTTCAATGGGTGGAAAACGAAAGGGTTGAAGATGTTCAGAGTTACTCTCGACAAAACCAGATGAAGTAGGGAATTGAAAGAAGTTTTCTAAGGAAAATGAAATCTCAGGAGCAGGTATAACCTGGTAGCTTAGAATGCTAGACGCAGAAGTTGAGATCTTCTGATGAGAATAATGGGTTCCTAAGTTAAGGTCTAAGAATTGCCTTATGGTTCTAGATTCATCGTCTGAATTAACGGAGATATCTTCAGAAGAAGATGAAGAGTAGACTTCAGATTCCAACTCTCGTTCTAAGCAGGCGAAGAACTCAGCGTCATCCATGGCCATCATTTCTTCGGACGTCTTGAGGGCGAGTGGAGAAATGGGGATAGACGGAAATGAATCATAAAAAGATGTTTTTGTATTTTTCATTTTTAATTTAACTAAATTAAACTATCTAAATTATTCTAAGGAAAGCAACTAACTACCAATTAAGTTTGGGAAAACCTAACTGGAAAGGATCTCCTAAAAGCTAGAATATCTAAGGCGGCTTCAAATAGGAACGCTCTACGATCCCCGACAGCGGCGCCAAAAACTTGTCGCAGCTCTATCGGTAGGTCGGATTTAACTCCGGTCATTGTTCCAACGTCAACAGAGGCGGCGGACAGTGAGTTTTAAATTTATATGAGCTGGGGCTCAAACTATAAGTACTACCTACCTTGGGAGCAAGCAGTACGTATAACTCGAGGTCGTTCTTATCGGAGTGAATTGAAATGAAGCGAGTCACCAAAGATTATGGTCGCAATTAGTATGGGGGTAGGTAGATAGATTTTGGATTGATTTGGTTTTCTAATTTATCCTAAGTGCAGCAAAGTAAATAACAGAGATAAGAGATAGGGAATAAGCAGACAGGTAGAGATGTGATTGCTGAAACTTAGATAATTAGGGTTTCGGGATGATGTTCATTATAAAATTGATTGGAGATATACCAGATAAAAAGCAGACATACTTTCGGTGTAAACGCTAGGACCCTACGTTCAGGTGAAACCCTAGAAACATATGTCACTGGAATCCTAGGTTATCATGATTTTGATCAGTTCAGGCTGTTTTCAAACCCCCCTGAACTTTTGCTTGAATAAGACAAAGTCACCCTTGATTTATCTAGGGAGGAGGCATAAGGCAACCGACCGCAATTGTATTTACTGACCTTTCTTAACACCTAATCGTCTATTTACTTTTATCATGGCAAATACTGATTGTATCCTATGTATGTTAAACTATTGGTCTGATTAGGGTTTTGCATGTCTAGGTATTATAATTGACACTACCCTGTATTGTATCTGTTGAAGCACACACTTAACCATCGTAAATATAGACCCTCATTTATAGTCAGGCGTTCATCCCTAGGAATAATCACGGTGTACAGGGCAATTAGGCATTTCCACAGTGTTCCAAACCCTAGATGTACTAACGGTGTACTGGGCATTTAAGCATTTCCACAGTGTTCCAGATCTTAGGTGTACTAACGGTGTACAGTGCAACAAGCATTTCCACAGCTTTGATTCCTAGACCACAGTTCTAGAAGGGTCACTTCTAGGTAATTCACGATGAAACAATCCATGGCATTTCCTTAGCTTCCACGTATTTGTACTCCACACGAGGTGTTTCCAACGCTATACGAAGTACCATGCCTTTTAAAGGAAAGTTCATAGTTTCATACTGTAACTGGAGATAACTGCATATTCATAGTATTAGGGTTGATCAGATCCTATCCTAGGGCAACAGTCACGTGAAAGTCTGGAAAGGGTGATGAGAGACTAGATCTATATTCAGGATAAGCTTAACCAGATACATAGCATAACAATTTCCAATCGTATAAATGAAATATTAATTTAACATCATCCCTATTCCTAATATCTACATTTCAACAATCACAATATTAAACTACTCTATAAACATGGCAATATGTAGAATACAAACTGAAATAACATAAAGCACAAGCATTATAACAGTAAGTAAAGTTTAGATATCACCGGGAATACAACAGCGTAATACTGAGGATTACAAATAATCTGAACTTGAAAAACTCATTACAACAAGATTACCAAGCTAAACCTTCCTCTAGACTCGAGTCGTAAGCTCAACCCTAACCTTTCTCCTCTAACTCCTAATAGTAGTGTTAGAGAGAGAAAGTTAGAGAGAGAAAGTGAAAGAAAGAGAGAAATGAGAAAAATGTGAGAATGAGAAAATGTGTGAAGGTGTGTGGAATGAGGAGGGGTGACCCTCTATTTATAGGCAAAGCTTCAAATCTTCCGTACAACTCGCGAAACAGCACGTACAAGCAAACGAAGCAGCATACGGGGGTAGGGGGCCGTATACGGCCTTGGTAGGGCCGT
The DNA here is from genome assembly GCA_949592205.1 of Helichrysum umbraculigerum. Taxonomy (NCBI): domain Eukaryota; kingdom Viridiplantae; phylum Streptophyta; class Magnoliopsida; order Asterales; family Asteraceae; genus Helichrysum; species Helichrysum umbraculigerum. Next base: position 40,491,323 of record CATIUR010000001.1, read on the forward strand.
ATACGGTGTGTACATGACCGTATACGGTCTCTGTGGGGCCGTATATGGTTCCCAGGGCCGTATACGGTGTCCGTCTGATTTCGTTCGTTGCTTAAAATGCGCGTATCTCCTTCGTTATGCGTCCGTTTGACCTGATTCTTTTGCCTGTGTCTTCGTAATTCCGTTACGCTTCTAATGATGCCAACTTCACTGAAATTGGATGTGTATAGCTTAAGCATAGCCAAATTGACTTTGTAGGGTTTGATAACGCTCAGTCTTCTCCGTCCTTTATCCGATTTGCATGATTCTTGATTTTCCCGTCTCGATTTTACCTGTTTTATCATATGATGAAGTTAGAATGTGATCTGTGTAAGGTAAATGAGGCCGGAGGGTTTTGTGCACGTTTATCTGCCCTAATTTGCTTGTTATTTGGACGTTTTTAGTGATTTTTGCAACAACGCCTATATTTAGACCACTTTAGCGAATTTTAGTAAATAAAGATCATGTTGGAATGTTTTCACTAAAGATTCGTCCAAAAAGTGTGGAATATTGCCCTTAAAAACATGACTATTTGAGTCACATCACTAGGCTCAATGTGTTACAATTTATATCTAAGTATTGTACATACATATTTAGATACAATATATTACTTCATGCGTGGCATGATACACTGTTACATGTGTTTGTAGATTTGACTTATATATGTATATATATATACTCATACACTATATCAAGCACTTGGTGCTTCTTACAATTTACATATGCATATTGGCATACATACATACAAACACAACCACTCAAGTCAGGCGCGTCGTAGTACAGCTGGCTCTCATTTACTTAGCTAGGTCTGTCGTAGTACAGCTGGCTCTACATTTCACCAGTCGGGCTTGTCATTGTACAGCCGGCTCAATTACATACTTTGCTTGCGGGCAATGCGGACGATGTTCCAGAAGGGATACACAACGATGCCATGGTAAAGTGGGCACAAAACGATGCCACGGTATTGTAGTGGGCACAAGGACGTATTCGCGGTAAAGCGATACACTCTATGGATGGGCGGGCTTATGCTCGTGATCCACACACATTAGTTAACGGGTCGGTGAGTTTTCACGCGAGGCCGTTAGCTCGATCATGTTCGGGTTAGCTTTTGCTAGCTGGGTAAACGAACATACTTAACCTTCAAACATGTTCGGGTTAGCTTTTGCTAGCCAGGAAAACGAACATACTTAACATTCAAACATGTTCGGGTTAGCTTTTGCTAGCCGGGTAAACGAACATACTCAACTATCAATCATGTTCGGGTTAGCTTATGCTAGCCGGGTCAACGAACATACTTAACCTTCAAACATGTTCGGGTTAGCTTTTGCTAGCCAGGTAAATGAACATACTTAACATTCAAACATGTTCGGGTTAGCTTTTGCTAGCCGGGTAAACGAACATACTCAACTATCAATCATGTTCGGGTTAGCTTATTGATGCGTCCCGAAACGGTCGTTCTTGCAACGGGACACACCGGTGGAAGTTTTAAATTTATATAAGCTGGGGACCTAAATTCTACTTACAGAGGTAAGTATAACTCAGGGTCGTTCTTAAGATCAATCGTATTGTGAAGCGGAGTTGTCCAGGCAAACTTATTCAAATTAGTGATGGGTTTTTGAAAAGAGTTTTTGATTTGATTTTTAGGTCCGTTTAAACTAAACTAATAAAAGCAGAAAATAAACAAAACAGTAAATAAAAGCTAGATAGGGAATCAGTAATGGAGAATAGTGCTTGTTATGACTTCGTTAGCTTGTGTTATGGGGTGATGTCTAGGGTTATTTATGAAAACGTCTTCTAAAGATTTGTGTCTTGCTTTTGCCTGAGTATTCGTAGTGTAAACACTAACACCCTACTATTTGATTTCTCAGACAGTATGTCACTGGGTTGCTAGGCTATGGTGATTCTGATCAGAGGAGGCTGCTCAACTCTTCAACACTTTCCATCTAGTGGAATAGTGACCCTTTTTGGAATGGTATTCCTGGGCGCATGAGATAGAGTAACAGACCCACTAAAAGTTCTGACCGTTCTTAACACCACGGAGATACTAAGGCTAGGCAAGGCATTTAAGATTAAGACTTGGTTTGGTGACTACTAACTTTGTATTAATGGTCTTTGTTTAGTCCAGAGCTGTGTGGTTCAACCAGGATGTGACACAGTCTTCAACCGACGGCAGTTCCTTAGCTTTTCCCACGTATTTAAACGTTATACGAAGTACTGTGCCGATTTATGGTCTTTCCGGTGCCACATACTTTATGGTCACTCTGGACTAGTTTACTAAGTTTGTATTAAAGTTTGACCATCTATAATATAAACCCAACCCTCACTTATTTAAACAAATCCCAATAAATCCCTGATTGATTCACGGTGTACTATACGAAAGGGTTGACAGTATTTCCACAGCTACACAATTCAGACCATGTTTGTATTTGAAAACATAGATAGGTAGTTACCGGTTGATCAAGGTTCGCGACTCCTTGTCATACAGGTTCTAACCACGTTTATTGGAGGAAAGGCGATTTAGGTTTAGAAAGTCATAAATACAAAGTTAACAATACACCGATTTTCATTTTGTAACAATTGGGAACATTATTCCACAACAGATTATGCCCACGACTTTCATAGCTTCCACATTCCGTACTACACACATTCGTGATGATTCCGGCGCTATACAAATGAAAGCCGTATAACGTTACTTCTGTTGTTTCATAACGATATTATCCCAATTGCGTATTTAAAGTAACATCACCCCAAATATTAACAAGCTAACTACATCACAACAAGCACATAAAGGAACTACTCACTATGCATGGCAAACAATCCTAAATCTATCATAATTATAATAGCAATCATCATAATAGAAAAGGAAAGAAATACCCATAGATTATGCGTAGACAGAATAGCGTTACAAGAATACACGAACGGAACCTCCGCAATATCTTCGACAATATTACAAATAAGCCCCTCAGAATATTCTCTACACTATTACAAAAGTAGCCCCTCCGTTAGTCTAGGTTAAATATTAACCAAGAACTAACGAACTAAAACCCTAATCTATTTCTCCTCTAACTCCTAAGAGTAGTGCTAGAGAGAGAAAGCTAAACTAGAAAGAGAAAGAGTGTGTGAGAGAGAAAGTGAGAATTCTTGTTGAAGAATGGTGTGTGGAATGAGGATGGAGAGCTCTCTATTTATAGGCAAGCCTTGGATGCAAGAGTACAAGCCCACAAACACACGTACAAGTAAACGAAGCAACAACGAGGGGGTGTGAGGCCAAAACAGGCCGTGTACGGCCATGATCAGGCTGTGTACGGCTAGAAACAGGCGATGTACGGCCTCCTCTAGGCCGTGTACGGCTAGGGGGTGGCCGTGTGGTAGGCCGTGTGATTTATCTGACTTTTCTCGTTGCTTCGGAAGGCCGTATCTTCTTCGTTTTGCGTCCGTTTGACTTGATTCTTTCACCTGCGGTCTCGTAATTCCGTTACGCTTCTAATGATGCCAAAAGTACCAAATTTGGATGTCTCTAGAGTTGGCGTGTGCGGAATGCCCTCGGTTTGCGCTCAGAAAGCTCTATCTTCCTCGTTCTTTACCCGATCTGTACGATTCTTGATTCTACAGTCTTGGAATAACCTGATACATCATATGAGACTATTTAAGAACTTGTATCATAATGTGGTTAAAAGTCTATAAGAATCAGTGTTTAGAATAATCAGCCTCGATTTGTGTGCCTTTTGGACGTTTTTAGCACTTTTTATAGCAATGTCTATAATTTGACCAACTTTGTGAAATTAAGTAAATAAACGTTTAATTCAAGTGTTTTCACCAAGATTTAGGCCAAATGTGCGGGAAATATATGCCTGAAAACATGACTTTTTAGCACATATCACTTATGCTAGCCGGGTAAACGGACATATCATAAACAATCAATCATAGTTCGAGGGACTACAATTATATTACTAAAAACAACATGTTGTGCCCGGTGGCACACCAATCATTACACAACAGTATATGACGTGGTCATACAACTACTTGATTTCAACTTAGGCATGCATTGCCTCACATCGATAGATTTACTTAATACCATATAGGTATCCAGGCTCGGAATGCCCTAATTAATATGTACTTGAGTACATACCACTATTACTTAGGTATTAGATACCTCGACTAGCGTACACACATTGGTGATTACAACTTCAACTTAATACAAAGCAGAATCGTGGATTCTGGACTATTTTCCTAAACATACAAGGTTTTATAATTTATATTTTCAACTAACCATCCTCTGAAGTCACCGGCTTTATAGCTGACTCGTTTTAGCATGTGTTCTCAGGTGCCCAGCAGGATTAGGATTGTTACAAGATTATGCTAGCTCGAGTCGCATATTTTCAAACAACGGGATTTCTCTGCATAACTTTTGTATTACAAACTATGTATTGAAATTATTTTGCGAACTCGCAACTTGTATACATTTTATTTTGGGAAATGTAATTACTATTTTCAAATGTTCATTTAGAGTCGTTCATTATGTATCTTATGCTGTGATATTTGATTTGGTAACACCCGACCCGATCGCTTCCGCAACCCAAAATTTGAGGGTGTTACATATTGGTATCAGAGCCTAAGGTAATAGTGAACTAGGTTGCATTTAGTGGGCCTAGACTATGACCGTTAGGCAGTATTCCTTGTTAGGTATAACTGGTTCATGGATTACATCATACGAGTTTAATTTAACATAGCGTAGCTAACTATGTACAATTAAATAAAGATGATGTGACATCTGAAAGGGGTTATACCGAAATCGGGAATGCACTAGTTGACTCTGATTGTTTTGTGCTAGACACCCTAGGCTATTATATGTACTGTAGGTATATATGAATAGGCCTTACATGTGTACTATTTTGATGTGTACGTGACAGCGTCTAGTTTTATTATTTATAACTAAAAATACCTTATTAATACTATCACACAACCAGGCAAGAATACCCGATCGAATGTTAGTATAGCTTTGGTAAGTCAGGTTCGAACACAGGGAAAATGGAATAAAAAGAGATAATAATCTTATAAATTACAAGTAATAGGGGGGTTACGTTTTAGTTCCGTATGAACAAAGGTTTTTATAAAGTAAAACAAATAAACTAAACAAAACTAAGATTAAGACAAATAAACATAATAAACTAGAATTAAAACAAATAAATATGTACACATGGAAGGAACAAATAGTATGTAATAACTCCGCTCAGATTCATATCTCCTGATTCAATTACACATTAATTATCTAATTGTGATTTCTGTTATATCAACTTAATACGAAATTCTTCAATGAATATTAAATTGAATGCAAACTAGCCAACGTTTCGGGTCCAACTAGTTTCTACAACTTAGGGTCCAACATAAAACACTGGTTTCAATGTCACAAGATGATCAGTCAATTGTGTGCCTTTCCCTAAATCATGCATTAAGCATTCATAACTCATTATAATTACTCTAATGGTATGACTCAACAATACCCAATAATTAACTTATTGTCTTGTTCATTTTAAAGTGAATAGTTATCAACTTCTCAACCTATCAGACTCAACATATTTAGCAATAGCCAAAACCCTAGGATTCTAACCATCAATAATTAATAAAATCAAAGGAACTCAATCTCATTAATTCTATTAACCACGTTGAGAACTAATAACTACCAGTTACCAATAAACAAGGATCTACGAGTAACATAACGGTTTTCAATTAAACAATTTTAACAAATATGCAAATGAAATCATTCAATAATCACAATCCAAAGTTCATTATCACAAAACTAATTGAATCAATTCATCAATTAAGAATATATCAAAATATTAAACATCAAATTCTTCAATGACATAAAATAAACAATACAAACCCATTGACGAATCACTCAAAGATCGGTAGAAATGAATCCAACCATCACTTCTCGTGCCTCCATGACATACCTACGACTCAAAATGATAAAACCCTAACCTAAAAACTTATGAAAAACGTATTTACAGAGTATATTTTACATTGTGTAAGGTATATGGTGTGTATAAAACGTCTGCCAAGACTGGCCTTTTATAGTTGAGATTTTGGTCATTTGACCGCCGGCTAAGATGTTTAGCCGCCGGTCACCTTCATCCGCACACGGCTACAAAACGCGTTGGTTGCCGACTTCCATATATAGTATTTAGCCGCCGGCTAAACTCTCTGAACGCCGGCTAAATGATGTTTCCAGTCTTTTAACCTAACGGGCTTGGTTTAGTCTTGGGCCACCATTTCATCTTGGGCTTTTGGGCTTCTTGGTTCTCCTCAAATCCGACTTTAAACATTCTCATGGCCCAATTCTTCAATCCATTCATTATTTCCTTCGGCTTTACACGATTCTTTCAAAAATGCATCTTTTATATCATTATTCAACTGTTTTTCGTTCCTTTTCCATAAACGCTCCATTTCCACACCTAATTGCAAATATGAACGAAATCAATATATAATCTTAATTAAATGCAATAGAAACATCCAAGATTAGGGGTAAAATACTACTAAAATATAGTACTTTTGAGCGTTTATCAAACATCCCCCACTTTAATCCTACTTGTCCTCAAGTAGACTATCGATTCAAAAATCAAATTCTTAAGAAAACAGTCATCTCCATTAATCTAAATAACTAATTAAGGAATTACACAACATCGCCCATCTTCAACTCAAACGTTTAAATTTAAAAATCTGTTAATTCTAAAAACAATTATTAAGAAACTACGAGATAAAATAAAACAATCTACACATAAAGTTATTATTCTTAAAACATTAATTAGTTCATAATGATTACTGATATTGCTATCCACTTAAACAATCTATATTCGAATAATTGAGCTTAACTTATTATTATTCGTGTAGATATTCCCTTAGATTCCCCAAAACTATATACTTTCATACTCATAATATGCCAATATTACATATTTTGAAATTTTAATCAAAACAATCATTTTTCAAATCAAGACAGAGGTGACAGGTCTGTGCCTCAACACAACAAAGCGACATAACTTGATTTTGGTTTAGCAATAATGTTTTTAGTCAAACCATTGGTGACAGGTCTGTACCTCAGTACAACAAAGCGACTTAATTTGACTACATTTTAAAATCATGAGTTTGTTTAAACTCTTTGCTCTTTTTTATTAGATATACTGACGGAGACCAGGTCTGTACTTTCGTACAATAGAGGAAACAACACCCAGTATATCCCCAAATGATGTTAATTAAATTCCCAAAAATATGGCATATCGCACATTACTAATATGAAAATTAAGACATACGTCATACATAGCTAAAGTTCATCTAAAAGGCATTATCCACTCCTTAATTATCATTTCTTAACAGCTCAAAAATTCTCATATAAATTGCCTACCAATACATCATATAATGAAGCTAAATAACATATTTCACAATTTAATTTTTTTTTTTTTTTTTTTTTTTATTATGAGTGTAGAAAGCTTTAAAATAACCTACATTGTTACAAAATAATTATCTTTAGAAACAAAAATTTAAAGATAAAAGTTTGGTTGAAAAATAGGCAACTCATAACCTCCTAGTTACGTATCTTAATAAGATGACAGTTAACAAAATTACAATATCATCTACTTATTTATAGGACAATTATGTGGAAACTCAATTCTTTTCTCTCCCATCCCCCACTTAAAGGTGTACAATGCCCTCATTGTACAAATAATAAAAAAAACTAAAACGGGAAAAAGAGAAAAGAATTTAGAACAGAAAAACTCCCCTGGAATCGTGTGTGTGAAAAGATTCAGTGGTTCTTCCAAACTTGAAATATACAACAGCTCACACTTTCGTAGTTAATCACGATTGCATTTAGCGTATGCAACAAGCCTTTAAACCCCTCGGTATCCCAAGTGGACGAGTTATAGTCTTGTGAGGGTTTCAGGGAACACACCCACAAAGTTCAACAATAAAACCAAGAAATAAATTAAGTCCTGAAAAATAAACTAACATAGCATAATAAGAGTAATAGGAGTTAAAATATTAGTACAGTCATCCAGCAAATAAAAATGAAAATAAAAATAAAAATGAAAATGTCTAAATAAAATACTACGGAAGCATAACCACATCAATCACTATCACCATCCTCTCCATCTCTGCGAACACCGGATGGTCCTCCATACTCAGATGGTACAAATGGATCATAAGAAAGCTGATGGTAATCAAACAGCTGGTGCACCAAAGAAGTAGAATAATCAAACTGTCTCTGGTGCTCACGATAGTAATGCTGCAGCTCCTGATACCTACGATCCTGCACAATCCTATCCTGCTCATGATAACGATGCATCTGCTGAAACTGCTGCTGCTGATAATCAAACATCCTACCAATCTCCTGCTGCATATGATACATATCATAGACTGGACCCTGATGAACCTGAGGCTCTGGTGGAATATCATGCTCCTGATCATGTGCAATCGCAACCTGTGGCTGCCCATCCCGTCGTCTCCTCACACGTCTACCTCCTGCAAGCAATGGTGGAGTCCAAAGGTAGAAATCTCCCTCAAAAGGTCTCATAATAATCGAAATCTCCAGGAGCTTGTGAGCTCCCATCCACTGCATACCAGGAATAACAGGAGTACAGGACTGATACATCTCATGTGTAACACCAAACCACCTAGCCAATCTAGTCACATACTGACCACCACAAATAACACTCGAGGCCTTCGTACCTGTAGCCCTATGTGTCATCCAGTCTGCCAATCTCCAAGGAATATTCACATTCGTCCTCTGAGTAATAGAATGCAAATAAAACAAATCTATCTTATGCACCTTCTCATGCCCTGTCTTCCTAGCACAGATCGAATGAGACAACATCCTATGTACCAGTTTATGTACTGGACTCCTCACTAACACATCAGAAGGACCTCGGGTACCAAACTCTCCATTGGCTATATCTACCCAACCTGTAGCCACCTCCAGATCCTCGTACCTATTGGTACGCGCAGCTCTCAGAAAATCCCTAAAATGAGGATTAGCCTCCTCATCAACAGTATACAATCCAATGGCATGTGCAAACTGAATCAAGTCCAAATGACGTGGCTCACCACCAAGCATAAAGGTCAGAGTATGCTCCAACACATCCTCAGATGATATATCAAACCTAACAGAGCTATAAAACTCAACAACTAACTCCCTGAAAATAATCTCATGTATACCAAACAACCTCTCCCAAGCATAGGAAACAAAACCAGCACTCCCATCCTCTAAAAAATAAGTAACTGTCAATAACCGACGTAGAGCCTGAGTACCTGTCTCCTGAGTGTCAGGATCTAAAACCATATCCATAAACTCCCAATCCAACACATCTGAAGTTATGATATCCTGATCAATGTTGGCTCTAAGCCTAGTCTGAATCCTAGCTCGATCTCCCGGCGAAATGGTATGGTGCATAAACTGAAGAATAGGGTGAGTTCGAATAATGGGGTTGGTAACAACGGCTGCTCCCCTATCAACACGCAAATCATACTCCATCTGTAACAATGAATCTATAAACATTAATAATATAAATAGAAATGAAATTAAATACAAACTTACCAAAAAGCTACATAACAATATTATGTAAAAAATTATAACTAATTATCACGAACCTTAAACAATTCAATTTAAATTACTAAAGATATATTTATACATACTTAATATAATTGTATCAAAGTTACATAACTATCTTAATAAATATTTTCATACTAATAATAATTCTATAATAATCACGAAACTTAAATTATTATATTTATACAAATATTTAAAATCAAAGTCTACAATTATAATAATTACAATATAATCCTTTTTATATAATAATCATTAAACTTTAAAAAGGTATATGTCTACTAAAATTACAAATACCAAATTATGATATAATCATCAAATTTTTTTTATTTTTTTTTTTTTCATATGAAAGATCATACAAGAGATAAACAATAATATTTACAAGTATACATATACAAAATTTCAAATACCAATAATCATATCGCAATTTACGAATCACAACCTATTAAAATCATACAAGACATAAAATACATAAAAAAAAAATTAACATCAGCTAAACAATGCATCGACAGCCAAACAAACCGCCTGAAACCATTTAGCCGGCGGCCTCCAGCCTTGACCGGCGGTCTCCGGCGTTGACCGACTGCCTCCAGCGTTGACCGACGGTCAAACATGCTGTCCCCATGATTCCGACAAACTAAACGCATAAAACCCATTTCTAATTCCATCATTCATTTACACTTAACCGATTTATTCACACCTTCTTTCGTTAATCACAAAATATTAGGCTTTTTACTATATTACCACAAAATCAAATCACAATCCTTATACACGAACTAACATTAATCAATTAAACTAAGGATTCACACAAAAACATAAATGATTCGGGTATTTAGCTAAGAAACCCTAAATGTGAAACCCTAATTAAAATTTTAATGTAAAAACGAATTAAGAGTGAGAATGTAAGTAAAAGCCACATACCTTCAATGAAATAACAAAGATCAATGTTGAAACCGGTTGATTAGTATGTAAATCCGAAATTTTTCGAGAGTATTTTTGGGGTTTTTGGTGTTTCAAATGAAGAGAAAAAGGGTCTGTGTGTTTTTAATTACCCCAGGAGGTTTAGCCGCCGGCCTAGAGCCTTGACCGGCGGTCAATTCGAAAACTGACACGGTTGACCGAATTTATGGCCCCAACCGATTTTTTCACCTAATTAAATTACTTTTACCTAATCTAATTTACTTACTTAATCTAATCTAATTAGTCTAATCTAATTTAATTATATAACCTAATTAAATTTTTATTCTAAAATACCTAATTACATTACATCTAAAATAAAACTTTATTAACACTTAATGATATGAATACATACTAACAAATTAATCTAAACTTAACACATACCAACAAATGTCAAAAAAAATACTTTACACAAATTATAATAATACAAAAAATGAAGTAATATAAAGCAAATAAGAAGGTAGTCAAATATTAGAGATTCGAAAATTGAAATAAGAAAACCTCACTATAGGCACTGTTTGAACAGTTGAGCCTGTCGACTTCGGCTACTTCAGAATTGTTGGGAGTCTTCAAACTTAACAACTTCCTTGACATTTTCCTTAGCATCCAATTGCTTAACTTCATTTGCTAAAAAGTCAAAATCATCTAAATACTACATTAATTTGATAACAATAGAAATATAAATATTCACAATATTCACAATCAACAATATACAAAGATTTACAAGATTAAAATTCCTTTTATTACCGCTTTCCCCGGCAGCGGCGCCAAAAACTTGATGTGTACGTGACAGCGTCTAGTTTTATTATTTATAACTAAAAATACCTTATTAATACTATCACACAACCAGGCAAGAATAACCGATCGAATGTTAGTATAGCTTTGGTAAGTCAGGTTCGAACACAGGGAAAATGGAATAAAAAGAGATAATAATCTTATAAATTACAAGTAATAGGGGGGTTACGTTTTAGTTCCGTATGAACAAAGGTTTTTATAAAGTAAAACAAATAAACTAAACAAAACTAAGATTAAGACAAATAAACATAATAAACTAGAATTAAAACAAATAAATATGTACACATGGAAGGAACAAATAGTATGTAATAACTCCGCTCAGATTCATATCTCCTGATTCAATTACACATTAATTATCTAATTGTGATTTCTGTTATATCAACTTAATACCAAATTCTTCAATGGATATTAAATTGAATGCAAACTAGCCAACGTTTCGGGTCCAACTAGTTTCTACAACTTAGGGTCCAACATAAAACACTGGTTTCAATGTCACAAGATGATCAGTCAATTGTGTGCCTTTCCCTAAATCATGCATTAAGCATTCATAACTCATTATAATTACTCTAATGGTATGACTCAACAATACCCAATAATTAACTTATTGTCTTGTTCATTTTAAAGTGAATAGTTATCAACTTCTCAACCTATCAGACTCAACATATTTAGCAATAGCCAAAACCCTAGGATTCTAACCATCAATAATTAATAAAATCAAAGGAACTCAATCTCATTAATTCTATTAACCACGTTGAGAACTAATAACTACCAGTTACCAATAAACAAGGATCTACGAGTAACATAACGGTTTTCAATTAAACAATTTTAACAAATATGCAAATGAAATCATTCAATAATCACAATCCAAAGTTCATTATCACAAAACTAATTGAATCAATTCATCAATTAAGAATATATCAAAATATTAAACATCAAATTCTTCAATGACATAAAATAAACGATACAAACCCATTGACGAATCACTCGAAGATCGGTAAAAATGAATCCAACCATCACTTCTCGTGCCTCCATGACATACCTACGACTCAAAATGATAAAACCCTAACCTAAAAACTTATGAAAAACGTATTTACAGAGTATATTTTACATTGTGTAAGGTATATGGTGTGTATAAAACGTCACCCAAGGCTGGCCTTTTATAGTTGAGACTTTGGTCATTTGACCGCCGGCTAAGATGTTTAGCCGCCGGTCACCTTCATCCGCACACGGCTACAAAACGCGTTGGTTGCCGACTTCCATATATAGTATTTAGCCGCCGGCTAAGCTCTCTGACCGCCGGCTAAATGATGTTTCCAGTCTTTTAACCTAACGGGCTTGGTTTAGTCTTGGGCCACCATTTCATCTTGGGCTTTTGGGCTTCTTGGTTCTCCTCAAATCCGACTTTAAACATTCTCATGGCCCAATTCTTCAATTCATTCATTATTTCCTTCGGCTTCACACGATTCTTTCAAAAATGCATCTTTTATATCATTATTCAACTGTTTTTCGTTCCTTTTCCATAAACGCTCCATTTCCACACCTAATTGCAAATATGAACGAAATCAATATGTAATCTTAATTAAATGCAATAGAAACATCCAAGATTAGGGGTAAAATACTACTAAAATATAGTACTTTTGAGCGTTTATCATATTTCTACGTATCTATATATATATATATATATATATATATATATATATATATATATATATATATATATATATATATATATATATATATATATATATATATATATATACTGTGTATATATAACACAATCCCACTGTACCATCATATACTTACGAAGAGGCACATCGCCGTCTTCCTCACCATCGCGACTCAACACTTTCTCCATATGTACTCATAGGAGAACATCACGCTCATCGCTGAACCTCGGAAAGAAGGTATAAACATTACCAATTGGGATGGAAACCCACACATGCTAAACGTTCACAAAATTTAAAACAAACAAACGAATTTCTAATCTTTGACCGTACTGGTCACAATTGGATTAACGTTGACTAAGTCCACAAAAATCATCTCAATAACAACTTGACCATCTAGATCAATCAACTCAATACCTCAGTGCCTTGGCACTTACATTCTAGCCTTTGTGCTACATTTGGGAAATCACATAACTTCAACGCATATTTGGTCTTAGGGCTACAATTGAACAACTCATGGCACGTGGTGTCACATGGTGCTTCGGGCACAACACACAGCTGGTGGTGCTGCAATTACACAGTATGTTTATACTGCATTTGGCACATTGGTGCAACACTCACAGTACATGGGTACTGCAATTACGGTGCCGCGGGCACTTCATTACGGCACGTGGTGCTGCATTTCATAGTACTTCGGTACTACAATGACAATACATTGGTATTTCAATTACTGTGCTGATAGCACTGCATTACAGTACGTTGTTACTACACTCCGGTGCTTTAGGCACTGCGTTTCAGCACTAGGTGCTACTCTCAATATGCATGTAGACTTGTTATAGTTACATGTACAATTTATATATACATATACACTTACTTAACTGGGCACGAGGTGCCACACCTGACTTTTACTACGCACGTATACTTGTATAGTTACGTGTACACCATATATGTATATATGACTACTCTACTGGACACGAGGTGTCCCACTCGATTACTTTGCGTATGAACACTCGCTATAGGCACTTGTACACTTATGAACGTTTGCGTATCCCACTGTACCATCATATACTTACGAAGAGGCACATCGCCGTCTTCCTCACCATCGCGACTCAACACTTTCTCCATATGTACTCATAGGAGAACATCACGCTCATCGCTGAACCTCGGGAAGAAGGTATAAACATTACCAATTGGGATGGAAACCCACACATGCTAAACGTTCACAAAATTTAAAACAAACAAACGAATTTCTAATCTTTGACCGTACTGGTCACAATTGGATTAACGTTGACTAAGTCCACAAAAATCATCTCAATAACAACTTGACCATCTAGATCAATCAACTCAATACCTCAGTGCCTTGGCACTTACATTCTAGCCTTTGTGCTACATTTGGGAAATCACATAACTTCAACGCATATTTGGCCTTAGGGCTACAATCGAACAACTCATGGCACGTGGTGTCACATGGTGCTTCGGGCACAACACACAGCTGGTGGTGCTGCAATTACACAGTATGTTTATACTGCATTTGGCACATTGGTGCAACACTCACAGTACATGGGTACTGCAATTACGGTGCCGCGGGCACTTCATTACGGCACGTGGTGCTGCATTTCATAGTACTTCGGTACTACAATGACAATACATTGGTATTTCAATTACTGTGCTGATAGCACTGCATTACAGTACGTTGTTACTACACTCCGGTGCTTTAGGCACTGCGTTTCAGCACTAGGTGCTACTCTCAATATGCATGTAGACTTGTTATAGTTACATGTACAATTTATATATACATATACACTTACTTAACTGGGCACGAGGTGCCACACCTGACTTTTACTACGCACGTATACTTGTATAGTTACGTGTACACCATATATGTATATATGACTACTCTACTGGACACGAGGTGTCCCACTCGATTACTTTGCGTATGAACACTCGCTATAGGCACTTGTACACTTATGAACGTTTGCGTATCCCACTGTACCATCATATACTTACGAAGAGGCACATCGCCATCTTCCTCACCATCGCGACTCAACACTTTCTCCATATGTACTCATAGAAGAACATCACGCTCATCGCTGAACCTCGGGAAGAAGGTATAAACATTACCAATTGGGATGGAAACCCACACATGCTAAACGTTCACAAAATTTAAAACAAACAAACGAATTTCTAATCTTTGACCGTACTGGTCACAATTGGATTAACGTTGACTAAGTCCACAAAAATCATCTCAATAACAACTTGACCATCTAGATCAATCAACTCAATACCTCAGTGCCTTGGCACTTACATTCTAGCCTTTGTGCTACATTTGGGAAATCACATAACTTCAACGCATATTTGGCCTTAGGGCTACAATCGAACAACTCATGGCACGTGGTGTCACATGGTGCTTCGGGCACAACACACAGCTGGTGGTGCTGCAATTACACAGTATGTTTATACTGCATTTGGCACATTGGTGCAACACTCACAGTACATGGGTACTGCAATTACGGTGCCGCGGGCACTTCATTACGGCACGTGGTGCTGCATTTCATAGTACTTCGGTACTACAATGACAATACATTGGTATTTCAATTACTGTGCTGATAGCACTGCATTACAGTACGTTGTTACTACACTCCGGTGCTTTAGGCACTGCGTTTCAGCACTAGGTGCTACTCTCAATATGCATGTAGACTTGTTATAGTTACATGTACAATTTATATATACATATACACTTACTTAACTGGGCACGAGGTGCCACACCTGACTTTTACTACGCACGTATACTTGTATAGTTACGTGTACACCATATATGTATATATGACTACTCTACTGGACACGAGGTGTCCCACTCGATTACTTTGCGTATGAACACTCGCTATAGGCACTTGTACACTTATACGCATACGCGATTACCTTACTGGGCACGAAGTGCCACACCACGACTACTCAGGCATGTGATGCCTCATTCGATGAATACACTCTAATTTATTGGGATTACATCTATAGTACTTTAGTACTACATTATAGTCTGATAGACTACGACAATACCATAGTTCTGGTCGAACTACATATAATACACAACTAGGTCGTTAGTACGACTACACATTTAAAATTCCAAAGTCCGAGAACTTTCATACGGACACCTTAAGTGGTTTCTGGATCGTTATCACTTTTATATCCGCGGGCAACGGTGTAATACCGATTTACGTATACAACTATAATAATCAAAATCTTTGAATAAAGATCTCACACTTTGTCGTTTCACTCTTATTTAAGAATCATACCTCCTAAACGACATACACACACACAAGCTGAGCGCGACCAATTTGCTGATCAAAGGGTGGCTGATGCCCTAGCTACACGGAACCAAGCAAAGCCCTGCACCTTTAAGGACTTCCTGAGGTGCGAGCCACCAAACTTCGTCGGAACTGAAGGGGCTGTCGGATTAATCCGATGGATCGAGAAAATGGAGTCAATATTCCACATTTACAACTGCCCCGACGACTGCAAAGTCATGTACGCCACATACACCCTCAATGATACTGCCCATACCTAGTGGAATTTCTACGCCCAAACTGTAGGAATCGACATCGCTCACAAACTCCCTTGGGAGGAACTGAAACGATTAATGAGGGACAAATACTGCCCCTGTGAGGTACTACACAAACTCGAGGATGAACTTTGGCATCTCACCGTAAAAGGCAACGACATTGAGACATACACCAATCGTTTTCAACAACTCGCACACCTTTGCCCAACCATAGCAAACCCTGAAAGCCAAAAAATCGAAAGGTACATCGGGGGACTCCCGGTGCAAATTGAGGGAATGGTCACCGCTTCTAAACCCGCTACTGTTGAAGAGGCTATTCGCATGGCCCACAGACTGATGGCACAGGTAGCTCGACGCGAAACACGTGCAACTGAAACCAACCAAGGAAAACGGAATGTAAATTCAAGCTCTAGTCATAACCCAACAAAACAACCCAAACCCTTGAGATCTTACACCGCCAAACCTAGCGACAAACGAGGCTATGCGGGGAATAAACAATTTTGTCACGGCTGTAAACGTCATCATGATGGTTCATGTGGTCAACCTTGTGAAAGATGCCAACGATACGGACACAAAATCTGGGATTGCAGAGTTCCCGCCAATCCCGACTCGCAAAGGATATGCTTCAAATGTAAGGAACTAGGACACTACAAGAAGGACTGCCCAAAGAAACGCAAAATTCACCTGATCGGCTCTGAATGAACCGAACAAATCCCCAACAATAATGTAAGTACGTCCTTCCTCGAAAACATAACACTTCGACTTTAATTTACACTGAATGTGTACTTCTCATTCCCAATCACACTTTTATCTACTTAATGCCGAGTGCATCGTAGGGCTAGTTAGCCTAGGACAACGTAAAACTCAAAGTTTGCTTTCAGCAGACTGGACCAACTGAACGTTTACCAATTACTTACCTGATAGGACTATTCACTAAACGGTCACTATGTAACAACTATCTAGTCTCGAGTGGACTTCAAAGTAAACGGTTACCCCATAACAACAATAAAACTATAACTCGAACAAACAAAATAGTCAGTAGTGTGACTACGATGATAAATAGCGACACGGTCATGGATTGACTGCTATTCAACCTCGTCATAGACATTATATGTCTACAATCTAATCGACAAACTTCTCGTACATACATGTCTCCCCGGACCCCACGCGACCACGACTTTACTCTCAATTTCGGGACGAAATTTTCTTAATAGGGGGAGAATGTAACACCCGGTCAAAAAGTCAACTTTCACCCCAAATTTAAACTTCAAATAAACGTTACATGTTTGGGAAAAATATTAGACATTCGAAAATTCCATCCGTTTTGAGTTTAAAACACGATTTTATTTAGTTGAGACAACACAGAAACAAACATAAAACTTAATTTTCAATAAAGTATTCTTATAAAATACTTTCACTAGAAAACATTTCGAGATAAAATAAATAAATTTTAGAATTTAAAATATTATTTTAAATTACGATCGGGTACAAATACACGGGTATTTTGTACTGCAATGTGAAAGACGGTGTCTCCACCGAATCAGCAAAAAGGGAGGGAAACCCCCTCCCCATCTCATTCTATCTTTTTCACTCTCTCTCCTCTCATCCCTTTTCTCTCAATCTCTCTCTCTCTCTCTCTCTCTCTACAACCCACCACCGCCACCATTTTTCGCCATTTAACACCACTAAACGACCTCCAATCTTCAAGCTCATTTAGGGAAAAACGATCACCACGCAACGATCTACAATCCTATCTTTTCGGATTCTCCTCGCGCAGATTTGTAAGTTTCCGACAATTCTCGAAATCTCTTAAAACTTAGTTATTTTGCTTGTGTACGGTTTAGATAAGCTTAATATACTCTAATATGGGTTGGGTAAAAAGAATCGGACTCAACGGGAGCCGAAAAACTCATTTCCGACTCAAACTCCGGCGAACAGTCCGCTATGTCGTAGGGACAAAAAATAGTGCTGCGACGTCGCAGCCAACGTCGCAAAAACATCTCAACGTCGCATGATGCGACGTAACGCCCTACGTCGCAGTAAATATTAAACGTCGCACATTGCGACGTAACACACAATGTCGCATTAAATTGCGAACGTCGCACATAGCGACGCAAGACCGAACGTCGGATCTGACGTCGCATCTGACGTCGCATGTCTCAGAACCTTAAAAACCAATGATTTTCACTAAGTGTCGAGAAACGTTTTCGAATGGCAATTTAAATACGATACGATTTATACTCAAAACAAATATACTTTATAAAGTATACAAAAAAAAAACTCAAACACAATAATAATAATATGGGATATTTATTATTATTACGAAACGCCATTAACGGACCCGCGCTTACAAACATATAATCTCACGTGTTTAGGATACTAGGAGGTTACTATTCGGACGACACGCCTATCATCGTATCGATAACAACTCGCAGGTGAGTTTCATAGCCCCACTCTTTCAACTGTTTTACTGTTTTCGGGGTGAAACACATGTTCAATAACTGTTTTCGAATTATATAAATAAACTTTTATAATTCACAGTTATTTATATTACTGTATGTAATACAAATGTGTAATACTTAGGAATTACACCCACCATACTGTTTGAGATAGTATCAATACTTAACCTAGATAACCGTACACTGTTAGATTGTTGGAAAACAATTACCACTACATAACCTGATTAAGTTATCACTATCCATTGACCATATTGTCACAGGACAATACTATCACTTATACTAGAACTGGTTAGTTCTACCTACACTGGACAACGACTAGACTTTTACAGGATTAGTTTCCCTTTCGGGACTACGACTGCTCATACAGTCCAGGACTTCTAAACTCGAATAGTACCCAAGTAAACAACAACCAAGGACTTCAGATATACTTGCTAGGCTGAGGCTAGGAGTATACATTAGTGACAAACGTTAGTATAGGATCTTTATACTAATACAAACCAACTAGGTGATGATTGTTCATACCTAGGCTCAATGTGTTACAATTTATATCTAAGTATTGTACATATATATTTAGATACAATATATTACTTCATGCGTGGCATGATACACTGCTACATGTGTTTGTAGATTTGACTTATATATGTATATATATATATATATATATATACTCATACACTATATCAAGCACTTGGTGCTTCTTACAATTTACATATGCATATTGGCATACATACATACAAACACAACCACTCAAGTCAAGCACGTCGTAGTACGTCTGGCTCTCATTTACTTAGCTAGGTCTGTCGTAGTACAGCTGGCTCTACATTTCACCAGTCGGGCTTGTCGTTGTACAGCCGGCTCAATTACATACTTTGCTTGCGGGCAATGCGGACGATGTTCTAGAAGGGACACACAACGATGCCACGGTAAAGTGGGCACAAAACGATGCCACGGTATTGCAGTGGGCACAAGGACGTATTCGCGGTAAAGCGATACACTCTATGGATGGGCGGGCTTATGCTCGTGATCCACACACATTAGTTAATGGGTCGGTGAGTTTTCACGCGAGGCCGTTAGCTCGATCATGTTCGGGTTAGCTTTTGCTAGCCGGGTAAACGAATATACTTAACCTTCAAACATGTTCGGGTTAGCTTTTGCTAGCCAAGTAAATGAACATACTTAACATTCAAACATTTTCGGGTTAGCTTTCGCTAACCGGGTAAACGAACATACTCAACTATCAATCATGTTCGGGTTAGCTTATGCTAGCCGGGTAAACGAACATACTTAACCTTCAAACATGTTCGGGTTAGCTTTTGCTAGCCAGGTAAACGAACATACTTAACATTCAAACATGTTCGGGTTAGCTTTTGCTAGCCGGGTAAACGAACATACTCAACTATCAATCATGTTCGGGTTAGCTTATGCTAGCCGGGTAAACGGACATATCATAAACAATCAATCATAGTTCGAGGGACTATAATTATATTACTAAAAACAACATGTTGTGCCCGGTGGCACACCAATCATTACACAACAGTATATGACGTGGTCATACAACTACTTGATTTCAACTTAGGCATGTATTGCCTCACATCGATAGATTTACTTAATACCAGATAGGTATCCAGGCTCGGAATGCCTCAATTAATATGTACTTGAGTACATACCACTATTACTTAGGTATTAGATACCTCGACTAGCGTATACACATTGGTGATTACAACTTCAACTTAATACAAAGCGAAATCGTGGATTCTGGACTATTTTCCTAAACATACAAGGTTTTATACTTTATGTTTTCAACTAACCATCCTATGAACTCACCAGCTTTATAGCTGACTCGTTTTAGCATGTGTTCTCAGGTGCCCATCAGGATTAGGATTGTTACAAGATTATGCTAGCTCGAGTCACATATTTTCAAAAAACGGGATTTCTCTGCATAACTTTTGTATTACAAACTATGTATTGAAATTATTTTGCGAACTCGCAACTTGTATACATTTTATTTTGGGAAATGTAATAACTATTTTCAAACGTCTCATTTAGAGTCGTTCATTATGTATCTTATGCTGTGATATTTGATTTGGTAACACCCGACCCGATCGCTTCCGCAACCCGAAATTTGAGGGTGTTACATTTTACCTCTTGTCCGTAAGTCAAACAAAATTTCTATTAAAAAGCTAAAAATGGAAAAAAATTTCAAAAATTTCGGATTCAAAAACATTTTATTTAGGAATCCTATCTTTCAAGACTATAAATTACAGTAAGAAACGAGTCTTAACAATGAAACAAAACCGTTTTAGAATAAGATACGGACGAAAAGGGCAACACATGGCTAGGCACACATTGACCAAAACCTTCGATTCGTGAGGATTGAGCCCATAATAAGCATTCACTTTTAATGCTTTACTTTTCGTTTCATGTGTGTGCCGATGTATGCATTTGAATTAGAACTTTCTCTTGTAATGCATTTCGAGATCACATCGATGAGTGCCATACGTGGCATAGATACAACCTATATTGATGACTTCTAAGGAATCCAAACACCCTTACACCACCAAACATCCACCCACTCAACATCCACTCCTCACACCCAATCAAAATCTCCTACTATTCATCCCGAACCTACAGAAGTTTCGTCTTCTAACAAACTTTCAGAGACACTCTCTGTTTCCCAAGACTTTGGCAAGAAAAGGCATCACAAACCAATACCATTGAAAAACCTTCAAGGCCAGAAAATATATAGAAGTCGGCATAATAGAAGAAAAGAAACCAAAAAGAAACAAAAAGAAAAGAATTATGCCGGCACGACCAAGAAAAAGGCCAAAAAGAAGAATCCAACGGAAAAGGCTACAAGTCTCTCCAAAAATCTGAGAAATTCCAAAAGAGACTCTCTCAAGAAAAGCACCCTAGTTTTGAGAAAATACACAAACCCATCACACCCCTCATTACGCACCTCCTTCAAAACCAAGCAACCGATTCCTTTCCAAGATATCTCGAGAGGTTAGTATCGTCCTCATCAAAAGTGATGGAGATTTGATTCTTGATCAAGCCTATGACAAGAATGTTGCATGACTGGCTATCTGAGTGATTGACAATAGTAAGTAGGAAACCCTAAACACCTGAGTGATTTGAGTGACCCACTTGTGAGGATTTCCTAGTCATGACCATGAGTTACCCGAAGAAAGTATCAAATTCTATAGACCCTTAGTTTCCAGTAAAAAACTCTTTCATAACTGCAATTCATATTCTTTGGAAATAGTATCTCTAAGGACTAATGCGATTAAAATCTTTCCAGAAGCTTTTTGTGAATGAGTTTGCTTGAGGACAAGCAAAGTTCTAAGTGTGGGATACTTGATATCGTGTAAAAAGTCACGTTTTTACTACCGATATCTCTCTCATTCTGGAACGATTCTTGGCATATTAACTCAAAAATATTACAAATCAGTAGTATTATGCCAAGATGGTCAAAACGAGGTTGCACGATGAAAATCAAGCAAAACGGGTAGAAAACGAAGATTCCACACACGTTTGAAGATTCAAGGCATCAAAACAAGATTTCAAGACAAAAGTGCCCATCACCAACATCCATCTTACCTAAGCTGTTCGTTTTCAAATTACGAATCAAACAGAAGAAGAATCAACAAAAACGGACGAAGAATGAAGATTCTACGTACGCCGGAAGATCTAAATGATTCGCACGACACATCTAAAGTTCAGAGATATATCTTTGGGATATCTTTTCAACAAAGTCTTCGTTTTTGAATTACGAATCCAACAAAAAAAGAATCAACGCAAACGAACATATAACAAAGAAGATACGCGCGAAACGAGCAACGAGGCAACGGGTGACGAACCGGGGCTGGTGGCAGCCAGCCGCCACCGGCCAGCCACCGGCTGCCAGCCACCAGGCCGCCGGCTGCTGCCCACCACCCATCCGGTTCCCGCTTTTTGGTCCTTGCGTGTACCCGGTGCTACACCTTTTCGCAACTTTACGTACCTGATGCTAGACCTTTCCACAACTTTACATACCTCGTGCCACTATATGCTCGTACCCGGTGCCACTACCTTTTTCACCTTTTGCTATTGTGAGCTTCTACTTGCTAACATGCACCAAAACTCTCCTATAAATAGGAGGCATTAGGCTCATTCAAAAACACACACTCACATTCTCAAATTCACACTCATACACATACTCTCACTCATCCATTTTCACTTTCTCACTCTAAAAATTCTCTCATATTTTAGTCTAGGATTATTGTAATTAATCTTCGGATTAACGTAGAGGCTAGAGCGAACGTTAGGAGTTTGGAGATTCATCTTTGTACGTGTGAACGAGTTGTCAATTATAATAATACGCTGCTACGCATTTATTTCCAGGTGATATCTCAACCTTTATCATACTTGCTTTATTTCATATTATAATTATGTATTATTGCCTTGTATGTGATTTGTCTATTGCCATGAATTGCGAGTAGTCTATTATTGTGATTGTTGAAGATGTAGATAATTATAAGTAAGGATGACATTATATGATTAGTGTACGACAATCGTAATGTGATGTGACGGCCCCTATTCGACTGTTTATTTGATATAGTACTGGAAACGCTTCAAGCGGAGTACAAATGTATGGAAGTCAATAAATGACCGAAGGTAGTTACATCACTGGAATCAGCTCTGGTTTACAGTTGGAATTCCGAAAGGATAATACAACTTTATAACTAACTGGTATATCCTACGAAAGTCAATGCACAATAAAATGATGTTCGTAAAACACGTTCAGATAAAACAGGAATTAATGACCCTTGTATCGTTGAGACTTTATGAACTTGAGTTTAATTTATGGAGTACCCTTTCTGGTTATCCACGTGACTGCAACCTAGTAATTAGGACATGATCAACCTTAATTATGGTAAGTAGTTATCTGTGCCCATGACATGCAACAAGTAAGACACAGTGAACCCACTCGTTGTACATATTAGGTTTACATTTCCGTATTGCTTTACATTTAGTTAGTTTAGAGTGCCACTTTCACCGTCAATTACTCTCGACCGCATGTTTGACGTAAGATGTAGTGGAACTATCATGTAAGGTACACTGTCCGATTACTGAAAGGCATGGTCTGCATATGAAACACGTTTTTATAAACTGCGAATAATCCAGGGATGTATAACTGTTTGAAAAGGAGAACTCAAGTCATAAGTTGAAGTAACCAAACCCTAATGCATGAAACAAGACTTAGGAATAATAGTAAAGTCCTAGTAACCTAGAATCCTTAAAACACTAAGTCTTACATAATCAACGGTCTAAACATACGAAGTCATTAATCTGCATGCTAATGGAATAATAAACTATTTTAGGGGTTAAGAACGGTCGGACCTATGAGACGATACGCTACCGATTCATGCACCTCGGCATCAAGCCAAGATAGGTTGCTTATCTTTCAACTAGATGAGTATTGGAAGTTTGCGTATTGCTTCGATCAGAATCACGATAACCTAGTTCCTAGTGACATGCCAATGGGAAACTTAATTGGTAGGGTTCTAGAGTTTACACCTAATAGTTTACTCATAACATTAAGTATTGTCCCTGTTTAATCTGTCATCCTGAAACATTAATTATCAAAGTCTCAGCAATCACATATTTATCTTTATCTGCTTTCATGCACTTTAATTTACTGCAATTTACTTTTCTCCATTTTAATTACCTGTCTTTAATTTAAAAACCCCAAAACCTACCTACTTTGTTCCATCCTAAATACTTCCCTACCGAAAGCACCAGCTTTAATCACTCACACGTTTGGAATCATAGAATGATCTTAGGTCATACTTACCACTTGCTAACCAGAGTAGGTAGTACGTATAATTTAAGCCCAGCTAATTATAAATTTTAAAACCCATGTTGGCGCCCGAATAGTTACCATCAACGACACCGATGCTTTCGGGTGCCATCACCTCCTTGGTCGGGTTAAAAGTATCCTAGATAGCCTCCTATGGTCGGGTTCAAGTATCCTTTATGAAGCTCTTTATAACACCCCTCATTCGAAGCCATTTTGTTTTTTTAAACACCGGAAGCACATATCCCTATATTATTAATTTACATAATAAAATCCATGCATATCCAAAAGTGAAATTGTTTCAAACATTATACATAACAGGGTGTTACATGACTTTCAAAACATAACATAACATGAGTTCAAAACATGATCAGAGTACATCATCGTCAAACATTCCTTCAAGCCAACCTTCTTGCTCAAAACATAACAAAACATAACCTGCAAGAAGTAGAGTGGTGGGATTAGCACGAAGCTAAGTGAATAGACAAGCAATCAACAGTCTAACTCAGCTTAACAATCCATTTACAACAATTAATCGTAAACACACAACATCTTAGAGGATCGGTGGTCCTTGAGGAACCCTCATTGCCGCGGTGGTCCTCCAAGTAACACTTATAACCGAATACAGGCCACGCAGTGGTTTTACTGATAACTTATTGCTATCTTTAATCAACATAGAATCCATTCACAACCAATGTTCACAATTCCTATGTTGACTAACCTATAGCAATCAAATACAACCATAGTTGACCTCCCATAACATAATGCCTCAAAGGCCATGTCTCACATAATCACGTGTATCAATTCAGGCTAACAGTCTATAATCATCATAATCATGTTTACTCGTAGTAACCAAATATGTTACACCAATTTACACTGAGAGTCACAAGTCCACTCACCTGAGTATCACAGGATCCAAACTCAGAGTTCTTATATTACTGAGTCTTTGGTTGATCTGAAAACAAAACATAATATCAATTAATAATCGAGTACCAATTTGATATAACATAGTTTTAAACACAAGCATTAAAATCAAAACAAGAATCACCACCAAATGAGGTTTACCCGCCGGGTAACCCCTGGTACCCGCCGGGTACTTTTATAGTACTCGGACTCAATTTTGATCGGATCCATTTTTGTGTTACCCGTTCATTTTACCCATCTGATAAAACCTTACCCGGTCCGACCCATTTTTACCCGTTTACCCGCCGGGTAACCTGTTACCAGCCGGGTGCCCATTTCAATTAACTTACCCGCCGGATATGGTGGTACCCGCCGGGTAACCCCATATCCAGAATCCTATACGGGCTGTTCAAAACCAAGAACACGAATTTTATAAAATCAAACCACAACCCAAGTCTGAGATCAGTTTAACATATCAAACAATATCAACTAACATTATATAGCATCAAGTATCACTTTATTTGCATATCAAATCAACAATTCCTCACTTTACAACAATTCAATTTAAAAAAACTAAACTTAAGAATTAACTTACCAAATTGAAGTAAACTAGATGAAGATGATGGTATTCAATCTAATTCACAATTCCAAAATCTGATTTTCAATGTTTGTTTGTAGATTAGTTTTAGGTTTCAAAAGGGTTAATAAGTTTTTAGGTTTCAAGAACTAACTTTCCAAATAGGGAAAGTTGGTTAATATAGGTCGGCCCAACTTTTTAACCGACTCCGTATTCATTTAAAACTAGTCCCTTTCAATCTATTGTCTGGAACCTAAAAACCATTTGCGATTCCAATAATTTTTATTTTACCGTTAACTATAGAAAGTTAAAACAAATAATAATTTACTAGTCACAATTACTCAAATTGAGCACAAATTTCCTAACATAATAAATAACAATTTAAAGGCTAAAGAATTTACCAGAATACCCTTGGGTCCTTAGGACGGATGTTACACTCTTCAACGTATATTAAGGTTAACTAACTTCGGGGTCTCGAATGTTATTATCTAATCAATTATAGTTTAATCCAGTAATAATTATAACCTATCACGCAGTCATGGTATTTAAGTTATAATCAAACATAAACATAAAGTATTAATCAATATCATGCGACAAGTCCTTTGTCATGAACATAATAATCATATAATCAATATAGATATAACCTTAACAACATTCATAAAATCAATCAACATAAACATATAATCAAATCATCATATAAACAATATTCATTTAGACAAATATGTTAAAGAACAATCAATATTCAATAAGAATTCAATATCTAAACATAAACATAAGTAAAAGATATAGAATCGAACCAAGAAAACTGGATTATTCTTCGTTAGGGTTGCAAATCCTCAATCCCTAGCCTCCTAGCCTCCAAATTCGACCTTAAGTCGTATATTAACCCTTACAATTGACTTTTACCTCTAAAATTTGTATATGGTTTAACCTAGTCGTGGCCTCTATTTATAGTTTTTCTAAACAGCCAGTCCAACCGCCGGTTGGATACTTCAATCGCCGGTTGGAGTACTTGCTCTCCAAGTCAAAGGCCGCGATCTGCACCGCCTCAGAATATTATATTCAACCGCCGGCTGATTGTCTCAACCGCCAGTTGAGTCCTCTTTCTAGAATATTCCAAAGTCGGGTCAGGCTTCACTTTTGGGCTTTTAATCTTCTTAATCCATTTTTCTTCATTCTCCAAGCCCATTTAACTTTATTCTTGGGTTTAATCTTCAACTCGGGTCCAATTATCTTCAATCTTCAGTCTTTTCTTCATTTTCATCTTTTAAAGCTCTTTTCTCGTTCTTTCTTCATTTAAATACTTTTATACCTATATTGCAAATATAAACAAATTAAGTATATAAATCAACATAAATGCAATAAAAGACATGTAAAATGTAAGGATTATTAACATATAAATATAGCATTATTTGATGTTATCACCTACCACGTGTTCCCTAACAAATGGAGGAATGTAAGGTTGTCCCATTAAAGACACCCCGACTCCATAAATGGGAAGATACACTACAAGAATCCAGCCGATCACCCACGGACCAAATTCGTGGGAAAAGTACCTAAATTCGTGGGTAATGAGCAAGTACACACGGATTACCCACAAATATAAGTACATGGGTAAACCCTTCGGGGCTAATTATTTATTCACGAAAAAAGCAATCCGTGGGCAATTTAACCCACGACACTTTTGGTGGGTGATCGTTTTACGTTCGTGGGTATTTAATGTTGTGGGATTTTACATATGACCACGAAATTACCCATAGATGTAGCCATGGGGAAATCTATGGGTAAAGTTACCCAGTAATATAGTTATGTGTAAAAGTCATGGGTAAATATTTGTTAGATTATCTAGAATAATTCGTGGCTGAAATTAACCTCGGATATAACCGTGTGTATAAATCGTGGGTAAGTATTTGTAATTTACCCATGATAATTTTAGAGTGTGTAAAAGTCATGGGTGATTATTTTGAATTTAACATAAAAATTTGTGGGTAAATTTATGACTAATGTACTATGGCTAAATTTGTGGGCAATATTCCCTCAATTATATATATATTTTCTAAATCATATAGCAAAACTATAGAAGCAAACATTAGACACTTAATTAGAAAAACATAATACTAATATATAAAACCATCCGGTTATAAAAGTCAAATATACGAAGAAACACAAACATTACTAATCAAAAGTCCTAAACCATCAAACTAAAGTGTGTTAAAAGTAATTCAATAAGCATAACATAAAATTAAGAAACTAATTACTTCGAAAAGTCTAGATATCACCATGGTTATTATCTTCATTACTTCCACCTTTCTGTGGATGATTAGTACTTACAATTTGATGAGCATCTTCATCATTTTCCTCTTGATCACTATCTTCACTCTCATCATCAAAATCTGGAACAGGAATACCCATGCGCTTGCACACAGTCTCAAGAGTTTGATTTATGGTACCAGTTTTCTTGGATAACTTTCTTAGGCACTTCTCCGTTGTTATGTACTTGCTCTTCCAGTCTTCATCGGCCTTATCATTGGATGTTGTTGCAGGAGAATTAGTGTTTGCATTCAAATAATAGTCAGCAACTTTTGAGCCCGTTCCATACACTCCTCTTTTCCTTTTGCCACCAACTGCCTCATAATAAAGTGATGATTCTGTATTCTGTTGGGACTCGGTAGCAACAGCAGATGAGGGATTGGCGAGATTGGTTTAACGTTCTTTCCTCAAAAGCAACATTTTATCCTATAAGTATGCGAAGACATATATAATTAATTTAAATTATTAACAAGGATATTGTAAAATCTAGAAATTAAAACTTACATTGATTGCTTTTGATCTCTCGTTAATGAAAGTGTGGTTGTCATTTCCCTTAGTATGAGTATACAGAAACAATTCAAAGGGAGTAGGTGGACGATTTAGTCTGGATTCCTACACCAATATTAAGAGGATAAGAGACTGATAAGAATTATGTAGCAATATATAACTATAAAACTTATATACTCACATACATTGAAGTACATTTACTACACCAACAAGAAACAGAAGCAGGCTGGTGAATTACGAAGATATTTTGACTTGAACCAACTCAAAAATAGATCATGACCAATTGCATCTATAACCATGTTGCGATATGTATTTGACCCTTCTTCGTCTCTAATATCTTATGTGTTGCAATGTGATTGCGTAGAGCTCGATCCCACTACGGGTTCCCCATGACAAACCCATTGATAGTAGTCCTTTACAAACCCCTTCTTCAAAAGGTGCAATTTTACATCATCCGGTAATTGAAATTTCCGATTTTGACAAATTAGACAAGGACACCTTATTTTATCATTATCCATGTAAGTTGATTGTTGATAAGCGTGATCAACAATGATACAACCCCAGTTATAAATTCGGGATTAGTGTACCTATGTCCTTCTATATGTCTATAATACATCCATTGTCGATCGGTTCTCATCTTCACACTCTACTTATGGTTGTATATAATGTAATACTTGTCGACAAACAAAGTTTTTCTTCCTGTGGGTATCTGCATCATAAGCACAAAGTATACTGTGAACTGTGAACCACGGAAAATAATATTCTTTCACTTAAATTATCATAAACTTAACTATAGAAATTTCAAGAAAATTACACTACTTAACTAACTAACCCATAATGCTTGCAGAAGCAAATCCTCAAAAACTAAGAAAATAAACACTTGAGAATATAATAAAAGTGTTCAAATCTCCATTGATTAAAGTACAGACACACACATCACATTAGTATTCGATTTTATCCCACTTAGGCATTTTATCATACAGCTGGTATGCAGTTTATTGAATTTTGTTTACATGATAACATAATAAAAGTGTTCAAATATCCATTGATTAGAGTACAGCCACACACATCACATTAGTATGCGATTTTATCCCACTTAGGCATTTTATCATACAGCTGGTATGCAGTTTATTGAATTTTGTTTACATGATAACATAAATGATTACCTATTGCCATCATAGAAGAAACTCACTCTAATGCATCATATATACTATTATATATTCCATGTAATCGAGCAACAAATGAGCAGACATGGCAAATTATTTTCAGTTTCCGCTATGAATTAGGTTTCTAGTGTATATATACCAGCAATAAATTTGATGATTAAGGTACCTGTGGGAGCTTGGAGAGGAGGCAAATTAAACTTTTATTGATTCATACCTTTGAATTCGTAATCATTTTGGTGGTACATTCTGAATTTTCATCTAATAAGCTATAATGAATAAAGATCGAGTATGGTATAGAATAGAAATACTCAAAAGTTCAGTTATATACTTATACTAGATAAAAGACCCGCGACAGCGCGGGGTTTGACATTTAATTTTGCAAAAGATTTTATTTTCTGATAAAGAAAATTCTTTCGTAGGTCAGATGAAAGTTTTGGTAACAAAACATGTCCCTTGTGTATCTACTATGTATACTACAATTCTTTATTATTAGCACATCAAATAGTGTACTTTGACTTTTCAAAATTAAAATAACTTAATCTTAAACATACATCATACATTATTACAGTACGAATGTACTAAAATTGATTCAGGAAGGAAATAAAGTACCTAGAATTACAGTAAAGACTACATGCAGGAACCAAACCATTATGTTACGCTTTCAACTATAATCTCAAAGGATTCATACCAAACTTGAGTTTTTACTTTTTAAGTCAAAATTGATCTAGTTGTATACTTCCTTGATCACTTAAAAGTGTAAAATACAAAATAAAGAAAATCTTAATACTATCAGTTTAGTTATGATGATAATTTATAACGGCTAGATGATTAACTTCAGTTCTTCTACTCAAACTAAACAGTAAATGGTATTATTACAACCTTCATACGATGGAAGGAGTTTTCTTGTAGTTCGAACATGTGCTCTCGCCTTAATATTTCATCTCTAATATGCAGAGATATAGACCAGTTATTTCAACGATACCACAACAGCTTTCGAGATTTCAGTTCAACATGATTCCTGCATAAAGATTCACCAGATTCAAGCCATTTGCTTTCAGAAACTTGAGCTTTATTAACAACCGTTTTTCAATAGTTATCGTATTTTACAGAACCTGATCCAAAGATCATGTCCATTTTCATATATCTATGAAGGGTAGAGACCATAGACTATTATGACTTGTATCTTATACAACGAAGTTGTACATTGCTTTATGTTTGTCAATTTTATTCTGTTTGTGAAACCTCAAAGTAACCATAAACTAAACATCAAAAGAAAAAGACGAATGAAAAGGGTTCATTACCATATCAAGGAAAGCAAAATTTCAAGAGGATAATCTTGTACTCTTTTTCAAAACCTAAATAAAACAATCAGACAAAACAAATGAGCACATAATGACAATCAATTATTTAATAATGTTGCTTACCATTGACACAATAAGTAATGACAATCAATAACACATAATGTAACATGTTTTAGCCCGTATCAAATATCTACATTTTTTTTGCCATCTATTAATACATCATTAGTAAAATAAAGAGGGGTCTAAATATTGAGCTAAATAAAACATAGAAATCTATGTGATTAGAATCAGGTTTCCCCCAAATCCCAATTTTTTCCAACAGAAATTTCCCAACTAACATCCTTCAAGTCTTTAGGTAGTGAAGCTGTTGAAGGTACGATTTCTATAATAGAAGTTTGGGATCCAACCTATTTAAAAAGGTAAAAAGATATATGATGTTATTTTTGGTTTTGAAGTTCAAACAAACTACTTTTGTATTGCTACAATTGCCTCCTTTGTTGCTAAATTTCAATATCATCTGGATCTTCAACCTTGCAAAACAGTAACATCGGTTCCAAAGTGTTCATGGTGGTTGATACAAACTGATAATTGAGAAGCAATTAAAAAAATAGGTCTACACGGGTTTAATCGAAACTACAAAAGGCCCAACTTTTTAGAGTGAGATATTGTTCCACTCTAGGGAAAACTTACCATTATTGCAATGGGTTGTCCAACGGCAACATCTTTTGGACCTTTAAGTACCAGTATTTTTCCTAGATACCATATTTCCTAGGTATCTGCAATCAATATTCCTTCAGCAATTTAAGTATTTATTACAACAACTACACAAAATGAACGAAATATCTCAATCTAAGCTAAATATGGTAGCTGGTGATTAACTGATTATTATGAGATACTTACTAATGTAGTTACAACATCTCTGACAATCAGCTAGCAAGAGGGAAGTTCAATTTATAAAGCTCAATTAGAACATTAAAGAGAATGCTATCATCTATAATTCTGCATCTTCCTACAAAAAAAAAAATTTGATTATTACCATCACCGATTATTGCAAACAATAGCTGCCAAATACATAAGAATGACGATAACAAAGTGAAAATAGAGATTAATCTATGAAACCAAATAAACCTTATACTATATGATAATTAAAACCATAAAACTTACAGAAAAGCCACCATCTTCCTCCTTTGAACATACACATACAAGTTTCCAAATCAAGTTCAAATAGTTATGGAACCTTTACCTACACAAAAAGAAAAAGAAAAAGAATATATGTTTCAAGAGAAGACTAAGAAACAATGATAGTTTAGAGAGAACCTTACATGATTTGATTGTGTGGATAACACCTTCAATTGAAATTCAATGGATATCATGAGCACCATCAATAATCACAAACTTTGCTTTAACTTAAAACCTAGTTTACACAGTTTGTACGTTTAGAAAGTTAAAATCGCTGTAGTTGGTCTAAAATTCGATTGATGATTGTTGTTTATACATGAAATTGTGATGAAAAAACCCTAACCTCTTGAACCAAGAAGAATCGTAGGTCGGCCGTGGTTTTTTATAAAAGAAAATTATTAACTAATTTAATTATTTTGTACTATATGAGGAGCCGTACTTTTTTTTTATATAGCTAGAATTTTGATTTTAATTAATATACATATACAAAAACTAATAGTTAAATATTTAAGGTAAAAATTATAATATTCTGTTTACATTATAATAATATTTTGTTATTATTATAGATTAATATTAATAATAATTTATTTGAAAAGTTTAACAAATAATTAGGAGGGGTGAAAAGTGTAATTATCAAGATCTAATTTACATCGTCGGATCAATTTTGGAAAACCCAATTAAGGGTTAAGATTTCTCCATGGTATTTTGCTTTAAGTATATGTATAAATACCCATGATATAGCCGCAAAAGTTTGGCAACACCAAATTCATTTATAAAACTAACGTGGGTAATATCGTGGGAATCTGTTTACTAGTGACTTACCAATAAAATTACACACAACAAAATATACACGGTAATATTAAGAGTCAAGGGTATATGTGTACCCATAATTTACCCATAAATTTTTAATCAAGACAAAATAGTCACGAAAGAATGCCGTGTCTAAAATGGTGGGTGCATTATTACCCATAAAATTCCCACAAGAAATTATAAACGACAAAATACCCTTGAAAACGATGTGTGGGTAAAACCGTGGATATTTATTTACCCACAAATTTTCCACGTAAAATTACCCATGATCACAATTGTTGTGTGTAATTCGTAGGTTTCATACATTTACCCATGATATTACCCATATATTTACCCATGAGAACTTAGTTAGTGGGTAGTCGATGTGAAATATATTGAACTCACTGGATTAGTCACGTTTTAGACTCGGAAAAAAAATTCATGGGTAATTTTGTGGGTAAATACGTGAGAAATTTGAGGGTAATTTTGATCATCAGTATTAATTCCTAATCATGGTTAATCTGTGGGTAATCTATGGCTATATACCCATGAATTGGTATTTGTGGGTAAATTTTGTGGGTAATTGGCATGTTTCTTGTAGTGATATGCACTTTGGACAAAGGAAATTAACATATAAGCGTCGTCGTGAAATCTGTTAGAACAAATGAAACATATTTAGGTTTATTTACTTAAATTCATTAATACCATTTTCATGATATCAAAATAATCATAATTGAATAAGTATACATAAGATTTTGTTGATCAAATTAGCTTTTTAGGACGAAGTTTTTTGGCGTGGTTTTTGTCTTCCTAAATACCTATTTTGTCATCACACTTGAAATGTTGACGTATGCAATCTTCTCACAATCTTCTATCGTGTATAATGCAAGTCTATCTTTATTATAACATGATAAAAAGATCTGAATTTACCTATAGCTATTTATATCTGAATTTACCTATAGCTATTTAACTAACATTTATAAATATCTCACAAGAACTCATTAAGAAAAATGATGTAGCCCAAATAAACCTTTAACTTAAAAATAAATAAAAAAAAGATCTCATTGATCATCTATATTATTGAACGATTATCTTTTTTTTTTCTTCTTTTTAAATATAGACCTCTCTAAGTTATTTATTAATAAGCTTGTAAGTGAATCATATCATGTTAATGACACTACTTAAACATTATAGGGGATTGGATGATTGTGTGTGAATTGTAAACTTATCCAATATTTATTCTTTCTAGTAGTGTTGTGGATAGCATCATTAGTGTAATAGGAAATAACACATGCCCCTTACGGGGTTTTCTAAGTTTTTTTTTTTTTTTTACATAAGTTAATTAAACCATATAATATTAAAGTCTATATATTGTTTACACCCGTTCCAAATTCTACCCAAACAAACCACATCTTTGAGAAACTTTCCCAAACTACAAAATTTATGTTGTGCCCAAAATTGCTATTAGTTCTACTTATACCAATTATCTCATGGTGTGGATGATGTTGATAAGTTTTGATCTAAGATTATAGTTTTCAGTTCCAAACTAAATATATATACATATCTAGAATATTATATATCATCATGTAAGATTCTTGAGTAATTTACATCATACAAAAATAATACATGACATTTGTAGCTAAGAAAGAACTTGACGACGGAACACTATGTATAAAGAATTTGTATATCTCGAATGTATTAAAAAGGGTAAATAATGGTTTAATCACCAAACTTTCAACTTTTTTTCGTTTTAACCCTTCAACTTTTTTTTTAACGTTTTAAGCCTTCAACTTACAATTGACCTGTTAATTTTGCCATTCACCTTGATTGTGACCTAGTGTAGCCGGTTTTTGTACAGTTGGCATCTACATGTCGTCGCTGTAGGGTTTTAGCGACGACATTTAGCGATGACATGTCGTCGCTAATTCTTTGGCTTTGTGTACAATTGCCACGTCGCCGGTTACAAGTCATACAAATGGCTGTTTCGTACGGTCAATTAAAGTGAAGGGATTAAAAATTGGTCAACCCGTAAGTTGAAGGCTTAAAACGTTAAAAAAAAAGTTGAAGGGTTAAAACGAAAAAAAGTTGAAAGTTTGGTGATTAAACCATTATTTACCCTATTAAAAAAGGCTCTTTATTTTTCCTATAAATGTTAATTACCAGTTGTTATACATTTTCCTCTTATGTTATTTGTTCAATTTTCGTGTCTTAACGAGCGGATTGGTTAATGATTAAAATCAACGATTCAGTGAAATTTTTGGTTAAATCGGTAAATAACCGAAGTAGAATAAACACGATAAAAACACACAATTACTCTCACAAAAACATTGTCAGTAATGGTTTCTCAATATCCACATGCAAAGTTACAAAGTCGTAGAAGTGTCAACATATTTTTTTATTAGTCTCTACCGTTTCAATCAATCGAAAATGATCACAATTTGTGTTTTGTTAGCCAACGTGATTTCATTTAACTACCATTTGAGTTTATTTTACAAGGAAGAGAACAAAGATATAAAAAAAGTTATACACATCATTTATTTTGAATTCTTAAAAGCAAACACTAGTGAACATATTATCTAATACCAAGTGAAAATGAAGACAACATATTTTAAGAAATGTTCAGTGGTCAAAATATAGTCAAAAAAAAATAAAAAATAAATAAATAAAAAAAAATAAATAAATAACATATAGTATATGTTTTCAATTGGGTTCAGTTAATTCGGTTATGACCAGTGGCGAATCTAGGATTTACACATAGTGGGGTCCAACCTTCTAAAATTTATGTCCGGTTGAAAAGAAATCAAAAGGGGTATTTAATGTGGGCCGGATCGATACAAACACCAATTAATATACACGAATCATTGATAATAAAACATAAATAGTTCAAAACAACTATCATAGTTATTACATGTAGTCGATTATATAAGTGATTATGATTAGAGAATGAATAAAAAACAGAATTATAATTGAACTACTCACCAAAATAAAGAGACAAAAGACAAATGGGAATTGAAAATCGATAGAATAGGGGTGCAGATTAGCAGCAGTTTTTTTTTTTTTTTTTTTTTTTTTTTTTTAGAATTACGTAGGTATTAAATAAGAATTTAAGCAGTTGACACAAATGGCAACTATCGATCATAAAATTTATATTGGGCTAAGCTTAGGACTTCAAAATAATAGGCTTAACATTTGAAGAGTGAAGTAATGATCAAGGTTTTTTTTTCCTAGTCCAAATGGGGTCCAAGTTATCTTTTATGTGGTGTCCATTGTATGTATATAGAACTATAGAAGACTTTGTGGAATTTTTTTAAATTTAAGTGGTTGCAATGAACCCCCCTTATAACAAGAGAGAATCGCCCCTGGTTATAACTGACATACATAACCATACTCGAACTATTCCCTTTGGTTAATAAAAATTTACAAACCAAACCATCAGGTTATTCAATTTTTTGGTTAATTCGGTTTGATTATGTCGATTAATTATGATATAATAGATTCGATTTTTTGTTCACCCCTAGCTGCACCAATAGACTTAATTTTATCAAAATCGTCGGAGAAAGAAATGGGCAAGGGTTTTGAGGTGTTTTCACCTTTTTGGTGTTATGTGAAAGTCATGTGAATTTTCTTTTATACTCTCACTCATAGACTACATATTAGTTGAGAGAGCCTTTTCTCCGTGTCTTTATTTCTCGGGGTAATTAAACGACGAAAATAATTCCCTATCGATTTCTCCGGCCTTAAATCACCCTACCGAACATGCCATTAAATATTTTTTGAACACCCATAAAAATTGAATGAGAAATATGTCACGTATTCATGGAGAGTTGCGATTTGACCAATTAATTTGTCGTGATGAGTTCTACTTGGACCTTGTTTAGAGGGTGTTTGACTTGACTTTTCAAATTGAGCTTTAGCTTTTTAGCTTATAAGCTTTTAAGTTAAAAAGCTAAAAGTAAAAAAACCATTCTCTTGGCTTCACAAAAACCAGTTTTTTTTGTGTGTGTGTGTGTGTGAAAAGCTAAAAAGCCACTCCAAAAAAAACTAAAAAGTCATTTTAAAAAGTTAACCCAAACACCCTCTTAAAAAGCCATTGTGTTAGCTGTTACAACTTACTAACGCGTCACATATTCGTAGGCTATTTTGATAATGATAAACAAAAATCGAGAAGTTATTTTATTAACTAGAGAAAAGTTCATTAAAGTACATTTATTTTGTAGAGTATGGAAGAACCAATGAGATTGTGCCATTTGTACAAAAACCCATTTATCCCCAACATGTTAAAAAATTAATTATCTCACAAACGGCAAATCGAAAATTATAAAATTTGTACCAAAAAATTCAGCGTTTTCTTCTCTTCGATTAAACATCTCACAATGCATACTTTCGACAAGTATTTTTTTTTTGTTTTTTTGTGGGTTTTACAAATTATTTAAAACATGTGTTAGTGTTTGATTGTACATTTGATTTAGGGTTTTGGGTGTAGCAGAGTTTAGGGTTTAGTAGAATTTTAGGGTTTAGAGGTTTGTAAAGCGTTTAGGGTTTGGGGTTTAAGGTTTTGCAAAAAACCCTATACCCCAAACCCCAAATGAAACACTTAAGCACATGTATTAGTAATTTGTGAAACCCATCAAAAAACGAAGAAAAAAAACGTGTCGATGGTGTACCTTGTGATATGTCGAATCGTTGAGGAGATACGCTGAATTTTATAGTGCAATTTTCATAATTTTTTGATTTAAAGTTTGTGAGATATTTAATTTTAAAAAAGATGGGATAAATAAGTTTTTATACAAATACCATATCTCATTGGTTCTTCCATATCTATAAATTAGATGTGGTTTAATTATCCTATCTCTTAGTAACTAATCGGTACTGAAAATAACAAAATTTATAATTTAGCTTTTTGTTTTTCTTCGTTTTTTTTTAGTTTTTACCTATTCATCATCTTTTATAAATTACGTTAACCACCAGTCCACAACGTTA
The DNA here is from genome assembly GCA_949592205.1 of Helichrysum umbraculigerum. Lineage (NCBI taxonomy): Eukaryota > Viridiplantae > Streptophyta > Magnoliopsida > Asterales > Asteraceae > Helichrysum > Helichrysum umbraculigerum. Next base: position 40,529,912 of record CATIUR010000001.1, read on the forward strand.
TTTCCGTGTTAAAAAGTCAACGAAGCTGCGCTATGGTCAAACAAAACCCCGGTACTACGTCTGCTCATCTATCCCCACAAAACAATCCAACTTTGAAGGAGAAAAAGAAGAAACATCAAACCCTAAAACACAAGAAAGATGAATTTCGAAACGGTGAAGAATTACCTGGAAAAATCCAGTTCGGGTGTATCATCAAATGAAATCGATTCAATGCCTTTCAAGTTCTTCGAACCCATGATCATGTCCGGCCTTAAAGTCGATCTCGTTGAACGCGGTCGCGTTCTTTGTTCCATGAAAGTCCCTCCTCGGTTACTGGTTAGTTCTTATCTTATTGATTCTTGATCCACACTATATGAAACCCCAACAAATCATTTTGGGGAAACAAGAAACATGTATGTTGATATATTTTCTTTATGTATGAAATTGAGAATTTAATTGCCAATGATTGATCTTTTGGTAAAATTAGTTTTTATTTTATTGTTTTTTATTTAATCTAGTTGATTGACGGGTGAATTTGAGAATTCTGTCTGACTGATTATTGATTTGTTGATGAAATTGTTATTTATAATTGTGTTTGAAGAACGTAGCGAATACGTTGCACGGTGGAGCGACTGCAGCGTTGGTGGATGTAGTGGGATCAGCTGTTATCTTGACTGTTGAGGGTGTTACAACTACTGGAGTTTCAGTGGAGATTAACGTTTCGTACTTGGATGCTGCTTTTGTTGGTGTATGTATTTCTATCTATACTCTCTTATGAATCTGTTACTGTGAATTCATTCTTACTTCAAAGTTTGTTATCTATGATCTAATATATAAATTATTGGGATCCTTTATCATACATACAATGGAAAGTTCAATTAATATAACGTACGCTATAAAATTGATAGATGTCAATCGATTACATTGTGCAAGTTTATTCAATATTTATAGGCATGTACAGTCATGGCGATTGGTATTATCATAAGTATAAGTGTCATCGTTTTATGTGATTTGGTGAGGTACTATTGTTTCTGACAATATTTTACAGGCATCTATTTCCATAATGATATTATTGTTCTGTGTAAGAAGTTGAGATTCAGAGTCTTGCAAAAGTGAACTGCTTGACTAGCTGAAATTAGTGGTGGCAAAATGGACGGATCGGGTGGGCTGGGTAATGGGTTAAAATGGCAAGGATGCTCTCTGTTTTCTTCTAAATGATTATTGTGTTAGATATGATTATCATAATATCATTACAATAGTAATCAGATCTTTGTGACTTTGTATAATGGAGCAGTTAAGATGGTTAATGCATTTGAATACATTTTGGATGATTTCTTCCTAATTGACCCGCTCAAACAAGTTTACCCGTTTTCTTTTTAACCTAAATCATTTAGCTTAACCCACTGGACTTGTTAGAGATGTAACATAACCCAGATTGAACTTTATGTATAAATGGTTCGAAATTGCCACCTCTAGCTGACACACACTCTTGCACTTTTGAACTGCAAGGCTTCTGTCTGGTTATTTGATTTGAGGCAGCAAGATGTAAACTTTGTGTAGCTGCAGTATGTGTAAAGATCCTGCATGACATATGAAAATCCTTTACTTGCTCTTTGTACCATCCCTGTGTATTCAAGTCAAATTTAACACGAAAACTAAATATTTTATGCAGGACGAGATTGAAATAGAGGCCAAGGCTTTGCGTGTTGGGAAGGCTATTGCTGTTGTAACTGTAGAATTCAGGAACAAGAAGACTGGAAAAATAATTGCACAAGGGCGCCATACCAAGTACCTAGCCGTATCAAGTAAACTATGAGCTGATGGTATCTTCTCATACAGAAAGTCTTCGCAGTCACATTATCTCTACACATTTATAAACCAAAATGATATTTGTTATGTGTTCTATAATCCCACATCGTCGATTGAGATGAAGGAACAATATTGTATATGCGTTTTCAGATTTTTAAAGTTTCTGCTAATGATATGCTATAATAGTTATTGTTTCTTGTACTATGTTTTTTGTCAATTTCGTTGATATGCAGTCGTTGGTATAACTTATAAGTATTTCCAAAGCTGCACGTCGTTTTCTTGCAATTTTGTTGGCACTATTACGAGTCCATATGTTGTATGTTTGCTAGAGGGTTATGGATCTCAGAGTGCCGTCTAGATATGATTATATGCTTAACTACATAGAACAATTGAAACCATCACAAGATAGTCTAATGATTGGCGTCCTGTTATCCTTACAAGAGGTCTCAGGTTCAAACCTCACTAGAAGCATATCTTGGGGTGGCTAGCGAAAGAGTCGGAAACGGTCACGGGATAACCCGGTTAGGTCGCGTACATCTGAGTAAAAAATGTTCGCCTTCCCCGGGTAACCTGAACAGGGAAAACCTCATCCATTTGCCCGTTTGTTTTACATAGAACAACTAAACAAACTAAGTTTATACTTCTTGAATTGAATAGAGGTGGAAATGGCGGGCTTTGTAATGGGTTTGGGTTGATATGAATAATTATTTAGTTCGGTCCAACGGTCCAAACATGTCGGGTTAGGTTGGGCCAACCCTCAATATGTAATTTGCTGAATACTACTGTAAAAACTAAAAAATGTGTTATTCCACATAATATTTTGCAATGATAAGATTTCAAATGAATATCAACCATCATTATGTTTTATTGTGATGATACCCTTATACTTCTTATCTGAGGAAAGATACATGTTTTTGCTTTAATGACAAGTTGATCATAGGCTTACACTATTGGTACAAAATAAAACGTTTTAACATTCCTAACGAAGGTTAATACACAAAGAAGTTACCGTACTTTACGAAAATGTTCAATTTTATCATCGAACTTTTAACTTTTTCAATTCAATTATTGTACATCTAAATACTTGATTAAATGTTACTCATGTTTCTAATCATATCCACGTCACCAGTTTATCCACCTCACTCATCCACGTCATGCCACTTAATTTATTAAATGCCACGTCAATACACACATTAGTTACTATACTTTACGGAAATGTTTGATTTGGTTACAGAACTTCCTTTTTGTTCAATCATCACTTTTTTGTAGAATGATGTCCCATTTTTTTGTTATAGAATCATATTCGTAGTGAAGTGGGTGATTCGTACTTTTGTGTCATGGTTGATGAATCCTGTGAGGAGTCCAGAAACGGAGTAAATGGCTCCGAGATTTGTTAATAAATATGACGTCATTGTAAAATGATTCTTAGATTTGGTACATGTTAGTGACATTACATCATTAATCCTTAAAACAAGTTTCTGGCCACGACTTTTGCAGCATGAGTTTGATACTAGTAAAATTCATGATCAAGGTTATGATGGTGCTAGTACCATGAGAGGGAATATAATGGGTTACAAGCATTTTTTTAAAAAAATTGTCCTTTTGCATACTATGCTCACTGCTTTGATCATAGGTAGCAATTACCCTCACTTCATGAGAAGTTATACTAGTTCACAAGTTTTCTTAAACTTGATTTTTGTCATTAAAGTCATTTGTGCTTCCACTAAGCGCCATGATGAGTTGCAAAAAGCTAATTCAATTGAAATTGAACTTTTGTTGGAACTTGATGAAATTGAAACGGGCAAAGGAGAAAATCAAATTGGGACTTTACCAAGCGACAGTGGTACGCGCCGATGTTCTCATTTTTATTGAGTTGGTAACTTGCTTAAGATGTGTGAAGCTACCATTGTAGTTCTTAAGAGTATAATTGAAAATGGATCTTACCTTTCTGAACGTGGTAATGTTGATTCAACTTACACGTGTTTGAAATTGTTTGAGTTTGTATTTATCTTGCAGTTGGTTAAAGATATAACGAGAAGGATTGATATCCTTCTCAAGTTGTTTAATATAAATAGTGAAGTTGGTGATTCGTACTTTTGTGTCATGGTTGATGAATCCAGAGATAAGTTCAGAAAAGATGGTGTCATTAGATAACGATTCTTAGATATGGTACATGTTAGTGATACTACATCATTAACATTAACGCTCAAAGTAAGTATGTGGACACGACTTTTGGAGTATGAGTTTGCTACTAATAAAGTTTGTGGTCAAGGTTATATTAGTCTTAGTAATTAGTAATATGATAGGGAAATTAAATAAATTACAAAAATTTGTTTCTAAATATTATCCTTCTACATAATATGTTAACTCCTTTGCTCATAGGTCGCAACCGGCCTTAGTTGCTATTTCACGAGAAGTTATACCGATACAAAAGTTAAGTCAAGTGAAATTGAACGTTTATTGGAAGTTTGTGAAATTGAAACGAGTAAAGAAGCAATCAGGTTGGAATTACTTAAAGACGAAATTCAATAAGATTATTAATTCTAAAATAAATATTACTATAAAAAAGTACATGTGGCAAAAGGACGGTGCCAAATGCATTACACGTCGGCTTCTCTAAACCATCATCCGCCTTCTCTTACCATTCCATAGAACACAAAATTGAATTCCTTAACTAACACACAAACAAAACATTTGATCTTTCTCTCTACACAGACACCAGATCTTCGCTCGATTCCTTCCTTGCATGCAATAACCGAATTCACCTCAATCTCAGATTCCAATTGTTAATCATCACAAACAAAGAAAATACCTATATATATTTACATTAGTTATTATTTATCTAGGGTTTGAGCTAACCGATCACCAGATCAGATCATAATCAATAACCGATGGATTCGAGCAGGAGAGCGGTGGAATCGTACTGGAGATCACGGTTGATTGATGCTGCTACTTCTGATGAAGATAAAGTCGCTCCTGTTTATAAATTGGAAGAAATTTGTGAACTCTTACGTTCTTCTCACGTTTCTATCGTTAAAGAAGTTACTGAATTTATATTTAAACGTCTGCAACATAAATCCCCTATTGTTAAGCAGAAGGTACTTCGGTTGCTATTTGATTGTTATTGCTGATTTAATGTGATTTGTAATATTAGATCTAATTAGCCGTAGGTTTGTTAGTTAGGTTATAATACTGTTATGATAGTTACTTAGTTAGCTTGCTAGATAGATGACTTGCTGACTTTTTGTCGGTAATTTGGTTAGTTATTGGTCAATTGTCGAAATAAGTACATAGATTCTGATGAGTTGGGACATAAACAAATAACGAGTAAACGTAATGCTCATTGTGTCTCACAAATAAAGTTCAATTTGTGATAATATTATGCATACGAAAGAGAAGTTCCATATATAAGGTTGTTTGGGGCTGCATATGTTAAGTGCTTATAGCTTATTGCGTCTTTTTAATGCAATATACAGTGCGTTTTAGCTTATTATAGAGGAAAAACGCGCTTATTTTGAACTCACCTTTTAAGCCATAAGCACTTAAAAATATGCAATCTCAAGCATAGTGTTAAGTTACACATTTCTTCTAAAATTACAATTGATACCATAAAATGGGCGCTATTTAAGCAAAGTTTGATATCTGTTCAAAAAGTGGTGATTATGTTGATAAGGTATCGCAGTTTAATCAGTGTAATCATGACAATAAAATGATGTTGGAATAGGCATAGGAACCAAAGAAACTTATTAGTACTTTTTGGAAAAGTCAAAAGAGTTGATTTTGTAAAACTGTCTTTGGTGGATCTTTAATGTAGGCTTTAAGAGTGATTAAGTATGCTGTGGGGAAGTCTGGTGTAGAGTTCAGGAGGGAAATGCAAAAGAACTCGGTAGCTGTTCGTCAGCTAATTCACTATAAAGGTCAGCCGGATCCATTGAAGGGTGATGCACTTAATAAGTCTGTTAGGGAAACAGCACAGGAAGCTTTAACAGCTATATTTGCTGGTGAGGATAACAGTAAACCACCACCTACAGAAGGTCTTACCAGGCGGATAGAAGGTTTTGGTAATACCAACTATGCAATGCCATCTGATGATAAGAAGTCATTTCTTAGTGAAGTGGTTGGCATTGGAAGTGCAACAATTAAGCAGGGCTTGAATACCATAAGCCAAGCTCAAAGCCATAGTAAAATTGAAACAGGAACTTACAGGAGCCCGAATTTACGAAGATCGTTGACTAATGAAAATAGTTACTCTGATAGCAACCGGTCATCAACAAATACATCTGTACCATGGGGTCAAGATCTTAAAACTAGTCAGACAGATACTGATAATGGGAGTGCGAGCTCAAGCTATTCGCATGATAAGAGCCGTGAAGAGAGGTTATTAGAGACCATTGTAACATCTGGTGGTGTTCGTCTTCAACCCACTCGAGATGCCATTCAGGTTTTTCTAGTGGAGGCCACTAAATTGGATGCACTAGCTTTAAGTCATGCACTAGAAGCGAAGCTCCAATCGCATATATGGCAGGTATACATGATCTTGAATCTCTTTTATAATCCAACTGGTAACGTGACTTTTTTCACTACTTAGCTTTATCATACATCTTGAATCTTGATAACGCTAATTGTGTGTAACTAGGATGTAAAAACAACGATTTACTGTGGTCTAATAAAATTATAATTATTTTATCTCAATTTCTAAATTGCCAAGGTTACAATAAGATTAACACAAAATGCTACTATCTATCTATTATTATATGGATATACCAATAAATATTGATTCAGATTTGATTTACCTGTCTGAGGTTTAACAAGTCATAAATTGACACAAAGGCTCTGGGAACATATTTTGGCAAAATGGTGACCAACTCCGGTCAATTTTATTTAAGGCACACAATTTTGTGTTGGCACGAATACCAGAGTTTCAGAAAGTTAATTTTTGGTAACCAGCTTTCAAATTTCTTAATGCAAGGTAATATGATCCTGTAACCTGTCATAAACTCGTAATGATGACGTGTCAGTGACTTTTGACTATGATGTCTTATTTATGACATGGTAGCATAAAACCATTTATTTTAGGTAATTAGCTTAATTAAAGTTCTTTATATGCTTAGATGGTTTGTTCTGGCCTAAAATAAGTTGATTCCCTAAAATAGATCTCAGACCCAAGTTGGTTAGCTAAACTTTCTAAGAAATTGCTCATCTTAGTATCCCAATGATCCTTATACTTTCGTACCTGACGGTGTGTTCAGAGTGTGCGTTTTTCCTTCCAGAAGTTATTGTGTTTGCTTTTTCAAATAAAAAAATCTTTCCCTGCTCCATTGAAATTTGATTGGTTTGTTTCCATTATTTACGGAAGTGAAATTTTATGCTGGTCACATTGAAATCATTTCTTACCAACTTCATTGTTCTGGTCCAACGTCTTCCAGGTCCGTGTGAAAGCCATGTGTGTTCTTGAGGCAATCGTTAGGAAGAAAGATGATGGACCTTTTTCCACCATCACATCTTACTTTACGGAAAATATTGATGTTGTGGTAAACTGCTCTGAGTCACCACAAGCCTCTTTGAGGGAAAAGGCAAATAAGGTATGCAACCAGCCATTACGTTAAGAGTTAAGACGCTTTTTTTTTCTTTCAATTTCTTTCACATATTGAATTCGCATCATACTAAGTTGTGTTTTGATTTATGAATTCCTTTTTACTTGACTTGGCAAAGAAATCAGGAAAGAAAAACATTATGTTATTTTCTTTGCTAGTAAAATTAGATTAGTGGAACATGTTGCGGACATCTCGATATATACATATACGGATTATATGTTATCTATATGAAACAAGTTTTGAGGTATATGCTCCATTGTGAAGCATTAGATATATCGGGTAACTTTTGATCTTAGTTGGTTATATATATCCTAATCGTGCAGATAGAGTTGTCCTAATCTATTTAACTTGTAAGAAGCATCTAATGGTTCTATAAAAGTACGCATTTTGAGAATTTTTCTATAGGAAGGGCAAATAGATTGTGTGGAAGCTGACTGTTAAAAAATGTATAGTTTTGTTGCTTAAAAAGTATTATCTGAACTCCCATGACGTTAAAGAAGTAAAGTATAAATGGATTTAAATTAGGGTTAATAAACGGATACCTTACTCTACTTTGTGAAAATGTTCAAATAAGTTACTTGACTATTGATTTATTCAATTGAATTACTGAACTTACTAAATCAGGATATATTGGTTACTCAACTTATATTATACATGCATATTAGTTTAATTAACTTATGAATTTAATTAGGTTACTGAACTTATAAATATTTTAACGTAGATTAGGTTACTTAGTAGTTCAATCGAAATAATTCAGTATCTTAGTTTAACATTTTTACAAAGTAGAGTAACTTATAACACATAAAATTAACCAATTAACCGGTCAAAATTGTGTCAAAAAATGATGTACATAGTACAGAAATTAGCATTTCTTGTTTTTTCTTTCTGTTTGTGAGTTCGAGTGTATTTTCTCGTTATATATTATTCCTGCATATAGTCAGCTAAAATTATCCACTTTAATGTTCAGGTCTTAAGCCTTCTTAGTGGAGAACAAAGTGGTAGCAGGATCAGTCAGCCAGACAAACATCAAAAGAATGATAAAATCGTCATTCAGATGCCAGATCTAATAGACACCAACGAGTCATACGGAGACCAAAATTTGAACACAACACGTAGTAATGAGAATATTGTATCTCTCTCAACATCAAACACCTCTATGATTGATGATTTTTTTATGGATGGTCCCACCACTGATGTTCAAAATGAGGAACATAAAAATAGTGATGATCCCTTTGCTGATGTGGCATTTCATGGGCAGAACAGTAAAGATGAACTTGAAGCAACTGATATCTTTTCAGGAATGTCCACACAGACACCATCTGGTGGAAGTGGGCCCGAACTATTCGATATTTTTGGTTCCAACTCTGAAATTCCTCAGGGCCAGGGAAATTCCAATAATGATCTTAATGACTTAATGGCTGGTCTGTCTGTGAATGGGGATGAATCGTTACAAAAGCAAAATGGAAACTCTCAAATAATATTTTCAGATACTACAACGAGTTCAAGTCATCAGTCAAATGATGTTTTGAATAGCATATTGAAATCTCAAGCACCTGGGAATAGCATGGCTGCTAATCCCATGTTCCCTATAGATCCTATGAAATATAATGCTTTATCTTCAGGATTGATGTTTAATCCTGCAGCATTTACTTCTCAACAAATAAACTATGGTGCCATGAGCAGCCTTTTAGCTCAGCAGCAGTTTTTATCTACAATGAGTAACCTGCAACAGATGGGGAACTTGCAATCCCAGAATATCAGTCCAGGCGGTGCTTCTTCAGCTCTTCCAGATATTTTTAATCCAGCCATTGCAACTCAAACACCTAATCCAGTAATAAACAACTCAAAGAAAGAAGATACTAGAGCTTTTGATTTCATATCAGTAAGTTCTCGATCTTTTTATGTGAAACTGAAATTTATGCCTTCTATTCCTTGGTTTGCAATCGGTAATAGATATTGGATAAGAGAAATCATCTCCTAATAGTTTAGGCACCGAAAATGGAAATTGGTAGGTGCCACAAAGTATCATAGAACAAACATCTTTATTTTTAACCAGGTGAGGAATACTAAAACTAAAAAGATAGAGTAATCCAAAAAATGCATGTGTTTCAGTACCCAATACTACTAGTTTGCTTTCAACTTGTGTTCATGGGATATTGTTAAAAGTTGAAAGCAAATTAACTAGTACAAGTGATTGTATATCCGTTCTTACAACTATTATTGTAACTATAACTAATTATAATAATTTATTGCGAAGTTTCAAGATGATAAAGAGACGATAACGTATTGTTTATAAAGAACCTTTTTGTTGGTGTTGCAGGATCATCTTGCCGCAGCTCGTGACCCTAGGAGGGTAAACTAAAGATGGGATGATTTCTTGAATTTTGAAAGGAAAATAAGTTGAAAACTTGAATGTGAACACACCCATATTATGGTAGAAGCAAAAACATTTGTTATGTTGAAATATAGTAGATAGTACTCATTTACAATAATATATGTGCATGTGTGTGTATTGTCACCCCAGAGTTGAGAGACAGAGAACCAAACTGATGTTGTACAAGAACAAGGCCAAGTGAATATTTCAAGTTGAGTTGTCTTTTGAGGATTTGTGTCGACAATTAATGAAGTAACTTTGCATTTTTTTTATTTTTATTTTTATTTATTTATTTATTTTGCAAAATTTGTTACATCAGGTGTGCTTCTACATGTTGTATTACTATATTGTTGTTGGAAACAAAGTGCAACAGATAATAGAGGTAGCAAATTGGTTGGTTTGGGTTAAACTTGGTTCATGTCAAAATTCATAAAACAACGGGGCAATTACATATTTACATGTATATCGTTGGACAACTTTTTTAATTACGTTAATATCCTTACATTTGGACAACTTTTTTAATTACGTTAATATCCTTACAATGCTTTAGTATCCTTCAAAACTTAAAATTACTCTTATATATCCAAAATGGTTGTTATTAATCATCAATATCATCATCACCCAAAAGGTACTGGTTCTTATGCGCAAAAGGGTTTACGGACGCAAGTGAGGGAAGTCAATAACATGCGGCCACGTGGAAATTAATTAAATTGGCTTTTTAATTCTAAAAGTTACGCTGCCCGAAATAACTGTCCGATTTTTTCTATTTTTTTTTGCGCTGTAAACCGTAACTATTCCAAAATCCTCTCAAATATTCTTTCTAACCAATTTCGTGATTATCTCCGATTGTATAGCGATTTGGATATCCATTTGATCTATATCGTATCTCGGTCGATTTTATCTTCATCCATTGGCTATATAAGTACGTATTTGTGTGTTTAGGGTTTTATCTCCGTTTGTGAAACTTAAAAGGACAAACAACTTATTATTCGTAAGTGTTTGATAAAGTAGAATGTAAATAAACACGTATTATAATAGCAATCCACATTACTAGTTTATTTGGGATTAATGCGTGATTATAATAGTACTTTCTAATTATCCATATTGCTATTCTAAAAAATATGTTTATATCTAACTTTTACGCTTACGTTTCCTTGTAATATCGTGGGTTATATATACTTGGATGAATTATTTTATCTTACTCAATTAAAAACTTGTAACCAAATTCATATCCATAACATATACAGAAATGGAATTAAGTTGTGTTGGATGTTACGAAAGAGCTAAATGAATGGATATTCCCACGAATAAGTTGATGCTAAGATGCTGGCCAAAAATCTCTTAATCTTAGCAGGTCAAAAGGAGCACATGTATAATTCATTCATAGATTGATCTACACAAGACATGTAAGATCTACACTGGTATATACTCATATAGTTAGTAGTATTTACTCATTGGACTCACTCGTGGGACATTCTAGACCCTGATTTCATTTCACTTTAAGCACTTACAGAACCAAAATTCACAAAACATATTAAAAGAGACGTCTCACTGAAGTTTGAGTGTGCGAACTCGCAAAAAGCTCTGGGTATCTTGAATCGTCCCCTCGTTCAAAGATGTTGTTGAAGGCGAGATATTCTCTCCACATCAATTTCCCATACTTTTGAGTCGTCTCAAGTTCCTAAAGATTGAATGATCCATAAAGATAGTTATCAAGCAGTCCACATCTTTACTTATTTAAGTTATGGTAGAAGGGAAGGATCGTGCTCTAACAAATAAGAAAAGTGCAAGAAAAATTACGTATCCTGTTGCATACTTTAATAGTTTGACGCACCAGTCTCTAAAACTAGTGCACCAGTTTTATGGTACATCAAATTGTAATAAATGGTGCGTCGAGAATAAACGTGTCAGAATCAGAGTCCTCCTTACACTTTTCTCCGTATAAGAACCATTTACTCAAACCCCACCCTACGGTAGAAAAGCAAATGTACTTTGGTGAACATTCCTGCTCCAGGGCAATAATACTTTCATAATACACAAAAAAAAATTTACCTTCGAACTTATCATTGTCGTAGATGATTCTTAGCAGTTTTCTATTTGTATGAAACCTTACATTTGAATAAAAAACTGTTGCACATCTAAAAGACAAAGCTTCCAAATGATTCAGGCTTATGAAAGGATTGTACTTTAATTTATAAGTTCAGAATTTCAAATTTAATACGAAAGACTGGATGTAAAATATGCCTTGAAACATTGACTTACCAAAAGCCTAAATGTGACTCGGAGCATTTAATTGATAGAGCCTTAATTATAGAATATTTAAAACCGAACTGCCAGCATACAGTCTTTTTAAACATTGCCTTGAAACATTGGAGGCTATGTTCCGATTAATGAATTATGATAGAGGAGGCACTAAGACAAGTGAAATACCTGTTTGTCCAAAAGTAGCATGCCTTGTAATTTATAATCCAAAAGGAAACAGCTTGTTTAACCTCATTCAGTTGACAGCCTACTGCTTCTTTTACTGAAAGAACATCACAAGAAACAGTTTAAATTTTAGGTAATTTGGCCATGCATATAAGATTTCCACAAATTAAATGATATAATAAAAAGAAATTGATGCTACAAAAAGCAGTTTTCTCTGATTAAATATCAATGTAGACCAAGCATATAAATCTACTCACAAATTTTTTTGATGGAGATCTTGCAAATCTTTCACAGCTTTTTCCACTGCATAAAAAGCAATCTTCTTTACCTGTTAATCAGGAGGACAAGTAACTATAACAATAAGAATGATATAATTAATAAACGAATGGAGCCAATGATATTTGTTGAAATCAACTACGTTTAATATTGGATTGGCAACAGAATATGTATATGAGAGATTCAGAGGCAGGCTATTGATATATTTATCAACTCATCTTAGGTATGAAAAGATTGCATACCTCCAATCTGTCTTCTTTTCCATCAAAATTTGGAAGAACGCGAGCATCTTCAGTCAATTTGAGGCACTCGGTAATACTTTCGGGAGAAACAAAGTACAGTGCAACATTTGTACAAGACTGAAATAATACAAATGCACTTACAATCACATATCAGCAGTTCTGTAACCTTTACGAATTACAATTGAGCTGCTTAATTATAAAGAGTAGAAAAAAAATCTAAAGTTAGTTGAGAATCAGTTAACCTTTAAGTTTCTAACTTGATGGGCACAACCAGCAGGTATGAAAACTGCGTCTCCTAGCTTTTGGACAAAAGTCCATGGTTCAATTCCTAATGAGAATAAAAGAAACCATGATTAAATATATTAGATCTAACTAAATATAGATGCCAAGATTGCACAAATGAATTACTAACCAAACTCCTCTTTGAGTCTCCTTTTATGATCCATGGTTAAGTAAAATGATTGATTATGAATAGGATGAACAGCCTGAACCAAGTATAAACCGTGCAATGAGGTTAGAAACTTACCTGAGATCTCACTACTATTCATTAGATGTTGGAAGTTTGACCCATTTGTAGTGAATGGATCGGTTCAGGTGGTATTTTATATAAAAAGGGTCAGATATATATTTGGATAACGGGAAACAGATAGAATGGGTTTAAAGTTGCTGAAAAGTGGATTTTGTTTAAGGCATGTGACTTCCAACATTAGTTTATTCAATGATTTAGATTATTATCACAAACAAAATTGTTTCTTTAATCATAATTAACACATTTATTAAAATAACTAAAAAAAAGGACATAAAAGTGTTTGAAAACTGGCTTGTTTTGACAAGTACTACAAAACCGACCTAGTCCCAACTTGAATGGCCCGCCCATCTTGCCACCTTTGATATTTATGAAATCTCTGGTTCTAGGTTAGGGAGCTACGGATTGAGATGTTGGTACGAAATTACTCTATCAATTCCTAATACATACAGCCGCTTCACAAAAAAGGTAGTATTTTCAATTGGGAAGTTCAAAAGATGGGTGCAATAATAACCCAATGTGGAAGTGTATTATTTATTTTTTTTAATCAGAAATTAATACCTCCGTCTCAATTTAATTGTCCACTAAAGAAATGCACACAGTTCAACAAAAGTGCAATGATTACACAGTTAACTAATAAATTCAGATTTACCCACTTAAATCATTTCTGATTGGCGAAAACTGGAAGTGTACAATTATTTTGCGACAGAATAAAATGGAAACATTGACAATTAAATTGTGACTAAACATGTTAGCTGAAGCTTTACCTGCTGTAGGGGAAGGCAGAAAATGTCCCTGAACTCTCTGAAGTGTTGTTTAAGATATGACTCCAATTTAGGAGTATCTTCTCTGCGGAATACATCCCACAGAACACCTCCATCTGCCAGATCTAATCCTTCTACATTTGAGATAACATCATCACCATCATCAAGCGGCACCTTCTCTACCACCTTTTCACCTTCTCCAAAAAATTCCATCTGGTCCTGAGCCCTATGCTTCTTTTTTAACCAATCCACGCTTACAAGTATATCAGCAGAAGGTGTCACGGTAGCAGTGTGAGTCAATACACTCACCTGTAAGTCAACAGAAATATATATGATAAATAATATATAAATCAAAATCGAAGAAATGTGAAAAAAGAGCAAGATTTGATTCCCTGACATTAGGCATATGGTGACATAAGTAAAGGCAAGGTTGCAAAAGTCGTAAGTCGGGGATTAGTCGGTCGGGACATTTTACGGACTAGTCGGGACTAGTCGGATTTTGACTTTTATTGACTTTTTAGCATTTAAATAAATTTCAAAATTATATATAAATAAATATAGGTCAGAACCATAAATATACTTCATTTGTTGCATACTATATGATTTTTTACGTTAGATACTAATACTACAAGGGGGTGTATGTAAAATTGATAACTAAATTTAATTTTTAAATACAATAATTAAATGAAAAAATACAATAATAAAAATTACTTATTAAAAAAATTAAAAGGACCATTCATGAGAAGAACATATACAGAGAAAACAAAAAAGTAAGTAGCCATTCATTTGTCTGACACCTTCTTGACTATTCTCACTCTCATTTTACTTCCTCCGTCCTCTAGCCTTCTTCTTCCTCTACTTCCTCTACTGTAACTCTTTTTTTTTTTTTTCTTTTTTCTCCATTTCCTTATAATAACAACCCAAAACAAAGACAAAGTGGTTAACCACCATACAAGTCATCGCCGTAAGCAAATCACCGCCGGAAGAAAGTCGCCGGAAGCAACACCGGAAAAGCGACTGCCGCCCAAAAAATCCGTCTTTGACCCGCCTTTGACCCAAAAACCCGCCCAGACCCGACCTGAACCCGACTTTGACCGTTTTTTCTGCGTTGACCCGACTTTTTGAGCGACTTGACCATGGATTAGTCGGTGTTCAGGTTTGGCCGACTAATCCCCGATTAGTCGCCGACTAATCCCGTCTTTTGCAACACTGAGTAAAGGTACTACTGAATTTATGATACAAAGATCTCAAGTGACCAGCAGACAAATTTATAATTGCATTGACCATACACAACTATGTATATTAGACACACAATACTGACATACGTGTTTACAAGAAATTCATGTTTTAATCTAAAGATAATGATTTCTTAATATATTCTGAAGTGTAGAAAAAAACATACCACATCACACACTTTGAAGTGAAGTTTAGTTACAGAGTCTCCACGTCCCAACTCTTGAGGAAAACCATATGCTATTTGTGTTTTGGGACCCATGTCTGCCTTCAAAGAATGAATAGGTAACTTTGTAGCAAGATTAAGGTAACCATCTTGAGGATGTGTATATTCTTTAAAGGGTAAGGAAGAGATAAATTCAAGAGCATGATGCTCTGATGGGGGACATTCTTTCAATTTATAGGTTCGAGGCCACCCTTCGTCATCATAAATACCCTCCAGATACCATTTAAAAAAATGGCTAAGATTAATTTCTATCTGCATATCACAAGAAAAGTTAATTAGACCTCCATTATACCACCCGTGTACAAATATTAAATAAGAGACTAGAGGTGCAAATCCACTTTGATTATATCTCAAATCTCTGCAATGGCTAGAAAAATAAATAATAAGTCTTTTTAATAAGCACATCGCTCTAAACCTTTTTGATTTCGTAATAAAAATGAGTTTGTAGTCAGAACCAACTAACTATCAATATAAATTACACAACAAAAGGGCGAGTCAAACTGGCCCGTTTTGACCCATTTAAAAATGACCTGATTCAACACTAACCCATTTTTGCCTGTTACTCTACTTCATGAATCATTTTATTCATAACTTAAATCTGATTGTAATTATACGCTCTTCCTTATTATAATCAACACATTAATTATTTAGAAGATACAAACGTGGAGAATAAACTGTTCTCTGATCAACAAAGCCCAAATTTGAGTCATACAACAAAAGATATTATGGCAGACTAACCTCTGTCAAATCCAAGCAATTGATAACTTCTGCATCCAAAAGCTTATCATGGTAGCCACTTTTAATCTGACGTAAAGCTCGCCACATCACCATAGGCTCCCAGCTCAACCCAAATCCTGCTGCAAGAACATTACTCACAATAACTGGCTCACCTTTCGACCAATGACACTCAAAGTCCTTTACACCTCCAGGTTCAATATCCACAGCATTCGGACAATACAAATAGTTGTCATTCGAATTTTCACGAGAAGACGCTTTGCATAAGTTTTTCTTTCCACCATCATTTTCATTGACTGGATCAGAAATTGTTGGCAGTTCAACAAATTCTTTGCTTTTAAATAGCTCTTCTGCTTTTTCCAACAATGTTGAAACACCATTAACTCGCAGTGTATGCATCAACTCTAACATTCCAACACGACAACCACCCATACTTTTTGGAGGACAACGAATGCTGCCATTTTTCAAAGCTTTCCATTCAAGTGTTTCCTTAACCTTTGGAGCATCCATTTTAACAGGAACATATTTTCCTCGACCATGGTAGTAACTTGGACCAGGATCTTTCACTTCGTTTATTATTTCTTCCTTATATCCCTGATGATGGCCTTCACGCAAATCTCGACAACATTCTAGACATAGGTCAAAATTACAATGTGAACAGCTTCTGTGCAAATCTATTATTGATGTTTTACAGCAGTCACTGCATAATAATGACAACATCAATACACAAAAGAAAGTTGATGAATACTTTTGCTAAAATCTTGAGAATAACATACCAGTATATCCGAGAATCCAATTCAATATCTGCCCTCTTCAAGTTCACCTCCGATATAGAACATCCTTCCCAACAAGATACAACTTATGAAAATTTAAATTCTTACAAATGAATCATTGTTTTCTCATATACTCCAACTAACCTTCTATGTGCTACCACTACAACACTTTATATCAATTTTTACAAAATGAAAAGAAAATACAACATGAAACGGAACTGTGCCCAAAAAAATGTGGAAAGAAAGACGATAAAATACCTTTATTGCCAGCTTCTATCTCCATCTCCTTTAAATGCTCTTCACTGAGACGCTTCAAGAAAGGAAGAAGCTTCTGTAGAATATACTTGGAACATTGAATCTTCTGATCATCATTTGTAGTGAAACGTATTTTGCGATTGAGTTACAAAAACAATCAGAAATAAGAATCTTGTGAGGAAGGAGGAACAAAACAGAAGAATTAACAAACATAATGAATAACTTGAACTAACCCTAGGGTTCACTTCACGTAAGCACGATTTACAGTTGCAATTCTCCTGACAAACAGGACAGCAATTAACAACCATTTCCTCAGTCATATTAGGGTACCTATTAAATAGGATTAAAACATTAGCATAAGATTAATTAACACACACACACGCCAAAGAGAACAGGATTTAAATTATTGAATGGTTTCTGTAAAAATCAAACATCCAAAGAAAAAATTAATCATTTATTTTTGGTAAAGAATTAAACCATGTTGTCAAGCAAGGGACACAATATCGCTTAACAGCACATTTCTGACACCGAACCACACGTCCCTTGTCATTCCTCTGGCACTGATGGCACATGTTTGACTCCACCTTATGTATATTGCCCTGCCAAATAACCAAATTATTAATAAAATCAAGCAATCAAATGGAACAAAGGAACTAAGAAGCCAATATATTACATTTCCATCCAGATTCAATCTTATGGAAAAAGGAACTTGTTTGCTTGGTACATCTTCTGTCTTATCATCTTTTTTTCCCTCTACATACTTGTTGGTTAGCTTGGACCTGAGTATCTTCTTCTTTCTATGGACAGCATCACTATCTATATCCAACTTACGAGATCTCTTTGACACTGTATACTTGCCGCTTGTTTCATGGCCCAAACAGCTTCTCCCTCTAGAGGACTTCTCTTCAAGAATATTTTCATGTTGGTCCGTTTCTTTGATTCCTACGTGTTCGTGCAAGTGATTAGTGTCATCAGAAACGTTCACCACTTCTTGTAGTTCATCGTCAGCACAGCTGGCAGCCTTGTCATTAATACTCGTTTGTTCACAGTCAATTAAGCCTGATTCTTTGATCAAGTTACCATCTTTCTTCGAAAAAGTTTGACCTGATTCTTCATCTTGTTTTCCCTGTGCATTCTTGTTGGTTGGCTCAGGCCCTGTCCCAAGTTTGCGTTTCTTCTTTTTAACATCATCATAATACACATGAGCCTTGTTCCTAGTACACCTTACACTTTGTTTATCGTTTCTTATCTCTGACCTTTTGTCCAACTCACAATCCTTCTTATTTTCTGCATTTTGATCAACGTTCACCGCTTCTTGTATTTCATCATCATCATATCTAAACGCCTTGTCCTTAGTACTGGTTTGTTCACAGTCCATTATGCCTGATTCTTTGACCGAATTACCATCTTTCTTTTCATTTCCATGATCAAACCTCAGAGTGTTATCTTTACTCTTTGATGTAGCTTCAGTTTTACCTGATTCTTCCACTTCTTTTTCCTCCACATTCTTTGTTTCAAGTCTTTGTTTCTTGTTTTTAACATCATAGTAAACATGAGCCTTGTTTCTAGTATACCTGACCCTTTTCCCATCGTTTATTATCCCCAACTTTTTGTCTGACTTACCGTCTTTCTTATTTTGAGCATATTCATCAAGCTGGTTATTGAATATATAGCGAGTACTCCTAGTGGACCTTCGACTTTCACATACCACATTTTCTTGACGGTCTGTTTCTTTAATCCCTTGGTGTTTTTGTGTGTGATTTGTGTCATCAACAATATTTCTTACTTTTTCAGCACCCTTCAGCACTTCTTTGACCAAGTTACCATCTTTCTTTTTGTCCTTACTCTTTGGTGTAGCTTTACTTTTACCTAATTCAATCTCTTGCTTTCCCTCCACATTTTTGTTGGTTAGTTTAGCTCCTGAGCGAAGTCTTTTGTTGGTTAGTTTAGCTCCTGAGCGAAGTCTTAGCAGCCACAGCTGTTTCTTCTTGTTTTTAACATCATTCTTTCCCTTATTCCTTGGATCATGGCCTGAACAACGTTTCTTCTTTCGTTTATCCACATCAAGTAGTTCAGTATAAATATCTCTAACACTCCTTTTAGACCTCTTAATCTCATGCTCCTCTTCAATAATGTCCCTTTGTTGATCCATATCTTTGACTTCTTGAATGTGACTTGTGTCACCAGAAACCTTCTCCGTAATATTTGTTTCTTGTTGTACATTGACATTTTCCACTAGAATGGGTTCTTCTTGAGGCATCTTATCATTACTGGTGGACTGAGACATTACAACTAACATTTTCATCATTGTTTTGTTTTCTTTTATTGGTAACGCAACAGTTGGGGTTTGGGGGGCTGGTTGTACTCCAGATACAGAAGGGTATGAAGCAGCTAAATTGCGAGCTTTTCTCCTAAACTTCTTTTTTCTATGGTGGGGCTTTGACTTGTTCTAGAAAAACATAAGTTATTTAAGACACGGAAAATAATTAGAGTAATTTTAAAGAAATTCGGAGTGAATATTAATATGAAGCTACTTACATAATCGGCATAATCTTGATATTCTTGTAAGGGATATTCAACAAAATGTTGCAAAACCCTCACAGCTTCCTCCGCTGCATAAAGTGCCGTTTTCTTGACCTACAATTACAATGTTACAAATATATAAGGGAACGCAGTCAATCACATAACAGGTTTATTATTTATCACTGAAAACAGAATGTAGAAGTGAGATTGATATTTCTCTGGCTTTTGTGGAAAGCTTTCTTTCTTCTAGTTCATTGTCTCCATAGAACAAAATGAATGAATAAATATAACATCAAATTTTAGCTTCAACTTCTCAAAGAAAGAAAAAAGATTATATACCTCCAACTTGTCTTCTTTTGCCGCATGATTTTGTGGAAGAACGCGCAGATCTTCTGTTAATCTGATACACTCAGTAAAGCTTTCAGGAGAAACGAAGTTCAGTTCAATGTTTGTACATGACTGGAGTAATACAAAATTAACAATGCAACAAGGAACAAATGTTAGTGCTTAATGAAATTGAAATAAAAACGAAAAGCCAGTAGAAAATTAGTTAACCTTCAAATTTCTGACTTGATGGACACAACCGGCAGGTATGAAGACTGCGTCTCCAAGCTTCTGGACAAAGGTCCATGGTTCAATTCCTGATGAGAATAAAAGAACACCCATAATTAATCAAACATATATGTTACAAAAAGAGATGTCTAGATTGCACAAATGAATAACTAACCAAACTCCTCTTTGAGCCTCTTTTTATGGTCCATCGTTAAGTAAAATGTTTGGTCATGAATAGCATGAATAACCTGGAGCAAGAACATATAATGAAATCATGTAAGAAACCTAAAATTCCATCATTGAATATAACGAATTTGTGACAGGACATTAACAACAGTTTTACACTTTTACCTGTTGGATCGGAAGACAAAAAATATGCCTAAACTCCCTGAAGTATTTCTTAAGATATGACTCCAATTTGGGGGTATCTTCTCTACGAAATACGTCCAACAGAGCACCTCCATTTTCCATATCTAGTCCTTCTAAATTTGTATAATCGTCGCCAAGCCGCACCTCCTTTACGACTTTCTCATCTTCTCCAAAAATTTCCGTCAGGTCTTGAGCCCTATGTTTTTTTTTCAATTTTTTTATGACTTTAAGATTTTTAGGACCAGGTGCCACAGTAGCAGTATGAGTCAATATATTCACCTGTAAAGTGTTAATCACCGGAAATTCACTAAGCACTGATTAATTGATATATATTGTAGTATAGCTTACATTATTAAACAAATCTTATATGAAAGAGTAAATAAAACAACAGGTGATATATAGCCACAGTAATAATTAGTTAATACTACGATAATACCTCAAGAAAAAAATTCCTAGAGCTACTGTAATAAACTGTCTTCAAGTGTTTGTAAACAAATAATGTTACTTAAAATATCTAATAATCATTATCAAATTCACAAATAACAACTTCTTATCATACCACGTCAGCGATGTTGAAGTGAAGTTTAGTGACAGAATCTCCACGTCCCAACTCTTGAGCAAAACCATAAGATATATGTGTTTTGGGACCCACGTCTGACTTAAAAGATTCTCTAGGTCTCCTCGTAACAAGATTAAGGTAGCCATCATGAGGATGTGCATATTCTTTGAAGGGTAAGCATGAGATAACTTCAACTGTATGACGCTCTGACAGAGGCCAGTCTTTCAATCTTAACATCTGGGGCCACCCTTCAGCATCATATCGACCCTCCTGGTACATTTTGAAGAAACTCTTAAAATTAACGTCTATCTGCATAGCACACGAAAAAATGATTATGCATCCATTATACCCATTAAAAGGGTAAATTGCACAATATCACAACGTAGTTTGGATTATTTATAAGAATTTTATGTCATGCACAAAATAGGAACCTCCTTTCATTTTTACTGTTTATAACCATTGACCAGTTACAGTAACAAAAGAAATGATAGCATCCGTTCAGTTAACTGCACGGATTCGAGGTTCTGTTAGGAGCAAACTTTTTAAAAATAAATTATTTGAAAAATCTAAATTGTAAATCCAGCATCATGTAATCAAGGACTCGTGATGAAGGAAAATACACAGAATACTTTATGTGAAATATTTACACACACAAAGAATATTTGTGTTTTCCTGGTTTTGGATGTAGTTCTTAGTGCTTAAGTAAGTTGCATAAAAATATTCATAATTTACACACACGAAGTAGGTTTATATTTTGCGTAGAAAAAATAGTAAGTTGCTGAAAAAGATGATATACGCAAAAGCTAACCTCCATCCAATCCAAGCAATTGATAGCTTTTGCATCCAAAACCTTATAATGTTTGGTAGTTCTAACCTGGCGAAAAGCTCGCCACATCACCATGGGCTCCCAGCTCAGCCCAAGTCCATTTGAAAAAACATTACTCACAATTACCGGCTCACCTTTCGACCAATGACACTGGAAATGTTTTAACTCTCCAGGTTTAATCTCTAGAGCACTTGGAAAATATAAACAATTGTCTTCCGAATTATCACGAGAAGATGCTTTACATAAGTTCTCTTTTCCACCATCATTTTCATTGACAGTATCTGAAACAGTTGGCATATGTTCCACAAGTTTTTTGCTTTTTAATAGCTCTTCTGCTTTCTCCAACAATTTCAAAACCCTATTAGGTTTCAGTACATACATCAACTCTAAAATCCCAAGACGACAACCACCCATACTTTTTGGAGGACAACGAATGCTGCCATCTAAGGCATTTATCAAAGGTTTCCATTCGGGTATTTTCTTGACCTTTGGAGCAGGATCTAGAGTATCCATTTTAACAGGAAGATATTTTCCTAGACCATGTAAGTAACTTGGACCAGGATCCTTCATTTCAATTATTATTTCTTCCTTATTTCCCTGAAGATGGCCTTCACGCAATTCCCAACAACATGCTAGGCAGAGGTCATAATTACAACGTGAACAGCTTCTGTGCAAATCTACTATTGACGTTTTACAACAGTCACTGCATAATGGTGACAACATCAATAAACAAAACAAAGTGATTGATTACTTGTAAAATCTAGAAAATTACATACCAGTATATGATATCATCCAATCTGCAATATGCCTTCTTCAATTGAACCTTTGATATAGAACATCCTTCCCAACAAGACAAAATTTAGAAAAAAAAAAAATGTAAATCCTTAATTGTATTTCACACTATACATAAACGGGGATTGTGCCCCAAAAAAGGTAGAACAAAAGATGATAAAATACCTTGATCTTCAGCTTCTATCTTCATCTCCCTCAACTGCTCTTCGTTGAGACGCTTTAAGAAAGGAAGAAGCTTCAGTAAAATATACTTGGAGTACTGAACCTTCTGATCCTTATTTGTACTGAAACACATTTTGCTTTTGAGCTACAAAAATAATCAGAACTAAGAATCCTGCGAAGGAGGAATGATCTAGAAGATTAAACACGTCAAAAAAATGAGCTGGAACTAACCCTAGGGTAGACGTCACGTAAGCAGGGTTTACAGTTGCAATTCTCACGACAAACAGGACAACGCTCAGCAACCATTTCCTCTGTCATATTAGGGTACCTATTAAAAAAAACACACACACAAAAGAGGCCATGCATCAAAATAGTTAATGATTTTTGTAACACTCAATATACAAAGAAATATGTTAATATAAATTTATTTTTCGCAAAGAATCAAACCATGTGGTCAAGCAAGGTACACAATATCGCTTAACAGCACATTTCTGGCACCGAACCACACGACCCTTGTCATTCCTCTGGCACTGATGACACATATTTGACAACACCTTACACAAATTTCCCTGCCAAATACGTAAGTTAGGGAAACAATTGATAGTTTAAAGAAAACAATCAAAGAGATCAAAACAAATATTACATTTTGATCCGTAATCATGTGCCTGGCATAATATACTGGCTTTTGTTCAGCTTCTTTCACCAAATTACCATCCTTCTTTCCCTCCACATGTTCGTTTCTCATAGCATTCTCATTACCCTTTAGTGTAGCTTCTGTTTTACCTAACAGATGTTGAGGTTTCTTTCCTTTTTAAACACGCACTTTTAGCAACTCATCATAGATGGGAGCTTTGTTGCTAGCACTTACGAATCTTAATCCACCATTTTGTATAGCTGATTCTTTGTTCAACTTATGATCTTGAGTAATGTTCTCTTGTTGTTCTGTGTCTGCATTTGGTTGGCATTCTTGTATGTGATTTGTCTTGTCAAAAACAGCACCCTTTCCCACTTCTTGTTGTTCAGCCTCATGATCAACAGATGACTTTTCCCTAAGACACTCTTGTGCACCTCCTGATTCTTTGTCAAATTTACCATCTTGCTGATTGTGTGCATCTTCATCACACTCATCTGTGAATATCTCTCTCTGAATTTCACACTCCTGTTCCAAAATGTTGTGATTCTGACCTATCTTGTTAGATTCTACTTGACTGATGTCATCAGAATATTTATCCGTAATATCTCGTACATTTTCACCAACTGCTTCTTTGTCCAACTTACCATCTTGCTGTTGTTGTGCATCTTCATCGAACTTATCAGAAAACATCTGGCTCTGAATTTCACACTGCTGTTCCAAAATGTTGTTTTTCTGGCCTGTGTCAACTGAATCATTATCCTTAATGATTCTTACATTTTCACCACAGTCAATGATCACACATTCTTCAACCAATTTACACTCTTCCAATTCCTTTACAAGGTCATCATATCCCTCCACAGTCATGTCGTTTGACTTTGACTCAGACTCTGACCCAAGTCTTTCCTTTTGCACACATGATTCTTCATCCGACTTTCCATATTTCTTTCCCTCCGAATTCTTACTTTGCCCATCTCCATCAACTCGGTCATCAAAAACCCCTCTCTCATTCTCACACTCGTGTTCCAAAATGCTATTTTGTTGGCCTGTATCTACAACACCTTTTGACACTTATTGTTCATTTTCATGATCAACAGAAGACTTATCTGTAGAACACTCTCGTGCACCATCCATTACACCTCCTGATTCTTTGTCCAATTTCCCATCTTGCTGCTTTTGTGCATCATCATCAAACGCATCAATGAATATCTGGCTCTGAATTTCACACTCCTGTTCCAAAACGTTGTTTTTCTGGCCCGAGTCTTTAAATTCTACTCGACTATGATTAATGTCATCAGAAACTTTATCCTTACTTATCCCACATTCTTCAGCCAACTTACACTCTTCCAATTCCTTTACAAGGTCATCATATCTCTCCACATTCATATAGTTTGACTTTGACTTTGACTCTGACCCAAGTCTTTCGTTTTGCACACACGATTCCTCATCCAACTTCCTATCTTTCTTTTCCTCCAAATTCTTACTTTGCCCATCTCCATCAACTCGGTCATCGAAAAACCCTCTCTCACTCTCACACTCTTGTTCCAAAATACTATTTTCATGACCTGTATCCATAACTTTTTCTTGAACATGATTTATAGCATTTACATCATCTAAACCCTTTTCCTTAACATTTATCACTAGTTCAACATTCTCACTAATCATACCCATTTCTTTTTCTTGATGTTTATTATCATTTTGTACTAAGTGAATATGATCAGTAACAATAACATTATCATTATCTTGGGTGCTTATACTACACATACCTTTTATGGGTTCTTGTTCAAGCATGATCTTTTGGTCTTTCTTTGTTGGTAAATCATCAAAAGTTGTGTTTTTTAGTTGGGAAGTTGAAACCCCAATTGTGGTTTGTGGGGTTTTAGCAGAAGCAGTGGTATTGTTTCTTTTTATTTCTGATAACCATCTCCGGCCCTCTACACGAGACAGTTGACGGAACCCTAAGCCGGAGCTCGTGGTGATGTTGTCCATCGGAGTTTTTCCCGGTGCGGTGGTGGTGTTGGGGTTTCTGTCTCTTCCACTCTGTGAATATGACGCTATAATAACATGCTGGTTAATTCGTTATTATTAATTAATAAGTTTTATTAGTTTAATCTACGTGGGGCGGGTCTACCACCATCTAGGAGTGTTGAAAATATCCGAATCCGAAAATCCGATCCGAATTTAATCGGATTTGGATAAAACGGATTGGATTATTCGGTTAATCAAATCCGAATAACCCGAATCCGAGTAATCCGAATCTTATTTGGATTGGATAACGGATAAATAATTTTGAATTCGGTTGATCCGAATAATCCGGATAAACCAAATAAGGTACTAAATTTAGATATATATATATATATATATATATATATATATGTTATTTATGATTTATATGAGTATATTTATATACAATCGACATATACATCACTTATAATGATTTATATAAAACTTTTAGTGGTATTTTGTGAAGTTTAGATTACGTTAAAGACGTGGAAATTTAAGATGTTCTCTTATTTGGATAAAAACGTAATATCCGAATCCGAACCAATTCAATCCGAATCCGAATAAACCGAAACCGAATAATCCGAATCTTATTCGGTTTGGATTACGGATAAATTATAAACTTGAAAAATCCGAATAATCCAATCCGAACAACCCGAAACCCGAATAATTTATCCGAACAACACCCCTACCACCATCTATGTTACTCCGTACTATATAATACATTTAACACTCTTTCTCCTTAAAAAAATTTTAAGACCGAGTAAATGGGTCTCATCTACTACTTATTTTTCACTAACTACACTTTTCATCCATCAAATGTTAAATCTACCCACTAAAGTCTTTTTTGATTGGTTAAATATTAAAGTGGAAACTTATAATGAGACATCCCAAAATAATGTAGACATTTTAAATGGGACGGACGGAGTACAATATGCTTTTATTTTAAAACATTCATTCGCACCTCTACCCACCGCCACCACTTTCACCGCTGCATTGCGCGGGTATAATGCTAGTATTTTCTAAGAATGAAAGAACGAATAACAATGCAACATTCTAATTAAGTAGGGAGGGGTATTTTCATCACTTTTCATTTCATAAATCAATATAACAAAATAAACATAAAATACATAATCAAAACTGCACATCACACTCTTCGGGTTTCTACATTTCTCTCGAATTCAATAATCGTATGCAAAATTAACATGTGATTCATACAATTCAAACACGAATCACGTTTCGATACATCATTCGAATCACATGAACATGATTAATACATTCATCGTTATTTATTTTATCCCGATCCTGATCGATCCGAACAAAAATGTGATTTTTACTTTTTATGAAATTAAAGCTGATGAACATGAAATTCGAACGCGATTGATGCTTTATAACATGATTTGAATCACATGATCAGCATCAGGAACATCCATTAGTATTAATTTGACCGCAATCGTGAAGGTGTAATTCAAAGGTGATTTCATTTTAATGAAACTAAAGCTTATGAAGGTGTAATTCAAACACGAGTAATTCAAAGGTGACCTTTTCTGTGTGAATGTCAAATGATAAAACATCACTTTTTGCGTAACTTTGAATACATTTTTTAAGTGGATCAAAAAGTATCTGATCCACTTAAAAAATGTATTCAAAGTTATGCAAAAAGTGATGTTTTATCATTTGACATTCACACAGAAAAGGTCAATATGCGAGACTAAAATAAGGTAACAAAAGCAGAAGCCGAGCCGAATGCAAAGGAAAAGGTTTTGCGACAAAAGCTAACGCATACGAAGGACTTGTTGATTCTCCATAGCTAGCTAAAATCATATGTGATTTTACATATAATCACATGTGATTATAGACAAGTTCAAATAAACCATTTAACAAAATGATATGACATCGTACTTTTATAAAGTCATGAATAAATGTTAATTTTGTTTCAATAATGTGTGTGGTGGCATAAGTGTTATTGTAAATAACTTTCAATAATTATTTAAATACGATTTAATAATAATCACATGTGATTTTAGGTAAAACCTCATGTGATTATATGTAAAATTCTCTATACAATGCTATAAAACATTTAACCTTCTCTCTCTTAAACCTTATAAATTATTTATGGCAAGTTAGTTAATATAATAAATGAATAACATATTATATTATTCGAGTAATAAATAAATGAATTAATTATGTTTACACCACCTTTTTGTATGTAAATAATGTTGTGTACTTTAGCTTTCATTTACTAAAGATAAATTCGAGTCTCTTTTGCTGAAGCCAAAATACAAATAACATGACAATATGTAAATTTTATAACAAGGTTTGAATAAAAATTTTATGAAAGAACAATGAACATACGTATTGCTATTAAACTATTCGTATTGAGTTGCATTAACTCTATGTTTTTCAAAAACAACATTTGACTGACAACCACTATGTATTTTATTGTTTCCGCTGCAAAGCGCGGGTAGTCTTCTAGTATGTGATTATGAGTTGTTTTGAAAAAAGATTAGATGTGATTCCAGCTAGAATCATACATGATTCTACTTGTAATCTGTGTAACAGGACAATTAATAGTTGAAATTTACCTTTGATTAAAACTACAATTAAAATTAAATTACATAATATATTATATTAAAAAGTTAAATGTGATTTTACCTTGAATTCTTACAAACATATCGTTACATATGAAAAATCACATGTGATTTGCCATTAAGATCGTTTAACAACCTAGATAATTCAAACATATAATTACCAAATCATTCAAAAAAAAATATAATAATAGGTTAAAAACTCTAAAATTTACATACATTTATAACACATGTTTTTTAATAGATCTATTTTTTACTCCCATATACTCTTTTCAAAGAAATATTACTATAATCAAAAAATCACATATGATTCCTAATTCTCATAAATGTCATTACATAAAGAAATCACAAGTGATTTTACTTGAAACTCTCGTAAGCATATCATTACATAAAAACTTCACATATGTTTTTGCGTTTAATTCTCATGAACGTATCATTATGTAAGAATTTCACATTGATTTTACATGAAACGCTCATAAACAAATCATTACATAAAAACTTCACATGTGATTTTACGTTTAATAATTCTAATAAGCGTATCTTTGGAAAAATCACACGCGATTTCACGTTTAGTACTCAAAAAACTTCATATGTGATTTTACGTTCAAGTGAATTAAATATATCATTATATAAAGAATATTCGCATGTGATTTTACCTTAAACTCTTGTAAACGTATCATTACATAAAAACTTCGCATGTGATTATATGCTTGATACTCAAAAAATAAATGATGTAATATTAAAATCACATATGATTTGACAAATAAAAGTTTCAAAAATGCTCTGAAAGTTATCATTAATCACACAAAAAACATATTATTTCATAAAACATGTTCAAGAAAAGTACTAGTATCAAATTACACCCTCATGCAATACATTCATTACGATGCTTGATATTATGCATTCTCCTCTTATTCTCCTCTTCTTCCGGATAAGATTAATCAAATTTGAAAACCAAATCATTTAAGATCTTTTGCCTGTTTAATTTAAATTCATGCAAAAGCAACTTTATCACATACTTTGTCTTTAATCGGACTAGCACAATCTTCATACAACCCGTAGTCCCACTTTCTTTCAAACTCATCCGTGCAATTCTTTTTGTAGCTTCATAAAAACTTTACAATCAAGAAAGTTTGTCGTAATCATCCACTTCATCATTATAATGATTTCTGCTTTTATATTTCATACAATCACCAGCGCCTTCAAATGCTTTGAAAATCGATATTCCTAAAACGAACAAAAAAAACAACAACAGACACTTCATTACAAAATGCATTCAAAACCAACTATTGTCCATAAATTTTTATAGATATGCAATAACAGAATACAGAAGATATAATAAACATATACGTTGAAACAAATACTATATGAAAATTCTAGTTTAAACTCACTGAGGCAAAATATCAAACACTTGGTATGCATTTACAAAATAGATGAAAATGATATTATCAATCAATTATTTTTCTTCCAAATCTCCACCAAAAGTTCAATCTATTGTTCTAGAAATTAACTTGTACGTAGTGAAGATATTACTGTAACAACCACTTGGAAGTAACAACAAACAAAGTTCACATGTGATTTTTCTTTTTAAACTACTAAAAAATGTACTAAGATACACTAAATCACATAATAAAGAAGTTTTACCATTTGAAGGCTTTGTTTAAGCATCAGTTACTTCAATAATGACATCTCTTTTACTTGGAGTGTAGCCAAATTATGCAATTTCACTTTCGATTTTGAGATGATAAAACTCCAACAACCTTCTGAACTAGTATACACAATCAATTTGTAAAATTCCACCAAGTATTTATCTTTCTATGGCCACATTAGCTGCGGATTTTCACGATGATGATGTCGACGGATGTTTATGATGATAGCAGTGCGAGAGAGGTTAAATTGAAAGCTAGAATCGAACCAATAACACGAAGATAAAATTAAACTAATGAAGATGGGTGAATGGATGATATAATGAATGAATGAAGTGGTGAGTGTGGAAAGTATAAAATCTGATAATCATAATGACATACGAGAGATCACATAAGAGATCGTGAACTATGGTATACAATTTAACAAAAATACCCTTGGCTATTAAATTAGACAGGCCAGCTAAAAATATTTATAGCAAATCCTTTTTAAATCATGTACGTTCATATTTTTTTTATCCAAAGGTAGGGCTCCATTCTCCCGTTTTTTTTTTTTTTTTTTTTTTATGATCTCTCTTGATCTTTCCTCTAATCTATCTATTTTTATATAAGAAAAAGCCTACAAAAATAGCACCCCTTGTTTTCATCATTTAATTGATTAATTGTGTAATAAAATACTAATATGCCTTTGAATTATTTTAACTTACCATCCTCAAAATATCTTTTATTTGTCATAATAAACCCTTCCTATAATACTTCATTTATGACTAATTTGAATTATTCTAGCATCGTGCTAGTCAAGTTGATATGTGAATACTAGTTCTTTTGTTAGTTATAATTAAAGTTGAAATTATTGTTGTTGGTGTTCATATTGTGGCTTTCATTATCATCTTTATTGTTGTTGCTAAAGTGGAAGTAGTTGTTGTATTGTAAAGATTTTCTAGCATGTATGCTGGTTTTAAATTGTTAAGTTGAAAATGAAAATCACAAGTTGAAAGTTGATTCAGCTCTAAATAAGCAGTTGCAGACATTGCACTTTATGCCGGTGAACAATTGACAGTGGATAAAGTTGAATGCACATTTTATGTGCATGAGTTGAATAAGCTGAATGCACATGTTATGTGCCCACGTTGATAAAAATTGAATGCATACTTTATGTGCGCAAGTTGATAAAGCAGTATGCACATTTTATGTGTCTAAGTTGATAAAGTTGTATGCCTAATTCTTATGTGCATAAGTTGTTTAAGTCGTATGCTAAAACCTATGTGCAATAGTTGATCAGGTTGTTAAGTGGTGCAAGTTGATAAAGTAGACAAGTGTATGATCTTCAAATGCATAAGTTGATAAAGTTGATTAGTTATTTACGTTGTTAATGTTATGTAATATATATATATATATAGCTGGAAAGCTGTTTAGATTGATGAGATATGTTAAATTGATGATAATATAAGTGTTATCTTACAAAGGTTCAAGTAGAACCTGAAAAGAAGAAATGAAGTATTCCTACCTTTTAATCAGGGTAGGCTAAGTTGTTTAAAGTGATTAGTGTGATTGTGAAGAGGTATGTGTGTAGTGAGACGAATATATAATGTTTGAAACATGATGTGGTAAAGAAAGAAGTAAGAATTATATATAAAAATAAGAGCTAAAATGATGTAAATGGACATAAATGACTTACACTCATGTTGAATTAATTGATAATGAAATGTTTTGATGTAAGTGAACGCTTCCGCATAAGTAAATGGAATGCTGAGGTTGAGCAGATACGAGAGACATTCGTGAGGACACGAATGAAATAAGTAGGGGAGAGTTGTAACACCTCAAAATTTAAAGTATTAATTTAATAAAAGTAAAAAATATATATTTTGGGTTATAATTATTATTTGTGTAAAAATAATAATAATTGTGATCGGTTTTTAAGTTCTGGACAATAATACTTCGGGGACTAGAAGTGTACCTACTTAACAGCTAAAATTTAAAACAAATCTATACACATACATACACACACGTCGCATATACATCCATACATATCCAGAAACATATTCTAAACACTTCCAGGAGAAAAAGGGAGAAGAGAGAAAAGTGTGAGAGGAGAAGAGGAAGAAGAAGCTAGCTTTAAATAATCAAATTAGTCTTTGAAGAAGTTGAATCCATCACTTATTAACCTAAGGTAATGGTGTTCTTCACTACTTTAACCTAGAAATGGGTTTTGAAGGGGGTTTGTGGATTGGTTGATTAACAAATGAAATTAGGGCTGAAATATGATTAATTGATGTTAGTTACATTTAATAATCATTGTAGTTAACATTAATTCAATCCAGAAGTGTCGCACCCCTAAATTCGTACAGCGGAAGCAATTCGGGTTGGGGCGCGACTAATCAAGTATCAATTCACAAAGGTACAACAAACGACCTCTATATGAGACGTTTTGAAAATAGTGCAAAATATTAAATTGAACCATAAAGTATTACGTGGTTTGCGAGTTCGCAAATAAATCCTAGAGATTCTAATACATAACTATTGTTACAAAAAGTAATGCAAGAAAATCTCTAATGCTTGTAAGCCATGCGACTCGAGCTATCGTTCCTGTTGGGCAACCCTACTATTGTTGTGTACCTGAGAATACATTGCGAAAAGGTCAACACAAAGGTTGGTGAGTTCATAGGTTTATAAGTAAAAGCATAAGTATGAACCACAAGATTTGTATATGTTTTGCAACCAAGCAAAATAAGTAAACTATTGCAATGAGCCCATAGTCTGAAGCTTAACCGAAAATGAGTAATGTATAATCAAATACAATCTCGTGCCTCCTCGAGTGCCTAATCCAGTACACTCGTTAGGATCAAATACTAATGCATCCGTTTGACCAGTTAGTGCTTCTAACCCGGACGGGGATGGTCAATCCCAAATAGATCTATTCATTAATACTCGCGCTAAATCCATACTAACGAAACTATAATAATAGAGGACTTTAGTGGATTAGTAAGAAAACAACTCATGCAATCCGTTATAAAGTTTCAGTACTTTTGTTCATGCTTAAAACAGTTAAGCAGTGAATCTCACCCCAGAGAAAAACAGTAAAAAGTGGGGCTATGAAACTCACCTGAGTTTAGCAAGCGTTTATAAAAATAAACGAGTAGCCGAAAGCTATAATCAATACGTAGGTTCTCCGAACACGCAACCTTCTAGTGCCTTAAACGCACAAGGTTGTGTAAGTAGATGTCTCGAAAAACCATCTAGGCTAGTTGTCCACTCAACTAGTTAATGTCCAAATATTTGTTTAATGTTTGCGTTTTGAAAACATGTACAGCCCGTTGGTGACGTTATGTAATAATAATTCTCGAAGATACTATTATTTTGTTTATTTCATTGCATACTTATAAAGTATATGTATTTGTATGTTCAAGTAGTGTCGTATAAAGTATATTTGTCGTTATGCGGATTCGATACTTGGTTAATAGACTTAGGTTGCTAACAGACCATCGAACTAAATTCGCAACGCCGCAAGTCGGTTCGCAAGGTCTCAAATCGCAGGGTAAAGTCAACTCGCAAGTCAAGTCTCAATACACTCAACTCACAGTTCAACTCGCAAGACAGTTCAACTCGCAAGACAGTTCAACTCGCAAGACAGTTCAACTCACAGGTCAAGGGTCAAGTCGCAGGTCAAAGGTCAAGTCGCAGGTCAAGTGTCAACTCGCAGGTCAAAGGATCAATTCGCAGAATAATGTGCGAACCGAGATTGAGCTCAGTTCGCAGGGCAAGGTCAAATCGCAGGACGATGTGCGAACTAGAATTGAGCTCAGTTCGCAGGTTCGGCTGTTAGTGTTTTCGTTTTTGGTAACTTGGTCTAACGTGCTCCGTTTGACTCGAAACTTTTGAGGAAGTCTTAAATATGTTTTTAAAGCCTAGGAAAATTATCGTTTTGTTTTATGGTTATCCCGAAAGTGTCGTTTTAAAATGTTACACAAACAGCCCCTAAGTATGTTTTTCCAGATTTTGGCTCGGTTTCAAGTCTCGTTTTCGCCTAGTTAAAGTCCGTAATATATTCCAATAAAAATCATAGTTATTTCCATGTGTCTTAACTATTTTTAGAAATTTTTCCAAGATTTTTAGCTATCGTTTAGTCGATCGGATAAAATGGTAAGTCCCCCGAGGTCCAAAATCGATCAATCCGGACACAAGCATGAACTTCAAATTTTCTAGCCAAATCCGTGTATTTTCCGGAAATGCTATAGAAGAACTTTTTAATGTTAACATATTTTGTAGTTCGTAGGAAGAAGCCTCACACGTTTTTGAGCTCTAGAACTTGAGATATAGTGTTGAGAAGTGAGTGAAGTTTTCTGGCAGCCGGAACAGTAAATACATGTCATCGGAGAAAAATGTTTTCGGGTAGTAAACGAGCTCTAAAAATCACGAGACTAATTTTAATGGAAAGTTAACACTTTGAACTTATTATTAGAGCCAAGAACGTCACTTTTTGTTAAGAAATGATTTTTATAAAAATCGGTGAAGTTAGTGTATTTTCTGGACAGAAAGGAATAACATAAGTTTTAGTGTTTTAAAATGCGTTTCGGTCTAAATTTTGGACATATATTTGTTGAGTGAGCATATAGACATGTTAATAAACATATTACAAGTATTTTGGAAGAGTTTTGATGTTCTTACAACGTGTATGGAGAGACGAAGACGGTGAAGCTGATGCTTGTGTTCCCGCGATCGTTTTATCTTGAAACGACTTTGCAATTGGATGAGTTTTGTGGTGGTGTTTGATGGTGGGTGGTGGTGGTTCTAGGGGGTGTGGTGGCTGCCAAAAATAGGGAGAGAGGGAGAGATTGAGAGAGTGAAATGGAGAGAGAGATAGTTGATTGAATGAATGGGGTATGGGGTTTATGTAATCAATAAGTAAAGAGAAAGAGGCATGGGAGCCCATGTCTCTTGCTTGGCTGGTGGGTGTGGGGTCCACAAGAGTGTGGACTTCACAAAATTTGTTCCCTGTGATTCTATAGAGGACAAAGTGAACTGAGTTATGTATTAAGTGTCGTTTACAATAAGGGTACAACAGAGATATATATACATGTGTTTACAGAACCCTAGTAGGCCCATGGGCTGACATATACCTATGGGCTGACATATACATACTAATATTCTAACACTCCCCCTCAAGCTAGATCATAGATATTAATCATGCACAGCTTGTTACACATGTAAGTAAGTCGACTTCCAGGTAGAGATTTAGTGAACATGTCTGCTAACTGATTTCCTGTTCCAACATGAGGAGTAGCAATTGTCCCATCTTCTAACTTCTCTCGAGTGAAATGACAATCTATCTCGATATGTTTGGTTCTTTCATGGAACACTGGATTATTAGCTATATTAATAGCTGCTTCATTATCACACCACAAGTTCATTGGTCTAGACTGAGCAAATCCAATCTCACTGAGGAGATTACGTAGCCATATAAGTTCACAAATGGTTTGTGCCATTGCACGGTATTCAGATTCTGCACTTGAACGAGATACAACATTCTGTTTCTTACTCTTCCATGATACGAGGTTACCTCCAACAAAAACACAATACCCGGTAGTAGAACGCTTGGTTGTAGGATCTCCTTTGTAATCAGCATCCGTAAACCCCTCTATGGTATGATGACCATGGTTCTGATATAATATACCACGTCCTGGCGCACCCTTTAAATACTTCAAGATATGACACACTGCATCCCAATGTAAAGTTCTCGGTGATGACATAAATTGACTAACAACACTTACTAGAAAAGCAATATCCGGACGAGTGATGGTTAAATAGTTCAATTTACCCACAATTTTCTATATTTCTCAGGATGTTCAAGTGGGTCTCCATCATCAGCTCTTAACTTCACACCTGATATCATGGGGGCCTCACAAGGCTTTTCTTCAATCAAACCTGCATCACTGAACACATCCAAACAATACTTACGCTGAGATAAACAAATACCTTTTCGACTACGAGAAACTTCAATTCCCAAAAAATATTTCAACAGGCCTAAGTCTTTTGTTTGGAACCGAGACTCAAGGAAGGCTTTTAACTTCTTAATTCCAAATTCATCACTTCCAGTAATCACAATATCATCCACATATACAACTAGTAAGATGCATCCAGAGTTAGATGATGTAAAGAACACCGAGTGATCATAAGCACTCCTTCGTAGTCCAAACTCAATCACCACGGAACTAAATCTCCCAAACCAAGCACGGGGAGATTGTTTTAGGCCATACAGCGACTTTCTTAACTTACATACTTTCCCAGACTCCCCCTGAGCAACAAACCCGGGTGGTTGCTCCATGTAAACTTCTTCATGTAAATCACCATGCAGAAATGCACTCTTAACATCAAGTTGGTGAAGTGTCCAATTATAAGTAGCAGCCAATGAAATAAACAGATGCACAGACGAAAGTTTTGCAACAAGAGAGAATGTCTCGGAATAATCAACTCCATATGTCTGTGCATACCCTTTGGCAACTAATCTAGCTTTCAACCGTGCCACGGAACCATCTGGATTAACCTTGACAGTGAAAACCCACTTACAACCGATTGCCTTTTTGTTAGCAGGTAAATCTACCAAAGTCCATGTACCATTATGATCGAGGGCGTTCATCTCCTCGATCATAGCATTACGCCATCCAGAATGAGCTAATGCTTCACCAACTGTTTTAGGAATTGAGGCAGATTCTAGTGTTGCAACAAAGGAGCGGGACGACGCACCTAATTTATCGTAAGAAACAAAGGATGCAATAGGGTAGGTACATGTACGTTTACCTTTCCGAAGAGCAATTGGTATGTCCAAATCAGAAAATGCATCACTCGGTGCATCAGAATGTAGATTTAACGAAGGCTCCAGCAGAGAATTAGAAGATGTATCATTGGGTGCATCAGTAGATTCTGTTCCAGGAGAGTCGGCCGACGAAGTAGACGATACTTGCTCAGAATCAGATGTGGGGTCAGGATCAGATGTAGGCTTAGACCGCCTACGGTATACTTAAGCAAATCGATCAGGATGGTTTGACTGCTAAACATGAGGTATAGGAGTATGATGGTCTGACTGCTCAATAGTGGGTGCAGGAGATGTAGGTATGGTGTAGATCAACAAATCATCATTATGAACCTGGTGACGATAAGTAGATACAGGAAAGAAGGGTACATCTTCTTGAAAAGTGACATCTCGTGAAACCACATACCGATGAAGTGTAGGAGAATAACATCTATACCCTTTCTGAAGGCGAGAGTATCCAAGGAAAACACACTTAAGAGACTTAGGATCCAACTTAGTGATGTGAGGTCGTGTGTCCCTAACAAAACATGTGCTACCAAATATCTTAGGTTCAACAGGAAATAAGGATTTAGTAGGGAATAGAACTGAATACGGGACATCGCCACCAAGAACTACGGAAGGCATTCGGTTTATCAGAAAACAAGCTGTTGAAACATCATCAGCCCAAAATGGTTTTGGAACAGTCATCTGAAACAGAAGTGCTCGAGCCACCTCAAGAAGATGGCGATTCTTTCATTCCGCAACTCCATTTTGGGCCGGTGTATCAACACAAGATGATTCATGAAGAATGCCATGTTGAAGCATATAAGACCGAAATGACTCAGAAAGATATTCTTTGGCATTATCACTTCTCAGAGTTTGAATACAAACGTTGAATTGTGTTTTAATTTCAGTAACAAGAGAACAAAAATGAGTAAACACTTCGGAACGATTTTTCATAAAATACAATCATGTGACGCGTGAGTAATCATCAACAAATGTAACGAAGTACTTAAAACCAGTTTTGGAAGTGACAGGACACGGACCCCAAACATCCGAATGAACCAACTCAAATGGAGATGCAACCCTTTTATTGACCCTATGACTTAAGTGAACACGCCGGTGTTTAGCAAATTGACAAGATTCGCACCGTAGGGTAGACAAATCAGAGAATTGGGGACACAATTTCTTTAAGGTTTGAAAACATGGATGACCTAACCGACAATGCATCTCAAATGGGGATGACGATGTAGAGCTTACTAGCGATTTTGGTACATAGGGTTCAAATATGTAGAGACCATCAGATTCACGTCCCTTGCCAATAACCTGTTTTGTAGTTAGGTCTTTAAAAACACAATGATCGGGAAAAAATTCGACACTACATTTCAAGTTGTGTGTAATCTTGCTTACAGAAAGCAAATTAAATGAGAAACCTTGAATACTCAACACAGAAGATAACGATAGAGAGGGTGCGAGGTTCACAGTACCTAATCCAAGAACTTGAGCAGTCGACCCATCGGCAATGGTAACATGAGATGACTTTGCATTAGTTTGAAAATTGGATAAGAGATCAGGGTTACCAGTCATGTGTTCCGAAGCACCGGAATCAATAACCCATTTAGATGTAGATGACAAATGGCATGTAGTAGCTTTACCAATATCAGCAAAAGCAGCAGCCGGAGAATAGGGTCTCGAAGCAGTAGAAGTAAAATTCTTCTTGATATAGCTCCAAATAATCCAAAGAAGATACAACCAGAAACCCATTTCATAACAAATGAATAATTCCATGAATGAATGACCCGAGTCTGAACCGAATTCTAAAGCAATAGAAGTTATTATGAATTAAATTACCAAATTAGCCTTGATATAAGACGATAACCACAATCCGAACCCAAATCAATCAGTCTCACTGGGACCGAGTTGAACCCTTCAATAATAACCCGAAGTTGAATCCTTCTACAATAACTAGAACGCTGCCAAAAAACATAATCCAAACAAGTGCTAATCTCATAGATCTGACAAAATCAGATCAACTAGATCAAAAACTAAAATAACAATCAAAATGATCTCACAGGGATCTGATCGGAAATAGCAGAAAATCGTTGCAAAAGAAATGAGACAAAGATAACAGAATCAAATCTGAAGTTGCGTGGGTCGTGAGACTTGATGAGCACTCAATCGGGGTGCCCAAGTTGAACAACAATTATTTGCGTAAACCCTAACCCTAATAGGTCGGCTCTGATACCATGTGATTCTATAGAGGACAAAGTGAACTGAGTTATGTATTAAGTGTCGTTTACAATAAGGGTACAACAGAGATATATATACATGTGTTTACAGAACCCTAGTAGGCACATGGGCTGACATATACCTATGGGATGACATATACATACTATATTCTAACATTCCCCAAAGTTACGTTACGTGTGGTGCTCGTTTACCCGTTCGTTTCGTCGTCCGTTTAAATGTCAAACGTTTTATTCGTTATAATTCGTTAACGTTATATTCGAGATAGTTTAAATGGAAGTATTTAATTAAAATACTTTATTTTAAGTTACAAAAATATATTTCGAGTTTTGTTTGGTTGTCGGGCACGATTCGCGTGTTTTTGTCGCGTACGGTTTGTTTTAAATAAAACGTAATACGTGTGTTAGATTATCGCAATAATATATAGTAAATAATGTTTGTTTGGATAATTCCACATTATTTATAAAAGTTGTCACCAACGTCCGTATTTTAAAGTGTTGGACTCCGTCCGGTTTATAATCGCACGATTTAACCAAATCGTGTACGTGTATATATATCAATATACAAAA
The DNA here is from genome assembly GCA_949592205.1 of Helichrysum umbraculigerum. Lineage (NCBI taxonomy): Eukaryota > Viridiplantae > Streptophyta > Magnoliopsida > Asterales > Asteraceae > Helichrysum > Helichrysum umbraculigerum. The sequence goes on from CATIUR010000001.1 coordinate 40,569,374, forward strand.
CGTTACACATATTTAGCCTAATACAAAACTAAATACATGTAATTACAAGATTGTTAGGCACAAATTAAAGTCCAAATTTGGCGGGTGTCACATTCTCCCCTTGTTAAGAGAATTTCGTCCCGAAATTAGCTCTAAGTATAGGAAATTATAATCACAAGTTTTAAATTAAGGAAATACTAAATAATACTATCACACAATTCAGGCAAGATTGACCCGTTCATGTAATATAGCTTAATAAGTAAGTCCAAATTCGAACACAAGGAACACAAGAGACGTGATTCTGATTTATAACTAATTATCTATTTATTTCTAATTACAAATATTTACAATTATTATACAAATGAATAAAGGATCCAATTTACAATAATCTACAAGATAAGGGGGACGTTTTAGTTCCGAACGAACATATTTATAATTATATTTTGATACAGATTCTAATAGATAAGTTTTAGGAACAACTTAATAATACTCAGATGGATAGAAGATTATAATTATTCAAACTATTATTTATTAAATCTATTATATGTACTTATGTCTATTTGCTTTGTTGGCTATTATTACTGGTGAATTACTAATGTAGAAAATTACTTAAGGTTAAGCTAATCTTCATCATAGCAATACAGTCATAAGGTTACGTAAAGTATCACTAATTAATAAGATCTATCATCAGTTTATTAATACAATTTCTAAGGTTAGGCTTGAATCACAGTATTACTTTATATTAATGAATCATTCTTCGTCTATCGCATAAGGTTAAGATCAAGACATAAACACAATCACTTAATTTATATAAACTTAATATGGTCATCCTCGTTTAATATAAATCAGTCTAACTATGTCAAGAACAATCATCAATATATCATAATAAAGACAATTCTTGTATAATAAACATTCAATAATATAGTTCCAACATAAACATATAATTCATATAATAAACTCAATAAACATTCATTCAAATAATTATAACGAAAACCTAATTAACAAGTAATTCAAATAAACAATGTCCATAAATTAACTCAATAAGGTTATTAAAGTTACAAGGATAAAGAAACCGAACCAATTGTCGAACCAGCTTCTCCTAGGGTTAAAAACCTTCAAACCCTAGCTCCTTAACCTCCAAAATTGCACCTTAAGTCGACCTTAAACCCTAATAATCGATTTTGGTATTCTTGAATCGTATATCAAAAACCTAAACTTAAGCCTCTATTTATACTTTTTCTGGCCGACCTCCCAACCGCCGGTTGGGACCTCCAACCGCAGGTTGGATCAATTTGAATCCTGGTCCAACTCCACGTGTCTCCACCGCCTTACAACCCTAATACAGCAACCGCCGGTTGGGCTTTCCAACCGCCGGTTGGACTGAATTCCAGAATGTTCTTAAAAACGGGTTTGGGCTTAATTTTGGACTCTCTTAACTTCATATACGGCTTTAACTTCTTTCTTGGCCCAATTCTTCATTTTAACACTTTTAGTCTTCAATTCTTCAATGTTTAAACTCCTTTTTCTTCATTTCTTCATTTTCTTTCAGTTTTGGATTCGTTCTTGTTCCTTTTTCTTCAATTTTCAATTAAAATACTTCTCTGCAAATATTTAACAAAATAAGTATCTAAAATCATATAAATGCACTAAAATATGTATATAGATATAGGGATAAATTACTATAAAATATACTATCTATTTGATGTTTATCAAATATCCCCACACTTAAGTTCTGCTTGTCCTCAAGTAGAATACTGAATAAAATTTAAAAATAAGCATCAAACTAATATTTAAGAATCAGAATACCAATACTAAAAATCTGTTTCATAAATTAAAAATTTAAACAATTTAATTAACATGGATAATTATAATGTATAAATAAAATTATTATTATTTGTGTAATATATAGCTCATGAATGATTACTAATATATTTGTCTACTTTAAACAATCTATATTTATATTTCTGAATACACTTTTATTGTTAGTATGTATATTACTATGATTTCCATATATGGTATACTCTTAAATCTAATCATACAATTTTCTTTTATATTCCCAATAAATATATGAAATACATTTTTAAGAATCAAGACATTGGTGACAGGTCTGCATTTTCATGCAACAAAGCGACATAACTTGATTCAGGTTTAAGCAAAACCAGACTTGGTCAAACCATTTTGGCGACCTTATTAGGTATCTTTTATTTTTAAGACTTTTCAAGTACTTTTGACTTGCGTTTGCTTAATTTTTAAGTATATATTAATAGAGACCAGGTCTATACTTTCGTATAACAGAGGAAACCATCAATATATACCCCCAAATATATTCACATAAGTAAAAAGATATAAAATTATTGCATAATAAATTTAAAAATTAAGACTTTTATGTCATACATCATATTATGTACCATAAAATAATAAACAAGTTATTTTATTAATTTTTTAAAATCCAGAAATCTTCATATAGATTGCCTATTATTACATTATATCATGTAACTATATATCACTTATTATTAAGTAGCTTACGTTATATATACAAAACAGTTAATCCATATTAAAGTCTAAACTTTTAAATACAAAACAAAACTTTTAACAAAAGTATTCTAACTAATAAATACTTAGTTATTAACTTAAAAATTTTAAATTTTTAATAAAATTTAAGAACAATAGAAACTTAAATGATTAATTAAAGAAATTCTTTTTCTTACGAACCCTATCCCTACAGTTAAATTATACAATGCCCTCATTGTATAAAAATTGATAAACAAAAATGAGTAAGGGAAAGAAAAATAGAACAGAAAAACTCCCCTGACTGAAATTACAAATTTCATCATCGGCTAAGAAAAATCTGCTTGGTTGATTCCTTCATCTCTTGAAAAATAATATACAACATCCACACTTTCGTAGTTAATCACGATTGCATTTAGCATATGCAATAAGCCTTTAAACCCCTCGGTATCCCGAGTGGACGAGTTATAGTCTCGTGAGGGTTTCCAGTGAACATACCCACAAAGTTCATCTTTTTCCAAAAATTCCAATTTTAATGCATTATTCAGCTGTACTATATCATATTGTATACTATACGCCAACTTTGAAAAGTGGCAACAATATTCTAAAAATAAACAGGCAAACAAATTAAACGTACCAAATATTAAAATGAATAACAAATTAAAGATAATTCAAAAACATATAAACACATGCTATTATTTCCTATGGCTTATTATGTATAAAAACTTATTAAACTACTGCTATGCAGATTTTCTTCAAATAAATCCAAAAAGTGTTCAATCTCTAGTTGGGTACCTACAACTATCGATTTCCTAACTCAATACTGGTAAGATTTTAAAAAGTGTCCAACCGTTGGTTAAATATGTTAGCCGCAGGTTTGTTATAGCGGTGATTTTAACTTTTATCATATTAGCCCTATTTAATTCAATTAGCAACGTTTTCTATTGATCATAGTTTCTCAAACCTATCCTAAAACTAAAATTAACGTCTACTAAATAGCCACATAATATTTCTACACTAATTCTTTAATAATGTTAAACTTATTTAACAAACTTCATTTACTTCAAATAATTGATTAAAAATCTCTTTATCAATGTTTCATATCATTATCTAGTAATATATTTTATAGTAATTATCTTTATAGCAAAAACATATATACAATTCAGATTTCAAAAATCCTAACTATAAAGAACAATTAAATAAAAATAATTACTGGATTAATGCATCCATACCTTAGTAAGAAAATAATATCAATATTCAAAGAAAAACCATTCATTAACAATATATTAAGAATATGGTATGTATGTTAAATTTCCCATACCTACTTCCATTATTTTATCAAAGTATTTTAACAATTCTTATAGAATAACTCATACTTATCAAACCAACATTATAAACATTTTACGATGTCATAAAAAAAACTTATAAAAGTGAGGATAAAATCCAATATGAACCTTAAAATGATTTTTTATGCAGGCATAAAATATGGTTATTAAATTAAAAAGTACCATACCTTATATAATATAACCGAGATTAATATGAAAACATTCAACCACTTCAACACTAAAAAGAAAAAATGACATACGAACATGACAATTATTCCTAAAATAACACATATATTAAAAACTTAATAACTGTCAACAAACAAATAACGAAAGTTTAATCAAAAGAAATCATAACTAATAACAAAATGAAAACTCAAATGGGAATAAGAATGTGCGAATGTCTTCAAGGTTGATGAACTCATTCTCGAGCTAGTGGTGAAACATAGTAACCATTTGGTAGCATAAAGGTTACAGGGATTTTCTGGTCCGGGGGAAAGATTCTTAAAAAGTATCTAAACATGGTTTTAGTGATATCAGGTACTCTAGCAGTGGAGTCTTCGAAATGTCGGTGATGTTCATCAGCTGCTATTTGCAATTCGTAAAATTCCCTCATTATTTTCTTTATTGCCTTTGCTACTTGTCCTTCCTCATTAATCCGTTACATGTGCGAGGATTGCCTGGTACCCTTTTCTCAAGTATTTCTGGGTTTTCATGCATGAAGTGATGTTCAATCTCGTCCTACCGATCTTCCCTTGTATGATTAAAGTTCCACCGTTGACGAGAGGAATACGTATGATTTTCTCGAAACAAACAATCTCGGTACGGTGCTTGGACAGCCAATCCATACCAACGATGATGTCAAAGTTTTCGTTGGCCAAGTTCAATGTGCAATTAGGTATCACACTATCAGCCTCAATTAACTTACCGTTTGCTAACTCTACAGTGTAAATAGTATCTAAGGCAATAGGGGAAATGTTTAGTAGCGGGCTAAACTCATCAGATATAAAGTTCCTATCAGCACCAGTATCAAATAAGACTGAAGTAGTTAAGTTGTTGAGAAGGAACGTACCCGTGACCACATTAGGGTCTTGACGGGCTTCCCCAGAGTTGAGTACGAAAGCTCTACCTCGAGCGTTGTTGTTGTTCTTCAGCTTTGGACACTCATTCATGAAATGTCCCGGGTTGCCATACTAGAAACAAGCTCTCGGTGTGGTAAGGTTTGGGGTTGTGTTGGGAGTCCTGCAATCCTTTGCTTGATGACCAGGACATTTGTACTTGTTGCAAGTATCAGCACAAAGACCTTCGTGGTGACGATGGCATTTGGAGCAATAAGGTTTGCTTCCGTTATACCCTTTCTTGTCATTGGTTCCTGAGGTGTAGGCCTTTACAGTCTCAGGCCTTTTGTTGTGTTGGTTTTTGTTGTTGGGGTTTCCAATCCACTTCCATTTATTATCCCCGGATTGGTTTCCTGTGTTCTTTTTAGCAGGTGTCACTCATCGGACCACCTGAGCCATTAGACTGTGTGCCATATGGCCGGCACTTTGAATTGTTCCAGGGTTTGAAGCAGTAACCATTCCCTGGATCTGGGCTGGGAGTCCCCAGATATACCTCTCAATGCGTTTATACTCTGGGTCTACCATGGTTGGGCATAGGAGTGCCAGTTGATGAAACCGGGTGGTGTATCCAGTGATGTCATTTCCTTTGACTGTGAGGTTCCAGAATTCAACCTCAAGTTGTTGTAGTTCTTCTCGGTGATAGTATTCATCCCTCAGTAGTTTCTTCAAATCTTCCCATGGGAGTTGATAGGCGACATCAATCCCCACTGTTTGCATGTAGGTGTTCCACCAAGTAAGAGAACCATCCATGAAAGTGCAGGTGGAATACTTGACTTTGCACTCTTCGGTGCAGTTGCAAATTCGGAAAACATATTCTATCTTTCGAACCATCTCAGTAAACCGATGGCTCCTTCTGTGCCTTTAAAATTTAGTGGTTTGCAGCTTAGAAATTTCTTGTAAGTGCAGGGTTTGACTACTGGAGTGGTGATAGTCGTATCTTCACTGCCATGTTTCGGGTTTAAACCACTGTTTCGTTGTGCCTCTTGAGCAGCCAAGGCGTCGGCTACCCCTTGGGCGACAAACTGGGCAAGTTCTAAAGCGCTGAAAGTCTGTCTTTTTGGAGGCATGTTCCTTTATTAAAGGAGATAAAAGATGTGTGAGATTTTGTACAAGGATTTATGATTACCACAGATGTATATATAAGGAGGTGATATACACAGCACAATGTGACAATCAACAATGTAAGATAATGGAATTAGTAATCATTTAAGATGCAGTTCAAAAGATTACAATATTCGAGGTTTACAAAAGATGCCGGGAATTGTTACATCCATACGAATTACAAGAGTTTATGTCGCACCCCCAAATTTGTACAGCGGAAGCAACTCGGGTCAGGGCGCGACTAATCAAATAATCATTGCACAAAGTTATAACAAACGACCTCTAAATGAGATGTTTAGAAAATACATTTCATAAAATAATAACTTTACAAAATATCGTTTGCGAGTCCACAACTAAGCCTGGAGATTCTAACACATAACCACTATTACAAAATAATAATGCAAGAAAATCTCCGTTGTTTGTAAAACATGTGACTCGAGCTAGTATTTCCAAGAGCATCCTACAGCACCTATAAACTTGATATTTACATGCTAAAAGGTCAGTTAAAAGCTGGTGAGTTCATAGGTTTGCATAGTTGAAATCATAGTAAAATCATAGTAAAATCATAGTTTTGAACACAATGTATCAGAGTTATCGTAGTAGCACAGTTGCCAAAGTAGTACACTATTGCCCTGAGCTCATAGTCCGAAGCTTAACCAGTTGGTGCCCCTAGTAAGTGCATCCCTCTACACTCAATTACGAAAAATTATGCGCCCGTATAGTGGTTAGAGCGACTAACCCGGACGGCGGAAGGTCATTTCCCGATAGATCTATCAATAATGTTCGCGCTTAGTATTAACGGAGCTATGAAATTTGTTAGAGTCCAAATCGTAGTGAAATCGTAGGTTTACTCAGGCAACAAGTATAAGTGTTTTCAGTTATTTGTGTTCACAAAAACAGAGCATGTAATCTCACCCCAATAGTAAAAAGCATTAAAAGTGGGGCTATGAGACTCACCTGAGTCTAGCAAGTATGATGTGTTCGTGTAATCAAACAAGCAAAGCGGATGTAAGTCCGTAGGCGTGTCGGATGTAAGTTCGTATATCGGTTCTCTGAACCCTGCAACCTTTTGGCGTCCGAAACGCACAAGGTTGTAAGTAAATAAGTAAATAAGTTGGTGTCTTGAAAGATCACCCATGCTAGTTGTCACTCAACTAGGAAATGTCCAAGTGTTTGTTTAGTATTTCGTTTATAGTTTATAGTTTGAAAACAAGTATGGCCCCAGTTGGTGACGTTTGTTGAGACACATTTTGTTACAACAGATTTAGCTTGTAATAGTACTTTTATTATTGAAATCAAGTTTGTATATCATTTTTAGACTTTAATGTCAAATCATTATCTTTTGGTAAACACTTACATTATATTATAAAGTGCTGAAAAATGTTGACTAAGGTTAACCGCGAACCTGAGATCTCAACTCGCAATTTGGGATGCGAACTGAGATTCCGGAGTAAACTGAGATCGCGGTGCGAACTGAGATCTCGACTCGCAATTTGGGATGCGAACTGAGATTCCGGAGTGAACTGAGATCGCGGTGCGAACTGAGATCTCGGCTCGCAATTTGGGATGCGAACTGAGATTGAATCTCAGCTCGCAAAATTCGTTGTTCGTGATTTTTTTGTAGATTTCAATTTTAAAGCGTTTTCAGTGGGGTTTTTGGGCATGATCTTGTTGAGTAAATGTTCTAGCATGTAAATAAAAGATTGATAAGTAATTTAAAAGTGTTAAGAAGTCTCATACCACGAAAATGAAAACGAAGAAGATGAAGATGAAGCTCGTGATGTGGTGGTCATTTTCTCTTGAATCGACTTCGCAATATGATGAGTTTTTGGTGATGTTTTTGGGTGATTTGAGCTGCTGAGTTTTGAGGGAAAAGAGAGAGATTAGGGTGTATACGTGTGTGTAAAAAGGAGGTGAATGAAGAAGAAATGAAATAAAAAGGGGGGTGGGTCAGTTAGGGCTGGGTCCGCGGGTCTGGGCCGACCCATTTGGGTCTCGTGCTCACGTGTTTGTGTTTCCGAATTTCGTGACATGACTTGTAGTCGGTTAAATCCCGTGGTCGTTTGCCCGATCGTTAATCGCGTTATTTTTTTAAGATTTATAATATTTTTAACCAAAGTATTTTATCAAAATACTGTATTTCAAGTTATAAAATTATAAAAATATCATTTGGTTACTAATCGCTTGTTTGAGTGCGTTTTGCGCGGTTTCATCGCATAACATATGTTTCAAACAACATGAAAATTCGTGTAATATATTATAGTAAATAATGTTTGTTTGGATAATTCCACATTATTCATAATTTTGTCACCAATGTCCATATTAAATAGTGTCGGACCTCGTCCGTTTCGAGTTTGCGCGATTAAAATTAATCGTGTGTATATATATATATATATATATATATATATATATATATATATATATATATATATATATATATATATATATATATAATGTTATGGTTATTTAGCCTAACGTAGGACTAAATACATGTAATTATGTCGTAGTTAGGCACCGAAAAGTGTCCTAATTTGTCCGATGTCACAGTTTAGCTAATAGATTACATAATAGATACTACTCTAGTTCTTGTGCAGATCCATTTGTGGTAGCAGAGTGATGAGATGTTCCACGGTTTCTGCGAGTCTGCCAGCTTACCTGACATTCTCTTCAGCCATTGTTAGTCGTTGTTACAGCATACGCGAGTACTGTTCAGCTTCCTGTGAGCGTAGCTCACATTGTTCCAGTCTTGCTTGTAATATGTCGACCTCGCTTTCGTCATCAATTACTTGTTGGTGAACCATTTTCATGGTTTGAATTAGATCTTCCTAATCCTTATTGATTTGTGTAAGTCGCCCCTGAGCCAGGTGCATCCAGCCCAAATGTAACACCCCCAAATTCGTTTAGCGGAAGCATTGGTATAAGATGGGGATGCCACATTTACATTGTACATGCATACATATCAGAGCGTATGATTATAACAGAACATATATATATATATATATATATATATATATATATATATATATATATATATGAAGATGCCAAGAGTAATAGTTACAAAGTTTACGATTCATCGAATCGTATAAGTAGTTAAATTGTACAAAAGTGGATTTCGTAAATATGACTAAAAACAGATTAGTTATACAAAAGAAATCCACATGTTTCAAAAAGTTTGCATCCTAAATCTTCAAGGGTTGCCTAGGTTCCATTTGTGCAGGCGGTCCTTACGTGTGCTGCTAATTCCCTGAAAAACATAGTAAAAAGTCAACAACGAGGTTGAGTGAATTCACAGGTTTTATGTTTGCAATAGTTGGATCAAGTTTGTAAGCACAGTTGTTAAACCAAATACGTTCACAATAGTTATTGCCATAACAGTTAAGTAAGTTTAGTGGAATGTTATCCAAATACAAGTTATGTAGGATGTCTGCCTAAAATACGGTTTACATTGGGATGTTACCCAAAACACATTTTAAAATACGTTGCTGGTCGTTCTCCAGCGTTTTACAAACAGTGCCGGTCGTTCTCCGGCCAAATACGCACGGGTCGTTCTCCCGTCCAAACAAAACAGTTTATCGGTCGTTCTCTGGTCTAAATACGCATGGGTCGTTCACCAATCCAAAACGCACGTTCTCATGTCCACTTGGCCAGTCTTTCTCTGGCACTAAAATACGTTGCTGGTCGTTCTCCAGCGTTTTCATAAAAAGTACCGGTCGTTCTCCGGCCAAACACGCACGGGTCGTTCTCCCGTCCAAACAAAATAGTTTACCACGTTTGTTTTAGTTTACAATATGAAAATGTTATTTCATAAACATTAGTTCGCACGACAGTTCAACAATTCAAAGTACTCTAATTGTTCGAGTAAACAAGTATGATAAACAATCATGTAAGCAAAAGCAGTTATGGCAATCAGTAAAACAGTTGACTATGTTTTCCAGCCCTATTCGAAAGCAGTTAAAACAATAAAAGTAGGGGCCGTGAACTCACCTGTTGAGTTAAGTAACGTGTGAGCGCTAGCAAAGCCTAAAGCCCAAATGTAATCTAGTCGAAATCTCCTAACACCCTAAACGTATGAGATTTAATAAGTATGTGGATGTCTAAGTCGGCCATCCATGCTAGTGTTCGTACAACCAAGTTATGTCCAAGTGTTAGTTCGATGTTCATGTTTGAAGTTTGAAAATGTATACGACTTGTTGGTAACGGTTCGTAGTTATAACATTTGAAATCGTTTATCATTTTCATTCCTTTTGAGTTTCATAAAGTACGGAATTGTGTACGGGGGTCCGGGGGCAGCGCCCCTGGTAGCGGGGTCCAAGGGGTGGCAACCCCTGGTGGGGTCCAAGGGGTAAAGCCCCTGGTTGGGTCGAATTTTTATTTCTACTATATTGCTTAAGCGAAAACGCATTCGAAATTTCGTTTCGGGGTAAAATCAAGTGGTAAAAGACTTAGTGAGATCATGCGTTTTTAAGGGTCTAAAACCTGCGACGTTAAGTGCGACATAGGCGCTTGTGTCGCTATATGCGACGTCAGGGTCTAGTGCGTCGTAAGGGTCGACGTTGCTACGTGCGACTTCGCAATTTAATGCGACGTTGAGGGTGATGTCGCAGTATGCGACGTTGTGAAGTGTTCTGCGACATTGTGACTGATGTCACAATTGGCCTAAGCCAGATGCGACATCGGGGTCTGATCGGAATCCGGTGGCCGGAAACATGGCCGGACAACTTCGTTTAGACCCGAAACTTTTACCCAAACCTTATTTGGACATTTCTTAGTTATATAAACGCTAAACATGCATTAGAACTAAAATATAATTAGTTTCGAGAAAATGTCGGAAACTTACGCGTGTCGGTTTTAAAATCCGAAAAGATAGATGTGTAGATCGTGATCCCGTGATCGTTTTTCTCTAAATGGTATGATTTGTGTGATTTTTGTTGAGTTTAGAGAGAGAGAGAGATGAGAGAAAAAGGGAGTAAGAGAGAGAAATGAGATGAGAGAAATGAAAGGAAAAAGGGAGGTGGGAGGGGTTTTGTTCCCCTTTTTCGTCCCCCGTGATTGCGTTCCGTGTGACGTTTGTTTCCTGTTTATTAAATGTTATGATATTTTAAATGATAGATATTTAAATACGTTTTCGCTTATATTTTTGGTTGGTATATTTTATGGAAATAATTTAGTTAAGTTTATAAAATTTTAAACTTTGTTTCGTTTCAGTTTACGAAATAAACGTTTATACGTTATAGAATACTTTGTAAATATTATTGACATAATATTTAATAAATGTTAATGTTATTTAATAATTTTGTTTTATTAAATAAATTTGTTCACCAACAGTCGTATATTTTTTGTTGCGTTCGTTCCAATTGTCGTGTACATAATTATAACTAATTATGAATCGTAATACTACGCGTATTAACTAGTTGGGCTTTGCTAGACTTACCTCCAAAATTGTTGTGAATTCACTCAAAGTAGGGAATTAGCCTAGAAATGCGTGCAATTAACGTTTATATTTATGTCGAAATTGCGGGGTGTCACACCAAACTCGTTTCGCATTGTTCTCGTTCTAGGTCATCAAGTCTTTCCTCATGGCGGTGTATTCTAGTAGCTAACACCGGAACAGTGTGGTGTATGGGTTCTTGAGTATACGGGGAGATTTCCATGGATTCAGTATGAATTTGTATTTCTTCCTCAGACCTCCAAGTATTTAGGGTTGTGGGTAGCCAATTCCATCTACGAGCGTATGCCCGACGACGTGCTCCAGTTGAGGTGTCACCAATAATGATGGGATTTGGATAGGGGCCAGCTCGGGATGATCTGGTATTACTCCTGTGAGTACGTGATACTCGTGCTTCCCAAGTTACATAGAAAAGAGGGTCAGAAAAATATCGTGTTGGTGAGATGGGAAAAGTAGTTATTCCCTCAGTAGTTGGTAGGGTTCGAGTCTCGTTGTCCGTGTCGGTTGGTGTTACGTTAGGAATGTTAGCCATTTCTGTGGCAAGAGCGTTAGCGAGTGAGGCCTATATATATATATATATAACATTTAATATAGCCTAGTATGTCTAGCAAAAGCAAGATTTGGTCCCGTTTCTATCGTAGTCAAAGTCCACTAATGTATTCCAGTTCAACATAACTATTTCAGACCTTACATCCATTTCAGACCTTACATCATTTTTCCTTTAATTGTACATAGTTGATCAGGCTATGTTAAATTAAATTCGAATGATGCAATTCCTGAACCAGTCATACCTAATAACGAATACAAACCTAACGGTCATAGTCTAGGCCCACTAATGCAACCTAATTCACTATAACCTTAGGCTCTGATACCAATCTGCACCCCCAAATTTGTACAGCGGAAGCAATTCGGGTCGGGGTGCGACTAATCAAGTATCAATGCACAAAGGTACAACAAACGACCTCTACATGAGACGTTTTGAAAATAGTGCAAAATATTACATTGAAACATAAAGTATTACATGGTTTGCGAGTTCGCAAATAAATCCTAGAGATTCTAATACATAACTATTGTTACAAAAAGTAATGCAAGAAAATCTCTAATGCTTGTAAGCCATGCGACTCAAGCTATCTTTCCTGTTGGGCAACCCTACTATTGTTGTGTACCTGAGAATACATTGCTAAAAGGTCAAAACAAAGGTTGGTGAGTTCATAGGTTTATAAGTAAAAGCATAAGTATGAACCACTAGATTTGTATATGTTTTGCAACGAAGCAAAATAAGTAAACTATTGCCATGAGCCCATAGTCCGAAGCTTAACCGAAATAAGTAATGTATAATCAAATACAATCTCGTGCCTCCGCGAGTGCCTAATCCAATACACTCGTTAGGATCAAATACTAATGTGTCCGTTTGACCAGTTAGTGCTTCTAACCCGGACGGGGATGGTCAATCCCAAATAGATCTATTCATTAGTACTCGCGCTAAATCCATACTAATGAAACTATGATAATAGAGGACTTTAGTGGATTAGTAAGAAAACAACTCATGCAATCAGTTATAAAGTTTCAGTACTTGTGTTCATGCGTAAAACAGTTAAGCAGTGTATCTCACCCCATAAAAAAACAGTAAAAAGTGGGGCTATGAAACTCACCTGAGTTTAGCAAGCGTTTATACAAATAAACGAGTAGCTGAAAGCTATAATCAACACGTAGGTTCTCTGAACCTGTAACCTTCTAGTGCCCTAAACGTACAAGGTTGTGTAAGTAGATGTCTCGAAAGACCATCTAGGCTAGTTGTCCACTCAACTAGTTAATGTCAAAATATTTGTTTAATGTTTGCGTTTTGAAAACGTGTATGCCCGTTGGTGACATTATGTAATAATAATTCTCGAAGATACTATTATTTTGTTTGTTTCATTGCATACTTATAAAGTATATGTATTTGTAAGTTCAAGTAGTGTCGTATAAAGTATATTTGTCGTTACGCTGATTTGATACTTGGTTAATAGACTTAGGTTACTAACACACCATCGAACTAAATTCGTAACGCTTATTCAACCGGCATGTCGGTTCATAAGGTCTCAAATCGCAGGGTAAAGTCAACTCGAAAGTCATGTCGCAATACACTCAACTCGCAGTTCAACTAGCAGGTCAAGGGTCAAGTCTCAGGTCAAAGGTCAAGTCGCAGGTCAAAGGGTCAATTCACAGGATAATGTGCGAACCGAGATTGTGCTCAGTTCACAGGGCAAGGTCAAATCGCAGGACGATGTGCGAACTGGAATTGAGCTCAGTTCGCATGTTCGGCTGTTAGTGTTTTCGTTTTTGGTAACTTGGTCAAACGTGCTTCGTTTGACCCGAAACTTTTGGGGAAGTCTTAAATATGTTTTTAAAGCCTAGAAAAATTATCGTTCATTTTATGGTTATCCCGAAAGTGTCGTTTTAAAATGTTACACAAACAGCCCCTAAGTATGTTTTTCCATATTTTGGCTCGGTTTCAAGTCTCGTTTTCGCCTAGTTAAAGTCTGTAATAAATTCCAATAAAAATCATAGTAATTCCCCTATGTCTTACTATTTTTAGAAAATTTTCCACGATTTTTAGCTATCGTTTAGTTGATTGAATAATATGGTAAGTCCCCTGAGGTCCAAAATCGACCAATCCAGACACAAGCATGAACTTCAAATTTTCTAGCCAAATCCGTGTGTTTTCAGGAAATGCTATACAAGAACTTTTTAATGTTAACATATTTTGTAGTTCGTAGGAAGAAGCCTCACACGTTTTTGAGCTCTAGAACTCGAGATATAGTGTCGAGAAGTGAGTGAAGTTTTCTGGCCGCCGGAACAGAAAATACACGTCATCGGAGAAAAATGTTTTCGGATAGTAAACGAGCTCGAAAAATCACGAGACTAACTTTAATGGAAAGTTACCACTTTGAACTTATTTTTAGAGCCAAGAACGTCACTTTTTGTTAAGAAATGATTTTTATAAAAATCGGTGAAGTTAGTGTATTTTCTGGACAGAAAGGTATAACATAAGTTTTAGTGTTTTAAAACACGTTTTGGTTTATATTTTGGACATATCTTTGTTGAGTGAGCATATAGACATGTAAATAAACATATTACAAGTATTTTGGAAGAGTTTTTATGTTCTTACAACGTGTATGGAGAGAAGAAGATGGTGAAGATGATGCTTGTGTTCCCTCGATCATTTATCTTGAAACGAATTTGCTATTGGATGAGTTTTGTGGTGGTGTTTGATTGTGGATGGTGTTGGTTCTAGGGGGTGTGGTGGCTGCCGAAAATAGGGAGAGAGGGGGAGATTGAGAGAGTGAAATGGAGAGAGATAGTTGATTGAATGAATGAATGGGGTTTGGGGTTTATGTAATCAACAAGTAAAGAGAAAGAGGCATGGGAGCCCATGTCTCTTGCTTGGCCGGTGGGTGTGGGGTCCACAAGAGTGTGGACTTCACAAAATTCGTTCCCCAAAGTTACGTTACGTGTGGTGCTCGTTTACCCGTTCGTTTCGTCGTCCGTTTAAACGTTAAACGTTTTATTCGTTATAATTCGTTAACATTATATTCGAGATAGTTTAAATGGAAGTATTTAATTAAAATACTTTATTTTAAGTTATGAAAATATATTTCGAGTTTCGTTTGGTTTTTAGGCACAAATTAAAGTCCTAATTTGGCGGGTGTCACAAGAAGTGAATGATTTGAATTGTAAGTATAGTAATCAAAGATGGGTCATGTTTAATTCTTGTTGATTGCAATAAACTTACCCTAATTACATGTTAGGGAGGTTGTTGTAGTATTATTGGAGGTAATTAATGTACGAATTCAAGTGATTAAACAGTTTAATTGATTATGATTATGAAAATTGAAGTTATGATTAGTTTGGCTAAAAGTCAAACTTGGTCAACCCAAGGGGTGATGGGTTGATGATGATGACTAGTTGATTGTGATGATTGCTAGATGCTAAATAAGTTGTTATATTGATGTGTTATATGATAGGTGATCAAAGACGTGACATTCATAATCGATTGTTAAACCGCATACTTGCCTAAAATGCAAAGGTGAGTGATATTGGGGTTAAATAGGTAATGGTTGTGTGATTCCGGATTGCATACGTGCAAGAGGTTCACACAACCAAGGGAAGTTGTTTTTCGTGTTTCATATTTGTTGATTTAATTTGAGTGTTGCAAGATGTGATAGTTGTTGAAAGAAATTGTTGATATGTGAAAATATGTGGAATTATGTGGGATGAGCATTGTAGAGATTCATTGTTGGTCAGATTAGCTAACTTATGTTAGCATAGTGTTGTTGTTGACTATGTGCTTGTTGTTGCACATGATATTGCTTTAGTATGAGTACTGTTGTGGTACGGTACTAAGTGATGTTGATTTAGTATGCGTACGGTTGTGGTACGGTACTAAGTGATGTTGTATTAGTATGCATACGGTTGTGGTACGGTACTAAGTGATTTGTTGGTCGCGGATCCACATAGTGAAAGAATAATCTCTATAATTGCTCAGAAGTTATTTGTCTAAGCAAATATGTGTCGTTGATATTTGCTATGTGATGCTTGATGTGGTGGATTATTCGTTTAATTGCCCGTATGCTCACTAAGTTTTATAATTACCCCTTTAGTTGTTTAATGTTGTAGGTGTGAGTGGTTCGGTTAAACCAAGTGGGTATAGGGAAATAATTGGGGTTGTGATCGGGTCCCAGCGGTCGGTCAAGGAATCGCTTTCCTGTCGTTGCGGACCTTCCCGTCGGGACCGGGCGATCGAGTGGGTGGTTTTAAATTTATATTTTGCTGGGAAGCCTAAGCTTTATTACTACCTACTGTAGTAAGCGGTAAGTCTGACTCAGGTGTCATTCTTAAAATCGGAGCGAATCGTAATGAATTGAATACCTCAGAGAATAGTAGCTAATAGGATGGGTTTAATAGAGCAGGTAGTGTTTGTTTTTGGTATTTTCTAATTTAACTAAGATGCAGGAAAGTAAAATACTACACTACGGATAGGGTAAGCAGATAGATAGAGTTGTGATTGCTGAAGTTTCAATATTCAGGATTCGGGATGATGTTCATTATAAAAGATGATTGGAGACTTGCCTTAATTATGATAAACAGAGGTTTGGTGTAAGCACTAGCACCCTACGATTTAAAGCGGAAACCCTAAGTCGTATGTCACTGAGTACTAGGCTATCATGATTCTGATCTGATCAGGCTGCTCAACCCCCAACACTGTCCGATGATGACAAGTGACCCTTCTTGGGATTAACCCTGGGTGCATGAATAAGGTAACAGACCGATATTTAATTTCTAACCGTTCTTAACACCTAGTTCTAATTGATTTTATTAAGGTTTGTACTAATTGCTTGTTATTGTATGTTAAACTATCAGTTATGTTGGATAAGGGGGTTTAAGCATCTTACACTACAGCTGAATGTTCGCTTTCTTTTCCAAATCCCTTAAACTTAGTTGAGGAGCTCAAATACTTCTGTCAAGGTGTAGACCCTCCTTTTCGATCAAACGTTCATCGCTAGGTTTGTTTCACAGTGTATACTACGTTTTTCAGCAGTTCCACAGCTTTAATATATACCTAGACCATGTTCAGGAAGGGTGACTTCCAGTTATCCACGATGTCATATGCTTACGACCGGTCCGTAGATTCCACGCATTTGTACTCCACCAGCGGTGTTTCCAGCGCTATACTAAGTACTGGGCCATTTTACAGCATGTCCACAGTTTCAACAACAACACAGATAACTATCTACCGATACTAGGGTTGATCAAGTCCTAATACTAAAGTAATAGCCACGTGAAAGCTTGGAAAGGGTGTATATGGTGGTTTAGATCTACCGCTTGAAAAGTATAACCCGATACATAACATAACAATTTCCAATCACATATTTAATTAAAGATTAATTTAACATCATCCCTAATCCTAAATATCTACATTCCAACAATCACAATATTACACTACTCAATAAACATGGCAACAAATAAAGCACATACCATAATATTACGCATGGATAATTCAGACATAATAACAGTATGAGGAAATAGATATCACCGGATAATAGAGCAGCGTAACAGAGAGAAAATAATTGCAATCCTTGAATACTAGCTTGAACAACAATACTCCTTTATTACAAAGATTATCTCTCCTCTAATCTAATAGCTACCCACTATTTCTCCTCTAACTCCTTAGAAAAGTGTTAGAGAGAGAAATTAAGTAAGAAATGAAATTACAAGGGAAAGTGTGTGTGAAAGTAAGAATGAATTGTATTGTGAGGGATATGAAATGAGGAGGCTAAGGCCACTATTTATAGGCTCACAAGTTACAACTTTACACTTAACACCCTCGCTCCCAATTTAACACTGAAATACACCCCCGAGCTATGAAATTCGACACCAAAAGGGGCGTATTCAGTAGCAAATAGGGCATATTCGGTAGTAAACGGGGCGTTTCCGGCACCATAGAGGGGGTATACCACCCCTAGAAGGGGGTATACCACCCCAAAAAGGGGGTATACGACCCTGCATAGGGGGTATACGGCCCCTGAAGGGGGGTATACGGCCCCTAGAGGGTGGTATCCCCTTGGTCCGTGGTCTTGTGTGCTGGATAGTACTCGTTTGGCTCTAACTTCTTCGTTCTTGATCCGTTTTCAACGTTCTTTATATCCACGCGTTCGTATTCTCCAGACCTACATTTTAAGATATTTATTAAGTCCTAGATCGGAGTTTTACGATAAAATAGCGTGTCGAACAAATTATGCCTATTTATGTGTGTTTTTCGTCCATTTACCGTTGTTTTTGAAATATTTATAAAGTTTAGACCTTTTTAACAAAATGTGGTAAATGTGAGATTTATTGGCATGATTTTGTTAATTAAGTGCTAAATATGAGGTAAAAGATGTGCGTAAAACATGACTTTTTACGTCAAATCAAATATCCCACACTTAGACTTTGCTTGTCCTCAAGCAAACCGTATCTCATTTTGCTCCAGGTTTTGAGAAGATAGATCATTTGACGAGAACAAATATTTCCTAAGGACATCGGCTCCTCAAAATAAGTAAATCATTTCAAAAAGTAAGCATTAGTAGAATAAGAAATCTTAAAACTGAATTGGTTGTCCCTTTAGCATACTTTTGCAACTCTCGAGATGTAGAAGTATATGACTGGGCGATCCTCACATGTGGTCACTCAATTCACTCAAGAAGTGTATCAGGTTTCCTAACATTCTAAACAAACGAAATCGCTTAAAGCCAGTCATGCAGCGCTTATCATCATAGGCTTGGCCGAGAATCGCATCTCCACCACTCCAAATGAGGACGGTGCTAATTATCCCAAGGCATTTTTGTTGGGTTGTAGTGTTCGGGTGAGGGTTAAATGGGTATGGAAAAGGGTTGTTTTAAAGTTTAAAAAGGGTTATGCTTATCTTAGGAATTTTCAAACTTTATGAAAAACTTTATTTATATATGCTTTTTAATGAAAACGGAAACGGATAACGGTAAGGAAGGAAGATAGCTATTATGACTTCTATCTTCTTGAAAATACTTGGAAGATTTACATCTTTTAGAGATCAGAGTTTCCGGGAGATTTTGAAGCACTTAGCTTTATTTAGACGATACATTTTTTTGTTTAGAATTTCTTTGCCAAAGAATTTCTAAGGATTTTTTTTTCTTTCTTACTGCCTTTTGAAATCCTTTCATATTTTCATTTTTCACACTTTTTGATATTTCGAATTTTACTTGGTGCCAATTTTTCGCACCGCAAAATTCTCGATCTTTTGAGATTTGATTTTTGAAACGCACACGAGAAGTTTTGAGTAAAACACGAATTTTGTGATTTTTGGAGTGAAAGTGAAAAGTATATCTAGATAGCATTTTTCAAAAATTTAAAAATTCTAAGATAAGGTTTTGGTGGGTATGGAAGATAGTGGGTTTTAAAATATTTGGGTTTTTAAGAAATGAAAAGGTTGAGGCTCAACAGGGTTTACTAAGCGGATCATCGATACTAAAATTGATTATCGGCATGGTTAGGCTTGAAGAGATATGAAAAAAATGGGTTTAATTCTAATGAATGCCAAGATCCTCTAATTGCACCTATACCGCGTACGGTACTCTTTGGTATGGTCTCGAAGCGTATACCAGGAACAAGTTCTAATTCTAAGGCGCATGCATCGGCACACACACAGAAATGAATGGTGAAGTATTAAAAATGAATGCTTATTAAAGGCTCAAGTTCCTCACACAACAATATAGGGTGTATGCGCCAAGTCATGCGATGCTTCGAAGATGACCATTTCATTTTTAAAGGATTCTTATTCTGCCATATCTTACTTTCCAAAGTAATTTATTTATTCTGAAAAAGTGATTATCCTTAAAAGGCATTATTCTTACCAAAAGATTAATGAATTTTCAAAAGTTGGCTGATAAATCAGTCGAGTTTTCGAAAAAAAAATTTTGAAAAATTTGAGCAGAAAACGAGTTACAAGTTAACTTTGGAGGACAAAAGGTCAGAAAACTTTACGGTATAGCATACCGTGTATCCCACACTTAAAGAAACATTGTCCCTAATGTTCACTACTAAGGCATAGATCTTTTGGGAGATCCCACACTTAGAGTTTGATTATAGGAAATGCTCACTTTATTGTGTTTTTAAGATGGTGAAATTAAAAATCCCACACTTAGAGATTAAGCATAAGGATATGGTATGAATATTTCGGGAAGACAACGAAAAAGAACGAAAAACTCCCCTCATGGATTCACGAGATGAAAATGATTTGGCTGAAGAAGATGTTTTTGCTTGCTAGAGATTCCAACTTGCTTCCGTCTAAGAACAGCCTTCCGTTTTAATGTGCGTCATCTAGTCGTGAATCGTTCCCATCATTCTCAACAATCAATTCAATCACATTTTATTCTACTAAAATAAACAAAGAAAACGTAAGCATAATAATAAAGATAGATCATCCAGCTGAGTAGCAAGCTGGATGGATAGTTCCAAAAGTAAACAAGTCCACGAATCATCCCAAATAGTTAGTGTTAAAACAGACCAATAATAATAATAATGATAAAGTACTGGAGATGAAAAAGAGGTCTAAGGACGAGGAGACCCCTGATCAGTCACACGAGGATCAACAACAGAAGTGGACGGATACATGCCAGCAGCTGAATGCTCCCCGCTAGCATTTCTCCCAGATACATACTCTGATACAATAACTCTGTGCTGTCTGAGGATGGCTTGCATAACATGGATAGGCAAGTCCTCTGTAATGTCGAATCCCTACTCCCGCAAACACTGCTGTGTCATGTGTGTCTCCTCATGTAATATCTGGTATCCTCTCCTGATGTCGTTCACATTTGGGATCTCAGAGTCAGGGATAGGTTCGAGGTTGAACATACCAGAGAGTCCTGAGAGTGTGATGCCCTCAAAACTAGTGGTGGTCATAGCTGGGCGATAGACATGTGGGTCATCAAGTCTCGGGATCTCATAAGTCGGAGATAAGGCATGGGTAGCTAGGGGTGGCTGTCGTGAAGTGGATGGAGCAGCTGAGGTGTCTACAGAGTATACTGGCTCATGGTGAGATGTGGTGGGTATGGTGTATGGTGGAACAGTGGTGGTGACTGGTGGAATGGGAAAGACTGCTGGTGGTGTCTCACATCTGTACATCAGTGGCTCTGGTATCGGCAATCCAAACTTACGTGCTACATTGATGTCATGAGCATGTATAACCTGAAGTGCATGAAAAGTCCAATACTGAGAAAGTGGAGTCACTGGTGTAGTCCAGTCAACAACACTCTGAACCCTAGATGTAGAGCCAGATGCCCTAGTATCAACCTGTGGCGCTCTAACATCACTGTCATCATCCTGTATCTCAATCGGCTCATCATCCTCAACATCCCTGTCTCTCTTACTTCCCTTCCTCTTTAGAACGCAACCAGGAATAGCCTCTTTGGTAGCTTTCCAGAATGCCTGCCCGCTCGAATCAGTAGTGATCAACCAGATAGTCCGAAAATAGTCCAAGTCGAATGGCAGGGATCTAACATGAGGTGAGCTGGTATACTCACTCATGTGATCCTCCGTGAGCAAACCCATACGGCTACAAATCCTAGTGATGAAAGCTCCCATGTAGATATACTTTGTCATCTCAAATGTTGTTTCTCTCTGAATCCTCTCGACTACTAGGAAGGCAACATTCACATTCTTCTTCTTAATCATGGCGTTCATCACAAAGAGATCATCAGCTCCTATAGCTCCTCTTGTTTCTTTCTTCCCATGTAGCGATACAGCTAGTAGCTTGTGCAGAAGTCGATGCTCAACCTTGAAAAACGCGGAGGCTTTCACATTTGAATGAAAACTAGTACCCGTTGGATTATCCCAAATCAGCCCATGATCTTCATTACTCGAAACACCCCATGAACTATCGAAGAATAACTGAGAATGTGTCTGCTCCTCAGTGTAGAAACCAAGATATACCGCTAGCTCAGCCAAAGACACATGCTGCTTCACCCCTTTGTAATTGAAGCTAATCAACCGCTTGTCTGTAACATTGCTGATGTAGGGGTTGAACTCATAGGTCAACATGAACTCAATAACTAGCTCTCGATAAATGTCTTCATTGAGGGCGAACATTTTGTACCAAGCATCCATTTTCTCATGATTGATCTTGAACTTCACTAAATTCCTCAATTCTCTTTTATAACCAATCGCCTTTACATCTCTCCAAACGATAAATCTATTTTTTCCAAGTGGCCGGCTCATCCAATCCCTAATCAACTTCTTCTTTTTGGCGGAAGTGGCCAAGTATTCCAAAGTAGGATGGATAGCTGTAGAGTCAGACCTCATCTGTCAAGATAAAAAGGTAATTAGTGTGTATCATGATCATAGGTGTATGAATTCATTAAGTCATTTCAAATTTTTAACAAAAATTCGAAATGTAGGCTTTAAAAATCGAATAATCCATAACCTAGAAAGATACATTTTCAACCAAACCGCAATCATCAAACCACAATGTTCACACCAATAAGTTTCTTAAGCTATGGTAAATGTCACAAGTACTTTTCTAGGGCAAATGATCTTACTTTGTAAATAATTCCTAGAAATGACTTTTGATCATGCGATAGTAATTAACTAAGTAAGCATTAGGGTTTTTAAAGAAACCTTGTAATTACCTTACTTTAATTAAAACTTTGCATTTACCATAAACTTTAGAAATCTAGTGATGAAACTTTGACCATATTATGTATTTTAAGATGTTAACATTAAGTGTTAGTCAAGCTTTTGCAAAATGATTTATAAAATCAACCAACAACTTAATGCTTAATCTATAAATGACATAATTTTAATATTGGTTTATAAATATGACTTGTTATTTAAAAGCTTCATGCATTTTTATTAATAAAATGATGCTTCTTTTAAAATGAAACTAGTCGTTTAATTCCATTAAAGCAAGGTTTCAAGAATTCAAGCAACCATTTGAAGTTAATACTTGCATAAGTATCATTTAGTTTGAAAGATTTTAATTAAAATAATGATACTTCACAAATATTCATAAAAAATGCTTACTTTAATTCTCAAAAATCATCTAAACCAATTGCTAACTAAATTAAACTAGTTTACTCACGTTCAACACATCATTATAAGCAAGTTTCATCATTAAAAGTCAAACATGAACAATTCTAGCTAAAAAGTCAACAACAAGTCAAAGTTCATCACTTTGAAAATCAAAGTTCATCAATCTCACATGAAATCACTAGATTACTATCATATATCATCATACAATCATCATAAGCAAGTGATAACACTAAAAGCCCTAATTTTTAGCCCTAAATTTCAAGTTTCAAATTGAAACCCTAACTTTTGGGAAAATTATGAACTAGAGATTTTAAGTTAGTCATTTACGTTAGAAATGATGCAATGACGATAGATGAAGCATACAAGTAACGAAAATGGAGATTTTAGAGCTTGAGATCTTCAACAATGGTGAAATTTTGAAAATGGCATGGTGGTGGTGTGGGTTTCGGCCGAAGAAGAGAGGAGGAGGAGGGAGAAAGTGAAAATAATTTTGATTTTTGCTTTTTTATCCTCCTTACCCATTTTTACTTTTACCCTTTTACCCCAAGTGGTAATTTAGTGAAAGTAAATGGCTAATTAGGTTAAAAGGGTTTTATTTGGAAACTTTAAAATTATTTTTGTGTTCTAAAAATTTAATCCCATTTAAAAGTTGTTAAATTTTGCCACTTGTTCAATTAAGGTTAAATAACTAAACAAAATTTAAACATTGAGTGATAAATGATGAGATAAATTGTAAAGAACGTTTTTAAAGATGATTTTAAAACATAAAAGAACTTTTAAAATTTAAAATCCTAAATTTTACGCAGAAAGTGAATAAAATAAAAATTTGAACTACTACGCGATTAACTAAATTAACTACTTGATTTGTTTATTAAAATTGGGTTGCCTCCCAATAAGTGCTTTGTTTTAAAGTCAACGGCTCGACTTTTCAAAAAAAAAATTAATTTGGGGCCCGAGGCTGAGGAAAAGTGGAACGAGGAATAAATGAAAATCGGAGCACTTTAGTGATGTGATAGATTAGGTCGGCGGAGTTTAAGAAAAATAATTCAAATTCGTTCAGAAAACTTCTCTCCTCGTATCCTAATTCCATAAGTGCATCAACGAAATTATTAAATTCCCGTTTAACTTTCTTGGGATTTGAAATGCCATCTCGTGGTCCGTCGTCTAAAAAATTAAGATCATGAAGTAATTTTTCCAATATTTTTAAAAATTCCTTTTCTTCTTTTGAATCAGGATTTCCGGTAGTAGCGTGAACTGCTACCGACAATTCTTTAAAAAGTAATTTTTGTTGAAGCGTGAAAGGAAATTTTGATGTTTGAAATAACTGAATTAGCTTAATGTGAATATCTTTCCGTTTAATACAGAAAGATTTCTCAATAGCTTCCTCAGTTACATTTGGAAATCTTTTATCAGTTTATTGATTAAATAGACGGCAGGATCAACAAAAAATGGTATTTTCCCAGGAAGTAAGGTTGGAATTATATGGTCACGCTCTATCCAAAATTCGAGTTCACTAACTAGATCCGCAATATACCGATTAATCCGTGTTGATGAAACAGGGTGATAATCTGTATTAGCAAGTAAATTCATTAACAGGTCTAGATCTGATTTTAGTAATAACTCATCTTTTCTAGTATAATTAGCGCGGAGTCCTAAAATTATGTGTTCGATAGTCACGAAGGTCTTTCTTTGGTCAACCGAAAAAGGGAAATCAGATATTTTAAGATATTTCAGAAAATTGGCACATATATCTATTCTCCTATCTGGTTTAAAAGAATTTCCGACATGACGCTCGGTTTCAGTCTCGGGTGGAATATCTGTGATTTCAATGATGTCAGTGGGTAGTCGTTTTAGTACAGTTTTAACTATGGTGTACCTAGGTTGGACTGGACATCCTTGAAATGGTTTAACTATGTAGGTGGCTCCTGATTTGAATGTATGATCATCCGAACATGAGGGTTTCTTATCATGTGTGGTAGGATAGGATCTCAAATGTCAGGGAAATCATATTCAAAGTATTTATCCAAGCAGTGGAGATGTTCATTTCTATCTAATCCTAACATGGGTGGATAAAAGTAAACCTCAGTGCCGAATGGTAGTTCTTTGGGAAAGTCAGGTTGCCTATCATAGTGTTGGTATTTGGCCAGAAGTGAAGAAATCTCAGGGTCAATGGTAAGTTGACTACTTAAAGTGCGAGTATCAGAAGTTGATATCTTCTGCTGAGATTCCTCTAATTCTAGGTCAAAGTGTTTTTGCCTAATCCCGATTTATTGGACATTTGAGATTTCTTTGACTTTGGGGAATGGAGAACAAAAGGAGTTATCCTCTAATTCTTTTTCCATAAAATCAAAAAAATTCAGAATCATCCATTGCCATCATCTCATCTGCTGTCTTGTGAGAGAACAGAGAAACTAGGCTAGAAACGGAATCTGATGGTTTTTGATTTTTCATATTTTTATTGTTTTTGTATTTTAATAACTAAACTATTCTAAGGAAGCAGTAACTTTCGAAAAAGATAGGCTTAAACGAAAGGTTTTCCTAAAGACTTCTAATTCTAAGGTATGTTTATCAAATCACAACGCTCTGCGATCCCCGGCAGCGGCGCCAAAAAAAACCTGATCGGGTCCCAGCGATCGGTCAAGGAATCGCTTCCCTGTGGTTGCGGACCTTCCCGTCGGGACTGGGCAATCGAGTGGGTGGTTTTAAATTTATATTTTGCTGGGAAGCCTAAGCTTTATTATTACCTACTGTAGTAAGCGGTAAGTCTGACTCAGGTATCGTTCTTAAAATCGGAGCTAATCGAAATGAATTGAATACCTCAGAGAATAGTAGCTAATAGGATGGGTTTAATAGAGCATGTAGGGTTTGTTTTTGGTATTTTCTAATTTAACTAAGATGCAGGAAAGTAAAATACTACACTACGGATAGGGTAAGCAGATAGATAGAGTTGTGATTGCTGAAGTTTCAATATTCAGGATTCGGGATGATGTTCATTATAAAAGATGATTGGAGACTTGCCTTAATTATGATAAACAGAGGTTTGGTGTAAGCACTAGCACCCTACGATTTAAAGCGGAAACCCTAAGTCGTATGTCACTGAGTACTAGGCTATCATGATTCTGATCTGATCAGGCTGCTCAACCCCCAACACTGTCCGATGATGACAAGTGACCCTTCTTGGGATTAACCCTGGGTGCATGAATAAGGTAACAGACCGATATTTAATTTCTGACCGTTCTTAACACCTAGTTCTAATTGATTTTATTAAGGTTTGTACTAATTGCTTGTTATTGTATGTTAAACTATCAGTTATGTTGGATAAGGGGGTTTAAGCATCTTACACTACAGCTGAATGTTCGCTTTCTTTTCCAAATCCCTTAAACTTAGTTGAGGAGCTCAAATACTTCTGTCAAGGTGTAGACCCTCCTTTTCGATCAAACGTTCATCGCTAGGTTTGTTTCACAGTGTATACTACGTTTTTCAGCAGTTCCACAGCTTTAATATATACCTAGACCATGTTCAGGAAGGGTGACTTCCAGTTATCCACGATGTCATATGCTTACGACCGGTCCGTAGATTCCACGTATTTGTACTCCACCAGCGGTGTTTCCAGCGCTATACTAAGTACTGGGCCATTTTACAGCATGTCCACAGTTTCAACAACAACACAGATAACTATCTACCGATACTAGGGTTGATCAAGTCCTAATACTAAAGTAATAGCCACGTGAAAGCTTGGAAAGGGTGTATATGGTGGTTTAGATCTACCGCTTGAAAAGTATAACCCGATACATAACATAACAATTTCCAATCACATATTTAATTAAAGATTAATTTAACATCATCCCTAATCCTAAATATCTACATTCCAACAATCACAATATTACACTACTCAATAAACATGGCAACAAATAAAGCACATACCATAATATTACGCATGGATAATTCAGACATAATAACAGTATGAGGAAATAGATATCACCGGATAATAGAGCAGCGTAACAGAGAGAAAATAATTGCAATCCTTGAATACTAGCTTGAACAACAATACTCCTTTATTACAAAGATTATCTCTCCTCTAATCTAATAGCTACCCACTATTTCTCCTCTAACTCCTTAGAAAAGTGTTAGAGAGAGAAATTAACTAAGAAATGAAATTACAAGGGAAAGTGTGTGTGAAAGTAAGAATGAATTGTATTGTGAGGGATATGAAATGAGGAGGCTAAGGCCACTATTTATAGGCTCACAAGTTACAACTTTACACTTAACACCCTCGCTCCCAATTTAACACTGAAATACACCCCCGAGCTATGAAATTCGACACCAAAAGGGGCGTATTCAGTAGCAAATAGGGCATATTCGGTAGTAAACGGGGCGTTTCCGGCACCATAGAGGGGGTATACCACCCCTAGAAGGGGGTATACCACCCCAAAAAGGGGGTATACGACCCTGCATAGGGGGTATACGGCCCCTGAAGGGGGGTATACGGCCCCTAGAGGGTGGTATCCCCTTGGTCCGTGGTCTTGTGTGCTGGATAGTACTCGTTTGGCTCTAACTTCTTCGTTCTTGATCCGTTTTCAACGTTCTTTATATCCACGCGTTCGTATTCTCCAGACCTACATTTTAAGATATTTATTAAGTCCTAGATCCGAGTTTTACGATAAAATAGCGTGTCAAACGAATTATGCCTATTTAAGTGTGTTTTTCGTCCATTTACCATTGTTTTTGAAATATTTATAAAGTTTAGACCTTTTTAACAAAATGTGGTAAATGTGAGCTTTATTGGCATGATTTTGTTAATTAAGTGCTAAATATGAGGTAAAAGATATGCGTAAAACATGACTTTTTACGTCAAATCAGGTTGCAAGAAGGTAGTGTGGATTGGAGCTTGCTTTTATGGTTAGGCATTGGTCACCATTTGTGTAAATCGCCCAAACTATATTTTGATGACATGAGTCGTCTAAAATATAAAGTCCTTAGTGGTGGATGAAACATACCTTTGACTTGGTAAAGTCAAAGAGGATAATAGTGAATTTGAAGTTTGGTTGCATATGCAATTTGGTGTCAAAATGGGTAGTGGATGGGTTGTAAGGATACGAATGAGTTAATGATGAAAATATATGAATGTAGACAAGTGGTAAATTGAAAACTTAGTAGTTAAAATTGTGGTTAATGGATTTTTAAATGGGTTAAAAGAGGTCTTCCAATGGGTCATTTCGTTAAAAACTAGTAAAAAATGTTATGTGGTAATGTGGGTCAAAATTACCTATATGATGATTTGGTTGTAAGTAATGTGATTTCTTGAGTTGAAATCATTAGTTTAAAAATTAGTCAAAATCTATTTGTAAATGTTTGGGTAAGAATGATAATTGACCTTTGTGTTGTTGAAAATTGTCTTAGACAGGGGCCTAATATTAAACAGGGACCTGAGTGTTGATTTTAAAGTTCATATTGCAGATTTTCAATCCCATATGGCTGATTTCCTGAGCTATATTACATATTTTCATTATGTCTTAGACAAGGGTCTAACCTCAGACAGGAACCGGAGTGCTGATTTTAAAGTTCACATTGCAGATTTTCAACCCCATATGGTTGATTTCCTAAGCCATATCGTAGATTTTTATTATTTCTAGCATGAGGGTCTTTGCCCACTCAAAAGCCTTGTCGATGATTTAAAAACCTTAGTGATGATTTCATCGAGTCGTAATTTATTGTGGAACATTATAAAAAAAAAATTTGGGCGTTTCAACCTATATATTACTCCGTATCAATGTCTACTAGGGATGGCAATGGATCGGATATGAATTGGATGATGCCATATCCACATCCATATCCATTTAAATATTTTTGTCCATATCCATTTAATTTCAATTCATCCATCCATATCCATATCCGATGGATTAAGCGGGTTAATGGATATCCGTTGGATATTCAAAAAAACGTTACAAATTTTCTAATATGAAATGAAACCAACAAATATTATAACAAAAAAATAAATATAACGTAACATACTGAAATCTATTCACACAAACGTGTTACAATTGTCGTCAATGAAGCATAATTGGTTACAATTATAAGTAAACATATATTTTAACAAATATATCTCTATGTTTATCGATTAATCACAGATATTTTTATTGTCATCTATCTTGGATGGTGACTTCACTATATGGTCGGAAGTAAAATTGGCTCAACGCGATAGATTTATGTATTTCGAATTGCTTTATAAATCAATAATACAATAAAAACCCCTCAAATACACATTAATTTTTTAAAATTTACGACTTTATATATTCAAATACACATTACATTTTTAAAATTTACGACTTTATATATTCAAATACACATTAAATTTTTAAAATTTACGACTTTATATATTCAATAACACATTAATAGTTTATGGTTTATATGTATGTAGATATGTAAATTTATGTGTATAAATACCTATATATATGTATATGTATTTCGGTTTAATGGATAAATCCATGGGTGATAACTTGTCATCCATATCCGATCCATTATTCATCCACATCCATATCCATATCCACTATTCATCCATTTAGATCGTCCATATCCATTATTGAATGGATGAATCGGGTGGATATCCACTGGATCAGGTGAACATTGTCATCCCTAATGTCTACCTAATATAAACCAAAAATTTAATGTACATATATTGGCTTCTACTAAAACTAATCAACAACTGGGCCCACAAATTCTTGCATTTGAGAGCTATAAAGACCACAAAGTAGCTCAAAACTTTAATATCAAAACTAGGCTTAAAATTATAATGTTATTCCCTTAACACTTCACACTCTTGGTCATATTATTATCTATGTTAGAGCAAGAGCATGAAAATGGATTTGTTAGCTAACTTGCCACAACATCGAGTTAAATCTTCATCTTCTCGTAATCCATTCATTACTTCTTGTAATTCATTTAACAATACAGGGATGCTCAAAGTTATGAACCAAAAATCTTTTGTTTCCTATTTTTCCAGATCAAGTACCCTGTCACCCAAACTATAGATTGCCAAACCATCTTCTCTCTTTTAGTTTTCAAATTGCCCATCATTATGTTAAACACCTATTTCATAGTTATGTAATTAACATCCTCCATTTGCCACCATTTGTACACTCCTCCCCATATATCTAGAGCACGTTTACACAGAGATAATAAATTATCTATTGATAGAACAACTATTCATTTGGCAACTGTGGTTTACTGCGATCTTTTGCCTTCCAGGCATGATCCACTAAAAAGGACATAATAAGTCAAAATTTTCCAACTGAGAACCTAATTCAACTACTAGGAGGTATTCAAATGTGCATTTTGAACTATATAATATTAAATAGTCGCATAAACTAGGTTGTATAAATAGTTTTTGGATGCTTCTACTAATTGAAGTTGAAATAGTTAGACAAATTATGACCAAGTCACAAATGAATTATATGACCAAAAAGAGTATTGTTGTGAAAACTGGAAGAGACATATGTAAACAGGTGAAAAGCCAATGTGAAAAAGATTATTGTAAACATGTTAATCGAGATAAAATTAGTTAATAAGCTAAAGCTCTTTAGTGACCTCAACACTATTATGAATTTACTGTGTTTTAAAGCTCTTTAGTGACCTCAACATTCTTATGAATTTATTGTGTTTTGACAACACAATAAGCTCATAAGACATGTAAATAACCTAACCTAGACATCCCCTTAAGGAAAAAGTTATAATAATCGCAAGCATTATATGTTTGTCAAAAACTGTTTATTACAAACTTATATTGGCCATAATTATCTAATCTTTTCCAAAACGGAATTCCAAAATATCAATAAATTTCAAGAATTCGGTTGATATGAAGAACAAACCTTTTAAGCTGGTCCAAAACCTCCTTGACCGAGCTTGTTCTCGTTTGCAAATATAGGCAACGGGGGGCCTTTACATTCTTTTTCATGTTCAAGTTGTTTTAAAACATCCACCTGAATATCTTGGCCATTTGATGGTGCAAAAACGGACGTTGGTTTTTTCTTCATTTTTCCATATGGATTTTGACACTCTGTAAGTCATTTTAAACATAACAAAATTCAGAAGTTGGTAACATTATGATAATCTTGATATATCACATTTCTATAACTGGAGTATATCTGTATCTTAAAAGAACAAAAAGACATAAACATGGAACTAAATTTTTAGTCAAAACTGCTCACCGCCAACATGTTCTACCCATTTAATCAAGTTGTATTATGTTTAGCCCATTTGGGCAACATCAACCTGATAACCCGATCTGACCCAAAATACCATCGCAACTCCATCCAAAGTCAAGATGACCACAAACTTGCCCCATTCTAATCAGAGATTTCGGTGAACCACATTATAGCTTATGTCACACCCCGTCTAAAGCAGAAACAACGGGGCACGACCACGACTAGATCACAACACATCGAAATATAGAATTCACTAAATGAAGTGAAATCAATGCATTGCGACATCGTCCAACACAAATAACGGTTTGTGTCATAGACGTACACATTTGCAATGAACAAGTCTTATAATAAACCACACGTTTACATTTATTCCAAAGATAACTAAGGCAACACGCCTTTCCAAATATAATAACTTGAAACAAACAGTTTTAATGTATCGCAAGCAGTTTCACTTAATGCAACCTATCGGTTTACTGAGTCCTTTTTGTCTCTTCCTTAGCTGCACTAGTATTTCCTGAAAATATATGTTCAAAAAGATCAACTCAAAAGGTTGATGAATTTCGCAGGTTTACACTTGACACAAATAAATAGTTTGTTGTGTATAAGATATATGATGATAGTAGTTGTAGGACAAATGAAATAAAATGCACACATAAGTGAATTTAGTGTAATTGAACTCCCCATAGTTGATCATGTTTACTCTTGATTGATTTTGTATTGTCATTTGCCTTGGCGGTGGAACCCCATCCCACATGTGCAATGACGGTTATATGCGGTGGAACTAATTCCCACATGTGTAAGACACCTGTTGTAACATCCTCGAAGTGGACCTAGTTGTTTTATATTATTTCCTAATTTAAATCAGTATTTAATGTGTTTGGAAATAATAGTGTCTGACTTAGTTGAAATAATTGGAATAGGAGTTAAATATTCCAATGTGGTAAATAAATTATTGATTGTTGTAAATTAATATAGTTGACGGAACAATAAAATGTTTGGACTTGCAAATGGTTTTAGGGTTCCGGACAATAGATTGAGATGGGGTATTAAATTATACCCGTATAATTGAAGGCGGTTTGTTAGGCCGACTTATATATTTCATTTCCTAATTAGGAAAGTTATTTCCTTTCATTTCCTTTGAAATCTCAAACACAAACTCACAAAAAACTATAAATCAAAGTTAAAATCAAAGATTGAAGCTGTGATTGATTCAAGTTTCATCATTATTATATCTCAATTCAGTGTTCTTCAATCAAGAAGTAAGTTGATTTTAATCAATTTGATTGAAATTTGGGTAATTGATTAATTGTAAGAATTTGATGTTAGAAACTTGTTATAACTGTTACATAATGTTTATGTGAATTTATTTACGGTTTAAAGCTGTTACAATCGAGTTTTGGGTGATTTGGGTATTAAACCCGTGGGTTAGGGTTTGATCAGATCGCACAGGTCTGGGACGAAGAGGGAATCCGGCGAATTCAATTGAATCCGGCGGATTCAGGTGAAAATTAGGGAATCCGGTCGGATTCAAGGGAATCCGGCAGATTCAAATGACTATGTGGGGATCCGGCGGATCCTATGCTAAAAGTTGGGTTGTAAATTTTAAAAGTGCGAAGTCTTTCAGGGTCGCGACTGAGTGACAAATTTATTAACTTGGATTGGGCTGAAATTTACATGGTCACTCGAAAACGGCCCACTGATCAAGGCTCTATTCTAAGAGTCTATGTGGTTTTTGGCCATTCGGGGTCGTTTAGGGGTCGAAAATGGCATTTTACAGTTTTTGAACCTTATTTCGGGACTTTTTGATTTTGTTCCGAATTGAATCTTTGTTTGTTGTGATCTTAGGGATCACCTGATACATATAATTATGTTATGATTGTGTAACGATATTAATTACCTAATTGTTATTAGTTGGGACAAGTTACTAACTTGTGTTAATCTGTGATGTTTTCAGATACACAGACGACTCAGTGATATTAGACTACTGAGTGGATGACTGAGGTACTTGGTGAGTGGATCTGTAACCTCAGTGTGATTTAGTTGTAATGATTTGGTTACAACAAGTAATTATAGTATTACTTTGATAGAATATTTTATTTGAGATAACTTGCCAGGTTAGTTTGGTTGATTGTTTACTGGGCTGTTTGAGCTAGTATGTAAGATTCTGAGGTCAACTTGAATGGATGGTTGGACTTGGTTGTTGTTGTAGACGACATGAGATCTTGAAACTTGAAATGTTGGTTTAAAGATCTAGGTCGTATGTGATTGACAACAAGTCATCGGTAATTCTGTATAGGCCAATACAGATGATTGATAAGTGTTCTTTGAGTACCATACCAGTATAAAGGTATCTCAGGAACCACCGATCCTCATGATGATTGACTGTTTATTGTTATTTGATGTAAACAGGTTGTTGTGCTAAGTTGGACTGTTGTTTATAGTTTCATTCACTTAGCTTTATGCTAACCCCACCACAGTCCTTCCTGCAGGTTAAAATTGATGGGACATATGGGGCGGGCAGGAAGTTCTTGGAATTGATGGAATGTTTGACAGGCTTTTACTCTGATGTTAGTTTTATAACTAAATAGATGTTTTGAATTATATAACACCTAGTTTGTTGAAATGTCATGTATTTAGTTTGAAAAAGTTTATTGACATTATAAAGACATTGATAGTATGTTTGAAATCTACGCTTCCGAGTCACAGTTATTATTATAATTGATTAAAGAAACGTGGGGTGTTATACCTGTATGATTGATTGACTTAGCTCACAACGGATAAATACCACATAGATAGCACATAAATCACAGTGTCAACAAATCATTCATCATGTCCAACAAGAAAGCAGTTGAGTACACAACATGAAAACAATTTGAAATCAGTTGATCATACTTTTCCCCCAAGTAAAATTGTAAGAAAACGGGGCCACGAAACTCACCTCATAAGCAAAGCAAAACAAAGCAAAGCAAAACAAAGCAAATAGCGTCCCCGAATTAATCTGTATGCTAATCTACAATCGTATGTACGTAGGTTACAATCTAGACAAAGCTTATAACTTTTCCATTGTATCCTACTTTGATGAATAACTCGTACTTGAACTCCTTCCAATATGATTTACACTATTGTAAAATACAATACCATAAAGTTGTATAAGAATTCCCCCTTCTTGCTATAGATGAACCTATCTTCATTCTCCTTACTTTAAATTTTCTCTAATTGATACGGAGTATTGAGTTGTAGATTTGTGATATATGCTTTTTTTGAAGGGCCAAAGTAATAGAAAAAATATATATTTTCTTTTAGCTAAACGCGTAGCAAAAAGAATAAAATCAATATATATATTGTTCTTTTTCTACATAAAAAACACTTTGTCATTGAGATATACTCTTTACATGATATATAACAACAAAATATTGGCATTGAACCAGTATTAAAATATGTAACACGAAAAAGAACAACGTCACAGGAAGGAACAAAATTAATTAAATAAAGCTGATGGCGGGTTAACATATGCATTATATTATACGGAGTAATATACAAAATAGTACAATACAACAACTATGAAGGTATGAAACCTTTGACAAACATATTAAACTGTGAATGAGCACTAAAAGTTTGACTTTTTAATGTCTGCTTGTTGACCTTCTCAATTCTTCCTCATTTTCGACATTTTCAATCACAATCGCCTTCTTTGGTCTTGGGTACGTCCTTATTTGCTCTTCCCAGTTGGGATTTTGTGATCAAGATTTCATTTTTTTTTCTTACGATATAAAGAATTTCATACTTTTTCTAAGGTTCTTAAAGGTACGTACTTATTAAATTTTTATATTTTTTCAAGATATATTATGGGTATGTTTAGTACTTTAGTTATTGTATAATTTATGTGGGTTTCACTGTTGTGAGCATAATTTATGTATAAAGTGGTTGAACCAAGAATTCATGATCTTGAGATAGATTTGTAGTGAATATGGTGTGAATAGTACTCTGTATATAATGTTACTTGTTTTTTTTTTTTTAATAAGGGAGTAAAATATTTTGTGGATTTCAAATAAATTCTTAAAAAAATTTATGTTTGAAACAATCAAGAGACACTAAATGTTTACATTGTCTCTCTGGGTTTTTAGTATTCTGTTGTAATATGTTTTTCGATGAGAAGAATGATTCATAAAACCATGGAAATAAGATGAAAGAGGTGATCAGGTCAATAGCAATAATGGATTAAGAAATTTGTTAATTTTATTACCGTAATGTAAAGTTTATTTGAATGCTTTTCGTGTTTTGTTAAGATATGGGAGCGAAATCTTCAAAGAGGCCATCACATGCCAATGCTTATGGTAATGCATATGGATCATATAGTACTAGTGTACAACCACATGAATTAAAGCAATCAACTTTGCAAGTTGACTCAACTCCTTTAAGACCGAGCACTGATAGTTCCACTCTCGTAAGCAAACAAACAAAAGAAGATGTTTCTACTCCTAGATTGAATGGGTCTAGATTTGATAGCAAGGATGATGTTTTTTATGATGGGATACCTCGCGTCCCTGCAACTTTGTCTGAAAAATCAAGATCTAGAAGCTTTAAGGTAGGTGAATACTGCACATTTGGCTGCTTTTATCCTGTCATGACTCATTAGTAGACTGTTCATATCCTATAAATATATAGACCATCGATGAAAATCCTGAATCCTATGCACTTTCCTGAACAGTTATGTGTCTAGCTTATATGCTAGTGTAAGGTACAATATTCTAGTTTGAGTATTTTGTATATTATTGTGTTACCTCTAGAGGTGGTAATTTCGACCCATTTACATGTGAATGGGATGCTTTAGAATAAATGTTATCTCTAACTGGTCATATGTGCAATTCAGAAAGAGTTAGTTTAAAAGGAAACAGAGAATAAACGGTTTAATCATGTCAAACATGTTGCAAGTCGCCTAAAATATATTACTAATGTAAAGAGCCTTTTTAATGATTTTATTCAAAAATAAGATTACAATGAGATGATATAATTTTTTATTATAATATTGAACTCACTAATTGTAGACAAATGTTTCAGACAAAACCTAAACCATTTTGAACTGTTCCTCGACCCACCCATTTTGCCACCTAGCTTCCACCTCGCTCACCTAAATGTGCTGGTTTGGTTATTATATATCAGGAAACATTTATGTAATTTCCAATGCTTTCAGGTTAGTGCACTCAAAGCTGGTAGCTTTGGGATAGAAAAGGCTGTTGATGTATTGGACACTCTTGGAAGTAGTGTGACAAATTTAAATTCTGGGAGTGCTTTTGTCACAGGGCCAACAACTAAAGGAAATGAACTATCTATTTTGTCATTTGAGGTTGCCAACACGATCATGAAGGGTTCCAACCTTATGAATTCTCTCTCAAATAGAAGAATAAGGCATTTGAAAGAAGTAGTTTTTCTTTCTGAAGGTGTGCAAAATTTGGTATCTAAAGATGCCGATGAGCTTTTAAGAACTGTTGCTGCAGATAAGAGGTTCATAAATTATAAATCATTTCTTCTTTTATAGCCATCGGTTTAGAGTTATTTATAATTACAGGATACACGGTTTTGCAGGGATGAGCTGAAAATATTTACTTGTGAAGTGGTTCGTTTTGGAAATAGATGTAAAGATCCTCAGTGGCACAATTTGGATGTTTATTTCGAGAAGTAACTTGGGGGCAAATTTCTTCTGTTATCATACAGTTATTTATATTCAACATTACATAGTTTTCACTTAATTTTTGTATATTTTGCTTTCTAGACAAAGCCGGGGACTTACCCGTCCTAAGCAATTGAAAGCAGATCCGGAAGTAGTGATGCGCCAATTGCTAAAATTGGTTCAACATACAGCAGTAAGTATCTTTTTTCCTTTTCTATTTTTTCCTTTTTTTAGTAGCAATACATACCCAAATAATGTTTTAGAACAGTAATGTATATCCTAATTATATCTTTCAAGAGTAGTGCACACGTTTCTAATTTAATTTAGATTGGAATCAAGTGTTTATTATGAGTTTCAAGAGCATAACTTGGTCAACTGTACAAATTAGGCACTTCCTTTAACTATTGTACTTAAGAGATAATCCATAACTTTTCTTGAAGTGCAGGAGTTGTATCGAGAATTATGCATATTGGACAAACTTGAGCTAGATGACCAACAAAAACATAAAGGAGAGTCTAATTCAATTTCCGTTTCAAAAGGTCTACCTAT
The DNA here is from genome assembly GCA_949592205.1 of Helichrysum umbraculigerum. Taxonomy (NCBI): domain Eukaryota; kingdom Viridiplantae; phylum Streptophyta; class Magnoliopsida; order Asterales; family Asteraceae; genus Helichrysum; species Helichrysum umbraculigerum. Next base: position 40,606,849 of record CATIUR010000001.1, read on the forward strand.
TCCAATTAGTATACCTTCAGCTGTAATCTTAACAATAAACATGTGCTAACATTTTGTTTCTTTGGTCGATTTCATACCTGTATCTCTTACTCTCAGAGACAGTTTAGTAAATGATATCAATCTTCAAATTGTAAATCTTGTCGTCTTTTATTACCATTTTAATTTTCTATTCTAGAAAAATGAAAAAATAAAATAAATTGCAGCATTTGACGCATAGTTTTATATATTGTTAGTCAAATGTATAGAATTCCCCTCATTAAGACAAAGTAAAGAATAACTTGTGGACTGCACACAAAGTTACTAAATTTAAGTATTATGATTACTTAGTATAGGCAAAAGTTACTCCACTTAAACTTGAAAACTTACTAAAAAAGGAAATGTTGTTGCAGGTCCTGAGCTTATGTATCTTAAGCAAGAACTGAAAGGCCAAAGGAAGCAAGTAAAACTTCTAAAGAAAAAGTCTCTCTGGTCCAGGAGTATGGAAGATGTACTATTACTTCGTCATTCATTATCAAATTTTACTTTAAAATTGAATTGTTATTATTATTTTTTTATATATTGATGGACTGAGCTTACCATGGGTTACAGGTTATGGAAAAACTTGCTGATACTGTCATCTATTTAAACCGGCAGATCAAAAACGCCTTTGAATCCGCATGTATGTACCTTCCATCATAAATTTATTTGGTCAACATGATTTTCCTAGTTTTGCCATTATTTGAGGGTTTTTTGGACAACTAACAACCAAAAGTTTCACTAAACTTTAATGTTCTGAATTTCACGGGACATAGGGAGTATTGCTATGTTATCAGCTGTGGTAAAATGAGGTGTTAGAAGTAGTGTATGGATGTAGTTCTTCGGTATAAAGTTCTAATAATCAAATACTATATATTAGATGTTTGTTGACTATCTAGTGTATCTTTATACTCATGACATCAAGTTCTTGAATCACAGATGATAATGCAACATCAAGCAGAAGTCCTAGTATGCAGCATAAGTTGGGACCTGCTGGTCTTGCATTACATTATGCTAATATTGTACTTCAAATCGACTCAATCGTAAGTACAGTATCAATATAATGCACTTGTATCCAAAGTCTTTCTTAACTATATTCCAGTCTCTTTTGGGTTTCATTTTTCGCATGGTTACGCATCTTATTAGGTTTCCCGAAGTAGCCCTATGACTAACGTTGCAAGAAGCATGTTATACCAGAGTCTGCCACCAGATATTGAATTGTCTTTTCGGTCCAGATTAGCTTCATTTCATGTTGGGAAAGAGGTATACTACATACTCTTAGGATGTTTGGATTCACGCTTTGAAATTATCATATGATTATTACGACTTGTTTGGATAAACAGATTAGCTAAGGGTTAAGGTATCAGTTTTGAGTAACGGATATTTTTCATACTACCTGTAACAAATTGATTAATGTTAAAATATGCATACCTAATTCATTACCCATTACTTTTACTCTAATGTCACAAGACATATTCTTTCATTCACGAACATATCTTTTTTGTTCATGTTTTGTATATATTTGAATTTTAATCAGAGTCACCAACCACTCTAACAAACTAAATGTCTAATTATTACAGCTACAAATTCAACATTTAAATACTGTCTCCTATAGCCAATTTTCTAGCAACTCATTATGACTGTGTAAATGCACATAAACCAGTAACCAGCCTATTAACCAATACACTATGTTCATTTCTGCAGCTAGATGTTCCAGGTATTAAAGCCGAAATCGAAAAAACTCTATGTTGGTTTTCTCCGGTAGCCATAAACACTGCAAAGTAAGAGATTTTACTCCTTTTAACCTCTTTTTTTACCATTACAGTAAAAATCTAACCCGTTTTCACTTTTCTCATTTTATTTTGTGCTGTTATTAGGGCTCATCATGGTTTCGGTTGGGTTGGTGAGTGGGCCGACACTGGGTGAGTTACATAATACTAGTACTATTTACCATTTTAAATTTCTGTAGGCGGTAAAATGGGTGGTAAGACAGTTTGGGTAACAATTAGGGTTGTCCCTCAAATACTATTAATCCATTTAGTTTTTTCAGTGAAATATTTAATGTGTTTAATATGATTGCAATTTCTGTTATTCTGTTTCAACAATATTATTAATCTTTGATTCAAGTAATTTTATAGGCTATGTGCCTTAAAAGTACACGGTGGGCGGGCCTCTTTGCTTTTCAACAACTTTTATCTATTTACTTATTTATTCATTATTGTATACGTTGGACAGGTTAATGATAAAATTATAGGCCAAATCGACCAATTCTTAAGTAAATGGGTCGAAATTGTCACCTCTAGAAATTACCAATAGCCACATGGGTTGATAAATGAAACTAATTTATTGTTTGTGCAGTTCGGGATTTGGACGGAAACCAAATGGGCTGAATGACATAAATCGGATCGAAACATTTAACCACGCAGACAAACAGACCACGGAATCTTATATTGTTGAACTGTTGTTATGGCTCAACCATTTAATGAGCCAATTGAAGATTGATGAAAATGTAGGTGAAGTGCAGTCAAACACAGAGTCCCCCAAAGACGGAAGTCAACAACAGTCACAAGAAGACAATGATTTAGAGCAGAAGGTCAAAGAAAGCAAAGAAACTACGAATGATCTTCCGGTTGTTGACTTTGAATGTGGACAGGAGATTGTAAAGGCGTCAGGCAGCATTGAAGATGTGCTAATAGAACAGTTGGTTGCTTGATGGTCCATGTAGCTCCTGTGTTGCGTCCATGTTAGTTTGTATGTGTAAATAAACGCAAAAGTTTATATGCATGAAACGTGAAGACGAGCTCATTCATCTTAACATATTGTTTTTAGATTAAATTAGATAAGTTCCTATCTTATTCAAATTATGAACAGTCATTAAGTTTCAAGATGTGATACTTGATTGGTGAAAAAGTATAGACAATTTAAACATATTAATGGAAATATGAGTTGATGTAGTTGGATCTCTAGTTAGTAAGATAAATCAGTAAGACCTAACCAAAGATGGTGTTGTCAAATTCATAAATACGTTAAAATATGATAAAAATCATATTTCAGTGACCGCATGTAAAAATCATATTTCAGTGACTGCATGGCAGACTCTACGTGAGTGACTTAGAGGTCGGGGTTCGAATTAGGTGAATATGGTATGCGGGTCAGAGGTATCTCCAAATTATATTATTTATTTATTATTTTTTTAACCTTTCAGACATTCTCAAAGATATATGATGATTACACAAAATTGAAAAATCTTCCTATGAAATTTTAGTTTCTACGGGATTTGTCGGGTTCTACCAACCAGCCAAAGAGTTTTAGCGGAATGTCATATTTGGAAAACATTAATCTAGAATTATGTCTGTAGTAATGTATCTTCTTTTTGATAAACTAACATCGCAGATGTTTTTAAATTACGTTCTACGTTGGTAAAAGTTCTAGAAGAAAGTCATTTAAAAAGGTTTTAGGAAAAAACGATTAGAGATGCTCTTATTATTAAAAAAATAAAAAATAAAATAATATTAATAATAATAATAATAATAATAATAATAATAATAATAATAATAATAATAATAATAATAATGTGGCTATCCATATTTTCAACTCCCGAATTTTCATCATCCACGTTAATCTTGTACTTATTGCAATTATTGTTATGAGCCAATACATTACAGCTTCGGTGTACTTGGATGTGATGATGATCAATGAAAGGATCAAACATTTCCTCTTAAGTCTTCTTATATTATGTTACTAGATTTTAGACCCGTGAATAAACACGGGATGTCGGAAGCAAACTATAAACATATTAGTTATGTTAAGTCTCATTATCAACTACTTAAGTATCGTTTTTGGTAATTCTTCAAGTGATAGATTATTACATCCATTATCTAAAAATATTTACGGAGAATTCGTATACTAACTCATTTTCATATTGTTTATTTAGCTATCAATAGTCTCTTTAAACTGAAATATTGAATGTTACACAAATAATAATATGAATAAATAAAGAAATACGAAAAACTATAACCAACTAAAATAAAATGCATGAATAAAAAAAAGACACAATGTCTTATTAAGATCATATATCTTTATCTTTATCTTTATCTTTATTACATATGATGCATTTCCACCATATCTTAATTTGGTACTCAACACATGGAAAAGACAATATTACCGTTGACTTATTTATAACACTTCCATTAATACCCCTATCCCATTATCTATTAATTTTAATTACTACTTATTCTCCACTAACTATACTTTTCATCCATCAAATATTATATCTACCTACTAAAGTTATTTTTTATTGGTTAAATATCAAAGTAGATACTTATAATGGGACATCACAAAATAGTAATGTGGACATTTTAAATGGGACGGACGGAGTACAATATGTTTTTATTTTAAAACATTCACTCGCACCTCCATCCACCGTCACCACTTTCACCGCTGCATTGTGCGGGTATTGTGCTAGTAGTTATATATGTATGATACATTATTTTATGTATATTAGGACTAATGGCTTTGGTAGTATTTTGCATATCTTCTTATCAATAATTCAATAGCTTAATTTAATAGGGACATTGAAGAGGACATCTCTTGATATATAGTAGCTTTTTTCAATGGTAAAAATGAAGAAGTATTTAATTGTATAAGAACTCAATAGCAACGATTATATATTTTCTTAAATAGTTAATCAAGGTTGTTAGTTATGATTATTAGATATATAGTGATTATGTACCATAGTTTTAAGGATGTTGAATGAGGTTATTCATGGCACTATACACGTCTTAAAGTAATTAGAATAGTTAATATCCCTCAATTTTAGCTTCAATTCCTTTAGCAAACTATTTAGACGTATTTATACTTTGTTGATTAATAGTTAGTGGCTGATCGATGATTTTAAGTGAACTGTAGCACCAATATTCTAGTTTTGTAAACACGTAGCGCAAACAAAGAATACAACAGAAAAGGCAATTTTCATAGGTAATTTACTTTTACATTCCGTATGAGGAATGGACGTAGCTATAACTACCATATCTTCAATATAAGTTTCATCCTGTCAAAAGTCTACATTCATATGATCATGAACATGATAAAATGACATGAGCCATAAAACTATGTTTAATTGTATTTTTGTTTCAACCATTCATTATAGCAACTAATTTGTTTGGGTGGTGATAAATCCATCACTCAATTTGATAAATCCACCACAGATATGCATAAATAGGTTGTACCGTACATATATTAGGCCGTTAGTTTTTTTTTTTTTTTTGTTACATTAAAGGGTAGTGGAAAGAAAAGTAGGTCTCAATTTTTAATTGGTAAATGCAAATTTTATTTTATATACATAAATAAATAATCATAAAAATAGTAGATCAGATAATTTAGTTCGGTGGTAAGGATAAGTTTAACTTTGTACCGGAAGAAAGTTTAATGTTATATAATTACTAATTAATTTTTTTAAGTAGAATTTTTAGGTAAATAAAAGCATTTGATTGGTTAATTGGAAAGTTGGTGAAATCTCAACATATGATTGGTTAATAGGTGCCAATTTTTGCAAAAATTTCCATATGACAAGTTTTCTTTTATTAATATTTAGATAACATGCGTATTAGCTAATTGATTGATTGTTTCACATCACACCCACTCATCATATAAACCATTGTGGTTCAACATGGATCTACGATTAACTATTTTTGATAGAAATTCAGTTTACAAGATTTTACATATACGTAGTATTGTAATAAAGCATCAGCCATTTAATCATTAACAATAACCTATATAATAACCTAGAACGTTAACCTTTCTAGATATGAATTAAGGACGTGAGCAAAATAAAAAATGAAACCATAATTGTCGACTCGTAATTCGTACCGTGTATCGTTTTCCCCAATTTTTGACTCGTTTATCGTATCGTGACTCGACTCGTAAGAGTCACGATCAAACATTTTTATGTATACAAATCTATGGTATGTACGTAAAAAGATAATATTAGTTGATAATATAAGCACATCTTTACTATAATATTACAATTTCGTTAGTTTTGAGTCATATACTCATAATTCAAGCACCACAAAGTAGCAAAAAAGTGACTTTGAGATAAGAAAACTATTATTTGGGTTTTTGTTATTTTTCCGATAAAAAAACTTCGACTTTGAGATAATCAACACCCCAAACTTAGAGCATCTACAATGCTTATAGGTGGCAAAGTTTAATAGGGAAAGAGAAAGTGAGGTGACATAGTTGAATCTATTGTAGAACATCCAGCTCAGCTTGCGTTTTAAGATGCGTTTGGGTCTGAACAAACTCATCTTAACACTCTGAAAGTGGGCCCCTCCAATATATATTTATATAAAACTTATCTATTCTCTCACACCAACTGGGCCCATCCACTATTAGTTTTCTCTAAACTCTTGTACTATAAAACAATAATTCCTTTTCCATTTTTTTCAATTTAATGTGAATGTATAAATCTATGTACATGTGGCTTTGTATTATACTCTGGAAGGTATAAGCCATTGGAGATGCTCTTAATCTTCCTTTTTCCAAAATATATTTTCCATGTCTACTTTATTATTATTTAATTTGTTTAAGTTGCTTTTTAGTAGTTTAGGTGTGATTTGATTGATAGCTGAGTAAAAAAATATTCAAATCACGAATCGTACGAGACACGATTCGAATCGACTCGATACGATACGGTGAATTTTTACGAGACAAAATACGAGTCAGAGTAATCTCCAAGATACATTATGAGTCGTATATTTTTCCTTATATTCTGTCTCGACTCGTACGAGTCGTCTCGTGTCTCGTACGAGACTAACAACTATGAATGAAACTCGAAGTGAAAAGAATGACATACCATGAAAACCCACCTAAGTTTTTTTATTTTTTTTGTAATAAATGAACCAAAGAGGGCGTCGTATGGAGATGCTACAAAAGCTTCTGGAATCTTCTGTTATCTACACCCAAATAATAAACCATCCCCTTCTTCTAGGGTTTTATTATCCTCTTCATAATTTCATCATTTCACTACCTACCAATACCATTACCAACTCAATCTCTCTATCTTCATTCGGTAATTCCTTAATTCTCACCATTAATCTAAATCACAGTCTCTTAAGTAAGTGTTTACATGTAATAAGTTCATGTAAAAATCCTACATTATTAACTTTAATTAGATACTAATTTTGAATTTTTGATTAAAATTAGGAAATGGCAGCTGCTGCTCAGATGACCACCACAACCGCCGCCGCCGCCGCATCTTTTCTGCCGTCGTTCGAAGGTTTTAGGCCGTCAACAGTAAAGTTTACATCTGTTTCCTTTAGAAATGGTCGTAGTTTGACTCTCGGGTCAACCCGTGGTCTCGTTGTCAAGGCTGCCACTACTGTTGCTCCTAAGGTTAAAACATTTATTCAGTATATAATGCTTACAAATTTCTATTGAGAAATTATGTTATCTGTTATTCTAAATTATCGTACTTTTCGCTTCAATTGCGGTTAAACTTGCTTTAGTACTTAGCTTGATAACTTAAGGTAAAGTAAACATAGAGCATTTTTAAATCGCATAACGTTTGTTGTGTTCGTCATATTTGTTATAGGTCCTATCTGTTAGTTAAGAAGAGTTACATGTAGAAAGTTACATTTGAATGTTCACAATTATATTAATTTATGATTGTTTTTGGTTCTTTTTTTATGTTTATAAGTCGTATAGACGTAGTTTTTTAATTTTATTGTTACCGTGTTCAGTTGCTCTTCAAAATTTTGCTCATATTTGTTTTTGTGATGCAGTACACTACATTGAAGCCATTGGGTGATAGAGTGTTGGTGAAAATCAATGCCGCTGAGGAGAAGACTTCGGGTGGTATATTGTTGCCGTCAACAGCACAGTCGAAGCCACAAGGGGGTGAAGTTGTTGCTGTTGGAGAAGGTAGGACGATTGGGCAGCACAAGGTGGAAGTAGGCGTGAAGGTAATTCTTGTGTAGTTCAAACTACTATACGGTTTCATATAGTAAGATAAAGAGATGTATGTTGACGAGCCATCTTTTGTTATTTCAGACTGGTACATCGGTCGTATATTCCAAGTATGCTGGGACAGAAGTTCAGTTCAATGGTACAAAGCATCTCTTATTGAAGGAGGACGATATTGTTGGTATCCTTGAGACGGATGACATAAAGGATTTGAAGCCCCTTAATGATAGAGTTTTAATCAAGGTTTGCAAGCCTCTTTGACTTGTTATTTTGTTTATTACTTTGCTAGTAGGAAGCTATAACTTTGTATATAAAATATGCATGCTTTAAAAAGAAATTATGTGACATTGGTTGTGTTTTGGTTTTTGATTTAGCGACCCGTAAAACGTATGTATTGAAAACTCTAATCTCTTTGAATTGTAACATTTTTATATGTGTTGATTCTGATCTATCTTTGCATAAAAAGCATAATATGAATATTTGATAATTCATCATTTTGCTTATGTCATTGTGTAGTTAATGTGCTTCTTCTATTGGTGGTCAAGAACATTGTCAATTCTAGTATCCAAAAATAGTAGTGGTATACATAATAGAAAATTTGAAGAAATTATGGAATAGAAATATCTATGCATATTTGAGATATTCATTTTCAATGCTCTTTTCAAAACTCATTGGCATCCTATGGAAGCCATTTTTCGAGCTTCTTTTTGCTTACTTTATGCTTAGAAACTTAGAACCCAGTGAATTTAGGTAAGAAATGACTATGTTATTGTTAAAGAAACTTCGGTTGGTACCTAAACTCTTGTGTTTGTGTCTCCAGATTATAGTTGCAAACAAGCTGAAACAAGCTTGAGTTTGACAGGGCTCGAGCTTGACTTCACACTCTTAACCTAAGATTGAACTTGATATAATAGGTTAACGAGTCTTGCTAATGTGGTTGAGTTTTTTTCAGTTTAGCTCAGGACTCGAATAGCATGCAGCTAGCTTTTAAACCTATTTCTGAGTCATAAAACAAGCTTGATTTGACCTTGATCCAAAAATATGGACCAAAAAATTGATCTTAATTTCATATTTAGAAACACATACATGAACAGATGGCTTCAAAAGCTTGATAAAAGTTCTAGTAAGAAGTTGAAATTGACTCAATATATCTTTCCATGTCATATTTTACTTGAGCTTAATTTCGAACCTGACAAACTTGTATCACTTGATAATAGGTCAACTTGCTTACAACCCTATCATGCTGCTTAATAGTAGTGTTGGCAGTTGTGTTACTCATAAACTGATTTGTTGGTTAAGGATAGTATTTCTTTAAGTTGATCTATGGAATAGCAAAGCGTAATATTCTTATCACAGTGTGCCTTTTGTAGCATCATCTCATGTATGTACCTTGAAACCTAAAATGTTTGAAACTTGCTGATAGGTTATGGAGGCTGAACAAACTACGGCTGGTGGCTTGTTGCTGACACAGTCGAGCAAAGAGAAACCCTCTACTGGCACGGTGAGTGTTACGCAACAAATTCCATACTGCGTTGCATGTATGAACTTGCTAAAGGTGGCAGTTTCAACCCATTTATGTGTGGGCAATTTGGGTTTTAATATATCTTAACAGGCAAAAGTAAGGAATAAAAAACAGCTAAAGGAGAAATGCAACAGGGTCGAACAGGTTCAGCTGTAACAAATCAAAAAGCTTCTAATATACTTTTATTATAAGGGTAGATTGTTAGTGCAGTACCATAACTTCAGCAATCATGCATGACACCTCTAGCTGTTGTGAATTGCTCGTGTATCTCTAGTCTCTACATAATATCCCACACTAAAGTTGAGTTATAATTTAGGTTAATATGGTTGGAGCCGGCTAACCGTCTCTGTTATGCATTTGGAGTGCAGGTGATTGCAGTGGGGCCTGGTCCATTGGACGAGGAAGGGAACAGGAAAGAGCTTACGGTATCTGCAGGGAACACAGTCCTTTACTCAAAATACGCTGGTAATGAGTTCAAAGGAAGCGATGGGTCAGAGTACATTGCTCTACGAGCATCAGATGTCATGGCTGTTCTTCCCTAGTTTTGCTCACTGCTTTAGGAAAAAAGGGTAATGTAATCATACTTTGAAAGAACATTTTTGGCATGTGAGTGACTGTTACAAGGCTTGAATATCTATGCAGAAATCAATCAATTTTAATAAAATAAGTTAGTCCCCAATGGTCCTTTTTTTTTTTTTTTTTTTTTTTTTTTGTTGGGAGTTGTTTTCTAGTGCATGAGGCACAATGTTTTGGTATATGATATTGTTCAGTAGGTAGATTAGTTATGATAGTTGGCTTATTATTATTGAAGGTTTATATCATAATATTATCTATTAACTTTCAAATCTCCACCTAAAGGATTGAAAGTTAAGCGTACAAAGAAGTCTAAAAAAAAACATGAAGTTGAACCTATACAACCCTTTTAACAAGTAAATCATATGAGAAATACTTATGGCAGTGAATGAATTATGATGCAATCAAAATTTCTAAGTAGAAGATGCGGTGTTGTTATATTAAAGTGTATGTATACAATGCATTCCGGGAAATCAGAGTAAAGCCTTGTCATTGTAGTAGGCTTGTTTGCAAGAGAAAAGAAGCAGCTTCAACGATGCAATCAGACCTGTGAGAGTAAGCATGAGAGAAATTGGGGTTCCCAACGCTTCTCCACGCTCAATGAGATGCGCCAACCTTGGGATGCCAGTCTGTCTGCTTGAAATGACAAGCTTGTAACTGATATGAAATCGGAAGACAGTAAGTTGGACGAGGAGCTCATGTACCATAGAGTGGGCAAATGCTCCCCTCTTTCAAGAGACTCGTAGATATAAAAAAAATTAAGGTTGAGATTGTCTGCCATCTTTTAATCTCTAAGCCAAGATAATAACTCCCTTCGTTACGCTATATAAAAAAATAATAGTTCTTCCGTTACAATATATATAAAAATCAATACTCCCTCTATCAAAAAGATTGATAAATTACTAATATTTAGATTGATAAATTACTAATAAATATTATTGAATTGAATAAAATAGTACAAATTCTATATTTATATGCTAAATAAACTTGACAAATAAAAAGAAACATAGTTAGAAACTAAATCAAATCAATCCAGATATTACTACGTATAGACTAAATATAATAATCCGAACTTGAATGATGTAAAACGATTTTAAATAATAAATTTTTTTAAGGATTCACTGCTTCAGGGCTTCAGGGCTTCAGGCTGTAGTATGTACACACTACAAAATTCGGATCCAAGTATCATAAGAAGTATTTCAGCTGCATTTGAACCAAGATAAAACCATAAGTTCAGTTGAGTGTGATGAAAGATGAAGATAATCATGATAACAATTAAATTGCAGACAAAAGAATGTTTTATGATGAAGAGAAAATCGACGATGAAGATCAAGTACGATGGCGACGGGTCTGTGGCGTGATAAAGCGGCAACGATGGTGGATGGATGTTCAGGCGTAAAAACGCCTAAGTACAATTATGATGATGATGTATGGGGAATTAAGCTTGTCACACTCCGATTAACGTGCAAACCCAGAGTCGAGACCAAGTCAATCGAGGGTGATGAAAGCCCAATTCTTTCAGAGCAATTCGTGAGGAATAACTCTGTGGATTTATGAGGTGTTGGACAGAAATGAAAGCATAACACTGGTATTTATACTCAAACCCTAAGCTGACGTGGAGGGTTTGGTCGTGGGGGAGCACGACACTTCCTGCGTGGATCGCTGACGTGGAAGTTCGGTCGTGGGGGAGCACGACACTTATTACGCGGATCGCTGACGTGGAAGCTCGGTCGTGGGCGAAGATGACATTTACTGTGTGCCGGCTGACGTGGACCAATCAAATGCCCCGACCAGGTTAATGGCCAGGCCATGCTAGTCGTATCTGAATATAACGGTTACGGATTGTACTTCTGTCAGAGAATGTCGGGCTTGCTTTGTCATCTTGCAGCCGTTCCTCTGTTACATTGATGGAGCGGCCCGCGCTGCGGTTCGGCACGGAACGTAGCCGAGTCCGCATCCTGTCCTGGGTATTAGTGTCCGAGCCGAGAGCTATAAGAGTTGGGCTCGGGTGTTATCCGGGTCTATGTTCGGCGCGGATCCGGGGTCGTGATAACTAGTGCAATCTGCTGTCCGTACCGAAAGTTAGTGGAGCTGTCATCGGATGATATCCGAGTCCAGGCTCGGTCCGGAACCGAGCCACCCTGTGTGGTGTAAGCTGAGGCCAGATGGTGTACATCATTAAGTCCCCCCAGTCCGTTGTTATATTCCGGGCAGGGGTATGATAGCGGACTTAGAATAAATGACGTGGTGCAATGATGACGGCCTTGCAGTCTAGGCGGCGCGCAATAAATGCATGTCTTTTCAGATGTCATAGCTGGAGTGCGATGGGACGGCTTACAGACGATGCGTCAGCATACAGCTAGATACACGACGGTTCGCTTGCCAGATCGTGAGATCTGTTGACACGTGGTCGTGTGAGACGTGGCGAGCAAACGGTAATTTCTCGTTTGTGAAATCTGCCGACACGTGTAGGGTGGAGATCAAAGCCCACAAGGCCCGGCCCATGAACGTTTGCCTATAAATAGAAAAGCCTCGTTTTTACTTCATTTTTTGTACGCCAGTGAAAAATCTCGAGAGCATTCCGGCAAATTCAAACGTTCCGTCAACTATTCCGGCTTTATCAACCCAGATTCCGATTACTCTCAAACAAACCCAGGTCCGTTACTCGTATCTTCAAACTTTTCCTTCTTTCACTCATATATACATACCATGGCTGCTCCTGAGAACGTAGCAGAGGCCCGCGTAGCCGTGGCTGGACCCAGCAAAGGCCCGAACGTGGCCTACGAGGTCAGCTCGGTGAAGCCGGAGGACATTCCGGATATTTTGAGGCGCTTTAAATGCCTTCAGAGGTTTAACCCGGTAGCACCTACCCCCGAGCAACGTGCCGACGCGCCACCGAAGGGCAAGGTGGCCGTCTACTGGAAAACTATGGAGAAGGGTAATCTCCGTATGCCGCCGACCCCGTTCTTCCTAGACGTGTGTAAACACTACAAGGTGGGGTTCAGCCAGCTCCACCCCTTCGGGGCACAGAAAGTGACCATATTTGAGATGTGGTTTAGGTCGCTGAACATGAGGCCATCGGTTAGGGTTTTCCAGGCCTGCTTCAAGCTGACCCCGAGTGCCGGCACGGGGTGGTATACATTTGCGAAGAAGAACAACTTCGTAGGTTTTGCCGAGTCGTCTTTGCACGACTGGCGCGACACCTTCTTCTTCATCGATCATACTGTCATCCCTGATAACGCTTTGGAGACGTTGGTGTGGCAGTATGAGCGCCCAAAGAACGTCAGCCTCACGCCGAAGCTAGAAGGGGAGGAGAGTGAGTTGCTGGCAGCGTGCCGAGATGCAAGCCTAGAGATGCGCGAGTATCACTCGTTTGTGCTCGTTATGGGCTGCATCAGCTCGTTTTGGCCGCATGACGGTCAGATACCCGTTGTCAAGCAGGGTGGCCATGGTATGGGGTGGGGGTTGTTTTCGTATTTTAGTACTTTTGTACATATCCCCTGCTTACTGATTGTTTGTGTTCTGTTGGTACAGATATGGATTTGAACTCGATCCTGAAGGCGCCCAGTTTGTCCGGACTGAAATATGTCCGGAGGTCGGTGGAGGACATTCCCGACAGCGGTAAGGTGACCGGGGCAACGGTTACGGTGGCCGAAGCCCAGCCCGTGATCACCACCGCCGTTCCGCTGACAGCCTATGCCGATGTGGAGGCGTCCGGTGTCCAGGCACTTGCCAATCGCAAGGGTCCGGAGGCTGGTAAGAGGGCATCCGGGGCCCCTGCCAAAAAGAAGAAGAAGAAGACGGCGGGAGAGATTGCCGAGGCCAACCTCGCGAACTTCCAGTCCGCGCCGAGCATAGGTGGGGGCTACATTATACCCGAGGATGGTCCGTAATGCTGCCCTATTCTATGCTGGCAAGTAGTGTTTTTGTGCTAACTGTTTGTTGCCTGTACAGCGGAGACAGATTCACTTCTTGCTACTGCGGAGCAGGTCCGCAGCGTTCTGGTACTTCAGGACGAGGAGGAGGAGGGTGAGGGCGACAAGCTGGTTCACCGCAGCCGGTCTTCCAGTGTTGCTGCAACCTCTTCCGGCACGGCGCTCTCGGGTGATGGGACTGGCTCGCGTCCTGAGGAGCTGGTGACGGTGTTGGATAGCCCACCACAGGAGACGCCAGTCGAGCCCGGCCCACAGAGTCCACCGAAGGCGGCTACGCTTCCGCGCCCAGACAGTATGAGGTATTTGTTGGACCTCACTGTTCCCATACATTGGTGTGTATAGCTTTTTAACTTGGTTTTTAACCAGGTCTGATAGAATAGCTATTCTCAGGTCCATGCTTCCGGAGTAGTTCGTCCCGGAGCGCTTCTTGAAGGTTCCCGCTTTTGGGCCTGCCGACTCCGGAGCTGACGTCTTCGTCTCGGCCTGGGATTTAAAGGTTGACAATCTGGCCGTGGATGGGCACTCACTACGAGAGTTTGCCCGTCATGCTATCCCGCCAGCCGTCTCGGACAAACTTTCCCGATTGCCTCCTGCGGATGCCAAGAAGGCGCGCCTGCTCATGTCTTTCTGGGACTATGCGCTGCAATGTGACGAGCAGGCGCGCTCCGAAAAGATGGCGGAGCAGTGGAAGATGAACGCTGCCGTGCTCCAGCGCCAGGAGGAGGAGGTTGGCATGTTGAAGGCTCGGGTGCGAGAGCTGGAGGGGGTTGTGGGACCGGCCAATGAAGCGAGAATGAAAGCTGAGGCCGAAGTCCAGAGGGAGAGATCTCTGCGGGTGGAGGCGGAAGCAGCCCTCGTACCGCTGCAGGGTCGGGTGCGGGATGCGGAGTTGGAGAGCGCTGCGCTTGCTGAGAAAGACAGGCAGCTCCAGAGCAGGTAAAATAACAATTTATTTATTACTTTGAAATATATTTGATGCTTATTGGTTAAGCTTGCGTGCAGGTTTGAGGACCTGTCTGCGGACTTGACCGCCGCCAAGAAGGATGTGACGGAGTTGGAGGCCGCCTGCGACCTCCATATCAAAGATTACAATGACTTGGAGATCCAGAAGACGGAGCTAGCAGGTGACTTGGAGCGACTCCGGAAGGGCATTCCTGGCCTGGTTAAGCTGGCCCTGGCATCGGACGACGTGACGACTCCGTTCAAGGAGTTCGCAGCTGCTGTCCAGGAAGTAGAGGTACTTCAAACGATTAACCTCATTGCGGAGCACGTTCCTGGACTCCCAGCACCACTCCCCGATGCCATTGCGTCCAAGGTAAACCCGGACTGCTTTGTACGCGCGCAGCGGGCGGGTGAAGCGCTAAAGACAGTCTCCATCCCGTTCATAGAAAGAATAGGTGGTGAGGAGGAGTTGTCTGTTGATGATATTTTGGGGATGCGGCCATAGACTGATAGGTTTTTGTAGGGCCGGGATTCCCGTTTGTGTAAATACATAATATTAATGCAACGTTAGTCTTGTAATTGCATGTGTTTGAACTAGTTCTGTGTGTGTTTAATATTTGTTGTCATGACTTAGTAGATTTCTAGACTACTTTATGAGTTGGTGTGTGGCGGAGGCGTACCTCGGCTCGACCAATTTGTTCCGGTCACACCCCGGCGACGAGCACGAGCTCGGGGGGACCTCTGCCTTCGGGAAGCTAGAAGGCATTCCCTTATGGGGGCAGGCTCGCAACGCCTCCGGGCTTAACTGACTGCGGCGGTCATAGGCCGGAGTCGTGGCGACGACGCCTGAGAACGGCATTTTTTTTTTTTTTTTTTTTTTTTTTGTATTGTGCAAAAATAATGGACTTGTAGAACGGAATAATAATACGCAATCAGAAACTTTTTATTGATAGGGATAGATGCTACGAAGGCGGGAGATCAGTCCGGCCCGAGCTTTTACAAAGTTTGATTACATATAACATTTCTTTAGATTTGTCGCATGCCATGTGCGTGGCACCGACTTGCCATCCAGAGTGGCCAAAACGTAGGAACCGTTCGTGTTTGCTTCCATGACCTGGTACGGGCCTTCCCAACGCTGCCCTAGTTTTCCTGTGTTCTCGGATTTGCTGGCCTCATTGTTGCGCCAAACTAGGTCTCCGACCTGAAAGGACAATGGGCGAACGCGCTTGTTATAATAGCGGGCCATTTTCTGCTTATTCACGGCTTGGCGAATGGCCGCCATTTCCCGGCGCTCCTGTAGCATGTGGGCGTTCTGCTGCTGGGCTTTCAGGCTTCCGTCTTCGGTGAAGTTGATGATTCTTTCACTGGGAACGCTGATCTCGGCCGGTATGACCTCCTCGCAGCCGTAAACGAGGCTGAAGGGGGTCTCGCCGGTGCTTTCCTTGGGGGTAGTGCGGTGTGCCCATAGCACGTTGGGAAGTTCATCCACCCAACCGGTACGACTTTCGCCGAGCCTAGCTTTGATACCGGCTACCAGATCTCTGTTGGTGACTTCAACTTGGCCGTTGGCCTGTGGGTGGTATACCGAGGTCAGTGTTTGTTTCACATTGAGTCCCTCGCACCATGCCTTGAACGGGTTCTGGGCGAACTGTTTCCCGTTGTCAGTGATGACTTCGTGCGGTATGCCGAACCGGCACACGATGTTGTCCCATACAAAGTTGAGGACCTGTTTACCACTGATTTGGCGCAGCGGCTTGGCTTCAACCCACTTTGTGAAGTAATCAATAGCCACAATCAAGAACGTCACATTTCCGGGCCCCGGTGGGAAAGGTCCCACTATGTCAATGCCCCACTTGAAGAAAGGCCATGCCGATGAAATGGGGATCAGATCATGTCTTGGTGCTCTAGCGATGGGCGCGTGAATCTGACAGGAAGTGCAGTGTTTGGTGACTTCAGCGGCATCCCTGTACATGGACGGCCAGAAATAGCCCATGCGCATGATTTTTGCCACGACAGTCTTGTGGCCGGAGTGCAGGGCGCATGACCCTTCATGCACTTCGCGAATGACGTTCTCAGATTGTTTCGGGCCCAGACACCTTAAGTTCGGCCCCAAGTATGATTTCTTCATGAGTTCGCCTTTTTCAATAAAAAACATTGGTGCTTTCATCCGAACTTTCCTTGCCTCAATCGGGTCCTGCGGGAGGACGCCGGACCGGATGTAGGACATGATCGGGGTCATCCAGTTGTCCCCTACTTCTTCGACCTGGGCAACTGAGCTGATCGGGTCGATTGATTTCTGTTCCAGGACCTCCACCAGAACTTTTTTGGTGAGGTGGGCAAAGGTAAGCGATGCCAGCTTGCTCAAAGCGTTAGCTTTTTTGTTCTTGTTTCTTGGGACCTGTTCAATTTCAAACGTTCTGAATTGCTTCACCGCTTTCTGCACGAGTACCAGGTACTGCTTCATCGTTGAGTCTTTTGCCTCGAACGTACCATTGAACTGGTTGGCCACCAGCTGAGAATCAACATACGCCTTGAGGTCCTTGATGTCCATCTCGACCGCGACCCGGATACCGGACATCAACGCTTCATACTCGGCCTCATTGTTGGAGGCGGGGAAGCCGAAACGGAGAGCGTAAGTGTGCTCTTCCCCGTCAGGACTGATGAGTATGAGTCCGGCACCGGCGCCTTCTGAGCTTGAAGCCCCATCAGTAAACAACTCCCATGTGGCTGGCTTTTCACGGCTAGCGGTGTTCGAGGTGCACCTAGCCTCTACCCCCCCGGGAAGCTCGGCAAGGAAATCAGCCATCACTTGACCCTTGACCGCGCTTCGGGGGCAAAACGTAATTTCGTGCTTGCCTAATTCAATTGCCCATTTGGCTAGCCGGCCCGAGATTTCCGGCTTTGAGAGCACCTGTTTGATTGGCTGGTCTGTGAGGACCGTGACCGGATGTCCCTGAAAATACCGGCGCAGGCGCCGCGCTGACTGTACCAATGCGAGTACGAGTTTCTCAATCGGCGAGTAGTTCAGCTCTCCCGGCTGTAAGGCGCGGCTTACAAAGTACACCGGCATCTGTGTTTTGTCACGCATAGCTATGAGTACAGAGCTTACGACGCACTGAGATGCTGCCAAGTATAGAGTAAGTGTTTCGCCCGGAATCGGGGCTGTAAGGGTTGGTAATTCCGTCAAGAACGTCTTCATGTCCTTGAACGCTTGCTCAGCCTCCGGCGTCCAGGAGAAATCCTTTTTTTTAATGCAACCCTTCAGCGTGTCAAAGAACGGCAGTGAGCGTTCAGCAGCCTTGGAGAGAAAACGAGCCAAGGCCGCCAACTTTCCGTTAAGGCTCTGCACGTCTTTTTTGTTTTATGGGGACATCATGTCAGCGATTGCCTGAATTTTCTTTGGATTTGCCTTAATGCCCCTCGGGGTCACCATGTGCCCGAGGAATTTTCCTTCCTCCATGCCAAACGAACACTTGGCCGGGTTGAGCTTCATATTAATCTTTCGCAACGAGGTGAACGTTTCTAGAATGTCGGCGAGTAACTGGGACTCGATGTTGCTTTTGATGACGATGTCGTCAACGTATGCTTCTAAGTTGCGCCCAATTTGTGTTTTAAATGCGCCGTCGACGACACGCTGGTATGTGGCACCTGCATTCTTGAGACCGAAAGGCATCTTGGTGTAACAGAAAATGCCTTGGTCCGTGTGGAATGCTGTTTTTTCTTCGTCGTCCTCGGCCATCAGTATCTGGTGGTATCCCTTGTAGGCATCCAAGAAACATTTGAACCTAAACCCGGACAGGGACTCGACCTTCCAGTCGATCTCGGGGAGTGGGTAGTTGTCTTTTGGGCATGCCTTGTTGATGTCTTTAAAATCGACGCACATCCGCCACGAGCCGTCAGACTTTTTAACAAGGACGGGGTTGGCGACCCAAGTCTGATATCGGACCTCGCGCATGTTGCCGGCGTGAACCAGCCTGTTGACCTCTTCACAAATAAAACGACCCCGGTCAGGGGCCATACCCCTCTTCTTCTGTCTGACCGGGGTTATGTTCGTGTTGACATTTAGCCTGTGTTCGGCAATCGACCGCGGCACGCCGGTCATTTCAGAATCTTGCCAAGCGAAGACGTCAGTGTTGCTTGAGAGGATTTCACAAAGTCTGAGCCGTGTTGACGGACTCAAAACAAGGCCAACCCGGATTTTCTGTTCTGAAAACCTCGGATTAACAGCCACTAACTCGTCGCCAGTCATGGTGAACGGGCCAGGAGCTGCCCTCGATACCTGAGCACATATAGGTATAGCGGTGCCTGTTGTTTGCAAAGTGGCAACACCTGCCGGAGTTGGGAATTTCATCAACCCATGGACAGTTGAGGTGATGGCTCCGAATTTGTGGAGAGCGGTGCGACCTAGGAGCACGTTAAATCTGGACGGTGCGCGCACGATGACGAATTCTAGTTCAGTGGTCCGACAGTACGGATATTCGCCCAACGTAACATCCAAGACAAGCCTGCCAATTGGCCATTTGGTGTCGTTTGCATAGCTGGACAGCGGGGACAGGGGTTCCTGCAATCTTCCCTGTATGGGCTGTGGCAGCTGTAGGAAGCAGTGTTCATACATGACTTCGACGGCGCTGCCTGTATCAGTGTACACCCTCGAAACCTGGCAGTTACCGATACGCGCCGAAATGACAACAGGCTCCGGGAGAACAGAACTCCGCAGAGGTGGGAATGATATGGGTGTCAACTGCCAGTCTTGTAATGTTTCTGCCTTTCGTTTCAAGCTTGGCCGCGCAGCCTAGATCATGTGGATGACGGCGTCCGGAGGATCGCGGGGGTCGTCCTTCCGCTGCCACCCGTAAGCTTTAGTGCTGTCCGCTTTTTTAAATTTCTTTCCGGGCAGCAAGTGGTTAAGCTTGCCGGCCTGGATGGCTGCCTTGATTTCCTTTTTCAACTGTCTACAATCGTCGGTATCGTGCCCGTATTCCTCATGAAAATCACAGTACTTCCCATTCTTGGGGACGTCGCGATGTTCCATTGGGGGCGGAGGGTTAAACGCACTCCGCGCCGCCGTCTCGGTGAGCAGTATTTCCTTTGGTGACTTGGTGAGCGAAGTCAGCAAAGAGTTCTTATCGTATGGTTGACGACGGGCCGCCTCGCGATTATCACCACGGCGGGAATCATGCCGTGTGTCGCGGCGGAAATCCCGTCTCTGTTTGTCTTGCCGGCCGGAACCGGATCCACCCTCATGATGGCGGGCCTGAGTGCGGTCATGCTCGACCCGGTGCGAGTCCCGGCCCGGCGTGGTGTACAGATCTTTATCTTCTCCGGAATTTAAGTAGTCTCGAGCCATAGCGATGGCCTCGGAGTACACTGTTGGTAACTTCCTCTTCAACCGATAGTACAGTGTGGGATACCTTTCCTTGATGATGCCGTAGATGAAACCGGCAATTTGTTGACTTGGGTGCAGATCGCTGATCTTCTGACACTCCGTTGTGAAACGAGTAATGAAATCACTAAGTGTCTCGCGACTACCCTGTTTGATCTCGAAGACGTCGAGATAGGTAAGCGTGTGCTGCTTCAGGTTATGGTATTGTTGTAAGAACTTGAACCTGAGATCGGCGTAGCTAGCCACGCTACCAACCGGCAGTTTCTCAAACCATCCACGGGCGTTGCCTTGCAGCACCTGAGGGAACATGTGGCAAGCCACAGCGTCCTCCCAATGCTCTGTTTTTATGGCGCCCTCAAACCGCTGTAGGAAGTCTTCGGGGTCTGAGTCGCCTGAGTAGGTGCCGATCGTCAATGGGATGGTAAGCTTCGCAGGTAACGGATGGTTCGCGATTTTTGCATTGAACCTGGCCGTGGTGGTGGAGACGGGCACCGGCTTCTTCACCTTCTCACCCTGAATGGTGGAATAAAAATTTGCGATTAAGTTATCTGTTGTCGACTCGTCAGAGTATGTTGGCATAGCGCCCGGTGGAGCGGCGCTAAGGATCAGATCGGCCAGCATTTTAAGGCTAGCAGCCCTATCCATCCCACCTTGGTACGGCGGTGGTGGTGGCACATTCCGACGTGGCGGGGACGACGGCGGACGTCGTGGTTCGGGTGCCACAACGAAACCCATTTCTGCCAACATGCGTTGGGCTTCGATATTGGAGATGGATTTGGGCGTTGAAGATGTGTTTTGTGGTGTACATTCCGGCGGTGGCCTGTTATCAGAGTCAGTGTCATTCTGACTGAAGACCAACTGCCGTGGATCAATCCTGTTGCCAACCGTCGTGCGAACGATGGTGGCCGGGGGAGATTGATCGGAGAAAGGTGGTGGTGGCGGTTGGTCGGCAGTGGCACCGTCACCACCATCAGCAGGCTCAGTGTTAACCATTGTACCGGGAAGGTTTCCGGCGTACGGATGGTTAAAAAGTGGTCGTTTTCTGGTAAATCAACCGTGGATGGCGCCAATTGTTCAGGCGTAAAAACGCCTAAGTACAATTATGATGATGATGTATGGGGAATTAAGCTTGTCACACTCCGATTAACGTGCAAACCCGGAGTCGAGACCAAGTCAATCGAGGGTGGTGAAAGCCCAATTCTTTCAGAGCAATTCGTGAGGAATAACTCTGTGGATTTATGAGGTGTTGGACAGAAATGAAAGCATAACACTGGTATTTATACTCAAACCCTAAGCTGACGTGGAGGGTTTGGTCGTGGGGGAGCACGACACTTCCTGTGTGGATCGCTGACGTGGAAGTTCGGTCGTGGGGGAGCACGACACTTATTACGCGGATCGCTGACGTGGAAGCTCGGTCGTGGGCGAAGATGACATTTACTGTGTGCCGGCTGACGTGGACCAATCAAATGCCCCGACCAGGTTAATGGCCAGGCCATGCTAGTCGTATCTGAATATAACGGTTACGGATTGTACTTCTGTCAGAGAATGTCGGGCTTGCTTTGTCATCTTGCAGCCGTTCCTCTGTTACGTTGATGGAGCGGCCCGCGCTGCGGTTCGGCACGGAACGTAGCCGAGTCTGCATCCTGTCCTGGGTATTAGTGTCCGAGCCGAGAGCTATAAGAGTTGGGCTCGGGTGTTATTCGGGTCTATGTTCGGCGCGGATCCGGGGTCGTGATAACTAGTGCAATCTGCTGTCTGTACCGAAAGTTAGTGGAGCTGTCATCGGATGATATCCGAGTCCAGGCTCGGTCCGGAACCGAGCCACCCTGTGTGGTGTAAGCTGAGGCCAGATGGTGTACATCATTAATGGACAGAAAGAGTGGTGGTAAAAGGTGAAGTGGCCAGCGATGATGTGTGGGCGTGTGGCAGCGCATTGTAGTGTGGGAGAAGGTGTGATCTCAACGAATTAGTTTTTGTTAAATTCTCAACAACAAGCACTTTTTCCCTCATTGATTGTATATCAAGTTTACCAATCCGTCCTCAATATTATGAATGATAATACAAATTTCAAAAACATCTCTTCCAGAAAACAATTTTGAATAGGGTTGAGTGATTATAAATCTACCAAACTATTGGTGTGTACCTAAATATTAATTAGGGCATACATTATATAAAAAAATTATTATTTAATGTCATTGTATGTATTTGACGTGTCAAGTTGTTATATACTAGATAATACGTTACTAAAATACATATAATAATGACAATAAATAACAATTTTCTGATATTGAGTGTACGTTTGAGTAGTTGAGTATACAATATATATATATCATTTTATTAGTTAAATATTTAACAAGCACTTAACCATTTTGAATATCATCAATAAAAATGCTTTAACAGAAGTTGATGAATATTTGATGACCATGAACTTACACTACCTATTGTCGTAGGTAATACGCAGTACACAATATTACATCTCAATTTTGTGGTTTGATATATCTTCTATTTTATTACACTATTAGTAATTGTCGTAGGTAATACGCAGTACAAAACGCAGATTATTCGATATTGTGATCCACATGAATTATTTAGGCCAAATTGCACAAATTAAGATTGTACATGCCCTTCGCTATGCGAAGGGATGACTGTCGCGGCTCCTATCGGTCGGTCGGATTTGACTCCGGTCGTTGTTCCAACAGCAACAGAAGCGGCGGACAGTGAGTTTTAAATATATATGAGCTGGGGCTCAAACTATAAGTACTACCTACCTTGGGAGCAAGCAGTAAGTATAACTCGAGGTCGTTCTTAAATCGGAGCGAATTGAAATAAAGCGGGTCACCAAAGATTATGGTTGCAATTAGGATGGGGGTAGGTAGATAGATTTTGAATTGATTTGGTTTTCTAATTATCCTAAATGCAGAAAAGTAAATAACGAGAAATGAAATTAGGGTTTAAGCAGACAGGTAGAGATGTGATTGCTGAAACTTGGATACTAGGGTTTCGGGATGATGTTCATTATAAAATTGATTGGAGATTTACCAGATAAAGAGTAAACATACTTTCGGTGTAAACACTAGGACCCTACGCTCAGGTGAAACCCTAGAAACATATGTCACTGGAATCCTAGGTTATCATGATTCTGATCAGATCAGGCTGTTTTCAAACCCTCCTGAGCCTTTGCTTAACTAAGACAAAGTCACCCTAAATGTTCTAGGGATCAGGCATAAGGCAACAGACCGCAATTGTATTTACTGACCTTTCTTAACACCTAATCGTCTATTTACTTTTATTATAGCAAATACTGATTGTATCCTGTTTATGTTAAACTATTGGTGTGATTAGGGTTTTGCATGTCTAGGTCTATGATTGACACTACCCTGTATTGTTTCTATTGAAGCATATTCTTAACCATCGTAAATATAGACCCTCCTTTACAGTCAGGCGTTCATCCCTAGGAATAATCACGGTGTACAGGGCAATTAGGCATTTCCACAGTGTTCCAAACCCTAGATGTACTGACGGTGTACTGGGCATTTAAGCATTTCCACAGTGTTCCAGATCTTAGGTGTACTAACGGTGTATAGTGCAACAAGCATTTCCACAGCTTTGATTCCTAGACCACAGTTCTAGAAGGATCACTTCTAGGTAATTCACGATGAAACAATCCATGGCATTTCCTTAGCTTCCACGTATTTGTACTCCACACGGGGTGTTTCCAACGCTATACGAAGTACCGTGCCTTTTAAAGGAAAGTTCATAGTTTCATACTGTAACTGGAGATAACTGTATATTCATAGTACTAGGGTTGATCAGATCCTATCCTAGGGCAATAGTCACGTGAAAGTCTGGAAAGGGTGATGAGAGACTAGATCTATATTCAGGATAAGCTTAACCAGATACACAGCATAATAATTTCCAATAGTATAAATGAAACATTAATTTAACATCATCCCTACTCCTAATATCTACATTTCAACAATCACAATATTAAACTACTCTATAAATATGGCAATATGCAGAATACAAACTGAAATAACATAAAGCACAAGCATTATAACAGTAAGTAAAGTTTAGATATCACCGGGAATACAGCAGTGTAATACTGAGGATTACAAATAGTCTGAACTTGAAAAGCTCGTTACAACAAGATTACCAAGCTAAAACTTCCTCTAGACTCGAACCGTAAGCTCAACCCTAACCTTTCTCCTCTAACTCCTAAGAGTAGTGCTAGAGAGAGAAAGTTAGAGAGAGAAAGTGAAAGAAAATGAGAGAAATGAAAATGAGAGAAATGTGAAAGTGTGTGAATGTGTTAAGGTGTGTAAAATGAGGAGGGGTGATCCCCTATTTATAGGCAAAGCTCAAAAATCAGCCGTACAACTCGTGAAACAGCACGTACAAGCAAACGATGCACGATACGGGGGCAGGGGGCCGTATACGGCCTTGGTAGGGCCGTATACGGTGTGTACATGGCCGTATACGGTCTTAGGTAGGCCGTATACGGTTGCCAAGGCCGTATACGGTGTCCGTCTGATTTCGTTCGTTGCTTAAAACGCGCGTATCTGCTTCGTTATGCGTCCGTTTGACCTGATTCTTTCGCCTATGTCTTCTTAATTCCGTTATGCTTCTAATGATGCCAACTTCACTGAAATTGGATGTGTATAGCTCAAGCATAGCCAAAATGACTTTATAGGGTCTGATACTGCTCAGTCTTCTCCGTTCTTTATCCGATTTGCATGATTCTTGATTTTCCCGTCTCGATTTTACCTGTTTTATCATATGATGAAGTTAGAATGTGATCTATATAAGGTAAATGAGGCCGGAGGATTTTGTGCACGTTTATTTGCCCTGATTTGCTTGTTATTTGGACGTTTTAGGTGATTTTTGCAGCAACGCCTATATTTAGACCACTTTAGTGAATTTTAGTAAATAATGATCATTTTGGAATGTTTTCACTAAAGTTACGTCCAAAAAGTGCGGAATATTGCCCTTAAAAACATGACTATTTGAGTCACATCAAGTTATCCCACACTTAGGCGTTGCTTGTCCTCAAGCAACACTCAGTTAGAAAAACATTTAAAATTTGGTTTTTAAGGGGCGAGTCAAAATAATTTCAAAATGATACCACTTCTAATATGATTAAGACCGTTTAAGAATAAGGGAAGGGGTAAGATGATCCTTTCAGAAGCAAGAAGCAATTATCATCGAGCATACTACCAATTCTCGTGATCTTCGAGTACACATGACTAGGCGATCTCACTAAAGGTGGTCACTCAATTCACTCTAAGTGTATCGGGTTTCCTAACAATCTAGAACAAATGAAATCGCTCAAATAAGCCAGTTATGCAGCACTCATCGTCATAAGCTTGGTCGAGAATCGGATCTCCACCACTTAGGTGAGGACGGTGCTAACTATCCCAAGACATTCAACGGGTGGTAGTGTTTGGTGAGGTTTAAGGGTATGGATAGTGGTATATGTTTGGTTGTAAGGGTTTTACTTATCTTAAAACTCAAAGATAGTGAAAAACTTTATTTCAGAACGGAACGGAGGATTTTGTATCTGCTCGTCTTCTATCGAATTTTTCTTGAGAAGGTGATACTTGAAGCACTCAGCTTTATTTGATGGAACTATTTTTTTTTCTTTTCTTGATTTTCTACTTTTTATTTTTCTTTTCTTCTTCAGAACTTCTTTGCCAGAGAATTTCTAAGGATATTTTATGTTTATTCCTTCAGAAACCCTTTTCGGAACTATGATATTTGATCTTGAACTTCAATTTCTTTTGTCGTGCCAATTTTTCGCACTTTTGACTTTTTAGAGTACATAGAAGAGGAAGACTTTAGAGCATAATTGAAGAGGATGTTCCAAAAGATGTTTTTCACGACCTTAGAAATTCTAAGATAAGGTTTTGGGAATTTTGGGTGAGTAGGGGTTTAGTACGAGGGTTTTTACGAAATGAAAGGTTTAGGCTCAACAGGGTTTACTAGGCGGATCATCGATACTGAAAATAAGCATCGGATGGGTTTTGGGCTTGAAGAGATATGTAAGAATTGGGTTTAAATCCTAAGGAATGTCAAGGTCATCTAGCTGCACCTATACCGCGTACGGTACACACCAATGTGGTCTTGAAACGTATGTCTGGAGCAAGTTCTAATTCAGAGATGCAAGCATCAGCACACACAAGAAATGAAAGTGAAGCATTAAAGATGAATGCTTTTAGGCTCAAGATACCTCACTACAAAATAGGGTTGTATGTGCCTAGCCATGCTCCTTTCAGATTATTGTTTCTTGCTCGAGAAATTTCTACCTTATTTTCCCTATATTCCAAAATACCTTACTCATATTTCGAGAATGATTCTTTTCGAAAGTATTTAACTCAAAAACTTAGAGTTTCGTTTCATAATTTAACTCATAATTTTAAATTTTTTGAAAAATTTTATTTGAAAAAGTTCGTTTTTGGGGAAACATTTTCTGAGTAATGCTATTTTGGACATAAAAATCGCCTAAAATTATCAAAGGTATTCTATACCTTGCTATCCCACACTTAGAGGAACATTGTCCCTAATGTTCTCTTGAGTTGAGTTTTTACTGGAGGTAAAATCCCACACTTAGAGTTTGAACATGTAAGAAAATGTTTCTTTAAGTGTTAAATTTGGGTTTGAATCCCACACTTAGTGATAAGCTCAGGATAGGGTATAGAATATAACAAGATAACAAGACAGAATATATGTGATCATGAAA
Organism: Helichrysum umbraculigerum; assembly: GCA_949592205.1. Lineage (NCBI taxonomy): Eukaryota > Viridiplantae > Streptophyta > Magnoliopsida > Asterales > Asteraceae > Helichrysum > Helichrysum umbraculigerum. Next base: position 40,633,917 of record CATIUR010000001.1, read on the forward strand.
TGGATAGAAGGTTAAGAAACTCCCCAGATAACGTTTTGAAGCATATGAAATTTTGCAGGAGAGAGAGAGTCGAAGCGAGCTTTCTTCTGCATTCTTCTTGAAGGACAGCAAGCTTCATACGGGGTTATCCGGTGTCATGTATCCAACGTTATCAGAAATCAACTTCAATTCTTTTTAAGTAGGGATCCTTATGGTGTAGAATCCCATACTTTAGGTTTTGAAGAAGTTGAAGTGATTTCGATTAGTGTTTGTGGTGTGGGGAGTGATCCCACACTTAGTTCTTTGAAGTGCGTAGATACAAGGAAGTTTTGAGAAGAACGAGGCCCTTCCATGAGATGTTGAATGTTCCGCAGTCTGCAAATATTGAAAACTGGTTCGGGTTGCCTTTTGTCTTCACGGATTTTCTTCTTGAAAGTGCGTCATCTCGCCTTTTTCCACGTTCATACATCACAACATTTCTACTTATTAAACAGAAAGAAAATAAAACATAATAAGTAATGGCGTAATATAGATAAGGATAGAGTGATCAACCAACTAGTGGCTGATACAAATAAGTTCCAAAAGTAAGGTTTAACAGTAGCCAAACAAACACAAGATAAAAATAATGATAATGTCTGAAACCAAAGTCAAATGATGCAAATGGGGTAGAACTATGAGACTGGGGATCCCTGGTCAGGTGCATCAGTATGCTGAGTAGGAGCTGGTGCTGCAGACGGTCCTGCGACTGACTGCTGGCCACTAGATACTCTCTGTCCCTGTTCTTCAGCATTGATCAGTTTGAGCTGAACCAATATGTCTCTGAGGGTAGCTGCTGGCAGTCTCATCGGATCAGTGTAGCCCCACTCAAGCAAAATAGCCGAAGTAATCCCTGCTTGCTCTAGTAAGGTCATGTAAGCCTGACGTAGCATGCTCTCTGTCGGTACAGCTGAGGAAGAGATCGGTCCCAAGTTTAATAGCATCCCGGAAGTGTCAAAAGATACAGCATCCGTGCCCAAGTAGACTGTGTCAGCACGGTAAGATCCACTGGTGACTGGCTGGGCAGGATGAGAAATCACAGGTGCAGAAATCACTGGCTGGACTACCGGTATCTCGGTCTCAACTGACTGGACCTGCTCTGGTACTGGTGTGGTCCGAATAGCGGGTGATGGTGTATGGGTGGTATGTGATGGGATGGATGTATGTGGTGGTGCTATGGCTGGTGGTGGTGGACCGCATCGGTACATGTAAGGCTCTGGGTCAGGAATACCAAGTTTCCTGGAAATCAACAGCTGATGGGAACGGCTAACCTGAAGAGCATGCAAAAGATAATACTGTGTCAGCGAGGTCACTGGATCTGTGTAGTGAACAGTAGCCTGAGCTAGTGGCTCGGCTGTCTCAGCTCCTCTATGCGGGACACTAGCATGAGTAGTAGGTGCTCGGGCTCTATCAGATGGGCCATCCTCAGTATCTGCAACAGGTGAGGATCCTCTAACACGCTTCCCAGGGAGACGACATCCTGGAATGATCTGTTTGGTGTTCTTCCATAGGCACTGTCTCTGCTCATCTACCTCAACAAGATGGATCAACTTGCACTAGTCCAAGTTGAATGGCAAAGAACGAGAACAAACAGTGAACTCCTCAGTGTGGGCCTCAGTCAACAATCCCATACTATACAGCAATCTAGTGATAATCGACCCCATGAACATGTGCCTATCCATGTCTGTCTCACCCCCAAGTCTCTCAGCGATCAAGAAAGCAACATTCAGATTCTTTCCTCCTATGATTGCTTCCATGAACTTCAATTCTTCGGCACTCACAGCTCCACCTTCCTTCTTTCCAAATATAGAACATGCTAGCAACTTGTGAAGGATGTGATGAACCGGCTTGATGAAAGTGGATGACTTAACACAGCTCCTAAAGTTTGATCCTGCTAAATCCATCCAAATATCCTTATGGTTCCTGTTTGGTAGGCTGGAGATGTCTTGAACACTGTTTCTGAACCATGCAGAGTTGACCTGAGACTCTGTATATAAACCAAGATACACTCCCAAGTTGGCAACTGAGATATGATGAATCTGTTCCTGAAACCTGAATGAAATCTTTCTTTTGTCGGATACGCTCATTTTTGGATTCAGCTGGTAAGTCATCATGAACTCTGTCACTACTTCTCGGTATGCATACTCATCTATATCGAAGAGACGGAGAAAGGCATTGTTCACTTGACCATCGGTCTCATACATCAACAAACTCTTCAACTCATCACTGATCCCTAGCTTAATCATGTCTTTCCATACCACATACCGATTACTGCCTATCGGTCGCTGCAACCACTGGCGAATGAGTGACCTATTCTTTGAATATTTGGCCAAGTAGCTGAGTGAAGGTGGGCAATTATCCATCTGTGACAAAAGACAAGAAAAGATTAAACCATAATAGTGATATACTAATGGATATGCTAAAGTGTTTCCAGATTTTCAGAAAAAATTGGAAATGTAGGCTTTAGAAATGGGCATATCCAGAAATTTTAAAATTGCTAAACCTAACCGCAACCAATCACAAATCACCAATTTCTTATTAGCTTATGTCTAATCAAGGGAAAGTGGCACAAAGCTTTCAAGTTCCTAGCATAATCAAAGCAAGTCAACAAGGTACCTAACTTAATTATCCCAAGCACTAAAAACTTAAATACTTCATGTTCATGGTTAATCAATCTAAATGAGCTTACTACTTTGGATAAATCCAAGGTCATATAGTTACCTCAAGTAAATCAATTAATCATAAAAGGGCATATTACCAATTAAATATGCAATCCAACATTCCGCAATTTCCAAAAAGACATAAAGCTTATTTACATGATTTCAAGCAAAGAATGGAAGTAAACTTATTTGACAAAATGGTAGTTTTTTAGAAAATTGCATTTTTGTTGGTTTCATTTCAAAGTCATACACTTTATTAATTAAAGTGATAAACTTAAAAAATGATTAATTGAACCGAAGCTTGTTTTGATAATCTTGTAAGCTTTTTAAGTTTAGAAAAGTCATAAACATGGTTTAAAAATAAAAGTTTTAAGTAAAAATGATGTTTATGATGATTTTATCAAAAATGAGCTTACTTTAATTACCAAAAACTAGCTTAGCCATTTTCTAATTGCAAATGATCAATCAAAACATGTTAACCTATCATATTTAAGCATAACTCAATCAATAAAAGTCAACATAAGCAATTAATCAACCAAAAAGTCAAACTAGCCATAGTTCATCCAAAAAGTCAACACTTTAATCTCCAAACTTGCAATTAAGCCAACAAATCACTAGATTAAGCTTGTAATCATTTTAAGCATCAAGATAAGCATGAAATAACACTAAAGATTGCAACTTTTAACCATGAAATCTATGAAAATGAGTTACAAGCCCTAATTTTTAAAGTTTCATGAAAATCACAAAAGTAGCTCAAGAATTACCTTAAACTTGATGTAATGATGTTGTGGATGCAAGAAAGATCATAAAATGATGAATTTTGAGCTTGAAATCATGCAAAATGGTTGAGTAATGGAGATTTGGTGATGGAGGTGGTGATGGCCGACGGTTTGGGGGAGGAGAGGAGGAAGAAGATGAAGTTTTTTTTATGTTTTGTCTTATGTGTGTGGCTAAAATCCTTTTTATACCCTTTCAAACGCACGCGATTTAAAATTTGCGAAAGATACGAAACATACAAGTAAAATTTCAAAGTTTAAATTTTTAATAAAATAATTTTAAAAAGTATGTTCGTAATTTTCTGAATCTTTACGCGCAGTCTGAAAAGATATTGCGAATCGTATGCGAAATCGTATACATTTTTTTTTATTTAAAACAAGACAATCTTTTTGTGTTCTTTAAAATTCAAGACAAATTCAAAATTAATTTTTCAAAATTTAAAAATAAACTTTTTCGAACTTTCTGAAAATGTCTAAAATTCGTTACTGTGTTGCGCGAATTTGAATTTTAAAAGAACGTTTTCTTGTGTTTTTAAATGCAAGCTTTTAAATTTAAAAAAAAAAAAAAAAAAAAACCACTAATATTAGTTAGCCTAAATACTTAAAATAAAACTAAATTAACTAAAGTTTGGGTTGCCTCCCAAAAAGCGCTTGGTTAAAGTCGGTAGCTCGACTTTTGGACAAATTTATTGAATATTGCCCAAGAGCAATTTAAGTGAATTTGGTGCTCTTGGTTGAGGGAAAGTGTAGCGAGGAATAAAGTCACAAGTGAGAATCTTAATGACAGAATCAACTAGGTCTGCGGGATGTAACGAGAATCGTTCGTGTTCAGTGAGAAACATACGTTCCTTTTTGCCTAAATCTAGAAGATTGTCGATAAACTTGTTAAATTCCTTTCTAACTTTCTTAGGGTTTGAAATTCCGTTTCGTGATCCATCATCTATATGGTTTAAGTCATGAAGAAACATTCCTAGGGTCTGTTGAAATTTCCATTCTTCTCTCGAATCGGGATCTCCCGTGGTAGTGTGAACTGACTCCGTGATTTCTTTGATTAAAGATGTTTGTGAAACAGTGATAGGAAATTTTGACTGAGCAAATAACAAAGTGAGTGAGACGTTAATATCCTTCCTTCCATCAAAGAAAGTAGCTTCCATGTTATCGTCAGTGGCTCCAGGGAATATTTCTAACAACTTGTTGATCATGTAAGTAACAGGGTCAACGAAGAATGGAATTTTATCAGAAATGACGAGAGATATAGCGGGATCTTTGCTGATCCAGAACTCAAGCTCATAAATCATAGCCGCAACATGACGATTAATTAGGGTTAGGGAAACCGGTTTATAATCGGTGCAGGCGAATAGGTCCATTAGTAGGTCTATTTCTGATTTAAGCTTTAGTTCTTGCTCTCGATAATGTGTGAAGATACCTTCCTCCTTTTGGTTTGGAAGACGGTGGAGAATACCAACCTGTTTCTTTATCCTACGAGCGACTTCTCTTTGTTCAACCGAAAAAGGAAAGTCAGACGTTTTGAGTTGTCTGGCAAATGCCCGACAAACGTCCAATCTCCTATCAGGATCAAAAGAGTTACCTACGTAGCGGATATTTTCTTCAGGTTTGATTGGTAAAGTCCTATCAACAACACGATAGATGGTGTACTCAGGTTCGGGTACAAGGTTCAAAAAGATAGGTGATTTTGGAGGGTATTCGTAAACTTCTTCATCCCAGGGTGGAAGACGTTCTTCAACGGGTGGAAAACGAAAGGGTTGAAGATGTTCAGAGTTACTCTCGACAAAACCAGATGAAGTAGGGAATTGAAAGAAGTTTTCTGAGGAATATGAAATCTCAGGAGCAGGTATAACCTGATAGCTTAGAATGCTAGACGCAGAAGTTGAGATTTTCTGATGAGAATCATGGTTTCCTAAGTCAAGGTCTAAGAATTGCCCTAAAGTTCTAGATTCATCGTCTGAATTAGCGGAGATAACTTCGGAAGAGGATAAAGATGAAGAGTAGACGTCAGGTTCCAACTCTTGTTCTAAGCAGGCGAAGAACTCAGCGTCATCCATGGCCATCATTTCTTCGGACGTCTTGAGGGCGAGTGGAGAAATGGGGCTAGACGGAAATGAATCATAGAAAGATGTTTTTGTATTTTTCATTTTTAATTAACCTAAATTAAACTTTCTAAATTATTCTAAGGAAAGCAAATAACTACCAATTAAGTTTGGGAAAACCTAACTGGAAAGGATCTCCTAAAAGCTAGAATATCTAAGGCGGCTTCAAATCGGAACGCTCAACGATCCCCGGCAGCGGCGCCAAAAACTTGTCGCGGCTCCTATCGGTCGGTCGGATTTGACTCCGGTCGTTGTTCCAACAGCAACAGAAGCGGCGGACAGTGAGTTTTAAATTTATATGAGCTGGGGGCTCAAACTATAAGTACTACCTACCTTGGGAGCAAGCAGTAAGTATAACTCGAGGTCGTTCTTAAATCGGAGCGAATTGAAATAAAGTGGGTCACCAAAGATTATGGTCGCAATTAGGATGGGGGTAGGTAGATAGATTTTGAATTGATTTGGTTTTCTAATTATCCTAAATGCAGAAAAGTAAATAACGAGAAATGAAATTAGGGTTTAAGCAGACAGGTAGAGATGTGATTGCTGAAACTTGGATACTAGGGTTTCGGGATGATGTTCATTATAAAATTGATTGGAGATTTACCAGATAAAGAGTAAACATACTTTCGGTGTAAACACTAGGACCCTACGCTCAGGTGAAACCCTAGAAACATATGTCACTGGAATCCTAGGTTATCATGATTCTGATCAGATCAGGCTGTTTTCAAACCCTCCTGAGCCTTTGCTTAACTAAGACAAAGTCACCCTAAATGTTCTAGGGATCAGGCATAAGGCAACATACCACAATTGTATTTACTGACCTTTCTTAACACCTAATCGTCTATTTACTTTTATTATAGCAAATACTGATTGTATCCTGTGTATGTTAAACTATTGGTGTGATTAGGGTTTTGCATGTCTAGGTCTATGATTGACACTACCCTGTATTGTTTCTATTGAAGCATATTCTTAACCATCGTAAATATAGACCCTCCTTTACAGTCAGGCGTTCATCCCTAGGAATAATCACGGTGTACAGGGCAATTAGGCATTTCCACAGTGTTCCAAACCCTAGATGTACTGACGGTGTACTGGGCATTTAAGCATTTCCACAGTGTTCCAGATCTTAGGTGTACTAACGGTGTACAGTGCAACAAGCATTTCCACAGCTTTGATTCCTAGACCACAGTTCTAGAAGGATCACTTCTAGGTAATTCACGATGAAACAATCCATGGCATTTCCTTAGCTTCCACGTATTTGTACTCCACACGGGGTGTTTCCAACGCTATACGAAGTACCGTGCCTTTTAAAGGAAAGTTCATAGTTTCATACTGTAACTGGAGATAACTGTATATTCATAGTATTAGGGTTGATCAAATCCTATCCTAGGGCAACAGTCAAGTGAAAGTCTGGAAAGGGTGATGAGAGACTAGATCTATATTCAGGATAAGCTTAACCAGATGCACAGCATAACAATTTCCAATCGTATAAATGAAACATTAATTTAACATCATCCCTACTCCTAATATCTACATTTCAACAATCACAATATTAAACTACTCTATAAACATGGCAATATGCAGAATACAAACTGAAATAACATAAAGCACAAGCATTATAACAGTAAGAAAAGTTTAGATATCACCGGGAATACAGCAGCGTAATACTGAGGATTACAAATAGTCTGAACTTGAAAAGCTCGTTACAACAAGATTACCAAGCTAAAACTTCCTCTAGACTCGAACCGTAAGCTCAACCCTAACCTTTCTCCTCTAACTCCTAAGAGTAGTGCTAGAGAGAGAAAGTTAGAGAGAGAAAGTGAAAGAAAATGAGAGAAATGAAAATGAGAGAAATGTGTAAGTGTGTGAATGTATTAAGGTGTGGAAAATGAGGAGGGGTGATCCCCTATTTATATGCAAAGCTCAAAAATCAGCCGTACAACTCGCGAAACAGCACGTACAAGCAAACGATGCCCGATACGGGGGCAGGGGGGCCGTATACGGCCTTGGTAGGGCCGTATACGGTGTGTACATGGCCGTATACAGTCTTAGGTTGGCCGTATACGGTTGCCAAGGCCGTATACGGTGTCCGTCTGATTTCGTTCGTTGCTTAAAACGCGCGTATCTCCTTCGTTATGCGTCCGTTTGACCTGATTCTTTCGCCTGTGTCTTCGTAATTCCGTTACGCTTCTAATGATGCCAACTTCACTGAAATTGGATGTGTATAGCTCAAGCATAGCTGAAATGACTTTATAGGGTCTGATACTGCTCAGTCTTCTCCGTTCTTTATCCGATTTGCATGATTCTTGATTTTCCCGTCTCGATTTTACCTGTTTTATCATATGATGAAGTTAGAATGTGATCTATATAAGGTAAATGAGGCCGGAGGATTTTGTGCACGTTTATTTGCCCTGATTTGCTTGTTATTTGGACGTTTTAGGTGATTTTTGCAGCAACGCCTATATTTAGACCACTTTAGTGAATTTTAGTAAATAATGATTATTTTGGAATGTTTTCACTAAAGTTACGTCCAAAAAGTGCGGAATATTACCCTTAAAAACATGACTATTTGAGTCACATCAATGACCGGATGAATACGAAAACACTAAATTTATTATTGTTAAATTGTACACGGTCGTTAGAAACTTAGAATACATTAATCATTTTTAAATTGTATGCACGTACACTACTGATATAATATATTAATATGTAATCAAATGGTTTTGTCGGTATGAAAGGAATCTATCAATCGGGTGGGTTCAAGCTTCACTTGAGACGATTATTTTATATATGTGTACTTGTGGTTGTTTTTTTTTAGCATATTAACGTGCATGTTAGATTGTAATGTTGTCTTTCCAAAAAAATATTAACAAAATCAAATAAAAATATATTTATGTGTGTATATATATAGCACTGGCTCGTGTACAATTAATGGATTATTGTTTTCTAATTTATGCTATATACACATAAATATATGGATATCATGGCGAACAACTAATCTTTAAAATATATATTGTTATCCTATTAATTAGAAGAAGAAAAAACTTGGACGGTAGCCCTGATCTCTACTATATTTCGATGGTATGCGTCTACCACATGCATAATGAGCATCAACATCGTGCCATCATATGTTCACAAATCACCCACATATGTTGAGACATGTATTCAAACATCTAACTCGTCGGTCACACATATAGGGTCTGTACGTTTGTGGTGACAGCACCACATGAACAATGTCCAGTTGGTGGTTATCCTATTAATTACTAATGTTTTCAAATTATAATACAGATAAAGAATAGTTTACTTTATATATTCATAAAAATCATGACAAGAATTATGTAAATTTAATTTATGATTTCTATTAGCAAGATCAAAGCAGAATATTCTATTTACTTAATATTTAACGTAGATGTATGTGGAGTAACTTTATAGTGTTAATGTTTTACGTTGGCAAATATTAAGTAGTTTTATCAACTTTATATTTGTGTACGTTGATTTGTAAATATATATGGTAAATATGAGTCAATAAGTTCTCAATTTATTATATCTTACCTGAGTGAGGTTCAAATGAGAATGACATTTTGTTTGAGAATAAGGAAACCAATGAGAATCATCCATTTTATCTAAGGATTGAGGGGCATAATAGTCATAATACATTTTAAATAAACAAATCAAAAAATAGAAAAATAAAATAAAAAATAAATATATAACAGATATTTACATACATATACAGCTATACGCCTATACATACAGTAATACATACAAACACAGATCATGAACTCTCGCTCGCAAATATCTATGAAAACCATCAAATCGATCTCAAAATAACAGCCAAATAAGGTACGATTTGTAACACCCGGTCAAAAAAGCCGATTTTCGCGCCAATTTTAAACTTTAATAATTACATTTTATAGTTCAAGTGAAATATTATTAAAAATATTTACAAAATAATATAAACAAAATTATAGATTTAAAATATTAAATCTACATTTTAATCGAGTACAAAAACACGGGCATTTTGTACTGTGGATGGAGACCACAGTCCCCGCATTGGGGATCTGAGTTTAGATAAAAACCCAAAACCCCTCCTATCTTCATTTCATTCTCATCTCTTTCTCTCCATCTCAATTCTCTCCCTCTCCTCTCTTCACCACCACCACCGGCCGACCACCACCACCATCGAAATCACCACCGCCACCAAAATCAACAACAACAACAACAACAAGATCAGCAGCAACACCTCACCATCATCACCATCTTCATCTCCTTCATTATCGATCTCGGTTTCATCATCACCATACCCATTTTCGGTTCCATTTTGATTTGGTAAGAAAACCTCCGATTTCCACTTAAATTTGTGTTTATATCACTTATATTATCATGTATAAACATTGTATAAACTGATTATGTCCAAAAACAACTCAAAAATGTGTTTTTGAAACCAAAAATACGAACAGCTCGTCGAACGAGCCGAGCCGAGCAGCGAACCGAGTCGAGATGCGAGTCGTACCAAGCAGTGAACCGAGACTAGCTGCGAGTCGAGCCGAGCAGCTAACCGAGCCGAGCTGCGAGTCGAACCGAGTAACAAACCGAGCTGAGATTGCGAGTCGAGTAGAGATACGAACCGAATCGAGTAGCGAGCCGAGTCGAGCTTCGAGCCGAGTCGAGCTACCTGAACTGACTTGGTCTGCGAAATGAGTTTTTGCCCAACGATTCGACTTTCGCGTAACAACAACTACACTTTTTACAACGACTTACGTACAAAAATTATATTTTTGTAAGATAGACAACGAAACGATTTTAATAATGATTTAATTGAGAATTATCATTATTACAAACCGTCACAAACGGACCGTACACAATTCTAAAACTAAACAACATAAGTATACTTTCATGACACGTTTAGTTAAACCGATTAGTATCTTACTCATATAACCTCACGTGTTTAGGACACTAGGAGGTTACCATTGTGAAGACACGCGTATCTTAGGATCGCCGACAACTCACATGTGAGTTCATAGCCCCACTCTTTCAACTGTTTTACTGTTTTCGGGGTGAGACGCATGTTCAATTGCTGTTTTCGAATAATAATGATAAACTTTCATAATTCACACCTATTCATATTACTGTTATGTAATACAAAATGTGTAATACTTAGGAATTACACCCATTATATTGCTGTAGAACAATATCACTACCTAACCGAGATAGGTTATAATCGTACACTGTTAGATGGTTGGAAAACAATTACCAATACATAACTTGACTAAGTTATCACTATCCAAAGACCATATTGTCACAGGACAATACTATCACTATACTAGAACTGATTAGTTCTACCCACATGACAACGACTAGACTTTTACAGGATTAGTCTTCCTTTTAGGAACTAAAACTGTTGACACACTCCATGATCATTAGAATGGAAATTGTACTTAGGTGAACATGTTTCCCGAGACCCCAAATATACTTGCTAGGCTGGAGGCTAGGAGTATACGATAGTAAAGTACGATAGTATAATTCCTTATACTGTTATCAAACAACTAGGTGATGATTAATCAATACCTAGGTTTATCATGCTACACTTAATATCTAAGTATTGTATATACATATTTAGATACGTTAAACTACTTTCATGCGCGGCATGATACTCTATTAGACGTGTTTGTTGATTTGACCTACATATATACATGTACTTGCACTAGAACAAAATTGCGATTTCGTTACACCAAAAAAGTGTGACGATATGCATATAGTCACACTTGGTTTTTTAACGTAGGTGTGACGAAAGGTCGAGCGACCATAGGGTACATACGGTGACATTAGCGAGTTAGTGGCTGTATCCATTTAAAATCAGTAACCAAAACCATAAAATGTGTGACTAATCGGGTACAAGTTTATTTTGGTTGAATAAGTTTTAGTGACCGTAAATACTTTATAGTCACACGAACGGTTTTTGAGAGTAGCTATTGTTCCTCCTTTGGCTACATGAATATATAATAGATGTGGCATTTGCGATTATTTAGTCACACAACGAATGTATTTTTAGGGAATTAGTCACTTACAATTAAGCAAAAAGTGGCCAAAACTGTTAATGAATGTGACCATATGATTCGTAAAATCAAGTAAGTGTGTATTTTGTGTGACTATCGTCCATCCTTTGGCCACAAGAATATATAATATATGTGGCCTTTGCGATGATTTAGTCACACAACGATTTATTTTTTGGTGATTTAGTCACATACAATTAATCATAAAGTGGCAAAAAAATTTAATAAGTGTGACCATATACTTTTTAAAGACAAGTAAATGTGTTTATTGTGTGACTATTATTCATTCAATGGCCGCATGAATTTTATGTTTGTGTGGCGTTTTGTAATATTTAGTCACACAACACGTTTTTTTGGGGGAATTAGTCACATAAAATTAAGCCAAAAGTGGCCATAGGTGTTAATAAGTGTGACCGTATGCTCTTTAAAGTCAAGTAAACCTGTATTTTGTGTGACTATTGTTCATCCAATGGCCATTTGAATTTTATGTTTGTGTGACGTTTTGTAACATTTAGTCACACAACGATTGTTTTATATTGGGATTTAGTCACATAAAGTTAAGACAAAAGTGGTCAAAAGTGTTAATAAATGTGACCATATGCTATTTAAAGTCAAGTAAACGTGTATTTTGTGTGTCTATTATTCATCCAATAGCCACTTGAATTTTATGTTTGTGTGACGTTTTGTAACATTTAGTCACACAACGATTGTTTTATATTAGGATTTGGTCACATAAAATTAAGACAAAAGTTGCCAAAAGTATTAATAAGTGTGACTGTATACTCTTTAAAGTCAAGTAAACGTATATTTTGTGTGACCACTACAAACTAAATGAGATCTTGTGGCACACAAAAAGTGCCACAAAAACGTCAATAAGTGCCACTATAGGGCTGTTAAGGAACCGCTGGTACATAAAAAAAAAGTGCGTGCCACTAGAAACGCTGCCACTAAAGCCATTTAGTGGCACTTTTTAAATGTGCCTCTGCAACATTTTTGGGCTATGGTGGCACATTTTAAAGAGCTACTGTAAAATGCAAACAAATAACAAATTTACACTAAAAGACAGAACTTCAATAGCATTACTTGGAATCTTAATTCAATTATCTTTCAGCCATCTCTCCAAATACTTACAAGCAAAAGTAAAATGAGTTTAGATCTCAAACTACACTAAACATAAACTACCTAATACGAGATGGCTAAATAACTTGAAACTTCATCAAAAGAACACCCTCATGCTTGATCTGCCCCGTGTTACATCCTCATTAACAAGACTAGCAACCTGTCGAATCAAAGAAATAAATAGATCTAAATATATACAACAAAAGATAAAAATATAAATGTAGATGTCCATATTGCAAAGTATACGGTCATCATCCTACAAGTACACAAATGAACATCTCTAAAGTTAACAAGGGAAAATATTATTAGTAAGTTAAAAGGTCATGATGACAAACTTGCGTCTCATAAGGAAAAAAAATTAGAGGCGGAAATTTTGAACCAATTACTTATAAATGGTCGATTGGGATTATGTTTCATCTCTAACCGATCAAACAGCTAAAGAGATACCTTTTAATAAACAAATCAAAATATCAAATGATTTGGGTCAACACCACCCCTTTGACCCATACAAATTTGATCAGTTCTGACCTGACCACATGTCAGACCCTCCCAAACTCATCCATTTTGCTACCTCCAATCACCATCACGTCTTGTAAGAAACATGTGTTGTGCATGGCAAACAAATAAAATAAAATATTCTAACAATATTCAGAAATGAGATGAGGGAATATACAGTGTTAAAGACTTGCCTGACATGCTTTTCTCAATGTGAGTTGGGCCTCAGACAAGCTCTTTCCTGACAATGCCAAGCTTCTATCACCATGCAGATTTATATGCTCTTGAGCTTGCATGTTATCTTGCTGGCAGATCTCATTGCAACAATCAATTACAGCTTCTAGTTTTAAGCCCAAGCAATCTCCATCAGCTTTTTACAAGTATAAAAAGCAAACAGTGAACATTTATGTAAGAGTGATTATAATTATGAACTTCTCCTTTCATATTATTACTATATAACGTCAAATTATCAGATCCGGAGAAGCTATAAAGAAGCTCCTACAACAAAATATTTAATGAGATAATAGCAGGGCCAGAGAAGATTGCATAAATTATCATTATTATATATTTTTAAAAAATGGCAAACCTACAATTATCATTATTCTCTGAAATTTGAATAGCTGATGCTCTCAGCATTATTGTCTGCTAGCACTAATATTTGACATATTCCTGATCATATCAAAGCACATAATGAAGTACCAACTAAAAGACATACCAGCACGCATGATTGCCTGAATCTTTTTTTCGCATAAAGTCAACTCGCCTTCTATATTGTGTTGTTGATCCCACTGCAAGGAAATAAACTGCATCAATATCTGATCCGAAAACAGGCCATTTAGCATGAAATATACAAAGGCAAGAGGTGATTAGATACAATAGGAAAAAAAATCAATCCTAAAACTGATAAATCTTTACAGTTAGATTACATCGTGTAATATTTGTCATCTTAAAATTGAGAAATACGGTCAACAAAATCTCAGAAAACAGTGACTCAGATGGTATCAGGGATCTTGCTTACTTAAGCCATTTATCTGCTTATCTGCCCATTTCGACCTGTACCAAAACATTAGCTGTTTTAAGTTTCTAACTTGTTCCCTAGACCGCCTGCTGACCCATTTTACCACTTCTAGATTATGCATGATATCACATTACCCATTAAGAGTCCAAGAAGAACGTAGAAAGGTTGAGTACAGAACCATACAAGTTTCTGTCTTTTATGAAATAGTGACTCACATTCTCGCCTACTTCTGAGTTGCACATCAGTAAATGGCTACAGTATCTCAGTGTTTGGAGAACATACTGTTGCCGATAGTTGCAGTACCATCGTCTATCAGAATTTTCAGTCTGGATCTGCTTATGGCACAGAGATGTAAAAAGCAGGTAAGATTCAAGGGTTAGGGCCATCCCTCTATAGTTTAAATGTGGAAAAAGATATTTACATTGCTTGAACTTTGGACTCCACCTTACATGGCAAACTGTTATAGAAGTTCTTTCCTGGAAAATAAGATGGAGTATTTAATAATTAGACCTGTTACAGATGATTATAAATACTTCTCTTCATCCACATAAACAATATCCCACCTCCTTTCCCTCTCTATTAGGTTATCTTGACTTGGACCAAGGTCACAACTCGGAAAACAGTGCAACATAACAGCTCGTACATCTGCATTCAAAAGAGGAAATGTAAAAATAGGAAATAAATTCCGTATAGATGGTGGAAACAAAGATAAACTTTACTTAGTGAGGTATCCAGGTGAGGATACTTGTGCACGTCACTGAATTTATGAACTTCAAATGGCATGACAATGGCAGAGAATCCAATAGTACTTTTACGCACTAATACAGTAGTGCGAGCCATTGTCCAACAAAATAGCATTTGAGATGTAATATATTTTATATTGGACAAGGAGACATGTGTAGTAGTGTATATCACTATTGTAAATCATGGCGTTGCGCGTTATTCCTATTTTAGAATTTAGATCCTGGTCTGATGTCTAAAAAATAAAATGCTGAGATGTGTCTCAACATAATAGCTTATGAAGGTAAAGAGGAACTGTTAACAATTACCAGATACATTTTTATTCCGGCAGGAAAATTAAAAAGGAACAAATGAACATCAAAGAACAGTGAATTGCAAATCAATGTTCAGGCCTGGGTACAAAAACAAACTAATTGCACAGATTGAGCAAATATGTCATCGAATGAGCCAATAATGTTCAGAGCTGAATCTAGATATTAATTGAATGCACCTATGGAGCAAATGAGCGACCTAAAAAGCCTCTAAAAGTTGGGTGTTTCCAAAGTCTGTAAGCTATTAAATGTGCTAAATATCATTCGGAACATGAAGGGAATATATTACGTACGTGTTTAGTGTAAAATGATTGACCTACAGTCACGCGTTTCAAGTTCTATAGACAACAGAATAATGCACACAACTAAGTACTAATTGGCTTGCCCCCTCTTACATGGCAATCTCAACCTTGAGAAATAGAATACACAATGATACAAATGCACCACCTAGGCACCTAAAGAAATGAGAGTAGTTGTTTTCGCGAAAGCTACTAAAAAATGCTCAAGTTGAAAATCCAAGGACCTATTTAAAGGGTAAATCCACCACTATTACGATCCAACTGACAAAACCTTTGGTACAATGAAACTATCTCTTGTTGTGAAACTACAATCAAATCAAATCATACAAATAATTAACCATATTCACAAAACCAATTCGTTAAAAACAAAACTTTGATGACTTACAGGTGTTGTTACAATGTTCTTGAACTTCTTCGATGTCGTATTGAGTGAGCATTGACGATGTATTCCCCATGATTTCAGGGAGAGTATGTTAATTTGCTAAATTTGAGGTGATAAAAGAAACCCTAGTTTAGTTTTGCTAGATGCTGAATTGTGTGAGATTTGGAGGAAGAAGTAAATAGGGGTGTGATTCATGGTGATTTGGTGAGCAGCACAACGACGACAACTATACATATGAAATCGGGATGAGCGATTAATAGAGAAGAGAAGGGAGGAGAGTGAAGAGGTAGGGTTTTAATTTGGGGGAAAACGAGAGAGGGAAGGTTAAAAAATAGAGGAAGAACCGAAAATAAATTTCAATTTTAGAATTGACTGCAAAATTTTGGTTATGAAACCATAAGTAAAAATTTTAAATTGAAATTTGAAGTTTGTGCGTTCAGTTACAGAAAAATTTTTTTTTCTATTTTTATTTTTCAATTTTTTTTTCTTTTTCAATTTTTTAGAGAATGAGAAGTGTTTTACTTCTCTAGAAAATCATGAAAAATCTAGAAAACGTGTTTAGTTACAAGGAGTGGAGTTTTCCTTTGAGTAGTAGATATGAAAAACTTAGAAAATCATCAAAAGTAGTTTTCAACTTTGTAGTTATAAAAAGGAAAACAAGGATTTTCCTTTTCTTGGAATTTTTTAGAAAACTCGAATTTGAACACGTTTTCTAATTTAGTTGTTTTCTTAGAGAACTTTTATGGAAAAGTGAAAAGTTTTCTGTAACCAAACGCACCATTACAGTTTATAAAATTTTCTATTCTATTATACTTAACATTTAAGAAAAAAAAGTAACTTTTTTTATTTGCAAACTTCGTAAAAAAAACACTAGCAACAACATTAATGTATCGTTTAAAAAAAATCAACAAGGATTACCTTTTTTAATTATATTATAGGGCAAATAACACATAAAGTTCAAAAGTATCAATCAAGTGAACATAAATTAATTTTATCCTAGTGACATATGTGATATTGGAAATGTCATATATCATATATTCCATTATTAAACTTAGGATAAATTCATATATTCCAAAATAATGAATCAATTTTATCCTAAGTTTAATAGTGGCATATGTGATATTGGTAATGTCATATATCATATATTCCATTATTAAACTTAGGATAATGTCATATATACCCAAATGATGAATCAATTTTATCCTAAGTTTAATAGTGGCATATGTAATATTGGTAATGTCATATATCATATATTCTATTATTAAACTTAGGATAATGTCATATATACACAAATGATGAATCAATTTTATCCTAAGTTTAATAGTGACATATGTGATATTGGTAATGTCATATATCATATATTTCATTATTAAACTTAGTATAATGTCATATATTTCAAAAAGATGAATTAATTTTATCCTAAGTTTAATATTGACATATGTGATATTGGTAATGTCATATATCATATATTCTATTATTAAACTTAGGATAATGTCATATATACCCAAATGATGAATTAATTTTATCCTAAGTTTAATTATGGCATATGTGATATTGGTAATGTCATATATCATATATTCCATTATTAAATTTAGGATTATGTCATATATTCCAAATGATGAATTAATTTTATCCTAAGTTTAATAGTGGCATATGTGATATTGTTAATGTCATATATCATATATTCCATTATTAAACTTATGATAATGTCATATATTTCAAATGATGAATTAATTTTATCCTAAGTATAATAGTGACATATATGAATAACCCAAATCGAAAGCTTATTCGACCATCCGAACCCGAATAACCCAAATTCGAATAATCCATGTCTTATTCGAATCGGGTTTCGGATAAATATTTTACAATTCGGGTAACCCGAATAATTAACTACATTATTTAATATACAAATATATATATATATATATATATATATATATATATATATATATATATATATATATATAAGCTACTTATAATTTATATGAATACATCCATATATAATATACGTATAAGTTTCTCATGATTATTCATATAAACTATTAATGTCATTTTTTAAAGTTTAAGTTATGTTCAAAATACAAACATTTTGAAATATCTTATTCGAGTTAAAATGAAATATCTGAACCCAACCCGAATTCATATAACCCTCGAATAACCCGACTTTATTTGAATCGGGTTTCGGGTGTTAAATTATAAATTTGAAAAATCGAATAACCCAATCCAAATAACTTGAAATCCGAATAAATTATTCAATTAACACCCCTAATTTTTCAATTTTGAAAACGTAATGGTCCTTCTGCACCAATGAGCCTATTGCAGTATTGAGAATCCTGGTCTTTGGAATTGGAAATTATACTTTGAAGGGGATTTAATGGTGAGTGTCTGCACAAGGACTTGGCCAGACAAGGAAGGAGATATATGTGCCTATTGAGACTTGACGTCTTGGGATGGAGGACTGATGAAAGACACAACGATAGGGAGTATTCTAAATGGTTGACTTTCGGTTTACGCTACATTCCTTAAAATGGATATACATTAACTAAAGTTTTTTCATTTGTGTTTGTTGTTGCTTCCTTTTATGTGATTAATTTTGTTGTTCATGTATTATCAACCAACGGTTCATCATGATTATATACTTTTAAGTTTCAACTAATATATATATATATAATTTACATTGTACGTCAGAGTATATAATATTTCATAACAGGCTTCCTTTTATCTTCTTTTGGAATGATACATAAATCAAGCAAATGTTTTACATGTATTTGCTATTGTTTTAGTGTTCTTTATGAGAGCATATGAAGTGTATTATTATCTAAAGACAGTAAAGACATATATATTTTTACATATAAATTGTTACCTTAATTGGGGAACGCCCTGGTAAAATACTAGTTTGTTGTAGTGGTTGTGAATATTTTGGTCACATATAATCACCTAAAATGTGGCCATAAACATCATTTAAATACACATTTGTGAAATAGTGTGGCTATTATAAAGCCATATAATCACATTATCGTGTTAGAAATTAATGTGAATATACACATTAGCTTTTGACATTCTAACACACACTAAACTTTAGACTCACATAATAAGTTATATGACCATATGTACCGGATTTTGGCTACACTGAAGTCATGTGTGACAAATTCTACTATATGATTTAGTCACATAAACAATTACTTCATGTGACCATATAGTGGCATCTGATTTAGACACACAAACTAACACTCAATGTGACTAATATCAAATTTAATGATAATCGTTTTTGCCCATTTTTGCTCTAAATAATAGCCACATGAATATTTCACTACATGAATATATTGGTCACATATAATCACCTAAAGTGTGGCCATAAACATCATTTAGATACACATTTGTGATATGGTGTGGCTATTAGAAATTCATATAGTCACATGATTGTGCTAGAAATAAATGTGACTATACACATTAGCTTTTGGCAAGCTAACACATGCTAAAGTTTAGACACACATAATAGTTATGTGACCATATGTACCGGATTTTGGCTACACTAAAATCATGTGTGACAAACTCGACTCTATGATTTAGACACATAAACAATTACCTCATGTGACCATATATGGCATTTGGTCATAGTGATTCAAGTGTGTGACATAGATTTGTCATGTTTTATATGTATATCGTGACTAATGCTTCAAACTTACTCTTCATTCGTCACGCCCTCCAATTCATATGTGGCTAAATAATCAGTCAAAAAATAGTTGTGACCGTTAGTCACATAAATGTTTGAAGGTGTGGCAATACATTCCCAAATGGTCACACGATCGGAGTTCATATGTGGCTAACTAATAACTTGAATTTTATTTTGGTACCTTTAGCCACATAAATATTCAAATGTGTGGCCGTTTAATTCTGGCTATATGTGACCAAATCTCATTTTTGTACTAGTGTTGTACACTATCTCAAGCACATGATGCTATCTACTACGTACTTATGTATATTGATATACATACACTTATACGAACTCATCTACTTTAGTCGGGCATGTCGTAGTACTGCCGGCTTAATTACTTACGTTGCTGGCAAGCAATGCGGTACGATGCCACGGTTACAGTGGGCACAAAACGATGCCACGGTTACAGTGGGCACAAAACGAGATCACGGTAAATGATTCAGTGATTCAAAACGATATCGTGGTAAAGCGATACAAAACACGGGATCTGCGAGATTACACTCGAGATTATTGGTGGAGCAACGGATCGGCGAGCTTACACTCGAGATCGTTGGCTCAAACACGGGATCTGCGGGCTTACGCTCGAGATTCACACATATCAACGGATCTGCGAGATTACACTTGAGGTCGTTGATGGAGCAACGGATCGGCGAGCTTACACTCGAGATCGTTGGCTCGGTATTCGGATAAATACTTATTGCGGGACCACACTTATACGTTGCTGGAGGTAACACACTAGGCCAAGTGGCACGTTAGCACCTTACTATTGAATAAGTAATATTATTACTTGTTATTATATAACGTGGTGATACGCATACTTGATTTGTACTTAGGCATGTATTGCCACGCATTGATAGACTTACTCAACCTGATCGGTATCTGGGCATAGATTGCCACACCCTCGGTATGACTCGGTCATACACTTACTCGATAGTACTTAGGCATGTAGTGCCTCACGTCTGTAGACTTACTTATACCTAATAGGTATCTAGGCATAGATTGCCGCTTTCTCTATGTACTTAGGTACACACCACGGTTACTTAGGTATTAGATACCTCGTTAGACATATACACATTGATGTTGCAACTTTATAACAATACAAATCAAGATCGTAGTTTTTGAACTACTTTTTAAACATATAAGGTTTATACTATTGTTTTCAACTAACGTACCTATGAACTCACCAACTTTATAGCTGACTCATTTTAGCATGTGTTCTCAGGTGCCCAGCAGGATTAGGATTGCTACAAGATTATGCTAGCTCGAGTCGCATGTTTTCAAACATTTGGGACTACTTTGCATAACTTTTGTATTTCTACTTATGTATTGGGACACATTTTGCGAACTCGCAAACATTGTAAAACTATTATTTTGGCAATGTAATAACTGTATTTTCAAACGTCTCATTTAGAGTCGTTCATTATTTACCCTTGTGCTTGTGATATTTGATTTGGTAACACCCGACCCGACCGCTTCCGCAACTCAAAATTTGAGGGTGTTACACGATTACTCTAATTCGAATATATTTTTCAATTATGTGATTCAATTAGGTTTTAGATTCATGTTCGCACAGGAATCGATAGTGATTTTCGCGATTACCATCATGAAACTACGATTTGTGCAATTTTGACGTTATTACTTTATGCTAGTTACGATTTGATTAATGAATACTAAAATGTAAACTGATTTCTACCGATTCGTCAATCAATTTTGATTCAATTCGCAAAAAAAAAAAAAAAAAAAGAGCTGTAATTGCACAAGGATCATAAAACTAGATTCAATTGCATCACAACTGATATTACTTTGGTATCATATGTGTTAGTAGAATCAACTGAAGATTTAGTTCTCTCTGTAATTTGATTGTTTCGGTTGAGTTGATAAAAATCATAAAAATCAGTTATGCTCATGAATTCTTATATAGTAACACATGTGTTAAGTAAATAATCCAAAAAAGTCTATCGTGCAGAAACATTAGAATGGCAGTAATATGTGTTAGTATAATTAACTGAAGATTTAGTTATCTCTGTAATTTGATTGTTTCTCTTGAGTTGTTGAAAAAATCATAAAAATCAATTCTGCTCATGAATTCTTATATAGTAACACGTGTGTTAAGTAAATAATCCAAAAAACATCTATCGTGCAAAAACATTCGAATGGAAAAAACATCTATAGAAGAATGTAAGACAAAAGATGTGAAGCAACAAATTCAAGTAAATGGTGCAGGTAATAAGTTCTTTTTTATCTTTCTTCCTACTCAATGTATCACATTTTTTTAGTTATTACTAACACATGTGATACTGGTTAGTAACACATGTGTTACTACATTTTCTACTACTAGATGTGTTATTGTACAATCTTATGTTTTTATAAAATTCCCTTACAGTCACTCGTGTGATAGAAAGAGAGCTAAGGCTAAAAAAATGTGAAAAGTGTGGAGAAATTGGTCAGGCCCATAACGGTCGCTCGCTCATGTGATAGAAAGAGAGTTGAGGCTAAGACAAAAGCAGAAGCAATAGAAAGGGAGAAAGCAGAAGCAGAGGAGAGGAAATTAGCAGAAGAATAGCAGATGGAAAATGCAAAGTGAACTCATATTATATAAACTGAAAACGTTGACTTGTTGTTTAATTTTTAATTATACCTTAAACTACTTGTTGGAAATTATATTGTTATTATCTTTTTTCAATTATATCACATGTATTACTGTTGGTAACACATGTGTTAATTGTTTAGTATAATTAACAAAATTCGTTACTATTAATATGCAAGATGTAATACATGATTCTGCTCTATTGTTTACATATATATTGTTAAATTGTAATATGTATGTGTGTTAAGATCAAGATTTACTGGTTACTACCACATGTTATACTAATTCATTAACTTGTTACTGGTTACTAAGACATATGCTAACACCATTAACACATGTATCACTTTAATACCATATGTGTTACTATCACTATCAACAATACGTTACGTTTAAGCATGTGATACATGTGTTAGTGGTTGGTAACACACGTGTTAGTGGTTTGGTATTACATGTGTTAGTGGTAGGTAACACATGTGTTATGGGTCGGTAACACATGTGTTAGTGGTAGGTAACACATGCGTTAGTGGTCTGTAATACATGCGTTAATGGTCTGTATTACTTTGTGTTAGTACCACGTGTGTTAGTGGTAGGCAACACATGTGTTAGTGGTTTGGTAACACATGTGTTAGTAGTAGGTAATACATATGTTAGTGGTCTGTAACACATTTGTTAGTGGTAGGTAACACATGTGTTAGTGGTCTGTAACACATGTGTTAGTGATAGATAACACATGTGTTAGTGATAGATAACACATGTATTAGTTGTCTGTAACACATGTGTTAGTGATAGGTAACACATGTGTTAATGGTCTTTAACACCATTAACTAGTGTATTACTTTGTTTAGTACAACATGTGTTAGTGGTTGGTACATGTTTGTTAGTGGTTTGGTAATACATGTGTTAGTGGTAGGTAATGTTAGAGTATAGCATTCAGATAATCATATTGTCACACAATTGCGGAAGCGAATAAGCACGTATATATAATTAGTTAAGAAAAGAATCATGTACATTTTAGCAGAGCTCCAGATAAACTATTAAGGTTTAAAGTAAAACCTCTTTACGATCGCACACACGACAGCAACTCAATAGGTATGCTAGTACGCCGTTCACAATACCCACAACCCTTGTGCTTTTCTTCTTTGGTCAAACCACACAAGAACCGATCTTCGTAAGGGTTGAAAACCTTCAAACCCTAGCTTTCTAGCTCCTAAGTCGCACTTTAATTCACAATCTTAACCCTAAGATCGAATTAAGCTTTGATAAAATCGTATGGTTTAAGGCTGAGGCTAAGCCTTTATTTATACTTGCTGGAGCCGACCTCCAACCGCTGGTTGAGCTTCCCAACCGCCAGTTGGGTTGTCTTTTGACCCAAGTATCCATTTCACGACCCGCGTGTTCTACCGCCTTACCATATTTGATTCCAACCGGCGGTTGACATGTAACACCCCCAAATTTAACAGTTTGCGGAAGCGATGTTTTGGGTGTTACTAATCAATAGTCACAAGCACGAAGGATACAGTGAACGACTCTAAATGAGACGTTCGAAAAGTTATTACATTAATACATAAGTAGTTTCAAAATACAAGCTCGAGTTCGAGTAAATTCCTAGAGATTCTAATACATAACAGTAAGTACAAAAGTAATGTATATAAATCTCCAAGCTTGTAAATGCATGCGACTCGAGCTAAGTAAGATTATCCTGCTGGGCATTCCTACTGATGTTGTGTACCTAAAAATACATTACTAAAACGGTCAACCAAAAAGGTTGGTGAATCTCACAGGTTTGTAAGTAAGTAAATAGTTGAACACACAAGTAGTATCAGTTTCAGTAAAATGTTTACTAGCCAGCGAGTAACAATTGCAGGCTATGCTAATCGTTCACCCAGAAATGATTGCAGGTTATGCCAATCATACGTTGCCATGAGCCACCATAGTTGAAGCTTAACGTACAGTAAATATAGTACCCCCGTGAATGTAATCCAAAACATTCATATGAAACGAGTAAGAAACGCCCGTTTCTACAGTACGGTTCGTGGTAGTGCGTGCTACCCCGGGCGGGGATTGTCAGTCCCATATGGATCCATAT
This sequence comes from Helichrysum umbraculigerum, assembly GCA_949592205.1. Classification (NCBI taxonomy): domain Eukaryota; kingdom Viridiplantae; phylum Streptophyta; class Magnoliopsida; order Asterales; family Asteraceae; genus Helichrysum; species Helichrysum umbraculigerum. The sequence continues at coordinate 40,658,279 of CATIUR010000001.1, forward strand.
ACTAAAACTCGCGCTTATCCCATAACTAACAACTATGATTAAGGAGGATTTCATTGGATTAGTCGAAAACTCATGCATCAGTGTAACAGTAAGTTTGTAGTAAGTAAACGGCTAGTAAGTAAGTAAATCGGTGTGTTCATGTAAAACATGTAATGTATCTCACCCCTGAGTATAAAACAGTAAAATAGGGGCTGTAAGACTCACCTGAGCCTAGCAGACAATGCAGTAAGTAAGCAAGTAGTATCCCGAACTAGCAACCCTTAGCGTCCTAATACGCATAAGGTTCAGTAAGTAAATGGAATACTTTGTAAAGTATCCATGCTAGTTGTTCCCAAACTAGTTAATGTCCATAAGTTTGTTTGTACGTTTGTAATCGTTTGCAGTTTGTAGAAAAGTTGTACGGCCCGTTGGTATCGGTGTATAATAATAATTCCATCCATTATTATTATGTATTCATAGTAGTTGTACAGTTGTAAAGCGTACTTGTATAATTGTTTGTATTACAACGTGTATCGTTCGCGTAAGTTCCAATGGGCTTAATCCCCAAAGGGTACGAGTGAAACCTCGTAAGTATTCGAGTGTATGTTCGTATCAGTTAACGTCTAATCCAGCACGTAACTAGTGAGTGAACTTGTAAGTTCGTATCGGGTGCAATCCCGTGTAGTGTACAAGTGTAAGTTCGTTGGAGTGTAATCTCCTAAGTATTCCCGAGTGTAATCTCGTACGCGTGTGTGAGTGAAATCTCACGTTTAGTTTAGTATAGTCTTGTATGTATTCAAGTATCGTTGTATACTTCCAAAAGTATAGTATTTTCATGTATAATCGTATCGTATTTGATTTGGTTGTTGAAAAGTGATTTTTAAACACTTAGAATGTTTTTGGCTTCTGTTTTTGGGTTTTTGCGACACTAAATGCGACACAGCCCTTGTGTCACATGATTTATGCGACACAACCCTTGTGTCACATGGATGAAACTTAATGCGACACAATATGCGACACAACCCTTGTGTCACATGATTTATGCGACACAACCCTTGTGTCACATGATTTATGCGACACAACCCTTGTGTCACATGGATGCAACTTAATGCGACACAATATGCGACACAACCCTTGTGTCACATGATTTATGCGACACAACCCTTGTGTCACATGATTTATGCGACACAACCCTTGTGTCACATGATTTATGCGACACAACCCTTGTGTCACATGGATGCAACTTAATGCGACACAATATGCGACACAATCCTTGTGTCACATGATTTATGCGACACAACCCTTGTGTCACATGGATGCCATGCGACACAACATGTGACACAAGCCTTGTGTCACATGAAAGTTTGGCCAGATGCAATACAACGGCTGTTACGATTTTTGGTTCGGTTTTTGGGTCAAACGACCTCGGTTTGGCCCGAAACTTTTACACAAGCTTTAATATGTTACAATGAGTTTATAAAAATTATTGGTTGACGTTTTTAGTGTTCGAGGTGTCGTTTTCTTAAATGCAACCAAAACCGACAATGTTCCGAAATCAAGTTTAAATTATATATTTGGACATTACTAAGCTAGGGGAACAATAATCTAGCAAAATAATTAATATCGGAAAAGTTTGCGAGTCGTCGGAAAACTACAAAGTCGTCGAAATGAGAAACCGCAAAGATAGGATCGTAGCCCTCGTTGCGGTGATCGTTGTTGCTCCTTTCCGTTTTGTGATTCAAGCTTGCTTTTGGTGCGTTTTTGGCTAGAGAGAGAGACCGAGATATAGAGAGAGAGTAGAGGGTTTAGAGAGAGAGTTGAGAGAGATTGAGTGTGTTTGTGTTTGTGTTTCTGTGAGGGAAAGGAGAAAAGGGCATGGGGGTGGTGCCCCATGTCTTGGCCGGCCCATGGTGGGGTCCACCATGTGTGGATCTCACCAAATGTTGTTCCCTCGCGTTTGCGCTCCGTGCGGTGTTCGTTTCTCCGGCCGTTTAAACGTTAAAATAATTTTATACGCGTTTAATTATACGTTTTAAAATACGAAATATTACCCGATAATTAAGTTGAAGTATCTTATCCAAATACTAGTTTTTTTTTAAGTTATAAAATATAACTTTGTTTTGTTTTGTCGGTTGGTCGAGTTTTCGGAGAGTTCGGTAACGTTTTAATTAAAACGTACGTTTCCGTTATATTATAAACATAATATAAAGTAGTAGTTGAAGTAATTAAATAATTTCGCATTATTTAATAATCGTTTTACCAACGTCCGTATGTTTGTACAATTGTAGTTTTATACGATTTGAACGAATCGTATACGCGTATATATATTCCATCCATATATATAATAAGTAAGTAACGTATTTAATCATATTTCATATTAAATACAAGTAGTAAACACGTAATTAGGGAAATTTTAAATTGGCCCTAATTTTGGGGTTGTTACATTCTCCCCTTGTTAGGAGAATTTCGTCCCGAAATTTGTTCGAAGTAGTAATCGGGAGTTCGATATTTCGTCAGGTAGCTACAATGTGTACTAGTAGCCTACAGTAGTAGGGTAGGTCCTACAGTGTTTGAAATCAAGTAATCGTCAGGTGGTAACGTACCCTAAATTTTGTTGCCTGGAGGTAGTGGGCATTTGGCCTTGAGATGGCCAGCACTCCCGCAGTTGAAGCACAGCTTCGCCTTGGGAGGGTTCGTACATTTAGAGTAGGATTTGCATCGACCGGTGGGTATGGTACACGGTCCTTCATGATGCCGAGTGCATCGGGAACAGAAAGGTTTCTTTCCCAAGTATTTTCCTGAAGAGTTGGTCGGAGAGATTTTCGCCCTTTTTGCTGGAGGTGGGGTACAGTCAGTGTCGTTATCCTCTTCAGCAGGAGTACTTTGTGAAGTTGGTGGTGAAGTAGGGTTTTCTAAAGCTATCAAACGTAGTTCGTACTCACGCATACGTAGGTTACTTTGAAAGGCAATTCGTCGTAGGTCATCAATGTCTTCCCGTGCTTCAGTTAGTTGTTTTCGCAGCGAATCAATAGTTTGGTTAAGGTGGTTGACTGATTCAGCAGTCAGGGTTTCATTAACTGGTGCTTTTGCAGCAGTTGGGGCAGCAGGAGAGGCAGGTGCAGTTGCTGATTCAGCGGAATGTTCTGTATCACCCTCAAGTTCGAGGAGGTAAGGAAACATCGTTGGTTCCTCACTGAGCAGTTCATCGTTCAATGTAGGGTTGTTGACAGAGTGAGTCGTCATTTCCTACGAAATAAGGGTTCTATTTAAGCGTTGCCTCAAGTAAGTGAAGTTATATTAAATTATCTGTTTAAAGTAACGAATAGTAGACGAGTTCCCCGGTCTCAACCAGTGTGAGATAATTGGGAAGGGAGTTTGTTCATGTAAATCAAAGTGTAATACAAGTTATATGGTCAGAATCCGTATAGTTGGTCGTTTCCTAATCCTATTGGGTACTTAGGATCTAAGAAAGTACATAGAACGCAAGGTAGTATATATAAATTGTTAATCAGTTCGGGTAAGTTAGAAATGTGCGCACCCGGGTTGAGTAAATCGCAAAGTCTCGGGTTTTCATCCTCCTTAGCGTTAATTACATAAGCTCTTCCTCTCGCGAAGTTGGTTCTGAGTTTCAGCTTCGGGCAATCCTTCCTGAAGTGTCCGGTACCATTGCACTCATAGCAGGTCTTGGGTGCAGGAGTATCAGTACCAGTGGGGTTGGTTCGGCAGTCTTGGGCCAGATGTCCAAATTTCTTGCATTTGAAACAGGGACAGGAACCGTCATGATGACGACTACACTTGGAGCAGTAAGGCTTGCTCCCCTTGTACGCCTTCGAGTCATCGGTATTAACGGTTGCAAGCTTTTTATTGTGGGTAGAGTTGGATGAGTGAGGATTGGCTTCCCATTTGCGTTTGTTTGTAGATGGGGCAGAAGTTGTGCCACGGCGAACAGAGTTTGCCGTCAGTTCATGAGCCATGCGAATGGCGCTCTGAATAGTTCCCGGTTTGGACGAAGTTACTAAGTCTTGAAGTCGTTCGGGAAGTCCATCGACGTATTTTTCGATCCTTTTGTACTCAGGATCAACCATGGATGGGCACAGAAGTGCCAGCTGGTGAAAGCGGTTGGTGTAACCGGTGATGTCATCACCCTGCATCTTGTGATTCCAAAATTCCACATCCAATTGTTTCAGTTCATCTCTTGGGCAGTACTCGCCCCTCAGCATATTCTTCAGTTCATCCCACTGTAGTTTGTAAGCGTTGGCGACACTCACAGTCTGAGCATAAGTGTTCCACCAGGTAAGGGCGGTGTCAGAAAAGGTGCTGGCGGCGAACTTGACTTTATCCTCTTCCGTGCAGTTGCAGATGAGGAACACTGATTCGATCTTCTCGGTCCAACGTATCAGACCGATTGCTCCTTCGGTACCTTGAAAGGTCAAGGGTTTGCAGTTCTGGAAGTCCTTGTAGGTGCAGGTTTTGGGTGGCGGTGTATTGTTAGCCGTGTCTTCGCTACAGGAGTGGTTGCTCGGACAGCTAAGGCTTGGGCTACACTACGGGCAATCAGACCCGCGAGTTCGGCTTCACTAAGCGTGACTTGTCGTCGAGGAGGCATGTTCCTTGAAACAATAAATAAAGAACATGTGAGGGCTTGAACAAGAATTATGACGGTGATGATTTAGTCAGTTTAGAGAAACTACGCCAAAGTTTGAGATTTGTTTAAAGTTGTGTACTATAAATTAGTTTATACGGTTTTGAAATTTTTTGAGAATTTTATAAAACATTTTGTAAGAAATTTTGTAACATGTTTGATAAAAATATACGTTTGTTATAAAATTTTTGATAGTAAAAGTTGGTTGAAAAATTTTGAAGTCTGATGGAGACTTGAGTTGAAAATGATTTTATTAGGATACACCTAACGGTACAGTGGGGTACGTTGTAGAATGTTATAAACGTCGAATTAGGTAGGGTTAGCGAATAAAACAAAGTCCCGATCTTCATATCGAAGGAGGGTGGAGTAGCTATGGTTGTCAGTTATAACAGTGTGGAGGTCTTCGGACGTATGTCGGTATTCGTGAATTCATAAAAGTTGAGTAAGGGTAGAACGACGAGAATCGAGTTGTCGTTTGTTCGATGTAAGTTTGAAAAATGGATTTCGCAGTAGTCGAGAGAGAGTATCGTATCGGGGAAAGAGGCCTATGTATATATATATATATATATATATATATATATATATATATATATATATCACATAACCGCCTAGTGTGTGTCTAGCACAAATCAAGTAAAAGTCCCGGTTCTCTCGAGGTCAGAGTCAGATATTGCAATCCTGTTCAACATAACCCCTTTCAGAATTCACATCATCTTCATTTAATTGTACATAGTTGATCAGGCTATGTTAAATTAAACTTGTATGCTGTAATTCCTGAACCAGTTATATCTAATGAGGAATACTGCCTAACGGTCATAGTCTAGGCCCACTAAATGCAACCTTGTTCACTATAACCATAGGCTCTGATACCAATCTGTAACACCCCCAAATTTAACAGTTTGCGGAAGCAATGTTTTGGGTGTTACTAATCAATAGTCACAAGCACGAAGGATACAGTGAACGACTCTAAATGAGACATTCAAAAAGTTATTACATTAATACATAAGTAGTTTCAAAATACAAGCTCGAGTTCGAGTAAATTCCTAGAGATTCTAATACATAACAGTAAGTACAAAAGTAATGTATATAAATCTCCAAGCTTGTAAATGCATGCGACTCGAGCTAAGTAAGATTATCCTGCTGGGCATCCCTACTGATGCTGTGTACCTGAGAATACATTACTAAAACGGTCAACCAAAAAGGTTGGTGAATCTCACAGGTTTGTAAGTAAGTAAATAGTTGAACACACAAGTAGTATCAGTTTCAGTAAAATGTTTACTAGCCAGTGAGTAACGATTGTAGGCTATGCTAATCGTTCACCCAGAAATGATTGCAGGTTATGCCAATCATACGTTGCCATGAGCCACCATAGTTGAAGCTTAACGTACAGTAAATATAGTACCCCCGTGAATGTAATCCAAAACATTCATATGAAACGAGTAAGAAACGCCCGTTTCTACTGTACGGTTCGTGGTAGTGCGTGCTACCCCGGGCGGGGATTGTCAGTCCCATATGGATCCATATACTAAAACTCGCGCTTATCCCATAACTAACAACTATGATTAAGGAGGATTTCATTGGATTAGTCGAAAACTCATGCATCAGTGTAACAGTAAGTTTGTAGTAAGTAAACGGCTAGTAAGTAAGTAAATCGGTGTGTTCATGTAAAACATGTAATGTATCTCACCCCTGAGTATAAAACAGTAAAATAGGGGCTGTAAGACTCACCTGAGCCTAGCAGACAATGCAGTAAGTAAGCAAGTAGTATCCCGAACTAGCAACCCTTAGCGTCCTAATACGCATAAGGTTCAGTAAGTAAATGGAATACTTTGTAAAGTATCCATGCTAGTTGTTCCCAAACTAGTTAATGTCCATAAGTTTGTTTGTACGTTTGTAATCGTTTGCAGTTTGTAGAAAAGTTGTACGGCCCGTTGGTATCGGTGTATAATAATAATTCCATCCATTATTATTATGTATTCATAGTAGTTGTACAGTTGTAAAGTGTACTTGTATAATTGTTTGTATTACAACGTGTATCGTTCGCGTAAGTTCCAATGGGCTTAATCCCCAAAGGGTACGAGTGAAACCTCGTAAGTATTCGAGTGTATGTTCGTATCAGTTAACGTGTAATCCAGCACGTAACTAGTGAGTGAACTTGTAAGTTCGTATCGGGTGCAATCCCGTGTAGTGTACAAGTGTAAGTTCGTTGGAGTGTAATCTCCTAAGTATTCCCGAGTGTAATCTCGTACGCGTGTGTGAGTGAAATCTCACGTTTAGTTTAGTATAGTCTTGTATGTATTCAAGTATCGTTGTATACTTCCAAAAGTATAGTATTTTCATATATAATCGTATCGTATTTGATTTGGTTGTTGAAAAGTGATTTTTAAACACTTAGAATGTTTTTGGCTTCTGTTTTTGGGTTTTTGCGACACTAAATGCGACACAGCCCTTGTGTCACATGATTTATGCGACACAACCCTTGTGTCACATGGATGCAACTTAATGCGACACAATATGCGACACAACCCTTGTGTCACATGATTTATGCGACACAACCCTTGTGTCACATGATTTATGCGACACAACCCTTGTGTCACATGGATGCAACTTAATGCGACACAATATGCGACACAACCCTTGTGTCACATGATTTATGCGACACAACCTTTGTGTCACATGATTTATGCGACACAACCCTTGTGTCACATGGATGCAACTTAATGCGACACAATATGCGACACAATCCTTGTGTCACATGATTTATGCGACACAACCCTTGTGTCACATGGATGCCATGCGACACAACATGTGACACAAGCCTTGTGTCACATGAAAGTTTGTCCAGATGCAATACAACGGCTGTTACGATTTTTGGTTCGGTTTTTGGGTCAAACGACCTCGGTTTGGCCCGAAACTTTTACACAAGCTTTAATATGTTACAATGAGTTTATAAAAATTATTGGTTGACGTTTTTAGTGTTCGAGGTGTCGTTTTCTTAAATGCGACCAAAACCGACAATGTTCTGAAATCACGTTTAAATTATATATTTGGACATTACTAAGCTAGGGGAACAATAATCTAGCAAAATAATTAATATCGGAAAAGTTTGCGAGTCGCCGGAAAACTTACAAAGTCGTCGAAATGAGAAACCGCAAAGATAGGATCGTAGCCCTCGTTGCGGTGATCGTTGTTGCTCCTTTCCGTTTTGTGATTCAAGCTTGCTTTTGGTGCGTTTTTGGCTAGAGAGAGAGACCGAGATATAGAGAGAGAGTAGAGGGTTTAGAGAGAGAGTTGAGAGAGATTGAGTGTGTTTGTGTTTGTGTTTCTGTGAGGGAAAGGAGAAAAGGGCATGGGGGTGGTGCCCCATGTCTTGGCCGGCCCATGGTGGGGTCCACCATGTGTGGATCTCACCAAATGTTGTTCCCTCGCGTTTGCGCTCCGTGCGGTGTTCGTTTTCCCGGCCGTTTAAACGTTAAAATAATTTTATACGCGTTTAATTATACGTTTTAAAATACGAAATATTACCCGATAATTAAGTTGAAGTATCTTATCCAAATACTAGTTTTTTTTAAGTTATAAAATATAACTTTGTTTTGTTTTGTCGGTTGGTCGAGTTTTCGGAGAGTTCGGTAACGTTTTAATTAAAACGTACGTTTCCGTTATATTATAAACATAATATAAAGTAGTAGTTGAAGTAATTAAATAATTTCGCATTATTTAATAATCGTTTTACCAACGTCCGTATGTTTGTACAATTGTAGTTTTATACGATTTGAACAAATCGTATACGCGTATATATATTCCATCCATATATATAATAAGTAAGTAACGTATTTAATCCTATTTCATATTAAATACAAGTAGTAAACACGTAATTAGGGAAATTTTAAATTGGCCCTAATTTTGGGGTTGTTGCATGACACATCCAACCGGCAGTTGGATCAAGTTTCTAGAATATTCCTGTGAACGTTTTAATCAATATATCTCACATATATATATCAACTTTTATATTGAGCATAAGTGTCTATACGTGTGACCCCGTAGGCTTAAACATTTTCCAGACATGCGTTTATTTTACGTGGTCATTTCCTAACAGCTCCCACTTGAACATGTTTAATATATGCAATAACATTGGTAAGCATCTTGCAACACGCCAATGCTCCCAAAAATGTTTAAGTATAGTTTCTTAAAATATATTATAGTTTCTCAAAACATAATATAGTTTCTTAAAGTATAATCAAGCTTTTCAAGCAAAATGATTTCAGCATTACTATCCCTTTGTTTCAGATACCTTTGTTAATTTTGGATATGGATCAATGTCATTCCATAAATTAACGATTATGTTTCTCATTCCTTTTAATCAATTAAGATTTCCAAATAACTAATTGATTCTAATGAGGGGCTCAGTGGTATCACTCTTCAATAACTAATTGAAGGAACACATCCTATCTTGACTACACGTGTCAGTCATGTAACTCACTACACTTTAGAAAATAGCCCTTTATTACCTCCTTATTCAGGAAAGCTAGAACTATATCAAGAAGATGCAATCCATACATGCAAAACTTACTTGCATCTCAAGTCTAAGGATAAGTAAAGCAATCATTTACTAGTTTCACTTAATGACGCCAATCCATAAAGTGATATCTTGTTAATTGGGGTAGTCCAATATGCATCGCATGGATATTATGTGAGTTTGGAGGGACCATCCATACCAATCACTCAGATTTATCTTAGTTCAACTATATTCCCATATAGTTAATTGATAATGGACATTTTTAGAATAATTTAAGAATTATTCAAGGATTAAACATGCAAATATAGGATACAATTTATTATTAAATGAAAACAAACATACCAGGTACTTTAATTCATTTATTTCATAATAATTGTCTTACATCCTTTATCCAAATACTAAAACACAGAGTTACATGAAATAACTAGCATAACGAAGTCCTATGTCCTCGGCATGTTGATTAAGCTTTCCCTTATGTAAAGCCTTCGTAAATGGATCAGCTAGATTATCATCTGTGTGAACTTTGAGTAGATTGATTTCACCTAATTCGATCTGCTCTCGAACATAGTGATATCTGCTAGGATAATGTCTGGCCCCTTTCTGAACTCCAGGTTCATTGGCAATAATAATTGCTCCCGAGTTATCGCAGTACAACTCCATGAGGTTTTTATTTGTGGGTACCACGTCAAGCCCAGAAATAAATTTTCTAATCCAGACAGCTTCCATCGCAGCTTCCGAAGATGCTATGTACTCTGATTCAGTTGTAGACATGGCAGTTGTGGATTGCTTCTTGCTCTTCCAATCCACTGCGCCTCCATTCAAGACAAAGACGTATCCTGTCTTAGACTTCATATCGTCTCTATCGGTCTGAAATCCAGCATCACAATATCCAGTCACTTTGAGCTCAGCTTCAGGATTTCCACCATAAACAAGGAACATATCTCTAGTAGCCCTCAGGTACTTGAGAATATTTTTCACAGCAGTCCAGTGACATTCACCCGGATTCTGTTGATAACGGCTGGTTATGTTCTGTGCGAACGCCACATCAGATCTAGTGCATCTAACCGCATACATAATCGATCCAACAGCCAAAGCATAAGGAACCCTTTGCATACGCTTCACCTCCTTGGGTGTAGAAGCACACTGTTTGCTATTTAAGTCAAGTCTTTTTAACATTGGCACATTTCCACGCTTAGAATTCTCCATCTTAAATCTCTTTTAGATCTTATCAATATAAGCACTTTGACTTAGTCCAATTAACCGCTTAGTTCTATTTCTATAGATCTTGATTCCAAGAATGAATGCTGCTTCTCCCAAGTCTTTCATGGCGAAACACTTTCCAAGGTAGGATTTTACATCTTGTAACATTGGAATGTGATTTCATATGATCAATATGTCATCAACATATAAGACAAGGAAAGTAACATTACTCCCACTAGCTTTGTGATATACACATGGCTCATCAGGGTTTTGAGTAAATCCAAACTTTTTGATTTCCTCATCAAACCTCTTGTTCCAGCTTCTTGACGCTTGCTTTAGTCCATAAATGGACCTTTGAAGCTTGCATACTTTGCTGGGATGTTTTGGATCAATAAAACCTTCAGGTTGAACCATATAGACATCCTCGTCTAAGTAACCTTTCAAGAAGGCAGTCTAAACATCCATTTGCCAAATCTCATGTAACACCCCCAAATTTCGGGTTGCGGAAGCGGTGGGGTCGGGTTTACCAAATTAAATATCACAGCATAAGATACATAATGAACGATTCTAAATGAGACGTTTGAGAATAATTATACATTTACCAAATAGAACGTTTACAACGTTGCGAGTTTAATAGAAATTTCGAATACATAATTTGAAAATACAAAAGTAAATGCAGAGTAGTCCCAATTGTTTGAAATCATGCGACTCGAGTTAGCAAAATCTTGTAGTAATTCCTAATCCTACTGGGCACCTGAGAACACATGCTAAAACAGGTCAGCTATAAAGCTGGTGAGTTCATAGGATAGTTAGTTGAAATCATGATGTAATAAACCCTGTATGTTTTGAAGAGTCGTTTCAAATTCGGCCATTTTGATAAGTATTATATTGAAGTTTGCAACACCAATATGTTTGGAAAGTAACTCAGAATCCACGATTCTGACTTGTATTATGTTGGAGTTTTGTAATACAAATGTGTATACGATGGGCGAGGTATCTAATACCTAAGTAGTAGAGATATGTACCTAAGTACCTAATAATTGAGGCTATTCGAGCCTGAATACCTTTCTGGTATTACGTAAGTTTAACAGAGTAGGGCAATACTTGCCTAAGTTTGAAATCAAGAAATGTATGACCACGTCATATAATGTTGAGTAATATTTGATAGTGTGTTGCATCCAGCAACGAAATCGTAATCCCATGGATTATTGTTGTGTGTTCGTTTACCCGGCTAACATAAGCTAACCCGAACATGTTTGAGCTAACGGCCTCGCGTGAGAACCCCACCGACCCGTTAACTTATTGTGAATCCCGAGTATCACTCGCTGATCCATGATTATGTTGAAATTATGTCCACTACAATACCGTGGTTTCGTTTTGTGCCCACTTTACCGTGGCATCGTTTGGTGCCCGCTGCAATACCGCGGCATCGTTTTTGAATTACCCGCAAGCAATTTGTAATTGAGCCAGCAGTACAACGACATGCCCGACTAAGTTGTTTGAGAGCCAGCAGTACTCGACTTGCCTGACTAAGTAAATCGTATAATAGTATGTATACCGATATGTATATGTAAATTGTAGGTAGCACCGAGTGCCCGAGATGATGTATCAGTATGTAGATATATATATATGTGTATGAACAAATACTTAGATGTCAAATTTGCACGTTGAACCTAGGTATGGATATTCATCAGGTGACACCCCCACGGTTGGATTACATCCTGGGCCAGAGTCGTCACCAGTTGAGTTGTATTAGTATAAGGAATCTATACTAACGTGTGATAATACGGTATACTTCTAGCCTAAATCCTAGCAAGTATATATATCGGAGTCTCGGGAGAATGTTCACTTAAGTCCAGTTCCCGTTCTAGTGATAGTGAAGAGTGTCGACAGTTTTAGTTCCCGTAGAATAACTAACCCTGTAATAGTATAGATGTTGTCCCGTGTAGGTAGAACTGACTAGTTCTATGTATTCAATGATATTGTCCCGCGACAATATGACCAAAGGTTTGTGATAACTAACTCAAGTTATGTATTGGTAATCGTTTTCCAACGACCTAACAGGGTACGAGTGCAACCTATCTAGGTTAAATATTGATATTGTTCTAAAACAATATTACGAGTGTAATTCCTAAGTATTACACATTTCGTATTACATACAGTAATAAAAATAGTTGTGAATTATAAACGATTATTAATATAATTCGAAAACAGTAATTTGAGCATGTGTTTCACCCCGAAAATAGTAAAACAGTTGAAAGAGTGGGGCTATGAAACTCACCTGAGAAGCTAGCGTCCTAGTGTAACGAGTCGTGCCAAGTATAATCTCCTAGTGTCCTAAACACGAGAGATTTCGTATGTTTGTAAGTGTGGTTCGTTATTGATGATTCGTAATAATAATTCATATTATTATTAGATTTGAGTTTTCGTATACTTTATAAAGTATATTTGTTTTGAGTATAAGTCGTATCATATTTAAATTGTCATTTGAAAACGTTTCCCGACACTTAGAAAAACATGGCTGTTTTCTGTTTTCTGCGACATAACATGCGACACAAAAATTGGTCATGCGACACAAGGGTTGTGTCGCATAGAGTGCGACACAAGAGCTCTGCGACACAGTGGTTGTGTCGCAAAAGCTTGCGATGCTGATTCAACAGCGACATAGGGGTTGTGTGGCATAAAGTCTGTGACACAAGGTGCGACATAGAGTACGACATAAGATACGACACAAATGGAATTATGCGACACAACATGCGACACAAGCGTTGTGTCGCAAAGATGAACACCAGCCCAGAAACTCGCGGCTGTCGAGTTTTTCCGGCCAAAATCGCAAATCAAACGCATTTTTGAGCGGTAAAATCGTGTTTTCTTGGTTGTTTAGGTTATAGCTAAGTTGTGTAAACATTATTACGCTCAAACATTTCACCAAAATGATTAAATCTAGAAATTTAGGAAATTTCTTACAAATGCGAATCGAGGCCAAACGAGGAAGAAAACGAGGGTGTTGTCTTTGTTAATGTTGTTCCACTCGTGATGGTGATTCCGAAAATGTTGGTGATGGTGGTGGCGGTGGTCGGCCGGCGGTGGTGGTGGTGATTGGTGGTGATATTTTAGAGAGAAAAATGGGATAAAGGAGATGATAGAAATGAGATGAAATGGGAGGGGATTTGGATTTTGTCAAACTCAGATCCCATTGCGTGGACTGTGGTCTCCAACCACAGTACAAAGTATCCGTGTTTAATTTGTCCGATGTAATTTAAAATAATACTTTAAATCTAAAATTTATTTATATTATCTTGAAATGTTTATTAGTGAAAGTATTTTATAAAAATACTATTTTGAAATGAAGGTTTGATTGTTGGTTTTTCGAGCGGTCATAAATAATTAAGATGCGTTTTGAATTAAAACGACTTATATTTTCGAATGATTAATATTTTTGTCCAATTTTTGAATGTTAAATATTTATGATTAAACATTATTTACAAAATTTTGATTACTTGGTTAAAATTGCATATAATAATACAATTTCTTAAAATTAAAGTTTGGCGCGAAATTTGACTTTTTGACGAGGTGTTACATCTCATAGTCATAGTACGCAGCTATGGCTAAGAGAATCCTAATAGCCCTTATGTCCGCTACAGGAGAGAAGGTTTCATCATAGTCAACTCCGTAGACTTGAGTATAACCCTTCGCTACGAGATGATCTTTATAGGTGTGTACATTTCCATCCATGTCGGTCTTCTTTTTGAAGAGCCACTTGCAGCCAACGGTTTTAGCATTGGGTGGAAGATCAACCAAGCGCCAGACTTGATTATCTTTCATGGATTTCATTTCCACATTCGCAGCTTCAAGCCATTTTTCAGATTCTGGATTTGATAATGCAGCTTTGAAATTGGGAGGTTCATTAAGATCCCCTAACAAGTATTCTTCAGATTCTACATTTAGACACAATTTTTCTTGAGCACTTTTTATCCTTGCGGATCTACGAATTGGAACAACATCGACTTGAGGTTCAACACTTTGAATACTTTCCCCCCCAAGTTGATGTTCGCTAGTGTTTGTTGAAGGTGATGCATCTTCCTCTTGAGTCTCATCAAGTTCCACAACCCTCCCACTGTTTTCTCGAGCTATAAAATTCTTCTCAAAGAACTGAGCATATCTTGCAACTTTAACAGTGTTTTCAGAAGGAATGTAGAAATAGTAACCCATTGTTTCCTTTGGGTATCCTACAAAGATGCGCACTTAATAGATCTTTGCTCTAGTTTGTCAGGCGTATCCCACTTCACAAGCGCCTCACATCCCCAGACCTTTAAGTAAGACAAATTAGGGACTCTCCCATGCCATAATTCATATGGTGTCTTATCCACCTTCTTGGTTGGAACCATATTCAAAATACGTACAGCAGATTCTAGAGCATAATCCCAAAATGATAATGGGAGAGTAGTAAGGTTCATCATGGATCTCACCATATCTAACAAGGTTCGATTTCTCCTTTCCGATACTCCATTGTGTTGTGGTGTGTATGGAGGAGTAAGCTGTTGGACAATTCCACACGCTTCCAGATAATCCATAAACTCATGGCTTAAGTATTCACCACCTCTATCCGAACGAAGGATCTTGATGGTCTTACCGAGTTGATTTTCTACTTCATTCTTAAACACTTTAAATGTTTCATAGACTTCATGTCTATGTTTAAGCAAGTAAACATAACCATAACGACTGAAATCATCAGTAAAAGTGATGAAGTAGCTAGCACCTTGTCTTGACACATGTCTAAATGGACCATAAACATCCGTATGTATGATTCCAAGTAGATCTTTAGCCCTTTGCGTTTTATGTGGAAAGGGTTTCTTTGTCATCTTGCCAGAGACACAAGATACGCATTTGTCAAAGGATCCATCATCATTTGATTTAGAAAGCCCTTCACGCTGAAGCCTTTCAATGCATTTCTTTCCAATGTGTGCAAGACGATAATGCCAAAGATAGGTAGAGTCCAAGTTAGGCTTGGCTCTTTTGTTGCTAACAGAATACATAGAATTATCTTTTGAAACACGATCATGCATATCAATTTCATAAATACCATCATAAGGAATAGCATTAAAATAATGAACATTATTCTTAGAAACTGAAATACCATAATCATTGAAAACATTGATAAATCCATTATCTTTCAAAAGTGAAACTGAAACAACACCTCTAGCAATAGTTGGTGCATAATGACAATTGTCTAATACAATGATTAAGCCCGAAGGCAGAACTAAGTCATAACTTCCAATGGCTTCTACAGCTGCACGTAAACCATTTCCCACGTACAAGTAGAGAGCCCCATGTTTCAGCTTCTTCTTCACTCTAAGTCCCCGTGAGGTATTACAGATGTGAGTACCACAACCAGTGTTATATACCCAGGATTTTGAATTAGAGAAAGAATATAATTCTATTGAGAAGATACCTGAAATTCCGGTCTGGCCGGCTTGCTTCTTCTTCTTCATCAACTCAGCAAGATAGGCAGGACAATTCCTCCTCAGTGCCCCACTTTCTTGCAGTGATGACACGCCTCATCCTTAGTCGGATGCTCTTTCTTTGTTGGAGGGTTTTTCTTAGGTTTAGGGACATAAGCACCTTGCTTTCCCTTGCCCTTAGTCTTTCCCTTAGTTTGCGATTTATTGTCTTTCTGGATCTTGCCACTTCTAATCGCAAGGACTTGTGGGGCAGCCGGTTTCTTTGGAAGACTCTTCTCATATTAAATGAGCATGGCATGTAGTTCAGCAACTGTTTTTCCCATGCTGTGCATATTGTAGTTGCTCACAAATCCTTCAAAATCCTTTGAAATAGAATTGAGAATCATGACAACAGTAATAGGCAGAGGATAAGCATACTGAAGTCTTTCCAATTGATCCAGATAGCTCTTCATTTTCAGAACGTGAGAGCTAACTGGTGTCCCTGCTTCATGTTTGCAAGCATGGAGCGATTGGATCAAATCGAATAGCTCAACTCCAGCTTGTTACTCAAACATAGATCTAAGCTCTGTTATCATATCAAGTGGGCTGTAACTTTCAAATTGCTTTTGAAGTTCGGGAGTCATGCTGCCGAGCATCAGACAAGCAACTTCATTATGACGATCATACAGAGCACCCCAAGCTGCTAATTCCTCAGAAGGAGCAGTAGGAGCAGGAGCAGGTCCCAATGGCTGTTCAATGACATCAGTTTTCTTTTCAGCACGAAGGACAATCCTTAGCTGACGAAACCAATCATTGAAATTTCCTCCAGAAAGTTTCTCTCTTTCTAGCATTTGCCTGAAAGCCGAATAATTCGAGTTCGGCGCAGGATTTGCCATCTACAATAGATAAAAAGTTCAAATTTAGTATTTTTGATAATCAATACTTAAAGAAAATTAAATACCCAAATGCTTATATACATAAAGCAATTAATTTCTTTAAGTCTAGGATCCTACTTGACATACCATCATCACATCAGTTGATCTGCTAGCAATGATGTATTCAAAAGGTAAGTGACGATCAATAATTGCATTACAAGTGCAATTCCTAGAAATTATGGGACTTAATGTGTTACTTAGTGATCAAGCAGTAAGTTTCATTAAGCATGTTTCATCCCATCTTATGCCACGGGCTTAAGGATCTCACCGCTTAACTCGCTTTAAGTCATCCAATTAAGAACAGTAAATAGTCCACCACCGTCTCACAATGAGTGGTAATTTACCTTGGATACAATTCACCTACGTCTCACGCAGAGCAAAAGGCAAGTACAAGTGTTCTTACAAATTGGATGGCAATTGACTTAATTTTAAATAGGTAATTTATTTGATAATGTGTATCAAATATGTACGAAGAAGCATGCACACATCTTCGTATCATAGATTTTAATAAAACTTTTCTAGTTAATGTCCTTATTAACGTGCGTCAAGATGCCTAATTTAATATTCATACTAAATTAGAGATTTGCACTTTTATTAAAATTGACGATTCAACATGTTTTAAACCTTTTCGGCCATGTACAAGAGAGAGCATGAAGAGGCCAGAGGAGGGGCTAGGATCTTTACATCGTTTAATCCAACCCGTCATCTTAGACACCAAGCCGAAGATACCTCTCTTATACAAGCTCCTAGTCGTGGTTTAAAACAAATTATTAACTTGCAAACCTCGTCGTGGGAGAAAATTACGGTATGTGAGCCCAACCTAAGTTGATAATAAGGTTTGCAAGGAAATAATAAATTTAATTTCATAGTTATTAGTCAGTTTATTTTTCATAAAACCATTTTGCTTCACAAGTTACAATAATTAAGCAAATTATAAACTACTAATCAATTAACAATTAATTTCAAGAAATATGGCCAACTAGGGATACCTTGTCAATTAAACAATTTTAAACAAGTAATATTATTAACAATTAATATCAAGGTGATATCCATGACAAGTTATGCATGAATTTCATGGATATCTGTTGTTGGGTCCCGATCAGGTCGGTGTCGTTAACGATTACTAATCGGGCACCAGCAGTGGGTTGTTTTAAATTTGTAAATGCGGGGCCTAAGTTTTCCCTAACAATGCTAATCCTAAGGGTGAGCAAGTGGTAGGTATGACCTAGGGTCGTTCTTCAAACCGACTGAATTGAAACTGAGGCGTGGCAGATGATGTAACACCCCCAATTTCGTTTAGCGGAAGCATTTAGTTAAGTATGGGGAGAGCCACAATATACGGTACATGCATACGTATCAGAGCATATGATTACAACAGAACATAATATATTAAGATGCCAAAAGTATTAATTACAAAGTTTACGATTCATCGAATCGTACAAGTTAAAAGTAATAAGTTTACAAAAGTAGATTTCTAGAATATGACTAAAACAGTTTCAGTTATACTAGAGAAATCCATATGTTTCCAAAAAGTTGGCATCCTAAAACTTCACGGGTCGCCTAATTCTCCATGTGTGTTGGCGATTCTTACATGCGCAGCTAATTCCCTGAAAAACATAGTAAAAGTCAACAACGAGGTTGAGTGAATTCACAGGTTTTATGTTTGCAAGTACAGTTGGTAACCCACTTGTTGTTTACACGGTATCGTTGGGATGTCACCCAAAAGTGTGATTCGTAAAACCAAATACGTTTCCAAATAGTTGTTTGTAGGAAAGTTCGTATCCTAGTAGTTGTAGGAAAGCAGTATCCTATTTCCAAATGTGTTCTGTAGGAATGTACGTATCCTAGTAGTAGGTATGTTTCGTTGGGATGTTGCCCAAAAGGATATTTCAAGTTATAGTAGGAATGTAAGTATCCTATTAGATGATCGTAGGAATGTTCAGTATCCTAATAGTTGTGTCTCGTAGGAATGTCTGTATCCTAATCGTTTGGTGGGACCATGTCAGTAGGAACCCAGTGCCCATGTCAGTAGGGACTTTTTATCAGTTTAATAACAATAGTAGACCCATGTTCGCAGGATCTAGTGCCCATGTCAGAAGGGACTTTTCAACAGTTTATCAACAATAGTAGACCCATGTTCGTAGGATCTAGTGCCCATGTCAGAATGGACTTTTCAACGGTCAGTGCCCATGTCAGTAGGGACTTTTTCAGTTGCTCAATCAGTTAAGTAAAAAGTGTTGCTGGTCGTTCTCCAGCGTTTTCAAAACATTACCGGTCGTTCTCCGGTTTATTCAGTATAGTTTATCCCGTTTGTAATAGTTTGTCGTACGAAAACACTTTTTCATAGTTAATTGTTTCGTTGTAAATGTTCAACTGTTCAAAGTACTCTATACGTTCGAGTAAGGCAAGTATACTATCATGTAGTAAAAGTGTTTGACTATGTTTTCCACCCCTGTTCAAAGCAGTTAAAAACAGTAAAAGTAGGGGCTGTGAACTCACCTGTTGAGTTAAGTGAAAGTGCGAGTGCTAGCAAAGCGTAGTCCGGGTAAAGTCCCTAAGGTCCTAAATATAAGAAATAGTCGTATAAGTGGTTGCATAACAACCAGACCATGTTACCCGTTCGTCCATGAAAGATCGTTTATTTGTAAATTCGTACGACTCGTTGGTAATGGTTTTGTAAAAGTATTTCAAAGTATTGTTATAAGGTTCTGAAACTTGCGACGTTGTGTGGGACGTCGTATGGGACGTTGTGTGGGACGTCGCGTGGGACGTTGTGTGGGACGTCGCGTGGGACGTCGCGTGGGACGTTTTGTGGGACGTCGCGTGGGACGTCGTATGGGACGTTGTGTGGGACGTCGCGTGGGACGTCGTATGGGACGTTGTGTGGGACGTCGCGTGGGACGTCGTATGGGACGTTGTAACACCTCGCAAATTTAAACACGATTAATTATGTTAATCACTTGCATTACTAGGCTAATTCCCTACTTGAGTGAATTCACAACACATTTTAGAGGTAAGTCTAGCAAAGCCCAACTAGATAATACGCGTAGTATTACGTATTCGTAATTACGTACTGAACAATCTGAAAACAAACGCGACAAAAATATACGGCTGTTGGTGAACAAAATTATTTAATAAAACGAAATTATTAAATAACGATATTAACAATTAAACATTTTGACAAAAATAATTACAAATCATTTTATAACGCAAAAACGTTAAAATGTATAATTAAAAATAAACAGAGTCAAAAAATTGTATAACTAAATTTTATGAATTTTATAAAAGATCCTAATTAAAATAAAATAAAATAGGTAATTAAAAATGTACTAGTTAAAATAAATTTAATAAATAACGATAGGGTAAACAAACACGGAGCGCAAACACGGAGACGGAAAATGGGGAACAAAACCCCATCCACCTCCCCCATTTCCTTTTCATTTCCACCATCACCATCTTTTTCATCTCTCTCTCTCTTTCAAACTCCACCACACCACCTTCACAAAATCAAAGAAAACTACCATCAAACGATGCCGAATCAACAAACAAAATAGAGAAAAACGACCACGAGACTACGATCTATCTTTCTATCTTTCCGGATTTCAAAACCGACACTCGTAAGTTTCCGACAAATCCCGTCAATTCCTAGATTTTGTAGTTTTAGTTAATATTTCATGTTTAGTATACTTAGATTATCATGTTTTAGCGTTTTATACAACCAAAAACGTCCAAATCGACCCAAAACTCGTTGATTTTTAAGCTGTTCGTCGAACAGGCGACTACGTCGCTTTTGGCCCAAAAATAGTACTGCGACGCAGGCCTTTGCGTCGCATAATCATCCCCACGTCGCAGATAGCGACGCAACCCGTTCCGTCGCATTAAATTGAGAACGTCGCCTATGCGACGTAACCCATGACGTCGCAAAACCTGAATGCGACGCAGACCCTTACGTCGCACCTTGCGTCGCACAAGTCTGAACCCTAAAAACACATTTTAAAAAAAGTCAAAGTTACTGTAGAAAAGTCAAATTTTACTGTAGCAGTACTGTAGCAAATGAGATAATAACATTTTTGGAACTATTGTTTCAAAACATCACCAACAAGTCATATACATTTTCACAAACAACGAAATACAACGTAAACGTTTAACAAATACTTTGGACATAACTTGGTTGTACGAACACTAGCATGGATGATTAGCTTAGACATCCACATACTTATTAATCTCATACGTTTAGGACGTTAGGAGATCTCGGATTGTACTTGGGCTTAGGTTTGCTAGCACTCGCACAACTACTTAACTCGAACAGGTGAGTTCATGGCCCCTACTTTTACTGTTTTAACTCCTTTGGGGTGGAAAACATAGTCAAACACTGTTATACAAACATGAATGTATACTATCTTACTCAAACAAGTGGAGTACATCGAACTGGTAAATTGATATACAAACCGATGATTTCGAAATAACACTTTCAGACTATAAACACTGCAAACGCATAAACATGTTTTGGAAACGCTGGAGAACAACCAGCAATACTTTTACGAAACTGATTTGGGTAATTAATGGGTCCTACTGACATGGACCAGATCCTACTGACATGGATCAAGGGACACTGACACTCCCTTCTATTGAAAAGTCCCTACTGACATGGGCACTGGATCCCACTGACACGGATCCACTATTGTTATTAAACTGTAAAAAAGTCCCTACTGACATGGGCACTAAATCCTACTGACATGGATCACTGAATGACTATTAGGATACAGACATTCCTACGATAACTATTAGAATACATACCTTCCTACGAATAGTAAATAGGATGCTTACTTTCCTACAGGGTTGTTAGGATACTTACATTCCTACGGAACTATTAGGATACTGCTTTTCTACAATACATTTTCATACAAAACAATTGGGCAACATCCCACACTGACCGATTTGGGTGACATCCCACTATGATTGCACTTAAACAAACGATATAAATAAAACTATTTGACTTCTGAGTCAATGAACTTACTCGAACTGGGTTCAACTACTACAAACATAAAACCTGTGAATTCACTCAACCTCGTTGTTGACTTTTACTATGTTTTTCAGGGAGTTAGCTGCACATGTAAGAATCGCCAACACACATGGAGAACTAGGCGACCCGTGAAGTTTAGGATGCCAACTTTTGGAAACACATGGATTTCTTTAGTATAACTGAAATGCTTTGGTCATATTTCAGAAATCTACTTTTGTAAACTTATTACTTTTAATTTGTACGATTCGATGAATCGTAAACTTTGTAATTAATACTTTTTGGCATCTTAATATATTATGTTCTGTTGTAATCATAAGCTCTGATACGTATGCATGCTTTGTTATTGTGGCACCCCCGTACTCAAACTAAATGCTTCCGCTAAACAAATTTGGGGGTGTTACAGACGTTGTGTGGGACGTCGCGTGGGATGTCGTATGGGACGTTGTGTGGAACGTCGTATGGGACGTTGTGTGGGACGTCGCGTGGGACGTCGCAAATCGCTTGGGACTAATGCGACGTTACGGTCTGTTCATCTAAAAATTGAGATTTTTAACCCAAAAACGCTTAGATCTTTCATATAATGACTTGTAACATGTTTGTAAACAATTATAATGAAGTAAAAGTGAAAAGTTTAGTGTTTTCATAACCCAATAGTGGTAGATCCGAAAATTAGGTGGATGATGAAGATGATGATGAAGATGGTGATTTTGAGCTTGAATCCTTGTGAAGATGATGATGATGACGAGTTTGATGATGTTATGTATCCGTTTTGTTGTTGTTTTTGTTGATTTTGTGGTTGTTTTTAGTGATTTTTAGAGAGAGAGAGAGTTGAGAGAAAAGAGAGTAAAGAGAAAGAAATGAGATGGTGAAAATGAAAGAAAGGAGGGGATGAGGAGGGGGTTTTGTCTCCCTTTTTCGTCCCCCGTGGTTGCGTTCCGTGTGGTGTTCGTTTACACGATCGTTAATTATTAATTTGTTTTTAAATTATCAATTTTTAAATGCGTATTCGTTTATATTTTTAATTGAGGAATTTTATGAAACTAATTTAGTTAAGTTATAAAATTTCAAACTTTGTTTTATTTTAATTGTACGAAGAGACGTTATTTGTTACAAAATACTTGTAAATATTATCATATTATATTTAATAAACGTTAATGTTATTTAATAATTTCGTTTTATAAAAAAAAAATTTGTTCACCAACAGTCGTATATTTTTGTCGCGTTTGTTCCAATTGTTTAAGTACCTAATTACAACAGATTACGAAATGTAATATTACGCGTATTAACTAGTTGGGCTTTGCTAGACTTACCTCTAAAATGTGTTGTGAATTCACTCAAGTAGGTAATTAGCCTAATAATGCAAGTGATTAACGTTAATAATCGCGATAAATTTTGCGGGGTGTTATAGATGAGGGCTTTCAAACTAGTGAAGGGTTTATAAAATAGTGGGGGAGTTTTGGTTTTTATATTAACTAACTTAGGCAAGTAAATAAATGAAAGTGAAATAAAAGTAAAACGTAAAGCAGATAAAATAAAGATAGTGTTTGCTGAGATTTCGTTAATTAAGTTATGGGATGATATTTGGAGAAACTTTTTTGAAAGATATTAGTTAATTATCATTCTTGAATACTTGTATGTAAACACTAGATTCCCTACTAATTGAAATCCCATTAGCATGTCACACCGAGAGCTAGGTTATGGTAACATCACAGAGTATTTAAAATAATAAGCAAAATCTTAATTATGGTTTAATAATACTTTCATATGAACGGGAAAAAAATCTTAAGGTACTAGACATAATTGAATCATATAACGATTCCTCGTCATCCTAACAGATTTGTATATTTAAAACAGTTCATTTATGACTTTAAACCGGCCCTTGCTTAAGACTACCCAATAAATCCCCTAATTATCCACAGCGTTCCTCACTTAAAGTGGTTCCGCCGCTTCAAACCTTGGCCAGGTCTTGTCCTACGATAATTCCCCATGTAGCCTTGCGGTTCCATAGTTTCATACCTTTGACAAATTATATTGACACATATGACTGACTACCTTTTAATTGGACGTCGTTAAAAAGGTGTTGTAATCACGTTTATTGGTGGAAATGCGTTAGATTAAATTGAAGTTTAAAAGTCTATTTAGAAAGGTTAATTAAACTAGGTTTCTCATTTTATACATTAGTCCGTAATATAACTACCTTCGGTCGTTATGCAGCTTCCACATATTTGTACTACACCAAAAGTGTTTCCAACGCTATACTGAGTAACAGTCGAATAGGGGCCATCATATTACTTCATAATATTGTATCGTTTCGTAATATGACTACCTTCGGTCGTTCCTCGACTTCCATACATTTGTACTCCACCTTGAAGTGTTTCCAGTACTATATCGAGTAACAGTCGAATAGGGGCCATCATATTACTTCACGATAATTAAGAACGTTTATATATTATTACTATGATAATCCTAAGGCAACAATCAAACAAGAACATGCAATAAGACGATCAAAGCAATATTACTGATCTTTAATATTTAATTATAAATCATCCCATAATTAACTAACTACATCGCAAACAAACACAATAGTAATCTACTCGCTAATCATGGCATAAACGATCTCTAGCATAATTAAAGCATACATATTTAATTAAGATAGATAAGGATAGAAATAACCGAGATTAATATGCGAGAAGGAATAGACGTGAATTAATAAGAGTTGCTCCAAGCGTACACCAAAGATTACAAATTCGTTCCTCACCAAAGACTACAAACACGTTCCTTGCTTCTATTCTAACTAGCCTAATACTATTTTAAAGTAAGAAAATAAAGAAAGAAAGAAAAGCTAGAAGCTAGAGAGAAAGTGTATCTTTCAAAGTGTAGAAAGAATGGTGTATCTTCCAAATGAACTCAAAGCCTCCTTTTATAGGTGAGCTTTGGCTCACACTAGCACCAAGAGGTGCATGTTAGCAAAAGGTAGCCAAAAGGGTGCACCGGGTACTGTACAACGCGAAAAGTAGGCGCACCGGGTACTGTACAATGCGAAAAGTAGGCGCACCGGGTACGGAAACTTGCCAAAAGAGGAAACCGAGGCGGTACAGGGTGGCCGGCGCCGGGGGCACTGTGGGCGGCGGCTGGGGGCACCTGGCCGGCGGTGGGGGCCTTGTACCCACCCCGTTCGTCGTCTTTTGCTTCGTTTCTTAATTCACGCGTATCTTCTTCGTTATACGTCCGTTTGAGTTGATTCTTTTTTTGTTGGATTCGTAATTCAAAAACGAAGATTTTGACATAAGATAGGCCCTAAGATGAGGTCCCTATCTCCGGATATTGCGTACGGATCATTTGGATCTTCCCGCGGCCGCAAAATCTTCAATTTTTACCCGTTTTGGTTGATTCTTCTTCCGTTGGATTCGAAATTTGAAAACGAACATCTTGGAAATAATGGATGTTGATGGAGGGCACTTTAGTCTTGAAATCTCATTTTTATGCCTTGAATCTTCAAACATGTGTGGAATCTTCGTTTTACGTCCGTTTTGCTTGATTTTTATCGTGCAACCTCGTTTTGACCATCTTGGCATAATGTTACTGATTTGTGCTATATTTGAGTTATAATGCCAAGAATCGTTCCAGAATGAGAGAGATATCGGTAGTAAAAATGTGACTTTTTACGCGATATCAAGTATCCCACACTTAGAACTTTGCTTGTCCTCAAGCAAACTCATTTTCAACATGGTTAAAGATAAGCAGATAATGAAATATTTTAAGACGGAATTCTTTACTAAAGGGGGTTTTGGAAAAATAAAGATATTTGATCTTTCAGAAAGTAAGGTTGTAATATTTAGGAGCATGCTTTTGATCTTTGATCTTTGATACATGACTAGGCAATCCTCTCAAGGTGGTCACTCCAATCACTTAAAGTGTTTGGGGTTTCCTATTCTAGTATTATCAATCACTCAGAACGCCAGTCATGTATCGTTTATCGTCATAGGCTTGATCGAGAATCAAATCGTTACCTTTTTAGTGCGCGTGAAGTCGATCTAGCCACAATCATTCTAGGTGAGGTGATGTAGGGTTGATGGAGTGAGGTGTTGGTGATATGAGATGGGGTTTTGTGTTGATTTTTCAGGTTTCTTTTTGGTGAAGTTGAAAGCTAAAATTTTGAATTTTTTTGGGCTGATTGACGCCTTTTTCATTTGGTTCTTGGAAGGAGTCTTTTTCTTTTTTTTTTTCCATTTGACTTTCTCTTCTTCGAGTTTTCTTGGGTATTTTTGAATTCGTATCCTTGTAGCTTTTCTTCTTTCATCTTTGGAACTTTTTGAAGTTTGAGGGATGTTTTTGAGTAGGTACGGGATGACGCGTTTATTTTTGGGGTGTATAGAAGGGTTCAAGAATGATGTGATTCGATCTCCTTTTTGATTCACCAGTTCGGATTCGAAATGCATAGCAAGAGCAAGTTCTGATTCTAAACGCATACATCGGCACACTCAAGAATCGAAAAAGTGAAGCATTAAAAGTGAATGCTTTATATGGCTCAAGATACCTCACGAATCGAAAGTTGGGTTGTTGTGTGCCTAGTCATGCGATGCTCTTTATGGGATTACTAAACTAGCCTTTCAAAAGAATTTGTATTTTATTTTTCCTTCTTCCCCAAAGTAAATCATTCTTTGTTTAAAATTTTTCATTTTCAGCATATTTTTAACTCAATTTTGAAAAATTTTGTTTACTTTTATGGAGAAGCAAGGTCTTATAAAGAGCAGCGAGTTTAGAATCAAGTATATACCATTATCCATTTAACAGTATTGCAACTACTGCTATTCCACACTTAAAGGAACATCGTCCTCGATGTTATACTAAGCTCTGAATGGGGTAAAATCCCACACTTAGGATTTGAAACATCTTAGACGTATTCTTTTAGTGGTGTGTTTTGGGTTTGAATCCCACACTTAGTGATAATCATAGTGGATATGGTATATTTAAAACGAATGAAAGAGACGGTATAGAAGTACTCCCCAGTATTTGCTGTGTTCCTTGGTATGCGTCTGCCGAACTTCGTCTTCTTGGGTTCACTCTTGATCAAGTCTTCTTGTGATTGGTCTCGTAGGTGTGAACACGTTGGATATACTTTTCTTTAATGCGCGGCGTCAAAAACTTGATGCGTCGGGCTGAAACTTGGTCGTATATCCAAATGTGAAAGATAGTCGGAGACTTTATCACTTCTTCGAATGTAAAATTGCGGAAATGTAAAACATGGGTTGCCTCCCGAGAAGCGCTCTTTTAAAGTCGATAGCTCGACTTCTTTTCTCCTAGCTAGATGGAGATGGATGCATCCATGGGATCCACTGTGTTGATTTTGTGGGCCCTAGGTTACGGAAAATTTTATCGAGGTGGATAGATTCTTATGAAATGATTGACTATTGTCGTAATCAATTCAAGTGGACTATCTCTCGATGTTTCCTTGTAGTTCAGAAGATGCTCTGAAGTTGTCCTTGCAAGTCCGTGAAGTCCGAAGGTGATGTAGTCAACTGCTTTAGTGACAGGTCCACTAGGGTCGGTCATGGTGGCTGTGTCTGTCTTAACAACCTCTCTTGGCGGTGGGTTTTGCCAGAGAGAGCAAACAAACGCCAAGAATTGCAGTTTTATGCCTTCATAATTCTCGGTCTTGGGGTCTCCGTTGAATCTTCTGATGGACGTGCACTGGTCCTCTATTTGCCGGTGCTGATGGTTGTTGAATGGAAAGTCGGATTCTGAGAAAACTAGAATAAGCTGACGAAGTATCTCCTTGCATCCTGAGTAGAATATGAACTTCGTTCTGGAGTTACTTTTCCGTTGTTGAATCTCCCTTAGATGGATCGTAACAGAAGTAGCGATATCAAGTGGTGATTCATATGTAACCCTAAAGGGTCGTTCGCGCCTTGATTCCTCCCAAACGAGATCACTAAGTTCTTCAATCATTAACTCAATTTGTTTTTCAATAGTGGAGTTGATAACCATAGATCCGCTTTCTTTGGAACTGAGGTGATCTTCTCTACTTAGCAAGCCAAGCAATGATGTGAGGTCATTCATTGCCAAGATGTCGGCACGACTGCTCGGATGTCCAGTAGTCTCTTTCATATGCGCTCTAATAGATCCTAACATCTCCCATTGTGTTGAGGTGAATGGGATGTTAGATCTTTTAAAGGCATTGTAGATCCTAGAGTAAGTCCGTTTTTGTTGTTGACAGAATTGCAGTTCAGCAGGGGAAGGAGCAAGCAAGTTGACTGCGTTGCTAATTCCTTCTACCGCTTTGTCAAATCTTTGGATGAATTCTTCGAGCACTTTGTGTTCTATGACGGTTTGCGGTTGGTATCTTGTGCGTTTGGAATATTCCTCCAGTGTTTCTCTTCTCGTGGGATGATTGTGGTTACTTCTCGCCATTTCTTCAGTGGTAAACGTATTAGTTAGCGGTATGCTTCTTTTGTTTTCTTCTTCAATCTTTCTCGTTCTGATCAATTCTTCCATCGTTGGGTTGTTTGCTGATGGAGATGCGTTTTTCATCTCTTGTCCTATTCGTCGGAGGACAATCGGGAAATATGGCGTGATTGCCATTTCCTTGCTAGATTTTCTTTCACTTATTGACTTTGCAGTTTCTTCGTCTTTGGCGGTCTTCATGGAGATCATGTACATATCGGCTTGGTCTCCAGCGTTAGGATTGTCGATATGAAAAATGATGGTTTCTCCCTGAGACTGCAAGCTGATGGTTTGTGCGAAGACGTTGATGATTGTCTTGGCCGTATTCATGAAAGGTCTTCCTAGTATGATTGTGATGTGTACGTCTTCCTGCATATCCATTACTACAAAATCTACTGGGTAAAGAAATTTGTCAATCCTAACTAAAACATTTTCAGCTATTCCCCTAGGGTATTTAACCGAGTGGTCAGCAAGCTGTATGGTCATTTCGGAAGGTCGAAGATTTTCTAACTCAAGCCTCTTGAAAAGCAAGTATGGCATAAGATTAACACTAGCTCCTAAATCGGCGAGAGAACAGATAATGCCTGAATTGTAGATGGAAATAGGGAGAGTAAAACGTCCGGTATCTTCGAGTTTTTCAGGAATGATATTTTTCAAGATAGCTGAACATTCCTCGTTCAGCGGGACATTGGGCACTTCGGGTACCTTATCCTTGGTTGTAAGAAGTTTTCTGAAGTACTTTTTGGAGTGAACTTCAGAGGCGGTATCTAGGAATTTCCTATCAAGCTTAAAAGACTTAAGCTTGTCGGGTCGTTGTTTAAGACGAGCCGGAAATGGGATTTTCCTATTTGGTGTAGACTCTAAATCCATTGTCGATGGGACAATAGGTGGTTCCTTCACCGGAGAAGAAACCGTAGGCGGGCTATGTGCTACCTGAGAGTCTTGAATATGGGAAGCCTCCTTATGGCAACTAGTTGGACTATCCTGAGGTTTAGCGTTAATACACTGTGCTAATTGTCCTAGGATGAGATCAGCTTGGTCTTGTCTAGCCGAGATTCCTTGAATGACTTGTATCAGGGTGTCGTCAAAACTAGAGGTCTGTGAAGGAGAGGGTTCGGAAGGTTGAGGTTGGTAAGTTAGTGGGTTATTCCTAGGTGGGTTAAAGGAAGGGTTAGTATTGGGCGGAGTTAGATGAGACTGAGGAATTTGGGCTGAGTGGTTCAGATTAGCACAATTAAGGCAGGTTTGAACTTGACAGACTTGTTGTGGTTGACTTTTCAATTCCTTAATCTCCTTGGTTAGGTCTGCCACTAGCTGAGTGAGGGTTTTGATAGCTTCATTCCCGATTGTAGTAGGTGAATTCACTAGCGAGGGGTGATTTTCACTGTTCCAGTCATGGTTGTGTATTGTCATTTTCTCAATAAGGCCCCAAGCTTCATTTGCCGTACAGTCTATGAAACTACCTTGAGAGGCGGTATCAAGTAAAGGACGGTGATGTGGGAAGAGACCATTGTAGAAAATGAGCAACTGGTCCGAACGCTCAAAACGATGATTTGGACATTTCTTAAGCAATTTCTTAAAGCGCTCCCATGCATCGTAGATTGATTCATCACGCACTTGACGGAAGTTTATGATGTTGGTCCTAAACGTGGCTTGTTTTGATAGGGGGAAATATTTGGCCAAAAATTTGGTTGCTAATTCTACCCAAGAGGTTATAGAGTTAATCTCTAGTTCCTCAAACTAGGTTTGTGCATTGAGAGTGAGTGAATAGGGTAATAGGTATAGGTAGACTATGTCCTGATTAACCCCAATCGGCTTAAAGGAGTTGGATAAGGAAATGAATTTGTCAAGGTGGGAGTTGGAATCATCATTTGGTAGGCCACGGAATTGACAGAGGTTTTGGACTAACTGAACAATATGGGGCTTTAATTCAAATGAAGTTCTCTCGGTTTCCGGATAGACAATTGGTCCTCCTCGACCATCAATCAAAGGTTTAGAGTCATCAGCCAGAGTGATACGTGCAGTTGTCATAGTCTCGCTGGCAGGTGGTTGGATAGGGGTGGTTATTTCTAAAAGTGGTAAAAGGAAGGAAAAACGAATAAAGACGTAAAGGTTTAAGGGATTCTAAAGGTTCACTAGTAAGTAAGTTCGTCTTAACGCCTAAGGATCGTACAGTTGGTTCCCCGGCAGCGGCGCCAAAAAACTTGTTGGGTCCCGATCAGGTCGGTGTCGTTAACGATTACTAACCGGGCACCAGCAGTGGGTTGTTTTAAATTTGTAAATGCGGGGCCTAAGTTTTCCCTAACAATGCTAATCCTAAGGGTGAGCAAGTGGTAGGTATGACCTAGGGTCGTTCTTCAAACCGACTGAATTGAGACTGAGGCGTGGCAGATGAGGGCTTTCAAACTAGTGAAGGGTTTATAAAATAGTGGGGGAGTTTTGGTTTTTATATTAACTAACTTAGGCAAGTAAATAAATGAAAGCGAAATAAAAGTAAAACGTAAAGCAGATAAAATAAAGATAGTGTTTGCTGAGTTTTCGTTAATTAAGTTATGGGATGATATTTGGAGAAACTGTTTTGAAAGATATTAGTTAATTATCATTCTTGAATACTTGTATGTAAACACTAGATTCCCTACTAATTAAAATCCCATTAGCATGTCACACCGGGAGCTAGGTTATGGTAACATCACAGAGTATTTAAAATAATAAGCAAAATCTTAATTATGATTTAATAATACTTTCATATGAACGGGAACAAAATCTTAAGGTACTAGACATAATTGAATCATATAACGATTCCTAGTCATCCTAACATATTTGTATATTTAAAACAGTTCATTTATGACTTTAAACCGGCCCTTGCTTAAGACTACCCAATAAATCCCCTAATTATCCACAGCGTTCCTCACTTAAAGTGGTTCCGCCGCTTCAAACCTTGGCCATGTCTTGTCCTACGATAATTCCCCATGTAGCCTTGCGGTTCCATAGTTTCATACCTTTGACAAATTATATTGACACAGATGACTGACTACCTTTTAATTGGACGTCGTTAAAAAGGTGTTGTAATCACGTTTATTGGTGGAAAGGCGTTAGATTAAATTGAAGTTTAAAAGTCTATTTAGAAAAGTTAATTAAACTAGGTTTCTCATTTTATACATTAGTCCGTAATATAACTACCTTCGGTCGTTACGCAGCTTCCACGTATTTGTACTACACCTAAAGTGTTTCCAACGCTATACTGAGTAACAGTCGAATAGGGGCCATCATATTACTTCATAATATTGTATCGTTTCGTAATATGACTACCTTCGGTCGTTCCTCGACTTCCATACATTTGTACTCCACCTTGAAGTGTTTCCAGTACTATATCGAGTAACAGTCGAATAGGGGCCATCATATTACTTCACGATAATTAAGAACGTTTATATATTATTACTATGATAATCCTAAGGCAACAATCAAACAAGAACATGCAATAAGACGATCAAAGCAATATTACTGATCTTTAATATTTAATTATAAATCATCCCATAATTAACTAACTACATCGCAAACAAACACAATAGTAATCTACTCGCTAATCATGTCATAAACGATCTCTAGCATAATTAAAGCATACATATTTAATTAAGATAGATAAGGATAGAAATAACCGAGATTAATATGAGAGAAGGAATAGACTTGAATTAATAAGAGTTGCTCCAAGCGTACACCAAAGATTACAAATTCGTTCCTCACCAAAGACTACAAACACGTTCCTTGCTTCTATTCTAACTAGCCTAATACTATTTTAAAGTAAGAAAATAAAGAAAGAAAGAAAAGCTAGAAGCTAGAGAGAAAGTGTATCTTTCAAAGTGTGGAAAGAATGGTGTATCTTCCAAATGAACTCAAAGCCTCCTTTTATAGGTGAGCTTTGGCTCACACTAGCACCAAGAGGTGCATGTTAGCAAAAGGTAGCCAAAAGGGTGCACCGGGTACTGTACAATGCGAAAAGTAGGCGCACCGAGTACTGTACAACGCGAAAAGTAGGCGCACCGGGTACGGAAACTTGCCAAAAAAGGAAACCGAGGCGGGTACAGGGTGGCCGGCGCCGGGGGCACTGTGGGCGGCGGCTGGGGGCACCTGGCCTGCGGTGGGGGCCTTGTACCCGCCCCGTTCGTCGTCTTTTGCTTCGTTTCTTAATTCGCTCGTATCTTCTTCGTTATACGTCCGTTTGAGTTGATTCTTTTTTTGTTGGATTCGTAATTCAAAAACGAAGATTTTGACATAAAATAGGCCCTAAGATGAGGTCCGTATCTCCAGATATTGCGTATGGATCATTTGAATCTTCCGGCGGGCGCGAAATCTTCAATTTTTACCCGTTTTGGTTGATTCTTCTTCTGTTGGATTCGAATTTTGAAAACGAACATCTTGGAAATAATGGATGTTGATGGAGGGTACTTTAGTCTTGAAATCTCGTTTTTATGCCTTGAATCTTCAAACGTGTGTGGAATCTTCGTTTTACGTCCGTTTTGCTTGATTTTTATCGTGCAACCTCGTTTTGACCATCTTGGCATAATGTTACTGATTTGTGCTATATTTGAGTTATAATGCCAAGAATCGTTCCAGAATGAGAGAGATATCGGTAGTAAAAACGTGACTTTTTACGCGATATCATCTGTTCTTTGCTAATTAAAAGTACATTAATAATAACAAACAATTTACATTAACTATGTTATTATTCTAAACATTAAATTTCTGATGGGATGTTACAAGTTTTAACAATTTAACCAAAATTAGGGTTTCAAGTTCCAACCGCCGGCTGGTGATCCCAACCGCCGGTTGGAATCGTAATTCGTAATTCCTTTATCGCGACTTTAAAACCCTAGTTTTCGTTGTTCAACCGCTGGTCGGAACATCCAACCGCCGGTTGGAACGAAATTTTGACCTAATTTGTCATTCGACCTTAATCTTAGTACAACTAAAACTATTTTCTTTGCTATTAATCGAATTAAACAACTTAACCCCACCAAATTTAATGTTTAACAAATCTAACTAATTATAACACATACGTGTGGCTCTGATACCACTGTTAGAGTATAGCATTCAGATAATCATATTGTCACACAATTGCGGAAGCGAATAAGCACGTATATATAATTAGTTAAGAAATAATCATGTACCTTTTAGCAGAGCTCCAGATAAACTATTAAGGTTTAAAGTAAAACCTCTCTACGATCGCACACACGACAATAACTCAATAGGTATGCTAGTACGCCGTTCACAATACCCACAACCCTTGTGCTTTTCTTCTTTGGTCAAACCACACAAGAACCGATCTTCGTAAGGGTTGAAAACCTTCAAACCCTAGCTTTCTAGCTCCTAAGTCGCACTTTAACTTGCAATCTTAACCCTAAGATCGAATTAAGCTTTGATAAAATCGTATGTTTTAAGGCTGAGGCTAAGCATTTATTTATACTTGCTGGAGCCGACCTCCAACCGCCGGTTGAGCTTCCCAACCGCCGATTGGGTTGTCTTTTGACCCAAGTATCCATTTCACGACCCGCGTGTTCCACCGCCTTACCATATTTGATTCCAACCGGCGGTTGACACATCCAACCGGCGGTTGGATCAAGTTTCTAGAATATTCCTGTGAACGTTTTAATCAATATATCTCACATATATATCAACTTTTATATTGAGCATAAGTGTCTATACGTGTGACCCCGTAGGCTTAAACATTTTCCAGACATGCGTTTATTTTACGTGGTCATTTCCCAACAGGTAACACATGTGTTATGGGTCGGTAACACATGTGTTAGTGGTAGGTATCACATGCGTTACGATATTGGTAATACAATTAGTTCGTTGGTGACATTGAGACAAAAGTAAAAAGTTTGGTGTCGACCTTGGTAATAAAACCGGTTCATTAGTGACATTGGGACAAAAAGTAAAGTACGTTGGCGATCTGGTCCATAAACCCAAAACAAATTCATATAAATGACATTTACAAAAACATGAAAATCATCACATTTTAACCCAAAAAACACAGCATATTACTACTGTGCCAACAAAAACAACAATAATACTACCAAAAACATATGTTACCCTAGTAGTAACACGTGTGTAACTACTACTATCCACATCAACACCAACATACATAAGTAAAACAACAAATATCCACATTAAACATACAGAAATTACACTTGTGTAACTTCAAAACCAAAATAGATACACTACACTTGTATTATCAGACATTAAATACAAACAAAACGTAGCTAACACTTGTGTTACCAACCCCTAAATTCAAACAAAAACACATATACACATATATCATCATGTAATACAAGATCAAAAACCACCTAAAAACGCAATATCAACATATCTAACAATAAATTCTAAACATAAACTTCGAAGAAACTTACGTGATGAAACTGATTGACGAGGCCTGGTATCATTCGGATTT
Organism: Helichrysum umbraculigerum; assembly: GCA_949592205.1. Lineage (NCBI taxonomy): Eukaryota > Viridiplantae > Streptophyta > Magnoliopsida > Asterales > Asteraceae > Helichrysum > Helichrysum umbraculigerum. The sequence goes on from CATIUR010000001.1 coordinate 40,692,907, forward strand.
GATGATGTTGTTCCCGAATCTATCTCGTCACGAACGTCCATTTGTACGAATCAATAAGAGTGAATGATGATTTTAGTATTTGTTCGAGAATTAGGGTTTCACAAGAATGGATTTAGGTGAAAATTTAACCGATAGAAAGATGAAACGAACAGTGTAGATGAAGGAGATGATGATTTTAGCAAGAAACAACAACGATTTGATGATTAATCGAACGGATTTCGATCTCTAGTGTTTGGGAAGTTCAATCGCAGAGGAGAGAGCGAGCAGAATAGAGAGATAATTTGAAAATATGTATGGTTTTTGTGAAATAAAGTGAAAAAGGAATTAATTAATTACAAGGTAAAATTACCATCCTACCCCTCCGCCCAAAATCTAGTTTAAGTTGAATTTTTTAATTAAAAAAATGAGGTATTAATATGGACCTTTGATTTGATAAATCTGATGGCTCACATTGATTCTCTCATTCTCACTTAAAATGGATGTACTCATTTGAACCTTATATACTAATTGAGTAACCCCTAATGATATTGCTACTATTTGTGATGTCACACGTACCAAATGATGATATGTCATTCTCATAATGTATATAGTCATTTTCTTTGTACATGTTGATTCCACATAATCTACGACTTTAACTTATGTTTAAAATAATTAATAATCAATGTTAATTTATTATAGTTAATTAATATAATTATTTCAACAGTCAATATAAATTAACTTAATAGTCATTTTAGTAATTGAATTGAGATGTAAGAAAGAATAGTCATTTTATATGCCTTATATCTATATAATAATCAATATAAAGTAATTAATTTATTAATGTAAGTTCACAATTTTTTTATGACACTTACACATTGACTAAATGAGAAAATAAAAAATAAAAAATCTAATACCTTAGTGTAATACTCGGTATATGTGTTTGGTATGTTTTATATTAGAAATGCGCCAACTAAAATAGGTGCTTTCTATACCGAACATTTATGAATACAGATTTGGAAAGATTGACATAAATAAAAATGTGATAATTGTCTTGAACATTAAATCCTAAAATATTTATGATTGTAATGTTCATTATTAGTTCATATAGTCCTTTCATTTTTATTTCAATTGTTGTTATACGTATTGATAACGTTAGTTTTTCATTGTAATTTTCAATTACTTTATTTAGTTATATTATACATGTATTATTCACATATGTTAATACATTTTTCAAAATATTAATACTCGAGTGTATTATGTCATGAAGATGCAAGACAATCTATTAGTGATGTGACAATATTTAATAATTAGATATTTTTTTCTAAAACCGTCTATCGGACGAGTCTTACACTAGTAAAATATATGAGAGGTGTGCTTTTGATAATGGGGTGATGCTAAATTAAAGGAGCACGTGGAGATGAGGCCGTTTGAGATCTAAGAGTATATTGTGAGATTTAAGTCACTCCATCTCCTTTTTATTATTATTGTACGAGGCTAAATACGTATACATTTTGACTTTAGAGTCGTTTGACTTAATCCTGCCCGTTAAATGAGTTAGTTAAATAAATCTGAACCATTGATTAAGATTATCAGGATTGTTTACGTAATATGTCAGTTTTGATCGTCTAATTTTACTATATTACCCCTTAAAAGAAGTTTGTTTCGAAATTTCAGGAATTCATTTAAATTCAATTTTAAAATTTAAAATTTAAATTTCAACAATTTTGGCGTAATTTGAAATCAGAAGGAGATAAGATTATCTTAAATAAATAAAAAACAAATAAATATAAATTAAGAGAAAATAAAAAAGGAGAGGAAACAAACCCTAACCTCACTTACAGCAACAATCATCCGCATTTTATTTCTCATCCCTAACAAACTTCAGGGTATCTCTCCTTCTCAATATGAATCGCCCTTTAATTTTCAAATTCCAATTTAATTCCCGCGTTAACCCTTCATCTTATAACCACAGGCCCTCTATTTATCCTACTTTGTTAATCATCTGATACATCTGATATACAAAATAAGAAAAAACAACACGCTCAAAGATGGAACCCGAAGGATTTACGCCACTGTATCTAATTCATGGTGAAAGGCACGATTGAAAGATCCGTGTTAAAGTCTTGATGTTGTGGAAGCAGAGCTACACCAACAATCCTACTCAAGTTGCATCAATGGAGATGATCCTTATGGATCGAGAGGTATACACATGACTTTAATCAATTTCAACATGTTATTGTATTCGTAAACCTAAATGTCTGTGCAAAATATACGAACATCATCAGCTGTAATGTGCAACCGAAATCGAACATTAACCCAACTTGATCAAGTTTTTTTTCTTTTTTTCTTTTTCTTCAATTGCTATTTAAGATGATATGGAATAAATTATCAGATGGAATATTACGTTTCTTTTGTGAGTTAACTATTGAGTTATGTCATCAGTAATTGTGAAATAACATCTCCAACAATTTTTCAGCCATCATATGTTGTTCTTGACCCATTTGGAATTAGAACAAATGGGCTAGAACAGGGATCAAACAGATTTATGCCAGATTTGATTTTTTCCAATTATGTTTCTTTTATATTTTGAATCAATACTAATGTATGTGTTGTTATATATTATACGTGTAGAAAAAGAATGGTGAACTAAGAAGAAGAAATATATGTGTACCATATCTGTTATTAATATAAACAATATCTATTATTAATATAAGCAAGGGCTTCGAGTTTTACCATGTATCTTTTGTTTTCTTTTGTAGGCGCTTTTTTAGCTTTTAGCCCAAATGGAGCTGTTATGGGATGTCAAAATTGTTGATACGATGGAATCTGAATGGAGGTTTGTGGGCATTGAAATGATTAAAATTGTTATGGGAAATACTTCTGTTATCGATATGGTTGGGTCTTAAAGCATGTATCTACATCTGCCGTTTTCATCATAAAATCGAAGGGATCAACTCATCTGTTTTATTGTTTCAACTAATTTTATTATTATATGTCTAAGATAATAAGTAGGTAATGGATTTGGTTGTTGTCAAATAATATGGAATACTTCTGATAAAAAAAAAATTAAAAAAAATTAATATGGAATACTTGGAAACAGAGGACTCTGAGAGGCATTTATGATATTATACCCGGTTATTATTTCAGTTTCGACTCCATTTGATTTGTTAACTTTGTGTTATGTTTCATGCAGATCTTGGGGTGTGTGTTTTTGAGATTTGGGAATTGTTCTAATCCATATAGACGATCTTAAGCAACTACCTGACGCTTGCACCTTTTCAGGTTTGTTTCTTTTTTATTGCTACTTTGTTTTGGATATATACTGATTGGTTTGAGTTGTGTAGCTGTTTTAGCAAAATTTGTATAAGTGATTGCTATGATTGTAGACTTGTAGTCCCTCTTTATTGTTTGAGAAGCGTTATGCTGTATTTTCATTATAGTTCAATTTTGAACATGTCATTCCACGTAATTTCAAGTTATTGTCAATGCTGATATAATTGATTTTTTGGATTGTAAACAGACTTCAATCTACGCGATGCAATTGTTTTTACTTTATTATATGTTTTCTCTAATTGGTGCACTTTCTTTTCAAACTATAGCTCAAACTTGTCACATTTATTATAGTTCTTTGCAGGAGATGAGCAACATTAAGGAAGATGCAGGAAATGGCAAGGAGGAAACAGTGACCTTGGCCTCGGATTGGAAGAACTTGAAGGTCGGGACTTTTAAAGAAACTGGGTTATCATAGATGCAAGTGACGAATGAAGAATTTTGTGTGGATTTTGTTAAATTGAATAACTAAAGAAGGCCTCAAACATAAGCAGTCAGCTAGATCTTCTAATCACATAGGTACTTTACTCTCATAAGTTTCAATATTCTCTTCTACACCCAAGTTTCAATCTTGATATTTATTTTTGTCCATCCCTTATGTGTCACATTATTTATATGTGACACATGGTGGGTAGTAGTGTATTTTAATGATGATTATTAGAATGTTATCATATATTCATGCCTTGGCAAAATTGGCAGGTCTTTGCCATAGTTTCTAATGGTAATCATGTAATTGATTCCTGACTTTATGTTTCCAATGTCTAGAAAACTGTTGTCGACATACATATCTTAATGGTGTCATACTTTTTCTTTTGATTGGATCAGCGTGGAGATCATATTCGATCAGCCTCAATGTCAAATTTGGTTAGCTTTCATATTCTGTCAACCTTGATATATCATGAGTTTCAACATTCAGGTCACGCACACACAGGTAAGGAAGCGATGGCGATATGGGATCGATATTCAAATGGTGGAGAATTGGGTCAGTCAACTTCAGCAACAATAGGGGTTTATTTAACTGTCAGGGCCATAGTTTCGTTCCAAGTTATTGCTTAAGGTTGTGGGAAGTGGTGGTTTGGGTTAGCGGATACTTTATATGGAAAAACCGTAATAGTAGAGTTTCCGGATCCAAATTTATGAGTATTCCGGTATTATTGCAGGAGATACAATTACACATTTTTAAATGGATTTCAAGAAGAGTGAAAAAGGAAGTGTTGTGTGGTAACAGGGAATTCTTGACCCAGTTTTTTGCTGTAATTAGTAGAGTAAGAGGTGGCTTACTGTATGGTTTGCCTCATGAGGTTGACTTTTTATTTTTGAGTACTGAGTAAAATTCTGTCATAATGTAATATAGGGGTGGGTGTTATATTGGGTTTGATATATATGAGAAAGTTTGATTTGTAAGTAGGAAATAGCTGTAAATGTTTTAGAGTGGTTCCTACAATTTTGAAGGATTCATGGAATCATGGTAGTCCTGTAAGTAGAAAAATAGAGTTGCCAACGGGCATTAGTCTGTAGGATTTATAAGCGGTGGTTTATGTATATATTCATGTAATTTGGTTAGTTTGACAATAAGAAATTATTTACTTTGTTATTTTGAGAATAAGAAATTATATACTTTTTTCAATATATATATATATATATATATATATATATATATATTGTAAATATCCATACTTTATATTGCGAGCTTATGTATATGTTTTTCAATAGATTCTTTGGATTACGTTATAGAATTGCTATTCCTAGGCTTAGTAGGCTATATATGTCATTTAATGTGTTTCTTAAATAATAGTTTGATTATTTACTTGAGTTTCAAAAAGATAATCACGGTAATATTATAAACACAACAATGATTGCACCTTTTTTTGCTATAGGCACGAGTAGAAATTGCGTATGGGATGTGTGTAATTCGTTTTATTCGTTGGGAAAACCAATTGGTATTGTTTCTTTGAACGTTTATCATATTATTATTCAACTTTCAAGTGGGATGTACTTGGTAAATAGTGATCAATTTTTTAATGGGATGTACTTGATAAATAGTGGTCGATGTTATATAGTAGTACCACTCAAGTTAACGTAAAGAACTTTATCTATACCGTATTTTAATTTTAATTATAATAATTAAATCTCAGATAATTAACAACTTTGTCCAGTAAAAAAGAAATTTCAGTAAACCTCTTTGTGCACATGTAACAAACTCCTTTATCATATCCATATCTATATTTTGAATGGGGATTGATAAATACAACAAATATTTTGATATATACACCACTTTTGATGCATTGTGATGCAGTACTGTACAAGACCACAATGTATGTTTGTGTTGTATGAATAAAAATATGTGTTGTATATATCAACATCCATTTTGAATATATAATATTTAATATTTTTTTATTATATAATATGTGTATTAGAAAAGGAAGTACAGAACAACGAACATAGTACTAGATTTATGGTTAATTTTAAGTAACCGGATTAAACAATTAAACTACGTTAGTATATATATATATATATATATATATAAAAGAAAAGTTCAAAAAAGAATGGTAAAAAAAGGGAGAATGGGAGAACCAATAGGATTTCTCCATTTCAAATACCCATTTTCACTTTTTTTTTTCAAAGCTAAATATCTCACAAACAGTATGTCTACAAATTATAAAAATTACATATTCAGAATCAGCGTCTTTTTCTCTTCGATTCTAGATCTAACAACATATACTTTCGACGAAGTTTTTTTCTTCCATTTTTTGGGGGTTTTAGAAACTTTTAATGTGAAATCACATGTGATTTAACACTAAAAAATAATCACACCCGCTTATAATTCCGATTAAACTTTAAACTCAAATCATTGATCATGTAAAGAGATTAAGACATGGAAAACTAAGGTGTAATAACATGCGATTGAATATCAAACTATCAATCACATGTGTTTAAAGAGTAATAAAATATGAATTTTCAAATCATTGACTAAGAATTATACAATCAAGTAAAAATCAAGTTGAAATCATATATGAATTATCATATATCGGTGAATTTCTCATCAAATATTAATTTTTAAATGAAAATCATATGTGATTATATGCAAAATCATATGTGATTATATAACAAATCACTTGTGATCAAGTGTACAAATAACAATCACATGTGATTTTTAATGAAAACTATTGCAATTTTTAATTTTTTATTTATAACTATTAATGTAGGTGAATATTAAGTTATAATCACGTGTTAAGTAGCAAATACCATGAATAAATAATCGTGATCACATTTTATTTTATTTTTATCATAAATCACATGTGATTATATTGTGAAATCCGGTAAAAAAAGCGAAGAAAAAAAATTTGTCGAAAGTATATCTTATGACATCTCTAATCGAAGAGAAAAACGAGCTGGTTCCGAATATATAATTTTTATAATTTATGGACTTACGGTTTGTGAGATAATTAACGAAGGGGGTAAAAATTAGAAGTGGGTTTTGTAGGGAAATGAAAGAATCCTATTGGTTCTCTCATTCTCTACTTTTTTAGCATTCTTAAAAGAACTCACCTCATATATATATATATATATATATATATATATATATATATATATATATATATATATAGGTGGGTTAAAATGAGAAAGCTAATTTTCGTGAGAACGTGTGAAACAATTCAAAATCACTTTTTAACTATTGGAAACACATTTTCCTATAAAACTTTTTCAATAATTACTATTAAAATAATTTTTGGAAGCTATGATATAAATATAAATAAAAAATATTAACTTTTTTTTCCGAATTTATTTTACAGTCGTTACTGTTGTAATTATTAAAGATAATCACAAAATATAACATGATAATCACATGTGATTATTCTCTAATATAATGTGATTATCACGTGTTCGAAATAATCACAAATATGGCATGATAATCACATATCAACTTATAAAATGTGATTATTATGAATAAAAAATTTAATTAAAAATAATTAAAAAATAATAAAACGTCGAAAATTTTTTTATTTGAAAAATAACTTCTAAAAGTTATTTGAAAAAGAAGCTACGAAGAAAATTTTGTAAAATAACATGTTTTGAATAGTTAAAAAGTGATTTTAAAGTGTTTCTCACCTTCTCACGAAAATTAGCATTCTCATTTGAACCTGAGACTATATATATATATATATATATATATATATATATATATGTTTTTTTATACGTGATATATCATATCTTTTGGACCTCTAATTAACAAATTTAATTTAAATCCTTAACTTTCTCAAACTACAACCACAGGCTCACAAATAGATACGAAGGTCTAACTAAGGCTCAACTTGGTGTACATGCTACACTATAAATGATACATCCATTCTAAAGAACTATGTAATGTCTACTGTACAAATATTTTTGAATTTACCAATATGTCTATAATTAGGATAAACAGATATACGACATTAAATTGTTTTGACGTTTTAGACATGATGATCTTTGTACGTCTCATATATGTTAGTAAGTTCACAATTTGTTGATATTATACTCAAATCATTGGGCAAAATCAATATCATTGTATGTCAATATATGAACACATATACTGTCATTTATAGTATAGTACTCACCAGGAAGAAGTGAATTTCACAAAAATATACATTTCTTTGATCGTATATTCCATGTCTACTACTTCATATAACGATAAATTTTGGCTTAACAGTTTAATGATGTAGCCCGCGATTTTCGCGGGTTTTGATCTAGTATATCACGATTACTCAAAGCAAAGTTGGCTTATAATATCAAGATAAATTGATGGTATACTTTGGCAACAGGGGTGGCTCAAGGGTAAAGCCAGTAAAGCTACCGCTTTAGGCCCCCAATTCTGTAAGGCCTCAAATTTTTGATATTGGATATTAGACATAGGATAACCTAATCTTCAACAATTTTTAGTCATATAGGACCTCAAAGAATATAAATCTTTAAGATATTATGCCACTTTATGTGACAAAACAACATTATATATAAGGCCTCAAAGATTTAAGTCATAAGATAATATGATATTTTTATGTGGGGAAAAATGATTAGATCATTGTTTATCACTTAGTTCCAAGTGATTTTGATAGAAAAGTTCTGTAGTTCTATTTTTCTTGTTTTTAGTTTTGATCCTAGTTTTTTTCATTCGTTATCGTCTATTTAATTTTAACTGCATCATTATGTTTTCACGATTGATTTCCCTATGCATTTTTTTTTTCGATTTATCATTTATCATATTATAACTCAAATAACCAGCTCAATTATTTCAAACATAATTGATGAATTATTTTGAATTGCATAGTGAGACATGACTAATACATTGATCTGATAAGTATCTATGTGGTCTTCAAATTTCACCTAAAATTCGGCATTAATTATATCACGTAATGCTTTTTAGAAGTAAACATGACATACATGATATCAATATAAATAAAAATTAGTAAGGTATTAGTATGTTACATGACAAATTATGTGAGATATTGTTGTATCTTCTATTTCTAGTTAAATAACTTCGATAATACTTTCATATAAAGCTATAAACTAATATCAATAGAATGTAGATCTTCAAGTCTATAATTGGTCAATAGCTTGATCTCATTTCAGAGTTTTATACATAGTATTATATAAGTATCAGATTGGAGATGATCTTCTTGCAATACACTTGTTTTGGTTGATCTTAAGAATTTTTCCTATCAAAACGCAATAAGTAGCAAACTATTAAAGTTGACATACTATACGACAACGGAATGGTTAACATTTTCCTAATTAAAAATTTAGAAAATAGATTATGCGTACTATATCGAACATTTTTTGTCGAATATGTATAGAAAATAGTAATTATACAGAATCGATAAGGCCTCATATTTGAAGTTCGCTTTAGGCCTCATTGAACCTTGAGCCGCTCCTGTTTGGCAATTGATATAAGGGTTAATAAACCGAATTATATGTTGTCTCATTATCAAGAGTAATGCTATATGGACCTAATTATATGGACCTGAATATGGACCTACAAATGTGATTGGTTGATTTTTTTCTCTCTCTGAATCTCATCCAATCAATTTTTTTACATCCACCAATCAAATCTTTAGGCCTATTTTTAGTCCTACAACTTTAGGCTTACCAATTATTTTCCTATTATCAATTCTATTGTCAACTATTAAAATTATTAATTATAAAAACCAACTCTCAATATCTTCATAATCCTAGTAATATGTTACCAAGAAATTCGAAAAAAATGACATTTCAAGTAAAATACTATAACTATGAAGAAATTAAGAGTTAGCCTAATATAGTTATATCCAATGTTTTGAAAACCGTTTTTCAACTCGGACCTGAAAGGCGGTTTCGGTCAGACTGGTCGGACCGTCGGTTCAGCCGGTTGAACCGGTTTAGTGTAAACGTCAAGCTTTTGTTCGATTTTAACCTCTTTCCTTCCTTAAATAGTTTAATAAAAACAAAAAAAAAGTGAAAACCGGTTCAAAACCGGTTCCGGTTCCCAGTTCAACCGGGTTCAACCGGTGAACCGTCCGGTTCGTTGACTAGTCAAACTAGACCCAAAACCGGTTTTGTACCGGCCAAAAATCCTATATTTCCCGGTCAGACCGGTCTAACCGGTTTTCAAAACATTGGATATATAAGTATAATAATTGCTAAATAATGTTTACTTTTGTTTAGGGTTAAGTGTTTTTAGATGTACTTAACTAAGGTATGATATTCATAGTGTGTACCTAAGTACTCGAGCGTATATTGTATGTAAGAAACTTTTTATTTATTGTTATTGTATGTATTTTGGTAACGTGTCAACTTATAAAGATGCGACGTTGCACCTTATATAAATAACACGTTACCAAACTACATATTAATAATGACCATAAATAATACTAAGTTTCTTACGTACAATATAATGTACGTCTGAGTAGTTAGGTACACATTATGAGTATCAAAATCTTAATTAAGCACATTTACAAACACTTAACCCTTTGTTTAATATTACATAAAACAAGTCAATGCTATGCTATGCTATCTAAAGGACAACCATACTTTAAACTAGCACAACGTAAGTATCCTATCAACATTCCCTGCTACACTATTTGTACTTCAAACATTCCGGAGAACCATATTCGTTAGTTACCGAAATTCAAATAGTGGTTCATTATATTAAGGCTTAAGTATATCGAAATGTAATTATTTATACTCTGACATTCATAATGTGTACCAAACCATTCGGACTTCTATTGTATGTAATGAACTTGTTATTCATTATTACTGTATATAATTTTTTTTACTTTACTTGCGTGTCATTTTGAGGTGACATGTGACATCATTACAAATTGACATGTCACCAAAATACATATAATAACATACTATGGTGCGTACTATGAATGTTAATAATCACCTTTCATGCAATTTATTAAGTTCTGTTCGTAGAATGTGTCTGTGTAAATATATGATATCTATGGTGAATAAGTGATATATAAATAACTAGTGTTAAACCCGTGTGATGCACGGCTAGCAAAGATAACGTTATCTACGTCGACCTTAATCTAAAATGGTATATTAAATATTTTAATGGTCATATTTAATCTGGTATTGTATACAAGGGTGATAGTTAGTACATTAACATTTTTCTATTACAATAATGTAAAAATATATTTTGTGGTATATGGCTAAATAATGTGATCTACAAATCACTTCCCTTTATGTAATCATTTTTTATAGTATTTAAAAAATAAAAATACCGAGTACATATAGGGGGATAGATGACAGCTAGCCCTTTAGAAACTTTCAAATTGTGTAAAAAAATATAACCTTTTTACCGATATTAATAATACTGTATAAGTTTTGACCCATTAAAAAATGAAATAAGAATAGTGTTTTCCACCCACAATATATCAATAGATTAAAAAGGTTAAAATGTAAAGTGACATTTTCCTGTTAAAAACATTTGTTTGAGCATATTAACCTTTTTCATTGCTAAAGTTGCAATAACAATACGTGTGTTCATAGTTTTAGAAAATATAAATAGCTAAATATTGCCTGAGGTGTAATCCTTAAGGAAGGGTTGCATCGGATCCAAATGATATCGGGTTAAGATTGCCCGTGGAAACAATCTATTGAAAATATAACAATTTTGACGTTCTATTGAACAAATAATGTGCATTCACAAGTACAAAACAGAATTCATTCTACTATTGCGATCAAATGTAAATAAATACATAAATAAGACATTATAGAAATCTGAAAAATAATATATAAATTATAAAATTACAACTCTTACCAGTCGTATAGAAAATTAAACTTACTTTATGATTAAAACTAATAAACCATATTTTTAAAAAAAGTGAGACCAATGAGCTTGATTTACCTATTCATGAAGCTTGTATTTAGATTACAAAATAAACGAACTTGTGATCCCTGAGTTCGCAAAATGATAAAAATATTGTCAAATTGACAAATTATGATGAAAGCTATAATGATATAAAAAGTAAGTTATCGTGATTTAATTTATAGAGTTAGAGAAAGAATGACGAAGATTAAGATAAAGAAGAATAAACAAATTATATAACTCAAAATTAGAGTGAAAAAATAGATAAATAAATTCGTGATTTTCGGCTACAACTAAAAATTATGTTACAGAAGCTATCCCACACATTAATTTGGATTAAATTGGTTATAATTTAATTATCTAGTGCATTATTTATCATTAAAAATAATGACACATTAAATTAAATCTATTATAATTTTATTTTTTAATAATCAAAATATTACCTTATTTACCTTTTAAGTGTAGGAGAATCCACATCATCAAATTGTTTAATATAATAATGACACATAGGATATAGGGGATGTGGCATGTGTGAATAGTTAACAAATAATTAGAGGTCTCCTCTCTTAGTTATATAGATAGATTAATGTTTGTTTTATGTGCTGAATAATTGAAATTATCCCTCAATGTTGGGTAGTTATAAGAGCGGTTATTAGTAAACTTTAAGAAGCCATGACCTAATATGGAATTTCACACTTATTTGAATTATTTTTCAATAAGACATGTCTTATTTAATAAGTCAAAAACAAACGGCCATAAATGACCTTCCATATTAAGCCCGTGTTATTAAGTCCATTAAACAAACGAGGCCTTAATTAGATGATTATATGTTATTCAAAAGAGGGTTAATTTGCCCTCACGTTGTGATGAGATACATCTAAACTATCAAGAATCGACAATAGAGCATGTATATTTGTTAATTTTTCTTACTAACAATTTTAATCTACATGATATTATTATATACGATATTTTAGTTAAGATGGATGAACTTTTATATGCTAATAACAGTAATTAATTTATTCACTCACAAAAGTTAATAATACATACAAGTGTGTAATATTGTTGGAATTTTTAAAAAATAAAATGAAATAATAAGTTAAGGAAAAATAAATAGACACGGACTTAAAAGATTTATGATTCATAGTGTTGGAATAGTGTCCAATATCATAACTAAATTGGTAAGACTATCATTAAAAGTAGAGTCCTTTTTGGGTCCCCTCAATGAACAGTAAGAGATATAAACGAGAGATAATTGATTATTGGTTTATCATTAGTGATAAATGGAATAATTAATGGAACATTCTGGAAAGCTGTTCCAGCCGCCGGTTGGAAGGTCGAGCCGGTGGCTGGAGTATAAAAGTATAAGGCGGTGGAACGAGCCAGCAGAATATTCTGGAAATATGTACAACCGCCGGTTGAAGAGTCCAACCTGTAACACCCCAATATTCGAGGTATTATTTTAGTGTATCCAGAAATATACATCTTATAAAATAATATTAAGTAAATAAAAAGATATGATACAAAACGCAATCGAATTTCACAGTTTTAGACTGTGAATTAAATAAAAGAATGGGATAAATATGTAATATACGTACATAATTCTTACTTCTTCTAAAACTCTCCAGACAATTACTCTATGAGGAACCAAAAAACGCCAGAATCATCATCACCATAAATCTTCTTCTTCCAACTTGTGATTAAGCTCAGAATCTTCAAGAAATCATTGTTAGTATCATCTCTAACTCTTTTGTAAGTATTTTCCTTCTTAAATCATAATCTAGGGTTTAAGTGGTTAAAGGGTTTTGGAGATTTTCATCAATTGGGTTAAATTAGATTATGAAATTGACTCAATTGGTGTTTATTAGAATGATTATCACTAGTATTAACCCTTCTAATCTCTGGAAGTGATGAATTCACCATTAGTGTTCTTGGTGAAATTAAGGGGTTTTGCTAAAATCCTCTTGAATTGAGTTTATGAATATTATAAGTAGTTAATTATGATGATGGGAGTATTAATAGGTTATGTTAATAAGAAATCAATTAGTTAAGAACTTTGATTAGTGATTATTAGAACTAATCAAAGTGGGGGAGAAAGAATTGTGATTTGCTAACTAGTTGTAATGAATTTTAGAATCTAAATGTGTTATTATGTATCATGTGTATAGGTGATAAAGGATTGGAATAATTATAATATGTGCTAAGTGAATTCATCATTCAAGACTAAGGTGAGTACATTGTGAATCAATTAGGTGAAGGTTATGTGATTTCGGATTGTTTACGAACAAGAGAATTCGCATAATCATGTTATTGTTATTATTATTGTGTTTATGAAATTGAATGATGAAGTAAAGGTTTATGATCACGAAATAATATCTAATGCGAAATAAGTGCATTGCACAATTGTATCTTATGGGCCGCGGATCCAATTGGTATCTATTATTATCTATATTTGCTATTTGACAGTTTAAGAGTTTTTATGTGATTGCATTGCTTAGTTGATTTCCTATGTATTCACTAAGCATTTTATGCTTATTTCGTATCATTTAAATGTATTGTAGGTAATACTTCGAAAGGAAAAGATAAGGAAATCAAGAAGGAATAGCGTGGATTGGTTTGCAAGTTGTAAGTGCAAGCCTTCTCTTTTAGTATCGTTTTGATGAACTTGTATAATACGCCCTCAAACTAAGGTTTTTGAATGTTAAGCAATATATGTATAGTTTATCGGATGGTTGACTTTGAAGGTCAACTCTAGTGTCGGGTTGAATCGTTATGTGTTATGAACTTGTGAACTTATAAATATATGGATGTAAATATTACTATGGTTAAAGTAAAGAAATCTTATGGAAATTAAGTAATCCGGTTGATTTTAAGTTGTATCTTGTATATATGGTTAAATAGAGTCGTTATAGTGTAAAGGTATGGTAAAAAGAGGAACGGGTCAAAAGGGTGTCTAATTGGGTCATAATTGGATAAAAGTGTCAAAATGGATCGGAATTGATCCAAAGGATTAAAAAGTGAATGGCTAGAGTTATGAAACTTTGGTCAATTGCCTTAAGTCTATTATTACATGATGAAAAAGTGCCTAAATGTATATGACCTGAATTGGAGTAGAACAAAATTTAAGTTGTTCACTAAAAGTGTCAAAAATTGGTTATAAGGTCATTTTGGTCATTTTGTGAGAAATTGCGAAAGTGTCTAAAGTGAAAGTTAGATAATGTTATTGTGAAAGTGTGTACCAAATTTCAAGTCTTAATAATGTCTGAGTTAAAAGATATGATGATTTGAAATTTGTGTTTTGGTCATAAGCTAAACAGGTTCAGGACCTGCTGTGCAGGGGGTTTACCCGGCGGGTAACCCCTGTACCCGGCGGGTACCTTTCGAATATGAACGAGCCGGCGGGTGAGAACCCGACCCGGCGGCTGATATATCCTTTAAGCGAACGAATAGTTTCTGTTACCAAAACATTAAATCAACCGGCGGATTCTATAGGTGACCCGGCGGGTCCTCCAGTTTACCCGGCGGGTAAAGGTGGTACCCGGCGGGTACTGCCTGTTTTTCAGGAATTTTCTTATTTGTAAATTCTGGGACCATTGTAGTGTTATTATAAGTACAGGTATTATTATTATAAATCTGAAAGTGTATTGTTCATAAAAAAAAAAAAAAAAAAAAATTTCGGGCGTTTCAAGTTGGTATCAGAGCGATAGTTTAAGAGAATTACGTAATCCACATTAGGATTGCATAATCTTAGACTATTGTGAATCTATTATTATGTTTCTTATTGTATTTTTGTAAGAATCTTTTATGTGAAATTGTGTTAAACCTTAAGTGCAATTATTGCCTTTGTTGAATATGTTCAAGAGAAATGAATAGAAATGTGTAATTAGAATAATATGTCTACGTCTGGCCAACGTAGTCGTATTATACTATTGCACATGGGTGATTCAAGACCCTTGAATGTAAACTAGCTTTGGTAAATGATTGTTCTTAATGGTTGTATAGGATTGCTTAGACTTCTATTAATATACGAAATTTGGAATATGTTGATTAAATTGTTAATCTCTGTAGTAAATGGAATCAATGGACCAAGGTGATAGGAGTCTAAATCCTGATGATGAGGCAACGATTAAACAAATCGTTGGGCAAGCCCTTAAAGAGTTTGGCCCAACAATAATTGCCGAAGTAGATAACATAGTGACTTCTAAAGTTAATGCAGTAATGAGTGATAAATTAAAAGAATTCGAACAACAACATCCTATCTTGACGAATCCTCCAGTTACTGCAGGACTCTTGACTGCTCAAGGGTCGGTTGAAAGTTATGACTTTAAGAAATTCTCAAGCTGTAAACCACCAGAATTTGATGGTGAACTTAATCCCGTTGCTAGTCTTAGGTGGTTAAGTAGAATAGAAGAAACGTTTATGTTATCCAAATGTCCCGATGATTTGAGAGTGTTATTCGCGGCACACCAACTCAAAGGTGGTGCTCATGAATGGTGGAATTCAAAGACTGATGCATATGGTTTCGAGACAGCTTCCAAATTTTCTTGGGACATGTTCAAAGAAATGTTCAAAAGCGAATATTCACCACCCGCGGAAATGGAGAAACTGAAAGGTGAATTTCTTTCTATTGAGCAAGGGAAAATGTCTGTAGCTGAGTATTCTAAATCTTTCCATGAAAAATCTCGTTTCTGTCCGGAATATACTTCTAATCAGAAGTTGTTGACTGATCATTTTTATCGACATCTGAATCTTGAAATCCGTGAAACTATTGATCAGTCATTTTATAAGGATATCCCAACTATATTGAATCGAGCTTTAGTCAGAGAAAAAGATTTACTAGCTAAGCGTGCTGAGTATGCTAGTAAGAGAAAAGCTGAGCAATCGGCTCCATCTCAATCATCATCGTTTAAGAAAACCAGAACTGATTCGAAATCACCATCTCAACAATCATCACAGAAATCTCAACAACAATCTCAAACTCATTTTCGTGAGTGGCCCTTATGTAATAAATGTGGAAAGAAACATTTGGGCGATTGTAAGTGTTTCAAATGCGGGAGGCCTGGACATATGGCACCGGATTGCCCTAGTCCTTTCCGTTTATGTTATACCTGTTTCAAAAGTGATCATATTCAAGCGGATTGTCCCGTTAAGAAAGAAGAGCAGAGAAAGCAGCAACAACAAAGGAAAGATTCTGAGAAGAAAGGGACCACTACTGGATCAGGAGCCAAACCTCGTGCTTTTCAAATTACAGCAGAGGAGGCTAAGGAATCACATGATGTGGTGACAGGTACCTTTATTATAAATTCTATACCTGCCCATGTTTTGTTTGATTCCGGAGCTTCCAGATCCTTTGTATCTCTTTCATTTTGTAATTGTTTGCATATTCCTGTATCTAAATTGGATCATCCCTTAGAAGTTGAAATAGCTGATAATAAGCTAGTAATAGTTTCTGATGTATATAAGGGATGTGTTATCGAAATAGGGAGTGAGAAATTTAATGTTGATCTAATCCCAATGCAAATGGGGGAGTTCAACATAGTAATAGGAATGGATTGGTTAGGACGAAATAAATGTGTAATCAATTGTCATGAAAAAGTTATTTTCTTGAAAGCACCTAGCGGACTAGAAATAACTGTTTATGGTGAACGTATCAATCGAACTATTCCTGTATGCACATATGCACGAGCTAAAAGATTGTTGTCACACGGGTGTCGGGCCTTTTTAGCACACGTGGTTGATAACTCTAAATCTGTTGCTGTTCTTTCTGATATCCCTATTGTTAATGAATTCTCGGATGTATTTCCTGACGAACTCCCTGGTCTTCCTCCGGAGCGACAAGTGGAGTTTAGAATTGATTTAATGCCTGGAGCTGTTCCAATTGCTAAAACCCCATATCGGTTAGCTCCGACTGAAATGCAAGAAATGATGAATCAACTGCAGGAACTCCTTGATAAAGGTTTTATTCGTCCTAGCAGTTCGCCTTGGGGAGCTCCAGTATTATTCGTCAAAAAGAAAGATGGATCACTCAGAATGTGTATCGATTATCGTGAATTAAACAAAGTGACCATTAAGAATCGTTATCCTTTACCTAGAATCGATGATTTATTTGATCAACTGCAAGGTGCCAGTTTCTTTTCAAAAATCGATCTTCGATCTGGTTACCATCAGTTGAAGGTAAAGGAAGAAGATATTTCTAAAACTGCTTTTCGAACTCGTTATGGTCACTATGAATTCGTTGTCATGCCATTCGGTTTAACCAATGCTCCAGCTGCATTTATGGACTTGATGAACCGTGTATGTCGTCCTATGCTGGATAAGTTTGTGATTGTTTTTATTGATGACATTCTCATTTATTCTAAAAGTGAGAGTGATCATTCAATTCATTTGAGACAAGTTCTGGAAATGCTTCAACATGAAAAGCTTTATGCTAAATTTTCCAAGTGTGAATTTTGGTTACGTGAAGTTCAGTTTCTTGGACATGTGATTAATGTCCATGGTATTCAAGTTGATCCATCTAAAGTTGTTGCAGTTCTTAAGTGGGATTCTCCTTCAAGCCCCACTGAGGTCAGAAGTTTTCTTGGTCTTGCGGGTTACTATCGTCGTTTTATTCAAGATTTTTCTAAAATTGCTACCCCGTTGACTCAATTGACTCGAAAGAGTGTATCTTGGAAATGGGGTGAAGAACAAACTAAAGCGTTTCAATTGTTGAAGGAAAAGCTCAGTCAGGCTCCTATCCTTGTTTTACCGGAAGGTAATGAGGATATGGTGGTTTATTGTGATGCTTCTAAGCTGGGCTTGGGTTGTGTATTAATGCAACGTGGGAAGGTTATAGCTTATGCTTCGCGTCAACTTAAATCTCATGAACAAAACTATCCTACTCACGATCTTGAATTAGCAGCAGTGGTCTTTGCATTGAAGATTTGGCGACATTATTTATATGGAGTCAAGTCTACCATTTATACGGACCACAAAAGCTTGAAATATTTCTTTGATCAGCGGGATTTGAATAATCGGCAAAGAAGGTGGCTCGATCTGGTCAAAGATTACGACTGTGACATTCTTTACCATCCTGGTAAAGCCAATGTTGTAGCTGATGCTCTTAGCAGAAAGGCTACTCATTGTATTCTTTCTGTGAAATCTTTTAGTATGATTGTATCTCCTCAGCTGTTTGATTCTATAAAAGCTGCTCAAATCGATGCATTATCTTCTAATGACCTGAATAAACAACGTTTAAAGGGTCAAATCTCTGAATTAGTTGATGATTCTCGAGGCTTGAAAACCCGTTATGGTAGAATTTGGATACCAGTAACGAGTGATGTAAAGAAATTGTTGTTGAATGAAGCCCATAAATCGAAATATTCTGTTCATCCAGGTGCCACCAAAATGTATCGTGATCTGAAATATGATTATTGGTGGCCTGGTATGAAGCGTGATATCATTAAATATGTTCAAAATTGTCTCACTTGTCTGCAAGTAAAAGCTGAACACCAACAACCATATGGAAAACTCCAGCCATTGGATATTCCAGTCTGGAAATGGGAACACATCACCATGGATTTTGTTACAAAGCTGCCGAGAACTCCTCGACAGCATGATGCCATTTGGGTGATTGTGGACCGTTTAACAAAAAGTGCTCTTTTCATACCTATCAAGGAAGCATCATCTTCTGAAGTATTAGCAGAAATCTATATTCGTGAAGTTGTTGCTCGTCATGGAGTACCAGTTTCTATTGTTTCTGATAGGGATACTCGTTTTACCTCTCGATTCTGGAAGAAATTTCAAGAAGATCTGGATACTCAACTACACATTAGTACGGCTTTTCATCCTCAAACGGATGGACAAAGTGAACGTACTATTCAAACTCTAGAAGATATGTTGCGAGCATGTGTCATTGATTTTGGTGGTAGCTGGGATTCCCATCTTCCATTGGTGGAATTCTCATATAATAATAGTTATCATTCTTCTATAAAAATGCCACCGTATCAAATGCTTTATGGTCGAAAGTGTCGTACTCCCATTTGTTGGGGAGAAGTCGGTCAACGTGAGTTAGGCAGTACTGATGTAGTTCAAATGACTACTGAAAAGATTGATCAAATTCGTGAAAGGTTAAAAATGGCTCAAGACCGACAGAAATCTTATGCTGATAAACGTAGACGACCAATAGAATTCCAAGTTGGTGATAAAGTAATGTTAAAAGTTTCTCCTTGGAAGGGTATCATTCGTTTTCGAAAGAGAGGAAAGTTAAGTCCAAGATATATTGGACCTTTCGAAATACTCGATCGTGTTGGTCGTGTAGCTTATCGGTTACAATTACCGGATGAGCTTAGTGGTATTCATGATACATTCCACGTGTCACAGCTTCGAAAATGCCTTGTTGACGAAGCTTCTTATGTACCTCTTCCTGAAATCCAAATAAATGAGAAGTTGAATTATGTTGAAGAACCCGTCCAAATTCTTGATCAAAAAGTTAAACAATTACGTAATAAGACGGTTTCTATTGTTAAAGTTCAATGGCGACATCGTAAAGGTTCTGAATTTACTTGGGAACCTGAAGAGTGGATGATGGTGTACTACCCTGCAGTACATCATGAATGGTTCGTGAGGACACGAACAGAATAAGTGGGGGAGACTTGTAACACCCCAATATTCGAGGTATTATTTTAGTGTATCCAGAAATATACATCTTATAAAATAATATTAAGTAAATAAAAAGATATGATACAAAACGCAATCGAATTTCACAGTTTTAGACTGTGAATTAAATAAAAGAATGGGATAAATATGTAATATACGTACATAATTCTTACTTCTTCTAAAACTCTCCAGACAATTACTCTATGAGGAACCAAAAAACGCCAGAATCATCATCACCATAAATCTTCTTCTTCCAACTTGTGATTAAGCTCAGAATCTTCAAGAAATCATTGTTAGTATCATCTCTAACTCTTTTGTAAGTATTTTCCTTCTTAAATCATAATCTAGGGTTTAAGTGGTTAAAGGGTTTTGGAGATTTTCATCAATTGGGTTAAATTAGATTATGAAATTGACTCAATTGGTGTTTATTAGAATGATTATCACTAGTATTAACCCTTCTAATCTCTGGAAGTGATGAATTCACCATTAGTGTTCTTGGTGAAATTAAGGGGTTTTGCTAAAATCCTCTTGAATTGAGTTTATGAATATTATAAGTAGTTAATTATGATGATGGGAGTATTAATAGGTTATGTTAATAAGAAATCAATTAGTTAAGAACTTTGATTAGTGATTATTAGAACTAATCAAAGTGGGGGAGAAAGAATTGTGATTTGCTAACTAGTTGTAATGAATTTTAGAATCTAAATGTGTTATTATGTATCATGTGTATAGGTGATAAAGGATTGGAATAATTATAATATGTGCTAAGTGAATTCATCATTCAAGACTAAGGTGAGTACATTGTGAATCAATTAGGTGAAGGTTATGTGATTTCGGATTGGTTACGAACAAGAGAATTCGCATAATCATGTTATTGTTATTATTATTGTGTTTATGAAATTGAATGATGAAGTAAAGGTTTATGATCACGAAATAATATCTAATGCGAAATAAGTGCATTGCACAATTGTATCTTATGGGCCGCGGATCCAATTGGTATCTATTATTATCTATATTTGCTATTTGACAGTTTAAGAGTTTTTATGTGATTGCATTGCTTAGTTGATTTCCTATGTATTCACTAAGCATTTTATGCTTATTTCGTATCATTTAAATGTATTGTAGGTAATACTTCGAAAGGAAAAGATAAGGAAATCAAGAAGGAATAGCGTGGATTGGTTTGCAAGTTGTAAGTGCAAGCCTTCTCTTTTAGTATCGTTTTGATGAACTTGTATAATACGCCCTCAAACTAAGGTTTTTGAATGTTAAGCAATATATGTATAGTTTATCGGATGGTTGACTTTGAAGGTCAACTCTAGTGTCGGGTTGAATCGTTATGTGTTATGAACTTGTGAACTTATAAATATATGGATGTAAATATTACTATGGTTAAAGTAAAGAAATCTTATGGAAATTAAGTAATCCGGTTGATTTTAAGTTGTATCTTGTATATATGGTTAAATAGAGTCGTTATAGTGTAAAGGTATGGTAAAAAGAGGAACGGGTCAAAAGGGTGTCTAATTGGGTCATAATTGGATAAAAGTGTCAAAATGGATCGGAATTGATCCAAAGGATTAAAAAGTGAATGGCTAGAGTTATGAAACTTTGGTCAATTGCCTTAAGTCTATTATTACATGATGAAAAAGTGCCTAAATGTATATGACCTGAATTGGAGTAGAACAAAATTTAAGTTGTTCACTAAAAGTGTCAAAAATTGGTTATAAGGTCATTTTGGTCATTTTGTGAGAAATTGCGAAAGTGTCTAAAGTGAAAGTTAGATAATGTTATTGTGAAAGTGTGTACCAAATTTCAAGTCTTAATAATGTCTGAGTTAAAAGATATGATGATTTGAAATTTGTGTTTTGGTCATAAGCTAAACAGGTTCAGGACCTGCTGTGCAGGGGGTTTACCCGGCGGGTAACCCCTGTACCCGGCGGGTACCTTTCGAATATGAACGAGCCGGCGGGTGAGAACCCGACCCGGCGGCTGATATATCCTTTAAGCGAACGAATAGTTTCTGTTACCAAAACATTAAATCAACCGGCGGATTCTATAGGTGACCCGGCGGGTCCTCCAGTTTACCCGGCGGGTAAAGGTGGTACCCGGCGGGTACTGCCTGTTTTTCAGGAATTTTCTTATTTGTAAATTCTGGGACCATTGTAGTGTTATTATAAGTACAGGTATTATTATTATAAATCTGAAAGTGTATTGTTCATAAAAAAAAAAAAAAAAAAAAAATTTCGGGCGTTTCACAACCGCCGGTTGAAATTCCTGGAGGGTTGTCCCACATCGGTTGGAGGACCAAACCCCAGGTCTCCTTCTCCCCTATATTTAAAGGGCATGCCTAAGCTTTCAGATCATCCAAGATTCGAATTTAATTCGTTTCTTTCTCTCTTTCTCATTCCTAATCCTTGTAAGAGTTTTTTCGATTTATATCGGTACCAAAGGATTTGGAATTTCTCTTTGTTCGTGGGTCTGAAACATTAGAGGTACTCTGGTTTGGGTACTCGCCTCCAAGGTAAGAAGGTTCTGCAAGGTGGTCTACGCGTGAGAAATTGGTTTTCTCAAAGGTTAGTAATTTCTTATTTATCTTATTTATTTTATTGCTTTTATTTATTCAAGTTAAGATCCTTAGGATTTAGTTTCCTAATTATCTTAGATTAATTTTTAATATATTCCGCTGTGCATATTAATCTAGTTAGAGAATAGAAAATCCAACAGTGGTATCAGAGCCCTAGCTTAATTAATATTAGGATTTAATTATCTGCAATAGTATGTAGGTAAAGATAAATTGAAAATAGACTTGTATAAATTGGTAAAAAGAATTTACACTTTAGACCCTTATATTTTGAATTGTTTTAAAATATACCCCTCAATTTTAAAATGTTTTAAAATAGATCCGTGGACCTTAAAAGAGAATTTACATATATTATGAGTTATATATATGTATCATTAAATTAAATACATCATTAGTCAATTGATAAATCGGCTCACCCATAGTGAACAAACTATAAGAGAGGTATAAGGCGGGTCGCTCTGCTTCATTAAAGAAGTCAGGTTTTTAATAGGCTTCGCGCTGACCTGTTTCTCCGCTTCTTTGTGCGTTCAATGGAGCTACCGAGAACTTTTGAAAAGATGATGTCAAGATCAAAAGTATGACCTAAAAAACTATAACAAAATCCCGTTCTAGATACTAAAAATGTGAATAGTATGCTAACCCATGAAAACCGCACATCTCTCGTATGGTCTGTTAATGGAGCGTGTGTGGTTTACCAGCACATTAATATAAAAACATATTGAGAGGTGATGTGGGACTCACGATTCTCGAGCGTACTCGGGCCGGGGACCATGCGTGTTTTGCATGGTTAAGTTCACCATCTTGTTCATGATCCTCGGCATCCCAGTCATCCCAAAAGAACTAGGAGTTTCATAGAGAATGAAATTGACAAAGGCATTGTCTACCTAAAATAAATTCGTGATATGGTTACGGCAACCCTCTTCATAAAATGAATCTAAAATATGGATCCTAGCCTTAATTCAAAAATTGAGTAATTAATTAAGGAATATTTAAACTAACTAAAACTGTTTTTATCTCATAGATGGCTAATATAAATAGTGCAAATCCTTCCGTTCCCAATCCCACAAACAACTCAAACTTCTCACTACTCTCAGTTCTTGGGAGGGAAAGACTTACCGGTCCAAACTATATGGATTGGATGCGAAACCTCAGGTTTACCCTAAGGTACGAGAACAAGGAGTATGTTCTCGATGAGCAGATTCCCATAATTGATGAAGATTTAACCTAAGAGGAGATGAAGGCACACCGGAAACATTATGATGATGCGAATAAAGTGTCTTGTATCATGGCATCCTTCATGAGCCCTGAACTGCAAAAGACTTTTGAGAATACATGGGCTTATAAAATGAACCAACAGCTGAAAGAAATGTTTTAGGCCAAGGCAAACAAAGAACGCCTTGATGTGGTTAAGTCTCTCATGGCTTGCAAACCCAAACCTGGAGTTTCTATCTGTGCTTTCGTCTTAGAGATGAAAGGGTACTTTGATAGGTTGGAATCATTGAACATGTTATTTGACACAGAGTTTTCCATCGCCATAATTCTATCCAGTTTGCCATCTGTCTACAATCAGTTTGTAATTTCATATCAGATGAATATGAATGAGAGAGCAGGCTCAATAATGGAACTCCATAATTTATTGCAAACCGCTGAGCAAGGAATCAAGAAAGATGATGTGTCCTCCAGCTCAGCAGCTCCTGTGTTGGCAATTGGTCAGAATGCAAAGAAAAAAAAGAGGTTAAATTGGAAAGGAAAGGCTGTGAATGGAAAGTCCAATCGTGGGTCCAAAAGAAAGACTGACTATGATATTGCACCTGCAAGCGATCCAAAGGAAACAATGTGCTTTTACTGCAACACAAAGGGGCACTGGAAGCGTAGCTGCCCGAAATACCTGAAGGACCTTGAAGATGGAAAGATCAAAAAGAGTGTTCACTCAGGTATGTTCATGATCGAACTCCATAATACTACAACTTCTAATTCGTGGGTTCTGGATACAGGGTGTGGTACTCACATTTGCACTGTATTACAGGGGCTAAAGGAAAGTAGGAAGTTGAAGCATGGAGAGCTCAACTTAGTCATGGGAAACAGAGGAATCACGCCTATGACCGAGATTGGAAAGTATGAGCTCGTGCTGAAGTCTGGAGTTAGGATAGATTTAACTAATTGTTGTTATTCGTCAGAAATGACTAGAAACATAATTTCATTTCATGCTTTGTTTAAGGATGGTTATCGATTTTCATTTGATAATGAGAATGGTGATATTTTGGTTTATTTAAATGGTTGTTTTATTTTTAAAGCTTCTCCTTACAATGACATATATGAAAATGTTGAATGTATTAGCAATATGATTTTAAATGTTGATTCGTCTAATGAGCTTGATAAATCTAAATTGTGACATTTTCGTCTTGGGCACGTAAACAAGAAACGCATCGGCCAACTCCAAAAGGATGGAGTGTCGGAATCATTCGACCTCAAATCGGATGATGTATGGGAATCTTGTTTATTAGGCAAGATGACTAAATCACCATTCACTGGTTCATGTGAAAGAGATGAAGGACTATTGGACTTGGTACATACAGATGTATGTGGACCATTCCGATGCGCCACGAAAGATGGAAATCGTTATTATGTTACATTTACTGATGACTATAGTAGATTTGGACATGTCTATCTGATTAAACATAAGTCAGATACTTTTGAAATTCTCAAAAGATATCAAAGCGAAGTAGAGAACCAACTGGGCAGAAAGATAAAAGTACACCGATCCGATAGGGGAGGAGAATACCTTAGTATCGAGTTTCTCGATCATCTTAGAAACTGTGGAATAGTTTCACAATTAACTCCTCCTAGAACACCATAGCTTAATGGAGTTGCTGAGAAGAGAAATAGAACCTTGTTGGACATGGTTCGGTCTATGATGAGTCGGGCTACACTTCTGATAAGTTTCTGGGGTTATGCATTAGAAACAGCCGCTCACATCATAAATCTTTTACCTACCAATAAGGTTTCAAAGACACCTTATAAGATGTGGAAGGGAAGACGTCCTTCTCTTGGCCATATCAAAATCTGGGGTTGTGAAGTTTTCGTCAGACGAGAAACTCAGGACAAACTAGACTCCAGATCTGAGAAGTGTCTTTTCGTCGGTTATCTACAAGAGTCATTTGGATATCTGTTTTATAGACCCAAGGATAATGTGGTGTTTGTAGCTTGAAGAGGAGTATTCCTTGAGAGAGAAACGATATCTAAAGAGGACAGTGGGAGTACAATTGATCTTGAAGAAATTCAAGAGTCTACCGACGAAGAACCTACAGTAAACACTGACACTCAACTTGAGGTGGCAACACCTGTTGAACATGACGACATATCCTTACCCATTCGCAGATCTAGTAGAGTTAGCAATCCTCCTCAGTAATATTATGATTTACAAATAGACGAAGAGGATAAAATTAGTGACAGTGCACTAAATGACTTAGATGAACCTGCTAACTACAAGGAAGCGATGGCAGGCCCTGAGACTGCTAAGTGGATGGAAGCTATGAAAAGCGAAATTCAGTCTATGTATGACAACCAAGTTTGGAATTTGGTTGACATTACACCCGGTCTTAAGACGGTGGGTTGTAAGTGGATCTTCAAAAAGAAGACAGATATGGTGGGAAAGTGCACACTTATAAAGCTAGGTTGGTAGCGAAAGGTTATACTCAAACTCATGGGATTGATTATGAGGAAACCTTTTCACCAGTAGCTAAGATAAAGTCAATTAGGATAATTCTTGCGATAGTTGCGTTTCATGATTATGAAATTTGGCATATGGATGTCAAAACCGCTTTCCTCAACGGAAAACTTACTGAGGATATGTTTATGGCACAGCCAGAGGGTTTTGAGAATGCAAAGTATCCTAATAGAGTGTGTAAGCTTCAAAAGGCTATTTATGGACTTAAACAAGCCTCTCGTAGCTGGAATCTCTGCTTCCATGAGAAAGTCACAGAGTTTGGATTTTCTTGAAGCGAAGATGAGTCCTGTATATATGTCAAGTTCAGTGGGAGTATTGTAGTATTTTTAGTGTTATATGTGGATGATATGCTTCTCATAGGAAATGATATCCTGACATTACAAGGTGTAAAAGACTGGTTGGAAAAATGTTTCGCTATGAAAGATCTGGGAGATGCAGCATATATCCTTGGTATAAAGATTTACAGAGATAGGTCAAAACGTCTCATAAGACTTAGTCAGGATACATACTTAGATAAAATTTTGAAAAGATTCAAAATGGAGAATTCTAAGAAAGGGAATCTACCACTACATCACGGCATACAGATCAGTAAGGATCTGTGTCCCAAATCTGAGCAAGAATTAGACAGAATGAGTCGAATTCCATATGCTTCGGCTATAGGATCGATCGTGTATGCCATGACGTGTACAAGGCCTGATGTCTCATTTGTCTTGAGCTTAGTGAGTCGACGTCAGCAGAATCCTGGTGAAGGTCATTGGACAACTGTAAAGAACATTCTCAAGTATTTGAGAAATACTAAAGACAGGTTCTTAGTTTATGGTAGAGAAGAAGAACTTAGAGTAACGGGTTATAGTGACGCAAGTTTCCAAACAAACAGAGATGATAGTCGTTCACAGTCTGGTTGGGTATTCCTACTGAATAAGGGAGCGGTGACATTGAAAAGTTCTAAGCAAGATACAGTGGCAGACTCCACGTGTGAGTCTGAGTATATTGCGGCTAGTGAAGCTGCAAAGGAAGCTATTTGGAAGAGGAATTTCATTGGAGATCTTGGAGTTGGTTCAACAGTACAAGATCCTATTGCTATATTATGTGATAATGAAAGTGCAGTCGCCATGAGTAAAGAACCCAATGATCACGGAAAGTCAAAGCACATTGAAAGGAAATACCATTTTGTTCGAAAGAAAGTCGAAGAAGGATACGTGATTGTGAAGAGCATAAGATCAGAGGATAATCCAGCTGATCCATTCACAAAGCCACTTAGAAAGTCCAAACATGATGAACATGCTAGGAGCATAGGTTTAACAGATAATGCAAAGTTTTAATTTTTAGTTTGATTTATGAAACATTGTAAACAATGATGGAAATTGTTATAGATTTGGTGATTAAATAATGGAGATTTATTTATTGGAAAGAGTTCTGTCATTTACTATTGTTTGTCATTATTGTTGTGGGTAGATTTTCTACTAACATTGCAGGATCCTGATTAGCATCATATATTCATCTCACAGGTATGAAAATCGTTTACATTTTATATTCGTATAAGCAGGATAACGATAGTTTGTAAGTCTGTTTTTAGGATCACAGTTATAGTTAAGGATCCTGGAAATATCTTTATTATTTATCTCGCAGGATCCTATTCAAGATATATTTATCTAACATAATTACGCAGGATACTGGATAAGGGAGATCCTTAAGTGAGGATCCTATGTTTATTCTGGAGTGTGCATAGCTTAGGATCCTGGACCTATATTAGTTCAGGATCATGCGCTGTTTAACGTGTTTATTTTCTTTGAGTATTGACTAGGTCATTCATGGAACGCGTTAATGAGATATGCTCCGGATTATGTGAGGAAGTTTTGATATGATTCAAGGATGACCAAGTCAGCTGCACGTGTAAAATGAAGTCAAAAGAGATGTTGGTGATCTTCACCTTTCATCGGAGGATCCCGAGATTCTCGAAAATATTGTTATACGCTATTAGTATATAATTGAGGCATGGGTGATCACTTAGGGGAACGAACACACACTTATCATTTTCACCTGCAAAAACACATACACACTTTGTTTTCACTCTCGTTCATATTCGTATTCATCAATACTTAGTTAGATTCACACATATAGTCACTTAGCAGATCATCCTTGTGCTCTTAGTTTGTAATTCATTACTTTTATTTTAATAAGATTAACAAAGGCAAGGATTATTTGATCCTTCCCGAGGTTTTGTGCCGGCGATCAACCTTGATCAAGGGCTTTCCTCGTACATCATCGTGTCGATTTTACTTTTATTCTGTTTGATTCTTATTACTTACTTGTAAATTGCATTATCCTCAACATGTTTTTTGAGTTATTTCATAGAATATTCATTCAACAAGGATCAACGTATTTAAAGCATAGTTTTCATTCAAAATATTCATTTACTGATATAGATAATCGTGTTTCTACGTAATTATCTTGAACGTAATTTCAAGCACTATACCTCACTTTTCTAAATTTGATCACTTAATTGCTTATAGTAATTTTTGACCAAAACAATTATGTTTCATTTTTGCATGTTTAGAACCCACTTCCCGAGTAAAACAAATTTTACTCAAAACTCCTCAGTCGTTCATACTCCTGGAAGTAAGTAATGAATTGAGACTGTCATGGAGTGTTAGTAGATTGTCTATGGAGATTAGACATGACATGGAGAATGCTGCAACACTCATGGATACTTAATGGGGATTTAAGTATAGGAGAGACCCGTACTTAAAGAGATCACTTCATGGATTAAATCACAAGTGTTTTAAGATGGTAATATCCTCTATTCTTGAAATGGAAATGCATTGAGTTTCTAGTTTTTCAAGTCTGTTATACTTTAGTCTATTCAAACGCTGTGCGTAACTGCCAGTTATAAAGGGTATGCTAGGTATGACATGATGAGTTGACTAGTGCTATGTAGTCAAAATTTATTTGTTCCTTTTCGCCTAAATGGGAAAAACGATATCTTGGGCCCTCTGATGATTAAAGATTGACTCTAAAGTGCTAGGCCTGGCCGAGACTAAGTTGATAGTTCAATAGTCTCATATAGTCAAAGTAATCGGAAATCAGAAAACAAATTATGAATCTTGAGATTGATTAAAATTCATGTCTCGATTCATACGATATCAATAGAACAAAGGAATAGTTGATCACTTATGTAAGGGCTAACTCTAAGATATGATTTAGAGTTCGGCAGTTGCGTTGGATGGCACTATCTGCTTAGTTAATGGAATAGGTTTAGACCAATAGTAGTTGATGACTTGTCCAAGTGAGAGACTATTGGAATAGTATCCAAGGTCATAACTAAATTGGTAAGACTATCATTAAAAGTAGAGTCCTTTTTGGGTCGCCCTCAATGAACAGTAAGAGAAATAAACGAGAGATAATTGATTATTAGTTTATCATTAGTGATAAATGGAAAAATTCATGGAACATTCTGGAAAGCTGTTCCAGCCGCCGGTTGGAAGGTCCAGCCAGCGGCTGGAGTATAAAAGTATAAGGCGGTGGAACGAGCCAGCAGAATATTCTGGAAACATGTACAACCGTCGGTTGAAGAGTCTAACCGCCGGTTGGAATTCCTGGAGGGTTGTCTCACATCGGTTGGAGGACCAAACCCTAGGCCTCCTTCTCCCCTATAAATATAGGGCATGCCTAAGCTTTCAGATCATCCAAGATACGAATTTAATTCGTTTCTTTCTCTCTTTCTCATTCCTAATCCTTGTAAGAGCTTATTCGATTTATATCGGTACCAAAGGATATGGAATTTCTCTTTGTTCGTGGGAGTGAAACATTAGAGGTACTCTGGTTTGGGTACTCGCCTCCAAGGCAAGAAGGTTATGCAAGGTGGTCTACGCGTGAGAAATTTGTTTTCTCAAAGGTTAGTAATTTCTTATTTATCTTATTTATTTTATTGCTTTTATTTATTCAAGTTAAGATCCTTAGGGTTTAGTTTCCTAATTATCTTAGATTAATTTTTGTTATATTCTGCTGTGCATATTAATCTAGTTAGGGAATAGAAAACCCAACACATAGTATCTAGGGATGACAATGTTCACCCGATCCAGTGGATATCTACCCAATCCATCCACTTAATGATGGATATGGGCGATCTAAATGGATGAATAGTGGATATGGATATGGATGTGGATGAATAGTGGATCGGATACAAATGACAAGTTATCACCCATGGATTTATCCATTAACCCGAAATACATATACATATACATATACATATACATATACATATACATATACATATACATATACATAGGTATATACATAGGTATATACACATATAAATTTACATATCCACATACATATAAACCATAAACTATTAATGTGTTATTGAATATATAAACTCTGTAAATTTTAAAAATTTAATGTATATTTGAGGGGTTTTTTTGTATTATTGAGTTATAAAGCAAATCGAAATGAAAATATCTATCGCGCTGAGCCAAGTTTTACTTCCGACCATATAGTGAAGTCACAATCCACGATAGATGACAATCAAAACATGTGTGAATAACCGATAAACATAGAGATATATTTGTTAAAATATATGTTTACTTATATTGTAACCAATTATGTTTCACTGACGACAATTGTAACACGCTCTTGTGAATATATTTCAGTATGTTACGTTATATTTATTTTTTTTTGTTACAATATTTGTTGGTTTCATTTCATATTAGGATATTTAATAACGTTTTTTTGAATATCCACCGGACATCCATTAACCCGCTTAATCCATCGGATATGGATATGGATGGATGTATTAAAATTAAATGGATATGTATATGGATATGGATGTGAATATGGCATCACCCGATCCATATCCGATCCATTGCCATCCCTAATAGTATCTATCTTTCTCAACAATTAAAAAAGGATGTTAATTTGTCATTGTGATCTGTAATATAAAATGTTTTTCTGAATGCATCAGTGGAAGTTTCAATATACATTGCACAATCAAAAAAGAATGTAATCAAACATGTCATTGATTTTATAAAAAAACATAAATAAATAAAAAATAAACACTTCTTAACACTACTATTTTACGAAACATGTTAAGGATTCTTTAAGTAACCGTAATGAGCTAGTATGAATATAAAATCGGAGTCGAAATAAGTAATGTCGATGAAATTACACTGTTTTCATACCTTCCGAAAAAAAATTATTACGTTGGAGAGTACCCCTAATTAACTTTGTACCATATTTTAATGGTACGTGTCCGCTCCATTGGAGAGTACCCCTAACCTCGTATCATATTTTAATGGTACATGTCCACTCCATCTCGCAAGGAGAGCATCAACGTCAGACAGATCACATGTTCCCAAAGCACACACATATATTGAGACATGAATTCGACTACCAAACATGGCAGTCACACATATGATGTCTAAATGTTTCAACACGCAGGTATCGCAATGCCAATTGGTTGTATTCTATCCTTTAGCCAATTAGCCTCACTTTATTCGTTACTTTCCCAAAATTCAGATATGATTAATACAAAATTTACACTCAAAAGATGTTTCGTATAACATGCACATTTTGTTATTAATTTTCTATAATAAATACGTTAAAGGTATCATTCAATTTGCCTCAATGTCACATACGGTGAAGACAAAAGCTACAAAAACTTATGATAAAGACAGTTAATGCATGTAACTTCAGTTTTAAAGTTTATTAAAGTCAATAAAAAATTTATAACTTCCAAGTAAACCACAACAAAAAGCCATAAAAATTAGTGTTGACTGAGTGGAGTTTAGTGGGTGGGTGGGTGTTTTTTGTGACTTTATGGGAATTGGCAGTTTTTGGACACAGCTTCAATATTGGCTGCTGTTGTGTGTGGCTCACTTCACAAACCCATCAAAAGAATAAAAGCATTATTAGCTTAATTGATATTTTCTATGTTTAGTTTTTGTCTTTTTACAATAAACAGTGGCACACCTTTTTCTGCTTACCCTTCTCCTTCTTCATCACTTGAATCCATCAAGATCAGTTCTTGATTTAATTGCTAAAATTCAAGAATCTTGAAGCAAATTCATGCGATCTCTATGCAAACTGTTTGTACCCAGTTGCGGTAACTTCAAGTTTACAAATCTTTATTTATCAAGATGCAAAATTTAAAGAATCTTACACAAACCCTTTTAAATTCATTCGTACCCATGTTTACCTTTTTCAATAAAGATGCCAAATTGATCATTTTTGCTTTATCTAGATTCCAATAGCTGAGAATATAAAGCATACCCATTTACTTATTCTTCTAAAAGGTGTTTACTTGATCAATTTTGGTATCCAATTTTAGTCCTTTTTATTGTGAAGCACCAATTCATAGCCATTAATGATCAAGAAATTTGTGGGAACTTCAATTGGAGCTTGTGGCTGCTGGTACTTGTGTATATTGTTATTTTCTTTGTGAATTATATTGTACATAATCATATATGTTTTCTTTTTTGTAAACAATTTGGTGAAGTGATAGGGATAGATCAATTTGATTCATATAATGCTGTTTGATAATAAAACATGTGGATCAAAGTTGCTTCTAGCTTTACCCGATGATATATTCACGGTTGTCACTCGATCTCTCACGCCAAAAGATGTTTTTAACCTCTCGATGTGCTGCCGTAGTCTGTACAATCTTGCAAGTTCTGACAAAATATGGTTAACACAATGTGAGTTGCTGGAAGTGATTCCACATAAAGATCTCATCGAGTGGCGAAAAGGGGTTCATTCTTATAAAGCCCTTTGTAGGTTTCTTGTTAATGTTCAGCCGATTATTGGGATTTGGGTTCACCAGAATCCTGAACTTGGCAATGTAGTTTATGTGATGCCTGGTTTCATATCAGTCGTTGGATGTCGAATCATCCCACAAGAACTCGGGCCCTTGGGAATTGAAGAAGGCCCGATTCTATGGTCACCTGTTTTTGAAATCGTTGGTGATGTTGATGGGTCATCCGTGTTTATTTATCATGGAAGGGAGCGCGATAATAATTATTTGTATCCAGGTTCAGTCAGAGGTGTAGACCGAAACTGTAATGTGTTGTTACTCGAGGTTGAACCCCGACAACAAAGGAATGGGGGTAAATTGGTCCATAGTAAAAGCTTTGTTGGTCTTCCAAATCCTGTAGATAAAGAGTTGTCTAGAAAGATTTGTCCATCAGAACGTGGGGTTTCTATGTCACAGAGAATTAGTGAACAGAAACCATCTGTCCCGTTCAGTCGATTAGCATTTGCTGACAGAAGGAAACTAATCGAAACCGTGACCAGTCAAATTCGTGTTAAAGTATCACAGGCAGCAGACGGCTTATCTTTTCCTTGCTCAGAGGCTGAGGATCTGAGTATTTTACATGAAAGGAGATCACGGTTAATGCAGATGTATAAGCGTGATCATACCCAATCAGATTTGGGTGAAATCAGACAGTTTCTTGATAATTCTCAGCTTCATAGAGACACGTATCGAATGCAGAGTTCCAAAAAGAAATCCTTTGTTGGGTATTTTAGGGAAAGTTTCAAACATATCATTGGGAAATCAAGCTCCATCAATGGAGGTCGTAAAAGCTCTTCAAGTAGTGAGAACAATAAGTATGCACAGTTTCAAGAGTTCTTGCGGTCTGGAGATTCAATTGGATTAACATTGCATGCTTCAAATTCAAGATTATCTTCTTATAGAGCATGGCCAAATATGCATGATAGCAAGTTTGCTTTATATAAGTTGCCAAAACAACAGCCGTTGACTGGTCAAGAACATGCGGGTTTATGGGGAGGAACTTTTGGTTGGCCTCCCGGGAAACCATCTGCTGACAAACCAGGAAAAGCTTTGTTCTTTTTATTGCTGTCATATGTAGAATCTCAGGGTCAACGCCTTCTTATTGGAACTAAAATCTTGGAAGGGACCCATTATGTTCTACACCCAAATGGATCTGCTATGTTTATAGTGAATATCAATGAGCCTTCGGTTGAGCCATTTCCGTGGGATACTGACAGTGATTCCAATTTTCTTGATTTAAAAGAGGCATTTAGTGGTGAGGGTATTGCAAATGGCTATGGGTTTAGATATCCAGGTTCTAAGCCAGGCTCGCTCTTTGTGTTTGAAGATGGAATGCTTGTTTTTATGTGGAAAGAGTCCCGAGCTGTGTTGACTTTGCATAGGGTCAATATGGAACATCTTTTGAAAAAAGGTGAGCGGGTACCTCCTCTTCCACCACTTGGAAACTTTACGTATCTGACCAAGTCGTATTCAAATGTTTATGCTGGATTCTCAAATTCCTCAAATCACACATCTTCATCCAGGTATGCATTTACTTTCTATAAGCATATCGTCCATTTATACATGATTTAGTTATGATATGTGATGTGGAAATTAAACATGCTGAGCTGGATAATGGGGGTGGGGGTAGCCCTTTTCTACCTCTCTCACTGCCTACCGGAGGTGGCAGTTTCGCCCTTATACTTATGAGTTTATTAATTTCTGTTTTGTTATATTTAAAACTGGTCAAATATAACATTAGCTAAAAGGGGAACAGGCTAAATTTTTTGGACAGCTCCTAAAATCTACTCTAACTGCGCTAAACCTTCTAATTGCATACACTCAACAAACTTACATTATTATTTAGATGGTATGGCATTTGTAAACGAATTGATGCAATTAGCATTTGTAGATGCACATAACAAAACAATGCAGGTCAACCAAACCTAACCTGCCAGACTAAAATATGATATCCTTCAACCAGACCCGTTTTGATCCTTTACCCACCCATCTTACACCTCTAAAAGTGTCCTTGGATTGCTGTCAAGTTATGTTTCATGGACTATTGTAGAGTTGTAAGGTATATCATAAACATATAAAAGGGACGAATGAGAAATATATATGCAAAACCAAATTATTTATAGATGTCTGTATGTTGGATTTTGTTAAGACTTAGAGTGGGATGTATATTGTTACACAAACTTCAGTAGTCGGGGATAAATTTGGATTTGCAAGGAGGGAAGCATCACTTACTTTGCATCTATACGTCTTATGAATGGTTCTATTGGTTTAGGGGCTTTTTCAAGGAGGATGGAGTTCAGGAAACCAGTGGAGTCGTAGCTACCAGAAAATCATTGTCGAGAGTTCGTATTGGGAGGATATAGGAGTCATTAATTATACCATTCTATGTTTCTGTGCTAATTTATATGTAATAAACATTTGTTTGCTC
Organism: Helichrysum umbraculigerum; assembly: GCA_949592205.1. Lineage (NCBI taxonomy): Eukaryota > Viridiplantae > Streptophyta > Magnoliopsida > Asterales > Asteraceae > Helichrysum > Helichrysum umbraculigerum. Next base: position 40,728,693 of record CATIUR010000001.1, read on the forward strand.
TTAACGTTGCATATCTTACAATATAAGTTGTCCAAAGTCCTTTGCAAATATTTAGAAATTCGGTAGATATATCAAGTTGATGATGATTCCGTGCATACATTTTGGCAGGTAGACTCTATTTGGACGATACTCAAGATTCTTCTACATGGTGTAACTTAAGGTAATTTTTTGCATGTGTTGCAAGAAGCCTGCTCATACAAACAAAAGCATTGAAACTATACAAAATATGACCTGATACGTCTGTTGATCCAAAGATACTAATAAGCCCAAATCTTGTGATTGTGCATGTTAGTACATAAGCACAGTGCTTTTACATATATACATGTGACGAACTCAATCTTCTATATTATACTTTATGGCTACATATTGCAAGGAAACTTCAAGTTCATCAACTCTTGCATTGTAGTGTTGTGTATAATGTACAAAAGTCACCATCTTGGTTGGTTAGGGGCCTTCTTCGTTAAACTTGTAATTTATTCATGTTTAAAAGGTGATTTGGACCAATATTGCCAAAAGTTATGTTAATGGGGCTCACGGTACTTTAATACTAATAGCTTAATAGGTGTGTGTCTCTTGTTTATAACATTTTTAGCAATATAAAGTGTGTATTAGCTTCTTTAGGATGCACTTAGTTGAGTTACTTGTACATACTGGAAGTTATCCATTATCGATATTGATTCATGGTTGAAATATGACATAATGACCAGAGGTACACCATCTTATTAACCTTTTGAGATTCTTAAACCTGACCAAATTGAAGCGTCATGAGTCTGACACAGAATGGAGGAAACATGGTGTATCAAACATGCGTTGAGCAAACAAGAGCAAAATATATAATCAACAACCGAAGCCTAAAATGAAAATTGATCCGCAATATCCTAGTACACTGAAATTAGGTAAAACTAAAATATCCTGGAAAACGATCCCCCACATTCCAGGATGACGAAACCTAAGCAACAGTTGAACTTTATCATAACGTCCAACGCCTTTCCAGGGGCCGCTTTTAGGCTTCACTTGAAGTTTATTAACAGTTTGCACACTTTTTTGCTGCTGCTAGTCTACGCATAATATCGCTATCTTCTTAACATAAGCTTGTGATTTCTTATCATGATCAGCGTTTATGAACATGTAGATGTTCATTGAATGTTAACTTAAAACAACATGCTTCAAATCCCTAGCAAACGCAAGGACACACATGCAGCCTAGTTTCACAGAAATGGAAATGAACTAATGAAGGCAATACCCGTTTGCCATTTTGATTCAATAACATGTGAAGATGCAATTCATATAAACACCGCAATAACAAAATGGGGTGCTATAAATGTATAATGTATACATATATTTTTCAAAAATCGCAGTTGGACCTATGGCCACTGGTGATAAACATGCCAAAATGTGGGATGGGATGACGATCAAGTTTATTTAGTCAATAATTACAATTAACAGCTGGATATGTAGATTTTTTTTACAGTTTATAATCGCCTATGGCATATAATTTATGGCGAAAAGAACACAGTTCCTTGGAAAACTATCACCATCACATCTCAAGAATAAGCAGCATATTATCTATCAGGGGAAAACGGGCAACTGCAATGGCAAAACACCCCATTGATGAAGGAACCCTTCACCAGTGCTCACTTCCAAAAACAACAAAACAATAACAGCCAACATAGCCGCTCTACCATTCCATGTCTCGGCACTCTTTGTAAAACCCCATTCCCAAACTGTTACTGGTGCTGGTAACTCCCTACGTTGTGAATCATATGTCGCCAATAGCTCCTCTACGCTTCCAAGCGGAACCAGAGACTGCACAAAACCATATCAAATTTTGATCCATTTGCGAGAGGTGGTAAAATTGGTCGGTCAAGTGGGTTGGCTAACGAGTTATAACCGTTTCTAGTCATAACGAGTCAGGTCGGGTTGACTGGCATCATCTTTTGTCCATTTTTCATGTATCGTTAATGTGTTAAATCTGATTACAAAAGGGCCAAGTGCATAAAAACGTAAATGTAAGCAACGCCAGAAAAAACCATCACAGCTCCAAAATTTTCGATCGAAGGTAATTGATGCAGTAAACTGTCAATGAAGGAGTTGAAGCAAATTCTTCCTATCGGAATCACTAATCTTGAAACTTTTACGGTTTTCCCTGGTCTTGGTTCCCCAAAACACAAATTGGACCAAAGTTGTTGCAATTAGCCCTTGCAAAAACTGTTATGACAATAAAAATCCTTTTTTTTAAGAAATAATGACTTAGAAGGCTGTAAGCATCTATAATACACTTCAGAAAGCTTTCAACAGATTTGTTTTACTTTTAGCTATAATAATTTATTTGACGTGTTATGGATAAACTATAACCTAAGTCCATATAATCATAAGTAAATGAGTTGAAATTGCCACCTCTACCGCTCACCTAAAGGCTTGAACAACACAAACACTGAAACAGAAATGGTGGTTACCTGTCGAGCTTCAAGATTTGATACCGCCATTGCTCCTACGTATGGGAGGCTTTCAATCACTGCATCTGCTAAATCTAGAATGAAAGTGGGATTGCATCCAAGTGCAGGAACACGGCCCCATTTCTCTATACCAGATTTAATTGCTAATTCCTTGTATTCAACGTCGATTTCCTCTAATGTTTCAATATGTTCACTTACAAAACTGCAGTGAAGTTACAAGTGAACTTATAAGAAAGAGATCTTCAACCATGAAGAAGTTGGTAAGATGTTCAAGTACCTAATGGGTACGGCTAGAAGACTCTTGACACCTTTCTCACCAAGTTCAACGATAGTCTGATCCGTGTAGGGTTTCAACCATTCCACAGGGCCAACTCTACTCTGCATCATAATAATCAACATAACCAAGTAAACATGAGAATCCATTTTGAGTAGTGGCAATTTTAATCAAAAAAATTATTAATGGGTCAATTGTGTTGTTTTATCTGTAGTAGGTCAAATGGGTAAATAGAAAAACTAGCTCAAGAGGAAACGGGTCAAATGGGTGGAACGGATCATAAGTTGCTATACCTTATTTTTAATGGATGACATCTCCTAATTAAATCTCTTCAAGCATAATTGAATTATTGAAAGAAATTGTAAAATCATATTTGATGCACCAACTATTCATAAAAGTTACTGAATTTAGACAAAAATACTAATTCGGGTAACCCAACCCAACACATATCAGTACAAAATATTTCCCATCATCCAACCTACCTATCTTGACACTCTAGTTTTGAGTGTCAAATCTAACGCCTGAATGAAGGTACTAGTTTAGTGACTATTATATTAGACTTGAAAAACTATGCAAGTAGTATGAAAGGCTGAACAAGTCACCTGATAAGCAAGAGTATATGGATTATTAATCTTTCTTCTCTCTAGTTCCTCCATTATCAAATCCACACATTCTTCCATCTCTGCCTTGTATGGATCACCGGCTTCTTCGACATATGCAACTGGCACCCCATGAGCACTAAAGAAAATCATCACCTACAGCAATCATCTTTTCAAATTAAAACCATTACATAAAAGTAAATAGACATATTAAGGGGTTTGTTTGGATCTGATGTTTGAAATTGACTGCTATTGAACAACTACGATTGGATAATCAGTTGCAAGAGAACAATGCTAGTGCTTTTATTGGTCAAAGTTGTAAGAATCAGATAATTGGTTCTTGTTTAAGTGAGTAAGAAATTTTGATTATGTAAGGAGCAAATAGATAAAATGACTAAAGCCTACATTCTTATACATTGTCAAAGTTGGTTATAGTTTAGGTATGGCTATCTATTATTGACTAGAACATATATATATATATATATATATATATACAATTTATTTTTCTATAGGCTCATCTCATATAACTTCAGTAACTTACTTAGGTATGAAAATGTGGGTGAAAAGTTGAGGGTAAATAAGTGACCTGAATATTTCCTAATTAACAGTTTTGCTGCAACGGATATGAAACAGATAATTCAACCCTTCAATATATAGATAACCATAAAACTGGTTATTATGACTTTCTGTCGGAATAATAATTTAGTCAGCTCGATAATGCACATCCGAACACCCCTAACCTGACTAAACTTGAAAAGAAAAGGTGAGGAGTGCATAATGTAGTACCGTCTCAGGACGGTCAAAGCTTATGAGCTCCTTCTCAATTAAATCAGCCATAGCTCTGATATATCCCTCACGTTGGTACCAAGAAGGGATTACTGTGTGTTGCATGTTAACAAGGTACTCGTCCTCCCTATAAAAGTAAAAACTTATAAATAAAATAGATAAAATGTATGCAATCAACACATGGTTTTGAAGTAAAGGAGCCACTCATCACCTAAAAATACTTTCGAGGAGTCTAAGGCTCGAACCACTAGTTGATATCGAGAATTGAGGATAAAGAGGAAGCACGACCAACTTGTTGACTCCATCTTTTTTTATCTGTAAATACCAAGAAACATTAAATTAAGTGGCAATTAATAATGGACATTATTACCATACTGGAAACAGAAGGAGCAACATGTCAGACAACAAAGAAGAGATTCTGGTGAAAATAGAAGAGACATTGTGAAATGAGAATAAATATATACCAAATTAATCTAGGGGAAGGGATAAAGTGGGAATTTTACTTTACTATGTGAAAATCAGTTTTTCTTTGCAGCCAGTATGAAAGTGGCTATCAGAGGCACAATCAGTTCATCCAAAAATTGGAAACCGACTATTGTGGCTTCTTTTTCTGAACCAAGACTAACCGCAGGTCACAGATATCAGCAGTGGCTTTGCACACTAAAAAAGGAACAAAAGATTGTTTGCTTATCGATCTAACTGAGAGTGATTTCATGGTGTGTTTGTGTCTGTGCGTGCGCAAAAGACTTAAGATGTTGATTTAAAACCCAAACCACGCAAACAAACAAGATACACATGACTTATTTTGAGCCCCTTACAAATTGATTTATACAGAAGTGCTGTGAAACAACAAGACATAAACCTGCTCAATTGCTTCTTCAGTGAATGGATGCCAATAACGCATGCCCACATACACCTCTGCCGGGACATTCTTTTCATAAAGTGCCCTCCTCAACTCATTAGCCTGAATTAAATAATACAAAGTATCATATGCATGAGTACTGCTGTGTGTAATTAACTAAATGTGCATCATCAATGCTACATACAAGCTGTTATAAACAAGTCAAGAAATGCAAGATACTGTAAAGAGCATATGGATAGTAACAAAAAAAATAAATGAACACTACGAAATTACACCAAAACTAAACAAACAAGTATAACACCTTGCTATCTACGTTATTACTCATAAAACAGCTTTTATAAATGTAATAGTTTGGTGATGAGAGCTTCTATATGTATTGTACAGTCATTAACCTTTAATTTAGCTTTAGTCAGTAACAAAAATGAGATGATCAATGGACTGCAAATTTGCTTGTCAAGGTAAGACATGAAGGCAGAATATAACAAAACGAAGCATACCTGGTCATCAGTTATCTGGCGAAGAGGAGATCCACCACCAATCGCAGCATATCCTTCCTTGCTCTTTGGTGCTCTAGCGACGGATATAAATTGTGCTAAAGGCTTTTGAAGAAAACGGAACAATCTTGGTAGTCGAATAATATCCTGTTTTGATATAAGTTGTTAAAGCTCAAACAAGCAGCGCCTTCCAGAATCAGGATATTTCGAAAACAATATTAAAAGAAAGAGATGGGAACTTGGGTGGGTCGGGTATACCAGAGTGCAGAGACTCTTATTCACAAAATTTAACTTTGCTCCATAAAACTTATTTAGTGTGTTAGATATGATTACAGAGATTATATAATTATTTAATTGAAAATACAATAAATAACATGATTCAGAAAGTATAATACATTAAAATAAATTCTGGACAACTTTCAACCCATTCCCTTTTAAGCTGTTTTTTACCCGTTAGAGATTAGACATAATCCAACTCGACCCATTGATAAGAAAACGGGTTGATGATTGCCACCTATATATTAAACGAAGAGCCTTCTACTTTGCATAAATTAGAAGACTACAGAAATATGTACATACCGGATCTGCAAAAAGGTTGAATAGAAATGGTTGCACATCATCAAGAGTCTCGGGACCTCCAAGGTTTAGCAATAGAACTCCTATTTTTCCATCATTAACAACAGAAGAAGATGTGTCTTGTGCACTGGATGTCAATAATGCTCTCAACTGCATTGAATCTTTGTGGACTGGTTGTTTTACCAAATATTGTTTTTGGGACCACCCATACGTACGTTTATTTTTAGAAATGGTACTAGATGAGCTGCCAACATCAGAAGATGCCTCGATTTGCAGCGTAACATGAGACACCACTTCAGTCGAGCATATTACTCGTGGCAATACTCTGTTCACGACAAACAATTAATTTCAAAAACTACAAGTTACAATGCATTTACTTTTATAGCAAGTACTAGAATTTATATAATGAAGTATCACAGCAATTTTTGTACGAATTAATGTTGCAAACTACAATGAAATATTTAGGATATCTCACGGAAATTGCAGCATATACTTCTTACGCATATTGTGAATTTAAAACTTCCTATTAGCCATTGTCGTCACTATAAAACTACTGATAGTACTTGTGGTTGGAATAACTTAACTTCTTTTTTCATTGTTGAACAATATTTAGACATTTAATCAATAGTCAGATATGTTTATCGAATAACATGTCAAGTCAAACGCTTGTAGCCAATTTACCAACACAACTCTTCAACTAATTCAACTTTGCCTACAAAAGGATGGTCATTATCTGAAATGTATCTCCTACGGAGTACTAATAAACTACAAAACCAATGTACTAAATCAAAAAGGCAGTGAATTTATGAATGCAAACACAATAACACAATTAATTACCCTCTGAAAAAGCCAACAAGAAACAGGTCAAACGGCTAGTTAACAGATAAAGAAGTGAAATTTTAACAAAACCCAGATGCATAAACCCAGAAACAACAACAAAAAGGTGAATCTTAGTAGTTGGCTGATTTATAAGCAAAACCCAGATACAAGAACCATAATTCCCAACAAAGGCAACAACTTTCATTCAAAATGAAATCAAACATTACGACCCATTTTTGAGTGATATAACACAAAATAAAAATAAAAAAAGGGACAAAATTACAACACTAAAGAACACTTACAAAGGGGTTTTGGGATGAAATCTTGGAAGGAATGCAGAAGAAGGAGAAGGGGAACATGGTGCTTGAATCCTTATATTCATTGATTGATGATTCATAGTCTTTTTTGTATATAATTAGCTAAAAAAAATAAGTATACTTTCTGCAGTGATAACTACACTCTTAGTAGGAGGAGGAGGAGGAGAAGCAGAAGGGTTTGTTGGTCGTTGAGGATTAGGGTTGTGAAATTATGTGAATTATAATTTTGGTTGAAAATGAAAATGAAGGCAAAGAAAGAGAATTGGGTGAGCTGATAATTATGGAGTGACCCAGCACTTTACTCTCTCTCTCTCTCTCTCCATTTAACAGACACTAGTTGAGCTTTCAGGTACCGCCACCTGTCCTAACTTATTATCCTGTTTCTTCTTCTTATTTACTCCATTTTAGAGAAAATTACATAAATCGTCCTATATGTTTCGTCAAAATTTCGCTAACAGTCCTGTACAAACCTTAATTACACCAATTATTCTTTACTTTAAAAGTTGTAACGTTGAAAGACCTTTACACTAACGATCGTTAACTATCCGTTAAAATGTACCATATGTGAAACTTTTTTTCCTTTAGATTTATTTTCCTTTGAGTAAGTTATAAATTATAAAATCCAAAATATGAATAGACACACTATTAGGTGTACAAAATATTGTTTTTAGCTTCCTCATTTTACATAATAAATTCGTCACCAAATTCGATGTTTTTCTTCATAGGAATATCAAATTTTATAGTCCACCAGTATTTTCCACCACCCAAACATACATTTGTGGCTTAAAGATTATTAGTCACATAGTTGGTTTACATTTTTCGACGTCGTTATACTTTGAAGTTAGGGTAAGGAATGAAGGAATGAAGGCAAAAAAGAGAGAGGCGACAACTACCAAAGTTGTGAGCATATAAGATAGATCAGATGACTCGGTGATAGAGGGTCACGAGGTGATGAAAGATGGTGGTTGATTTGGGTGGTATCACACACGGCCTTCTTAAGAATAGTTAACAGTCGTTGGTCTAAAGAACTATTTGCGTAACAAGTTTCCAAATAAATGATGGTTGATGTAACTAAAGTTTGTAAAGGACTGTCAATGAAATTTTAACCAAAAATAAAGGAAGATTTGTGTAATTTACTCTTTATTTTATTATGGGAGTTGATATATACAACAAATAAATTACTTCCTACAACAAACTGTACCATCATTAATGCTCACAGTACAAATATTGTAAAGCATTATATTGGTGTTTGAATCAAAAAAGTTGTTGTATTTATCACCTCCCTTTTATTATTTATCACTTCCTCCGTCCCAGTTAAAGTGTCAACTTTAACTTTACACCTAGTTTTAGAATTCTTCACTAACTACATTTTGCACCAATCAAATAATATATCTACCCACTAAAGGTTTTTTCGATTGGTTGAAACATGGGAATTGACACTTATTTGGGACAACCCAAAATAGTAATTTGGACACTAGCGATATGTGAGACGGATGGAGTATTCATTTTTAATTATAATTATAATTATTATAGTGAAATTAATATATTAAATATATCTATTTTTATTTTTTGAAAAGCAAATAAATAATATAAAAGCCAAAATAGATAAGAAGTATAAAGGGCTCAAAGAAACCAAACGCACAACAAAAAGAAAGATGAGCAAACAAAAACATAAAATAACAAATATATGAAGCACCTAGAACATCAACCTAAAAAAACTTTAGGATCATAAAAATCCATAAAGACTAGTTCAGATTCTGCTTCAAATTAGTGCATCAATGCTCCATCCATTGCCTCGAGATTGTTTAAATAAAAGGGAAGAGATCTTCAATCTGAACCAACTCAATATGTGACACCCGCCAAATTAGGGCTAGTTTTTAGTGCCTAATTCTCTGTAATACATGTAATTATTACTTTGATTAGGTTAATTAATGTATCCTTCCATATATATTGTTGAATATATACGCGTACGCGATTTGGCTAAATCGTGCACGTTTCATATCGAATGAATTTCGATACATATTCATACGGACGTTGGTGAACTTTTTAATAAATAACATAAATCTATTTGGTGATTAAATAGTAGTTATTCACATTATATTATTATGTATTAATAATATACGAAACAATGTACGTTTTATTTAAAACGTAACTAACACGAATTAAACGTGCGAGACGCGCCCGATAAATCAAATAAACACAAGTTATATTTTTATAACTCAAAGTAAAGTATTTTGGTTAAATACTTCAGTTAAAAATATTACGAGTATACGAAAACAATAATAACGATTAAAAACGTTACATGATTAAATAAACGGAACATAAACGTATAAACCATTTCCGACACATTATCAAACATTTTTACAAATGTTTTCAAAGTAATATTAAGTATTTCTTCAAGTTAAAATATCAAATTTCGAATGTTACTTAAAACACGTACGTTTAACATATAACGTATAAATAAACGACGAAACGAACGGGTAAACGGACACCGCGTGTAACGCAACTTTGGAAAATGATTTAAACACCTACCTAGTGGGTGGGACCCACTCTTGACCAGCCAAAGAATGAGGTATGGCTTCTCATACCTCATCCCTTCACAAACAACATCATCACCATCTTTCACTCCATCTCTCTCTCTCTCTCTCTCCCTCTCTCCCTCTCTCTCTCCTACGGCTCTCTCTCCTACGGCTCTCTCTCTCTCTCTCCTACGGCTCTCTCTCTCTCTAAACCTTCACAAAACCGCCACCTTCATCCCCTTAAAATCACAATCAAAAGTCCTTGGATTACTTCGCGGTTTGAAGCAAAAACGATCACCACGTCTCAAGATACGTTTCTATCTTTTCGGAATTTCCATATGACTCTCGTAAGTTTCCGACACCTCAAAACTACTTATATTATGTTTATTTACTTGTCTAGTTGATGTTCTAGCTAGATAATGTCCAAACCGAAGCTCAAAACTCATTTTTGGAACTTGTATATAAAAACAGAAAACGTTACAGAAAAACAGTCTCACGCCAAAAATCATATAAAATCGTACACACAAAATAAATGTATGAGACTACTTGTAAAAGTTTGGTATTTTTGTCTTCTACAAAAAGTTCTTCTTTGTCCATTTCCAGAAATACACGGATTCTCGTGTATAACCCGATCTTTGAGCGAAGGTCTGTTTTGAACCAAAACTGACCACTCTTCATGTTTATTTTTGTTTAAAATAGTAAATGAACTTATAAAAGTATCATAAAGTGCAGAAATAAACTAGACACCTAGGAGAATATGTGTGATTTTTGGTTAGGCTTGATCCGGACTAGAAACGGGTGAAATATTGAGTCGAAACCGAGTAAAAATCTGGAACTAATAAACTTAGGGGCTGTTTTGGTATTTTAGTAAAACCGACACTTCGAGAAATTTATAAAACGCAACAATAGTTCTAAAATGCTTATTTATCATTTATAAGACTTGGTTAAAAGTCTCGGGTCAAACCGAGCAAGTTTGACCATAAAACGAAACACGAAATGCACTAACAGCGGCTAGTGTCGCTAGAGTTCCAAAAACAGTACTAGCGACACTAGCATAGTGTCGCTGAGCCAAGTGTCACCTATTTAGCGACACTACTCCAATGTCGCTGAAATACTTAAATCAGATTTATACTAGCGACACTATCATAGTGTCGCCATAATTGAAGAAGTGTCGCCTATAGCGACACTAATCTAATGTCGCTAATCAATTAAAAATCATGAATCCAACGACACTCACCTAGTGTCGCCTAACTAGTGTCGCCTATAGCGACACTAGCCCAGTGTCGCCAAAAACAGAAAGTTGAATTGTTTTTCTAAGTATTGGAATATGTTTGACGCACACCCAGCGGTCGGTTCAGGAATTGCTTCCTATCGTTGCAGACCTTTCCACCAGGCGCGGCGTCAGGTGGTAGTTTTAAATTTATAATAGTCGGGGGAGCCTAAACCTCCGTACTACCTACTGGTACTGGTACGAATACCTTGATACGAGTATGCGGTAAGGATGATCCAGGGTCGTTCCTCACGACGGTAGAATTGAAACAGAGCTCGTTCCGATAAACTAACTTTCAAGCTAGGGTTTGAATAAGTGGATAGGTGATTGTTTTTGGTTTTTATCTAGTTAAACTACTAAAACTTATAAAGCATAAAAGTAAAGGGAGACTAGCATATGTAACACCTAAGGATAGCAAAGACGTGGTTCACCATGATTTAGGATAGTGTATGTGCAGAGATGATGATTATATGGGGACACATTCAGTTGACAAACAAATAAACTTAGGTGTAAACACTAGGACCCTACTTATTTAGTTCCGGTTCTAAATTAGTATGTCACTGAGTACCTAGGCTATGGTGATTCTGATCAGAACAGGTTGCTCAACCCCCCAACACTGCCCTTGTGATGGTACAGTGACCCTTGCTCAACTACCCTGTTACGGAATAGTGAGTCTCTGGAGATAACTCCGGGGTGCATGCATGAGGTAACAAACTGCCATTAAGGATACTCTGACCTTTCTTAACACCTAAACCTAAATGTGTCATCTAAATGTGTACTGGTTATTTAACTATGTTATTCTAAACTATCGGTTATGAAGAGTTAAGGGGTTTAAGCATCTGGGAATACAGCTGACTCCTTGCTTTCTTTTCAAAACTCATGTTCTATTAGTTAAGCTCAAATACTTCCGTCTTGAATTAGACCCTCCTTTACAATCAGTCGTTCATCCCTAGGTATACTTACGGTGTACACTGCATTAAGTATTTCCACAGCTTGTATATATCTAAGTATACTCACGGTGTACAGTACTTTTAAATTTTAGCATTTCCACAGCTTTATGTATCCTAGACCATGTTCTAGAAGGGTGACTTCTAGGTAATCCACGATGAGATGATCCTATGGCATTTCCTTAGCTTCCACGTATTTGTACTCCACACGAGGTGTTTTCAACGCTATACGAAGTACAATGCCATTTAACAGAGTCTCATAGCTTCATACTGTAACACAGATAACTATGTTTACGTAGTATTCGGGTTTGCAAAGTCCTATCCTAAGAGCAATAGTCACGTGAAAGACTGGAAAGGGTGAACAATAAAGTCTAAATTTAGGATAAGTTTAGACTGATAACAAAGTATAACAACTCCCATTTATATAGATAAGGGTTTAATGTAACATCATCTATATACAGATAACAATTGGGAACATTATTCCACAACGGATTGTGCCCACGACTTTCATAGCTTCCACGTTCCGTACTCCACACATTAGTGATGTTTCCGGCGCTATACAAATGAAAGCCGTATAACGTTACCTCCGTTGTTTCATAACGATATTATCCCAATCATATATTCACTACTATCTAAATCATGGCGAACATACAAGCAACTACTCACAATGCATAGCAATAAAAATTTCTAAAATTAATAAATCACATACATCAAACAAGAACAATATGACAAATTAATAATAGAAAGGATAGATAATACCGATACGAATTGCGAGCAGAATAACACTTGTATTTCTTTATTAATATCCAAGCATTACATAAGCTAGCCTCTACTAATTAACTACATAACTAATCTCTCTCTAGTTCTCCTCTAACTCCTAAGAGTAGTGCTAGAGAGAGAAACTAGAGAGAGGAACTAACTACAAGAATAATTCTCCTCTAACTCCTAAGAGTAGTGCTAGAGAGAGAATGTGTGAGAGAGAAAGTGAGAAATGAGAAATGAGAATGAAGTGAGGTGTGTTTGAAATGGTGGAGGAGGCCATCTATTTATAGGTGAAGATCAACTTGGAGCCAAAGTAATGAGCCATGGAGCCAATCTTGGAGCCAAAGTTGAAGCCAAACTTGGAGCCAAAGGAATTGATACGTACAAGCACCGAAACGCATCGTACAAGCAAACCAAGCATGAAGGAAGCCAACCAAGCCACCCCTAGACCACCAAAAACCGTATATGGGGTATAGGGGGCCGTATACGGCTTGCCAAGGCCGTATACGGTGTGTAAAGGCCGTATACGGCTTGCCAATGCCGTATACGTGGTGTTTCGGCTTTTCTGCGTTGCTTAAAACGGCCATATCTCCTTCGTTACACGTCCGTTTGACCCGATTCTTTCGCTCACGGCTTCGTAATTCCGTTACGCTTCTAATGATACCAATTTCACAGAAATTGGATGAGTGTAGCTCAAGAATGTTTGGAATGACTTTTAACGATCTGTAGAAGCCGTATCTCTTCCGTTCTTCACCCAATTTGCATGATTATTGATTCTACCGTCTCGTTTTTACCTATTAAAACATAACATAAGGTTAGAATGTGCTTATCATAAGGTAAATGAGGGTGTGAGAATTGGTTGTTGTTTATTCGCTCTGTTTTGCTCGTTATTTGGACGTTTTCGGTGATTTTTGTAGCAACGCCTATATTTGGAGTACTTTAGTGAATTTTAGTAAATAATGATTGTTTTGTAATGTTTTCACTAAAGATGTGTCCATAAAGTGTGGAATATCATACTTAAAAACATGACTTTTTGCGTCACATCAAGTTATCCCACACTTAGACGTTGCTTGTCCTCAAGCAACACTCAGTTTTTGAAAACATTTTTAAAACATTTTAGAGCGAGTCACAACATTTTTAAGCGTTACCACTTTCAGATGTAAGTAAGATAATTTCAAGAATACAGGGAAAGATAAGATGATCCTTCCTTAAACAAGAAAAGATTCTCTTAGGCATACTTCCAAATCTCATGATCTTGGAGTACACATGACTAGGCGATCTCACTAAAGGTGGTCACTCAATTCACTCAAAGTGTATCGGGTTTCCTATCAATCTAGAACAAACGAAATCGCTCAAATAGCCAGTCATGCAGCACTCATCGTCATTGGCTTGATCGAGAATCGGATCTCCACCACTTAGGTGAGGACGGTGCTAATTATCCTAAGACATTCATGAGGGTTGTAGTGTTTGGTGAGGGGTAAAGGGTATGGATAGTGGTATTTTTGGGTTGTAAGGGTTGCTTATCTTAAAACAACTGAGATCATGAACAACTTTATTTCAGAACGGAGAGAGAGGTAGCTTTTGGTCTTCTATCAGAATCTTCTTGTGAGGACGATACTTCAAAGGACTTTAAGCTTTATTCTTACGGAACTATTTTTTTCTTTCTTTTCTTCTTTTTCTTCTTTTTATTTTCTTTTTCTGCTTCAGAATTTCTTTGCCAGAGAATTTCCAAGGATATTTTTTTTTTTTGATTCTTTCAGAAATCCCTTATCTTGAACGTTTCGAGTCTTTTCGCGGTGTCAATTTTACACACCAAGGATTCTTCAATCTTTTTGAGAGCACGAAAGGGGTAGGATAAGATATTCTAAAAGATGTTCTTCATAACCTCAGAAATTCTTAAGATAAGTTTGGGGGTATTTTGGGAAGTAGGGTTTTATGAGGGTTTTATGAAACGAAAGGTTTAGGCTCAACAGGGTTTACTAGGTGGATCATCGATACTAAAAGTGAGTATCGGAAAGGGTTTTGGGCTTGAAGAGATATGTGAAAAGGGGTTTAAATCCTAGGGAATGTCAAGGTCATTTAATTGCACCTATACCGCGTACGGTACACACCAATGTGGTCTTGAAGCGTATGTCAAGAGCAAGTTCTAATTTAGAGATGCATGCATCGGCACACACAAGAAATGATTAGTGAAGCATTAAAGATGAATGCTATTAGGCTCAAGATACCTCACTGCAAATAGGGTTGTATGTGCTTCGTCATGCTTCCATAAGATTATTATTTCTTGTTTAAGCAATTTCTACCTTATTTTCCCTAGACTCCGAAATATATTACTCACATATGAAAATAGCTCCTCTCAAAAGATATCTTGGCTCAAAATTAGCAGAGTTAATCAATAGATTTAGCTCATACTTTTAATTTTCTTGAAAAATTTTGAAAAATTTGAGGAACATTTTCTGAGTTTACTATTTCGGACATTAAAGATCAAAGAAAACTAACCAAGGTATTCTATACCTGCTATCCCATACTTAGAGGAACATTGTCCCTAATGTTCTCTTGAGTTGAGATTTACTGGAAGTAAAATCCCACACTTAGAGTTTGAACATGTAAGAAAATGTTTCTCAAGTGTTTGTTTTTGGGCTGGAATCCCACACTTAGTGATAAGCTTAGGATAGAGTATAGATAACAAACTAACAAAGCAAACAAAATATAGAATCATAAACAAAAGTGGATAAAGGATAAGGACACTCCCCAGATAACGAGCTGCATTGAAGCTGAAAGTCTGAAATTGCTGAAAAGAGATGTTGCCAATATCCTTTTCTGCATCCATGAAGATCGGCACGGCTTCAAGCATCTTGCTATTGGTTTTATTCATTCATCATTCTCTTATGAATCAATCTCGTAGGTGTGAACACGTTGGACGTAGCCTTTTACAAACTCAATTTTTATGCAAATGGAAAGAGAAATCACTGTCTCAGAATTTGAAAAGATGTTTTCTATTACAAATCAGTTTTATAAAACATGTGTTTTGTAAACGAGTTCGAGCATAATGCATAAAAGTAGTATGCAAGTACCTCAAATGCTCGAAACACATGAATTATCAGTTTTCAAAGTTATTTCCTATTTTCTGAGATAGTGATTTATTTGCAAATGAGTTGTAAATCTGCAGAAGTTTTCATAAAGTATTTCTGGTACGTCCAAGTGTGAAGGATAGTCGGAGATTTTCTTCACTTGTTGACACTTTCTCTCAACAAGTCTTATTCCACGGGTTGCCTCCCGAGCAGCGCTGCTGTTATAGTCGAGAGCTCGACTTCCAAAACGATAGAAAATAATGTGAAGTGATGTCATTTTTCGGACACAAGCAGAGTCAACCTTGAAACACGAATGTTGGATAGAGATAACTAGACGAGGATCCTAATCATTAAGAGATGATGATGTAAATGACTCTCTAATGATCTGAAAGTGCTGAATCCAATGACCATAAATCTCTATCGCCCGAGATCTTTGCTGATAACTGATGCAATGAATCTGATTGTTGTTCTTATCAGCAGAGATCAATCCCATATCTAATCCTTTGATAGCCATTCCTACGTCAGCCTATATCTCTGAGATGTTTCTGTGTATACTTGTAGGCGGTGACATTACTATAGCATATGAATGGTTCCCGATGGTGGTGGTGATAAGTCTGAATGGGTGGATGGATGGGTGAATGTGGGTGGCTATTGTGATGACGGATGATGTTTTGGGGTTCCATACAAAACTATGCTAGCAATCAAGGATGTGCTAAGGTTTAGCTCTAGGATATGGGTACATGTTGTGAATGTTGTGAATGTTGAGCTGATCTACTTAATGAACTAGTTCATAGACAACTAGAAATCATTTATGTGTCTGAAAGAGGTATCTCTTCTCCCTTCAAAGCAATGCTCCAAAGATTTCCAAATTTAATGAACTACAAGATCCCCTTGTTGCCTTTCCATTATTCTCAAAGATTCTTTACCCATAGGCGGCAATCCCTGTTTGTTTAGCATTTGAACAAGTAGAACAAATAAACGTGATCTTAACAAACAAGTGATTATTCTCCCAATCATAGATTCACTGGTTTGCGAATGACCTATCAAAGTGAATGCTTTGAAGATGAAACAAACCAGTGTATGACTTAGAGTCTAATCGCACACTACAAGTGTTAGTTGCCTATAATTTCACCGCAGCACAAACAACAGATATGGAAATATCAGTATTATCAGTTGAATCAGGTAGCCAAGTATAGAGATATCCAAAGAACACATTTTTAAACGAGTTCGAGCATAATACACATATTGACATACAAATCATGTTTATCAGATTAAGTATCAGTATTTCATGTATGTTCACACAAATATATGTAAGTACCTCAAATGCTCGAAACATGTCAGTGGGTGTGTAAGATGACTAAGGCTCCTAACTCTAATAGGTGTCCATGTTTGTGAGTGAAAGGGATACTAAGAATAAAGTTCAAACAAGTAGGAGTAGGAAGTTTTAAGTTTTGACAAAAATTTCAATGAAGTAATTTTCGTAAAACATCCTTTTTGTTCATAAAAATAGAGAAGACTTGGAACATTTATTTTAGGGATCATTCTCTACTTATTTAGCTTATGACTTATCTTAAATTAACTACTATTACGACTACTAAAACTATGTTAGACACGGGTTGCCTCCCGAGAAACGCTTGTTTTTGTTCGAGTCTCTAGCTTGACTCTAACACTATTTATCAGGCAATCCTAGCGGCTTCCTTGCATCCATTAGTAGACACAAGTGGTAATATTGGTACATACCTAACATTTTAAGGAAAGTTAAGGTCACGGGATGTCCAATATGAGGAGATGATTCAAAGTAAGGAAATTGTTCTACCGGAGGTATAACAAATCTCTCAACTTCTAATACCTCTTGGGGTCGGGTTGTCAGAATGGGTTGGTCAGAGGTGTCCATATCACTCCATGACGTATACGTCATTATGTGGTGGAGAGATGGTTTGTAGGGCAACCCTGACGCAAAACCCACCTTGCTTCCTATGGTCTTTTGGTCAATGATAATGTTGTACTCTAGGCATGGAGGTGGGACATTATCCATTGACGTCTCCAATCTCGTAACAACATTCTCATTGACTACTTGGGTAACGGGTTTAATTAGATCACTGCTTAGAGTTGAGTGCAAGTCTATGTTGAGTGTATTAGATGTAGAGTGTGGGTTGACTTCGAATGATAAAGATTGAGACTGATGTTGAGTGGGGCTATAGGGGTTTGATTGAGAATCTAAGTGTCCTATGGCTAACATCGTATGTCCCTCACATTCTCCGTCAAAGTGGGGAACACCGCATATCCTACATCCAATTTGAATTATTTGAGCAAGACTTTGCAATTGATCTATTATTGTTTCTACCCAAGAATTCAGTAAAGACGACATTTGAAGAAGGTTTAAGAATTATATTTGAGGTGAGAAGTGTTTTAAATCTAAACTAAGCTAAGCTAAGCTAATCTAATCTAAATACGCTATTCTACGGGCAAAAAGTAAAGGGATAACTTAAAAACTAATTTATCTAAACAGGCTCCGAATCGTACTACCGTCCCCGGCAGCGGCGCCAAAAACTTGACGCACACCCAGCGGTCGGTTCAGGAATTGCTTCCTATCGTTGCAGACCTTTCCACTAGGCGCGGCGTCAGGTGGTAGTTTTAAATTTATAATAGTCGGGGGAGCCTAAACCTCCGTACTACCTACTGGTACTGGTACGAATACCTTGATACGAGTATGCGGTAAGGATGATCCAGGGTCGTTCCTCACGACGGTAGAATTGAAACAGAGCTCGTTCCGATAAACTAACTTTCAAGCTAGGGTTTGAATAAGTGGATAGGTGATTGTTTTTGGTTTTTATCTAGTTAAACTACTAAAACTTATAAAGCATAAAAGTAAAGGGAGACTAGCATATGTAACACCTAAGGATAGCAAAGACGTGGTTCACCATGATTTAGGATAGTGTATGTGCAGAGATGATGATTATATGGGGACACATTCAGTTGACAAACAAATAAACTTAGGTGTAAACACTAGGACCCTACTTATTTAGTTCCGGTTCTAAATTAGTATGTCACTGAGTACCTAGGCTATGGTGATTCTGATCAGAACATGTTGCTCAACCCCCCAACACTGCCCTTGTGATGGTACAGTGACCCTTGCTCAACTACCCTGTTACGGAATAGTGAGTCTCTGGAGATAACTCCGGGGTGCATGCATGAGGTAACAAACTGCCATTAAGGATACTCTGACCTTTCTTAACACCTAAACCTAAATGTGTCATCTAAATGTGTACTGGTTATTTAACTATGTTATTCTAAACTATCGGTTATGAAGAGTTAAGGGGTTTAAGCATCTGGGAATACAGCCGACTCCTTGCTTTCTTTTCAAAACTCATGTTCTATTAGTTAAGCTCAAATACTTCCGTCTTGAATTAGACCCTCCTTTACAATCAGTCGTTCATCCCTAGGTATACTTACGGTGTACACTGCATTAAGTATTTCCACAGCTTGTATATATCTAAGTATACTCACGGTGTACAGTACTTCCACGATGAGATGATCCTATGGCATTTCCTTAGCTTCCACGTATTTGTACTCCACACGAGGTGTTTCCAACGCTATACGAAGTACAATGCCATTTAACAGAGTCTCATAGCTTCATACTGTAACACAGATAACTATGTTTACGTAGTATTCGGGTTTGCAAAGTCCTATCCTAAGAGCAATAGTCACGTGAAAGACTGGAAAGGGTGAACAATAAAGTCTAAATTCAGGATAAGTTTAGACTGATAACAAAGTATAACAACTCCCATTTATATAGATAAGGGTTTAATGTAACATCATCTATATACAGATAACAATTGGGAACATTATTCCACAACGGATTGTGCCCACGACTTTCATAGCTTCCACGTTCCGTACTCCACACATTAGTGATGTTTCCGGCGCTATACAAATGAAAGCCGTATAACGTTACCTCCGTTGTTTCATAACGATATTATCCCAATCATATATTCACTACTATCTAAATCATGGCGAACATACAAGCAACTACTCACAATGCATAGCAATAAAAATTTCTAAAATTAATAAATCACATACATCAAACAAGAACAATATGACAAATTAATAATAGAAAGGATAGATAATACCGATACGAATTGCGAGCAGAATAACACTTGTATTTCTTTATTAATATCCAAGCATTACATAAGCTAGCCTCTACTAATTAACTACATAACTAATCTCTCTCTAGTTCTCCTCTAACTCCTAAGAGTAGTGCTAGAGAGAGAAACTAGAGAGAGGAACTAACTACAAGAATAATTCTCCTCTAACTCCTAAGAGTAGTGCTAGAGAGAGAATGTGTGAGAGAGAAAGTGAGAAATGAGAAATGAGAATGAAGTGAAGTGTTTTTGAAATGGTGGAGGAGGCCATCTATTTATAGGTGAAGATCAACTTGGAGCCAAAGTAATGAGCCATGGAGCCAATTTTGGAGCCAAAGTTGAAGCCAAACTTGGAGCCAAAGGAATTGATACGTACAATCACCGAAACGCATCGTACAAGTAAACCAAGCATGAAGGAAGCCAACCAAGCCACCCCTAGACCACCAAAAACCGTATATGGGGTATAGGGGGCCGTATACGGCTTGCCAAGGCCGTATACGGTGTGTAAAGGCCGTATACGGCTTGCCAAGGCCGTATACGTGGTGTTTCGGCTTTTCTGCGTTGCTTAAAACGGCCATATCTCCTTCGTTACACGTCCGTTTGACCCGATTCTTTCGCTCACGGCTTCGTAATTCCGTTACGCTTCTAATGGTACCAATTTCACAGAAATTGGATGAGTGTAGCTCAAGCATGTTTGGAATGACTTTTAACGATCTGTAGAAGCCGTATCTCTTCCGTTCTTCACCCAATTTGCATGATTCTTGATTCTACCGTCTCGTTTTTATCTATTACAACATAACATAAGGTTAGAATGTGCTTATCATAAGGTAAATGAGGGTGTGAGAATTGGTTGTTGTTTATTCGCTCTGTTTTGCTCGTTATTTGGACGTTTTCGGTGATTTTTGTAGCAACGCCTATATTTGGAGTACTTTAGTGAATTTTAGTAAATAATGATTGTTTTGGAATGTTTTCACTAAAGATGTGTCCAAAAAGTGTGGAATATCATACTTAAAAACATGACTTTTTGCGTCATATCAATGTTCTAACAAACAAATCGGATACGATACAACTTATACACAAGACATATATACTTTGTTAAGTATACAACAACACAAGTATAATAATAATAGTTGAGATTATTATTACAAACCGTCACCAACGGGCCATACACGTTTTCAAAACGCAAATAAACAAACCAAATGTATTTGGACATTACTAGTTGTGTGATCAACTAGCATAGGTGATCTTTTGAGATACCTACTCGTATTAACCAATGCGCGTCTTGGACGCCCTCAAGTTACAGTCTTCGGACATCATTGCTTGGCTAAGCAACGCACGTTTATTAAGATAAATGCATCAGACTCAGGTGAGTCTCATGACCCCTCTTTTTACTGTTTTCACTCAGGGGTGTGATTCATTGCTTGTTTTTAACATGTAAACGCGAGTACAAACTTTTCATATACTACATGAGTTTACACAACTAATCATTTTAAGTCCTCCACAACATATTTTGGTAATACTTCGGTAGCGCGAATGTTAGTGTATGGTACCATATAGGATTGACAATCCTCGTCCGGGTTAGCAAGCACTAACTGGTCAAACGGACGCATTAGCATTTGAGGATTGCGAGTGTGGATTAGGCACTCGTGGGGAGGCACCCTCGATCAGGCACTTGATTGTGATCCTAACACCTCAGTTAAGGCTCAGACTATGTGCTCATGGCTGTATACATTATTATTTGCTTGGATGTAAATCAGTACATTAAATCTTGCGGTTCATACGATACTTGATATTCAAACCTGTGAGCTCATCAGCGTTAGCTGACCATTTTTAGTATGTATCACAGGTACTCATCAGTAGGTTGGACTGCTGATGCGCCACCAGCGGTCGGTAAGGGAAATTACTTACCCTTTGTCGTTGCACCGGCTACTGGCGACGGGCATCAGTGGGTGTTTTAAATTTGTAATTGCGGGGCCTAAGTTTTCCCTAACAATGTTAATCCTAAGGGTGAGCAAGTGGTAGGTATGACCTAGAGTCGTTCTTCAAACCGGCTGAATTGAAACTAAGGCATGGCAGATGAGGGCTTTCAAACTAGTGAAGGGTTTATAAAATAGTGGGGAAGTTTTGGTTTTTATATTAACTAACTTAGGCAAGTAAATAAATAAAAGCGAAATAAAAATAAAACGTAAAGCAGATAAAATAAAGATAGTGTTTGCTGAGATTTCGTTAATTAAGTTATGGGATGATATTTGGAGAAACTGTTTTGAAAGATATTAGTTAATTATCATTCTTGAATACTTGTATGTAAACACTAGATTCCCTACTAATTAATATCCCATTAGCATGTCACACCGGGAGCTAGGTTATGGTAACATTACAAAGTATTTAGAATAATACGCAAAATCTTAATTATGGTTTAATAATACTTTCATATGAACGGGAACGAAATCTTAAGGTACTAGACATAACTGAATCATATAACGATTCCTCGTCATCCTAACAGATTCGTATATTTAAAAGGTTCATTTATGACTTTAAACCAGCCTTTGCTTAAGACTACCCAATAAATCCCCTAGTTATTCACAGTGTTCCTCACTTTAAGTGGTTCCACCGCTTCAAACCTTGGCCATGTCTTATCCTATGATAATCCCCCATGTAGCCTTGCGGTTCCATAGTTTCATACCTTTGACAAATTATATTGACACAGATGACTGACTACCTTTTAATTAGACGTCGTTAAAAAGGTGTTGTAATCACGTTTATTGGTGGAAAGGCGATAGATTAATTTGAAGTTTAAAAGTCTATTTTGAAAGGTTAATTAAACTAGGTTTCTCATTTTATATATATTAGTCCGTAATATAACTGTTTTGGTCAAAAATTACTAAAAGCAATTAAGTGATCAAAAATTAGTTTGTGAGGTCAGGTGTAAAATTACTATCAAGATAATTACGCCTTTACACGATTATCTCTATTAGTAAGTCGATATTTTGTGTTAAAAAGATTTATTAAATCCGTGGATCCTTGTTGAACAAACGTTTTAATGTCAAAGCTCAAGAACAGATTGAGGATAATGTTATTTTGACAATGAAAATATGAAATAAGTGCAATTGACACGATATGAACCGTAAGTAAATAAAAATGACACGATAATATACGAGGAAAGCCCTTGATCAAGGTTGATCTCCGGCACAAAACCTCGGGAAGGATCAAACGATCCTTGCCTTTGTAAATCTTATAAAAATAAAAGTAATGAATTACAAAATAAGAGCACAAGGATGATCGGCTAAGTGATTGTGTGTGAATCTAGCTAAGTGTTGATGAAATGATCGTAAAGTGAAGAAATAACAGAGTGTTTATGTGATTTGCAGGTGTGAGTAGTGATAAAACGTTAACCTAATCGATCACCCAAGCCACGTTTAAATAGTAAGAGCGTATAACAATAATTCCGAAATATCAGGTATCCTCCGAGGAACGATGAAGACCACCAACGTCTCTTTTGACTTCATTTTACACGTGCGTAAGACTTCGTCTTCATCAAATTGTATCAGATGCTCTTCACGTAATCCGGAGCATATCTCATTAACGCGTTTCTTCTAAGACCTGGTCAATACTCAAGAAACACAAACGTGTTATATAGTTCAAGATCCTTAACTAAGATAAGTCCAGGATCCTGAGCCATGTGTACTTCGAGATTGATCATAGGATCCTTAAATAAATATCTTCCCTGTCCAGAATCCTGCATAATTGTGTTAGATAAATATATCTTGAATAGGATCCTGCAAGATAAATAATAACAATATATCCAGGATCCTTACCTGTATCCGTGATCCTGAAAACAGACTTAAAAACCATCATTATCCTGAGATATAAATATAAAATATAAAAGACTTTCATACCTGCAGGGTGTCCTTATGATGCTGATTAGGATCCTGTAAAGGTTAGTGAAAATCTACCCACAACAATTGCCACCGAAGTTATAACGTTTTTCAGGATCCTTAAATGTTATAACTTCTCAAGATAACTGCTCAAAGCGTGTTAGGTAGATGTATCGGTTACCGTGCCTAATGGTTTATATTCATTTTGACACCTGAATCCTTTTATCCATTTTCTCTCTGCCGCTATCCGCCACCGATTTGCAGGTAACAATTTTTATTCTCCCTTTTTCCATTGAATTCGTACCTGATCGTTTTGTTCATCATGTCTTTAATTCCTTTTAAAAACGAAGATAATCGTCCGACATATGAGACTCAGGGTTTACTCTGAACCCCGAACCTTGTTCTTTTAACGATTCCGATATTGAGCTACTGAGATCCATAGGTTCATTTCCCCCAAATACCATTTTCAAAGCTTTCGACCCTTTATGCCCACCGGACCTTTCTTCCGACAAATGGGTTTGCTTCCCAGAATACCCTTTTTCAATAGGTCTTAGGTATCCTTTTCCACCTTTGATTACCGAATTTTTCACCATTACTAAACTTTGCTACATCCAAGCTATGCCTATGGTTTGGCGTACTCTTTCTGTAATTCAGACCGTAATCGATTCTCACACCATAGATTTAGGATCTCCTGAATTAGCCCAAACCTATCATCTCAGAACTCACGGTTCACATTACTTTCTACTCAAAGTCAAACCCCATCGCAGTCATTTGGTCTTACGAACCAAACAAAATGACTTAAATTGGAGAAGCAGATTCTTCTTTGTTGATCGTAACTCCTTACCCAACAACGATAAAATTCCTTCTACTTGGTTGCTCAAGGGTAGGAGATAGTTTCTAATAGAGTCTATAAAATACAAAATCTGAATTCTAACCTGATTTTGCTTATTTCAGCCAATTTCGCAGAATTAGCGCTCCCTGATTTTGACACCGAAGGCAAATTGAGGTCCTTTCTGGAAGTTTCCGAAGAAGAAAGAACCTTCAAGCCTCCCGAACAAGTCGAAGGCACAGGATCCCAAGATACCTTTATGTCAGGTAAGCTCATTTAAACTCAACATCTTCTGTTTTTATTGTTCAACCCTAAATTATTTCCTTTTTTATGAAAATCCAGGCTCTTTCATCAACCTAGACGATATTGACAAAGATTCTTCAGAAGACCAGGTGGAGAAATCTACTCCAGCAACATCAAAATCCAGAATGCCCAACCTTCACTCAAAATCCTCAAAGAAAAGGAAAGCAGACGATGTCTATGACCCTGCCAACCTTGATTCTGAAATTGCCAAGGTAACAAAACCCCATATTTAAGTTGCTTTTTATTTTGAAAATTACTCAACTTATATATTAATTTCGTGCAGACCATCGAGCATCTCTCAAAGTGCTGCAGGGAAAAAGCTAGTGCATTCAATGACTTATGCAAGCTGTCTACGGTCGTGAAAAATGCACATGACAAAGATGTAACACCCGCCAAATTAGGACTAGTAATTAGTGCCTAATCATATGTTAATACATGTAATTAGTTCCGTGTTAGGCTAATTAATGTATCGAATTATATATATTGTTGAATATATATGAAAATGCGATTGATTAAATCGTACGCAATTTAAATCGAATGTATTTCGGTTCTATAAATACGGACGTTGGTGACACAATTTATATTTAAGAATAAAACATTATCTGAAAACATTACTGGGTCCAAACTACTATTTAAATTTTACTCCCAAAGTTGTCCCGCTTCGTACAATTGAAACTTACCAAATTAACAACAAAATACGCAAATTATTTAAATCCCATTTTAAATATTTAAATTATTAGATAATTGGTAAAACAATTTAATTAAATTATTAAACAACTTTCGTATTTTAAAATGATTAATTAACGCGCAAAATGTTTACTAAAACGTTAAATGACAGAGAAAACGAACACCGCACGGAGCGCGAGTCGAAGACTGAAAAATGGGAGGATAACCTCCCACCTTCCCTTTCATTTCTCTCATTTCTTTCTATCTCTCTCTCTCTCTCTCTCTTACTTTCTTTTCTCTCTTTTCTACAAAACAACCAAACCACCACCATCCACCTAAATCACAAAATAACACAATCAAACGCACCCGGATCGTCAATATTTTTAGAGATTCGCGACCACCTCGCAACGATCTACATTTCCATCTTTCCGGATTTCCATTTCGGCACTTTGTAAGTTTCCGACAAAATCCCAAAACCTCTCGATTCTTTGTATATTTCACTTGTTAGTGTTTATATAACTTATATATGTCCATTACAAAGTGTAGAACACGATTTTATAGCTTAAAAACGGGTTTGGATTGGGTTTTTGGCCGGAATAATCTCGACAGTCGGACTTTCTGGGCTGATGTTCTTCCATGCGACACAAGCCTTGTGTCGCATGTTGTGTCGTATTTTGTCTATTGTGTCGTATAAAATCCTCTATGTCGCACCTTGTGTCGTACTTAATAACTAGTGTCGTAAATCTTGCGACACAACCATTATGTCGCATACTATGTCGCAAACTCCATACGACACAATCACTATGTCGCTGTTGAATCAGCATCTCGCATCTATGCGACACAACCCTTATGTCGTATAGATATTGTGTCGCACTTCTATGTGACACAACCCTTGTGTCGCATAACAACTTTTGTGTCGCATGATTGTGTCGCAAAACACAGAAAACTCAGATTTTTACTAAGTGTCGAGAATCGAAATTTGTCACTTGATTTTACCCGAATTCAGATCCCAGATGCGTTTTTCACTAAAGCAATATAGTAGAAATAAAAATTTTTCGAGCTGACCTGGCATCTCGACCCCAGCCAGGGGCCAGCCCCTTGGACCCCGCCAGGGGCGCTGCCCCCGAACCCCCGTACTTAGATTCCGTAAGCTCATTTCTCACCAAGTGTCAAACTTGTATGACTTCAAAACGCTTATACGATACAACTTTTCAAACATAATGGAATATACTTTTTGAGTATAACACTTCGAAATCAATGTGATAACATCAGGACTATTATTACAATTAATCACCAACGGGCCGTACACGTTTTCAAACACTTAACAAATCAACCAAATCGTAGTAATTTGGACATATATATAGTTGTGTAACAACTACAAGGGTGATCTTTTGAGATACCCAATCATGTTTATAACCATCGCGTGTCGTGGACACCCTCAGGTTACAAGTCTTTGGACTTCGATTCTCGGCTAATCATTCTCAGTTTATTTTCATAAACTCAACGACTCAGGTGAGTCTCATAGCCCCTCTTTTACTGTTTTACTCAGGGGTGTGATATATTGCTCATTTTTAACATGTGAACGCAAGTACAAACATTTCATATACTACATGAGTTTTTCACAACTAATCATTTAAAGTCCTCCGTCAGCATAGTTGTTAATACGTTGTAGCCTGAATATTAGTATATGGTACCATATAGGATTGACCCTCCTCGTTCGGGTTAGCAAGCACTAACCGGGTAAACGGCCGTACTAATATTTGGGAAGACGAATGTTGATTAGGCATTCGTGGAGGCACCTCGCCCGGAATTCTCTATAGGGGACCCGGCCCTCGATTTAAGCTCAACTATGTGCTCATGGCTGTATACACGATTATTATCATTTTATTTGCTGGATGCAAATCATTATTAAATCTTGCGGTTCATACTATATTACTTGATTTCAAACCTGTGAGCTCACCAGCTTTAGCTGACCCATTTAGCATGTATCGCAGGTACCAAGCAGTAGGTTGTTTCTGCTTCAGGACTTATAGCTCGAGTCAGCATTCAGACGTTTGAGATTTTCTTGCATTAGTATATTTTGTACAAGTACTTATGTACTGAAATCTCCTTTTATTTAAACTCGAGCTATGTAAAGCTATAAATGTTGTAAACATTTCAATATTAATATATTTTGTTAAAACGACGCATATAGAGTCGTTTACTATATATCTTTGTGCTTTGTTATTGATTAGTAACACCCAAATCGTGCTTCCGCAAATCATCAAATTTGGGGGTGTTACAGATTGGTATCAGAGCCTAAGGTTATAGTGAACTAGGTTGCATTTAGTGGGCCTAGACTATGACCATTAGGCAGTATTCCTTATTAGGTATAACTGGTTCAGTGATTACGTCATACGAGTTTAATTTAACATAGCCTGATCAACTATGTACAATTAAGCAAAGATGATGTAAGATCTGAAAGTAGTTATGGCTGAACAGGATACACTAGAAGACTCTGACCTCGAGAGAAACGAGACTTAAACATGTTTGTGCTAGACACTCAATAGGCTATATTATATAGGAACTATATGAATATAGGTCTCACTCTTACTAACGCTTTGTCTCAGAAATGGCAAACGCACCGTCAAATTCATCTCGCTCTCAATCCGGGTCGCAGAACCCAAGAGTAGCTAGGAGGAACGCCAGGTTGCCTCGAGCTGGCCCGTACCCCACTCACCTCACCTTGCCGGCCTTAGCTGCTAGGGTGAACCAACACGAGCAACGACTTCGCACCATGGATGTCGTGTTGCAAGAAACCAACGAGAACTGGAGACTTACATCCCTCGAACGCATCGAACAAGTCACCGAGGATCACGAAAACACCATTAATAATGTAGACGTTCTTTTCAACAAAGTGGTGGAAATAAGCGTAGAAACCGCCCTTTTGAAACATCGGCTTGAAGAGTGTGAACAACGCTCACGGGAAACGGAAGAATATACCCGTGGATTGGTACAGCGACTAGCATTGGCTGAAGACAATGCTCGGCAGGCCAGCAGACTTGTAAATACGGTGGATCGTCTCATTGAAATGATGGAGCAGATTAATCTACGTCAAGACTAGTGTAGTCTTTATCTTGTAATCTATCTCGTAATCTAATGACTATCTAGCGCTACTCTATATATTAGTCGGATGTAACAATTCCCGACACCTTTTGTAATACCTCCGTAGGATGTAACCTTTGAACTTGTACTATCTATCAAATATTCCTTACTGTTTCAACTCATACTAATTGCCATAATTCTTTTCATATTGATGTTATGTATTACCGCCTTTATACATGTACATCTGAGATAAATCCAACTTTCTTACAAAATCTCATGTATCTTCATTTCTTTTATTGAAGAATCATGCCGCCAAAGACAAGACCTTACACAGATGCTCAGCTTACATCGCTCATAACCCAGGCTGTGACTGAAGCCTTGGCTCGGAATACTCCACAGAATTTCGCAAGGAACAGCGATGCCGCTGAAACCCCCGCTACTAAATCTTGTTCTTACAAGGACTTTCAGAGCTGCAAACTCTCAAGCTTCAAGGGTACTGAAGGAGCCATCGGACTGATCAGATGGTTCAAAAAGATGGAAACTGTTTTCCGTGTCAGCAAATGCGCGGAGAACGACAAAGTAAACTTCGCTACCTGCTCTCTCGAAGATGATGCCCACTCTTGGTGGAACTCATATTCCCAATCCGTGGGTGCTGACACTGCCTACCAACTAACTTGGGAGGAATTGCAAGCAAAACTCACTGCCAAATACTGCTCAACCGACAAACTCCAAAAGCTAGACGAGGAGTTCTGGAACCTAAAGGTTCAGGGTGGTGATATCGATGGTTATACCACCAGATTCCAACAACTCGCTGCCCTCCGCCCAGCCATGGTAAGCACAGAACCTGATAAAATCAGGAAGTACATCCTTGGTCTTCCTGAGCCTGTTCGGGGGCACGTTGCCTCTTCAAACCAAACCACCATTGACGGTGCAATCCTATTGGCCCAAGACCTGATGTCCATGAGCCAAGATTCTGAACCACTCACTTCATCCTCCCACAACAACAAAAGAAAGTGGTCTGACTACCACCACAACCACCCAAACCAACAAAACAAGAAATCCGACACCATCAAAGCCTACAACACCACCACAGACATCAAACGGGGCTACACTGGGAGCAAACCCTATTGTTCCAAGTGCAGCCGTCACCATGAGGGTTCCTGTGGTCCCTTTTGCAACAATTGCAAGAGGTACGGCCACCTCGCCAAAGATTGCCAATCTCCTACCAACAATAACCCTAACAACACCAGGACACCCAAAGTCTGCTTTGAGTGTGGGAACCCCGGGCACTTCAGGGACACATGCCCAAAGCTGAAGAATAACAACAACAACAACAACCGCAACAACAACAACAACAACACCCGAAGCAGAGCCTTTGTCATCAAATCCGGGGACGCCCGCCAAGACCCGAATGTGGTCTCGGGTATGTTCCTCCTCAACAACTTAACTGCTTCTGTTCTATTTGATACTGGTGCTGATAGAAGCTTTATCTCCGATGACTTTTGCCCATTACTTGACATCACTCCTGTTGCCTTAGATGTTAAGTACATTGTAGAGCTAGCAAATGGGAAACTTATAGAAACCAATAGTGTGATACCTAATTGCACTTTAAACCTAGCTGACGAAACCTTTTCAATCGATCTTGTACCCATTGAAATCGGAAGTTTCGACGTCATCATTGGAATGGACTGGTTGTCCAAACACCGAGCCAAAATCGTTTGTTACGATAAGATCGTCCGCATTCCACTCGCTGTCGGTAGAACCTTGATCATACAGGGGGAGACCGGCGGGACGAGACTCAATATCATCTCTTGATTAAAAACCCGAAATTTTTTGAGAAAGGGTTACCCTGCAATACTCGCACACATCACAGAGAAGAAGTCGGAGGAGAAGCGACTTGAGGATGTGCCAATTGTTAGATACTTTCCCGAAGTCTTTGCGGAAGAACTACCTGGTCTACCTCCACCTAGACAGGTTGAGTTCTCAATCGATCTCGTGCCGGGTGCCGCACCGGTGGCCCACGCACCGTACCGCTTAGCCCCATCCGAACTTCAGGAGTTGTCCGCCCAGTTACAGGAACTTCTGGATAGAGGATTCATTAGACCGAGTTCTTCACCTTGGGGAGCCCCGGTCTTATTTGTTAAAAAGAAGGACGGTTCATTCAGAATGTGCATCGACTATCGAGAATTGAACAAATTGACCGTCAAAAACCGATACCCACTTCCTCGCATTGATGATCTATTCGACCAACTTCAGGGTTCAAGTTTCTACTCAAAAATCGACCTGCGATCAGGCTATCTTTAGTTACGAGTTCGCGACACCGATATTCCAAAAACTGCATTCAGAACTCGTTACGGGCACTACGAATTCCAAGTGATGCCCTTCGGTCTAACCAACGCACCGGCTGTATTCATGGACCTCATGAACCGGGTGTGTAAACCTTACCTCGACAAGTTTGTCATTGTCTTTATCGATGACATACTCATTTACTCGCGCAACGAGCAAGAACATGCGCAACACCTCAAAACCATCCTTGAACTACTTAGACACGAGGAGCTTTATGCCAAATTCTCTAAGTGTGAGTTCTGGATAAAAACCGTTCAATTCCTTGGTCACGTGATCGACAGTCAGGGAATTCACGTTGACCCATAAAAAATCGAAGCTATCAAAGACTGGCAAGCACCCACCACTGCAACTGAAGTACGTCAATTCTTGGGTCTTGCTGGGTACTATCGGCGATTTATCGAAAATTTCTCCAAAATAGCTCAACCACTCACAGTACTGACTCAGAAGGACAAAAGGTTCGATTGGACCGATAAACAAGAGTCAGCGTTCCAACTCCTGAAACAAAAGCTTTGCAGTGCTCCAATTCTATCACTACCCGAAGGCACCGATGACTTCGTGGTATACTGCGATGCTTCTCATCAAGGTCTCGGTTGCGTGTTAATGCAACGAGACAAAGTCATTGCCTATGCCTCACGACAGCTGAAAATTCACAAAAAGAACTACACCACTCATGATCTCGAACTTGGAGCTGTCGTTTTTGCTCTCAAAATCTGGAGACATTATCTCTACGGCACCAAGTGCACAATCTTTACCGATCATAAAAGTCTCCAACATATATTCGATCAGAAGGATTTCAATATGAGGCAACGTCAATGGGTCGAGTTGCTTACCGATTACGATTGCGAGATCAAGTACCATCCAGGGAAGGCTAATGTTGTAGCCGATGCCCTCAGTCGAAAGGAACGACCAAAACCACTTCGAGTCCGAGCCCTCAGTATGACCATTCACAACGATCTTACCATTCAGATTCATACCGCTCAGATCGAAGCCCTGAAACCTGAAAACATCAAAAACGAAGCCTTACGGGGTATTGACAAACAGTTTGAAACCAAACCTAATGGAATTAGGTATTTCTTAAACCGAATATGGTTGCCTAGTTTCGGGAACCTACGAGACTTGGTGATGGATGAAGCTCACAAGTCTAAATATTCAATCCATCCGGGATCCGATAAGATGTACCACGGCATCAAGGAATTTTATTGGTGGCCGAACATGAAAGCCGAAATCGCCACTTATGTCAGCAAGTGTCTTACTTGCTCGAAAGTCAAAACCGAACATCAGAAACCTTCCGGTTTACTCCAACAACCTGAAATCCCTGAATGGAAATGGGAACAAATTGCCATGGATTTCATAACCAAACTACCCAAGTCGTCGAATGGTTGCGATACCATTTGGGTTATCATTGATCGTCTCACCAAATCTGCTCACTTCCTGGCAATCAAGGAAAACGATAAAATGGAGCGCCTTGCACAAATCTACATCAAAGAAATCGTTTCTCAACACGGTGTTCCAATCTCGATCATCTCTGACAGAGATGCCCGCTTCACTTCTCACTTTTGGCAGTCACTTCAAAAAGCATTGGGTACTCGTCTCGATATGAGCACCGCGTACCATCCTCAAACCGATGGCCAAAGTGAACGAACCATTCAGACACTGGAAGACATGCTACGCGCCTGCGTAGTTGATTTCGGTACAAACTGGGAAAAACATCTACCGTTGTGCGAATTCTCGTACAATAACAGCTATCACGCCAGCATCAAAGCTGCACCTTTTGAGGCACTGTACGGTCGTAAGTGCCGATCACCGATCTGTTGGACTGAAGTGGGAGACAGTCAACTCACTGGTCCTGAACTCATACACGCCACCACTGAGAAAATTGTGGAAATCCAAAACAGACTCAAAGCCGCACGTGATCGTCAGAAGAGTTATGCTGACGTGAGACGCAAACCACTCGAGTTCCAAATTGGGGATCGAGTACTCTTAAAAGTATCGCCTTGGAAAGGCGTCATCCGTTTTGGTAAACGCGGGAAGTTAAACCCCAGGTACATCGGGCCTTTTGAGATCCTCGAACGGATTGGCCCCGTAGCTTATCGATTGCAGCTGCCATCCGAACTCAGCAGCGTGCACCCTACTTTTCACATTTCTAACTTAAAGAAATGCCTGTCCGATGAGACACTGATTATTCCACTCGATGAAATTCGAGTTGACGACAAACTTCATTTTGTTGAGGAACCCGCTGAAATTATGGACCGTGAGGTCAAACAACTAAAACAAAGTCGTATTCCCATCGTCAAGGTCAGATGGAATTCGCGGCGCGGTCCGGAATTCACCTGGGAACGGGAAGACCAAATGCGACTCAAATATCCTCAGCTATTCACCGATTCTACCTCAAACACAACCTCGAGCTAAATTTCGGGACGAAATTCTTCTAACAGGGGGAGAATGTAACACCCGCCAAATTAGGACTAGTAATTAGTGCCTAATCATATGTTAATACATGTAATTAGTTCTGTGTTAGGCTAATTAATGTATCGAATTATATATATTGTTGAATATATACGAAAATGCGATTGATTAAATCGTACGCAATTTAAATCGAATGTATTTCGGTTCTATAAATACGGACGTTGGTGACACAATTTATATTTAAGAATAAAACATTATCTGAAAACATTACTGGGTCCAAACTACTATTTAAATTTTACTCCCAAAGTTGTCCCGCTTCGTACAATTGAAACTTACCAAATTAACAACAAAATACGCAAATTATTTAAATCCCATTTTAAATATTTAAATTATTAGATAATTGGTAAAACAATTTAATTAAATTATTAAACAACTTTCGTATTTTAAAATGATTAATTAACGCGCAAAATGTTTACTAAAACGTTAAATGACAGAGAAAACGAACACCGCACGGAGCGCGAGTCGAAGACTGAAAAATGGGAGGATAACCTCCCACCTTCCCTTTCATTTCTCTCATTTCTTTCTATCTCTCTCTCTCTCTCTCTCTTACTTTCTTTTCTCTCTTTTCTACAAAACAACCAAACCACCACCATCCACCTAAATCACAAAATAACACAATCAAACGCACCCGGATCGTCAATATTTTTAGAGATTCGCTACCACCTCGCAACGATCTACATTTCCATCTTTCCGGATTTCCATTTCGGCACTTTGTAAGTTTCCGACAAAATCCCAAAACCTCTCGATTCTTTGTATATTTCACTTGTTAGTGTTTATATAACTTATATATGTCCATTACAAAGTGTAGAACATGATTTTATAGCTTAAAAACGGGTTTGGATTGGGTTTTTGGCCGGAATAATCTCGACAGTCGGACTTTCTGGGCTGATGTTCTTCCATGCGACACAAGCCTTGTGTCGCATGTTGTGTCGTATTTTGCCTATTGTGTCGTATAAAATCCTCTATGTCGCACATTGTGTCGTACTTAATAACTAGTGTCGTAAATCTTGCGACACAACCATTATGTCGCATACTATGTTGCAAACTCCATACGACACAATCACTATGTCGCTGTTGAATCAGCATCTCGCATCTATGCGACACAACCCTTATGTCGTATAGATATTGTGTCGCACTTCTATGCGACACAACCCTTGTGTCGCATAACAACTTTTGTGTCGCATGATTGTGTCGCAAAACACAGAAAACTCAGATTTTTACTAAGTGTCGAGACTCGAAATTTGTCACTTGATTTTACCCGAATTCAGATCCCAGATGCGTTTTTCACCAAAGCAATATAGTAGAAATAAAAATTTTTCGAGCTGACCTGGCATCTCGACCCCAGCCAGGGGCCAGCCCCTTGGACCCCGCCAGGGGCGCTGCCCCCGAACCCCCGTACTTAGATTCCGTAAGCTCATTTCTCACCAAGTGTCAAACTTGTATGACTTCAAAACGCTTATACGATACAACTTTTCAAACATAATGGAATATACTTTTCGAGTATAACACTTCGAAATCAATGTGATAACATCAGGACTATTATTACAATTAATCACCAACGGGCCGTACACGTTTTCAAACACTTAACAAATCAACCAAATCGTAGTAATTTGGACATATATATAGTTGTGTAACAACTACAAGGGTGATCTTTTGAGATACCCAATCATGTTTATAACCATCGCGTGTCGTGGACACCCTCAGGTTACAAGTCTTTGGACTTCGATTCTCGGCTAATCATTCTCAGTTTATTTTCATAAACTCAACGACTCAGGTGAGTCTCATAGCCCCTCTTTTACTGTTTTACTCAGGGGTGTGATATATTGCTCATTTTTAACATGTGAACGCAAGTACAAACATTTCATATACTACATGAGTTTTTCACAACTAATCATTTAAAGTCCTCTCTCAGCATAGTTGTTAATACGTTGTAGCCTGAATATTAGTATATGGTACCATATAGGATTGACCCTCCTCGTTCGGGTTAGCAAGCACTAACCGGGTAAACGGACGTACTAATATTTGGGAAGACGAATGTTGATTAGGCATTCGTGGAGGCACCTCGCCCGGAATTCTCTATAGGGGACCCGGCCCTCGAGTTAAGCTCAACTATGTGCTCATGGCTGTATACACGATTATTATCATTTTATTTGCTGGATGCAAATCGTTATTAAATCTTGCGGTTCATACTATATTACTTGATTTCAAACCTGTGAGCTCACCAGCTTTAGCTGACCCATTTAGCATGTATCGCAGGTACCAAGCAGTAGGTTGTTTCTGCTTCAGGACTTCTAGCTCGAGTCAGCATTCAGACGTTTGAGATTTTCTTGCATTAGTATATTTTGTACAAGTACTTATGTACTGAAATCTCCTTTTATTTAAACTCGAGCTATGTAAAGCTATAAATGTTGTAAACATTTCAATATTAATATATTTTGTTAAAACGACGCATATAGAGTCGTTTACTATATATCTTTGTGCTTTGTTATTGATTAGTAACACCCAAATCGTGCTTTCGCAAATCATCAAATTTGGGGGTGTTACAAAAGATGCTGCCGAACTTGTCAAGTTGAAGAAGGAAGTCAAGGATCTCAAAGCCTATATCCTGAAGACGTCCGTTGAAGCTGATGCCAAGAATGAAGAGATGAAGAAGGAGTTGACAACCAAAATAAAGAGAGATGCCACCATCGCAATCTTTGAAGCCCGGATAAAAATGGCTACCGAAGCTTCCAATCACGGTTCGGACATTTCATTGTGGCCAGTGGATACTTGGCAGATTAAACTTGCCAAAGACAAGGGCGAGGATCCAGAGATCACTGCTGTACCAGCATCTGAAACTCCAAAAGCTGCAGGGATTTCATCTGTTGACCTCCAAAATCAAGGAGAGGCAAACATGGACACACTGGCATCAGTTTCAGAAGTTCTTCAAGGCTTGACATCAATAGGAGAAGGCAACACATTGGGCGAGGAAGGCAAATGAATAGCCGGAGCCCAATCTTTATTTTATCGTACCCCATATTCTATGGTTTGTGGTGTGAACAAAACAATTAATTTTGGGATGAGATTGACCTGGCATGGTCAATCATAGTGGTTTTAAGTGGTTCATGTTGGCCACATAACAATTTCTATTTTCTGCACTTTTCTTGAACTCTATTCTTAGGATCGTATAATCATAAGATCTTCTGCTATAAATAATATTAGGATATTATCTACGCCTTCTGTCTTCAGGATACTGAGGAGATTCCCTCAGTATACTATATATATATATATATATATATATATATATATATATATATATATATATATATATATATATTTGCTTAGAAACAGGATCCTGAGGAGATTCCCTCAGAATACTTCCAGGATAACGAGAAGATTTTCTCAACATTACAGGCTTAAAGGATCCTTAACTGGATCTGAGATAATGACGGGATAGGGATCCTCAGATTCAAGAATCCTTAACCGTATTTCATATAAACTGAAATTTAGGATCCTGAGACTTCAAGATCCTAAAATAAACTGTTGATAATGAGGAACTCCCAATGAGTAATTCCTGTAACATACAAATGTTAATAATTTGTCAAACAATTGTGAAAACAATTTATTTTTCGAAAAATGTTGTGATCTTTTAAAAAGATTTTGCGATCCTTAGATCAAAACAGCTTTTGATAATCATGAAAACATTAGAGCTAATAAAGTTATTTATTAGGCTTAACCAATGAAAATTTTGATAATGTGAATACATTATAACCATTGGATAGTTTATGAAAACTATAATTGTGACATGTAAATGCCAAATCGTTGGGTAATGTGAAAACATTACAAACCGTGCGTATTACGTAATGAGAAGTCATTACAAGCCTTATGTACTTGGGCTACGCCATTTGAGACATGAAAATGCCTAACCAATTGAGTAATGTGAAAACATTACAAACCTTAGAGTGACGTGAAAACGACACAAACCTTAGATCGATACGTATAGTGCACATCAGTATCGACATTCGTTAGCGCTTGATCTATAGGCCAATGGAAATGAAGTTATCGGGTACCAGAGGCATCACCGATTCCCTAACCGTGGCACTATAATCAAACATCGTGCGCTCCTGGCGAGGTGTCAAAACCCTTTTCGTAGAGAGGTGTTTATCCGTACGGAAACCTCTAAACCTTAGAGGATCGCTGGGATCCTTAACGAAGGAGAGGTGGCCAACCCCTGATCTTCATTCCATGATCCTTAAATGCATGCACTACAGCAAATACAAAATCTTGGGTAAAGGTGGGTGTTAGTTTGCTTAACACCCCTCCGATGCTTAAGTCAGTACAGTATTCAATGAGAATAGTAATAATAATGAAAAACTTTCATGCATATATTAATATATGATCATAATACACACATACATATATATATTAAAGAATAAAATCAATGAAAAGTTTAAGGATCATAGGAGTACCTTATATGTTGAACAGAAATATTCAACTTACACATGATAGAGTTTCAAATGAACGGCATTCCAGGATCTTGGAAGTAATTCTCCATCCATATTGGCCAACCAGTATGCCCCCTTTCCAGCATCCGAATCTATCAAGTACGGACCTTCCCACTTTGGTGCTAGCTTTCCTTCCGCAGGATTCTTAGTATTTTGAAATACTTTTCTCAATAACAAATCTCCTACTCGAAACCTTCTTATCCTAACACTTTTGTTGTAGGATCTTGAAATCCTCTGTTGGTATCCTGCAATCCTGAATTTATCACGATCCCTTAATTCATCCACAGTGTCTAGATCCTGAATCAATGCTTCCTTGTTTGCTTCCAAAGTCTGCATCCGGGATCTTGCCGTTGAGATCACCATTTCTGTCGGGATCACAGCCTCAGATCCAAACACCAAAGCAAAAGGAGTTTGCTTAGTTGCCTCTTTTTCTGTGGTCCTATCAGCCCATAAAACAAAAGGCAATTCTTCAGCCCATCTTCCTTTCTTAGCATCCAGCCTTTTCTTCAGATTGTTGATTATAATTTTATTGCTAGATTATGCTTGTCCATTGGCTTGAGGATGGACTGGAGTTGAAGTTATCATCTTGATTTCCCAACTTTCACAAAACTTAGTTGTTCTTCTTCCAATAAATTAAGATCCATTGTCACACACTATTTCTGCCGGGATCCCAAACCTTGTGAGGATATTTCTCTTGATGAATGAGATAACATCTTTTTCCTTTACTTGAACAAATGCTTCAGCTTCAATCCATTTTGAAAAATAATCAGTCATTGCAAGCATAAATACTTTTCCTCCTGGAGCAACTGGTAGTTTTCCAACAATATCCATTCCCCATTTCATAAATGGCCACGGTGAGATAATCGGATGCATCGGTTCTGCTGGTTGATGATGGATGTTCCCGTGTCTTTGACAAGCATCACATTTGCGAGCAAAATCCATGGAATCCTTCTTCATTGTAGGCCAGAAGTATCCTGTCCTTAAAGCTTTTGAAAATAACGCTCTGCCCCCAAAATGATTCCCACAATCACCTTCATGTATATCCTTAAGGACTGCTTTTGCTTCAGGATCCTCAAGGCATCGCAATAATGGTCCTGCAAGTGATTTTTTATACAATATACCATTCTCAATAGTAAAACGAGATACCTTTGACCTGAAAGCTTTGGGATTGTTTTCATCCTTAGGGATCACATCATGTTGTAAATATTCCATGATTGGTCGCGTCCATGATCCTGACTTGCCCCAGAACCTGATGCATTCAGATTATCTCCAGACTGAGGATCCTCAACATCACAGACTTGCTCTTCGTTGTGATCCTTATCAGCAATGGCGGGTGCTGCAATATGTATAATTGGTATTTTGACATCCGGTGGGATCCTTAAGCTTGACCCCAGATTTGCCAAAGCATCCGCTTCAGTATTATCTTCACGTGGTACCTGTTGGATGTCGAAGATCTCGAAGCTACCTGCAAGATCCTTAACAATCTCCAAATATGTAGCTAATCTATCTACTTTTACAGTATAAAATCCATTATAATGATTAGCAATTAACAATGAGTCAACATACACGTTCAAGTATTTTATCCCAATATCCTTAGCTAATTGTAATCCCGCAATTAATGCTTCATATTCTGCCTCATTATTTGTAGCTTGGAACTCACATCTTATAGCTTGAGGCATGATATCACCTTGCGGTGACTTTAATACAATTCCTAATCCAGTTCCTTTTACATTAGAAGCACCATCAGTATATAATGTCCATCTTTCACTTATTTGGTTTAGTTCTTGTACTTCTAAATCTACTTCATTTTGAAGATCACTAGTAAAGTCAGCAATAAAATCTGCTAGGGCTTGAGATTTAATTGCATTCCTAGGCTCATAGATCAGATTATAAGAACTTAATTTTACAGACCATTTAGCTAAACGTCCTGACATTTCTGGTTTTCTCAAAACGTTTTTAATAGGGTAATTAGTTCTTACATGTATGGGGTGTGTCTCAAAATAATGCCTAAGTTTAGTTGATGACATGACCAATGCAAGTATAAGTTTTTCGAGATGAGAATACCTGGTTTCAGCATCTAATAGGCTTTTACTTACATAGTAAACTGGATGTTGTTGTCCTTCATGATCCTTCACTAGCACCGCACTTACAGCACTTCGTGATACTGATAAATAGAGAAACAGCGGTTCCCCATTCTCAGTCTTCATCAATAAAGGAGCTGTTGACAAGTAATCCTTTAGCTCTTGAAACGCAGCTTCGTGCTTTTCTCCCCATTCGAACTTTTTACTCTTCTTTAGGATATCATAGAATTCCTTGCACCTGTCTGAGGATCTTGAAATAAAACGGTTCAGAGCTGCTATCCTTCCCGTTAATCTTTGTATATCCTTTGGGCTTGATGGAGACTTTAGATTTAGAATAGCTTTGATCTGTTCTGGGCTAGCTTCTATTCCTCTCTTGGTCACCATATATCCCAAGAACTTTCCTGCCCCCACTCCAAAGTGGCATTTTGCAGGATTAAGCTTCTTGTTGTAGTGATCCAGGATGTCAAAGGCCACCTTGAGATCCTGAAGATGATCCTCAGCTTTCTTTGACTTCACTACCATATCGTCAATGTATACTTCCATTGTACTTCCCAATTGGTCTTTGAACATCATATTGACTAGCCTTTGATACGTTGCACCTGTATTTTTAAGACTAAAGGGCATGGCAATATAACAATATATACCTGTGAGGGTTATGAAGGCTGTGTCTTCCTGGTCTAAAGGTTCCATCTGAATTTGTTGAAATCCTGATGAAGCATCCATAAAGGTTAGGATCTCATGACCAACTGTAGCATCCACCATTGAATCTATATGAGGCAACGGAAAAGGATCCATCGGGCAGGCCTTGTTGAGATCCGTATAGTCCACACACACTCTCCATTTCCCATTCTTCTTTTGTACCACTACCACGTTTGCCAACCATCTTGGAAACTTTACTTCCCTTATCATGCCAGCAGCAAGTAATCTTTCAACGTCCGCCTGGATAATAGCATTCCTTTCCGGTGCAAATTTTCTTCTCTTTTGTTGGACCGGCCTGAAACTATTATCAATTCCAAGTTTATGAGTTATAACATCCGTAGATGTACCTGTCATATCCTCTGGTTTCCAGGCAAAGGTCGATCTCCTCTGATTCAAGAATCTCATCAGATCATGCTCTAGATTTTCTGGGATGCTTGATCCTATAAGCACCTTTTCTTCAGGATCCTTCAAGCTTAGCGACACTTCTTTGACGTCCTGCTCCTTCGTATCCAGGACATCCCACGCCTTGCTCTTTAATTGCTATGCTGACGGAGGCTTGGTAGCAGGTTTCATCGATGTTGTATAGCAATCCTTTGCTTCTTGTTGGTCACTGCTAATCTTGACCACTCCCCATGGAGTTGGTAATTTGACGCATTGATGATATGTTGAGGGTACCGCCTTCATATCATGCAACCAGGGTCTCCCTAGGATAATGTTATAGCTTGACAGACAATCCATAACGCAAAACTTTTGAATGGAGTTCACCCCCTCAATGTAGATCGGTAACTTGATATCACCAACTTTGTTCTTCACTTCTCCACTGAATCCTACCAACACAGTGGATCTCGAGGTGATCTCCGACTCTGGAATACCCATTCTTTTCAAAGTTTCTAGACGGATGATGTTGACTGAGCTTCCTCCATCTATCAGGATCCTTCGCACAAAATGATTGGCAACATAAAGAGTAATAACCAAACCATCATGATGAGTATCCTGAACGTCTTTTAAATCGTCCTCATCAACTGCTATTATCCTTTCGTCTTTCTTCATGGAAGTTCTTGTAGGTTTATATGGTTTATTTGACTTGGACTCCCTTGCGTGCCTCTTGGCTGCGGAATAAGAAGTACCACATATGTCAGAACCACCAGAAATAAAATTGATTACCTTGGCATCTGAAGGTGGGGATCCTTCTCTGGTAAGGATCCTGCGATTATCCTGAGGCTCAGGATCCTGAACTCTGTCATGATCCTTCGCGTGATCCTTCTTTTTTCCAAGCAGATCCTTCAAGTATCCTTTGTTGAGCAAATGACTGATCTCTTTCCGGAGAGCTATGTAATTCTCAGTTGTGTGGCCGAAATCCTCATGGTAAGCACACCACTTAGACTTATCCTTCCACGCGTAGGGTTTATCATTCTTCTTTGGCCATCTTGCCTTGTCCCCTAGATCCTGCATGGCACACAATATATCTGTTGTATCCACAGAAAAATTATAATCAGTTATTTTAGGATATTCTTCGTCATCTTCATCAATAGCATTCACGCGACGATCCTCATTTCTGGAATAAGGTTTATTCCTGTTTGATCTGAATGAAGATGAGTCTGATTTCCTGTTGGGTCTATCATATGCTGATTGAGTATCCACTCTCTTCTGTATCATCACGTCCTCTTCCAATCTGATGAACCTCAAAGCTCTATTTCTGAATTCATCAAGGTTCCTGCAAGGATTCATAACAAGATCCTCATAAAATGGGGAATCCCTTTTGATCCCCATCTTAAAGGCTTGTACAGCAGTAGGCATATCCAAATTGGGTATGTTCAAGGATTCTCTCCCGAACCTTCCTACAAAATCTCGAAGAGACTCATTAGCTTTTTGGACAATTCTATATAAATCAGTAGTTAGTTTTTCAAATGTTCTACTGCAGGAGAATTGATTATTAAATAAATTAACCAAATGAGCAAATGAAGTAATAGAGTAGGGAGGAATGTTCAATAGCCATTTTAGTGCGGATCCTGTAAGAGTAGAACCAAAGCCCTTGCATAAACATGCTTCTTTAAGATCAGAAGGGATTGGAATGATTTCCATCCTCTCCCTGTATTGTGCAATGTGCTCCTCAGGATCCGTCGTCCCATCATACAATTTCATATTAGGTGTTTGGAATCTCTTCGGGATCTCAGCATCACAAATAGGTGGTGCAAATCTTGAGATCCTGTGTGCTGTTGGAGCAACTTCCGGAATTGGTTGTACAACTCCGGGGACGCTTGATATCATATCCTTCAACTTCTGTATTTCCCTTGCCATTATAGGGCTAACTCCAGGATCCTGAAAATTGTTAGTCCCAACAGTATTATTAGAGGTAAAATTATTGAACATGTTACCACCGTCAGGAGGCCTGTATGAGGATCCTGGATTAGATTGTTGACCCCTTGATGTAGAAACTCCTGTAGCAAATATCGGATCTGGGATCCTAGTGCTCCCTTGCATAGATATGAAATCTCCTTGGTGCTTCGCTGATGAAGGAGTGCCAAAATCAAGGATCCTGCTTCGGATAGGAGTAGTGACTTGAGAAACCGGAACATTGCTCCTAGCTCTCATGTCCTCCACATCCTTTCTCAGGATTTCATTTCTTCTCTCCACTCGTCGAAGCTGCTCTTTTACCTGCGTAAACATAGATACAATATCCCGGTTAGCAATCATAACAGGGTCTGGATCCGATAAGAATCCAGCCCCCAAAGATGTGGATCCAGTCGACGGTAGCCTTGTATAGACATTTTGCGGCTGTTGCTGAGATGAAGTGAGAGGTGGAGCAGGAGGGAGAGTGGTTCTAGCAGAAGATGATGATGGCATGGTAGATGATGTAGATCGTCATTGGCTCGACATTTTCGACAGAAATCTTTGAAAAAGATGACTCAACAGGGATTTTAACAAAAGCTTGATCAAGAAAAACACCAATTGCCCCACGATGGGCGCCAAATTGTTTTGGTCAAAAATTACTAAAAGCAATTAAGTGATCAAAAATTAGTTTGTAATTTCAGGTGTAAAATTACTATCAAGATAATTACGCCTTTACACGATAATCTCTATTAGTAAGTCGATATTTTGTGTTAAAAAGATTGATTAAATCCGTGGATCCTTGTTGAACAAACGTTTTAATATCAAAGCTCAAGAACAGATTGAGGATAATGTTATTTTGACAATGAAAATATGAAATAAGTGCAATTGACACGATATGAACTGTAAGTAAATAAAAATGACACGATAATATACGAGGAAAGCCCTTGATCAAGGTTAATCTCCGGCACAAAACCTCGGGAAGGATCAAACGATCCTTGCCTTTGTAAATCTTATAAAAATAAAAGTAATGAATTACAAAATAAGAGCACAAGGATGATCGGCTAAGTGATTGTGTGTGAATCTAGCTAAGTGTTGATGAAATGATCGTAAAGTGAAGAAATAACAGAGTGTTTATGTGATTTGCAGGTGTGAGTAGTGATAAAACGTTAACCTAATCGATCACCCAAGCCTCGTTTAAATAGTAAGAGCGTATAACAATAATTCCGAAATATCAGGGATCCTCCGAGGAACGATGAAGACCACCAACGTCTCTTTTGACTTCATTTTACACGTGCGTAAGACTTCGTCTTCATCAAATTGTATAAGATGCTCTTCACGTAATCCGGAGCATATCTCATTAACGCGTTTCTTCTAAGACCTGGTCAATACTCAAGAAACACAAATGTGTTATATAGTTCAAGATCCTTAACTAAGATAAGTCCAGGATCCTGAGCCATGTGTACTCCGAGATTGATCATAGGATCCTTAAATAAATATCTTCCCTGTCCAGAATCCTGCATAATTGTGTTAGATAAATATATCCTGAATAGGATCCTGCAAGATAAATAATAACAATATATCCAGGATCCTTACCTGTATCCGTGATCCTGAAAACAGACTTAAAAACTATCATTATCCTGAGATATGAATATAAAATATAAACGACTTTCATACCTGCAGGGTGTCCTTATGATGCTGATTAGGATCCTGTAAAGGTTAGTGAAAATCTACCCACAACAATAACTACCTTCGGTCGTTACACAGCTTCCACGTTTTTGTACTCCACCTAAAGTGTTTTCAAC
Source organism: Helichrysum umbraculigerum (assembly GCA_949592205.1). NCBI lineage: Eukaryota > Viridiplantae > Streptophyta > Magnoliopsida > Asterales > Asteraceae > Helichrysum > Helichrysum umbraculigerum. The sequence goes on from CATIUR010000001.1 coordinate 40,773,550, forward strand.
GCTATACTGCATAACAGTCGAATAGGGGCCGTCATATCACTTCGTAATATTGTACCGTTTCGTAATATGACTACCTTCAGTCGTTCCTCGACTTCCATACATTTGTACTCCACCTTGAAGTGTTTCCAGTACTATATCGAGTAACAGTCGAATAGGGGCCGTCATATTACTTTAATATTTAATTATCAATCATCCCATAATTAACTAACTACATCGCAAGCAAACACAACAAGTATACTACTCTCTAATCATGGCAATAACTAAATCTAGCATAATCAATATAAACGTAATTAATTAAGATAGATAAAGATAGAAAGAACCAGGATTAAATGCGAGAGAGAATAGACTCGAATTATTTGACACAATTCCGAGCGTACACCGAATATTACAATGCATTCCGCACTTTCCTTCTATTCCTAATTAAACTTCTAAACTAGTTTAAATACTAGTTAAAACTAATCTAGAGAAAGAATGTAGAGTGAGAAAGTTGGAGCTTATTTCTAGAGTGAGAAAAATAAGCTAGGAAGGTGTGTTTCCTAAGAAATGTGTGATAGGAATGGTGTGTCTTACAAATGAACCAAGAAAGCTCTATTTATAGGTGAAATTCGGCTCATTTTAGCAACTAGAGGCACACGCTAGCAAAAGGTGCTAAAGTTGCTAGCACATGTACCCTAAAACACGTAAAGGTCTAGCACGTGTACCCTAAAGTTGCGAAATGGTCTAGCACGTGTACCAGGTGAGTACGAGCAAGGACGAAAAAGAGAACGAGGGACGGGGGCATGGTGGCCGGTGCCACCACCCACGCAGCCGGCGACGGCTGCAATGCTGCCGTCCCGGTTCACCGTCTTTTGCTTCGTTTCTTGATTCGCGCGTACCTTCTTTGTTATGCGTCCGTTTGCGTCGATTCTTTCTGCGTTGGATTCGTTTTTCAAAAATGAAGACTTTGATGAAAAGAAATCCCAAAAATATGTCTCTAAACTTTGGATGTCTCGTACGAATCATTTGAATCTTCCGGCGTACGTAGAATCTTCATTCTTCATCCGTTTTTGCCGATTCTTCTTCTGTTGGATTCGTATTTTGAAAACGAACATCTTGGGTAAGAGGAATCTCAGTGGTGGGAACTTTGTCTCTAAATCTTGTTTTGATGTCTTGAATCTTCAATTGTGCGTGGAATCTTCGTTTTTCGCTCGTTTTGCTTGATTTTTCTCGTGCAGCCTTGTTTTGACCTACTTAGCATATTATCACTTATTTGTGCAATGTTTAAGTCCAAATCCCAAGTATTGTTCCAGAATGAGAGAGATATCGATAGTTGATGCGCCGCCAACGGTCGATCAGGTTTTACCCTGTCGTCGGACCGTCCGTCAGCGGCGGCACCAGTGGGTTTTAATATTTATAAATGCTGGGCCTAAGTATACTTTAAAACTATGGGTGTATAGAGATAAGTATGACCTAGGGTCGTTCTTCAAAACCAACTGTATTGTGGATCTCAGTAGTCTAGGATGTCCGTTTCTAATTAGTGAGGGAGTTTTAAAATAGTTGTGAGTGGTTTGGTTTGTTTTTATGATTAAACTATTAAGCAATAATAAAAAGTAGATAAAATAAACGAGATAGCAGTCAGGATAGAGGGGGTGTTTGTTGTGACTTCGTTAGCCGAACGTTGGGATGATGTTTAGTTCAGGATATGAAAACGTCTCTAAAGATTTGTATTTTATTTGTTTTAAGTATATGTGGGATAAGCACTAGCTCCCTACTGATTGATTTCTCAATCAGTATGTCACTGAGAAACTAGGCTATCGTGATTCTAATCGGAGTAGGTTGCCCGGCCCACAACACTGTCCTGTTACGGCACAGTGACCCTTTTTGGATTGGATATCCCGGGTGCATGAATAAGGCAGCAAACTAACTCGATGTCCGACCGTTCTTAACCCCACAGGGATACTCAATTGAATAAAAAATTTAAGTATAAGACTTGATTTGGTGCTTGATTACTTTCTATCGATGGGTTTGTAAAGTCCAGAGGTTGAAATAACCAGTGATTTACAAAGTAGAGTAACAGTATTCACGTTGCTCTATAATGGTTACTCTGGACTTATAATCTAAGTTTGTATTTGAGTTCAGAAATTATCCATCTATGATATAAACTAGCCCTTACTTTTAAGTCCCAATAAATCCCTAGTTTATGTACTGTGTACACTACTTTGATCGAAAACCGAATTTCCACAGGTTTAAAACCAGACCATGTTTATTTCAAACACAGATAATTAATTATCTTTACTTAAGGTTAGCTACGTCTTAATAAAAAGGTTTTAATCACGTTCATTGGTCGAAAGGCGTTTGGTTAAAGTGAGGTTTATAATCATAGATAGAAAGTTAATCAAAGCACCGAGTTTTCATTTATAAAATAGTTTAGGACATTATTCCACAACAGATTGTGCCCACGACTTTCATAGCTTCCACGTTCCGTACTCCACACATTCATGATGTTTCCGGCGCTATACAAATGAAAGTCGTTTAACGTTACTTCCGTTGTTTCATAATGACATCATCCCAACTAATACGGCTAACTACATCACAACAAACACGCAATATAACTAATCGCTAATCATGGCAAATCCTAAATCTAGCATAATCAAAATAACAACAGCATGCATTTTAATTAATAAGATAAAGGATAGATATAACCGTGAAAAGAGTGTAGCTGAATATAACTTGAAAGTATACAGACAGAACTTCGAGTATGCTCCAAGCGATATTACAATATTACCCCTCTAGTAGCCCGGTTAAGTATTAACCGGAGACTAACTAGCCACTAACTACGAAAATAAAAATAAAAACCTAATCTAGAGAGAGAGTAGTGAGAAAGTAGAGTTGGTGAAGAATGGATGATGAGTTGTTCATGGATTTGATGCTTCTATATATAGGCAACGCACAACCGTATCCATAGACCGTATCCAAAACTTCAAATGCACAACCGTATCGCAAACCCGAATAAAAATCAGATTTTTATCGCCTAAACGCACGATACGGTTGAGCTAGGGCAAATACGGGAGAGCTAGGGCGAATACGGGAGAGCATAGGCCGTATATATAACACCCGCTATGTCGCACCCCCAAAACACGTGGCAGCGGAAACATGAGTTGTCATGGGGGCGCCGACCAAATCAAATATCATTACACAAAGATTAAAGCAAACGACCTCTATATGAGACGTTTGAAAACATTACATTCCATAAGTTTAAATTGTTTACAACCGTTATACAAAACAATGGAGTTCGCATACAATATGTAGATTACATAACTACTAACTATAGTAAAATGCAATCTAAGTCCCTTGATTTTGAAAGCAATGCGACTCGAGCTACGCTATCCATAAGCGTCCTACTGCTGTGGGTTACCTGAGAAATACATACTAAAAGGGTCAACATAAAGTTGGTGAGTTCATAGAGTTGTTTAAATGTTGGTATCAAACCAATTGTTATGAAACACGAGTCATGAAACACAAGATTTTAATCGTTGTATCATTCAACAATGATAAGTAAATGTATCGTTAACAAACGATAAGTAAATGTGTCGAGTAAATGTATCGTTAACAAACGATAAGTAAATATGTAGTTGCACGAATGCAAAAAGATGTATACCATTTGCCATGAGCTCATAGTCCGAAGCTTAACAATGTGTGCCGTGCCTCTTTCGAGTACACGATCGTGGGTGCCCCAATGCAAGTGTCTAATCCGGTACACTCGTTATGAACAAATATTAATACGTCCGTTTGACTGGTTAGCGCGACTAACCCGGACGGGGATTGTCAGTCCCAAATAGATCTATTTACTAATATTCACGCTTTAGCAAAACTAACAAACTATGATGTGTAGGGCCTTTGTGGATTAGTGTGTAACTCATGCAATCCGTATAGCGTTGTTTATGGTACTTGTGTTCATAAAAGCAGTTGTGTAATTCAAATGTATACAAAGCAGTTGCAAAGCAATTGTATAAAACAGTTGTAGTATGTATTCTCCCCCAAAATAGTTATAAAACTGTAAAAAGAGGGGCTATGAAACTCACCTGAGTTCTAGCAAAATGTAAGCAAGCAATATCAATTAGCAAGCAATGTGTGGTCCAAAGTGCAACCTTCTAACGTCCTAAACGTATAAGGTTGTATGAGTAGATGTCTAAAAAGATCATCTTTGTAAGTGGAGGGTTAATGTCCACTTAAATCACAATGTAGGTGGAGGGTTAATGTCCACCTAAGGCTAGTTCATCCAACTAGTATGTCCAAATAAGTTGTTCATGTTGTTTATCAAAAACGTGTACGACCCGTTGGTGAAAGTTTGTAATAATAATTCGTTAAGACATTATTATTAGGATGATGTTATACTTACATATGTATAGTATGTTTCATGAGTTATAACGTTGCATTGTATAAGTATTAACGTTACTTGAAGTTTAACACTTAGTGAGAAAACTAGTTTTTAAGGATTCTGTTTCATGCGACACTTCATGCGTCACTTGCTAGTTATAGGCGGCACTTAGGAAGTGCCGCATAAAATGCGTTTTCAGATTTACATAGCGTCACTTAAGAAGTGTCGGATACGGGGCGTCACTAAGGCATGGCGGCACTAAGGGTAAGTGCCGCTAATATAATAGTTCAGTCACTTCAGGCGTCACTTAGGTAGTGTCGGGTAAGGTGACTAAGCGTCACTTAAGTAGTGTCGTACATAAGCATTTTCAGATAATAAGGGCGTCACTATGGGAGTGTCGTTAATAATAAAGTAGCGTTACTACAAGCGTCACTTGCTAAGTGTCGCTAGGATTCCTGGGGTCATGCGTCACTTAAGTCTGTCTCAATTTGCTAAGTCCAAAAACGTGGTCAACTATGACGGTTTGACCCGAACTTTTTACCCAAGTCATATTTCAGTAAGTAAAGTTTATAAAACTTTCCGGTTTATGTCGGAGTTGTGTCGGGGTGTCGGTTTTAAAATTCGAATCTTAAAACTTAATGATTTTTATGTTTTCGACTTTTCTCGGTTTATTCCGCCACTGATTTCTATCACTTCTGGTCAAAATCAAGCTTCACAATTTTTAACAACTGATCTCCTAAGTGTCTTGTCCAACATATAACAATTTCAGCCATTTTAATGTCCATTAACATAGTTAAATAAAGCCGCGTAACAACCGAACACATTTTATCGAAAAACTTCCAGGTCAGTCTTATAAATCGGCTCGTAGAGAAAAATGAGAGCGTTTCTGGAGAAAGTGTAAAACACGAAAGTTGTAGATCTTTTCGATACGCAAATTTAAAAAAAAAAATTAGACCTCTAACTCTTAACAGATGATTTTATACGAATATTTTCGTGAACTGTCGATTTTTTAGGCAGATTCATGCATGTTCTTGTTTGCTTTATAAAAACGATTTTTAACAACAATCTTGGACATATTTATGATAGATGAACATTATAACATCATAATCAGTAGTATTAAAGTAAAATAAGTAAAAGGTTTGATGATTTATACCAAGCAAATGATGGAGAAGCAAAAAGGGAGTTGAAGATGATGATGTCTTGGTGCTAGCTTCCTTAGATGATGGTGATGAGGATGGCGATTTGTGGTGGTTTTGGATGGTGGATGTGGCTGAGTTTTTCTCCAGATTTTGAGAGAGTTTTAATGTAGAGAGAAGTATGTGCAAGTGGGAAATGATAGAGTCAAATGTGCATGTCTTTCAAATGGCTAAGTGTAAGAAAAGGGGAAAATGAAATCATTGTTATTTGCATGAGACATGAATGGTGGAGGTGAGGGGTGGCACATGGGGTGGCCGGCCCCCATGTGGTCCCACCAAGGGCATTTTGGTCATTTTTCATTTCTAGCTTAAATCGTTGCGTTTTACGTTCGTTTACCCGATTGTTTAAACGTTTATTTATACGTTACATGTTTTATACGCGTTTTTAAGTGACGACTTAATTTTCGATATTTTTGATTGAGACGTTTATTAAAATACTTAAAAACATTTATAAAAATGTTCCGTTAATTCGTCGGCCTCGATTTGCGTGTTTGTTCTACGGCGGTTTAATCGCGTAACGTTATTTTGAGTCGTTTAGATTAACGATATAATTTGGATAAATTTCCATTGAAGTATTATTTAAAATACTTAATTTATGTTGCCAAAATAATTATTGACGTTTATTTGGTCGCTGAATTAAATTCTCGCGTTTTCTTTGCATTTGAGACGTTTTAACCAAAACGCCTAAGTCTTTCGAGTATTATTTTATCAAAATAATAAATAATGATAAATAACTTCTAAAAATAGATTAAAGTTATTTATAGAAATGTTTTCACCAACGTCGCATTTAAACTGAGTCGGACTCCATCCGATAATAAAATGTACGATTTAAACAAATCGCAAATGTGTGCAAATATAATAACATATATTAATACACATAATGATACACATAATTCACCCTAATTACATGTATTAGCACAATGATTAGGAACTAACACTAGCCCTAATTGGTCGGGTGTCACATTCTCCCCCTGTTAGGAGAATTTCGTCCCGAAATTAGCTTGTTGTCGTGGTCTGAGGGGCATCTAAGAATAGATGTGGGTATTTCAGTCGCATTTGGTCTTCCCGTTCCCAAGTGAATTCAGGACCGCGCCTAGAATTCCACCGGACTTTAACGATGGGAATACGACTCTGTTTCAATCGTTTGACCTCACGGTCCATGATTTCTATCGGTTCCTCGATGAAATGGAGTTTATCATCGATATGGATTTCGTCGAGGGGAATAACAAGTGTCTCATCAGACAGACATTTCTTCAGGTTAGAAATGTGAAATGTGTTGTGCACGCTACTGAGTTGAGGGGGGGTAGCTGCAGTCGATATGCCATCGGACCAATCCTTTCAAGAATTCCAAAAGGTCCGATGTACCTAGGGTTTAGTTTGCCGCGTTTACCAAAACGAATGACACCTTTCCAAGGTGACACTTTTAGAAGTACTTTGTCCCCGACCTGAAATTCGAGGGGTTTGCGTCTCACGTCAGCGTAACTCTTCTAACGGTCACGTGCGGCTTTCAGCCGGTTTTGAATGGTCACGATTTTCTAGGTCGTGTCATGAATGATTTCAGGACCAGTGAGTTGGCTATCGCCGATTTCGGTCCAACAAATGGGTGATCGGCACTTTCTCCCATAAAGTGCCTCAAAAGGGGCAGCATCAATGCTGGTATGGTAACTGTTATTGTAGGAGAACTCACACAAAGGTAGGTGGTTTTCCCAAGAGTTTCCGAAGTCAATAACGCATGCTCGCAGCATGTCTTCCAAGGTTTGGATGGTCCGTTCACTCTGACCATCGGTTTGCGGATGATAAGCAGTACTCAAATCAAGACGAGCACCGAGAGCTTTCTGAAGCGTTTGCCAAAATCGAGAGGTGAAGCGGCTATCTCTATCGGAGATGATTGAAATGGGTATGCCGTGTCGTGCCACAACCTCTTTGATGTAGATGCGAGCCAATCACTCCATCTTGTCGTTTCCTTTGATGGCTAGGAAATGGGCAGATTTCGTGAGACGATCAACGATCACCCAAATGGTATCGCAACCGCTCGGTGTTTTTGGCAGCTTGTTGATGAAGTCCATGGTTATGTTTCCCCATTTCCATTGAGGTATCTCGGGTTGTTGAAGTAACCCAGAAGGTTTCTGGTATTCGGCCTTAACCTTGGCACATGTTAGACACTTACTAACATACGTGGCTATGTCAGCTTTCATGTTGGGCCACCAATACCGTGTTTGACGTCATGATACATCTTGTCAGAACCAGGATGTATGGAGTATCGAGATTTGTGAGCTTCATCCATGACCAAATCTCGTAGGTTCCCAAAGTTAGGTAACCAAATTCGGTTGGAGAAGTATCGGGTCCCATCGGATTTGGTTTCGAATTGTTTTTCCATGCCGCGCAAGGCTTCGTTTTTGATGTTTTTCTCGTTGAGGGCTTCGAGTTGAGTGGAATGGATTTGAGAAATAAGATCGTTGTGGGTGGTTAAACCAAGGGCTCGAACTCGAAGGGGTTTCACTCGTTCTTTTCTGCTTAGGGCATCGGCAACAACGTTAGCTTTGCCCGGGTGGTATCGGATTTCGCAGTCGTAGTCGCTAAGTAACTCGACCCAGCGACGTTGTCTCATGTTTAGGTCCTTCTGATCAAAGATATGTTGAAGGCTTTTGTGGTCGGTAAAGATTGTACATTTAGTACCATATAGGTAATGTCTCCAGATTTTGAGCGCGAAAACAACGGCTCCTAATTCGAGGTCGTGGGTAGTATAGTTTTTCTCATGGATTTTCAGTTGCCGAGAGGCATAAGCGATGACTTTATCACGTTGCATTAACACACAACCTAGTCCTTGGTGTGAGGCGTCGCAGTAAACTACGAAATCATCTGTGCCTTCGGGTAAGGACATGATTGGTGCACTGCAGAGTTTCTGTTTAAGGAGTTGGAAAGCCGACTCCTGTTTGTCAGTCCAAACGAATTTCTTATCTTTCTGTGTCAGGGAGGTTAATGGTTGAGAAATTCGGGAAAAGTTCTCTATGAATCGCCGATAATATCCAGCGAGACCTAAGAATTGTCGGACCTCGGTGGAGGTAGTTGGTGCTTCCCAGCACTTGATGGCCTTGATTTTTGGCTGGATCAACTTGTATCCCTTGACTGTCTACGACATGCCCTAGGAACTGTACTGTTCGCATCCAGAACTCACACTTGGAGAACTTTGCGTATAACTCCTCGTGTCTGAGTAATTCTAAGATAGTTTTCAGGTGTTGGCCATGTTCTGTTTCGTTGCGAGAGTAGATTATAATGTCGTCAATGAAGACGATGACAAACTTATCCAGGTAAGGTTTGCACACCCGATTCATAAGATCCATGAATACAGCCGGTGCGTTGGTTAGACCAAAAGGCATCACTTGGAATTCGTAATGCCCGTAGCGGGTTCGGAATGCGGTTTTTGGAATGTCGGCGTCTCGAACGCGAAGTTGGTGATAACCAGACCGAAGGTCGATCTTTGAGTAAAAGCTCGAACCTTGGAGTTGGTCAAACAGGTCATCGATTCTAGGAAGTGGGTATCGGTTTTTGATGGTAAGTTTGTTCAGTTCACGGTAATCGATACACATTCTGAAGGATCCGTCCTTCTTTTTAACGAAAAGGACCGGAGCTCCCCAAGGTGAGGAACTTGGTCGAATAAATCCCTTGTCTAGGAGTTCCTGCAATTGGGTGGACAACTCCTGCAACTCGGATGGGGCTAATCTGTATGGGGCTCGTGCCACGGGTGCAGCACCGGGCACAAGGTCGATTTGGTATTTGACTTGTCTAGGCGGGGGAAGGCCTGGCAAGTCTTCGGGAAAGACTTCAGGAAAGTCTCGTACAATGGGTACATCTTCAAGTCGCTTTTCAGCCGACTTCTTTTCGGTTACATGAGCAAGGATTGTCGGGTACCCTTTCCTTAGGTACTTTTATGTTTTCATATAAGAGATGGTGTTTAGGTTTCACCTATCAGTCTCCCTCTGTATGATCAAGGTTCCACCAGTAGCGAGGGGTATACGCACGATCTTATCAGAGCAAACAATTTCAGTATGATGTTTGGACAACCAGTCCATGCCACGATGATACCAAGGTTTCAGGTTTTGACGGGTATGAGATCTATGTGGGAAATGTTCGCTTGCGATGGTGTAAAATCAGTTGATAAATTTCTATGAGAATAGTTTGTTTGGAACTATTAAGTCCATTAAAACTTGAGTCAATCAAAATATGTTGGGAAAATCTGGTCGTCAATAAGAAGTTGAAAATTTCTGTCTAGCCAATTTAATCGAACATTAGAAGTTGTAAATAGTTCCGGTTAGTTGTTTAATGAAAATTCTTTGAAAACTTGAATTGGTAGAAATTTGTAGAAATCTGTTGAAAACTCTTGTTATTGTCAAGTGTTGAAAGTTTCAGTTGGTTCTTATAACTGTGTCTCCTTAAACGAAAAGGGGGGTAAAAGAATGAATGAGATTTTTGTATGAGAGCTAAGATTATCACATTTATGATTAAGAGTAATATGTGGCTTCATAGTACGACGGTAAATCAGTACAAGGTAATATGATTTGTAACTAATAAGGCGCAAGGTTTAGGTTGATAGCATATAGAATTCAAAGTTTACAAAACAGGCCGGGCATCGATACATCCGGACGAATACATAAGTTTTATACAAAATGTGATGGGGTTTTATACACCCATCGATAGATCATCGAGCTAACACCAGCCATGTTCACCGTTGTTCGAGTCTACTTCTAATCTATTCTAAGTTCAGGTCGTGTGGATAGTAACGTGCTTCGAGCATGTCACTGTATCGCGGGAGTGCATAGTGGAGTAAGATATTGTCTGTTGAGTGTTGGCACATCCCTTTGATCCACGTTTTTGTTATTTGCTTAAAATGAGTGGCCACTTCCTTCCAGTAGTGAATCCTATCCCTGATTCGGTCGGGAATAGACCTTTTCAGAATCCTCAATTCTTGCTCGTAGGTCTTGCACCTAAGCTTGAGCTCCCAATTGCGGCCATCTAAATCTTCGGCCTGATCTCTCACTCTTTCGTATTCCTCGATGCCAATCATTCCGAAGTTGTGTTGCTCGTTTTCCTCCATAATGATTTCTTCCATTGGTGCTATTTCCTCATCGAGGTATGTGTACTGAATCTGTTCTTCACAGATTAGGTCGTCATCTGACGAGTAGTCGTTCTTAGGGGAGTTTGCCATCTTTTTTCGGGAGGGCATTCTATTAAGACAATGAATCAACAACAAGCAGGTTTAGTCAATAGCGTAGTTTCAAAGAGTAGTCACAAGAATGACCGGGTAGTGTTTTCAAAGTAGTCACTCATGACTATGTTGTTTGGAAATGAACCAATGCTTGGTGAAGGTGTTTAGACAATTGATAAATTCATAGCTGCGGGTAGTCCTTGCAGTAGTGATTAGAATGTTCAAATCATAGTTTGAAATAGTTTGAAGTAGTTTATGGGCTTCGTCGTTGTGAGTATCCCTCGTGATACTAATCCAGTGATGTTCGAAACAGACAAAGTCGCGAATCAAGTTATGAGTAAATCGTTTGACAAACGTGTCAAAATGGTTGACATACAAGTCAAAGAGTGATCAATCATGATCAAGTAAAGAGTTGAGTGGATTGTTGAAGTTCATTCAATTGTTGGAAAAAATCGTTTTCGATAAGTAGGTGTGTCTGTTCCTCTAGTCGTGTGTAGTACGCATGCCCTATGGGTCTGCGATATAAGTGGGAACGATGAGTGCGTACTAACAGGAGTAAGTTCGTTTAGGTGACGGAGTATCGTACGGTCTAAGTTCTATACGTGTTCCCGTGTGATTTTGCTGCAAGCGGAAAGAATAAGGTGAAGTAGGTGTCACTTGTTTGGGTGGCGAATCCAAAGGTGGATTCTCCTCAAGTGAGTTCGATTCGATTATATCGTTGCCCGATTCGGTTGAGCGAGTGGTACCGTGAAAGTCTCCAAAGTGGTAAGTAAGGTTTGTGTTTCGTGTTCGATGTCACGCGACATAGTTGTGGGAGTGGTTGCCATATAGAGTGGCAAGGAGTTTAATATACGGGAAGTTGAGGTCATATATAGCAATATAATAACCTAGCACATAAGCACGTATAAGGTTGGTCCCGTTCTATCCTTGGTTACGTTTTCTACCGTACCCTAGTTTACTACAACCGTTTCAGGTCTTGCATCAGATCTCCTTTAATTATACATAGTTGATCAGGCTATGTTAAATTAAATTTAATTGATGCAATCGCTGAACCAATCATACCAAACAAGGAATACTAACCTAACGGTCATAGTCTAGGTCACTAATGCAATCCTAGTTCACTATAACCTTAGGCTCTGATACCAATCTGTCGCACCCCCAAAACACGTGGCAGCGGAAACATGAGTTGTCATGGGGGCGCCGACCAAATCAAATATCATTACACAAAGATTAAAGCAAACGACCTCTATATGAGACGTTTGAAAACATTACATTCCATAAGTTTAAATTGTTTACAACCGTTATACAAAACAATGGAGTTCGCATACAATATGTAGATTACATAACTACTAACTATAGTAAAATGCAATCTAAGTCCCTTGATTTTGAAAGCAATGCGACTCGAGCTACGCTATCCATAAGCGTCCTACTGCTGTGGGTTACCTGAGAAATACATACTAAAAGGGTCAACATAAAGTTGGTGAGTTCATAGAGTTGTTTAAATGTTGGTATCAAACCAATTGTTATGAAACACGAGTCATGAAACACAAGATTTTAATCGTTGTATCATTCAACAATGATAAGTAAATGTATCGTTAACAAACGATAAGTAAATGTGTCGAGTAAATGTATCGTTAACAAACGATAAGTAAATATGTAGTTGCACGAATGCAAAAAGATGTATACCATTTGCCATGAGCTCATAGTCCGAAGCTTAACAATGTGTGCCGTGCCTCTTTCGAGTACACGATCGTGGGTGCCCCAATGCAAGTGTCTAATCCGGTACACTCGTTATGAACAAATATTAATACATCCGTTTGACTGGTTAGCGCGACTAACCCGGACGGGGATTGTCAGTCCCAAATAGATCTATTTACTAATATTCACGCTTTAGCAAAACTAACAAACTATGATGTGTAGGGCCTTTGTGGATTAGTGTGTAACTCATGCAATCCGTATAGCGTTGTTTATGGTACTTGTGTTCATAAAAGCAGTTGTGTAATTCAAATGTATACAAAGCAGTTGCAAAGCAATTGTATAAAACAGTTGTAGTATGTATTCTCCCCCAAAATAGTTATAAAACTTGTAAAAAGAGGGGCTATGAAACTCACCTTAGTTCTAGCAAAATGTAAGCAAGCAATATCAATTAGCAAGCAATGTGTGGTCCAAAGTGCAACCTTCTAACGTCCTAAACGTATAAGGTTGTATGAGTAGATGTCTAGAAGGATCATCTATGTAAGTGGAGGGTTAATGTCCACTTAAATCACAATGTAGGTGGAGGGTTAATGTCCACCTAAGGCTAGTTCATCCAACTAGTATGTCCAAATAAGTTGTTCATGTTGTTTATCAAAAACGTGTACGACCCGTTGGTGAAAGTTTGTAATAATAATTCGTTAAGACATCATTATTAGGATGATGTTATACTTACATATGTATAGTATGTTTCATGAGTTATAACGTTGCATTGTATAAGTATTAATGTTACTCAAAGTTTAACACTTAGTGAGAAAACTACTTTTTAAGGATTCTGTTTCATGCGACACTTCATGCGTCACTTGCTAGTTATAGGCGGCACTTAGGAAGTGCCGCATAAAATGCGTTTTCAGATTTACATAGCGTCACTTAAGAAGTGTCGGATACGGGGCGTCACTAAGGCATGGCGGCACTAAGGGTAAGTGCCGCTAATATAATAGTTCAGTCACTTCAGGCGTCACTTAGGTAGTGTCGGTATTAATAAAGTTTTAATAACAAAGGCGTCACTTATCGAGTGTCGCTATAAATCATATTCAGAAAAGTAAGGGCGTCACTATGGGAGTGTCGCTATAATTCCTGGGGTCATGCGTCACTTATGTCTGTTTGGATTTTGCTAAGTCAAAAACGTGGTCAACTATGACGGTTTGACCCGAACCTTCTACCCAAGTCATATTCCAGTAAATAAAGGTTATAAAAGTTATTATTTCATATTGTAGTCGTTTCGAGATGTCGGTTTCAAGTTTACACCTTAAACTTCAAGATTTAATGTTTTCGGTTTATGTCGGGTCATTACGCCAACTGATTTCACCTATCTATAGTCCAAATCAAACTTCCAAATTTTTACCAACTGATTTATTAAGTGTCTTGACTAACATATCAAATTTTCAGCTTCTAACAAGTCCATTAACATAGTTAAATAAAGCCGCGTAACAACCGAACACATTTTATTGAAAAACTTCCAGGTCAGTCTTATAAATCGGCTCGTAGAGAAAAATGAGAGCGTTTCTGGAAAGAGTGTAAAACACGAAAGTTGTAGATATTTTCGATACGAAAATTTTAAAAAAAAATTCGACCTCTAACTCTTAACAGATGATTTTATACGAATATTTTTGTGAACTGTCGATTTTTAGGCAGATTCATGCATGTTCATGTGTTTGCTTTAAAAACGATTTTTAACAACAATCTTGGACATATTTATGTTAGATGAGCTAAATAACATCAAAATCAGTAATATTAAAGTAATTAAATGAGGGTCTTGGTGATTCTTACAACAAAATGATGAAGAGAAGATGGTGGTGATGAGGATGAGCTTGATTCTTGCACCTTCTTGCTTCCTTTGTTCTTGATTAATGGTGATGGCGATTTTTATGATGATGGAAGGGTGTTTTCTTGCTGAGTTTCTGGAGTTTTAGTGAGAGGAAATGCTAGAGAGATGTTTGAGAGAAAATGGGTGAAATGTTTGTGTGTAAGAATGAAAGGATGCATGAGATGTGGATGGTTGTAATGTTCAAGAGTAATGATCACTTTGCATGTTCAAAGAGAGGGGAAGAGAGGGAGGTGGCACATGGGGTGGCCGGCCCCCATGTGGTCCCACAAGGGGTATTTTGGTCATTTTAAATTCCTAGCATAAATCGTTGCGTTTTACGTTCGTTTACCCGATTGTTTAAACGTTTATTCGTACGTTAAATGTTTAGTTGACGTTTTTATTTAACGATTTGAGTTTCGATATTTCTACTTGAAATATTTAATATAGTACTTGGAAATATTTAATATAGCGCGACTAACCCGGACGGGGATTGTCAGTCCCAAATAGATCTATTTACTAATATTCACGCTTTAGCAAAACTAACAAACTATGATGTGTAGGGCCTTTGTGGATTAGTGTGTAACTCATGCAATCCGTATAACGTTGTTTATGGTACTTGTGTTCATAAAAGCAGTTGTGTAATTCAAATGTATACAAAGCAGTTGCAAAGCAATTGTATAAAACAGTTGTAGTATGTATTCTCCCCCAAAATAGTTATAAAACTGTAAAAAGAGGGGCTATGAAACTCACCTGAGTTCTAGCAAAATGTAAGCAAGCAATATCAATTAGCAAGCAATGTGTGGTCCAAAGTGCAACCTTCTAACGTCCTAAACGTATAAGGTTGTATGAGTAGATGTCTAAAAAGATCATCTATGTAAGTGGAGGGTTAATGTCCACTTAAATCACAATGTAGGTGGAGGGTTAATGTCCACCTAAGGCTAGTTCATCCAACTAGTATGTCCAAATAAGTTGTTCATGTTGTTTATCAAAAACGTGTACGACCCGTTGGTGAAAGTTTGTAATAATAATTCGTTAAGACATCATTATTAGGATGATGTTATACTTACATATGTATAGTATGTTTCATGAGTTATAACGTTGCATTGTATAAGTATTAACGTTACTTGAAGTTTAACACTTAGTGAGAAAACTAGTTTTTAAGGATTCTGTTTCATGCGACACTTCATGCGTCACTTGCTAGTTATAGGCGGCACTTAGGAAGTGCCGCATAAAATGCGTTTTCAGATTTACATAGCGTCACTTAAGAAGTGTCGGATACGGGGCGTCACTAAGGCATGGCGGCACTAAGGGTAAGTGCCGCTAATATAATAGTTCAGTCACTTCAGGCGTCACTTAGGTAGTGTCGGGTAAGGTGACTAAGCGTCACTTAAGTAGTGTCGTACATAAGCATTTTCAGATAATAAGGGCGTCACTATGGGAGTGTCGTTAATAATAAAGTAGCGTTACTACAAGCGTCACTTGCTAAGTGTCGCTAGGATTCCTGGGGTCATGCGTCACTTAAGTCTGTCTCAATTTGCTAAGTCCAAAAACGTGGTCAACTATGACGGTTTGACCCGAACTTTTTACCCAAGTCATATTTCAGTAAGTAAAGTTTATAAAACTTTCCGGTTTATGTCGGAGTTGTGTCGGGGTGTCGGTTTTAAAATTCGAATCTTAAAACTTAATGATTTTTATGTTTTCGACTTTTCTCGGTTTATTCCGCCACTGATTTCTATCACTTCTGGTCAAAATCAAGCTTCACAATTTTTAACAACTGATCTCCTAAGTGTCTTGTCCAACATATAACAATTTCAGCCATTTTAATGTCCATTAACATAGTTAAATAAAGCCGCGTAACAACCGAACACATTTTATCGAAAAACTTCCAGGTCAGTCTTATAAATCGGCTCGTAGAGAAAAATGAGAGCGTTTCTGGAGAAAGTGTAAAACACGAAAGTTGTAGATCTTTTCGATACGCAAATTTTAAAAAAGAATTAGACCTCTAACTCTTAACAGATGATTTTATACGAATATTTTCTTGAACTGTCGATTTTTTAGGCAGATTCATGCATGTTCTTGTTTGCTTTATAAAAACGATTTTTAACAACAATCTTGGACATATTTATGATAGATGAACATTATAACATCATAATCAGTAGTATTAAAGTAAAATAAGTAAAAGGTTTGATGATTTATACCAAGCAAATGATGGAGAAGCAAAAAGGGAGTTGAAGATGATGATGTCTTGGTGCTAGCTTCCTTAGATGATGGTGATGAGGATGGCGATTTGTGGTGGTTTTGGATGGTGGATGTGGCTGAGTTTTTCTCCAGATTTTGAGAGAGTTTTAATGTAGAGAGAAGTATGTGCAAGTGGGAAATGATAGAGTCAAATGTGCATGTCTTTCAAATGGCTAAGTGTAAGAAAAGGGGAAAATGAAATCATTGTTATTTGCATGAGACATGAATGGTGGAGGTGAGGGGTGGCACATGGGGTGGCCGGCCCCCATGTGGTCCCACCAAGGGCATTTTGGTCATTTTTCATTTCTAGCTTAAATCGTTGCGTTTTACGTTCGTTTACCCGATTGTTTAAACGTTTATTTATACGTTACATGTTTTATACGCGTTTTTAAGTGACGACTTAATTTTCGATATTTTTGATTGAGACGTTTATTAAAATACTTAAAAACATTTATAAAAATGTTCCGTTAATTCGTCGGCCTCGATTTGCGTGTTTGTTCTACGGCGGTTTAATCGCGTAACGTTATTTTGAGTCGTTTAGATTAACGATATAATTTGGATAAATTTCCATTGAAGTATTATTTAAAATACTTAATTTATGTTGCCAAAATAATTATTGACGTTTATTTGGTCGCTGAATTAAATTCTCGCGTTTTCTTTGCATTTGAGACGTTTTAACCAAAACGCCTAAGTCTTTCGAGTATTATTTTATCAAACTAATAAATAATGATAAATAACTTCTAAAAATAGATTAAAGTTATTTATAGAAATGTTTTCACCAACGTCGCATTTAAACTGAGTCGGACTCCATCCGATAATAAAATGTACGATTTAAACAAATCGCAAATGTGTGCAAATATAATAACATATATTAATACACATAATGATACACATAATTCACCCTAATTACATGTATTAGCACAATGATTAGGAACTAACACTAGCCCTAATTGGTCGGGTGTCACACGCTAAATACAAGGACATTTTTACGTTTTTTTTTTTTTTAAAACATATCGGAAGCGCATGATTAATAGAAACCAGTGGATTGCATACATACATTTCAAATAGCAATCCACTTATATACAAACCTTTAAAACTAGATTATTCTAATCATTACACACATTAAGTTTAGGTGTTATAGAAATCCCAATGTGTTGTTAAATCATTAACGTATTATCCATTTCAGAGTAAGCCTGTCAAACATTCCATTCCATATGTACTTCTTGCCCACCCACATACAGAAGTAAACCTGCAAGAAGTAATGAGGGGTTAGCACGAAGCTAAGTGAATAGATCCCAAGCTATCAATCTAACTCAGCTTAACACATGCCTATAACCAAGCAATGCACAAGCAAATAGAAGGATCGGTGGTCCTTGAGGTACCCTCATGCCGCGGATGGTTCCCCAAGTAACACTTAAAACCAACTGACGGCCAAATCTGAGGTTAAACCGATAGTTTGGTACTATTACTACACACGACGCAATTTCAGTGTCCAACACATGTACAAGGCACTTGCGAAGTCCTAGTAATAGTATCCAAACCAACACATTAGTTGACCCCCACCAAATCAAATAGTCCACAACTATCATAGCACAATGGACGCCAATAATAAATCAAGGTTTAGCCAACATGCCAATATAATATTAATGCAATCATTGCAATAAACCAAGTTTACCCGTTGTAACCATGTTGTTACAACTAACTTAGACTGAAAGTCCAAGATCCACTCACCGACAATCATAGTCGTCCACTCAGTAGTCTAATGTCACTGAGTCTTCTCCACATCTGAGAATACAATAACACAACACAAGTTAGTCATTTGACACTTGCCTCAATATTGATATAATATCATACAATTGTAATTACATCAAACCATTTATCATTAACTTGTATTAATCCAACATTCATCTCCATCATTGTTAACTAATATAATGAAACCATTAACAAGATTACTAACTTTCCACATCAATTATTCATCAAAACATCAATATTTGATCTAATGAATACTTAACCAACTAATTTCACACCGTCCTCTTTAATTATCAATTAAGGGTTCTTATTAGCAAATCATACTACTTTCTTCATATAAACCATCAAACTCATCATGATTATCAAAATTCTCATGAACACTTAATCAATTTCACAACTCTTAACATAACCAATGTAAATCATCATCTTTAATCAATACTTATAAATCATACATCATTATTCTAAGCATAGAATCTCAAATTCTTGAATTATCAACTAAACACATGAACTCCATTAATGATCATATATAATGTCCATCATTTCTAAGTTAGTGTTTCACTTACAATCAAGAATTACTTATCAATTAACAATAATATGATCATTACAAGCCTAGATACAAGATTAATCATGCCAATAAAATCAATTATCCAAAACCCCATTTCTAGGTTAACATGAAAATCATGAATTAACAATTATAACATGTTTATAATGATAATAGAATGATTAATACTTGTTATTGAAGCTTAACTAACATAAATATCACATAATCAAACCCTAAATTCGGATTTTTACTCAAGAACATCAAACCCCCAATTTCTAGGGTTTATAACTCAAAGATTAAGAACTTACAAGTTGAAAAGAAGGATTAGAAGATGATAATCTTCATGCTAGAAGCTTGAATCCGAATTTGTGACCTTCAATTTGATGATTTCTTCATAATTTTGTGGATTGGATCATATGTGTGTGTGCATTTGTTCATACGTACATATGTATGTATTTGTGGGAGATAAAACCGACCCAAACATATAATATACCATATAAGTGTTATTTTTCGTTCCCCGTATTTATTATTGTCTGGAACTTAAAAACCACTTGCGGGGAAATACAATTTTATTTTACCGTCAACTAAATAAATTTAAAACAGGTAATATTTTAATATTCACAATAAGTCATTTAACTATTTGACCTATTATTTTTACAATCAAACACATATAACAAATTTAAATCGTATTTAAATTTACTGGAAATACCTATTACTCCTAGACCCAATTTGAGGATGTTACAAATCTCTCCCCCTTAAAGAGATTTCGTCCTCGAAATCTAATCATCCTAAATTAATCTAGGGAATTTAATCACATCATACCTCGTGTGAAGTTTGGTTCACACTTTATTTCCGATTCCCTAACTACATAATTATTTATCACTAAATGCACATAAGGTATATGTACAATTTAAATTACTTATGCATATCATCTCTATGCGTATCTTAATCACTAATCACACATACACAAAATATGTATACATTTAATTCATTTTAAGATATATGTTTTCAGCCTAATTACACATGCACATATCCAATGTACATGCTTCAATTTCTCATTTCAGCACATATAATGTATCCAAATCCCTTTTTTTTTTTTCATATACACAATGAACGTTTTAAAACAAGTTATCACTTAACATAAGTAAATCATTTAACTAAGTAAAGTAATATACTCTCATAACCAGAATCTTGCGACATGCTAGATCTTTAAAATTTGTATATGAATTCTATCTTTTTCAATAACGAAAACAGTGGTTATGGTAACCACAATACACATATCATCAATGAAGTTTAAATTTCAATTATAACTAGCATCCACGCTAATATCCACATATCACTGAGGTACATGAAACCCATTTTTATTAAAATATCTCGGAATCATATAACACTAACCACGTATTGATAAGCAAAGTAGAGGTCAAATCCTATGGTTACTACCATAATCATGTAATTACACAATCACTTAGCACCAAATCATATTGGATACATGCTAAGTCTCAATCAATGGGTACCTTGCTATACTAGCACACGTACCACATTATTAAAATGTGCTAATCATCAACACATTTTTCAACAATATTCACCTATTTAATCCACTTTAACCGACCTCTACTTAACTTTTCTCATCACATAACTTTTTCAAATTACAATTTACCACTTTATCTAGTCATTAGATATGCAGAAATCCGAAAGATTATATGTAATTCGCACGTAATTATAATAACATTATCAATCCAACAAGTAAAACTCTTATTTTCCTGACTATTTTACTTTTTCCCAAGGACATAGTTTCACATAATTTTCTAATACTAGGCTATCCGGCTATGCTAATCTTCACTAAGCCTCAAACATTGCAACAAATAATCACATACTCATTTTTAACAAGTAGTATAACCCGTTCAAAATTTTCCTTTACAATGATATCACATTGAACAATAATTTTAATAGTCTGCTACTACCTTAATTTTAGTCAATCAATAACTATTTCATAACTGTGGGTCAATACATGTTACCGTTAATTTAAAATCATTTAACTTCATTTGGTACTTAGTAACCTCAACAACTCCATGTGAAATGGCATAATATGAATACGTTTGCCAGACGTCATCATATTATGTCAGTCACACTTTATTCTCAGGCTAGTTCATACCATTAATCTCTCAAAATTTATTAGTCTTTACCCTTAATTATATCATAACCATGATATCAACCATTTGCACAATTATAACTACCCATAGTAGCAGGTATATCATCAAGTATAAGTTTACTACCATTTTCAACTTATCATTTTGAATGTACATTACACATATCATCAAGTTTACACAACCACACAGACATTCAATACCTCTTTTTATTATATCCTTAACTCAGGTGTAATGTCTAACACCATTATTACAAACAATTTCTTTATTACCTAATTCAAGGTCATTTACTAATTACATCACTCAACATTAATTGTACATCTGGTACTAAACACTTCATCCATACTACTTGTAATATTCAATATGTTCTCTCCAATCTTTACCTCTTTAGTTGTAATATAAGTAAAACTTTTCATGCCACACATGCGAATTATTACTCTACTTTCAAATATCAATAAGTATAGACCCATGTGTTCCTTTCAATCTCTAAGAATACTTATTTTAACCATTTCCAATATTTTAGATGACTCATTTACTTCATCTTATTTCACTTAGTCCATATCACACAAGAATTTAAATCACCACCAACAACAGTTGGCCACAATCTACAATACGACAAATACACAGCTTTGAAAATAACTTATACTCAATAAAATATGAGGACCTCTTAAAACAACATTTAATATTGCATATAGTCATAGGAATGATCCCTGGGCTCAAAGGAACAAAAGCCCAATACAAATCGTAAGCTAAAAGTTCAAAATAAAGTCCGAAAAACAATAAAACACGATTTTCGGGCCCCAAATGACCCCGAAGTGCCGAAAACTGACAGGGCTCATGGCAACGCGATGAGCTTTGACCGTTGGCCCGTTTTTGAGTGGACATGTAAATTTTGTCTGAATCGGACACCGAAATTTTCTAGCAGAAATTTCTACGTCAAACGTTACGTCGAACGTCGAAAAACGTAAAAAAAAATATTTTAATCCTGTAAATACCCACAAACCGCCGGCTAGGCTACATGAGCCGCCGGCTAACATATCTAGCCGCCGGCTAAAGGTCTTGACCCGCCGGCTACCCGAGTCGAAACGCCGGCTAACACCAATTTTTGCAAGCAGAACAAAAGTGCGTTCTAAAGCCAAAAGAAGCCGCCGGCTTGGGGCATCCAGCCGCCGGTTTGGACCTCCAGCCGCCGGCTATAACCTCCAGCCGCCGGGTCCCCTGTCTGCACAGCAGACTGAACATCTTAGTGCAAAAATGCGAATTTCAAACGCGCATATCTCACAAACCGTAAGGAGTTAGGTCATGAAATTTTGCATGCACTTACACTATACCAAAATACAACTTTCCCTTTTTACACTTTTTCAATTTTCACATTTTACGAGAAAACGGACGTGTAACTCATTTTTGACCATTTTCGACCATTTTGGTTGACACGCTATATTTCAAACGACTTGGTTTCTGACTTCCACCTTTTACCAACATGTTTCTATATACATTAGTGACGTCTAGGCATATTCGTCACCTACAAACACTCATTCTACATTGTTTTGACACGTTGACCCGTTTAGGGGTCCAAATGGACATTTTTGCCAATTTCATTCATAATGACCACATTAACACTTTTAATCCACATTTTATCTATACTTATGACTGTAAGTCACTTTAAAAGTCATCATACACAAACCACATCAAGTTTTAACCGTTTTATCACTAAGTGACCCATTTGGGCACCTAAATGACCCGTTTGGGTTTATGACCATATAATCACTATTCTATCACTCATTCCACATAACTTTGACTAAATTAAGTCAAACCCAACCATTATCACTATTGGTGTGACAACATAACCTTAAAACACCAATTTCACATATTATCATCACATTTACACAATTTACATCAAGTATTCAACATTGACCTATTCTAAAACTTGTCAATACATTTAAAAACATCATTGACCACTTTGACTTTTTAGGTCAAACATACATCTTTCAATTAATGTACACTTTCTAATTTAAACCACCACGACTTTAAACATTTTACTTGAGGTATACCATCACCTCATTAATTTCCTTATGGAAATTTTTTATCAATTCAATATATCAAGATTTACTACTAAGCACATAATCAACTTATGCTAAACACATAGGCAAAATCAACTTACTCATAAATGAGAAATCATATCAATCTAATTCAATTTACTTCACTAATCATAGTCCTCATAGCAAATAAACAATTCAAACTTATTTAATTTAAACAAGCTTATAGAGAATTACCTGATGCTTTTACACCAACGAATATAGAGGAATCATTGAGAATACCATTCGGTTCCTCATATTCCTCCGTCTCTGCAACCACAACAACAATCTTGCAACTTGTTATAGGTTAGTACACATTCACTAACAACTTTCTCATGCAACCACTAATCCCCATCCCTGGAATGTTTGACTTGACACAAACCTAAGTTTGGGATTGAACACCATACAATGTCCAATTCACCCAAACCTAGGCTCTGATACCAATTTATAACACCCGCTAAATACAAGGACATTTTTACGTTTTTTTTTTTTTAAAACATATCGGAAGCGCATGATTAATAGAAACCAGTGGATTGCATACATACATTTCAAATAGCAATCCACTTATATACAAACCTTTAAAACTAGATTATTCTAATCATTACACACATTAAGTTTAGGTGTTATAGAAATCCCAATGTGTTGTTAAATCATTAACGTATTATCCATTTCAGAGTAAGCCTGTCAAACATTCCATTCCATATGTACTTCTTGCCCACCCACATACAGAAGTAAACCTGCAAGAAGTAATGAGGGGTTAGCACGAAGCTAAGTGAATAGATCCCAAGCTATCAATCTAACTCAGCTTAACACATGCCTATAACCAAGCAATGCACAAGCAAATAGAAGGATCGGTGGTCCTTGAGGTACCCTCATGCCGCGGATGGTTCCCCAAGTAACACTTAAAACCAACTGACGGCCAAATCAGAGGTTAAACCGATAGTTTGGTACTATTACTACACACGACGCAATTTCAGTGTCCAACACATGTACAAGGCACTTGCGAAGTCCTAGTAATAGTATCCAAACCAACACATTAGTTGACCCCCACCAAATCAAATAGTCCACAACTATCATAGCACAATGGACGCCAATAATAAATCAAGGTTTAGCCAACATGCCAATATAATATTAATGCAATCATTGCAATAAACCAAGTTTACCCGTTGTAACCATGTTGTTACAACTAACTTAGACTGAAAGTCCAAGATCCACTCACCGACAATCATAGTCGTCCACTCAGTAGTCTAATGTCACTGAGTCTTCTCCACATCTGAGAATACAATAACACAACACAAGTTAGTCATTTGACACTTGCCTCAATATTGATATAATATCATACAATTGTAATTACATCAAACCATTTATCATTAACTTGTATTAATCCAACATTCATCTCCATCATTGTTAACTAATATAATGAAACCATTAACAAGATTACTAACTTTCCACATCAATTATTCATCAAAACATCAATATTTGATCTAATGAATACTTAACCAACTAATTTCACACCGTCCTCTTTAATTATCAATTAAGGGTTCTTATTAGCAAATCATACTACTTTCTTCATATAAACCATCAAACTCATCATGATTATCAAAATTCTCATGAACACTTAATCAATTTCACAACTCTTAACATAACCAATGTAAATCATCATCTTTAATCAATACTTATAAATCATACATCATTATTCTAAGCATAGAATCTCAAATTCTTGAATTATCAACTAAACACATGAACTCCATTAATGATCATATATAATGTCCATCATTTCTAAGTTAGTGTTTCACTTACAATCAAGAATTACTTATCAATTAACAATAATATGATCATTACAAGCCTAGATACAAGATTAATCATGCCAATAAAATCAATTATCCAAAACCCCATTTCTAGGTTAACATGAAAATCATGAATTAACAATTATAACATGTTTATAATGATAATAGAATGATTAATACTTGTTATTGAAGCTTAACTAACATAAATATCACATAATCAAACCCTAAATTCGGATTTTTACTCAAGAACATCAAACCCCCAATTTCTAGGGTTTATAACTCAAAGATTAAGAACTTACAAGTTGAAAAGAAGGATTAGAAGATGATAATCTTCATGCTAGAAGCTTGAATCCGAATTTGTGACCTTCAATTTGATGATTTCTTCATAATTTTGTAGATTGGATCATATGTGTGTGTGCATTTGTTCATACGTACATATGTATGTATTTGTGGGAGATAAAACCGACCCAAACATATAATATACCATATAAGTGTTAGTTTTCGTTCCCCGTATTTATTATTGTCTGGAACTTAAAAACCACTTGCGGGGAAATACAATTTTATTTTACCGTCAACTAAATAAATTTAAAACAGGTAATATTTTAATATTCACAATAAGTCATTTAACTATTTGACCTATTATTTTTACAATCAAACACATATAACAAATTTAAATCGTATTTAAATTTACTGGAAATACCTATTACTCCTAGGCCCAATTTGAGGATGTTACAGTATACGGCTGAACTAGGCCGTATACGGTTGAGCTTAGGCCATATACGGTCTAGCTAGGCCGTATACGGTCTAGGTTTGGCCGTATACGGTCTAGACCAGTATGCTGGTTCCTCGGTTCTTCGTTTCTTCGTTCGGGCGTAACTTCTTCATCCGATGTCCGTTTTGAGCGTTCTTTATATCCACGCGATCGTAATTTCCTAACGAAGAAAATGACATGAGTTAGAGGTCCTAACTAGAAGCGTAGCTTAAAATGTGCTAAAATGAGTGAACGGAAGATTCAATGATCGTTTGTGCTTTGTTTTGCTCATTTTTAGGTTATTTTTGCTGATTCTTGAAACATCGGCTATCTTTTAGCCCTTATGATGAAATGTAATGTTTAAATTCAGGTTTGAGTGTTTTCATTAACAATTGGGCTAAAATGGTGAGATAATGGCACACAAAAACATGACTTTTTGCGTGTCATCAAATATCCCACACTTAGACTTTGCTTGTCCTCAAGCAAAACTCAAAATTCTCACTTGCTTTTAGGAAAAACATTTTGAAAACACGAGTTTATTTTTGGGGTGAATCAAAACATATCAAAAACAAACATCTCCATATACAAGCAACATATCCTGAAAATAAGAGAAAGTAAGATATTCCTTTCAGAGGCATAAAATGATTCTCTTCGGCATGCTTTCAATTCTCGCGATCTTGGAATGTACATGACTAGGCGATCTCACAAGGTGGTCACTCAATTCACTCAAAAGTGTTTTCGGGTTACCTATCAATCTAATCAAACGAAATCGCTCATAAGCCAGTCATGCAACATCCATCGTCATAGGCTTACTCGAGAATCATATCTCCACCACTTAGGTGAGGACGGTGCTAGCTATCCCAGGACATTCAGAGTGGGTTGTAATGGCAGGTGAGGGTTACGGGGTATGGATAGGTGGGCATTTTTAGTTGTTGTAAAGGGTTTTGCTTATCTTAGGACTTCTAAACTTTTGAAAAACATTATTTAAACAACCTTTTTAATGAAAACGGAAACGGATAACAGTACGGGAAGAAGATAGCTATTTTGACTTCTATCTTTTGAAAATTCACGAGGGAATTTATGTCTTTTATAAGAGCGGGAATTTTTCGAGAGATTCGAAGCACTTAGCTTTATTCTATTTTCTTTTCTTTTTCTTTTGTTTCTATTTTTGGGCTTTTCTAGGGATTTTATTTTGTTTCTTTCTTTTGCCCTTTTGAAATCCTTTTCTTTCTTTCATCTTTTTCATCCTTTTTATGACTTTGCATTTACTTGGTGTCAATTTTTCACACCATAAACTCTCAATTTTTTTTTTATCAAGGGAACGCATACGAGAGATTTTAAGTAAACACCAGTATTTGTGATTTGGAGTGAAAGCAAAAAGGACATTTAAATGACATTTTCCACAAGTTTTAAATTTCTAAGATAAGTTTTTTTTTTTGTGGGTGTGGAATAAATGGGTTAAGATTTAAAAGGTTTTGAAAGAAACGAACAGGCTAAGGCTCAACAGGGTTATCTAAGCGGATCATCAACACTAAAGATGAGTGTTGGAAGGGTTTTGGGCTTGAAGAGATATGATAAAAAGGGTTAAATCCTAAGTATGTCAAGGTCATCTAACTACACCTATACCGCGTACGGTACTCTACCAATGTGGTCTCGAAGTGCATACCAGGAGCAAGTTCTAATTCCGGATGCATGCATCGGCACACTCAAACAAACGAATAGTGAAGCATTAAAGATGAATGCTTATATTGGCTCAAGATACCTCACTGCAAGTTTTTGGGTTTGTTTGTGCCTAGCCATGCGATGCCCCTCTTAGATTATCATTTTAGACCTAAGAAATTCCTATCTTATTTACTCTTAATTTCCAAAATACTCTACTCATATATGAAAATGCTTCTTCTTAAGACATTTTAACTCAAAAATTTTTGAAAAATTTTAGCAAAAGTGAGTTTTTTAAATAAATTGAGGAACATTTTTCGAGTTTGCTTTTGGAAACAAGAATCTAACAAAGCAAACCTAAGGTATTCTATACCGCTATCCCACACTTAGAGGAACATTGTCCCTAATGTTCTCTTGAGTTGGGATTTGAGAACAATCCCACACTTAGAGTTTGAACATATCGGAAAATGTTACTCAAGTGTTTGTTTTGGGCTGGAATCCCACACTTAGTGATAAGCTGGGGATATGGCATAGACTACTTTAATGAGAATTTAAAGCTAACAATCATATAAAAAACGAGAGTGAGAACGAGAGAACTCCCCTATCGAAGCGAAGGTAGAAGGATGGAATTCTGGAAGATGCGCTGAAGAGGAGATCTTGACAGGAATTCTTCTTTAGCGGTGGCTCCATGAAGATCTTTCGGCTTTAGCGTGCGCAGCTTACAAATAACAGCTTTGTCCTCCATCTTTAACACTTCTTTCACTCTCTTGTGAAGATATCTGGTAAGTGTGAACACGTTGGGTATATTTTTACCGACTTCTTATTATAGCTTTTTACCGAAAGTGCCTAAATCCAGAATGTGAAAAGATGTTTTGTAATACAAAATGAGTTTTAAGTCATGTGTTTTTAAACGAGTTCGAGCATAATGTGTGTAAGTAGCACGCAAGTACCTCAAATGCTCGAAACACATGGCTTGATAAAATTTAATTCCTATTTTTCCTGGATTAGGTGGTAAAAGCTGAAGTGGTGTTTTGAAAGCAATTTAGATACCCAAGTGTGAAAGATAGTCAGAGATATATCACTTCTTGGAATTTAAAAACAAAAATACTACTAAAACCAAAGGATATTTACTACACGGGTTGCCTCCCGAGAAGCGCTTCTATTTATAGTCGAGGGCTCGACTTTTGTTCCTCTTGAATTAACCGGAAGAGGAACCTCCAGGGCAAGAGGTGCTGTTATGTGCCCTAGGTTGCAGAAAAGTGTAACGCGGAGGATAGATCCGAAGGAAGTGGCAGACTATGGTTGAGATTAGGTCTGGCGGTTCCATAGTATCCGTTTTGAAGCTTTGGAAGTGGTCCGAGGCAGTTTTGGAGAGACCTAGCAATCCGCAAGTGATGTAATCAACCGCCTTATTGACTGGCCCGTTAGGGTCTGTCAATGTGGTTGTTTTGGTCTTGATCACTTCGCCAATTGGATGCTTTTGTCTGATAGAATCCATAAATTCCATGAACTTCAACTTCAGATCTTCATATTCTTCAGCATAGGGATCTCCTCCGAATATGGTCACAGATTGGCACAAGCTTTTGATTAGCTGGTGCTGATGAAGGGTGAAAGGAAAGCCAGAGTCTTTGAAGATATGAATCAATTTGCTGAATATCTCTCGATATCCAGCATGGAAGAAAAACTCTGGTTTCTCAGCGCTTTTCCCACGGAATATTTCACGTAATCGAGTTATCACATAAGTGGCAACATCGAGTAGTGACATATCAAGAATAGTCATGGGATGATTACGCTTCCTTTCAGCTAAACTGATGCATCTAAGCTCCTTGATCATCAACTCGATATGATATTCGATAGTGGATTTGATGACAAATCGATCGCTTTTCCCGGTGCTCATGTGATCTTCTCTGGCTAGTAAGTCAAGGAATATCCGAAGAAAACTCATTACTTTGGCGTCAGCATAGCTCCTAGGGTTTCCAGTAGCTTCTTCTAAGTATTTCCTGATAGAACTCAACATCTCTCTTTGTCTTGAGGAGTAAGGAAATGCTGAACTAATTAGAACATCATATACTTGGTGGTATATCTGTCTTTGTTCAACATAGAAGTAAATTTCTTTTGCGTTATTCCATTCTTCATTGAGCTGAGATTTGAGTGCCTCGGCGAATATTCTGATGCAATACCTAAGTAAGAGCGGATCTCTGGTTCCATTGCTAGCGAGACGGATAGTGGACGCTTCTTCAATAACAGCTATTAGCCATTTTTGGTGTAGAGAGTAGTCAACGGTGGAATTTCTAATAGCTGCTATCACGATGCAAGGGTCTCCATCACATTTATTTATCACATTAACCATCTGTTCATGATTAGAGACGATAGGGATACAGATGCTTTCTGGAGATAATACTGGTGAATCAGGCGGTTCTGGAGGAGCAGGAGGTGAGATAATACGAATATCACCAGGTATTTCCCCTGAGTCACTATCCATAGTAGGAGCATCGACCTTATGTGCATTAGGGATCTCAACTACATTGGACGGTGGCTGGGATTCGTCAGTGAACTGGGATATTGTATCAGAAGATAGCTTTGGAGTGTCTATCTCAATGCCTTCCTTGTCATGAGAATCAGAGTCATCGGACCCAAATATACCTCCTGTCTCAAGCCATGGTTGAGGTTCAGATGAAGCAAGGGCTTGAATCCCTTGAGAAGCTATATGTGGCTGCAGACTCGGTAGTCTACTTGCTTTGAAATCCGAAATCTTCTTCAAACTATGTATGAAAGTTCGCTCAATCTCTTCTAGATCGCCAAGTCGAGAGTAGGTGAGTGGATTTTCTGGATCCAAGACAGGATTAAGCAATCTTTCCAGCATATGAGCAGCATTATGAGAGTAGCCATTGGAAGTCTCTTCTTCTTCCTCTCCCTCTGCTTGAATCTCTTCTACCTGCTTATCTTCTGGCTCGGAGGTCTCATCTTCTGATGTAACTTGGATAATAGAGACAGTATATAGCTCACCATTCTCCATCGAAGCGCAGTCGGTTTGATCGATCTTGAATGTGATGCTTTCTCCATGAGCGCGTAAGCTGATAGTCTGTAAGTGGACATCAATGACAGCTCTGGCCGTGTTTAAGAAGGGTCTACCTAGGACTATAGGGATGTTTATATCTTCCTGGATATCCATTACTACAAAGTCGGTTGGGAATAGGAATTCGTTGACCTTAACCATGATGTTCTCAGCTATTCCCTTGGGGTACCTAATTGATTGGTCAGCTAGCTGGACACTCATTTTAGTGGGTTTAAGGTATCCTAATTCGAGCCTTTTGAATAACGAATATGGCATGAGATAGATACTTTCTCCTAGATCGGCTAGAGAGCGAATATTGTCGGAGTGGTTAATGGAACAAGGAAGGGTAAAACGTCCAGTATCTCCTAGTTTTTCCGGTAGACTATTTTGAAGGATAGCTGAACATTCGGCGTTCAGAGGGACATTGGGTACTTCGGGTACCTTGTCCTTGGTTGACATGAGTCTCCTAAAATATTTAGAATATATCGGGCTGGGAGGTTTTCTAGACACGGTGTCTAAGTTTTTACCGTTAGGATTGAAAGCTTCAGGATGCTGATTTAGACGTCCTGGAAACGGTATGCGCACCTTTTTCTTAGGAGGCGGAGTAGACTTCTTCTCAACTGTCTGTGTGACAGGAGATTGTTCCTTCACCATAGAAGGAATCGAAGGTAGGCTCCGTGCCACCTTGAAGTCTTGGCTGCTTACTTGGTTGGCTTGGAAGGTATTACTAGGCAGACTATCCTGAGGTCTAGTGTCGATATGCTCTGCTAGTCGACCTATTTGGGTTACAAGACTATGTAGTAAGGTTAGTTGCTCCCCTAAGATGAGATCAGTCTGGTCTTGTTTAGCCGTAATCTTTTCGATGATTTGCATAAGGGTGTCGTCTGGACTAGTAATTGGCCTTTCAGGTGTAGGTTCAGTGAGAAGGTGTGGTTGGTTACAACCAAGTTGAGGTTGTTGTGGGTGGATTGGGTAGGGTGGTTGATTTGGTGGGTATTGGTTTGGTCTAGGAGAGGTTTGAGTAAAATCAGGTAGACGTGGATGAGTTCGGAACTGGTCATAGTAGGCTTTGCCATCAACATCGTCTTGATACTCAACTTGTGGATTGGTACAGTTTAGGCATGAGCGAACTTGGTAGACCTGTTGAGGTGGCTTTTTCAGCATTCCTATTTCCTTGGTTAGTGTTCTGACATGTTCCACAAGAGTTTTGATCGCCCCAGTTTGCACGGGATTGGTGGCAAGCGGTACCGATAATGAGGAGTGCTCATCCGTCCAATCATTGTGATGAGTGGTCGTTGTCTCCATCAGATTCCAAGCTTCATCGTCCGTCAAGCGCGTGAAGTCGCCTCGAGCAGCGGTGTCTAGCATTGTCTTGTGATCAGGTGCAAGACCATGGTAAAATGTGCACAACTGAGTGGTTCGTTTGATTTGGTGGTTAGGACATTTCTTGAGCAAACTCTTAAATCTCTCCCACGCATTGAAGATTGATTCATCATGAGACTGTTGGAAGTTCATGATATCTTTCTTCAGCTTGGTTTGTTTGAATGGAGGAAAGTACTTGGCTAAGAACTTAGTTTCCATTTCCGCCCATGAGGTGATAGAGCCGGTGTCTAATTCCTCAAACCAAGTTTGTGCGTGAAGAGCAAGAGAATAGGGGAACAGATATAAGTGGGTTATATCTTGCTCAACACCTTTTTGCTTGCAAGAGTCGGATAGGGCTAGAAATTTGTTGAGGTGGGAGTTGGGATCATTGTCAGGCAGTTCGTGGAATTGGCAGCGTTTCTCGATTAACTGCACTACATCGTACTTCAGTTCAAATGATGCTCCGTCAATCTCCGGGTTGCGAATGGGTCCTCCTCGACCTTCTATCGAGGGTTTGGTGTTATCGGCAAGAGTGATACGTGTGGTGGTTGTAGGATTGTGGGAAGGTGATGACTTTTCTTGCCGGATGGGTAAGACGTCATCTTCAGGATATGGGAAAGGAAGGGTTGAAAGAATTTTTAGGGGTTTAAGAAGAGAAAGCCATCCTAAGGGTTCACTAAGAAGAAAGTCCATCTGGACGCCTCTAGATCTTACAGTTGATTCCCCGACAGCGGCGCCAAAAACTTGATGCGCCGCCAACGGTCGATCAGGTTTTACCCTATCATCGGACCGTCCGTCAGCGGCGGCACCAGTGGGTTTTAATATTTATAAATGCTGGGCCTAAGTATACTTTAAAACTATGGGTGTATAGAGATAAGTATGACCTAGGGTCGTTCTTCAAAACCAACTGTATTGTGGATCTGAGTAGTCTAGGATGTCCGTTTCTAATTAGTGAGGGAGTTTTAAAATAGTTGTGAGTGGTTTGGTTTGTTTTTATGATTAAACTATTAAGCAATAATAAAAAGTAGATAAAATAAACGAGATAGCAGTCAGGATAGAGGGGGTGTTTGTTGTGACTTCGTTAGCCGAACGTTGGGATGATGTTTAGTTCAGGATATGAAAACGTCTCTAAAGATTTGTATTTTATTTGTTTTAAGTATATGTGGGATAAGCACTAGCTCCCTACTGATTGATTTCTCAATCAGTATGTCACTGAGAAACTAGGCTATCGTGATTCTGATCGGAGTAGGTTGCCCGGCCCACAACACTGTCCTGTTATGGCACAGTGACCCTTTTTGGATTGGATATCCCGGGTGCATGAATAAGGCAGCAAACTAACTAGATGTCCGACCGTTCGTAACCCCACAGGGATACTCAATTGAATAAAACATCTAAGTATAAGACTTGATTTGGTGCTTGATTACTTTCTATCGATGGGTTTGTAAAGTCCAGAGGTTGAAATAACCAGTGATTTACAAAGTAGAGTAACAGTATTCACGTTGCTCTATAATGGTTACTCTGGACTTATAATCTAAGTTTGTATTTGAGTTCAGAAATTATCCATCTATGATATAAACCAGCCCTTACTTTTAAGTCCCAATAAATCCCTAGTTTATGTACTGTGTACACTACTTTGATCGAAAACGGTATTTCCACAGGTTTAAAACCAGACCATGTTTATTTCAAACACAGATAATTAATTACCTTTACTTAAGGTTAGCTATGTCTTAAGAAAAAGGTTTTAATCACGTTCATTTGTCGAAAGGCATTTGGTTAAAGTGAGGTTTATAATCATAGATAGAAAGTTAATCAAAGCACCGAGTTTTCATTTATAAAATAGTTTGGGACATTATTCCACAACAGATTGTGCCCACGACTTTCATAGCTTCCACGTTCCGTACTCCACACATTCGTGATGTTTCCGGCGCTATACCAATGAAAGTCGTTTAACGTTACTTCCGTTGTTTCATAATGACATCATCCCAACTAATACGGCTAACTACATCACAACAAACATGCAATATAACTACTCGCTAATCATGGCAAATCCTAAATCTAGCATAATCAAAATAGCAACAGCATGCATTTTAATTAATAAGATAAAGGATAGATATAACCGTGAAAAGAGCGTAGCTGAATATAACTTGAAAGTATACAGACAGAACTTCGAGTATGCTCCAAGCGATATTACAATATTACCCCTCTAGTAGCCCGGTTAAGTATTAACCGGAGACTAACTAGCCACTAACTACGAAAATAAAAATAAAAACCTAATCTAGAGAGAGAGTAGTGAGAAAGTAGAGTTGGTGAAGAATGGATGATGAGTTGTTCATGGATTTGATGCTTCTATATATAGGCAACGCACAACCGTATCCGTAGACCGTATCCAAAACTTCAAATGCACAACCGTATCTCAAACCCGAATAAAAATCAGATTTTTATCGCCTAAACGCACGATACGGTTGAGCTAGGGCAAATACGGGAGAGCTAGGGCGAATACGGGAGAGCATAGGCCGTATACGGCTGAACTAGGCCATATACGGTTGAGCTTAGGCCGTATACGGTCTAGCTAGGCCGTATACGGTCTAGGTTTGGCCATATACGGTCTAGACCAAGCCGTATACGGTCTGGTTCTCCCGTATGCTGGTTCCTCGGTTCTTCGTTTCTTCGTTCGGGCGTAACTTCTTCATCCGATGTCCGTTTTGAGCGTTCTTTATATCCACGTGATCATAATTTCCTAACGAAGAAAATGACATAAGTTAGAGGTCCTAACTCGAAGCGTAGCTTAAAATGTGCTAAAATGAGTGAACGGAAGATTCAATGATCGTTTGTGCTTTATTTTGCTCATTTTTAGGTTATTTTTGCTGATTCTTGAAACATCGTCTATCTTTTAGCCCTTATGATGAAATGTAATGTTTAAATTCAGGTTTGAGTGTTTTCATTAACAATTGGGCTAAAATGGTGAGATAATGGCACACAAAAACATGACTTTTTGCGTGTCATCAATAGTAAAAACGTGACTTTTTACACGATTTTAAGTATCCCACACTTAGAACTTTGCTTTTGGGAGCATGCTTTTGATCTTTGATCTTGGATACATGACTAGGCGATTCTCTAGGTGGTCACTCCAATCACTCACAGTGTTTAGGGTTTCCTATTCTAATATTATCAATCACTCAGAACGCCAGTCATGTATCGTTCATCGTCATAGGCTTGATCGAGAATCAAATCGTTACCTTTTAGGTGAGCGCGAAGTTGATCTAGCCACAATCATTCTAGGAGGGGTGATGTAGGGTTTTCGGAGTGGAGTGTTGGAGATGTGAGAGGGGGGGTTGTGTTGGTCTTTCATAGGTTTATTTTTGGTGAAGAGGAGAGTTGGAATTTTTGGGAGGATTGACGCCCCTTTTCTTATAATTTTTGGAAGGAGTCTTTGTCTCCATTTGACTTTTTTTTCTTCGAATTCTTTTCTTTTGATTTTTTTTTCGACGTCATATCCTTGTAGCTTCTTTTCTTTCATCTTTGGAATTTTCTATGAAGGTTAAGGGATGCTTTTGAGAGGGTAGGGATAACGTATTTATTTTTGGGTGTACGGATGGGTTTAAGAATGATGTGATTCGATCTCCCTTTTACTCACCAGTTCGGATTCGAAATGCATAACAGGAGCAAGTTCTGATTCTAAAAGTATACATCGGCACTGTTTTGGTCAAAAATTACTAAAAGCAATTAAGTGATCAAAAATTAGTTTGTGAGGTCAGGTGTAAAATTACTATCAAGATAATTACGCCTTTACACGATTATCTCTATTAGTAAGTCAATATTTTGTGTTAAAAAGATTGATTGAATCCGTGGATCCTTGTTGAACAAACGTTTAAATATCTAAGTTTGAGTATAAACTAAAGATAACGACAATGTTGACGATAAAAAATGTGAACAGAATGCTACTGAAGCAATGTAAATGACAAATAAATAAAGTCGACACGATTATATACGAGGAAAGCCCTTGATCAAGGTTGATCGCCGGCACAAAACCTCGGGAATGATCAAACGATCCTTGCCTTTGTTAATCTTATAAAAATGAAAGTAATTAATTACAAACTAAGAGCACAAGGATGATCAGCTAGGTGAATTTGTGTGTGATTTTAGCTAAGTGTTGATGAAATGATCGTGAATTAGAATGAGAGCAGAGTATGTGAGTGTTTACAAGTGAAAAATATCAAGTAAACGTTAACCTAAGTGATCATCCGAGCCTCATTTATATACTAAGAGCGTTTAACAATAATTCCGAAATAGCAGGGATCCTCCGAGGAATGATGAAGACCTCCAACGTCTCTTTTGACTCTATTCCACACGTGCATAAGACTTCGTCTTCATGGAAGTGTATCGGATCCTCTTCACGTAATCCGGAGCATATCTTATTAACGCGTTTCTTCTAAGACCTGGTCAATACTCAAGAAAAATAAACGTGTTATATAGTTCATGATCCTTAACTAAGATAAGTCCAGGATCCTGAGCTATGTGTACTCCGAGATTGACCATAGGATCCTTAAATATCTTTCTGGTCCAGAATCCTGCATAATTGTGTTAGATAAATATATTCTGAATAGGATCCTGCAAGAGAAATAATAAAGATACTCCCAGGATCCTCCGTTATATCCGTGATCCTGAATGTAGACTTATAAATCATTAATATCCTTTGATACGAATAATAAATGTAAACAACTTCCATACCTGAGTAATAGTATTATGAAGCTGGTAAGGATTCTGCAAAGTTAGATAAAAATCTACCCACAACAATTGCCCCCGAAGTTATAACGTTTATAAGGATCCTTGAACGTTGTAACTTCCCATGATAACCGCTCAAAGTGTGTTAGGTAGATATATCGGTTACCGCGCCTAAGGGTTTATATCCATTTTGATGCTTGAATCCTTTTATTCATCTTCACTCTGCCGCTAACCGCCATCGATTTGCAGGTAAAAATCTTTATTTCCCCTTTTTCCATATCTGATCGTTTCGTTCATCATGTCTTTAATTCCTTTTAAAAACGGGGATAATCGTCCGGAGTACGATACTCAGGGTTTGATTTTGAACCCTGAACTTTGTTCTTTTAATGATTCCGATATCGAGCTACTAAAAACCAAAGGTTCATTTCCCCCTAATACCATTTTTAAAGCTTTCGACCCTTTATGCCCACCGGACCTTTCTTCCGACAAGTGGATTTGCTTTCCGGAATATCCTTTTACAATCGGTCTTAAATTCCCGTTTCCCCCTTTAATCACTGAGTTTTTCACCACCACCAAGCTTTGTTTTGTTCAAGCCATGCCTATGATTTGGCGTACCCTCTCTGTGATTCAGACCGTAGTTGACTCTCATGCCATAGATTTAGGATCCCCTGAATTAGCCCAAACCTACCATCTCAGAACCCACGGTTCGCATTATTTCCTGTTCAAAGTTAAACCCCATCGCACTCATCTAGTACTACGAACAAAGCAAAATGACTTAAACTGGAGAATCAGGTTCTTTTTTGTTGATCGTAATTCCTTATCTATCAGCAATGAAATTCCTTCTACCTAGTTGCTCAAGGGTAGGAGACAGTCTTTTATAGGGTTTATAAAACATAAAATATGAATTTTAACCTGATTTTGCTCGTTTCAGCTGACTTCGCAGCATTAGCGCTCCCTGATTTGGATACCGAAGACAAATTAAGAACTTTTCTAGAGATTCCTGAAGAAGAAAGGACTTTCAAGCATCCCAATCAACCCGAAAGTGCAGGATCACAGGAATCCCAAACCCCCATGTCTGGTAAGTTCAAACTAACTCAACACTTTTTGTTCACATGATAATAACTTGACCTATTCCCTTTCTTGTTGAATTTCAGCCCCATTTATCAACTTGCTAGATATTGACAACGATTCTTCTGAAGATAAGGCGGAAAAGTCAACCCCAACTGCTGCAAAGTTCAAGATGCCCAACCTGCGTTCTAGATCCTCAAAGAAAAGGAAGGCTAATGATACCTTCGATCCTGCTAATCTCGATTCTGAAATTGCCAAGGTAATAAAAATCCTTATTCACGTTGCCTTTTATTTTAAGAATACCTCCACTTATATATTGATTTTGTGTAGACCATCGAGCATCTTTCAAAGTGTTGCAAAGAGAAAGCCAATGCATTTAATGACATATGCAAACTGTCAAAAGCCGTGAAGAATTCTCATGACAAAGACGCAGCCGAACTGGCAAAGTCGAAGAAGGAGAACAAGGATCTCAAAGCTTATATTCTGAAGATAACTGCCGAAGCCGATGCCAAATTTGAGGAGATGAAGGAGGAGCTGGTTGCTAGGGTAAAGAGGGATGCCACCATGACTGTCCTAGAGGCTCGGCTAAAGATGGTCAATGAAGCTTCTGAGAAGGGCTATGACACTTCAATGTGGCCAGTTAACACCTGGGAAGCCAAGCTTGCCAAAGTCAAGGGCAATGGCCCAGAAATGGTGGACGCATCATCATCCAACACCTGAACAGCTGTGCAAAGTCTTCCTGCTGATCCTCAAGATCAAGGGACTTCAAAAATGGATCAGCTGGCATCAATTTCAAAGGTCCTTGATGGGTTGGCATCTGTAGCAGAAGACAACATATTGGGCGAGGAAGGCAAATGACTAGCCAGAGCCCAACTTTTATCTTTAAGCATTTTATTTTCTTGGTTTTTGGTTGTAACAAACAATTATTTCGGGGTGAGATTGACCTGGTACGGTCAATCATGGTGGTGTTTGAATGTGGTTCATGTTGGCCACAAGACAATTTTAATTTCCTGTACTTCTTTCGAACTTAATCAAGGGTTTAGACAATCCTTAGACTTTTACTGTTAATAATATTAGGATATTATCTACATCTTGTGTCTTCAGGATACTGAGGAGATTCCCTCAGTATACATATATATATATATATTTGCTTAGAAATAGGATCCTGAGGAGATTCCCTCAGAATACTTCCAGGACAATGAGAAGATTTTCTCAACATTACAGGCTTCGAGGATCCTTAATTGGATCTGAAATAATGACGGGATAGGCATCCTCAGATTCAAGGATCCTTAATCGTATTTCATATAAACCAGAATTTAGGATCCTGAGACTTCAAGATCCTAAAATAAATTGTTGATAATGAGGAAGTCCCAATGAGTAATTCCTGTAACATATAAATGTTAATAATTTGTCAAACAATTGTGAAAACAATTTATTTTTTTAAAAAATGTTGTGATCTTAAAAAGATTTTGCGATCCTTAGATCAAAACAGCTTTTGATAATCATGAAAACATTAGAGCTAATAAAGTTATTTATTAGACTTAACCAATGAAAATTTTGATAATGTGAATACATTATAACCATTGGATAGTTTATGAAAACTATAAAAGTGACATGTAAATGCCAAACCATTAGGTAATGTGAAAACATTACAAACCGTTTGATTCTTGGGCTACGCCATTTGAGACATGAAAATGCCTAACCAATTGGTAATGTGAAAACATTACAAACCTTAAAGTGACGTGAAAATGACACAAACCTTAGATCGATACGTATAGTGCACATCAGTATCGACATTCGTTAGCGCTTGATCTATAGGCCAACGGAAATGAAGTTGTCGGGTACCAGAGGCATCACCGATTCCCTAACCATGGCACTATAATCAAACATCGTGCGCACCCGGCGAGGTGTCAAAACCCTTTTCGTAGAGAGGTGTTTATCCGTACGGAAACCTCTAAACCTTAGAGAATCGCTGGGATCCTTAACGGAGGAGAGGTGGCCAACCCCTAATCTTTATTCCATGATCCTTAAGTATATGAGCTACAACAAATACAAAATCTTAGGTAAAGGTGGGTGTTTGTTTGCCTAACACCCCTCCGATGCTTAAGTCAGTAGGGTATTCAATGAGAATAATAATCATAATAACCTTTCATGCATATATATATATAATTATAATACACACATACATATATAGTAAAAAGTATTGAAATCAATGAAAAGTTAAGGATCACAGGAGTACCTTTTATGTTGAATGAAAACATTCAACTTACATATGATAGAGCTTCAAATGAATGGCATTCTAGGATCTTGAAAGTAGTTCACCATCCATATTAGTCAACCAATATGCCCCCTTTCCAGCATCCGAATCTATCAAATATGGACCTTCCCACTTTGGTGCTAGCTTTCCTTCTGCAGGATTCTTAGTATTTTGAAATACTTTCCTTAATACCAAATCTCCTACTCGAAACCTTCTTATCCTGACATTCTTGTTGTAGGATCTAGATATCCTCTGTTGGTATGCAGCAATCCTAAATTTAGCACGATCCCTCAACTCGTCTACAGTATCTAAGTCCTGAATCAACGCTTCCTTGTTTGCTTCCAAAGTCTGCATCCGGGATCTTGCCGTTGGGATTACCATCTCTGTTGGGATCATAGCTTCGGATCCAAACACCAAAGCAAAAGGAGTTTTCTTAGTTGCCTCCTTTTCTGTGGTCCTATCAGCCCATAAAACAAAAGGCAATTCTTCAGCCCATCTTCCTTTCTTAGCATCCAGCCTCTTCTTCAGATTGTTGATTATAATTTTATTGCTAGATTCTGCTTGTCCATTGGCTTGAGGATGGATTGGAGTTGAAGTTATCATCTTGATTCCCCAACTTTCACAAAACTTAGTTGTTCTTCTTCCAATAAATTGAGATCCATTGTCACACACTATTTCTGCCGGGATCCCAAACCTTGTGAGGATATTTCTCTTGATGAATGAGATAACATCCTTTTCCTTTACGTGAACAAATGCTTCAGCTTCAATCCATTTTGAAAAATAATCCGTCATTGCAAGCATAAACACTTTTCCTCCTGGAGCAACAGGTAGTTTTCCAACAATATCCATTCCCCATTTCATAAACGGCCATGGTGAGATAATCGGATGCATCGGTTCTGCTGGTTGATGATGGATGTTTCCGTGTCTTTGACAAGCATCACATTTGCGAGCAAAATCCATGGAATCCTTCTTCATAGTAGGCCAGAAGTATCCTGTCCTTAAAACTTTTGAAAATAATGTTCTGCCCCCAGAATGATTCCCACAATCGCCTTCATGTATATCCTTGAGAACTGCTTTTGCTTCAGGATCCTCAAGGCATCGCAATAATGGTCCTGCAAGTGATTTTTTATACAATATACCATTTTCAATAGTAAAACGGGATACCTTTAACCTGAAGGCTTTAGGATTATTTTCATCCTTAGGGATCAAATCATGTTGTATATATTCCATGATCGGCTGCATCCATGATCCTGACTTGCCCCCAGAACCTGATGCATTCGAATTATCTCCAAACTAGGATCCTCAACGTCATACACTTGCTCTTCATCGAGATCCTTATCAGTGATGGCAGGCGCTGCAATATGTATAATTGGTATTTTGACATCCGGTGGGATCCTTAGACTTGATCCCAGATTAGCCAAAGCATCCGCTTCAGTGTTGTCCTCACGTGGTACCTGTTGAATGTCGAAGATCTCAAAGCTACCTGCAAGATCCTTAACAATTTCCAAATACGCAGCTAATCTATCTACTTTTACAGTATAAGATCCGTTATAATGATTAGCTATTAATAATGAATCAACATACACATTTAAGTATTTTATTCCAATATCCTTAGCTAATTGTAATCCCACAATTAATGCTTCATATTCTGCCTCATTATTTGTAGCTTGAAATTCACATCTTATGGCTTGAGGCATGATATCACCTTGAGGTGGTTTTAATACAATTCCTAATCCAGTCCCTTTTACATTAGAAGCGCCATCAGTATATAATGTCCATCTTTCACTTATTTGATTTAGTTCTTGCACTTCTAAATCTACTTCATTTTGGAGATCACTAGTAAAGTCAGCAATAAAATCCGCTAAAGCTTGAGATTTAATTGCATTCCTAGGTTCATAAATTAAATTATAAGCACTTAATTTTACAGACCATTTAGCTAAACGTCCTGACATTTCTGGTTTCCTCAAAACATTTTTAATAGGATAATAGGTTCTTACATGTATCGGGTGTGTCTCAAAATAATGCCTAAGTTTAGTTGATGCCATGACTAATGCAAGTATAAGTTTTTCGAGATGAGAATACCTGGTTTCCGCATCTAATAGGCTTTTACTTACATAGTAAATAGGATGTTGTTGCCCTTCATGATCCTTCACGAGCACTGCACTTACAGCATTTCTGGATACCGATAAATAGAGAAACAGTGGTTCACCATTCTCAGTCTTCATCAATAAAGAAGCTGATGACAAGTATTCCTTCAATTCTTGAAATGTAGCTACATGCCTTTCTCCCCACTCGAATTTTTTGTTCTTTTTAAGGATATCATAGAATTCCTTGCATCTGTCTGAGGATCTTGAAATAAAACGGTTCAGAGCTGCTATCCTTCCCGTTAACCTTTGTATATCCTTTGGGCTTGACGGAGACTTCAGATTAAGAATAGCTTTGATCTGTTCTGGGCTAGCTTCTATCCATCTCTTGGTCACCATATATCCCAAGAACTTTCCTGCCCTCACTCCAAAGTGGCATTTAGCAGGATTGAGCTTCATGTTATACTGATCCAGAATGTCAAAGGCCACCTTAAGATCCTGAAGATGATCCTCAATTTTCTTTGACTTTACTACCATGTCATCGATGTATACTTCCATTGTGCTCCCCAATTGGTCTTTGAACATCATGTTGACTAGCCTTTGGTATATTGCACCTGCATTTTTAAGACCAAAAGGCATATCAACATAACAATAAATACCTATGGGCGTTATGAAGGCTGTGTCTTCCTGGTCTGAAGGTTCCAT
This sequence comes from Helichrysum umbraculigerum, assembly GCA_949592205.1. Lineage (NCBI taxonomy): Eukaryota > Viridiplantae > Streptophyta > Magnoliopsida > Asterales > Asteraceae > Helichrysum > Helichrysum umbraculigerum. The sequence continues at coordinate 40,816,062 of CATIUR010000001.1, forward strand.
CTGAATTTGTTGAAATCCTGAAGAAGCATCCATAAAAGTTAGGATCTCATGCCCAGCCGTAGCATCCACCATTGAGTCTATATGAGGCAATGGAAAAGGATCCTTTGGGCAGGCTTTATTGATATCCGTATAGTCCACACACACTCTCCATTTCCCATTCTTCTTTTGTACCACCACCACGTTTGCCAACCATCTTGGAAATTTTACTTCCCTTATCATGCCAGCAGCAAGTAGTCTTTCAACATCAGCCTGGATAATTGCATTCCTTTCCGGCGCAAATTTTCTTCTCTTTTGTTGAACCAGCCTGAAACTATTATCAATTCCAAGTTTATGAGTTATAATATCCTTAGATATACCTGTCATATCCTCTGGCTTCCAGGCAAAAGTTGACTTCCTCCGATTCAAGAATTTCATCAGATTCTGTTCAAGATCCCCTGGGATGCTTGACCCTATAAGCACCCTTTGTTCAGGATCCTTCGAGCTCAGCGGCACTTCTTTGACGTCCTGCTCCTTTGTATCCAAGACATCCCATGCCTTGTTCTTTAATTGCTATGCTGAAGGAGGCTTGGCAGTAGATTTCATTGACGTTGTATAACAATCATTTGCTTCTTGTTGGTCACTATTGATCTTAACCACCCCCCATGGAGTTGGTAATTTGACACATTGATGATATGTTGAGGGTACCGCTTTCATATCATGCAACCATGGTCTTCCCAGAATAATGTTATAGCTCGACAAACAATCCATAACACAGAACTTTTGAACAGAGTTTACCTCTTCAATGTAGATTGGCAACTTGATATCACTAACCGTATTCTTTGCTTCTCAGCTGAATCCTACCAATACGGTGGATCTCGAAGTGATTTCTGATTCTGGGATACCCATCCTTTTCAAAGTCTCCAGACGAATGATGTTGACTGAGCTTCCTCCATCAATCAGGATCCTTCGAACAAAGTGATTGGCAACATAAAGAGTAATAACCAAACCATCATGGTGAGGTTCCTAAACATCTTGCAAATCATCCTCATCAAATGCTATGACCTTCTCATCTTTCTTCATGGAAGTCCTTGTAGGTTTATATGGCTTTTCTGACTGTGATTCTCTTGCGTGCCTCTTTGCTGCAGAATAAGAAGTGCCACATATATCAGAGCCACCAGAAATAAAATTGATTACCTTGGCGTCCGAAGGTGGGGATCCTGCTCTAGTAGGGATCCTGCGATTATCCTGGGACTCGGGATCCTGAACTTTGTCATGATCCTTCCCGTGATCATTCTTTTTCCCGAGCAGATCCTTCAAGTATCCTTTGTTGAGAAGGTGACTGATCTCTCTCCGGAGAGCTATGCAATTTTCGGTTGTGTGGCCGAAATCCTCATGATAGGCACACCATTTAGATTTATCCTTCCATGCATACGACTTGTCATTCTTCTTTGGCCATCTTGCCTTGTCTCCAAGATCCTGCATGGCACACAATATATCTGTTGTATCTACAGAAAAATTATAATCAGTTATTTTAGGATATTCTTCGTCATCTTCGTCAATAGCATTCACACGACGATCCTCATTTCTGTTATAAGGTTTGTTCCGGTTTGATCTGAATGAGGACGAGTCTGACTTCCTGTTAGGTCTATCGTATGCTGATTGAGTATCCACCCTCTTTTGTATCATTGCATCTTCTTCCAATCTGTTAAACCTTAAAGCCCTGTTTCTGACTTCATCGAGGTTCCTGCAAGGATTCATAACAAGATCCTCATAAAATGGGGAATCCCTTTTGATTCCCATCTTAAAGGCTTGTACGGCAGTAGGCATATCCAAATTAGGTATGTTCAAGGATTCTCTCCCGAATCTCCCTACAAAATCTCGAAGAGACTCGTTAGCCTTTTGGACAATTCTATATAGATCAGTCGTTAATTTTTCAAATGTCCTACTGCAAGAGAATTGATTATTAAATAAATTAACCAAATGAGCAAATGAAGTAATAGAGTAAAGAGGAACGTTCAATAGCCATTTTAGCGCGGATCCTGTGAGAGTAGCACCAAAGCCCTTGCATAAACATGCTTCTTTAAGATCAGAAGGAATTTGAATGATTTCCATCCTCTCTCTGTATTGCGCAATGTGCTCCTCAGGATCCGTCGTTCCATCATACAGCTTCATATTGGGTGTCTGAAATCTCTTAGGGATCTCGGCATCACAAATAGGTGGTGCAATTCTTGAGATCCTGTGTGCCGTTGGTGCAACTTCTGGAATTGGTTGTACAACTCCGGGGACGCTTGATATCATATCCTTCAATTTCTGTATTTCTCTCGCCATCATAGGACTGACTCCAGGATCCTGAAAATTGTTAGTCCCAACAGTATTATTATAGGTAAAATTATTGAACATGTTACCACCGTCAGGAGTCCTGTATGAGGATCCTGGATTAGATTGTTGACCCCTTGATGTAGAAACTCCTGTAGCAAATATTGGATCTGGGATCCTAGTGCTCCCTTGCACAGATACGAAATCTTCTTGATGTTCCGCTGATGGAGGAGTGCCAAAATCAAGGATCCTGCTTCGGATAGGAGTAGTAACTTGAGAAACCGGAATATTGCTCCTAGCCCTCATGTCCTCCACATCCTTTCTCAGGATTTCGTTGCTTCTCTCAACTCGTTGAAGCTGCTCCTTAACCTGCGTAAACATAGACACGATATCCTGGTTAGCAATCATAACAGGGTCTGGATCCGATAAGAATCCAGCCCCCATAGAAGTGGATCCAGCCGACGAAAGCCTTTGATAGACATTTTGCGGCTGTTGTTGAGATGATGTAAGAGGTGGAGCAGGGGGAAGAGTAGTTCTAGCAGACGATGATGATGGCATGGTGGATGATGTAGATCGTCCTTGGCTCGACATTTTTGACAGAAATTTTTGAAAAAAATGACTCAACAAGGATTTTAACAAAAATTTGATCAAGCAAAACACCAATTGCCCCACGGTGGGCGCCAAATTGTTTTGGTCAAAAATTACTAAAAGCAATTAAGTGATCAAAAATTAGTTTGTGAGGTCAGGTGTAAAAGTACTATCAAGATAATTACGCCTTTACACGATTATCTCTATTACTAAGTCAATATTTTGTGTTAAAAAGATTGATTGAATCCGTGGATCCTTGTTGAACAAACGTTTAAATATCTAAGTTTGAGTATAAACTAAAGATAACGACAATGTTGACGATAAAAAATGTGAACAGAATGCTACGGAAGCAATGTAAATGACAAATAAATAAAATCGACACGATGATATACTAGGAAAGCCCTTGATCAAGGTTGATCGCCGGCACAAAACCTCGGGAAGGATCAAACGATCCTTGCCTTTGTTAATCTTATAAAAATGAAAGTAATTGTGTAACACCCCCAAATTTAATGGTTTGCGGAAGCGAGTTTTGGGTGTCACTTATCAATAATCACAAGCACAAAGGATACAGTGAACGACTCTATATAAGACGTTCGAAAAGTTATTACATTAATACATAAGTAGTTCAAAATACAAACTCGAGTTCGTGTAAGTTTCCTAGAGATTCTAATACATAACAACTAGTACAAAAGTAATGTATAAAAAATCTCCAAGCTTGTAAATGCATGTGACTCGAGCTAATAAGCATATCCTGCTGGGCATCCCTACTGATGCTGTGTACCTGAGAAGCATTACTAAAACAGTCAACCAAAAGGTTGGTGAATCTCACAGGTTTGTAAGTAAATAGTTTGAACACACAAGCAGTAATAGTAAAACGTTTAACCAGCCAGTGAGTAACGATCGTAGGCCATGCTAATCGTTCACTCAGTAATGATTGCAGGTCATGCTAATCATGCGTTTATGTTGCCATGAGCCACCATAGTTGAAGCTTAACGTACAGTAGGTATAGTGCCCCCCGTGAATGTTAATCCAAAAACATTCATATGTAACGAGTAAGAAACGCCCGTTTCTACAGTAACGGTTCGTGGTAGTGCGTGCTACCCCGGGCGGGGATTGTCAGTCCCATATGGATCCATATACTAAAACTCGCGCTTATCCCATAACTAACAACTATGATTAAGGAGGCCTTCAGTGGATTAGTCGAAAACTCATGCAACAGTGTATCAGTAAGTTTGTAGTAAGCAAGAAATCGGCTAGTAAGTAAGTAAAACGGTGTGTTCGTATAAAACAAGTAATGTATCTCACCCCTGAGTATAAAACAGTAAAATAGGGGCTGTAAGACTCACCTGAGTCTAGCAGTATAGTAGTAGTAATCAAGCAAAGCGGTTCTCCAAACCAGTAACCTCTAGCGTCCTAAACGCATAAGGTTAATTAAGTAACTGGATAACTTGAAAAGTATCCATGCTAGTTGTCCACTCAACTAGGAAATGTCCAAGTATTTGTTTGTACGTTTGTAATTGTTTTGTAAATAAGTGTGGCCCGTTGGTGACGGATTGTAATAATAATCTCAAACTATTATTATACTTGGATTGTTGTATACTTATAAAACGTTATGTTGTATGCTTATCAAAGTATAAGTATATCATGCAATGATGTTATCGTATAGAGTTTAGTTGTTGTAAGTATTTCAATACTTAGCGAAAATATTTTAAAGTATCCGTTTCGTGCGATAATATGTATTCCGTCAATAGCCATGCGACAATAAGGTTTCGAGTACTGTTCATGCGACAATAGCATTCACGGAACACTATTTATGCGACAATAGGTATTGTCGGACCACTGTTCATGCGATAATAGATTGTCGGAAGTGGATGTTTTCTGTTTTCGTTTAAGTGTTCGTTTGCGTTGACTAAGTTAAACGGGTTTGGTTTGATTTGAGCGTTTATTAAGTCCGAAACTACGCATCCGAGTCTCACCCTAAAGTCCGAGAGTCAACCTTCAGTCCGAGAGTCAACAAAAGTCAATTTTACTGTTCATCCGACACTAGTATTCACGGAGTACTGTTCATCCGTCAATAGGATTCACGGAGTCACTGTTCATCCGTCAATAGGAATTTTATTTAAAATAGTAAACTTTATCGAATCGTTCTGAAATTTTTACACAATGTTCCTATATGTCTTGGGTACTTTCAGTACTTTTTTCACGAATATTGGAGGTCGTTTAGTATTTTTTTAAAAATCGAGAAGTGTGACTGTGTACTGTTCATCCGAGATTAGACCACTTCTCACAAATCGAATTTTCTGGAAAAATGAGTGCATTTATGGAACGAGCCAAAGAAGAACTTTTTGTTTATAACAAAATTTGTGAGATTTTGGCACTGGTCTCATACGTTTTAGTGGTCTATAACTCGAGATATGGTTTCGAGAAGTAGACGGAAATTCCTGTCCGCCGGAACAGTAACGTGTACCTTGACGGAAAAATTATTTTCGAGTAGTAAACGGAGTCGATAATTCACGAGACTAATTTTGTTGGAAAGTTAACTTCTTGTACTACATTTTAGGCTCAAGAAACGCATCATTTCATGTTGTAATGATTTTTATATGATTTGTTGAAATTCGAACAACAAATCTGGGCAGAAAACAGGAAGCATAAATTCGAATTTTAAGTTGTGTTTTGACTTATGTTTTGGACATTTTATGGTTGAGGGAGCAACTAAACATGTTAATAAGTAGTAACCAAGTAAATCTAGCAAAAGAAGAGAGATCCTTACAAGGAGATCAAAGATCTAGAGTCGAAAACGTGATGAGGAGGTGACTAGCTTCGTTTCCTTGCTTGGAGCTTCAAAAACCGATGGTGGATGAGGGAGATGAGTGTGGTGGCTTGTGGTGGATGATGGTGGTGGTCTTGGACTGATTAAAATCGCTGGGGGAGGGAGGGAGAGAGATTGGAGAGAGTTGGATGGAGTGTGGGAGTAGATGAAATGAGATATGGTGGATGGAGTGAGTAGATCATCAAAGGAAAAAGGGGGAAAAGGTATGGGAGGGAAGATTTCAGCAGAAATCTCATGGGTCCCACCCCCACTTGGTGTTTAAATTGTTTCCCCAAAGTTACGTTAAGTGCGGTGCTCGTTTACCCGATCGTTTTACGTTTTATTTAATCGTATAACGTTTTCTTTGATACGTTTTGTTAACGATTTAAAACCCGATATTTTATATAAAAGTTTTACTCAAATAACATATTTTAAGTTACTAAAATAATATTCGAGATTTCGTTTGGTCACTGGTCGCGAATCGTGCGTTTATTCAAATTATGTAACGTTTTTAAACGTGTTAACCGTATGCGTGTAATCGCGATATTTTTACGTGAAGTATTTTATCAAAATACTTATTATGAAGTTATAAAACATAACTTGAGTGTATTTCATGTATCGGGCGCGTCTCGCGCGTTTTTGTACTGTAAAGTTACGTTTTAACAAAACGTATAACGTGTAATATATTTTCGTAATATATTAAAGTAAATAATGTTTGTTTGGATAAATCCACATTATTTTAAAAGTTGTCACCAACGTCCATATTTTGTATTTTTGTAATCTCATACGATTTGAACGAATCGTATACGTGTGTATATATATATATATATATCACCTATATACATATATAGTAAGTAATTATCGTACTTAGTCCTATTTCATACTAAATACAAGTAGTAAACAAGTAATTAGGAAAATTTTAAATTTACCCTAATTTTGGGGTTGTTACAAATTGATTACAAACTAAGAGCACAAGGATGATCAGCTAGGTGAATTTGTGTGTGATTTTAGCTAAGTGTTGATGAAATGATCGTGAACGAGAATGAGAGCAGAGTATGTGAGTGTTTACAAGTGAAAAATAGCAAGTAAACGTTAACCTAAGTGATCATCCGAGCCTCATTTATATACTAAGAGCGTTTAACAATAATTCCGAAATATCAGGGATCCTCCGAGGAATGATGAAGACCTCCAACGTCTCTTTTGACTCTATTCAACACGTGCATAAGACTTCGTCTTCATGGAAGTGTATCAGATCCTCTTCACGTAATCCGGAGCATATCTTATTAACGCGTTTCTTCTAAGACCTGGTCAATACTCAAGAAAAATAAACATGTTATATAGTTCATGATCCTTAACTAAGATAAGTCCAGGATCCTGAGCTATGTGTACTCCGAGATTGACCATAGGATCCTTAAATATCTTTCTGGTCCAGAATCCTGCATAATTGTGTTAGATAAATATATCCTGAATAGGATCCTGCAAGACAAATAATAAAGATACTCCCAGGATCCTCCGTTATATCCGTGATCCTGAATGCAGACTTATAAATCATCAATATCCTTTGATACGAATAATAAATGTAAACAACTTCCATACCTGAGTAATAGTATTATGAAGCTGGTAAGGATTCTGCAAAGTTAGATAAAAATCTACCCACAACAGGCACACTCAAGAATCGAAGAAGTGAAGCATTAAAAGTGAATGCTTTATATGGCTCAAGATACCTCACGAATCAAAAGTTGGTTTATTGTGTGCCTAGTCATGCGATGCTCTTTATGGGATTACTAAACTAATCTTTCAAAGGAATTCGTATTTTATTTATCCTTCTTCCCCAATGTAAATCATTCTTTGTCTAAAATTTTCATTTTCAACATATTTTTAACTCAATTTTGAAAATTTTTAAAATTTTGTGTAAAATTTTTGAGTTACTTTTTGGAGAAGGATGGTCTAAAGAGCAGTGAGTTTAGAATCAAGCATATACCATTATCCATTTTACAGTAGTGTATACTACTGCTATCCCACACTTAAAGAAACATCGTCCTCGATGTTATTCTAAGTTCTGACTGGGGTAAAGATCCCACACTTAGGATTTGAAACATCTTAGACGTATTCTTTTAGCAGTGTGTGTTGAGTTTGAATCCCACACTTAGTGATAAGCATAGTGGATATGGTATATTTATAATGAAGGAAAGAGACTGGTATAGAAGTACTCCCCAGTAGTTGCATGGTATGCGCTTGTCGAACTTCATCTTGCTGGGTTCACTCTTGATCAAGTATTCTTATGATTGGTTTCGTAGGTGTGAACACGTTGGATATATTAGTTCTTTGATGCGCGACGCCAAAAACTTGATGCGTCAGGCAGAAACTTGGTCGTATATCCAAGTGTGAAAGATAGTCAGAGACTTCATCACTTCTTGAAATGTAAAGTTGCGGAAATGTAAAACATGGGTTGCCTCCCGAGAAGCGCTCTTTTAAAGTCGAGAGCTCGACTTCTTCTCTTCTAGCTACATGGAGATGGATGCATCCATGGGATCCCCTTTGTTGATGTTGTGGGCCCTAGGTTGCGGGAAAGTGTATCGAGGTGGATAGATTCTCATAAAGTGATTGATTATTGTCGTAATCAATTCGAGTGGACTATCTCTCGATGATGCCTTGTAGTTCAGAAGATGCTCTAAAGTTGTTCTCTCAAGTCCTTGAAGTCCGAAGGTGATGTAGTCAACTGCTTTAGTGATAGTCCCACTAGGGTCGTTATGGTGGTTGTATCTTTCTTAACAACCTCTCTTGGCGATGGGTTTTGCCAAAGGAGCATACAAATGCCAAGAATTGCAGTTTTATGCCTTCATAGTTCTCGGTCTTGGGGTCTCCATTGAATCTTCTGATAGATGTGCACAGGTTCTCAATTTACCGGTGCTGATGGTTGTTGAATGGAAAGTCGGATTCTGAGAAAACTAGAGTAAGCTGATGAAGTATCTCCTTGCATCATGAGTGGAATATGAACTTTGATCTGGAGTTACTTTTCCGTTGTTGAATCTCCCGTAGATGGATCGTAACAGAAGTAGCGATATCAAGTGGTGATTCATGTGCAACCCTAAAGGGTCGTTCGCGCCTTGATTCCTCCCAAACAAGGTCACTAAGTTTTTCAATCAATAACTCAATTTGTTTTTCAACAGTGGAGTTGATGACCATAGATCCGCTTTCTTTGGAACTGAGGAGATCTTCTCTACATAGAATGTCGAGCAATGATGTGAGGTCATTCATCGTTAAGATGTCGGCATGGCTGCTCGGATGTCCAATAGTCTCTTTCATATGCGCTCTAATGGATCCTAACATCTCCCATTGCGTTGAGATGAATGGGATGTTAGATCTTTTAAGGGCATTATAGATCCTAGCGTAAGTCCGTTTCGCTTTGTCAAATCTTTGGATGATTTCGTTGAGTACTTCGGGATCTGCAATGGATTGTGGTTGGTTTCTGGTGCGTTTGGAATATACCTCCAGTGTTTCTCTTCTCGTGGGATGGTTGTGGTTACTTCGCGCCATTTCATCGGTGGTAAACGGATCTAGTGGCGGTATGCTTATTCTGTTTTCTTCTTCCATCCTTCACTTTCTGATCAATTCTTCCATCGTTGGGTTGTCCGCTAATGTGTTCTTTGTCTCTTGTCCTATCAGTCAGAGGTCAATCGGGCAATATGGCGTGATCGCAATTTCCTTGGTAGATTTCCTTTCACTTACTGACTTTGCAGTTTCTTTGTCTTTGGCGGTCTTCATGGAGATCATGTACATATCGGCTTACTCTCTAGCATTTGGATTGTCGATATGGAAAGTGATAGTTTCTCCCTGAGACTGCAAGCTGATGGTTTGTGCGAAGATGTTGATGATTGCCTTGGTCGTATTCATGAAAGGCCTTCCTAGTATGATTGGGATGTGTACGTCTTCCTGCATATCCATTACTACAAAATCTGCTAGGTAAAGAATTTTGTCAATCCTAACTAAAACATTTTCAGCTATTCCCCTAGGGTATTTGACTGAGTGGTCAGCAAGCTGTATGGTCATTTCGGTAGGTCAAAGATTTTCTAACTCAAGCCTCTTGAAAAGCGAGTATGACATAAGATTAATACTAGCTCCTAAATCGGCGAGAGAACAGATAATGCCTGAATTGTAGATGGAGCAGGGGAGAGTAAAACGTCCGGTATCTCCGAGTTTTTCTGGAATGGTATTTTTCAAGATGGCTGAACATTCCTCGTTCAGCGGGACATTGGGTACTTCGGGTACCTTATCCTTGGTTGTTAGATGTCTTCTGAAGTACTTTTTGGAATGAACTTCAGGTACGGTATCTAGGAATTTCCTATCAAGCTTGAAAGACTTAAGCTTGTCGGGTCGTTGTTTAAGACGAGCCGGAAATGGGATTTTCCTATTTGATGCAGACTCTAAATCTATTGTCAATGGGACAATAGGTGGTTCCTTCACCGGAGAACAAATCGAAGGTGGGCTATACGCTACCTGACTGTCTTGAATATGGGAAACCTCCTTATGGCAACTAGTTGGACTATCCTGAGGTTTAGTGTTAAGACATTGTGCTAATTGTCCTAATTGGGATTCGAAAGCTTGTAATAAAGCCATTTGGTCTCTTAAGATGAGGTCCGCTTGGTCTTGTCTAGCTGAGATTCCTTGAATGACTTGTATCAGAGTGTCGTCAAAACTAGAGGTTTGTGAGGATGAGGGTTCAGAAGGTTGAGATTGGTAAGTTGGTGGGCTATTCCTAGGTGGGTTAAGAGAAGGGTTAGTATTGGGTGAAGTTAGATGAGATTGAGGAATTTGGGCTGAGTGGTTCATATTAGCACAGTTAAGGCATGTTTGAACTTGACAGACTTGTAGCGGTTGACTTTTTAATTCCTTGATCTTCTTGGTTAGGTCAGCCACTTGCTGAGCGAGAGTTTTGATAGCCTCATTTCCGAGTGTAGTTGGTGGATTAACTATTGAGGAGTAATTTTCACTGTTCCAGTCATGGTTGTGTATGGTCATTTTCTCAATAAGGCTCCAAGCTTCATTTACCGTACATTCTATGAAACTGCCTCGAGAGGCAGAATCAAGTAAAGGACGGTGATGTGGGAAGAGACCATTGTAGAAAATGCGCAACTAGTCTGAACGCTCAAAACGATGATTGGGACATTTCTTAAGCAATTTCTTAAAGCGTTCCCATGCATCGTAGATTGATTCATCATGGACTTGATGGAAGTTTATGATGTTGGTCCTAAACGTGGCTTGTTTTGATGGGGGGAGTATTTGGCCAAAAATTTGGTTGCTAATTCTACCCAAGAGGTTATAGAGTTAATTTCTAGTTCCTCAAACCAGGTTTGTGCATTAAGAGTGAGTGAATAGGAAAATAGGTATAGATAGACTATGTCCTGATTAACCCCAATTGGCTTAAAGGAGTTGGATAAGGAAATGAATTTGTCAAGGTGTGAGTTGGGATCATCATTTGGTAGGCCATGGAATTGACATAGGTTTTGGACTAATTGAACAATGTGTGACTTTAATTCAAATGAAGTTCTATCGGTTTCCGGATAGACGATTGGTCCTCCTCGACCTTCAATCAAAGGTTTAGAGTCTTCAGCGAGAGTTATACGTGTAGCTGTCATAGTCTCATTGGCAGGTGGTTGACTAGTTGAGTGGATAGGGATAACGTAATTAGTGAAAGTAGTAAAAGGAAGGAAAAATAAAGAAAGACGTAGGGGTCTAAGGAAAACAATTAATCCTAAAGGTTCACTAGCGAGTTAGTTCATCTTGACGCCTATGGATCGTACAGTTGGTTCCACTGCAGCGGCGTTAAAAACTTGATGCGCCACCAGCGGTCGGTAAGGCAAATTACTTACTCTTTGTCGTTGCACCGACTACTGGCCTAAGTTTTCCCTAACAATGCTAATCCTAAGGGTGAGCAGTGTAGGTATGACCTAGAGTCGTTCTTCAAACCGACTGAATTGAAACTAAGGCATGGCATATAAGGGCTTTCAAACTAGTGAAGGGTTTATAAAATAGTGGGGAATTTTTTGTTTTTATATTAACTAACTTAGGCAAGTAAATAAATAAAAGCGAAATAAAAATAAAATCTAAAGTAGATAAAATAAAGATAGTGTTTGCTGAGATTTCGTTAATTAAGTTATGGGATGATATTTGGAGAAACTGTTTTGAAAGATATTAGTTAATTATCATTCTTGAATACTTGTATGTAAACACTAGATTCCCTACTAATTAAAATCCCATTAGCATGTCACACCGGGAGCTAGGTTATGGTAACATTACAAAGTATTTAGAATAATACGCAAAATCTTAATTATGGTTTAATAATACTTTCATATGAATGGGAACGAAATCTTAAGGTACTAGACATAACTGAATCATATAACGATTCCTCGTCATCCTAACAGATTCATATATTTAAAAGGTTCATTTATGACTTTAAACCAGCCCTTGCTTAAGACTACCCAATAAATCCCCTAGTTATTCACATCGTTTCTCACTTTAAGTGGTTCCACCGCTTCAAACCTTGGCCATGTCTTGTCCTACGATAATCCCCCATGTAGCCTTGCGGTTCCATAGTTTCATACCTTTGACAAATTATACTGACACATATGACTGACTACCTTTTAGTTGGACGTCGTTAAAAAGGTGTTGTAATCACGTTTATTGGAGGAAAGGCGATAGATTAATTTGAAGTTTAAAATTCTATTTAGAAAGGTTAATTAAACTAGGTTTCTCATTTTATATATATTAGTCCGGAATATAACTACCTTCGGTCGTTACACCGCTTCCACGTTTTTGTACTCCACCTAAAGTGTTTCCAACGCTATATGTGACACCCGTCAAATTAGGACTAGTAATTAGTGCCTAATCAACTGTTAATATATGTAATTAGTTTTGTGTTAGGCTAATTAATGTATCAATCAATATATATATTGTTGAATATATACAAGTATTATGCGATTTGATTAAATAGTACAAGTTTCAAATCGAATGGATTTCGATTCAATTAAATACGGACGTTGGTGAACGATTATATTAAATAATATGATATTATTTAATAACGCTATTATATCCAAAATATCATTTTAATAATATTTCGTACACAATTCGTATTGTATGAACCATGGCTTCGCGACGAAAATGTTAAACGCACAAACAAAACGAAACAAGTTAAAGTTATATTTTATAACTCAATTATTAAGTGTTTGATGAAATACTTCAACGAAAATATCGAGTAATTATTTGCATTTTAAAACGCATAATTTAACGTATAAAATAATTATTTAACGTTTAAAAAATCGGAAAAACGAACACCGCACGGAGCGCGGAGGCGTGGACTGAAATTTTGGAACTTCCACCAAAATCACCTCCACCTCTTTTTGTTTCTTCATTTCTCTTTTTCTTTCTCTCTTTCTTTCCCTTTTCTCTCTAAATCACAAAACCACCACCATTATCATCTTCATCAAAAATCATCAATTAACACCCTCAAACGGCCTCGAAATATCAAGACCCTTTGGAGATAAACGACGACCACGTAACGATCTACATTTCCATCTTTTCGGATTTTCAATCCAACACTTTGTAAGTTTTCCGACAAAAGTCGAAACCTCTCGATTCTACTTATTTTTACATGAAAATGGTTTATATATGTTTAAAATGTTCAAATATGGGTTGGGTAAAAGATTTGGATCGAACGGAAACCGGAAAACTCATTTTCGACACATTTTCTGGCCATCAGACCGTAACGTCGCTTTTGGACCCAGATTTATGCGACGTCATCTTCAACGTCGCAAAACCCCTCGTGACGTCGCATGGTGCGATGTCAGTCACAAAGTCGCATATAGCGACATCGGCCTTAACGTCGCTAATACCTCACAACGTCGCACATAGCAACGCAGACCTTAACATCGCAAACCGAACCCACGTCGCATTAGCGACGCAACACCCTACTTCGCATTGAATTGCGAAGGTCGCATAATGCGACGTACACGCCCACGTCGCACCTTACGTCGCATGCTACGTCGCACAAACCAGTAAACACAGATTTTCACTAAGTGTCGAGACCCTAAATTTTATCACTTGATTTCACCCAATTTCAAGTCCAGATGCGTTTTTCACCAAAGCAATATAGTAGAAATAAAAATTTTCCAAGCTGACTTGGCAGCTCGACCCCAACCAGGGGCTCTGACCCTTGGACCCCGCCAGGGGCTGCCGCCCCTTGGACCACGCTACCAGGGGCGCTGCCCCCGGACCCCCGTCACTTAGAGTTTGTAACGGCTTCTAAAACACAATCAAAACACATTTTTCAAGTAAAACACCATGAAATCAAAATAATAATAGTTGAGATTATTATTAAAAATCCGTCACCAACGGGCCGTACATATTTTCAAACATTCGAGTCAATCAACCAAATCGGGGTAATTTGGACAAACAACTGCAAGGGTAGTCTTTCGGGATGCCTAATCAATTAATAACCATCGCGTGTAATGGACACCCTCAGGTTACAAGTCTTCGAACATCAATACAAGTCAAGCCAAATCAAGTTTATTTGTTTAAACGCTTCAAGACTCAGGTGAGTCTCATAGCCCCTCTTTTTACTGCTTTTTACTCAGGGGTGTGATACAATGCTTGTTTTTAACATGTGAACGCAAGTACAACTTTTTCATATACTACATGAGTTACTCACGACTAATCATTTAAAGTCCTCCGTCAGCATAGTTGTTAATACGTTGTAGCGTGAATATTAGTATATGGTACCATATAGGATTGACCTTCCTCGTCCGGGTTAGCAAGCACTAATCGGGTAAACGGACGTACTAATATTTGGGAAGACGAGTGTTGATTAGGCACTCCTGGAGGCAAAAACGCTCAGGCTGTGCCCCTGACCCACGAGTTAAGCTTGACTATGTGCTCATGGCTGTATACATATACATTATCAATTGTTGGATGCAATTCAATTATTTAAATCTTGCGGTTCATACTATATTAACTGATTTCAAACCTGTGAGCTCACCAGCTTTAGCTGACCCATTTTAGCATGTATCACAGGTACCCAGCAGTAGGTTTTGGCTGCTAGCAGGATTACTATAGCTCGAGTCAGCATGCAGACAGTAGAGATTTTCTTGCATTAGTATATTTTGTACAAGTACTTATGTACTGAAATCTCATTTAATCGAACACGAGCTTTGTACAGCTTCAAATGTTGTAAACATTTCTTATATTAATATATTTTGCTAAAATGACGCATATAGAGTCGTTTACTATATATCTTTGTGCTTTGATTATTGATTAGTAACACCCAAAGTATGCGTCTGCTAAACAGTAAATTTGGGGGTGTTACACTATACTACATAACAGTCGAATATGGGCCGTCATATCACTTCTTAATATTGTACCATTTCGTAATATGACTACCTTCGGTCATTCCTCGACTTCCATACATTTGTACTCTACCTTGAAGTGTTTCCAGTACTATATCGAGTAACAGTCGAATAGGGGCAGTCATATTAATTTAATATTTAGTTATCAATCATCCCATAATTAGCTAACTACATCGCAAGCAAACACAACAAGTATACTACTCTCTAATCATGGCAATAACTAAATCTAGCATAATCAATATAAACGTAATTAATTAAGATAGATAATGATAGAAAGAACCAGGATTAAATGCGAGAGAGAATAGACTTGAATTAATTGACACAATTCCGAGCGTACACCGAAGATTACAATGCGTTCCGCACTTTCCTTCTATTCCTAACTAAACTTCTAAACTAGTTTAAATACTAGTTAAAACTAATCTAGAGAAAGAATGTAGAGTGAGAAAGTTGGAGCTTATTTCTAGAGTGAGAAAAATAAGCTAGGAATGTGTGTTTCCTAAGAAATGTGTGATAGGAATGGTGTGTCTTATAAATGAACCAAGAAGGCTCTATTTATAGGTGAAATTCGGCTCATTTTAGCAACTAGGGGCACACGTTAGCAAAAGGTGCTAAAGTTGCAAGCACATGTATCCTAAAGCACGTAAAGGTCTAGCATGTGTACCCTAAAGTTGCGAAATGGTCTAGCACGTATACCAGGCGAGTACGAGCAAGGACGGAATAGCGAACGGGGGACGGGGGCATGGTGGCCGGCGCCGCCACCCATGCAGCCGGCGGCGGTGGCATGGTGGCCGGCGGCGGCTGCCATGCTGCCATCCCGGTTCGCCGTCTTTTGCTTCGTTTCTTGATTCACTCGTATCTTCTTCGTTATGCGTCCGTTTGCGTCGATTCTTTTTGCGTTGGATTCGTTTTTCAAAAATGAAGACTTTGACGAAAAAAAATCCCAAAAATATGTCTCTGAACTTTGGATGTCTCGTACGAATCATTTGAATCTTCCGACGTACGTAGAATCTTCATTCTTCATCCGTTTTTGCTGATTCTTCTTCTGTTGGATTCGTATTTTGAAAACGAACATCTTGGATAAGAGAAATCTCAGTGGTGGGCACTTTGTCTCTAAATCTTATTTTGATGTCTTGAATCTTCAATTGTGCGTGGAATCTTCGTTTTTCGCTCGTTTTGCTTGATTTTTCTCGTGCAACCTTGTTTTGACCTACTTGGCATATTATCACTGATTTGTGCATTGTTTGAGTCCAAATGCCAAGTATTGTTCCAAAATGAGAGGGATATCGATAGTAAAAACGTGACTTTTTACGCGATATCAACTGCCCACACAGGATACTTGTAGCTCGAGTCAGCATGCAGACATTAGAGATTTCCTTGCATTAATATATTTTGTAAAAGTATTTATGTATTGGAATTTCTCATTTTCGGAACACGAGCTATGTAATAGCTTCAACTTTGTAAACATTTAACTATCAATGTAATTTTTGTAAATGACGCATATAGAGTCGTTCCTATATCTCTTATGTGCTTTGATTACTTTGATTAGTCGCACCCAAAGTATGCTTCCGCTATTCATGAATTTGTGGGTGCGACACAATAGGACCATGATTGTTATGAGCAACTGTATTCCTCCAAACACAAATTAAATCAATATTAACGGTTAAATATATCTTAACCCCACATTATAATTTTTGCGGAGATAATAAAATTTAGACATAAATTATTCCAAGTAAGAAATCTACCCAATCAATTCTAAAAGTATGCAACAAACTGGAAGAATTCTTGTTGGGATTTTTGCAAAGTTCATTTGTACCTTTTTGAAGTTTGAAAAAGCCATGTAAGCTAACACATCAACCGCCACAACGGGTAGTGGAGCAAGTGCGAAAAGCAGTGCATTAGGCCAGATCCGGCCGGTTCCAGCCAGTCCGGTACGCGTACGGGTAGTGGAGCAAGTGTTTCTTATAACACCCCTCAATTTAGCACCATTTTTTTTAACTATACAACATATCGGAAGCGTAGGTCAAAACATATATTAATAATTTACATTATCCACAAACATAAAGATTATAGGGTTCACAACCAAAGTATATTAGACCTGGTGTTATATAATACAAAACACATAACATTAAGTTATCAAAATAACATCAGAGTATCTGGGTCGTCAAACATTCCCATAACAAAAAGCTTCTTGCCCCGACCAGTTATATCAAAAACCATAACCTGCAAGAAGTATTAAAGTGGTGGGATTAGCTCAAGGCTAAGTGAGTAGACATGTAACCAACAGTCTAACTTAGCTTAACAAACTTGTCTACAGCAAATAATCGTAAACAATCAGCTTCCAAGAGGATCGGTGGTCCTTGAGGTATCCTCAAAAGAACCATTAAAACCAACTGCAGGCCAATACAGAAGTTAACCGATTGCTTGTTGCTATTCCCCTACACGACATAGGTTCCCATTAATGATATGTACAAGGAACCCCCGTCGGCTAAACAATAGCAATTTAGCCCAACCCACATGTTGACCTCTGAATAAATCACATAATCCATAATCATCATGGCATCATGTCAGACTAAACAGTCTATAAACAGTAAAACTACGTTTACTCGTTGTAACCAAACCTGTTACAACTAAATCACACTGAGAGTTTCAGATCCACTCACCTGATTGTCTCAACCGTAAACTCATAAATCTTATATTACTGAGTCTTCTCCGTGTCTGAGAACAAAACATAACATAAGTTAATAATTCAGTTTAAAACTGATATAACATATACCATAACACATGTGTTAAAGCTAAAAAGAAAAGTCACAAAATCAGGAACTACCCGCCGGGTAGAAAGAGTACCCGCCGAGTACTCATACTCCACCAGCCGGGTACAACATGTATAAGCTGGGAGATTTAAAAGATGTGGTAACAGAAGCAAGTTTCATTTTAAAACCTCTAGTAGCCGTCGGGTAACCCGATTACCAGCCGGGTACCCGGGTTTTGCCCTCATACCCACCGGGTAAGGGTCTACCCGCCGGGTAAGACCCTTCTTCCAGCGACTTGCAACCAGCAAGCCCCAAAATCCAAATTTTGAATCCAAAACCACTAACTCAGTTTCTAATAGGTTTAGTACAGCAAATAATAACAACAACAACTTATAACATCTTGTATCAATTCTAATTTCATACCAATCAATGATTTCTAACAATTTCAACCAAAATCAATAATCATCAAACTTATAATTTGATAAACAACAAGTAACTAACTTACAATTTGAAAGGAATTTAGATGATGATGATGATGATACTAGCTCAAGATCACAGCTCAAAGTTTGGTTTCAAGTTTGATTATGGTTTCTTAGGTTTAGGTTTGTAGTATGCAAGAAAATAAACTTTCCTTTTTGGGAAAGTGATACTTATATATTAGGTCGGTTAAAATCCCAACCGATACAGTATCCATTTAAAAACAGTCCTCGTCTAGACCTATTGTCTGGAACCTAAAAATCATTTACGATTCAAACAATTTTATTTTACCTTCAACTATAAAAAGTTTAAACAAATAATAATTCACTAGTCACAATAACTCAAAATGAACAATAAATTTCCTAACATATTAAATAACTATTTAAAGCTAGGAAAATTACCAAAATACCCTTAGGCCCTTAAAGTGGGTGTTACATTTATAGCCGGTTCTGGTTGGCGGGGGCCGGTTTTAGCTGGTGGCTAGCCGGTTTCGATTGGGGGATGGCCGGTGCCGGCTGGTCGTTGGCCGGTTCCAGCTCAGTGGCTTTTCGGTTATCATTTTGCTTCGTATCTTCTTTGTTATGAGTCCGATTACATTGATTTTTTTGCGTTGGATTCGTTTTTCGAAAACGAAGGCTTTGATGTAAAGATATCTCAAAGACGAGTCTTCTAGATTGGGATAGCTTATCTCGAAATCTTGGATCTTTAAAACGCGCATAGAAACTTCGTTTTTTGTCCGTTTTGCTTGATTGTTCTTGTGCTTCCTTATTTTAACCTACTTGACAAAATAATACCGTTTAGTGTAATATTTGACCTTATTTACCAAGCATTGGTCTTAAATGAGGGAGATATCGATAGTAAAAACGTTTTACGCGATATCAGAATCTTGATGATGATAATCAAAACAATGATGATCAAGATAATGGTGGTGATCAGGGCAATGACGATCAAGGCAATGATGATCAAGGCAATGATGATGATCAGGGGATTGAACAACAAGACTTGTCACCACATCAGGAGTTTGAACTAGTAGTAAATCTAAGCGATGATGATCAAACTGATGAGATTGGTCCATTGACGATGGTTGTGTATCAAAGGGAAAGCCAAGAAGCTTTAAATGTTGAACCTTTGAATGATGAACCTGCAAATGTTGAAGAAGAAGAGATGGTGTCTGATAGCCAGGATTCAGAGAGTTATCTAACTTTTATCAACTTTGATGTACTGAATCAGGATGAAGGAGATGAAGATGTTGTGATTGAAGAAAAAAATTTGATGATATAGAATATGAAGCTAATGAGATTGTGATTGAGCAAAATGATCAAGTTCAGAATGAGTACATCTCAGAGACTGGAATAACCTTAAGTAAAAAAAATGTTCAATGAAGAACCTTGTGATGCTAATGAAGAAGAAGAAGCTATTGATAAAATCTGAATGAAAAGCTAAAGAATCAGATGACAGAGCTAGTTGGTTTAGAAAGCTTCCACAACCTCCAAAATCTCCAGAGTTAAAGAAGCATTACAATGTCATAAATAACTGTAAGGGGTTAATTCTGAGCTGGAAGTATGATACTGAGCTGAAGTTGTTCGTTATTAAAAGATCAGATGAATTGCAGTATATTGAAAGAAGCTTGAAAGCTTTAAGTTCACTGCCAAAATGTGAGATTGGACAGCTAGCTCAGGTGAACATGTGTCGTGGTCCCAGCGGTTGGTTGGGTTTTATCCCGACCGTTGACCCGGCAAGCTAGGACGCACGACGGTGGTGAAGTTTTAAAATTTATAAGTAGCTGGGGACCTAAGTTCTACTAAACCTATATAGCAGTAGTATGACCTATGGTCGTTCTAAAGAGTTGATCGTATTGTGAAACGACTTGTCGAGATGAATAGTTCAGTTTAGCGATGGGTTTTAAAATACTTTTGAGTGAGGGTTTATACTTAGGTCCTAATTAAAATTAGACTAAATAAACAGTAAATAAAAGATAGTTTTAAATCGGTATGGAGGAAGGTGCTTGTTATGATTTTGTTAGCTTATACGTGGGGTGATGATGTATTAGGGTTTTAATATTTGAAAACGTCTTTTAAAGATTTGTGTCTTGCTTTCACATAGATATCTTGTAGTGTAAACACTAACACCCTACTGATTGGATTAACCGATCAGTATGTCACTGAGTACTAGGCTATCAAGATTCTGGTCAGATCGGACTGCCTTGAAACCCTCATCACCGTCTCTTAACGAGACCAAGTGACCCTCCAGATGGGGTGCAGGAATAGGGCGACAGTCCGCAATTTATCCACTGACATTTCTTTAACACATACAAAGACATCTAAGCTAGGCAAGGCATTTAAGATTTAAGACAGGTGGTGACAGTTAAACTTATACATTAATGGTTATGATTGAGTCTAGCGTTATTCGGCTGTGATACAGTCTTCAACCTTCAGGGTTTTCCACAGCTTCCACGTATTTGTACTCTACCAAAGGTGTTTCCAACACTATACTGTGTATTCACCCGTTTTACGGTCTTTCCTGGATCACAGACTACACCATGATGCAATACATTGTACAGCCTATGGCCTTTCCTCGACTTCCACGTATTTTTACTTCACTAAAGGTGGTTCCAACGCTATACCGGATACTCGGACATTTTAGGGCTTTCCCTGTATTACATACTTTACGGCTATCTGAACTCAATATATCTAAGCTTGTATTATAGCAAAACCATCTAGGATAGCTAAACAACCCGTTCACTTTATAATTCAATCCCAATAATTCCCTGATTAATTCACGGTGTACTGTAGCAAAACCATCTATGAGGCTAATATTTTAGTGGATGAAAGAATGTGGAAGTTTTCTAAGGGTTTTTTAGCACTAAAGATGAGTGCTAACGACCTGGGTGGACTGGATATAAATGGTTTTAAAAGAAAACAGGATCCCAAATAATTAAGATTCCTTGACCGATTATTGAGATTAGTACTAATCAACTAAATGATCCATACGGTCCCGATAATTGGTTAGAAAGTCAGAATTATAGGATTAAGCTCCAAATCCTAAGAATACCTCCTCATTATACGACCTCACCTATATCACATTTTTGTGATCTCACAGCTGCCTCGATATGCATCACTAGGGCAAGTTCTAGAACAAACTACAATCATCGGCACACTCATAACAACAAGCAATATTAACACTAAAGATAAGTGTTTTCAATTAAGGCTCAAGATATCTCACAATTTTAATGGTGGGGGCTATAAGTGTGCTAGTCATGCAATTCACCCAATGAGGTTGCTTTTATGACACATCTCATGCAAGAGGTAAGAATTAATTACTTTCAAGAGATTTTAACAAATACATTATAAAGCAATTAATCTTATGAGGACAAACTAATTCTTAGCAAATTACCATCTCTTGGCTTAATATCGGGATTTGTAAAATTCTGTTCGGATTTGATCAAGATTAAACCCGATAATAAGCTAGAAACTATAATTCACTAGAAATAAGGTTCAAGTGAATAACCTCCCCACACTTGAGGTTTGCATTCCCTTCAATGCAACAATACAATAACATTCGGTAAACACACGTGTGGAAGTAAAAGGGGACGAGTACTTCCCCTGGGGTTTTTTTTTGTGCATGTTCATATTCTCGATAAACTTTCGACCATGATTTCAAAACATTCATTCCCTTCAGGTACATTCTCGTTATCGCACAAAGCTACCATCGTCAAACATCCATCATGTCTCAATACTGAATTACCCCAGCAAGGTGCTTGGTTTATTACCGAGTCCCGAGCTAGACTCAACCCTTCATTTCTCATGGCGGATCCATCAACTCAATATCACTTCCTTTCCAATCGTACTCAGTTGGGAGAAAATTTTCTTTTGTTTTCTAGTCCATATAAAATTCATCCCAAACAATGATATAATTAACCAATTGTCTCTCGGTGCCTTGTAGATCAACCACATGAATGTACAATTTCTAATTGTACATTCCTCACTTGCCACAACCAAAAACAGATTACCAGGAACTTTCACATCTCCAGGATCATCTAAAAGACTATAATTTGCCAAATTAACATGAAACATAAGGCTCTTACTTGATTCACATTTGTTCCATTTGCCCAGATCCATATCAATCTTTGACCCGTCAACGTCTTTCATTAATGACAAATCTTGCAAACCTGGAATAAAAGGGTCGGGTGGTCTTGGCTCTTTTACAAGCACAAATTCACACCCACATAAAAGAGAATTAGTAGCAAAATCTGTTAGTGATACCTCTAGTGAACATAACATATCATCTTCTCCTAACTTTCCATTTTCTTCTTTCAAAAATGGAGAGTTGTCCACTTTCGGCTCCGCGATCTCTAACAATTCTGCTTCAGTAGTCATTTCGTCTCCATTATCCCTTAACTCTTGAAGCTCCCCATTATCTAAACCAAGTAATGTATATAGCTCTTTATCCAAATCGAGAAAATCAAGCTTTTAAAAAACTTGATTTTCTAACACATCAACATGCTTGACATTTTAAAGCATTATGGGTGCTTCCTTGAGCTTGTTTTCCACCTTATTTTCCAACTCTTCATTCATTATATTTGATTCAAATGACACACTAACAGCTGCAAAAATAGGTGTGACAGAAATTTCCATAACTTCTTTAACCAAACTTTCTTCTTCATTCTCCAACTCTTCATTCGAGTCTTCAAAATCTGAATTTTTAAAATCTGCACATTCCTTCAATTCAAATTCAAAGTTGTGTGATTCCTGCAAAACAACTTGTGCAATCTCATGAGGGTAATTAGTAAATTCATCATTGTCTTCCTCATTAATTTCATCTTCACTATCATCCTGAAAAACAAAGTTAGAAGAATATGCAACATCAACGTGAGAATAATAATCGTGATCCTCAATAGCTTCATCAATATCCAAATGCTCAATTGCATTGGTAAATGTACCATATGGCCTTTCATGGTAAGGCTCAAAATTCCAATCGAAGATTTCATCAAATTCTCTACTTTGTCTCTTTGTTTGCTCTATAGCCTCTTTCAACAACCTTTCAAGATTAGACATTTTAGGTTGTTCCATCTCTTCAATGGCTAAAGGTTCTTCATTCCAAGTCCTTGATCGATAGGAATGGCTCCTATTATCATGGTAATATCCCGATGGTGCATAACTTCCTTGTGATATCATTGGTACATCATTATTATCACTCTCATAAAATGAAGGTTTATAACCTTCATAATTCGAGTAATAAGACATTGAAGCTAAAACAAATTCACTACAACATGAAAACTAAAAAGGGTAAAACATAATCATACTATACAAAATAACAAACACTAAAATTATATACATGAATAATAACTAAAACTGTTTTAAGTAACTTTCCAAGAATAAATTCCAATAAAGGATCAATTAATCACACTTAAATTAAACTTCTAGAAAGAACACGTTCTCCGGCAGCGGCGCCAAAAACTTGATGTGTTAGATCTAGTCTTAAAATATCATTATAAAGTGAACTAGAAAATACCGCAATTAGACCAATACATAACTGGGCAGTGGACCCTATCGTGTGTTAGTATAGTTTTGATAAGTCTAGGTTCAAACACAGGGAACGAGAATTCGAGAGTTATATTCAAGTGCAAGTAATTTGTACAGAAAAGGATAAAACTAGGCAAGTGGACTCCGTAGAGTCAGATTTGATTGTAGTAACCTTCACATATTAAAAACAATACTTGCTTGGATTATGTCACTAGTAATTTCGGGGTGAAAAGTTATAACCAGTTTATAGTATGCAAGAGTAAATTTCCATTAACATAGGATTAACATTCGTCATCTCCTATAATTCAACTTCAATTTACAAATCTATGATTTAATCTAGTAAAAGACGTTCGCCATATTTACCATTTTGTACAATTGAGCTTAAATTCTCTAACTTATTCTAAATCTACGTTCGCAATGTTTGTTCAATCATTTATAGACCAATAATTCATGGCAAACTACCAATGAAAAACGTTAGCTATATCCACTAGCAATTCACCAAATAAGTTAAAACAATCTTATTAAAGCTCAAATACACAAGGTTCGCGATAAAACATAAGTTCAAGTTCCACAAGTTTATAATTCGTCCAAATGAAAGACGTTCGCCATATTCACCAACTTATATATTTAGCTCATTTGTCTAACTTAATACCAAATTTCACAACCGCAAACAATATGTAACACTCCAAAACCCAAAAGTAATATTGTGAATAAAGTAATAGTAATTTTTTTAAATTATATTTACTTTAGGTGAAATAAAATAGTAATAATTGTAAGTCGGTTTTAAAGTTCCAGACAATGATAATCACGGGGAATAAAATTTGTAACATCCACTCTTTGGGCTTAGGGGTAATATGGTAATCTCCCTTACTTTACATTATTATTTTAATATGTTATAAATAATTATATGTATTTAATTTAGTCAGATGACTAATTGTGACTAGTAAATTATTGTTTGTTTTAAATTATTATAGTTGTAGGTAAAATAAAATAGTTGTCCTCGCAAATGGTATTTAGATTCCAGACAATATGTTTGGAAGGGGATAAAATTAAGCATATTGGGGGGTCGGTTTACTGAGTGAGTCGATCAAAACTCACAAGTTTTCCTAAACTTCATCTCCTTCTTCCTTTGAGACCTCACCAAAGAAAAGCAAGATTAATTTCCCAACTAGAAATCTTGTGTTAAAATTGATAAATAAGAAGCTGTGATTCAACTTGAGTTCATCATCATCATCTTGCTACCTTCACCATGTGAGTTAAATTCTGGATTTAGGTACATAAGATTAATTTGATTTGAATGAATTGAGTTAATGATGTACATAATGAATTAAGCCTTGATAGATTGTTCTAAGTTGTTGTATGATGATGTTTGTTGTTAATTGAGCTATTTGTAACCTTAGAATCTGAGTTTGATGTGTTTTAATGGTTAAAAATGAGTTAGGGTTCGTATAGAGCATTTGCAGGTCTGTAAATGAGCTAAAAAACAGCTTAACGCGATCCCCACCTATTGCCCGGATCGCGTTCCTTAGTTATAAATTGTCACAGTCGATTTTGTTCTTGTGAACGCGATCCCAGCCCATCACCCGGATCGCGTTTCCTAGTGTAAATCGGTTACAGAATGTTTCCTAGTGTAAATGTAACAACCGGCAAATTAGGCCTAGAATTAGTGCTTAATTCTTTGTTAATACATGTAATTAGTTCTGTGTTAGGCTAATTTATGTATCGAATTATATATATTATTGAATATATACGAAATGCGATTTGGTTAAATCGTACGCAATCTAAATCGAATGTATTTCGATTCAATTTAATACGGACGTTGGTGACCAATTTTAGTAAATAACATTGTCATGTCAAAAGTATTATTATAATAATATTTCATATTTATTCGTATTGCACAATCAGAAAGTTACACAATTTAAAATGTTAAAACGCGCAACTAAATAAAATAACATACATTTTATAACTCAAATATAAATCGATTAGTAGAACATTTAAATAAAATATCGCGTAATAATTTGTATTTTTAAAACGCACCAGTAATATTTAAAATAGTTATTTAACGAAAAACGACGGAGAAAACGAACACCGCCCGGAACGCGGAGCGGAGACTGAAAGTGGGGGAGTTTCATCAAAACCCCTTCCTCTCTCTCTTTTTCCCTCATTCATCACCTATCTCTTTCTCTCTCTTACTCTCTCTTTCTTACTTTCTCTCTAAATCACCACCACCTCCACCATTCTCACTAATTCACAAAATACTACCACTAAACGCACTTGGATTTCATCGGCCCTTTGGAAATAAACGACCACCGCATCCCGATCTACAACGCTATCTTTCCGGAATTTCATTTCGGCGTTTTGTAAGTTTCCGACAAATCCCGACATCTCTCGTTTTTTGATCATTTTTACTAGTTTATGGTTTCTATAGGCTTATTATGTTCATATAAGGGTTGGGTAAAAGAATCGGACCAAACGGAAACCCGAAAACATGTTTTTGGCTCAAAATCCGTCGATCAGACGTAAGTGACGCACTGATGAACCCAGATATGCGTCACTTCGTGCGACACTGACTAAGTGTCGCATAAGCCCTCTTTTCCCGTCACTACCTAAGTGACGCATTTTCAATATCCGTCACTACTAGCGTCACTTGCCTTAGTGACGCCTATGATCGAAATCTAATTTTATACGACTCGCTTGCCCGACACTACTCTAGTGACGCCTAGAACCTTAACCCGACACTTGTTACCGTCACTCCCTTAGTGCCGCCATATTTCTTTTACACGACACTTCTTGAGTGTCGCTATACTATACGTCACTCCATAAGTGACGCCTAAATCTCAGAATCTTCTATTTTACACGACACTCCTTGAGTGCCGCTATGTTACGGAACCCGTCACTTCATAAGTGACGCATAAGCTGATACACGACACTATCTCAGTGACGCATACTCTCAAACTGACACCGATACCCGACACTCCATAAGTGACGCATAGAACACATAAGTGACGCATATAGTGTCGCATAAAACAGCAGGTTGTCTAACTAAAATTTCACTAAGTGTCCAACTTTTACAACTTCAAATCCTTATACGATACGACTTAGGAAACACTTTGGGACACTTTTGTAAGTGCAAAACATCGATAATTTGATAATAATACTTAAAGTTTATTATTGCAAACTCGTCACCAACGGGTCGTACACTTTTATACAAACGATAACGAACCAACATTCGGACACCTTGGGTTGTATGAACAACTAGCCTAGATAATCTTGCGAGACATCTACTTACTTGACATTGCGTGTTTAGGCATTTGAAGGTTACGGGTTCGGAGAACCTACGGTTGATATTACTTACTCGTTTATTGATATAAACGTACTTGCAAAGACTCAGGTGAGTCTTACGGCCCCACTTTTACTGTTTTAACTTATTGGGGGGAGATACATGCTACTGAGTTTTCTTGAACACAAGTACTAAACTGTTTACTATACCAAACGGAATTGCATGAGTTACTTACTATTTACTGAAGTCTCTCCATCATATATCGTTAGTTATGTACTTAAGCGCGAACAGTAGTTAATGGATCCATTAGGGAAATGACCCTCCCCGCCCGGGGTAGTAGCGCTACCACGAACCGTTATGTATAAACGGGCGACTATTATTTCGTTTACTTATGCTTGCTCATTTATGAGCATGTCACGGGAGCAACTGATTATTTACGGGTTAAGCTTCGATTATGAGCCTCATGGCAACGGTATAACTTGATTACTTTACTTTTGCGAGATTTGCAAATACTTGATATACGCCTACGGGCACTACTGATGAAATCTTGTGTTCAAACTGATTATTTACTGATAAACCTGTGAGATTCACCAACCTTTTGGTTGACCCTTTTTAGCATGTATTCTCAGGTACACTTACGGAGTAGGATCACTCCAGGATTACTAGCTAGAGTCGCATGATTTCCAAACTGCATTTAACGGAGATTCTTTGGCATTATCTTTTGTATCTATGGTTATGTAATAGAATCTCCTGCCACCTACGCGGACTCTAGACTTATATATTTTTGTAAAGAAAACTATATGTTTTCAAACGAATTAAATTATGAAATGTAATTATTTTACAAAACGTCTCATGTAGAGGTCGTTTGCTGTATATCTTGTGCTTTGTATATTGATTAGTAACACCCAAAGTATGCTTCCGCAAATCACTAAAATTGGGGGTGTTACAGATTGGTATCAGAGCCTAAGGTTATAGTGAACTAGGTTGCATTTAGTGGGCCTAGACTATGACCATTAGGCAGTATTCCATTACTAGGCATGATTGGTTCAGGAATTACATCATACGAACTTTAATTTAACATAGCCTGATCAACTATGTACAATTAAGGAAAGATGATGTGAGGTCTGAAATGGTTATGTTGAACAGGAATGCATTAGTTGACTCTGACCACGAGAGAACCGGACTATTACTTGATACGTGCTAGACACTAGGCTGGATGTTATATACTTATATATATTAGCCCCGTCTTACTTACACTCTGCCACAGGAATGGCAAACACACCACCTAATCCGACACACTCTCACTCACATGGGTCACGGAACCCACGAGTAGCCAGGAGGAACACAAGGTCACCTCGAACCAGCCCTTATCCTGTACATAATTCTCAGAACTCGGCACATCTCACGTTGCCAGTATTGGCTACCCAATTCCGCCATCAGGAACAAAGACTCGAAAATCTTGAACTGGAACAACACCGAATGACCTACCTGCTTCGTCAAGCTCTTGACCGCATATCACAACAACAGCGAGAACAAGAAGATACCAACCTCTCTGTAAGCATAATTCAGGATTCCATGACCGCCGAACTAGGTGCGGCTGAACTTGTAAGAGACCGACTAGAAGAATGTGAACAGCGTTCACAGGAGACTGCGGATCACTCTCGAACAATAGCACAACGACTGGCCTTGGTGGAAGACAACGCCAGGCAAACCAACCGACTAGCAGAAACTGTGGACCGCCTTGTCGCGCTAATGGAACAAATTAATCTACAAGAAGACTAGCGTAGCCTTTGTTTTGTAATCTATCTTGTAATCTAATGACTATCTAGCGCTACTCTATAAACTAGTCGGATGTAAAAATTCCCGACACCTTTTGTAATATCCTTGTAGGATGTAACTTTTAAATATCACTTGTTATCTCAACTCACTTTAATTGTCATTTTCCATGTTGATGTTATGTATTACTGCTTTTATACATATACATCTGTGACAATTACAAGTTCATACAGAATCTCATGTATCTTCATTTATTTATTTGAAGAATCATGCCGCCAAAGACACGACCATACACCGACGCCCAGATTACCTCCCTTATAACCCAGGCTGTTACTGAAGCCTTGGCTCGGAATACACCACCAAATTCCTCGAGAAACAGCGATGCCGCTGAAACCTCTGCTGCTAAACCTTGTTCTTACAAGGACTTCCAGAACTGCAAACCTCTAATCTTTGCAGGTACCGAGGGAGCTATCGGTCTGATACGTTGGATCGAGAAAGTTGAATCGGTATTTCTTATCTGCAACTGTGCGGAGGGGGACAAAGTTAAGTTCTCTGTTAGTACTTTTACTGACACCGCACTCACATGGTGGAATACCTATGCCCAAACTGTGGGCGTTGCCAATGCTTACAAACTCCCGTGGGAGGAGTTGAAGGAGATGTTAAGGGGTGAGTATTGCCCCAGGGATGAACTGAAACAACTAGAGCTGGAATTCTGGAACCATAAGATGCAAGGTGATGATATCACCGGTTACACCAACTGTTTCCACCAGCTGGCACTTCTGTGCCCAACCATGGTCGATCCTGAGTACAAGAGGATCGAGAAATACATTGATGGACTGCCTGAGAAACTCCAGGACCTGGTGACTTCATCCAAACCAGGTACTATCCAGAACGCCATCCGTATGGCCCATGAACTCACGGCAAACGCTGTTCACCGTAACACAACTTCAGCCCCACCTGCAAACAACAAACGAAAGTGGGAAGGAAACCCCAACTCATCCAACCAAATCACCAACCGAAAGCCTGAGCCCCTTAGGGCTTATTCATCTGGCACTTCTGAAAGAAAAGGGTACGTTGGAAGCAGGCCCTACTGTCCCAAATGCAATCGTCACCACGACGGTTCCTGCCCTTGCACAAACTGCAAACGCTTTGGGCATCTGGCCAAGGATTGTCGAAACACCAGTACCCCGAAGACTTGTTATGGGTGCGGAAGTCCCGGGCATTTTCAGAATAATTGCCCTAAGCAGAGAAACAACAACAACAACAACAACAACAACAACAGCAACAAACGGAACAACAACCCAGCTCGTAGCAGAGCATTTGTCATCAAAGCTGGGGAAGCTAGGGAAGACCCGAATGTTGTAACGGGTACGTTTCTTCTCAACGATCTTACTGCTTCAGTATTATTTGATACCGGTGCTGATAAAAGTTTCATATCTGATGAGTTTTGCCCACTACTTAATATCACCCCTTCGGCCTTAGATGTTAAGTACATAGTAGAGCTCGCAAATGGTAAACTCATAGAAACCAGTAGTGTGATACCTAATTGCACTTTAAACCTCGCAAACGAAACCTTCTCAATCGATCTAATGCCTGTTGAACTAGGAAGTTTTGATGTCATCGTGGGTATGGACTGGTTGTCCAAGCACCGGGCCGAAATTGTTTGCCATGATAAAATCGTCCGAATTCCTCTCGCCGCCGGTAATACCTTGATCATACAGGGGGAGACCGGTGGGTCGAGATTAAACTTAATCTCCTGTTTAAAGACCCGAAAATTTCTGAGAAAGGGTTACCCAGCAATACTCGCGCACATCACGGAGAAAAAGTCGGAGGAGAAACGACTTGAGGATGTACCAATCGTTAGAGACTTTCCCGAAGTCTTTCCAGAAGAACTACCTGGTTTACCTCCATCTAGACAGGTCGAGTTCTCGATTGATCTCGTGCCGGGTGCCGCACCGGTGGCCCGAGCACCGTACCGCTTAGCCCCATCCGAACTTCAGGAGTTGTCTACTCAGTTACAGGAACTCCTGGATAGAGGATTCATCAGACCGAGTTCTTCACCTTGGGGAGCTCCAATCTTATTTGTCAAAAAGAAAGACGGTTCATTCAGAATGTGTATTGACTACCGAGAGTTGAACAAACTAACCGTCAAGAACCGATACCCACTCCCCCGAATCGATGATCTGTTCGATCAACTTCAAGGATCAAGCTGTTATTCAAAGGTTGATCTTCGATCAGGTTATCATCAGTTGCGTGTTCGCGATGCTGACATCCCAAAAACCGCATTCAGAACCCGTTACGGGCACTACGAATTCCAAGTAATGCCCTTTGGCCTAACCAACGCACCGGCTGTATTCATGGACCTTATGAATCGGGTGTGCAAGCCATACCTCGACAAGTTTGTCATTGTTTTTATCGATGACATCCTTATCTATTCGCGAAACGAACAAGAACACGCACAACACCTCAGAACCATCCTAGAACTACTTAGACACGAGGAGCTTTACGCCAAATTTTCTAAGTGTGAGTTCTGGATAAACACCGTTCAATTCCTTGGACACGTTATCGACAGTCAGGGAATTCATGTAGACCCGTCAAAAATCGAGGCAATCAAGAATTGGCAAGCTCCAACCACTCCCACCGAGGTACGCCAATTTTTGGGATTGGCCGGGTACTACCGCCGCTTCATCGAAAACTTTTCAACAATTGCCAAACCCCTCACCGTGCTGACTCAGAAGGAAAAGAAATTCGATTGGACCGAGAAACAAGAGTCGGCATTTCAACTGTTGAAATCCAAGCTTTGCAGTGCACCTATTCTATCACTACCCGAAGGCACCGATGACTTCGTGGTATACTGCGATGCTTCTCACCAAGGTCTCGGTTGCGTGTTGATGCAACGGGACAAGGTCATTGCTTACGCCTCCAGACAACTTAAAGTTCACGAGAAAAACTACACAACTCACGACCTCGAGTTAGGGGCCGTGGTGTTCGCCTTAAAAATCTGGAGACATTATCTTTATGGTACCCGCAGCACTATATTCACCGACCACAAAAGCCTCCAACACATTTTCAACCAGAAAGATCTTAACATGAGCCAACGTAGATGGGTTGAATTACTCACCGATTACGACTGCGAGATCAAATATCATCCGGGCAAAGCAAACGTGGTTGCTGATGCTCTCAGCCGTAAAGAACGAACAAAACCACTTCGAGTCCGAGCACTCAGTATTACCATTCATAACGACCTCACCACCCAAATACACCTTGCCCAACTCGAAGCCCTGAAACCCGATAACTTCAAGAACGAGGCCTTGCGAGGCATGGATAAACAATTCGAGATCAGACCCAACGGAGTTAGGTGTTTCTCTAACCGAATCTGGTTGCCTAATTTCGGAAACCTACGGGACTTGGTGATGGATGAAGCTCACAAGTCCAAGTATTCTATCCACCCGGGATCCGACAAAATGTATCACGGCATCAAGGAGTTTTACTGGTGGCCGAACATGAAAGCTGACATTGCTTTGTACGTCAGCAAATGCTTAACTTGTTCCAAGGTCAAGGCCGAGCACCAAAGACCTTCCGGACTGCTCCAACAACCTGAAATTCCTCAATGGAAATGGGAGCAAATTACCATGGATTTCATAACCAAACTACCTAAATCGGCGAGCGGTTGCGATACCATTTGGGTGATCGTCGATCGTCTCACCAAATCGGCTCATTTCTTGGCAATCAGAGAAACCGACAAAATGGAACGCCTTACACAAATTTACATCAAAGAAATCATTTGCCAACATGGTGTCCCTATCTCAATTATCTCTGACAGGGATGCTCGTTTCACATCTCGCTTCTGGCAATCTCTCCAAAAATCACTGGGTACCCGTCTCGATATGAGTACTGCGTACCATCCTCAGACCGATGGCCAGAGCGAACGAACTATTCAGACACTGGAAGACATGCTACGAGCCTGCGTAGTTGATTCTGGTACAAATTGGGAAAGACATCTACCGTTGTGCGAGTTCTCGTACAACAACAGCTATCACACCAGCATTAAAACTGCACCTTTTGAGGCACTGTACGGTCGCAAGTGCCGATCACCAATCTGTTGGACTGAAGTGGGAGAAAGTCAACTCACTGGTCCTGAACTTATACATGAAACCACAGAGAAAATCGTTGAAATCCAAAACCGACTCAAAGCCGCGCGTGATCGTCAGAAAAGCTATGCTGACGTGAGACGCAAGCCACTCGAGTTCCAAGTTGGGGATCGAGTACTCTTAAAGGTATCGCCTTGGAAAGGCGTAATCCGATTCGGCAAACGCGGAAAATTAAACCCCAGGTACATTGGACCTTTTGAGATCCTCGAGAAAATAGGTCCAGTGGCATATCGATTGCAGCTGCCCTCTGAACTCAGCAGTGTGCACCCTACCTTTCACATTTCTAACTTGAAGAAATGTCTGTCCGACGAGACACTTATCATACCCCTTGACGAGATCCGCATCGATGACAAACTTCATTTCGTTGAGGAACCCGCCGAAATTATGGACCGTGAGGTCAAACAACTGAAACAAAGTCGTATTCCCATCGTCAAAGTCAGGTGGAATTCGCGGCGTGGTCCGGAATTCACTTGGGAACGGGAAGACCAAATGCGACTCAAGTATCCCCACTTATTCACCGATTCTGCCCCTAACGCGACTTCGACTTAAATTTCGGGACGAAATTCTTTTAACAGGGGGAGAATGTAACAACCGGCAAATTAGGCCTAGAATTAGTGCTTAATTCTTTGTTAATACATGTAATTAGTTCTGTGTTAGGCTAATTTATGTATCGAATTATATATATTATTGAATATATACGAAATGCGATTTGGTTAAATCGTACGCAATCTAAATCGAATGTATTTCGATTCAATTTAATACGGACGTTGGTGACCAATTTTAGTAAATAACATTGTCATGTCAAAAGTATTATTATAATAATATTTCATATTTATTCGTATTGCACAATCAGAAAGTTACACAATTTAAAATGTTAAAACGCGCAACTAAATAAAATAACATACATTTTATAACTCAAATATAAATCGATTAGTAGAACATTTAAATAAAATATCGCGTAATAATTTGTATTTTTAAAACGCACCAGTAATATTTAAAATAGTTATTTAACGAAAAACGACGGAGAAAACGAACACCACCCGGAACGCGGAGCGGAGACTGAAAGTGGGGGAGTTTCATCAAAACCCCCTCCTCTCTCTCTTTTTCCCTCATTCATCACCTATCTCTTTCTCTCTCTTACTCTCTCTTTCTTACTTTCTCTCTAAATCACCACCACCTCCACCATTCTCACTAATTCACAAAATACTACCACTAAACGCACTTGGATTTCATCGGCCCTTTGGAAATAAACGACCACCGCATCCCGATCTACAACGCTATCTTTCCGGAATTTCATTTCGGCGTTTTGTAAGTTTCCGACAAATCCCGACATCTCTCGTTTTTTGATCATTTTTACTAGTTTATGGTTTCTATAGGCTTATTATGTTCATATAAGGGTTGGGTAAAAGAATCGGACCAAACGGAAACCCGAAAACATGTTTTTGGCTCAAAATCCGTCGATCAGACGTAAGTGACGCACTGATGAACCCAGATATGCGTCACTTCGTGCGACACTGACTAAGTGTCGCATAAGCCCTCTTTTCCCGTCACTACCTAAGTGACGCATTTTCAATATCCGTCACTACTAGCGTCACTTGCCTTAGTGACGCCTATGATCGAAATCTAATTTTATACGACTCTCTTGCCCGACACTACTCTAGTGACGCCTAGAACCTTAACCCGACACTTGTTACCGTCACTCCCTTAGTGCCGCCATATTTCTTTTACACGACACTTCTTGAGTGTCGCTATACTATACGTCACTCCATAAGTGACGCCTAAATCTCAGAATCTTCTATTTTACACGACACTCCTTGAGTGCCGCTATGTTACGGAACCCGTCACTTCATAAGTGACGCATAAGCTGATACACGACACTATCTCAGTGACGCATACTCTCAAACTGACACCGATACCCGACACTCCATAAGTGACGCATAGAACACATAAGTGACGCATATAGTGTCGCATAAAACAGCAGGTTGTCTAACTAAAATTTCACTAAGTGTCCAACTTTTACAACTTCAAATCCTTATACGATACGACTTAGGAAACACTTTGGGACACTTTTGTAAGTGCAAAACATCGATAATTTGATAATAATACTTAAAGTTTATTATTGCAAACTCGTCACCAACGGGTCGTACACTTTTATACAAACGATAACGAACCAACATTCGGACACCTTGGGTTGTATGAACAACTAGCCTAGATAATCTTGCGAGACATCTACTTACTTGACATTGCGTGTTTAGGCATTTGAAGGTTACGGGTTCGGAGAACCTACGGTTGATATTACTTACTCGTTTATTGATATAAACGTACTTGCAAAGACTCAGGTGAGTCTTACGGCCCCACTTTTACTGTTTTAACTTATTGGGGGGAGATACATGCTACTGAGTTTTCTTGAACACAAGTACTAAACTGTTTACTATACCAAACGGAATTGCATGAGTTACTTACTATTTACTGAAGTCTCTCCATCATATATCGTTAGTTATGTACTTAAGCGCGAACAGTAGTTAATGGATCCATTAGGGAAATGACCCTCCCCGCCCGGGGTAGTAGCGCTACCACGAACCGTTATGTATAAACGGGCGACTATTATTTCGTTTACTTATGCTTGCTCATTTATGAGCATGTCACGGGAGCAACTGATTATTTACGGGTTAAGCTTCGATTATGAGCCTCATGGCAACGGTATAACTTGATTACTTTACTTTTGCGAGATTTGCAAATACTTGATATACGCCTACGGGCACTACTGATGAAATCTTGTGTTCAAACTGATTATTTACTGATAAACCTGTGAGATTCACCAACCTTTTGGTTGACCCTTTTTAGCATGTATTCTCAGGTACACTTACGGAGTAGGATCACTCCAGGATTACTAGCTAGAGTCGCATGATTTCCAAACTGCATTTAACGGAGATTCTTTGGCATTATCTTTTGTATCTATGGTTATGTAATAGAATCTCCTGCCACCTACGCGGACTCTAGACTTATATATTTTTGTAAAGAAAACTATATGTTTTCAAACGAATTAAATTATGAAATGTAATTATTTTACAAAACGTCTCATGTAGAGGTCGTTTGCTGTATATCTTGTGCTTTGTATATTGATTAGTAACACCCAAAGTATGCTTCCGCAAATCACTAAAATTGGGGGTGTTACAGTAAAGGAGAACGCGATCCCACCACTATTTTACCGGATCGCGTTTGTTAGTGTGTTTTGCGAAATTAAGTGTGTTCAGGGTAGCGAGCAAGTGACAAATTTCATTAACTCGGTTTGGGTTGAAATTCGCATGGTCACTCGAAAACGGCCCAATAGTCAAGGCTCTATTTTATGAGCCTAGGCAGTTTTTGGCCTTTCGGGGTCGTCTAGGGATCGAAAATGGCGTTTTTCAGTTTTTGGACCTCGTTCGGGACACTTTTTGATTACAATTCACAGTTGGACTTTTTGTTCTCTTTGACCTCAGGGACTATTTATTTGAACAAATATGTTACTAGACTAATTATATTTGTTATTATAACAATAGTTATTGATTATGGATGAGTTACTGACTTATTAGTTATTTGAATTCTCAGATCAGCCGAAGACTCAGTGATATAAGAATACTGAGTGGATAACTGAGATAGACAGGTGAGTGGATTCGTAACTCTCAGTTTGATTGGTTGTGACATATTGGGTTACAACAAGTAAACATGTTTATTATTGATAAACTGTTGTTGATTATGTGGTATAAATCCTACGGTTTAAGTTGTTATTGAGGTCAGTTGATAACTGGGTTTGGATTACTATTAGTAGACCAACACAGGAGCTTTATACATGTGTTGTTCATGAGAATACGTGTTGAGTGTAGTAATAGTATTTAAGCTATCGGTAGATTCTGTATAGGCCAATACAGTTTGATGATAAGAGTTCTTGAGGCCTCCACGGCATTAAGGCTTCTCAAGAACCACCGATCCTCATTGATGTTCTGTGATATGTTTATCGGTTATAAACTGATTTGTTATGCCATGTTAGGCTGTGATTATTGATTTACTCACTTAGCTTCGTGCTAATCCCACCATTAAAACTTCTTGCATGTCTTGTTGATAATTTTGTGCTGGGAGCAAGAAGCTAGTTAATAAGGAATGTTTGACTACAGTAGACTCTGATATTTTGAAATAATTATGTTATGTTTTATTTCATATAACGCTAGAACTTT
The DNA here is from genome assembly GCA_949592205.1 of Helichrysum umbraculigerum. Classification (NCBI taxonomy): domain Eukaryota; kingdom Viridiplantae; phylum Streptophyta; class Magnoliopsida; order Asterales; family Asteraceae; genus Helichrysum; species Helichrysum umbraculigerum. The sequence goes on from CATIUR010000001.1 coordinate 40,853,319, forward strand.
GTAAGGTGTTTTGGAGTTTATGACATTATATTTATATGTACATATTATAAGTTTGGTTTTATAATAAAAGTTGGGATTTCGCTTCCGATAAGTGTTAAAAAAAATGGTTTGAAATTAAGGGGTGTTATAAAATTAAAACACATATATATCTAGTTTCATGTGAAGATACGTATCATATATCATCCTTTTCATTTCTCAAACCCAGAAGCTTCACGATACGTACGAATCATAAACCCTAAACTAAATCACTTCCAAAACATGAAATTGGAGCTTGGGAATTTGAGTTCAACAAGGATTAATCATTCCTAATACAAGGTAATCATGATTCTTACTTAATTTCGATTTGAAACTTAGGGTTTGATGGGGGTTTTGAATAATATGAACGATTAATGGTTTCTAGGTTGAAATTGAAGTGTATTATAATTAGTAATGTATAAGTGTGTTTATGATGCTGAATAACATGAAATTTGATTAAAGAAAATGGATTAATTGATTTGTAGGATTAATAAGCAAAGTGGGTTTTGATCATATGGATATGTTTTGGTGTTAACACACTTTGATTAGTGTTTAAAGATGTTGTTGGAATATGATTAAAGGATATTGAAATAATGAATCAAAGGATTAAGCAATTGGATTAATTATGATTATGAGGATGATTATGATTAAGTTAATAAAATGATCATGATGATCGTTAGTGATGATTGAAATAGAATTATAAGTGATTAAGTCATATTTATGACTATGGAATAAGTAATGGAATAATGAATTTTAAGAAGTTAATACGAATTAAGGAAGTTTAATATGATTTTCATAACCTTGGAATTGGTTTATGATAAATCTTGAATTATGATAAGAAGTAATCATTAAAGTGATTATACAAATAATGAAATAATGAAATATAGAGAATTATGAAATAAAGGATTAGGTGTAATATGATCAATCCAAAAGGGGTGATGGATTGATAATGTTAATGTATTGATTATAATGATTTTTAGTTATTAAATGTGTTATTGTATCGATAGGTTATATGCTAAGTGATCAAGAACGGTGGTTTAGCTATTTGGATGTGACATCATGTATTCGCCTAAAAAGCAAAGGTGAGTGTTTTGGGGATTAAATGGGTAATGATTGTATGTTCCGGATTGCTTACGAGCAAGAGGTTCATCAATCGAGTGGTAGTCATTTGTATCTTATCGTGTTTCTAAATTGTGGATTATTATGGTTGTGTATTACCGGATTGCTTACGAGCAAGAGGTTTGCATGACCCAATGGATTATTAATGGTTTCGTATCTTGTTTCTATATGTGGTTATTAGGATATGGATTATACGTGTTGTAGTGATGTCATGTTTTGTATTTCGTGCTAAGATGTTTGGTTGTTGATTAAGTGACGGTTATGTGAAGTAATATGATGATTTCTTGGATTTTGTGGAATGAGCAAATTGTAGAGATTGTATCATTACGAATTAATCAGTGATTACGAAATAAGTGCTTAGCACTACTTGTATCTCTTGGACCGCGGATCTTTATGTAATAAAGAGAATCTCTACAACGGTTTCGTAGTTATTAGTGGAATCAGATAAGTGAATCTTTGATAAAAGAAATATGTAATTATGTTTGGGAATTATTCGTCTAATTGCTCATAAGCTCACTAAGCTTTATGCTTACCCGTTTCAGTGGCTTTATGTTGTAGGTGTTTGGTTCGGTTGAACCAATTGGACGAAATATGATTACAAGGAAGTAGCGTGGATTGGAGCTTGCAATGTGGTTAGACAAGATTCTCTTCCTTTTGAATTGTCGTTATGTATTATCACTTGTAAATAAGAGTTGAAATAACAGATAACATAATTTCAGTGATACAAATTTCCTCGTTCTTTCTTCCGAGAGTTTTTAGAGAGAAAAGTGTGTGAAGGTGAAATTCGGTGGTAGAATGTGTATATATATTTTTTTTGGTGGTTGAAAGATTGTGCCAGATATGGAGAGTGGAGTTGAGACAGAGATCTACAAAATCAGGGACGATAGAGAGATTGGATTAAAAAATAAAAATCCCATGATTTTTGTGGGGAGCAAGAGTGGTGTTGCAATTAATGAAGATATGGAGCTTCTCCAACTTTTCTTCCAACTCCCCTGTACCCCCAAAAAAATTTATTACGAAACCCTTAAAAAGCGCAGAGAAAGTCTTCGGAAGTAGGTTATGATATCCCGCCAAAATACGTGATCGCGTAGTTTTTTCTCAATTTCCACACGCGATCGCGTGTTAAGGAAAAAATTATGTGATTCATGCGCTGGAACTTGAGTGAGCTTCTGTTAACGTTTTGAACTAAAACACGCGATCGCGTAATTTCATGTGATCGCGTAGTTTTAATTTTTTTTCAACCACACGCGAACCACAAAACCATCCACACGATCACGTGGATTAACTCTTCAAATGCCATACGCGATCCCCAAAACAATAACACGCGATCCCCTGAACTACTTCACTTGATCCCCTGAACTACTTCACGTGATCCCCTGAACTTATTTACGTGATCGCGTGAGTCAAAACACGCGATCCTCTGGTTTGGTTTTTAGTCCAGGCCAAAATCATACTCAAGATTAATCATCACACAACTTCACCATTTTCCATGCTTTTGTCGATCAGTCCAGAAGTTTTTACCTGAGATCAATTTCCAAACCAAATAACCATCGAAAGTTCATAAAATTGACTCAAATACAAATGCAAAAACAATGATATCGTGAAAGATTTATATATACAAAATGAGCAATATCACTTGCCATAAAAGTTCTAACCACGTTCATTGGAGGAAAGACGATAGTTTAGTTTGAAATCATAAATGTATAGTTAAACAGTACACCGAGTTTTCAATTATATATTAAAGTAGCATCACCCCAAATATTACCAAGCTAACTATATCATAACAAACATAATAGCTAATCTACTCACGAATCATGACAATATATCCTAAATCTAACATAACAATAGCATGTAACATTATGAAAGATAAGGATAGAAATAACTGTAAGTAATGCGTAGATTGAATAGATGCTGAAAGCTTACACGGACAGGGCTCCGAAATATCCCGAACAATATTACAAAAGAGACCCTCCAAGAACTCCAACTCTATTACAAAAACTATCATCCGTTAGTCTTGGTTAAATATTAACCAAGATCTAACCTAAAACTAATCTAAAACTAACAAACTAACTAACTAACTAATTAACTAGAAAGAGAAACTAGAGAGAGAGTGTGAAAGAGAGAATGAGAAATGAGAGGTGTGTTGTAATGAGGAAATTAGGTGGGTATTTATAGGTGAAGGAGGAGAGGTAGTGTAGAAGCCTTGAAGCATCAAGAACAAGCATTTAAGCGCAAACGGGGGGTCACAAGCACATGAGGGGTGTAATTGGCCCAAGGTACCAATTTTGAAGGAAAAAGTGTCACACCCCGTCTAAAGCGGAAACAACGGGGTATAACGGTGATAGAATCATAACACATCATTATAAAGAATTCTATATGAAATACAATAACTAATGTGTCATGATGTCATTAACATGAATAACGGTTCATGTCATGCATACATTTCAACAATGAATTCAAAATCTTACAATCAAACGTACACTACAATGTTAAGACAAAACAAGCCTTCACAAACAACCTTAATGGTGTACCACAAGTCTTGAATAACTCTTAATGCAACCCTAAAGGTCCACTAAGTTCTCTTGTCCACTGCTTTAAGTCCACTAGTATAACCTGAAAAGATATGCTCAAAAACATCAACACGAATGTTGGTGAGTTTCGTAGGTTTGAAACCAGACACCATAAAATAATGTTTTGCTGTGATAAATAACTGAGTAGGACAATGCAAATGAAAAGGCACATATAAATGAAATTAGTGTAAACGAATAAATCTCAACAAACCACCATGCGTGTTGTCATTACTCCCGCAGAGTAAGACGAATAGCATATACGTCGACGTGTTGTCAATACCCCCAAAGGAGCAAGACGAATAGCCTAAATGATGTCAATTTATCCAACCGGCGTGTTGTCAATACCCCCAACGGAGCAAGACGAATAGCCATAAATGTTCTCAATGTTCTCAATGATCTCAAATAATGCACATAATCTCACGTAATGTAGCACATTTCAAGCATATGTCCAAAAAGAAAATGAATGTAATCACAGCATGAAAACAGTTGATAAAAAACGAGCATACTTTTCCCCCAATGTAAAACAAGTAAAGAAAATGGGGCCACGAAAACTCACCTCCAGAAATGATGTAAGTATCGCCCTTAAGTGTAATCCACTAAACCACTCGCAATCTACAATGATCATATATGCATATGGGTCATAACCTAGACATAATTAGATCATTCCATTGTATTCCAAGTCTAAACACTTCAACTAAGTTCCCTCACAACTCAACCCATGTATATTAACTTGAATCAACCTATCGAGTAAAAATCAGATTCTGCCCACGATTTTCATACCAATTTATGAATTTTTGAATATTACTTAAATAAATCATTTGGATCTAAAGTTTTTACCAATGACACTTCAATGTGTTAAGAACAACCTGTAATTTTTCCAGAACTTATTTCAATAGTTTATTATTTTTAAAAATTCATCAAAGTAATCTGCTCTGTAACAATAACGATTTCTGAGTACACAAAAGTTACAATTTATTTAAAATACTTAAAACTTACAAAGATTATAATATTTTTACAGAAAATAATTAACACTTTAAAAATACCTCAATAAAAATTTCAAGACTCAATTATTAGTTTAACCTACGTTTCAAAAATCGACAAGTCAATCAAAATCAGGAACCGAAAAACTCAGAAATGACACTCGATCTTGTAAAATAGTTTTGACCGACTTATACTCATCATTTAGCCATGAAACCAATGCCATTCGAAAGTAGACTCAAAATACTTAAGTTTATACACCCAAATAGATTCATGTAAGCGGAAACAACGGTGAAATAAAATCATGGGATTTCATTACGAAGCCTTGAAGCATCAAGAACAAACATTTAAGCGCAAACGGGGTCTCTAAAGTAACCCTAGAACTATAAATAAAAAACTAAACCGAAAAACTTAGTTTATGCCGATTTAATTTCACAGTCAACTTCAGAGGCCGTTTTGACCCATTTACGTTCATTTTTAGGCTTCGGCTAAAACTAAAAAGTAGTAGATCTCGATGTTTTATATAATATCTTAAGGTTTCGGCCTCTGAAACGCACTAGATTATTTTATAAAAATTGTTGTGTAAACTACTGCAGGGTATTACGAATTTTCTGAAACTTTTGGGTTAATTTAAGTTCGTATATAAACATGTTTTAACCACAAAAATGAATGGAAACCCTAATAAACGAATTTCAGCCTCCCTAAACCCTATTTACAAAGATCAAACCCCAAGAACTCATGTTTTGATCTCCTCATTCAATCTAGCAACCGAAATCCTTCGTTATTCGTATTCGTGAGTAAGTTTTCGATATCAAACACCTATATCTTCTGATTTTTTTTTCTTTTAAAACATGATCAAGGGACTTATAAACATGTATTCACAGATTCTAAGAAGGTCTCTCGCGTTCTCGATCGTTTGTTGGTATAATCTCTATCCGATTATTTCATTTAAACGTATTTCGATTGTTTCGTATTGTCGGTTATATTTTCGGTTCAATTCCATTGTATTCCGGGTTATGATATTGTTAGGATGTTATTAAAATAAGTATATAAGTTGCTAGAATCGATAAATATGATTGTGATGATGATTTGGATTAATTATATATGTGATTAGGGTGGTTTGTTCATAAACCCTAATCTGATCAGATTGTGTCTTCGGTTCGGGAAGCTCGTAACTTGGTTATTTCATGGTAATTTTTGATTAAACAGGAGTATACACTTAAGTATTTTGAGTCTACTTTCAAATGGCATTGGTTTCATGGCTAAATGATGAGTATAAGTCGGTCAAAACTATTTTACAAGATCGAGTGTCATTTCTGAGTTTTATGGTTCCTGATTTTGATTGGCTTGTCGATTTTTGAAACGTAGGTTAAACTAATAATTGAGTCTTGAAATTTTTATTGAGGTATTTTTAAAGTGTTAATTATTTTCTGTAAAAATATTATAATCTTTGTAAGTTTTAAGTGTTTTAAATAAATTGTAACTTTTGTGTACTCAGAAATCGTTATTGTTACAGAGCAGATTATTTTGATGAATTTTTAAAAATAATAAACTATTGAAATAAGTTCTGGAAAAATTACATGTTATTCTTAACACATTGAAGTGTCATTGGTAAAAATGTTAGAGTCAAATGATTTATTTAAGTAATATTCAAAAATTCGTAAAATGGTATGAAAATCATGGGCAGAATCTGATTTTTACTCGATAGGTTGATTCAAGTTAATATACATGGGTTGAGTTGTGAGGGAACTTAGTGGAAGTGTTTAGACTTGGAATACAATGGAATGATCTAGTTATGTCTAGGTTATGACCCATATGCATATATGATCATTGTAGATTGCGAGTGGTTTAGTGGATTACACTTAAGGGCGATACTTACATCATTTCTGGAGGTGAGTTTTCGTGGCCCCATTTTCTTTACTTGTTTTACATTGGGGGAAAAGTATGCTCGTGTTTTATCAACTGTTTTCATGCTGTGATTACATTCATTTTTGGGGTTAAAACATGTTTATATACGAACTTAAATTAACCTAAAAGTTTCAGAAAATTCGTAATACCATGCAGCAGTTTACAAAACAATTTTTATAAAATAATCTAGTGCGTTTCTGTAACACCTCGCAAAATTTAACGCGATTAATTATATTAATCACTTGCATTATTAGGCTAATTCCCTACTTGAGTGAATTCACAAAACATTTTTGAGGTAAGTCTAGCATAGCCCAACTAGTTAGTACGCGCAGTATTACGTATTCGTAATTAGTTGTAATTACGTACAGAACAATTTGAAAACAAACGCGACAAAAATATACGACTGTTGATGAACAAAAATTATTTAACAAAACGAAATTTATTAAATAACGTAGTTAACAATTTAATATTGTGTCGATAATATTTACATATTATTTTAGAACGCGGAACTTTAACTTGTATAAATTAAAATAAAACAAGATTTGAGACTTATAAAATTTATTAATTTAGTTTCATAAAAAGAGCCCAATTAAAATATAATGAAAAATGTAATTAAAAACATATTAGTTAAAATAAAATAACATTTAGCGATCGGGCAAACAAACACGGAGTGTAACCACGGAGGCAGAAAGTGGAACAAAACCACCTCCCACCTCCTCATTTTCTTTCATTTCCCTTTCATCCTCTTTCTCTATCTTTCTCTTTTTCTCTCTACCTTCACCACCACCTACCAAAAACCACCACACAAATCACCACAAAACTACCATCAAACGACGCCGAATCAACAAACAAAATAGAGAAAAACGACCACGAGACTACGATCTATCTTTCCATCTTTTCGGATTTCAAATCCGACACTCGTAAGTTTCCGACAAATCCCGCAAATCTTTAGATTTCCAAGTTATAATTGCTACTTAGTGTTTAACATACTTAGAATAACATGTTTTAGTGTTTTATACAACCGAAAACGTTCCAAATCAACCAAAAATCCGACTTTTTCTCGCTGTTCGTCGAACAGGCGACTACGTCGCATTGGGACCGAAAACAGTACTGCGACGTAGGCCTTTACGTCGCATTACCCTTCCTTACGTCGCACATAGCGACGCAGACCACTACGTCGCATTAAATTGCGAGCGTCGCCTATGCGACGCAACCCATGACGTCGCAGAACCAGAATGCGACGTAGACCCGTAAATCGCACCCTACGTCGCATAACCACCCAGCGTCGCACCTTACGTCGCTAAAAACAGGAAGTTTAAAAACTTGTTTTCACTAAGTGTCGAACTAACCGGAAACGCATATCTTTATACAAATTCGATTCACGAGCCTTACAAACAATTTAAACATACTTGTTTTATCGAAATGTTGATTTCAAACTTTCACCAACGAGTCGTATACATTTTCATAAACAACGAAATACAAACATAAACATTAAACAAACGATTTGGACGTGACTTGGATGTACAAACACTAGCATGGATGATTAGTTTAGACATCCACATACTTATTAAATCTCGTACGTTTAGGACGTTAGGAGATTTCAGACCGTACTTGGGCTTAGGTTTGCTAGCACTCGCACAACTACTTAAACTCAACAGGTGAGTTCACAGCCCCTACTTTTATTGATTTAACTGCTTTTGAACAGGGGTGGAAAACATAGTCAACTGTTTTACTTATTGCCATAATTGCTTTTACTTATATGATTGTTTATCATACGTGTATTACTCAAACTGTTAGAGTACTTTGAACTACTGAACTATTGTTCGAACTTTATTTATGAAATAACATTTTCATACTGATACACTGAACAAATGGGATAACTTATTCGACAAACTGTTTTAACTAGACCGGAGAACGACCGGTAAACTGTTTTGCAAACGACTGAAAACTCTTAAACTTGTTTGGTATACCGGAGAACGACCGGTACTTTTGTGTAAATACTGGAGAACGACCAGCTACGTATTTTAGTGCCAGAGAACGACTGGCCACTGGACGGGAGAACGACCCGTGCGTCTTTGGATGGGAGAACGACCCATGCGTATTAACCGGAGAACGACCGGTACTGTATTTCGCTGGAGAACGACCAGCAGTGTTTGGACGGGAGAACGACCCGTGCGTATTAACCGGAGAACGACCGGTACTGTTTGTAAATCGCTGGAGAACGACCAGCACATGTTTAACCTGACATTTTGGGAGAACAACCCACTAAACTTATACTTTGGGCGAACAACCCACTAAACTGGTACTTTGGGCGAACAACCCACTAAACTTGCATTTGGATAACATTCCACTAAACTTATTCTCGACTATTATGGCAATACTATTTGCGAACGGATTTGGATAACAACTGTACTACAAACTTGATATAACTTGTGTAAACATAAAACCTGTGAATTCACTCAACCTAGTTGTTGACTTTTACTATGTTTTTCAGGGAATTAGCTGCGCATGTAAGAATCGCCAACACATGGAGAATTAGGCGACCCTTGAAGCTTAGGATGCCAACTTTTGGAAACATATGGATTTCTTTAGTATAACTGAAATGTTTTAGTCATATTTCAGAAATCTACTTTTGTAAACTTACTACTATTAACTAATACGATACGTTGAATCGTAAACTTTGTAATTAACTCTTTTGGCATCTTAATATATATTGTTCTGTTGTAATCATAAGCTCTGATACGTATGCATGCTTTATTATTGTGACACCCCAGTACTTAAACTAACTGCTTCCGCTAAACAAAAATTCGGGGGTGTTACAGTTTCAGAGGCCGAAACCTTGCGATACTACATAAAACATCGGGATATACAACTTTTTAGTCTTAGCCGAAGCCTAAAAATGAACGTAAATGGGTCAAAACGGCCTCTGAAGTTGACTGTGAAATTAAATCGGCATAAACTAAGTTTTTCGGTTTAGTTTTTTATTTATATTTCTAGGGTTACTTGAATTTGAATGGGTTTGTATTGGTGTCTGGGAATGAAGAAGGACATCATTAATTACATTAGTCAATTTGTCAATGTATGATTTGTTTGAAGTTCAAGGCTGCCTGAGACTCTTTGGTCTATTACAGCAATTGGAGATTTTCGAATGGAAAAAAAAAAAAGATAATTATGGATTTCATTACGAAGTTTCCTAGAACTAGTAGTGGGCATGAATCTATTTGGGTAGAATAACCAAGTCTGCTCATTTCTTAGCAATCCACGAGGATTTCGAGATGGGGAGTTCGATAAGGCGATACATCAATGAAGTAGCAGTAAGGCATGGAGTATTTGTAGCAATTATATCAGATTGTGATGGTTATTTTACTTCACAATTTTGGCAAATGTTACGGAAAGCTTTGGGAACGCGTTTTGATATGAGGACGGTTTATCATTCTCGAATTGATGGACGAAGTGAGCAAACCATCCAAACATCTGAGAATGTACTTAGAGCGTGCTATCAATGGGAAACTCACTTGCCACTAGCCGAGTTCCCATACAGCACAGTAATCGTTCTAGTATTCAATGGGCACTATTTTAAGCACTTTAGGAGTGTAGGAGTCATTCTTTGTAGAGTGAGCTGAATTTGGATTAAAGTCAGTTGATTGGATTGAAATAGTTCAAGAAGCTATTGACTAGATGGTTCAAATCAAGGAGAGGTTGGAAACAGTACAAGTTAGGCGAGCGAGTTACGCAAACAAACATCGACAGAAGCTAGAGTTTTGTGTTGGGAATCATATATTGTTTAAAGCGTTACTTTAAGAAAGTGGCGTACATTTTGGGAAGTTTGAAATATTAGCATATGTGTTTGTTGGACCGTTCTAAATTGTTGAACGTATGGGTTCAATAATGTATCGATTGGAAGTTGTCGCAAGAGTGAAGTGTTGTTCATGAAATATTTCATGTTTCAAATCTAAGAAAGTGTTGACTGATAAGGTCTTACACGTATTTCTAGAAGGAATTTACTGGGAATCACAGATAACATTAGGTAGAGAAAACGGTAGAAACCAGGGATTGAGAGGTCAAAATGTTGAATCATAGAAAGTTTTAATTGGTCATGGCCTGATAGAACGCTTAGAGAGGATTCGATTTTACTTGGGAAAGAAAAGAGTGAACAAAGCTTAAGTATTGGTACTTATTCAGTGAGCGTGTTAACAGTATAGCTCCGACTGAATTTCGGGACGAAATTCTCTCAAGTGGGGGATACTGTGACAACCGTCACCAAACCGTAATCGTAAATCAAACCATAAAAGATTTTTTTTGTGCTAAAACTCAATACATAGATTTATTTACATTAAAGTCTTCGTTTTTTTGAAAACTGAAAATAACGCAAAAAGAATCATCGCAATTCATCGTGTAACGAAGAAGATACGAAGCAAAACGTAAACGAAATGTGGGCTGAAACTTAGTGACGCGATTTGGAGCATCTGGCCAGCCCAACCCTTGTCCCAAACACAAACCCATTCAAATTCAAGTAACCCTAGAACTATAAATAAAAAACTAAACAGAAAAGCTTAGTTTATGCCGATTTAATTTCACAGTCAACTTCAGAGGCCGTTTTGACCCATTTACGTTCATTTTTAGGCTTCGGCTAAAACTAAAAAGTTGTAGATCTCGATGTTTTATATGTTTTTGCGAGGTTTAGGCCTCTGAAACACATTAGATTATTTTATAAAAATTGTTGTGTAAACTGCTGCAGGGTATTACGAATTTTCTGAAACTTTTAGGTTAATTTAAGTTCGTATATAAACATGTTTTAACCCCAAAAATGAATGGAAACCCTAATAAACGAATTTCAGCCTCCCTAAACCCTATTTACAAAGATCAAACCCCAAGAACTCAAGTTTTGATCTCCACATTCAATCTAGCAACCGAAATCCTTTTTTATTCGTATTCGTGAGTAACTTTTCGATATCAAACACCTATATCTTCTGATTTTTTTTCCTTTTAAAACATGATCAAGGGACTTATAAACATGTATTCACAGATTCTAAGAAGGTCTCTCGCGTTCTCGATCGTTTGTTGGTATAGTCTCTATCCGATTATTTCATTTAAACGTATTTCGATTGTTTCGTATTGTCGGTTTTATTTTCGGTTCAATTCCATTGTATTCCGGGTTATGATATTGTTAGGATGTTATTAAAATAAGTATATAAGCTGCTAGAATCGATAAATATGATTGTGATGATGATTTGGATTAATTATATATGTGATTAGGGTGGTTTGTTCATAAACCCTAATCTGATCAGATTGTGTCTTCGGTTTAGGAAGCTCGTAACTTGGTTATTTCATGGTAATTTTTGATTAAACAGGAGTATAAACTTAAGTATTTTGAGTCTACTTTCAAATGGCATTGGTTTCATGGCTAAATGATGAGTATAAGTCGGTCAAAACTATTTTACAAGATCGAGTGTCATTTCTGAGTTTTATGGTTCCTGATTTTGATTGACTTGTCGATTTTTGAAACGTAGGTTAAACTAATAATTGAGTCTTGAAATTTTTATTGAGGTATTTTTAAAGTGTTAATTATTTTCTGTAAAAATATTATAATCTTTGTAAGTCTTTAAGTATTTTAAATAAATTGTAACTTTTGTGTACTCAGAAATTGTTATTGTTACAGAGCAGATTACTTTGATGAATTTTTAAAAATAATAAACTATTGAAATAAGTTCTGGAAAAATTATAGGTTGTTCTTAACACACTGAAGTGTCATTGGTAAAAACTTTAGATCCAAATGATTTATTTATGTAATATTCAAAAATTCGTAAATTGGTATGAAAATCGTGGGCAGAATCTGATCAGATTAGGGTTTATGAACAAACCACCCTAATCACATATATAATTAATCCAAATCATCATCACAATCATATTTCTCGATTCTAGCAACTTATATACTTATTTTAATAACATCCTAACAATATCATAACCCATAATACAATGGAATTGAACCGAAAATAAAACCGACAATACGAAACAATCGAAATACGTTTAAATGAAATAATCGGATAGAGATTATACCAACAAACGATCGAGAACGCGAGAGACCTTCTTAGAATCTGTGAATACATGTTTATAAGTCCCTTGATCATGTTTTAAAAGAAAAAAAATCAGAAGATATAGGTGTTTGATATCGAAAACTTACTCACGAATACGAATAACGAAGGATTTCGGTTGCTAGATTGAATGAGGAGATCAAAACTTGAGTTCTTGGGGTTTGATCTTTGTAAATAGGGTTTAGGGAGGCTGAAATTCGTTTATTAGGGTTTCCATTCCTTTTTGGGGTTAAAACATGTTTATATACGAACTTAAATTAACCCAAAAGTTTCAGAAAATTCGTAATACCCTGCAGCAGTTTACAAAACAATTTTTATAAAATAATCTAATGCGTTTCAGAGGCCGAAAACTTAACATTTTATATAAAACATCGAAATCAACAACTTTTTAGTTTTAGCCGAAGCCTAAAAATGAACGTAAATGGGTCAAAATGGCCTCTGAAGTTGACTGTGAAATTAAATCGGCATAAACTAAGTTTTTCGGTTTAGTTTTTTATTTATAGTTCTAGGGTTACTTGAATTTGAATGGGTTTGGGTTTGGGACAAGGGTTGGGCTGGCCAGATCCTCCAAATCGCGTCACTAAGTTTCAGCCCACATTTTGTTTACGTTTTGCTTCGTATCTTCTTCGTTACACGACGAATTGCGATGATTCTTTTTGCATTATTTTCAGTTTTCAAAGACTTTAATGTAAATAAATCTATGTATTGAGTTCTAGCACAAAAAAATAATCTTTTATGGTTTGATTTATGATTACGGTTTGGTGACGGTTGTCACAAAAAGAGTGGCCAAACGGCACCCTAGGTGCCGTATACGGCCCGTAGAGTACCGTATATGGCCCTAGGGGGATGGTTGCTCTTTTGTCTTCCGCTCGCTCCGTTCGTTGCTTGTTTCGCCCGTATCTTCTTCGTTCTAAGCCCGATTTACTTGATTCTTACGTCGTTGGATTCATTTTTCCGTTACGCTTCTAATGACACTGAATTTGAAAAATTTGGAGGTGTATAACTTTTGTGCGATCCGGAGGACGATCGGTAAGCTTCCAGACTGCACATCTTCTCCGTCTTTCATCCGTTTCGCTTGATTCTTTCACCTCCGGTCTTGTAATTTCCTATGGAGTTATAAAATATGACTTAAGATATATTCCCATAAGATAATTAAGAACGGAATATTTAAGGTGACTGAATTTGCCTCGTTTTGCGTGTTATTTGGATGCTTTTGGTGATTTTTGCAGCAACGCTTATAATTGGACTGCTTTGGTGATTTTTAGTAAATAAAGGTTATTTTAAGATGTTTTCACCAAATATAAGTCCAATAAGTGCGGAATAATGTACGTAAAAACATGACTTTTTACGTTACATCAACATGATTAATCGATCTAAAGACAAATAGGGTGTTCAAAATAGAGAATCTGTAGAGAAGAGAGGTTCGAGAAAAGAGGTTTAAATTGATAAAACCTTCTTTGGGAAGGAAAATGATTTTCAATAAAAGGATAAATCCATTGTCAAACAAACCATGGATCAAGATTGGTTATCCTCCAATGAAATCTCTGACAAAGATCCCTTTAAACAAATACCCACAGGATGTCATTAAAGACTGCAAGTGGTGGGGTTATGATGGAACTACTGGAGAGGCGTTCATTGTAAATCAATGTGAGGGAGAGAAGTTGTATGTATATGACCCGATCAGCCTGTCTGAAACAGACTTGAAGATCTTGCACAAGAACAGGATTCTATATCACGGAGATGAAAGAGCAGAAGCGATGAAGTTTCAAAGAGTTGTTGATGTGTGTGTGAAGAAAGGTAACCACATGGGAAGCCGAGAACCTGCAAACTGGAAATGAAGACTTGAAGATTAAACCAAGCTGCTGACAAGGGAAGTTTGTTGGTACATTATAGTGTTACTCAGCTAGGTTTTAGACTTAAAGTATTTTGGTTTTAGTGTTTGCGACACTAGTTGCGACACTATCATAGTGTCGCAATATGCGACATTGTCAAAGTGCCGCAGTGTCTAGTACAGTGTCGCAGGATCAGTCTATATATAGGTGTGTTGGTCATTTGTGTTAAGTAGATCATTTTGTCATGTGGTTCGATCATTTTCTATGTTGCTTGTACTCAATCGTTTAATCAATACAAACAAAAATTATTTACTCGCTCGTGTTCGATTTTCATTTACTCGATTTATATTAACGAACAAATAATCTAGTGATTCCGAAACTTGATTATTTGAATCATGTTCGTTATCTTTTAATTCACGTACGCAACTTGTAAATCAGATTTCGCACGATTACTTGTTGAATTCGAATCTAAAGATCACGTATGTGATCTACATCTCCTTTCGTTAAGAGTGGTTGAGATTGCGCATGTAATACCCGGTCAAAAAGAGGCAATTTTCGCGCCCAATTTAAACATAAATTACTCGTATTTAGTTACGTATTAATGCTAAACACTTAAAACTTATATATACAATTATATATAAGCGTACGTGATTATTTTAAAATTCAACACAACACGAGTTTGGGAGAAACAAAATAACGCGAACCCGAGACCCGAATGGGTCGGCCCGTGGGCTGCGAACCCAGCCCTCCCCTAATTATAAAACCCCCAAATCTCCATTTCCTCCATTTTATCACAAACACCAAACACACCCTTCTCATCTCTTCCTTTTTCTCCCTCTCGGTTTCTTTCACCAACCGAAAAACAACAACATCAGCGGATCGACAGCAGCTGAAGCAACCCAACATCATCATCTTCATCTTCATCATCGCCATCTCCATCATCTCGATCCGTCATATTTGAGCTCGGTAAGAAACCCTCACTTTTCTTTAAATTTCGTGTTTAGAAATGCTTATAATAGCATGTTATTATGTCCACCCTACAAGAAAATGCCCAAGAAACCGGATGAAAATGCTTGAAAAATCGAAACCCATCACACAAATCGCACCAGTTCGTCGTGCGAATCGAGATGAACTCGATTCGCAAAACCATATCCGAACTCAACTCGCAGAACCTTATCCAGATCTGTGAATCGGACTGGCTCGCGAACCTAACCACTTGCGAGTCGAACTGAGTTGCGAGTTGACTTACGGACTGAGCTGCGAGTCGAGACCGCGAGTCGAGACTTGCGAATTGAGTTACAAACTGACTTTTTCCTACGAGCTGAGATTTGCGAATTTAAATTTCAGATGCGTTTTTCACCAAAGCAATGTAGTAGAAATAAAATAAATTTCCAAGCTGACCTGCAGCTCGACTCCAGCCAGGGGCTCTGCCCCTTGGACCCCGCTACCAGGGGCGCTGCCCCCGGACCCCCGTACATGGTTTCCAAACCTGAACGACAAATGAATATTTACACAACTCGCTTGGACAAACTGATTTGTCTCTTACTTATATAACATCACGTGTTTAGGACACTAGGAGGTTATCATTCAGACAACACACGTATCGTAGGATTGCTGATAACTCACAGGTGAGTTCATAGCCCCACCTTTCTAACTATTTTACTGATTTTGGGGTGAGACACATGTTTCCGTTTTACTTGTTTTCATTGTTTATGGATTAAACAAAATGGGTAACCGACTTCCTTGATAAACATGTTATGTATTAACATTGACGAACTGTCCTAAAATACTTTAGGGTATTAATTATCCCAAGGTTAGGAAACACATAGACTTGAACATGTACGACTTTCTAAGGACTATTGG
The DNA here is from genome assembly GCA_949592205.1 of Helichrysum umbraculigerum. Lineage (NCBI taxonomy): Eukaryota > Viridiplantae > Streptophyta > Magnoliopsida > Asterales > Asteraceae > Helichrysum > Helichrysum umbraculigerum. The sequence goes on from CATIUR010000001.1 coordinate 40,869,696, forward strand.
ATTCCTTACACCGATGATCTACAATTACTAGTGTCATGCTAGCCTTCGAGTAAACCGTGCCTAGGGGCACCCACTTTCTTGTTAAGTTTGAGATTATGAATACGCGATGGTAGTGTACATTAGTGGAACACATTTATACTATTTCCTAAAATAGCTAAGTGATGATTACACATACTTAGGCACATTATGCTACATACCATTATCTAAGTGGGACATTTGCAAAATTAGATACACTATGTTATACCTGACTGTTGTGAGACAACTATAGGTACTCTTTTGAATTATATTTACAATATTACCATAGGGTAATCCACTGGTTTAACATTGTGCTGTAATCGTACTTACTGATTATATGCATACACTTTTGAGCACGTGGTGCCACACACGATTACTACTGCATGTACGCTAGAGATAGGTACATGTACACTGATTGGCACGTTGTGCTACTTCCGGGCTCACTGAGCTACTTCCGGGCACGTTGTGCTACTTCCGGGCGCGTTGTGCTACTACCGGGCACGTTGTGCTACTTCCGGGCATGCTGTGCTACTTCCGGGCTCGATGAGCAACTTCCGGGTACTAGGTGCTACTTAAGATATACATGTAGACTTCTTAGAGTTATATGTACACTTTATATGCATATACACTTACTATACTGGGCACGAGGTGCCAGACTCGATTACTTTTGGCATGTATACTTGCTATGGTTACATGTACACTTTATATGCATACTGGATTACACTACTGGGCACGGAGTGCCACACTCGATTTATCTTACGTATGTACACTTGCTAAAGGCACCTGTACACTTATATGCATACACAATTACTCTACTGGGCATGATGTGCCGCAACCAATTACTGTTTACATGTACGCCTATTATAGATATCGCCCAAATCATTGGTCCGGTACTAGATGTATCTTTTCCGCCAGGGTAATTTGTCTGCTTGGCTCGTTAAGCATGGGCTAATTCATAGATCCGCAAATCTTCCAAACGTAGAGGCCTATTATAGATACACATACCCTTTGGTATGCACACCCGATGACCTGACTGAGCACGTGGTGCTACACTCGATATACTTATACATACGTAGTTACACAGTTGGGCACGTAGTGTCGCACTCGATTCTTATATACGTGCATGACCACCTGATATGTCCTTGAGTACGTAATGCTGTCTCTAGAAACGATCATGAGTTACGACCACGGGGTCTGGTAATTAGCTACTCCGAAGGGTAGTACATACACGGGAACACTTGGAGAACACATTAGAAACTAAACCTATCAGATTACGTTGTAAGGACATGGCAACCTTTATATCGATTTCACCATGGGGACACAACTATAGTACATTACCATTTTCAAACAAGTTTGTAAACTACTGTTGAACTACACACGATTTATACTTCATGTTTTACTTAATCAACCTATGAACTCACCAGCTTTATAGCTGACTCGTTTTAGCATGTGTTCTCAGGTGCCAGCAGGATTAGGACTACTACAAGCTATGCTAGCTCGAGTCGTATGTTTTCAAATACCTGGATTTCCTTGCATAACCTTTGTATTTCAAATTATGTATTGAAATTATTTTGCGAACTCGTATCATTATAAACTCTTTATTTTGGAAATGTATAACTATTTTCAAATGTCTCATTTAGAGTCATTCATTATGTACTCTTATGCTGTGATATTTAATTAGTAACACCCAAAGCTCGCTTCCGCAAACTGGTAAATTTTGGGGTGTTACAGATTGGTATCAGAGCCTAAGGTTATAGTGAACTAGGTTGCATTTAGTGGGCCTAGACTATGACCGTTAGGCAGTATTCCTTATTAGGTATAACTGGTTCATAAATTACATCATACAAGTTTAATTTAACATAATCTGGCCAGTTATGTACAATTAAATGAAGATGATGTGAGAACTGAAAGGGGTTATGCAGAATCAAGAATGTGTTAGTTGACTCTGATTGTTTTGTGCTAGACAGTCTAGGCTATTATACGTACTGTAGGTATATATGAATATGCTCTATTGTGTGCTACTTTCTGTGCCATCATATGTCTACTGACTGTATGTATATATATACATGTACTCGTACTCTATCTCGAGCACTTGGTGCTACCTACAACTTACTTATGTATATTAATATGCATACACTCATACAAACATGGTTACTAAGTCGGGCATGTCGTAGTACTGTCGGCTCTCATTTACATACATTGCTTGCGAGCAACACTGTTCGATGCCACGGTAAAGTGGGCACAAAACGATGTCATGGTAAAGTGGACACAAAACGAGATCACGGTAAAGTGATTCAAAATGATACCGTGGTAAAGCGATACAAAACACGGATCGGCGAGCTTACACTCGAGATTCGCACTCAATAACGGATCGGCGAGCTTACACTCAAGATCGTTAACTCGGCAACGGATCGGCGAGCTTACACTCGAAATCGTTGACTCAGTATTTGCCTAAATACTCAATCATAGTTCTGCGGGACTACACTTACATGTTGCTGGAGGCAACACACTGTGCCAGGTGGTACTAGTATTTTATTACTGGATAAGTGATACTATTACTTATTATCATATGACGTGGTCATACACATACTTGATTTGTACTTAGGCAAAGTATTGCCTCACATTGGTAGATTTACTTATACATGATTGGTAACTAGGCATGGATTGCCACACCTATCATATGACTCGGTCATACATTTACTCGATAGTACTTAAGCATGTAGTGCCTCACGTTTGTAGATATACTTATACCTGATAGGTATCTAGGCATGGACTGCCACTTTCCCTATGTACTTAGGTACACACCACGGCTACTCAGGCATGTGATGCCTCATTCAATGAATACACACTGATGTCACCACACACGGGTTGTGATGGCAGACCCCGTTTCGACACCGCACATGGCACTGTGGGTGTCACACTTACCAACATAATTAGCCCCACTATTCAACACTTAGTACTGCATTTCGGTGCTTCGGGCACTTCACTATGGCACACGGTGCTGCAATTCATGGTACTTCAGTACTACACTTATAGTACATTGGCACTACACTATTGTACACTTAGTAATACATACACGGTACGTTAGTACTACACCTCGGTACGATGCTGCTGCATCATTGTCCTTTGGACTACTGCGATAACATAGTATTAGATGACTACTTTGGAAAAACACTAATAGGTCGTTATTACGCCTACACATTGGGACTACAACATAATTAACCACACAACTTGAAACGTGGTAAAGCATGAAAAACGTAACTAAGGCTAAATCGACGGGTACTGGAACCGTTACATTGAAACCACATAGGTGGGATTATACCTACCACACGCAACACCAAAGACTTCGACCTCGATTGGGAATAGAATGATTCCGTCTCGTGATTCGTCAAAATTTTAACAACTTGTAAACTTCGAGGTCTGAAATCTTGCAACTCATCACCTTAAATGGTTCCTAATCTTTATCGTCGTTGATCGTTAAATTCTACATTGGTACAGTTGTACATTACATCTTGTTTACACATTATGATGGTCCTAACCTTGATATAAGGTCTCATACACCTTTTAATCTTTGTTATTAAAGCTCTCATCATGCCGCCCAGATGACAGTATATCAGTCAAGTTGAGGTTAACCGACTCGCCGCCCAAGCAGTGGCTGCTGCTGTAGATGCTCGAGACTCACGGGCAAGTGGCGGGGAAACACCAAACAACACCCCTCCAGCCCGACCATGTACTCACAAAGAATTCCTGAACTGCAACCCACCAAACTTCACTGGAACCGAAGGGGCTGTCGGATTAATCCGATGGATTGAAAGGATGGAATCCGTATTCCGCCTTTGCAACTGCCCTGATGACTGTAAGGTCAAATACTCTACCTGCACTCTCTCGGACAGTGCACTCACATGGTGAAACACCTACGTACAAACCATGACTATCGACGCTGCTTACCAACTTCCGTGGGGAGAACTGAAACAAATGATGCGTGACGAGATAGTGAAGAACTACAACAACTCGAGGTTGAAATCTGGAACCTCACCGTAAAGGACAATGACATTGCTGCGTACACCAACCGCTTTCACAATTAGCACTCCTCTGTCCATCCATGGTAAACCCCGAGAAGAAAAAGGTCGAAAGGTACATATGGGGACTACCAGCACAAATCCAAGGCTTGGTCACTGCATCCAAACCCATCACCATTAGTGAGGCCGTTTGTCACACCCCCAAAATCCATAATTGTGTTTATTTAATGTTTAGCGGAAGCAAGTTAAGATTTAGCGGAAGCATCTTGTTTAAACAGTTTAACAGCGGGGTGATGACGTATCAATTGTGCATTCATTGTATCAGAGCATATGATCATACAGAACATAATATATTAAGGATGCCAGTTTAAAACAGTTGTTACAAAGGTAGTACGACTATGTAAGTCATACAGTAGTAATAGAGTTTAAAACATTTGAGTTTTACAATACTTATGTTAAGATAAGATTTCATGAGTATAACTGCAATGTCTGCAGTAATACAGAGGAAATCCTCAAAAGCTGTCCCAAAATATATGGCATCCTAAGTAGTCCAGGGTTGTCCATCCTGAATGCATGCGATCCTTACTTACATGGCTAATTTCCTGTAAAACATAGAAAGAAAGTCGTCAACAAATATGTTGAGTGAATTCACAGGTTTTGTATAAATATAAGGTATGTTAAACCATTTTTGTTTAGATTATTGAATTGTTATTCAATAAATAAATGTTTGCAGGTTTTGCAATTTATAAGATTGTAGGGATAGTTACCCTAAAATATAGTATTATGTGGGTTGTTACCCAAAATGTATATCTGGTAGTTTACCACCATATAAATATGACCAGTAGGTATACTGGTATAAAACATTTGTAGGATACGTTCATCCTAAATAATGAGTGGGAATACTTAGACTATAATCCCCTGAAAGGTGAGCTAAACCTCGCAGGTTAAAGTAACGCGACCTAACCCTATAACTAAACCACAACCAAAACTTATGTTTCTTGCCTGAAGGACAGTTAAGTATACGCTCCATCCACAGGAGGGTCGTCACGGCAATAGTACTATTCGTATACTCAGTGGCTAGAGTCACCTAGCTAATGGTTATAGTCTGCATGACATAAGGTCTTTCATGCACACATCTCAAGTCTGGTCCGTACTAGGATACAATGTCTAATTCCCAAAACAGTTGTGAAAATGTTATTTCGTATCAAACAGTTGTATAAAGCAATAAAGCATTTATATAATTTGCTGCATGTGTTTGCATGCAGTTTCTATGTTTACACCCCTATGTTTAAAAGCATAAAACATTTGCAAAGTAGGGGCTGTGAACTCACGGTGATTTGCTCGGTATGAAAGCTAGCAGCCAAATAGATAATTGCCCAAGGTTTGTTAACCTATATAAAATAAATATTAACATAAGTATGTTTGATTTGTTTAATCAATTTGTGTTAACGGTTTGTTTGTTTGAAGAAATGGTTGATTTCTTATCAATATAAGTTGTTAACTTTGTTAGTGACACATCGTTGAAATATTGTTATTATTCCTCTGTCGTACACTTGTAAGTATACAAACCAATATGTAATTGTCTATTTAACGGAAGGTCGTTTTGTTTCATTTGTACATATACTTTGCTTACAGTTGTACGTATGTTATTCCAAAATCATTGTAAGTACACATATTTGTTTTATAAATGTATACTTAAGTAATATACTTGTTGTATATTATTAGATTATACGTTGGTTAAACGTGAAGTTTATTGTGTATATATATATTTGTGAATATATATTCCTTAAGTGTCGTATATATTTATTTAATCAATACGTTGTTCTCGTATATTAAAATATATATAAGTTTCCATTTGTTTAAGAAAACATATACGTTTGTGTCTATATATATTGTGTGTTCTCGAATATATATATATATATATATATATATATATATATATATATATATATATATATATATATATATATATATTGTAATACGTCGTTTCGTATTTTAAAAAGGTTGCAAATTTTATTTGTTTTAAAACTTAGATTGTTTTTATAAAACGAATGTCATTTGTTTTTAATATCCCTACTTTTGTTTAGTAAGTCTTGAATATCCCGATAATATAATCGTATTCAAATTGTATAGTTCATAAAGTTCATATATATATAGGTCATATATCGTTTGTTCGTACGAATTAAATAAGTCCAATGTCCGTATTCATAGTTTGTCTCGGTTTATAGTGTCATTTAACAATTTATCAAGTCTCGTATACGTCTTGCACAAATAATATCGTTAACGGAAACGTTTTGTGTTTTAAAATAAAAGTCAAGTGTTTTATAGTTTGTTGGGCTCGGCCCGATTCGTTGGCCCACTAATAATAATGTAACTCGTTTGGTCCGTTAACTCGTTTATATAACCCATTTATTTAATCTTTGGTTTAACCCATTACTTTGGCCCAAAAGACCACCGGCCCAGCCTGAAGCCCAGCCCAGTATGTGAATCCGCCGGATTCTATTTGAATCCGCCGGATTCTCGTTAATAGAGAAGGTGTTGCCGGATCTTCGGGTCAAGCCGCCGTGTCGGGTCAAAATTAAGTGAATCCGCCGGATTGAGTTGAATCCGCCGGATTCTTTTGTGTTCACAAAACGTTCATGTGAAGCTTTGGGAATCCGCCGGATTTAGGTGAATCCGCCGGATTCGAGCGTGTCTTTTACTCGTTCACAAATGTTTAACCGATTACGGGGTTTGCGAGTTTTGTAGGGGAATCCGCCGGATTCTACATGAATCCGCCGGATTCATGTTAGTTCCAGAGCCTGTTCGAACAGGGCAAAACACAAACTCGAACTTTTGGTTCCAATCTTTTATACATCAATACAAAATGTTTATATAAGTGTTATATGTCGTTTTTACAAGTTATTACATCACTTTAACAAGTTTTTATATAACGATTTTGGTTTTGTAATTTTGGGTTTTATAAACCATTTTCATGATCAATCCAACAAACCTTCATATATATATGTTATATGTTTAGATTATGATATATAAACATGTTAGAAAACGAATTTAAAGGGTAGAAATTAAAAAGGAAGATGTTTCCTTACAAAGTGAAAAATGGTGGTGATGATATGCCGATGGTGATGATGATGATTATTATTAATGTTTTAATATTTTTGTTACTTCCACCTCACTACTGATGTTGTTGTTTGCCTCTGCTGATTTTGATCTTGTTAATTTTGAAGAAGAAGGAGAAATGATAAGTGATCATGTATGTGTGTGTGTATGGCCGAGAGATAGAGATCAACAGGAGGGAGTATGGTTTTAAAATAACCATGCTTCTGCATTATTGAAGTTAGGTGCCCATTTTGGGTACCTCAATTTCGAGTACGGGTATAATTTTAGCAATATAAAAATGAACAATTTATATTTTTATTTCGTAGGTGTTCTCCTGGTTCGTAATTTATAATCAGAATAATGATGTTATCATTATTTTAAATAGTTGTAAAATTTTGTACATTTTACTGCGTTCAACTATTTGAGCGCCAAATTTCAGTTAATTTAGGATTTCATATTTTGAGGTAATGTTCTAACTTCCTCCAAACGAATGAGAAAATTTGTATTTTTATGATTCGACCTTTTATGAGCGTTTTAAAATTGTTTCTGTTCGTGTTATAATACGTTTTATGTTAAACGTATATTTAGACCATTTTATCTATATGTTATAGATATATAAATACTCGTAATTAATAATTACATTATTAATTATTTTTGTGTCACGAAACTTTTGTTATTTATTTTTGTCGGGTTCGTTCTGATATATTTGTACGTAACTAATAATTACTTACGTATTACGTATTACTTTTTGTTTTAAAAGTACTGGGCTTGCTAGGCTTACATCACATCAAATAGTTTTGTTAAAACTTAATCAGGAAATTAGCGTAAGAATGCACATGCTTAAATGTTAATTAATACCTAATTTGGAGAGTTGTCACATTCTCCCCCCGTTAGGGAAATCTCGTCCCGAGATTTAATTTGTGTCGTGAGTCGTGGTCACGGGTTCAAATAGGTGAGGGTACTTTTTGCGTATCTCGTCCTCACGTTCCCAGGTGTACTCTGGGCCCCTTTTAGAGTTCCATCGAATTTTGATAAGTTTGATCCGACTGTTTCGGAGTTTCTGTGTTTTCGTGTCCATTACTTCAAGCGGTTCCTCCACGAAATTGAGTTTTGAGTCGACATAAATTTCGTCGGGAGGTATGATTAACGCTTCGTCGGATAGACACTTCTTAAGATTACTCACGTGAAACGTGTCGTGAATATTACTAAGCTCTTGCGGAAGTTTAAGCTTATAAGCTACAGGACCAATCCTTGCTAGGATCTCAAAAGGTCCAATGTAACGTGGATTCAATGTACCGCGTTTTCCAAATCGCACAACTCCTTTCCAAGGAGATACTTTAAGTAGGACTTTGTCACCTACTTGAAATTCCAAAGGTTTTCGTCTATTGTCTGCATAACTCTTTTGTCGGTCTCGTGCCGTTTTCAATCGATTAAGCACTTGAGTTATCTTGTCCGTTGTCTCTTGGACTACTCAGGACCTGATAATTGTCTGTCGTCCATTTCTGCCCAACAAAGTGGGGATCGGCACTTGCGTCCGTACAACGCCTCAAAAGGTGCCATTTGTATACTCGTATGATAACTATTGTTGTACGAGAATTCGGCTAAAGGGAGATGAACATCCCAGTTTCCTCCAAAATCAATCACGCAAGCTCGTAGCAAGTCCTCAAGCGTTTGTATCGTTCGCTCGCTTTGACCATCGGTTTGTGGATGGTAGGCGGTACTCATGTCGAGTCTAGTGCCTAAAGCTTGTTGCAGTGTTTGCCAGAAGCGAGAGGTGAAACGTGCATCTCTATCAGAGATGATAGATAATGGAACTCCATGTCTAGAAACAACTTCTTTTATGTAAATTCTAGACAGCTTTTCCATCTTATCCGTTTCCTTAATGGCAAGAAAGTGAGCTGACTTTGTCAGTCGGTCGACAATCACCCATATGGAGTCCATTCCAGATGATGTTTTTGGTAGCTTAGTGATGAAGTCCATCGTGATGTGTTCCCATTTCCATTTGGGCAACTCAGGTTGTTGCAAAAGCCCGGACGGCTTTTGGTACTCAGTCTTAACTTTCGCACAAGTCAGACATCTACTAACATAGGTGGCAATGTCTCTTTTCATGCCAGGCCACCAATAAAATCCTTTCAGATCGTGGTACATCTTATCCGCACCAGGATGTATCGAGTAATTGGACTTATGAGCTTCGTCTAATACTAGGCTACGTAGCTTATCAACACAAGGAATCCAAATTCGATTCATGAAGTACAATACTCCATTTTCCTTAGACTCCAGTTGCTTCTCCATCCCTTTGAGAGATTCGTCCTTCATACGTTCTGGAGTAGAGGCTGCTTGTTGAGCTTCACGAATTTGGGTAATAAGATCCAAGTGGATTGTCAGTCCTAAAGCTCGAACTCTTCGAGGCTTTACTCGTTCCTTACGACTCAAGGCATCCGCTACTACATTAGCTTTGCCTGGATGGTACTTGATTTCACAGTCGTAATCATTCAGCAATTCAACCCAACGTCTCTGTCTCATGTTGAGTTCTTTCTGATCAAATATATGTTGGAGACTTTTGTGATCTGTAAAGATCGTACACTTCGTACCGTATAGGTAGTGCCTCTAAATCTTAAGTGCAAAAACGACTGCTCCCAGCTCTAAGTCATGCGTCGTATAGTTCTTCTCGTGAATCTTCAATTGACGAGACGCATATGCAATGACTTTGTCGTTTTGCATCAATACGCAACCTAATCCTTGATGTGAAGCATCACAGTAGACAACAAAGTTTTCTACTCCTTCTGGTAAGGATAGGATAGGTGCGGTGCTCAATTTCTCTTTCAGTAGTTGAAAAGCATTCTCTTGCTTCTCGCCCCAATCAAACTTCTTATCTTTTTGCGTTAGGGCGGTAAGTGGCTGAGCTATTTTCGAGAAATTCCCGATGAATCTTCGGTAGTAACCGGCTAGCCCAAGGAATTGTCGTATCTCAGTTGGGGTTTTTGGGGCTTCCCAATTCTTAATCGCCTCAATTTTGGATGGGTCCACGTGAATTCCTTTGTTATTGATCACATGACCAAGGAAATGAACCTCACGCATCCAAAACTCGCATTTAGAGAACTTTGCATAAAGCTTCTCTCTCTCCGGTAATTCAAGAATCAGCCTCAGATGTTGTTCATGGTCTTCCTTCGTTCTCGAGTATATCAAAATATCGTCAATGAACACTATGACGAACTTATCCAAGTAAGGTTTACATACTCTATTCATTAGATCCATGAATACTGCTGGCGCATTCGTTAGCCCAAATGGCATAACTAGGAACTCGTAATGACCATATCGAGTCCTAAACGCAGTCTTAGGGATATCTTCATCCCGTACCTTCAGTTGATGGTAGCCCGATCTCAAGTCGATCTTTGAGTAATAACTTGACCCTTGCAGCTGGTCAAACAAATCATCAATGCGTGGCAGTGGGTATCGGTTCTTAATCGTCACTTTGTTCAGTTCTCGATAATCGATACACATCCGCATTGATCCATCCTTCTTTTTGACGAATAAAACCGGAGCTCCCCACGGTGAAAAGCTCGGTCGGATGAATCCTAAATCCAACAGTTCTTGCAATTGTGCAGACAGTTCCTGCATTTCTAATGGAGCTAGACGATAAGGCGCACGAGCAATTGGTGCAGCTCCCGGCACTAGGTCGATATGAAATTCAACCTGCCGCGGAGGTGGTAACCCTGGTAGCTCGTCAGGAAATACTCCTGGGTAGTCGCGTACTACGGCCACGTCGTCTATGCGTCGCTCCTCGGGTTTCTTGTCCACAACATGTACCAAAAATGCTTGGTACCCTTTTCGTAGATACTTATTTGCCTTCATGCATGTAATCGTTTTCACCATACGATTACTCTTTTCTCCTTGAATCATCAACATTTCTCCTGACGGTAAAGGTAACCGTACAATCTTCTCATGACAGATGATCTCCGCGCGGTTCAGTGACAACCAATCCATGCCAACCACTATATCGAAGCTCCCTAGTTCTACCGGTAGTAAGTCTATTTTGAAAGAATGACCTTCTAACGTTAAGGTGCATCCTGGTACTATTTCTCCTGATTCAATCAACTTACCATCGGCTAGCTCTACAGTATATTTGTTATCTAGCTTTAGGGATTCGATCTCTAATAGTGGTCTAAACTCAGTGGACACAAAGCTTAAAAAAGCACTGGAATCAAATAACACAGAAGCAAAGTGGTTGTTTACAAGAAACGTACCAGTGACTGTGTTAGGATCCTGACGTGCCTCTGGTGCTCCTAACATGAACACGCGTCCACGAGCTGGTTGATTGTTGTTGTTGTTTGTACGGTTGTTGTTGTTGGCTCGGTTGTTGTTGTTTCCACGGTTGTTTCCATTGTTGTTGCGGTTACGAGCGTTGTTGGCGTTACTATTTTGATTATTGAGTCGAGGGCAACGGTTCCGATAATGCCTCGTGTCGCCACACTCAAAACATCCTTGGTTTTGACGAGTAGTGTTTCCCTTAGGGGTAGGGTTTACCTTACAGTTTTGGGCTTTGTGACCCCATCCCTTACAGCTGTCGCAAAACCAACATTCACCCTCATGGTGTTTGCTACACTTATCACACTTAGGTTTGTTACCCAAGTATGGCTTTGGTTCTACAATGGTGGCAGCGTAAGACTTTGGATTTCCAGATCCCTTCTTGTTGGATTGACCCTGGCGGTCATTCCACTTACGCTTCTTACTTCCAGAACTACCAGCTTCAGCACTGCTCGGCTCAACCTTGGCCGGCACAGTTTTCTGTATCAACGTCCCCATTCTAACTGCTTCATCAGTCAAACTCTGCGCTAAGGTAACAGCGCTCCTGAATGTGTCAGGTTTGGAGGACGTAACTAAACTCCTGATTTGTGGTGCCAGTCCATACACATAGCGTTCAATACGCTTATACTCAGGTGTTACCATATGTGGCACAAGACGAGCTAGTTCTTGGAACCTAGTTGTGTAACCAGTGATATCAGCACCAATCATAGCAATGTTCCACAGCTCAGTCTCAATTTTCTGCATCTCACTGCGAGGGCAGAATTCTTCCATCATCATACGCTTCAATGTTTCCCATGTCATGGAATAAGCAGCTGGTCGTCCCATCGACTGGACTTGACTGTTCCACCAAGTCAAAGCTTTATCAGCTAGTGTACAGGCGACATATTTCACCGCAGTGTCTGGTAGACAATCACTGATGTCCAACACAGAATCCATCTTTTCTATCCAGTGTATAATACCAATAGCACCTTCAGTGCCACAGAAGGGAGGTGGTTTACAAGCCTGAAATGTCTTATATGAACACCCTCGGCGAGTATTCACAACAGTCTCAGCATTAACAGGGGTCGATCCACTGTTATGAATCCCATTCTCACGGTTTCGACTTGCCTCATACTCGGCAATACCTTCAGCTATGCGTCTAGCTATCATCTGCTCAGTAGTTTCCTCAGTGTTAGGGGGTGGAATGGTTTCAGATGTAGGGGGTACAGTTGTCTTCTGACTGTTCCTAGTAATTCGTCGTTTTGGCGGCATGATTCAGTTCTGCGATGAATAAAATGCAGAAGTCAATGCCAAAATAATGAATGTGATGAACAAGATTTCACATTGTCTATCAAATGAATAGTATGGAGAATTTGAAAGAATAAGGTTTCACATTGAATGTCGCACGACTTTGAAACACCCATATGTACTTTGTACAATATAATCACGTTGGCCAGGCGTCATTATATAATGCCAATTACATATTTCTTTTCATCATCGATCAAGCGCAAACAATGTTTTAGGGAATTCAAGATAAAATCAATAATTCAAGGCGTAGTAGGTTTTCAAAGTTTGCAAGAAATGGTTTCAACAATTATTACGTGGTAACTTTTCTATCACATGTATATAGAGATGAATATCATTCGCACGAAATTTCGAATCGAACCTAGTTTATAATATACATTAACTAGAACGTTCTTATATTGTTTCATACAAAACTTGATGATATCTTCTATATCCATCAAGAGTGGTTTCCAATACAACACGAGTTGCTACAGTACTAATTAGACTAAACTTAGCTATACCAAGATCTTAACAAAATAGTTATATTCCTACGACAGTTCTTCATCAGTTCATTATTAAGCTATCTTTAGCTATGTTCTCTGTCGTAGTGTATATCTTCCACTTTTACTCCTGATTCAGATTGGGAGAGAAGTAGCGTGTTTCCAGTATAGTTTTGTATCGCAGAGTCGGATAATAGTCCAGATCATTCTCAGTTGAGCATTTGCACAAACGTTTGATCCAAGACTTAACTCTTTTCTTGCGATTACTAGCCACTTTCTTCCAGAAGCGTATTTTATCCTTAACTCGGACAATCATAGGCCTCTTTAGGATTCTCAATTCTAGCTCATGGTTCCTACATTTGAACACAAGCTCCCAATATTGACCATCCAATCTTTCAGCCTGATCTTGTACTCTTTCGTACTCCTCTATGTCGACCATGCCGAATTGGTGGTTTTCAATTTCTTCTTCCACAAGTTCCACTATCGGAACTGTTTCGGTATCGACATATACATATTGTATCTGCTCGTCGATGGTTATGTCCTCATCTGAGGAGTATTCATTTATAACTGGTTCTGCCATTTTTTCCAGTTTCAAGAGATCTATAGGTTACAAAGACATTTTTCAGTATCCATAGTTATGTAGTCTCTATTGTCAATATATAATCCAATCACAACGTACAGTAACATAAACAATAATAATAAACCAAATACATATGTCATATCATATAACTGATCATAGTTAGTTCACAAGTTTTTATACAAAACACGATGGATCTATCCTAGATACCCATCGATCTAGAAACTAATCAAAGCATGACGGGTCTGTCTACACACCGTCGATCCAAATGATATACAAAACATGACAGGTCTGTCTATACCCGTCGAACCAAAGTTCCAAGTCTAATACATAGTATATATACAATCCTAAGTAGGCACAACCCGCCCTACATAGGTCTAACGAAAATACGGTAGAAATGATCCCACGGATGTCCTCAACACAGCCATCACTACACAAACACCAACCACAAGCCCTGCAATCCTAACACGTCTCTCAAGTGTCCTCACACGAGCACGTGCGGACTCAGCTATCTCCTGGGCAGTAAACACATGGTTCAACAGAAAGTGATGATGCTCATGTATACCAGCCATGTCCCCATACATACGGGAGACCTCATCATGTACCTGTCCAAGGTGAGAACTCCTGCTAGAGGTAATACAGAACAATGTACGCATAACAGCAACTAATGTAGGGAGAGTCTGCTCTATCGGCTCTCCAGTGGTAGGCAGTGGTGCTGGGGGTCGTGAGGACTCTCCTGTCTCAAATGTGGAGGAAAAACCCTTTAATGACCTCCAGTGCCTCAACATAGGAGTCATCCACTCTAGATGAGCAAACCTGGGTGCCCTCTGTGGAGACTCAACAGACTCGTCCGCTGGTGCTAACGGACCAATAGGAAGATCTCGGACACACATCCTCGGTGTCCTCCTAGATACAGGCCTGCGAGAAGTCTCAGCAGCCTGATGGTGAATACCTGTAGTGATAAGGGTAACCTCATGTGCTGTCGGTGGTGGCGCGATGTAAGCATCACTAGTGTCATCTGACATGTCTCTCAAATGAACAGATGACTCATCCCCTACAGTGATCGCAGGACCCTCAAAAGTAGCCTCAGTCGGCTCCTCATCCGAAGCATAAACATGGTAAAGTGATTGACTAGACATACTGTGACAAAGGAAATTGTGTGTGACATGTCAGTCGTATGTTAGATGTATGCAAACGTATGTATGTATGAATGCATGAATGTTCTAGCCAAGGCTATAGTCTAGGTCTCTAAGGTTTTCAGTCACCTAAAGACTTCTAGTTCGCTATAACCAATGGCTCTGATACCAAGTCTGTCACACCCCCAAAATCCATAATTGTGTTTATTTAATGTTTAGCGGAAGCAAGTTAAGATTTAGCGGAAGCATCTTGTTTAAACAGTTTAACAGCGGGGTGATGACGTATCAATTGTGCATTCATTGTATCAGAGCATATGATCATACAGAACATAATATATTAAGGATGCCAGTTTAAAACAGTTGTTACAAAGGTAGTACGACTATGTAAGTCATACAGTAGTAATAGAGTTTAAAACATTTGAGTTTTACAATACTTATGTTAAGATAAGATTTCATGAGTATAACTGCAATGTCTGCAGTAATACAGAGGAAATCCTCAAAAGCTGTCCCAAAATATATGGCATCCTAAGTAGTCCAGGGTTGTCCATCCTGAATGCATGCGATCCTTACTTACATGGCTAATTTCCTGTAAAACATAGAAAGAAAGTCGTCAACAAATATGTTGAGTGAATTCACAGGTTTTGTATAAATATAAGGTATGTTAAACCATTTTTGTTTAGATTATTGAATTGTTATTCAATAAATAAATGTTTGCAGGTTTTGCAATTTATAAGGTTGTAGGGATAGTTACCCTAAAATATAGTATTATGTGGGTTGTTACCCAAAATGTATATCTGGTAGTTTACCACCATATAAATATGACCAGTAGGTATACTGGTATAAAACATTTGTAGGATACGTTCATCCTAAATAATGAGTGGGAATACTTAGACTATAATCCCCTAAAAGGTGAGCTAAACCTCGCAGGTTAAAGTAACGCGACCTAACCCTATAACCAAACCACAACCAAAACTTATGTTTCTTGCCTGAAGGACAGTTAAGTATACGCTCCATCCACAGGAGGGTCGTCACGGCAATAGTACTATTCGTATACTCAGTGGCTAGAGTCACCTAGCTAATGGTTATAGTCTTCATGACATAAGGTCTTTCATGCACACATCTCAAGTCTGGTCCGTACTAGGATACAGTGTCTAATTCCCAAAACAGTTGTGAAAATGTTATTTCGTATCAAACAGTTGTATAAAGCAATAAAGCATTTATATAATTTACTGCATGTGTTTGCATGCAGTTTCTATGTTTACACCCCTATGTTTAAAAGCATAAAACATTTGCAAAGTAGGGGCTGTGAACTCACGGTGATTTGCTCGGTATGAAAGCTAGCAGCCAAATAGATAATTGCCCAAGGTTTGTTAACCTATATAAAATAAATATTAACATAAGTATGTTTGATTTGTTTAATCAATTTGTGTTAACGGTTTGTTTGTTTGAAGAAACGGTTGATTTCTTATCAATATAAGTTGTTAACTTTGTTAGTGACACATCGTTGAAATATTGTTATTATTCCTCAGTCGTACACTTGTAAGTATACAAACCAATATGTAATTGTCTATTTAACGGAAGGTCGTTTTGTTTCATTTGTACATATACTTTGCTTACAGTTGTACGTATGTTATTCCAAAATCATTGTAAGTACACATATTTGTTTTATAAATGTATACTTAAGTAATATACTTGTTGTATATTATTAGATTATACGTTGGTTAAACGTGAAGTTTATTGTGTATATATATATTTGTGAATATATATTCCTTAAGTGTCGTATATATTTATTTAATCAATACGTTGTTCTCGTATATTAAAATATATATAAGTTTCCATTTGTTTAAGAAAACATATACGTTTGTGTCTATATATATTGTGTGTTCTCGAATATATATATATATATATATATATATATATATATATATATATATATATATATATATATATATATATATTGTAATACGTCGTTTCGTATTTTAAAAAGGTTGCAAGTTTTATTTGTTTTAAAACTTAGATTGTTTTTATAAAACGAATGTCATTTGTTTTTAATATCCCTACTTTTGTTTAGTAAGTCTTGAATATCCCGATAATATAATCGTATTCAAATTGTATAGTTCATAAAGTTCATATATATATAGGTCATATATCGTTTGTTCGTACGAATTAAATAAGTCCAATGTCCGTATTCATAGTTTGTCTCGGTTTATAGTGTCATTTAACAATTTATCAAGTCTCGTATACGTCTTGCACAAATAATATCGTTAACGGAAACGTTTTGTGTTTTAAAATAAAAGTCAAGTGTTTTATAGTTTGTTGGGCTCGGCCCGATTCGTTGGCCCACTAATAATAATGTAACTCGTTTGGTCCGTTAACTCGTTTATATAACCCATTTATTTAATCTTTGGTTTAACCCATTACTTTGGCCCAAAAGACCACCGGCCCAGCCTGAAGCCCAGCCCAGTATGTGAATCCGCCGGATTCTCGTTAATAGAGAAGGTGTTGCCGGATCTTCGGGTCAAGCCGCCGGGTCGGGTCAAAATTAAGTGAATCCGCCGGATTGAGTTGAATCCGCCGGATTCTTTTGTGTTCACAAAACGTTCATGTGAAGCTTTGGGAATCCGCCGGATTTAGGTGAATCCGCCGGATTCAAGCGTGTCTTTTACTCGTTCACAAATGTTTAACCGATTACGGGGTTTGCGAGTTTTGTAGGGGAATCCGCCGGATTCTACATGAATCCGCCGGATTCATGTTAGTTCCAGAGCCTGTTCGAACAGGGCAAAACACAAACTCGGATTTTTGGTTCCAATCTTTTATACATCAATACCAAATGTTTATATAAGTGTTATATGTCGTTTTTACAAGTTATTACATCACTTTAACAAGTTTTTATATAACGATTTTGGTTTTGTAATTTTGGGTTTTATAAACCATTTTCATGATCAATCCAACAAACCTTCATATATATATGTTATATGTTTAGATTATGATATATAAACATGTTAGAAAACGAATTTAAAGGGTAGAAATTAAAAAGGAAGATGTTTCCTTACAAAGTGAAAAATGGTGGTGATGATATGCCGATGGTGATGATGATGATTATTATTAATGTTTTAATATTTTTGTTACTTCCACCTCACTACTGATGTTGTTGTTTGCCTCTGCTGATTTTGATCTTGTTAATTTTGAAGAAGAAGGAGAAATGATAAGTGATCATGTATGTGTGTGTGTATGGCCGAGAGATAGAGATCAACAGGAGGGAGTATGGTTTTAAAATAACCATGCTTCTGCATTATTGAAGTTAGGTGCCCATTTTGGGTACCTCAATTTCGAGTACGGGTATAATTTTAGCAATATAAAAATGAACAATTTATATTTTTATTTCGTAGGTGTTCTCCTGGTTCGTAATTTATAATCAGAATAATGATGTTATCATTATTTTAAATAGTTGTACAATTTTGTACATTTTACTGCGTTCAACTATTTGAGCGCCAAATTTCAGTTAATTTAGGATTTCATATTTTGAGGTAATGTTCTAACTTCCTCCAAACGAATGAGAAAATTTGTATTTTTATGATTCGACCTTTTATGAGCGTTTTAAAATTGTTTCTGTTCGTGTTATAATACGTTTTATGTTAAACGTATATTTAGACCATTTTATCTATATGTTATAGATATATAAATACTCGTAATTAATAATTACATTATTAATTATTTTTGTGTCACGAAACTTTTGTTATTTATTTTTGTCGGGTTCGTTCTGATATATTTGTACGTAACTAATAATTACTTATGTATTACGTATTACTTTTTGTTTTAAAAGTACTGGGCTTGCTAGGCTTACATCACATCAAATAGTTTTGTTAAAACTTAATCAGGAAATTAGCGTAAGAATGCATATGCTTAAATGTTAATTAATACCTAATTTGGAGAGTTGTCACACCGTTCGCATGGCTCACAGTCTTATGGCACAGGTGGTCCGACGTGGGACATCTGCAACTAAAGACAACCAAGGAAACTGGAATAGACCCACTGACAATCTAACAAAACGGCCGAGAACTGCTTTGACCCATGCAACTGGATCCGGAGAAAAGAAATACAAGGGAAAGAAGCCCTTCTGCCCCGAATGCGAAAGCCACCATGAAGGACCCTGTGGCACGCCGTGTAACCGGTGTAGGAGTTATGGACACCAAACTAGGGACTGTAGAGTTCCCACCACTAAATCAAACCCTAAGACACCGAGAGTCTGTTTCGAATGTGGAGACCCTGGACATTTCAAAAGGGACTGCCCAAAATTTTGCAACGACGCCTGATAGGGGATGGTACGTCCTCCCTCAAAAACTTAACGATTTCAGTTGACACTGAATGCATATTACTCGTTCCTCGATACCACTTTTACCTATTTATTACCGAGTGTATCCTAGGATTATTAACTTTAGGCCACGTATAACTCAAGGTTTGCTTTCAGCAGACTAGTCAATCTACTGTTTGCCAGCTACTTGGTCCTGATAGGACTACTTTGTAAACAATCACCTCGTGATAACTACCTAGCCACGATTGGGCTACATTGTAAACGGTTACCCCTTGACCACGATTAACTACAACCTGAACAAACGAGAGTCAGAATGTGACTACTACGATAAACTACGGCACAATTATGAATTGATTGCTTTTCAATCCCGTTATAGACATGGCATGCCTACTACTTATTCGACACGATTCTCGTACATACACTTCTCCTCATACACCGAGCGATCACGACTTCACTCGAAATTTCAGGACGAAATTTTCTTAACGGGGGGTGATCTCGCCCCAACGGTCGGTTCAAGAATCGCTTCCTGGTCGTTGCGGACCTTCTAGTCGAGGCGGCGACCGAGAGGGTGGTTTTAAATTTATAGAGAGCTGGGGACCTAAGTTTTACTTATAACTATGAATAGCGATAAGTAATGACTCAGGGTCGTTCTTAAGATCAACCGTATTGTGAAACCAAGCAATCAAGACGATCGATTCGATTTAGCAGGGTTTGTAAACAAGAGATTTGATTTTAGGTTTTTTATTACTTAGGTCCTAAGTTAAACTAAATAAACAGCAAAATAAAATAATAGGTGATAATCAGTATGGAGAGGAGTGTTTGCTGTGATTTCATTAGCCTAAAGGGGAAGATGATGTTTGGGTTTATGTTTTGAAAACGTTCTTTCTAAGTATTTGTGTTCTACTGTTTTAGGTAATCAGATGCAGCAAGATATGGCCGCTCAGGCAGCGATATTTGAAGCTCAGGATGCCAGGATCTCCCGTGTTAAAAAAGAAAATGAAGAGCTGAGATCCAAGATTTTGAAGCTGGAAACCCAAGCTATTGCTTCGGGGGAGACAGCCCAACCAGCCATAGAATCAACACCTAGGGTTTCCGCCGAGGGCGAAGAAAATGTAAATCCTGATGATGTAACTAATTCTGCTATTAATGAAACAACTCTTATTTTGGATTACATTATTGAGCAACCAGGGCAACCAAAACCGCTAGCTGTAGATTACACGTATTGTAATTTGACTTACTTTCAATCTGCGGTTGACAATGACAGTCGTGTGCCTGAAGAACCTTTTGACTTCAACACTGCTAATAATGATGATGATGTTGATGTTGAAAAAGAAGAGCTTAGTCCTGATGAAGAATATACTGATCGTCCAGCTTATCCTCAAGAGGGTGTTGTATTATCTGATTCTTCAGACGATGAGTCAGGGCCGGCGTTCAAGTACGTACCAGGATCTACTTCTCAAGCCGCTCCCGCTCAAGAACCGTCTGTACCCTCCAGTTCTTCACAAGAAAAACCTGTCCCTGTTCGTGAATCGAAAAATTATAATGACATTTTCCCTCAGGATACATCCGAATGTGTATCTTTTGACAAGGAAATGCCCATCAGAGAAAGGGATAACTGGTTTCCAAAAGGTAAAAATCCAGAACCTGCTCCTGTAACGTGCAAGAAATATCAGGTTGGTGGTGATTATACAGGTCTCATAAAAAGCTGGAAGGTGAGTAAAGGGAGGTTAAGGATTAAGAGACTTGATGGTATCCAGTACTTTCGTCGATCACTGAGGATATTGAGTACATTTCCAAAGCATGACATCGTTCGTCTTACTCAGCTTCAGTTGATAAATCCTTACGAAGACGGAGTAGAAGATGTTATTCAAAAGGTCATGCGTGAGGAAATTAAACGAAAGAAATATCATTATGTCAAACCAATACTGGGTACAAGGTACACGTTCAAGAAGAAGCTCGATCCAAAGACCAAGCAACCAATTGTAAGAGTTCACTATCCGCCTGCTGAATGTCTGACTGAAATCGCTCTGGAAACAGTTCCATTCAATCTACTGAAACGTTTTCATTACTGGGAACTGGATGTTCACACTGGCGAAGCCGTCTTAGTTTATGTACCAGATTCAGAGCCTCAGACAGGATCTTTGTGGGGTCTACGAAAAGCCACTTCAGAATATTTGACCCAATGAGCTTGATTAATCTGTCCAGAAGTGACATGAAGAAGCTATTTGACAATCGGATTCGCTACAATCCAGAAAACGAGTTCAACTCTGTATTAGCGAAACGATTTCATAAAATCGTTGATATATGCTTCACCTTTGGCATACACGCTGGTGGAAACTTTCCACCTGGATGGGTTTGAAGACCAGACATCTGAAGACTGAAGAAAATTGAAGAATTTTTCGAAGACCAAGCTGAAGACACGGGGGAGTTTGTTGGTACATCTATGTGTGTCTGTCAGTTGGTCTCGGTCTGTAATCGTGTCGATATTGTAATTACGTACTAAATAGTTTTAGACTTAGTTTAATTACAATTTTTGTAATCATGCAACACAAGCATTGTGTCGCAGATCCATTCCATGCGACACAAGGATTGTGTCGCAGAAACATTCCATGCGACACAAGGATTATGTCGCATAAGCATTCTATATGACACAAGGCTTGTGTCGCATAACGTCTGGATCAGGCTATAAATAGAAGCTCGCCAGCTTCTGTTTTGCTAAGACAAAACATACACATAACACTCCTGTTTTCTGAGTAAAATCATCTTGTAGTGTTATTTTGATTATTGTGTTTGTGTCCAAGTGTATGTAGTATTGCTAGCTTATCATTTATATAAACATACACTTTGTGTTTTGGTTATTTATTGTGTTAAATCTTGCATATATTTGTTTGTTTGATTTCCGCTTTAACAAACTAGTTGAACTACTTGATTTGGTCCGTATAAGTGGAACCTACACCCAATTTAAACATAAATTACTCGTATTTAGTTACGTATTAATGCTAAACACTTAAAACTTTTATATATAATTATATATAAGCGTACGTGATTATTTTAAAATTCAACACAACACGAGTTTGGGAGAAACGAAATAACGCGAACCCGAGACCCGAATGGGTCAGCCCGTGGGCTGCGAACCCAGTCCTCCCCCAATTATAAAACCCCCAAATCTCCATTTCCTCCATTTTATCACAAACACCAAACACACCCTTATCATCTCTTCCTTTTTCTCCCTCTCGGTTTCTTTCACCAACCGAAAAACAACAACATCAGCGGATCGGCAACATCTGAAGCAACCCAACATCATCATCTTCATCTTCATCATTGCCATCTCCATCATCTCGATCCGTCATATTTGAGCTCGGTAAGAAACCCTCACTTTTCTTTAAATTTCGTGTTTAGAAATGCTTATAATAGCATGTTATTAAGTCCACCCAACAAGAAAATGCCCAAGAAACCAGATGAAAATGCTTGAAAAATCAAAAACCATCTCACAAATCGCACCAGTTCGTCATACGAATCGAGATGAACTCGATTCGCAAAACCATATCCGAACTCAACTCGCAAAACATTATCCAGATCTGCGAATTGGACTGGCTCACAAGCCGAACCACTTGCGAGTCAAACTGAGTTGCGAGTTGACTTACGGACTGAGCTGCGAGTCGAGACCGCGAGTCGAGACTTGCGAATTGAGTTACAAACTGACTTTTTCCTACGAGCTGAGATTTGCGAATTTAAATTTCAGATGCGTTTTTCACCAAAGCAATGTAGTAGAAATAAAAAAAAATTTCCAAGCTGACCTGGCAGCTCGACCCCAGCCAGGGGCTCTGCCCCTTGGACCCCGCTATTAGGGGCGCTGCCCCAGGACCCCCGTACACGGTTTCCAAACCCGAACGACAAATGAATATTTACACAACTCGCTTGGACAAACTGATTTGTCTCTTACTTATATAACCTCACGTGTTTAGGACACTAGGAGGTTATCATTCGGACAACACACGTATCGTAGGATCGCTGATAACTCACAGGTGAGTTCATAGCCCCACCTTTCAAACTATTTTACTGATTTTGGGGTGAGACACATGTTTCCGTTTTACTTGTTTTCATTGTTTATGGATTAAACAAAACGGGTAACCGACTTCCTTGATAAACATGTTATGTATTAACATTGACGAACTGTCCTAAAATACTTTAGGGTATTAACTATCCCAAGGTTAGGAAACACATAGACTTGAACAGGTACGACTTTCTAAGGACTATTGGATTCCTTACACCGATGATCTACAATTACTAGTGTCATGCTAGCCTTCGAGAAAACCGTGCCTAGGGGCACCCACTTTCTTGTTAAGTTTGAGATTACGAATACGCGATGGTAGCGTACATTAGTGGAACACATTTATACTATTTCCCAAAATAGCTAAGTGATGATTACACATACTTAGGCACATTATGCTACATACCATTATCTAAGTGGGACACTTGCAAACTTAGATACACTGTGTTATACCTTACTGTTGTGAGACAACTATAGGTACTCTTTTGAATTACATTTACAATATTACCATAGGGTAATCCACTGGTTTAACATTGTGCTATAATCGTACTTACAGATTATATGCATACACTTTTGGGCACGTGGTGCCACACACGATTACTACTGCATGTACGCTAGAGATAGGTACATGTACACTGATTGGCACGTTGTGCTACTTCCGGGCTCACTGAGCTACTTCCGGGCACGTTGTGCTACTTCCGGGCACGTTGTGCTACTTCCGGGCACGCTGTGCTACTTCCGGGCTCGATGAGCTACTTCCGGGCACTAGGTGCTACTTCCGATATACATGTAGACTTCTTAGAGTTACATGTACACTTTATATGCATATACACTTACTATACTGGGCACGAGGTGCCAGACTCGATTACTTTAGGCATGTATACTTGCTATGGTTACATGTACACTTTACATGCATACTGGATTACACTACTGGGCTCGGAGTGCCACACTCGATTTATCTTACGTATGTACACTTGTTAAAGGCACCTGTACACTTATATGCATACACAATTACTCTACTGGGCATGATGTGCCGCAACCAATTACTGTTTACATGTACGTCTATTATAGATACACATACCCTTTGGTATGCACACCCGATGACCTGACTGAGCACGTGGTGCTACACTCGATATACTTATACATACGTAGTTACACAGTTGGGCACGTAGTGTCGCACTCGATTCATATATACGTGCATGACCACCTGATAGGTCCTTGAGTACGTAGTGCTGTCTCTAGAAACCATCATGAGTTACAACCACGGGGTCTGGTAATGAGCTACTCCGAAGGGTAGTACATACACGGGAACACTTGGAGAACACATTAGAAACTAAACCTATCAGATTAGGTTGTAAGGACATGGCAACCTTTATATCGATTTCACCATGGGGACACAACTATAGTACATTACCGTTTTCAAACAAGTTTGTAAACTACTGTTGAACTACACACGATTTATACTTCATGTTTTACTTAATCAACCTATGAACTCACTAGCTTTATAGCTGACTCATTTTAGCATGTGTTCTCAGGTGCCAGCAGGATTAGGACTACTATAAGCTATGCTAGCTCGAGTCGCATGTTTTCAAATACCTGGATTTCCTTGCATAACCTTTGTATTTCAAATTATGTATTGAAATTATTTTGCGAACTCGTATCATTGTAAACTCTTTATCTTGGAAATGTATAACTATTTTCAAACGTCTCTTTTAGAGTCGTTCATTATGTACTCTTATGCTGTGATATTTAATTAGTAACACCCAAAGCTCGCTTCCCAAATAGGTAAATTTTGGGGGTGTTACAGGGTATCTTCCCAGCGTGTCAATAATAAAAGTAACAACCATTAGTTGCAAAATTATGTTAAATATTAATACATTTGCTGAGCCCTTGCGATACACGATAATTAAAAAAACAAAATTAATCATTTGATTTGTCAAGGTGAAACTGCCTCTCAATTTTTTTTATAAGTTTTCAATGGCATTAAAATTGTTAAAAGTTTGAAATTATTGAAATTCATTAGTAACATATACCAGAAGGCACATAAAATAATCAAATATATATTTACCGAGACAATAAATAAGTTGGCATATATAAAACTCTTTTTAGATGGTGAGCATTTTATTATATAATGACATATATCACTTTTTTTAGTAAATGAAGTGCTAATAAGTTGTCACATCGTCTTGTCAAAACTATGATATTATATATGTATGGATTAGATAAATAAATAGGTATATAGATAAATGTGGAGCTCATGAAGAGATGGAAAGTCAACAAATTTTTATTAGAAGTATATATTGTTGAATTGTCGATATTATCATATGATCATTAGTAGAGAATAATATGATTTTAAATGAGTTACAACTTAATTAATGGCTATGTGATATAATTTTTCAAATAACTTGATTATAATCATTATTTTCATTTCATGTACTAATTAGGTATTTGCCATCTTTTACATCATATACGTTAGTAAACGTATATTCTAATTTAATATAGAATACATAAATTGTTTAACATCCTATTATATTGTATTAAAACTAATATTCTTAAAACATGGTAGTTGATGATGATACTATTAAATAATTGTAATGTATGAGATATCAATAAAAAAATAAATTCATTTTTTATATAGGAAAAAAATCATTATTTATTAAATATAATGCAAGAATTTAAAATGCTATTATAATAAAGTATAATAAAATAATAAAATTGAATTAGGACTTCTCACAAAATAAAAAGTAGTAGTTTGTTAAAATTTTAAAATATTGAAAATTTTTAAGATGAGAGTTAGAAATTATGAAGATTTTAAAGGAAAAAGTTAATTTGTTGATGTCGTATAATTAGGTAGCTTTAAAAAAAAGGTAATAGGATGATATGTCATAAGTCAGAAACATGAAAAATTCTTTTGTTTTTTTGTTAGAATTTTCAAATATTGTAATTTTTTTAAAATGAGAGTGTCAAAGAGAAGTGTGTATTGTTGGGTTACTTGGTACATAAAAAATGAATAATAAACCCTATGTCAATTGGCAAAAACCGACCCAGGCACAGAAAATTTCGAGATAAAAACTCGCCTCTTCAATTCGCTCTGACATTGATAAAAGAAGAAAAAAAAGTTTGATTTGCCGCCACTGCCACAACAACAAAGAGTCTTGCCAATGCGAAAGTACAGGAATCCGCCGATGAATACCTCCGAGTTCACTACAATGTTACGTCTACGTATACAAAAAATCTACTGCCAGGGCAACTCAACTCTGTCGGATGTCCAGCTCATTCGCCGCCTTCGTAAAGATTACCGTGAATATCATTGCCAAAATTTACGATCTTTCGTGGAAAAGGTCAAACAAAACCTTGACTCCCCCCTAAATAACATCATTATCAACGAAAAAGGCAAACGTATATTAAAATCTGATGCTGATGATGACAATGACCTGACGGCACACACTCGTGTAAGCAAGAAATCGAAAGAGAACGATAGTCAGGTGTTGGAAACGGATAATTTGATGTCGGAATCGGAAGAAAATATAAGTGCGGTTTCAAAAACGGATATTGAGAAACCTGAAAATTTGGAGGTTGAAGTCGTTGCAAATAGTAGTAATAAGGAATTGAAAACTGTTGATTTAGTGAAGGAAGATACAGGTATTAAGACACGTGCGAAAGTGAAGGAGTGGAAAATAAATGATGATGAACAGGCTAAGATAATGTTCAAGGATTTGGGTGGAATTGATGGTTTGTTGGATGAGTTGATAATGCAAGTGATTGTTCCTTTATATCAACCCAACCTACATCGACGTTTAGGAGTGAAACCGATTTCTGGGATCATGTTGCACGGACCGCCGGGGTGTGGGAAGACTAGTCTAGCTCTTGCTATTGCCAATGAGACTGGTATTCCGTTTCATATGATTTCAGCTACTGAGCTGGTTTCTGGTGTTTCAGGTATTGCACTGTTACACATACTAGTTTTTGTGGCTTTTTAAATGTTTTCATTGTTTTAGGAAATTGCAACGCACTTTACGGGTACTCTAGATTGGTTGGAGCTTGATATTGTGTTCTTGCGATGCTAGAGCTAGAGTGCTAGACTATAGGTGCCTAGGGTCTTATTAATTTATATGATGAATTTTGGGAAGTCCAAAAATTCTTTGATGCTCCCATCTCGTGACTAACATGCCTTGTAAAGAGCATCATCTTGATTTTTTTGCGTCAATGCAGCTTGTTTTGATGTAACATAGTCACGTAACAGTCTTTATGTCTTCCTTTTACATTGAGTTCAAACTCAGTTCAAAAGTTTACATAAAGATTGTATGTATCACAAACTTATCAGGTGCATCAGAAGAGAGTATACGAGAGCTGTTTTCAAAAGCTTATAGAACTGCACCATCAATAGTTTTCATTGACGAGATTGATGCGATTGCTTCAAAAAGAGAGAACCAGCAGAGGGAGATGGAACGGCGCATTGTGACACAATTGATGACTTGTATGGATGAATCTCACAGACCAGATCGCAAACAGGGATATGTCTTGGTGATTGGTGCTACTAATAGACCTGATGCTATTGACCCGGCACTAAGAAGGCCTGGACGGTTTGACAGAGAGTTCCTTTTAGGTGTTCCGGATGAAAATGGTAGAACAAAGATTCTTTCTGCGCTCACACAAAAAGTAGAACTCGAAAGTGCTTTTGATCTGGTCAAAATTTCTAGGGCAACTACAGGATTCGTTGGAGCTGATTTATACGATTTGGTTAATACAGCTGGTAATGTTGCTATAAGGAGAATTGTGAATGGGAGGAAGACGGAAATTTCTAAAGAAAATACAGATACCGAAAGAATATTAGATTGGCTGAAGAAGGAATGGACTTTTGAAGAGATGGGAAAACATAGCATCACAATGTCTGATTTTGAGGTAATAAGACCCACTTGATGTCTACTTTTTACCAAGTTCGTTTAGTTGTTGATGTTAATGATCTTATTTATTATTATTGTTATTATCATTATTATTGTTCTTTTTTCCTTTTTTTTTTATTCTTATTTTTTTAACATCTCCCAGGTAGCAGCAAAACTGGTTCAACCTTCCCTTAGAAGAGAAGGATTCTCTAGCATTCCAAATGTTAAATGGGAAGACGTTGGTGGTCTTGATGAGTTGAGAAGGGAGTTTTACCGACACATAGTTAGGCGTATAAAATATCCAGACGCGTCTCAGGTAAATCCTTGCCACCAATGTTGCATACAATGTGGTTGCCATGCTATTAAAGGGACTAGATAATTTTGTTTAATAACTTCTATCCTTTATCATAGTCTAATTCTTACGTCCTAATATTGTGTGTGTGTGTGTGTGTGTGTGTGTGTGTGTGTGTATATATATATATATATATACCTTACCTTTTATAGGAACACAGCAGAGTTAAACGGGAAACAGGGTTTTTGCTTTATGGACCTCCTGGTTGTGGAAAAACATTAATTGCTAAAGCTGTCGCTAATGAAGCAGGAGCAAATTTCATATACATAAAGGTCTGTCACTGAGTTTTACCCTCCTTAATTAATAGCATATCCAAAAAAAATGAATTATGTAGTAATTAGTATGACATTGTTTATTACTGTGAAGGGTCCTGAGCTTCTAAGCAAGTATGTTGGTGAGAGTGAATTGGCAATTCGGACATTATTTAGTCGTGCAAGGACGTGCGCTCCGTGTGTACTCTTCTTTGATGAGGTTTGTGTTCCTCTATTACAAATTGATTATTCAAATCTAATGTTTCTATAAAATTAGTCACTTGTAAACAAATGCTTAGTCTAAGCTAAAACTGGAGCTGAAAATTGAAATGGCTGATTAAAACTCAATACCAAACTTGTTGGGAATTTCAGGTAGATGCTCTAACAACAAAGCGTGGAAAGGAAGGGGGATGGGTAGTTGAGCGACTGCTAAATCAGGTAAGAAGAAATTACAAAATTGTACCTTCAAGCACACTCATCATACATCAGTATTATTATTTCTTCATCCCTAACTTAATGTACCCGAGTGATGAAAGTTCTTTATTATATGCAGCTATTGATAGAGTTACATGGTGCTGATGAGCGCAAGGGAGTTTACGTAATTGGTGCCACCAACAGGTTTAACACAGCATCCTTTGTTATTAAGTTTTGCGTTACTGACAAATAATCAATATTTATTGATTATGTGGGATGATTATTCTAGGCCTGAGGTGATGGATCCAGCAGTCTTACGGTCAGGAAGGTTTGGTAAACGTCTGTATGTCCCTCTGCCAACTCCAGACGAGCGTGGGTTGATCTTAAAGGCTCTTGCTAGAATGATGCAACTAGATGCTGATGTTGACTTAATTGCTATTGGGAAGAGTGATGCTTGTGAAAATTTTAGTGGAGCCGATCTTTCTGCATTGGTATATTTTTTTTGTTTAATAGAAATGCTACAAATCACTGTCGCAAAGATTAAAAAAAATGCATAACTGTACAAGCAGGCAGTAGGTCTGTAGCCGATAGCATAAAATAGAACATGAGCAACCCTTTGACCCAGTTGATCCTTTTTCTTTTCAGCTAATAATTTTTGTTTACTTGTTTGACCTGTTAAAGATAGAACCTAACTAGAGTAATCTGTTCATTAATGAAATGGGTTAAAACTGCTACCCCTAGGTACCAGTATGATAACAAGTTTAAAATGCGCTGCAGATGAGGCTAACCCACGAAATCTTGAGGATAGTGTTTTGATCTTATGTCCCTATTTCAGATAAATGAAGCTGTCACGGTCGCTGAGGATGAGGAATTTAGCAAAACTGAGCCTGCAAATCCTGCTGCAAATGAAGGAACATCGGTGTCCTCATCAGAAAGCTCTTTACGTGGCATGCCGCTTGTGATTAAAGCTTTACATTTTGACCAAGTAATGGGAAGTATTTCGCCTTCCGTTTCAGATAAGGTATGAGTTAACTCTTGTTTGCGTTACTTCCTGATATACATCATGATTATAGCCCATAGGTCGCAAAATGGTATGGGTGGGCTGAGTTGGTTAGTAGCAGGTCAAAATGGATATTATAATACCAGACCTATTGGCTTGGGCTGACCCATAAGGCCATAAGCACTTTATTGTTAAGCTTTAAAAACTTTACAAAGATGTATAAATTTAAACTATGAAAACAATATTGTTAAAATAATAACTAGTTTTTATAGTTAGATAAAAGTAATGATTCGTGAGTTTTTAACCTTTTTAAGACGCTTTTGGTGACTTTCGACCCATTTGACTTGTTTGGCTTGTTGGCGTTTGCGCCAACTCTTTGAAGTTTACTGGTCTGACCATTGGGAAGATAAAATGCAACCCACGTTGACCCATTTTCTGACAAATCGGTTGAGGTTACCATATATTCATGTCTATATCCTATGGAGCCGGTCATTGTTCACAACAATAAATGATAAAAGAAAAAACATCAGTAATGCTACAATGGCTTTTAATTGTATGGATTTACTTGTGCCGTACTCTTGATTGTAGCTTATATCTGATATACACATTTGTTGTCTATTTTTATTGCAGCAAATACAGTTTTATAATGGTCTGCAGAAGATCTTCAATCCAAAGCATCGTCGTAAACGTTGACGGCTAGGCTCATCCATTTTGATTTTTCTCGAGAAATCCAGCAATCTATTATTGGCTAATTAAATCTTTGATTTCTTGCTATTTTATGAGAATTAGTATATTAGAATTAGAAAATTATAGATAGATTAGATATTGTATTTAGGATAACACATCGCGCATATATGACACCACTCTTATTTTCTCAAAATAGCAAACCAGCAATCACAAGCAATAAACACTCAACTACAAAAAGATGATAAAAACTTCCTCATGGATTATATGGCAGTACTTATATGCTAATAGAGTTATCGTCGTCATATCATCTTCATCCTATGTTCCTAATCTTGACCTATTAAGGGAATCACATACTTCAATTTAATAATCAATGAATCAAAATGTGAAGCAATGACAAAATTATATAAAGTTTCACAACTTGCACAATTTATTAAAATCTTATATACCTCTTGATGTGAGTTCTATTATCGATTGGAGATGTTACCATGGTCACAATTCATCTTCAACTCCACATTTATTCACCTTGGCATCATATATACAATCAACAACACATGTATCTTTCTTCATCAAAACGTTTTTAACGCTCTTTCCTGTTTTCAATAAGTTTAACCACGCACTCCCTTTTAAATATGGTTTTGGTAGATATCAATACATGATACGCGATCGTAGACATGAAGATTTATTCGAAATATTATAACTGAAATCCAATTTAAGAATAAGTATCATATCATTTAGACATTAACACAAAACTTGATGTGCAAACAAACACAAGGAAAAGTGTCGTAAATGATTAATATCTTCATTATGGAAACTTGTTAACGAATCATACATACATATAGCAGGCAAGTGGGACAACGACAACATAATCTAATTAAATCAACATAACTATTGTATAATTAACATACAGACCTTCAGTTTGCCATATTTCATACCTTACAAAGAGTAGCAATCCAAATTTCAAATATAAGCTAGTTCTAATGATTTGTTAATTGGGCTTAGTCCCTCGAAATGCTACGAACTTTGCCCAAAAGTCTATTGTATGGGATCAACTTACGGGGAGGCATAAGAATGCAACCTACTTGAAAAAGTGGGGTTTTTGATGTAACTTGCTGATGTGTCGTTCGTTGAAGGTGACACGTGGTGTACGGATGTGCCGCGTGGCTTACGGAGAGTTTGACAACTCATCGATACATCAGCAAGTTACATCAAAAACCCCACTTTTTCAAGTAGGTTGCATTCTTATGCCTCCCCGTAAGTTGGTCGTATACAATAGACTTTTGGGCAAAGTTCGTAGCATTTCGAGGGACTTAGCCCTTGTTAATTTAGTTGAAACAACCTCTAAAATGTTCTTGTTGGTAGTACGTAATCTCATAAATAACTAAGCCCAAACACACATAAACACATCTTGAGATCTCAATCACAAACATGTATCAATTAAACCAATCAAAAAGCAAAAAACAAAAGTGTGCATGCACATATATGTATGATGAATTATGGTTATGATGATTACAACTTATCACATTGAGTTGGAATGAATGACAATGTCTCTTTCTCAAGATCATGAACCACCATCATATTTTGTTGTTGTATATTCCCAAATATTGATATCCCACTTGAACTCCCCATTGCCAAACACACCAAACCACTTTTAGCATCTCCTATCATATAATTCTCTCCAGGCAAATCCAAACTCGAACCATCAAAATGAAACACCAATTTCGGTATCTCAATCGATACCTCGCCCGAACCATCATCAGCTGGCAACTCGAAACACAAATCTAAACCCGTTGAATCCGAACTATCAACATTCAACTTAGTTTGAGCAACAAACTCTTTTTTCACCATATCAAATGCTGATTCGTCAAGATAAGTAATCGTGGTACCCGAATCAATAATCATCCCACCACTTCCGTCTGAACCAATCGCGAAAGTAGACTTTTTGATAGGTAAATTAACGTCTCCCACAGATATCCCAACGAGTGAAATATAGTAAAAAGATGGTTGTGAGGGGTTTTTAATCAATGGGGTGGTGAAAACTTTAGTATCATTTGATAATTGTGTTGATAAAGATCCAAATACTAAACTACTTTTACTATTTTCTGATGAAGTGTCATCATTAATTGAGGTTAAACAATAAGAAAAAACTGATTTTTTTAATTGTGATACTAATGATAAAGGTCCTCTACCTAATCCTACTAACCCACCACCTTGATTAAACCCACCGCCTTCATTATCTTCTCCACAACCAAACCCTACTTCTTTGATACTAATGTCGTTAAAAGTAAAAGTTTCGGTCGCTAAAACCCCTTGGGTGGACGAATAATCGCCGTAAGAATACAGATACTCACACCCATCTGTTCCACATTCCCATGTTGGTAAAGCGTTACATAAACTATCAGTACACGAAACTTTTGAAAAGGTGGACGATTTTTTTGGATCGAAAATAGGTGTGGGTGCATCAAAACATTTAGTGCATGGCTTGCATTGTGTCCAAATAAGGTCACTACCTGTATCCATGATAGCCGCGTAACTTTCCGGAGGTGTTCCAATGGCTAAATTCATTAAAAACTCTCCGTTTCCAGCGTGAACCGGTGACATTACTTGAGAACTCGAATCAACGGTTGAAGTAGCAGTCATCATCATGTTGTTTATAAGTCTTTGTAACCTTAGGTTTCCTCTCATTACACCACGTTGTAAACGCTCAAACTTTGTCAAGTTTTTGCCTGCATCAACGTGTTTGAGAGCCACACGAAAGTTGGTTTCACGATGGTTGAGGACTTTGTCATCAATGAGACGTCTAGATGTCGAAAAAGTGGGAGAAATGAATAGGAATTGTAGTGAAAAAATGATGAATAAAATGGAAGAGAGTGAGAGTAGTAAGGAAGCCATTATAAAGTGATAATTGTGTATGTAGTAGTGTTTATATGTGTAACATATGTAGATTGAGACTTAACTTTATTCCACAAATTTCCCAAAAAATAGGGTGAGAGTGGGTTGGAAGAACTGAATTGAAATGGTCTGATGAAGAGAGAATATATGGGAGAAAAATGTTGGTGAATATGGTTTGAACTTTGAAGAAGAGACCCTTTAAGTCTTGCAAGTAGGTTACTAAACTAATTAAATTATATAAATGTATGTTACATAAATATTATATTATATATTTTTTATTTAATTATAATTAAATAATGATAAATAATGATGGATTGGGCTTTAAGCATTGGATTGTTTGAGTTGATATGATAACTCAAAGAGGTGGTGGGTAATGATCGGTAAGTGGCGTACAAATTGGAAAACTATTTACTTTTATTGAAAAAAGGATGAAAAAGAAAGATTATGGATAAGAGAATTTTTTAATATGATGATATATATATTCCTTATGATAAAATGATATGTCTTTGTGTTACATGAAATTTGGACTATTAAATAGGTCGAAGAATGGGTCGTGAACTCCGTGCTCTGGATTCCACGAAATTAGAACGAGTTCAATTTTTATATATAATGTTTTCCTTCTTGATTTTGAGTGTAAACAATATGAAACGTAAATAAAAAGTAGGTCTTCAGTTTTTAGTCATATTTAGTCGTGAAATTTCCGTTGTTGTTAGTCGTGGGATGTCATTTAATCGTGCTGATGTGGCACCCCACGACTAACCATCACAACTACGGTTAACATAACTTTGTTTATGTGAAACAAATGACAAATATTGGTGCCGTTAGTTTAAGTATTCTCAGGTGTTGTTAGGTTAAAAAAGAAAACTGAACAAAGTGTATGTTAGAAATACCCAAAGCAAAAGACAAATATAAGACATTAACGTGTTACTTGGAAATTAATTTCGCAAACATTTTATACAATCATTTTGGGAGTGATCCATACACCACCAAAAATTATTCGTACACCACTAAATATGTTTTATGTTGTTCTACGGTACAACACTGTAAATTACAGTTAGCGGTATATGAATAATTTTTGGTGATGTATGGTCCGTACGGATCATCACTGTATCATATATACACTTTATTTTCCCTAAAAACAATGTTGTTTTAATCACTGTGTTGATACTTGGAGAAAATGAAGTACGGAATGTTTGGTGAGAACTTGACATATCACATGGGCCTAGAATATAACCAATTGTTTTGTCGGACACGAAAATAGTTACTAACTTACTACCAAATTTTGAGGTGGATTTAATCCTACATTCCATAATGTCTCATTACTTTCCCATTGGTTACTCTTTCTGCGCCAATTAATTAAGAACAAAAAGATATATGTCCATCGATAGATACATACATACATCTCCTGATAAGATAAACAAAAAATTACTAATACATACGCTCTTGTTTTGGACTAATATAGAGGAAAGTGTTTTTAACGAGAAAATGGATAAGTAGATCCATCACCACGCATCTTACTTATTCCAATGTTAATTTAAAAACGAAAATAATAATAATTATGAATGTCAGTTGGAATCGATGTTATGAAGATTAAGCTTCATTCCTGAATTTCTCATTAGGTCATGACATTATTTGATGAACAATTATTAAATAAATCGTTAATATTATTTGATGATGAATGTTAAAATTCAAAAATATTAATCAGCTAATGTTATTATTTAACATTTATCAATCATGAATGTTAACTAATATTCATCGTTATGAATGTTAACGATTTATTCAATAAATATTTATGAACTGATGTTATGACATTCAAATGTAATTCATATGTAAATATATTCTTTATAGCATCGACTTTAATTGATATTTACTTGTAAAAATAATTATCTGTTGGTGTTTTGATTGATAAACTTAAAATGGCCCGTGATGAATAACAACTGTTTCCTTCTTCCATTTGAAAATGCACTTCATTCTGGATCGGTACCCTATTTTTATGTATATATGTGTATCCCAATAACTTTAGTTACATTATTTTTATTTTTTTTTTTGTTCAAAACGGAAATCTTAGCATACAAATATGTACATTCCGAACATTATATGACTTTTGGTTCCTCTAAGACATAAACCCACAACCTTTTAGGTAGTGGATAATCAAATCAAATCAAGTCAATCAAAGAGTTCATTCCATAATAAAATAATAATAATAATAATAATAATAATAATAATAATAATAATAATAATAATAATAATAATACTAATAATAATAATAATAATAATAATAATAATAATAATAATAATAATAATAATAATAATAATAATAATTAATTATTATTATTATTATTATTATTATTATTATTATTATTATTATTAAGAGAAAATTATATAAATCATCATTATGGTTTTCTTCAAATTTTACTCGCAGTCGTTTAATTAATTTAATTACACTGACCATCCTTTATTTTAAAACTTGTTACATTAATAGTCTTTTACACTAACAATTGTTAACTCTCCGTTAAAAAGGACCGTGTGCATAAAAGTTTTTATTCTTTTAAATTTTATGAGTAAAATATAAATTATAATATCTAACATATGTATTAATACATTATTAGGTGCACATAACATTAAGGGTGTTGATATTTACAACATTTTTTTATTTATACAACAAAAACACGCATCGCAGTGTTGTACAGTACTACATCTGAATGCATCAAATATGGTGTATGAATCAAGTTGTTTGTTGTATTTATCACCATCCTATCATTAACCATCATCTTTCTCCACCTAAATGTACATTTGTGGCTTAAGTAGTTCTCACTTTTCAACACCGTTTTACTTTGAAGTTAGGGTCATCGGATTTGATGCAAAAGAGAAGAGATGGTGGCCACCAAAGTCATGACGAGATAAGATGAATGGTGACGGAGGGTCCTTGAGTGGTAAAAGATGGTTGTGGACTATATAAATTAACGTCTCAATGAAGAAGATGGACAATTTGCTGATAAATTTGCTAAGTGAAATGTGAAAGATGAAAATGTTGTTTGTCCTAATAATGTG
This sequence comes from Helichrysum umbraculigerum, assembly GCA_949592205.1. Classification (NCBI taxonomy): domain Eukaryota; kingdom Viridiplantae; phylum Streptophyta; class Magnoliopsida; order Asterales; family Asteraceae; genus Helichrysum; species Helichrysum umbraculigerum. The sequence continues at coordinate 40,906,500 of CATIUR010000001.1, forward strand.
TATATATAAGATTTTATAATTTATGTTTACTCAAAAAAATTAAAAGAATAAAAACGACACACATGGTCCTTTTTAACGGAGAGTTAACAATTGTTAGTGTAAAGGATTATTGACGTAACAAGTTTCAAAAGAAAGGACGATCGATGTAATTAAATTAATTAAAGAACTACGAGTGAAATTTGGCCAAAACCATAAGGATGGTTTATTTAATTTTCTCTATTATTAATTATTAATGAGTTAACCTCATACGTGTGTGCTTAGTTTAGGACCAGACTGCATCAAGCTAGCCAATCGGCCAATCCATTTAACGGAAAATAAATTAATAACAGCCAGAAATTCACAAAATTATTAGAGTAAGATTTATCAATTTCTACACCAAGTTTACCCAGAATGACCGTCATACAATTCCATCAAACTTAATTACTGTGTAAAGTATCACAATCATAAGGTAATATAACATTCATGTAACAAGTAGTTATACTTGAATCATGAAATTTAGGTCATTCGTCTCGTATGGATGGTTAATTCTAGGTTCCGTTTTATTTGTGATTGATCAATGCATCTAACGAACCGGTAAATGTGTGTTTCATAGAAACGTCAAAATCAATTATTGAAGTCGATAAGAAAAGAGAAAAAGTTAAATGACTCGAAAATCTTTTTAAATCTGCATTTGGCACATATACCGTTTGGGGTTTCTTAAACGACAACCTTAATTTTAGGACTGTTGTTAAGAACAGGTATAATGCATTAGTCGCAAAATTAACAATTAACCACCAACAATTATAATTTCATAACTACAAATTCTCACTACGTACATTATTAACAATAAAAGCTATTTTCAAATATAATCTAAGTGTCGTCGTTATCATTTTCCTTATTCTATGTAAATTATTTGGCTTTAGATGTGATGGTGAGTGGTTGTTGAGCTAGATTTATGACGGGTAAATTTGTATAAATAATAATTCTATGGCACCCATTTTTCCTACCAGACAACATGGTGACGTATTATCACCAAGAATTGAAATGAAAGAAAACCCAACTAAATGTAAACCAGGTTGAACAATAACAGAGGTAAACATGAAAAAAGTATTTGATAATTGATCAAAGGTGCAAGGAACTTTCCTTGCAAACTTGGATAGAGAATGCAAAACAATCATGGACTGATACCAAAACCAACCGTCTAATGTGTTTGTTGTACTATCACATGGGAAACGAAGTCTCGTGTGGTGGTCTATGTTTGGTTAAAACGGTTTTACTTCTGAACTCGGGTTTGGCAAGTTTAAGGTTACTACTTGCTAATACGGAAATTAAGTATGATGGTAAGAGATTGTGAAACCAAATGTTAGAAGCTACTTTTCTTATATTTTAATAAAAACACGGAAAAATCCGTGATTAAACTAGAACGTCTCAAAACTCAAAAGAGTACACTGGAAACTATTTGAATACAGGGAGAAAAGTAAACACGATTTCTTCAAAGCTCGTCTTTAACTGATTCAAGAGTTGACTCAGAAGTTGCATCACGGTTCTTTTGAATAAATTCAATGATGTCTTCCTTGCTCCTATTCCCATCATAATGCACATATTTACCACTTGCGGATTTAAAGTACATGGTTGGGTAACCTTTAACATCAAATGTGTCGCTTGGAATATCGTTTTGGGTTCCATCCTGATATATATGAAACAAATAATTGTCACACGAGTGTATGAGTTCCTTGTTTTAACTTTAATGTATATCTTATGCAAACGTAAAATGATAGATGTGGTGAAGATTTCTGTGTGCTTATAAATGAGTCGATTTAAGGATTCTTTTATCTTAGAACGGGTCAAATCAAAAGAAACTATCTAGATTAGTCAAATGGGTTAAAAGTTCCAGGCATGTGTATTTTTTAGTAAATACAACACAACCTCCTAAATCGTTTTAATCTAAAAATTTATCAGTATTGTAATAATATAATGGTAATCATAATCTACTTGCATATTACTTAATATCTTAAAAAGGAATAGTAAAAGATTAGAAATTGACCCATTTCAACTGAACCATTTTGACACATTACTACCCCCCACCTGACCCGTGATACAATGACTGAGAACTTACCAGTTTTGCAATCACAACACCAGGATCCTGCTCAAATGAGACAGCCACTTCCTCCAAGATTGGAGCAAGTTTTTTGCAGTGGCCACACCATGGTGCGTACACCTCTAGTAGAACTGTATTGCAAATAATTATGTCATCAACTTAATTACTTGTTGCAACACTATAAAAATAATAGTTCAACCAAACATTTGAAAATTAAAATTACCATTCTTTTTAGAGTCCAAAACCATGTCTCTAAGGCTCTTGGCAACTACCACCTTCACAGGCTCATCATTAGTTTCAGGAATAGGCTCCGACTTAATAAATGGTTTTAGCATTCCGTTCTGAAGTAATCCAAGAAAACGTCAGTTTGAAGTAAATTCCAATTTTAAAAAATAAATTAAAATTTGAGATTACTTGTATATAATCACAACAAAATCATACCATGTAGTCCTTCAACCAAGGAGCAATATGATCAGATTTCACATTTTGGTTAATATACTTGAGACCTTTAGTGTCCTGTACAACGATAACAGGTGCTTGATCTTCTTTAAGGCCAAAATACTGCACATGAAGGTTAGCACAAAGTTCAGTGCGTGATTTAATATAGAAAGAAAGCATGCTTTAACATGAGAAAGATAACTTTACCTGCAAGGCACCTTGACTATCTGGAACATTACCCAAGAGGAAAATTAGTCCTTTCCCTTTGTACGATCCAGCAAGTTCATGATACATTGACTTGAAAGTATCAATTTCCTCATGACTAAAATCCAAGAACAGCATAACCTAAACAGAGGAAATTAACATATAGTATTACCACCAAAATCAAAAATATGCTTCTTTAAAAAATAAAAAATATAAACTATACCTTGGATTCTTCACTATCGAAGAATTTACTTAAAAATGGTTGGTTTTCGGCGGTTTGCTCGAAGAGTGTCACAAGAGGAGTACTCGCTTCATTTATGAACTTCTCCATATCATCAACTTCAAATTTCTTTAAAATCAAAAGGCGTTAATCTAATTAGTGGAAAGAACCTCATAAGAACATATAATAGAAGTATATAATTAGTACACTTATACCTTGAAATCAACAAATTGTTCATCAAATGGCTTTAGTAACCTAAGAGTTGGCTTAGTGACCGATGATTCCCCACGAGGAATGAGCTTAGCATTTGTAGTATGACCGAAATCATAGTCAGATCGCATCTTTTCAGCAAGAATCATGAAATTATCAAACTCTTCTCCTGACAATTTCGGGAAAATCCCTACCTGCAACATATTCATGCATCAAGATCCATCAAATTAGGTCCCCGTTTTCTTTAAAACTAGAAAATACTCAAAAACACCAACATACGCCCAAAATAAGACATGAACTCACAACCTATGGTTGAGGTCAGAGCCATCTTTGATGGTGGCGAGGTGGGTACTGCCTAGGGACTCCAACTTATAAGAGCCTCAAAAGATTATAATATATAACATAATTTGAATTTTCATTAACTAATCAGAAGTAAAATAAAGTTGTGTTTAGTTATACTATATTTAACATTTTATAATATAGGGCCTCATTTTTGACAATAAACGTGTGACATCTAAAAACTCAAGGATGCCCTGATAGATCTAGGTATTTAAATAAACAATGAGGAAAGGAACGAATAAAAAACGCTTACAATAAAGATATTTTTGTCATCAATAAGGCTGGCTACATCTTCTGATGTTTTGATTTCAACTGAAGCAGGACCAACTTGTTTCTTCAAATAAGTGACAATACCATCAGCTTCTCTTGGGCCATTATAATCCTGAATCTTTCCACCACCATTTCTCAAGATCTTGATTGTTGGGAATCCTTGTACTTCATATTTCCCTGCAAGTTCTTTGTTTTCTTCAGCATTGGCATCAACTTTGGCCAACACAATTGCAGGGTCATGACTAGATAACACAGATGCAGCCTTTTCATACTACACACATGATGAAAATGTGTTAAGAATAAATTTATCAGTATTTTTTTATTTTTTTGAAAAAAATAATAATACAAAGGTGAACTTTGTATTAATTATAATTATTGGACCACCATGGAAAAAAGACAAGTACCTCTGGTGCAAGGTTTTTACAATGACCACACCTGTCAATAGAAATAACAGCAGGCAATTAACAGATATTAAAAATTAGCTTGTTACATATTATATTAAAATTTTAATTGGTTAAAACAAGTTAATTAATTCACATTATATTTATTAAGGTTTAACCCATTAGAATATTTGAAACCAACTCAGTATGTTTACAGAGTTTAAAAAAAAAGTGTTCTTATTAAATGAAAAGTAAATCAGATGCCCATTGCAACATATAAATATAGAAAAATAAGAGAATAAATCAACATTCTATTCTAATTATATACTTTATTACTATTTTTAGTAAACATGCATTTAATATACTTAATTAATATATCTTGCAACTTTTTATTAAATACGCATTTAGTACACTTTATTATATGATTTTTTTTTTTTTTTACTTTTTTTTTTCATCAAATAAATACGCATTTACTTATCATTTAATAATAATAATAAAATAATTTAAACTTAAAGGTAAAACTGTTGTTTATTTTAAAAGTGTTGTACTAATTACCTTTTTTAAGCTGCGTGTAAAATACTAATGTTGAGAAGCTTAATTACCGTCGTGTTCTCATTTCTTACACTAACCGAATCATAGATGCTTTTTTTATGTGTTATCGCTATTACTTACCAAACATGCCCTTAAATGAATTTAGGAAAATATTGATAACCTTCCCCTAACATAATAAAAAATAAAAAAAAAAAAAAAAAATTGATATAAATAAAAAATAATAAATGCTCATTAAATTCAACGTGCGTTACAAATATTACATACAAATTAAAACTCATTTTTCTTAAAGTACTAAAACTAATTTTATCATTTGTAATAATAAACAAATGCTCATTTACCTCCACATGTAATACAAATAAAAATAATTTTGCTTGAAAAACATCGAAAACATAATTTCGTTAATGTAAAAATATATTTAAAAATTGAATAATCGTTTCCCTGCTTCTCCGATAATAAAGACATGAAGTTGATCAAAAAAAAAACATTCCACAATTAAAATATACATCGATCTAGTTGCATGCAATACGAAACTTATTACGTAGTACTTTTTTTTAGCCAAATTTTAAATCGATAAAAACAACGCTTAGTTTGTAACTTTTTTTTTATTGTTTTGTCACTTTATTCAATCAAAACATAGTAAATAAATAAATAAATAAATAAATAAAAATAAAGAGAGGGATCAGAAATGTACCAAGGAGCATAGAATTCAACGACAATGAAATTATGTTTGGGAACGATATCCGAGAAATTCGAATGATCTAAAGTCAAAACATATTCTTTTTCTTGATCTTCAGAAGCAAGGGAGATCGATAAAGTTGATGATAAAACAACAAGAAAACACAACAAAAGGATCTTGGAAAACGCCATGAATAATACGAGTATTTCGTAGTTTTTCATGCGATGAAAATGAAGGTGACCAAGTGTGTGTGTTGTGTGAATAAATAGTTGGATGGAGATCTCAATACGACACCGTATGATACGGGATTTTGGTAATATTCATGAGGATTTTGTGAAGTATAACGGAGAATTTTGGACACTTTATTGAGGTATTAATGACTCTCTTAACTACATAATAAAAGAAAGAATCAAATACGATGTTTTGCAATTTTATTTTTATTTTATTTATATCTTGAATTGAATAAAATAAAAGGTATTATTGAATAAGGAGAAATATTCCGTGCAGCACAACTGCACGGATAAAAATGTGCAGTTGGTATTAACACAGGGACTATATATATATATATATATATATATATATATATATATATATATATATGAAAGTTGAGGGGTTAAATGTATAAAATATAATTTTTTTCATTATTTTTTGTTGGTCAACGGCACAAAGGTTTAGTGGTGTTGACAGCACCATTGTTTTCCCCATTAAATAATTGTATAATGAGATTTTTATACGTTATTATATTTTGTATGCATTTTATGACGTATAAGAGCACACGGAGTGGAGAGGTTTTTTTCGCCGTTCAACCTCGAGAACGCCGTGGGACGGCGTTCCCCCACTCCGGGACGGCGTTCCCACCGGCGTTCCCACCGGCGTCCGACCCTCACCGTCCGATTCTCGACGGCACTCCTTTCAACGTTTTACCAATTTTTGTTTTTTGTTTTTCTTTTTTGCGTTTGTAATTTTGCATAGGTTGTGTGTTTTTCGTGTATGTGAAGTGTGTGTTTTGAGACGAAGAAGCAGATGAAGAACAGGGACGCAGCACGCAGCACGCAGCAGGAGATAGATGATGAAGGATAGGGCTTAAAATGTTAGTTGGGCTTTTTTATTGGGCTATCAATATTTGCTCTAATTTTATTTTATTTTTAACTAAAATGGGCTAATAAAATGAAAATGGGATCATTTTATATTAAAAGTGAACTCGACAGTGTTTTTATTAAAAGTGAACTCGACAGTGAACTCGACAGTGATTCAATCTTGTTTAACCGGTTTGGTGTCCGGTCTAACCGTCCATTTTGTGCTATATGAATTGAACCGGTTTTGTATCCGAATCCGATCCTACCGGTTGAACCGGTCCGGTTAACCGGTTGTCAAAACTATTTTAGGTTTAACTGGTTTTCAAAACATTGAAGGGTAGTTGTTTTCAAATAAACTAAATATAATACGACATTTAAGAACCTCAAGTCAAGCATCAGTCAACCACACAACTAATGTATTAATAAATTAATATTATGTTTAATTTTGCATCTATTGTTGATTAATTACAAATAATTTTATTTAAATACAATGTGTTTTATCACCACGAATTAGGAGGTGGATTTGTAACATGAAATATTAGTTATTGTGAAATAAATACATCTTTTTATGGATTGCATATCGAGCATCATTCAACCGCATGCCAAACGATATGTATACATACGGGCCGTTGATTTTTAACATAAAATCTCGTATTTAGTATCTTGTTTCAAATAACAAAGTGTGTAAGTTAATATGTATATTAAGCATTTAAATTGATTCATGAAATTATTATTAAATGTAAATGGATTTATTTAAGTAAAATTAAAAAATTAAAAGTTTTTGAAACCAGTGAAAAAAGTTAAGTATTTTAAGTATATATTAACTTTTTCAAGTAATTTTATTCATACCCGGTGGATTAATAATAGAAACATTACAAATCAATTTGGAGAATGTGTTAATTAATGAATTATATTTCTTTTTATATGTAAGTGAGTAGTTGCTTAAAAAATTCATTTTTAATAAGTTAGCGTTCTTATTTTAAAATTTACTAAAATTAAAAGGTTTAATAGACAGATTGAAACTTAATTATAATGATGACGCCATAAAGATATTTCCTATATACTCTCTCCGTCCCATATTTATAGTCCAGTATTCCTTTTATGGATGTCCCAATTTTATTGTCCATTTCCATAAATAGATAAGAATAATGAGATAAAGTTCTTTTTTGCCTCTAGTGTATATATGTAAGACAAAAAAGTAGGTAAAAAGTAGACGGTAAAACTGTCATCTTATCAAAAAGTAAGAGAAATGATTATGTTTTCTTAAACTGTGAGTTTTTTGTCTGGGGACAATAAAATTGGGACGGATGGAGTATAATTTAAGAAGATTTTAAATGTGCACATGTTGTTGATTAAAACTAATAAATTTTAATTTTTTTCATAATTTAAATCCAATGTACGTTGATATATATTGAAGTTTACTGGTTTAGACCGGTGTTTCAATATGTTAAACTTGACTTATTGCTATAACATATTTAGTTCAGATATGAGATCATTAGAGTACAATAATTTTAGAAAGAATAAGAGTACCAATGATATTGTGTCATGTGTACAAAGAGAATGCTCTACATGTACAAAACTCATCTACCCCCAACATCAATTATCTTACAAACGAGAAATCGAAAAATTATGAAAATTGCACCATAAAATTCAGCGTTTTCTCCTCTTCGATTTGCCATCCCTCAAGTCATACTTTCGATGAGTTTTTTTTTTTCTTCTTTTGGTGGGTATCACATTTTACTAACACATGTGTTAAAGTGTTGCGTTTAAGGGTTAGGGTTTGGGGTTTAGGGTTTAAGGTTTATGGTTTTTGCCAAAACCCTAAACCTTAAACCCCAAACCCTACAAAATCCTAAACCTTAAATCCCAAACCCTAGACCCTAAACCCCAAACCCTAAACCTTAAACGCTTTATAAAACTCTAAACCCTAAATCTTAATAAACCCTAAACCCTACTAAACCCTAAACCCTTCTAAACCCTACTAAACCCTATTCCCTAACCCTAACCCTAAATTAAATGTATAACCAAGCACTAACACATGTGTTAAATGATTTATAAAACCCACCAAAAAAACAAAAAAAAAATGTCGAAAGTATGCCTTGAGGGACGGCAAATCGAAGAGGAGAAAACGTTGAATTTTATGGTGCAATTTTCATTATTTTTTGATTTGTCGTTTGTTAGATAATTGATATTGGGGGTAAATATGTTTTGTACATGTGAAGTATTCTTTTTGTACATGTAGAACATTTTCATTGGTTCTTCCATACTTTCAAAAATCCTTGTACTTCCTTGAACTTTTCTCATTTAGTTCATTGTTATATCGTAACCGTTCTACTTTCAATACATTGTTCGAAATAATGGATTCTACCTAAATAAGTTATTTAAATTAATTTTATTTGTCGATCGTTAACACAATAACACCCCTACCTTATCAGCTTTACAGATGGGGCTGTAATCGAGTCGAGCCGAGCTAGAGCTAGACAGGGCTTGAGCTCGGCTCGACTCGTTTAGGGTAAGCTCGAGCTCGGCTCAAAAGCTCGACGAGCTTTTACGATGCAGGATTGAGCTCGGCTCAAAAATGTTTATGAATGACTCGAGCTCGGCTCGAAAAACTCGAATTTGTATATAAAAATAATTTTTAATATTCAAAATTTTTCTATGTATATTTAAAAATTAAAGATCAATAATAAAAAATCATTTCAAATATATATATATATATATATATATATATATATATATATATATATATATATTATAATTAATATACATCGTGAAAACAAGTTAAAAACTATGTAAAATAGTATAAAAAATTTTAAAAATAATAATAATATTACTTACATATGTACATACAAATGTATATATTAATTAAGGCTCGAAAAGCCTGATAACAGCTCGAGCCCGAGCTCTTAAAGGCTCGAGCTCGGCTCGATATATATTTTGAGCTTGATTTTTAAGCTCGAGCTGGGCTCGAACTCGATAAAAGCTCGACTCGTTTGCAGCCCAATTTACAAACTTCTAGTCCTGTCCAAGTAGTTGACGTCTTTGAAGAACCACCTTTGTTTGACTAAACTGGACGGGTTTGACCGGTTCGTAAATGAGCAGTTGGACCTATAAGCTTGAACTGGTGACACAACATTGTATTCTACGACATAAATCATTGGCTTAAGCAAAGAGAAGAGACATAATGAGAGTTAATTGGAGAAAATACTTATACAACCAAGAATAAAAAAATCACCCAAATCTTATTGATATACATCATTATGATTTATGATAGATAATAACAAAATATGTGTGATAGAAAAATGAATCTACTAACGCAATATTTTAAATGTAACACGTTAAGTTAAAATTTTAGCTAAACGAAATAGGCCAAATGTGTCGAAAATCAACAAAACTGTGTTCAAACACATTCAATATAACTACTATTTGATATGTTATCCAACCCATCCGAATAGACGGGTCTATTTTACAGACTATAATAAACTTATTTATGGTTATATTGCAGTTCTAAAATTCTTAGGGGGTGAAAAGGATAAAAGAAAAAAACAACGTATTGAAGATGGATGACCAATCTTTTCTTATCTACACATCTACACATACATATATAAACAAAATGAACCCAAAGGGAGGGAAAAAAAACACCAAGAAATGGCCATGGCATACTCTTCAACTTTTTCTTCATTTCCGTACACAAAACCACAAACCCCACCACCCACAACCACCACCACCACTACCAAACTAACATTGCAGCCTTGTGGTGGTGTTCGTGGTGGTGGTAGGTTCAGTTTCTCCATTGCTGTGAAATCACCTGAGTCTGCTGATCCACCACCTCCTGCTGCTGAAACCCCTGTTTCAAAACCCCCCAAGAAGCCTGTTTATTCCAGTTAGTATTTCTTGCTTTTGTTCCTACTCTTCAATCCAATTTCAAATTTACAATGTGTAAGTTTTGTATCTATGTTTTTTGTTGACAGTGAAAAAGGGGCAGATTGTTAGAGTGGAGAAGGAAAAGTATCTAAACAGTGTCAATGTGAGTCCTTCCCATCATGACTTTCGTAATTTTTTTTATTTTTTTCACGATATGCATACGTCAAGTCGTCAACCTCTTCATTTGACAAAATGGCCTTATAAATTAACTTAATAAGATGATGGTTGGCTGAAAATCAGAAATCTGTGTTACACACGAAAACAGAACAAAAGCCATTAATGTATTACGAACACCACATGATACAACTGATACTAGAGGTGGAAATTTTGACACATGCTTATAAACTGGTGAATTCAGGTAGCTTCATCTTTAATGGGACAAGAAAGAAACGTAACTAAAAAGCATGTAGTCGAATGGGTCAACCGAGTCAAACAGGCCAAATATCTTCTAGTGTCTTTACAATTCATAAGACCATCTATATATGCTTTAGATAACTAGTTATTGCAATCATATATAATATTTAACACAAAATATGTATCAACTGTTTCACATCAACCAACTTGACCCGTACCAAAACTTTAACTTTTGGATCTGATCCTTTGCCCAACCCACCTATTTTGCCACCCTTCATATTTTACTCAGAGAATGTTTTCATGACTCAAATTTTGTATTGGAAATTATGGTTTTGATCAACACCGATCGTTAATTTCATTTCAGTATCTCTCTGTTGGACATCCTCCTTATTATAAAGGCTTGGACTACATATATGAAGACCGTGGGGAAGTGTTGGATATACGTATCTTTGAAACAGGGGAATATGCACTTGTAAGTTCAAGCATTATAACTCCATTGTACAATAAATGTTGAAGCAACTGATCATGTTACTTTGTATCACATTTATGTCACAAAATTTACATAAAATACAAATCACTATGAACAGAATTTAATGTCAAACTCCTATAAAAACGTTAAATGTGTTTATTTTCCAACCTGTGTTTATAGATTGCATGGATTGGAGTCCCAACTGCACCAGCTTGGTTACCAACAGACATGCTAATCAAGGTAATTGCCAACAATTTCCACTCATTCAATAATCTTTTGCCCCCTGAAAGTTATGGGCTCAAATCTCTCTATTGTTGTATTTAAAATGGCGCTTTCATTGCAGTCAGACAAGCTCAACTACGAAAGAATATGAATCTCAAGAAACGAGCATTCAGTTGGAGGAGTCCCATAATACACTATGTAATTTGACTTTTAGTCAAGCCCTGGATAATGTATCGTACCTTATTGATCAGCTGAAGCATGAATTAGAGCAATATACTTGCAGATAACATAATTTGACTTTTCTCAGACCCTTGTTTTGGCACGTTTTCTAGCATTTAGTAGATCCACCAAAGAAGGAAGTGGTTTAGGCACCGGACAATGCATGCTTCTATACAACTTCCTTATGCTTTCACTAACTCCCTTTGATGATCCACTTGGTGAATAAGGAGTAGAGGGTTTGATTAGTTCTTCTCTTAGCTCCTTTGACTTTGACTCATCATGTTGACCTTCAGAAACATCCGTATCCGTACTCACTTCCTGCTTCAACTGAACTTCAACATCTTCATTCTGGCATGGAATTTCAGGTTTGATCAAATCTTCATACGTTAAAGAAGAATTATTGAGTCCAAGCCTTGCTCTCCCAAACAATGTCACACTTGACTCTTTGACTTTTGTAGACATGGTCAAGATTTCTTTCTGACTAACATAGGCTTGAGATGATTCCAACTGGGTCACCAAAACAGAAACTCCCTCCTGCAAGTCTCCATTGACTAATGGAGCCTCGAGATCAATGACTAATGGAGCCTCAAGATCAATGTCTAAAAGCTTCCACAGAGGGTCATCGGTTGCTAAATTACGATAGGAGCAGTGCCTTCTCACATAACTGAGCTCCATGGCTCTACACTCGGGGGTGGTCGAGACCACCCATCGAGGTGCAAGTAATTTTAAGGCCCACTCAAGTTCATCTCTAGACGAATGCATCGAATAACATACATGCCAGATACCAGATTTATCCTTCATTGCTTTGTTGAATCGACTATTTTTTCGTTTCTCGGCATCTGAGGAAACGTCCTCAAAGACATACCACTGGGTTGAAGGACGTATTATAAGCGGTTCAGGCTGAAAATTAGCTCGGGCTTCAGCTAATTTTCCTTCTGCTCTTTCAGTGAGTCTTGGAAAACCATCAAAGATATGAAATCTTACAGTTGGATCTTGTGAAAGTATACTGGGTACAGTCAGGGATAGACACCGGAAACATTCAGGGTTATTTTCTTTATCTACAAAGATTTTTGAGCCAAAAGTTTGACTCACACTAACAAGTATTTCTTCTTGGCCAAGAAGATCACATGTTAAGTACACCTCACGAGCATCCGGATGTTTCCATATGCAATCGGTTACCTGCATTAAAATGAACAAAACTATAACTATCAAATTTAGCTGGCAAAGTGGGTGGGTTGGATATTGGGCCAAGACGGACTATTTAGTATTGGTCAAAACACATTTGCTCCAATAAATTCTGATTCTTTATTTAGATTAATGTGTTAAGTATGATTACAAAAACTATTTCAATAATAATCTGATAGGATCCAAATGATATTGTATTGAATATAAAGAAAATAAAAAGAAAAAAACCAAATTAGCCTGTTTATTAGAGTCAACCATCTCCCCTAAATGACCTACTTTCGAGAAGGAGGGTTTTTCCAATGATGCTTAACTTAACTGTAGATCAATAACAAAAACGTTTTCTCCGAAGAATTCTGATTCTTTATCAATGACTAATGAGTTAAGAATGATTACAGAAACTATTAGAATAATAATCTGATAGGAACTAAATGATATTGTATTGAATATAATGAAAAAACAAACAGAATAGCCAAATTAGTCTGTTTATTAGAGTCAACCATCTCTCCAAAATGACCTACTTTTGAAAAGAAGGTGTTCTCCAATGATGCTCAACTTAACTGTAGATCAATAACAAAAATTTTACATCTTTCTCTCTTTATCTTAACCGTAATCCTACAAACAGTCATCAAAAAATAAGAACATAACACACATTGAAGATTTTTTTTAATAGACCACTTAGAAACTAAAATAAAACTTAAGGTGGCCAATTCATATGTAAGTGGGTCGAAATTGCCACTGTTATTGTCAAGTGGCCTCTATCACTTTCATTACAGAATAGCATACTCTCTCCCTGTCGTATATGATAGGAAAAACTAGAAATTTTGATCAACATACAGATTTAAAAAATGAGTTTAAGGTACATAAAAAAACACAAATCTAAAAAGACACAACTAAAAGACTACAAGGGTCGAAATCTACCTGCCGGACTGCAACATGTTTGCTTGGAATCTTTGAAGAAAAGGCCCCAAAAGTGCAGTCTAAAAACACATAATCAAGTCGGCACCTGGGTTCTCTGGATCCCGTGCCTATGTATTTCTCCGGTAACTTCTGCAAACATTCGGTTGTAAGTCTGCAGTCTCCTGTGTGCAAGATGTTACCAAATTTTCCTTCAAACAAGAACATGACAGCACCTGTTGGTTGCAAATAGCGTGACAGACAAATGGTTAAGTTTGTAGAATGAGTATTCCTCAATATTGCATTTGGATTACGTAACCATGATGACAAGCTTATAAATACAATCACAGAATAATTATTGCAGAAATTATCTCAATATCACAAGTAATCAGCCAAAGCAAAGCAAGCAATAAAATTTCACAGGTAGCATCACCTTGCCTATAACTTGCATTTCATTTTAGTAAATTATATCCTCAAAATCCATTATAAAATCTGAACTTAAGTGATATTTTAGCATACGAACAATGGCTCAAAGAGTCTGACCATAGGTCACACCTCCCCTATAATTTGAACTACAGACTTCCAGATGATTGATCAAGCATCTTTGCCGCATTAACCTCCAAATTAAGATAGTCCCTTGGACTTGTGTACAAGGTAGTTCACCCTTCCATAAATTTCATCCAGAAATTTGGTGATCTCATGGATATTGATATACGTATATACGGTTTAAACAGGTAGCCCCCACTGTATAACACATTTTGGTATTAGAAGCTTTTCTCTAACTATCACAGATGTTGCAAGGACATAACAGTGGACAAACATGCATGATATGCGGACTTCACATTCTAACTATCCTATAAATTTTAAGTTAGAGTAGCATGTATATGTGTATATGATGTATACAGTAGAAGAAAATAACACCGACAAAACAATAACTTAATCTTCACGTTCTAAGCTGCCTAACGCCATAAATGAAACTCTAATTCTGGGACTTATACAATGTGCTAAGTTGGAGTAGCATAACTTATATGACACAATAGATCCATTAATTCCATAAGCATGTTTATAGGCCTAATATATCATGAATTATTGGTATGCAGATACTTTTCAGAGTATATTGATTTTTAATCTTGTAGTAATGTGTTACTTTGAAAAATAACATATAAACCTATCACACACCCCAGTCAGTAATGAGCCTATATACGTACAAATAAGTGTAAAGCAAAACTAATAGCCTAAATACGAGCAGCAAATATTTATAATCTAAAAATCACCACTCATATTTAGTTTCAAACAGCAAGACTATAATTTGAAACCAATTCACGAAATTACCAGGGCAATGATTAGCATCATACGCAGTAACCGTAAACTTTCCAACCGGATCATCGATAACAATCGACCGACCAATTTCAATATCCACAAACAACGATTCATCAAGCTGCAAAAACAGCACTTCAATCATCAGAACTAAATCAACTGGAGTAGTATTATTTTCAAGAATAATGAAGTGATTAAAATTACCTGAGGGTAATAATTGAGAGTTAGGGTTTTTGTGAGACTGGTAGCGTAAATTGGGGAGAAAGAGTTCGATGAGATTCCTTGAGTGTGATCTTTGTGTGCGTGCGTTAGAAAATAATGTCTTTTATTATGATTATTCCATGTATCGACTGAAAATGGTAATCCTTTGGGCATCTCTATCGGCATGTTCAGAGAAAAGCAGAGGATTTAGGTGTGTGTTTTTAGAGAGACGAATACATGAAATGAAATGAAATGATGAAATTGTGCGGGTTTTGATGAATTTGAATTTTCCAAAATTGGGAGTTCGGGGAGAGGGAAAGAAGAATGATTTTGGCGGTATAAATAATGATCTGGAGGGAACAAACTTGTTAGGGAAGGTTTTAGCCGGGACAAAAGAAAATGTCAAATTTCAATATTAAATTGTTTATCATCATCATCATCAATGTGTGTAAAACAAGAAAAATACAAAAAAGGAAAAAAAAAAAACAACCCTCTATTTCGGATAGTGTTTCAGAGCGTTGTTCAGAACGTCATCACGGTGTGAGAGGATACCGTTGAACAGTGTTTCTGAGCCAGAATTTTGTTGGTAACGCTGTTATACCGTGTGCTCTTACAGAATTGAACTCCGGTTTCAATATCTTCATTCTTTAACTTCATACAAATTAAGTGGAGAATTTTAAAAAAATAATCTTCTAAAATCTCCTAAACGAGAAGATTATTCATTTAGATTCTCAAAATAATCACTAGTCACAATCTAAAACGACCGCTTTGATTAGAGTCACCTACTTATTGGCGGACACAGAAATTTAGTTATTGGTGTCACAAAAAGTTTAAAAGCTCACTCCATTTGATAGTTTATTAAGTTTATTTAAACAGTGCGGGTGGTGTCATTCTTAAAAAACTAATTCAACTAATTTTACACTAAATCAACTAAATTGACTGGTGTTACATAACATAGTTGACCATAATGTAACGCCCCTAAAATATGTAAGTTTTTATAGTTTAATATACGTTTACATTTCAGTTTTATATGTTTTTAATATGTTAAATGTTCCAAGTAACGAAAAGTTTAGAATTTGGTTAAAGGACTAACCAAATTAAAGAAAGTAAGTTAGAAGGGTTAAATGTGTAAAGAATTAAAGTTTAAGGGGTTAATATGTAAAAATGCAAAAAGCTTATCTCCTACAAACTTCAGAAAAGTTCCAGAGTTTATTTCATACGTATATGTGTGCGTGTGTTTGAGAGGGAAAACCAAGAAACACAAAGAAAGGAGAAATTAACAAGTGATTAAGAAGATTAAGGCTTATAGTTTTCGAATTTATCATCCTCAAGGTATGTATAATCTCTATATGAGTTTAATTGAAGTTAGGGTTTAAGTTATGTAAACCCTAGATGTGAGAAAGATCATATATGTTAGTTAATTTGTTAAATTAGTGTTCCATGGGTGTTATTAAGCTAATTTCTATGCTTAGTTTATGTTAGTTGATTAAAGAACTCATGTTCATATGTAATTGGGTTTTCATAGTTTAATTGTACAAGAGAATTTATGATTTGAGATGAATTGAATTAATCTTGATGATGATTATGAGTAGAAAAGTAAGGAATACCCAATTACATGTGATTAGAAAGTTAAATCATGGAACACTAATAATGAATGATAGGTGTTAGTAAGTAACACCTAGTTATGAGATTAAGTTAAGAAAGTAAAGGGTTATGTTAATTGATCATGCTATGTGTTTATATGTATAGGTGATCAAGCAAGTTAGTTCCAGTTGTTTAAAGTTTCAAAATCAAGGTAAATAGATGGATATGAATGTAGAGTCAAGTAATGGGTGAGCCATTAGCTTGACGGTTTTCCAAGTAATGGATCATGACCATTAGCTTGGTATAAATGTTAACTCTTAGTAGTTAGCATGATGATGTTTAAGGATCCTTAATGTGATGATGTTTATGTTTATGTTTATGTTAAAGCTTCCATTACTTACTAAGCATTAGCTTACGTGTTATGTTTAAATGTTTCAGGTGAGCCAAGTGTCAATAGAGGGGACTTGGGTAAAGGGCACGTGTGAAGCTTTTGGTGGAGCTTGTTACTTAGTTCGGTAACAAGTCTTATCCCTCTTAATCATGCTCTTGATATATGTACACCCCGTTTTGTAAAGTTTATGACATGTAGTTTGAAGTTTTGAAAACGATATGAAGTCTCACTTGTGGTATATGTAATGAATTGAGAAAAGTCAACTCTATGGTCAAAGTCAGAGATAGAGTTGAAGTCAAAGTTTGTGTGGTGAGACTTGTAATGTAAAGTTTAATGTATGAAAGTTGGTTATGAAAGTCCAAAACGTCATTTGGTAATGTTATGGTTAAACATGGATGTTTTTGAGTTAGTTTGACTCAAATAAGTCAATTGGGTAAGAATTTACCAAAGAAAGGGGTTAATTTGGTTAGAGACCCAATCGGGTCATTTTGGTGTCCAAATGGGCGACCAATGGGGTAACGAGTCGAAATGGGATATGGTGGACTAAAGTTAAATATTTCCATGTCTACAAGTCCTAAATGTTATGTTGAATAAGTGGTCAAAAGTTTAAAGTCTGAATGTTAATGGTTTGAAAGATAGTATGTCAAGATTTTGGTTGAAATTAGCCGAAATTCAGTTAACGGGTCAAAACGAGATTTATTGTGAAATTTGAAAAAGTGGAATTGAGGAAATGTTTATATGGTTATAGTGAATGTGTGTGCAAAATTTCAGGTCCTAACTCATAACGAGTAAAAAGTTATGCGTGTTTGAAGTTGGTTAAAAAAATTGAATTTGGCTAATTTCTGAAATGCACTAAGGAACTCGATCCTGAGAATTGAGCCGGATCGCGTTCGCAAGGCAAAATTTGTCACAGAACGTTTTTAACACATGAACGCGATCCCGACCACTTTCCCGGATCGCGTTTGTCAGTAGAAAATGAAATTTTGTGTCTTAAAAAGCTTGTTTCAACTAGGGAACGTTATTAAAGTTAAATTATACAAATGGGGTAGTCATGGGACATTAATGAGAGTGTAAAAAAAAAAAAAAAAAAAATGGTCACGTTTTCGGGGTGTTTCAAGTTGGTATCAGAGCACGGTTTAAAGGATTCAGGTATCCACCATTAGTGGGTACTTGGACTTAGACCAATTCTATTATGATGTTGAGCATGATTTAGTAAGATACGTTTATGGGTTAATGAATTGTTAATGATTCTTTACTCGAAATGTAGCGTGCAGACTATAGATGTGTCTAAAGTGATATGATAATTAGAGCGTCTGGCCAACGAAATGGTTACCATATTACCTTACATATATCCATGGAAATCACGAGACATTAGAGGATTGAATGTTAACAAGTTATTAACTGTTTGTAGCAAAGTTTGTGTTAAGATAGACATTAAATGTTTAAGTTATTATGTTAATATGTTATATTAACTTTCAGATAAGATGAGTAAAGAAGTAGAGATTAGTGATACAGGAGGTAGTCAAGATAAGTCTCAGTCTCCTGTTCAAGATATAGACCCGATAATTGAAAAGATGAAGTCTTTCATTTCACAAGAAATTGGTATTGCTCAGAAAGCCTCTATTCCTCTTTTAAAGGCGACGATTATAGAGACTGTTATAGAGGTAGTCAGTGAAGAGTTTCAGAAACGACAAGATAAAACAGTTGGAGTTAGACAAGAAGTACCTCCACAAGCTCCAATTGTAGAAGAAAGTAGAAAGTTCAGTTACAAAGACTTTTCAGCTTGTAATCCGCCAGATTTTGAAGGGGATTTAGACCCGATTAAATGTTATAGATGGGTTATGGAGGTTGAAGGGGCTTTTACTACTTCACGTTGCCTCGCCGATTTAAAAGTAATCTTTGCTGCTAATCTCTTGAAGGCACGTGCTAAAAATTGGTGGGAAGTTCAACGCCGTACCTTAGGGGATGAGGTTATAAATAAGATGAGTTGGGATGATTTTAAGAAGATGTTTGAGGATACCTATTCTCAAGAAGCAGATTTGAAGAGGATCCGTCGGGAGTTTCTTGCAATGGAACAAACGACTGAATCAATTAATGAGTTAGTTGGTGTATTTCTGGATAGAGCTCAATTCTGTCCAGATTATATGGAGAATCCAAAGCGGCTTATAGATCATTTTCATGAGGTGTTGAAGAAAGAAATCAGTCAGTTTATTCAACCTAGCCGTTGTAAGTCTTTTGAAGAAATTGTGAATGAAGCTCGTTTTCAAGAGTTAGAGTTAAAGAAAGGTGAGAAAGCTGTGGCAAAAAGAAAAGCTAAATCAAGTCCCATTCCTTCAAAGAAGTTCAAAGCTAGTGATAGTTCTCGTCGAGAAGAGAAGAAGACAGAAAAATCTGTACCTCTAGAATGTAAGAAATGTCACAAGAAGCATTTTGGAGTATGTAGATTCGGGTTAAATGTTTGCTATCAATGTGGTGAGGAAGGTCATTTCAGCAAGGACTGTCCTTATCCATTGAAGGTATGTTATGGATGCTACGAGCCTGGTCATGTGAAGTCAGAATGTCCAAAGTTAAAGTCTCAGTCAGCTTCTTCAGCATATCGTAAGCCATCCGATAAGAAGTCGACTGAAGTTCCAAAAGCCAGGCCTCGTTCATTCCAGATTACAGCAGAGGAAGCTAAGGGGACCCCAGATGTAGTGTCAGGTACCTTTTTAGTAAACCTAATACCTGCATATGTTCTTTTTGATTCGGGTGCCTCTAGATCTTTTGTTTCAGAAAAGTTTAGTAAAAGTTTCATGATTCCACTTTCTGACTTAGACACTCCCTTAGATGTTGAAATAGCTGATGATAGAACAGTATATGTCACGAAAGTTTATATAGGGTGTCGGTTAGAAATAAGTAATGAGCCTTTTTCCATAAATCTAATCCCTATGCAAATGGGGGAATTCGATGTTGTAATTGGTATGGATTGGTTAGCGGCTCATGATGCAATGATTCAATGTGAACAAAAGATTGTAAGAGTTAAGTTACCTCGTGGTGAATTGTTAGATATTTACGGAGAAAAGAAAGAAATGCCTATCCCGGTTTGTACTTTTGTTAAAGCTAAGCGACATTTGTCACATGGTTGTCAAGCCTTTTTGGCACATGTGATAGATGCTCAGATTCAAATTCCAAAGATTGAGGAAATTCCAGTAGTAAGAGAATTTAGTGATGTATTTCCCGATGAATTACCGGGCATTCCGCCCGATAGACAAGTTGAATTTAAGATTGAATTGATGCCTGGAGCTACACCTATTGCTAAGACACCATATAGGCTTGCTCCAACCGAAATGCAGGAATTAATGAAACAGTTGCAAGAACTGTTAGATAAAGGGTTTATACGTCCAAGTAGTTCTCCGTGGGGAGCTCCTATTTTGTTTGTAAAGAAGAAGGATGGTTCGATGAGAATGTGTATAGATTACAGAGAGTTAAACAAGGTTACTATCAAGAATAGGTACCCATTACCTAGGATTGATGACTTGTTTGACCAGTTGCAGGGTGCTAGTTACTTTTCAAAGATTGATTTACGCTCTGGTTACCATCAATTGAAGGTCAGAGAGGAAGATGTTTGTAAAACTGCTTTCAGAACGAGGTATGGGCATTATGAATTTGTGGTAATGCCATTTGGTTTGACGAATGCACCTGCAGCTTTTATGGATTTGATGAATAGAGTTTGTCGCCCAATGCTTGATAAGTTTGTAATCGTGTTTATTGACGATATTTTAATCTATTCTAAATCCGCTAATGATCATGATTATCATTTGAGACAAGTGCTACAGATGTTAAGGAAAGAGAAGCTTTATGCTAAGTTCTCAAAGTGTGAGTTTTGGCTTCGGGAAGTGCAGTTTCTTGGGCATGTTGTCAATAGTAAGGGTATTATGGTTGATCCAGTTAAAGTTGAAGCAGTTATGAAATGGAGTGCTCCAACAACTCCAACCGAAATCAGAAGTTTTCTTGGATTAGCTAGCTATTACAGACGGTTTATTCAAGACTTCTCAAAGATCG
This sequence comes from Helichrysum umbraculigerum, assembly GCA_949592205.1. NCBI lineage: Eukaryota > Viridiplantae > Streptophyta > Magnoliopsida > Asterales > Asteraceae > Helichrysum > Helichrysum umbraculigerum. The sequence continues at coordinate 40,927,743 of CATIUR010000001.1, forward strand.
CAATGCCACTCACAAAGCTTACAAGAAAGAATATCAAGTTTGAATGGAATGATCAATCAGAACAAGCTTTTCAGATTCTAAAGCAGAAACTCAGTCAAGCACCAGTCTTAGTACTTCCAGAAGGTACTGAAGACTTGGTGATATATTGTGATGCATCGTATAGTGGTTTGGGCTGTGTTCTTATGCAACGTGGCAAAGTGATAGCATATGCTTCTAGACAGTTAAAAGAAAATGAGAAGAATTATCCAACGCATGATCTAGAACTTGCAGCGGTGGTCTTTGCCTTAAAGATATGGAGGCATTATCTCTATGGTGTGAAGATTTCCATTTATACAGATCACAAAAGTTTAAAGTACTTCTTCGATCAAAGAGATTTGAATATGAGACAAAGAAGATGGCTAGATCTTGTTAAAGATTATGATTGTGAAATATTGTATCACCCGGGAAAAGCTAACGTTGTAGCTGATGCTTTAAGTAGAAAGGCAGCTCATCTTGCACTAACAGTTAAATCCCTTAGAATTAATGTTACTCCTAGCTTGTTTGATCAAATTAAAGAAGCACAACAAAAAGCTTGGAGAGAAAAAGATATTCGTTCAGAACGGATCAAAGGTCAAGTTGATAGTATTGTGGAAGATTCACGTGGGTTAAAGACACGTTATGGTAGAGTTTGGATTCCAAATTCTTGAGATTTGAAGACATTGTTGTTAGATGAAGCTCATAAATCAAAGTATTCCATTCATCCTGGCGCAACAAAAATGTACCACGACTTAAGATCAGAATATTGGTGGCCAGGTATGAAAAGAGATATTGTTAAATATGTTGAACAGTGTTTAACTTGCTTACAGGTGAAGGCTGAGCATCAGAAGCCATATGGAAAGATGCAGCCTTTAGACATACCTGTTTGGAAGTGGGAACACATAACGATGGATCTTATCACCAAATTGCCTAAGACTCAGCGTCAGCATGATGCAATTTGGGTGATAGTGGATAGATTGACGAAAAGTGCATTATTTCTACCTATTAAATAAACGATGTCTATTGAAGCTTTGGCAGATTTATATGTTAAGGAAGTAGTTGCACGTCATGGTATGCCAGTTTCTATTGTCTCGGATAGAGATAGTAGATTTACTTCAAGGTTTTGGGCCAAGTTTCAAGATGATATTGGTACACGTATTAATCTTAGCACAGCTTATCACCCGCAGACAGATGGCCAAAGTGAAAGAACGATACAGACTTTAGAAGACATGTTGCGGGCGTGTGTTATAGATTTTGGAGGTAATTGGGATGTGCATTTACCGTTAGCAGAATTCTCCTACAATAACAGTTATCATGCAAGTATAGGTATGCCACCTTACGAGATGTTATATGGGAGAAAGTGTAGAACTCCAATATGTTGGGGTGAAGTCGGGCAAAGAGAAATGGGCAGCACGGATATAGTTCAACAAACGACAGAAAAGATAGATCAAATCAGAGAAAGGTTAAAGATTGCTCAAGATAGACAGAAGTCATATGCCGACAAAAGAAGACGCCCATTAGAGTTTAAGGTTGGAGATATGGTTATGTTAAAGGTATCTCCATGGAAAGGCATTATCAGATTCAGAAAACGAGGCAAGTTAAGTCCTCGGTTTATTGGTCCATTTAAGATTCTTGAAAGAGTTGGTAAGGTAGCTTATCGTCTTGAGCTACCAAGTGAATTAGCAAGTATCCATAGCACGTTTCATGTGTCTTATTTAAGAAAGTGCTTAGTGGATGAGGCATCTTATGTGCCATTGGAAGAGATAGAAATCAATAATCAATTGAATTATGTTGAACAACCAATAGCAATCCTTGATGAGAAAGTTAAGAAGTTAAGAAATAAAGATATTCGGTTGTTTAGAATTCAATGGAAGCATATAAAAGGTTCAGAGTTCACGTGGAAGCCGGAAGAAGAAATCATTGTGTATTATCCGGCTTTGTATCAAGAATGGATTGTGAGGACACAATCCTAAATAAGTAGGGGAGAGTTGTAACGCCCCTAAAATATGTAAGTTTTTATAGTTTAATATACGTTTACATTTCAGTTTTATATGTATTTAATATGTTAAATGTTCCAAGTAACGAAAAGTTTAGAATTTGGTTAAAGGACTAACCAAATTAAAGAAAGTAAGTTAGAAGGGTTAAATGTGTAAAGAATTAAAGTTTAAGGGGTTAATATGTAAAAATGCAAAAAGCTTATCTCCTACAAACTTCAGAAAAGTTCCAGAGTTTATTTCATACGTATATGTGTGCGTGTGTTTGAGAGGGAAAACCAAGAAACACAAAGAAAGCAGAAATTAACAAGTGATTAAGAAGATTAAGGCTTATAGTTTTCGAATTTATCATCCTCAAGGTATGTATAATCTCTATATGAGTTTAATTGAAGTTAGGGTTTAAGTTATGTAAACCCTAGATGTGAGAAAGATCATATATGTTAGTTAATTTGTTAAATTAGTGTTCCATGGGTGTTATTAAGCTAATTTCTATGCTTAGTTTATGTTAGTTGATTAAAGAACTCATGTTCATATGTAATTGGGTTTTCATAGTTTAATTGTACAAGAGAATTTATGATTTGAGATGAATTGAATTAATCTTGATGATGATTATGAGTAGAAAAGTAAGGAATACCCAATTACATGTGATTAGAAAGTTAAATCACGGAACACTAATAATGAATGATAGGTGTTAGTAAGTAACACCTAGTTATGAGATTAAGTTAAGAAAGTAAAGGGTTATGTTAATTGATCATGCTATGTGTTTATATGTATAGGTGATCAAGCAAGTTAGTTCCAGTTGTTTAAAGTTTCAAAATCAAGGTAAGTAGATGGATATGAATGTAGAGTCAAGTAATGGGTGAGCCATTAGCTTGACGGTTTTCCAAGTAATGGATCATGACCATTAGCTTGGTATAAATGTTAACTCTTAGTAGTTAGCATGATGATGTTTAAGGATCCTTAATGTGATGATGTTTATGTTTATGTTAAAGCTTCCATTACTTACTAAGCATTAGCTTACGTGTTATGTTTAAATGTTTCAGGTGAGCCAAGTGTCAATAGAGGGGACTTGGGTAAAGGGCACGTGTGAAGCTTTTGGTGGAGCTTGTTACTTAGTTCGGTAACAAGTCTTATCCCTCTTAATCATGCTCTTGATATATGTACACCCCGTTTTGTAAAGTTTATGACATGTAGTTTGAAGTTTTGAAAACGATATGAAGTCTCACTTGTGGTATATGTAATGAATTGAGAAAAGTCAACTATATGGTCAAAGTCAGAGATAGAGTTGAAGTCAAAGTTTGTGTGGTGAGACTTGTAATGTAAAGTTTAATGTATGAAAGTTGGTTATGAAAGTCCAAAACGTCATTTGGTAATGTTATGGTTAAACATGGATGTTTTTGAGTTAGTTTGACTCAAATAAGTCAATTGGGTAAGAATTTACCAAAGAAATGGGTTAATTTGGTTAGAGACCCAATCGGGTCATTTTGGTGTCCAAATGGGCGACCAATGGGGTAACGAGTCGAAATGGGATATGGTGGACTAAAGTTAAATATTTCCATGTCTACAAGTCCTAAATGTTATGTTGAATAAGTGGTCAAAAGTTTAAAGTCTGAATGTTAATGGTTTGAAAGATAGTATGTCAAGATTTTGGTTGAAATTAGCCGAAATTCAGTTAACGGGTCAAAACGAGATTTATTGTGAAATTTGAAAAAGTGGAATTGAGGAAATGTTTATATGGTTATAGTGAATGTGTGTGCAAAATTTCAGGTCCTAACTCATAACGAGTAAAAAGTTATGCGTGTTTGAAGTTGGTTAAAAAAATTGAATTTGGCTGATTTCTGAAATGCACTAAGGAACGCGATCCTGAGAATTGAGCCGGATCGCGTTCGCAAGGCAAAATTTGTCACAGAACGTTTTTAACACATGAACGCGATCCCGACCACTTTCCCGGATCGCGTTTGTCAGTAGAAAATGAAATTTTGTGTCTTAAAAAGCTTGTTTCAACTAGGGAAAGTTATTAAAGTTAAATTATACAAATGGGGTAGTCATGGGACATTAATGAGAGTGTAAAAAAAAAAAATGGTCACGTTTTCGGGGTGTTTCACATAACGTGAGTACGCTCATGTCCGACTACCAATATAACCACTAAATGAAACCAAACCTATAACAACTTGTAATGAAATCCTGGTATCTCTCGATTTCATAACAAACTCGCACGTACACATAAACACAAAAAAGAGTTCCGTTATATATTTTTTTTAAATAAAAATAAAAAAGGGATAAAGAGGTGAAGATGATCAAAGGAAAAGGTTGAAACTTGGAAGTTCAAGATGTGTGTGGAGCGTGGAAGAAATGAGAGTATCATTTATATTAAACTTGTTTCACTTTCAACTAAACAAAATACGATTATTATCAATTCACTACTTACAATTAGATATGGTATTATATATAGGGGTAAGTGCGCGCAAATGTAATGAACTATGCTCTGACATTCATTGTATGTAACCAACTACTCGGGGCTCCATTGTATGTAACGAACTTCTAATTTCGTTCATTGTATGTAACGAACTTGTATTTTCCGTATTTTTTCCATGTGTCAATTACATAAGTCGACACGTGGCGCCCTTAGAACCGTTGATCTGACCAAAATACAAGTTCGTTACATACAATGAACGAAATTAGAAGTTCGTTACATACAATGGAGTCCCGAGTAGTTGGTTACATAGAATGAATGTCAGAGCATAGTTCATTACATTTGCGCGCACTAACCCCTTATATATAGCAAGAGTGAGGTTTAAATGAGTACAATTGAGTGAGAATAAAGAAACTCATAATACGTAACGTGTCATAAAGTTCACTTTCCGCACGTTTATTAACATTTATCTCACAAACGATAACTCGAAAACTCATAAAACTAGTACTATAAAAATCAGCGTTTTTTTCTCTTCGATTAGAGATCTCAAGAGGTATAATTTCGACAATTTTTTTTCCCATTTTTATGGTGGGTTTTGAAAACAACTGCCACATATGATACGAGCAACTAACACATGTGATAACAACGAGTAACACATATGATACTAGGTAGTAACACATGTGATACCAACAATTATCACGTGTGATACTAATATTGTACAATTCGTTAAACCCATTAAAAAAGTCGTCAAAAATATACCTTGTGAAATATCTAATCGAATAGGAAAAAACGTTAATTTTTATGGTGCAACTTTTATAATTCTTTGACTTACCGTTTATGAGTTAAAAACGTGACGCATTCTTATTGATTCTCTCGTTTTCACCAAAAATTTTATTCTCATTTTAACTTCAACCTATATACCAAATGTAGAAAATTAATTATGCCAGCGATTCTAAATGACAAATAAAAGAAAAGTTGGATGTATATATATATATTTTTTAATTCTACCGAGTTAAATAATTCCCAGACCGCCAGACCAATCAATTAAATTAAATTGACATCATAATTTGTTTTGATATCTTTCCTGATATATTATAATAATAAAAATTATTATGAGTCGACCATCAACCAAACCAAACTGAAGGGACCAAACCCAAGTAATATCTTATTAAATCATTTTGCTGGCCACATGAATTTTCTAACATTTTATGCTCTGTATTTTACTTGCAAAGGAGATGGGGGTTGATAACGACTCGTTATAACACGTTGATATTGTCATCAAACAAGAACACAGCGAATTGAAGAAGAAGATGGGTTCGGACAGCACGTCTGCAATAATCCAACTGGATTATGACCGAAAAGCTGAGCTCACAGCGTTCGACGAAACTAAAGCTGGCGTCAAAGGACTTGTAGACACAGGAATCACGGAAGTCCCTCGTATATTCCGCCTGCCTTCACCCAAAAACCTCAACTCATCAATCAATGAACCGAAACCAAGTCTTCCAACCATTGACATGGAAGGAATAAATGAAGATCCGATTCGCCGAAAAGAGGTGATGGAGAAAGTGAAGGATGCATTTCAGAGTTGGGGATTCTTTCAGATTGTGAATCATGGAATCCCAGTTAGGTTGTTGGAGGATGCGAAAAAGAGTGTTATCGAGTTTTTTGAGCAAGATACAGATGTAAAGAAGCAGTGGTACACAAGAGATGTGAGTGGGAAGACTAGAGTGATTTATAACAGCAATTTCGACTTGTATTCTTCACCTGTGACTAACTGGCGTGACTCATTTTATTGCGTCATGGTCCCTAACCCTCCTCAACCACACGAACTGCCACCGCCTTGCAGGTAGCGATCAATATAATATACAGTTACTTTGCAGATAATAAGATGAATTTACTAACATATATTGATATCATATTTAATTATACGAACCTACCATCATAGAATGTTCCAGTTATATGAGTTTTGTGGTAAATCAATCGTAGAGATATATGGCCAGAGTACTCGAGCCGGATAATGAAGCTTGGATGTTGTGTGTTCGAGTTGATATCAGAGGCTCTTGGGCTCGACCCAAATCACCTTTTTGACATTGGGTGTGCAGAGGGGCTTTCTCTTCTTGGCCATTACTATCCTTCATGTCCACAACCTGAGTTAGCAATAGGCCTCCCCAGCCATGCTGATGGCGATTTTATCACGATTCTTCAACAAGATCATGTTGGTGGCCTCCAAGTGTTGTATGAGAATCAATGGATAGATGTTCCTCCAATTCCAGGAGCTCTGGTGGTCAACGCGGGAGATCTTCTACAGGCATCTCTCTCTCTCTCTCTATCTCTCAATAGTTGATTCCATTTCAAATTGTTCGTTTTAGTTAATAGTGAAAGTACTCCAACGTACTTATTTTTCAGTTGATTACAAACGATAAGTTTGTTAGTTCACAACACAGAGTGGTGGCAAACAAGATCGGTCCGAGAGTATCATTGGCATCGTTCTTTTCAACAAACGTATTTCCAACCAAGAAGGTGTTTGAACCGATAAAGGAGTTGGTTTCGGAAGATGTCCCAGCCAAGTATAGAGGAACAACGGTGAAAGAATATGCATGTTACTTTAGGGACAAAGGAATTGACGGTACTACTGATCTCTTGCAGCACTTCAAGATCTAAGTTTATTAGACATCAAGAAGCTAGCCCTCGATCTCTTTATGTAATAATCCATCTTTAAAATGGTTGCTCGTGAGATTTGTAAAACAATATATAATCTACAAGTGTAATACTAGCTCATTAGCAATGCAATTGCACGGCACGTTGTATTATAATTTGTATCAAGATAAGATAAGATGTATAGATTTGTGAAGTATCATCATTTTTATAAAGTGCCTCAAAGTAGTGAAAATTGTGTTGTATTATATGAAATCAGTTTACTGATTAAACTGTAAGTGTATTTGGGAACACAGTGTATTGCAAATACATTAATTGTTTAATACTCTTTTATGTTGGGTATCATTCTAATTTTAAGATAGAGTGATTTGAAATTAATCTAAGTTAATTTGAGTAACAAGTTTCTTGGTGACAAGCTCTAGCCCGTTGTTACCAAACACACACTAAGCATATTTAAGTGAATTGTCACTATGTCAGGGATCAAATTCAAGAAGGCAAAGTCAAGACTTCTTATGTTAATACCAAATATCAACTTGCTAATGTTTTCACCAAGATTACTACCGTAGATCAGCATAATCACTTACTTAGCAAGTTGGGAGTTTCATCTTCTACTCACTCTCAACTTGAGGGGGAGTGTAAAAGTTCAGGGATTGAAGATGTAAATAAGTCAAAGATTAAGTTATCAGTCTATCAGGTCACAATGTTAGAAACGAAAAGTGAATGGACTAAAGGTTGTTAGTTTGGTAATTATGTTAGTTAGTTGTTAATATTCCGCGGTTATATTTAGTTAAGTTGTATATAAACTCATTGTATTAACGATTTCATTTCAGATTTTCTTCCATCCATTTTACTTTTGAAAAATTAATAGTAAACCTTCATACAGTATTTTTTTAGTTTAATAAAATGAGTACTACATTTAAAAAGTGAAATAAAATGATGAGGTGTCACTACTCACTAGCCCGAGCTTAGAGGGGCATGGGGTATTGGGGTCAATGTTTTAAAACCCAGTTTTCGAGTTGACCCGGTCTAAGTGCTGGGTCCGGTTCCACCGGGTCAACCGGTTTGGATTTTTTGGTAATTTATACTCCCTTCGTCCCAATTTTATTGTCCCCAGACAAAAAACACGCAGTTTAAGAAAACATCACCATCTCTCTTACTTTTTGGTAAGAAGACAGTTTTACCCTTTACTTTTTACCTACCTTTTTGTCTTACATATATAAATTAGGGGCAAAAATGAACTTTATCTCATTATTCTTATCTATTTATGGAAGTGGACAATTAAATTGGGACATCCCAAAAAGGAATAATGGACAATATAATCGGGACGGAGGGAGTAATAGTTTATATTTAATATATGTTACGCGTCATAATTGAGTAGCCTATATGTAAGTTTAGTAGTCTAATACTTTCAAATAAAGATATTTAAATTGATAATTTTAACATTTGAGGGTATATTAGTGTAATATCGAGACTTTACAAGGATATAAGCAAAATTCTCACATATTCTCAGTCAACTAGTCAACGAAAAAATTAAAAAAGAAAAAAAAAATGAAAAAAATGTTAACCCGTCGGGTTCCGGGTCACCGAATCAACGGTTCGACCGGAAAATCCGTCGGGCCAACCCGAGTTGAAAAGTATCAAAAACCCGCTCCTAGTTGACCCGGTTAGATGGCCGGATGGCGGGTCAACCGGTTCAACCGACCTGGTCAACGCGGGTTTCAAAACATTGCATGGGGTACTACAGTTGGTAAACACTTAAAAAAAAAAAGGCCATGGGTACTTCCAACTTAATTGAAATATTTAAATTCTACTCTTTATATATGTATATGTAACATGATATACGTATACTCGGTCACACATGTATAAAATAGTAGAAAATTGAAACAGAATGCATTAATATTAAATGATTGTTATACCTGCCTAATGAAAATAGGGCTTAGAAGATTAGAAGTTTATACTCAAAACAAGCCATCAGGGGTAATAGCCTCGTGGTAGGGGGTTGTTTCCCCATTGGAGAGGTCTTGGGTTCGAGCCTCTCTAGTGGGTTTTCTCTCCTTTGTGTTGTGGTTGGGCTTTGCCCTTGTGATTTGGGTTGCGTCTTGGGATTCGACCCTCGTGTGTATAAAAAACAAACAAATTGCCTTTCTAAAAAAAAAAAAAAAAAAAAAAAAAAAACTCAAAACAAAACTATTTGACAATATATATAAAACCGATAAATATTTGAATATACGGAGTAGTAAAGAGATGTAATGTGTGGATACCGAGGGTTTTTATTAGGGGTGTTCACGGTTCGTTTTGATTCGGTGTTTGACAAAAATCGAATCGAATCGAATAAATTGATTTTTGAATAATCAAAATTGTTCGGTTTCACTTTTTCTACGATTGGGTTTTTCGGTTTCGATTCGGTTATTTTCGGTTAACTTTAAAAGGAATTTTAAGTTTTCAATTTTTGTTGTGTAGTTTCTTTGTTCTTTTTAAAGATGTTTGTAAAATTCACAAACATTATCTTATTCATCTTATTTTTAAACAAATATCTCATATAGTACTACTTGTGCAGCTTGAAAAAGTTTATGATCTTATAACTTATATATTTATCTAATTGTTTTATTAATAACAATTGCATTACCTAGCTATCTTTTAGACTCATACTACTAACTATATCACACCAATTATCTCCCACCATACACTAAACATGCACCATCTTATCTACTCAACATAAACTCTATTAAACACTTTATCATTCAAAATGGATTTGGTTAATCAAAATTATAATATGAAATTATGAATGATATTCTTTTGTCTGTGAATTAAGTTCGTGCATTGTGAAATATGTTATGTGTACTTCTGCAAGACTACAAAAATTCAAATCTTGTGTTGAAAATGAGAATATATAAGTAATAGGTTTATACACATGGATGTTAATTAATTAAAGATTGACCTATACCTTTTTGGATGCTTGAAAGCGCCTTGAAGTTTAAGAAAACAATCAATGACATTCTTTAGAAAGATTAAAACTAGGGCTGCAAACGAGTCGAGCTTTTATCGAGCAACTCGAGCTCGGCTTGAGCTTGAGCTTGATCGAGTCGAGCTTTTATCGAGCAACTCGAGCTCGGCTTGAGCTTGAGCTTGATCGAGTCGAGCTTTTATCGAGTTCGAGCCCAAGCTCGAGCTTAAAAATCAAGCTCGAAATATCTATCGAGCCGAGCTCGAGCTTTTAAGAGCTCAGCTCGAGCTTTTAAGAGCTCGGCTCGAGCAGTTATCGAGCTTTTCGAGCCTTTATTAACATCTATATTTGTATATTCATATATATGGAATTTTTGATATGTAAATGATATTATTATTATACTTTGAATATGTAAAACTATTTTACATAATTTTTGACATGTTTTCACGATTTATTTTAATTTTATATATACTTGAAATGATTTTTGTTATTGATCTTTAATTTTTAATAAATATAAAATAAGTTTGAATATTGGAAAATTATTTTTATATAAAATTTCGAGCTTTTCGAGCCGAGCTCGAGCCATTCTAAAACATTTTCGAGCCGAGCTCGAGCCTACATCGTGAAAGCTCGTCGAGCTATCGAGCCGAGCTCGAGCTTACCCTAAGTGAGTCGAGCCGAGCTCGAGCCCTGTCGAGCTCGAGCTCGGCTCGACTCGGTTACAGCCCTAATTAAAACTACGATGAGGCAATCAGAAATTATTAGAGTGATTTGTTCGATAGATCGTATTGGGTCAAGGTAAATCACCTTCTTTAGCCTATTTTGAGCTATGGATTAATTAGACTAGAGTATCAAAATTGATTGATGGAGTATTTGATAAATAACATTGTACAAATTATATATAATCTATTTCTATTTCTTAATATAGAATGAGGTTCAAATGAGAATGGAAAAATTGGTGAGAATAGAGGAATCAATAAGAATGTGGCACGTATCATAAAACCCATTTACTTCCACGTTTTTAAAAATTAAATATTTCACAAACGGTAAGTCAAAAAATTATAAAAATTATACCATAAAAATCAACATTTTTTTCTCTTCGATTTGTCATCTCACAAGGTATACTTTCGACGAGTTTTCTTTTTTTGGGTTTTACAAGTTGTACAAAATTAGTATCACATATGTTACTCGCTTGTAACACATGTGTTACCCGCTGGTAACACATGTGTTAGTTGTTTTCAAAACCCACCAAAAAACGAAAAAAAAGTTCGTCGAAAGTATACCTTGTAACATTTCTAATCGAAGAGAATAAAACGCTGATTTTTATGATGTATTTTTTGTAATTTTTTAACTTACCGCTTGAGAGATATTTAATTTTTAAAAACGTGATGAAAGATGGTTTAGTGACAAGTAGCGCATTCCTATTATTTACTCATTCTCAAAAGTAGTTGTTGTACACTTGTACTCATGTCGGGCTTTTCAGCTCATAAGGAATTTAAAGGCTTACTCATGGCAGCTCTTTCCCGGTATTTGCCATATTTTCCTAATAACAACATTTATCTATACTAAGAAATATACATGAATCCCCATGGCCGTGCTTAGCACGGCTAATAAGAACACCTAGTATTATTATATGATTGCACATGAGGTAGTGAGGTACTAAAGAGTCAACACAACTGCTATCAAATTTGTTTTGATATCTTTCAAGATAATAATAAAAAATTGTGAGTGAGGTCGAAATGTTACGATCTATACATTTTAACAATATATTATATACCATTTTTTTAACAATATAATACTAGAAACAATGACCATCAACCAAACTGAAGGGACCAAACCAAAGTAATATTTAATTACTATATCATTTTGCTGGCCACGTGAAATTCTCTAACATTTTATGCTCCTGATCTTTTCTACTTGTAAAGGAGAAGGGGGTTGAGGACGACTCGTTATATATAACACGTTGATATATAGTGTCATCAAACAAGAAGACGAAGACTTGAAGAAGATGGTTTCGGACAGCACGTCTGCAATAACCCAACCCGATTATGACCGAAAAGCTGAGCTCACTGCGTTTGACGAAACTAAAGCTGGTGTCAAAGGACTTGTAGATGGAGGAATCACGGAAGTCCCTCGTATATTCCGCCTGCCTTCACCTCAAAACCTCAACTCCATCAATGAACCATCTCATTCGAAACCAAGTCTTCCAACCATTGACATGGAAGGAATAAATGAAGATCCGATTCGTCGAAAAGAGGTGATGGAGAAAGTGAAGGATGCATTTCAGAGTTGGGGATTCTTTCAGATTGTGAATCATGGAATCCCAGCTAAGCTGTTAGAGGATGCGAAAAAGAGTGTTATGGAGTTTTTTGAGCAAGATACAGAAGTAAAGAAGCAGTGGTACTCAAGAGATGTGAGCGGGAAAACTAGAGTTGTGTATCACAGCAATTTTGATTTGTATTCTGCGCCCGTGACTAACTGGCGTGATTCATTTTACTGCATCATGGCTCCTAACCCTCCTCAACCGCACGAATTGCCACCGCCTTGCAGGTTTTAATATTATATAGAGGAACATATATTGATATCATATATTTAATTATATGTACCATTATACAAGTTTTGCAAACTATATGAATTTTGTGTCCAATTATATGAATTGTAGAGATATATGGCCAGAGTACTCGAGCCGGATGATGAAGCTTGGATGTTGTATGTTCGAGTTGATATCAGAGGCTCTTGGGCTCGACCCTAATCACCTTATTGACATGGGGTGTGCAGAAGGGCTTTCTCTTCTTGGTCATTACTATCCTTCATGTCCACAACCAGAATTAACAATCGGCACCACCAACCATGCTGACAACGATTTTATCACGATTCTTTTGCAAGATCATGTTGGTGGCCTCCAAGTGTTTTATGAGAATGAATGGATAGATGTTCCTCCAATCGCAGGAGCTCTGGTGGTGAACGCGGGAGATCTTCTACAGGCATATCTCTATCTCTAAATTAGTTGATTCCATTTCAAATTGTTGGTTTTAATTAAAAGTGAAAGTACATTAATTTATTGTATAAACATATATGAACCCTTTTTCAGTTGATTACAAATGATAAGTTTGTTAGTTCTCAACACAAAGTGGTGGCAAACAAGATCGGTCCGAGAGTATCATTGGCCTCATTCTTTTCAACAAACGTGATTCCAACCACGAAGGTGTACGAACCAATAAAGGAGTTAGTTTCGGAAGATAACCCAGCTAAGTATAGAGGCACAACGGTGAAAGAATATGTGGATTACTTTGCGGAAAAAGGACTTGACGGTACTACTGTTCTTTTGCAGCATTTCAAGATCTAGACATCAAAGCTAGCCCTCTTTTTATGTAATAATCCATCTTTAAAATGGGTGCTCTGTATTGTGTGATTTTCAGAACAATGTATAATCTACAAGTGTAAGCTTAAGAAAAAAAATCACAAAACCCATCCTATAAACTTTAATGTTTCTGTTAGCACAACTTTTCTGTAACTATTATAGAAAGTGCTCGAACATTCAAGTCAGCAAGCATTGAAGAGCACAAGACCAATGTTCTATTTAGCTTCTAAAGGCATGTATTTTACTATAGTAATCATCTAACATTTGTTCAAAAACATTGCATGTTGATTTATCATGAGCACGAAGAAGCAAAACGATATAACCTGTTAAATGTTTAGATTAACATCTAAATATTCTAAAATCATAGTTTCAGATTATATGGTGAATGCATAGTGTGTAAACGCGTATACAACAACAATCATACATGCGCGTACCTCGTTATCTACTCGATTATTTAGAAAAGTGAACTTGTGTCGAGGTATCATATTTTCTGCAGATCTACTCCAGTGGTATACAACAACACAAGTTCAGATATATTATTATACTTTAAAAGCGTGAAAGCCTTAAGTTTTAACATCCCCAACACACACGTCATATGCTGTGCACTAATTTTAAGTGAGTTGCTTTTTATTTACTATTGATCAAGTCATTGTGTTGCTTAAGACTTGATTCGAAAATAAGGCAGGTCATATCAAGAACGCTCATGGAATGCTTTTAGACCTGAGGTCTTACAACTACCCAACAATATAGATGTTGCACATGAGATAAATATATGATGTTTTAACAGCAGCAATGAAGATGTTAATTTAATAGGGTTTATTGTTTCATTATGCATTAAACTTTATACTTTTTACTATTGTATGCAACATACTTTCAATTGTTCTATTGTATGTAGTGAACTTGTAAATATGATCTATTGTGTGTATTATTTCCCTTTTAGGTAAGGCCAAAAAATGAAACTTTCCTATTTGGCTTTACCCAAAAAGGAAATTTTATATAGAATAGACCATATTTACAAGTTCACTATATAAGTTTTCATAGTTCTGACGCATACAATAGTAAAAAGTGTAAAGTTTAATACATAACGAAACAATAAACCCAATTTAATAATACGCATGCTATGGACACTGCTTACATCCACACTCAAGAATGTTTTCAAGAATACAGTCGCCTATGGACCTGAGCCAGACACTACAAAAGACACTTGAAAATGTCAAAGTCAATTAAATGAGAACTCGCTTGTATTTCGTTCTACAAGAAATTTGGCCAAGATGAACTTATCAAGCCATAAAAAACAGACCAATCTCTAACACGTTCGTATACAGTAATGTAACTCATACTAGCCGTCTTATTTACATTGAATTAACAGAGACCGAATAATTCCCTCCAATTAAAATCTTCCTTGTAAGATGAATTGATCCTAAAAGTTTAGTATTCTTTTGGTGGATCAACTGCGGCGTGATCTTGGGGATCTGTTGGGCGTTTGGGGTTTAACCTGAGGGATTTCAAGCCACGGGTCAAGTGTGGTTTTGGCATTGGGTCTTGAAGGAACTTCGTTCAAATTGTAATTACTTTGACTTTGACTTTGGCCAATCATGGTATAAGATGGGTGAGGGGGTGAAACGTAACAATTTCTGTATGCTGATCCATACTCCCTATATGGGCTTGAATTCGGAGATACAGGCAAAGATGTGATTGCTCTCGTATTCCTCCTGCAGAAATAAACATGAAATTATTTTTAGCAACGTCATATAGCCTTTGATTCCATAAAATTAGTCAACTTTTGACTTTTAAAAGATCAAGCCGGTAACTTCCAAATAATTACTGACCCAACTTTTGCAACTAAAACAATGTTTACCATATGCTAAATAGTATCAACTCATTTGGTAACAGAGATAATCTATTAAGAGTACAAGAGATGGCAATTTTGACCCATTTAATAATATATGGGTTGATACAGTTTATGTTTAAACTTAAACAGGCCAACCAGTCAAAATATAATTAAAAGAAAATGATTAAAACTAAATGGGTTTAAAGTGTATTCTTAAAGCAGTGAACCTCCTGAATCAATTAATTCTAAAAAAAATCATTTTTTTATTTTTATTATTTTGGTCAACCCATCACCCAACCCACCCAACCTGCTCATTTGCCACCTCAAACGAGCACCTTCTTTCTTCCTCTCACATCCTCTTCAAGTTGAAAAAATACCTTGGATTCAACATTGCACCTCTAGATGATGTAACCACGGGTGCCTCAAACGAATTTGTATTTCTTCTATTAGAGTGCATTTCCAAGGCCGTCTGTTTGAACATCAGAAACCATAATAATTAAATTAGCCTAACTATCTAGCAGAAGACTTGAAAAAATCCAATTGTCAAAATTTCATGTACAATGTTACATGAGATTAAACTAATCAGTGACAAATGTATATGCAACTGTTTTAATGGTTTTACCGGGGTACGACTTCCATCAAAGGTGAAAGGAAATGCTTCCTTGGTTAAGCTAACATTGGCTCCTCTTGATGTAGATTGGTCCCGAACAAATGCATGATCCAACAGTTTTGAGGCTGAGGGTCGTAAAGACGGGTCCCGTTGTAAGCATTGCTTTATAAATGATTTTGCATCATCAGAAAGATGATCGGGTATTTCAGGCATATCTTTGCTATTTCCAATCTTGAATATTGCTGCCACCTGAAATACAACATGTCCAATGAAGTTGTGAATATTTGGCAAAAAGATTATCACAACAAAAGTAAAGTACACAGGGGATAGTTGGGTATGCATACAATGTGAATATCAAGAATGGATGTCAATGTAATTAATCAAACAAACTACGCACTAACGTTCTAGAATGATCTGCTTTCGGCTTATAGTGATCAAATTTAAGTGTTTGGAAAGGCTGACACTCGTGATGATTCTAGTCATCTATGGTCAACGTTACAAAGATAGAGGGGGGTAAGCAATTCATGTGAGGACTGTTCATTATAGGCAGCAAAATGGGTGGGTCAGGCAGGATTGGTTGCAGGTCAAAATGGGTATATAACGCATGTCTAAATGGTCCAGGATGGGATGGACAGAACCACAAACAAATTTTATCCTTCTTTACAAGTTTACCAAATAAGTAGGGTGCTAAATATGACTGTTATTACAAACAAAAATATAACTTTTTTGGTAGAGATTCAAGAGGATTATATACATTTGAATACACTATAGATGGTTACAACCATTTGACCCGTTTCCTTATTAGTTAGATCTTTTGAATTGACCCATATTTCAATAAGACATACTCACACGCACCGTCTCTGGTAAGGCTTGAATCCCTAGCCCATTTGACCCGCAACTCCGTAAAACATAAAAACCTAACCAAAATCAACCTATTCATAGATAAATGGGTCAAAATTACCACCTCTACAGAGTACTGAGACAAAACAAAAACTACATACTCCTCTCAAACTTTTAATCAAGTCATTATCTTATTCTAATTCCTCAAGTCACAATGTTGTAAATGCACATCCAAACACCTACATACTGACATAAAGGTAAAGCTCAAATTAACAAAAACAATGAGACATCATACCCCCTCATATTGGCCCCAAGGAGGTTTTGACGTTGCCATTTCAAGAACTGTACATCCCAAACTCCAAATATCCACCGCAAGGTTGTAACCATTTGTATTCATTACAACCTGACATCAAGAACTTGCATGAGTATATATATACACAGATATATATATACATATATATATATATATATATATACATATACATATATATATATATATACATATACATATATATATATATATATACATATATATATATATATATATACATACACACACACACATATACAACATTTAGATGGAGAAAAAGTACCTCAGGTGCCATCCAGTAGGGACTTCCTTTGAAAGAAAGCATTGAAGTACAGTTTGTTATCTGATGACAACAAGTAAACAAATGAGTCGTCCAATGACTGCTAGACAAGTACGAGTGCAATATTTCATTCTCTTTTTTGAACACTAAAGTCTAAAGGGGCAAAATTTGGTACAATTCATAAAGTTACTAAAGTCAAGATCCGAGTAATAGAAATGGCCTTCATAAAAAGATTTTGACAATGCAGAAAGTTACTATTTGTTCATTTTCTTTAGCAAACAAACAAAAAAGTAAGCCATAAAAACAACAGTGTCTAAATTACCCTTTTACAGAGGTGCGACAAAAAGTAGATTTTTAATTTACATCGTCAAATTTTCAATAAAATATAGTAAAGTTCTTTTTTAACTGCCTTCCAAGATTCTGAAGAGGACTCGGGAGCATAATTAGAGGAGGAACATTCCTCTGATTTTTCTGCACCGGAGTATATGCATGGTCAATGGAGGTCAAAAGTTTGGAAAATCAACCAAAGTCAAATAGTTGACAAAAGTTCATAAAAGTCTATTATGCATGTATGCAGTCTTTCTCAAGCATTTTTTTCAAAAAGACTTCTATTACTCGAACCCATGACCTACAATTCAAAAAGAGTAAACCTTATCACACCAAAGTCAAGGTGGCAAAGCAGCTTCCGGAAAGGCTTACATTTTAGAAAAAGACTGTTTCCACTTTCCATTACTCATATAGTCAAACCGATGACCTTTCATACTCAAAAGTACAGATGCCAAAATGGTCAGGTCAGGTGGGCTGGGTAATGTCTAGGGAGTCAAACGGAAGATTTTAATTACGGGCTATAAGATTTTGGGCACCAAAACAGTTTTATACAATATTCAAATTTTGTAAAATATTATGGTGTTTAATACAAAAACAAAATTATACTATTAATTTAGCAATCTAATTTGCTTTAACTTAGAATACCATTTGACCTGTTACATATAAAAATATAACCCAAATCAGGCTACCACTAAGTAAATCGGCCAAAATTTCCACCTCTATCCCAAAGGCTTATCGTTTATAAAAAATGGAATGAAACAAATAAAATAATTCCTTTAGATTTTTCACAGAGTACACTTACATGTTTTGCCATGCCAAAATCAGCAAGCTTGATTTCACCATTAGGGTCAACTAATATGTTTGCCCCTTTTATATCTCTGTCAAGGAGCATAGATTTCTTATTAGCATAAGATCAATTCCAATATTAAAAACATTTCAACAACAACAAGACGACAACTTACCTGTGTACAGTATTTGTTCCATGCAAATAAGCAAGCCCGCTGAGGAGTTGCCTTGTGTAATTTTGAATTACAGGCTCCCTGAAGGGACCATATTCTTGAAGTAGTTTGTAAATGGAACCACCAGAGACGTAATCCAAGTAAACTGATAGTGTTTCCTCCCCCTGAAAATTCCAAAAAGCGTCAGCTTCTCAAATAAATAGAGAACTTTACACCTCGCAAAGTTGTTTAGGTCATCTAATTCATCACTCCCTCCCCTCCATCCCATTCTAAATTCACTTTGCAAATTGAAAGCTACATAGACGTTTTCAGTTTTTTACCTCCAAAACATTTCTATGAATGTGTTTGAATGTGCGTTTAAAATGTTACTCCGTATTAAGTTGATATTTATTGATATCATATAGTTTATAAATGACTGTAATTAATAGTGTCTCAATGTGTTTTCGCTGCATAAATTTGTAAAAATCAAATAATCATATGCTTACATAATTACATGTTTGGCAAATTTTGATTAATAAAGGAGCTAATAAACAAAATGACTTAAGAGGATACTTCGGTGGTAAAGTACGCATCGTGATATGAGAACAAAAATAAAAAGATGCTATAATCGGTTCCACAATACAGATCCAAACACCATGTAAGAGTCATTTATATAATTTTAAAAACTGTAATCGTTTACCCTGTAACTAAAAAATCTGCCATTAGGTTTAAGGTTTACTACTTGAATAAACCACATTGAAACTCACAAAGTCAAATTAGGATTTTGTGCTTTTCTACTGGGCCAACAAAAGAAACATAAAAAAAGGAACAGTACCATTTCACTTCCATAGTATTGAACGATATTTGGATGCTTAAGCTTACTGAGCAAAGTAATTTCCTGTTGCAAAGAGCATAGATTTTGAGGAAAAAATAATATACCATAAACAGAATGAAGTTTGTAAACTGAAATGGGTAAATCTCATTTCCTCAAAACATATTAGTATGTGTGTGTGGGTGTGTGATAGAAAAACAGACCTGGTTCAATTGCTTCAAACATTCTTTTGATGATTGATCATCCACAACAACCTTAACTTCTTTTATTGCACACATCTGCCCACTCTCACTATTAAAAAATACAGAGAGACACCAGCAGAGTTTATTAAGTGATATCAAACTTATATCATGTAACATAAATATATAATGAAGTTGTATGTGCAGATCTTTAACCAAAGTTTACAGACAAGCAAATTTATTATACAATCTATCACTGAAAATAAAGGAATATGGCGCATCAACAGTCAAAACCAATGCTATTAACATTTTGCAATGCTTGCTAATGAAGTAATGGGTAACCATGTCATTTTCGGATGACAACTTTGTGAACAAGGAATATGTTGCATTCAATTTCGATAATCCCGGAACAGCAATATTGGAAGTATTTGGTGACACGTAGACTTTGTCATTTGCTACTCGCCTACTCAAAAGTCGAATGTGGGCTTTTACTGGGGATAGAGGTGGTATTACATCTGGAAACTATACTTAATTAAAATAGGCAATAGCCATGATTAGAGGTAGCAATTTAGGCGCATTTACTTATAAATAGTTCGATTTGAATTGGTGAAGTGGGTGATTATTACCAATTTACCATGAACCCTTTTGATATGTTGCATTTGTTTTTCTAACTTGTATGCATATTAGAACCATTTAACTATCCAAAAAAGTCGACAAAGTGTTTATGGGTCAACTCAACCCAAGCCAAACAAACTGTTGACCCATAACCCAACCTAGCCACCTCCAGTCATGATAAACATATGAAGAACCCAAAAGACAAAAGTCCACAATAGATGTAGATTCAGCATACAAATAGTCATAATTAAGAAGTCGAAGAAGCATACCTGTTAAAACCGAGGTAAACATGTCCAAACGTGCCCCTTCCCAACAATTTTCCTTTCTTCCACTTGGATGATCTGGGATTTGAATTTTCGGCCACACTAAGTGTTTTATTACTGGACAAGACTGAAGAGGGACTAGTAGGAGAGTTGCAAGTTCTGTTACTCGACAACCCAGAACAAGGGCTCGTGGGTGAGCTAGGTGGAAGAGGCAATGGATGGCGTTCATCATGTCTTTTGTTAGGAGAGTCTAGAGTTGTACTAGAAGCAGTAAACCGTGGATGAAGAGGTGAAGTGGCAGTGGCCCCTACCCTTGGTCCGGGACATGGACTTCTTGCTCGAGGGCTGGACTTGGTCTCCCCATTACCTCTATCAACACAATGAAGCTATAATTATTGACGGGTATTTCATATTTGGATGTGCGGGTAAATTGTGTGTTAAAGTTAAAATTTAAATGATTCTCTGATTACTAGAGGTCAGACAAAATTAGACTTCAAGACAAATCAAAAGTAGTTGTAAAAAATTTGTTATTAAGACATAAGAGTGTTTGGCTGTCCTGAAGTTTAATCAAATAATTATCTAAATCTACTTCTGATTCTTCAAGTACAGATATTTATTTTAGAGACACACATAAAAGCACCTCCTGTAAGTTTGCCCCTTACTGCTAAAAAACATGTTACCCTAGAATCATGTTGAAGTCTAACCGAGTAAGGAGTGACCACGATTCGGATTTCCAGAAGGTCAAAATATTCAAATTTGGAGAAGCATGTAAGAAACAAATGTAAGAGCGACATATCGCTTAACTATCATTAACTTAAATCACCACCAACAAATTTTTGAAAAGGCACATGAAATCACCCCCGGTAGGTTTTGCCCCTTAATGAATCGTCTAACATACTAACTTAAACCATGCTCAAGTCTAGCCGTATAATCTATCACGTATATTATCCTCCAAGTTTCGAATCCTTTATTCACTTACCAATCCAACTTTTCGACTTCTAATACTGAGAGCAATCAAAAGGAACTTCAAAACACGTTCTCATTGTCACCTTAAATTTACAATTGATATTTACAATAAAGTCTAAAAATGAATTCATGAAACCCTATTAGCTTAATTTGATCATTCATAACACATTGCAATTTGACCTAAAATTAACTTCATATTCTATTTGAGCAATAAAAACTCTAATTCCCTTTTTTCTAGTTAAATTAAAATGAGCGCCCAATTTCATCAAATACTAGGCCCAAATTATTCAGCCTAAACCCTAATCTACTAACATTAGCCCAAAGAATCAAACTTTAAACCAATTAATACCGACCTGAAAAAACTCAATTGAGGATGATCAATATTATAACTATGTTCATCAGCAGAAGAAACAGAACACCCGCCACTGGATGAAACCGACCCGGACCCATTTTGATTATTCTGATCCACTACTCCAACCGTTGACGGCAACGACGTAGTCGGTGAAATCGACGGCAACGAAGTCGCCGGTGAAATCGACGGCAAGGAAGTCGTGGGAGAAATCGAGGGTTGAGGTAACGGGTGGCCTATTCGATCCGAATTCAAACCCGAAAACACAAAAGACGATCCGGGTCCAGCTAGAGGAGGAGTATTGTTATTACAAGAAGGTGAAGAAGAGTAATCACGGCTGACACGTGGCGACCCACGTGGCAACAATACGCCGTCGTTTAACGGCTGCTGCTGGTGGTGTTGTTTATTATTGGTTTGATGATGATAATTGTTACTGAAAAATGGGTTATCTTGATTCTTGATGGGTGATTGTTGATTGTTGTCTTTGTTTTTTGTGGTTGATTTCTTGGTGAACCAAGAAGACATGTTCTTCTCGATGAAATTTAACTTCATTTTTGTTTGATTTTAGGAAAAACGAAGAAGAAGAAGATATTATTTATATTTTTAAATAAATGATAAAAATGAAATGAGGAAGAAGTTGGAGGATGAGATGGGAGAGGGACCCAATCCAATGAAACGCGAGAGAAAGAAGTTAACTAACAACAGCTGTTAGATGGGCCACTTAGCTAAGCCGAGCCTGATCGTTTGTGTTTTATACGCGTACTCGCGTAGACGCTGTGAAACTTTAAACTGGAGTTGTGTCATCGATGAGTTTGGAACAGCGGATTCAGTTCGGCTGAAAACCGGATCATGATAAGAGCTTGTTTGATTGAAAGGTAACAAGAATTTTAATGCCCTCGTGTTGCGACGGATTTTAATAGTAAATATTTTTTCACCCAAAAATGTAAACCATAAATTTGGTTTCGGTGCTTTTAACTTTAATAGAAAAGTTATGAACTCTGATGTAACGTAAAAAGTCACGTTTTTACGTACATTATTCCGCACTATTTGAGCTAATATTTGGTGAAAACATCTTAAAACAACGGTTATTTACTAAAATTCACCAAAATGGTTCAAATGTCGACGTTGCGACAAAAATCACTAAAACATCCAATTAATACGCAAATGAAACATTGATATAAGTTACCCATGTTATATTTATCTTAGCAAAAGTAATAACATTGAATTCAATAGTAGCTTTGTACATTTTTGTAACTTTATTTACACTTGTCTTTTTTCTAACTTATATATATAACTATCGCAGTTATTGAAAATTTTCTTAAATATAGAAATGAAAACACAAAATGTAACATTAAATAGTGGTACAACATACTTATTGAATAATTTATACCTTAGTCATCATATATATATGAAAGATATTATTTCTTTCGAAAACTTAAAACATATACACTCTATAAGAGTTCAAAATATCAACAGATAATAATCATGAGATATAATTATTGTAGCTAATAGTATGATATTTAGAAACGATATAAAGTTAAAGACTCTTATATCATTTTTATACAACTTCAAAAAAGTTTAGATTTTCAAAATAATAGAAAAATTAATACCACATTAAAGGTTTTAAACTCATATAGCATTATAGCCCATAACAAATTCAAAGTCTTTTACCATTAAACTACAATTATGTTATCATAATATATTTAGCATCAAAATATATATACAAATTAATGTATCACAAAAAGACAATTGAGTTACTATTCATAATAGGTTGCCAATTGATATTAAGGGGAATGAACATCAACTAAAAATGAGTATAAAAGTAGTGGAGAGTGAAGAGCCTAAGATTTGAACCTGGATGTCTAAGTACAAAATATGATTAACTCTATCACTTGAGTTAAACTTACTTTACTTATATCAAAATAGAAGTTTTTATATTAGCTTTCAAACCTAGTTATACAAAAGTTTAAACAACTTACTATTCATAGTTGTTTGCTAATTGATATTTGGTAATAATTGGATAAAATAAATACTCAAACTTTTTAAAATCATATAACAACAAAGAAATTACTATTTATAAGCAGGTTTAAATTAAAGCAAATAAATAAATACTTAACTTTTTATTAATTATAATAAGACAAAAAGTTACTATTTATAAGTAGGGTAAAATTGATATTATGGGGAAATACTAGTACAAGTAATAAATATAGAAGATCATGAATCTAATTAAACTTTGGATAATATGTTTATACATTTTAATCATTTTAGGAAATACACACATTAATCATTTTGATTTGCTACACATTTATTTAAAAATCATACATAAGCCCATAATGAGCCCTATATGCAGGGCACAGCTAGAACGGGCACAAGAAATCAAAAATTGCCCCTTTTTTTATACTTCTCATTATTTATCAAGGTCTCTATAAACAAAATAAAAGAGAAAATTCTTATTATCGTGAAATTAGGCGAATTAAAAAAATATCTTCTTCTCGTCATATATAACTAAAATATAGAAAATATAAAATTTTCTATCTTTATATTACAATAATCCTATTTTGACTAAGAATCCCTACCGAAAAAATTAGTTTTTTAAAGTTATTAGTGACAATTTACAAATCCCCCCCCCCCCCCCCCCCCAAGATATAAAAGGAGAAAAAATAAAAATAATGCCACCCATATAAAAAATCCTATATCCAATCCTGCCTATATAACTACAAAAGGCGCAAATTCAAGAACAATGAATAAGGACATTGCGAGTAGCTAACCCATATAACTTAAAAGAGGGCAGTCCAGAAACCCACCAATCATATGCACAACTTATCAACAGTCTTGTCAAAGTCTAATGACGTTAAGATTAAACCGGCCAAATTGTGACAAAAACAATTACCATCTCAAAAGTTCAGTAGTTTTTGCTTTCAATCAAAAAGATTTTCTTTAATGGTGGTAAGTGTGATAGTTTAATGGTGTTAAACGAGTGATGTAGTGAAGATCAATGGGGTAGCTATTGATTTCTCATTATTATCATCAAAAGTCACAGCATATGACTAGTAACCCAAGCAAGTCATATTCATGTAAAATATAAACTGTCAATTGGCTCATGTTTGAGGATGAGGATGAGGATGAAAGGGTCCAGTGGTTTGAGTTTTCGATTGGTTCTCGTTCACCTTCCCCTCATAGTCCATTGGTGGGTATGGTGATAAACTTAGAGGCCACGAGCCTCCTCTTCAAACATGTCATATAACAACTTGGGAGTTCTCTAGTTATATTCTTGAGGCGGGAGTTATTGGTCGATAGTTTTTTTTCTTGATCAGTTCGATTGTGTCAGACGATCTAATAAAAACCTCTTTTCAAGTAGAGATATATAAGTAAAAGTTTTTTTGTAATCTCAAATCAATCTTTTCATAAGGAAGATAGTATTACAATATCAAGGGTACTTTATCTTGAGTAAGGATTATGGGAAATCGATTCATTAGCTTATAAGTGCTTGTGCAAATCTATACAAAAGAGTAAACTCTATTGAAGGTGGCAAAGATATAAGAAATAAAATAAACGGATAATCACTACATGGAAAAAGAACATCAAGCATTTGTTTTGTATTTCTTTTATTTTTTCACGTATAAGTTTACCTAAATCTATACTACTTTCTCCGTCCCAATTTAATTGTCCCGCATTTCATTTTGAGATGTCTCAAAATTATTGTTTACTTTAGATTTCAACCAATTAGAAAACGGTTTTAGTGGGTAGATATTAAATCTTATTGGATAACACAATAATTTATGTAGTTTTCTAAAATGGTATGCATTTTAATAATGGACAATTAAATTGGGACGGAGTGTATACTAAATAAGCTCAAAAATAGATATCTAAAACTATATTTGGTTCATTTTATCATTTTAACATATATCTCTACTATATATAAACCATCTTCACCATTATATTAACAATAACAATTACACTCAACAATGTCTAATGTCTAAACTACCCTTACCATATTAGTTATAGAAGCCCATTAATACCAATTGTTTGACCATAAACTAAAAGAACTTGACAAAAATAAAACGTACATATAAAATTTATACTAACTAATATTTATTTTCAATCGTACGAACTTAAGTATTACATGTAATTCTTTTTATCAACTGTCAAGAATCGAAAACTTAATCAAACATCATTTAATAAAAATAATCAACCCGTTGCTTTGTGCGGGTATGTTGCTAGTATAAGTTATATATGTTTTACCTTTTTCAATTTTCACCTATCATTTTATCGCATGAAATCAACAATCATATCTTTAAAAATATTTTTATCTATTTATACACATCAAATTCGATTTGGATATCTTCAAAAGCCAAAAAATAAAATGAAAATAATAAACAAATCTAACCCATCGGCCTCGGTTCAGCCCACCCAAGTTAAACCCGGGTCATCCGTCATCCTCATGTCACCCAAGTTAGTCACATTTATTAATTAATTTGTTTTTATATATTTTTTCGAACTGCATAATTTATCTTTTTGTCTGTTTGGAAAAAGCTTTTTGTGCCACTAAAAATGGAGCATCAATCTGTACTTCATCATCCTTCATCGTTCACTGGTAAACAAACAAACCCTCATATCATATTTTATCACCTTCTTTCTTCTTATTTCATCCTCCAACTCTTTTGTGTATGATTCCTACTTTTATTCTGATTACTGATTATTTCTCCAATTCTGTTATCTTTCTTGTTTGATAGCTTTAATCAATTAATTAATACATATTCTTTAATTGATTTTAAATACACACACGCCTAATGACAGTAGGAGTGATGTCATTGTGAGCTTTAGGACCTATGATTAATTTCTTATTTATTTTAATCACTATTTTTTTTTTGTATTTATCAGTGGACTTTGAGAAATTGATATATTTTACTATTGATTGATGATATTCTTAATAATAAATTAATGGTCAATCTAAAAGATTATGTTAATGAGCATGCTTTAAGTTGAAATAATCACATGTCATTCATTACTACATATGCAGGATTACGAAACAGGATTCATAAAATCGAATTGAATAAAAATAAATATGATACATATTAATTCCGTAAAGCAAATCCTAAACCAAACCCCCAACCCTAAACCCTAACCCCTAAACCTCAACCCCTAAACCCTAAACGCAACACTTTAACACATGTGTTAGTAAATGTGAATCCCACCAAAAAAAGATGGAAAAAAAAACTCGTCGAAAATATGCCTTAAGGGACGGCAAATCGAAGAGGAGAAAACTCTGAATTTTATGGTGCAATTTTCATGATTTTTCGACTTACCGTTTGTGAGATATTTGAGTTTCAAAAATGTGGGGAAATGGGTATTTGATGAAAATGAGTGGTTGAGATTGATACCCCTATTCTCACTCAAAATTGATGTACTCATTTGAACTCTACTCTATTCTTAAATATGTATCTGGAGCTAGGAACATGTTTTAGGTCCTCATTTACCAGTACTAATCTATCTTTATATGATAAGTAATAAGATTATGTTACTTCAAATATACTACAATATGAAACGTTATTATCGTGATAGTTATTGGAACATATAATACCAGATGTTTTGTTTAAGCAGAAGGCTACTGAATGACAGTGTGATTAATTCTGGGTATAAATGATCATATTGCAATTAGGTGATACCAAATGAAATATAGGAAGATAAATATCGGTTGTTGATTAATACTAGTAGTTTTGTTGATAATGTGTTTGATGTAATCTTTAGGTGGAATGCGGTTTAATATGGGATCTCGTGTTGCCATGTGTGGACATCATTATTTTTTAATATCATCTATGAAAGGTCGAGTCTTCATAAAAGATCTTAATTCATGGAGAAAATGTTCCAGAGCTTTTATTTCGTGTTCGTCTGAGATAAATGAGAGTACAGCGAAAGTGATATATAGTGTAGCTCCTGCAATGGGTCATAACAAGGTAATTGATGTATGTTCTATCGTTATGATCTTTAGTTAACCATGGGTGTTGTTATTATTGCTATTTTTAGTTGCAAACATATAAGTATCCATTTTTTCAGTTTTTCATGTATAGAAGCAATCATATCAATTAATTTTTCTTAACTTGGCTGTGTGGTACTTGACCCTTTGGTTTATGTATTGAAAGTGTGTATTGGAGAGAGTTGGTCAAGTGTTACTAATGATATTGGTTGAAAATACAGGAGGCACATCCGGAATGCAGTTCAAGAGTTCCTGCAATTGTGACTGCTCTTGAAAAGGCTGAGCTCACTCCAAAGGTAAATCACACATTTTATTATTATTCATTTCCTTGTATGCGTTCCAATAGTATCCCAAATTTAATAGGATGCAACTCTGTCTGAAATTTACTTGTTAACATCATATCTATCCACAAAAAATTTCATATAAACAAATCTTGTTTGCAAAGTGAAAATAAAGTGAAAAAATTTCATACAGGCCTCAAATTTCATACAGGAGGCACATCCGGAATGCATTTGGAAGTTTGCTATGTTTACACCTTTTCAAATTCCAAAATTCAAGTTGGCTTGTATCTAAAAACAACTCTTGTGATCGTGCATTATAAGATGAAATTTGGTTATCACTGATAAGCTATCTGTATGCTTGCAGTTTCGAGGATCCGAGATCATTCAACTTCAAAATTTTAGAACAGCTACAGTTGAAGATATTGCTAGTGTACATTCCAGATCTTACGTTTTTGGCCTTGAGAAGGTAATTTGTTTTCTTGATGTGAACCAAAAACGTAATAAAGATCTTTTGTGCTTGCCAAAACTAAAGAGCACATATACTTTCTACATTTTGTGTCAGATTAAAGCTAGAGTTGTTTTTCATTCATCTATGAGGGAAGGCTAGAGGTGGCAAAAATGGGCGACTTGGTGGTTTTGGGTCATAAGTCAAAACGAGTAGTTTTGGTACTGGTTGGGCTGTGTTTACCTGGAACACATTTTGTCCAAGATCTAAGTGATTCTATTAATAATTAGTATGCCATATATGGTAACGAGAATTATATTTCATTTCAATTATAATCTGTTCATTTGCATAAAACAATTTAGAAGGTTTAATGCATTGAAATTAGACTTTGGGGCTGTGGACAAATTTCAACTTGTTTGACTCATTTCCGTTTTAACTTGTATTTTATTTGACCCTTTTGACCAATTAGAAATAAACGGTACCTGAATCAACACACTCATAAGTAATTGGCCCGAAATGGCTCCTTCTAGGTATGATACCAAACGTGACAAGCTCATCCAACGTTAACATATCTGCAACTTTTTGTCATCATATTAGTTTCCACAAACACCATCTTAATCTATGCAGTCACTATGCGTGTATGGTAAATGCTGTGTGTGTATAGTTGCATTAATTCTTTGACTGGGATAGATATTGCTTTCTAATTAATCATCGTCGCTTCCTTGTAAATCTTTTCTATAGGCAATGGAGCAGGCTTCAGAACAGGGCTTCATACACATCGATGGTTCTGGACCCACATACGCAACCGCCACAGTAAGAATTCCATAAAAGTGCACCCTTAAGCTATTTTGCATGCACATTTGTATGTGTTTTTCAGTAAAAAAATCTTGTTTGGAGTTGATAGGAATTGAGCAGCTCACCAATAAACTGATAGATGCGTGACTATATGTATCTATGCTCATTTTTCAAATCTCTGGGCTGAACTATTGATTGTAAGTTTATAACAATATCATGAAAATGCAGACATTTGAGGAATCATTGGTTGCTGCTGGAGCAGGCCTTTCCTTGGTTGATTCTGTGGTAATGCCTGAATCTTTCATGTTAGGGGTCCAAAATGACCCCCCGTTCCATTTTTAGCTAAGTAATATTGCTCAATGCGTTTGGGATTATAATAACCAAATTGAAAGTGTAGGTAAAGGGTTACCCCGGTGAATTATATTACCACTAAACCGTTAAGTACAAAAGAAATAAATGTGGATGAGTTCCACATCAACCTCGATATAAGCACTAGCTATGCTTAAAAGAGCACCTCTATATGTATATGACATGCCATATACATAAATACAATAAGTGCCAACAATAATATTTGGATACTAGAAACATTATAAGTTTGTTATTCCTTTTTCACTTAAAATAGCTTTATTATTCTATGAAAATGTAGGTGGCAGCATCAAAAGTCAGTGAGAATCCTCCAGTTGGCTTTGCATTGATTCGACCTCCTGGACATCATGCTGTTCCAAAAGGGCCCATGGGATTTTGTGTTTTTGGTAATGTAGCCATTGCAGCTCGATATGCTCAACGCGCCCATGGATTAAAACGTGTTTTCATTATCGATTTTGATGTTCATCATGGGAATGGAACTAATGATGCATTTTATAATGATCCAGACATATTCTTTCTTTCAACTCACCAAGTAAGCAAAAAAAGTTCTATATATTTATTCTAAAAGTTCAACATAACCAATTACTTACTTAAATATTAACATATGCTGTTATAGGATGGAAGCTACCCTGGTACGGGAAAAATTGATAATATAGGGTGTGGGGATGGTGAAGGATCAACACTTAATTTACCATTAGCAGGAGGTTCAGGTGATGTAGCCATTCGAACTGTGTTTGATCAAGTCATAGTACCATCTGCCCAAAGATTTAAGCCTGATATTATTCTTGTATCAGCAGGGTAATTTTCTTTGTACCAAAGCCATATTATCTTTGCATTCGTTTATCTGTTTCTAAGTAGATGTGGCAATATGGGCAGGTCAGGCGGGTTTGGGTTGATACAGGCAGGTCTTGTTGGGGGGTTGGTCCACAACCCAATTCTTTACCCATACATTTTTTTTTGCTCTTTATGCATTGATTGTGGTCATGATAATAATATTATTACAATAAGAATCTACATCTACGAACAAAACATTTAGGAGGTTGTATGTTGAGACTTCCAATGTGACTCATTCACCTTGTAGCTACTTTTTAATTTGACCCGTTTGAGATAAAACCAAACCAAAGCAACTCATTAATAAACTCCCTCTGCCCTAGAGGCAGTTATCATGAATCATCTCTAATGTAACAGTCTGGAAAAATAGTTAATAAGGAAACAAGTCTAATGGGTCCTGAGTCGCAAACAAATCACCTATTTTGACCATTACCCTTTTTGACCATGCCCTTTTTCCGCCCCTACTGTGCCCCATAAAAATGGAAAGTTTTACTTCTATTAAAATGTTTGACTATTAATCAGATTTCAAAATAGCCTTCAATAACCACATGGTAGGAATCACTCAGAGTGCAAGTGTTGCTAGCACTAATTTGCGGTTATTCCTCAGATATGATGGACATGTATTGGATCCACTGGCCAATTTCCAGTTCACGACAGGAACGTATTACATGCTAGCATCAAGCATCAAGCAGCTTGCAAAAGATTTATGTGGTGGCAGATGCGTGTTTTTCTTGGAAGGTGGATACAACCTGGACTCCCTTTCCAATTCCGTTGCAGATTCTTTTCGTGCATTTATTGGAGAACCAAGCATGGGAGGTAAACTAGATGATCCTGGCTTCTTATATGATGAACCATCTTTTAAGGTACAACAAGCTATTCAGAGGATCAAGCACTTGCATTCTCTTTAGAGATTATCAATCTTTCCCATAGTCTTGTATAGGTTTAATGTATAGTGCTGTATAGGCTAATGCTCATAGTCTTGGATATGGTTTAGGTGTAGTGTTGTATAGGCCAGTGACATAAATTGGAATACCTAAGAAGCAAAAATATTTTTAAAACGCTAAATATTATATTTTGCGTTAATCCATGATAGGATTGCTATTTCCTCGCTCTTAAAATTTTCAACTCCAAATTTCATATATTCTTGTTCTAGTATGTTTCTGTAGAGTATTCGACTATGTTAAGTGTGACACCCTGTCAAAAAGGGGCCAAAATTAGTGGCCAATTTAAACCTTAATTACTCGTACTCGGTACGTGTTAAAACAAAAGTATCCGAATATTATATATGTATTTATATATATATAATACAATGAATAAGTAATAATCGCGTACAAACAAATCTAAAAGAACGCGCAAACTTAAATACGGACGTTGGTGAAAAACATTTTTAAATAATGTGTTATTAACGAGAATAATAATTATTTACTTGATTGAAATTTTAAATACATTTTGTACACTGAAAACTATCCGTCAAAGTAAGTTGAAACAAAGTTATATTTTTATAACTCACTAAAAGTATTTTTATAAAATACTTCAATGGAAAACATATACGATTATATTTTTAGAAATTTATCATTTGGAAAGATTACACTACATAACGATCGGGTACGCAAACACGGGTCCAAAATTACCACCTACATCAATTATTGGAGCCGGTTTAAACCGACTCCAATAATGCAAAATACACACACTCGCATACTCAGTCTCGCTCTCTTCTCCCTCTCTTTCGTTTCATCATCGAACAACAACAATAACAATCAACAACAACAACATAATCAACATCATCTTCATCATCATAATCATCATTTTGGAATCATCATCATCATCCGGTTCATCATCATCACCATCTCTCGGTCTCGATTTCGAATTGTAAGAAAACTTTAACTTTGTTTAAATTTGTGTTTTACAAACGTATATTATCGTGTATCGAAGTTATATTTATGTATTATATCCGAAAATTTATGTTATAAACTGGTTTGGGATGAACTGCACGAACTGGTCTGAAAGAAACAACCCACCCGGACGGGTGGATCAAGACACCCGGACGGGTCACAACACACACCCGGGCGGGTATGTGGCCCCACCCGGACGGGTCACTTGCATCCAGCCCACCATCTTTTGTAGTTTTGTAGTCCTCTGAGTCACGGTCGTTTGGGCAGTTGAATCGCCTAAATCCGAGTTCGTATGAGGAAGTTATGGCCAAAACGGTGCAACATAGTCAAAACAGCAAAATGCTTCATTTTTTCATATTTCCTTCCTCAATCTTTAACCTTAACACATGAGACCAATTTCAAGCTAAATAAATATCAAAAGTTTATGAAATCAACTAGAAACAAGTACAAAAATTGTATTTTGGAATATAATCTCGAGTCGTTACCAACGGGCCGTACATTTTTACAAACCTTGAACGGGAGATACAAACTTAAACATTTGGATATAATATAATCGGATACATATTGATACGGATAAATGTTAGACAATCATATACTCATTAGAATCTCGCGTGTTTAGGACACTAGGAGGTTTCAGGGATTGTCTATTCCACGTCGGATATACTCATTGCTCGGATAGACTCAGGTGAGTCTCACAGCCCCACTTTTATTGCGTTAACTGATTTAAAACTTGGGGTGAGATACAATGCTTACTTGTTTTCGTGATCATATGTTATTTGATTAGTTAATTTGATTATTAACTCAGGGAATTAAATGATTATTTAATTCGGTTAACTATGTTAGTTACATTGTTTGGTTACCATTATTGGTCTTGATTTTCATTGTTCGGGTGTTGCACGAGTGTTTTAATTCGGGAAAGTCCTCATCATTGCATGGTTCGTTAACTTAATAAGGCGCGATTACTAAAGGATAGTACTATCATGGGAGTGACGTCCCCGTCCGGGTTGCTAGCTACAACCATGTACAAACGGGCACTTTAGTAGTTGTTATGGGTGTTGACACCGTTCGGGAGGCAGAAAATCGGGTTAGGCCTCGAACCATGGCTCAGTGCAATGCAATGACATAGTCGGTATAATAAAGCATTGTTCGGAAACCTGCGTTGGTTCCATCAATGTTCGGAAACCTGCGTTGGTTCCATCAATGTTCGGAAACCTGCGTTGGTTTGATCAATGTTAGGAAACCTGCGTTGGTTTAATCATTGTTTTGAAAACTAAATTGTTTTAATCATTGTTCGGTAACCTTAATAGGTTAAATCATTGTTTTGAAAACTTAATTGTTTTAATCATTGTTCGGTGACCTTATTTGGTTAAAAATCATTGTTTGATTATATTGTTTAAATCATTGTTCGGTTAAAACATTTTATTATCGTCGGATAATCATGTTGATCACATCAATGTTTATGCTAAACCTGTGAGATTCACCAGCTTTATAGCTAACCTTTTAGTGTTGTATTCTCAGGTGAACAACAATAGTAGGATGGCCCTCAGGATAAGCTATCTACTCACGAGTCGCATGCATCCATTTAGACATGAAGATTTTCTTGCATTATATTTTGTATAATGGTTATGTATTAAAATCTTCGAAATCAATTGCGAACTTGTTATTATTGTAAACTCATATCTTGAAAACTTTGTAATACTTTTGAAATATTATAAACGTCTCATATAGAGTCGTTTGCTTGTAATCTTGGTGTTTTGATATTTGATTAGTCACACCCAAATTATCGCTTCTGCAAATCATAAAAATTTGGAGGGGGGGGGGGGGTGACAGATTGGTATCAGAGCCTAAGGTTATAGCGAACTAGGTTGCATTTAGTGGGCCTATAACCGTTAGGCAGTATTCCTCATTAGGTATAACTGGTTCAGGAATTACATCATACGAGTTTAATTTAACATAGCATAGCTAACTATGTACAATTAAATAAAGATGATATGAAATTTGAAAGGGGTTATATTGAACAGGAATACATTAGTAGACTCTGACCACGAGAGAACCGGGACTCATATTTGTTTTGTGCTAGACACAACTAGGCGGATATATACGCGTATATGGTATATGTGTATATGATTAGGCTATTATATATATAGTGTATATATGTGAATGGGCCTTGGACATGGAATACATTTTAGGCTGTTATATATTGTAGATATATGATAGGGCCTCGGATAAATCATAGGACTTACCGATCGTGAGTAGGTCGAATCAGGAAAGATAGTACCGGGATGTGCCCTAGCTATAGAGGGTCGTCTCTTCGAGATAGACTTACTCCGGTAAGGTTAGAAAATCTTTTCATTCACTCGTCGTTATGCTTAACGTACAAAATCAATATTCCTCTTAGGATTAAAATCTTTTCCTATCATTCCTAACAAATTCTCTCGAATTGAAACGGCAAACCCACAACGGATAATCCTGCATCGGATAACGAACAAATTCTAAATATCTGTCCTGATAGGACATTCTTGGCACTTCTGTAAACTTCAACTCTTGTAATATTTTGGACTCGCATGTTAACTGATTACAATCTTATTATCTGTTATTGTCAATTGACATTTCATGCGTTAGTTCATTCGTTCAATGTTCATATGATTATGATAATCATTTTCTTCGATTCAAAACTCTGACATGTTCCTTATCTTGTTATTGAAGGAACATGCCTCCGAAAAGAAAATCGTTCACTAATGCTGAACTGGAACGACTCATCAATCAGCGAGTGACTGAAGCACTGGCTGCACGACAAACTCCCCCCACCAGCGGATCTGGACCAAACCCGGGGAGCGAAGAAGTCAACAACAACGCCCCTGTGACAAAACCCTGCACTTACAAAGACTTCCTTAACTGCACCCCCTTAACTTCAAGGGTACGGAAGGAGCCATCGGCCTACTGCAGTGGATTGAGAAGATGGAGTCTGTCTTCCGCATCTGCAACTGCCCGGAGGACTGCAAGGTCAATTACTCTATCTGCACACTGTTAGAAGGTGCACTTACATGGTGGAACACTCATGCCCAGACTGTGGGTATTGATCACGCTTACAAACTCCCCTAGGATGAATTGAAAAGGATGATGACTGAAGAGTATTGTCCTAGAGAGGAAATCCAACGGCTGGAAACAGAGTTTTGGAATCATTCTATCAACGGCAACGACATAGCTGGATACACCACCCGTTTTCATCAATTAGCTTTCTTGTGCCCCACTATTGTCAATCCAGAGTATAAAAGGGTGGAGAGGTACATCTGGGGACTCCCTGCAAGCATCAGAGGGATGGTGACTGCTTCCAAACCAGAAACCATCCAAGGTGCCGTTCGTATGGCTCACAGCCTCATGGCACAGGTTGTCCAGGAAGGGAAGGACAACAAAAGAAAATATGATGGAAACTCTGACCACCAGAGTCAAAACAACAAGAAGCCTACAACCACCAAGGTCAATGCCTTTGGACCTGGATCTGGATCTGAAAACAAGAAGGAGTACACTGGAAACAAACCCTTTTGCTCAAAGTGCAAACGCCACCATGACGGGCCTTGTGGCACTCCTTGTGATAAGTGCAAGCGTTTTGGGCATCTTGCTAAAGATTGCCGAGTGAAAGCTTGTTTCGAATGTGGCACGGTGGGACACTACCGAAACGACTGTCCCAAGCTGAAAAACACCAACACTGCCAAAGGAAGGTTCTTCGTACTGAAAACTAGGGACGCTCAAGCAAACCCTGACACTGGTAAGTACTATTGTGCGTCATGTCTATTCTACTCCTTGATGGTAAATATACAATTAGATTAGCAAATTGTGGTTAATCGAATCCGGTAGTGTAATACGTAATTACACTTTAGAATTCAATGGTTAGGCTTTCTGTTGAGATCGGTAATTCGGATATCATTATTGATATACATCGGCAAATCGGCCATCTTGTCGGAATCATTCCTTCGGAGGAAACTCATCGTTTTCCTAAATCACGAATGAATCAGTGAAAATATGTGCTATAGTATTCGATTAGCTAATACAGTATATAATACGGTAATTAATTTTGGCATGCATGATTTAGCATGAAATTGGGTTATCACTTCGGTGATCTAGTTCGGGTATCACTTCGGTGATATAATTTGGTTATCACTTCGGTGATCTAGTCGGAATATGATAATCACGTTAGTGATATAAATATGGATAAGTGTCGAAAAACTATATTTGTTAATATAGGAACATATTGAACTCGGTGGATTATAAATCCAAATCATAGTGATACTTGTAAGACGGACCGACCTTGTTATGTAGATAACGGTCGGGTAGAGAATCGAAATTTCTCCCTCATATCTTAGAGATCAGTGGGCTTAAGCCTAACAAGGGGAGAGAAAACTTGGATGTCTTAGAACTAGACATATCACTTAGTCGGCCTTAGAAACACGCGGATATAGGTTTCGATTGAATTTCGGGACGAAATTCTCCTAACAAGGGGAGAATGTGACACCCTGTCAAAAAGGGGCCAAAATTAGGGGCCAATTTAAACCTTAATTACTCGTACTCGGTACGTGTTAAAACAAAAGTATCCGAATATTATATATGTATTTATATATATATATATATATATAATACAATGAATAAGTAATAATCGCGTACAAACAAATCTAAAAGAACGCGCAAACTTAAATACGGACGTTGGTGAAAAACATTTTTAAATAATGTGTTATTAACGAGAATAATAATTATTTACTTGATTGAAATTTTAAATACATTTTGTACACTGAAAACTATCCGCCAAAGTAAGTTGAAACAAAGTTATATTTTTATAACTCACTAAAAGTATTTTTATAAAATACTTCAATGGAAAACATATACGATTATATTTTTAGAAATTTATCATTTGGAAAGATTACACTACATAACGATCGGGTACGCAAACACGGGTCCAAAATTACCACCTACATCAATTATTGGAGCCGGTTTAAACCGACTCCAATAATGCAAAATACCCACAATCGCATACTCAGTCTCGCTCTCTTCTCCCTCTCTTTCGTTTCATCATCGAACAACAACAATAACAATCAACAACAACAACATAATCAACATCATCTTCATCATCATAATCATCATTTTGGAATCATCATCATCATCCGGTTCATCATCATCACCATCTCTCGGTCTCGATTTCGAATTGTAAGAAAACTTTAACTTTGTTTAAATTTGTGTTTTACAAACGTATATTATCGTGTATCGAAGTTATATTTATGTATTATATCCGAAAATTTATGTTATAAACTGGTTTAGGATGAACTGCACGAACTGGTCTGAAAGAAACAACCCACCCGGACGGGTGGATCAAGACACCCGGACGGGTCACAACACACACCCGGACGGGTATGTGGCCCCACCTGGACGGGTCACTTGCATCCAGCCCACCATCTTTTGTAGTTTTGTAGTCCTCTGAGTCACGGTCGTTTGGGCAGTTGAATCGCCTAAATCCGAGTTCGTATGAGGAAGTTATGGCCAAAACGGTGCAACATAGTCAAAACAGCAAAATGCTTCATTTTTTCATATTTCCTTCCTCAATCTTTAACCTTAACACATGAGACCAATTTCAAGCTAAATAAATATCAAAAGTTTATGAAATCAACTAGAAACAAGTACAAAAATTGTATTTTGGAATATAATCTCGAGTCGTTACCAACGGGCCGTACATTTTTACAAACCTTGAACGGGAGATACAAACTTAAACATTTGGATATAATATAATCGGATACATATTGATACGGATAAATGTTAGACAATCATATACTCATTAGAATCTCGCGTGTTTAGGACACTAGGAGGTTTCAGGGATTGTCTATTCCACGTCGGATATACTCATTGCTCGGATAGACTCAGGTGAGTCTCACAGCCCCACTTTTATTGCGTTAACTGATTTAAAACTTGGGGTGAGATACAATGCTTACTTGTTTTCGTGATCATATGTTATTTGATTAGTTAATTTGATTATTAACTCAGGGAATTAAATGATTATTTAATTCGGTTAACTATGTTAGTTACATTGTTTGGTTACCATTATTGGTCTTGATTTTCATTGTTCGGGTGTTGCACGAGTGTTTTAATTCGGGAAAGTCCTCATCATTGCATGGTTCGTTAACTTAATAAGGCGCGATTACTAAAGGATAGTACTATCATGGGAGTGACGTCCCCGTCCGGGTTGCTAGCTACAACCATGTACAAACGGGCACTTTAGTAGTTGTTATGGGTGTTGACACCATTCGGGAGGCAGAAAATCGGGTTAGGCCTCGAACCATGGCTCAGTGCAATGCAATGACATAGTCGGTATAATAAAGCATTGTTCGGAAACATGCGTTGGTTCCATCAATGTTCGGAAACCTGCGTTGGTTCCATCAATGTTCGGAAACCTGCGTTGGTTTGATCAATGTTAGGAAACCTGCGTTGGTTTAATCATTGTTTTGAAAACTAAATTGTTTTAATCATTGTTCGGTAACCTTGATAGGTTAAATCATTGTTTTGAAAACTTAATTGTTTTAATCATTGTTCGGTGACCTTATTTGGTTAAAAATCATTGTTTGATTATATTGTTTAAATCATTGTTCGGTTATAACATTTTATTATAGTCGGATAATCATGTTGATCACATCAATGTTTATGCTAAACATGTGAGATTCACCAGCTTTATAGCTGACCTTTTAGTGTTGTATTCTCAGGTGAACAGCAATAGTAGGATGGCCCTCAGGATAAGCTATCTACTCACGAGTCGCATGCATCCATTTAGACATGAAGATTTTCTTGCATTATATTTTGTATGATGGTTATGTATTAAAATCTTCGAAATCAATTGCGAACTTGTTATTATTGTAAACTCATATATTGAAAACTTTGTAATACTTTTGAAATATTATAAACGTCTCATATAGAGTCGTTTGCTTGTAATCTTGGTGTTTTGATATTTGATTAGTCACACCCAAATTATCGCTTCCGCAAATCATAAAAATTGGGGGTGTGATATTAAGAGTAGTATAGCGCGGCCCGTTTGTAGGTTTAAGGTTTATAGGGTTTCTATGTAACCATTATAAATAGTTATCGAATAATGTAACACCCGCCAAATTAGGACTAGTAATTAGTGCCTAATCGTATGTTAATACATGTAATTAGTTCTGTGTTAGGCTAATTAATGTATCGAATTATATATATATTGTTGAATATATACGAAAATGCGATTTGATTAAATCGTACGCAATTTAAATCGAATGTATTTCGATTCAATTTTATATGGACGTTGGTGACCAATTTTATTAAATAACGCTTTATGTCAAAAATATTATTATGATAATATTTCGTAGTCAATCGTATCGTACAAACAGATCATACACAATTCAAAATGTTTAAAACGCGCAAACTAAATAAACAAACGTACATTTTATAACTCAAATATAAATGGAATTGTAAAATATTTAAATAAAATATCGCGTAATAATTCGTATTTTAAAACTTACCATTTAATATGTAAAATATTTATTGAAACGTTAAACGACGGAGAAAACGAACACCACGCGGAGCACGGAGACGGAAACCGAAAATGGGGGACTTAACCTCCCATTTTCCTTTCTTTCTTTTCATTTCTCTCTTTCCTCTCTCTCACTTACTCTATTTTCTCTCTTTATTCCAAAACCACCACCGACCACAAAAACGCCAAATAACGCCATTATACGCACTCGGATCACCAATATTTTTAGAGATTCACGACCACCTTGCGACGATCTACATTTCTGTCTTTCCGGATTTCCATTTCGACAATTTGTAAGTTTCCGACAAAATCCCGAAATCTCTCGATTCTTAGTATTTTTCACTTGTGATTGTTATTATAACTTGTATATGTCCATTACTAAGTATAGAACACGATTTCATAGCTTAAAAACGGATTTGAAACGGATTTTTGGCCGGAAAAATCATGACAGCCGGACTTTCTGGGCTGGTGTTCTTCCATGCGACACAAGCCTTGTGTCGCATGTTGTGTCGTATTTTACCCTTTGTGTCGCACATTATGTCGTTTTTCCCATGTTATGTCGTACCAAAGAATTTGTGTCGTAAGTTTTGCGACACAACCACTATGTCGTATTCTATGTCATATTTCCATACGACACAATCACTATGTCGCTGTTGAATCAGCATCTCGCATCTATGCGACACAACCCTTGTGTCGCATGACAAACTTTTGTGTCGCATATTGTGTCGCAAAACACAGAAAACTCAGATTTTTACTAAGTGTTGAGACTCAAAATTTATCACTCGATTTTACCCGAATTCAGATCCCAGATGCGTTTTTAGTCAAAGCAATATAGTAGAAATAAAAATTTTCCAAGCTGACCTGGCAGCTCGACCCCAGCCAGGGGCTCTGCCCCTTGGACCCCGCCAGGGGCTGCCGCCCCTTGGACCCCGCTACCAGGGGCGCTGCCCCCGGACCCCCGTACTTAGATTCCGTAACGGCTTCTAAAACACAATCGAAACACATTTTTCAAAGTAAAACGCCACGAAATCACAATAATAATAGTTGAGATTATTATTACAAATCCGTCACCAACGGGCCGTACATGTTTTCAAACACTTAACAAATCAACCAAATCGTAGTAATTTGGACATATATATAGTTGTGTAACAACTACAAGGGTGATCTTTTGAGATACCCAATCATGATTATAACCATCGCGTGTCGTGGACACCCTCAGGTTACAAGTCTTTGGACTTCATATTCGGCTAATCAACTTACGTTTGTGTAAACGCATTCAGACTCAGGTGAGTCTCATAGCCCATCTTTTGCTGTTTTATTCAGGGGTGTGATATATTGCTCAACTTTTAACATGTGAACGCAAGTACAAACATTTCATATACTACATGAGTTTTTCGAAACTAATAATTTAAAGTCCTCCGTCAGCATAGTTGTTAATACGTTGTAGCGTGAATATTAGTATATGGTACCATATAGGATTGACCCACCTCGTCCGGGTTAGCAAGCACTAACCGGGTAAACGGACGTACTAATATTTGGGAAGACGAATGTGGATTAGGCATTCGTGGAGGCACCTCGCCCGGAATTCTCTATAGGGGACCCGGCCCTCGATTTAAGCTCAACTATGTGCTCATGGATGTATACACGATGACTATCATTTAATTGCTGGATGCAATTC
This sequence comes from Helichrysum umbraculigerum, assembly GCA_949592205.1. Classification (NCBI taxonomy): domain Eukaryota; kingdom Viridiplantae; phylum Streptophyta; class Magnoliopsida; order Asterales; family Asteraceae; genus Helichrysum; species Helichrysum umbraculigerum. The sequence continues at coordinate 40,969,264 of CATIUR010000001.1, forward strand.
ATTATTTAATTGCTGGATGCAATTCATTATTTAAATCTTGCGGTTCATACTATATTAACTGATTTCAAACCTGTGAGCTCACCAGCTTTTAGCTGACCTTTTAGCATATATCGCAGGTACCAAGCAGTAGGATGTTTCTGCTTCAGGACTTTAGCTCGAGTCAGCATACAGAAGATTGAGATTTTCTTGCATTAGTATATTTTGTTCAAATACTTATGTACTGAAATCTCATTTTATTTAAACTCGAGCTATGTAAAGCTTTAAATGTTGTAAACATTCCAGTTATCAATATATTTTGTTAAAACGACGCATATAGAGTCGTTTACTATATATCTTTGTGCTTTGTTATTGATTAGTAACACCCAAATCAAGCTTCCGCAAATAATCAAATTTGGGGGTGTTACAAATAATACTCAACACCTCACAGGAAAATTCATTGTTCAATATGGTATCAGAGCGGGTCCGATCTTCCGACCCCGTTGGTGGTTGAGCTGCCTCCCTCGCCTCCTCTAGTGTTCTAACCCGTCAAATCTATCTTCTCTAAAATCTCTCTATACCTCCCTTCTTTTTACGATTTTTCAGCTAAACCCGAGCCATCACTTTTGGGCTATTATTCTCCAAAAAAAAAAAAAAAAATGTCCGTCAGCCGCCAATTTGTTTTTTGTTTGATCTGGGCAACTTTCGTTTATGATAAGTTATATCAAAGACCAGATATTTTATAAATCTTCCAAGTTCCAATCATGTGCTATTCCAAGTATTGTTGCAAGTGATAAAGAACTCCTTTTTGATCTTCACAATGTTTTGGGTAGAGATTAGAGGAGCACATAATATAAGGTGGAAGGACCTTTTTGCAGTTTTGATAAATTTGTGAAAAGGAGGAGGGTCTTTTTTGCAATTTTGATAAAGTTATAGATCCACTTGCAAATTTTCGTGAAAAAAAATTCCTAAAAATTCTCTTCAATCATAAAACTATCTAATATGCAAGATTCAATCAAAAATAATAAAAAAACATAAGATGCAGTGAAAAATATATAAGATGCAGTGATAAATATATAAGATGCAGTAACAAAATATAAAAAAGATGCAGTAACAATAAAATACATGATGCAGTAACAAATATACAAAAGACGTAGTAACAAAAAAAATACAAGATGCAGTAATAAATATATAAAAGACGTAGTAACAAAAAAATACAAGATGCAGTAACAAATATATAAAAGATGCAGTAATAAATATACAATATACAGTAACAAATATACAAAAGACGTAGTAACAAAAAAATACAAGATGCAGTGATAAATATATAAAAGATGCAGTAACAAATATACAAGATGATGTAAACAAAGTAATACTAATTTTCTAAATTCAAGAATAAAATTAAATATTTACAAATACATCAAAATGCTAAAATATACATAAGATGCAGTAAAAATATACAAAAGATGCAGTAAAAAGTACCCGTCTTCTACATCTAGCAATAAAATAATTAACCAAATCATCCATCAGTTCGTCTTCTTTTTTCCACCAAATCCCCATCGAAAATCCTCTCTTTTATCAATTCATCATCACCAAACAAAACCCAAATCATTTACACTATTTCATCATCAATTTCAAACAGGTCATGAATTTTTTTAAAAAAATCTCTAAAAAGAAAATGGAATACTTCTATTTGATTATGAACACAAAATCAAAAAAACATACAAATCCAAATTAGATCCATAACTCAGTTCACCTAAATCGATTTAATATAACCCTGTTTGGTGGTGGTGGTGGTGCTTGATCCGTGATCCGTCACGGCGGAAATGTGTTTGGCTCGGAACGTTTGATACACTGGAAGAAGCTGCCACGGTTTACGATGAAGCCGCCGTTAAAATGAAAGGACCTGACGCCGTTACTAATTTCGGTAATTATAACGGTAACTGTAATGGAGATGTTAATCTTTGGAAATCGGTGACGGTAAACGATGAAGAATCAGCGGTGACGGTGACCGGAAGTAGTGGAAGTGAAGGATCGGTGACTGACGTTATGTTTTCGCCGACTTCAGTACTGATGAGTAACGGAGACTTAACGGCGATTGACGGTTTTGGTTATGGTGACGTGGACACTTTTTGTTAGGTCGTATTTTCGGCGTATCGAGCATAACACCACTAGATACGAACGGTGGTGGTTGTTTCTAAAGTGAATGGCGATGGTAATTTATGAACCAAAAGAACCACTGATCACCACCGGATCTGGTTTCATCGACTAACGGAAAGAGGCGGCGGAGCATGGTAGTAATGCCGGATTTCGTGTAGAGATCAGAGGTGGCCGGTGGTGGTGGTCGGTGGTGATGTGTGAGTGTGTGTGTGTGTTTGGTGAAGAAAGAAAGAAGAGATGAGAGTGTTTGTGTGTGTGTTTTGTGCGATGAAATAAAATGAGGAAAGAAGTGGGTAACCCCAAATCTTATTTTGTATAAATTGCATAATGGTCCATTGCCCTCTTTAATGAGCATTCTCCTCTGATCCTAAATCTAATATTAAAGTGGCGTTAAAATACTTTTTCTCTAGATTAAAAAACATTTGCTAAACCATGTCAGTATATTTACTTTTTATATAGTTTTATCGAGATTGATCAAACGCATAGTTTAAACATGTTGGCTGTCTTTTGATAATGTTGGATCAAAAGACGTTAAACTTCACTTTAAAAATTCATATGTCAATAAGCATTTTTAGGAATTTAGATCATTGGTGATGAAATAATTTTTTGGAATTGAAGTTTTTTTTTAAAGGAAAAAAAAATTGAGGGAAGAGTTTGAATTATGCAAGAAGTAGTAAAAAAACTATTAGTTATAAGTTTTCCTAAAATATTTGAGGGGTAATCTACAATTAAGAAAAACAATAAATGATTTATATTGTAAATATAGAAGAGTTTATATTATTTATTATATTACTGATAGTTTCATTGTTTATACATTCATTTTGATAACTGTGAGTATTTAGAAAATGGTTCTAAGAGCATCTCCAATGTAAAAAGCTTTACAAAGCTTTATTTTTAAGACACATCACCATCTTTTAAAAAAGCTTTATAAAAAAGCTTTAGCTACAATGAGAAAAGCTTTTGCAAAGCTTTTCTTTTCAAATCTACACACACAAATATGGAAAAAAGTTTTTGCTCAAAAGCTTGAGATTTATCAAGCTTTACATCAAAAAAGCTTTTAACTCCGATGATAAAAAGCTTTTCAAAAGCTTTTTTACACAAAAAAAGCTTTAGAAAAAACCTTTGTTGGAGATGCTCACAAATGATCATGATTTTTGTAGTATTAAATAACGTATAAGGTTAAACTAATTTTGTATTATTCAAATCGTCAATTCAAAAGACATATCAAACAATTTTTTCACTCATAATCGAAATAATTTAGGGTTTTATGCTTTAAATTTTAGCGCTAAATTGTTCAGTTTTTAATCGGGTTAAAAATGATTTAATCCTCAAAGTTTCATTTTTTTTCGTTTTAACCACTCGAGTTTTTTTCTTATGATTTAATCCTTCAAGTTTGCATTGACTTATTGGCTTTACCCTTCAAACGGTTAAACTGTTAAATATTTGAAAGTTAGATGATTAAACTAGAAAAACTTAAAAGGGCAAAATCATTATAAAAGATAAACTTTAGGGATTAAACCATCAAATTTTTGAATTATAGAAAACTTAAAGGGTTAAACCAACAAAATTTGAAAACTTCGAGGATTAAATCGTGAAGAAAAAAGAACTGGAGTGATTATAACGAAAAAAAATAAAACTTAAGGATTATACCATTATTAATCCTTTTTAATCAAACGTGCCTTAGTGTTATCAAAAATTAAGGTTAGCCTTTCTCAAAATGAACTTTATTCTTGTTTCAACCCGATCTAGGGATGGCACTCGCGGGTCGTGGGTACGGATATGTCAAACCCATCACCCACCCGCGGGTCGTGGGTACGGTTTATTTTTACAACCGTACCCGCGGATAATTGTGGGTCGCGGATAACCCGTGGGTTTTAAATAATACAATTATTTTATCAAAAGATTTTATATAATTTTAATATACAAAAATGTTTTAAAACATGTTCAAAACAATAGATCATAATTTTAAACGAATTAAATGGTTAAAATTTAAGACATGCGGGCTAATAGTTCGATAACTATCAATTTATTTGATAATTTTTTCTTAATCATTTGATAAGCTTGTTATTGGAAGCAAATACTATAATTTTTAGTATTTATATGAATAGTTCCATTATTTATATCTATCTATACATATAAAACAAAGATTTTTCATTGAGACATCATAACATTTTCTTTTCTTTAGAGCCTCCTAACTTGCCACTTCATCATATTAATTTTCCCTTAAAAACCTCAATTAATAATTACTAAGACTAATATTTATCAATTATACTTTATTATAATAGCCTCTAAAATTCATATATTATATTTAATATATAACAATTTTAACCTACATAAAAAAAGATGAGTAAATTATTTAAATCGTCCGTGTGGTTTTCAATTTGTTCCATATGTCGTATATGATTTCTAAAAAGTATTTGAATAGTCCATTTTCTAAAACTTTTGGTCAACGATAGTAAAAAATGGACTATTTAAATAATTTATTCTTTTGAAAGTTTTGTTCACCAGTAGTCCATTTTGGACTATTGATGAACAAAAATTTCAAAAAATGGACTATTCAAATACTTTTTGAAAGTTAGGGACGACCTATGGAACAAATTAAAAACCATGGGGACGATTTAAATAATTTACTCGAAAAAGATTCCTTTTTCTAATCCATATCACATTGCAATTAACAAATATTATCATCATCAACTACCATGTTTTAAGAAAATTTGTTTTAATAAAGATATTTGAAATTGATTATTTTCTGTACATTTTGGTATATATTACTATTGATTTTCAGTAATAAATTTTTAACTTTCAACAATATTAACATACAGTTGAAAACCTAAAAACATATGATTAATTTTTATTTTTTTAATTACTTTGCATTGCATAGGCTCAGCAAATGTATTAAAACTTAACATAATAACATACAAACTAATTTAATGGTATTATATAAATGGTCGTGCATCGCATGGGCTCAATGCATTTTTTTATATATAAAATAAAGTTTTCTAAATGCCTATTAGAGCGTATTATTTTAGTTAACGATTACGTGTTACATTAATGTACAAACTCTTGAACATTGTTTACAAAGAAGTTTGGTTTATAACTTTATGCTGCAAAGTAAAAGGAATAATATATATGAAAAATATTGAAGTAAACGTAAAGTAATTGGTCAACACCACAAATTAATTGTGCTATCGATAACACTGATTATATGCCCATTAATATATTCGGCTACTTACAAATTACTATATAACTGCACTTTTCAAACGGCCGTGCATCGCACGGGCTCAATGCCTAATATCGTATATATATGAAAGGGAAAAAAACGCTCATTTAGTAATTTCATCACAATTCAAAGTCTTTACCACACTCTAATTTCCATTCATAATTTTAAGAAGAAACATACAAATTTCACGTAAAGATATGGAACTTAATGCCCCCATTGAAAAAATGTCTACATGACCAAATATTCATTCACGTATATCCGTAAATATTGTTGCACAATAAATAATATATCTAAATATAAAATGTTACTTATTTCTTACTAAAATAAATTACAATTGTTGCATTTTAAAAATTATATTATCTATATTTTCGTGCATCGCACGGGATTGAATCTAGTATCTATATAAACTAAGCGAGTCTGAAAAGTTGTTCCACAATTTGCCACGTAAGTAAAGATTGCCACATGGCACGTTATGATTATTTTTGATTAATTAATCAAATTGATTAAATAAAAATTACGAAATATTATAATACGTAGTCTATAGCTATTAGAAGTTGTAGATGATGTCTAATTCCTATCATCTCAAAGACTTCCCATTTGCTCAAACTTTGTAGCAAACACGTTCGTCAAAACCCATGAAGGAATATTAATAATAATCAAATTCTTAGAGAGATCAATTATCTAAGTCTATAAATACGATATTATGATATTAATTAAGGGAATAGATCAGAGGAGCACAAGGAATGAAGAGGAGAGACCTTTTTACAATTTTGACAAAGTTGTAGAAAGGAGAGACTTTTTTTGCAATTTTGACAAAGTTATGGATCCGCTTGCAAAATTTCATAAAAGAAATTCCTAAAAATTCTAAAAAAAAATTGTTCAATCATAAAACTATTTAATATGCAAGATTCGGTCACAAATAATAAAATAGCGTAAGTTGTAGTGATAAATATATAAGATGCAGTAACAAATATACAAAAGACGCAGTAACAATAAAATACATGATGCAGTAACAAAATATACAAGATGCAGTGATAACATCAAATAATATCATATTTATATACTTATTATCCCTATATTTATATATACTTTTATTGCATTTCTATTCATTTTGGTACTTAATTCTTTCATAATTGCAATTTAGGTATAAAATACAAGGATTGAATAAAATGAACGAAAAAGGAGCTAAAATGAAGAAAAACTAAGAAGAAATGAAGACTTGAAGAAAACAAGACCTGAAATGAAGACTTTGACCATATTATTAAAGATTGGGCCAAAAATAGAGTGAAGATCCGAAGAAATAAAGAAAAGAGCCCAATTAGAAGCATGACCCGAAGTTGGAAGATTCCGGAAAGAAGAACCAACCGGCGGTTGGTTTAACCAACCATCAGTTGAATGTTATAATGTAAAGGCGGTTCCAGACGCGGAGTTGTACTTGGAGAGCAAGTTAACCCAACCGGCGGTTGGACTGGCGGTTCTAAAAACTATAAATAGAGGCCACGGTTTAGGTTAAGGGATATACGAATTTTAGAGGTAAAAGTCGATTATTAGGGTTAAGGAACGACTTTAAGTCGAATTTGGAGGCTAGGGATTGAAGACCTTCAAACCTAACGAAGGGTAATTCAATATCTTTGATTTGTATTCTAAGTCATTTTACTTGATAAATGACTGCTTACTTTTATTTGGAATCTTGTTTATATTATCAATGATTATTGATTATCCTCTTAACATATTTGTTTAGATGAATGATGTTTGTATGATTATTTGATTATACGCTTATGTTAATTGATTCTATGAATGTTTACTTAAGGTTATATCTATATTAATTATATAATTATGATATTCTTGAGAAGAGAACTTTTGCTTGATATTGATTAATAATTTAGGTTAACGTTATAATTATACCTAGATAAACGAGAACTTGGTGATAGGTTATAATTATTACTATTAAACTATAATTAATTAGGTAATAACATTCGAGACCTTGAAGTTAGTTAACCTTATTAATACGTTGAAGAGCTTAATCTTAGGATATTGAGCTTGACCAAGGCCTTTATCTACTTTTATATTTCAACATAGATCAATTGGCTGACAAAGATAAACATATAGGAGAATAATAATACAACATAGCTAGTATAGATAAAATATATCTTCTATCTACCTTATTCAGCTTAAATAATTCTTTGATACTTTAATTGTCTTGTATATCCTAGTTCAATATCAAAAGTAAATATAAATATACATTCATACGGAATTAAAACGTACCCCCCTTATCTGTAATATTAATTGTAATTAATTGTAATTGTAATATTAATTGTGGAATATATTAATTATTTTAATAAACGTTCTCTGAGTTCGATACCTGGAGTTACTTGTAAAAGCTATATTATACGAACATGTTATTCTTGCCTGAATTGTGTGATAAAGTATTATTTAGTATTTCTTTGATTTAAAACTTGTTACAAATTTATTTGCATATACTTCACGCACATCAAGTTTTTGGCGGTAATTTAATGTAACACCCTCAAATTTTGGGTTGCGGGGAGCGGTCGGGTCGGGTGTTACCAAATCAAATATCACAAGCACAAAGGTAAATAATGAACGACTCTAAATGAGACGTTTGAAAATAGTTATTACATTTCCAAAATAAAAGTTTAAATAGTTGCGAGATTGTAGTAAATTCCAAATACATAATTTGAAAATACAAAGTAAATACAGAGTAGTCCCAATGTTTGAAGATATGCGACTCGAGCTAGTCAAATCTTGTAGGAATCCTAATCCTGCTGGGCACCTGAGAACACATGCTAAAACGAGTCAGCTATAAAGCTGGTGAGTTCATAGGATTGTTAGTTGAAAACATAAAGTGTAAATCCTGTATGTTTTGAAAAGTAGTTCGAAATCCCTGTATTTTGATTTGTATTGTATTAAAGATGTAACACCAATGTGTATACATTTCACTAGGTATTTCCTACCCTAAAAGTGGCGGTGTGTACCTAAGTACGTGAGGAATGAGGCATACCATGCCTAGATACCTATCAGGTATAGTGAGTCTACAATCGTGAGGCAATACATGCCTAAATACTATCAAGTGTATGACTGCATCATAGCGAGGGTGTGGCAATCCATGCCTAGATATCTATCTGGTATAAGTGAAATAAACCAATGCGAGGCAAAACCTGCCTGAGTATAGTCCAAGTAAATGTATGACCACATCATATGATGTTGAGTAATAATCGGCATGCCTACCTGGCATGTAGTGTTGCCTCCGGCAACGTAAATTTAGCCAACGATCTCGAGTATAAGCTCGCCGATCCGTTGCTGAGTATGAGTAACCGTGCAGTCCCGTAGAACTACGATAGAGTATTTAATCAAATACTGAGTTAACGACCTCGCGTGAAATCTCACCGACCCGTTAACTGTTGTGGATCACGAGCATAAGCCCGTCCATTCGTGAGTGTATCGCTTTACCGCGAATACGTCGTTGTGCCCACTGCAATACAGTGGCATCGTTTTGTGCCCACTTTACCGTGGCATCGTTGTGTGTCCAATCCGGACATCGACCGCATTGCTCGCAAGAAAAGTATGTAATTGAGCCGGCTGTACTACGACAAGCCCGACTGGTGAAATGTAGAGCTAGCTGTATTACGACAGACCTAACTAAATAATTAAATGAGAGCCAGCCGTACTACAACGCGCCTGACTTGAGTAGTTGTGTTTTTATGTATGTATGCCAATATGCATATGTAAATTGTAAGAAGCACCAAGTGCTTATATATATATATATATATATATATATATATATATATATATATATATATATATATATATATATACATACATATAAAAGTCAAATCTACAAACACAAGTAACAGTGTATCATGCCACGCATGAAGTAATATATTGTATTTAAATATGTATGTAAAATACTTAGATATAAATTGTAACACATTGAGCCTAGGTATGTACAGTCATCACCTAGTTGGTTTGTATTAGTATAAGAAATCTATACTAACATATGATACTATCGTATACCCCTAGCCTTAAGTCTAGCAAGTATAATGAGGTTCCTGATTCGTATAGGCAGTATCAGCTCCTAAAAGGGGAAACTAATCCTGTGATTGCTTAAGTGTTGTCCAGTGTGGGTAGAACTAACCAGTTATAATGTATTTGATAAGATTGTCCCACGACAATATAGTCAACTAAATTGATAACCAAAATTAGGTTATAAAGTGATGGTCCTTGCTCATGACATAGCAAATCATAATTGTAACCTACCTAGGTTAAGTATTGGTATTGTTCTAAAGTCACATGGTGGGTGTAATCCTAAGCATTACACATTTCGTATTACATACCGCAATATAAACAAGTGTGAGATATAAAAGATTATCATTAATATCCGAAAACAGTTATTGAGCATGTGTTTCACCCCGAAAACAGTAAAACAGTTGAAAGAGTGGGGCTATGAAACTCACATGTGAGTTGTCAGCGATCCTACGATACGCGTGTAGTCTGATGGGCAACCTCCTAGTGTCCTAAACACGTGAGGTTCTATGAGTAAGAGACAAGTTAGTTTGTCTAAGTGAGTTGTGTAAATATTTATTTGTTGTTCATGTTTGGAAACTGGGTACGGGGGTTCAGTGACAGATTTATAATAATAACCTTAACCATTATTATTATACTTTGATTTATCCATTTTGCGTATTAATTGTATCGTATTTGGTTTGGTTATTGAAAAGTGATTTTTAAACACTTAGAATGTTTTTGGCTTCTGTTTTTGGGTTTTTGCGACACTAATTGCGACATAAAAATTCGTCATGCGACACAAGGGTTGTGTCGTATAGAAATGCGACACAAGAGCTTAGCGACACAAGGGTTGTGTCGCATAAGCGTTCGATGCTGATTTAACAGCGACATAATGATTGTGTCGCATGGGATTTGCGACATAAGGTACGACACAATGTTGTGTCGCAAAAGGTCCGACATAACGGGGTTCCTACGACACAAAATACGACACAAGAGGTTTTATGCGACACAACCTGCGACACAAGGCTTGGTTCCGGGTTTGGAAGAGATGACATTGCCTTGGATGGAATCAGGTAGCCCCTAAATGTATCTTTCGACACGTTTGGATTCAGGGTCCACCATGGATGGACAAAGGAGAGCAAGCTGGTGAAATCTGGTTGTGTAGCTAGTAATGTCGTTTCCTTGAACTGTGAGGTTCCAGAATTCATGTTCGAGCTGTTGGAGTTGCTCGCGTGGACAGTATTCTTCCCTCAGCAAGTTTTTGAGTTCATCCCAAGACATTTGATAGGCAGTATCAATACCATGGGTTTGGGCGTATGAGTTCCAGAAAGTGAGTGCACCCTCAGCTAGAGTGTAGGTAGAGAATTTGACTTTGTTCTCTTCTTGGCAGTTGCATATGCGGAAAACGGACTCCATTTTCTCAATCCATCGCAAGAGACCGACGGCTCCTTCGGTTCCTTTGAAATGGAGAGGTTTACAATTCATGAAATCTTTGTGAGTGCAGGGCTTTGGCACAGGTGGGTTGTTGCCTGCCCCTCCAGGGTTTCCTTGGTTTGGATTGGGATTGTTCCTGGCAGCTTCTAGGGCTGCTTGAACCCTTTGATTGACGAGTCTTTCGATATCAGTGGAGCTCATTTGACGTTTTGGTGCCATGATTCTAAAAGAAAGAAAATAAGAGGCACATAAGATTTCAGGGAGTAAGATTTTTAAAGTCTTTGCAGGCGTACACAAGAAGGTAAAACAAGTATGTATAACAAGATATTCAATAACACAAGGAAGCAAATTTTCATAATCAACTTGAGGCGCAAGATAAGCGATTACAGAATTTAAAAAGTTTACAAGATATGCCGGGAATTGTTACTTCCGGACTTAATACGAGAGTTTACAAAAGACAACGTAAGATAGATAGTTGGGCACATCCCGCCACAACAGGTTACTCGATAGAGATTTAATGAGTCCTAACGCAAGTTTATTCGTCCCATTAGTGTGACAAGTCGGTCCACGGTTCCTGCAAGTCTGCCAGCTTGTCTGGTGCTATCCTCAGCCAAGGTTAGTCGTTGCTCTAGTACTCGGGTGTACTCTTCTGCTTCTCGTGAACGTTGTTCACATTCTTCTAACCTTGCTTGAAGAAGGTCGACCGCGCCTCTATCGTCAATGACGTGTTGGTGCATCATTTCTAGAGTATTTGTTATGTTTTCTTGGTCTTGAAACAGTTGTGCAATGCGGTCATGTGATTGGCGCAGCCAGTACATTTGCACTATGTGTTGCTCTCGTTCCAGGCTTTCAAGTCTTGCCTCGTGGCGGTGAAGTCTGGCGGTTAATACGGGTACGGTGTGGTGTGTTGGTTCTTGGGTATAGGGAGAGATGTCCATGGGATCATCGAAAACCTCCATGTTTTCCTCAGATCTCCAAGTATTGAGAGTTGTGGGTAGCCAGTCCCATCTACGGGGGTATGCGGAATGGCGTGTGGTATTATCGATGGAGTTTGAGTAAGGGTTGGCTCGAGATGATCTGGTACTCCTTGGGCGAGTACGTAACACTCGGGCTTCGCCAGTGATGTAGTAAAGTCGTTCAGGAGAGTTTGGTGTTGAAGACATAGTAACGATTCCTTCAGTAGCGGTTCGTGTTTGGGCTTCGTTCTCAGAGTTGGGAGACGTAGCGGTGGGAGTGGTTGCCATTTTCTGTGGCAAGGAGTTTTAGTATACGTAAGGTTAAGGTTATATATAAATACAATAACCTAGCACATAAGCATGTATAAGGTTGGTCCCGTTCTATCCTCGGTCAAAGCCTTCTAATGCATTCCCATCCACCATAACCATTTCAGGTCTTGCATCGATTCTTGTTTAATTGTACATAGTTGATCAAGCTATGTTAAATTAAATTCAAATGATGCAATTGCTGAACCAGTCATAACAAATGAGGAATACTAACCTAACGGTTATAGTCTAGGTCACTAATGCAATCCTAGTTCGCTATAACCTTAGGCTCTGATACCAATCTGTCGCACCCCCAAAACACGTGGCAGCGGAAACATGAGTTGTCATGGGGGCGCCGACCAAATTAAATATCACAACACAAGATTACAACAAACGACCTCTATATGAGACGTTTTAATAAAAAAGTTACATTACCATAATTTCAAATGTTTACAATAAGTCTGGAGTTCGCATAAACCGCTAAGAGATTTCTAATACATAACTGATTATACCAAATACAGCTAAATGCAATCTAATCTCTTGAAATTTGAAAACAATGCGACTCGAGCTAGGCTTTCCATAAGCTTCCTACTGCGGCGGGTTACCTGAGAAATACATACTAAAAGGTCAACATAAAGTTGGTGAGTTCATAGGTTTGTAAACAATCGTTTAGTTATGATCCACAAGATTTCAAGTTGTATCATTCGCAAATGACAGTTAAAAGTATCGTTAGCCAACGATAAGTAAAAGTATTGCAAAATGCAATATAAGTATACCATTTACATGAGTCTCATAGTCAAACTTAACGTTGTTTGCCTCCGGTAAGTGTACTAATCCGAATACACCTCTAAATCACAAGTAATACTGCGCCCGTGGGTTGGCTAGCGCGACTAGCCCGGACGAGGTTTGTCAAACCCTGATGGTACCACCCAATAATACTCACGCACAATTTTAATGACTATGATGGGGTAGAGGACTTTAGTGGATTATTCAGGTCTCATGCAATCCGTATAAAAAGTTGTAGTATAATACTTGTGATCATAAAAGCAGTGGTGTTGTAAATGTATCGTTAACAAACGATGAGTAAATGAGTTGCAAGTGTATCGTTAACAAACGATAAGTAAATGAGTTGCAAGTGTATCGTTAACAAACGATAAGTAAATATGTTGCAAGTGTATCGTTAACAAACGATAAGTAAATATGTTGCAAGTGTATCGTTAACAAACGATAAGTAAATATGTTATTGCACGAATGCAAAAATGAGTATAAAACAGTTGTAGTATGTATTCTCCCCCAAAAGTAGTTGTAAAACAGTAAAAAGGGGCTATGAAACTCACCAGAGTTAAGCAGGTAGCAAGCAATAATCAAATAGCAAGCAAAGTCCAAAGCGCAACCTTCTAACGTCCTAAGCGTATAAGGTTGTGTAAGTAGATGTCTCATAAGACTATCTAGAGTGATTGTATAAGTGGGGGTCAATGTCCACTTAAGCCAATCGTGTAGGTGGAGGGTTAATGTCCACCTAGAGCTAGTTCATCAACTAGTATGTCCAAATAAGTTGTTCAAGTTTGTTTATCAAAAACGTGTACGACCCGTTGGTGAAAGTTTGTAATAATAATTCGTTAAGACATTATTATTAGGATGATGTTATACTTACATATGTATAGTATGTTTCATGAGTTATAACGTTGCATTGTATAAGTATTAACGTTACTTGAAGTTTAACACTTAGTGAGAAAACTAGTTTTTAAGGATTCTGTTTCATGCGACACTTCATGCGTCACTTGCTAGTTATGGGCGGCACTTAGGAAGTGCCGCATAAAATGCGTTTTCAGATTTACATAGCGTCACTTAAGAAGTGTCGGATACGGGGCGTCACTAAGGCATGGCGGCACTAAGGGTAAGTGCCGCTAATATAATAGTTCAGTCACTTCAGGCGTCACTTAGGTAGTGTCGGATAAAGTGTTTAAGCGTCACTTAAGTAGTGTCATACATAAGCATTTTCAGATAATAAGGGCATCACTACGGGAGTGTCGTTAATAATAAAGTAGCGTTACTACAAGCGTCACTTGCCAAGTGTCGCTAGAATTCCAGTGATCATGCGTCACTTAAGTCTGTTTGGATTTTGCTAAGTCAAAAACGTGGTCAACTATGACGGTTTGACCCGAACCTTTTACTCAAGTCATATTCCAGTAAATAAAGGTTATAAAAGTTATTATTTCATATTGTAGTCGTTTCGAGATGTCGGTTTTAAGTTTACACCTTAAACTTCAAGATTTAATGTTTTCGGTTTATGTCGGGTCATTACGCCAACTGATTTCACCTATCTATAGTCCAAATCAAACTTCCAAATTTTTACCAACTGATTTACTAAGTGTCTTGACTAACATATCAAATTTTCAGCTTCTAACAAGTCCATTAACATAGTTAAATAAAGCCGCGTAACAACCGAACACATTTTATCGAAAAACTTCCAGGTCAGTCTTATAAATCGGCTCGTAGAGTAAAATGAGTACGTTTCTGGAAAAAGTGTAAAACATATTAGTTGTAGATCTTTTCGATACGCAAATTTTAAAAAAAAATTAGACCTCTAACTCTTAACAGATGATTTTATACGAATATTTTCGTGAACTGTCGATTTTTAGGCAGATTCTTGCATGTTCTTGTTTGTGTTGCAAAAACGATTTTTAACACCAAGTTTGGACATAATCATGATAGATGAACATTATAACATCATAATCAGTAGATTAAAAGTAAAATAAGTGAAAGGTTCATGATTCTTACAAAGAGATGATGAAGAAGAACAAGAGGGGATGATGAAAATGAAGAAGAAAATGATGTCTTGAACTTGATCCTAGCTATCACCTCTTGATTTTTGTTCTTGATGATGGTGGGGGACGATTTGATGATGGTGATGGTGTGTTGTTACAGATTTTTGAGAGAGTAAAAGATGAGAGGAAAAGAGGAAATGATTATTTGAAATGTGGTGAAGTGTTTTGAGAGTTTGCATGCACCTTGAGTGTATTTGGGGGAAGATAACATAATCATCATCTTGCATGTATGAGGAGAGGGGGAAAGGAGGGGTGGAGCACATGGGGTGGAAGGGGGGGGCCGGCCATGGGGGGGCCCACACAAGGGTATTTTGGTCATTTTTCATTTCTAGCTTAAATCGTTGCGTTTTTCGTTCGTTTTCGACACGTATATGTTCGTTAATTAATTTAAGCTCACGTTTTTAGTATAACTTAAGTCTTGATAAGTTTACTTGAGATACTTGTTCTAAATACCCTAAAACATTTAGAAAAATGTTCCGTTAGATTATCGGCCTCGATTTGCGTGTTTGTTCTACGACGGTTTAATCGCGTAACGTTATTTTGAGTCGTTTTATTTAACGATATATTTTGGGTAAATTTCCATTGAAGTATTATTTAAAATACTAAATTTATGTTGCCAAATTAATTATTGACGTTTATTTGGTTGTCGAACTAAATTCGCGCGTTACCGTTGCGGTTGAGACGTTTTAATCGAAACGTCTAGGTTTTTCGTGTATTATTTTAACAAAATAATAAATAATGATAAATAACTTCTAAAAATAGATTAAAGTTATTTAGAGAAATGTTTTCACCAACGTCGTATTTATACTGTGTCGGAATCCGTCCGATAATAAAATGTACGATTTAAACAAATCGTAAATGTGTGCAAATATAATAACATATATTAATACACATAATGATACACATAATTCACCCTAATTACATGTATTAGCACAATGATTAGGAACTAACACTAGCCCTAAATGGTCGGGTGTCACATTCTCCCCCTGTTAGAAGAATTTCGTCCCGAAATTAGCTTGTTGTCGTGGTCTGTGGGGTATCTAAGAATAGATGTGGGTGTTTCAGTCGCATTTGGTCTTCCCGTTCCCAAGTGAATTCAGGACCGCGCCTAGAATTCCACCGGACTTTAACGATGGGAATACGACTCTGCTTCAAGCGTTTGACCTCACGGTCCATGATTTCTATTGGTTCCTCGACGAAATGGAGTTTATCATCGATATGGATTTCGTCGAGAGGGATAACAAGTGTCTCATCAGACAGACATTTCTTCAGGTTAGAAATGTGGAATGTGTTGTGCACGCTACTGAGTTGAGGGGGTAGCTGCAGTCGATATGCCACCGGACCAATCCTTTCAAGAATTTCAAAAGGTCCGATGTATCTAGGGTTTAGTTTGCCTCGTTTGCCAAAACGAATGACACCTTTCCAAGGTGATACTTTCAGAAGTACTCGGTCCCCAACGTGGAACTCGAGCGGTTTGCGTCTCACGTCAGCATAACTTTTCTGACGATCACGGGCGGCTTTCAGCCGGTTTTGAATGGTCACGATTTTCTCGGTCGTTTCATGGATGATTTCAGGACCAGTGAGTTGGCTATCGCCGATTTCGGTCCAACAAATGGGTGATCGGCACTTTCTCCCATAAAGTGCCTCAAAAGGTGCAGCATCAATGCTGGTGTGGTAACTGTTGTTGTAGGAAAACTCGCACAAAGGTAGGTGGTTTTCCCATGTGTTTCCGAAGTCGATTACACATGCTCGAAGCATATCTTCAAGAGTTTGAATGGTCCGTTCACTCTGACCATCGGTTTGCGGATGATAAGCAGTACTCAAATCAAGGCGAGTACCAAGGGCTCGTTGAAGTGTTTGCCAAAATCAAGAGGTGAAGCGGCTATCTCTATCGGAGATGATCGAGATGGGTATGCCGTGTCGTGCTACGACCTCTTTGATGTAGATGCGAGCCAAGCGCTCCATCTTGTCGGTTTCTTTGATAGCTAGGAAATGGGCAGATTTCGTGAGACGATCTACGATCACCCAAATGGTATCGCAACCGCTCGGTGTTTTTGGTAGCTTGTTTATGAAGTCCATGGTTATGTTTTCCCATTTCCATTGAGGTATCTCGGGTTGTTGAAGTAACCCAGAAGGTTTCTGGTATTCGGCCTTAACCTTGGCACAGGTTAGACACTTGCTAACATACGTGGCTATGTCGGCTTTCATGTTGGGCCACCAATACCGTTGTTTGACGTCATGATACATCTTGTCAGAACCAGGGTGTATGGAATATCGGGATTTGTGAGATTCATCCATCACCAAATCTCGTAGGTTTCCAAAGTTTGGTAACCAGATTCGGTTAGAGAAGTGTCTGGTTCCGTCGGGTTTGATTTCGAATTGTTTTTCCATGCCGCGCAAGGCTTCGTTCTTGATGTTTTTCTCGTTGAGTGCTTCGAGTTGAGTGGAATGAATTTGAGCAATAAGATCGTTGTGGATGGTTAAACCAAGGGCTCGAACTCGAAGGGGTTTCACTCGTTCTTTTCGGCTTAGGGCATCGGCAACAACGTTAGCCTTACCCGGGTGGTATCGGATTTCACAGTCGTAGTCACTAAGTAACTCGACCCAACGACGTTGTCTCATGTTTAGGTCCTTCTGATCAAAGATATGTTGAAGGCTTTTGTGGTCGGTAAAGATTGTACATTTGGTACCATACAGGTAATGTCTCCATATTTTGAGCGCAAAGACAACGGCTCCTAATTCGAGATCGTGAGTGGTATAGTTTTTCTCATGGATTTTCAGTTGCCGAGAGGCATAAGCGATGACTTTATCACGTTGCATTAACACACAACCTAGTCCTTGATGTGAGGCGTCGCAGTAAACTACGAAATCATCTGTGCCTTCGGGTAAGGACAGGATTGGTGCACTGCAGAGTTTCTGTTTAAGGAGTTGGAAAGCCGACTCCTGTTTGTCGGTCCAATCGAATTTCTTATCTTTTTGGGTCAAGGAGGTTAATGGTTGAGCAATTCGGGAAAAGTTCTCTATGAATCGCCGGTAATATCCAGCGAGACCTAAGAATTGTCGGACCTCGGTTGGAGTAGTTGGTGCTTTCCAGCACTTGATGGCCTCGATTTTTGCTGGATCAACACGTATCCCTTGGCTGTCAACGACATGCCCTAGGAACTGTACTGTTTGCATCCAGAACTCACACTTGGAGAACTTGGCGTATAACTCCTCGTGTTTGAGTAATTCCAAGATAGTTTTCAGGTGTTGGCCATGTTCTGTTTCGTTGCGAGAGTAGATCAAGATGTCATCAATGAACACAATGACAAACTTATCTAGATATGGTTTGCACACCCGATTCATAAGGTCCATGAATACAGCCGGTGCGTTGGTTAAGCCAAAAGGCATCACTTGGAATTCGTAATGCCCGTAGCGGGTTCGGAATGCGGTTTTTGGGATGTCGGCGTCTCGAACGCGGAGTTGGTGATAACCAGACCGAAGGTCGATCTTTGAATAAAAGCTTGAACCTTGAAGTTGGTCAAATAAGTCATCGATTCTAGGAAGTGGGTATCGGTTTTTGATAGTAAGTTTGTTCAGTTCACGGTAATCGATACACATTCTGAAGGATCCGTCCTTCTTTTTAACGAAAAGGACCGGAGCTCCCCAAGGTGAGGAACTTGGTCGAATGAATCCCTTGTCCAGGAGTTCCTGTAATTGAGTGGACAACTCCTGCAACTCGGATGGGGCTAATCTGTATGGGGCTCGTGCCACGGGTGCAGCACCGGGCACAAGGTCGATTTGGAATTCGACTTGTCTAGGCGGGGGAAGGCCTGGCAAGTCTTCGGGAAAGACTTCAGGAAAGTCTCGTACAATGGGTACATCTTCAAGTCGCTTTTCAGCCGACTTCTTTTCGGTTACGTGAGCAAGGATTGCCGGGTACCCTTTCCTCAGGTACTTTTGGGTTTTCATACAAGAGATGATGTTTAAGTTTCGCCTACCAGTCTCCCCCTGTATGATCAAGGTTCCACCGGTAGCGAGAGGTATACGCACAATCTTTTCGAAACAAACAATTTCAGCATGATGCTTGGACAACCAGTCCATGCCTACGATGACATCGAAGCTCCCGATTTCAACAGGGATGAGGTTTATGGGGAAAATTTCGTTGGCTAGGTTTAGAGTGCAATTAGGTATCACACTATCGGCCTCTATCAGTTTGCCATTTGCTAATTCTACTGTGAACTTAGCATCTAAGGCAGTGGGAGTAATGTTGAGTAACGGACAAAACTCATCAGATATGAAACTTTTATCAGCACCAGTATCGAATAAAACTGAAACGGTTAGATCGTTGAGGAGAAACATACCCTTAACAACGTTGGGATCTTGACGGGCCTCTCCAGCATTGAGTACAAAAGCTCGGCCACGAGGGTTGTGGTTGTTATTGTTGTTCCTGTTGTTGTTGTTGTTGTTTCGTTTCGGGCAATTATTCCGGAAATGGGCAGTGCTGCCACACTCGAAACAAGCCTTTGGTGCATTGGGGTTGGTATTTGGGTTGGGGGTTCTGCAATCTTTAGCTAGATGTCCCTGCCGTTTGCACTTGGTACAGGTACAGGGGCCTTCGTGGTGTAGAGTACACTTGGAACAGTAAGGTTTGTTCCCAACGTACCCTTTCTTGTCCCCCGACCCTGAACCAGAGGTGTAGGCCTTAACAGACTCGGCCCTCTTGGTTTGCTGTTGCTGCTGATTGTTGTTATTTCCGGACCATTTTCTTTTGTTATCCCCGGTGGTTTTCACTGTGGGTGTCCCACGGCGAACAATTTGAGCCATGAGCTCGTGTGCCATTCGGACAGCACTTTGGATGGTTCCGGGTTTGGAAGAGATGACATTGCCTTGGATGGAATCAGGTAGCCCCTAAATGTATCTTTCGACACGTTTGGATTCAGGGTCCACCATGGATGGACAAAGGAGAGCAAGCTGGTGAAATCTGGTTGTGTAGCTAGTAATGTCGTTTCCTTGAACTGTGAGGTTCCAGAATTCATGTTCGAGCTGTTGGAGTTGCTCGCGTGGACAGTATTCTTCCCTCAGCAAGTTTTTGAGTTCATCCCAAGACATTTGATAGGCAGTATCAATACCATGGGTTTGGGCGTATGAGTTCCAGAAAGTGAGTGCACCCTCAGCTAGAGTGTAGGTAGAGAATTTGACTTTGTTCTCTTCTTGGCAGTTGCATATGCGGAAAACGGACTCCATTTTCTCAATCCATCGCAAGAGACCGACGGCTCCTTCGGTTCCTTTGAAATGGAGAGGTTTACAATTCATGAAATCTTTGTGAGTGCAGGGCTTTGGCACAGGTGGGTTGTTGCCTGCCCCTCCAGGGTTTCCTTGGTTTGGATTGGGATTGTTCCTGGCAGCTTCTAGGGCTGCTTGAACCCTTTGATTGACGAGTCTTTCGATATCAGTGGAGCTCATTTGACGTTTTGGTGCCATGATTCTAAAAGAAAGAAAATAAGAGGCACATAAGATTTCAGGGAGTAAGATTTTTAAAGTCTTTGCAGGCGTACACAAGAAGGTAAAACAAGTATGTATAACAAGATATTCAATAACACAAGGAAGCAAATTTTCATAATCAACTTGAGGCGCAAGATAAGCGATTACAGAATTTAAAAAGTTTACAAGATATGCCGGGAATTGTTACTTCCGGACTTAATACGAGAGTTTACAAAAGACAACGTAAGATAGATAGTTGGGCACATCCCGCCACAACAGGTTACTCGATAGAGATTTAATGAGTCCTAACGCAAGTTTATTCGTCCCATTAGTGTGACAAGTCGGTCCACGGTTCCTGCAAGTCTGCCAGCTTGTCTGGTGCTATCCTCAGCCAAGGTTAGTCGTTGCTCTAGTACTCGGGTGTACTCTTCTGCTTCTCGTGAACGTTGTTCACATTCTTCTAACCTTGCTTGAAGAAGGTCGACCGCGCCTCTATCGTCAATGACGTGTTGGTGCATCATTTCTAGAGTATTTGTTATGTTTTCTTGGTCTTGAAACAGTTGTGCAATGCGGTCATGTGATTGGCGCAGCCAGTACATTTGCACTATGTGTTGCTCTCGTTCCAGGCTTTCAAGTCTTGCCTCGTGGCGGTGAAGTCTGGCGGTTAATACGGGTACGGTGTGGTGTGTTGGTTCTTGGGTATAGGGAGAGATGTCCATGGGATCATCGAAAACCTCCATGTTTTCCTCAGATCTCCAAGTATTGAGAGTTGTGGGTAGCCAGTCCCATCTACGGGGGTATGCGGAATGGCGTGTGGTATTATCGATGGAGTTTGAGTAAGGGTTGGCTCGAGATGATCTGGTACTCCTTGGGCGAGTACGTAACACTCGGGCTTCGCCAGTGATGTAGTAAAGTCGTTCAGGAGAGTTTGGTGTTGAAGACATAGTAACGATTCCTTCAGTAGCGGTTCGTGTTTGGGCTTCGTTCTCAGAGTTGGGAGACGTAGCGGTGGGAGTGGTTGCCATTTTCTGTGGCAAGGAGTTTTAGTATACGTAAGGTTAAGGTTATATATAAATACAATAACCTAGCACATAAGCATGTATAAGGTTGGTCCC
Source organism: Helichrysum umbraculigerum (assembly GCA_949592205.1). NCBI lineage: Eukaryota > Viridiplantae > Streptophyta > Magnoliopsida > Asterales > Asteraceae > Helichrysum > Helichrysum umbraculigerum. The sequence continues at coordinate 40,990,745 of CATIUR010000001.1, forward strand.
GTTCTATCCTCGGTCAAAGCCTTCTAATGCATTCCCATCCACCATAACCATTTCAGGTCTTGCATCGATTCTTGTTTAATTGTACATAGTTGATCAAGCTATGTTAAATTAAATTCAAATGATGCAATTGCTGAACCAGTCATAACAAATGAGGAATACTAACCTAACGGTTATAGTCTAGGTCACTAATGCAATCCTAGTTCGCTATAACCTTAGGCTCTGATACCAATCTGTCGCACCCCCAAAACACGTGGCAGCGGAAACATGAGTTGTCATGGGGGCGCCGACCAAATTAAATATCACAACACAAGATTACAACAAACGACCTCTATATGAGACGTTTTAATAAAAAAGTTACATTACCATAATTTCAAATGTTTACAATAAGTCTGGAGTTCGCATAAACCGCTAAGAGATTTCTAATACATAACTGATTATACCAAATACAGCTAAATGCAATCTAATCTCTTGAAATTTGAAAACAATGCGACTCGAGCTAGGCTTTCCATAAGCTTCCTACTGCGGCGGGTTACCTGAGAAATACATACTAAAAGGTCAACATAAAGTTGGTGAGTTCATAGGTTTGTAAACAATCGTTTAGTTATGATCCACAAGATTTCAAGTTGTATCATTCGCAAATGACAGTTAAAAGTATCGTTAGCCAACGATAAGTAAAAGTATTGCAAAATGCAATATAAGTATACCATTTACATGAGTCTCATAGTCAAACTTAACGTTGTTTGCCTCCGGTAAGTGTACTAATCCGAATACACCTCTAAATCACAAGTAATACTGCGCCCGTGGGTTGGCTAGCGCGACTAGCCCGGACGAGGTTTGTCAAACCCTGATGGTACCACCCAATAATACTCACGCACAATTTTAATGACTATGATGGGGTAGAGGACTTTAGTGGATTATTCAGGTCTCATGCAATCCGTATAAAAAGTTGTAGTATAATACTTGTGATCATAAAAGCAGTGGTGTTGTAAATGTATCGTTAACAAACGATGAGTAAATGAGTTGCAAGTGTATCGTTAACAAACGATAAGTAAATGAGTTGCAAGTGTATCGTTAACAAACGATAAGTAAATATGTTGCAAGTGTATCGTTAACAAACGATAAGTAAATATGTTGCAAGTGTATCGTTAACAAACGATAAGTAAATATGTTATTGCACGAATGCAAAAATGAGTATAAAACAGTTGTAGTATGTATTCTCCCCCAAAAGTAGTTGTAAAACAGTAAAAAGGGGCTATGAAACTCACCAGAGTTAAGCAGGTAGCAAGCAATAATCAAATAGCAAGCAAAGTCCAAAGCGCAACCTTCTAACGTCCTAAGCGTATAAGGTTGTGTAAGTAGATGTCTCATAAGACTATCTAGAGTGATTGTATAAGTGGGGGTCAATGTCCACTTAAGCCAATCGTGTAGGTGGAGGGTTAATGTCCACCTAGAGCTAGTTCATCAACTAGTATGTCCAAATAAGTTGTTCAAGTTTGTTTATCAAAAACGTGTACGACCCGTTGGTGAAAGTTTGTAATAATAATTCGTTAAGACATTATTATTAGGATGATGTTATACTTACATATGTATAGTATGTTTCATGAGTTATAACGTTGCATTGTATAAGTATTAACGTTACTTGAAGTTTAACACTTAGTGAGAAAACTAGTTTTTAAGGATTCTGTTTCATGCGACACTTCATGCGTCACTTGCTAGTTATGGGCGGCACTTAGGAAGTGCCGCATAAAATGCGTTTTCAGATTTACATAGCGTCACTTAAGAAGTGTCGGATACGGGGCGTCACTAAGGCATGGCGGCACTAAGGGTAAGTGCCGCTAATATAATAGTTCAGTCACTTCAGGCGTCACTTAGGTAGTGTCGGATAAAGTGTTTAAGCGTCACTTAAGTAGTGTCGTACATAAGCATTTTCAGATAATAAGGGCGTCACTACGGGAGTGTCGTTAATAATAAAGTAGCGTTACTACAAGCGTCACTTGCCAAGTGTCGCTAGAATTCCAGTGATCATGCGTCACTTAAGTCTGTTTGGATTTTGCTAAGTCAAAAACGTGGTCAACTATGACGGTTTGACCCGAACCTTTTACTCAAGTCATATTCCAGTAAATAAAGGTTATAAAAGTTATTATTTCATATTGTAGTCGTTTCGAGATGTCGGTTTTAAGTTTACACCTTAAACTTCAAGATTTAATGTTTTCGGTTTATGTCGGGTCATTACGCCAACTGATTTCACCTATCTATAGTCCAAATCAAACTTCCAAATTTTTACCAACTGATTTACTAAGTGTCTTGACTAACATATCAAATTTTCAGCTTCTAACAAGTCCATTAACATAGTTAAATAAAGCCGCGTAACAACCGAACACATTTTATCGAAAAACTTCCAGGTCAGTCTTATAAATCGGCTCGTAGAGTAAAATGAGTACGTTTCTGGAAAAAGTGTAAAACATATTAGTTGTAGATCTTTTCGATACGCAAATTTTAAAAAAAAATTCGACCTCTAACTCTTAACAGATGATTTTATACGAATATTTTCGTGAACTGTCGATTTTTAGGCAGATTCTTGCATGTTCTTGTTTGTGTTGCAAAAACGATTTTTAACACCAAGTTTGGACATAATCATGATAGATGAACATTATAACATCATAATCAGTAGATTAAAAGTAAAATAAGTGAAAGGTTCATGATTCTTACAAAGAGATGATGAAGAAGAACAAGAGGGGATGATGAAAATGAAGAAGAAAATGATGTCTTGAACTTGATCCTAGCTATCACCTCTTGATTTTTGTTCTTGATGATGGTGGGGGACGATTTGATGATGGTGATGGTGTGTTGTTACAGATTTTTGAGAGAGTAAAAGATGAGAGGAAAAGAGGAAATGATTATTTGAAATGTGGTGAAGTGTTTTGAGAGTTTGCATGCACCTTGAGTGTATTTGGGGGAAGATAACATAATCATCATCTTGCATGTATGAGGAGAGGGGGAAAGGAGGGGTGGAGCACATGGGGTGGAAGGGGGGGGCCGGCCATGGGGGGGCCCACACAAGGGTATTTTGGTCATTTTTCATTTCTAGCTTAAATCGTTGCGTTTTTCGTTCGTTTTCGACACGTATATGTTCGTTAATTAATTTAAGCTCACGTTTTTAGTATAACTTAAGTCTTGATAAGTTTACTTGAGATACTTGTTCTAAATACCCTAAAACATTTAGAAAAATGTTCCGTTAGATTATCGGCCTCGATTTGCGTGTTTGTTCTACGACGGTTTAATCGCGTAACGTTATTTTGAGTCGTTTTATTTAACGATATATTTTGGGTAAATTTCCATTGAAGTATTATTTAAAATACTAAATTTATGTTGCCAAATTAATTATTGACGTTTATTTGGTTGTCGAACTAAATTCGCGCGTTACCGTTGCGGTTGAGACGTTTTAATCGAAACGTCTAGGTTTTTCGTGTATTATTTTAACAAAATAATAAATAATGATAAATAACTTCTAAAAATAGATTAAAGTTATTTAGAGAAATGTTTTCACCAACGTCGTATTTATACTGTGTCGGAATCCGTCCGATAATAAAATGTACGATTTAAACAAATCGTAAATGTGTGCAAATATAATAACATATATTAATACACATAATGATACACATAATTCACCCTAATTACATGTATTAGCACAATGATTAGGAACTAACACTAGCCCTAAATGGTCGGGTGTCACATTCTCCCCCTGTTAGAAGAATTTCGTCCCGAAATTAGTTTGTTGTCGTGGTCTGTGGGGTATCTAAGAATAGATGTGGGTGTTTCAGTCGCATTTGGTCTTCCCGTTCCCAAGTGAATTCAGGACCGCGCCTAGAATTCCACCGGACTTTAACGATGGGAATACGACTCTGCTTCAAGCGTTTGACCTCACGGTCCATGATTTCTATTGGTTCCTCGACGAAATGGAGTTTATCATCGATATGGATTTCGTCGAGAGGGATAACAAGTGTCTCATCAGACAGACATTTCTTCAGGTTAGAAATGTGGAATGTGTTGTGCACGCTACTGAGTTGAGGGGGTAGCTGCAGTCGATATGCCACCGGACCAATCCTTTCAAGAATTTCAAAAGGTCCGATGTATCTAGGGTTTAGTTTGCCTCGTTTGCCAAAACGAATGACACCTTTCCAAGGTGATACTTTCAGAAGTACTCGGTCCCCAACGTGGAACTCGAGCGGTTTGCGTCTCACGTCAGCATAACTTTTCTGACGATCACGGGCGGCTTTCAGCCGGTTTTGAATGGTCACGATTTTCTCGGTCGTTTCATGGATGATTTCAGGACCAGTGAGTTGGCTATCGCCGATTTCGGTCCAACAAATGGGTGATCGGCACTTTCTCCCATAAAGTGCCTCAAAAGGTGCAGCATCAATGCTGGTGTGGTAACTGTTGTTGTAGGAAAACTCGCACAAAGGTAGGTGGTTTTCCCATGTGTTTCCGAAGTCGATTACACATGCTCGAAGCATATCTTCAAGAGTTTGAATGGTCCGTTCACTCTGACCATCGGTTTGCGGATGATAAGCAGTACTCAAATCAAGGCGAGTACCAAGGGCTCGTTGAAGTGTTTGCCAAAATCAAGAGGTGAAGCGGCTATCTCTATCGGAGATGATCGAGATGGGTATGCCGTGTCGTGCTACGACCTCTTTGATGTAGATGCGAGCCAAGCGCTCCATCTTGTCGGTTTCTTTGATAGCTAGGAAATGGGCAGATTTCGTGAGACGATCTACGATCACCCAAATGGTATCGCAACCGCTCGGTGTTTTTGGTAGCTTGTTTATGAAGTCCATGGTTATGTTTTCCCATTTCCATTGAGGTATCTCGGGTTGTTGAAGTAACCCAGAAGGTTTCTGGTATTCGGCCTTAACCTTGGCACAGGTTAGACACTTGCTAACATACGTGGCTATGTCGGCTTTCATGTTGGGCCACCAATACCGTTGTTTGACGTCATGATACATCTTGTCAGAACCAGGGTGTATGGAATATCGGGATTTGTGAGATTCATCCATCACCAAATCTCGTAGGTTTCCAAAGTTTGGTAACCAGATTCGGTTAGAGAAGTGTCTGGTTCCGTCGGGTTTGATTTCGAATTGTTTTTCCATGCCGCGCAAGGCTTCGTTCTTGATGTTTTTCTCGTTGAGTGCTTCGAGTTGAGTGGAATGAATTTGAGCAATAAGATCGTTGTGGATGGTTAAACCAAGGGCTCGAACTCGAAGGGGTTTCACTCGTTCTTTTCGGCTTAGGGCATCGGCAACAACGTTAGCCTTACCCGGGTGGTATCGGATTTCACAGTCGTAGTCACTAAGTAACTCGACCCAACGACGTTGTCTCATGTTTAGGTCCTTCTGATCAAAGATATGTTGAAGGCTTTTGTGGTCGGTAAAGATTGTACATTTGGTACCATACAGGTAATGTCTCCATATTTTGAGCGCAAAGACAACGGCTCCTAATTCGAGATCGTGAGTGGTATAGTTTTTCTCATGGATTTTCAGTTGCCGAGAGGCATAAGCGATGACTTTATCACGTTGCATTAACACACAACCTAGTCCTTGATGTGAGGCGTCGCAGTAAACTACGAAATCATCTGTGCCTTCGGGTAAGGACAGGATTGGTGCACTGCAGAGTTTCTGTTTAAGGAGTTGGAAAGCCGACTCCTGTTTGTCGGTCCAATCGAATTTCTTATCTTTTTGGGTCAAGGAGGTTAATGGTTGAGCAATTCGGGAAAAGTTCTCTATGAATCGCCGGTAATATCCAGCGAGACCTAAGAATTGTCGGACCTCGGTTGGAGTAGTTGGTGCTTTCCAGCACTTGATGGCCTCGATTTTTGCTGGATCAACACGTATCCCTTGGCTGTCAACGACATGCCCTAGGAACTGTACTGTTTGCATCCAGAACTCACACTTGGAGAACTTGGCGTATAACTCCTCGTGTTTGAGTAATTCCAAGATAGTTTTCAGGTGTTGGCCATGTTCTGTTTCGTTGCGAGAGTAGATCAAGATGTCATCAATGAACACAATGACAAACTTATCTAGATATGGTTTGCACACCCGATTCATAAGGTCCATGAATACAGCCGGTGCGTTGGTTAAGCCAAAAGGCATCACTTGGAATTCGTAATGCCCGTAGCGGGTTCGGAATGCGGTTTTTGGGATGTCGGCGTCTCGAACGCGGAGTTGGTGATAACCAGACCGAAGGTAGATCTTTGAATAAAAGCTTGAACCTTGAAGTTGGTCAAATAAGTCATCGATTCTAGGAAGTGGGTATCGGTTTTTGATAGTAAGTTTGTTTAGTTCACGGTAATCGATACACATTCTGAAGGATCCGTCCTTCTTTTTAACGAAAAGGACCGGAGCTCCCCAAGGTGAGGAACTTGGTCGAATGAATCCCTTGTCCAGGAGTTCCTGTAATTGAGTGGACAACTCCTGCAACTCGGATGGGGCTAATCTGTATGGGGCTCGTGCCACGGGTGCAGCACCGGGCACAAGGTCGATTTGGAATTCGACTTGTCTAGGCGGGGGAAGGCCTGGCAAGTCTTCGGGAAAGACTTCAGGAAAGTCTCGTACAATGGGTACATCTTCAAGTCGCTTTTCAGCCGACTTCTTTTCGGTTACGTGAGCAAGGATTGCCGGGTACCCTTTCCTCAGGTACTTTTGGGTTTTCATACAAGAGATGATGTTTAAGTTTCGCCTACCAGTCTCCCCCTGTATGATCAAGGTTCCACCGGTAGCGAGAGGTATACGCACAATCTTTTCGAAACAAACAATTTCAGCATGATGCTTGGACAACCAGTCCATGCCTACGATGACATCGAAGCTCCCGATTTCAACAGGGATGAGGTTTATGGGGAAAATTTCGTTGGCTAGGTTTAGAGTGCAATTAGGTATCACACTATCGGCCTCTATCAGTTTGCCATTTGCTAATTCTACTGTGAACTTAGCATCTAAGGCAGTGGGAGTAATGTTGAGTAACGGACAAAACTCATCAGATATGAAACTTTTATCAGCACCAGTATCGAATAAAACTGAAACGGTTAGATCGTTGAGGAGAAACATACCCTTAACAACGTTGGGATCTTGACGGGCCTCTCCAGCATTGAGTACAAAAGCTCGGCCGCGAGGGTTGTGGTTGTTATTGTTGTTCCTGTTGTTGTTGTTGTTGTTTCGTTTCGGGCAATTATTCCGGAAATGGGCAGTGCTGCCACACTCGAAACAAGCCTTTGGTGCATTGGGGTTGGTATTTGGGTTGGGGGTTCTGCAATCTTTAGCTAGATGTCCCTGCCGTTTGCACTTGGTACAGGTACAGGGGCCTTCGTGGTGTAGAGTACACTTGGAACAGTAAGGTTTGTTCCCAACGTACCCTTTCTTGTCCCCCGACCCTGAACCAGAGGTGTAGGCCTTAACAGACTCGGCCCTCTTGGTTTGCTGTTGCTGCTGATTGTTGTTATTTCCGGACCATTTTCTTTTGTTATCCCCGGTGGTTTTCACTGTGGGTGTCCCACGGCGAACAATTTGAGCCATGAGCTCGTGTGCCATTCGGACAGCACTTTGGATGGTTCCGGGTTTGGAAGAGATGACATTGCCTTGGATGGAATCAGGTAGCCCCCAAATGTATCTTTCGACACGTTTGGATTCAGGGTCCACCATGGATGGACAAAGGAGAGCAAGCTGGTGAAATCTGGTTGTGTAGCTAGTAATGTCGTTTCCTTGAACTGTGAGGTTCCAGAATTCATGTTCGAGCTGTTGGAGTTGCTCGCGTGGACAGTATTCTTCCCTCAGCAAGTTTTTGAGTTCATCCCAAGACATTTGATAGGCAGTATCAATACCATGGGTTTGGGCGTATGAGTTCCAGAAAGTGAGTGCACCCTCAGCTAGAGTGTAGGTAGAGAATTTGACTTTGTTCTCTTCTTGGCAGTTGCATATGCGGAAAACGGACTCCATTTTCTCAATCCATCGCAAGAGACCGACGGCTCCTTCGGTTCCTTTGAAATGGAGAGGTTTACAATTCATGAAATCTTTGTGAGTGCAGGGCTTTGGCACAGGTGGGTTGTTGCCTGCCCCTCCAGGGTTTCCTTGGTTTGGATTGGGATTGTTCCTGGCAGCTTCTAGGGCTGCTTGAACCCTTTGATTGACGAGTCTTTCGATATCAGTGGAGCTCATTTGACGTTTTGGTGCCATGATTCTAAAAGAAAGAAAATAAGAGGCACATAAGATTTCAGGGAGTAAGATTTTTAAAGTCTTTGCAGGCGTACACAAGAAGGTAAAACAAGTATGTATAACAAGATATTCAATAACACAAGGAAGCAAATTTTCATAATCAACTTGAGGCGCAAGATAAGCGATTACAGAATTTAAAAAGTTTACAAGATATGCCGGGAATTGTTACTTCCGGACTTAATACGAGAGTTTACAAAAGACAACGTAAGATAGATAGTTGGGCACATCCCGCCACAACAGGTTACTCGATAGAGATTTAATGAGTCCTAACGCAAGTTTATTCGTCCCATTAGTGTGACAAGTCGGTCCACGGTTCCTGCAAGTCTGCCAGCTTGTCTGGTGCTATCCTCAGCCAAGGTTAGTCGTTGCTCTAGTACTCGGGTGTACCCTTCTGCTTCTCGTGAACGTTGTTCACATTCTTCTAACCTTGCTTGAAGAAGGTCGACCGCGCCTCTATCGTCAATGACGTGTTGGTGCATCATTTCTAGAGTATTTGTTATGTTTTCTTGGTCTTGAAACAGTTGTGCAATGCAGTCATGTGATTGGCGCAGCCAGTACATTTGCACTATGTGTTGCTCTCGTTCCAGGCTTTCAAGTCTTGCCTCGTGGCGGTGAAGTCTGGCGGTTAATACGGGTACGGTGTGGTGTGTTGGTTCTTGGGTATAGGGAGAGATGTCCATGGGATCATCGAAAACCTCCATGTTTTCCTCAGATCTCCAAGTATTGAGAGTTGTGGGTAGCCAGTCCCATCTACGGGGGTATGCGGAATGGCGTGTGGTATTATCGATGGAGTTTGAGTAAGGGTTGGCTCGAGATGATCTGGTACTCCTTGGGCGAGTACGTAACACTCGGGCTTCGCCAGTGATGTAGTAAAGTCGTTCAGGAGAGTTTGGTGTTGAAGACATAGTAACGATTCCTTCAGTAGCGGTTCGTGTTTGGGCTTCGTTCTCAGAGTTGGGAGACGTAGCGGTGGGAGTGGTTGCCATTTTCTGTGGCAAGGAGTTTTAGTATACGTAAGGTTAAGGTTATATATAAATACAATAACCTAGCACATAAGCATGTATAAGGTTGGTCCCGTTCTATCCTCGGTCAAAGCCTTCTAATGCATTCCCATCCACCATAACCATTTCAGGTCTTGCATCGATTCTTGTTTAATTGTACATAGTTGATCAAGCTATGTTAAATTAAATTCAAATGATGCAATTGCTGAACCAGTCATAACAAATGAGGAATACTAACCTAACGGTTATAGTCTAGGTCACTAATGCAATCCTAGTTCGCTATAACCTTAGGCTCTGATACCAATCTGTCGCACCCCCAAAACACGTGGCAGCGGAAACATGAGTTGTCATGGGGGCGCCGACCAAATTAAATATCACAACACAAGATTACAACAAACGACCTCTATATGAGACGTTTTAATAAAAAAGTTACATTACCATAATTTCAAATGTTTACAATAAGTCTGGAGTTCGCATAAACCGCTAAGAGATTTCTAATACATAACTGATTATACCAAATACAGCTAAATGCAATCTAATCTCTTGAAATTTGAAAACAATGCGACTCGAGCTAGGCTTTCCATAAGCTTCCTACTGCGGCGGGTTACCTGAGAAATACATACTAAAAGGTCAACATAAAGTTGGTGAGTTCATAGGTTTGTAAACAATCGTTTAGTTATGATCCACAAGATTTCAAGTTGTATCATTCGCAAATGACAGTTAAAAGTATCGTTAGCCAACGATAAGTAAAAGTATTGCAAAATGCAATATAAGTATACCATTTACATGAGTCTCATAGTCAAACTTAACGTTGTTTGCCTCCGGTAAGTGTACTAATCCGAATACACCTCTAAATCACAAGTAATACTGCGCCCGTGGGTTGGCTAGCGCGACTAGCCCGGACGAGGTTTGTCAAACCCTGATGGTACCACCCAATAATACTCACGCACAATTTTAATGACTATGATGGGGTAGAGGACTTTAGTGGATTATTCAGGTCTCATGCAATCCGTATAAAAAGTTGTAGTATAATACTTGTGATCATAAAAGCAGTGGTGTTGTAAATGTATCGTTAACAAACGATGAGTAAATGAGTTGCAAGTGTATCGTTAACAAACGATAAGTAAATGAGTTGCAAGTGTATCGTTAACAAACGATAAGTAAATATGTTGCAAGTGTATCGTTAACAAACGATAAGTAAATATGTTGCAAGTGTATCGTTAACAAACGATAAGTAAATATGTTATTGCACGAATGCAAAAATGAGTATAAAACAGTTGTAGTATGTATTCTCCCCCAAAAGTAGTTGTAAAACAGTAAAAAGGGGCTATGAAACTCACCAGAGTTAAGCAGGTAGCAAGCAATAATCAAATAGCAAGCAAAGTCCAAAGCGCAACCTTCTAACGTCCTAAGCGTATAAGGTTGTGTAAGTAGATGTCTCATAAGACTATCTAGAGTGATTGTATAAGTGGGGGTCAATGTCCACTTAAGCCAATCGTGTAGGTGGAGGGTTAATGTCCACCTAGAGCTAGTTCATCAACTAGTATGTCCAAATAAGTTGTTCAAGTTTGTTTATCAAAAACGTGTACGACCCGTTGGTGAAAGTTTGTAATAATAATTCGTTAAGACATTATTATTAGGATGATGTTATACTTACATATGTATAGTATGTTTCATGAGTTATAACGTTGCATTGTATAAGTATTAACGTTACTTGAAGTTTAACACTTAGTGAGAAAACTAGTTTTTAAGGATTCTGTTTCATGCGACACTTCATGCGTCACTTGCTAGTTATGGGCGGCACTTAGGAAGTGCCGCATAAAATGCGTTTTCAGATTTACATAGCGTCACTTAAGAAGTGTCGGATACGGGGCGTCACTAAGGCATGGCGGCACTAAGGGTAAGTGCCGCTAATATAATAGTTCAGTCACTTCAGGCGTCACTTAGGTAGTGTCGGATAAAGTGTTTAAGCGTCACTTAAGTAGTGTCGTACATAAGCATTTTTAGATAATAAGGGCGTCACTACGGGAGTGTCGTTAATAATAAAGTAGCGTTACTACAAGCGTCACTTGCCAAGTGTCGCTAGAATTCCAGTGATCATGCGTCACTTAAGTCTGTTTTGAATTTGCTAAGTCAAAAACGTGGTCAACTATGACGGTTTGACCCGAACCTTTTACTCAAGTCATATTCCAGTAAATAAAGGTTATAAAAGTTATTATTTCATATTGTAGTCGTTTCGAGATGTCGGTTTTAAGTTTACACCTTAAACTTCAAGATTTAATGTTTTCGGTTTATGTCGGGTCATTACGCCAACTGATTTCACCTATCTATAGTCCAAATCAAACTTCCAAATTTTTACCAACTGATTTACTAAGTGTCTTGACTAACATATCAAATTTTCAGCTTCTAACAAGTCCATTAACATAGTTAAATAAAGCCGCGTAACAACCGAACACATTTTATCGAAAAACTTCCAGGTCAGTCTTATAAATCGGCTCGTAGAGAAAAATGAGTACGTTTCTGGAAAAAGTGTAAAACATATTAGTTGTAGATCTTTTCGATACGCAAATTTTAAAAAAAAATTCGACCTCTAACTCTTAACAGATGATTTTATACGAATATTTTCGTGAACTGTCGATTTTTAGGCAGATTCTTGCATGTTCTTGTTTGTGTTGCAAAAACGATTTTTAACACCAAGTTTGGACATAATCATGATAGATGAACATTATAACATCATAATCAGTAGATTAAAAGTAAAATAAGTGAAAGGTTCATGATTCTTACAAAGAGATGATGAAGAAGAACAAGAGGGGATGATGAAAATGAAGAAGAAAATGATGTCTTGAACTTGATCCTAGCTATCACCTCTTGATTTTTGTTCTTGATGATGGTGGGGGACGATTTGATGATGGTGATGGTGTGTTGTTACAGATTTTTGAGAGAGTAAAAGATGAGAGGAAAAGAGGAAATGATTATTTGAAATGTGGTGAAGTGTTTTGAGAGTTTGCATGCACCTTGAGTGTATTTGGGGGAAGATAACATAATCATCATCTTGCATGTATGAGGAGAGGGGGAAAGGAGGGGTGGAGCACATGGGGTGGAAGGGGGGGGGCCGGCCATGGGGGGGCCCACACAAGGGTATTTTGGTCATTTTTCATTTCTAGCTTAAATCGTTGCGTTTTTCGTTCGTTTTCGACACGTATATGTTCGTTAATTAATTTAAGCTCACGTTTTTAGTATAACTTAAGTCTTGATAAGTTTACTTGAGATACTTGTTCTAAATACCCTAAAACATTTAGAAAAATGTTCCGTTAGATTATCGGCCTCGATTTGCGTGTTTGTTCTACGACGGTTTAATCGCGTAACGTTATTTTGAGTCGTTTTATTTAACGATATATTTTGGGTAAATTTCCATTGAAGTATTATTTAAAATACTAAATTTATGTTGCCAAATTAATTATTGACGTTTATTTGGTTGTCGAACTAAATTCGCGCGTTATTGCGGTTGAGACGTTTTAATCGAAACGTCTAGGTTTTTCGTGTATTATTTTAACAAAATAATAAATAATGATAAATAACTTCTAAAAATAGATTAAAGTTATTTAGAGAAATGTTTTCACCAACGTCGTATTTATACTGTGTCGGAATCCGTCCGATAATAAAATGTACGATTTAAACAAATCGTAAATGTGTGCAAATATAATAACATATATTAATACACATAATGATACACATAATTCACCCTAATTACATGTATTAGCACAATGATTAGGAACTAACACTAGCCCTAAATGGTCGGGTGTCACATTCTCCCCCTGTTAGAAGAATTTCGTCCCGAAATTAGCTTGTTGTCGTGGTCTGTGGGGTATCTAAGAATAGATGTGGGTGTTTCAGTCGCATTTGGTCTTCCCGTTCCCAAGTGAATTCAGGACCGCGCCTAGAATTCCACCGGACTTTAACGATGGGAATACGACTCTGCTTCAAGCGTTTGACCTCACGGTCCATGATTTCTATTGGTTCCTCGACGAAATGGAGTTTATCATCGATATGGATTTCGTCGAGAGGGATAACAAGTGTCTCATCAGACAGACATTTCTTCAGGTTAGAAATGTGGAATGTGTTGTGCACGCTACTGAGTTGAGGGGGTAGCTGCAGTCGATATGCCACCGGACCAATCCTTTCAAGAATTTCAAAAGGTCCGATGTATCTAGGGTTTAGTTTGCCTCGTTTGCCAAAACGAATGACACCTTTCCAAGGTGATACTTTCAGAAGTACTCGGTCCCCAACGTGGAACTCGAGCGGTTTGCGTCTCACGTCAGCATAACTTTTCTGACGATCACGGGCGGCTTTCAGCCGGTTTTGAATGGTCACGATTTTCTCGGTCGTTTCATGGATGATTTCAGGACCAGTGAGTTGGCTATCGCCGATTTCGGTCCAACAAATGGGTGATCGGCACTTTCTCCCATAAAGTGCCTCAAAAGGTGCAGCATCAATGCTGGTGTGGTAACTGTTGTTGTAGGAAAACTCGCACAAAGGTAGGTGGTTTTCCCATGTGTTTCCGAAGTCGATTACACATGCTCGAAGCATATCTTCAAGAGTTTGAATGGTCCGTTCACTCTGACCATCGGTTTGCGGATGATAAGCAGTACTCAAATCAAGGCGAGTACCAAGGGCTCGTTGAAGTGTTTGCCAAAATCAAGAGGTGAAGCGGCTATCTCTATCGGAGATGATCGAGATGGGTATGCCGTGTCGTGCTACGACCTCTTTGATGTAGATGCGAGCCAAGCGCTCCATCTTGTCGGTTTCTTTGATAGCTAGGAAATGGGCAGATTTCGTGAGACGATCTACGATCACCCAAATGGTATCGCAACCGCTCGGTGTTTTTGGTAGCTTGTTTATGAAGTCCATGGTTATGTTTTCCCATTTCCATTGAGGTATCTCGGGTTGTTGAAGTAACCCAGAAGGTTTCTGGTATTCGGCCTTAACCTTGGCACAGGTTAGACACTTGCTAACATACGTGGCTATGTCGGCTTTCATGTTGGGCCACCAATACCGTTGTTTGACGTCATGATACATCTTGTCAGAACCAGGGTGTATGGAATATCGGGATTTGTGAGATTCATCCATCACCAAATCTCGTAGGTTTCCAAAGTTTGGTAACCAGATTCGGTTAGAGAAGTGTCTGGTTCCGTCGGGTTTGATTTCGAATTGTTTTTCCATGCCTCGCAAGGCTTCGTTCTTGATGTTTTTCTCGTTGAGTGCTTCGAGTTGAGTGGAATGAATTTGAGCAATAAGATCGTTGTGGATGGTTAAACCAAGGGCTCGAACTCGAAGGGGTTTCACTCGTTCTTTTCGGCTTAGGGCATCGGCAACAACGTTAGCCTTACCCGGGTGGTATCGGATTTCACAGTCGTAGTCACTAAGTAACTCGACCCAACGACGTTGTCTCATGTTTAGGTCCTTCTGATCAAAGATATGTTGAAGGCTTTTGTGGTCGGTAAAGATTGTACATTTGGTATCATACAGGTAATGTCTCCATATTTTGAGCGCAAAGACAACGGCTCCTAATTCGAGATCGTGAGTGGTATAGTTTTTCTCATGGATTTTCAGTTGCCGAGAGGCATAAGCGATGACTTTATCACGTTGCATTAACACACAACCTAGTCCTTGATGTGAGGCGTCGCAGTAAACTACGAAATCATCTGTGCCTTCGGGTAAGGACAGGATTGGTGCACTGCAGAGTTTCTGTTTAAGGAGTTGGAAAGCCGACTCCTGTTTGTCGGTCCAATCGAATTTCTTATCTTTTTGGGTCAAGGAGGTTAATGGTTGAGCAATTCGGGAAAAGTTCTCTATGAATCGCCGGTAATATCCAGCGAGACCTAAGAATTGTCGGACCTCGGTTGGAGTAGTTGGTGCTTTCCAGCACTTGATGGCCTCGATTTTTGCTGGATCAACACGTATCCCTTGGCTGTCAACGACATGCCCTAGGAACTGTACTGTTTGCATCCAGAACTCACACTTGGAGAACTTGGCGTATAACTCCTCGTGTTTGAGTAATTCCAAGATAGTTTTCAGGTGTTGGCCATGTTCTGTTTCGTTGCGAGAGTAGATCAAGATGTCATCAATGAACACAATGACAAACTTATCTAGATATGGTTTGCACACCCGATTCATAAGGTCCATGAATACAGCCGGTGCGTTGGTTAAGCCAAAAGGCATCACTTGGAATTCGTAATGCCCGTAGCGGGTTCGGAATGCGGTTTTTGGGATGTCGGCGTCTCGAACGCGGAGTTGGTGATAACCAGACCGAAGGTCGATCTTTGAATAAAAGCTTGAACCTTGAAGTTGGTCAAATAAGTCATCGATTCTAGGAAGTGGGTATCGGTTTTTGATAGTAAGTTTGTTCAGTTCACGGTAATCGATACACATTCTGAAGGATCCGTCCTTCTTTTTAACGAAAAGGACCGGAGCTCCCCAAGGTGAGGAACTTGGTCGAATGAATCCCTTGTCCAGGAGTTCCTGTAATTGAGTGGACAACTCCTGCAACTCGGATGGGGCTAATCTGTATGGGGCTCGTGCCACGGGTGCAGCACCGGGCACAAGGTCGATTTGGAATTCGACTT
Source organism: Helichrysum umbraculigerum (assembly GCA_949592205.1). Classification (NCBI taxonomy): domain Eukaryota; kingdom Viridiplantae; phylum Streptophyta; class Magnoliopsida; order Asterales; family Asteraceae; genus Helichrysum; species Helichrysum umbraculigerum. The sequence continues at coordinate 41,006,627 of CATIUR010000001.1, forward strand.
GTCTAGGCGGGGGAAGGCCTGGCAAGTCTTCGGGAAAGACTTCAGGAAAGTCTCGTACAATGGGTACATCTTCAAGTCGCTTTTCAGCCGACTTCTTTTCGGTTACGTGAGCAAGGATTGCCGGGTACCCTTTCCTCAGGTACTTTTGGGTTTTCATACAAGAGATGATGTTTAAGTTTCGCCTACCAGTCTCCCCCTGTATGATCAAGGTTCCACCGGTAGCGAGAGGTATACGCACAATCTTTTCGAAACAAACAATTTCAGCATGATGCTTGGACAACCAGTCCATGCCTACGATGACATCGAAGCTCCCGATTTCAACAGGGATGAGGTTTATGGGGAAAATTTCGTTGGCTAGGTTTAGAGTGCAATTAGGTATCACACTATCGGCCTCTATCAGTTTGCCATTTGCTAATTCTACTGTGAACTTAGCATCTAAGGCAGTGGGAGTAATGTTGAGTAACGGACAAAACTCATCAGATATGAAACTTTTATCAGCACCAGTATCGAATAAAACTGAAACGGTTAGATCGTTGAGGAGAAACATACCCTTAACAACGTTGGGATCTTGACGGGCCTCTCCAGCATTGAGTACAAAAGCTCGGCCGCGAGGGTTGTGGTTGTTATTGTTGTTCCTGTTGTTGTTGTTGTTGTTTCGTTTCGGGCAATTATTCCGGAAATGGGCAGTGCTGCCACACTCGAAACAAGCCTTTGGTGCATTGGGGTTGGTATTTGGGTTGGGGGTTCTGCAATCTTTAGCTAGATGTCCCTGCCGTTTGCACTTGGTACAGGTACAGGGGCCTTCGTGGTGTAGAGTACACTTGGAACAGTAAGGTTTGTTCCCAACGTACCCTTTCTTGTCCCCCGACCCTGAACCAGAGGTGTAGGCCTTAACAGACTCGGCCCTCTTGGTTTGCTGTTGCTGCTGATTGTTGTTATTTCCGGACCATTTTCTTTTGTTATCCCCGGTGGTTTTCACTGTGGGTGTCCCACGGCGAACAATTTGAGCCATGATCTCGTGTGCCATTCGGACAGCACTTTGGATGGTTCCGGGTTTGGAAGAGATGACATTGCCTTGGATGGAATCAGGTAGCCCCCAAATGTATCTTTCGACACGTTTGGATTCAGGGTCCACCATGGATGGACAAAGGAGAGCAAGCTGGTGAAATCTGGTTGTGTAGCTAGTAATGTCGTTTCCTTGAACTGTGAGGTTCCAGAATTCATGTTCGAGCTGTTGGAGTTGCTCGCGTGGACAGTATTCTTCCCTCAGCAAGTTTTTGAGTTCATCCCAAGACATTTGATAGGCAGTATCAATACCATGGGTTTGGGCGTATGAGTTCCAGAAAGTGAGTGCACCCTCAGCTAGAGTGTAGGTAGAGAATTTGACTTTGTTCTCTTCTTGGCAGTTGCATATGCGGAAAACGGACTCCATTTTCTCAATCCATCGCAAGAGACCGACGGCTCCTTCGGTTCCTTTGAAATGGAGAGGTTTACAATTCATGAAATCTTTGTGAGTGCAGGGCTTTGGCACAGGTGGGTTGTTGCCTGCCCCTCCAGGGTTTCCTTGGTTTGGATTGGGATTGTTCCTGGCAGCTTCTAGGGCTGCTTGAACCCTTTGATTGACGAGTCTTTCGATATCAGTGGAGCTCATTTGACGTTTTGGTGCCATGATTCTAAAAGAAAGAAAATAAGAGGCACATAAGATTTCAGGGAGTAAGATTTTTAAAGTCTTTGCAGGCGTACACAAGAAGGTAAAACAAGTATGTATAACAAGATATTCAATAACACAAGGAAGCAAATTTTCATAATCAACTTGAGGCGCAAGATAAGCGATTACAGAATTTAAAAAGTTTACAAGATATGCCGGGAATTGTTACTTCCGGACTTAATACGAGAGTTTACAAAAGACAACGTAAGATAGATAGTTGGGCACATCCCGCCACAACAGGTTACTCGATAGAGATTTAATGAGTCCTAACGCAAGTTTATTCGTCCCATTAGTGTGACAAGTCGGTCCACGGTTCCTGCAAGTCTGCCAGCTTGTCTGGTGCTATCCTCAGCCAAGGTTAGTCGTTGCTCTAGTACTCGGGCGTACTCTTCTGCTTCTCGTGAACGTTGTTCACATTCTTCTAACCTTGCTTGAAGAAGGTCGACCGCGCCTCTATCGTCAATGACGTGTTGGTGCATCATTTCTAGAGTATTTGTTATGTTTTCTTGGTCTTGAAACAGTTGTGCAATGCGGTCATGTGATTGGTGCAGCCAGTACATTTGCACTATGTGTTGCTCTCGTTCCAGGCTTTCAAGTCTTGCCTCGTGGCGGTGAAGTCTGGCGGTTAATACGGGTACGGTGTGGTGTGTTGGTTCTTGGGTATAGGGAGAGATGTCCATGGGATCATCGAAAACCTCCATGTTTTCCTCAGATCTCCAAGTATTGAGAGTTGTGGGTAGCCAGTCCCATCTACGGGGGTATGCGGAATGGCGTGTGGTATTATCGATGGAGTTTGAGTAAGGGTTGGCTCGAGATGATCTGGTACTCCTTGGGCGAGTACGTAACACTCGGGCTTCGCCAGTGATGTAGTAAAGTCGTTCAGGAGAGTTTGGTGTTGAAGACATAGTAACGATTCCTTCAGTAGCGGTTCGTGTTTGGGCTTCGTTCTCAGAGTTGGGAGACGTAGCGGTGGGAGTGGTTGCCATTTTCTGTGGCAAGGAGTTTTAGTATACGTAAGGTTAAGGTTATATATAAATACAATAACCTAGCACATAAGCATGTATAAGGTTGGTCCCGTTCTATCCTCGGTCAAAGCCTTCTAATGCATTCCCATCCACCATAACCATTTCAGGTCTTGCATCGATTCTTGTTTAATTGTACATAGTTGATCAAGCTATGTTAAATTAAATTCAAATGATGCAATTGCTGAACCAGTCATAACAAATGAGGAATACTAACCTAACGGTTATAGTCTAGGTCACTAATGCAATCCTAGTTCGCTATAACCTTAGGCTCTGATACCAATCTGTCGCACCCCCAAAACACGTGGCAGCGGAAACATGAGTTGTCATGGGGGCGCCGACCAAATTAAATATCACAACACAAGATTACAACAAACGACCTCTATATGAGACGTTTTAATAAAAAAGTTACATTACCATAATTTCAAATGTTTACAATAAGTCTGGAGTTCGCATAAACCGCTAAGAGATTTCTAATACATAACTGATTATACCAAATACAGCTAAATGCAATCTAATCTCTTGAAATTTGAAAACAATGCGACTCGAGCTAGGCTTTCCATAAGCTTCCTACTGCGGCGGGTTACCTGAGAAATACATACTAAAAGGTCAACATAAAGTTGGTGAGTTCATAGGTTTGTAAACAATCGTTTAGTTATGATCCACAAGATTTCAAGTTGTATCATTCGCAAATGACAGTTAAAAGTATCGTTAGCCAACGATAAGTAAAAGTATTGCAAAATGCAATATAAGTATACCATTTACATGAGTCTCATAGTCAAACTTAACGTTGTTTGCCTCCGGTAAGTGTACTAATCCGAATACACCTCTAAATCACAAGTAATACTGCGCCCGTGGGTTGGCTAGCGCGACTAGCCCGGACGAGGTTTGTCAAACCCTGATGGTACCACCCAATAATACTCACGCACAATTTTAATGACTATGATGGGGTAGAGGACTTTAGTGGATTATTCAGGTCTCATGCAATCCGTATAAAAAGTTGTAGTATAATACTTGTGATCATAAAAGCAGTGGTGTTGTAAATGTATCGTTAACAAACGATGAGTAAATGAGTTGCAAGTGTATCGTTAACAAACGATAAGTAAATGAGTTGCAAGTGTATCGTTAACAAACGATAAGTAAATATGTTGCAAGTGTATCGTTAACAAACGATAAGTAAATATGTTGCAAGTGTATCGTTAACAAACGATAAGTAAATATGTTATTGCACGAATGCAAAAATGAGTATAAAACAGTTGTAGTATGTATTCTCCCCCAAAAGTAGTTGTAAAACAGTAAAAAGGGGCTATGAAACTCACCAGAGTTAAGCAGGTAGCAAGCAATAATCAAATAGCAAGCAAAGTCCAAAGCGCAACCTTCTAACGTCCTAAGCGTATAAGGTTGTGTAAGTAGATGTCTCATAAGACTATCTAGAGTGATTGTATAAGTGGGGGTCAATGTCCACTTAAGCCAATCGTGTAGGTGGAGGGTTAATGTCCACCTAGAGCTAGTTCATCAACTAGTATGTCCAAATAAGTTGTTCAAGTTTGTTTATCAAAAACGTGTACGACCCGTTGGTGAAAGTTTGTAATAATAATTCGTTAAGACATTATTATTAGGATGATGTTATACTTACATATGTATAGTATGTTTCATGAGTTATAACGTTGCATTGTATAAGTATTAACGTTACTTGAAGTTTAACACTTAGTGAGAAAACTAGTTTTTAAGGATTCTGTTTCATGCGACACTTCATGCGTCACTTGCTAGTTATGGGCGGCACTTAGGAAGTGCCGCATAAAATGCGTTTTCAGATTTACATAGCGTCACTTAAGAAGTGTCGGATACGGGGCGTCACTAAGGCATGGCGGCACTAAGGGTAAGTGCCGCTAATATAATAGTTCAGTCACTTCAGGCGTCACTTAGGTAGTGTCGGATAAAGTGTTTAAGCGTCACTTAAGTAGTGTCGTACATAAGCATTTTTAGATAATAAGGGCGTCACTACGGGAGTGTCGTTAATAATAAAGTAGCGTTACTACAAGCGTCACTTGCCAAGTGTCGCTAGAATTCCAGTGATCATGCGTCACTTAAGTCTGTTTTGAATTTGCTAAGTCAAAAACGTGGTCAACTATGACGGTTTGACCCGAACCTTTTACTCAAGTCATATTCCAGTAAATAAAGGTTATAAAAGTTATTATTTCATATTGTAGTCGTTTCGAGATGTCGGTTTTAAGTTTACACCTTAAACTTCAAGATTTAATGTTTTCGGTTTATGTCGGGTCATTACGCCAACTGATTTCACCTATCTATAGTCCAAATCAAACTTCCAAATTTTTACCAACTGATTTACTAAGTGTCTTGACTAACATATCAAATTTTCAGCTTCTAACAAGTCCATTAACATAGTTAAATAAAGCCGCGTAACAACCGAACACATTTTATCGAAAAACTTCCAGGTCAGTCTTATAAATCGGCTCGTAGAGAAAAATGAGTACGTTTCTGGAAAAAGTGTAAAACATATTAGTTGTAGATCTTTTCGATACGCAAATTTTAAAAAAAAATTCGACCTCTAACTCTTAACAGATGATTTTATACGAATATTTTCGTGAACTGTCGATTTTTAGGCAGATTCTTGCATGTTCTTGTTTGTGTTGCAAAAACGATTTTTAACACCAAGTTTGGACATAATCATGATAGATGAACATTATAACATCATAATCAGTAGATTAAAAGTAAAATAAGTGAAAGGTTCATGATTCTTACAAAGAGATGATGAAGAAGAACAAGAGGGGATGATGAAAATGAAGAAGAAAATGATGTCTTGAACTTGATCCTAGCTATCACCTCTTGATTTTTGTTCTTGATGATGGTGGGGGACGATTTGATGATGGTGATGGTGTGTTGTTACAGATTTTTGAGAGAGTAAAAGATGAGAGGAAAAGAGGAAATGATTATTTGAAATGTGGTGAAGTGTTTTGAGAGTTTGCATGCACCTTGAGTGTATTTGGGGGAAGATAACATAATCATCATCTTGCATGTATGAGGAGAGGGGGAAAGGAGGGGTGGAGCACATGGGGTGGAAGGGGGGGGGGCCGGCCATGGGGGGGCCCACACAAGGGTATTTTGGTCATTTTTCATTTCTAGCTTAAATCGTTGCGTTTTTCGTTCGTTTTCGACACGTATATGTTCGTTAATTAATTTAAGCTCACGTTTTTAGTATAACTTAAGTCTTGATAAGTTTACTTGAGATACTTGTTCTAAATACCCTAAAACATTTAGAAAAATGTTCCGTTAGATTATCGGCCTCGATTTGCGTGTTTGTTCTACGACGGTTTAATCGCGTAACGTTATTTTGAGTCGTTTTATTTAACGATATATTTTGGGTAAATTTCCATTGAAGTATTATTTAAAATACTAAATTTATGTTGCCAAATTAATTATTGACGTTTATTTGGTTGTCGAACTAAATTCGCGCGTTACCGTTGCGGTTGAGACGTTTTAATCGAAACGTCTAGGTTTTTCGTGTATTATTTTAACAAAATAATAAATAATGATAAATAACTTCTAAAAATAGATTAAAGTTATTTAGAGAAATGTTTTCACCAACGTCATATTTATACTGTGTCGGAATCCGTCCGATAATAAAATGTACGATTTAAACAAATCGTAAATGTGTGCAAATATAATAACATATATTAATACACATAATGATACACATAATTCACCCTAATTACATGTATTAGCACAATGATTAGGAACTAACACTAGCCCTAAATGGTCGGGTGTCACATTCTCCCCCTGTTAGAAGAATTTCGTCCCGAAATTAGCTTGTTGTCGTGGTCTGTGGGGTATCTAAGAATAGATGTGGGTGTTTCAGTCGCATTTGGTCTTCCCGTTCCCAAGTGAATTCAGGACCGCGCCTAGAATTCCACCGGACTTTAACGATGGGAATACGACTCTGCTTCAAGCGTTTGACCTCACGGTCCATGATTTCTATTGGTTCCTCGACGAAATGGAGTTTATCATCGATATGGATTTCGTCGAGAGGGATAACAAGTGTCTCATCAGACAGACATTTCTTCAGGTTAGAAATGTGGAATGTGTTGTGCACGCTACTGAGTTGAGGGGGTAGCTGCAGTCGATATGCCACCGGACCAATCCTTTCAAGAATTTCAAAAGGTCCGATGTATCTAGGGTTTAGTTTGCCTCGTTTGCCAAAACGAATGACACCTTTCCAAGGTGATACTTTCAGAAGTACTCGGTCCCCAACGTGGAACTCGAGCGGTTTGCGTCTCACGTCAGCATAACTTTTCTGACGATCACGGGCGGCTTTCAGCCGGTTTTGAATGGTCACGATTTTCTCGGTCGTTTCATGGATGATTTCAGGACCAGTGAGTTGGCTATCGCCGATTTCAGTCCAACAAATGGGTGATCGGCACTTTCTCCCATAAAGTGCCTCAAAAGGTGCAGCATCAATGCTGGTGTGGTAACTGTTGTTGTAGGAAAACTCGCACAAAGGTAGGTGGTTTTCCCATGTGTTTCCGAAGTCGATTACACATGCTCGAAGCATATCTTCAAGAGTTTGAATGGTCCGTTCACTCTGACCATCGGTTTGCGGATGATAAGCAGTACTCAAATCAAGGCGAGTACCAAGGGCTCGTTGAAGTGTTTGCCAAAATCAAGAGGTGAAGCGGCTATCTCTATCGGAGATGATCGAGATGGGTATGCCGTGTCGTGCTACGACCTCTTTGATGTAGATGCGAGCCAAGCGCTCCATCTTGTCGGTTTCTTTGATAGCTAGGAAATGGGCAGATTTCGTGAGACGATCTACGATCACCCAAATGGTATCGCAACCGCTCGGTGTTTTTGGTAGCTTGTTTATGAAGTCCATGGTTATGTTTTCCCATTTCCATTGAGGTATCTCGGGTTGTTGAAGTAACCCAGAAGGTTTCTGGTATTCGGCCTTAACCTTGGCACAGGTTAGACACTTGCTAACATACGTGGCTATGTCGGCTTTCATGTTGGGCCACCAATACCGTTGTTTGACGTCATGATACATCTTGTCAGAACCAGGGTGTATGGAATATCGGGATTTGTGAGATTCATCCATCACCAAATCTCGTAGGTTTCCAAAGTTTGGTAACCAGATTCGGTTAGAGAAGTGTCTGGTTCCGTCGGGTTTGATTTCGAATTGTTTTTCCATGCCGCGCAAGGCTTCGTTCTTGATGTTTTTCTCGTTGAGTGCTTCGAGTTGAGTGGAATGAATTTGAGCAATAAGATCGTTGTGGATGGTTAAACCAAGGGCTCGAACTCGAAGGGGTTTCACTCGTTCTTTTCGGCTTAGGGCATCGGCAACAACGTTAGCCTTACCCGGGTGGTATCGGATTTCACAGTCGTAGTCACTAAGTAACTCGACCCAACGACGTTGTCTCATGTTTAGGTCCTTCTGATCAAAGATATGTTGAAGGCTTTTGTGGTCGGTAAAGATTGTACATTTGGTACCATACAGGTAATGTCTCCATATTTTGAGCGCAAAGACAACGGCTCCTAATTCGAGATCGTGAGTGGTATAGTTTTTCTCATGGATTTTCAGTTGCCGAGAGGCATAAGCGATGACTTTATCACGTTGCATTAACACACAACCTAGTCCTTGATGTGAGGCGTCGCAGTAAACTACGAAATCATCTGTGCCTTCGGGTAAGGACAGGATTGGTGCACTGCAGAGTTTCTGTTTAAGGAGTTGGAAAGCCGACTCCTGTTTGTCGGTCCAATCGAATTTCTTATCTTTTTGGGTCAAGGAGGTTAATGGTTGAGCAATTCGGGAAAAGTTCTCTATGAATCGCCGGTAATATCCAGCGAGACCTAAGAATTGTCGGACCTCGGTTGGAGTAGTTGGTGCTTTCCAGCACTTGATGGCCTCGATTTTTACTGGATCAACACGTATCCCTTGGCTGTCAACGACATGCCCTAGGAACTGTACTGTTTGCATCCAGAACTCACACTTGGAGAACTTGGCGTATAACTCCTCGTGTTTGAGTAATTCCAAGATAGTTTTCAGGTGTTGGCCATGTTCTGTTTCGTTGCGAGAGTAGATCAAGATGTCATCAATGAACACAATGACAAACTTATCTAGATATGGTTTGCACACCCGATTCATAAGGTCCATGAATACAGCCGGTGCGTTGGTTAAGCCAAAAGGCATCACTTGGAATTCGTAATGCCCGTAGCGGGTTCGGAATGCGGTTTTTGGGATGTCGGCGTCTCGAACGCGGAGTTGGTGATAACCAGACCGAAGGTCGATCTTTGAATAAAAGCTTGAACCTTGAAGTTGGTCAAATAAGTCATCGATTCTAGGAAGTGGGTATCGGTTTTTGATAGTAAGTTTGTTCAGTTCACGGTAATCGATACACATTCTGAAGGATCCGTCCTTCTTTTTAACGAAAAGGACCGGAGCTCCCCAAGGTGAGGAACTTGGTCGAATGAATCCCTTGTCCAGGAGTTCCTGTAATTGAGTGGACAACTCCTGCAACTCGGATGGGGCTAATCTGTATGGGGCTCGTGCCACGGGTGCAGCACCGGGCACAAGGTCGATTTGGAATTCGACTTGTCTAGGCGGGGGAAGGCCTGGCAAGTCTTCGGGAAAGACTTCAGGAAAGTCTCGTACAATGGGTACATCTTCAAGTCGCTTTTCAGCCGACTTCTTTTCGGTTACGTGAGCAAGGATTGCCGGGTACCCTTTCCTCAGGTACTTTTGGGTTTTCATACAAGAGATGATGTTTAAGTTTCGCCTACCAGTCTCCCCCTGTATGATCAAGGTTCCACCGGTAGCGAGAGGTATACGCACAATCTTTTCGAAACAAACAATTTCAGCATGATGCTTGGACAACCAGTCCATGCCTACGATGACATCGAAGCTCCCGATTTCAACAGGGATGAGGTTTATGGGGAAAATTTCGTTGGCTAGGTTTAGAGTGCAATTAGGTATCACACTATCGGCCTCTATCAGTTTGCCATTTGCTAATTCTACTGTGAACTTAGCATCTAAGGCAGTGGGAGTAATGTTGAGTAATGGACAAAACTCATCAGATATGAAACTTTTATCAGCACCAGTATCGAATAAAACTGAAACGGTTAGATCGTTGAGGAGAAACATACCCTTAACAACGTTGGGATCTTGACGGGCCTCTCCAGCATTGAGTACAAAAGCTCGGCCGCGAGGGTTGTGGTTGTTATTGTTGTTCCTGTTGTTGTTGTTGTTGTTTCGTTTCGGGCAATTATTCCGGAAATGGGCAGTGCTGCCACACTCGAAACAAGCCTTTGGTGCATTGGGGTTGGTATTTGGGTTGGGGGTTCTGCAATCTTTAGCTAGTCTCCCCCTGTTAAGAAAATTTCGTCCCGAAATTTCGTGCGAAGTTGCTAACGCGTGAGGTCTGGGGAGAAGTGTATGTACGAGGAGTTCATCGAGTAGATGGTAGACATACAATGTCTATGTCGAGTTTGAAAGCAGTCAATCCTTGACTGTGTCATGGTTTGTCATAGTAGTCAGTTCACCGACTATTTCGTTTGTTTATGTTGTTATTTAATTCTTGGTTACAAAGTAACCGTTTACGTGGTAGTCCATCCGGGACTAGATAGTGGTCATAAGGTGACCGTTTAGTAAATAGTCCTATCAGGACTAGGCGTTTTGGTGAGCGTTCAGTCGATTAGTCTGCTGAAAGCAAACTTTGGGTTTTACGTGGGCCTAGGTCAACTAGCCCTATGATGCACTCGGCATTAATATTGGGGAGTCAAAGTACATGCATAGCGTTAACTATAATCGAAGGGTTATGTCTTCGGGAAAAGATGTACCTACGTTATTATCGGAGATTTGTCCGGTTCATCCAGAGTCGATCAGGTGAATTTTACGTTTTCGTTTTGGGCAATCCTTCTTGTAATGACCGGGTTCTTTACATTTGAAGCATATCCTTTGAGAGTCGGGATTGGCGGGAACCCTGCAATCCCAGATTTTGTGTCCAATTCGTTGGCACCTTTCACAGGGTAAACCACATGAGCCATCATGATGACGCTTACTGCCGTGACAAAAGGGTTTATTCCCCACATAGCCTCGCTTTTCCTTAGGTTCGGTGGAGTAGGACCTCAAGGGTTCGGGTTGGTTTGTTGGGTCATGACTAGTGCTGGAATCTCCATTCCATTTCCCTTGATTGTTTTCAGTTGCAGGTGTTCCACGTCGAACCACCTGTGCCATGAGTCTGTGGGCCATGCGAATAGCCTCTTCAATAGTAGCGGGTTTGGAGGCGGTGACCATTCCCTCAATTTGCATCGGAAGTCCACCGATGTACCTTTCGATTCGTTGGCTCTCAGGGTTTACTATGGTTGGGCAAAGGTGAGCTAGTTGCTGAAAACGGTTGGTGTATGTCTCGATGTCGTTGTCTTTTACGGTGAGGTGCCAAAGTTCGTCCTCAAGTTTGTGGAGTACCTCGCTGGGGCAATACTTGTCCCTCATGATTCGTTTCAGCTCCTCCCACGGGAGTTCGTGTGCGGTGTCTGTAACACCCGCCAAATTAGAACTAGTAATTAGTGCCTAATCATATGTTAATACATGTAATTAGTTCTGTGTTAGGCTAATTAATGTATCGAATTATATATTGTTGAATATATACGAAAATGCGATTTGGTTAAATCGTACGCAATTTAAATCGAATGTATTTCGATTCAATTTAATACGGACGTTGGTGACCAATTTTATTAAATAACACTTTTATGTCAAAAATATTATTATGAAAATATTTCGTATTCATTCGTATCGTACAAACAAAACTTACACAATTCAAAATATTAAAACGCGCAAACTAAATAAACAAACTTACATCTTATAACACAAATATAAATTGATTTGTAAAATATTTAAACAATATATCGCGTAATAAATCGTATTTTAAAACTCATAATTAAAATGTAAATAATTATTTAACGTTTAAACGACGGAGCAAACGAACACCACGCGGAACGCGGGGCGAGAAACTGAAAAGTGGGGATAAACCCCCACCTCCCACTTTTCTTCTTCATTTCGTCATCTTTCTTATCTCTCTCTCTCCTATTTTCTCTCTATTATTCAAAATCACCACCATCCACCTAAATCGCAAAATAACACCACGAAACGCAACCGGATCACCAATATTTTTAGAGATTCACGACCACCTCGCGACGATCTACAACGCTATCTTTCCGGATTTTCATTTCGGCAACTTGTAAGTTTCCGACAAAACCCGAAACTCTCCGTTTTTACTCATTTTTACGTTTTTATGGTTTGTATCAACTTATTATGTCCAAAAATGGGTTGGGTAAAAGATTTAGACCAAACGGAAGCCTCTCGGCCGTTTTTCCGGCCACCAAAATCGTAACAGACCCCGACGTCGCACTCGGCTTGGCCCGATTGCGACGTCAGTTGCAACGTCGCTAATATCTCTCAGCGTCGCTTATAGCGACGCAGCTTCTTACGTCGCATTGATTTGCGAAGTCGCCAATAGCGACGCAGACCGTAACGTCGCAGACCAAATTTACGTCGCATTAGCGACGCAACGCCCTACGTCGCATTAAATTGCGAAACGTCGCCTTTAGCGACGTCATGCTCAACGTCTCAATCCTTACCTGCGACGTCGCACCCAACGTCGCACAAACCAGAAAACTCAGATTTTTACTAAGTGTCGAAACCTAAAATTTTAACACCTAATTTTACCCAAATTCGGATCCAGATGCGTTTTTCGTCAAAGCAATATAGTAGAAATAAAAATTTTCCAAGCTGACCTGGCAGCTCGACCCCAGCCAGGGGCGCTGCCCCCGGACCCCCGTACTTAGATTCCGTAACGGCTTCTAAAACACAATCAAAACACAATTTTCAAGTAAAACGCCACGAAATCAAAATAATAATAGTTGAGATTATTATTACAAATCCGTCACCAACGGGCCGTACACTTTTCAAACACTTAAACGTATCAACCAAATAGTGGAGATTTGGACATTATAGTTGAATGAACAACTACAAGGCTGATCTTTTGAGATACCCAATCATGATTATAACCATCGCGTGTCGTGGACACCCTCAGGTTACAAGTCTTTGGACTTCATACTCGGCTAATCAACTTACGTTTGTTTAAACGCTTTCAGACTCATGTGAATCTCATAGCCCCTCTTTTACTGTTTTATTCAGGGGTGTGATATATTGCTCAACTTTTAACATGTGAACGCAAGTACCAACTTTTCATATACTACATGAGTTTTTCGAAACTAATCATTTTAAAGTCCTCCGTCAGCATAGTTGTTAATACGTTGTAGCGTGAATATTAGTATATGGTACCATATAGGATTGACCCACCTCGTCCGGGTTAGCAAGCACTAACCGGGTAAACGGACGTACTAATATTTGGGAAGACGAATGTTGATTAGGCATTCGTGGAGGCACCTCGCCCGGAATTCTCTATAGGGGACCCGGCCCTCGAGTTAAGCTCAACTATGTGCTCATGGCTGTATACACGATGATTATCATTTAATTGCTGGATGCAATTCATTATTTAATTGCTGGATGCAATTCATTATTTAAATCTTGCGGTTCACACTATATTAACTGATTTCAAACCTGTGAGCTCACCAGCTTTATAGCTGACCTTTTAGCATATGTCGCAGGTACCCAGCAGTAGGATGTTTCTGCTTCAGGATTTAGCTCGAGTCAGCATACAGACGATTGAGATTTTCTTGCATTAGTATATTTTGTACAAGTACTTATGTACTGAAATCTCATTTTATTTATACTCGAGCTATGTAAAGCTTTAAATGTTGTAAACATTTCAATTATCAATATATTTTGTTAAAACGACGCATATAGAGTCGTTTACTATTTATCTTTGTGCTTTGTTATTGATTAGTAACACCCAAATCAAGCTTCCGCAAATCATTAAATTTGGGGGTGTTACAGATTGGTATCAGAGCCTAAGGTTATAGTGAACTAGGTTGCATTTAGTGAGCCTAGACTATGACCATTAGGCGGTATTCCTTATTAGGTATAACTGGTTCAGTGATTACATCATACGAGTTTAATTTAACATAGCCTGATCAACTATGTACAATTAAGCAAGGATGATGTAAGATCTGAAAGTAGTTATGGCTGAACAGGGTACAATAGAAGACTCTGACCTCGAGAGAACCGAGACTTAAACATGTTTATGTTAGACACTCAATAGGCTATATTATATAGGAATTATATGAATATAGGCCTCACCTTCTCTAACGCTTTATCTCAGAAATGGCAAACATCCCACCCAACTCATCTCGCTCTCAATCCGGGTCGCAGAACCCAAGGGTAGCAAGGAGGAACAACAGGTTGCCTCGAGCTGGCCCGTACCCCACTCAACTCACCTTGCCAACCTTAGCCGCTAGGGTGAACCAACACGAGCAGCGACTTCGCACCATGGATGTCGTACTGCAGGAAACGAACGAAAACTGGAGACTTACATCCCTTGAACGCATCGAACAAGTCTCCGACGACCTGGAAACCACAAATGTAACACCCCCAAATTTGTTTAGCGGAAGCGTTTGGTTTAAGTACTGGGGTGTCACAATAATGAAGCATGCATACGTATCAGAGCTTATGATTATGTGACAACCGTCAATTTAGGACTATAATTTAGTGCCTAATCAAGTTTTAATACATGTAATTAGTTCTGTGTTAGGCTAATTAATGTATCAATTATTATATATATTGTTGAATATATATCGACAATTATGCGATTTGTTTAAATCGTACGAGTTTCAAATCGAATGTAATTCGATTAAATAAATACGGACGTTGGTGAACAATTTTATTAAGTAATACAAATATTATTTAGTAACTCCAATTCATTCAAAATATTATTCATAATAATATTTCGTATCCAAGTTCTTATTAAACAATTAACGTATATGCTATTAAACATACAAACGCGCAAACAAATAAAACGAATTTCAATTTAGATATCCCAAATGGATAATTGATAAATTCTTTTAATAAAACATTTTATAATAAATTCGTAACTTAAAACGTAAAATTTAGTTTATAAAATAAATATTTAACGTTAAACGATCGGGAAAACGAGCACCACACGGGACAAGAAGACGTAGACTGAAAAGGGGATTTAAACCCCTCATCGCAAAACCCTACGTCGCAGCCTACGTCGCAGGCTACGTCGCACAAACCAGAACCTCAAAAACACAGATTTTTACTAAGTGTCGAGGCTCGAAATTTTATCACTTGATTTCACTCAAATTCAAGTCCAGATGCGTTTTTCCTTAAAGCAATATAGTAGAAATAAAAATTTTCCAAGCTGACCTGACAGCTCGACCCCAGCCAGGGGCTCTGCCCCTTGGACCCCGCCAGGGGCTGCCGCCCCTTGGACCCCGCTAACCAGGGGCGCTGCCCCCGGACCCCCGTACTTAGATTCCGTAAGCACATTTTTACACCAAATGTCAAACTTGTACAACTTCAAAACGCTTACGCGATACAACTTTTCAATCATAATTGGAATTTACTTTTCAAGTATAACACTTCTAAATCAATGAGATAACATCAAGACTATTGTTGCAAGTAATCACCAACGGGCCGTACACGTTTTCAAAACATACTTCAAAGATCAAACAAGTCGTTGTAACTTGTATCAAGTCAATCAAACAAGTCGTAGTAACTTGTAACAATACAATCAACCAAATCGGGGTAAATTGGACATCAAGTTAAACAAACAATTTAAATGGTAGTCTTTCGAGATACCGGCACAATTAATAACAATTCAAGTGTCGTGGACACATTCAGGTTTCAAGCCTTTGGACTTCAATTCACCGCTAATAACTTCAAGTTTATTAAATTAAACACTTCAAGACTCAGGTGAGTTTCATAGCCCCATTTTCACTGCTTTACAACTAGGGGTGTGATATTACTACTCGATTTTGTTTTACAAGTAGAACGCAAGTGCCAAACTTCAAATACTACATGAGTTTCAAGCTAATCAATTTAAAGTCCTCCATAAGCATAGTCTCTAGTATTTTATAGCGTGAATGTTAGTATATGATATCATATGGGATTGACAATCCTCATCCGGGTTAGCACGCACTAATCGGTCAAACGGATGTATTAGCATTTGGGAAGACGAGTGTTGATTAGGCACTCGTAGGAGGCAAATCATGTTAGGTTTCCTTAATTGGGCCTGACAAATCAGTTAAGCTCAGACTATGTGCTCATGGACAGTATAACTTTTATTTTGCTTAATTGCATTTTAAATTCAATATAAATCTTGCGGTTCTGACAACTATACATTGACATACAAACCTGTGAGCTCACCAGCGTTTTCGCTGACCCATTTTAGTATTTATCACAGGTACCCAGCAGTAGTTTGGCTGCACAAGCAGGAATTATTAGCTCGAGTCAGCATACATACAACTAGAGATTGGACTGCATTATTATATTTTGTAAAAGGAATTATGCTATGTAATCTCTCAAATTTCGGGAATCGAGCTAATGTAACTATATTTTGATGTAAACATTTACTTTATCTATACAAGTTTAAAACGACGCATATAGTGGTCGTTCATTATATCTTGTGCTTTGTATATTGATTAGTGACACCCAAATCAAGCTTCCGCAAATCATTAAATTTGGGGGTGTCACAGATTGGTATCAGAACAATAAATATTAAGATGCCAAAAGAGTTAATTACAAAGTTTACGATTCATCGAATCGTATAAGTTAAAAGTAGTAAGTTTACAAAAGTAGATTTCTGAAATATGACTAAAACATTTCAGTTATACTAAAGAAATCCATATGTTTCCAAAAGTTGGCATCCTAAGCTTCAAGGGTCGCCTAATTCTCCATGTGTGTTGGCGATCTTATATGCGCAGCTAATTCCCTGAAAAACATAGTAAAAGTCAACAACTAGGTTGAGTGAATCCACAGGTTTTATGTTGTATATTGTTGTTTCAAGTTTTGTAGTCACATTTGTTGGACCAAATACGTTCGTAAATAGTAATTGCCATAATAGTCGAGTAATGTTTAGTGGATCGTCATCCAAAGTATAAGTTTAGTGGGTTGTTCGCCCAAAGGGTTAAGTTTATGTGGGATGTTGCCCATAAATAGTTGTGTGGGACGTTACCCAAAATATATGTTTGAATACGTGTTGCTGGTCGTTCTCCAGTAGTTTTAAAGTTTGAGTCGGTCGTTCTCCGACTAGTTACCAAATGTACCGGTCGTTCTCCGGTAAGATACCAAGTTAGCACCGGTCGTTCTCCGGTGAGATACATTGTTAGTACTGGTCGTTCTCCAGTAAGATACACTGTTAGTACCGGTCGTTCTCCGGTAAGATACCATGTTAGTGTCGGTCGTTCTCCGACAAGTTACCAATATGTACCGGTCGTTCTCCGGTAAGATACCAATTTAGTTTCACATAGTTATAATAGTTTTTGTTTGGAATGCCATGTCGTACGGACAGTTGTAGTAGTTGTCCACAGTTATAAGTTGTTTGTATGAGTGTGCCAAAGGCAGTTATGTGATAGTTTGTATAGCAGTTTAACAATTCAGGTACTCTAATTGTTCGAGTAAGTAGTATGATAAATAATCATATAGTAAAAGCAGTTATGGCAATCAGTAATCAGTAAAGCAGTTGACTATGTTTTCCACCCCAAAAGTAGTTACAAACAGTAAAAGTAGGGGCTGTGAACTCACCTGTTGAGTTAAGTAGTTGTGCGAGTGCTAGCAAACCTAAGCCCAAGTACAGTCTGGAATCTCCTAACGTCCTAAACGTACGAGATTTATAAGTATGTGGATGTCTAAACTGATCATCCATGCTAGTGTTCGTACAACCAAGTTATGTTCCAAGTATTAACCGTTTACGTTGTATTTTGTTGTTTGTGAAAATGTATACGACTCGTTGGTGATAGTTTGAAATCCTAATTTCGGTAAAATAAGAGTGTTTGTATTGTTTGTAAAGCTCGTGAATCGTATCGTTTAAAGATATGCATTTCCGGTTAGTTCGACACTTAGTGAAAACAAGTTTTTAAACTTCCTGTTTTTAGCGACGTAAGGTGCGACGCTGGGTTGTTATGCGACGTAGGGTGCGACGTACGGGTCTACGTCGCATTCAGGTTTTGCGACGTCATGGGTTGCGTCGCATAGGCGACGTTCGCAATTTAATGCGACGTAGTCGCCTGTTCGACGAACAGATTGAAAATAACGAGTTTCGGGTCGGTTTTGGACATGATCGGTTGTATAAAACACTAAAACATGGTAATCTAAGTATATTAAACATGAAATATTAATTATAACTTCGAAATCTAAAGATTTGCAGGATTTGTCGGAAACTTACGAGTGCCGGATTTGAAATCCGAAAAGGTAGAAGTGTAGATCGGGGTGCCGTGGTCGTTTTATTCCAAAGATGTATGGTGATTCGGCGCGTTTTTGTGGTAGTATTTGAGGTTTTTGTGTGATTTTTGAGAGAGTTTAGAGAGAAAAGAGGAGGAAGAGAGAGAATGAGAAAGATAGAAAATGAAAGAAAATGGAGGTGAGAGGTGGTTTTATTCCACTTTCTGCCTCCGTGTTTGCGTTCCGTGTTCGTTTACCCGATCGTTAAATGTTATTTTATTTTAACTATTATGTTTTTAATTACATTTTCATTATTTTTAATTAGGATCTTTTATGAAACCCAATTAATAAATTTTATAAATCTCGAACTTTGTTTTATTTAAATTGTACGAATTAAACATTTTGCGTTATAGAATGATTTGTAAATATTTTTGACAAAATATTTATTCGTTACTACGTTATTTAATAATTTCGTTTTATTAAATAATTTTGTTCACCAACAGTCTTATGTTTTTATCGCGTTTGTTTTCAAATTGTTCAGTACGTAATTACAACTAATTACGAATACGTAATACTACGCGTATTATCTAGTTGAGCTATGCTAGACTTACCTCTAGAATGTGTTGTGAATTCACTCAAGTAGGGAATTAGTCTAATAATGCAAGTGATTAACTTAATTAATCGTGTTTAAATTTGCGAGGTGTTACATTCTCCCCTCGTTAGAGAAATCTCGTCCCGAGATTTAAAACCAAATCGGATCGCCCGCGGCGTATGTTCTCCGATGGGTCATGTTGTTAACAATAGTAATATTTTGCGTGGCGTTCAATTGTTGCCAGAAAGTTGTAACGGTTTAGTATACTCGCGGTATAGTTTAAATAGTTATGCGTTCGATAATAATCGAAGTTTACCAAGTGTTAATGTTGAATAGACATTCGAATGAAACGTATGTTAAATCGTAGCAATAGTCGTTAAAACGTACCGCGCTAGTTGAGGTCTGCAACCGTTTCTGGTGCACGGAGGATGTATGCGCGGCTTGGAGTGTAGCCTTTGTTAACGGTGCGGTTGTTGTCGTTTTGATTGTTGCGGTTGTTGTTCGGGTTTTGGCATTGGTTTCGGTGATGTCCAGGATCACCACACCTAAAGCAGCCGGTGTTTTGTACCTCGGAGGCGGCTGGAGGTGGTAGGTTTGTCCTACAGTTCTGTGCTAAGTGACCGGGACGTCTGCAGTTTTGACAAAATGTACAATCACCATCATGGTGTCTACCGCACTTGTCGCACCTCGGTTTGTTTCCAAGGTAGGTTTTGGGTCCAGGGTTGGTGATTGCAGTGAAGGCTCGGGTGTTTCCCGGATTTCTGTTTTGTTGACCCTGACGGTCGTTACCGTCGTTGTTCCATTTGCGTTTGTGGGTTCCAGAGTCGCCCGCATCAGTACGGGTAAGTTCAGTTTTCCCTGTGATAACTTTCAGGGTTCCAATCTCGACAGCGTCGTCGGTTAAGCTTTGAGCCAGATCAACTGCGCTCCTAAAAGTGGCTGGTTTGGAGGACATAACCATGCCTCGGATTTGTGGTGCCAAACCCCTGTTATAACGCTCAATGCGTTTGCTCTCGGGGGTTACCATGTGAGGCACCAGGCGTGCAAGCTCCTGGAATCTAGTTGTGTAACCGGAAATGTCAGCGCCGATCATTTGGATGTTCCAGAATTCGGTTTCAAGTTTTTGCATCTCGTTGGGAGGGCAAAATTCCTCCATCAGCATTCGTTTCAGTGTCTCCCATGAGATGGAGTAAGCAGCTGGGCGTCCCATGATTTGTACCTGAGCGTTCCACCATGTTAGCGCTTTGTCGGCTAGAGTGCAGGTGGCGTATTTCACGATTTTGTCAGCAGCACAATCACTGATGTCGATCACTGACTCTGTTTTCTCGATCCAGTGGACTAGGCCAACGGCCCCTTCAGTCCCGGTAAAGGTACTCGGTTTGCAGGCTTGGAATGTTTTGTAGGAACACCCCTGTTGGTTATTGGTTGGGGTCTCGCTGTTAACTGGGGTGGCTCCACTATTGTTGGTTAGGTTTTCACGATTTCTGCTCGCCTCGTATTGTGCGATGGCTTCCGCCACGCGGCGTTCGATAATCTGTTCGGTTGTTTCTGGAGGCGGATGTGGAGTATTTCGTCGACTGTTTCGAGTATTTCTTTGTTTAGGCGGCATGCTGACGTTCTGCGATGAAAAGATGCAGAAGTCAATGCCAATGAAAAATATGTGAGGAATGAAGTTTCACATATTTCAAATTTTCGAGTATCAAGACAAATGGTCGAATCCCCGTCACGTATCTTACGACTATGAAACACCCATATGTACTTAGTATAATATAATCACGTTGGCCAGGCGTCATTATATGATGTCAAATACATACTTCTTTTCATCAACCGTTTAATCACGATTAGGTTCATATGAGATCAGAGTACAATGAACGAGTCGTATGTGGTGAACAGTTCACGCGTATCGAGGTATCGGAACGATAGTTTAGATGTATGTAAATGTATGTATGCATGTGCGTTCTAGCCAAGGCTATAGTCTAGGTCTCTAGGTTGCTACGTCACCTAAAGTTTCCTAGTTCGCTATAACCAATGTCTCTGATACCAATCTGTAACACCCCCAAATTTGTTTAGCGGAAGCGTTTGGTTTAAGTACTGGGGTGTCACAATAATGAAGCATGCATACGTATCAGAGCTTATGATTACAACAGAACAATAAATATTAAGATGCCAAAAGAGTTAATTACAAAGTTTACGATTCATCGAATCGTATAAGTTAAAAGTAGCAAGTTTACAAAAGTAGATTTCTGAAATATGACTAAAACATTTCAGTTATACTAAAGAAATCCATATGTTTCCAAAAGTTGGCATCCTAAGCTTCAAGGGTCGCCTAATTCTCCATGTGTGTTGGCGATCTTATATGCGCAGCTAATTCCCTGAAAAACATAGTAAAAGTCAACAACTAGGTTGAGTGAATCCACAGGTTTTATGTTGTATATTGTTGTTTCAAGTTTTGTAGTCACATTTGTTGGACCAAATACGTTCGTAAATAGTAATTGCCATAATAGTCGAGTAATGTTTAGTGGATCGTCATCCAAAGTATAAGTTTAGTGGGTTGTTCGCCCAAAGGGTTAAGTTTATGTGGGATGTTGCCCATAAATAGTTGTGTGGGACGTTACCCAAAATATATGTTTGAATACGTGTTGCTGGTCGTTCTCCAGTAGTTTTAAAGTTTGAGTCGGTCGTTCTCCGACTAGTTACCAAATGTACCGGTCGTTCTCCGGTAAGATACCAAGTTAGCACCGGTCGTTCTCCGGTGAGATACATTGTTAGTACTGGTCGTTCTCCAGTAAGATACACTGTTAGTACCGGTCATTCTCCGGTAAGATACCATGTTAGTGTCGGTCGTTCTCCGACAAGTTACCAATATGTACCGGTCGTTCTCCGGTAAGATACCAATTTAGTTTCACATAGTGATAATAGTTTTTGTTTGGAATGCCATGTCGTACGGACAGTTGTAGTAGTTGTCCACAGTTATAAGTTGTTTGTATGAGTGTGCCAAAGGCAGTTATGTGATAGTTTGTATAGCAGTTTAACAGTTCAGGTACTCTAATTGTTCGAGTAAGTAGTATGATAAATAATCATATAGTAAAAGCAGTTATGGCAATCAGTAATCAGTAAAGCAGTTGACTATGTTTTCCACCCCAAAAGTAGTTACAAACAGTAAAAGTAGGGGCTGTGAACTCACCTGTTGAGTTAAGTAGTTGTGCGAGTGCTAGCAAACCTAAGCCCAAGTACAGTCTGGAATCTCCTAACGTCCTAAACGTACGAGATTTATAAGTATGTGGATGTCTAAACTGATCATCCATGCTAGTGTTCGTACAACCAAGTTATGTTCCAAGTATTAACCGTTTACGTTGTATTTTGTTGTTTGTGAAAATGTATACGACTCGTTGGTGATAGTTTGTGTAACACCCCCGAAATTCACTGTTTTGCGGAAACATACTTGGGTGTTACTAATCAATATACAAAGCACAAGATATACAGCAAACGACCTTTAAATGAGACGTTTTGTAAATTAGTTACATTCCATAGATATAATGTTTGAAAACTTAGTGTTTTCGTATACAAAATGTAGTTTCCCCTAGAGTCCACGCGTATAGCGGGAGATTCTATTACATAATCAAAATATACAAAATATAATGCTAAGAATCTCCGTTAATGCAGTTGTGTTGAAATCATGCGACTCTAGCTAAAATCCTGGAGTAATTCTACTCCATCCGGGTACCTGAGAAAACATGCTAAAAAGTGTCAACCAAAAGGTTGGTGAATCTCACAGGTTTTTAAGTAATATCGGCTTTGAACACGAGATTTCATTAGTAATGCCCGTAGGCGTAAAATCAGCCATTGCAATCCAGCAATCGTAAAATCAGTATTTGCAATCCAGCAAATGAAAATAAGTAAGGTTTTATACCGTTGCCATGAGGCTCATAATCGAAGCTTAACCCGTAAGTAATATGTTTGCTCCCGTGACATGCTCGTAAGTGAGCAAGCATCAGTAACGAATAAGTTGTCACCCGTTTATACGTGTAAATCGGTACGTGGCAGCGCTACTGCCCCGGGTGGGGAGGGTCATTTCCCTAATGGATCCATTAACTACTGTTCGCGCTTAAGTCCATAACTAACGATATATGATGGAGAGACTTCAGTAAATAGTAACTAACTCATGCAATTCCGTTTGGTATAGAAATCAGTTTAGTACTTTGTGTTCAGGAAAAATTAAGTAGCATGTATCTCCCCCAATAAGATAAAACAGTAAAAGTGGGGCCGTAAGACTCACCTGAGTCTTTGCAAGTACGTTTATATCAATAAACGAGTAAGTAATATCAACCGTAGGTTCTCCGAACCCGTAACCTTCAAATGCCTAAACATATAAAGTTAAGTAAGTAGATGTCTCGCAAGACCATCTAGGCTAGTTGTTTACACAACTCATTAAGTCCAAGTGTTTGTTTAGTAATCTGTTTGTAGTTTGAAAACAAATATGGCCCGTTGGTGACGGTTTGTAATAATGATTCAAAGTGTTATCATTTATAACGCAATTTAGTGTAATTGTAATAGAAAGTATGTTCTATGACGTTTGTTAAGTCGTATGACATAAGTATTTAAAGTTGTGTAAGTTCGACACTTAGTAAAATCTGACTTTTCAAGGTTCTGGTTTGTGCGACGTAGCATGCGACGTAGCATGCGACGTAGGGTGCGACGTAGGCAGGTACGTCGCATGATGCGACCTTCGCAAATCAATGCGACGTAGGAGGCGACGTTAAAGTCTACGTCGCTATGTGCGACGTCCGCAAGTTAATGCGACGTAATAGGCTGCGTCGCTAGTGCGACGTTGGGATTTCGTGCGACGTAGGCCGCGACGTCGCTAAGTGCGACGTTGTGAGGTGTAATGCGACGTTTTGAGCTACGTCGCAGATAGCCCAGCGTCTCTGCGACGTAGCGGTCTGATCGGAATTTGGTGGCCGGAAAATCGGTCGAAAAACTTCCGTTAGGTCCAAATCTTTTACCCAACCCATTTTTGGACATTTTAAGCATATATAAACCATAAAAACGTAAAAATGAGCAAAAACGGAGAGTTTCGGGTTTTGTCGGAAACTTACAAAATGTCGGATAGAAAATCCGAAAAGGTAGGATGATAGATCGTGACGTGGTGGTGCTTTCCTTCCAAATGACCGAGTAAAACCGAGTGCGTTTTGAGGTAGTATTTTGTGAATTTGATGAGTTGGTGGTGGTGGTGATTATTGAGAGAAAAAGGGAGGAAGAAAGAGAGTGAGGGAGAAAGAATGAGAAAGAGAATGGGGATGGTGGGGTGTTGGTGAAAGCCTCACCTCACCCAGTCCCCGTTCCGTGCCCCGTGTGGTGTTCGTTTTCTCCGTCGTTTAATCCTTCGTTCTTAATATTAAATCAAGCAGTTATATTTTTGAAACGTGCCGGAAATATTTTGATGAATTACCTTGAGGTTAATTATAAAAAAAAACATTTGTCCAAATATTAAATTCCTTAACTCGCGTTTAGTACGTATTTGTTAATTTATTTAAAATGTCATCGCGATAATATAAATAATGTTTGTTCGCTGTGTATTTTATATAATAAAATACGTTCTCATTATTTAGGTAAGTTTCTGTCACCAACGTCCACGTAACTGTGTCGGACTCCGTCCGGTTAATTCGTACGATTAATCCAAATCGCGTAAGTACACACACATATATATATAATTTACCTTATACATATATACAAATAGAGTCTGCAATTAGTCCTATTACATACTAATTACAACTAGTTACAAGTAATTAGGCATAATTAATTATCCTAATTTAGCAGGTGTTACATTCTCCCCTTGTTAAAGAAATTTCGTCCCGAAATTAGCTTGAGTGCACGGACGGTGCGTTGTCTGGGAAGAGATGTGGGTATTTCTGTCGCATTTGGTCTTCCCGTTCCCAGGTGAACTCAGGGCCGCGCCTAGAATTCCACCTGACTTTTACTATGGGAATACGACTCTGTTTCAATTGCTTGACCTCTCGGTCCATGATTTCCATAGGTGTCTCGACAAAATGAAGTTTATCATCGATTTGAATTTCGTCGAGCGGTATAATCAGCGTCTCGTCAGACAGACATTTCTTCAAGTTAGAAATGTGGAATGTGTTGTGTACGCTGCTAAGTTCAGCAGGAAGTTGCAGGCGATAGGCCACTGGACCAATCCTTTCAAGGATTTCGAATGGTCCGATGTATCTAGGATTTAGTTTGCCTCGTTTCCCGAATCGAATAACACCTTTCCACGGTGCCACTTTGAGAAGTACCTTGTCTCCTACCTGGAACTCAAGGTGTTTGCGTCTCACGTCAGCATAGCTTTTCTGACGATCACGTGCGGCTTTCAGCCGGTTTTGAATACCAACGATTTTCTCAGTAGTTTCTTGAATGATTTCTGGACCCGTGAGTTGGGAATCTCCTAACTCAGTCCAACAGATGGGTGATCGGCACTTACGCCCGTAAAGTGCCTCAAAGGGTGCAGCCTTTATGCTGGTATGATAACTGTTGTTGTACGAGAACTCGCACAACGGTAAATGATTTTCCCAAGAAGTACCGAAGTCGACTACGCAGGCTCGTAGCATATCCTCCAGTGTTTGAATAGTTCGCTCGCTTTGGCCATCGGTTTGCGGGTGATAAGTAGTACTCATATCCAGACGAGTACCAAGAGATTTCTGTAGCGATTGCCAAAAGTTAGAAGTAAAACGGCTGTCCCTATCCGAGATGATTGAGATAGGTACACCGTGTCGCGAGATGATTTCTTTGACATAGATGCGAGTCAGACGCTCCATCTTGTCGGTTTCCTTGATGGCCAGAAAATGAGCAGATTTCGTGAGACGGTCCACGATCACCCAAATGGTATCGCAACCACTCGAAGTTTTCGGTAGTTTGGTAATGAAGTCCATGGAAATCTGTTCCCATTTCCATTGAGGAATTTCAGGTTGTTGAAGCAACCCAGAGGGTCTTTGGTGTTCGGTCTTTACTTTGGAACAGGTTAGGCATTTACTGACGTACAAGGCGATGTCAGCTTTCATGTTAGGCCACCAATACAACCCTTTGACGTCATGATACATCTTGTCAGATCCAGGATGTATAGAGTATCGAGATTTGTGAGCTTCAGTCATCACCAAATCTCGCAAGTTTCCGAATTTGGGTAACCACACCCGGTTAGAGAAGTATCGAGTTCCATCGTGTTTGATTTCGAATTGTTTATCCAAGCCTCGCAAGGCTTCATTTTTCAAGTTTTCATCGTTGAGTGCTTCAAGTTGAGCGGTAAGGATTTGAGCAGGAAGCTCGTTATGAATTGTCATAGAAAGTGCTCGGACTCGAAGGGGTTTCACTCGTTCTTTTCGGCTTAAGGCATCGGCAACTACGTTAGCCTTGCCCGGATGGTATTTGATCTCGCAGTCGTAGTCACTAAGTAACTCAACCCAGCGACGTTGTCTCATGTTTAGATCTTTCTGATCGAATATGTGTTGGAGACTGTTGTGATCGGTAAAGATGGTGCTTTTCGTACCGTAGAGATAATGTCTCCAGATTTTCAATGCGAAGACCACAGCACCTAACTCGAGGTCGTGGGTCGTATAGTTTTTCTCATGGATTTTTAGTTGTCGTGAGGCATAGGCAATGACTTTTTCTCCTTGCATCAACACACAACCAAGTCCTTGGTGTGAGGCGTCACAGTAAACTACGAAATCGTCGGTGCCCTCGGGTAAGGACAAGATCGGTGCACTGCAAAGTTTGTTTTTCAATAGTTGGAAGGCTGACTCTTGTTTATCAGTCCAATCGAACTTCTTATCTTTCTGAGTCAGTGTGGTTAGGGGAACAGCTATTCTTGAAAAGTTTTCGATGAATCGGCGGTAATAACCAGCAAGACCTAAGAATTGTCTCACTTCGGTTGGAGTGGTCGGTGACTCCCAGCCCTTGATTGCTTCAATCTTGGCGGGATCAACATGAATTCCTTGGCTGTCAATCACGTGCCCGAGGAATTGAACGGTTCGAATCCAGAACTCACACTTAGAGAATTTGGCATATAACTCTTCGTGTTTTAGAAGTCCTAGAATGGTTTTCAGATGTTGAGCATGTTCCTGCTCGTTGCGAGAGTAAATCAGAATATCGTCGATGAACACAATGACGAATTTGTCAAGATATGGTTTGCACACCCGATTCATAAGGTCCATAAATACGGCCGGTGCGTTGGTTAAACCGAATGGCATCACTTGGAATTCGTAATGCCCATAACGAGTTCGGAAAGCTGTCTTTGGGATATCATTGTCACGGACTCGGAGTTGATGATAACCCGACCGTAGATCAATCTTTGAGTAAACACTCGATCCCTGGAGTTGGTCAAATAGGTCATCGATTCTAGGGAGTGGGTACCGATTCTTTATGGTTAGCTTATTCAGCTCTCGGTAATCGATACACATGCGGAAAGATCCATCTTTCTTTTTCACGAATAAGACCGGAGCTCCCCAAGGCGAGGAACTTGGTCGAATGAATCCTCTGTCCAGGAGTTCCTGTAGTTGGTTAGACAACTCCTGCATTTCGGATGGTGCTAAACGGTAAGGGGCTCGTGCCACGGGTGCAGCTCCGGGCACAAGTTCGATTTGAAATTCAACTTGTCTAGGTGGCGGAAGTCCGGGCAAGTCTTCAGGAAAGACTTCCGGGAATTCCCGCACGATCGGAACATCCTCAAGTCGCTTCTCCTCCGACTTCTTCTCCGTTACATGTGCGAGGATGGCTTGATACCCTTTTCGTAGATATTTTCTAGTTTTCAGACAGGAGACAATATTCAGAGTCCGTCTACCGGTCTCCCCTTGTAGGACTAAGGTTCCACCGGAGACAAGAGGTATGCGAACGAGTTTGTCATGACAGATGATTTCAGCTCGGTGCTTGGACAACCAATCCATACCGACAATAATATCGAAGCTGCCGATCTCGACAGGGATTAAATCAATGGGAAACGTTTCGTTCGTGAGGTTAAGTGTACAGTTGTGTATGATACTATCAGTCTCAATCAGTTTGCCGTTAGCTAATTCAACAATGTATTTAGTATCTAAGGCAGTGGGAGTTATATCAAGTAAAGGGCTAAATTTCTCAGAAATGAAGCTTCTATCGGCACCGGTATCAAATAACACAGAAGCAGTAAGGTCGTTGAGAAGGAACGTACCCGTCACGACGTTCGGGTCTTGTCTGGCTTCCCCAGCCTTGATAACGAATGCTCTACCGCGAGCAGGGTTATTGTTGTTTTTCAGCTTTGG
This sequence comes from Helichrysum umbraculigerum, assembly GCA_949592205.1. Taxonomy (NCBI): domain Eukaryota; kingdom Viridiplantae; phylum Streptophyta; class Magnoliopsida; order Asterales; family Asteraceae; genus Helichrysum; species Helichrysum umbraculigerum. Next base: position 41,034,603 of record CATIUR010000001.1, read on the forward strand.
GCAATCTTTCTTGAAATGCCCTGTATTTCCGCACCCAAAGCAGGCCTTTGGTGCATTGGTGTTGGGGATAGGAATGTTCGTTCGGCAATCCTTGGCTAGATGCCCGAACCGTTTGCAGTTGGAGCAAGGGCAAGAACCGTCATGGTGGCGGTTGCATTTGGGACAGTAGGGTCTGCTCCCGCTGTACCCTTTCTTCTCCGAAGTTCCAGATGAATAAGCCTTAATGTACTCAGGCTTTTTGTTGGAGGTTTGGTTGGATGAGTTGGGGTTTCCTTCCCACTTGCGTTTGTTGTTTGAAGATGGGGTTGAAGTTGTGCCACGGCGGACAGAATTTGCCGTTAGTTCATGGGCCATACGGATGGCGCTCTGAATAGTACCCGGTTTGGAAGAAGTTACCAGGTCTTGGAGTCTCTCAGGAAGACCATCAACAAATTTCTCGAACCTCTTGTACTCAGGATCAACCATGGTTGGGCACAGAAGTGCCAGTTGGTGGAAACGGTTGGTGTATCCGGTGATGTCATTACCCTGCATCTTGTGGTTCCAGAATTCCACTTCTAGTTGTTTCAATTCATCCCTGGGGCAATACTCGCCCCTCAACATCTTCTTCAACTCCTCCCACGGGAGTTGGTAAGCAGTAGCAACACTCACAGTCTGGGCATAAGTATTCCACCAGGTGAGTGCGGTGTCAGTAAAAGTACTAACGGAGAACTTAACCTTGTCTCCCTCCGCACAGTTGCAGATCAGAAATACAGACTCAACTTTCTCGATCCAGCGTACTAGACCGATAGCTCCCTCAGTACCTGCAAAGTTTAGGGGTTTGCAGTTCTGGAAGTCCTTGTAAGAACAAGGTTTAGCAGCAGAGGTCTCAGCGGCATCGCTGTTCCTCGTGGAATTTGGTGGAGTATTCCGAGCCAAGGCTTCAGTAACAGCCTGGGTTATAAGGGAGGTAATCTGGGCGTCGGTGTATGGTCGTGTCTTTGGCGGCATGATTCTTCAATAAAAAAAAATGAAGCTACATGAGATTTTGTATGAACTTGTAATTGTCACAGATGTATATGTATGAAAGCAGTAATACATAACATCAACATGGAAAATGACAATTAATATGAGTTAAGAATACAAGGGATATTTGATAGATAAAGTGAGTTCAAAAGTTACATCTTACAGGGATATTACAAAAGGTGTCGGGAATTGTTACATCCGACTAGTTTATAGAGTAGTGCTAGATAGTCCCTAGATTACGCGATAGATTACAATACAAGAACTACCCTAATCTTAATGTAGATTAATTTGTTCCATCAGCGCGACAAGGCGGTCCACGGTTTCTGCTAGTCGGTTGGTTCCTTCTTAGTTAGGGTTCCTGGCCTTCGGATTCGTCTTCCGATTCCAGGTTCAGGTCGTGTGGGTGGTAGCGTGCCTCAAGCATGTCCCTGTATCTTTGAGTCGTGGAGCGGCACCTAGTCTCCTCCTTTGACTTCCTGCCCAAACGTTTGATCCATGTTTTGGTCCTACGGGTTAGGTTGGTGGCCACTTTCTTCCAGTAATGGATCTTATCTTTGATTCGTGTAGGGACAGATCGGTTTGAGATTCTCAATCTTTGTTCATAGTCTATGCACTTACGCTTAAGTGCCCAATTTCGGCCGTCTAGTCCCACGGCCTGATCTCGCACTCTTTCATATTCTTCTATGTCGATGCCAGTCATTTCGAAATTCTGATTTTCGTTTCCCTCCAGCATGATTTCTTCTTCTGGTACGATGTCCTCATCGAGATACGTGTACTGGATTTGCTCCTCGTGGACTTGGTCACTATCAGACATGTGGTCGTCCATTTGGGAATTCGCGTCTTTGAGTTCTATAGAAATGACAGAGAGAGGATTTTAGTCCTTGGAAGTACGTTGCTTCCGGGTGTTAGATGTGATTTTCATAAAATCATTAGAGTGCGCCACAAGGTGGTGTGACGGTAATCAAGTCTGTCATGGTCGGTGCAAACCGCTGAGAGAAATTCGTAAGTGTCACCAGAGAAACGTCGGCTATCTCTATAGCGAGTGTGTTTACGTGCGAGGCCTATTCATATATATTCAATATATAATAGCCTAGTAGTATAGTCAGCGAGTGAGGCCTATGTATGTATATACTCGTATATCACATAACAGCCTAGCGTATGTCTAGCACATAACAAGTAAGAGTCTCGGTTCCCTCGTGGTCAGAGTCTACTAACGCATTCCTGTTCGACATAACCATTTCAGACCTCACATCATCTTTCCTTAATTGTACATAGTTGATCAGGCTATGTTAAATTAAAGTCGTATGATGTAATTCCTGAACCAATCATGCCTAATAAGGAAATACTGCCTAATGGTCATAGTCTAGGCCCACTAAATGCAACCTAGTTCACTATAACCTTAGGCTCTGATACCAATCTGTAACACCCCCGAAATTCACTGTTTTGCGGAAGCATACTTGGGTGTTACTAATCAATATACAAAGCACAAGATATACAGCAAACGACCTCTAAATGAGACGTTTTGTAAATTAGTTACATTCCATAGATATAATGTTTGAAAACTTAGTGTTTTCGTATACAAAATGTAGTTTCCCCTAGAGTCCACGCGTATAGCGGGAGATTCTATTACATAATCAAAATATACAAAATATAATGCTAAGAATCTCCGTTAATGCAGTTGTGTTGAAATCATGCGACTCTAGCTAAAATCCTGGAGTAATTCTACTCCATCCGGGTACCTGAGAAAACATGCTAAAAAGTGTCAACCAAAAGGTTGGTGAATCTCACAGGTTTTTAAGTAATATCGGCTTTGAACACGAGATTTCATTAGTAATGCCCGTAGGCGTAAAATCAGCCATTGCAATCCAGCAATCGTAAAATCAGTATTTGCAATCCAGCAAATGAAAATAAGTAAGGTTTTATACCGTTGCCATGAGGCTCATAATCGAAGCTTAACCCGTAAGTAATATGTTTGCTCCCGTGACATGCTCGTAAGTGAGCAAGCATCAGTAACGAATAAGTTGTCACCCGTTTATACGTGTAAATCGGTACGTGGCAGCGCTACTGCCCCGGGTGGGGAGGGTCATTTCCCTAATGGATCCATTAACTACTGTTCGTGCTTAAGTCCATAACTAACGATATATGATGGAGAGACTTCAGTAAATAGTAACTAACTCATGCAATTCCGTTTGGTATAGAAATCAGTTTAGTACTTTGTGTTCAGGAAAAATTAAGTAGCATGTATCTCCCCCAATAAGATAAAACAGTAAAAGTGGGGCCGTAAGACTCACCTGAGTCTTTGCAAGTACGTTTATATCAATAAACGAGTAAGTAATATCAACCGTAGGTTCTCCGAACCCGTAACCTTCAAATGCCTAAACATATAAAGTTAAGTAAGTAGATGTCTCGCAAGACCATCTAGGCTAGTTGTTTACACAACTCATTAAGTCCAAGTGTTTGTTTAGTAATCCGTTTGTAGTTTGAAAACAAATATGGCCCGTTGGTGACGGTTTGTAATAATGATTCAAAGTGTTATCATTTATAACGCAATTTAGTGTAATTGTAATAGAAAGTATGTTCTATGACGTTTGTTAAGTCGTATGACATAAGTATTTAAAGTTGTGTAAGTTCGACACTTAGTAAAATCTGACTTTTCAAGGTTCTGGTTTGTGCGACGTAGCATGCGACGTAGCATGCGACGTAGGGTGCGACGTAGGCAGGTACGTCGCATGATGCGACCTTCGCAAATCAATGCGACGTAGGAGGCGACGTTAAAGTCTACGTCGCTATGTGCGACGTCCGCAAGTTAATGCGACGTAATAGGCTGCGTCGCTAGTGCGACGTTGGGATTTCGTGCGACGTAGGCCGCGACGTCGCTAAGTGCGACGTTGTGAGGTGTAATGCGACGTTTTGAGCTACGTCGCAGATAGCCCAGCGTCTCTGCGACGTAGCGGTCTGATCGGAATTTGGTGGCCGGAAAATCGGTCGAAAAACTTCCGTTAGGTCCAAATCTTTTACCCAACCCATTTTTGGACATTTTAAACATATATAAACCATAAAAACGTAAAAATGAGCAAAAACGGAGAGTTTCGGGTTTTGTCGGAAACTTACAAAATGTCGGATAGAAAATCCGAAAAGGTAGGATGATAGATCGTGACGTGGTGGTGCTTTCCTTCCAAATGACCGAGTAAAACCGAGTGCGTTTTGAGGTAGTATTTTGTGAATTTGATGAGTTGGTGGTGGTGGTGATTATTGAGAGAAAAAGGGAGGAAGAAAGAGAGTGAGGGAGAAAGAATGAGAAAGAGAATGGGGATGGTGGGGTGTTGGTGAAAGCCTCACCTCACCCAGTCCCCGTTCCGTGCCCCGTGTGGTGTTCGTTTTCTCCGTCGTTTAATCCTTCGTTCTTAATATTAAATCAAGCAGTTATATTTTTGAAACGTGCCGGAAATATTTTGATGAATTACCTTGAGGTTAATTATAAAAAAAAACATTTGTCCAAATATTAAATTCCTTAACTCGCGTTTAGTACGTATTTGTTAATTTATTTAAAATGTCATCGCGATAATATAAATAATGTTTGTTCGCTGTGTATTTTATATAATAAAATACGTTCTCATTATTTAGGTAAGTTTCTGTCACCAACGTCCACGTAACTGTGTCGGACTCCGTCCGGTTAATTCGTACGATTAATCCAAATCGCGTAAGTACACACACATATATATATAATATACCTTATACATATATACAAATAGAGTCTGCAATTAGTCCTATTACATACTAATTACAACTAGTTACAAGTAATTAGGCATAATTAATTATCCTAATTTAGCAGGTGTTACAGTTTGAAATCCTAATTTCGGTAAAATAAGAGTGTTTGTATTGTTTGTAAAGCTCGTGAATCGTATCGTTTAAAGATATGCATTTCCGGTTAGTTCGACACTTAGTGAAAACAAGTTTTTAAACTTCCTGTTTTTAGCGACGTAAGGTGCGACGCTGGGTTGTTATGCGACGTAGGGTGCGACGTACGGGTCTACGTCGCATTCAGGTTTTGCGACGTCATGGGTTGCGTCGCATAGGCGACGTTCGCAATTTAATGCGACGTAGTCGCCTGTTCGACGAACAGATTGAAAATAACGAGTTTCGGGTCGGTTTTGGACATGATCGGTTGTATAAAACACTAAAACATGGTAATCTAAGTATATTAAACATGAAATATTAATTATAACTTCGAAATCTAAAGATTTGCGGGATTTGTCGGAAACTTACGAGTGCCGGATTTGAAATCCGAAAAGGTAGAAGTGTAGATCGGGGTGCCGTGGTCGTTTTATTCCAAAGATGTATGGTGATTCGGCGCGTTTTTGTGGTAGTATTTGAGGTTTTTGTGTGATTTTTGAGAGAGTTTAGAGAGAAAAGAGGAGGAAGAGAGAGAATGAGAAAGATAGAAAATGAAAGAAAATGGAGGTGGGAGGTGGTTTTATTCCACTTTCTGCCTCCGTGTTTGCGTTCCGTGTTCGTTTACCCGATCGTTAAATGTTATTTTATTTTAACTATTATGTTTTTAATTACATTTTCATTATTTTTAATTAGGATCTTTTATGAAACCCAATTAATAAATTTTATAAATCTCGAACTTTGTTTTATTTAAATTGTACGAATTAAACATTTTGCGTTATAGAATGATTTGTAAATATTTTTGACAAAATATTTATTCGTTACTACGTTATTTAATAATTTCGTTTTATTAAATAATTTTGTTCACCAACAGTCTTATGTTTTTATCGCGTTTGTTTTCAAATTGTTCAGTACGTAATTACAACTAATTACGAATACGTAATACTACGCGTATTATCTAGTTGAGCTATGCTAGACTTACCTCTAGAATGTGTTGTGAATTCACTCAAGTAGGGAATTAGTCTAATAATGCAAGTGATTAACTTAATTAATCGTGTTTAAATTTGCGAGGTGTTACAACAAACAACAACATGGATGTCCTTCGCAACCAAGTAATAGCGATAAGCGTGGAAAATGCCCTCCTATGTCAAAGGATGGAAGAATGTGAACAGCGCTCACATGAAGCAGAAGAGTATGCCAGCGGACTAACACAACGACTAGCACTAGCAGAAGATAACGCCCGACAAGCTAGCAGACTTGCAAACACTGTGGACCGTCTTGTCACGATGATGGAACAAATTAATCTACGTTAAGACTAGTGTAGTCTTTGTCTTGTAATCTATCCTGTAATCTAGTAACTATCTACGCGCTACTCTAAAATTCGGTCGGATGTAACAATTCCCGACGCCTTTTGTAATAACTCTGTAGGATGTAACGTTTGAACTCATATTAGCTATCAAATATTCCTTGTTGTTCAACTCATATTAATTGTCATTTTTCCATGTTGATGTCATGTATTACTGCTTTTATACATGTACATCTATAACAAATACAACTTTCCTACAAAATCTCATTTATCTTCATTTCTTTTATTGAAGAATCATGCCGCCAAAGTCAAGACCATACACCGATGCTCAGCTTACATCGCTTATAACTCAGGCTGTTACTGAAGCCTTGGCTCGGAATACCCCACAAAACTCCACCAGAAACAGCGATGCCGCTGAAACCACTACTGCTAAACCTTGTTCTTACAAGGACTTTCAAAGCTGCAAACCCTCCAGCTTCAAGGGTTCTGAAGGAGCCATCGGACTTATCAGATGGTTCGAGAAAATGGAAACTGTTTTCCGTGTCAGCAAATGCGCGGAGAACGACAAAGTAAACTTCGCCACCTGCTCTCTCGAAGATGATGTCCACTCTTGGTGGAATTCATATACCCAATCAGTGGGTGCTGACATTGCCTACCATCTAACTTGGGAGGAATTGAAAGCAAAACTCACTGCCAAATACTGCTCAATCGCCAAACTCCAAAAGCTAGATGAGGAGTTCTGGAACCTAAAGGTTCAGGGTGGTGATATCGATGGTTATACCACCAGATTCCAACAACTCGCCGCCCTCCGCCCAGCTATGGTGAGCACTGAACCTGATAAAATCAGGAAGTACATCCTTGGCCTTCCTGAGCCTGTTCGGGGGCATGTTGCCTCTTCCAACCAAACCACCATTGACGGTGCAATCCTATTGGCCCAAGATCTGATGTCCATGAGCCAAGATTCTGAACCACCCACTTCATCCTCCCAAAACAACAAACGAAAGTAGTCTGATTACCACAACAACCACTCTAACCAACAAAACAAGAAACCTGACACCATCAAAGCCTACAACACCACCACTGACATCACACGGGGCTACACTGGGAACAAACCCTATTGTTCCAAGTGCAGCCGTCACCATGAAGGCTCCTGTGGTCCCTTTTGCAACAATTGCAAGAGGTACGGCCATCTCACCAAAGACTGCAATTCTCCTGCCAACAACAATTCCAACAACAACACCAGACCACCCAAAGTCTGCTTTGAGTGTGGGAAACCCGGGCACTTCAGGGACACGTGCCCCAAGCTGAAGAATAACAACAACAACAACACCCGAAGCAGAGCCTTCGTCATCAAATCTGGGGACGCCCGCCAAGACCCGAATGTGGTCTCGGGTATGTTCCTCCTCAACAACTTAAATGCTTCTGTTCTATTTGATACTGGTGCTGATAGAAGCTTTATCTCTGATGACTTTTGCCCACTACTTGACATCAATCCTGTTGCCTTAGATGTTAAGTACACTGTAGAGCTAGCAAATGGGGAACTTATAGAAACCGATAGTGTGATACCTAATTGCACTTTAAACCTAGCTGATGAAACCTTTTCAATCGATCTTGTACCCGTTGAAATCGGAAGTTTCGACGTTATCATTGGAATGGACTGGTTGTCCAAACACCGAGCCGAAATCATTTGTTACGATAAGATCGTCCGCATTCCACTCGCTGCCGGTGGAACCTTGATCATACAGGGGGAGACCGGTGGGACGGGACTCAATATCATCTCTTGCTTAAAAACCCGAAAATTTCTGAGAAAGGGTTACCCTGCAATACTCGCACACATCACAGAGAAGAAGTCGGAGGAGAAGCGACTTGAGGATGTGCCGATTGTTAGAGACTTTCCCGAAGTCTTTCCGGAAGAACTACCTGGTTTACCTCCACCTAGACAGGTTGAGTTCTCAATTGATCTCGTGCCGGGTGCCGCACAGGTGGCCCGTGCACCGTACCGTTTAGCCCCATCCGAACTTCAGGAGTTGTCCTCTCAGTTACAGGAACTTCTGGATAGAGGATTCATTAGGCCGAGTTCTTCGCCTTGGGGAGCTCCGGTCTTATTTGTTAAAAAGAAGGACGGTTCATTCAGAATGTGCATCGACTACCGAGAGTTGAACAAATTGACCGTCAAAAACCGATATCCACTTCCTCGCATTGATGATCTATTCGACCAACTTCAGGGTTCAAGTTTCTACTCAAAAATCGACCTGCGATCAGGTTATCATCAATTACGAGTTCGCGACACCGATATTCCAAAAATTGCTTTCAGGACTCGCTACGGGCACTACGAATTCCAAGTGATGCCCTTTGGTCTAACAAACGCACCGGCTGTATTCATGGACCTTATGAATCGGGTGTGCAAACCTTACCTCGACAAGTTTGTCATTGTTTTTATCGATGACATACTCATTTACTCGCGCAACGAGCAAGAACATGCGCAACACCTCAAAACCATCCTTGAACTACTTAGACACGAGGAGCTGTATGCAAAATTCTCTAAGTGTGAGTTCTGGATCCAAACTGTTCAATTCCTTGGTCACGTGATCGACAGTCAGGGAATTCACGTTGACCCATCAAAAATCGAGGCTATCAAAGACTGGCAAGCACCCACCTCTGCAACTGAAGTACGACAATTCTTGGGTCTTGCTGGGTACTATCGGCGATTTATCGAAAACTTCTCTAAAATAGCTCAACCACTCACGGTACTGACTCAGAAGGACAAAAGGTTCGATTGGACCGATAAACAAGAGTCAGCATTCCAACATCTGAAACAAAAGCTTTGCAGTGCTCCAATTCTATCCTTACCCGAAGGCACCGATGACTTCGTGGTATACTGCGATGCTTCCCACCAAGGTCTCGGTTGTTTGCAGATGCAACGAGACAAAGTCATTGCCTATGCCTCACGACAGCTGAAAATTCACGAAAAGAACTACACCACTCATGATCTCGAACTTGGAGCTGTCGTTTTTGCCCTCAAAATCTGGAGACATTATCTCTACGGCACTAAGTGCACCATCTTTACCGACCACAAAAGTCTCCAACATATATTCGATCAGAAGGATCTCAATATGAGGCAACGTCGATGGTTCGAGTTGCTTACCGATTACGATTGCGAGATCAAGTACCATCCAGGGAAGGCTAATGTTGTAGCCGATGCCCTCAGTCGAAAGGAACGACCAAAACCACTTCGAGTCCGAGCCCTCAGTATGACCATTCACAACGATCTTACCGTTCAGATTCATACCGCTCAGATCGAAGCCCTGAAACCTGAAAACATCAAAAATGAAGCCTTACGGGGTATTGACAAACAGTTTGAAACCAAACCTAACGGGATTAGGTATTTCTCAAACCGAATCTGGTTGCCTAGTTTCGGGAACCTACGAGACTTGGTGATGGATGAAGCTCACAAGTCCAAATATTCTATCCATCCGGGATCCGATAAGATGTACCACGGCATCAAGGAATTTTATTGGTGGCCGAACATGAAAGCCGAAATCGCCACTTACGTCAGCAAGTGCCTTACTTGCTCGAAAGTCAAAACCGAACATCAGAAACCTTCTGGTTTACTCCAACAACCTGAAATCCCTGAATGGAAATGGGAACAAATTGCCATGGACTTCATAACCAAACTACCCAAATCGGCGAGCGGTTGCGATACCATTTGGGTGATCGTCGATCGTCTCACTAAATCTGCTCATTTCTTGGCAATCAAGGAAAACGATAAAATGGAACGCCTTACACAAATCTACATCAAGGAAATCGTTTCTCATCACGGTGTTCCAATCTCGATCATCTCTGACAGGGATTCCCGTTTCACCTCTCACTTTTGGCAGTCACTTCAAAAAGCTTTGGGTACTCGTCTCGACATGAGTACCGCATACCATCCTCAAACCGACGGCCAAAGCGAACGAACCATTCAGACCCTGGAAGATATGCTACGCGCATGCGTAGTTGATTTCGGTACAAACTGGGAAAGACATCTACCGTTGTGCGAATTCTCGTACAATAACAGCTATCATGCCAGCATTAAGGCTGCACCTTTTGAGGCACTGTACGGTCGTAAGTGCCGATCACCGATCTGTTGGACTGAAGTGGGAGATAGTCAACTCACTAGTCCTGAACTCATTCACGCCACCACTGAGAAAATTGTGGAAATCCAAAACCGACTCAAAGCCGCACGTGATCGTCAGAAAAGTTATGCTGACGTGAGACGCAAACCACTCGAGTTCCAAGTTGGGGATCGAGTACTCTTAAAAGTATCACCTTGGAAAGGCGTCATCCATTTTGGTAAACGCGGGAAGTTGAACCCCAGGTACATCGGGCCTTTTGAGATCCTCGAACGGATTGGCCCCGTAGCTTATCGATTGCAGCTGCCATCCGAACTCAGCAGCGTGCACCCCACTTTTCACATTTCAAATCTGAAGAAGTGTCTGTCTGATGAGACACTTATTATTCCACTAGATGAAATTCGTGTTGACGATAAACTTCACTTCGTTGAGGAACCCGCTGAAATTATGGACCGTGAGGTCAAACAACTGAAACAAAGTCGTATTCCCATCGTCAAGGTCAGATGGAATTCGCGGCGTGGTCCGGAATTCACCTGGGAACGGGAAGACCAGATGCGACTCAAATATCCTCAACTCTTCACAGATTCTACCTCGAACACGACCTCGAGCTAAATTTCTGGACGAAATTCTTCTAACAGGGGGAGAATGTAACACCCGCCAAATTAGGACTAGTAATTAGTGCCTAATCATATGTTAATACATGTAATTAGTTCTGTGTTAGGCTAATTAATGTATCGAATTATATATTGTTGAATATATACGAAAATGCGATTTGGTTAAATCGTACGCAATTTAAATCGAATGTATTTCGATTCAATTTAATACGGACGTTGGTGACCAATTTTATTAAATAACACTTTTATGTCAAAAATATTATTATGAAAATATTTCGTATTCATTCGTATCGTACAAACAAAACTTACACAATTCAAAATATTAAAACGCGCAAACTAAATAAACAAACTTACATCTTATAACACAAATATAAATTGATTTGTAAAATATTTAAACAATATATCGCGTAATAAATCGTATTTTAAAACTCATAATTAAAATGTAAATAATTATTTAACGTTTAAACGACGGAGCAAACGAACACCACGCGGAACGCGGGGCGAGAAACTGAAAAGTGGGGATAAACCCCCACCTCCCACTTTTCTTCTTCATTTCATCATCTTTCTTATCTCTCTCTCTCCTATTTTCTCTCTATTATTCAAAATCACCACCATCCACCTAAATCGCAAAATAACACCACGAAACGCAACCGGATCACCAATATTTTTAGAGATTCACGACCACCTCGCGACGATCTACAACGCTATCTTTCCGGATTTTCATTTCGGCAACTTGTAAGTTTCCGACAAAACCCGAAACTCTCCGTTTTTACTCATTTTTACGTTTTTATGGTTTGTATCAACTTATTATGTCCAAAAATGGGTTGGGTAAAAGATTTAGACCAAACGGAAGCCTCTCGGCCGTTTTTCCGGCCACCAAAATCGTAACAGACCCCGACGTCGCACTCGGCTTGGCCCGATTGCGACGTCAGTTGCAACGTCGCTAATATCTCTCAGCGTCGCTTATAGCGACGCAGCTTCTTACGTCGCATTGATTTGCGAAGTCGCCAATAGCGACGCAGACCGTAACGTCGCAGACCAAATTTACGTCGCATTAGCGACGCAACGCCCTACGTCGCATTAAATTGCGAAACGTCGCCTTTAGCGACGTCATGCTCAACGTCTCAATCCTTACCTGCGACGTCGCACCCAACGTCGCACAAACCAGAAAACTCAGATTTTTACTAAGTGTCGAAACCTAAAATTTTAACACCTAATTTTACCCAAATTCGGATCCAGATGCGTTTTTCGTCAAAGCAATATAGTAGAAATAAAAATTTTCCAAGCTGACCTGGCAGCTCGACCCCAGCCAGGGGCGCTGCCCCCGGACCCCCGTACTTAGATTCCGTAACGGCTTCTAAAACACAATCAAAACACAATTTTCAAGTAAAACGCCACGAAATCAAAATAATAATAGTTGAGATTATTATTACAAATCCGTCACCAACGGGCCGAACACTTTTCAAACACTTAAACGTATCAACCAAATAGTGGAGATTTGGACATTATAGTTGAATGAACAACTACAAGGCTGATCTTTTGAGATACCCAATCATGATTATAACCATCGCGTGTCGTGGACACCCTCAGGTTACAAGTCTTTGGACTTCATACTCGGCTAATCAACTTACGTTTGTTTAAACGCTTTCAGACTCAGGTGAGTCTCATAGCCCCTCTTTTACTGTTTTATTCAGGGGTGTGATATATTGCTCAACTTTTAACATGTGAACGCAAGTACCAACTTTTCATATACTACATGAGTTTTTCGAAACTAATCATTTTAAAGTCCTCCGTCAGCATAGTTGTTAATACGTTGTAGCGTGAATATTAGTATATGGTACCATATAGGATTGACCCACCTCGTCCGGGTTAGCAAGCACTAACCGGGTAAATGGACGTACTAATATTTGGGAAGACGAATGTTGATTAGGCATTCGTGGAGGCACCTCGCCCGGAATTCTTTATAGGGGACCCGGCCCTCGAGTTAAGCTCAACTATGTGCTCATGGCTGTATACACGATGATTATCATTTAATTGCTGGATGCAATTCATTATTTAATTGCTGGATGCAATTCATTATTTAAATCTTGCGGTTCACACTATATTAACTGATTTCAAACCTGTGAGCTCACCAGCTTTATAGCTGACCTTTTAGCATATGTCGCAGGTACCCAGCAGTAGGATGTTTCTGCTTCAGGATTTAGCTCGAGTCAGCATACAGACGATTGAGATTTTCTTGCATTAGTATATTTTGTACAAGTACTTATGTACTGAAATCTCATTTTATTTAAACTCGAGCTATGTAAAGCTTTAAATGTTGTAAACATTTCAATTATCAATATATTTTGTTAAAACGACGCATATAGAGTCGTTTACTATTTATCTTTGTGCTTTGTTATTGATTAGTAACACCCAAATCAAGCTTCCGCAAATCATTAAATTTGGGGGTGTTACAGTGTCGGTCCCTATAGTTCGGGCGTGGAAATTCCACCAGGTAGAGGCATTATCCTGGAGAGTGTATGTGGCGTACATGACTTTGCAGTCGTCGGGGCAGTTGCAAATGTAGAATATAGATTCCATCTTCTCGAACCATCGGATTAATCCGACAGCCCCTTCAGTTCCGACGAAGTTTGGTGGTTCGCACCTCAGGAAGTCCTTAAAGGTACAAGGTTTTCCTTGGTTCCGAGTAGCTAGAGCCTCAGCTACCCTTTGATCCGTGAACTGGTCACGTTCAGCTTGGGTGAAGGTTTGTCGTTTAGGCGGCATGATTCTTAAATAAGAGTGAAATGACAAAGTGTGAGATCTTTATTCAAAGATTTTGATTACTATAGTTGTCTACGCAAGCAAGTATTTCACAGACGTCCAACTGTGGAAGTCATCGTATGTTTGAAAGTCCTTGGACTTTTGGGTCTTAAACGGGTAGTCATACTAATGACATTGTTGTATTTTATATGTAGTCCACCAGACTATGTTGTTGTGAGTAGTCCTACTGACAATAGTGTAGTACTAGAATACCATATGGCCATTCATGCCGGTGAATGTGACACCTACAGTGCCCTAGGTGGTGTTGAAGCAGGGTCCACCAACACAACCCATGTGTGTGGTGACATCATTTTGTATTTATCGATTGAGACATTGTATACCTAATTGGTGGTATATACATATATGGTGCACACGTAACTATACAAGTGTACGCGTGAAGTAAGAGTCAGTCGTAGCACCTCGTGCCCAATTAATTAAGTGTATATGTATAAATATAAGTCGTACATGTAACTACAACAAGTCTACATGCATATTGAAGGTAGCTCATCGAGCCTGGGTGTAGCACAGCGTGCCAAAATGTAGTGCCTGAAGCACAGTAATGTATTATAGTTGTAGTCAAAAGTACCATGAAACGCAGCACCACGTGCAGTAATATAGTGCCCGCGGCACCGTAATTATATACGCGTGAAGTATATGTGCAACACTAGAACTTGTTTTAAGAGATCCACATACTCTTATCGGGTATTAGTTATTTTTCGATTGTTTAATAAACTGCAAAATCGGGTAGCAACTGATATTGTTGATTGTTGCTAACTAGGATTAGTAAACCTTGATTATAAAGTTATGTTGACTATATTATGTTAATTAGTTGAACATGATGAAGTATTTAAATCATGTAGAGTATTAGAAAGTGTTAAATTGAGCATTTTAAGAATTTGTAAAATAAGTACCTGAGCTCATAATTATGTGATAATTGAACATGAAATGCTCAATTGTAATTCAACTAAAGTTGTCTAGATTGATGAATATGTGTTGAATAATACACATAGTAGTGACAAAGTGTTTAGTACTAAATGTTGTGTGTTCTTGGCTGAAGGTTTCCCCAAGAACCATAGATACTCAGTGATATTTTATGTTTACGATTATTTGCTGTAAACTGATTTGTTATTACTGAGTTGGACTGTTGGTTATATTCTGTCTCACTTAGCTTTATGCTAATCCCCCACATTAAATACTCCTTGCAGGGCATGATTTGATAAAGGGCTGGGCAAGGCAGTGGCACTGGAATGTAATGTTTGACAACTGAGCAATACTCTGATAAATGATTTGTGTAAATCAGTGTAATATGTTGTTTTATATAACCCCCGAGATGATAAACTATGGTTTGAAATAGTTTGAATATTTTAGGTTTGTCAAAATAATGTAAACAATTAAGATTTATATGGACTTACGCTTTCGATATATTATACTAAATGATAGTAAAATGAGGGGTGTTATAAGTTGGTATCAGAGCATAAGTTTGGGTGAATTGTACATTGTAAGATGTCCAATCCCAAACTTTGATATGTGTCAAGTCAAACATTCCAGTGGGTGTGGGATTAGTTGTTGTTTGAGAAGGTGGTTATTGAATGTGTACTAACCTATAACAAGTTGCAAGATTGTTGTTTTAGTTGTAGAGATGGAGGAATGTGAGGAACCGAATGGTATTCTCAATGATTCCTCAATACTCGTGGGCCTATGTGTATCAGGTACTTTTCGATAAGCTTGATGAATTTTAATAAGCTTGAATTGTTTACTTTACTACGATATGATTAGTCGTGAAGTAAATTGAGTCAGACTGATATGATTCCCAGTTATGAGTCATTGGTGATTATTACTTGTTAATGTGAGGCTATGAATATTAGTTGTGATGTTTAGCATCATGAGTAGTTCATAAGGAACTAGAAATGAATTGTGTAGACACCTTGTTAAATAAAGTGTAACAGTTGTATTAATTGGATTTAAGTGTGTCTACAATGTGAAAATAAAGTATAAATCATTGTGTGATTATGATTTGATAAATGCAAGGTGTAGTTATGAATCCTTGCTAGAAATTTAATTGCTACATGATAAATTGAATCAATGTGAACCCTTGTAGTGAAATTGATGAGATATTAGTATATCGCAATCAATAGTTTTGGAGTCATGTTGTTGTTTAATTTAGAAAGTGTTCATTGATTGGAATGTGTTCCTTTGACTAGTAAAAGTCAAAGTTGAAATTGGTAGAATCAAATTGTGTAATGACTATGTTATAAAGTGATATATGTGGCTAAATGTTTATGTGTTATGCCTTGATCATGATTGTGATTGAATTATGATCTAAGTATTAAAAAGTGGTAAGGTAAGGAAGTGAAAGTGGTCAACAAGCCTTTATGTGTGTTGACAAGTTTAGAAAAAGTCAACATTGAACACTAGTTGTAATTGGTTTAAACATAATGAATTTTATGTGAAATTGATGTTTTAAAGAATAATACGACACCAATAGTGAAAATGATTTAGTTGACTTAGAATAGTCAAAGGAATGTGTAATGGGTAATGGAATAGTGATCATATGGGCGGAAACCCAAATGGGTTGTTAAAGTGCCCAAATGGGTCACTTATTTGTTAAAAGATTATTTGCTTGATGGTTCAAGTAAAATGAGTGTTAAAGTTACTTTAAGACTTACATATGGTGAAAATATGTGTTGAAAGTGATTTGGGTCATCAATGTGGTTGTTTTGTTAAAAATGTCCAATTAGACCCCTAAACGGGTCAACGAGTAAAAACATAATGGAATGGGGATGTAAGGGTGATGAATACGCTCACACGTCACAAATGTATATAGGAACATGTTGGCAAAGGGTTGAAGTCAGAAACCTAGCCATTTAGAATATGGCGTGTCAACGAAAATGGTTAAAAATGGTCCAAAATGAGTCCTATGTCTGTTTTCTCGTAAAACGTGTAAATTGAAAAAGTGTAAAAATAGAAAGTTGCATTTTGATTATATGAAGGTGCCTGCAAAATTTCAGACCCTAATTCTTTACGGTTTGTGAGATATGCGCGTTTGAATTTCGGAAAATTGCACTAAGTTGTGCAGGAAATGGAGGTCTGCTGTGCAGACATGGGACCCGGCGGGTCAGAAGGTGGACGCGGCGGCTAGGAGTGGTAACCCGGCGGCTCCTACAGCTCTTATACGGCAATATGCTTCTGTTTGCCCAAAAACTAATTCACCCGGCGGCTGGGGTCTGAAGCCGGTGGCTCCCTTACAGTACCCGGCGGCTCCCCTATATGAGCAGGCGGCTTGGGGCATTTTCAGGGTATAAAATATTTTTTTTACGTTTTTCGACGTTCGACGAAATAATTGACGTAGAGATTTCCGTTAGAAAATTTCGGTATAAGAATAAGACGAAATTTACATGTCCACTCAAAAATGGCCTAACGGTCAAAGCTCATCGCATTGCCATGAGCCCTGTCAGTTTTTGGCACTTCGGGGTCGTTTGGGGCCCGAAAATGGCATTTTATTGTTTTTCGGACCTTATTTCAGATTTTAACTTACGTTTTGTATTGGGCTTTTGTTTCTTTGAGTCTAAAGATCATTCCTGAGTATATGTGCAACACTAGAACTTGTTTTAAGAGGTCCACATACTCTTATCGGGTATTAGTTATTTTTCGATTGTTTACTAAACTGCAAAATCGGGTAGCAACTGATATTGTTGATTGTTGCTAACTAGGATTAGTAAACCTTGATTATAAAGTTATGTTGACTATATTATGTTAATTAGTTGAACATGATGAAGTATTTAAATCATGTAGAGTATTAGAAAGTGTTAAATTGAGCATTTTAAGAATTTGTAAAATAAGTACCTGAGCTCATAATTATGTGATAATTGAACATGAAATGCTCAATTGTAATTCAACTAAAGTTGTCTAGATTGATGAATATGTGTTGAATAATACACATAGTAGTGACAAAGTGTTTAGTACTAAATGTACTATAAGTATTAATTGTTATACCAGTGAATTAAATTGAATCAGGTAATAAAGAGGTTGATTGATGTAATTGTGTTGGACATTACATATGTGTTAATGAAATAGTGGAAAGAATTATATCTACCTGATTATGTGATTAGTTGTTCATTCAAAATGATAAATGAAATTGGTAGCAAGTTAATAAGTGGTTATATAACTGCTACAAAGTATTATTATACGTGTGATAATTATTGATATCACATTGTGAGAAATGTGAGAATAAAAGTTAATCACTTTAGAGATTGATGGTATGAAGTGACCTGAAAATGAAGTGTACCTGATATAATATGACGACGTCTGGCCAACGTATTTGTATTATGCCATTTTACATGGAATTGTTGAGGTTACCAAGTACCAGAGAAATTAAAGTGATTTTGAAATAACAGGTAAGATATGTTGATCTGTAGTGGGGAAATAGGCAATGATTGACTGAAATGAAAGAATACTAGACCACTAATTTGTTGTTTTTATATGGTACCTATGGTACAAGAAATGCGTATGTGGTTAATTGCAACTAGTATGAATTAAAATAAGAGTTAAATAAAGTGGAGGTTAGTTGATTGTGAATAACAATGTGTTGAATATGTGACTAACGACAGCACCTTATGTTGTTGAAAGATCTATGCTAATGCAGCATGGTATCAACTGGTACTGATTTAGCATCCAGCTGGATATAGTAGGATGCTAATTGATTATATGATAATAGTTTTTCCTATTGGATTTGACCTCTACATATTGCTTACTCTTATGTGTTTATGGTTATATGATTTTTGATTACTTTAGAGTAAAGAGCTCATATAACCTTGTGGTGATTATAATTACAAGTTATAAATCGGTAATGAACTAGTTGGAAAAGTAAAGATTCTAGCAATGTGTTAGCTAAAGAAATACATAGTTATTAGCTAAATTGCTAGTTGTGAATTGAGTAGAACTTTTATTGTTAATGTGCATATTGTGGTATTTATTACCACTAGTGTTATTGACATAACAATAGAATATTCATGTGACTATGTGTTTCACTTATGTCAAGTGATTGTGTGTATACATGGCTAGTTATACATGATCATGTAAATGATCAGTTAAATGTTTAGAAATGGAATATATGCACAGTATATGTACAGGGGAAAAAGATAGAATCATGTACATTTGGATATGTGCATGTGGAAAGAATCGAAAAAGTATATCTATATATATAAGTTTCTCAAGGGAGTAACGTATGATATGTGTATATTGTGATTAAATAGTTGATTTTACTACACCTTATGCTGGTTTTAGCATTTGGTGCTAGGTACTGAAATGAGCTAAAGGCACAACGTATATGTTTATGTAAATTCAGTTGAAATACACACTGGTGTTGTGTAAGTTATACCTACATAAATATATGTGATTATGTTACATTAGAGTGACTAAGTATGATCAGATTTCGAGGACGAAATCTCTTTAAGGGGGAGAGATTTGTAACACCCTATTCTCGGGTCTAGTAGTTTTATAATATTTTCCTGACTTTAAATTAATATTTAATGTCTTAGGAAATTAATTGTTTAAGTTATTTGAAAATAATTGGGAAAAGAGTCAAATAACTTATTGTGACTAGTAAATTGTTAATTGTTTTAAATTAACATTGTTGACGGTAAAATAAAATAGTTTCTCTTCGCAAATGGTTTTTCAATTCCAGACAATAGATATTAAAGGGGACAAAACTAGTACACATATTATCTAATATATGTGAATAATACGTATGAAAAATTCACAAACATTCCAGAAAGTGGATTGAGTACGAAAGAAATATCAAAACCCTAGTTTCAAGCTCAAACCATCAAATCATTTGAGAAATAAAAACCTTCTTCCTCCTGATCTTGTTCTGGCCGAATCAAAACCACCACAGGGACAATTCCAACTTTGCAAAACAAGCCTTGAGGTGAAATTGAGTCCATAGAACTTGGATTCAAGCTTCAATAACACGAAGTAAGCATCTCTTGATCATCCTAATCATGTTGTAAGTGTTAAATCTTGATTTTCATATAAACCTAGAAATGGGTTTTTGGGTAATTGATATAATTAGTATGAATTATATGAAATTGAGGCTTGTAATCATGTTAGAGTTGTTAGTTAATGTTAATTTCATGATTATAAGTGAAATCCTATACTAGAAATTGTATAATTGAATTTGATCAAGATAAAAGTTGTGGGTTTAGTTGATTTTCATGAAGTAAAGCTTGTAGTGATTATATTATTGATAGTTAGTGCTAAATTCATGATTATAACCTAAGCCCTAACTTAGAGTTGTGAAATTGATTAAAGTGTTCTTGAGAATTATAGTGAGTATGACGATATTCATAAGTTATATGAGAAATTCGGTATGAGTTATGATTTAGAACACTTGATTGATAATCAAAGAGTAAAGTTAGAACTTAATTGTTAAGTATTCATTAGACTTAATATTGGAAGTTTGATGAATTGTTGATTGTAGAGGTTAATAACCTTAGTAATGGTTTAACCATGTTTATTAGTGATAATTGAAGTGGATTAATGTGATAAGATGGTCATGATGATCATAATTTGATAAATAATTATGAATTTATGATGTTAAGATGGTTATTCATAACCTTGGTGTGATTGGTGTTAAAGTAATGTAAGTTAATAATCATGTATATGATTGAATTGGAAAGTGATTATTATGATCATTGATCATGACTAAGTGATAAGTTATTTGATGTAATTACAATTGTAAGATGTTGTATAGATTTGAGACAAGTTACTAACTTGTGTTATTCTGTTGTAATTTCAGATAGACAGAAGACTCAGTGATATTAGACTACTGAGTGGACAACTGAGGTATTCGGTGAGTGGATTTGTAACCTCAGTGTAATTTAATTGTAACAAGTTTGGTTACAACGGGTAACGTATTATTACTGAATTATTATTCCATGATGATTATGGTTGTTAGTAATAATACTGTTGATAGACTGTTAGTCTGATATGATGAATATGTGATCACATGATATTCAACCTTGGGGCTTTGACGATATTCAGAGGCCAGCCTGGAGTTGGGCTTGGTTTGCTATTGGTTGGATAACACAGGGTCTTAGTACAAGTATTATTGTCGTAGCCTGTGTTATTTGTGTTAATAGCACCAAGTATTCGGTTAAACCGCTGTATTGGCCTGCAGTTGGTTTCAAAGTGTTCTATGAGAAGGTGTTACCTCAAGAACCACCGGTCCTCTTTGACGCCAGTTGTATTTGATATTATAACATGTTGTGTGTTCTTGGCTGAAGGTTTCCCCAAGAACCATAGATACTCAGTGATATTTTATGTTTACGATTATTTGCTGTAAACTGATTTGTTATTACTGAGTTGGACTGTTGGTTATATTCTGTCCCACTTAGCTTTATGCTAATCCCCCACATTAAATACTCCTTGCAGGGTATGATTTGATAAAGGGATGGGCAAGGCAGTGGCACTGGAATGGAATGTTTGACAACTGAGCAATACTCTGATAAATGATTTGTGTAAATCAGTGTAATATGTTGTTTTATATAACCCCCGAGATGATAAACTATGGTTTGAAATAGTTTGAATATTTTAGGTTTGTTAAAATAATGTAAACAATTAAGATTTATATGGACTTATGCTTCCGATATATTATACTAAATGATAGTAAAATGAGGGGTGTTATAACTTTTGACTAAATTTTGTAAATTAACTTATTTAATTTAACTTAACATACTAATTTGTATAATTGACAATTATTTAACTTGCATTGTTACTAATTAATTCATGGTTTGTGGTTTTTGGGTTGGGTATTACTTATTCATTATTCGATTTTGAATGTGTTTTATTATTGAATTATGTTATTAGTCTGCAACAACCTAATCATTAACTGTATTTGCATTTACAAAATTATATTTAACTTTTTAGTTTAATTTTAATTTTACTAGTACTACTGAATTTCGTTTTTGTTCACAGATGGTTATATGACCCGGACACTTCATCCGGATCCACTCAGTCCATTTGACGAACCAGAACGGGAGTTTCATTCTAGGAGACGTTTATCTTACGCACCACCAAATTCACCAGTACAAGGAGTATCATCTGACGAAGACTACGAGTTGTTTTCTAACACACTCGTCAAAATGGCAGAATACGGATATTACTCCGGATCAGAGTTTGGTGAAGATAAACCACCTTCCAGAGCACCTACTGCATATCCGAGTGATTCAGAACAAGAAGTAATTATACCAGAAATAATTATGGCAGACATAGCTAACATGACGCTTAAAGATTATACGATTCAAACTCGTGGAGATCCTCGACCGGGAGTGGTTAGGCCTGCCATAGCTAGAGAAGTAGAATTCGAATTAAAAGGCCAATTTCTTAAAGAACTAAGAGAAAATCCTTTTAGAGGAGAGGATAAGGAAGATGCAAATGAACATGTTGAGAAAATTCTAGAAATTGCTGATATGTTTAATATTCCTAACGTTACAAGAGATCAGGTTATGCTACGAGTATTTCCTTTAACACTAAAGGATGGAGCTAAAAGGTGGATTAATAATGAACCAGCCGGATCTATTACAACATGGGAAGACCTTCGAACAAAATTTCTTAAAATGTACTGTACTCCTTCGAAGACCTCAAAAATGATTGATGAGATAAGAAATTTTAAGCAAAAAGCGGACGAATCATTGTATCAAGCTTGGGAAAGATACAAGGAAATGCTACATAAATGTCCACAACATGATTTGAATGTGTAACTGGAAATTACAGTTTTCTATAAAGGAGTTGATAGAGCAACACGTCAACAATTGGATGCATAAGGTCCAATTCCTAAAAAGACTCCCGCAGCAGCAAGGGCTGCAATAGAAGAATTAGTAAAACATTCACAGCTGTGGGATGACGGTTCATCAGGAAGGAAAAGATTATCTGAAGATGGTGAAGGACTTGCAGCTATTACAGCTAAACTAGAAAGTTTAGGGAGAGATATTAAGAAGGTTAATGAACAAGTTCATGCTATTCGAATTGGATGCGAAATTTGTGAAGGAAATCATTTAAAAACTGAATGTCCAAACTCAGATGTGGATGTACAAACTGAAGAGGTAATGTATGGGGATTATCAAGGAAATCCAAATTATAGACAAGTGACGAATTTCAGAAGAACTAATCAGGGTGGAAACCAGCAATATCAACAAGCATCACCAGGATTCTATGTGAAAACGGGACAAAATCCGTCTATGGGTGATGTTGGGACATGTATTTGTGACAACAGATCTAGCTTGTAATAGTACTAGTGATTATTGTAATCAAGTATGTACAATTGATTTTGAATTGTAATAATTGATATGATATTAGTTTGTTTTTAATATTCGTTAAATATATTAGTAAGATAAAGTGTTAGACGAATATCAAGAATGAAAATGCAAACTAAAGTCTGTCTGCGAGATGAGATCTCAAGTCGCAGGGTTGAGTTCTGCTAGTCGAGATCTGGGCTCGCAGAGGGGGCAACGAACCGAGACCAGCATGGGCTTGATTCTAGGCTGCGAAGTCAGTCGCCTCGCAGAGCCCATCGGGCTGCGAGTCGAGTCGGGCTGAAACATATAAATAGATTATTAGGTCAAAACGATTAAGAACTTTTGCAATTCGTTTTCCAGAGCTTTTCGATTGCGATTCTAAGCATTCATAAGGTTAGGTATTGATCGATTAACATTAATTAATCGATACAAAACCTTGTTGATTAATCAATTCGCTATTATCTTGCGAAACAATTCGTTCACAATCCGTGAACCAAGTATTAAGGAATTCCGCACCTTAATACCTAAAGATAACCTCGTTATCGATCCTAATACATACGGACTTACAATTGGTATCAGAGCTTTCAGGCTAAATACGATTAAGTTCGAGGTTTTCGGATAATAACGGTTGATTTAGGGTTGTTAGTACGTGCAATAGTGCGTAAAAACGATCAAAATCAGTCTCTGGAAGTGTTTAGGTTCGTATTCGACCGAAATCTTAGGGTTTAGTCGATCAAAAACCTAAAATTTTCATTTTTGGGGTTTTCAGCCAATTCTGCGAACCGAGTTCAATCCCACGAACCGAGTTCAATCTCACGAACTGATTTCAATCCCACGAACTGAGTTCTATCCTGCGAACCGAGTTCCGTCCTGCGAACTGAGTTCTTGTTTTGCGAGTCAAGTTTCTGCGAACTGAACTTTCTGATTTTTTTGTGATTGTTAATTTTTGAAACAATAAGATGTCCGATCTTAGTAAAATGATCGAGATGGAACACGAGGTGGGAAAATCAAACGTTCCACCTAAGTTGTTGAAGATCGAAGATTTATGCTGGAAGTAAGATTTACAAGTGAAGATCAAAGACAACTTGAAGACATAGTAGCATAGACGCTAGAGCTATTGTCAAGGGGGAGTCTGTTGGGACATGTATTTGTGACAACAGATCTAGCTTGTAATAGTACTAGTGATTATTGTAATCAAGTGTGTACAATTGATTTTGAATTGTAATAATTGATATGATATTAGTTTGTTTTTAATATTCGTTAAATATATTAGTAAGATAAAGTGTTAGATGAATATCAAGAATAAAAATGCAAACTAAAGTCTGTCTGCGAGATGAGATCTCAAGTCGCAGGGTTGAGTTCTGCGAGTCGAGATCTGGGCTCGCAGAGGTGGCAACGAACCGAGACCAGCATGGGCTTGATTCTGGGCTGCGAAGTCAGTCGACTCGCAGAGCCCATCGGGCTGCGAGTCGAGTCGGGCTGAAACATATAAATAGATTATTAGGTCAAAACGATTAAGAACTTTTGCAATTCGTTTTCCAGAGCTTTTCGATTGCGATTCTAAGCATTCATAAGGTTAGGTATTGATCGATTAACATTAATTAATCGATACAAAACCTTGTTGATTAATCAATTCGCTATTATCTTGCAAAACAATTCGTTCACAATCCGTGAACCAAGTATTAAGGAATTCCGCACCTTAATACCTAAAGATAACCTCGTTATCGATCCTAATACATACGGACTTACAGGTGATAGATTAAGATCCTTGGAAAATACCATAGTATAGTTGTTTGAAGATAGTAAGAAGAGAATGGATGATTCTGATGCAAAGATGCGTAATCAGGAAGCATCTATGAAGCAAATTGAGGGGTCTGTTCATCAAATTGCTAAAGTTTTACAAGAAAGATTCCCAGGAACGTTACCAGGATTTACAGAAACAAATCGAGAGAACACGCCAAGGCAGTAGTCACTAGAAGTGGTAAAAATTCTAACTTTCCTATTATTCCTAATAAAAATGTTGAATCTGAGCAGGATGATAATTCAAGAGAAGTAGAAGTGGAGAAGATTGATGAAGTGGCTAAACAAAAACCTACATTCAAGGATTATACACCTCCACCTCCATATCCAGCTGCTCTTAGAAAAGGAAGGGATGAAGAGCAATACCATAAATTTCTAGAGAATCTGAAGCAGTTACATATTAATATACCATTTGTGGAAGCTATTCACCAGATGCCTAAATATGCTAAATATCTTAAAAAATTGCTGACTAACAAGAGTAAATTGGACAACGTGACGAAAGTAACGATGAATGCAAGATGTTCAACAATTATGCAGAATAAGCTACCAGAAAAAGTTAAAGATCCAGGGAGTATTACTATACCTTGTGAAATTGGTAAAATGACTATTGACAATGCTTTAGCTGATTTAGGAGCTAGTATTTCTTTAATGCCATACACTCTATATACACATTTAGGTCTAGGAGAACCCACACCTATTCGGATGTGTATCGAACTAGCTGATAGATCTGTTCAATATCCTAAAGGCATGATAGAAAATGTTTTAATTAGGGTTGATAAATTTGTTTTCCCTTGTGATTTTGTCATATTAGATATGGTAGAAGACCCTAGAGTGCCTATTATTCTAGGAAGACCATTTTTAGCTACTACCCATGCTTTAATTGATGTTTTCAATAGACAAATCACCATGAGAGTAGGAAACGAGAAAATAGTTTTTAATGTAAACGATTCTATGAAATATCCTGATTATGTAGATGATACGTTTTATTATTTGAATTCTTTTGATTATATGGATAACATTGTTATGCAGTATTTATTAGAATTTAATCAATCAGAAGCAGGTATATTACAAGGATGGGAAGAAGATTTAAGTACAACATTAACTATTAAGGAATTTGTGAAGGAAATTGAGGTTGATGATAAGTTGGATGCTGATAAAGATATGATTTATGAAATTTAAGAAAATAGTGATAGAAAATTGTGCTCAGTTTATGGAATTCCACGTTTACGTTCTGAAGTTCTAGAAATCAAGACATCTTATGAAGAAGCACCTCAATTGGAACTGAAAGAGTTGCCATCTCATTTGGAATATGCATATTTACAAGGTACATCGAAATTACCAGTCATAATATCTTCGAAATTGACAGGAGAATAAAAAGAAAGTTTGGTAAAAGTCTTGAAGGAGCATAAGAGGGCGATTGCATGGAAAATTACAGATATTAAAGGCATCAATTCATCTTACTGTACTCATAAAATATTGATGGAGTCTGATTACAAACCTGTAGTACAACCCCTTCGTAGACTAAATCCTAAAGTAAAAGATGTTGTGAGAAAAGAAATTATTAAGCTTTTGGACGTAGGATTAATTTATCCAATTTCAGATAGTCCATGGGTAAGCCCAATTCATGTGGTGCCTAAGAAAGGAGGAATGACAGTTGTACCAAATGAGAAAAATGAATTAATACCAACAAGAACGGTTACAGGTTGGAGAGTTTGTATTGATTATCGCAAACTGAATGACGCAACTAGGAAGGATCATTATCCGTTACCTTTTATTGACCAAATGATAGAAAGATTAGCAGGTAAGGAATTTTATTGTTTCTTAGATGGATTTTCAGGATATTTTCAAATACCAATCGCGACAGAAGATCAAGATAAGACTACTTTTACTTGTCCGTTTGGAACTTCCACGCACAGAAGAATGCCATTTGGATTGTGCAATTCACCTGCAACATTTCAGAGATGTATGATAGCGATTTTTCATGACATGGTAGAGGATTTCATGGAAGTATTTATGGATGACTTTTCAGTGTTTGGTAATTCATTTGAAGAATGTTTAGCAAATCTTAAGAAGATGCTGGAAAGATGTGAAAAATCCAATTTAGTGCTCAACTGGGAAAAGTGTCATTTTATGGTTAAAGAAGGAATAGTATTAGGACATAAAATCTCTAAGGTGGGGATTGAGGTCGATCAAGCAAAAATAGAAGCAATTTCTAAGTTACCTCCTCCGTCGAATGTTAAGGGTGTTAGGAGTTTTCTAGGTCATGCAGGATTTTATAGAAGATTTATTAGAGATTTTTCAAACATAGCAAGACCTATGAATATATTGTTGGAAAAAGATGCTGAGTTTATTTTTTATGAGGCTTGTATGAAAGCATTCGATATCTTAAAAGAAAAGTTGGTATCTGCACCGATTATGATAGGACATGATTGGAATCTGCCATTTGAGTTAATGTGTGACGCAAGTGATTATGCTGTTGGAGCTGTGCTGGGACAACGGATAGATAAAAATTTCAGACCAATTTATTATGCCAGCAAAACTCTTACAGATGCACAAGAAAACTATACAACTAAGTAAAAGTAATTATTAGTAGTGGTTTTTGCATTTGATAAGTTTCGCTCTTATTTAATATTATCTAAAACTATTGTTTTTATTGACCATTCTGCTTTAAAGTATTTATTCAATAAACAGGATGCGCGCTCTCGTTTGTTGCGATGGATTCTATTATTGCAAGAATTTGATATAGAGATTAAAGATAAGAAACGAGCTGAAAATTTAGCAGCAGATCATTTGTCAAGATTAGAAAATCCGGAATTAGAAGCATTAGATGAATCAGAAATTCAAGATACATTTCCGGATGAACAATTAATGGCAGTAGAAGATATTTCGGAATTACCATGGTTTGCTAATTATGCTAATTATTTGGTAACCAAGATTTTACCTGCAGGAATGGATTATCAAAAGAAAAAACGTTTCTTTGCTGATTTAAAGCATTATTTTTGGGAAGATCCGTTTTTATTCAAATCCTGTGCAGATGGTATTATTCGACGATGTGTTACGGAAAAAGAAAGTCAAGAAATTTTAGACCATTGTCATAAAGGACCAGTAGGGGGACATCTTGGAGCAAATTCTACGGCTAAGAAAGTGTTTGATGAAGGATTTTATTGGCCAACTATTTTTAAGGATGCTCATGAGTTTGTTAAGAATTGTGACGCTTGTCAAAGGTCAGGAAATATTTCTAAACGAGATGAAATGCCACAGCAATCTATTCAGGTTTGTGAAATTTTTGATGTATGGGGAATAGATTTTATGGGGCCATTTCCGTCAAGTAAAGGAAATAAATATATTTTAGTTGCGGTTGATTATGTTTCAAAGTGGGCAGAAGCAAAGGCATTACCTATGAATGATGCTAGGGTTGTTGTTCAATTTTTAAAGTAGTTATTTTTTAGATTTGGAACACCAAAGGCATTGATTAGTGATAGAGGAACTCATTATTGTAATGCTCAACTTGAATGAGTATTATCACGATATGGGGTATATCATCGGTTTGCTACTCCTTACCATCCGCAAACGAGTGGTCAAGTAGAAAACACCAATCGCGCTTTAAAACGTATTTTGGAACGTTCTGTAGGAGCTAATCGTTAGGATTGGTCTACTAAATTAGATGACGCGTTATAGGCTTTCAGAATTGCTTATAAGACACCACTAGGTTGTACACCATTTCGTTTGATTTATGGAAAAGCATGTCATTTACCAGTTGAGATAGAACATAAAGCTTATTGGGCTTTAAGGAACATTAACATGGATATGAAAGAAGCAGGAGAATATAGATTTTTACAACTACATGAATTAGATGAATTACGATGGAATGCTTATGAGAATTCGAGGTTCTATAAGGAGAGAACTAAGATATGGCATGACTCGAGAATTAAAAATTCTAGGGATTATGTGGAAGGAGATAAAGTGTTGTTATACAATTCAAGGTTGAGGTTATTTCCAGGAAAATTAAAATCTCGATGGACTGGACCGTTTATAGTTTATAAGATATTTCCTTCTGGAGCTGTAGAGTTAATACTTAACAATGGAAATACTTTTAAGGTTAATGGTCACCGAGTTAAGAGATTTTACGAGAATGTAGTACAGGATTTCTCTGCGGAGACTGCAGATCTTATTTTGTGAATTATAATATTGTAGTCGAGCTTAACGACTAAATAAAAAGCGCTTCTCGGGAGACAACCTGTGTTTATATGTTATGTTTTTCTTTTGTTTAAAAATTTTCAGGTTGAACTTTGTGGGTGTGTTTCCTGGAAACCCTCACGAGACTATAACTCGTCCACTTGGGATACCGAGGGGTTTAAAGGCTTATTGCATATGCTAAATGCAATCGTGATTAACTACGAAAGTGTGGATGTTGTATATTAATATTTTTAAACAAGACAAGGAGACAATCAAGATATTTTCTACTAGCCGATGAAGAAATATTTTTTGACAAGTCAAGGGAGTTTTTCGTTCTATTTTTCTTTTTCTTTCCCCTTACTCACTATGTTTTATCATTAATATACAATGAGGACATTGTATAAATTAAGTGTGGGGATGGGGTTCGTAAGGAAAGAAAATTTCTTTAATTTTTCATTTAAGTTTTTACTTGTCTAAAAATTTTATAAATTTTAAATTTTTAAGTGAATAACTAGGTATTTATTAGTTGGAATTCTTTTATTAAAATTTTTGTTTTATATTAAAAGTTTAGACTTTAATATGGATTAACTGTTTTATACATATAACGTAAACAACTTAATAATAAGTGATATATAGTTATATGATATGATGTACTAATAAGTAATCTATATGAAGATTTCTGAATTTTAATAAATTAATAAATAATTTGTATATTATTTTATGATACATAATATGATGTTTGACATAAAAAGTCTTAATTCTTAGATTTATTATATAATAATTTTATATATTTTTATACTTATGTGAAAACATTTGGGGGTCTACTAATTGTTTCCTCTGTTGTACGAAAGTACAGACATAGACTCTAATTAGTATTCTTAAATAAAGCAAAAAGAAAGGAAAATCTTTCAGAAATAAATAAAAATAAAATCAAACTATGTCTCTTTGTTGTACGATTGTACAGACCTGTCACCGCTGGTTTAATTAAAAATAAAATTTCTTTACCTGAATCAAGTTATGTCGCTCTGTTGCATGAAAATGCAGACCTGTCACCAATGTCTTGATTCTTAAAAATGGATTTCATGTATTTATTTGGAATATAAAAAGAAATTATATAAATAATTTTAAGAGTATATCATATATGAAAATCATAAGTAATGTACATACTAATAATAAAGGGTATATTCAGAGAGATGAGTATAGATTGTTTAAAGTGGACAATTATATTAGTAATCATTCATGAGCTATAAGTTACACGAATAATAATTTTTATTTGTATATTATAGTTATCCATGTTAATTAAATTGTTTAAAATTTTAATTTATGAAATAGATTTTAATTTAAGTATTCTGATTCTTAAATATTAGTTTGATGCTTATCAATTTTTATTAAGATATTCTACTTGAGGACAAGCAGAAATTAAGTGTGGGGATATTTGATAACATTAAATAATATCATATTTATATACTTATTATCCCTATATTTATATATACTTTTATTGCATTTCTATTGATTTTGGTACTTAATTCTTTCATAATTGCAATTTAGGTATAAAATACAAGGATTGAAGAAAAGGAACGAAAAAGGAGCTAAAATGAAGAAAAACTAAGAAGAAATAAAGACTTGAAGAAAACAAGACCTGAAATGAAGACTTTGACCATATATTTAAAGATTGGGCCAAAAATAGAGTGAAGATCCGAAGAAATAAAGAAAAGAGCCCAATTAGAAGCCTGGCCCGAAGTTGGAAGATTCTGGAAAGAAGACCCAACCGGCGGTTGGATTAACCAACCGGCGGTTGAATATTATAATGTAAAGGCGGTTCCAGACGCGGAGTTGGACTTGGAGAGCAAGTTAACCCAACCGGCGGTTGGGAGGTCCAACCGGCGGTTGGACTGGCGGTTCTAAAAACTATAAATAGAGGCCACGGTTTAGGTTAAGGGATATACAAATTTTAGAGGTAAAAGTCGATTATTAGGGTTAAGGAACGATTGTAAGTCGAATTTGGAGGCTAGGAGGCTAGGGATTGAAGACATTCAAACCTAACGAAGGGTAATTCAATATCTTTGGTTTGTAACCTAAGTCCTTTTACTTGATAAATGACTGTTTACTTGTATTTGGAATCTTGTTTATATTATCAATGATTATTGATTATTTCTTTAACATATTTGTTTCAATGAATGATGTTTGTATGATTATTTGATTATATGTTTATGCTAATTGATTATATGAATGTTTATTTAAGGTTATATCTATATTAATTATATGATTATGATATTCTTGACAAGAGAACTTTTGCTTGATATTGATTAATAATTTAGGTTAACGTTATAATTATACCTAGATAAACGAGAACTTGGTGATAGGTTATAATTATTACTACTAAACTATAATTAATTAGGTAATAACATTCGAGACCTTGAAGTTAGTTAACCTTAGTAATACGTTGAAGAGCTTAATCTTAGGATATTGAGCTTGACCAAGGCCTTTATCTACTTTTATATTTCAACATAGATCAATTGGCTGACAAAGATAAACATATAGGAGAATAATAATACAACATAGCTAGTCTAGATAAAATATACTCCCTCCATCCCAATTTTATTGTCCACAGACAAAAACACACAGTTTAAGAAAAGTGTACTAGTCGTACTATACAACCAATAAGATTTAATCTCTCATCACATTCAAATGTTTTGATTGGTTGAAAGTACAAAGTGGACAATAAAATTGGGACATCCCAAAATGGAAAGGTGGACTATAAATTTGGGAATGAAGGAGTATCTTATATCTACCTTATTCAGCTTAAATAATTCTTTGATACTTTAATTGTCTTGTATATCCTAGTTCGATATCAAAAGTAAATATAAATATACATTCATACGAAATTAAAACGTACCCCTTTATCTGTAATATTAATTGTGGAATAAATTAATTATTTTAATAAACATTCCCTGTGTTCGATACCTGGACTTACTTGTAAAAGCTATATTATACGAACAGGTTATTCTTGCCTGAATTGTGTGATAAAGTATTATTTAGCATTTCTTTGATTTAAAACTTGTTACAAATTTATTTGCATATACTTCACGCACATCATGCAGTAACAAATATACAAAAGACGTAGTAACAAAAAAAATACAGGATGCAGTAACAAATACATAAAAGATGCAGTAACAAATATACAAGATGTTGTAAACAAAGTAAAACTAATTTTCCAAATTCAAGAATAAAATTAAAGATTTATAAACACATCAAAATGCTAAAATATACATAAGATGCAGTAAAAATATACAAAAGATGCAGTAAAAAGTACTCATAGTTTTTTACAGATCTAAAAAGTACGATGCAGTAAAAAAATGTAAGATGCAGTAAAAGAAATGTACGATGCTTTGTTTTTTTTCAGATCTAAAAAGTAGATTTAGATTAATATTACTATGAGTATTTAAAAGGATGCAGTAAAAGCATTTCATCTTAACATATTTTATGTAAAAATATTCATGATGCATTAACAAAAATACATCACTGCATCTTAAAAACATTTCATCTTAACATCACTACATCTTAAAAAGAATGCAGTAAATAAGTACTACTCCGTAGTAGATTTTTTCAGAACTAAAAAAAATACGATACAGTGAAAAATGTACGATGCAGTCAGATCTAAAAAGTAGATCTACTTATTAGATCTAGATCTACGAATTTTCAGATCTAGATCTATATAGTGGTGTCGGAGGAGCGGCATTGGTGGTGGTAAATGGTGGTGACGTTGGAGCGGCGATTGTGGCGATGGAGTGGCGGTGGCGGCGGTGAGCGGCAGGAGGAGATGGAAGAAACGACCACGGTTGGTTACGTCCGGTGGAGGCCGGTTCACCAACGATGGTGGTTCGTATATCAACTCGCCGGCCACAAAACTCGCACTCATTGTCTCCGTTTTTTTTCAGGTCACGACGACGGTGACAGTGGTGGCGATGGCGGACCTACGGTGGTGGCGATTGAGCTGCGACGGTGACGGATGTGGTGGTGGTAGTGGACGGTGGTGGTGGTGGTGTAAGTGTTTGTGTTTGTGTGAAGAGAGAGAAAGAGTTAGAGAGGGTTTGTGTGTGTTTTGTGAGGATGGAGGAAAAGAATGAGTTACCCCCTATTTTACTTTTACATAAATTGCAAATTGGTTCCTTGCCTTTCAAAATGACCATTCAATTCTGATCCTAAATCATTAATTAAAAGGATGAAATCAATTTATGTCAAAAAGGTACAGTTTTTTAGCCTCTTTTCTTATTTGTTCTTCATTCAATTC
Source organism: Helichrysum umbraculigerum (assembly GCA_949592205.1). Classification (NCBI taxonomy): domain Eukaryota; kingdom Viridiplantae; phylum Streptophyta; class Magnoliopsida; order Asterales; family Asteraceae; genus Helichrysum; species Helichrysum umbraculigerum. Next base: position 41,067,890 of record CATIUR010000001.1, read on the forward strand.
CAACTTTATTCTTATTTGATTTGATTTGAGAAAATAAAATTGTATATTTAATCCATATTATATGTCTTAATATTTTTATACTAAATTGTTGATGCATGTTACGTGTGATTCTCTTAACGTGTTTATAATTTGTATTTTGTGTGTGTGTGTGTATTTTTTTTGTGTTGTGATTTATTTGTATTATGAGCGTACTTATTGTACATATTATTTTAAAAAATTTTTAATGACCATGTCATTTAAATATCTCTTTGTAAATTAACATTTGATTGTATGGCATTGATAAATAACATTACTTTCTGAATGATATTACAATTTCGATTGTAAGTGTACAATTTAGATTATCGTACATCGTACGGATTTTCAACCTATGTATACATAGATTTATATTCACAGTATATACATAGCATTTTGTATTGAGTTGTATTGAGTTGTTGGAGTAACATAATTTTATTAATGAAGGATTATGAATACATATACACTCTCAGAGTTTTCATTAATCATAAGTATATTTAGCATCATATGTAAGCGTTTAGGTTCATGACTAATTAACTATTGCAATAGATTATTCTTGTCTATTTCATATTTGTCCAATTGTTATTTCAAAGTCCGTTGTCTTATCAATAATTTTACTTGAATGTTTCATCTAATTTAGGAGTAGGCATGGTTGCTTTGTAAACACATTTGAAAGACTAAACCTTTTATTATATTTTATGATAAACAACATTATAATTTGTATACATAAAAATGATTTAAATTGACGTACATCGTATGATTCTATTTTAAAATCAACAGCATTATAATAATACATGAACACGATCTAAATTGCCGTGCATCGTACGTGCTTTTATCTAGTATAATATATATATACATATATATGCAATAAATTATACAAATTCATTTGTGGGTAACTATAATGTATTTTGTAGGTTCGAGGGTCGGATTTACCCATGGGTATATGTCTACACCTATTACCCGCCCGTGACCCGTCAACGGGGAAAAGTTCATACCCATAACCCACCTGTAGGTAAAAATTTTGAGGGTTTACCCACCCATGACGGATGGGTACCCACGGATCGCTGAGTTTTTTTTGGCACATTGCCATCCTAACCCGATCCTCTTTCGACCCCTTTATTACTCTATTAACGCCTAAAGGTGGCATTTTTAACTCATTTGCTTATGAATGGGTCAATTCAGGTTATGAATAGAAGTGGACTAAAGCGTATTTGTATAATAATGTATACAACCTCCTGAATCATATTATTAAAAACATATTAGATTTTTATTCGAGCAAAAAATTTTGGAATCTTATTGGACAAGAAGTGTTGACCTGACCCGCAATTTTGACATGTTACCCAGCCATTGTTTTTGTCCACCTCTATCACTGCTCGTTTTCAAGCCCCTGATTGTGCGTCCGCTGCAGTGTTTTTTCTTCATTCAAAATTGTAGGCTTTACCTAAAAAAGTTGTCAATCAGGTGAAATTGTAGGTCACAGCATCAAAAATCAGTGAGAACCCTCCAGTTGGTTTTGCCTTGATACGACCTCCTAGACATCACGCGATTCCAACTGGGCCCATGGGATTTTATTTTTTTGGTAATGTAGCTATTGCAGCTCGATATGCCCAAAGGGTCCATGGACTGAAGCGTGTTTTTATCATCGACTTTGATGTCCATCACGGGAATGGGACTAATGATATATTCTATGATGATCTGGACATATTCTTTCTTTCAACTCGCCAAGTAAGCAACAGTTATTTATTTTCCAACTGCAATCTTATTTGATATATTTATGTATTCGATACATCATGTATGCATATCTTGAACTTGGGTTGTTTTTCTTCATTTGTGTAACAAAATTACTAAGAGTGTGTTTTGATTTGTAGTCTGCAATATATGACTTTTGTAAATAAAATCACATTTTTTCAGCCAATTTGAGACTTTTACTTCCATATTGAACACCAGACATAAAGTTCAAATAGCAGAAACACTTTAAAACATTATCATCCATGGCTTGTTTTAGTCACTTCATTCAATATTACATGATCACTTTCAAAGTGCACATTAACACACCAAGTAAATTCGATTATTATCTCAATTGTTTTCAAGTTTATTACAGTACCTCAATTCTGGCTACAATATATTAATATATGTGCTGTTTTAGGATGGGATCTATCCTGGTACAGGCTAAATTTATGATTTTGGGTATGGGGATGGTGAAGGAGCAACACTTAATTTGCCATTAGCACAAGGTTCGGGTGATAGAGCCATGCGAACTGTGTTTGATCAAGTCATTGCACCATCCGCCCAAAAATTTAAGCCAGATATAATTCTTGTGTCAGCAGGGTAATTTTCTTTCTACCAAAATCATATACTCTTTGTGTTCATCTATTAGTTTACACTCATCTACTTATGAATGGGTCGGTTTATATACTTTTTTACTTAACAGGTCAAATGGATTAAATAAGAAATAGCTAAAATTGGAACGTGTCAAATGGATGAAAGTCTGCATTTTTAACGGATAGGGTTATTCAATGATGTCGGCTATGTACTGGTCCCATTTGTTCCGACTTATGCAACATTTACTATAAATGTTCAATGTACGCAACCAAACCCGCTAACCTGTGTTGATATCGGTAACATGGTAACCCGATACCCATTGAGCCGGTAAAGGTGGCCCCATATCGCTTTAACCTTTATATTTATATGTTACGTGGAAAATAAATGCCTACGTGGACCGGGTTAGTTAAATGGATCAGGTCACAGAAATAGTTGGGTCGGGTAAATACGTTGGATCGGGTTTGAACATATATCTCATTTAATTATCTCATATCTCATTTAATTATCTCATATCTCATTTAATTTCCATTTCCTACAAACTAAATTTCACTAACAGTTGAACAGCATTCATCGTTCGCTTAGATCTGGATGCTTTTCGGCGCTTAATGTTGTTCAATTTCACAGCCAAGGTATTGTTAGGCTACAAGTCTTTGACGTAAGAGCGTTGTAATGGGTGGTTGAAACCCTATTTTTGATAAATCGAAGAAAATTTGAAATTAGCTTCATGATTTTTAGATTTTGGCAAAGATCGTTGTAATGGGTGGTTGAAAACGTGTTTTTGTAACCCAAAAAGTAAAAACCCCCAAATTGTGAAACCCTAAATTTTGAAATTCAAATTTTCATTTTGAAAATCTGAAATTAGCTGCATTATTTGGACATTTAGTGTACTAATTATCGTTGCGTATTTTTCAGGATGAGATATCTGTTGACTGTTACGTTTCACCATGAAGGTTATTTCACCCCGAATCCACTATCATACGTGTACGATGATGCTGATGAAATACATGACGTGGACTACACTGGTTTGTCCTTTGAGCAGCTTATGGAACATCTTGCCAGGTTTACTACTGCACCTTGTAAACAACTATACTATTGCATCCCTGGCTTTTCTCTAAACATGGCGTTAAGGGAAATCAAACATGATGGTCATCTTCATGATTTTCATAGGGTGGCCCATGAAAAGGGGGGTCAAGTAGATTTGTATGTAGAACATCATGGTTATGATGTACTGTCATGGGTGGCCACTGATACTGGGGTAGATGAGTGTCCTTCTGATGATGATGACTCTGAAATGGAGTTAGAGGATGATGTATTTCCTTATGTCCAGTTACACAATGAGGGTGAGGATAATGTTGAGATTCCTAATAAAGGCATTACAGACCCATTCCTAAATAAATTGTGTAGTGGTAAATTCATCAGCTCTTTTGATGAGACTGTCGTGTATGACCCTGCTAATCCCCATAGGGTGGGTGCTAACAAGAATAGTGATGCACTAGAAGAATTGGAAATCGATGGTAGGTTCAAAGTTAAGCTGGGTGTAAGCTATCCTATACATAATCCTGATCAGGATTGGAACTTAATGAAGCCTATTTTGGGTATGAGATTTGAAAGTCCAGGCCAGCTTAAACATATGATGGTCAACTATGGTGTAGCCAATGGATTTCAACTTTGGTATGGACGTAATGACTGGAAAAGCTTATTAATAAAGTGTGGAAAGGATGTTGATGCAGGTAGGTGTGCTAGTGGTAACAGGAAGATAAATAAACAGTTGAAGTTATTGGCACTTGCAAATCCGAAAAATGTGGCAAGTACTAGTAGTCAGAAGGTTGGTACACCATTGAAGGGTAAGAAGGTTGCTACACCATTGAAGGGTAAGAAAGTTGGTACACCATTGAAGGGTAAGCAGGTTGCTACACCATTGAAGGGTAAGGGAAAGAAAGTTGTGACAACCAAAAAGGGTAAGAAGCCTGTGACACCCAAGAAGGGTAAGAAGGGTAACAAGCCTATTTGTCCATTTAGACTATGGGCTACCTGGATGGGTAATGAGAGATCCTTCCAGATCAAGTCCCTAATTCCATCTCATAAATGTACAAGAAACTTTGACTTGGGGACTTTGGTTAGTTTCAAATGGATTGCAAAGATGTATGGACAGGAGATCATGGAGAACAAAAAATTGACTATGAGGGCAATGCAAGCAGACATTAAAAAAAGGTTTCTGATAAATGTAAGCTTGGGTCAATGTAGAAGAGCCAAACAGAGGGCACTGTATGATCATGAAGGTGGTTTGATGGAACACTATGAAAGGCTATGGGACTACCAGAATGCTATCTTACAATCCAACCCTGGATCTACTTGTAAAGTTGAAACTGACACTATGGGTAATGGGGTTGAAAATTACTTCAAAAGGATGTATGTATGTTTTAAGGGGATTAAAGATGGATGGCAGGATGGTTGTAGAAGAGTGATTGGACTGGATGGCTGTTTTTTGAAATCTACTGTGAAAGGTGAGTTATTGACAGCAATGGGTAGAGATGCAAACAATCAAATGTACCCAATTGCATGGGCCGTGGTGAATGTAGAAAACAAAGACAACTGGTGTTGGTTTCTGGCATCATTATGTGATGATCTACAGCTACACAATGGGCACTATCTGACTATCATCTCAGATGGTCATAAGGTATTAAACTTTATTATTTGGTACACATATGGTACACTGTCTTGCATTATATCCATTATAACCTGTTTGCATAATTGTAGGGTTTAATTGAGGCAGTTAAAGAGTGGCTTCCAGTTGCTGAACATAGGCAATGAACCAGGCATGTTTATCAAAACTTCAAAAGGAGATGGTCTGGTGTCCACTACAGGAGTTTATTTTGGTCTGCAGCTTCTAGCATCCAAGTGCCAAGATTTGAAGCTAAAATGAGAGAAATCAAAGAATTGGATGAAGCAGCATACAACTATTTGTTACAGAGGGACCCAAATACCTGGTGTAGGGCATTTTTTCAGATGGATAGGAGCTGTGCAGCTTATGAGAATGGCATCTGTGAGATCTATCACAGGGCAATATTAGATGCAAGGCACAAGCCAATAATAACATTGTTTGAAGACATCAGAGTGTACCTTATGCAGAGGTTATACATCATGAGAAAGCTAGCACAAGCACTGGATGACAGCATTTGCCCTTCTATAAGGAAGTATCTGGAAGATGCTAAGGTCAGGCAAAGGTATGAGACATTAATTATAAGGTAATTTTATTATATATTTCACTACATACAAAATTATTTATGACTCTGTTTTATCATATAGGGATTGGGTTGTTTTTCATAGTGAGTACCAAGTGTTTGAGGTAAGGAGAGGTGATGAGTCATATGGTGTTAACTTAGATGGCAGGCATTGTGAATGTAGGCTCTGGGACTTAAGTGGCATACCATGTGTTCATGCTGTTGCTGCCTACATACATATAGGCAAAGATGCAGATGATGGTGTGAGTAATTGGTTGATGAAAGACAGTTGGCAAAACACATATGCATACTCAATTAAGCCTGTGCCAGGTAGTTCAAGTTGGTTAAGAAGTGACTTGCCAACCATTCTACCTCCAATCCAAAGAAAGATGCCAGGTAGGCCTAAGAAAAAGAGGATTAGGCATCCAACTGAGAATGATTATCAAGTTAGTAGGGTTGGTAGGACAATGACCTGCAGCAACTGTTGGGAGAAAGGCCATAACAAACTTAAGTGTACTAATCCAACAGCAGAGAGGCCAGTGTGTGTTACTAGAGGTGGCCGAGGTAGAAGAGGTGGGAGAGGCAGAGGAGGTGGTGGCAGAGGTGGTGTTACTTGTGACAATACAGCACAGGAAACTGGTGGACCTTCTGAAGTTGTGGTTGAAACTGGTGGTCCTTCTGAAGTTGTGGTAGATGTTGATATGGGTGAAACCGGAATAGGCAATGGGACACGTGGTAGAGGTGGTGGCACAAGAGGTGGTAGAGGTGGTGGTGGCAGAGGTAGAAGGGGTGGTAGGGCAAGAGGTGGTGGCACAAGAGGTGGTAGGGCAAGAGGTGGTACAAGAGGTGGCAGAGTCACAAGAAAGGTACTCAAAATACAAGTTATAACACCCCTCATTTTATTCTCATTTAAATATAGTAAATCGGAAGCGTAAGTCCAAATAGATATAGTGATAATTTACCTCGTTTTATCAACATATAAAATTCCACCTTTTCAAAACATAATTTATCAACAGAGGTGTTATATAAAACAAGATAAAACATTGATTTAAACAAATCAATATCAGAGTCACGCCACGTCAAATATTCCATCCAGTCCAACTTCTTGCCCACCCGATGATAATGCTTAACCTGCAAGAAGTGTTAATGTGGGGGATTAGCATAACGCTAAGTTTGCAGATAACTAATCAACAGTCTAACTTAGCTCCACAACTTTGCATACAACAATTAACACATAACCAACAAAGTAGACAATACCACCATTTAGCAAAGCAACAGGGCAACTGTTCAACTGGTCAACTTATCATCAAAGCAACTATTCAACAAGCAACGGACTTCATAATGAGGCATCGGTGGCTCTGGGGATAACCATAATACCCGGGAGGCTCCCCAAGAACACTTACCCAACCATATCCGTATGGCCATAACGGACGAGACCGATAGCTAGTGGTTATTCTCAACTAACACAGGAGGTGTGTTAAACCTTGAATAACCGACTAGCCCAACCAACAGTTCAACAACAACTCGTTGACCTCATTAACAACTGATGCCCGAAGGCCAACAACAAGTCCAGTGATCACATAATCAACAAATCACATATTCATCAGGTCAACGTTATTATATCAACCATATTATTACTAACTATAATAATCATCATGGCAACTACAATAGTAATAATATGTTACTTGTTGTAACCAAACTCGTTACAACCAAGTTATACTGAGGATTAGAGATCCACTCACCGACCACCTCAGGCATCCACTCAGTAGTCTAATATCACTGAGTCTTCTGCACATCTGAGAATACAACATGATATCACAAGTTAGTTACTTGTCTCAAAATATATATATATATATATATATATTTATATAACATTATGCCTACATTACAATTAGCATCGTAACAACATGATTCACAATCACCTTTCAATTTATAATTATCATGACCATCTCATCACATTAATCATATTAGTACTTATAGTCATTTCACATTATTCATTCCAAGAGTATGAATAATCACCTTTAACATCATTAGTTCGCCATCATTTATCAAATTATGATCATTAACAACACTTCATCATTTAACCTATTATAATTATTACTAATCCATCAAAGCACCTCATAATTATCATAACTACCATAAACACTTAATTAACTTTACACATTTTAGCTTGAACACAACTAATCATCATCATGAATCAACACTTATTTAATTAAACATCATTACTCTAGGCTTTAAAGCTATGAATTTTACATAAACAACTAAACCCATAACTATCGATATGATCATTCATCATTTTCTACATTTTCAAGGTAGGGTTTCACTTCTAATCATGAAATTAACATCCACTAACAATTATTAATGCATTTCAAGCTTCAATTTCAAATTACACATACTAATTCAATCAAATACTCAAAACCCAATTTCTAGGGTTACATAAAATTCAAGAAATAGTAATTAAAACATGTTTATGATGATGATGGAATGATTATTCCATGTTATTAAAGCTTAACTAACATCAATTCAACCATTTGAAGCTCTAATTTCGGATTAAAGTCAAGAACATCAAAACCCCCAATTTATAGATTTTAGAAAATGAAGAACACAAGATTATACCTTGATTAGATTGATTAAAGGGACTTGAATTTGAGTTCTAGAGCTTCAATTCCATGTTATGAGATGATTTGTGTGAATTGATTTGGGGTTTCTCATATTTTTGGTATGTATGTGCGTACGTATGTATGTATATAGATATATGATGAAAGTTATAAACCGACTCAAAATAGAGTATAACATATAATTGGTAAATTTTCATTCCCCGTATTTATCGTTGTCTGGAACTTAAAAATCATTTGCGAGGGAACACTATTTTGTTTTACCGTTAACTAAATAAAATTAAAACAACCAATAATTTATTAGTCACAATAAATTATTCGACTATTATCACTATTTATTTCAAATAATACAACACACCTATTTTCTGACACACTTAATAATAACTCACAGTCAGCAAATATTAAATACTACTAGACCCGAGAACTGAGTGTTACACAAGTAACACAAAGAATTTCACAATGAATTATATTAAATACTATGCTATTCTTTAATTGTATGCATACTCATAATTTATAGATAATTTCATACTGATTTCTGCACCAACCTTATAGACTGAGCTTGTGGATGAAGAAGTAAGTGAGCCTGAAGTTGTGGTTGATGAGCATGTCAGTCAACAAGAAGGTCCAGATGACCAAGTTAATTCACCTGATATGGAACAACTTACCCAGCCACTTACTCAAGAAGCACCAGGATGGAACACTGATGAGTCTGAGTCTGCAGATGAGGAAATTGAGATGGAACCAGCACCAACCTTAAAGAGAAAGATGTTCTCTGATGAGCCAAGCACCCAAGAAAGCATTGCTACCAACAGCAATGGAGCAGGTACAGTTGTTGCATACTTTGGAGGTGAAAGGGTGGTCATTGAGAAGAAAAGAAAGAAATCACAGAGGATTGCAAACCAATGGAGAGCCAAATGGCCTAAAGATGGTACTGGTACATCTGCAGATAAGCCATTCGATTTGGTTGCTGAAGAGTAGTAGCAGGGTGAATTGGATCTGGACACTAGGAGGATGCTTTTGATGGTTAGGTTTCCTGTAAGTTGTGATGGTGTAAACATTATCATCTTGTATTATTGTGGTCCCAGGAATCATATTTTGTAGTCAAAAGACATGTAAAGTGGTCCATGGTCCATGTGATCCGTAGTTTATGTAGCTTTTATCTATTGTAAAGTAGACAAAAAACATGTGCAAGTGGTACTGCCTTTTCCCAGTATGCAGTATTTAATTGCTTTGTAACATTGGAAGCACTAAACCATGGGTTTTAATATAATGGAATCCAATGCAGGCTTTCACTATCTTGTGTATGACTTTATCTATACTTGTGCACTTTTCTACATATGTGTCGTTGATTAGTTCAACTATAGATGCTACCCTTGCTTTAAACTCCACTTACAGATGGAATCCAATTAAAACCACATGCAGCATTCATTGTGTTTGTAACCTCTATTGAAAAACCCACTGTCAAATAGAGGATAAAGTAGTGCTTTCTCATTACAATAAAAGGTCACCAACTTTGCAACTACATCTGTTACTGCAATAAATTTTGCTACTACAGCTTCAAAGGAACAGCTACTGCAACCATCTAACAAAATACAACTACCACCATCTACCAAAATACATTAGCTACTATGGTTATTCAATACAGCTTCAATAGAGGTTATACTGCAGCTTCAATACAACTAACACCTAACGAAACATCACAATTACAATCAAGACACAACAAACAACTACAAATGCATTCTTCCACATAACACCCAATTCCTTGTTTCTCTGCAACTCAACTTGCAGAGCAGAATGTTGTGCCTCCATTCTCACCTTGTATTCTTCAAATTCGATTTCAACTTCATCTAACATTTGTCTATGGAACATGATTTCCCTAAACGTTGCCGATTGTTCTTGATTAAGTACGGAGTAAAGTTGAAACATGCTAGCTTTGTACCAGTCATCATGTAGTTCATCATCAACCCAATGAAAAGCTTTACACCTACTAGTTGGATGCTGCATTGCAACTAACAATAATTAGATGACAATCTTCATAACAATTCGAAGTTAATTAAACATGTACTAACCATCGATTTGGGACAATTCAAGAATCGACGACCTGGGTTATCTTTAGTCCATGAGATACGTTTCTTCAGTGGGAGTCGTGGCTTACAGTCGCAAAGAGATGGAAATAGACGCCGTCGGGTTGAATTGATCGAACCAGATGCTGAAGACGACGACATCAGAGCGAGCGGGATTAACAAAATTAGGGTTACCACTAGCTTTTTAAAAGGGGAAAGAAACGTATTAAAATTGTTTTTTAAATGACGTGGATGCCATTTGGCAGCATACGTGGAATATTTGATACACATGGAATCCTACGTGTCTGCCATCTCACACTTTTTAAATTGCAAACGGTCATATAAGACTTTACCAACATATCAACACAGGTTAGCCGGTTTGGTTGCGTACATTGAACATTTATAATAAATGTTGCATAAGTCGGAACAAATGGGACCAGTACGTAGCCGACTTCATTGAATAACCCTAACGGATACAACCTCCTAAATAGTTATATGACATAAATTAATTCTGTAATAATATAGCTTTTGTGACCATATTTAAGCCATTTCAAGAAATATAGATTAAATATGGAAAATCTAATAAAATGGGAACATGATATGCCAAAAGGATCGATAAACGGAACATAAAATGATATTGCACAATAAAAGGGTTACATGTTCTATTTTGTTACACATAAGAAAAAAAAATGGAACCTTCCACTGGGTAAGAGTCCATGTCAGTCTTCTTTAACACCTAAATGAAACATAAAATGAAATACGTAACCTTTTATTGTGCAAGATAGGAATATGTCACACCTTTTTGTGCAAAATAGATCTTGTAACACTTTCATTATGCAAGATCATCTTATGTTCCTTTTATCAATCATGTTGATATATCATGTTCCCCTTTTATGAAATTTTCCCAATTAAATATATGTAATCAGAGTTGGGTTCTTTAAAGAATATTAAAAAAGTAGAGAATGGGAGAACCAATAGGATTCTTCCATTTCTTTACAAACCCCACTTCTTTTTTTACCCCCTTTATCATTTATCTCACAAACCGTAGTTCCATAAATTATAAAAATTACATATTGGGAACAAGTGCGTTTTTCTCTTCGATTAGAGATGTCATATGCCATACTTTCGACAAAAAAAATTTCTTCGTTTTTTTTACCATATTCTACAATATAATCACATGTGATTTTTGATAAAAAATTAAAATTTGTTCACGATTATTTTTTCATGGTATATGTTATTTAACACATGATTACCACTTAATTTTCATCTACATTAAGAAGTATAAAAAGAATTATGAAAATTGGAATTGTCTTTATTAAATATCACATGTGATTGTTATTTGTACACTTGATCACAAGTGATTTGTTATATAATCATATATGATTTTGCATATAATCGCATATGATTTTCGTTTAAAAATTGATATATGATGAGAAGTTTACGGATATATGATAATACATGTATGATTTCAACTTGATTTTTACTTAATTGTAAAATTCTTAGTCAATGATTTCAAAATCGGTATTTTATTATTCTTTAATCACATGTGATTGATAGTTTGATGTTCAATCACATGTGATTACAACTTAGTTTTTCATGTTTTAATCTCTTTACATCATCAATGATTTGAATATGAAGTTTAAACGAAAATTTAAGCGGGTGTGATTATTTTTTATTGTTAAATCACATGTGATTTCACATTTAAAGTTTCTAAAACCCAAAAAAATGGAAAAAAAAAAAACTTTGTCGAAAGTATATCTTGTGTGATCTAGAATCGAAGAGAAAAAGACGCTGATTCCGAATATGTAATTTTTATAATTTGTAGATGTACGGTTTGTGAGATATTTAGCTTTAAAAAAAAGGTGAAAATGGGTATTTGAAATGGAGCAATCCTATTGGTTCCTCCATTATCCCTTTTTTTAGCATTCTTTTTTGAACTTTCCTCTACGTAATCATATAGCATCTGTTTCTCGTCAACCAGACCGTTATCACACATGACCCGCCAATTTTTCCATCTCCACCTTATGATCTCTGTATTCATTTATCATATTATAAGTTACTTTGGACTCCTTCCCCATAAAATTAAAAAAGGATTGTGTAACTTTATACCTACTTTCATCAAGTGTTCGTCTGTTCGACCAAAACAGTGTTTGTGTGTAGTTGTGCTTTGACACTGATCATCTAACTCTTTATGATGCTTGTACATGTTATTCCGGTTCTGAATATCTGATTATGTTCTGGGTAGTTGATTATTATACTTGCTGCAACCAAGATTGATTATCAGATGGTAGACTAAAATTACCTAATTACATCCTCTCACGCGAAATATCTTCTTTCTTTTAAGAATTTGTCTATTGGTCCTCTTATGTAACAATTTTTTTTATAATCAGAAATCTTCAAACACCACATTCAAAGTTCCTTTTAGTCAATAGTACTGAAGTGTTACTAGTAATAACATGCAATCAAATTATTGTTCAGATATGACGCACACGTGCTGGATCCAATGGCAACTTTACAGTTCACGACAGGAACGTATTACATGTTAGCATCAAACATCAAGCAGCTTGCGAAAGATCTGTGTGGTGGTCGATGTGTGTTTTTCTTGGAAGGAGGATACAACCTGGAGTCTCTTTCCAATTCTGTTGCAGATTCTTTCCGTGCTTTAATTGGAGAACCAAGCATGGCAACAGAGGTCGATAAATTTGGTATGTTGCATAATGAACCATCTTCAAAAGTACAAAAAGCTATTCAGAAGATCAAGAGCTTGCATTCTCTCTAGAAAATGACAAATCTTTCCATTAGTATAGTTCCATAGAGGCAGATGCACATAGTTTTTAATCATTTTACCTTTGTTCATGTTGATATAAGAACCTTGTGTCTTAAACTCGCGCGTATACTATGACTTTAGTTTCGAGGGAACTCACGTTTTTATGATTATAATATCCTTGCTTAATTCAAATCGCGCAATAAGGTTTGTTGGACTAACGATGCCCTGCAACACTCGACTTACATCTGTATTCAGCCGATTTGTGTGTTTATACTTGCAACTTCTTGTGGCAATGGAGTTTATAAGACTGCATTATTCTTATCTGTGAATACAAATATGTTTATAGACATGAAGATGGTTCAATTTTTCTGCATCTGCAACACATTCTTTGGTTTTCTATCTTATATTATTATTCAACTAAGAAGTGTCATTGCTTCTGTATTGATAATGGGCTTCATAAACCAAATGCCTTTTTGTTACAGTTTAATCAAGCTTATTGTGATGTTATATAACACAATAATTAAGTTATTCATAAAGCATATAATTGAACACAATAGTTAAGTTATTTGTACAGTTTTGATTGAGCAAAACTTATAAAATATTATCAAAAACGTTATTTTTTTTTACATTTTCTGAAATTTTTTTGGGGGCAATTGTCCCCTTCTACAACCGCGTCGATTCTTTTATGTAATTCTTTGTTGTTCCATTTTAGGCTTGAAATTGCATCATTTGACCATTCTTTTATTTATTATATAAACTAGGTAAATACCTGTGCGATGCACAGTTACGTAAATTCTTGTTAATTGATATTAGCCTAGATACATAAAGAAAATGTTGTTTTAATAGCACTAATCAGTTTAACATATTTTACGTAATATATGCGTTACATAAGAGTGTTTTATAAAATGATGTTTCAATTGTATACGATTGTTTTATATTGTGAAGATATGAACTTGATATATAGTACATTGTATTATAAAAATCAATGCACGAAAGCCTCATTTACAAATAATATGGCAACAATGACTTGTGTAATTCCAACACAATCATGTAAAGTGATACATCATTCAGACAAAAAAAAAACAAAGGTTACTAATACAAGCTTGATGGAAAGGCTCACACTCCGGTTCTTTTTGCGTCTTACAAATCGATTTATATCAAGAATCAATCATAGAACTGCATCATAATTTGAGTTGGCGAGGGCATGTGTTCGGGCAACCTCTACAGGTATCAAGTCTATAACTTTTTGGGTAAAAAAAACTATTTTTTATGTAGTGTTTATTTTAGAACGACAATCATACAACCTAACTCAAATATTATATACAAGCACTACCTTAAGTGAGAGTTGAACCCACAACCTCTTGGTTGATGGGTCCCTCTCATACCGCTAGGCAAGATCCCTTTGGTTTTTTATGTGGTGTTTTATTACATCTTTTTTCTGTGATTTAGTTGATTCTTATATTTGTGGTAGTAGTATACACTATTTATCATCTTCTTGCTCAACTTAAAAATAGTAGTATATAATATTTAGTTGGTTCTTATGAGGTTTTTAGAAATCTGTATACAACTAATTTGTCATTCTTGAAATATTTCATTTCATAGCAAATTAATCCGCGGATATATTTTGTCCATCTTAGGACTCAAACCCCAACCTCATGGTTGAAAAGGTACCACGATACTGCTAGATCAATGACACTTATAGTCTAGACATTCCTCTTTCAACTCATGTCGAAGAGAACAATTTAAGTTTAGTTGAAATTTTCGGCCTAAAACTTCATCTTTTTGTTTACTTTTCTAATTCCTGAGATAGAAATCAAGAAACATAAAATGGGATATAAGGTAGCTGAAGCAATAATAGTATAAGTTGAAAGTTTTCCTTCTAAACTACTCACTAACATTGACAATATATGATAAAAGCGTAATGTTTTGTGCTAATACTCTCCATTAAAGTATTGGGTCATCTTATTTATTTTTTTAGTCACTCTGTTTGTCTTTGAAAAGGCAACTTTAAGTCTCTATAAGAACATATGAATAACAAAAGGTATTATCAGTAAGGACTTACAACAACATTATTATTTATCATGTGAAAATGGATAATTTGACACTTTATAAGAAATGAAACTTATTTTTTATTGTCCTATTGTAGAGGTTGTAAACGATGTTTTGTTGGATTCAGGAAGGAGAGATAGAAAGAACATTGAAACTGTAAAACATTAAACATATATAGGTTGATTGCAAATCATACTCCCAAGAAAATTGTCACACGGACTTCAGTCTTTTTTAATGTGCCAAGTTCGAAAATAGACATAGAAACAAACTTTCGGAGATCGGGTTAAAAGCTTCAAAGACGAACTTGTTGTCTGAGATTGTATATCATTGGGCTTGGAATCTTGGATAATTGAATATCGGGCTTGTCATCGTAGAGAACATTTGTTGTATCACCTCGTGTACTTCATAATGCTAAACATAATAAACAAATCAGATGAAAATTACAGTTGGTCATTGTTGATGTGTCTCTTTAAGTTGTTCGTGAATCTAAAAAATATTAAAAGGATAAGATTGAAATCCTAAAATATGTATGATGATGGCATGCACAACTTGCAATAAATTCAAGCCCAAAGTCGATTTTATTCATATTAATTCATTTGTCGGTTCTAACTACTTATTATTTATGATTTAATCAATTCACTAAGTTATTGAAAGATGTTGATCAAAAGTGTTCATCTCAAGTCCAACAGCAAAGGAATTGATTAACCGAGTAGTTTAGATTTCAGCAAACATGGCTATGTTGGACCGTAGATAACTTAGGCTATGGATCAAATAAATTGGGTTAGATTTTGATAGCTTATTCTATTATCAAGTTTTTCCTTTTAAGCTTTTATAACTAACCCATAAATATAGTAAAAACTTACATTTTATTCGTACTTTTGGCATCATTTTCCTCTATCAATAGCTCCTAAGAGCGCTAAAGTAACTACATAAAAACTTACTATCATATGATATATGAATGTTTATGTAGCCAAGATAGCTAAATGGACACATAGCTAAGTTATCCCCTAAATAATTATTAGTGTATTTGAAGGTGAACGTTGATTTTTTTCTCTTAGTTTATCGCAGAGTCTCTCACCGACCTATAGTACAATACTCTTCCATCTTGTGACAAGTTACAATGTTTGGCAAATGTATATGAACCACAAGATCAAATATATATAAATCGAGGTTCTTAGTGAACTTGAGATTCATGTAAGAACTCACATACTCATCATCACATGTAAAAATATATTCATTTGGAGCACACTACCTTATTAAGTTCACGTCATAGTCCTGTGAAAAATTTAAATCATCAGCCTTTGAATTTTTAATTCTTGAAAATCGTTTCTTAAAAACTCATTGATATAGTAAAATTCATAACATAATTGATCTCAACACAAGTCCTTAAGGTAAAAATCCTTCTAAAAGCTACACATAGAACCCTTCAAAAACCTAAACATGTAACCCTTTTAAAAAGGTAAACACTATACACATAATCCTTCTAAAAGCTAAACATTGAGCCCTTTTAAAATTCTAAGCACGTAACTTTCTAAAAGCTAAACATTGAATCTTTTTGTAACTCAAAACACGTAACCCTTCTAAAAGTTAAAAAAGTAACCCTTCTAAATAGGTAAACACTAAACCCATGATAATGAACACTTATAGAAAAACCTAAAAGCTAAACTCTTTGAAGATAACCCTTGTTAAAAACTAAGCACATAACCCTTCTAAAAATCTAAACCATAAACAATAAATTATAAACCTTATACCCTAAATAATGAATCATTGAACATAAACCCTAAACTTTCAAGAAAACGGTTTATGTACCCATGATCACTTTTAGATATATAAAGAACAAATTGGCCCAATCTATAAGCTAAATAGTAAATACAAAACTCTTCTAAAAAGTTAAATACTAAACTCTTGAAACGGGGCTCTTGTAAAAGCTAAACACAAACCTTAACACATAACCCTATTGGAAAAGCTAAACATATAACACTTCTAAAAGACTTTTATTTTTTATTTTTTATAAAGCTAAGTACTAAACCCTTGACATATAACCCTTGTGAAAGCTAAACATAGAACCCTTCTAAAAAGTTAAGTACTAAACACTTGACACATAAGCCTTATAAAATCTAAACATGTAACCGCATAAAAGCTCAATGCTAAACCCTTGAAATGGAAAATTTCTAATAACCTAAACACCGAACTCTTGAAACATAACCTTTTGAAAAGGCTAATCACATAACCTTTAAAGAATCTTTACCCTAAACCATAAATTGTAAACCGTACACCCTAGACAATAGATCCTTGAACCTAAAACTCAAACTTTGATTAATTTTTTTTATGTATTGATGACCAATTTTAGATAAATAAAACCCAAATTGGCCAATTATATAAGTTAAATGGTAAGCATAAAACCCATCTTAAAAGCTGAAGACGAAACCCTTGACACGAAACTCTTATAAAAGCTAAACATATAATTCCCTAATAAAAACATAAGAAAAACCCTTGACGTAAAACCTATCTAACAATATAAATACATAACCCTTTTAAACCTCTAAATACATAACATTTTCCAAAATGTTAAACACAACACTTCTAAAAGCTAAACAGGTAATCCTTCGAAAATGCTAAGCACAAAACCCTTGACATATAATCCTTCTCAAAGCTAAACATAGAACCTTTCTAAAAAGCTAAATATAGAACCCTTCTAAAAAGTTAAATACTAAATAATTGACACACGGGCATTATAAAAGCTAAACACATAATCCTTGTAATAATCCATTCTAAATGGTAAACATGTAATCCGTATAATACGTTCAATACTAAAGTCTTGAGATGAAACATTTTAAAAAACATAAACACTAAACTCTTGAAACGTAACATTTCTAAAAAGATAAGCACATAACCTAACAATATATCTAAACCCTAAACCATAAGTTAAAAACCCTACAGACTTATGTACCCATCAGATAAATAAAACCCAATTTGCCAAATATATATGTTAAATGGTAATCATGAAACATTTTTTAGAAGGTTATGACTAAAACCTTGGCAAGGAACTCTTATAAAAACTGAACATATAATCCGCTGATAAAAAGATGAACAAAAAACCTTGACATTGAATCTTTGTGAAAATATAAATACATAATGCTTTTAAAACGCTAAACACATAACTTGTTTCAAACCACTAAACCAGTAACACTTCTAAAAGGTAAACAATTAACCCTTGTAAGAATACAAGCTCAAAATTCTTGACATATAACCCTTGTAAAAGGTAAAAGAACTCTTCTTAAAGTCATAACCCTTCTAAAAAGGGCTAAGCATCCTAAAACGTAACAAAGTATGATCGAAAATTTATCGTGTGAATAAATTTTTGAAGCCTCTATTTTGTGTATCTAAGTTTCAATTTATTGCTAATTGTATATTATTTTTTAATGTGAGATTTTGTATGGTTGTGTGACCAATCAATGAGAGGCCATCGGAGAGTCGATTTTACCTCTCTCTCTTTTTTTGCATTAAATTTGAAAGCATCATCGTATTGAAACGCTTGCACGTGTAGGTTATTAATGACTTAAACTTGCACAATACAACATACGGAGTATTTATGTGTAAATTCCTTCATTTGCACTCTTAACTTTAGGGTAGGGAATTACACATGTTTCATGTTCTATTGTTTTTGTACCTAAACCATAGCAAAAGGTAATGATTACTTATGAAGTTGATAATGAAGGCCACTTTCACAGTGATGAGTATCATTAAAAGTTGGCATATATTAACTCAAGTGTAAGAGTCGAACCATTTTTTGTTTAATAATTGCAAATATAACAAATTCCTAAGATTATAATAGGATAAATATATATAATCACTATAAAAATGGAATAGGAAAGAATGAAGATAAATCAGGTAGCTTAAAGGTTTCCAATCAATGTGGCATTTTCAACCCGTACCAAAAATGACACATTACAACATTTTGACAGTCTCTCGGTTCGAGCATCAGTACAAATACATTTCTGACCTTTAACTGTAACTAAAGGGAAACGACAAGTCGACAACCTCTATTGGAAAAGCTTATCTATAGGAAACTATATATACAAAACAGTGGAATAGAACTAATAATATCATCCTGACCAATCAAACTAAAAATCTTCATGGGATGGATGTGACCCTCACTAAGTTATCCATTCATCTTGTCATGTAAATGGGTAAAGGTGATGCGTATACACAGTTTGATACGGTATCACTATGAGGAGATGTTTTAATCCCATTTGTAAGATCTCGCACCTTATCTCGTTGAAATGGGCACACTATCAATAGTGTAGGACTACAATGCATCTATCATTTCATGTCTATAATAAAGTGAATTCGGGATTACAAAAGCCTCACAATGTACCCCAATGATATCCGTGATTTACCTAGTAATTGTTGATCCACGAGTTACCAGATATTGTTAGAGGGGGAAAATTGGATACATGCGCAATTTTTTGATCATAGAACCTTACCCGAATTGAAAACCTCTACACAAATACGTGGCACAACATTTATCATGTATTACTCTGCAAGTGAAAAAAAAAGCCAAGGGTGGTCAACGATTATTTAAGAATTCTAACTATAACCAACTACTTAATTCTCGTCTGAATAGAGACAATAAGAAAGGAGTTAATAACTGAAACATGGGTTGGCCAGCCGCCATTTAGTGATTTGCATGCCAGTGAACATATCTGAGTCCTGTTAAGGTATGTGCACTTTGTTTGTTTTCGGTCCACCTGTAAGCATCCAAATGGGTACACATTTAGCCACAAAAAGTATAAATTTTTTGTGGTTCTAACAATATGAATTATAAGAAATTCTATATAGTGCGATGTATAAGCATATCAATGTAATAGCAGGTAAATATTTTACAAAGGAAGAATATTCTTCGACCAATTCACTAAGAATAAAGATTTTTTTAGTCAAAGTGGAGAGAGGAGGATTCATAAGGATTAGAACCAATAAAATATTTCAGTAATTACATAATTTTATACTCCACAACATGGGCTGATCTCTTGACAAGCTTATTCCATGATTCATTTGTCTCAGCGATAACCTTAAGAGCATAATCATGTTATTCATTTCAAAGTGGATTCGGCATTCATATACAAACTTCCAAAAGTAGTAGAGCTTTTCATTCAAGGTTATTTACTTGTGGAAGTACTGCGACAATGAATTTAGAAAGGTTAAAGGTGAATTGATAAGATGATACCAAGGCAGCATCAGATTTTGGAATGTGAGTATAAGTTTACTTCATTAGGACATATAGGGAATATTTTCAAACCTGGAGGTTCAACTGCACGGCTCCACCTACCCAAGTCGTTAAAGGTGTACGATATTAACTATTTTTCCACCAAGACCAAAATTGTTGGTAACCAGTCTCTGCTTGCAGAAAGAGTGCGGTAGATAAATTGATTAATTAAACCCAATGTATTATTCAGTTTCTAATATACAACTAAGCTTGTCCGTGTTACTTTTAGAATTTATTTAAATAAATTGACTTAGGAACCATATGTGTATTATTTTGAAGGACCAGTCATAGTCATTCAGTACTTTTTAGAAATGAAAATTCAAATCCATCATGTAAATATCGAAACAGGTCAAATAGGTAAAAGATCAAACTAAACTGGTAAATGAAACAGTTCACATACTAACAATAAATTAAAATAGGTCTAAATCGGTTGAAGGTTGGCCAAGATTTAGTTTTCATTCATACAGCCTCTTCAATCGTTTATATTGATAAGTTTAGGATATCAATAATAATCTACTAATTAATATATAACAAGCCAATTATGTATAATGAATAAAAAAAAACTGGACCAAAAATTGTTTCTGAGTTAACCTGCACAAAAGTTACCCAATTAACCTCACCCAATTTTGACCCATCGCCCAACCAGCTCGAGTCACTAATTTTGCGGCAATATAAAACAACTATTGAGTAGTATTTTCATCAAACACCAACTTTTACAAAGCCTACACACCATTTAAAATCGTAACCATTTGATATTTTCAAGTTCAAAATTAACAAACTGGTTGCCCTTGGATCATCCGATGAAATTGTACAACAATTTTCAAGTCAAGTTCTCTTTTACAGATAATAGATACAAAGCCTAAAGGTTTGATCTTCTAAAGTTGTCACACGTTCCCAATACTCATTTCATCAGTTTCAACAACATCACATAATAAGACCAAGTGAATGAAGCTGGAAAATCATATTTAATTCTTTTTCAAGTGCGTGAAAAAAATGTTGTCAGAGTAGATCCAATATAAGTAATGATGCAATCATTTAGCATCAATTGAAACAAATAAATAACAAAATCATAGTTCAAGTTACCTGGATCATTGTCTACAAATGTGTCTTCAACCTCAGTGTTTGCAAATGATGGATCTTACTGTGTTTGAAGCAAATTGCAACTTCAGTGAATATATATCACCTGAGAAATGAAAATATAAAAACTAATTAATAACCTCAATTAGCTATAAAGATAAAAGACTCACAAAAGGGAACCTAAGTAAATAAATAACGCTTTAGATAATACAAATTTTACAAGTGTATGAGAGACAAAAGAAGAAGATTTTCGAGTCAAGAGTTTGATAAGCAACTTCACCCAGTTTGGTCATTGAACAATCCCATTTAGTGGGTTTCACTTATAAATTTATAAAAATAAGTTCTAATATAACGTGTACCTCGACATACCTTTTAAATTAAGCTTGGAATCAAGGCACCAATATCATATTTACGTTAAGCAGATGCAATAGCCATATCCATACGTCTGTCATGAAATTCCCACAAGTAAGCTTTCCGGGATCAACATTCCTGCACAAATATTTATCATTTAAAGATGATGCACCTAGAACACAACCAAAAACTTACAAGCACTCCATATTAGATATAGGGATATAAGAATATAAATAAGGGATGCACCATTTGATCATTTAGACTGGATAATTGGTAGCTCTATTTTCTCGGTTTCGGTCTATTGCAACTTAAAATCATGTATATAAAAAATAGTATAGTATTAAGCAGATAGGTAATCGGAGACAACACGAAGTGATGTTCTTTTTAAATTAAGTAATTTATAAGTATAGTAGCTTTCGGGCAAAGACGGCACACAGAAAACAATAAATTTACATCTCTTACTAAAATAGCAAACAATAAAAAGATCTCACGAGTTAAATCTATAATCCTAAAACCACAATCTAAATGTACCCTTACAATAAAACCTCAAACTGCATATCATATTAACTAACATTCCTACATAAGGAGGAAAAAAATGTTGAAATCAGTGCAAAAACAATACATAGCCAAAAGAATTGCAAAGTGTAGCCAGATGTCCAACATCCATAGGTGAAGCTCTTTTTAGTTTAAAAAATGTTGATTGTAGAAAATGGAGGATATAAAGATAGTGTTGTTGAAACACCCATCACGACTGACATGAAATTAGCAGAAAACGTTAAATGGTTAATGAAACTGTAATCATGATAACATTCTAATGCATAACCGAAATTAATAATAATCTCTAGTGGCTGTACTTAGCCCTATCTATGTCTCTGAACACTATTTCACAGACAACCAAATTGAAGCTTTTCAAAAAGTTACAAGAGTCCATGTTAGATTTCTTGAGACCTAAAAAGATAACTCAGAACTGGACTAAAAAGTCTTTTTATTGTTGAATTGATATTTGAGACCAAGACATCTTACTAAGTGTTTAAATAGATAGAGCTCAATCAAGCCATAATTAACCTGAATCAAAACATGGGTCCACCACATTCTCGTTTTCATTATAACGAACACATTGAAAAGGTCAGTTCCATATGAAATTTCGAATTAAATATTTGCATTTTAAAGCAATTACATTTAACAATAAAACAACCATTTAACAATCAAATATATAGACGATTATAATTACCCGGAATACAGTGACAAATAGAATGTTGGCCAGTTTCTCACAAGCTTTCATATTCAAACTCTCTTTAAAGTAAGTATCTCCGCATAGTTGAGGACAATACTCTTTGGTTGCATCAACTTCCTCTTTGACATTTATACAAACACCTTGACTGCTGCACTAACAATGTAACAACAACCAACCCACTTGATAACGTAACCTAAATTCAAATTCATTCATAATTAATAACAAATATGGATTATGTGATTACAACTCTAGTAACGAAACCCAAATATAATCTGGTCGATAACGTACACAAATTCACGTTTTTAATGATTAAAAAAACTCCAAGGATAAAAACCAAAAAATTTAACTTGGATTAAAACCTTAACCACTTAACCTGGAAAAAACTAAATAAATGTACCTTCTTTTCATTTTCCTTGAGTTGGCCTAACAATGACAACTGCTATATAAAAGGAAAACATAACAAAGATTTTGTGAACTGAATCGATCTTTGAAGAATGAAGTTAGTCTGCATCAAAATAGCCGAAAATGTTTTTTTTAGAGTTAAATTAGCATGAAACATTCCCCAAATGTTGCATCAGACCACTGACCGTGTTACAAAGAGGTTCCTTACACAAAAGAAGATGAAGTTTTGGCCACTTGATTAATGTCTCTTGAAAATAGTTCACCAAGTTATTTGTCCTACAAAAGATATTAATGATAACAACTCAGATATAAAATACAATCTTCAAAATCCAAAAAAGCTAATCCAACTGAAAAATCTGCAATATAGGGGGATGAAGTCAATTAAGAAAATTTCATGCGACCATGTTGAATAATTTAAGATGTAAGAATCATACAAAAATCCAAATAACAATACTACCTATTAACCAGTATGAAATATTGCAACAAACAAAATAATTAATTTGATGGATTGCTTGACAGCAGTTATGAAGACATACAGTGGCACCATAAATTCCATAACAATGGCTAATACATTGTTACAGAAAATATGTACATTTAATAAAAATCACGAACTGACCAACATGTCTGCTGTAAATATGCTTCTTGCATTCCATGCTTGTCGAGCAAATGAGCCAAACATTCAGTCAATTGCAATGTGATAACCTTCATCCATGCCATGTTAATCACAAAAAGATATTACTGCCAGATCTCAGGGCTTTCTATTATCGAGAAATTGGCAAATTGTAATGATATTGAATAGTACCCGAATGAAGACTAAATTCATGAAAAAAGAGACAACAAAGTTTGACCCATAAGGTCAGCTGCAATGGGGGGATTAATTTAAATGATATGGTCCAGTCAAGTTAAATGACTACTAAAGTGTGAATACAATGTAATCAGGCTTGCAATGGATAACTCTAACAAAATCCAACACAAGAGATGAATCTAAGCAAAGGCAGTAAAGAGTACCAAGAATAATTGACAAACATAATTGCAAGTTCCTGAATAGAAGTTAGGAATAATACATTGAAGAAACCATAGAACACAAAATGTAAGACGACCATGTACCATGTAAATGGTTGAGTTTGACCATTTATTAGTATATGGGTGGAAGTTCCCACTGCTAGCAGCTGTCCAATACACGGACAATTGGAGCATAATAGTATGCAATAAATAACCAAAAAGAAAAGCAAACCTTGTCAGAAATTTGGAAGGAATCTGCTTGCCTACCCATCCTTGATAGCGTAACCAGCAAACACATCATGCAAATTGTAAATTTGTAATGATATTCAATAATACCCGAATGAAGATTGAATTCATGAAAACTAAAACAAAAGAAAAAAAACAAACTTTGACCAATAAGGAACTAATAATAAAGAGGATCCTCTATATTATTAGTTCCTTATGGGGCAAAGTTTTTTTATTTTTTCTTTTGTTTTTGATAATCATGAGTAAACGAAACAACGTAACTATAAAGTTACCAAGCCACGATTAGATGGAGCAGCAACATGCATGAAAAGTTATTACAAAGCCTACACCAACTTGGAAAACATCATTTTTGACCCACCTAGCACATCAAAGCCAAAACCAACATGAAAATCTGCCAATGTGATGTGATTTTCCCTTGATCAGCATATGCAAGAATTTTCATTTAATGAATGTAGGCTTCTGAAACTAATGTTACAGATGGTTGTCTGATATGTGTGCAGAAAATAATTTGTAGCGTCTGGTACATACTTATTTTAAAATAACAAAGAATAAGATTATAAGTTTCAGAATGATAGCACATCATGTTCCTATTGTCTGCCTAGTATATGACCATCAGCCACCCGCCATGAATGATCTGTGAAATGACAGATTTACTTGGCCATGAACTGAAAAACTTATGAAATATCATCAGAGCTATCAAATGAAAGATGATAATCTATGGAAAAGCACCAGCTGAATTTATAGCAGAAAGGAAAGCTACTATTGTCTTGAAATTTAGAGAGCCTGTATATTATTGTTACGCAATCATATGTTGTAAATATTTCAAAAAAATCAACTGAAACAACTACCATTGATAAAAGTTATCCAAAGAAAAAGATATGTCGCATAACCAACAGACACCTGATAATGAACACCGATTAGAAAAAACTAAATTAGACATATTTAAAGATACTTAAACACAAGTTCAAAATAAGGGTTAATACATGGAGATATGATGCAACCTTGAGTGGTAAATTGGCTCCTAAAAGAAAATGGTATCAAATAAATTGCAATGTTTACACTAAAAATGTTACAAAACTTAATAACAGCACAAGGTATTTCGTATGAGAATATCGATACCAAAAGTTACTTTTAACTTGCCCAACATCCAATGAGACGAGATAGCAGCTGCTGTACAGAAGGCAATTCTTCAAAAATATCGATTTACGGTGTAGGTATCCCATTTTGGTATAACATGCATTCATAAGCAACATTGGCACACAAAAAAACTTCCAAATTCCAATAATCAATTTATTTCCCTGATATGACTAAAAAAAGCATAACATATGCAAATTTATTTTCATAAAAAAATCATACAAAGAAATGCCTAGTTTAGCAAGTTCGGAACTGGAACTTATAATTGGGCACAAATGTCAGTCATTCAACTGCTATATTACTTGAAAATTGGTTACGACACATCAAGTAGTTACTGCTCAAGAACAGGACAGGAAGATCTTCTGTGGGTCGGCCTACACTATACTTACCCATTTAACCCACCCAATTTCAGGGATTACCCAACACACTTGAGGCCACCATTGTAGCGCTGTGTACAATAGTTATCATGTACCACTTCTTTTTTTTTTATGAAGTCACCTCCTAATAGGGGCATCAGTATTAGAGTGACTCGGCTAAACATTAGAGAGCACTGGATAAATTTAATGACTATTAAACATATAACTGTGTTTCACCATATCAGGCATGGTGCTCGGTTTTCTGTTCAAACTTTTTAGCATAATTACAAAACTTTTAAGGTACCTGTAATTTGTGCCAAAACTCCATGTGAGCCCTATCCAAGGTTTGGGCTGCTACATTCTGCTTCCAAAGAAACCCCTGTTTCTAAACAGAGAAATTAACCAAAATGCATCTGATAAGGAAAATACATAAGTTTCAAATTATGGAGTGTGTATAGTAGAAAAAGAAGTTCAGTCATTAAAAGGTACAACAAACGACGATTTAAGGTGGTGAAATTAAATAGAACTTTCCATTATATTGTGTTTCAGGATTTTTTTTCATTACTCTCATCTTTGAAATGCAATTTGTGCAACACTGCAACCTTCTTTGCTGCTAAATGATGAGTAATACCAAAAAGAAAGTATGATTATGACCTACAACTTGAAGTTGAAAAATTTCCATGTAACTTATAGATTCGAGGAAACATGAGAGTACGATAAGTATTAAGTAGTACATGGAACAACTAAAAGAAATCAACCTTTTGTACATTAGCCTCCTTGAGTCCTGATTAATGCCCAATTTCCACCGCAGCTCCTTATGTTCTTCACGAAATAAAATAATATTGATCACACTATATAGAATTAAAAATAACAAACATGATAAAGTCAAATTTTAAACCCTCATTTTGAAAATGAACTAATGAAAAGACTGTATAAGAAGCTTCAGCAAATAAGGGATCCAATATATTGAGATGAAAATATACGAAGTAAAAAGTAACTTGTCCTATATCCTAAGATGACATATTGTAGAGCTTAATCAACAAAAGAAATGAAGAAGGCCCAGTTTTTCAATTAGAGGATACTCTTGCACTATCAAAGATACCAAATGTTCCAACACCATAAAATGATATGATTTAACTCTTGCATTCTATGTCACAAAGTCAGTATCGTAGTCACCATCATTTATTTACATTCACAAAGAATCATGGTCTTTCTTATAATAAATTAAGCTTATATAGCCCTACTAATCTCAACCAAAGATAATCTAATCTATTACTGCATCTCATAGCAGACGTGCTTCAGAGTGAGGTCATCTAAGGCATATATGGATTTTTGTATGCACAGAGTTTTGAGAGTGCCCCTTGCTGTGGATCTAGATGATTGATTACTCTGATTGAATGGCGGAAACAAACAATCACACTAATATGCACGTAAACACGAATCGAAACACGAATAAATCAATAGTATAACTTTGTATTGATGAACGGAATGTATTGGAACGATTACAATGTTGCTTAGTTGACAAATGGTGCTAGGGTTTCGTTAACCCTAGCCAGAAACCCGTAGGTTTGCTTATATACTAACACAAGTCGGCAGATGGCCGCCTTCATGCGTCACTTACCTAAGTGACGTTATGCGACACTAAGGCAAGTGTCGCCTAACTCAGAAGCTAAGTGTCGCTATATACAAAAATGACTTTTCTATTATAATTAACTAACGACACTTACAACTCGGTAGACCAACTGACAGACATACTAATATGCATTAACAAGTTTGCGTAGTCATTTAATCGAACATTTGGTGGGCATACAACAACAATGAAAAGTTGCACAAACTATTACTTAAAAATGTATGATATGAACTGAAACCACAGACAAGATGCAGAAACAAAATTGAAAAATTGGCTTACAATATGATGATTCGCGAGCTTGCTTACAGCTAGTAGGAGTTATATCTTTACAACAATCTCATCCAACTATGTCTAGGTATATTGGTATATATTAGAACGTGAATTTTTTTAAAATCAAATCATTAAGAACTATAAAAGTCGTAATTGTTGATCACGATGATGACTTATGGTTGGATGCTTGCGGCAGGTTTAAGAAGAGTGGAACCTTTATGTTGCCGGTTGTTGATTGAAGTGGTTTTAATCAATTTGTCCGACGCCATATCAAAGTGGATTTTGACGGAGTTAGTTACGGTCTCTCTGATTTCGATGGTGAGAGAGTGAACAAGCAGGCAAATTGAGGGTTATGGTGTAGGGAGGATAAAGATTAACTGCTGTAGATGGTGGACGTGGGAGGGACGGTTGGGAAGGAGAGGGGTTTGTGTAGATCGCTGAACGTGGGTAGTTATTAAGACCGGTCTCTTTTTATTTCGAGTATTAACTTGACACGTAAGCCAATTAGTAAAATAGGCCGATAAGAAGTTGACAACTAAGCTATCTAAACCTTGATTTATATATATGGAGACAGGTCAAAATACGTGGTATTGTAATTGTAATTTGTAATATATTTTGTATAAAACAAATGAAATGGTAAAAGATCACCAAGATCTCTCCTTTTTTAGGTAAATGAGTCAACCATGGTAATTAGGTGAAGGTTTATCTAGTAATAAATAGTATCAATTTTACAAGTTACAATTATTCTTACATGCATAAATATAAACACATATGTTTCACAAACATACATACATTTTATATATAAATGACGGCTTAAATGTGGACCACATGATAAGAATTGAGAATATGCGAGAAATACTAGATTACTTGTTTGTTAAGTTGTGATTAACTTTATTTATATGTGAACATCGATGTATGTTCGATTGAGAGGAAAGAAAAGTAAAAAAGGAAAACCTTACAATTACGCCTTAAATTACAGTTAAACCATTTAATTCATATATTAACAACCTAAATCGTTCACATGTGAAGTGTTTTTAACATTTTTGTTCTCAATCGAACTTATATCACTATTATCACACACGAATGAAGTTAAATCACATGTGAAATTCTCATGATAGGATAATCATTTAATCTTTAAATAAGAATCACATAAAAGTTAAGACTCAAAAGAAGAAATAAATTACTTGTTTGTTCACATGTGATTAACTTCATTAATTTTCAAATATATAAAGTTTCATTTACATGTATGTGTCAAGGTGATAAACAACTAACTAATAACCACGAGCTTCCGGCTCAAGTACCCGGGTCCCACCTGGGGGAGGTTTTACTCTCCTAGGCAAGGTCTTAGGTTCGAGTCTTGTCTGGAGCGATAGAGGTTTCCTCTCGCGTGCGTAAAGGGAAGGGTACCATTGCCTTATGGGATGGGCCCAACCTGGTTGTGTGGGCTCGCTACGCCTTCTGGGCTAGGGGCCATGTAATCACAATCGCCGTCCAAAAAAAATTAATGTTAATGGTGAACGAAAAAATGATTTTTTTATTTTTTTGAAATCAAAATCTTAATAACAAAGATTACTACTTTACCTTCTAAACCCTATTTAGATAAGAAGAGTGTTTAATAAATAAAATCATATTATCCATTAAATATTACAAAAATAGAAAAAAGACATAAGCAAAAGATGGTCAAAAGAGCGAGTCCAAGGGACTAAAAACTTGTACGGTATACCCGATCCCTTTGGTAACCCTTTTTACTTGCCTATATTTATGCTTTCATGTGCGATTTTATCTCTTTCTTTTTAGTAATATAAATACCAAACAAAACATAATATAATCCTTTTATGCAACTTAGCATAAAAATGGAAGATGTGAGGCAAGGAAAAAGAAGCCTAGAAAACCCTTGTTCCAAAAACAACAACGATAACAATAACAACAACAATAACAAAGAACAAGACCGATTCTTACCGATAGCAAACGTAGGACGGATTATGAAGAAAGTTATCCCGGCGAATGGGAAAATTTCAAAAGATGCAAAAGAAACCGTTCAAGAATGTGTATCGGAATTCATTAGTTTCATCACGGGAGAAGCATCGGATAAATGCCAACAAGAGAAAAGAAAGACAATCAACGGTGATGATATAATATGGGCTATTACGACGTTAGGGTTCGAGGAATATGTGGACCCACTCAAACAGTATCTTCTCAAGTATCGAGAGTTAGAGGGTGATAAGGTTAACAACAATGTGCCGAAGCAACAACAATGCATTGAACAACAACAACAACAACAACAACATAATGCTACAAACATTTTACCATACGAAAATATCTATTCTTCTTCTGCCGCGAGTATGATGTCTCAACCACCTTTCTTAACGACTTCTCACGAACAACATTTCGCTTTGCCGTTTTCACCGAATTCAATTCAGACACAAATACATAATCAACAAGATAGTATTGACTCTGTTGCACATTGGTAAAAGTGATGTTCTTCTTTTGCTTCATAAATACAATTTGTATACAGGTTTCTTTAAATGTTTGCACCTTGGAATATCTCCAAAACTTGAAGAATGAGTTGGGTAATGGGTCAAAACGGTCGGTTCGGGTCGCACCGGATTGCCAATCAATAGTTGTTGTCTATTTACTTAAATGCTACAAGTAACTTACTAATGTTTATTAACATAAAATGCTAAATAGGCCTAATTATCTATGTCTAAGAATGTGCCTAACGACATTAGTGATTTAGCTACCGAAGGCACATCCAGGTGATCATTGAAGTCTATACGATACACTTACAAAGGTTATAGTTAAATGTGTGAATATATGTTACGCTCTGTTTAAAATTGTATTATATGTATCTAAATTTAAACGTTTATAACATATATGTCCAATGACTTATACATCAAGCAATTGGTATTTTTACTAACGTATCAACCATATAATTATGATATTATCATAATCGGTAAGACGTCACAAATTTACGAGTTATTGTTAGGTATATACATTAGTTATAACAGTATTATCCTCAAGGTAATAGGTTCAAACCCATGGGGGACATATAGGGGATTTATCCTCTATAAAAGGCCGGAGGTCCTTTCTACCTTTGGTAGAATTGGAAGCAGCCTCTCTACCTTTGGTAGGGGTAGGGCTGTCTACATCTAACCTCCCCCATAGACCGTCCTAGACGGTATTGGACCCTAATCCGCGGAAGGCGGTATGGGATCTTACCTTTTTTTATAACAGTATTGTCGTGTAGAATATCTTTATGCGTGTTAACCATAATAACCTGGATAATTTTTCTGGGAATTAAGATATGTTGGTTAAATGTCAGTTTTACAATTATATTTTAAGGCAAATTTGATTGAATTTAATTATGAAATAAATGATTTACACTACAAGAAAAAACCCCTTTAGTGACCAAAATATTAATGACGACTCATAATTTAGTCACTAATAACACCATTAATGACCATAAAAAAGCGGTGACTTAATTTTCATCTCTGTTGAAAACTTAGAGACCAACACTAACTATATGGTCACTAATACAGAAGGATAGAGACCAAAAATATATAATGGTCACTAGGCAATAATCATTAAGTTGGAAAAGCTTATAAGTTTTAACGGTGTGACCAAAAACCGCCCGTCATTAAATTAGAGACCAAAATATAGTGGTCATTAATTTTAAAAAGTACTAGAGTGATAAATCCTTACGTAACGTTTAGCTTAATAAATCAGAGGATTTTTTGAAGTGCACGGGAATAAAAGACTGGCCCAAATCTCCATCAAAGGCCCAACTACACAAGATCCGAAACGTGTCTTCTTTTTTGCCCTAATTAACTCCACCACCACCAAAATATGAACACCGTATAACTACCATTAACCATCACAACAACCACCAACATTCCGCAACCGTACACTTACAGTGACCGTACAACACCAAACGACGCCCCTGTGACCGTGCATTTAAGACGTTGTTTTGTTGAGGAAAACAATCATGTTCATCATCACATGATCTCGGATCAACAACAATGATGTTGACGTCACGTTTTTGCTTCCGCTTTTAACGTTTTCGTAGCTCACTGTGAAAATCGCTGCTGGAGATTACGCCGTTTATTTATCGAAATTCGAAGGTGTAGATCAGTTCTGATTGCTTTTGCTATATTCAGATCAACGGTAACCGTCATCATCATCATTTAACATAAGTCTACTTTCCGGCGATTTTGTTTCTAGGTTAAATTAGTTGTTCGATAAACTGTTTCGCCTTATAATTTGCTCGATTTTAATTAAATGATTCGATAAGCTAGATTATCCTGTTCATTTGTAGTTGCATCTAGCTATCGGTGCTCTTTTATGGATAATCAAGTACATTTGTAGATAGATATCCATTAAATCTGGAGATATTGTATGAAAAGTTCACTAATGATTTGTAAAGTTATAACGGAAGAACTTTTGCTGGACATTAAGTTGAATTCATCCTTTTTGACTTAGTAAAATTGTTCTTACTTTACAATATAAACTGTAAACTGTCTTTTTGTTAATTTGCTTACTAGGCTGCGATTATCTATATCTTATCTTCTTTAAGGATGACCACATTTTTTGACTCTAAATTACTTATGTGTGATGCTATAGGATCTTAAAATCAATGGCGTTATTTGATCATTTAGTAACTCTTTGTTCATCCATTGTTTTGTTAATATAGAACTTAGTAATTAACTTATTTTTAAAAATTTCTTATGCCTAAAGCTTATGTATTCTGTTTTGTAGGGGATTATCAATCATGGCTCTTATGATATGGATAGTGAACTTTCTGTTTTGGGGTAAGTCTTCTCAAAGCATAAGTCAAAAGCATTGTGAACATATCTATGTCATTTGAGACCTGAAGTTACTATGTTGTTCCTCTTTGTTTTCAGAATGGTAATTAGTGAGAGCAAGAAGCCCTTTCATTTGAAATGTGATTGACATATGATTCCAGTTGACGTTCATTATTACTCCGTATTTATATTTTGTACCATATGTGGTTGCTACTTAGGATGTGAAATAAGTAGTCATTAATATTATGAATAAAAGAATGTCAATTCAATAAATAAGGATATATTGTGTAGATGTTGTAAGGATATATAAGCTTCTAACTTCGGTAATTATGTAATGCAGGACCCAAAGCACCAGCAATATTCAATTGTGTAAGAATGTGAATTTAATATACATCAAATTCTACTTCACTGAAATCACCATTCTTGCATATAAGGTTTTTACTTTGGTAATAAATGAGGGAATGTGGACATTTATTTTGGGAAGGAGGAAGTAGTTAACAAAATCCAATTTACTATTTTGGATGCAAATAGCAATAGTTTCTATATATATTTTTTTTTCCGCACAAAACCAAGCATTTCATTCAAACAACCGAATGGGTGTTGATACATACAACATACTTTTTGATACATACAACACATATATGCATTGCAATGTTGTACTGTACTGCATCAATATGCATATAAGTTGGTTTATGAATAAAAATATTTGTTGTATTTATCACTAGCCCAACCGAATATGTAACACCCCCAAATTCACTGTTTAGCGGAAGCAAGTTTTGGGATGCTACTAATCAAATATCACAGCACAAAAGTAAAGCAAACAACATATATATGCAACGTTTGTAAAATAGTTACATTTTCATATAATAAATGTTTGAAAACATAGTGTTTTCAGCTACAAAAATGTAGTTCCCTAGAGCCCACGCGTATAGCGGGAGATTCTATTACATAATCATAATATACAAAAGATAATGCTAAGAATCTCCGTTAGATGCAATGTAAAAGTCATGCGACTCTAGCTAGTGTCCAGGGGAAATCCTACTCCATCTGTGTACCTGAGATACAAAGCTAAAAAGTGTCAACCAAAAAGGTTGGTGAATCTCATAGGTTTAGTAGTAAAGTAATCATTTATGAACCACAAGTATGTACCGGTAATGCCCTTGAGCATAGTAAGTAAATCAGTAAGTCAACACAATTACCATGAGCTCACAAGTCGAAGCTTAACAGTGTGGTGTGAATGGTACAATCAAGTACAGTATCACGTACCCCTCGTGAGTGCTATCCGAACACTCATAAGAAACAAATACTAATATGCCTGTTTCTACGGTGAAATCCGTGGTAGCGCTACTACCCCAGGCAGGGATTGTCAGTCCCAAATGGATCCAT
Organism: Helichrysum umbraculigerum; assembly: GCA_949592205.1. NCBI lineage: Eukaryota > Viridiplantae > Streptophyta > Magnoliopsida > Asterales > Asteraceae > Helichrysum > Helichrysum umbraculigerum. Next base: position 41,102,095 of record CATIUR010000001.1, read on the forward strand.
TTACTAGTAATCGCGCTTAAGTCTATAACTAACAACTTATGATAGGAGGCTTTCAGTGGATAAAAGTAACTCATGCAATGTGTGTAAAAGTAGAGTAACCAGTTCAGTACATTATGTTCATATGTAAAACAGTTGCTAAGTATCTCCCCCAAAGTATAAAAACAGTAAAAGTGGGGCCGTAAGACTCACCTGAGTCTAGTAAGTGCGTATGTGAAATCAACCAAGTAAGGCGGATGTAAGTCCGTATGTCGGTTCTCAGAACCCTGAAACCTTCTGGCGTCCGGAACGCACAAGGTTGTAAGTAAGCAAGTAAATAAGTTGGTGTCTTAAAAGATCACCCATGCTAGTTATCCACTCAACTAGGAAATGTCCAAGTGTTTGTTTAGTAATTCGTTTGTAGTTTGAAAACAAGTATGGCCCGTTGGTGACGGTTTGTAATAATAATCCAAAAGTGTTATTATTATATGTATTGTTGAAATAGGTTTCGTTATTTGTAAGTGTTTGACACTTAGTGCGAAAAGTATTTACAACATCTAATGACGGGGTCCGGGGGCAGCGCCCCTGGTAGCAGGGTCCAAGGGGCGGCAGCCCCTGGCGGGGTCCAAGGGGCAGAGCCCCTGGTTGGGGTCGAGCTGCCAGGTCAGCTTGGAAAAATTTTATTTCTACTACATTGCTTTATTAAAAATCGCATCTGGAATCTAATTTCGGTGTAAAATCAAGTGATAAATCTTAGTTCATATTAGTGCTTTTATTACTGAATTCGGGTTCGAAAGACAAAGTGGGCTGCGAACCGAGCTGGGAGAACTCGACTCGCAGGCCAACTCGACTCGCAGGTCAACTCGACTCGCGGGTCAGTTCGGTTCAGGGCAACTCGACTCGCAAGTCAACTTCGACTCGCGGGTCAACTCGCGGGTCAGTTCGGTTCGTTGGTGATTCTGATTCGCAGGATGGCTTCGCGAGTCGAATCTCGACTCGCCTCGTTGGACGAACAGATCTCGGCTCGCGAGGCGGGCTGTTCGCGTAAAAACTCTAAAAATTGGCTTTTTGAGTCGGTTTTTGGACATAAACTCGTTGGGGAAACGTTCTAGCATGTAAAATGAAGCTTTACAAGTAATTTAGAAGAGTTTTAACATTTTATACCTCAAAATCGAAAACGAAGAAGATGAAGATGGAGCTCGTGATGCGGTGATCGTTTCTTCGTGAAGTGGCCTCGTGATTTGGTGCGTTTTTATGGCGATTTGGGGCTGTTTTTGGTCCGAAATTTTGAGAGAAAAAGAGTGTGGGTGTGTTTGGTGAAATGAGGAATAAAGTGGAGAAAAGGAGGTTATAAGGGGTGGGTCATGGGTTGCGGGTTGGGTTGGCTCCGCGGGTTTGGCCGACCCATTTGGGTCTCGGGCTAACGTGTTCTTGTTTCTCAATTTACGTTACTTTCTGCGATTGATTAAATGTTTGTTCCGCGTTTTATGTTAAAGTTTATCAAAAATATTTCTAAATGGAGCGTTTTATCAAAACACTTAATAAGGGATTATAAAAATATAACTTGGGTTATTCTCGTTTGTTGGGCGTGTTTCGTGTGCTTTCGTCACTTTTGGAGTGTTTTAAATGATACGAAATACGTGTAATATATTTTCACAATATATTAATGCAAATAATGTTTGTTTGGATAATTCCACATTATTTAAAGGTTTTTTCACCAACGTCCATATTAATTAGCGTCGGAACTTGTCCGGTTTGTAAGTGTACGATTCAATAAATCGCGTAAGCGTGTATGCAATTACACCAAAACGTTACATATACTTAGAATATTACAAAACTAAATACATGTAATTACAAGTAGTTTAGGCACTAATTAAAGTCCTAAATTGGCGGGTGTTACATTCTCCCCTTGTTAGGAGAATTTCGTCCCGAAATTAGCTCGAAGTTGCGGTGTGAGTAGAGCCTGTGAACAAGTGTGGATGTTTCAGTCGCATTTGGTCTTCCCGTTCCCAAGTGAATTCAGGACCACGCCTCGAATTCCACCGAACTTTAACAATGGGAATACGACTCTGTTTCAAACGCTTGACCTCTCGGTCTAGTATTTCCGCGGGTTCCTCGACAAAGTGTAGTTTGTCATCAATGTGTATTTCATCGAGGGGTATAATAAGTGTCTCATCAGACAGACATTTCTTCAAGTTAGAAATGTGGAAGATAGGGTGCACGCTACTGAGTTCGGTAGGTAGTTGCAGTCGGTAAGCCACTGGACCAATCCTTTCAAGGATTTCGAATGGTCCAATGTACCTGGGATTCAGTTTCCCACGTTTGCCAAAACGGATGACGCCTTTCCAAGGCGATACTTTCAGAAGTACTCGATCCCCAACTTGGAACTCGAGGTGTTTGCGCCTCACGTCAGCATAACTTTTCTGACGATCACGCGCAGCTTTCAGTCGGTTTTGTATACCAAAGATCTTTTCAGTTGTTTCGTGAATGACTTCTGGACCGGTGAGTTGTGTATCCCCCACCTCAGTCCAACAGATCGGTGACCGGCACTTTCGATCGTAAAGTGCCTCGAAGGGTGCAGCCTTAATGCTGGTGTGGTAGCTGTTGTTGTACGAGAATTCGCACAAGGATAAGTGGTTTTCCCAGTTTTTACCGAAGTCAACTACGCAGGCTCGTAGCATATCCTCCAGTGTTTGTATAGTTCGTTCGCTCTGGCCGTCAGTTTGTGGGTGGTATGCAGTACTCATATCCAAACGAGTACCGAGGGATTTTTGTAAGGATTGCCAGAAGTGAGAAGTAAATCGAGCATCTCTATCAGAGATGATTGAGATGGGCACGCCGTGTCTTGACACAACCTCTTTCAGGTAGATTCGTGTCAAACGTTCCATCTTGTCAGATTCTTTGATAGGCAGGAAATTAGCAGATTTAGTGAGGCGGTCGACGATCACCCAAATGGTATCGTAACCGTTAGATGTTTTTGGGAGTTTAGTAATGAAATCCATGGTGATCCGCTCCCATTTCCACTGTGGTATTTCGGGTTGTTGTAACAAACCGGAAGGTTTCTGGTGTTCAGCTTTCACTTTGGAACAAGTAAGACACTTGCTAACATAGGTTGCAATGTCAGCTTTCATGTTGGGCCACCAATACATTTCCTTGATGCCATGATACATTTTGTCGGCACCGGGGTGTATAGAGTATTTGGACTTGTGAGCTTCATCCATTACCAAGTCTCGCAGGTTCCCAAAACTTGGTAGCCAGATTCGGTTCGAGAAGTATTTGGCCCCGTTAGGTTTGGTTTCAAATTGTTTATCCATGCCTCGCAAGGCCTCGTTTGTCAAGTTTTCGGGTTTGAGTGCTACGAGTTGAGCGGTGAGAGTTTGATTGATGAGGTCGTTGTGAATGGTCATACTGAGAGCTCGAACTCAAAGTGGTTTCACTCGTTCTTTTCGGCTTAAGGCATCGGCAACAACATTTGCCTTGCCCGGATGATAGCGAATCTCGCAATCGTAATCAGTAAGCAACTCGACCCATCGACGTTGCCTCATGTTGAGATCCTTTTGATCGAAGATATGTTGGAGACTTTTGTGGTCAGTAAAGATTGTACACTTGGTACCGTATAAGTAGTGTCTCCAGATTTTTAGAGCGGATACAATAGCCCCCAACTCTAGGTCATGAGTTGTGTAATTCTTTTCGTGGACCTTGAGTTGTCGAGAGGCGTAAGCGATGACTTTGTCTCGTTGCATCAACACGCAACCGAGTCCCTGGTGCGAAGCATCACAGTATACCACGAAGTCATCGTTGCCTTCGGGTAAGGATAAGATAGGTGCACTGCAGAGTTTCTGTTTTAGCAGCTGAAAAGCTGACTCCTGTTTGTCAGTCCAGTCGAACTTCTTTTCTTTTTTAGTCAGTGCAGTGAGAGGTAGGGCTATTTTCGAAAAATTCTCAATGAACCGCCTGTAGTATCCGGCGAGTCCTAAGAATTGACGTACTTCTGTGGGTGTAGTGGGTGCCTGCCAGCACTTGATAGCCTCAATTTTTGAAGGATCGACATGTATCCCTTGATTGTCAATGACGTGTCCAAGGAATTGAACGGTTTGCATCCAGAACTCACACTTGGAGAATTTGGCATATAACTCCTCGTGTTTGAGTAATTCTAGGATGGTTTTCAGGTGTTGCGCGTGTTCTTGCTCATTGCGCGAGTAAATTAGAATATCATCGATGAAAACGATAACGAACTTGTCAAGGTAAGGTTTGCACACTCGATTCATAAGGTCCATGAATACCGCCGGTGCGTTGGTTAATCCGAATGGCATCACCTGGAATTAGTAATGCCCGTAACGAGTTCGGAAGGCCGTTTTAGGAATATCTTCGTCACGAACTCGGAGTTGGTGATAACCTGACCGTAGATCGATCTTGGAATAAAAACTCGACCCCTGAAGTTGGTCGAACAGGTCATCAATGCGAGGAAGTGGGTAACGGTTCTTGACAGTTAATTTGTTGAGTTCACGGTAGTCGATGCACATGCGGAAAGAACCGTCTTTCTTTTTCAAAAACAGGACCGGAGCTCCCCAAGGTGAGGAACTTGGTCGAATAAATCCCTTGTCCAGGAGTTCCTGTAACTGAGTAGACAACTCCTGAAGTTCGGATGGGGCTAGTCGGTAAGGGGCTCGTGCCACAGGTGCTGCGCCGGGCACAAGATCAATAGAGAATTCGACTTGTCTAGGTGGCGGAAGGCCAGGCAAGTCTTCAGGAAAGACTTCGGGGAAATCTCGAACAATAGGCACATCCTCAAGTCGCTTCTCCCTCGACTTTTTCTCCATGACATGAGCGAGGATTTCCTGGTACCCTTTTCTCAAGTATTTTCGGGTTTTCATGCAAGAAATGATGTTTAGGCTCGTCCCACCGGTCTCCCCTTGTATGACTAAAGTTCCACCGGTGACGAGAGGAATGCGGACGAGTTTCTCGAAACAAACGATCTCGGCTCGGTGCTTGGATAACCAATCCATACCGACTATGATGTCAAAGTTGCCGATTTCGACGGGTATCAAGTCAATGGAAAAGAGTTCATTACCTAAGTTTAAAATGCAATTAGGTATCACATTGTCGGCCTTGATAAGTTTTCCGTTTGCCAATTCTACTGTGTACTTAGAATCTAAGGCAATAGGTGTAGTGTCAAGTAGTGGATAAAACTCATCAGAAATAAAGCTCTTATCAGCACCCGTATCAAATAATATTGAAGCAGTCAAGTTGTTGAGAAGAAACGTACCCGTGACCACATTCGGGTCTTGACGGGCTTCCCCAGATTTCAGCACAAAAGCTCTCCCTCGAGCATTGTTGTTGTTCTTGTTGTTGTTGTTGTTGCCACTTTTCAGTTTCGGGCAATCTTTTCGGAAATGCCCAGTACCGTTGCACTCGTAACAGGTCTTTGGTGCAGAAGTGTTGGTGCCAGAGGTGTTCGATCGGCAATCCCTAGCCAAGTGTTCGAATTTCTTACATTTGCTACAGGGGCAATAACCATCATGGTAAAGATTGCATTTAGAACAGTAGGGCTTGTTTCCAATGTAGGAGTGTTTGGGTTCAGAGTTGGAGGTATAAACTTGGATGGCGTTGGGTTTCTTGTTTTGGTGGTTGTTGTGGTGTTCTGAGGATTTGCGCTTGTTGTTGGAGGAGGAGTTGTTGGATGTCTCACGGCTGACCACCAGTGCCATGAGTTCGTGTGCTAGCCGGATAGCACTTTCAGTAGTGGTTGGCTTGGACGAGGCGACATTCCCCTGTATACTTTCTGGGAGGCCGCGGATGTATCTCTTGATCCCTTTTACCTCGGGTTCCACCAAACTCGGACATAACAACGCATATTGTTGAAACTTTGTGGTATATCCATCAATATCAGTCCCCTGCACAGTCAGGTGCCAGAATTCTTCCTCTAATCGGTGCAATTCTTCCTCGGGACAGTACTTCTCCCTCAACTTCTTCTTCAACTCGGTCCAAGGTAGCTGATTTGCTATCTCAGGACCTACGGAGTTGGCGTGGGTATTCCACCACGTGAGTGCACCTTCCTGAAAGGTGTATGCAGCGAACTTGACTTTGTTGTCTTCAGTGCAGTTGCAGAGGTTGAAGACGGATTCCATACGTTCGATCCAACGGATCAGACCGATGGCACCTTCCGTGCCCTTGAAGTACAGTGGCTTGCAGCTAAGAAAATCCTTGTAAGAACAAGGCTTGATGACAGGAGTGGCATCAATAGTTTGATCACTGTTTCGTTGAGAGCTCCGAGCAGCTAGAGCATCGGCCACGGCTCGGGAGACAATGGCATTGATTTCGGCATCACTGTAACTTTTCTTCTTTGGCGGCATGATTCTTCAAGAAAGAAACAAGAGGTATATGAGAATTCGTACAAGAAGTGTAATTACGACAGATGTATATTTCTAAAAGCGGTTGTATACAACATCTCAAAGTAATCACAATATAGAATAATTCGAGAAATTGTCAATTGATATTACATAGTGAAACGATTACAGACAATTCTTAGTTAGGAGATTCAAAGGTTACAGCATTAGGTGTTCTACAAAATGTGCCAGGAATTGTTACATCCGGTCGTATTTTACATAGGTCATATGAAAGCATAATAGAATACAGATCCAGCCTAAGCTAATTCCGGCGTAGATTGAGTTGTGGCAGCAGTGCGTTGAGATGATCCACAGACTCTGCAAGTCTGTTAGCTGTACGGAGGGCATCCTCGGTTTCCCTTAGACGTGTCTCGCACTGGTACAGCCTTGATTGTAGGACATAGATTTCATTTCGGTTGCCAATCACTTGGTTGTGGACAACCTCCATGGTTCCGACTGTTTCTCCCACCTGATTCTGAAGAGTGTTCATGGTGTTGACAGTGTGATCGTGATCTTCGGAGACTTGCTCAATTCGCTCCGTTACTGTGAGTCTCCAATTTTCGCGAATCTCTTGCAGTTCGATGTCCATCTCGTGGAGTTGTTGGTCGTGATGGTGCACCCTAACGGCTAAGTCCGGTAGAGTGAGGTGAGTGGGATACGGGCCAGCTCGAGGCAACCTGGCGTTCCTCCTAGCTACCCTCGGGTTCTGCAACCCGGATTGAGAGCGCGATGAATTTTGTGGTGTGTTTGCCATTTCTGAGACAAAACGTTACTAGTAGTGAGGCCTATATATATATATACCATATAATATAGCCTAGTGTGTCTAGCACAAACAAGTATAAGTCCCGATTTCTCTCGTGGTCAGAGTCAACTAATGTATTCCGGTTCAACATAACTGTTTCAGTTCTTACATCATCTTTATTTAATTGTACATAGTTGATCAGGCTATGTTAAATTAAAATCGTATGATGTAATCCCTGAACCAATCATACCTAATGAGGAAATACAGCCTAACGGTCATAGTCTAGGCCCACTAAATGCAACCTAGTTCGCTATAACCTTAGGCTCTGATACCAATCTGTAACACCCCCAAATTCACTGTTTAGCGGAAGCAAGTTTTGGGATGCTACTAATCAAATATCACAGCACAAAAGTAAAGCAAACGACATATATATACAACGTTTGTAAAATAGTTACATTTTCATATAATAAATGTTTGAAAACATAGTGTTTTCAGCTACAAAAATGTAGTTTCCTAGAGCCCACGCGTATATCGGGAGATTCTATTACATAATCATAATATACAAAAGATAATGCTAAGAATCTCCGTTAGATGCAATGTAAAAGTCATGCGACTCTAGCTAGTGTCCAGGGGAAATCCTACTCCATCTGTGTACCTGAGATACAAAGCTAAAAAGTGTCAACCAAAAAGGTTGGTGAATCTCACAGGTTTAGTAGTAAAGTAATCATTTATGAACCACAAGTATGTACCGGTAATGCCCTTGAGCATAGTAAGTAAATCAGTAAGTCAACACAATTACCATGAGCTCACAAGTCGAAGCTTAACAGTGTGGTGTGAATGGTACAATCAAGTACAGTATCACGTACCCCTCGTGAGTGCTATCCGAACACTCATAAGAAACAAATACTAATATGCCTGTTTCTACGGTGAAATCCGTGGTAGCGCTACTACCTCAGGCAGGGATTGTCAGTCCCAAATGGATCCATTTACTAGTAATCGCGCTTAAGTCTATAACTAACAACTTATGATAGGAGGCTTTCAGTGGATAAAAGTAACTCATGCAATGTGTGTAAAAGTAGAGTAATCAGTTCAGTACATTGTGTTCATATGTAAAACAGTTGCAAAGTATCTCCCCCAAAGTATAAAAACAGTAAAAGTGGGGCCGTAAGACTCACCTGAGTCTAGTAAGTGCGTATGTGAAATCAACCAAGTAAGGCGGATGTAAGTCCGTATGTCGGTTCTCAGAACCCTAAAACCTTCTGGCGTCCGAAACGCACAAGGTTGTAAGTAAGCAAGTAAATAAGTTGGTGTCTTAAAAGATCACCCATGCTAGTTATCCACTCAACTAGGAAATGTCCAAGTGTTTGTTTAGTAATTCGTTTGTAGTTTGAAAACAAGTATGGCCCGTTGGTGACGGTTTGTAATAATAATCCAAAAGTGTTATTATTATATGTATTGTTGAAACAGGTTTCGTTATTTGTAAGTGTTTGACACTTAGTGCGAAAAGTATTTACAACATCTAATGACGGGGTCCGGGGGCATCGCCCCTGGTAGCAGGGTCCAAGGGGCAGAGCCCCTGGCTGGGGTCGAGCTGCCAGGTCAGCTTGGAAAAATTTTATTTCTACTACATTGCTTTATTAAAAATCGCATCTGGAATCTAATTTTGTTGTAAAATCAAGTGATAAATCTTAGTTCATATTAGTGCTTTTATTACTGAATTCGGGTTCGAAAGACAAAGTGGGCTGCGAACCGAGCTGGGAGAACTCGACTCGCAGGCCAACTCGACTCGCAGGTCAACTCGACTCGCGGGTCAGTTCGGTTCAGGGCAACTCGACTCGCAAGTCAACTTCGACTCGCGGGTCAACTCGCGGGTCAGTTCGGTTCGTTGGTGTCGCACCCCCAAATTATGATGCGGAAGCGGGTCGTTTCGGGGCGCGACTAATCAATATACAAAGCACACAAGATTACATAATGAACGACCACTACATGCGTCGTTTACAAATACTTTGATAAAATAAAGGTTTTACACCGTTATAATATAGTTTACAAAAGCCCTTGAGTTCAAATGATAGAGATTCTATGGCATAACCAAATTATACAAAATATAGTAATGCATGACAATCTCTTGATGTCTGTATGCGACTCGAACTAATGGGCATCCTGAATGGCAGTCCTACTGCTGCTGAGAACCTGAGAATACATGCTAAAAGGTCAGCTATAAAGCTGGTGAGCTCACAGGTTTAATGATAAGATATGATGTATGAACCACAAGATTTAATAATGATGTTTGAAATTAATCAAATATAATGTATATAAAGCCATGAGCACATAGTCTGAGCTTAACTGAGATGTCAGGATCACAATTAAGTGCCTGAGCGAGGGTGCCTCTATGCGTATGCCTAATCAACATACGTATGAACAAATGATAGTCAGTGCTTGCTGACCCGGACGGGGATTGTCAGTCCCATATGGAATCCATACACTAACATTCACGCTACAAAGTATTACCAAACTATGCTATGAGGACTTAAAATGATTAGATGATTTTAACTCATGTAATATATATCGATGTTTTGATACTTGTGTTCCGATGTAAAACAAAATGAGCATGTATCTCACCCCTAGGTAAAAGCATTTAAAAAGGGGCTATGAGACTCACCTGAGCCTAATGAATTGTTAGCCAACAATTATAATGATTCACAATGATTTGATGTCGTTACAACGACTGAACCTGCAGGGCGTCTTAGACGCGCAAGGTTTTGATAAATGATTAGATTCTTGAAACTTGCCGGGCGTATTAAACGCGCAAGGTTTAATTGATTAGATGACTCTACGGACCATCTATGCTAGTTGTTCATCCAACTAGTAATGTCCAAATAATTAGTTTTGGATTGATTGTATTTTGAAAACATGTACGGCCCGTTGGTGATTAATTGTAATAATAATCTCAAAACATTATTATTAAAATGTTGTAATGATATACTTGTAAAGTATAATTGAAGTGGTTAGTATTCGTATAAATCATGTGTTGATGCGTTGTTGTCTTAGGTGATTATAAGTTGTTACCACTTCTAGTTATAATCTCGTTACCATTGTTAGTTTAAGTTGTTACCACTGTTAGTTATAAGTTGTTACCACTGTTAGTTATAACTTGTTACCACTGTTAGTTATAACATAGTTACCACTGTTAGTTATAACTTAGTTACCACTGTTAGTTATAACATAGTTACCACTGCTAGTTATAACTTAGTTACCACTGCTAGTTATAACTTAGTTACCACTGTTAGTTATAACATAGTTACCACTGTTAGTTATAACTTAGTTACCACTGTTAGTTATAACTTAGTTTCCAAAACAGCCCCTTTTTATATCTTTTCCTGATTTTTGGCTCGACGAACCTCTCGTTTTCTACACTTTTTAGTCCAAACCAAGTCTAACAAAAAATCACACATGTTCCCCTATGGGTCTAGTGTAAATCTGCACTTTATGGTAATTTTATAACTTCATCTCGATATTTAATAATTTTTGCGAAGGAACCGAACTCGGTTTTCGACAATCATCAGACCAGTCCTAAAGATTGGTTCGTAGCTACAAATGAGTACATTTCTGGAAAAAGTGTAAAACTCGAAAGTTGTAGCTCTTTTCAATACGCAACTTTAAAAAAAAAATTCGTTGTCTAACTCTTCCTAGAACTCAAGTTATGAACGATTTTGTGGGACTGTTTCTGAGAGACAGAATCTGTCATACATATATACTTATGAAAAACGTTTTTAAGATTTAGTTTTGGACATTAACAAGTTGTATGAACAATATATCATCTATATAAACATAATACAAGTATTTTACGAAAGTGTCGGGATTCTTACAATGATCGTATGAAGAATCCGAAAAGGTGGAAGTGTAGCTCGCGTTCTCGTGATCGTTTTTGCTTCAATCGACTTGATGATCCAAAGAGGTTTTGATGGTGAATTATGGTGGTGAAAGTGGCTGATTTTAGAGAGAGAAAGATCAGAGATTAGAGAGAGAATGAGAGAGATTGAGTTGGTGATTGAATGAAGAAAGATGAGATGATGGTGGTGGTTAAAGTCAAGAAACTTCCTCAACAAGATCCACGTTTTGTGGATCTTGTTCCCATGGTTTGAAAAACTGGTTTTGGTGGCCCCACCATGTGTGGTGTCTCCAAATTTTGTTCCTCGAGTTTGCGCTCCGTGCGGTGTTCGTTTATGTTTTATACGTTACACGTACGTGTTATAATTAACGTATGAAATGTCAATAATTTTGATTGTAGTATTACTCAAATATTATTTGGAAACATTTATAAAATGTTTTGACAAAGTGTTAGTGATAGTTTGTGTAATCGTTTTACGATTATTAAATATCATGACGTTTAAATGACATTTAAACTAGACGTTTTGCTTTTCGATATAACTTTCAATATTTATAGTGGAAGTATTTTATCAAAATACTTTACTTGAAGTTATGAAAATATAACTTTGGTTGGTTTTGATTGTTGGGCACGAATCGTGCGTTTTTGGGCGCGTATGAGTGTTTTATACGATACGAAATACTTTTAAAATATTATCGAAATAATATTTAGGAATTAATAATGTTGTTAAATAATTTCATATTATTTAATAAAATAGGTTCACCAACGTCCATATAAATAAATCGGAATTTGGCCGATTTGAAAATGAACGATTAAACTTAATCGCATACTGATATATATTCAACAATATATATAGATACATTCAATTAGCCTAAGACGTAGAACTAATTACATGTATTTCTAAATGATTAGGAACTAAAAACTAGTCCTAATTTGACGGGTGTCACATTCTCCCCTTGTTAAGAGAATTTCGTCCCGAAATTCAGCTCTGAGTTGGCGCGTGAGTGGAGTCCGAAAATAAATGTGGATATTTGAGTCGCATCTGGTCTTCCCGTTCCCAGGTGAATTCCGGACCACGCCGCGAATTCCACCGAACTTTGACTATGGGGATACGACTTTGCTTGAGCTGTTTGACCTCACGGTCCATGACCTCCACCGGTGTCTCGACAAAATGAAGTTTGTCGTCGATTTGAATTTCCTCGAGCGGAATAATGAGTGTCTCATCGGACAGGCATTTCTTTAGGTTAGAAATATGAAATGTGGGATGCACACTACTGAGCTCTGGAGGTAGCTGCAATCGATATGCGACTGGACCAATCCTTTCAAGGATCTCAAAAGGTCCGATGTATCTGGGATTCAACTTCCCACGCTTGCCGAAGTGGATGACACCTTTCCAAGGTGATACTTTGAGCAATACCCGATCTTCAACTTGGAATTCGAGATGCTTACGTCTCACGTCAGCATAACTCTTCTGACGATCACGTACGGCTTTCAGCCGTTGCTGGATACCAACGATCTTCTCGGTGGTTTCATGAATGATTTCCGGACCAGTGAGTTGGCTATCTCCAACTTCGGTCCAACAGATAGGCGACCGGCACTTACGACCGTACAGTGCCTCGAAAGGTGCAGCCTTGATGCTGGTGTGGTAACTATTGTTGTATGAGAATTCGCACAATGGCAAATGATGCTCCCAATTTGCACCGAAGTCAATTACGCAGGCGCGTAACATATCTTCCAGTGTTTGAATAGTCCTTTCACTTTGGCCATCGGTTTGAGGATGATAGGCTGTACTCATATCTAAACGAGTACCCAATGACTTTTGCAATGATTGCCAAAAGTTAGATGTGAATCGGCTGTCTCTATCAGAGATAATTGAGATTGGAACGCCGTGTCGGGATACGATCTCCTTCAAATAGATTCGTGTGAGACGTTCCATTTTGTCGGTTTCTTTCATGGCAAGGAAGTGAGCAGATTTGGTTAGACGATCCACTATTACCCATATAGTATCGCAACCACTTGATGTTTTCGGGAGTTTAGTGATAAAATCCATAGAAATTTGCTCCCATTTCCATTCTGGAATGTCCGGTTGCTGTAGCAAACCGGTGGGCTTCTGATATTCAGCTTTAACTTTTGAACATGTGAGGCACTTGCTGACATACGTGGCAATCTCTGCTTTCATGTTTGGCCACCAGTATGATCCCTTGATGCCATGATACATCTTGTCAGATCCAGGATGTATAGAATATTTGGACTTGTGAGCTTCATCCATCACAAAGTCTCGAAGATTCCCAAACTTGGGTAACCAGATTCGGTTTGCGAAGTATTTGACCCCATTGGGTTTGGTTTCAAATTGATTCTCCATATTTCGCAAGGCCTCTTCCTTGATGTTTTCAGGTTTCAATGCTTCGAGTTGAGCAGTGAGAATTTGAATGATTAGATCATTATGGATGGTTATGCTAAGGGCTCGGACTCGAAGTGGTTTTGTGCGCTCTTTACGACTTAGGGCATCGGCAACTACATTAGCCTTCCCTGGATGATTCTTGATTTCACAATCATAGTCGGTGAGTAACTCGACCCAACGACGTTGCCTCATATTGAGATCCTTCTGATCGAATATATGCTGGAGGCTTTTGTGATCGGTGAAGATGGTACATTTTGTGCCATACAGATAGTGTCTCCAGATCTTGAGTGCGAACACTACGGCTCCTAATTCGAGATCATGAGTTGTGTAGTTCTTCTCGTGAACTTTGAGTTGTCGGGAGGCGTAGGCAATAACCTTGTCTCGTTGCATCAACACGCAACCAAGACCTTGGTGTGAAGCATCACAGTACACTACGAAGTCTTCATTGCCTTCGGGTAATGATAAAATTGGTGCACTGCAAAGCTTTTGCTTCAATAGCTGAAATGCTGACTCTTGTTTATCAGTCCAATCGAACTTCTTTTCCTTCTGAGTCAGTATTGTGAGAGGTTGAGCTATTTTGGAGAAATTCTCAATGAAACGCCGATAATAACCTGCCAGTCCTAAGAATTGACGTACTTCGGTCGGCGTTGTCGGTGCTTGCCAGCACTTGATAGCCTCAATCTTTGATGGATCCACGTGAATTCCTTGACTATCAATTACATGACCAAGGAATTGAACAGTTTGCATCCAGAACTCACACTTGGAGAATTTTGCATATAACTCTTCGTGTCTAAGAAGTTCTAGAATGGTTTTGAGATGCTGCGCGTGCTCTTGCTCATTGCGCGAGTAAATAAGAATGTCATCAATGAAGACAATGACAAACTTGTCGAGATATGGTTTGCACACTCGGTTCATAAGGTCCATTAATACTGCCGGTGCGTTAGTCAAACCAAAGGGCATCACTTGAAACTCATAATGTCCATAGCGAGTTCGGAAGGCAGTCTTTGGGATGTCGATGTCACGAACTCGTAACTGATGATAACCTGATCTTAGATCTATCTTCGAATAGAAACTTGACCCTTGAAGTTGGTCGAATAGGTCATCAATTCGAGGTAGTGGGTAACGGTTCTTGACGGTCAATTTGTTCAACTCTCTATAGTCGATACACATTCTAAATGAACCGTCTTTCTTTTTCACAAACAGAACCGGAGCTCCCCATGGTGAAGAACTCGGTCTAATGAATCCCTTATCCAGGAGTTCCTGCAACTGAGTAGACAACTCCTGAAGTTCTGAAGGGGCTAAACGATATGGTGCTCGTGCAACAGGTGCTGCCCCCGGCACGAGATCGATCGAGAACTCAACTTGTCTCGGTGGTGGAAGGCCAGGTAAGTCTTCGGGAAAGACTTCTGGATAATCTCTAACAATGGGCACATCCTCAAGTCGTTTCTCTTCCGACTTTTTCTCCAAGACATGTGCGAGGATCGCCTGGTACCCTTTCCTAAGGTACTTGCGAGTTTTCATGCAGGATACGATATTCAGTCTCGTCCTACCGGTCTCCCCTTATATGATTAGAGTACTACCGGTGACAAGAGGTATACGGACGAATTTGTCGTAGCAGACAATTTCAGCTCGGTGCTTGGATAACCAATCCATTCCAATAATGACGTCGAAACTTCCAATTTCAACAGGTATAAGGTCAATAGAGAAGATCTCATCGGATAGATTTAAAGTGAGATTAGGTATCACACTATCGGTCTCTATGAGTTTACCATTAGCTAACTCTACAATATACTTAGCATCTAAAGCAATAGGGGCAATGTTAAGCAATTGACTAAACTCATCAGATATGAAGCTCCTATCAGCACCAGAATCAAACAGAACAGAAGCAGTAAGATTGTTGAGAAGAAACGTACCCGAGACTACATTCGGGTCTTGACGGGCCTCTCCTGAGTTCAGAACGAAAGCTCTTCCCTTCGCAGTGTTGTTACCCTTGTTCTTCAGCTTTGGGCACTCATTCCTAAAGTGACCAGTTTCTCCACACTCGTAGCAGGATTTTGGTTGGCTAGTGGTGGTGTTGGTGTTGACGGTGGTAGACCTACAGTCTTTGGTCAAATGTCCATACCTTTGACATTTTCCACAAGGTGTGCCGCAAGGACCATCATGATGACGGTAGCACTTTGAACAGTAGGGCTTATTTCCAGTGTAGCCCTTGTTGGAACCAGAACCAGTGTTGGTGGTCTTATCAGACTCAGACCTCTTGAATGATGATTGATTTTGAGTGGTGTTCCCAGACCACTTTCTTTTGTTGTTGTTACCAGAAGATGGAACAGATGTCACACGGCTGACAACCATGGCCATAAGTTCGTGAGCAATTCCGATAGCTCTATCAAGGGTGGTTGGTTGAGCTGAGGCGACATTTCCCTGGATATTCTCCGGAAGGCCTCGAATGTACTTCTTGATACTTTTTCATTCCGTATCAACCAGACCTGGGCACAACAGAGCGAATTGCTGGAACTTGGTGGTGTCCAGGGGAAATCCTACTCCATCTGTGTACCTGAGATACAAAGCTAAAAAGTGTCAACCAAAAAGGTTGGTGAATCTCACAGGTGTAGTAGTAAAGTAATCATTTATGAACCACAAGTATGTACCGGTAATGCCCTTGAGCATAGTAAGTAAATCAGTAAGTCAACACAATTACCATGAGCTCACAAGTCGAAGCTTAACAGTGTGGTGTGAATGGTACAATCAAGTACAGTATCACGTACCCCTCGTGAGTGCTATCCGAACACTCATAAGAAACAAATACTAATATGCGTGTTTCTACGGTGAAATCCGTGGTAGCGCTACTACCCAAGGCAGGGATTGTCAGTCCCAAATGGATCCATTTACTAGTAATCGCGCTTAAGTCTATAACTAACAACTTATGATAGGAGGCTTTCAGTGGATAAAAGTAACTCATGCAATGTGTGTAAAAGTAGAGTAATCAGTTCAGTACATTGTGTTCATATGTAAAACAGTTGCAAAGTATCTCCCCCAAAGTATAAAAACAGTAAAAGTGGGGCCGTAAGACTCACCCGAGTCTAGTAAGTGCGTATGTGAAATCAACCAAGTAAGGCGGATGTAAGTCCGTATGTCGGTTCTCAGAACCCTAAAACCTTCTGGCGTCCGAAACGCACAAGGTTGTAAGTAAGCAAGTAAATAAGTTGGTGTCTTAAAAGATCACCCATGCTAGTTATCCACTCAACTAGGAAATGTCCAAGTGTTTGTTTAGTAATTCGTTTGTAGTTTGAAAACAAGTATGGCCCGTTGGTGACGGTTTGTAATAATAATCCAAAAGTGTTATTATTATATGTATTGTTGAAACAGGTTTCGTTATTTGTAAGTGTTTGACACTTAGTGCGAAAAGTATTTACAACATCTAATGACGGGGTCCGGGGGCAGCGCCCCTGGTAGCAGGGTCCAAGGGGCGGCAGCCCCTGGCGGGGTCCAAGGGGCAGAGCCCCTGGTTGGGGTCGAGCTGCCAGGTCAGCTTGGAAAAATTTTATTTCTACTACATTGCTTTATTAAAAATCGCATCTGGAATCTAATTTCGGTGTAAAATCAAGTGATAAATCTTAGTTCATATTAGTGCTTTTATTACTGAATTCGGGTTCGAAAGACAAAGTGGGCTGCGAACCGAGCTGGGAGAACTCGACTCGCAGGCCAACTCGACTCGCAGGTCAACTCGACTCGCGGGTCAGTTCGGTTCAGGGCAACTCGACTCGCAAGTCAACTTCGACTCGCGGGTCAACTCGCTGGTCAGTTCGGTTCGTTGGTGTCGCACCCCCAAATTATGATGCGGAAGCGGGTCGTTTCGGGGCGCGACTAATCAATATACAAAGCACACAAGATTACATAATGAACGACCACTACATGCGTCATTTACAAATACTTTGATAAAATAAAGGTTTTACACCGTTATAATATAGTTTACAAAAGCCCTTGAGTTCAAATGATAGAGATTCTATGGCATAACCAAATTATACAAAATATAGTAATGCATGGCAATCTCTTGATGTCTGTATGCGACTCGAACTAATGGGCATCCTGAATGGCAGTCCTACTGCTGCTGAGAACCTGAGAATACATGCTAAAAGGTCAGCTATAAAGCTGGTGAGCTCACAGGTTTAATGATAAGATATGATGTATGAACCACAAGATTTAATAATGATGTTTGAAATTAATCAAATATAATGTATATAAAGCCATGAGCACATAGTCTGAGCTTAACTGAGATGTCAGGATCACAATTAAGTGCCTGAGCGAGGGTGCCTCTATGCGTATGCCTAATCAACATACGTATGAACAAATGATAGTCAGTGCTTGCTGACCCGGACGGGGATTGTCAGTCCCATATGGAATCCATACACTAACATTCACGCTACAAAGTATTACCAAACTATGCTATGAGGACTTAAAATGATTAGATGATTTTAACTCATGTAATATATATCGATGTTTTGATACTTGTGTTCCGATGTAAAACAAAATGAGCATGTATCTCACCCCTAGGTAAAAGCATTTAAAAAGGGGCTATGAGACTCACCTGAGCCTAATGAATTGTTAGCCAACAATTATAATGATTCACAATGATTTGATGTCGTTACAACGACTGAACCTGCAGGGCGTCTTAGACGCGCAAGGTTTTGATAAATGATTAGATTCTTGAAACTTGCCGGGCGTATTAAACGCGCAAGGTTTAATTGATTAGATGACTCTACGGACCATCTATGCTAGTTGTTCATCCAACTAGTAATGTCCAAATAATTAGTTTTGGATTGATTGTATTTTGAAAACATGTACGGCCCGTTGGTGATTAATTGTAACAATAATCTCAAAACATTATTATTAAAATGTTGTAATGATATACTTGTAAAGTATAATTGAAGTGGTTAGTATTCGTATAAATCATGTGTTGATGCGTTGTTGTCTTAGGTGATTATAAGTTGTTACCACTTCTAGTTATAATCTCGTTACCATTGTTAGTTTAAGTTGTTACCACTGTTAGTTATAAGTTGTTACCATTGTTAGTTATAACTTGTTACCACTGTTAGTTATAACTTAGTTACCACTGTTAGTTATAACTTAGTTACCACTGTTAGTTATAACATAGTTACCACTGCTAGTTATAACTTAGTTACCACTGCTAGTTATAACTTAGTTACCACTGTTAGTTATAACATAGTTACCACTGTTAGTTATAACATAGTTACCACTGTTAGTTATAACTTAGTTACCACTGTTAGTTATAACTTAGTTTCCAAAACAGCCCCTTTTTATATCTTTTCCTGATTTTTGGCTCGACGAACCTCTCATTTTCTACACTTTTTAGTCCAAACCAAGTCTAACAAAAAATCACACATGTTCCCCTATGGGTCTAGTGTAAATCTGCACTTTATGGTAATTTTATAACTTCATCTCGATATTTAATAATTTTTGCGAAGGAACCGAACTCGGTTTTCGACAATCATCAGACCAGTCCTAAAGATTGGTTCGTAGCTACAAATGAGTACATTTCTGGAAAAAGTGTAAAACTCGAAAGTTGTAGCTCTTTTCAATACGCAACTTTAAAAAAAAAATTCGTTGTCTAACTCTTCCTAGAACTCAAGTTATGAACGATTTTGTGGGACTGTTTTTGAGAGACAGAATCTGTCATACATATATACTTATGAAAAACGTTTTTAAGATTTAGTTTTGGACATTAACAAGTTGTATGAACAATATATCATCTATATAAACATAATACAAGTATTTTACGAAAGTGTCGGGATTCTTACAATGATCGTATGAAGAATCCGAAAAGGTGGAAGTGTAGCTCGCGTTCTCGTGATCGTTTTTGCTTCAATCGACTTGATGATCCAATGAGGTTTTGATGGTGAATTATGGTGGTGAAAGTGGCTGATTTTAGAGAGAGAAAGATCAGAGATTAGAGAGAGAATGAGAGAGATTGAGTTGGTGATTGAATGAAGAAAGATGAGATGATGGTGGTGGTTAAAGTCAAGAAACTTCCTCAACAAGATCCACGTTTTGTGGATCTTGTTCCCATGGTTTGAAAAACTGGTTTTGGTGGCCCCACCATGTGTGGTATAACGCCCCTCATTTACTACAACAATATAATATTAAGTTTAGCGGAAGCGACTATTATAATTACATATTCTATTGAAAACCTGCTAGAAATTTTCGCAAACCTTTATACAATATGTTTAACTACTAATCAAACATAGTTAACATGTTTACAACCCAGGGCATTATATGCTATAAAACATTATTTATTACAAACTGGATCAGAGTTGTAAGTTTCAAACATTCCCAGCACCAAAACGTCCTTCCTGACTACCCACATAATATACATCACCTGCAGGAAGTAATTTGAGGGATTAGCACAAAGCTAAGTGAATGAATTATCAACTACAATTCAATTTAGCTAACAATCTGTTCACAATCAATAATGCAACAAATATCGTCAAGAGGAACGGTGGTTCCTAAGGACCCTGTGCCGGGTGGCCCCATCAGAACACTTACATCAACTGTAGGCCAAAACAGTGATTAACCGCTAACTAAATGCTAATCTCCATCAACACATGTACGCAACCCTGTGTTGACCAACATTAGCAATCAAGTCCAACCAACAATCTAGTTGACCTCTGGATTATACATTTCAATTCAATGTTCATCAAACAACCAATCAAATGGCATATCATTTCAAGGTTAACATGCTATCAATAGTAATCCTATAATTACTAATTGAAATCAAACTGACCCAACCAAATCAAACTGTGAGTCTCAAATCCACTCACCTGATTATCTCGTTTCACTTACTCAGCTGTCTTATCTCGCTGAGCTCTTTGCTTATCTGAGAATTATCAATCAGGTAAAAGTTAGAAATCGAGATCGTAAACACTTGATTTACATCACTTTAAATCATTAGGGACTTAACTCAATTAATGCTACAAACTTCATAAGTCCCTAAGTATAACAATTATCATGCATTAACATTCAATAAGTACCATTAATGCAACTAACAAGTTAGAACAAGTGTTAAAAGTTAAGACAAACATTGCTGGAATACCACACAACCCGCTGGCTTAGGTACATACCCGCCGGCTTCCACCTACAACCCGCCGGTTCACATGAATAAGCCACCGGGTGAATTAAAAGTTGCGGTAACAGAACCTAAATACGTTTTAAAGGCTGTAGGAGCCGCCGGGTACGGGTTCTACCCACCGGATCCCCGGTTTAGGCATACTACCCGCCGGGTACAGGTGAAACCCACCGGGTTCACCCCCTGCACCAGCAAACTTCACCCAGCTCAAAACCCAAACCCGAAATTCTTATCAATTAATCATAAACTCAATTCCAGCAGCATAATTTTTGAGCATATATCATCATTTAAACATGTTATAACATGTATCAACATAAATTTAACACCAATTGATTCAAAGACTATACTTGATCATAATCATGAATTAAACAAGATCAAGAACTTACAAATCCAAGAATTACAACTAGAAGGTGATGATGATTATAGCTAGCACAAGATCACAGCTCCAGAATTCTTATTTCAATTCTTGTTTTACAAAGGGTTTAAGAGTTTAGAGGTTTTAGGGTTATGTTTCTAAATGAGGAAAGTGAAAATCTTTCCTATTTGGGAAAGTTATAAGTCGGTTAACTTTTTGCCCCGACCCGCATTCACTTAAAACTAGTCCCCTTTCGATCTATTGCCTGGAACCTAAAAACCTTTTGCGAGAAACTTATTTTATTGCACCGTCAACTATAGTAAATTAAAACAATCAATAATTTACTAACACAATAAGTCCTGAGGCTTATTTAATTAAGTTTCGCAATTTAAACATATTTATCAAATAATTTCTAATACAATTAAATATATCAATTAAAATTAGAAATTACCGGACAAGCAGAGAGGATGTTACAACTCTCCCCCCCTTAAGAAGATTTCGTCCCCGAAATCTCATCACGATCAAATAATCCAGGATATCTGGATCTCATACTTTCCTCAGTCTCCCATGTTAGGTTTTCTCCTAAACTATGTTTCCATTTCACTAACACCATGGGAATCTGTTTCTTTCTAAGTTTGGTCACTTTTCGGTCAAGAAGTTCAACTGGTTCTTCTACTAACTTCTGTCTTTGATCTACTTTCAAATCTTTCAAAGGAAGAATCTGAGACTGGTCTTCAACGTTACATTTCCTCAAATAACAAATGTTAAACGTGTCATGAATACCAGCAAGCTCTGGAGGAAGATCCAATGTAACAGACTGATCATTAACAATCTGTCGAATTCTAAAAGGTCCAATATACCGAGGAGCCAATTTGCCACGTTTCCCAAACCGAATTACCCCTTTCCAAGGCGAAACTTTCAAGTAAACAAGTTCACCTTCAACAAAAGTAACTGGTCGACGTTTAGGATCAGCATATTGTTTCTGTCTATCACGTGCAGCTTTCAACTTTTCACGAGCCACTGCAACTTTATCAGCTGTCATTTGAACAATATCTGGACCTGCAAACTGTTTTTCACCTGCCTCTAGCCAACAAGTTGGAGTTCTACAACGGCGTCCATAAAGCATTTCATATGGAGGCATGCCAATACTAGAATGATAAGAGTTATTATAAGCAAACTCAACCAATGGCAAATGAGAATCCCAAGAACCACCATATTCCAGAATACAAGCTCTCAACATATCCTCCAATGTCTGAATCGTACGTTCTGACTGACCATCTGTTTGAGGATGATAAGCTGTACTAAGATTCACTCTGGTGCCCAACTCATGCTGTAAACTTTGCCAAAATTGAGATACAAACCTCGGATCTCTATCAGATACAATCGATAATGGAATACCATGCCGAGTAACAATTTCATTCATATACAACTGTGCAAGCTTACTCAGAGATGCAGTATCACTAGTAGCTAGAAAATGAGCACTCTTGGTCAACCGATCAACAATGACCCAAACCATGTCATTTCCTCGGACATTTCTAGGCAACTTGGTAACAAAATCCATAGTCAAATGTTCCCACTTCCATTCAGGAATCTCAAGCTGTTTCAACGATCCATACGGTTTCTGGTGTTCAGCTTTCACTTGAGAACAAATATGACAAGAACTAACAAACCTTGCTACATCCATCTTCATTGTAGGCCACCAATACAAAGGTTTCAAGTCATTATACATTTTCGTACTTCCAGGATGTACAGATAATCTGGACTTATGGGCTTCATTCAAAATAACATCCCGAAGACCACCAAACAGAGGAATCCAAACACGAGACTGAAAGGTTTTTAATCCTCTCGAATCATCCAATAACAATTCTTTTCGATTCAGCATAATTTCAGACTTCAAATTATGATCTAACAAAGCTTCTAACTGTGCAGTTTTTATCTGAGCCACCAAATCAGAAGAAACTTCTAAACGCATAACATAAACTCGATCAGAAGTTACCTTGCGGCTTAAAGCATCAGCAACCACATTGGCTTTTCCTGGATGGTATTTAATTTCACAATCATAATCCTTGATTAATTCCAACCATCGTCTCTGCCGCATATTCAACTCTTGCTGTGAAAATATATACTGAAGACTCTTGTGATCTGTACAAATAACACATTTGGTACCGTACAAGTAATGCCTCCAGATTTTCAAAGCAAACACAACAGCTGCAAGTTCTAAATCATGGGTAGGATAATTTCTTTCATGAGGTTTGAGCTGACGAGAAGCATAAGCAATCACACGATCTCGCTGCATTAAAACACAACCCAAACCAGCAATCGATGCATCACAATAAACAACAAAATCATCGGACCCATCTGGCAATGCTAACACAGGAGCCTGACATAACAACTGTTTCAGAGTCTGAAAAGCAGCTTCCTGTTGTTCAGCCCATACAAACTTTTCATCCTTACGGGTTAGTTTAGTCAATGAACCGGCAATTTTAGAAAAATCTTTAATAAACTTCCGGTAATAACCCGCCAAACCAAGAAAACTCTTTATTTCTGAAGCAGACTTTGGAGCTTTCCAATTCATTACAGCTTCAATTTTCGAAGGATCAACTTTAACACCCTCATTACAAATGATATGACCCAAAAACTGTACTTCCCGAATCCAAAATTCGCATTTCGAAAACTTTGCATACAATTGTTCTCTCTTTAAGGTTTCCAATACTAACCTCAAATGCATTCCATGTTCTGATTCGGATTTAGAATATACTAATATATCATCGATAAACACAATCACGAATTTATCAAGAAAAGGTCGACATACACGGTTCATCAAATCCATAAAAACTGCTGGAGCATTCGTGTAACACCCCCGAAATTCACTGTTTTGCGGAAGCATAGTTTGGGGTGTTACTAATCAAATATCACAGCACAAAGATAAGGTAAACGACATCTATATGCAACGTTTGTAAATTAGTTACATTCCATAGATATATTGTTTGAAAACTTAGTGTTTTCGTATACAAAAATGTAGTTTCCCTAGAGTCCGCGCGTGTAGCGGGAGATTCTATTACATAATCAAAATATACAAAAGATAATGCTAAGAATCTCCGTTAATGCAGTTATGTTGAAATCATGCGACTCTAGCTAAAATCCTGGAGTAATCCTACTCCATCCGAGTACCTGAGAAAACATGCTAAAAAGTGTCAACCAAAAGGTTGGTGAATCTCACAGGTTTGTAAGTAATATCAGTTTTGAACACGAGATTTCATTAGTAATGCCCGCAGGCGTGAAATCGGCAATTTCAATCTAGAAATCGTAAACCAGTATTTGCAATCCCGCAAATGTAAGTAAGTAAGTTTATACCGTTGCCATGAGGCTCATAATCGAAGCTTAACCCGTAAGTAATAAGTTTGCTCCCGTGACATGCTCGTAAATGAGCAAGCATCAGTAACGAATATTTAGTCACCCGTTTCTACGTGTAAATCGGTACGTGGCAGCGCTACTGCCCCGGGCGGGGAGGGTCATTTCCCTAATGGATCCATTAACTAGTGTTCGCGCTTAAGTCCATAACTAACGATATATGATGGAGAGACTTCTGTAAATAGTAAACAACTCATGCAATTCCGTTTGGTATAGTAAGCAGTTTAGTACTTGTGTTCAAGAAAAATCAGTAGCATGTATCTCCCCCAATAAGATAAAACAGTAAAAGTGGGGCCGTAAGACTCACCTGAGTCTTGTAGTAATCAGTTGCAATTAGCAAGTAGTAAGTAAAGCAAGTAGGTTCTCTGAACCCGTAACCTTCAAATGCCTAATCATATGAAGTTATGTAAGTATGCGTCTCACGAGACGTTTCGTTTAGTTGTACACAACTAGTATATCCAGTGTTTGTCCGTATGTTTGTAATTGTTTGTTTGTTGGAAAACATGTTTGGCCCGTTGGTGACGGTTTGTAGCAAAAATTCTAAAATGTTGACTTTGCTACAGTAAATGTGCTACAGTGAATTGCTACAGTAAAATTTGACTTTTTGCTACAGTGACTTTGACTTTTCTATAGTGAAAATCCTTTAAAATTTCCAAGTTTTCTGTTTTCTACGACATAAGCTGTGACACAAGGATTTGTATGCGACACAAGGGTTGTGTCGCATGAAGGATGCGACACAAGAGCTCTGCGACACAGTGGTTGTGTCGCAAAAAGCTTGCGATGCTAATTCAATAGCGACAGAAAGGTTGTGTCGTATAAAATACGACATAGTATGCGACATAGAGTGCGACACAATATTGTGTCGCAAAGGTTACGTCACTAAAGGATTGGTACGACACAAGGTGCGACACAAACGGGTTTATGCGACACAGCATGCGACACAAGGCTTGTGTCGCATGTATGAACACCAGCCCAGAAACTTTCGGGTTTCAAGAATTTCCGACCAAAAACGCAAATCTAACCCATTTTCGAGCTATAAAATCGTGTATTCTTCATGTATTAGGTTATATCTAAGTTGTGTACACATCAAAACATCAAAACATTACACCAAATTGAATAGATCTAAGATTTTAGAAATTTCTTACTTTTGCAAATCGAGCTAAATGGAGGATGAATTGATGAAAACGGTCTTGATATTCTTGCTCCACTCGTGATGGTGATTCCGAATATGTAATTTTCGTGGTCGAGATTTGATGTCGAAAATTTGGTGTGAATTGAGTTGAGAGAGTTTTTGGTTTGTGTGTGTGTTTAGTGATAATGAAAATGAAAGAAAAGAAGTGGGTATGGGGGGTGGGGTTGGCTGATTCATCAAGGAAGGAGGGGGAAAATACTCCCCAAAACACAGTGTTGACTCCGTGTCCTAATTGTTTAATTACTCGTTTTTAATATTTAACCAAACGTTTACATTTTTAAAATGTAACTAGAGTATTTAAATAAAAATACCTTGAAATTAATAATAGAAGCATTTGTTGCAGTATCTAAATTACTAACTCGCGTTTATTACGTTTTGTTGCATTATTTAAATGTCGTCGCAATAATATGTAAATAATGTTCGTTCAGTTGCGTATTTTATATAACAAAATACGTTCTTATTATTTAAGTAAATTTCTGTCACCAACGTTCAAATAAACTGTGTCGGACTCCGTCCGGTTAATTCGTACGATTTATCCAAATCGCGTAAGTACACACATATATATATAATCACCTTATATATATATACAAATAGAGCCTGTAATTAGTCCTATTACATACTAATTACAACTAGTTACAAACAATTAGGCATAATTAATTATCCTAATTATGCAGGTGTTACAATTCGTCAAACCAAAAGGCATAACCAGGAATTCAAAATGACTATACCTGGTTCGAAATGCAGTTTTAGGAATATCACAATCCCGAACACGAACTTGATGATAACCTGACCTCAAATCAATCTTTGAATAAAATGAAGATCCCAGCAACTGATCAAATAAATCATCTATCCGGGGCAGAGGATATTTATTCTTTACTGTCCGTTTATTCAATTCCCTATAATCAATGCACATTCTAAAAGACCCATCTTTCTTTTTCACAAACAGAACTGGTGCACCCCAGGGAGAAGAACTAGGTCGAATAAACCCTTTATCTAACAACTCCTGTATCTGATTCATCATTTCACGTATCTCAGATGGAGCTAATCTATAAGGGGCTTTGGCAATAGGTGAAGAGCCAGGAACAAGATCAATCTGGTATTCAACTTCCCTAACCGGTGGTAAACCAGGTAATTCATTTGGGAACACTTCCGGATACTCAGAAACAACCGGTACATCAGAAAGGGACTTCTTTTCTAACTTAGCATCAATCACATAAGCTAGATACGATTCACAGCCCTTGGACAAAGATTTCCTAGCTTTCATCATACTAATCAAAGGTATACAAACATTATCCCGTTCTCCTCGAGCCACGACATATGACTCTTCAGAGATTGGAATTCTAATCAGCTTATTGTGGCAATCGATGCTTGCTTTATACTGACTTAACCAATCCATACCAATAATCACATCAAAACTAGCAATTGGCATCAACAGAAAGGAAATTGGGAAAGGCTGGCTATCTATCATAATACTAGCTCCAATTACCGAAGTGGTAACAGGAACCGATTTGCCACTAGCTATTTCTACTTCAACTGGGTTTGTTATCACAGTAGGCATCATTTTTAACTTATCACAGAAGTACATAGATACAAACGAACAATTTGCACCAGAATCAAACAAAACACGAGCTGGTACAGAATTTACAAGAAAAGTACCCGTGATCACGTCATCTGTATGGACAGCTTCATCCACTGTCATTTGAAACGCCCTACTAACTGCAGATGGCGGAGTCTTCCGCTTCTGACCCGAAGAAGCTGATGAACCAACAACTGTCCCCGAACCCTGTCTCTTAGCCTCAGAACACTGATTTGCACGATGGCCTTCCTTATGGCAATTCCAACACACATAAGTAGGAAAAACACAATCTTTGGCTTCATGACCAATCACGCCACATTTCACACATCTAGTGGTTTGCACAGTACACGGCCCAAAATGTCTAGCTCTACACTTAATACACCAATTGGGACGATCAGAAGTACCACCACGACTTTCTTGTTTCTTACCCTGCTGATTTCCTTGCCACCGTTGCTTACCTTTACCAGAAGATTCACTCTTAGATTTCTGAGAAACCATTTCTTTACTTGGTACTTGTTGAGGTTTCAAATCACTGTCAACAGATCGAGCTAACATGAAAGCTTGAGGAAGAGAGCCGCTAATCTCACTGAAGTTCGATAATGATTAGGTAAAGTACCCACAAACTGTTCTATTTGGGTTCTCTCATCAGGAACCCACTGCTGGACAAACCTGAGTTTCTCTGTAAACTGATTTATCAAATCATCCATTGACATGTTATCAGTTAACTGCAAATCCATAAACTCCTTTCTAATTCGAGCTATATCATAGTTTGAACAATACTGCTTACAAACTTCATTACGAAAGTCAGACCATCGGATAGAAGCTTTTTGAAAAGAAGATAATACAGAAGTAATCGAATCCCACCAATTCATAGCTGCTCCTTTTAAAAGTTGAGTTGCATAAGGAACTTTTAGTTCTTCCTCACATTGACAGACTTCAAATTTCTTTTCAACATCTCTCAACCAATCTAGAGTTACAGAAGGATTCGTACTACCCGAATACACAGACGGATTACTGCTCATAAAGGTTTTAAAGGAACACACCTTTTGCTTTGGCGGTGAAATCGTACCAAACACAGGATGAGATGCTTCAGCCTCTTTTTGTTGTTTATACATTCTAAGTGCTTGGTTTTCCTCTTCCAATTGAAGCAGATACTGATCCCTTTCTGCCTCCTCTCTAGCATGGAAAGAAGTACCAGCATTCTCATTCCGGTCATCATGAGTCTCAGCAGCAACTTCAGGCCTTGAGGCATTATTAGGGTTAACAGGTAGTTGCTCGTTGTCCGCCATATCTATAAACACCACAACAGCTTACAAATCATTAGTCGTTAGCACCTATTCTACTAACAGCTTTACATTCAGTACATAATCCCATTCCCAAGAATGTTTGACACAACACAATCAAAGTTTAGGATTGAACATACAATCGTATTCAATTGCCCCAAACTATTGCTCTGATACCAACTTATAACGCCCCTCATTTACTACAACAATATAATATTAAGTTTGGCGGAAGCGACTATTATAATTACATATTCTATTGAAAACCTGCTAGAAATTTTCGCAAACCTTTATACAATATGTTTAGCTACTAATCAAACATAGTTAACATGTTTACAACCCAGGGCATTATATGCTATAAAACATTATTTATTACAAACTGGATCAGAGTTGTAAGTTTCAAACATTCCCAGCACCAAAACGTCCTTCCTGACTACCCACATAATATACATCACCTGCAGGAAGTAATTTGAGGGATTAGCACAAAGCTAAGTGAATGAATTATCAACTACAATTCAATTTAGCTAACAATCTGTTCACAATCAATAATGCAACAAATATCGTCAAGAGGAACGGTGGTTCCTAAGGACCCTGTTCCGGGTGGCCCCATCAGAACATTTACGTCAACTGTAGGTCAAAACAGTGATTAACCGCTAACTAAATGCTAATCTCCATCAACACATGTACGCAACCCTGTGTTGACTAACATTAGCAATCAAGTCCAACCAACAATCTAGTTGACCTCTGGATTATACATTTCAATTCAATGTTCATCAAACAACCAATCAAATGGCATATCATTTCAAGGTTAACATACTATCAATAGTAATCCTATAATTACTAATTGAAATCAAACTGACCCAACCAAATCAAACTGTGAGTCTCAAATCCACTCACCTGATTATCTCGTTTCACTTACTCAGCTGTCTTATCTCGCTGAGCTCTTTGCTTATCTGAGAATTATCAATCAGGTAAAAGTTAGAAATCGAGATCGTAAACACTTGATTTACATCACTTTAAATCATTAGGGACTTAACTCAATTAATGCTACAAACTTCATAAGTCCCTAAGTATAACAATTATCATGCATTAACATTCAATAAGTACCATTTACAATGCAACTAACAAGTTAGAACAAGTGTTAAAAGTTAAAACAAACATTGCTGGAATACCACACAACCCGCCGGCTTCCACCTACAACCCGCCGGTTCACATGAATAAGCCACCGGGTGAATTAAAAGTTGCGGTAACAGAACCTAAATACGTTTTAAAGGCTGTAGGAGCCGCCGGGTACGGGTTCTACCCGCCGGATCCCCGGTTTAGGCATACTACCCGCCGGGTACAGGTGAAACCCGCCGGGTTCACCCCCTGCACCAGCAAACTTCACCCAGCTCAAAACCCAAACCTGAAATTCTTATCAATTAATCATAAACTCAATTCCAGCAGCATAATTTTTGAGCATATATCATCATTTAAACATGTTATAACATGTATTAACATAAATTTAACACCAATTGATTCAAAGACTATACTTGATCATAATCATGAATTAAACAAGATCAAGAACTTACAAATCCAAGAATTACAACTAGAAGGTGATGATGATTATAGCTAGCACAAGATCACAGCTCCAGAATTCTTGTTTCAATTCTTGTTTTACAAAGGGTTTAAGAGTTTAGAGGTTTTAGGGTTATGTTTCTAAATGAGGAAAGTGAAAATCTTTCCTATTTGGGAAAGTTATAAGTCGGTTAACTTTTTGCCCCGACCCTCATTCATTTAAAACTAGTCCCCTTTCGGTCTATTGCCTGGAACCTAAAAACCTTTTGCGAGAAACTTATTTTATTGCACCGTCAACTATAGTAAATTAAAACAATCAATAATTTACTAAGCACAATAAGTCCTGAGGCTTATTTAATTAAGTTTCGCAATTTAAACATATTTATCAAATAATTTCTAATACAATTAAATATATCAATTAAAATTAGAAATTACCGGACAAGCAGAGAGGATGTTACATGTGGTGTCTCCAAATTTTGTTCCTCGAGTTTGCGCTCCGTGCGGTGTTCGTTTATGTTTTATACGTTACACGTACGTGTTATAATTAACGTATGAAATGTCAATAATTTTGATTGTAGTATTACTCAAATATTATTTGGAAACATTTATAAAATGTTTTGACAAAGTGTTAGTGATAGTTTGTGTAATCGTTTTACGATTATTAAATATCATGACGTTTAAATGACATTTAAACTAGACGTTTTGCTTTTCGATATAACTTTCAATATTTATAGTGGAAGTATTTTATCAAAATACTTTACTTGAAGTTATGAAAATATAACTTTGGTTGGTTTTGATTGTTGGGCACGAATCGTGCGTTTTTGGGCGCGTATGAGTGTTTTATACAATACGAAATACTTATAAAATATTATCGAAATAATATTTAGGAATTAATAATGTTGTTAAATAATTTCATATTATTTAATAAAATAGGTTCACCAACGTCCATATAAATAAATCGGAATTTGGCCGATTTGAAAATGAACGATTAAACTTAATCGCATACTGATATATATTCAACAATATATATAGATACATACAATTAGCCTAAGACGTAGAACTAATTACATGTATTTCTAAATGATTAAGAACTAAAAACTAGTCCTAATTTGACGGGTGTCACAGTTGGTGATTCTGATTCGCAGGATGGCTTCGCGAGTCGAATCTCGACTCGCCTCGTTGGACGAACAGATCTCGGCTCGCGAGGCGGGCTGTTCGCGTAAAAACTCTAAAAATTGGCTTTTTGAGTCGGTTTTTGGACATAAACTCGTTGGGGAAACGTTCTAGCATGTAAAATGAAGCTTTACAAGTAATTTAGAAGAGTTTTAACATTTTATACCTCAAAATCGAAAACGAAGAAGATGAAGATGGAGCTCGTGATGCGGTGATCGTTTCTTCGTGAAGTGGCCTCGTGATTTGGTGCGTTTTTATGGCGATTTGGGGCTGTTTTTGGTCCGAAATTTTGAGAGAAAAAGAGTGTGGGTGTGTTTGGTGAAATGAGGAATAAAGTGGAGAAAAGGAGGTTATAAGGGGTGGGTCATGGGTTGCGGGTTGGGTTGGCTCCGCGGGTTTGGCCGACCCATTTGGGTCTCGGGCTAACGTGTTCTTGTTTCTCAATTTACGTTACTTTCTGCGATTGATTAAATGTTTGTTCCGCGTTTTATGTTAAAGTTTATCAAAAATATTTCTAAATGGAGCGTTTTATCAAAACACTTAATAAGGGATTATAAAAATATAACTTGGGTTATTCTCGTTTGTTGGGCGTGTTTCGTGTGCTTTCGTCACTTTTGGAGTGTTTTAAATGATACGAAATACGTGTAATATATTTTCACAATATATTAATGCAAATAATGTTTGTTTGGATAATTCCACATTATTTAAAGGTTTTGTCACCAACGTCCATATTAATTAGCGTCGGAACTTGTCCGGTTTGTAAGTGTACGATTCAATAAATCGCGTAAGCGTGTATGCAATTACACCAAAACGTTACATATACTTAGAATATTACAAAACTAAATACATGTAATTACAAGTAGTTTAGGCACTAATTAAAGTCCTAAATTGGCAGGTGTTACAGAATATGCTTAGGTGACTATCATCTACCAAGGTATAACACAAAGAACTACATGGGATGTTGTGGCAATGGAACCCAACTTAAACATCTAGGGTTGTCTTTGGTTCGCGGAATGATTTTGATGGAATTGAAATTCATTAAAAAAATAATATTTTTTTTAAGTGAATTCATTTGAGTAAAAGAATTTGGTGGTGTAACATCCTCGTTTTGGGCCTAGTTGAAATCGGTAATTTCTTCATTTTATTTAATTATTTAAATTGTGTCATAAATGATTTATATAATTTGGGCATTGAAAATAATCGGTCAAACGGTTAAATGACTTATTGTGGATAGTAAAATATTACATGTCTTAAATTTATTTAGTTGACGGTAAAGCAAAATTGTATTTCCCCCAAATGGTTTTTAAGTTCCAGACAATAATAAATATGAGGAACGGAAACTAACACTTAAATGATGTATTCTATGGATTAAATTGGTTTTATTCCTACACATACACACATACGTACGTGCATACATATCTTCAAGAAACCCTAACTACTAAATCACTCTTGAACATCAAATTGGAGCTTGTAAATTCGGATTTAAGCTTCTTTAATCATCAAGAACAAGGTATGATCACATGTTCTTCATTTTCCATAACCTAGAAATTGGGGTTTTGGGGTTTTTGCTAATTGGTGAGTTTAATCCGAAATTAAGGGTTGGTTTTGTGAAATTGTTGTTAGTTAAGCTTGTTATTATCGATTACTAACAAGATTCAAGCTTAAGATTATAAATTTATGGTGATTCTTAGGGTTTATGATGATTTTGATGAGTTAATGATTTTAATCCGAAATTAAAGTATGAAATTGGTTAAGGTAGTGTTAATAAGTGTTTATAAGATGGTTAGTAATCTTAACTTAACCTAGAAATGAATTAATCATGTTATATAAGTTGTAATCAAAATGGGTTTTTGGGTAATTGATGGAACTAGCATGATTAACTTGGAATTGAAGCTTGTAATACTTGCATGATAGTTGGTTGATGTTTATATGTGGATTATAACCTTAATCTTAGTTTAAAAAATGAAGAATTTGAAGTATGAACATATAGATAGTTGTGGGTTTAGTTGAATATTCATGAATTGAAGCATGTTGTTATGTTAGAGTTGTTAGTAGTGTTTAATTCATGATTATAACTTAAGTCTAACTTTGAATTGATGAAGTTGATATATGTTCATGAAGCAAGTCTTGAACTTAAGGTGTATTTTAAGAATTAAAGCTCTTAAGCATAAGTTAATAATATGTAGTTGTTACTAGTTGTTAATGATCATATTATTGTAGGTTATTGATGATGAAATGTGATTAAGTTGATGGAATCACATATACCAAATTTTGCTCAATTGAGTAAAGTAAGAATGCAAGTTTTAAGCTTATGTTGTGACACATAATTGATAATTGTTGTTAATATGATTGCAAGTATTGAACTTAATTACTTGTGAAATTGTATGTTAATTAATTACCACTTGATTATTGAAAATAGTGATATCAAGTATTGAGGTAATGGTGTAATCTTAAAAGGAGTTGTTATAACTTGTTGATTTATCCTAGCTTGCCATCATTAAGTTAAATGAGTTATATGATATGAATCAATTACTAACTCATTGTTTATAATGTTCATAGATATGGAGAAGACTCAGTGACATTAGACTACTGAGTGGACGGCGGAGGTATTGGTGAGTGGACCTGTAACCTTCAGCGTAACTTAGTTGTAACAAATTTGGTTACAACGGGTAAACGTGGTTTTACTGTTTATAAACTGTTGATTGACATATTGCCTTGATAAATATAGATTTTGTGATATCTGGTCTTTGGGCATATGTGCTTTTTGGAGGTCAACATGGTTTGGGCTTAAGGATACTATTAAGTTCCCAACACAGGTCCTTGTACACGGTTGGTTATAGGAATACTGTGTTGTGTGGGTAAATAGTACCTAAGCTATCGGTTTACCACTGTATTGGCCTGCAGTTGGTGTGAGGTTTTTTGGAGGGCCACCCGGGCATGAGGGCGCCTCAAGGACCGCCGATCCTCTTGAATTATGTGTTTACGATGCTATATGCTGTAAACAATGTGTTGTGTTTATGATGCTGTTGCTGTAAACTCGTTTATTATGCTATGCTTAGTTGTAACAGATTTGTTATACTAGGTTGCCCTGTAGGCTATTGGTTCATTCACTTAGCATTGAGCTAATCCCCCCACATTACCACTCCTTGCAGGATATGATTAGATTATGGGATGAGCAAGGAGCTGTTGACTGGATGGAATGTTTGACGACTAGATGTTACTCTAATCTTTGATTTTTATAAATCATTGTTGTCTTTCAAATTATGTAACACCCAAAATGATAAATTATGTTTTGAAATAGATTGACTTTACATGAGTATTATACAATGTAAAATTATTAATGTTTGTTGGACTTTCGCTTCCGGTTATAAAAAAAAAAAAAATGGTTCTGAAATATGAGGGGTGTTATAGGTGGCTTCTAGGTCAATTCATTTTTGAACCAAACATCATTATAGAACGTTATCGAGATTCCAATTCCATTGAATTTCTGAAAATTCTGCGAACCAAGCGCAATCTAAGATGATTATTTTACTTAAATGGCTACACGGTATACATAAGGCGATGTGACTAACTGCAGTCAATTACAGCTAGGGACCTTAGATTTTAGAGACTCCGTATTCAATGGCTTGATTGACATACGTGATTGTACATGAGACTCGGAATATTTAAAATTCAAAAATAGTATTATGTGCGTTGATATAAGAGTGTAAAATTTTGATGGCTTGACTTCTGTTCACAGATCTACCAACAGATTTCGGTTTATAACATGCAAACCCTTTCTTGCATCTTTGGTGCATCCACGCTAATGTACTTGCCTACTTGGTGCACCCACATCTCTTTTCACGCTGATGTACTTGGTGCATCCACAAACCATATCACCTAGGACAATATCTTATCATCTAACATTGAGGTTGTCCAATACCATTATAGACCTTCATCAATATACCACCACCTTCCCATTGGTGTTTGCCCAATGTAGACACTCGTTGATGTACAGTTATACAACACCTTCACTATCAAGTTTCAGCTAGTTACAACTTCTAAACCGTGCCAATACATTGAAGGTAGCGCACGATTTCAAAACAATTAAAATTTAAATATCCAGCAACAAATTTATTATTTATGTAATTTGTATCCATCAACCTCCTAGCCCAAATTTGCTTGAATCAATAGATTGATCATACAAGAAACCCCATTATACTATTTCTAACTAGTGAATCTTACAACCGCGGGTTTGTTTCACATCGTATAATACTATTACCAACCACCTAAAACATTTATAATCTCTAGTCCCGATTGTTTATAAAACATTTACACAAAGTCAAACATAAAAATATTGTCAAACATACACACACAGTATGCCCCCCACTCTGCATTCTTGATTTAGATCCCAGCTACATTCTTCAAGACGGACCAATTCAATTCTAGAATACTGCCGCCACCAGTAAGGAATCCCACCTTTCAGATTTATTTTGACTAAATTGAACTTGTAAAAAGTAATATATAATATATATATATATATATATATATATATATATATATATATATATATATATATATATATATATATAACCTTCATCAGAAAAAGAATCCACCTTCAAGTTAAAGAAACTCATAATACGTTGTTTTCAAAGAACTCAAACTCTTTCAATTCATATAGTCAGACAAAACATTATTTGCAACAGTTCACAACTAGTTGGTCCATAAATCAATATGGTTTATGGCATAGATTTTTAGACATCCAGCATGCCAAAAAAGTAATTGTGGTACTTTCTGTAGATGTCGGGAGAATTGAAAGATAGAAATACAATTATACGTATTACTTTGATGGATTCAAGTATTTTAACCACAAATAAAATATCTTCCGCTTTCAAAATTAGAATAAACCATCAAACGTTTACCTTTATTTGTACATGTGCAGTGACGCTAGATGGATATTTGCCCAGGTTCCGTTCCTGTCCATTTCCTGGGTTTCACCAAAAGAGAACCCCAAAATACCAACAGACAAAGATTGCTTGAATAACTATAACCTATATTGGCACTCTTCAGTAGCGAATATGTGCCTGAGCTTTTTAAGAAAAAACCTTGAAACCATCTAATGCTTCAATAATTACAGCTGAATTCTAAAAAGTTAACTTTTAAATTCCACCTTTAATTTATCAATTCATCTTAATGACACGTACTTTTCATGATACGTTTCGCGAAAAAATAGAGGTGGCAAACTCTAACCTATTGATGGGTAGAAGTTTCGATCCCGACTGTATTCAACTAGTGAAAAGCGTAAACCTTAAGTCCTTTTCTTTCTTTCGTATATAAAACTGAAATTATCTTTTACACACTAATTATTTGAAAACAAATTTAGAGTCAGGAAACAGAAAGTGTTTCTGGGTCCGCACAACCTGACCCGTAATGAAAGTTTGCCAGCTGTAGCCAGAACCAATTTTGAGCCGCTACCTAACCTACCCATTCGGACACATCTGCGGAAAAACCATGGTTGAAATAAACGCTAGTCGGGGTGTACTCGGCAAGGACTTCCGAAGGAGTAATTGGCCTAGTCAGGGTGTAATCGGGGAGTACTCGGATTTTGATTTTTGTTGACTTTTTACATTTAATTAATAATTTTCAACATTATATGTGCAAAAACAAAAAATAATTGTCAATAAAGTAGTAACATAAACATAATTCACATAATTCTTTAGAAAGAAAGAGGTAGAATCCATGAAATATTCATTAAGAAACTGACTTTGACTGACTTTGACTGACTTTGACCCGAGTACACCCGAGTACACCCCGACTTTGGCCATGTTTGACCGATTTTGACCGTGTAATCCGAGTTTGACCATGTTTGACCGCGTTGACCTCAGTTCAGCCCGAGTCGCCACGGACCAAGGCATTTTCCCGAGTACACCCCGAGTACACGGCCGTGTAGGCCGTTTTTTACAACACTGGGAAAAACACAAATAGCAAACTCTAACCACTTACTCAAAAATGTGCGTTAAGCACGAATAGGATTTATAAGAAGCTTGCAGTCCATCATCACTTCTTATTTGAAACAAAAAAATTTAAACGTACCCAATGTGATGGAAGGGGTTTTAAGCAACACACATTTAATGAAGCTGTAAATTTACCTGAAAGAGCCACTGGTGTAGGATGGTGTATGAGTTGGCTCGTTAAGTAACCAAAGATGTATTACAAGCCATCAGACTTCTCATAAACACATGTCCCAATAGGACCAAGCCAAATAACAACCCAACATAAAGTTGAGATTTTAGAAAGAATTTTATGCAGTAGCCAAAAGTAACGAAGTTTGCTCAACATAACATTACTAAGAGAACATGAAACTGAAAGAGGTCCATTTGAAAACTAAAAAGTAAGTGCATCAAACATTTTAAAATACCAGTCATGGGTTTACCATAGCAAAGGCCTACCAGCTACTCAACGTTTTTTTCAAACATAAGCAAACTAATAGTACCAACTAAAAATACCAAACTGCTTTTAAAACAGACCTCGAAACCAAGTAGAAATAAAAGATACAACTTTTTTATTCTGCTAGGCAAATCATGACATTTTTTTGCTACATATGTAAAGACTTCATTTGCATGACTGGCTGGAACTTCAGAAGAATCAGCATAATCCAAAACAAAAAGATAGATTCATCTATGGTGGGATCTGCACAATGAATTATCAAAATCATAAAATCTT
Organism: Helichrysum umbraculigerum; assembly: GCA_949592205.1. NCBI lineage: Eukaryota > Viridiplantae > Streptophyta > Magnoliopsida > Asterales > Asteraceae > Helichrysum > Helichrysum umbraculigerum. The sequence goes on from CATIUR010000001.1 coordinate 41,139,873, forward strand.
GAATTCAAAGATAAGATTTTTATCAAAAAAAAACTAGATCAAATAAATAAAGAAGGTATAGCTTTTACTGCTTAAAGAAACTTAGAATTATGGTACAAGTACCCAATATTTTATCAACAGATCAAGTCACAACACGCTTAAAAAAAAAAGACAAACTTGTTTCTGCATATAAGCTTGCAAGTCGAAACCAAGGAATAATAAACAATTTCAGCAATTTGGCAAATTACATAACAAAACATCATACCACAAGCATAAAAATACCTATTTATATTAGTAGTTCCCTGACAAATCTTAGAGTAGAAAATAACTAAACCTTAGGATATGATATAGAAATATATTTGCAGAAACTTAGGACATCATATGATGATTGTGTGTCTTTTTTCCTTTACAAAAACCATAATAGATCAGCGAGAAAGGATATGAACACCGCAAAAGGTTTGGTAGGTTTTATTATAAAAATTTACTTTTATAAAAAAAGGCCAAGGTAGATTTTTGTTTTATTAAAATATAATCTGGATATATGCAAGTCAAATTAGCAGATTCAACTGTATGAAAGCCTTCTTCTATGCAACCCCAGACACTTGTATCATCATAAATTCAGAGTAAAACTTAATATAATGCCAAGATATCAAGCAAAACAATTGCTTTTCCCTTCCCCTTATCATTTCACCTTCATCTCTGTTACCATTTTCTGCATCGTAAGCATCTGAAACACTTCAATCCTTTTCCACTTGTGAATACCCAGTACAGCTTAGCAGAAGGCAATACCAGATGAGCAAATGGGTAGTTGTTCCCAGCACTTCAGTTCCAATATGATTTACCAGTAAAAAATAATAGACTGCTAGAGTGCTGGTGCAAACTTATCATTGAAATAGCTACTCATACCAACCTCTATAGTCACATATAAACAAGCGTGAACTATATACTGCATATGCAGGCAAAAGTTGACCCTCAGATACAGTAAAAGGAATGAAATTCGACAGAAAGAGAATGGAAACATGCAAAGTTTGTAAAAGAGTGCTAATGCACATTGCGGTTTCAACTTAAAAATTCCATATCTACAGCACCTATTTATTTTTATCTAATTATTTAGTTTACAATGGGCCCAGATAACTGTCTAACAACCTAAAAACAACCAATGGATATGAGAACTAACGCTGTAAACCTTAATAGCTAGATCAACAAAAGTATAAGAACTTGCTAAACTTCATTATTACATGAGACATCCATCCGTTTACTGTGATGCCTATATAGTATGGATACTTAAAAAAATATTTTTATATTGAGCTAATTCATTAATAAATATTCAGCACACAAAAATTCCAAGTTCTATTACTCATCGTTGTTCAAATTAAGAGCACACTCATATATATGTTATGTCCTTTAATCGTACGTGACCCACGTAAAAATTGATTAAAGCTATAGTTTGTCACCTATTTGACTCTAGCAGTCGCATTTAAGTAGTAAAACAAAGAAACAACTAGTCAGATTGGACAAACAACATAGCTAGCAAGCAAACCAATATTTAAACAACAGCAAAGCACATTTCACTCACCTAATGACCCTGACCCATGTAAGATGAACCACCTTGTTGCCTACCACCTCCTTGACCCATCTGCGGGTTTGCATACCCACCTTGCTGGTAGCCTCCTGGATTCCCATATCCAGAATTGCTCGGCATCCCCTGTGGGTTCCCAGGCGAACCAAGTCCTCCTAAAAGATTGCCAATTCCCAGTCCACCCTGACCAGCTAAAATTGCTGTCAAAGCCTGTCCCAAAACAGGAGTCAACGCAGGCGGAGGAATAACAGGGTTGAACCCGACAGCTGGTCCAGATGGTGCCATCAAATGACCCTGTCCTGCTCCACTTCCCACACCAGAAAATTTTGCCTTTTTCGAAGGATGATGATGACCGCCACCAAACTGTGAATGTTGATGATGATGGTGTTGCTGTTGATGAAAACCACCTTTAACCGGTTTTGGACCATCAATAGCCTTCTGAACATTCAAAGTATGGCCTTCAAAAACCTTCTTCGGCTCCTCCAATGCCTTCTTCGCACTCTCAATACTCTTATATACATACAACGCAAACCCTTTCGGTTTCCCCGTCTGCTTATCCAATCCCAAAGGTCCCTCCTCAATCTCCCCAAACTTCGTGAAAAACTCAGTCAACTTATTCGGATCAATCTCCGCAGCCACATTACTCACAAAAATCTTCCTCTGCGTGTACTCAGACACCAGCGGCCCGCTTGGTGGAGGTGCAGGCACTGGCCCAGCAGACGCCAACTGACACGATGTAACCCTATTCCCAATCTTCTTCTGTGGTTCCTTCAACGCTTTCCTCGCACCAGCCCTATGTTTAAACAATATAAACCCATAACCTTTCGATTTACCAGAAACCTTATCAACCACAGCTTTACAATCCTCAATCTCACCGTATTTGGTATACTCACTAATTAGGGTTTCAGTAGTAGTATCCCAACCTAAACCATGAACAAATATCTTCCTATGAGCAGGATCAGCATCAGCAATCTTTTCAACACTTGAAATTAAATCAGGATATTTAGATACAGCTTCTTTCATAAGTAATACCAGTTGTTCTTTCAAAAACGGAGTTAGAAGATTCTCTACTGGTTCTTCGGTTAAATCTTCCGTTTCTTCTCCGTTACCGCCGTTACTTTCAATCTTAACTTCTTTCGACTCATTTCCGTTGTCGTTTTCTTCTTCCTCTTCCTCTTCTTCTTGTTCTTCTTCGTCGTCGTTTTCTTCTTCTGGTTCAATTTCTTCTTCGTCTTGTTGTTCGTTAATTTCGTTATTTTCTACCATTTGTTCATCTTCTTGCTGTAGCTCCTCCGTCTTAACGACAGTTGTGTCATCGGTGGGTTGTTGTTCTTCTGATTGTGATTGTGTAGGTTGTGAAGCACGAGACTTTCGCGTTTTGGCCATGGCGGAATTAGGGTTTTTTCAGGTTTGTGACGGAATTGGGGAAGGGAGATAAACTAGGGTTAGGGTTTGGGAGCGAGCGAGTGAAATTGTATCATTTGTTTTTTTATCTTATCGCGTATATCAAAGGTAGGATTTTCTTTGTTCGTTAATTACATATTTCCTCCCTTAAATCTATCAAATACTCCGTATGTTTGGCAAAATTACCTGTAGGCTACAGGTGACTTTAGGTTGGAGCTGTAGCGGTAGGTCGAAGCCGTAAGCTGTAGCTTTAATTCTATAAAATTGTTTGGCAAACTAGCTGTAGCTGTAACTTTTAAATGTAAAATGACAGAAAAGGACATCAATATATAATAAATGACATCAATATATAACTTTTAAATGTAAAATGACAGAAAAGGACATCAATATATAATATATAATAAATGATAAACAAAGCTAAAAACAAATATAGAAATAATATTAACTGTATAAATAAAGTACTTGATCGAATGGAACATAGTAGTCATTTTTTATATACAAGTCAAACTTAAACAGATCACAATTTTTTTAAGATGATAACTTTTTTTTATCTGTCGGAACTTATGATTAACACAATTAAGTATACGCGAAGGTAAATTTTCAAAAGTATCCTTGCTCAAATGTAAAAAGTAAAAATAAATATGGTATAGCTAGAATTGAAGTATCTTTTTGTACAGTATACAATTTGAAATAAAAAAAAGCTTACGGAGTATATAATTAAATGAAGGAGTAGCGCATGTGAGGTGGTTTTTAATTTTAGCAGGAAGCATAGCGAGGTGGTTTTTATTTGTTTCAAGGGCAATAGTGTAAATTTAAGTTTCAAAAGCTCCTCAAAAAGTAGAACGCTACTTTTTCTAGCTTTTTCTTTTAAACAAAAGCTACAGCTCACACAACCAAACAATACTTTAAATTTAAAAAGGAGCTTAAAAAAACTAAAAGCTAAAGCTCCTAAAAGCTCTCAAAAGCTTGCTACCAAACACACACTCAATACTCTAATTTAATTATATTTGAATAAATATATAAAATTTCTAATAATTATCAATAACTAACCTAATGACAATAATACCCTTATGGGGCATTTGGTTGGAGATTTTAAAATCCTAGGATTTAAAATGATGAGGGATTTCAAATAGCAAAGTATTTAAAATCCTATCATTTGAAATCCCATTACATGTTTGGTTGAAGCAAAATTAATCGAAGGATTTGGATTATAATTATGGTTTATTACATAATTGCCCTTCACTAGTTTTCAAAAACTTGTCTTCCCTGCTTTTGTGTTTTTGCTCATAAAAATTATGTTCTTTCCTTCCATTGAGAAAAGGCATTATGTGTTTTACAATCAGAAGAGAACCTAATGGACATTTGTTGATAATCAATTAATCAGGTAAGGTTCACATGTTTTTTACTTTAAAATTTTATAACGTTTTGTTTTTTTTTTTTTTTTTTTTCCGTCTATGCATCACCACCATAGCTCACGTCAACCATAAATATAAATAAAGATCCAGAAACTGATTGTCACTTTCAAAGCAAGCTTGTAAAATCATACAGACATATAGTGCCGGTAGAATCGTTCATTTGTAAACTAATATTTAAAACCCTAGGCATAAGCAAACAAATTTAATCAAAGAAATTGGAGAAATATGTGATGCAATAGAAACTTAAATGTCAAAATTAGTGTAACGTAATGATTATGTAGAAGAAATTTAGAGGGAAAAATGATGCAAATAATGAATATTGCGAACTTGAGGTAACGGAGCTAGCTATTCAATTATTGGGGAAGAAGCATAAAAAAGAAAGGAGAAGGGTATTTTTGTCTGATATGTATACTTGAAACTTCCGTGTATGGAGGGATTCTAATTCCCTCTCCCAGCCAAAGGATTTTTAAACACATCACTCATGGGATTTGAAAAGTCTAAGTGGATTTGAAATCCTTTATCCAAACGAAGTATTTTGCGGTATTTTAATTACAAATCCCCCCAAATCCTCTGAAATCCTCCAACCAAACGCACCCTTACTCCTTTTCTAAAGGGAGGCAAACCCTAACGCTAATTTTTTTTACGGTGCCGATCTATTCAATAAAATTCTTCCAAAAGACTTTTTTATTTGTTATCGTTTTCTTAAATTCTTTTCTTAATTTTGTTCAGCAGCTCATTTAATGATTGAATTTAGGTACGTGCGGTTAACAAAAAGTTAGTACGTATAGAAATAGCTTTCTTCACTTTTCTACTATTGTAAATTAGGTTATAGGACCATAACTATAAGGGTGTTGATATTTCCACCATGGAAATTGATAAATCCACCACAACAATGCATTAAGTGGTTGTACTGTACACACAGTTGATACACTGTTGTGGTGGATTTATCAATTTTCATGGTAGAAATATCATCAGCCTAACTATAAACAATAAAATATTTCTTTTTTGCTTTCCTTTTGTTATTTTTAGTTTTAGTCTATTTGCGGTTCGATAGTTTGTAAGTTGTAACTAGTTTGCTAATTTGTCATTAAAGATATGACAGTATTAATTGGAGAGGTATTATTGTCATTAGGTGAGTAATTGATAATTATTAGAGATTCTTTTAATTTAAATATAATAAAATTAGAGAATTGGGCATATTTGTTATTTTCAAAGTAAAGTGGGTATATATGATATTTGGTGGGTTTAAGGTGGGGAAATATGTAATTAACCTTTTTTTTTTTTTTTTTTTTTTATCTTATCGCATATATCAAAGAAGGATTTTTTATAAGGGTACATTTGGAAAAAATTTGTAGCTTTTTTTATAATAAATGTCTGATAGACTAGTTGTAGCTATAACTTAAAGGCGTAAAATTATGTAAAAGGACACGAAAGAAAAACTTAAGTAATAATTATATCTACTAAAAACACACAAGTGCATGATTTCTTCAGCCAACTTGATTCTAGCTACTTAGTTGAATTACAGGGGTAGTTACGTAACTTTAACACTTATAAGCTACAACCAATATTTCAACGCTAGTGATAGTAGCATTTAAAAAGCTAGCTTTTTCATGAAAATAAAAGCTTCGAGCTGCTACGGTCAAACATGGCTTTTTATTATCAAGAGCTTTTTATTTCAAAATTAACAGCTTAAAGCTCCTAAAAGATATTAAAAGCTGCATGCCAAACATACAGTAGCAAAAAAAAAACTAAAAAATTGCTTCAATATCTCTCTCTCCTCACGGTGTCGAGCCGTACCCATCCAAATTCTGGGTCGAGAACGTCATCGGACGACATTCGACCACACCGGGACGGCGTTCCCCAGCGGCGTCCGGTTCAAAAAGGCGAGTGAGCATGTTTTTCTTCTTCTTTTTTTCCTCTTTTCCAACGACTACATTTAATCAAAAAATAATAAATTTTTTAAAATACTAGCCATTTATGACCGTTTTTTAATTTTTTAAAACTCTTTTCACTATTCTATTTAAACAACACTTCTCCCACAAACCAAAACACACTTCATACACTTCTTTCACCAAAAAAAACTCTCAAAAACTCTATATAATTCACTATATTCATCATGTCGAACAACCAAAACAACCCGAATAACTCATACCACCTTCAATCTAATTGGAACCCATTCATGGGCCTTTCGAAATCTTTGATGTCGTGTGATTAAAGTTCAAAATAACAAGTTTTAATAAATAGGAAATACTAAATAATTTTAATTAACACAAGCCAGGCAAGAATACCCGTTCGTATAATATAGCTTACAAGTAAGTCCATGTATCGAACACAGGGAACAGTATTAAAATAATTAATTAATTCTTATATTTACAATTAATATTACAAATAAATGGGGGACGTTTTAGTTCCGAGCGAACATATTTATTTTGATACTAATTTATAATAAACTAAATCAATTTAAAGTATTAGAAACAATTAGAAATAACCAATTTAGATAGAAGATTGTATTTATTTAGATTAGCTTTACTTAAACCTTATAATTTTCCTTTATGTTTATTTTATCGTTGATTAATCTATTGGTGAATTAACAAATATAGATAGCTTCCTCGGGCAAAGATTAACTACCTTATAAAATTTAGGAAAAGCACTAGATTCACTACAAATATATTATAGAGAACTCCTCTTCTTAGTATTGCTCACCCAAACCTTATTCAATTAAACCTTTTCAACAATCTATTATAACTTTGTAGGCAACCTTGTAGCTTACAAACATTTATGATTACCACATTAATTAATTATTTTCAAAAGTCTTAATGTTCTTAACCTATCTCCTTAAACAAGGTCTCAAGTTCATAAACAATTAAATATAGCAATAGTATAAACTAATTAACTATGTAAGAACAACTCAATTATATAATTAACACAATTATCGGGAAAGTATAATAAACATTCAATAGATTAATATCAATGTAAGCATAAATTCAAACTATAATTCAAATAACATTCATCTAAATAAATACAATAAGAAACTTAAGTCAAAACTAAAATCAAGTAAACAATATCCATAGAATAATTAAATAGCATACTTACAAAATACAAGGATAAAGAAACCAAACCCTAATGATGAACAAGCTCTTCGTAGGGTTTAAAACCTTAAAACCCTAGCTTCCTAACCTACAAATTCGCACCTCAATTCGTATTCTAAACCCCAAAGTCGAATTTACAAAATCAAAATCGTATATCTTAACCTCTGGCCAAAACCTCTATTTATAATCTCAGATTCGTGACTCCAATCGACGGTTGAAATGTTCAACCGGCGGTTGGGTTGTCTTCTCGCCCAAGTAATCCGGATCCAACCCGCGTACTCCACCGCCTTTCCTCATTTAGTTCCAACCGGCGGTTGACAAAACCAACCGGCGGTTGGATGTTCATCCCAGAATCCTCCAATACGCGATCCATGCTTTACTTGGCCTATATATATTTTAAATCCGATTTTAATAATAAAACTTGGTCCCATCTTCTTTATTTCGGGTTTAGTCTTCAATTCAAGCCCAATTCTTTTAGGGTCTTCACTTTTCTTCTTTTTCTTCGTTCTTGAGCCCATTTTCGTTCATTTTCTTGAATTCTTTATTTTAAACACATTTTTGCAAATATAAATAAAATAAGTATCTAAATCCACATAAATGCAATAAAAGTGTATAAAAACTAGGGAATATTGTTATATAAATATAGTATTATTTGACGTTATCAAATATCCCCCCACACTTAAGTTCTGTTTGTCCTCAAGTAGATATGTATATATATTTTCATCATAAAAACTTTATAAGCGTCAAACTAATATTTAAGAATTAGAATACCTAAATTAAAAACCTGTTTTATAAATTAAAACTTTAAACAATTTAATTAACATGGATAACTATATTGTACAAATAAAAATTATTATTATTGTTCGTACAATATACAGTTCATGAATGATTACTAATATATTTATCCACTTTAAACAATATATATGTATATTTCTAAATACATCTTTATTATTAGTATGTCTATTACTTTATGATTTCCACATATGATATACTCTTAAATTTAATCATGCAATTTACTTTTATATTCAAAATAAATATATAAAATCCATTTTTAAAAATCAAGACATAGGTGACAAGTCTGCATTTTCATGCAACAAAGCGACATAACTTGATTCAAGTAAAGCAAAACCATTTAAATCAAACCAGACAGGTCTATACCTTAATATAATAGAGCGATATAGTTTGATTAATTCGGAATCATATGATTTTAAAGATTTTATATCTCTTTTGCTCATTTATTTAAGAATACTAATATGAAACTAGGTCTGTACTTTCGTACAACAAAGGAAATAATTAGTAGACCCCCAAATGTTTTCATATAAGTATCAAGATATATAAAATTATTGCATGATAAATCTAAGAATTAAGACTTTTTATGTCATACATCATATTGTGTACCATAAAATAATATACAAGTTATTTATTTATTTATTTAATTTATAAAATTCAGGAATCCTCATATACATTGCCTATTAGTATATCATACTATGTAACTATATATCACTTATTATTACATTACTTACGTTATATGTACAAAATAGTTAATCCACTGATAACACGCAAAAAGTCAAGTTTTTATGTGTTATTATCTCACCTTTTTAGCCCGATTATGGATAAAAACATTTGAAATATGCAATTATCTACTAAATTTCATCATGAAGGCTAAAATGTAGACAATGCTTCAAGAATCAACTAAAACTGCCTAAAAACGAGTAAAATAGAGCATAAACGATCAATGAATCTCTTGTTCACGCTTTTCAATGCTTTTTGAGCTACACTTAGAATTATGACCACTAACTTATGTCATTTTCTTCGTTGGGAAATTACAAAGTCGTGAGCATGAGAATCACTCAAAACGGATAAACGACGAAGAAGTTACGCCCAAACGAAGAAATGAAGAACCGAAGACCAAAAATACGGGCGAGCCAAGCCGTATACGGGCAAGCTAGACCGTATACGGCCTAGACATGACTGTATATGGCCACTTTTGACCGTATACGGCCTAGGCTGAGCCGTATACGTCCTGTCTAGCCCGTATACGGGTGGTGCTTGCCCGTATTTCTTGTTTCTCACCCGAAATACAGCCGGACGACCCGTATTTTGTGTTTTGCCCTTATTTTTGAGGATTTTTACTCAGTCAAGAAATAAGGTTGGGATTTTGAAGATGGAAATACGGTTGAGAAATACGGGCGAGGAACTAGTATAAATATGAAGCCATCTCCACCATTTTCCATCATCCTCCACTTCTCACTTCTCATTCATTTACACACACTTCACTTTCGTCTCTCTCTCTTTTAGCTTCTCTCTCTAGTCTCTCTCTCTAGTTTCTCTCTTTAGGAACAAGTGGGAAGATTAGGGGGAGAATCCATCTCTTTTAGCGTAGTTATGTAATTTAGTTCGTAGAAGCTAGCATTTGTAATACTTGGGATATTATTCGGCGAAATATAAGTGTTATTCTGCTTGCAATTATTTACGGGTAATATCTATCATCTCTTATATTAATTTATCATAATGTTCTTATTTGATGTTTGTGATTTATTAATGTTAGAAATATTTATTGCCGTGCTTTGTGAGTAGTTACTTGTATGTTTGCCATGCTTTAGATAGTTGTAATTAGGTATGATTAATGGAATTGTTAAACCTTGTATCTGTCTAAACTTATCATGCATCTAGACTTAGTTTACGGATCACCCTTTCCAGTCCTTCACGTGACTATCACCTTAGCTGTAGGCCTAAGTTACGGTAGATTGTTACTTGTGTTATCGTACGAATCAATGTTTGTTACTGTAATTCGGCTAAAGTACTGGGTATAGCGATGGAAACACCACTGGTGGAGTACAACCGTGGAAGCTCCGGAAAAAGCCATCTGTACCGATATTGTGACCTACCTAGAAAACCTAGAATATGGTCTAGGAAACGTAGAGTTGTATATGCTACAGTACACCGTATGTCTACCTCTGGTTACAAAATTGTGGAAATACCTTTACCCAAGTACACTGTTATCGTACCTAGGGTTAGTAAACTGTGGAAAAGCTGTAGTACATCGTGATCCTACCTCTGGTAATAAGAGCTGTGGAAATGCTTATGGAACTGTACACCGCACTTATACCTAGGGTTAGTGAGCTATGGAACAGCTGTAGTACATTGTAAACCTACCTCTGGTTATGAAAGATTGTGGAAGCTGTTAGAGTACTGTACACCGTAAACGTACCTAGGGTTAGCAAGCTGTGGAAGTATGTAAATGCATTGTACACCACTAGTGTACCTAGGGATGAATGACTGATCGCAAAGGAGGGTCTAGATCATGACAGAAGTATTTGTGCTTTAAAAACAGAATAAAATGAGTCTAGAAACAAAAGTCAAGCCCAACAGTGGTTCAAGATTCTTAAACCCCTAAACTCTACAAAACTGATAGTTTAGAATACAAAGTTAATAATTAGTACACGATTAGATAAATAACATTTAGACTTAGGTGTTAAGAAAGGTCAGAATAACCCGAGGGCAGTCTGCTACCTTATTCCTGCACCCTTCATGGGTCACTAGTCTTAACTGGATAGTGTGGGGGGTTGAGCAGCCTGTTCTGATCAGAATCACGATAGCCTAGGTACTCAGTGATATACTAATTTAAAATCTATCTAAAGAAGTAGGGTCCTAGTGTTTACACCTATAGTTTACATGTCTGTTAGCTAAATGTGTCCAATAATGAACATCATCCCATTAATGCACTATCCCAAATCATGGTGAACCACGTCTCCGTCATCCTTAAGTGTTACATATACGCTAGCTTCCCTTTTATTTTATGCTTTAGTAGTTTAATAAATTAGAAACCAAATACAAAACCAATCCAACTATCCAAAACTCATCTTAATTACTAAGTTATCCGAATGAGCTCTGCTTCAATTCTACCGTCGTGAGGAACGACCCTGGATCATCCTTGCCACTTACTAGTATCAGGTACTCGTACCTAATATTAGTACGTTGTTCGAAAGGTTTAGGTCCCGACAATTATAAATTTAAAACTACCCATGATGCCGCCGCAAGCGTAAGGTCCGCAACGACAGGAAGCGATTCCTGAACCGACCGTTCCGGGCGCATCATCCACATTAAAGTCCAAACTTTTAAATACAAAACAAAACTTTTAACAAAATTATTCTAACTAATAAATACTTAGTTATTAACTTAATTTTTTTTAATTCTAATGAAAATTCAATTTTATTATATAAGGACAAGTAAACATTTAAGTAAGAATAAAATGAATATTTTTTTTTCTACCGACCCCTTCCCCACACTTAGATTATACAATGTCCTCATTGTATAAAAAAATAAATAAAACAAAGTAGGAAAAAGGAAGAAAAGAAATTAGAATGAAAAACTCCCATGACTGTAGAAGCATTTATCATCGGCTAGTGTGAAGTTAGACGGTTGGTTCTTTATCCTTTGTAATAAAAATACAACAAAACACACTTTCGTAGTTAATCACGATTGCATTTAGCATATGCAATAAGCCTTTAAACCCCTCGGTATCCCAAGTGGACGAGTTATAGTCTCGTGAGGGTTTCCAGGGAACATACCCACAAAGTTCATAATTCCAAAAATAAGTAGCTGAACTTACTGCCAGCCTCATAAGTAATGACTTCTATCAAAGGAAACAAACATATTAAACACACCAAATAATATACATAATAAGTAATAATATCAAACTACAGTCATCCAAATAAAAATAAAATACTAATAAAAAGTCAAAAGTATCAAGGAAACCATAACCACAAGCACTAATCATCATCAGAATCATCATCCTGTCCATGCTGTCGTGACGGTCCAGCATCATCGGTCGGAACATACGGATCCCATGGAATATCAAAAGGTCCCATAATCCTCTGTAACATCAAATCCCGATAAGCCATATGTCTGACCTGCTCACGCTGTCCAGACTATAATCTGTCCATCCTCTGCTGCAAATCAATAATAGTCTCGTCTCTGCCACGCCCTCGACCTCTGGCTCTCGCACCACCACCTACTGCAACTGGAGGTGCTACTGGTACTACTACTCGTACACGAGCTCGCTGAAGAGGCTGCTGACCCTCTGCCACTGAAGGTACCCATAATAAGATATCATCCTGAACTGCCTCCTACAAAAAACCTAACTCCAAAAGCTTCGACTCTCTCAAAAGTGCCATACCCGGACTAATAGGTGTCAATGCAACTAAATCATCTGGACCCATGCCAAACCACCTAGCCAAACGTGTAATATACTGTCCCCACACAAACTACTCGTATCCCTAGTGCCCGTAGCCTGAGTGGACATCCAATAAACTAACCTCCAGGGAACATTAACCAGCGTCCCCTGGATCATCGAATGTAAGAAAAAGAAATCAGGCTGGTAAACCTTCTCCGGCCCCGTATGTCTACCACAAATTGAATAGGCTAACATCCTGTGAACTAAACGGTGAACATGACTCCTAAGATATATATCTGAAGGTGCATGATGTCCATAATCACAGTTGGCTATCTCCCTCCAAAACTGTGCAACCTCCACACTAATGTATCCCTCAATACGAGCTGCTGCTAAATGATCATTGAAATGTGGGTTGTGCATCTCATCTGGTGTAAAGAACTCTAATGCTAAACCAAAATCACCTAAACTCATGGCTCGGGGCTGTTATCCTAACTGAAAAAATATCGAATGATGTCTAAAATTTCTTGAAGCAGACTCATATCGGATAGTAGTATAAAACTCCATCACTAACTCTCAAAGATAACCTCCCTAATCTGAAACAGATGGAACCATGCCTTAGAAACAAAACCCACATCACCCGAAGGTAACAAATAACTCTGTGTCATCAATCTTTGAAGATTATTAACCCCAGATTCATTGTCAATGTGTGGATCTATAACTCTTTCCATGGTCGGCCAATCTAAAACATCATGTGCTTCGATTGGTCGAGCAATATTTTCTGCCAATCTATCTAAGTACTTCGCTCGTAGCTATGGAGAATAAGTTTGGTGATTAAATCGTAAAAATTCATGTTGATGATATAACGGATTGTTAAGGTATGCCAGTCCTCTCTGTCGCCTATCAGACATTTTCTGCAAAATAGAATACTCAAATAATTTATCTGTATACAATATTCTTAGTTCATACAAAAATATATTCTATAAATAGTATGATGATTATTTGAAGCTTTATCTTATATTAATCAGTTAAACAAACCGTGAAATGAAAACAAAACAGTTAACAATTAGTTTAAATAATCTTGGCTGGCCTGTATTCATACCCAACCGCCGGTTGTCTAGATCAACCGTCGGTTGATGTGGTTGCGTTACAGAATAGTGCCAGAACCTGGTTTGGCTCCATTTATCAATTTTAAATACTAAACTTCCAACTATATCAATCCGCAAATCTTATTCTAGCTTTTAACCATAGCAATTACTAGTCTAACCTAAACATAAGATAATGTTAAATCCGCAATTATCATTCTCACTACTAATTATTAATTCGCAACTAAAAATATCATATATCCGCATGTTTCAAACTAAAGAAAAATTACTAATATTATAACTTCACTTACTTCCATAACATTTCTTATTCCGTATTTCACCTGGCATGAAGCATACAAATAATCATTCTAAAACCCGTAAGTATCATATTAAGTATAGTAATGTTATCTCTTAAAACTAAGCGTAGGTGTATATATTAAACATTATAACGTGTATTACCCATGCTAACATCCTGAATCCAAACGGCATGCATTATTCGAAACAGTTTTACATAAAAAGTAGAATTCATTTCACTGTATGATTCAAGACATTGGTTACTCCTACTGTTTTTGGCATACTAACTTTTCATTCAAAATTTCCAACTTTACGGAATTGAAACTAGCATATAAATCTCGTATCGATAGGCATTAGGTACTAACAACAATATCAACTTATTCGCAACTACCCATCAAATCTCATTATGACTATCATATAATAAATATTAATTATTTCAGTAGCTAGCAAATCGAATAATGTTGTGCAAATACTAACACACATTCATATCAATTTTCATAAGCAGGAAATTAATCCATATAAGTACCACTACTATCAATTACCCGCAAAATCAATCATCCTACTACTACTATCAAATATCGAATTTCTAATCAAAATCCGCAAGCGATAAAACCTAACTTTGAATCACATACAAAACATTATAATAAAAAGAGATTAGGGTTAATAATAAGTACCTTGGATTAATGTTGATCACGAAATCGAAGTAAATAAACGAAGATAGTCCTTAATCGAAATTACAGGGGTGCGATTGTGAGTGTTTGTGTGTAAAGAAAATGGTGTAAACTGAAGTTTTGCAGGTGCTGTTCGTGTTTTAAGGGAAAAGCAGCCAACCACCGGTTGATTTATGAAGCCCAGAAAACTTTTTAATGGCCCAAATTCATTTTTGTTGAAGCCCATTCGATTTTTCAGTTAAAATTAGCCCATTTAAAACCCAAACGAATTTTAATTAAAAACTGGCCCAATCCAATAAAATTAAATGCATTAGTACAAGAGCCCATCAAATTAACCTGAACTGTTTAACTTACGCGTACATGAATGTGATATGTCTAATATTTCATGGTCCTTGTACCTATCTTGAAAATAACAAAAAATTAAATAAAACGCACTAAAACTTAAAACTAATTCTACCTAATAATTATACAAAATGTACAAGCACGGGTTGCCTCCCGAGAAGCGCTTGTTTTTGTTCGAGTCACTAGCTTGACTCCAACTTTAATTACCTGAAAATCCGGTTACTTTCCCCACACTTAGCATAAAGCATGGATGGTAATATCTATAAGTTATCCAAAAATGTAAATTTAATAAAATTAAAGTATTGAGATACTTATTGTTTATGGCAGGCATTGGTCCTTTCCTTGATGTTCCATGACTTTCCAAAAATTGCGAAAAACTTTCCTTCTGATCGAATTGCCAAAAAGGATCTTCATACTGGTAAAACAATGAAACTGTGCTTATAGACACTACAACCGTTGGTTGCGTCGACTCAACCACCGTTTGGATTTCAACCGTCGACTGTGTTGTAATCCAACTGCTGTTTGATGTCTGATTACCTCAAGTTCTGTTTTCGGTTTCTTTTCCGATTCTTACTATTTCTTGATCATCTTCCTTTAATTGTTCAACCTCTGGGTATAATGATAAAAATTCATCAATAATCGTCATTATTCCTTCTTCCGTCATAACCCCATTCTGGTTTTCCATTTTAAGGTTCTCCTCTTCATTACAATTAAGTAACGAAAACGATTCCTCATCAGAATCATGGTGATCAAACCTTGGCAAAATTGACCAATCTACCTCCTTATCTTCTACCTGTTTAATTTCACTAAAAATTTCGTTAGAAAATAAGGATTCAGGGAATTGAGGATACTTATCGATTTGATGATTTATCCCCTCAAATTGCTGAATGACGATTCCTCGACTGTGATAAAGAGTTTTAGTCTCTTCCATTCTTTTACTTAGAGTTTCCATAAAATGTGGAGCTCTCACAATCGATGGTTGTGATAAATTTGTCAACCGTTGTTGATTCATATACTCCTCAATCTTCATGTGGTAAATAGGATCATTTATCGAGTTTTGAAAAATCGCAGGTATGGTATCAATGGTCTGGTACATACCTGTCAAACTAAAAGAAAAAGAAAAAGAGTAGAAAAGAAAATAAAATAAAAACTAACTAAAAATAAAATAAAAATTGATATACAAAGCTAATGAAAAGTCCTCGGTAGCTCCACTGATCATACACAGAAGCGGAGAAGTAGGTCAGTGCAAAGCGTATTAAAAACCTACCCCTTTCAGGAAGCAGAGCGACCCTCCTTATACCTTGGTTATGTTGTAATTACAATGGGTGAGCCGATTTATCGATTGACCTACAATGTACAAAAATATATTTACAGGGGAAAATAAAAAATTTTAAATCACCGCTCCCCTGCAGCAGCGCCAAAAACTTGATGTCGTGTGATTAAAGTTCAAAGTAACAAGTTTTAATAAATAGGAAATACTAAGTAATATTATCACACAAGCCAGGCAAGAATACTCGTTCGTATAATATAGCTTACAAGTAAGTCCAGGTATCGAACACGAGAACAGTATTAAAATAATTAATTAATTCCTATATTTACAATTAATATTACAAATAAATGGGGGACGTTTTAGTTCCGAGCGAACATTTTTATTTTGATACTAATTTATAATAAACTAAATCAATTTAAAGTATTAGAAACAATTAGAAATAACCAATTTAAATAGAAGATTGTATTTATTTAGATTAGCTTTACTTAAACCTTATAATTTTCCTTTATGTTTATTTTATCATTGATTAATCTATTGGTGAATTAACAAATATAGATAGCTTCCTCGGGAAAAGGTTAACTACCTTATAAAATTTAGGAAAAGCACTAGATTCACTACAAATATACTATAGAGAACTCCTCTTTTTAGTATTGCTCACCCAAACCTTATTCAATTGAACCTTTTCAACAATCTACTATAACTTTGTAGGCAACCTTGTAGCATACAAACGTTTATGATTACCACATTAATTATATTCAAAAGTCTTAATGTTCTTAACCTATCTCCTTAAACATGGTCTCAAGTTCATAATCAATTAAATATATCAACAGTATAAACTAATTAACTATGTAAGAACAACTCAATTATATAATTAACATAATTATCGGGAAAGTATAATAAACATTCAATAGATTAATATCAACGTAAGCATAAATTCAAACTATAATTCAAATAAAATTAATCTAAATAAATACAACAAGAAACTTAAGTCATAACTAAAATCAAGTAAACAATATCCATAGTATAATTAATTAGCATACTTACAAAATACAAGGATAAAGAAACCAAACCCTAATGATGAACAAGCTCTTCGTAGGGTTTAAAACCTTAAAACCCTAGCTTCCTAACCTCAAAATTCGCACCTCTGTTCGTATTCTAAACCCCAAAGTCGAATTTAGAGTATCAAAATCGTATATCTTAACCTCTAGCCAAAACCTCTATTTATAATCTCAAATTCGTGACTCCAACCGGTGGTTGAAGTGTTCAACTGGCGGTTTGGTTGTCTTTTCGCCCAAGTAATCCGGATCCAACCCGCGTACTCCACCGCCTTTCCTCATTTAGTTCCAACCGGCGGTTGACAAAACTAACCTGCAGTTGGATGTACATTCCAGAAACTTCCAATACGCGATCCATGCTTTACTTGGCCCATATATATTTTAAATCCGATTTTAATAATAAAACTTGGTCCATTCTTCTTTATTTCGGGTTTAGTCTTCAGTTTAAGCCAAATTCTTTTAAAGTCTTCACTTTTCTTATTTTTCTTCGTTCTTGAGCCCATTTTCATTCCTTTTCTTGAATTCTTTATTTTAAACACCTTTTTGCAAATATAAATAAAATAAGTATCTAAATCCACATAAATGCAATAAAAGTGTATAAAAACTAGGGAATATTGTTATATAAATATAGTATTATTTGACGTTATCAATCTTCAAACCCGTAACAAACACCCTCATCTACTGATCCGCCCTCGGCAGTAGGTCGCGCGGAGGTCCTGTCTTTAGAAGGACTGCACTCTCAGTCATCGATGGCGGTCGGTGTTGAGTTTTATATTTTTAATGCTGGGAAGCCTAAGTTTTATTACTACTTACTTATCTAATATGATTATTAGGGTAGTAAGCAATAGGTATGACTCAGGTGTCGTTCTTTAAACTAAAACGGACATGGGATTTTAGGAGGATTAATTATCTTTGGTAATTTAGCTGGGATTTTAAAACTTTTGAGGAGGTTTGTTTTGTTTTCTATTTAACTAATAAGATAAAGACTAGTAAATAAAATGGGAGTATGGTCGCTGAGAGATCTATGAATTACACGAGTGTTTACTATGATTTCGGTATATGCTATTAGAGGGTAGTTAACATAATTAAGGGATCTAATTATAATGAATCCTAGCAATGACGGATGACTTGGGGTTTCCAAACGATGTTTAGCATAGTACTGTACCTACAACCTTTCTGTGGCATCCACACGTTTGTACTACACTAGAGGTGGTTACAGCGCTATACCAAGTACTGAGCCGTAGGTTAAAATATTACATTAAAGATCAGTTTGAATAAGGAAGCACGAGAAAAATCAAGCAAAACGGGCGAAAAATAAAGACTCTTTGCACATTTAAAGATTCGAGACATTCGAGATGAGCTATCTCAAGATAAAAGGTTCACCTCAGAGATTTCTCTACACCAAAGTCTTCGTTTTCGAAAATTGAATCCTACGCAAAAAGAATCATCGAAAACGGATGAAGAACGAAGATTCTCCGTGCAACGAAAGGTTCAAAACATTTGGAACAAATTATCTCAAGTTAGAAGATTCATCTCATAGATTTCTTTTATCAAAGTCTTTGTTTTTAAAAATAGAATTCAACGCAAATAGAATCGTCGAAAACTGTGACACCCGACACTTTAGGTTAATTGTTAAACCTAAGCTAGAACGATAATTACTTGTATTTAGTTCGTATTTAGGCTAAGTACTTGTAACTACTTGTATTTGTGTATATACACTTTTGTCATTTATTAAAATTACGCGAAACAACCGGACGGAGTCCGACTATTTATACGACGTTGGTTAAAACTTTTTAATAAATAACGTAAATCTATTTTATAATTAAATAGTTGTTGTTTACACATATATTATTATTACGTATAATAATACGCGAAAAACTTAGACGTTTTGTGTAAAACGTAACAAACGCGGCGAAAACGCGCAAACTGAACTCGACAACCAAACGAAGCCCGAATAATATTTCGATAACTCAAAACAAAGTGTTTTAATAATACTTCAATGGAAAAATATCTCAAATAAATCGTTAGTTAAAAACGACTCGAATAAACGTTTAGTGATTAACCGAATAACGAGAATAACGAGTAAACGACCACCATACATAACACAGTCTGAAAATTGAAAAATTAAATCACACAAACCCTTTTGGGGGGCCCATGGGGGCCAGTCACCTCCACTCCCACCTCTCAAAACTCATGCATTTTTCAATCATGAGATTCTCCATTTTTGCCCTCTAACCCATTCTACCCACATGCAAACATCATTCAAACCCACACTCTTTCTCCAAATTCCTCTAACCTCTCACTAAACACATCTCTCTCTCTCTCTACTTGCTGAGAATCTAGCCACCCCACACCTCCCTACAACCACCATTGACCACCATACAACTACCATCAACCACTACTTCAAACTTTCAAGTTTTAACAAGGAAACAAGCTCTACAACATCTCCTTCTTTCCTTAATTCCATTCACCATTGTGAGAACACTTTTCTTATTCATTTTACTTTAATAATATGTTAATAAACTCACTCAACAAGTATCATGTCCAAACTTTGTATAAAAATCTTTTTTATAACTTAAAACTTATAAAAGTGTAACAAATACTTTCTGTCCAGATTTATATACAAATTTCACCTAAGTGTTTCTCACCCAAAAGTTAATGAAAATGGGTGATTCAAAAGATAAAAATTAAGTTTAAGATGTTAGCTTTCATTTCCCAGAGGTCCCATAATTTTTGGATTCCATCTACTACCCGAAATAATTTTTATCAAAACGAACATACAGTCTGTCCTGAAAGTCAGAAATTTAGTCTTTATGGTTTTAGTCATAACTTGAGCTACACAGCTCCAAATGACATGAGATTTTTGTCAAAATCTCACAAATTTTGTTAGGTACAAAATTCGTGTTGACCATTTTCTCTGAAACTTTATAGATTTTGCCCAGAAATTGAAACTATATTCATGTGTCCAGATTGGTCAGCTGTTGGACCTCAGAGGACAAACGTAATTTTAAAAAATGCTTAAGCTATCTAAAAAAATTCTATAAAAATTAATGGAAGTAGCTAAGACGTATGGGATAAACTGTGATTTATCTTGGATTTTATTTTGAACTCTAGAGCTCTGTAAAAAAATCAACAAAAGCATGCATTTTCTGGAAATTATAAAAGTGGACTATTTTGGGTTTAAGAATGAAAACCGACACTTGTGAACTTACTAAAGATGAAAGAACTTACTTTTTATGACTCTCAAACATATCTAAGGATTTGGTAAAAATTTCGGGTCAAACCGAGAAGGTTTGAACAAGTCAACAAAAATGGGGCTCGGTTTTGAAAAATGTCAAACTTACTATTTTTGGCAAGAATGGTAACAAAAAGGGTTTGGGTGACTTATTAAGTAACTTGGACAAAAAATGAGACTCGAAAACACTCCCGAACAAAAAATCGACACTTAGAACTCTTGAACTAACACTTGTGTCGCCAAACTTGCGACACTAACACCCTTGTCGCCAAACCTGCGACACTAACACCTGTGTCGCCAAACCTGCGACACTAACATCTGTGTCGCTAAAAATAGAAACTTTGAAATTTGATTTTCACTAAGTATTCAACTTGAGTAACAACTTATAACCACATATTATAACAACACGACAACACACGATATTCCCTATTGTAATGTATACATCAAAACAAACATAATAATAATAATGTCTTTTGAGAATTGTTATTACAAACTTTCACCAACGGGTCGTACACGTTTTTGATAAAACAACTTATTTGGACATACTAGTTGAGTGAACAACTAGCGTAGGTGGACATTAATCCTCCACCTACACAACTAGCTTAAGTGGACATTAACCCTCCACTTACACACATGAAATATATAAGTGGACATTGACACCCCACTTACACACAACCTTATGCGTTTAGGGCGCTAGAAGGTTGCATATGGGACACGAACACCCGCTACTTACTATTACTTGCTTATTTGCTTACTTGCTAACTCAGGTGAGTTCATAGCCCCACTTTTAACTGTTTTTAATTTATATTGGGGTGAGAATGCATGCTCTCTTTTCATTGTTTTATGAATGCAAATGCATAAAATGTTTAACTGTTGTTTATAATAAATGTGTTAGATTTAGGCACTAAGTTTTTCGTAAACGTACTTCCGAATAAGCTTTGTATACAAGATTTGAAAAACACTTAGATCGATTGCAAGTAGGGCGCTTTGTATACAAGATTGATTTTTAGGCTTTTTGAGATTGACTTTAGTGATTGGTGTAGGGTTTGACCTTCCAGTCATTCTTTCAGCGTATTTCTTTTTGTTAATTTCATTCTAGAGCCTGTCAACAGATGATCTATCTCCCCCTGTCTTTTTCGATCCTTTGCCCTTATTTTTAGCATCAAGTTCTCTCTGAAGTTCAGCTTTCTCAATATCTTCAACCAACTTTGCTAACTTGGCATCATTTTCTTCTTGTTGCTGTTTCATGATGATTTCCCTTTCTCTTTCTTTGGCAAATTCACCACTGACCTCAATCATATATTTTGTATCAGCATCTGATTGCTCTCTAAGCCTTTTCTTTCTTTCTTCTTCTTCTCTCGCTTCTGCCTCAGCATTGATTCTAAAAATCATTTCTTTTTCCGTTTCCCTTCTTTCCTTCATTTTTCTAGCAATTCTATCTTCTTTAGTTTCATCAGGATGAAGACTCCCTGATGTGTTGGCTGAATCAGTAGATAGTAGAAGGGATGGAGCAACAGTCTCTAACGTGATGATTTGTGATGGTTAAGTTGTGATTTGAGATTGATTTGCTGTTGGTGGAGGTGATGGAGTTTTGTTTATTGTTGGTACTGAAGTATGGGTTGCTGTGGTTGTGATTGTAGTTATTGGTTGGGAATCTGTTGTTGTGATTGATAAGGTGAGTTAGTTAGTTGCTGATGGTGAGGTTTCTGTAATGATATCATCAGCAGAGTCTTTTATCAATTGATTTTCTGGTTCTGCTTGGCTAATAGGTTGTGGGTTATCCTCTGATAAAATGAGTTTTGATTGAGGCATAGTCACTGAGATATCATCCTCAGTGACTTCAACAGCTTGTTTCTTTGATTTAGAGGGTGTTGACCCTGATGCAGGAGAGGATTCACTGGTCCTTTTTCTTTTACGCTTGCTAATGATAGAAGATATTGGTTGATGATCCTCCATGGTTTGGTCATTATCATCTTTATCATCAGTCTCCTCATCATCATCATTGTTGTCATCATTATCATCATTACCACTCTCATCCATATTTTCATCAGGCTGCTCCCTGTTATTCATCCATTCCCATCGAGCTAGCTCGTAGCAAACTGATTCCCCCACAATCTTAGCATTGCTGTCAGTCGACCAGCTTTTAACATTTAAATCATACATCCTAAGCTCATCAGGACTGAACTCAGGGAAATCAATTCCATCAAGCTCATCATCATCATCATCACTTTCCGTGTCCATATCAATCCAGGACAGCTCAACAACTGCTTCTAACTCAGGTCTTTCTGAAATTGGCCTCAGCGAAAATGTCTGCAACATGATTTCTTTGTGAGCAGCATCATTTGTGACAACATCATTTTCAGACACTGTATCTTTTTCTTTCTCCCCCTTGTTGTCCAAATAGAATGCAACCACACATTCTTTCATCCACATATACAGCTTTCGATTATCAATACACAAAGCAGAGACTTCAGCTTTTGTAGCCTGCTGATAAGTGGTCATTTGTGGTATTGCAGCCACAATAGCATATGTAGCTTTGATGTATTCATTCATGCTGTCAGCCATTTTGATTTGAGAGGCAGTGAGAGATGAGATGGCATCATCATGAGATATCATCTTGCCTTTGGTTGAAGCAGCAAGTTTGGCCATTGCATTTGATTGATACTTTATTGTGGTTGCCTGAGCAGCTCCTGCTTCTGCCAAAATTTGAACTTTATCACTTACAAATTTACTCCAAGGAGGGATTGATTCATAGGCAGCAGCTAAGGATTGAACGGTGCCAATGAGCTCAGTGACACAGCCTTTTAACGCAGATCTTTCTTCAATGAGCATTTTAATTTGTTGTTGAGAAGAAGCAATGTACTCCAGAAGTAGCTGTTGAGTTAGAGTCTATGATGATGATTCTTCCTTATGCTCGAAGTGCATTTGTAGATTAGAGAAAGGAGAGGATGGTGGTGTTGCTTGTTTTGGTAGAGATGGTGGTGGTGGTGTTTTGTGAGTAGACTGAGCTCCCTGATCTCCTGCAACCAAGGTGGTGTCAGCAAGAGGATCAGTACCAGCTACCTTGGATACATTAACGCTAGAGAGGGAAATATTATCCAACTCCTTGATAGGTGAAGGTGGTAGGTCAGCTAGTGGAGCATCAGTGACATGTGTTGATAGTGGTGGCAGCTTTGTAGGTCTGGATTCATCAGATTGTTCATCATCAGAGGTGTCCATCGGTTGGGTTTCCTCATCATCACCAGCTTGTGTTTTAGCTGATGGATCATCAGAAACAGAGATTGTAGCATGTGTCTCACCATGTGACTGTGGTGAGACATTGACAGCCAGTGCAATGCTAGATGAGAGTTGGCCCGGGTCTGTAGCCAGTGGTGTGTCACCAGCAATGAGTGTGTTATCACCCACTGATGACACTAGCCCTTTGGTTGAAATGTCATCCTTTTGTGTGGATGATAAGTGGCTGAAGGGTAGACTCGATGGAAGGTGTGGGATGCACCCGAATCACTGCTAACAATGAGTTTAGCCATTGTAGCTGTCTGTAGTTTTCCCTTTGTAAAGTCACTGGACTTTCGGGAGTCCAGTGACGTAGCTGAGGTAATAGGTTGTGCAAGACTGCCCTCAGGGACTGAACGTACAGTCTCTGCTTCAGCCTTGGCATCCGTAGATGTCTTTTCTTTTCTATGTCCCTGATCCTTTAATGTCAGGGACCCTAATTTGGATTTTTCTTGACTGGTAGTTTAACCACAATGGTCACCGGGGGTGTGTTCAGTGACGTGGTCGATGTGGGTGGAGGGGGCAGAAGCAGACGGATGTACAACGGTTACAGGTTGGGGTGTAAGTACCCACTTGTTGTTTTTCATAAACTCAAAGAGAGACACAGTCGCTGGTTTAGAAAAAATTTGACCACCAACCAGAGTAGGTTCGAAGCCTTTGAATGACACTCGATCATACTCTTCAAACTGATCTTTAAAGATTAGTGAGAGGAACCTACAATATGGAACATACTTGGCTCTGGTTGGCTCAGCGACTCTATTGACCAGTTCGTCAAAGATCACACTTGCATAGTCAACTCGAAGAGAGTTGACCAGTGACCAACTGATTTGTGCCTCCAGGGTGCTGAATTGATCATAGCTCCCTGTTTTTGTGCCCATGCACTGAATAAAGTTTGAAATTAAAACATTCCAAACACCATCCATTTTGGTGTTATGAACAGTAAAATATTTACGATTACCGTTAGCATCGACGGTGGATTTACATTCAATCCCTGTAAGATTGATGATGCCTCCCTTGGCAGTATCTCCATCGGATAATGGTTCGTAAACATCATGTACCGGTAGTCGTAGAATAGTACGGATGATGTTTGCAATGACCGTAAACTTTTGGGTCCCATTGTCAATAAAACCCTGGATATGTGAAGTTCCATCAACAACAGAGTGAGTACAGGTATACCAAAACTCACTAAGCCATTTAGGGTTCATTTCACCAGGTGACAATGTTAGAGCAGGGAGAATAAAGTGGTTGTTTACAAAATCGATTATCTCCGCATACTCTGTTTTGGGGGTTTTTTAATTTCTAAAATAATTACTTTTAGGCACTGTAATGACAAGATTTTCACTTACTGAAGAGGCTCGAAGAACTTTAATCTCCTCAGTAGGTGAAAAGTGTATTTTGGGAGTTTGAAAATGATGGATATGGTTTACTGAAAAATCAAGTGGTAAAAGATGAAAAATGAGTTAAGTCACCGATTTATAGTGGCTTCCACTTGATTAATCATGTGGTGAAAAAGGTGGTGGTTGTGGTAGTGTTATAGGGGTGATGATGGTGGAGCGTGGTGGCATTATTGGTGCTGGGAGTGATGCGCCGGAAAGGTGCACTGACGTAGGAAAGAGAGTGTCAGAAAAAGTGCGACTTTTTGTTGATCCCTGTTACTGGATCTAAATCGAATCGTATCAAACAATCGAAGCGCGTAATTCAAAGATTGAATATATGTACGTTAAACACAAACAAATCAAGCACAAATCACTTGTATTTTAATACGAATAGCCGATTAGCTTGATTACAAATGACTGACACAAAATGCTCTCTGATCTCACAAATTCGTCAACCTTTACAAATGAGTCGAACTCGACAATTTATACCGAAACCTTTAAATGCCTATTGCGACACAAACCATGTGTCACATAGCCGACTCATGCGACACAAGTCTTGTGTCGCACCTACGACACAGACTCTGTGTCGCCAAAACACAAAATGTAATTACTAATAAAAATCAAAACTATTACAGACTGAGACCAACTGAGAGACACACTAAAGATGCGTCAACACTTTTCGTCGTACCATAAAATGTTTAATAAAAATTCGTTATATTAAATACGAAATTATTAAATGTAACGAATATTTGTCGATTTAGATGACCCATTAATGACATCTCAGTGAGTAACTGAAGATATATAATCAATTAATATTGATTATCTACCAGGTATTTTTGATGTTTTTTAAATATGTGAATGTTTTTGATTAATCACACTGATGTATGAGAAATAGATTAATATCTCACTGAAGGTTAAACTCGCTGATAAATCAGTTGGAGGTAACATTCCAGTTGAGACATGTCTATGACCTATATATCAGAGAGATTATATTTTTGAGAAAAGGATCACTGATATATCATTATGATAGACACATGAGTCTCTTGGTATTAAACTCACTGATAAATCAGTTGGAGGTAATATACAGGCAGATACATATGTCTAAAATGACATATAAGTGAGTTTTATTTTGAAATAAGTTCTAAGTTATTATAAATTTGAACGTAATCCTATCAATAGTTACACTCGCTGATTAGATCAGTTGGAAGTAATTTATTGACCATCTAAATATCCAAAAGTGATAATATAGTAGAAGTCATTTGATTATGTAGTTTAGTAGAATGAATTATCATAACATACTGATCACTCAACTCGCTGATTAGATCAGTTGGAGGTAGTAGATCAGTGAATATGATGATCTATAAAAATAAACCATAAAATCCTTTATAAAATTTAAAGAGTCAAACAAAAATAAATAAATAAAGTTATAAAATTTATTTATTCATTTAAGTTTAACATACCAAGCTCGCTGATGAGAAAATTAAATCATTTCTCATCTAAAGGTTTTGTAAATAAGTCAGCGAGTTGGTAATCCGTTGGAATAAAGTGCAGTTCAATATCACCTTTCATCTCATGGTCCCTAATGAAATGATACCTGAAATCAATATGTTTTGTCCTTAAGTGCATCACTGGATTATTAGTGTCGCGGTCCTAGTGGTCGGACGGATTTTTACACCGGTCGTTGATCCGGCCAACTAGGACACACAGCAGTGGGTGTTTTATATTTATAATACGGGAATCCTAAGTTTTATACTACTTATAGACCTAAAAGGGCAGTAAGTGGTACGTATGACTCATGTGTCTTTCTTCAAACTACAACGGGCATGGGATCATAGGCGGTTTAATTATCTTTTGTAATTTAGCTGGGATTTTTAAAAGGGTTAAAGCCGCAGATTGCCCACGTAATTTCCTTTTTGTTCCGAGGTCACCCATGTACCCATTTTATTATCACGATCATCAACAAATTTTCAAATTCTGTGCTCATGTCACCGGTGTACTCATTTTATTATCACGATCGTCAACAAACTTTCGAATTTTGTGTTAATGTCACAAATTTTGTGGCAGCCACGTCATCAAAAGAAGAAGACATGGTAACGCCATGTCACTTTTTTTTAAGATGTGTTCGGGAAAAATTGGTACATTAGTGACATGAATACAAAATTTGAAAGTTTGTTGACGATCGTGATAATAAAATGGGTACATGGGTAACCCCGGAACAAAAAGAAACGTACGTGGGCGATCTGCGGCTTTAACCCTTTTTAAAACTGTTGATAGGTTTGTTTTGGTTTCGTAAAAGGTGGGTTGTATGAAGAACGTAGAGAAATCAAGATAAGGAATGTGTTTACTATGACTTCGGTAATGCTATTGGTGGATAGTTATGAGGGATAGGGCTACTAGTTGTGATGACTAATCTAGTGGGATCGAGTACTCGGAAACTCAACTGGTATAAAGTATTGTGCCTACGGCCTTTACTCGGCTTCCGCGTATTTGTACTTCACCAGCTGGTGGTTCCAGCGCTATAACGGATACTCAGACATTCTAGGGCTTTTCCGTTATACTAATTAGGGTTCCATATTACTCTACTGGACATTTCCTATATTTCTCAATGAACTATAACTACGATCCTATTATATACCTAATGTAGAGTTGTCCGCAATCAGATACATAATATGTCACATGGATAACAGTTATAGAGTGTCAGATACACTAGAAGTTTTCCCAAATGCACAGACCAATTCAACTGACGACTATCCTTGAATCCAGGTCCCCAATCTCAGACATCAGAGACATCTGTTTCATGGCATGAATTGTTCAGTGAACAATAACATTAACAAGGGTTAACCCGCGGAACCGGTTGGGAAAGTCTATCTGACGGTCAGTTGGATTATTCATCATTAATCATATAAATCATCACAACTATTGCATGCATGTTAACCTATATGTATTACATCTAAATTATTCACGAAAAGCTAATCATTCAATCAGTGATAGTGTTTATACATGTCTAGCATACAGTACCTAAGCAACAATCAAACAAGAACATGCAATAAAACGCTATACTAGCATCATATCAAATGACCTATAGATTAAATCATGGATATCCCGGAAGTTGTCCCAAAGATATACAACAAATAAACTTGAACCTGATCTATCTCTACTCTTATGCTCCGTGTCTCTCTGATACGTTTTAAATCAAGAGAACAGCTGCCATGTTGAGTTCATTGATCATCATACACATAATAGTTGTAATTTCTACTGCTAGTAATTGGCCAGATTCTAGGGGTAGGGTTCAAACCACATCATACGTTGGATAGATAAACAAGCAGAGGTTCAGCTTATAAGTTCACGAATAGTTTATACTCAAACAGGCAGAGTAACAGCATGGTAATTAAATCATAATTATCCTAACATTACATACATCACAGCAAACATAGATTTGTCTAGCATAGCATAATTCTAGCATTCATTCCTAAGCATGCATAATAACATAACATGATTATAAGAATAAATACATGAGATTGTATTAAAACATGAATAGGAGAGTAATACAGACAAATCTTTACAAATTTGAAGTCTCAGAGTAACTCCATACAATAGCTAAATTAACCGATACACTAACCTAAATAGACTAGCTTCTATTCTAGAGAGAGCAATTCTCTAGAGAGAGAAAGCTAGAGAGAGAGAGAGAGAAAATAGAGAAGAGAGAAATGAAAAATGGATGTGAGGGATGATGAAAATGGTGGAATGGGAGTAGTATTTATAGGTGAGGGGAAGAGGTTGATGTACAAGTCTTCAAGCACCACAAACAAGCATTAAAGCGCAATTGGGGGGTCACAAGCACAAGAGGGTAAGCAATTGGCCCAAGGTACCAATTTTGAAGGCCAAAAAGCCACCATACGGAACCTAGGGTGCCCTATATGGCCCTTAGGGTACCTTATACGGCCCCTGGGGGGGGGGGGGGGTGATTGGCTTTCAGCTTCCACTTGCTTGTTTCGCCCGTATCTTCTTCGTTTTAAGCCCGATTCGCTTGATTCTTGCGCCGTTGGATCCGTTTTTCCGTTACGCTTCCAATGACACTGAGTTTTCCCAATTTGGAGGTTTATAAATTTTGCGTGCTTCGGAGGATCATCGGTTGGCTTTTAGACTGCATATCTTCTCCGTCTCTCATCCGTTTTGCTTGATTCTTGCACCTCCAGTCTTGTATTTTCCTATGGAATTATTAAATATGAACTTAGATCTATTTCATACGATAATCATAATGGAATATTTTGGGTGATAA
Source organism: Helichrysum umbraculigerum (assembly GCA_949592205.1). Taxonomy (NCBI): domain Eukaryota; kingdom Viridiplantae; phylum Streptophyta; class Magnoliopsida; order Asterales; family Asteraceae; genus Helichrysum; species Helichrysum umbraculigerum. The sequence goes on from CATIUR010000001.1 coordinate 41,169,392, forward strand.
TATTCTCCCCGTTTTGCGTGTTATTTGGACATTTTTACCGATTTTTGTTACAACATCTAAATTTAGACTACCTTTGTGTTTTTTAGTAAATAATGATTGTTTTGAAATGTTTTCACCTAAGAATAGCCTAAAAAAGTGCGGAAATATGTACGTTAAAACATGACTTTTTACGCTACATCAAGTATCCCACACTTACATCCCCGTGAAAACATTTTTAAAGTCCAGTTTTGGGTGATTCATTGATATTTCCAAAATCACAAATTCCTTATATGAGCTTTAAAATCTCAGGAATATAAGGAAGTATAAGATGATCCTCTCGGAAACAAGAAGTAACTCTCTTAGGCATACTTCCAACTCTCGTGATCCTGGAGTATACATGACCAGGCGATCTCACAAAAGGTGGTCACTCAATTCACTCAAAGTGTATCGGGTTTGCTATCAATTTAGCACAATTAAAATCTGTGACACCCGTCAAATTAGGACTAGAAATTAGTGCCTAATCAAGTGTTAATACATGTAATTAGTTCTGTGTTAGGCTAATTGATGTATCAATTAATATATATTGTTGAATATATATATACAAGTATGCGATTTGATTAAATCGTACAAGGTTCAAATCGAATGTAATTCGGTTCAATTAATTACGGATGTTGGTGAACAATTTAATTAAATAATATAAACGTTATTTAATAACACAATTATATCCAAGGTATTATATTTATAATATTTCGTATTCATTTTGAATCATGCAATCAATGGTCACGCAATTAAAATAATAAACGCGCAAACAAACAAAATAAGTTAAAAGTTATATTTTATAACGCAATTATTAAAATACTTTAACAAAATATGGGGTAATCATTCGCAACTTAAAAAGTACGTTTAAACACGTAAATTAAATAAATTAACGTTTAAACAATCGGGAAAACGAACACCGTACGAAACACAAACACGGAACGAATAAAGTGGAGACCCACACCTCGGTGGGCCCCACCATGATCAGCCAACAAAAAGGGAGGGGGGAACTCCCACCCTTTCCCCATTCTCACTTTCCACACTCTCTCTCTTCTCTACTTTTCTCTCAAAACAAACCACACCAACAATCCTCTTAAATCGCCAAATTACACCTCCAAACGCCGCCGAAATCTCGAAGCTTTTGTAGAAAAGGAACCACCTCGCGACGATCTACAACCTCATCTTTCCGGATTTTCATTTCGACACCGCGTAAGTTTCCGACAAAAACCCGAAACACTCCGATTTCACTTATTTTTACATGAAAGTTGTTTATATATGTTTAAAATGTCCATATGTGGGTTGGGTAAAAGAATCGGACCAAACTATGGCCGGAAAACTCATTTTTGGCTCAAAAACCCGTCAACAGCTTTAAGTGTCGCAACGAAGCATGCAGTATAGCGTCACTTCGTGCGTCACTTAAGTGACGCATTGAGTGTCGCTAAAAGCCCAAATTTTGCGTCACTTGCCTAAGTGCCGCATAAAACCCTCTTTTTCCGTCACTACCTAAGTGACGCATTTTCAATACCCGTCACTAATGACCGACACTTATAGCGTCACTTTCCTAAGTGACGCCTACAATCAAACCTGATCTCACCCGTCACTCACCTTAGTGACTCATGACCTGTATACCGACACTTACAACCGACACTTCCTCAAGTGTCGCACGCTATGCGTCACTTGCACCAGTGACGCTATTATTCAGAATCAGTCATTTCATGCGACACTTCCTAAGTGTCGCCTAAACCCATGAGTGTCGCTATAAGTGACGCATAAAACAGAATATTTACAACTTTTTACTAAGTGTCGAGACCAAAATTTTATCACTTGATTTCACCCAAATTCAAGTCCAGATGCGTTTTTCCTTAAAGCAATATAGTAGAAATAAAAATTTTCCAAGCTGACCTGGCAGCTCGACCCCAGCCAGGGGCTCTGCCCCTTGGACCCCGCCAGGGGCTGCCGCCCCTTGGACCCCGCTAACCAGGGGCGCTGCCCCCGGACCCCCGTACTTAGATTCCGTAAACACATATTTCACCAAGTGTCAAACTTGTACAACTTCAAAACATTTATACGACACAACTTTTCAAACATAATGGAAATTGTGTTTCTAAGTGTAACGCTTCGAAATCAATGTGATAACATCAAGACTATTATTACAATTAATCACCAACGGGCCGTACGCGTTTTCAAAACATACTTCAAAGATCAAACAAGTCGTTGTAACTTGTATCAATTTAATCAAACACGTCGAAGTAACTTGTAACAATACAATCAACCAAAGCGGGGTAATTTGGACATCAAGTTAAACAAACAATTTAAATGGTAGTCTTTCGAGATACCGGTACAATTAATAACAATTCAAGTGTCGTGGACACATTCAGGTTTCAAGTCTTTGGACATCAATTCACCGCTAATTACTTCAAGTTTATTAAATTAAACACTTCAAGACTCAGGTGAGTTTCATAGCCCCATTTTCACTATTTTACAACTAGGGGTGTGATAGTACTGCTCTGTTTTGTTTTACAAGTAGAACGCAAGTGCCAACTTTCAAATACGACATGAGTTTCAAGCTAATCAATTTAAAGTCCTCTATAGCATAGTCTCTAATATTTTAGCGTGAATGTTAGTATATGATATCATATGGGATTGACAATCCTCATCCGGGTTAGCACGCACTAACCGGTCAAACGGATGTATTAGCATTTGGGAAGACGAGTGTGGATTAGACACTCGTAGGAGGCATTTCAAGTTAGGTTTCCTTAATTGGGCCTGACAAATCAAGTTAAGCTCAGACTATGTGCTCATGGATTGTATAACTTTTATTTTGCTTCATTGCATCTTAAATTCAATATAAATCTTGCGGTTCTTACAACTATACATTGACATACAAACCTGTGAGCTCACCAGCATTTTCGCTGACCCATTTTAGTATATATCACAGGTACCCAGCAGTAGGTGGACTGCACAGGGAGGGACTATTAGCTCGAGTCAGCATACATACAACTAGAGATTTGATTGCATTATTATATTTTGTAAAAGTAATTATGCCATGTAATCTCTCAATTTCAGGAACCGAGCTAATGTAACATTATTTTGATGTAAACGTTTATTTTATTAATACAAGTTTAAAACGACGCATATAGTGGTCGTTCATTATATCTTATGTGCTTTGTATATTGATTAGTGACACCCAAATCGAGCTTCCGCAAAACAACAAAATTGGGGGTGTCACAGATTGGTATCAGAGCCTAAGGTTATAGTGAACTAGGTTGCATTTAGTGGACCTAGACTATGACCGTTAGGCAGTATTTCCTCATTATGCATGACTGGTTCAGAAATTACAACATACGACTTTAATTTAACATAGCCTGATCAACTATGTACAATTAAGGAAAGATGATGTAAGGTCTGAAACGATCATGTTGAACAGGAATACACTAGTTGACTCTGACCTCGAGAGAACCGGGACTCAAACAAGTCTGTGCTAGACACCCAATAGGCTATTATGTGATACTAATTAAACATAGATAGGCCTCGTTACAATCTTAGGCTATATTATATAAGTTATTATATGGATATAGGCCTCATTCTTCCTAACGCTTTGTCTCAGAATGGCAAACACACCACCAAGTTCATCACGCTCTTATCCACATGAATCACGAAACTCAAGGGTAGCTAGGAGGGACACCAGGTTGCCTCGAGCTAGCCCATATCCAACTCATCCCACTCTACCGGGCTTAACCGCTAGAGTACATCACCACGAACAACGACTTAACGCTATGGATATCGAACTCCAAGAAACTCGTGAAATCTGGAGACTCACAGCTATGGAACGAATCGAACAAGTCTCCGAAGATCACGAGCACGCCGTCAACACTGTGAACACTCTTCAAAATCAAGTGGAAGAAACAATCGAAACCATGGAGGTTGTCCACAACCAAGTGATTGGCAACCAAAATGAAATCTCTGTCCTACAATCAAGGCTACTTCAGTGCGAGACACGTCTAAGGGAAACCGAAGACGCCCTCCGAACTGCCAACAGACTTGCAGAGTCTGTGAATCATCTCACTGCACTGCTGCCACAACTCAACTTACGTCAGAATTAGCTTAGGCTGAATCTGTACCCTAATATGCTTTTGTAGGACCTATGTAATTTAACCGGATGTAACAATTCCCGGTGCTTTTGTAAAACATCTAATCCTATAACTTTTGGAACTTGTAATTTGGAATTGTCTATCATCTTTTGAACTCGTAATATCAATTGACAATTCCCCTCGATTACTTTATATTATTGATTTTACATTGTGATGTCGTATGTTACCGCTTTTACATATATACATCTATTGTAATTTTCATTCTGGTACAATTTCTTATGTACCTTTTGTTTCTTTCTTTCTTGAAGAATCATGCCGCCCAAGAAGAAAAGTTACAGTGATGCGGAAATCAATGCTATAGTTTCTCGGGCTGTGGCCGATGCCTTGGCTGCTCGGGACTCGCCTAGAAACTCTTGAAATACTGGTGAAGCTCCCAATAATACCCCTGTCATCAAGCCTTGTTCTTACAAGGATTTTCTCAGCTGCAAACCAATCTACTTCAAAGGCACGGAAGGTGCCATTGGACTAATCCGTTGGATAGAACGGATGGAATCCGTTTTCAACCTCTGCAACTGTACAGAGGAAAACAAGGTCAAGTTCGCTGCATACACCTTTCAGGAAGGTGCCCTTACGTGGTGGAATACCCACGCCAACTCCATTGGTCTTGAGATAGCTAATCAGCTACCTTGGGCCGAGCTGAAGAAGAAGTTGAGGGAGAAGTACTGCCCCGAAGAAGAACTGCACCGTCTAGAGGAAGAGTTCTGGCATTTGACGGTGCAGGGAACTGACATAGCTGGGTATACCACCAAATTCCAGCAGTTTGCGTTGTTATGCCCGGGTTTAGTTGATCCGGAGGAGAAGAGCATCAAGAGATATATCCGCGGCCTCCCTGAGAGCATTCAGGGGAATGTCGCTTCGTCCAAACCAACCACTACAGAGAGTGCTATCCGGCTAGCACATGAGCTCATGGCGCTGGTTGTCAGCCGTGAGACACCCAATACCTCCTCCAACAACAAGCGAAAATCCTCTGAACACCAAAACCAACCAAACAAGAAGAGCAACACCATCCAAGTTTACAACACCAATACTGAAACCAAACGTAGCTACACTGGAGACAGACCATACTGTTCCAAGTGTAACTACCACCATGACGGTCCATGCAGTACTCCCTGCAACAACCGCAGGAGGTACGGGCATTTGACTAGAGACTGCCGAGCCCCCAAATCCAACAACAACACCTCCAACAACAAAACTCAACAACCCAAATCCTGCTATGAATGCGGGGAGATGGGGCACTTCAAGGATGCATGTCCCAAACGAAAGAACAAGGGCAACAACAACAACAATGCCAAGGGAAGAGCATTCGTTCTCAACTCCAGGGATGCCCGTCAGGACCCGAATGTGGTCACGGGTATGTTCCTCCTCAACAACTTAACTGCTTCTGTTCTATTTGATACTGGTGCTGATAGAAGCTTTATTTCTGATGAGTTTTATCCACTACTTGACATCACCCCGGTTGCCTTAGATGTTAAGTACACCGTAGAACTTGCAAATGGTAAACTCATAGAAACCGATAGTGTGATACCTAATTGCACTTTAACCCTAGCCGACGAAACCTTCTCCATTGACCTTATGCCTGTTGAAATAGGAAGTTTCGATGTCATTATCGGTATGGACTGGTTGTCCAAACATCACGCTGAAATCGTTTGCTACGACAAGATCGTTCGAATCCCTCTCGCTGCCGGTAGAACTTTGGTCATACAAGGGGAGACCGGTAGGACGAGGCTAAACATCATCTCTTGTTTGAGAACCCAAAAATTTCTGAGAAAGGGTTACCCAGCAATCCTCGCACACATCCTGGAGAAAAAGTCGGAGGAGAAGAGACTTGAGGATGTACCAATCGTTCGAGACTTTCCAGAAGTCTTTCCCGAAGAACTGCCTGGTCTACCACCACCAAGACAGGTCGAGTTCTCAATCGATCTCGTGCCAGGTGCTGCACCTGTGGCCCGAGCACCATACCGTTTAGCTCCATCAGAACTTCAGGAGTTGTCTACCCAGTTACAGGAACTCCTGGAAAGAGGCTTCATAAGGCCGAGTTCCTCACCTTGGGGTGCTCCGGTCCTATTCGTCAAAAAGAAAGATGGTTCTTTCAGAATGTGCATCGACTATCGAGAGTTAAACAAATTGACCGTCAAGAACCGATATCCACTTCCTCGAATCGATGACTTGTTTGACCAACTTCAAGGGTCGAGTTTCTATTCCAAGATTGATCTTCGATCAGGTTATCATCAATTGCGTGTTCGCGACACCGATATCCCAAAAACCGCCTTCAGAACCCGTTATGGGCATTACGAGTTTCAGGTGATGCCATTCGGTCTAACCAATGCACCGGCTGTATTCATGGACCTTATGAATCGGGTGTGCAAGCCCTATCTCGACAAGTTCGTCATTGTCTTCATTGACGACATCCTCATATATTCGCGAAGCGAACAGGAACACGCACATCATCTCAAAACCATCCTAGAGCTACTTAGACATGAAGAGCTGTATGCTAAATTTTCTAAGTGTGAGTTCTGGATACAAACCGTTCAATTCCTCGGACACGTTATCGATAGTCAGGGAATCCATGTCGACCCATCCAAAATAGAGGCTATCAAAAATTGGCAATCGCCAACGACTCCAACCGAAGTACGGCAGTTTTTAGGACTTGCCGGGTACTATCGACGATTCATCGAGAACTTCTCAAAAATAGCCTTGCCACTCACGACACTGACTCAGAAAGATAAAAAGTTTGACTGGGCTGAAAAACAAGAGTTAGCATTTCAACTTCTGAAACAAAAGCTTTGCAGTGCTCCAATCTTATCCCTACCCGAAGGCACCGTTGACTTTGTGGTATACTGCGATGCTTCCCATCAAGGTCTCGGTTGCGTGTTGATGCAACGAGACAAGGTCATTGCTTACGCCTCACGACAACTCAAAATCCACGAAAAGAACTACACTACGCATGACCTGGAACTTGGAGCAGTCGTTTTTGCTCTCAAAATCTGGAGACATTATCTTTACCGCACTAAGTGCACAATCTTCACCGACCACAAAAGTCTCCAACACATATTCGATCAAAAGGATCTCAACATGAGACAACGTCGATGGGTCGAGTTGCTTACCGATTACGACTGCGAAATCAAATACCATCCGGGGAAGGCAAATGTTGTTGCCGATGCCCTCAGTCGAAAGGAACGATCCAAACCAATTCGAGTCCGAGCCCTCAGTATGACAATTCACAATGATCTAAACACTCAAATTCTCGCTGCTCAACTCGAAGCCTTGAAACTCGAAAACATCAAAAACGAAGCCTTGCGAGGCATGGAGAAACAATTCGAAATCAAGCCTAATGGAATTAGGTATTTCTCAAACCGAATCTGGTTGCCTAGTTTTGGGAACCTGCGAGACTTGGTGATGGATGAAGCTCACAAGTCAAAATACTCTATTCATCCGGGATCCGATAAAATGTATCACGGCATCAAGGATTTCTATTGGTGGCCGAACATGAAGGCCGGGATCGCCATCTATGTTAGCAAGTGCCTTACTTGCTCAAAAGTCAAAGCCGAGTATCAAAAACCTTCTGGTTTACTTCAACAGCCCGACATTCCTGAATGGAAATGGGAACAAATTGCCATGGATTTCATAACCAAACTACCAAAGTCATCGAGCGGTTGCGATACCATTTGGGTGATCGTCGATCGTCTCACCAAATCTGCTCACTTCCTGGCAATCAAAGAAACCGACAAAATGGAACGCCTCACACGAATTTACATCAAGGAAATCATTTCTCGACACGGTGTTCCAATCTCGATAATCTCTGACAGGGATAGTCGTTTCACGTCTCACTTTTGGCAATCACTTCAAAAGTCATTGGGTACCCGTCTTGACATGAGTACCGCATACCATCCTCAAACTGACGGCCAAAGTGAACGAACAATTCAAACACTTGAAGACATGCTACGTGCCTGCGTAGTTGACTTCGGTGTAAACTGGGAACAACATCTACCATTGTGCGAGTTTTCGTACAACAACAGCTATCACTCCAGCATTAAGGCTGCACCATTCGAGGCACTGTACGGTCGTAAGTGCCGATCACCTATCTGTTGGACCGAAGTTGGGGACAGCCAACTCACGGGTCCAGAAATCATTCACGAAACAACCGAGAAAATAGTCGGAATTCAAAACAAACTCAAAGCCGCACGTGATCGTCAGAAAAGTTATGCTGACGTGAGACGCAAACCACTCGAGTTCCAAGTCGGGGATCGAGTACTACTCAAAGTTTCACCCTGGAAAGGTGTCATTCGTTTCGGCAAACGCGGTAAACTAAACCCAAGATACATCGGACCTTTTGAGATCCTCGAAAGGATAGGTCCAGTGGCATATCGATTGCAGCTGCCGGCCGAGCTTAGCAGCGTGCATCCTACCTTCCACATTTCAAACTTAAAGAAGTGTCTGTCTGATGAGACACTTATCATCCCACTCGATGAAATTCGAGTTGACGACAAGCTTCACTTCGTTGAAGAACCCGCCAAAATCATGGACCGCGAGGTCAAACAACTCAAACAAAGTCGTATTCCCATCGTCAAGGTTAAGTGGAATTCGCGGCGTGGTCCGGAATTCACCTGGGAACGGGAGGACCAGATGCGACTCAAGTATCCACAGTTATTCACTGACTCCACATCAAACCCGGCTTCAAGCTAAATTTCGGGACGAAATTCTCTTAACAGGGGGAGAATGTGACACCCGTCAAATTAGGACTAGAAATTAGTGCCTAATCAAGTGTTAATACATGTAATTAGTTCTGTGTTAGGCTAATTGATGTATCAATTAATATATATTGTTGAATATATATATACAAGTATGCGATTTGATTAAATCGTACAAGGTTCAAATCGAATGTAATTCGGTTCAATTAATTACGGATGTTGGTGAACAATTTAATTAAATAATATAAACGTTATTTAATAACACAATTATATCCAAGGTATTATATTTATAATATTTCGTATTCATTTTGAATCATGCAATCAATGGTCACGCAATTAAAATAATAAACGCGCAAACAAACAAAATAAGTTAAAAGTTATATTTTATAACGCAATTATTAAAATACTTTAACAAAATATGGGGTAATCATTCGCAACTTAAAAAGTACGTTTAAACACGTAAATTAAATAAATTAACGTTTAAACAATCGGGAAAACGAACACCGTACGAAACACAAACACGGAACGAATAAAGTGGAGACCCACACCTCGGTGGGCCCCACCATGATCAGCCAACAAAAAGGGAGGGGGGAACTCCCACCCTTTCCCCATTCTCACTTTCCACACTCTCTCTCTTCTCTACTTTTCTCTCAAAACAAACCACACCAACAATCCTCTTAAATCGCCAAATTACACCTCCAAACGCCGCCGAAATCTCGAAGCTTTTGTAGAAAAGGAACCACCTCGCGACGATCTACAACCTCATCTTTCCGGATTTTCATTTCGACACCGCGTAAGTTTCCGACAAAAACCCGAAACACTCCGATTTCACTTATTTTTACATGAAAGTTGTTTATATATGTTTAAAATGTCCATATGTGGGTTGGGTAAAAGAATCGGACCAAACTATGGCCGGAAAACTCATTTTTGGCTCAAAAACCCGTCAACAGCTTTAAGTGTCGCAACGAAGCATGCAGTATAGCGTCACTTCGTGCGTCACTTAAGTGACGCATTGAGTGTCGCTAAAAGCCCAAATTTTGCGTCACTTGCCTAAGTGCCGCATAAAACCCTCTTTTTCCGTCACTACCTAAGTGACGCATTTTCAATACCCGTCACTAATGACCGACACTTATAGCGTCACTTTCCTAAGTGACGCCTACAATCAAACCTGATCTCACCCGTCACTCACCTTAGTGACTCATGACCTGTATACCGACACTTACAACCGACACTTCCTCAAGTGTCGCACGCTATGCGTCACTTGCACCAGTGACGCTATTATTCAGAATCAGTCATTTCATGCGACACTTCCTAAGTGTCGCCTAAACCCATGAGTGTCGCTATAAGTGACGCATAAAACAGAATATTTACAACTTTTTACTAAGTGTCGAGACCAAAATTTTATCACTTGATTTCACCCAAATTCAAGTCCAGATGCGTTTTTCCTTAAAGCAATATAGTAGAAATAAAAATTTTCCAAGCTGACCTGGCAGCTCGACCCCAGCCAGGGGCTCTGCCCCTTGGACCCCGCCAGGGGCTGCCGCCCCTTGGACCCCGCTAACCAGGGGCGCTGCCCCCGGACCCCCGTACTTAGATTCCGTAAACACATATTTCACCAAGTGTCAAACTTGTACAACTTCAAAACATTTATACGACACAACTTTTCAAACATAATGGAAATTGTGTTTCTAAGTGTAACGCTTCGAAATCAATGTGATAACATCAAGACTATTATTACAATTAATCACCAACGGGCCGTACGCGTTTTCAAAACATACTTCAAAGATCAAACAAGTCGTTGTAACTTGTATCAATTTAATCAAACACGTCGAAGTAACTTGTAACAATACAATCAACCAAAGCGGGGTAATTTGGACATCAAGTTAAACAAACAATTTAAATGGTAGTCTTTCGAGATACCGGTACAATTAATAACAATTCAAGTGTCGTGGACACATTCAGGTTTCAAGTCTTTGGACATCAATTCACCGCTAATTACTTCAAGTTTATTAAATTAAACACTTCAAGACTCAGGTGAGTTTCATAGCCCCATTTTCACTATTTTACAACTAGGGGTGTGATAGTACTGCTCTGTTTTGTTTTACAAGTAGAACGCAAGTGCCAACTTTCAAATACGACATGAGTTTCAAGCTAATCAATTTAAAGTCCTCTATAGCATAGTCTCTAATATTTTAGCGTGAATGTTAGTATATGATATCATATGGGATTGACAATCCTCATCCGGGTTAGCACGCACTAACCGGTCAAACGGATGTATTAGCATTTGGGAAGACGAGTGTGGATTAGACACTCGTAGGAGGCATTTCAAGTTAGGTTTCCTTAATTGGGCCTGACAAATCAAGTTAAGCTCAGACTATGTGCTCATGGATTGTATAACTTTTATTTTGCTTCATTGCATCTTAAATTCAATATAAATCTTGCGGTTCTTACAACTATACATTGACATACAAACCTGTGAGCTCACCAGCGTTTTCGCTGACCCATTTTAGTATATATCACAGGTACCCAGCAGTAGGTGGACTGCACAGGGAGGGACTATTAGCTCGAGTCAGCATACATACAACTAGAGATTTGATTGCATTATTATATTTTGTAAAAGTAATTATGCCATGTAATCTCTCAATTTCAGGAACCGAGCTAATGTAACATTATTTTGATGTAAACGTTTATTTTATTAATACAAGTTTAAAACGACGCATATAGTGGTCGTTCATTATATCTTATGTGCTTTGTATATTGATTAGTGACACCCAAATCGAGCTTCCGCAAAACAACAAAATTGGGGGTGTCACAAAATCGCTCAATAAACCTGTAATGTAGTAATCATCGTCATAGGCTTGATCAAGAATCGGATCTCCACCACTTAGGTGAGGACGGTGCTAGTTATCCCAGGACATTCGGAGGGTTGTAACGTTTGGTGAGGGTTAAGGGGTATGGATAAGGGAATTTTTTTTAGTAAAGGTTTCGCTTATCTTAGGATCTCCAAGAATCATGAAAAACTTTATTTAGAAACGGAGTAGATAGCTTGTTGTCTTCCATCGGATCCTTTCCTTCGAATGGTGATGCTTTGAAGCACTAAGCTTTATTGATGATATTATTTTTCTTTTTCTTTTCTATTTTTCTCTTTTTCTTCATTTTTTTTCTATTCTTTTCTGCTTTTCTATTTTTTCTATTTCTTTTTCTTTTTCTTTCAGAGAATTTCTTTGCTAGAAAATTTCCAAAGGTTTTATTTTTAGAAATCCTTCTTCTCATCTTTTTCTTCGAGTCTTTTCACGGTGCCAATTTTACGCACCAAAGGCTTCTCATAAGATAAGACTTTTCGGGGAACACGAAAGAGTGGGACAATATAAAGGATGTTCTAAAAGCATTTTTCACAACCTTAGAAATTCTAAGATAAGTTTGGGGATATTTTAGGAAGTAGGGTTAAAAATGTGGGTTTTGAAGAAATGAAAGGTTTAGGCTCAACAGGGTTTTCTAAGCGGATCATCAATACTTAAAATGAGTATCAGTAAGGTTTTGGGTTTGAAAGAGAAGGCTAAAAAGGGTTTAATTCCTAAGGAACGTCAAGGTCATCTAATTGCACCTATACCGCGTTCGGTACACACCAATGTGATCTCGAAACCTATGTCAGGAGCAAGTTCTAATTCAGAGATACATGCATCGGCACACACAAGAAATGAACAAATGAAGCATTAAAAATGAATGCTTGTAAGCTCAAGATACCTCACTGTAAATTTGGGTTGTACGTGCCTAGTCATGCGATGCCTCTCTTAGATTATCATTTTTTTTTGTTTAAGAAATTTCTACCTCAACTTCCTTAAATTTTGAAATATCTTTCTCATATTTTGAAAATGGTTTCTTTCGGGCATATCATAACTCAAAATTTTAGAGTTAATCGCAAGATTTTGCTCATGTTTTTGTTATTCTTGAAAAAGTTTTTAAAAATTTTTAGGGAACATTTTCCAAGATATACTATTTAGACATAAAAATCGTTACCCAATGTATTCTATACCTACTATCCCACACTTAGAAGAACATTGTCCCTAATGTACTCTTAAGTTGAGATTTTACAAGTGAAATCCCACACTTAGAGTTTGAACATGTAAGAAAATGTTTCCTAGGTGTTTGTTTTGGGCTGGAATCCCACACATAGTAATAAGTTAGGATGTGGCACAAATTATAACACACTAACTAAGCAAGTATAGAATCATTAAAAATGGAGAGAGAAAAGGTAAAGATACTCCCCATTCCGTTTACTGGACAGGACCATATTTGTGTAGGAGTGGTGCATGTGATTTGCTGGATTTGAGGACCAGGCTCGTTTACAATCAGCCATTCCACACAAAGCTAAGTTCTGCAATAAACATCACCATATCATAATATCTCTCAAAGTAGCGGAAATAAAGTAATAGTACAAAGTTATAAAACTAAAATAAACTAAAAGTCATCCAGTTGGTCGTCACTGTCAGGATCGAAAGCAGCTATAGCAGCATCCAGAACATAGGTAGGTGATGGTGTAGGCTCCTCCATCATTGCCCAGAACTGATCAACAGCACTGCCTAAAGCAGAGGTATGAGGCGGGCTAGGTACATCCAACATGGCCATCAGCTGCTCAGTAAGCGAGTGGTCTGCAGATGGGCTCCCTAGGGACCAGGTAGGCTTAGTAACAACAGCAACAGGTGTAGCAGTGGAAGGTCTAGCAGCAGATGCTCCAGCAGGATGGAAAAATGACCAGGGTGGTCGAGACGGTCCTAGGTCTGGACCAAGATAGAACGGGCGGTCCAAAGGCCTCGGGACCCCTACATGCTCACAGAGGGTGGTCATGACATCATGCTGAATAGAGATCATCTAAAAGAGGACCCATACTGTGGCAGGGTCAGCAAGTGTGATCCCGTACTCAAAAGTGGTTACAGGGGTTGACTGGTAAGCAGGTGATGGGAACCTCTCAGCGGATGGCTCCTCATGAGTGATCGGGATGTCAACTAAGTCCTCCTCTGATATAGTAGGTGATAAGTGCGTAAAAGTACTATATTTGCATAGTATTTTATCCCGATTCCTACGTGTTTTTATTGCAAATTATTTAGTTTAGATATTAATTTCGTTCATATTTGCAATTAGCAGTGGAAATAAAGGATTCTGAGAAAAGAGACAGAAACTGGCCAATAAACGAGTCAAATGATGCAATTTTAAAAGTTGGAATAAAAGTTGGAACAAGAATGGTGAGAATGCAGGAAAAAGAAGTGAAAATCTGGAAAAATCATTCCATACGCCGGATGGATTATTTCATCCGCCGTATGGATCAGTGATCAAGGCCCAGGAGTATGCGGGACTGGGCTAGGGCTTATATTCAATCCATACGCCGGATGGATTATTCCATCCGCCGTATGGATCACTTTTTTAGAAAGTATAAAATCGGCTGCATAAAACCATTAGGGGATGACTCCAATTTCATTTAGGGTTTATTGTTTTCGGTTCCAGAGGTATTTTTACGAATTTTAAGAGTACTTTGGAGGCACGAGAGATCAAGATTGAAGTTCTTTCATTCTAGTTTCGAGTGGTTCGTCTTTTGGTTTGGTATTACTTTCGTTTATTCTATATCATTGATGAATTTGGTATTTTGTGATCTGAGTTTTACTTATATTATGATGAACTGAATATTTAAAGTAGTTGTGTAATTGATTAATCTCAGATTATGATTATTGAATGATTAATATTGCATATTGAATAAGTTATTTGATTGAAAACTATTGTATTACTCGTAAAACCTTGTTTATTGGTGATTGCTAGTGATTATTTCTTAACGTGGTTAATGATATTGATGAGATTGATTTCCTTTAATGTCATTGATTATTGATGGTTATTAATTTTAGGATTTTAACCATTGCTAAATATGTTGAATCTGATAGGTTAAGATAATAAGAATTATGAAATGTAAAGTGAACAAGACAATAAGAAATTATTGGGTATTGTTGATTCATACCATTAGAGTCAATTATAATAAGTTGTGAATGTTTAATGCACAATTTAGGGTAAAGCACACAATAGACTAATAATCTTGTGACATTGGATCAATGTTTAACGTGGAACCTTAAATTGTAGAAGTTAGTTAACCTGAACAGGAGACTAGTTTACATTCAATTTAGAATCTTTGATTAATGATTAAATTGATTTAAAAGAAATCACAATTAAGTAATCAATGTGCAATGAATCGGGATATATGAATCTGAGTGAAGTTAATTATACAAGTACTATTCCTTCCTATTGTTATCTATTTATTTATTTAATTATTTTAATTTAAAGTTTTATTTAGTTTCAATTATTCTTTACAAATCTTATGTTCGAACGGAACTCAAACGCCTCCTTATTTACTGCTTTCTAGATTAATTAGTACTTTCTATTTATAATAAATGAACTCCGTTTCCTGAGATCGACTCGGACTTACCAAGTCTATACTTACATTCGATCAGGTATTCTTGCCTGGTTGTGTGGAAGTATTTATTAGGTAAATCCATTTCTAAATTGTAAATCAAGACCTTTCACGACACATCAGTGGGCATGGTCCTCCTGTGTCTACGCGCTCTGCATCTCTGTCTGCGATCTCTGTGTCGCCTCAGTGGTCTCTCAGCTACATACTCCCTAATGTCACTGGAACTGTCCATCCTGAAACAAACAAAATAAACAGGTAATGCATAATTATGATAGATACAAATGCACAGAGAACGGATGACAATTTTAAGATGTTTCTATGAAGAGTTTTGTCATCAGAGCTCTGGCATTTGCATATTCGAAACTTATCTCTGATTTTGCAAAATTTTGTTTGTAGTTTGATAAGTAGCAAGCCTGCAATTTCATTAGAGATAACCATACTTGATAAAAATAAACTAAGATATTAAAAATGACAGAATAATTAAAGATAAGCTTGGGGTGCCTCCTAAGAGCGCTTGTTTTACGAGTCTCTAGCTTGACTCTTTGTACCTTTCTTGAAGACTCATGGAGGTTCAAAGATAATGACATCCTCCCTGATGAAGAAGTCTTCAATGTAATGCTTTTAGCGGTGACCGTTTACCTTAAAACTTCCTTCTGGAGCTTCGAGTTCGACTGCACCGTAAGGAAATACCTTTGAAATAGTGAACGGTCCGCTCCACCTGCTCTTGAATTTTCCAGATAATTTCTTGAATCGTGAATTGAAGAGCAGCACCTTGTCTTCTGGTCTAAACCAGGATGGCTTCAGTTTAGCGTCGTGGATCCTCTTGGTTCTTTCTTTAAAGTTCAGCGAACTGTCGTACTCTTGATCCCTTAGTTCTGCTAGCTCATTTAACTGCATTTTTCAATGTTCTCCAGCTGCTGAAATATCCAAGTTGCAGTGTTTTAATGCTCAGTACGCCCTCTATTCCAATTCAATCGGAAGGTGACATGCCTTGCCGTAGACTAGCCGATACGGTGTGGTTCCTAATGGTGTTTTGTAGGCAGTTCTGAATGCCTACAACGCATCGTCTAATTTTTTAGCCCACTTTTGCCCATGATTTCCGACAGTCCGTTCCAGTATCCTTTTCAAAGCTCGATTTGTCACTTCGGCTTGCCCATTTGTTTAGGGGTGATAAGCCGTCGAAGTCTTGTGAGTAACACCATACTGCTGTAGCACCTTCATGAATTGAGTATTGCAGGAATGAGTGCCACGGTCACTGATTATAGCTTTTGGAGTTCCAAATCGACTGAATAGTTTTTTGAGGAACTGGGTTACTACCTTGGCATCATTGGTTGGAAGAGCTTGAGCTTCGGCCCACTTGGAGACGTAGTCAATCGCAACTAAGATGTACTCTTTGCCGTTAGATTTAGGGAATGGTCCCATGAAATCTAATCCCTAAATATCGAAGATTTCCATAGCCTGGATATTTGTAAGTGGCATTTCGTTCCGGGCTGAGATATTGCCTTGTCTTTGACAGATATCACAGCGCTTCACCAGGTCGTAAGCGTCTCGAAATATGGTTGGCCAATAAAAGCTGGCATCGTATACTCTTCTTGCTGTCATGTTGGTACCATGGTGTCCTCCAGTAGGTCCGTGGTGGCTCTGGTGTAGAATTTGTTCTGCCTCTTTCCCATCGATGCATTTTCGAATGATCTGATCTGGGCAAACCTTAAAGAGATAAGGATCGCTCCCGTAATAGTTCTTTATATCCCGGAAGAATTTTCGTTTCTGAGAAGTTGGCATCCCTTTTGGCACTATTTTTCCTACCAGATAGTTGGCGAAGTTGGCATACCAAGGGTTATGTGTGAATTGTGATCCCATTTGGTATCCTTCGACGGTCATGAGTTGTTCTTCGGGGAACTGGTCTTGAATGTCTTTTTCGTGCAACTTCTCCATAGATGGATTTTCCAATCGGCTAAGATGATCTGCCGTGACGTTTTCTGCTCCTTTCTTGTCTTTAATCTTGATATCAAATTCTTGTAGGAGTATAATCCATTGTAGAATACGGGGTTTAGCATCTTGCTTCTTGAAAAGGTATTTCAAAGCTGAGTGATCTGTATAGATAATAGTTTTGGACAGGATTAAATAAGAACGAAATTTATCAAAAGCAAATACTACCGCACGCAGCTCCTTCTCCGTGGTTGTGTAGTTCTCTTGAGCATCAGTGAGCGTCTTGCTGGCGTAGTAGATTGGTTGAAAGTGTTTCTCATTTTGCTGTCCCAGTACGACTCCTAATGCGAAATCACTGACGTCGCACATGATTTCAAATGGAAGACTCCAGTCTGGAACCAACAACTCAACGTACATAGCATACAATTAGTACATACCTAGATAAAATTCGATAGATTTAGGTGTTAAGAAAGGTCAGATATATAATTGCAGTTTGTTACCTTATGCATACACCCAGGATATATCATCCGTAGAGGTCGCTTACTTCTTATAGGACAAGTGAGGGGGGGGGGGGGGGGGTTTAAACAACCTGTTTATGATCATAATCACGATAACCTAGGATTCAGTGACATATGATTTTAGGCTTTTAGACTAAAACGTAGGGTCCTAGAGTTTACACCGACTGTCCGTATGATGATTTGCCCAAGGTAGTCTCCAATCATCTTTATAATGAATATCATCCAGAAACCCTAATTATCGAAGTTTCAGCAATCACGCTTTACCTGTTGCCTACTCTCTATCTTATTTTCTTGTTTTATTTAGTATTAGATAAACCAACCAAAACCTACCTACTTTTATAAAACCCATCCTATCAGAAAGCTCGTTTATGGTAAGTCCCTTTTAGTTCCATTTGCTCCGATTTTAAGCACGACACTCGAGTTATACTTACTGCTTACTCCCCAAAAGTAGGTAGTACTTATAGTTTGAGCCCCAGCTCATATAAATTTAAAACCTAACATGTTCACGTGTTGCGTCGTTGTTTGCAGGACCGTTGTGCCCACCTTAAAACGACCGCAACAGAGTCAGCACTCTGACGACACAACAGGTTTTTGACGCCGCTGCCGGGGATCGGTTGAGCATAGTGAACTTTAAGTTACCGTAGATAGTTGACTTTTAGGAGACCCTTCCTTGAGATTTTCATTACTTTAGGAAGTTAATTGCTTTAGTAGTTAGTTAAATTTAAAAACCCTAAAAACCCTAATTCTCCTTCAGTCTTATTTCTCCCATGGATGAGATAACGTTCATGGACGATGCGTAATTCTTTGTTTCTTCCGACAAAGTGGTCTGTGTTAACCAAGAAGTTGAGAATGACAAATATTCATCCTTAGACCTAGGTTTTGATACATTTCAGCAGAAGATTCCACCTTCTGTCACTATTAAATTAAGTGGTCAACCCACATTTGACCCTGATATTTTATCAATCTTATCTAAGTACCCACATTATGTTAGACCTGCCACCCTACCAGAAGACATTCCTTTTGGCATCGAAGTATTCTTCTACCCACCAATGCCTTGGATGGATTTGAATGAAAAACTTCATTGCTTAGATGAATACTTTAGGTATGATCTTCCGGATATATTGCGAGCCTACCCCATTACTCTTATCCAAGGTGTAGCAGTGGATGAGCGTCTGTAGTATCTGGAGGATCCTGAATTAGAAACACCAACCCCATTGAACATTGAATCAAGTAATAAACACCACTTAGGAAACTTTCAGAAGCCCAATAGGAGAATAGATATTTGTGCTGATTTTCTTAGAAACCTTAAGATATCTGACTTCCCCTTTTCAACTGAGCAGAGAAAGACCTTTGTAGTAATTGATAGGATAATAACATGCTTACGTGCTAATTATGATAAAAAAATGAGTTATCGCTAAAATCAGAGTTAGACCTACTAATGGATCTACTAGCTAGCACCGAGTATCCATCCGTTTCACAGATTAGGATTAATCGTTATGTTGTTGCCCTGATTAACGAGCTCGAATTTTGGATTGAAAGAGCCCCTATCACATATACTTTGATTCCGGATGTCGTGTGAATAGAGTTTCAAAATAATAAGTTTTAATAAATTGGAAATACTAAATTAACTATCATACAAGCCAGGCAAGAATACCCGTTCATATAATATAGCTTTAAAGTAAGTCCGAGTCGAACACTGGAAATGGTGGTTATTAAAAATATGGAATTAATAGTTTAATTAATAAAAAGTAAATATACAAATAAAGCAATAAATAGGGGGATACGTTTTAGTTCCGTACGAACGTATTTTAGAATACTAATGATAACCAATTCAACATAGAAAATAATTAACTAAGGGTTGTAAACAAATTAGAGATAAATATATATTTACTTAGACTTATTTTCCTTAGATTCATATTCCCGGGTATGTTTATTTATTAGTTGGTTGATTTTATGTTGAAATATAAATGTAGATATATCCCTTGGTCCGGCTCAATATCCTATAAAAATTAAGAACGAGGCCAACAATTACCAGGTATGTTCTTAATATTTATTCTATTAAGTTCTTCGACGTATATTAAGGTTAACTAACTTCGAGGTCTCGAATATTATTATCTAATCAATTATAGTTTAATCCAGTAATAATTATAACCTATCACCAAGTTCTCGTTTATTTAAGTTATAATTAAAACATAAACCTAAATTATTAATCAATATCATGCGAAAGTTTTCTCGTCATGAATATCATAATCATATAATTAATATAGATATAACCTTAATAACATTCATAAAATCAAAACAACATAAACATATATTTAAATCATTATCAAAGTATTTTAATGTAAGCAAATACAATAAATATTTAGTTCATAATTAAGTTACACATAATCATAATCAATATCTAATAATAAAACACATTCAAAATTAAATAAAGAATAAGATACGCAAACTAAATCGCGAACCACGCTCCGAACACTTGATCGTAGACAAACCCTTGCGTTCCCGCGCCTCTAAATCATTCCTAAAACCCCTAGAAAATGTTTCTAGTTGAATTTGGGGTAATAATTCATATTTTACGAATTATTATGGTTATTGGTGTATTTTTCATAGCTGGGTATTGGCCTCTATTTATAATATTGCTGGGTGAGGTCCCAACCGGCGGTTGAATTACTCAACCGGTGGTTGAATGTTTATTTCGTCCGCTCCAAGAAAGGATTCCACCAACTCATTCATGTTACAAGCTTCTCGATCCTTCTGGCTTCCATCGCTGACCTGGACTGCTAATCTTCTTTTGACCTTGAGCTACTTTTTGGCCCAACTCCTTATATTTGTACCAACCCATTTTAATTACTTTGACCAATTTAATTAAACAAAGACCCAATCAGCTTAGCTAGGCCCAACTTGTTGCTTGCTACCTCATGACTGTACTCTGCTTCCTTCAATTGCCATGTTCATCTGATCTCGTTTCTTCCTACTAGACATAATTTTTTCATCATCATTATTTTATTTAATTACTATTAACTTAATTATTATTATTTACTTAACTTATTATTAATATTACTATTATTATTACTTTCTACGTAACGTATTTATTATTATATTTACTAATATATTATTAGTTACTTTATTATTATAACTAGTAACATTATTATTATAATACCATTATTATTTAGCCCAGATAGTTATTTGATCCAACTCATAAACTACAATAAATCTTCAATCTAATTATTTTTCGCGCAATCTATTTAACTTTTCGAACTCAAATATTCGCGAATTTTATTTATTTTTATCACTCTTTTAACCACTTTGTCCCAACTATATTTAGGTCCAATTAACCTTTATACAAAAATTACTTTATTTAAATTATTTTCGTTCCTTTTCTAATTTAAACTCCATTTCTACCTAATTTATAAATATGAACGAAATAAATATTTTTATCAAGTAATTGTAATAGAAGTATATAGAAATAGGGGTAAAATAGTATATAAATATAGTACTTATTTGATGTTATCAATTCCATGCGTTAAACTTTTCTTTGTTCATCCTGCTACTTATCTGATTAATAAACTGAGATCAATTTTCCCTGATTCTACTGAGGAAGCCATGGATTTTGCTTTCTTTCAAAAGAGAAAAGAAATCCATGTCAAGCTTTCTCAGTTGTTACTAACATCTAAATTCCCTTTCACTGAGCAACAAAGGATTTATATCAGAGAGATTTCACAAGTAGTTCATTCTACTACTGGAAACCCTGATTCAGAAGAAGAAAAGGAATTTCAGCATGTCATTGGAGAATTGCTCTTTGATCTATGTTATATAGATACAGGATTCAGGGATGATATTTCAAATCCGAGGAAGGTAAGACGAGCATTTAACCAATTCATTGATGCGTTACTAGCATCAAGGCAAGAAGAGAAAGAATTCTTACGAGAATTTGAGCGTTATTATATAAATCCTGCTGACCTAATTCATAGTATCATTAAAGCGCTTCAAGGTACGTGCGTTCTTCGCCACACTTTCTCGCATGTTTCAGGCTTATCTGAAAGTGCCGTCACAAGCACTCACAGATAAATGGTGATGGTCTAATGTAAATAGGTTTGAATATTTTGTTAATTAGGACAAAAATAATTTTAATTAGATTTTATTTTAATTTACTTTTATAAAAACAAAGAAAACGTTCTTTAAAGTTTAAACGCGTAAGTTTTTAAACGAATTTTCATAAACATTCCAAACGTTTCAAAATTTGACAAAGTATTATTTTAAATTTTGAAAAATTTATTTGGATTGGTTTTAATTTTGAAGAACACAAAAAGATTTAATAAATAGTATTTAAAAACGCAAATGTTTTCGCACGCGAATTAATGTTACGTTTTTAATAAACGAATTTAAAAATGAAAGTCTCGTATGTACCTTGGAAAATTTTCATAAAAATATTTTAACTTTAAAAACCCAAGTATACGTTTCGTTTCGTTCGCATTTAAATTAAATGTACACTTTAAAAGTGTATATAGCAAAAGAAGCTTCCACCACCAAACACAAAAAGTAAAAAGTAACTTTTTCCCTTCCTCTTCCTTCTCCCAAAACCGTAGCTTCCTTCACCATCACCATTCCTCCATTTTTCCATCATTTTTCTTGAAATCAAGCTTCAAATCTTTCATCTTTTCATCTCTTTTGCATCTAGATCATCTTTACATCAAGATAAAGGTATGATTGTAACCCAAAATCATTATTTTGAATATTTTTATAAAGTTAGGGTTTATGCTTGAATCTTTGATTTTGATCATCAAGTTTCATGCTTTTTGCTTGAAAAGTGTTGTATTCTTGATTGGTAACATGTTTTTGAAAGTAATTTGATGAATCCATGCTTAAATTTGATGTTTTGATTTTGAGTGCTGACTTTTTGCAAGGGTTTATGCATTATTTGACTTTTTGATGATTATTTGCTAATGTGTGACTTTTCGGTGATTTATTTGCGCTTAAAATGATTAGTTTACATGAGTAATTGATTGTTAAGGTTTTAGAGGGTTGATTAATTGCATGTTTATGAATTAAAGTAAGCTTTTTATGCAAGATTATTTAAAAACCATTACTTTAATTAAAATCATTATCTTTTAAATGGTATTTATTTAAACCTGGTGTAATTTGCTTCATGAAAATGCAATTAATATATTTAAAGTAGCACTACTTTAATCAATAAAGTTAGTGAGATTTCAAATTAATCAACTTCTAATTAAAGTCTTATGCTTTGCCAAAATGATGGATAATAAATGAAATTGCTTTGCTTACTTATTTTAAATCAAAGTAAGGTAATTATATGATTTATAATCATGATGCTTGCTTGATTATTTGATTACTTAGCATGTTTAGAAATATTCATCTCTATGTAAGCTTAGAAAATAGGAAAATTGCGGTTTTATTTATTTGGTTGGATTGCGAATTGTTGATTGTGGTTTTAGGAGAAATCATAGAAAAATAATGGGATAATTGCAAAATCTAAAGCCTACATTTCGAACTTTTAAAGATTCAGGATAACTATTAGCTAATCCTATTTATTTTGATATGACTTGTTTCCTTGTTTTTCTTAAACAGATGGACCCGATTTCACCCACGCTTGCTTATTTAGCCACGACTACATCAAGCAAGGCTTTGATCCGAAAGTGGTTGAAAAGAACATTTGGGATTGATAGGTACATAGTTTGGGAAGACATGGAGAAACTAAGGATTGAAGATAGGTTGAGGAGGTTGATAGGCTATGAGGTTCAGGGACAGGAGTTCAGCGCCTGGATTCAGCTCTTTAGCATTCATTAGCCCATATATCCCGAGGTTGTTATTGAGTTCTTGATGACTTTCGTGCTCAACCCAAAGTTAGAGATTGGTGATGACAAGAGGATAACACTTAGCTACCGAGGGAAGAGCCAGAGTATATCCATTTCAGGCTTAGCTAGGCACTTGGGATTGTATTCAGCGGAGCAGATTAGCTCAGATTTTTTTCTACATGGTCATCAGACGATTCCTCATCATCCCAAGAGGAACCATAGGATCATTTGGAGTAACCTGACTGGCACTCATTATACTTGTGGTGCCAAGTCCTCGGCTCTGATTCTGCCTCAGTTACGTCTCTTACATAAGCTTATTGTGCCATCTATTATTGGAAAAAAGGAGACCGGGCCGATAAATGGGGATGAGTTGCATATCATTGATGCTATCATGAGCCGCCAGAATATTAATGTGGCATGCATTATTGCTGAGAGGATGGTAAAGGAGAAGAACTTGGACCTGACGAAGCATGTGTTTATGGGAGCCTGTATTACTAGATTGTTGAGAGGGATGCGACTCTTGAAAAAGAGTCATGTGGCCGAGTATAAAGTGTCTTCCACTTCATTACCTTGTGAATTGGATTACTGCAAGCAGATCCAGCTGATTACTGAGGATTCTGAGAGGCAGTGTTACTGGAAGGACACTGAGGAGCTTATCCTAGGATGTTTCATGACCAGGAAGAGGGTTAGAGAGGAGGACGCAGAGACTCCTATTGTTGATAGAGTGGATAGAGTACCAGCTGTGCCGAGGAGTACCAGGATACCAGTCAGGGATGCTGGGGTTGGGACATT
Source organism: Helichrysum umbraculigerum (assembly GCA_949592205.1). Lineage (NCBI taxonomy): Eukaryota > Viridiplantae > Streptophyta > Magnoliopsida > Asterales > Asteraceae > Helichrysum > Helichrysum umbraculigerum. The sequence continues at coordinate 41,193,746 of CATIUR010000001.1, forward strand.
AGGTCCCTGAGCTCAGATACCTCATACGAATCCAGTCACTCCCATGACCCAGTACTTCACTTTGCACGCGTTGGCTGTCAACAACACGCATCAGGCACTTATAACTAGGGCTTTAGGTATTCCAGCTCCCGAGTCGCTCCTGTACGAGTATGTGCCACTACCATCACCTACTACCATACTACCATCCACTACCATACCACCATCCACTACCATACCACCATACACTACCCACATACCACCTACTACTACCTTTCGACCCACACAGTCGGTTGAGCACTGTTTATCAGTTGATGATGCATTTCCACGTCCCACTACATCAGCTCGTAGAGCCCGTTTTTCTCAGCAGTCCGCAGGAGGAGAGGCTACTGGTTCTTACCGACCAGATGTTGTTCATTTGGGCACTGATCCTTTCACATTATCAGAGTTTGCAGGATTGTTGGCATTGGACCCTATTCCATCTGATGATGTTCCTACAGAAGATATGCTCCGACAGATATACAGAGCCAAGATGGAGCATGAGGGGATGACTTTCGAGGATTTTCGACAGTTAGCTTTAGAGGATCCGATGAAGCTCCCTGCCTGCTGTAACATCCGTAAATCGGACCTAGTTGTTTTATATTATTTTGTGATTTTAAAATAATATTAACGTGTTTGGAAATAATATTGTCGAATTTATTGAAATTAATTAGGAAATAAGTTTCAGGACTTATTGTGGTTATTAAAATATTAAGTGATTTAAATTAATAAAGTTGTCGGTAAAATAAAAGTTTGGACTCGCAAATGGTTTTCGGGTTCCAGACAATAGGTTGAGAAGGGGTATTAAATTATACCCGTATAATTGAAGGTCGGTTGTGGGAGCCGACCTATTTTCTTATTTATTTGGTTTCCCTCTTTCATCTCTTAAAAGTTTAAAGAAACACATCAAAACCAAAATTTAAAACCCTGAGATCATAACTAAATTGAAATCTAAATTCGGAGCTGTGATTGAGCTACATATCATCTTGATCATCATCAAATTGCTTCATGATTGTAAGTTGATATTATAATTGATTTTACCCAAATTAGGTTTATTGATGATTTGTGAGAATTGGAGGATAAAAACATGTTATAACTATTTCATGATGATTATATGAAGTTAATTGATATATAAAACTCGTTTACATAGTCGAATTTGGTGATTTTGATTGAATTAATAAGCTGGAAACGAGGAACAGGAAGAACAGAGGTGAACTTTGGCCCGTGGCCGGCGGTCAAGCCGTTTGGCCGGCGGTCGAGGGCCTGCTTGGGCCGGTGTTCACAAATGTGCTTTAACAGGCGGTCAAAACCTTTAGCCGGCGGCTAAATGGCCCCGAGGCAGAAAATGACATTTTCGTTATAAACCTTATTTCAAACGATCTTTTCGTGTTTTAGCGGTGACTAGTGAGTGAAGTGATATAATAAATATTGTAACTGGATAGTATAATTGTTTGATGCTACAATTTGAGATACTGTGATATGTTATATAATTATAACATGAGTTTGTTATTGAGATAAGTTGTAATATAATTGCGATGACATAAGTGTTAATTATGATGATTGATATTATATATTGTGTATTGAGATAAGGTGATATGTAATATGATTATAATATGTGTTGATTATTATAACGAGTTCGTTGTTGATACCAAGTTACTGACTTGTGTATTTTGTTGTGATTCTCAGATGGAGAGAAGGCTCAGTAATATTAGACTTCTGAGCTTGCTGTTGAGGTATTGGTGAGTGGACTCGTACTCTCAGTGTGATTTAGTTGTAACATAATTGGTTACAACAGGTGAACATAGTGATATAGTGATTGTGATTGTGATTGTTGAACTGTTGAATTGTGAAATACATGTGTAATAAGTGATGTGTCGCCTTCGGGCATTCTGTGATTCGGAGGTCAACAATTGTTGGACTGGGTTGCTACAGGTTAGCCAACATAGGAATTGTGAACATGTGTTGTGAATGGAGCTTATGTTGGTTAAAGGTAGCAGACAGTTATTGGTAATACCACTGTATTGGCCTGCAGTTGGTTGTAAGTGTCGCTTGGTGCACCTCCCGGGTCTGAGCGGTGTCACAAGGACCACCGATCCTCTTGGTGATGTTGTGTCAGGTGATGTTGTGTCAGGTGATGTTGTGTCAAGTGATATTGTGTCCAGTAATATTGTGTCAAGTGATATTGTGACAAGTGATGTCGTGTCAGTGTTAAGTGATATTTGGTGATAATCAGTATTGTTATGCTGAATTGTATTGATAGTGACAGGTTGACTCACTTAGCTTCGTGCTAATCCCACCATTTACTCCTTGCAGGTTTGAGATGATTGGACTGGACTGAAGAATGTTTGACTAGGCAGTGCTACTCTGATATCTGATTTTATAAATCAGTGTTGTTATTGTTTTATATAACACCCAGTTTGTTAAATTAAGTTTTAAATTAGTTGGATTATTATGATTACTAAATGATGTGAATTATAAATGTTTTAATTTGGACAGACGCTTCCGATATATTGTATTTAAATGACTATAATACTAATGGGTGTTTTAAGTTGGGATCAGAGCATAGGTTTGGGTGAATTGGACATTGGTAAGTGTTCAATCCCAAATCTATTTTGTGTTGAGTCAAACATTCTAAAGTATGGGATTAGTAGTGATATGAGAAAGTGATTATTAAAAGTGTACTAACCTATAACAAGATGCAAGGTTGTTGTTTTGATTGCAGAGATGGAGGAATATGAGGAACCGACTGGTATTCTCAATGATTCCTCAACAATTGTGGGCCTAAGTGTAACAGGTACTTCCCGATAACCTTGTTGAATTAATTATTGTATGATGATGATTAGTAGTAAAGTGATTGAGTCAGACTGATATGATTCCCCAGTAATGAGTCAGTAATGAGTGATACTTGTTATTATGATGATATAAGTGTTAGATGAATCATTTAGTGATATGAGTAGTTCTGACTGAACTTTGAATTGTAGATTATGTGTTAAGTTGTATAGGCACAGTGATGATCAAGTTGTTAATAGTAAAACTGTTGAATCTGAATGTGTCTACTATGTAGAAATAAATATATAACTAGTTGTGTGATTTTTTGTGATAAATGCAAAGTGTGATTAGGACACCTTGCTAGAGAAATTGTTGTTATGTGATAAACTGAATTGATGTGACATCAAATAGTGAAATAAATGAGATGTTGGTATATCTCAATTAATAGGTTTGAAGTCATTCTGTTGTCTAAGTGGAAAAGTGTATAGTTGTTGTAATGTGTGCCTGGATTAGGCAAAGTTAGAATTGAAAGTGATGGCATTTAACTTGGTAATAGTTATGCTATAAAGTGATAAGGGTGATTAAATGGTTATGTGTGACATTGATCATGATTATAGGTAAATAATGATATATATATTAAAGGTGATATAGTAATGTAGTAAGAAAATAAAGGTAGTTGATAAACCTTTATATATGTTGAAAAGTTGTGAAAAGTATTTGTTAAATACTTGTGGTAAGTGATACAAATAGGATGATTCTATTGAGAAATTAGTGTTTTAAGATTGTAATATAACACTAATCGTGAAACTAGTTGTGTGTGATTTAAATAGTCAAAGAGATGTGAACTAGTAAATGACTTAGAAATGTTGAATTAATAACAAATGTTATTAATAGAAGAATAATTGTTATGTGACTTGAGACAGGAAATAATGCCAAGTAATGTGATAAAGTACTTAGTACCTGGTGTTGTACTTTGTACTGATTGTTGATATTAAAAATATGTAGTTGATATTATACGTGGAATTATGGGGCATTAGGGTTAAATTGATATTGTATCATATGTGAAAAGATAATAATAAATTTAAAAGTGATTAGCTGATATGGGAACAACTGTAAAGAGAAATACTTAAAGTATATAGTGAATTAATTGTGTGGAATTAATTGCTCCTAGAAAATGGTGTGTTTTGGAGCAAATTGATTGAGTTGATATTATAATCAAGTAATTGTCGTGAAACACGTGTTTGGAATTACACGTGATATTATTATGTCATTTTATTTGACAAATTGTTATGTGTTAAATTGATAAGGATAGGTTATCAGGTAGGGGTGTCAAAAAAACCCGACCCGAATAGGTAACCCGAAACCCGACCCGACTCAACCCGAATTTCAAGCTTATTTGGCCACCCAAATAACCCGAATAACCCGCTTCTTATTTGAGTCGGGTTTCGGATAAATTTTTTTCAATTCGGGTAACCCGAATAACCCGAATAACCCAAATAAGCTAATAAATTATTTATTTTAAAAAATAAAATATTATATATAAGTTATTTATGGTTTATACATATATAATATACATATATAAGTAATTCATTATGATTTATACAAGCTATTACTGTCATTTTGTAAAGTTTAAGTTTATTTAAAATACGAAAATTTGAAATATCATCTTATTTGAGTTAAATGAATAACCCGAATAACCCGAATAGGTAACCCGGATAACCCGACTTTATTTGAATTGAGTTTCGGGTTAGATTATAAACTTCGAAACCCGAATAACCCGACCCGAATAACCCGAAACCCGATTAACTCACCCGATTGACACCCCTATTATCAGGTGTTTGGAGTTTTAAATAAGTTGAAATACTGAATAAATCAGTTGTGAAGTGAATATATATAAAAATTGAAAATAATTGAAATAGGTGTGAATAAATACATACCAAAAGATGATTTAGTATATATATATGTGATTAGGAGGTAAGTAGAGTGATCAGAATTGTTTTAAACAAAGGTTTAAGTAGTATGTGTTTAAGTGAAAGAAATCACATTGATGATTGATGATATGAAGTAACCTGAGAAGGAAGTGTGAAGAACATAATCAAGCAACGCTTGATCACCGTTGTTATATTATGCTGTATCACATGAACTTGTTGAGGTTACCAAGTATCTAAGAAAGTGAATGTGATTGAGAGAGATACAATTTGAAGTTATATTAAACAAATTAATTGTTGTTTACAGGGTAAAGGTTAATTAGTGAAAAGTATGATAATTAGTAAGTGAAACTTGCAAGTGTGTATGGTATTTGCAATTGTTTGAAATTGTTGAAATGTGATTGCGTAACTAATGGGTGTGGATTACCTATTAGTGAGTCATATAGTGTTCTAACGGATTACTAGTGTGTGTATGGCTTGTATTAAGCCGAGTTGAGTTACTGACTCTGTATGGTGATTGAGTCATTAAATTTAGTAAGAGCAGTGTTTTGAATTTTGTGATTAGGTTAAATCTAAAACTTGAGATAATTACCAAATGAGGTAGATATAGATATGTGATAAGTGATAGAAGTAAATAACTCATATTGTGTGCTAAATAAGTTATTAGAATGTCATGGAATGGAAATTGACTAGAGAAAGGTGTAGTGGTTCCATTTTGGTTGAGAGGTCCACTGTTGTTGAATGTAATTATGGAAAAATCTATGTTTAAGGTTAAACATAGTACTTATATGTTAATAGTGTGATATGTTGACTTTGAAAGTCAACTATGAATAAAAAGTTTAGTGTATGACATGAAACCATAAGAATATGATTGATTTTGTGGTGAATAAAGATTGATAAAAGTAGCCAAAGTGATTTGTTGATCAATTGATTAAGTCGAAGTTGACAAATAGTCAACAATATTAAAACTGTCAAATGGGTTATTATTAACTCAAATGAGTGAGAAAAGTTGTTAAGGGTTATTCAACATTGAGTGATTGTGTTAAATTATTTAACATGTGAACAGTGTAAATATGAAACTGGACTTATTAAGAATTGATTGTGATAGAAGTTCTTAGGGAGTAATTAAATACACATCTAAATCAGGTGGGTATTAAAATGTGTGTGCAATTTGTGAGTGTTGAAACTGTTTAGACAGTTTGTATTGATATGTAGTGGTAATGTGATCCATATAAGATCACTAACTGATTTAAGATAATTGTAGAACGATGCTGGATGATCGTGATACTTTGTAATCAGTGTTGATGTAATAGAGTGATAACCTGAACCCTAAGGGGGAGAGAATTAAATAGATGATAATCATATCGAGGTGAATGTAATAATATAAAATTAATGGTTAAATTTGAGAAATTGGAAATGTTATACCATTAATTGAGAAAAGCGTATAAATATATATAAAATATATAGTTGATAAAAAGTAATATGTTGTGAAAGTAATAGTTGAAAATTTGGAAATGATGATTATATTTCCATTTATTGCAGAAATGTGTATTTTGCGGATAGAATAAATTGTGACTTAAGGGAACAAGTGAAATAAGTCAATGTAGAGGTCGGATGAATGTAGGTAATACGGTGTGATAGTACATGTGCTGATTAAAAAGTGTACTTCTTGATGATGTTTTACCTACCGTGTGTGACCTCTACCTTGCTTATTAAAGTGATATGAATCCGGATTACTTTAGGTAAAGGATTTCATATAGTTGAAGTGATATGTGAATATTTGTTGATTAGGAACTGAAATTAATTTTCAGTGTTGTTAGGTGCATTGTGGTTTTATAACCACTGATGTTAGCTGTTGTTGGTTGTTGTTGTTCTAGTTGTTAGAAGATAAGTTGTTATAAGATTTTAGCACATTGCTAATTTCTGGGTAATATAATTGTTAAAGATTCTAGTGCATTACTAGTTCTGGTTGTAAGTGATTATGTGACTATTTGTTAAAGTGATTGTGTGTTAATGATAAAGAATTCAGATATATGCTTGTTTCATGGAAAATATTGGATGAAAGCACAGTATATGTGCGTGGGAAAAGACAGAAGCATGTCCATGGGACAGGTGAATGTAGAAAGAATTGAAACAAGATAAATATAGTATAAGTTGCTCTTGAGGATTAATGTATGATAAGATGTCTGTGATTATGTTATACTAGATGAGTTGAGTGAGATCAGATTTCGGGGACGAAATCTTTTAAGGGGGAGAGATTTGTAACATCCGTAAATCGGACCTAGTTGTTTTATATTATTTTGTGATTTTAAAATAATATTAACGTGTTTGGAAATAATATTGTCGAATTTATTGAAATTAATTAGGAAATAAGTTTCAGGACTTATTGTGGTTATTAAAATATTAAGTGATTTAAATTAATAAAGTTGTTGGTAAAATAAAAGTTTGGACTCGCAAATGGTTTTCGGGTTCCAGACAATAGGTTGAGAATGGGTATTAAATTATACCCATATAATTGAAGGTCGGTTGTGGGAGCCGACCTGTAAGTCCCCTAGTTTTAGGATCGATAACTTCGTTATCTGTAGTATTAAGGTGCGGAATCCCTCAATACGGTGTTATCTTACTAACAACGAATATGTTCGTAATTGCGTTTTAATAAAGCTTAACTTTAAACAATGAATTGTCAAAGCCTAGCCGTAGGTTTCATTTTTCTCTGGTTTGTTGAGTTCGCAGATTCGAATATGCAAAAGTGTTAAAGTGTTAACGATTTTACAAAGAAAAATCGTTTAAATATTCTGTCTTGGCTCGGCTCGCATGGGCCTGCGAGTTCAGTCCAACTCGCAGCCCAAGCCCAACAAAGAACTCGGCTCGCCAGACTAATACTTCGCGAGTTCAGATCTCACCTCACAGCTCAACTCGCTGCGACCTGAGATCTCGACTCGCCTCGCATTAAACGTCTATTATTTATTTCGTCTTTAAACATTCGTCTAACTTAGCACAATAATATGTTTAACGAATATTACTAACAAAACAAATATTTATTTACAAATCTAAACCAATATACAAACGTAATAATAATCACACCAGTCCTATTTCAAGCTAGATCTGTTGTCACACTCTATGTCCCAATAGACTCCCCCTTGACAATAGCTCTAGCGTCTCTATCTTCACGCTGTCTTTGGTCTTCATTTGTAAATCTTACTTCCTGCAAAAATTTTAAGCTTGATGCATGTTTTAACCATCCTGTGATAATCTCGTGCTACATCACCCCAACCAATAGTAGATATGATCTTGTTCTTGTACAACATAATCAGATCTTCCTTTGATAAGTTCATCAAATGTCTGTGATCATATACACGAAGAATCTCTTTTTTGCCATCAGGATATTCATCATCAGCTTCAATCATAAAGGCTTCTCCTGTTCCAGCATCTACCCCCCAATATTTCAATTTTCCCAAAATATTCTGAGGCATAGTCTTCATAGGTATTTGCTTAATACAGTTGACCGCTGGATAAACCTTCTTCCTTCTTCTTCTTCCAGTTCTCTGACTGAGTTCGTTCAGCTTTATCGTTTTACCTTTCCTTGGCTTAATCTTTGAGAACTTCATAGATAATCCTTCAGTCCTAATGATACGCTCAACATACTTACAATAGTCATCATCACTTGGATTTATCATATCTAATCTAGCCAAGTCTCGAATCTCATATCGAGGTAATGAACTAAACACTGCAAGCTTCTTCTCAAAATATTGAACCCCGTCAAACCTTTTGATTGCGAAGAGCTTCAGGTCAGAGTCGTAATACCATCCAATAATGCCAGTTTTAAGTACACGCTTTCCAGTAATATCAACTTCTTTCAAAATGCGTGGCTTATTTTCCTTTTTCTTCTTTAGCATTCCTTGGATAAACATTGGATTACCAACCAAATGTTTGTATTTGTCCTCTATTTCTTCAACTTCAGTATCCGAATCTTCAGAAGCATTCTCAAAAGCTTCTAAATCAATAACTGATTCTCCTTGTTCATTTACAAAAACAAATTCAGTCGTTGATGGATTCACAACATGTTCATCTACATTTGCATCCAGATCAATACCTTCATCTATCACAGATTCAAATACTGCAGTCCAGTCTTCAGGAAGTTTGAACTCTCCTTCTTCAATATCATAATCAATCTCTTCATCTATCTCATCCAAAATGTCATCTTCCGAATCTGATAGATCTAGCATTTCCATTCCTAGAGAAAAATGTAAATACAAATATATTAATAATTCAAATTCTTCATTGATTTCCCTGAATCAATCTAAGAATTTATTTATTAATTCTTTTGTATATTTTAACCTAACATATAAACGCAATTTACATATAATTTATAAAATCTTTTATTGATTACCCTGAATCAATCTAAAATCTCTTAAGTCTACTTAACAAATATTAATTAATTTTAAATTCTAATGCATTGTGAATAATCACCAAACATTTAAATTTACTATTAATTACCTTATATAATTTCCAAGTGTTAATTGATCTCATTCATTATCAAGTTAACCTTTAAATTATATATCATTTGTCTAGTTAATACGAATACATTTTTAACTTGTTAATTACTTATATACCTTACGGTCTTAAGTCCATAATCAAATCTAAAATGCATATGTTATCATAAAATTTTGACCGCCGAAATTAATCGGAACACGCCGCTCGACTACTCAATGAGTCGGAAGTCTTTCGATCACTATTTTATCTTAACACAATAAACTTAAATTACCAAACATATTTTACTTAAAATAATAATAACCCTAAGCCAAATATATTTACACAATAAATTAAGTTTACATTTGTTCACTACAAACTATTACAAATATTACAATACTATGATAATACTAAGCTATCTTACCAGCTTCAGTATCACCCGGTACAGTCTTATCTGCACTTGTACCCACTCCAGAACCACTAGCACCAGCACCAGACTCCCCCTGAGTTGTAGCTTGCTCACCAGTCTTTGAAGGACCAGTCTGCTCACCACTCGGTGCATTGGGATCATCGTCCTTGTCTTGATCTCTCTTCCTCTTCAACTCATTTTCTCTGCAAGACTCCAGATATACCAATATCTCCCCCTGAGTAGGCTGTCCTGAATGCGATCTCAAGACCAGACTCTCCAAAGAAGATAACTTCAGTCTCTGTACAGTGAAGTCCGCAAGCAAAGTCTCATGAGTCTTCATCAACAGATTGTACGATTCACTCTGCTTGAGAATCTGCTGAGAAAGAAGAAGATTGCTCGACACCAGCTCTGGAATCTGAGAAGTAAGCTTCTCTAAATCCTTTACCCTAGACTCTAAGGATGTAATCCTTTCTGCATCAGTCATCGGAGTAACAGGTATCGTTCTTGGTCCAGGCGGTGTAAGAGACTCAACATGCCAGTCTCTGGTCAGCGGTGTATGAGGTTGAGACAAAGCCTGCGTAAGCAAGCTTGTCGCAGATCTAGCTGCTTTGTTCGTCGGAAAGTTAGCTCCACGAACTAGATCAGCAACCTCATGCTGTAAAGTTAAACACAATTAAAATCAGTTATTGTTACAGATTACTCTGTCTCAAACTCTAATTAATTGCATAACACTCATAGTTATAGAACTTATATCTCATACCTGAAGCGGTAAAGACATCGATTCAGTAACCACCGGTGCATCCATCTCCACCTGCGGTGTATCCTGAGCAACTGTATACAGAATTAACTGTCTCAGTTCAACTCCTGATAAACAACAAGTTAAGATTATTTATCTTTAATAATCAATACTAACCTTCTCGAATAGTAAGCGTTCTCGGACGCTTCATCAAAGGAGTTACAATCTCCTCAACATCTTCCTCCAAAATACTCTTACCCTTCCTCTTCTTTTCAGAAACAGATGGAGGAGGAGAAGGCGTATTCTCAGAATCATCATCAGAAGCCGTCTCACCATCACGACCTCTAGATGATCTAACAGGATCCTCACTTGGTACTTCAACTGATCTATCAAGCTGTATCTGCTCCTCCTCAAGTAATATAAATTCTGGATTTGCAGCCTCAGCTTCAGCTTCCTCAGGTGGTGCTAAATAACTCTCAATGTCTTGAAGCAAAGGATTTGTCGCATCATCATTCTGCTCCAAAACCTCTTGCACAACCTGTGCAGCAACCTCTTGATTCACCTGCTGATCAACCTGTCCAACCTGAATAAGGACATCCTCAAGGAGCCCTTGTGGATCTTCAGGTTGAGCTTCCTCAGCTGCAGGTTCTGGTACAACCTCAGCATCAGCAGGAGCAGCAACAGCAGCAGGAGCAACGTCTAACCACCCATGATTTGGCGGTGCAACGTAGTTCGGATCAATAATATACCCGAAAAGTGGTCTAACTTCCGGTTTCACCACACCCTCCTTCCTAACCGTCTGCATAAACATGGCGTTATACCCACGATGGTCAATCGTATTAACCACTAGATGTGGTTCAGGTATAGCCAAATCCGGTAGACGCGCACGGATAATCAGCATGCAAAATCGCGGGTAAACCAAAAATCTTGATCTAACAGACCCCGATATCTGTTTCGCAATCTCACCAAAAATATAGTCACAAAACTGTATGGTTTATTATAAACCAGTGACAGTGCAGCCGATAGAATCGCAGGGCTTAACTCATCAAAGCCACCCTTCTTCGCTGCGAAAACTATATTCATCACGTGCCAGAGAAACCTCCACTGACCAATAACCAGAGGCTTCTGGAACTGACGTCCACGTCTATCACCCGTATAACCCATATGGCCTATCGCACCCTCTATAAAATCCATAGGGTACTCGATATCCATGTTCTCCTGTTCTACTGTACCTAGCTGCAAAATCTCACGGAGATTACCAGCTGAAAATGTAACAGGCTGACCACTAACCGTAGCTCGAATCTCTGGCGGGGTGACAGATTCGTCATATACAATATCCGTCCAGAAATCGTTCAGTATAGCCTGAGAGATAGGAGGATTGGCCGTAATGGCGTATCTAATCCTTGATCGTGCAAGGAATCGTAGTATATCAGCAACCCTATCAGCCTGCTTGGCTTCAAGGTTCAGATCAACCAAAATGTTGTGACCCTTGTCAAATGCTCTAGCCATATCTGTAAAATAAACACAAACAACAGATATAATTTAATGCACGATTAAAAATATTTAAACTATCACGTATTATGAATCAAGATTCATCAAACATCTTAGTTTAAAATTGAAATTATATATAACTTGTTACAAAAATAGTCTCAAGTTGTATATAAAAATTTAACTTATAACTAAAAGTCTTAAGTCTAATTTAAATTAATTATATAAAAGTTATTACAAAAAAATTTTTGTAAGTTCTGGACTCGCATAAACTGGCCTAACGAGTTGAGGTCAGCTCGTTTTGCTTATCAACTCGCTACATTGATCAACTCGCTAAACTCATCAACTCGCTACATTGATGAACTCACTAAATTCATCAACTCGCTACATTGATCAACTCGTTCGATGAACTGCCGTCGCGAATTAGTTTTCAAAATCAATTAATCTTGTAATTCTAACATGATCTATTGATTGATTCACGTTCATTAATGTTCGTTTAACATAAACCCTAAAGATCTATGTCCAATAACATCGTAATCAACGCAAATTGTTTAAATTTCAAACCAAAACCCTAAGTTTTTAAAAACCTTCGATTTCGTGCAATTTAAACGGTGAAATCCGTTGATATATACCTCAAAATGTGCGCAAATAAGTCTTGAATATAATCTACGGATTGAAAAACTCGTTCCCGTATTCTAAAAATCAAAATCAAGCGAAAATCAAGAATCGCCTCGTTTCGCCTGTGTGACGGATTCGCAAGCTTTAGTGAACTCGCGAAATTTGTGGGTTCAGTGGGTTGAATTGACTCGTTTGACCCCGTTTATACTTTGTATCCGATTCGCGAGATTTGAAGCGGACTCGCAAGTCGATGTCAACTCGCAGAAATAAATAAAAACGCGAATTTAACTCTAAGTATAAATAAAAACCCGATATTTTACAAGTCTAAAATAAAATTATTTTTCACTTGCATTTGACACGTTGTTCAACTCAAAAATATACAGTATAATTGAATTCCGAAGGGTAAACATAATAAACACAAAAATTAAAAACAAATAAAAATAAGATAAAAATACAACTATATAAACTTTGGTATCAAGTACCATTTTATTAATCACTTGAAACAAAGTAAATATACAAAGTAAATAAGATTTTATCTGCTTAGGGATCATATTAGTAAGAATAAGCAATTAATTACATATTAAAAAGTCTAAGCAGATTGGTAGTATACATACATCATGAAATTCAAATAAATTACAGTAAAATTACAACTAAAGTTATCATTTATACATTTATATTTATGAAACTATATCTTAGGTACCTTTATCCACATAGCATAATTAATAAATGCATTACTCACATAAAGTGAATATTTTATTATAGACCGTCCAAGACGATTACCGGTATTATGATCCACATAAACAAATTATACTCAATTTTCCAAGCATAACACTTTATTGTTAGTATGAATATTATCAAATGCTTCCTATTATATGACATACTGAAGAATTCAAGTAAAGCTCATAACACTGCATCATTAAATTTCAAGGTAGCGGTTACTAAATGATGTATCTTTTCGAAACATATAACATACACTTGAACTTTTAAGGTTAGACAAATATCAAACATACTTTGAAGATGCTATGTTATCTAAGTCTGTACGTAGTACAACAGAAGATCCCTTCTAGCATGATTCAAAATATATTTGAGAATATTAAGTTAATTAAAGGTTTCAGTTCTGTACTTAGTATAACAAAGTTACCAGTAATTAAGTTAATACCCATATTGCTACTATTTGTCAATTAAAAAAAATGCATGATAACAGTGTATGGCAATACCATCATTCAACAATTAAGACTTAATGTCATACATCATAGAATAGTAACACAAGATAATAAACAAGTAGTTAATTAACTTCTTAAGGCTTCGAAAATTTCATATAATTTTCCTACTAGTACATCATATGATGAAGCCATCTAAAGTTTTCACTAAAAATAGACAAATTATAACTTGTGGATATAGGTGTATAATCAAATAAATATAAACACATACCTGATAGAACCGCTGTAGTTCTAAAGCAACTTTATTTGAACATACTACCATATCATACTTAGGACTTAAGCTTATTATTGTGAAGCTTATTCTCCTAATGTACTATCATTTCCCTTAGTTTTTGCAAATAAAAACTTAAATGAAGGCGATTCCCCTTAGGTAACAAGCAAATGAATGCCATACGCCTTTTTTTTTTTAAATGAATACAGAAATACTAACTATTACAAAAATACCCTTGGAAGACTAATCACTCTGGATTTCTCATTCCGTTTAGTTGAACCAACGTCTCAAATCTTGCTCTGTCGAACGCCTTTGTGTATAAGTCTGCTAAGTTATCCAATGATGGAACCTTAACTAACTTTATCAACTTTTTCTCAGCACAATCTCTAATAAAATGATGTCTAATATCAATATGCTTAGTTTTACTGTGCTTCACCGGATTATTAGTGATCGACATAGTAGATTCGTTATCAATCATCATAGGAGTATTGGTTATATTTAACCCGTAATCCCGCAGTTGCTGTTGAATCCAAAGTACTTGCGAGCAACAGCTGCCAGCTGCAACATACTCAGCTTCACATGTAGAAATGGCTACCGAGGTTTGCTTCTTGCACTGCCAGGATACTAATCTACCTCCTAGGAATTGACATCCTCCGGTCGTAGATTTCCTATTCTGATTGCATCCTCCATAATCCGAATCAGTATTAGCTATGAGATCTAAGTCTCCATCAATTGGATACCAAAGACCCAGCTTAGGTTTCCCTTTGAGGTAACGAAAGATTCGTTTAACAGCTTGCATGTGTGACTCTGTCGGATTAGCCTGATATCTTGCGCATAAACAAACAGAAAACATTATGTCAGGCCTAGAGGCTGTAAGATACATTAGTGATCCAATCATGGCTCTATAAAGAGTTGGATCCACATCGCTATCACTCGATGTATCTGGACCTAGTCCATGATTGACTGGAATTGGAGTATTGTAGACCTTACTTTCATCCATCTTGAAGCGTTCTAATAGCTCATATGTATATTTAGATTGATGAATAAAGAATCCATCCTTCTTTTGATCAACTTGTAATCCTAAGAAGAAATTCAACTCTCCCATTGCAGACATTTCGAACCTTTTTCTCATGACTTTCTCAAATTCTTGACACATCTTTTCATCAGATGATCCGAAGATAATGTCATCAACATAAACTTGCACGAGAAGAAAGTCTTTCTTTTTCCACTTCACAAACAGTGTACTATCAATCGATCCTCTTGTAAACCCATTCTCAAGTAGATACGTTGATAGTGTTCCATACCATGCCCTAGGTGCTTGATGTAATCCATATAGAGCCTTATTCAAACGATATACTCTATCTGGATACTCAGGATCAGCAAACCCTGGCGGTTGTGAAACATACACCAATTCTTCCACTTTGCCATACAAAAAGGCACTCTTAACATCCAACTGATAAACCTTTATACCATAATATGATGCGAATGCTAAGAACACCCTAATTGCTTCTAGCCTAGCAACAGGTGCAAACACTTCATTGTAATCTATACCCTCTTGTTGATTAAAACCTTGAACCACTAGACGAGCTTTATTGCGAGTAACGATTCCTTTATCATCTCTCTTGCACTTAAATACCCATCTAGTTCCAATTGGATATTCTCCCTTTGGTAGGTCAACCAACTCCCATACTTGTAATTTAGAGAACTGAGATAGTTCTTCTTGCATTGCTTCTACCCACGAGCTTTCTTTTAAAGCCATTTGAACATTTTTAGGCTCGATTTGTGAGATAAAGCATGAATATAGACATTGATTAGGAATCCCTGTCTCTTTCATTGCAGTATACAAGCTTTGGTATTCTAAATTCTCAGACGTACTAGCTCTGGATTGATGCCTAGTTTGAACCGGAGTATTAATATCACCGATGATGTTTTCAACGGGATGATTCTTACTCGTTCTAGTTGTAGTAACTGGTTCAACCGGTATCTCATCTTCCAAATTAGTACCAATCTCTTCCAATTCAGGTACATCTTCCGTACGTGCAGAAGATATCCTTAAATGTTTCAAAGGAGTAAGTATATCATCACACTTTGTAGAAAGATCATCAGGATCTTCTGTTTCTTGAGACTTATCCTCTGAAGGTTGTTGTGACTCACTTGTGGAAGCTTTATCTGAGTCAACATTAGTCTTAATTCCAGACTGCTTAACACTTGATGTTGAAGCGGGACCAATATTCTCATCTTCAAACAATAAATGTTCAGCTATCTCTGAATCACTGACATAGTCACTAATAGGAACTTTAAATGATACAAAAAGATCAGAATAATCAAATTGCCAATCTAAGCCCTTATGAACATCAGGTGAGTAGCTCGTAACCTCAATATTATAAACTACCTCCAAACGTCCTGTGACTTTATTAAAGACCCTCTTGTTTGGCGAATTGGGCATATAACCTAGAAAAAATCCTTCGTCAGCCTTCTCACCAAATTTTGCTTGATGTCCAGTCTTTAATATGGTGCATGAAACTCCAAAGGGTTCAAACCCTTTTAAGTTAGGTTTCTTATTGTTCAAAAGCTCATAACAAGTCTTGTTATGTCTCTTAACCATAAGAACTCTATTAAGAACATAACATGCTGTATTCACTGCTTCTGCCCAAAAGATGACCGGAAGCTTTGAATCAGCAAGCATTGTTCTAGCAGCTTCAATCAACGTTCTATTTTTCCTTTCAGCAACACCATTCTGTTGAGGTTCATAAGGTGCACTGAATTGATGTAATATCCCTTTGCTTAAGCAATAGATATTCAACGTTGAATTCTTGAATTCTGTTCCATTGTCACTACAAATACGCTTAACTCTCTTTTTATAGACATTCTCTACTAGATCAAAGAACTCAACTAGAATTCCAGGAGTCTCATCCTTTGATCCCAAAAAGAATACCCATGAGAATCTAGAATAATCATCTGTGACAACCAAACAGTACCATTTGCCACCTATACTTCTCTTGCTTATAGGGCCAAAGAGATCCATATGTAGCAATTCAAATGGAGAGGAGATAAAGTTTTCAGTCTTAGGTCTGTGTGGTTTCTTGTGCTGCTTTCCTTTCATACAAGGAACACACTTATCCTCAGACTCGAAACATTTTTGTGGTACACCTAGAACCAAACCATTTTTGGTTATAAAATTCATCTTTCTCCAGTTCAGGTGTGCCATTCTCCTATGCCATAATAATGCGTCTGTTTCCGAAGCCTTGGATAATAAACATGTAGACACCATTGAAGAGTTAGGAACACCCATATTGATAGCATAGATGTCCTTCTTCCTTGGAGCCCTCATCAATATCCATTTATCAGGAATTTTAAAACCTGGCTTCAGAACTAAGGCTTCCTTTTCATTAAAATAAACTGGATGACCTTTATCACAGACTTGGGAAACACTCACTAGGTTGTGAGTTAGTTCTTCAACATAGTTCACATCCTCAAGAGTCAAAGTTCCATTTGAAACTTTTCCTTTTCCCGAAATTACTCCTCCTTTATCTCCTGCAAAGTTCACTTTTTGCTTGAGACTCTCCTTGAAGTCCTTCAACAGACTTCTTTCTCCAGTCATGTGCCTTGAGCATCCACTGTCTACATACCACCAGCTGTCCTTGTTCACAGCATACTCCTGCACATAACACAAGATACGATCAGTTATCAAGAGGGACCCAAGCCATTACGGTCTTGGTTTGTCCCTTATCATCAACAAACTTAAGCTCTTTAAAATAACCATCCTTCCCATCTGGAGCTTTGGTTACTTTCGAAGTAGCTTTAGTTTGTGGACGATCAGCCTTAAGAGGTGAATTTGAGGAGAACCTCTTAGGCACATAATTATGAGCTCTATGATTATAATTAAACTCATGTGATCGCGAAGTAGTACCACTCTCATAATGACTATGGCCTCTACTTGTAGTTCTAAACCTCGACGGTGTCACATCCCTAGACTTATGGACAGAATTATCACTTTGAGTATATGGCCATTTAGGTTTAGGTGGGAAGACACTATGCTTACCATCTCTTTTAAGAATGTTAACAGGTTTATTACCTAACTTAGGTTTGGTATCTAACCCATCTACAGTCATACTAGAGTCGGTCTGTATCTTTTCATCAATCACAAGCTTATGTGGTGTTTCAGGCTTTTTGTTAGGACAACACGAAGCCTCGTGTCCCTTTTGATGACACTTGAAACAAGACATCTGCTTGCGTGATTTACTCACTTTTGCTTTCTCATCCGGAGTCTTAGGCACTAAAGGTTTAAGCTGTTCCTTATCAACTTTATCATCAATCTTAGCTTCGTTAATCACTCCACCCGATACAAACTGTATTTTGGTGAACTGAGAAGCCTTGCTATTATCTAATGATACGTTCTTAATAACATCTTTCTGTGCCTCTGACTGTTCAGGTTTATCAGCTACTGAACTCTCAGGATTAACTTCAGTCATCTTAGAATCTTCAGAAATAGAAGTGTAATTGGCATTAAAAGGCGGGGATACATCATTGTAACCTAACCCAGTCTTGTCCTTTACACTACGTTGAGCATCTAACATTTTATCCATTTGAGATGTCCTATAATTCTCAAGTTTACGGTTTTGCTCAATTAACCTTAAGTTAAGGTTTACTATTTCCTGATCCTTACTAGCAATTGTCTCATTTAAGTCTTTGATATTCATATAGAGACCATCTATGACAACAGATTTTTCACTTATGGTATCTCTAAGTTTTGTTCTATCCAACGCATCAGACTTAATTTTATCTTTTAAGACCTGTTTATCATCACTTAATCTACGAACATCCATAATAGCTTGATCAAGTTCAGATCTAACAGTCTTATAAGATTCCTTATCCATATTTAATTGTGATGACAAATTGCTATTTGACACAGTTAAAATACTATTATGAGATTGTAAATCAGTAACTAAGTAACAAACATCAGCAAGATTAAGAATATCTAAACATACCTTCTTCTTGTCAGTTTGTAATTCAGCCATGCGTGCCACGAATTCTTCAGGACTCATATCTGGAGCTGAATCCATATATAGCACGTCATCATCACTTGCCTTCACTTCAGACTTAGGCACCTCTACTCTCTGTTCCATATCAGTGGGCATGTAGGACACTGATCCAGCAGTTGTCTCTTCGATCTCGGCCATCAAAGCTTCCTCAGAATGAGCTTGCCAATCATAAGAGCCATCCAACTGCTTCACCACTAAGGCTTTGGAAGCGAGAGTACTTCCCGAACCTTGTTTTCCTTGTGCTTCTACTTTAGGTCTTTGGCATTCTCTAGCAAAATGACCAATACCCTGACAGTTAAAGTATCTGACCTTGGTTTTATCAAACCCTGATCTATTGCCCAACACCTTTCTACCAGTTCTCTTGAGGAAATTCTTCACCTTTCTAGATATCAATGCTAGTTGATCTTGAAGCTCCAATTCCTCAAGATAATCAGAATCTATCTGTTCATAATCCTCATCAAACAGAATAGGATCATTGATCTTTCCCTCTATGTAGTTCTCGTATGATGCAACAAAGGAAGCAGAACAGACAGTTGCTGTTCAGCAGATTTCACATTCATCGGAATCTTCTGATGCTCTTGAGGTGACTTCTCAGAATTCTTTCCCTTTGTCTCATCACCAGAGGAGGAAATAAAGCATAGATCTTCAGAAATCAGTTCTCCATTTTCACTAGTATCACCAACTAACAGTACAGTGGTCGAACTAGATGACGCAGTCGAAAGACTTGACTTTCCATGATACAACCCAGGGTTCTGAACCTGATCAGAATCACTATCTCTTGACTTCTTGGAGAAATCATAACCTTTCAGCTTGTCAATGACTTGCTCTAAGGTCATAGTAGAATACCTGGTTTCGTTATCCTTAATCATAACGCCATACATTTCCCATTTAGAAGGCAAACCCTCAAGAAACTTGTCGGTTTTAGATACTTCTTATTCAACAATCTCATGGTATTCTAATTCACTTAGCAGATGGTAGAAACGTGTGACATAGGCATCAAGATCTTCTCCTTTTAAAGCTTTAAACATAGTAAACTGCTTTTTAAGAAGACTCCTCTTGCCAGCTCTCACCTGTGGACTTCCTTCACCTCTTTTCTCTAGAGCTTCCCAGAGCGTTCTAGCAGTATGAAAAGACTTCAGTTGATGAGCAATCTCTTTAGGAAGACACATCTTTATGCATGAATGTGATTTATTTTCATTTCTGTAAGCTTCCTTCTCTTGATCACTCATGTTCGCATAGGTAAGAACCACAGTGGCATTTTGAACAGTTTGAGTAGGTGGGGTGTATCCACTCTTGATACACATCCAGATTGACAGGTCATGGAATCTACAGTAAGATTCAAATCTGTCCTTCCAGTTGTAGTAATCCTCGATTCTTAACAACTTAGGTGGAACGTTTGACTTTCCCACCTCGTGGTCCATTTCGATCATTCTACTTAAGTCAGACATCTTAAAAACGTAAAATTAAACTGTTTCAGCGAATTCAGAAAACTCAACTCGCAAGACTCAGCTCAACTCGCAATCTCAGCTCGACTCGCAGAATATGTCGATTCGCAAGCCTCAGTTCGGATTGCTAAAGATGTCGATTCGCAAGTGATATCGATTCGCGAGGGATCTCGGTTCGACTCGCAAGCCTCAGTTCGACTCGCTAGTTCAACTCGGTTCGCAGGCGACGCTGGAACCCTAATCTCGACTCGCGAAACGGCTGTTAAACCCGAAAAATGAATGTTAAGGTATTTTTACGACTGAAACTAAGAGTTTCGACCGTAAACAAACCCTAAAACGTCCAGAGAATGATTTTGATCGTTAGTATTGCAAGAAAGCACGTAAAAACGACCCGAATCAAAAACGCAATAACACTAAAACTTATGAACACACTCGTATTTAGCCCGAAAGCTCTGATACCAGATGTAAGTCCCCTAGTTTTAGGATCGATAACTTCGTTATCTGTAGTATTAAGGTGCGGAATCCCTCAATACGGTGTTATCTTACTAACAACGAATATGTTCGTAATTGCGTTTTAATAAAGCTTAACTTTAAACAATGAATTGTCAAAGCCTAGCCGTAGGTTTCGTTTTTCTCTGGTTTGTTGAGTTCGCAGATTCGAATATGCAAAAGTGTTAAAGTGTTAACGATTTTACAAAGAAAAATCGTTTAAATATTCTGTCTTGGCTCGGCTCGCATGGGCCTGCGAGTTCAGTCCAACTCGCAGCCCAAGCCCAACAAAGAACTCGGCTCGCCAGACTAATACTTCGCGAGTTCAGATCTCACCTCACAGCTCAACTCGCTGCGACCTGAGATCTCGACTCGCCTCGCATTAAACGTCTATTATTTATTTCGTCTTTAAACATTCGTCTAACTTAGCACAATAATATGTTTAACGAATATTACTAACAAAACAAATATTTATTTACAAATCTAAACCAATATACAAACGTAATAATAATCACACCAGTCCTATTTCAAGCTAGATCTGTTGTCACACTCTATGTCCCAACATGACCTATTTTCTTATTTATTTGGTTTCCTTCTTTCATTTCTTAAAAGTTTAAAGAAACACATCAAAACCAAAATTTAAAACCCTGAGATCATAACTAAATTGAAATCTAAATTTGGAGCTGTGATTGAGCTACATATCATCTTGATCATCATCAAATTGCTTCATGATTGTAAGTTGATCTTATAATTGATTTTACCCAAATTAGGTTTATTGATGATTTATGAGAATTGGAGGATAAAAACATGTTATAACTATTTCATGATGATTATATGAAGTTAATTGATATATAAAACTCGTTTACATAGTCGAATTTGGTGATTTTGATTGAATTAATAAGCTGGAAACGAGGAACAGGAAGAATAGGGGTGAACTTTGGCCCGTGGCCAGCGGTCAAGCCGTTTGACCGGCGGTCGAGGGCCTGCTTGGGCCGGTGTTCAAAAATGTGCTTTAACCGGCGGTCAAAACCTTTAGCCGGCGGCTAAATGGCCCCGAGGCAGAAAATGACATTTTCGTTATAAACCTTATTTCAAACGATCTTTTCGTGTTTTAGCGGTGACTAGTGAGTGAAGTGATATAATAAATATTGTAACTGGGTAGTATAATTGTTTGATGCTACAATTTGAGATAATGTGATATGTTATATAATTATAACATGAGTTTGTTATTTAGATAAGTTGTAATATAATTGCGATGACATAAGTGTTAATTATGATGATTGATATTATATATTGTGTATTGAGATAAGGTGATATGTAATATGATTATAATATGTGTTGATTATTATAACGAGTTCGTTGTTGATACCAAGTTACTGACTTGTGTATTTTGTTGTGATTCTCAGATGGAGAGAAGGCTCAGTAATATTAGACTTCTGAGCTTGCTGTTGAGGTATTGGTGAGTGGACTCGTACTCTCAGTGTGATTTAGTTGTAACATAATTGGTTACAACAGGTGAACATAGTGATATAGTGATTGTGATTGTTGAACTGTTGAATTGTGAAATACACGTGTAATAAGTGATGTGTCGCCTTCGGGCATTCTGTGATTCGGAGGTCAACAATTGTTGGACTGGGTTGCTACAGGTTAGCCAACATAGGAATTGTGAACATGTGTTGTGAATGGAGCTTATGTTGGTTAAAGGTAGCAGACAGTTATTGGTAATACCACTGTATTGGCCTGCAGTTGGTTGTAAGTGTCGCTTGGTGCACCTCCCGGGTCTGAGCGGTGTCACAAGGACCACCGATCCTCTTGGTGATGTTGTGTCAGGTGATGTTGTGTCAGGTGATGTTGTGTCAAGTGATGTTGTGTCAAGTAATATTGTGTCAAGTGATATTGTGACAAGTGATGTCGTGTCAGTGTTAAGTGATATTTGGTGATAATCAGTATTGTTATGCTGAATTGTATTGATAGTGACAGGTTGACTCACTTAGCTTCGTGCTAATCCCACCATTTACTCCTTACAGGTTTGAGATGATTGGACTGGACTGAAGAATGTTTGACTAGGCAGTGCTACTCTGATATCTGATTTTATAAATCAGTGTTGTTATTGTTTTATATAACACCCAGTTTGTTAAATTAAGTTTTAAATTAGTTGGATTATTATGATTACTAAATGATGTGAATTATAAATGTTTTAATTTGGACAGACGCTTCCGATATATTGTATTTAAATGACTATAATACTAATGGGTGTTTTACCTGCTCCCTTAGAGATGTATTATTGCAGTACAGGCAGGTGAGGTCAGAGGAGCAGAGAGTCTCCAGTGGTCAGCAGTCAGTTGCCGGACCTTCCTCAGTTCCACCACCATCTCAGCCATCTATTCAGGACTTCGATCAGGGCTCACCAGCACCCTAGATCAGTGCACCCATATTTACATACTTACTATTTTCTCATATTCATACTTTTTACTTGTTTTGTGGTTGTGGAGTTTATTTTGTTATATTTTTGGGACATGAGCTGACCAGACTTAGTCTGATTGGTCTCTTTATTATCTATTAGTTATTAGTTATTTAGTTTACTTATTATGTTTTTATTTCTGTTTCTTTAGCTAGAATAAGTGAGCTGTGTTTGTGCAAATAAGAATTGAGGAAAGGAGATGTCGATCGTTCACGAAGAAACTGGTTTCTGTATGGAATCAACCAAGAAACTTCAAATCACCTACAGATCGCCACTTCTTCCTTTAAATCCATCTCCCCATCTCTATCGTAGGGAAGTTCCTTTCTTTTCTGTTATGATTTTCTCCATTACCATACATCCTAATATGCCTAAATTCTAAGTGTGGGATTCCACCCCACCATTTTTCAGAAACACTTAAAATTGTATCACTGTTTCAAAACCTAAGTGTGAGATTTTTCCCGAAGAAAATCCTACGCCTTAGCAATGAACATTGAGGACAATGTTGTTTTAAGTGTGAGATACACGATATATAAATACCGCAAGTTTATATTTTCTTGTCCAAAGTAATACCTCCGTTTTCATTCAAACTTTTTCAAATTTTTTTTCGCAAAACCAACCTAAAAGGTGAGATTTTTAATCATCGAAACATTCAAAAACCCAACCTCGACGATGTCCAACATCCATTCGGTTGATTTCGAATATTTTTTTAAGATGATTTTAGTCTTAGAAAATTCTTTTAAAGAAATAAACTTTTTGTCAAAATAAATAAATTGCTTTGGAAAGTAAGATAAGGCAAAAATAAGAACGTATCTTAAACTAAAAATGAGAAATCCTCTAGGCATCGCATGACTTGGTGCATCTAACCCCTTTTGTTGTGAGGTACTTGAGACCATTATAAGCATTCATTTTTAATGCTTCACTTTCATTTCGGAGTGTGCGCCGATGCATGTGTCTTTGAATTAGAACTTGCTCCTGTAATGCGTTTCGAGACCATACCAATGATTGCCGTACGCGGTATAGGTGCAGTTAGAGGATCTTGGCATCTACTAGGATTAACCCCTTTCTTTCATATCTTTTCAAGCCAACCCTTCCAACTTTCTTTTTAAAGATTGTTGATGATCCGATTAGAAAACCCTTTGCACCTTAGCCATTTCATTTCTAAAAACCCCAAAACTTCCCACTACACAAACACTTTCCCACTAAACACCATTGTAGCTCGTGAACTTGATAGATCGTAAGTAAAGGATTGCTTGAGATATCTTTCTATTGGTGTCTCATCTTCAAACATCTCTCCGTACCTTTCAAGGGTTTACAAGAAAGAAATATAAAAAAGAAGATACGGTACAAAAGTGAAGTTAGTACTCATCACAAGGATATTATCCGCAGAAGACAGTACGAAAAATTGGTACATTTCAAAAGAGAAGTCAAAGATGTCTCACTACATGAAGGATCTCCGAGGTCATAAAAAGAAGAAAACAAAAAGAAAAAGAAAAGAAAAGCAGACCTTGGAGAACTCCTAGAAAACCTCAAATGAGAAGACTGCTCTCCAAAGAAGAAAAATCTGTTAGATCTCAAAAGAAACATCAAAATAAAAGATTATTCCTCTAGGAGATGAGTCTACTCTAGTGGTTATCTCAAGTGAAACTTTCTTTGATCTTTGAAAGCTCCGAGTCTGAAGTTCCAAAACCCTATAACCATTGACCAACCTACCCTTATCCATACACACCTTACCCTTATTCACACAACCCGATCAAAATGCCTTGGGATAATTAGCACCGTTCTCAAAGGAGTGGTGGAGATTCGATTCTCGACCAAGCTGTTGAGTCACTGGTCGCTGACCAACTCAATGATATCAAACTCAATGGAGGAAATGATTAAGTCAAAGCTGCTGTTGCTAAAGTATGTACTCTCTACTCGCTGTTCATGCTACTCAAGGAAACTGATCTGTTGAGGAAGTTTTAAACTCATCTTGGTGTGTCGCTGACTTCAAGACTAGCAGCGAGAGTTTTACTTCTTCAGATGAATAAAGGCAAAAGTCACTGCCCTAATAAAAGCTAGTTGCTGAAGATATATAATTCAAGTCATTCTACAAGAGCATGATAGTATGCAGTGAGTGAGGAGGATTATTACATCTTCAGTGACTATATCAATAAAGTTTCTTTACAAGTACAAGTTGCTCTTCATATGTACGTCAGCAAGTGTTCCTCGTACTTGAAATATCTGAAGAATTACGTGGCAGCAAGTGATTGGTGTTAAGGAAGAAGAGATATTTGCGGTAACAGAATTGGTACCCGCAGAATGTCGGTTCATTAGTGATTAAGCCAATCAAGCAGCTACACGTGTCATTCCAAGATCCTATTTTATAGGAGATATTTACGGGATACTTGTAGTATATATAGAGTAGTACCGTGTTAATCACTTACCAGTCAGTGAGTAGTCTGTCTAAGCACATACCAGCGATCAGCGAGTGAACAGTTAGCGTGTTTGTCCACTACTGTTCATCTCATTTGTAATAATTAGCTTAAGTGTTTGATTTAGATTAGCTTTGGCTAGTCTATTCCGCAATCAACACTCAGTGAGTTTCATAATTTATAAGATTCACAGTTCAGCTATTATTGCATTTTTGTTTATCTCTGTTTAACATTCA
This sequence comes from Helichrysum umbraculigerum, assembly GCA_949592205.1. NCBI lineage: Eukaryota > Viridiplantae > Streptophyta > Magnoliopsida > Asterales > Asteraceae > Helichrysum > Helichrysum umbraculigerum. Next base: position 41,219,694 of record CATIUR010000001.1, read on the forward strand.
TCATACTCTGTTTGTGTTAATTCGATTAAAAACTTGATAAGTTAACATAGATAAAATAAGAAAAAGTTTTTAATTGTATTCAGCCCCCTTCTACAATTAAACTTTATTTATTGACATTCCAAATCACTAAGCAATAGTGATTCAGGGACTATCACAAGCCTATGACGATAAGCACTGCATGACTGGCAATGAGCGATTTCATTTCTATTAGATTATAGGTAACCCGATAGACTTCTGAGTGAATTGAGTAACCCACTTGTGAGAATCGCCCAGTCATGTACATCTACGTTTCGAGAGTTGCAAAGTATGCCAAAAAGGGTTTATCAGTTTTATGTTTAAGTATAGTTAATTTTTGTTGATGCTTACTTTTTGAAAACATTTATATAAATTGAAGAAAGTGACTTTCTGAAAAAGATACTCTAAGCATCTAAAACGATTTTTCAAAACTATTTTCCAAATGAGGTTTGCTTGAGGACAAGCAAAAGCTTAAGTGTGGGATATTTGATATATCGCAAAAAGTCACATTTTTACATACATTATTTGTCCCATATTTGGATCTTTTCTAACAAATACATCTTATAATCATCATTATTCACCAACTTTTGTTAGAAAGGTATAATCTTGTCGGTCTTTAGAAAATAAAGTAAAAAAGGGCAGAAAACTGACCTAAATAGGCACTATACTGAGCCTAACCCTAATTCCACTGTAAACTCCATACCAGGGCCTCACAACCATCTTATTTTGTATCCATGGAGATTACAAGAACGTGGATATAAGGATTGCTTAGATTGGATCAAGGATGAGAGAGATAAGCAACTAACAAGACCACCGAAGACTACGAGACGTATTCTGGACACGCCCAGGCTCCACACCTCCAATTCCTACCAAATTGGCATCATTAGAAGCGTATCAGAATTACGAGACCGTAGGCGAAAGAATCAAGTCAAACGGACGTGAAACGAAGAAGATACGGCCTTCCGAAGCAACTCAAAAAGTCGAAAACAGCACACGGGGCAGCACACGGCCTACCTACAGCCATGTATGGCCTTAAACAAGCCGTGTACGGCCCTTTCTATGCCGTGTATGGCCTCAGCCCCCCCCCCGTGTGTTCTCGTTTTTCTTCGTTTGCTTGTACGTGCGTGCTTGTGGACTTGTACTCTTGATTCCTTGGATGCCTATAAATAGAGAGCTCCTCATTCTCATTCCACACACCTCACACCTCACAAAATCACATTTCTCTCTTTTACTTTCTCTCTCTAAGTAGTCTCTCTCTAGATTAGTTTAGCATAGTTTCTCTCTCTAGTTTCTCTCTCTAGAGAACTAGAGAGATGTAGGCTCGGTTCGAGTGGGGAAGATAGCTGTAGCTTGGGAATTTTATTGTAACAAAGTTTTCACGACTCTGGCTTATACTACTCAGTGTTATGCTGCTTAAATACTGGTTCTTACTTATTCCTTTACTTACGGTTATTATGTTTTGTTTGCATAATATCTTTGTTTGTGTTGCGAATATTGCCATGCTATTTACGTAGTTTGATACTGTGATTATTGAAATGTATATATTAGGATTATGGATGATATTTAATTCATATTTAGCATGCTATGATTGGTGATTGTATTGCTTTGTATCTGGTTGAGTTTTACATGAATATAGACTTAATCAAGTTTCCACCATTTCCAGTCTTTCACGTGACTATTGCCTTAGGATAGGATCTGATCAACCCTAATACTACATAGATATAGTTATCTCATATTACAGTATGAAGCTATGAATATTCCATAAACCGGCACAGTACTTCGTATAGCGTTGGAAACACCTCGTGTGGAGTACAAATACGTGGAAGCTAAGGAACTGCCGTAGGTCTATCTCGTCGTGGAATACCTAGAAGTCACCCTTTTAGAATATGGGTCTAGGAACAATAAAGCTGTGGAAATGCTCGCTGTACTGTACACCGTTAGTACACCAAGGTTAAGATACAGCTGTGGAAATGCTCGCTGCACCGTACACCGTTAGTACACCAAGGTTAACATACAACTGTGGAACTACTTTAATGTATAGTACACCGTTAGTATGCCTTGAGTCTGGAACACTGTGGATATGCCAAATGCACTGTACACCTTGAGTATACCTTGAGTCTGGAACACTGTGGATATGCCAAATGCACTGTACACCGTGAGTATTCCTAGGGATGAACGCCTGATAGCAAAGGAGGGTCTAATTCCTGATGGAGTTAATTGTGCTTAAACTTAATATAAATGAGTTCTGAAAAGAAAGCAAGTATTCGGCTGTAATACAAGATGCTTAAACCGCTTAACTCAACATAACCGACAGATCAACATACATAGCATACAATTAGTACATACCTAGATAAACTCAAATAGATTTAGGTGTTAAGAAAGGTCGGATATATAATTGCAGTTTGTTATCTTATGCCTACACCCAGGATATATCATGTAACACCCGCCAAATTAGGACTAGTAATTAGTGCCTAATTCTCTGTTAATACATGTAATTAGTTCTGTGTTAGGCTAATTAATGTATTGAATTATATACTGATGAATATATACAAACTTTGCGATTTGATTAAATCGTACGCAATTTAAATCGAATGTATTTCGGTTCCATAAATACGGACGTTGGTGACACAATTTAAAATTAAGTATAAAACATTTTCTGAAAACATTACTGGGTCCAAACGGCTGTTTAAATTTTATTCCCAAAGTTGTCCCGACTCGTACAATAGAAACTTACCAAATTAACAACAAAATACGCAAATTATTTAAATCACATCTTAATGTCTTTAAATTATTAGATAATTGGTAAAACAATTTAATTAAATTATTAAACAAAATTCGTATTTTAAAATGGATAATTAACGCGCGAAATATTTATTAAAATGTTAAATGACGGAGAAAACGAACACCACGCGGAGCGCGGGGCGAAGACTGAAAGTGGAGGATAACCTCCACCTCCCTCCTCTCTTTCCTCATTCAATTCACTTCCACTCTCTCTCTCTCCTTTCTCTTTCTCTTCTTTCTCTCTAAAAACACCATCCACCTCCATCATACAAAATCATCAAATAACAACATCAACCGCACTCGAATCATCAATATTTTTAGAGATTCACGACCACCTCGCAACGATCTACACTTCCATCTTTCCGGATTTCCATTTCGCCACTTTGTAAGTTTCCGACAAAATCCCGAAACCTTTCGATTCTTAGTATTTTTCACTTGTTAGTTGTTTATATAACTTGTATATGTCCATTTCAAAGTGTAGAACACGATTTTATAGCTTAAAAACGGGTTTGAATTGGGTTTTTGGCCGGAAAATCTCGACAGTCGGACTTTCTGGGCTGATGTTCTTCAGTGCGACACAAGCCTTGTGTCGCATGTTGTGTCGTATTTTGCCTCTTGTGTCGTATGAAACCAGTTATGTCGTATCCTATGCGACACAATATTGTGTCGTACCTTATGTCGCTAATACTATGCGACACTATCACTATGTCGCTGTTGAATCAACATCTCGCATCTATGCGACACAACCCTTGTGTCGTATAGATATTGTGTCGCATTTCTATGCGACACAACCCTTGTGTCGCATGACAAACTTTTGTGTCGCATATTGTGTCGCAAAACACAGAAAACTCATAATTTTACTAAGTGTCGAGACTCGAAATTTATCACTCGATTTTACCCGAATTCGACCCCAGCCAGGGGCCAGCCCCTTGGACCCCGCCAGGGGCGCTGCCCCCGGACCCCCGTACTTAGATTCCGTAAGCACATTTCTCATCAAGTGTCAAACTTGTATGACTTCAAAACGCTTATATGATACAACTTTTCAAACATAATGGAATATACTTTTCAAGTATAACACTACGAAATCAATGTGATAACATCAGGACTATTATTACAATTAATCACCAACGGGCCGTACACGTTTTCAAACACTTAACAAATCAACCAAATCGTAGTAATTTGGACATATATATAGTTGTGTAACAACTACAAGGGTGATCTTTTGAGATACCCAATCATGTTTATAACCATCGCGTGTCGTGGACACCCTCAGGTTACAAGTCTTTGGACTTCATCACTCGGCTAATCAACTTACGTTTATTTAAACGCTTTCAGACTCAGGTGAGTCTCATAGCCCCTCTTTTTACTATTTTACTCAGGGGTGTGATATATTGCTCATTTTTAACATGTGAACGCAAGTACAAACATTTCATATACTACATGAGTTTTTCACAACTAATCATTTAAAGTCCTCCGTCAGCATAGTTGTTAATATGTTGTAGCGTGAATATTAGTATATGGTACCATATAGGATTGACCCTCCTCGTTCAGGTTAGCAAGCACTAACCGGGTAAACGGACGTACTAACATTTGGGAAGACGAATGTTGATTAGGCATTCGTGGAGGCACCTCGCCCGGAATTCTCTATAGGGGACCCGGCCCTCGAGTTAAGCTCAACTATGTGCTCATGGCTGTATATATACACATTAACAATTGCTGGATGCATTTCAATCATTATTAAATCTTGCGGTTCATACTATATTACTTGATTTCAAACCTGTGAGCTCACCAGCTTTAGCTGACACATTTAGCATGTATCGCAGGTACCAAGCAGTAGACTGTTTCGGTTTCAGGACTTTTAGCTCGAGTCAGCATACAGACGTTTGAGATTTTCTTGCATTAGTATATTTTGTACAAGTACTTATGTAATGAAATCCCCTTATATTTAAACTCGAGCTATGTAAAGCTATAAATGTTGTAAACATTTCAATATTAATATATTTTGTTAAAACGACGCATATAGATTCGTTTACTATATATCTTTGTGCTTTGTTATTGATTAGTAACACCCAAATCGAGCTTCCGCAAATCATCAAATTTGGGGGTGTTACAGATTAGTATCAGAGCCTAAGGTTATAGTGAACTAGGTTGCATTTAGTGGGCCTAGACTATGACCATTAGGCAGTATTCCTTATTAGGTATAACTGGTTCAGTGATTACGTCATACGAGTTTAATTTAACATAGCCTGATCAACTATGTACAATTAAGCAAAGATGATGTAAGATCTGAATGTAGTTATGGCTGAACAGGCTACACTAGAAGACTCTGACCTCGAGAGGACCGAGACTCAAACTTGTTTATGCTAGACACTCAATAGGCTATATTATATAGGAACTATATGAATATAGGCCTCACTCTTACTAACGCTTTGTCTCAGAAATGGCAAACATACCGCCAAATTCATTGCGCTCTCAATCCGGGTCGCGGAACCCCAGGGTAGCAAGGAGGAACAACAGGTTGCCTTGAGCTGGCCCTTACCCCACTCACTTCACCTTGCCGGCCTTAGCCACTAGGGTGAACCAACACGAGCAGCGACTTCGCACCATGGATGTCGTGTTGCAAGAAACCAACGAGAACTGGAGACTTACATCTCTCGAACGCATCGAACAAGTCACCGAGGATCATGAAAACACCATTAATAATGTAGACTTTCTTTTCAACAAAGTGGTGGAGATAAACGTAGAAATCGCCCTTTTGAAACACAGACTTGAAGAGTGTGAGCAACGCTCGCGGGTGTCAGAGGAATACGTTGGCAGTTTGGTACAGCGACTAGCATTGGCTGAAGACAATGCCCGACAGGCCAGCAGACTTGCAAATACGGTGGATCGTCTCATCGAAATGATGGAGCAGATTAATCTACGTTAATTCTAGTGTAGTCCTTGTCTTGTAATCTATCTTATAGTCTAATAACTATCTAAGCGCTACTCTATAATTCGGTCGGATGTAACAATTCCCGACACCCTTTTGTAATACATCCGTGGGATGTAACCTGTGAACTCGTATTATCTATCAAATATTCTTTGCTGATTCTACTTATACTGATTGTCATATTTCTTCTTCATATTGATGTTATGTATTACCGCCTTATACATGTACATCTGAAACAAATACAATTTTCTTACAAAATCTTATGTATCTTCATTTCTTTTATTGAAGAATCATGCCGCCAAAGACAAGACCATACACCGACGCTCAGCTTACATCGCTCATAACCCAGGCTGTGACTGAAGCCTTGGCTCGGAATATTCCACAGAATTCCGCAAGGAACAGCGATGCCGCTGAAACCCCCGCTACTAAACCTTATTCTTACAATGACTTTCAGAGCTGCAAACCCTCAAGCTTCAAGGGTACTGAAGGAGCCATCGGACTGATCAGATGGTTCGAGAAGATGGAAACTGTTTTTCGTGTCAGCAAATGCGCGGAGAACGACAAAGTAAACTTTGCCACCTGCTCTCTCGAAGATGATGCCCACTCTTGGTGGAACTCATATTCCTAATCCGTGGGTGCTGACACTGCCTACCAAATAACTTGGGAGGATTTGAAAGCAAAACTCACCGCCAAATACTGCTCAATCGACAAACTCCAAAAGCTGGACGAGGAATTCTGGAACCTAAAGGTTCAGGGTGGTGATATCGATGGTCATACCACCAGATTCCAACAACTCGCTGCCCTCCGCCCAGCCCTGGTAAGCACAGAACCTGATAAAATCAGGAAGTACATCCTTGGTCTTCCTGAGCCTGTTCGGGGGCACGTCGCCTCTTCAAACCAAACCACCATTGACGGTGCAATCCTACTGGCCCAAGACCTGATGTCAATGAGCCAGGATTCTGAACCACCCACTTCATCCTCCCACAACAACAAAAGAAAGTGGTCCGACTACCACAACAATCCCCAAACCAACAAAACAAGAAGCCCGACACCATCAAAGCCTACAACACCACCACAGACATCAAACGGGGCTACACTGGGAGCAAACCTTATTGTTCCAAGTGCAGCCGTGACCATGAAGGTCCCTGTGGTCCCTTTTGCAACAATTGCAACAGGAACGGCCACCTCACCAAAGATTACCACTCTCCTACCAACAACAACCCTAACAACACCAGGACACCCAAAGTCTGCTTTGAGTGTGGGAACCCTGGGCACTTCAGGGACACGTGCCCAAAGCTGAAGAATAACAACAACAACAACAACAACAACAACCGCAACAGCAACAACAATAACACCCGAAGCAGAGCCTTCGTCATCAAATCCGGGGACGCCCGCCAAGACCCGAATGTGGTCTCGGGTATGTTCCTCCTCAACAACTTAACTGCTTCTGTTCTATTTGATACTGGTGCTGATAGAAGCTTTATCTCCGATGACTTTTGCCCACTACTTGACATCACTCCTGTTGCCTTAGATGCTAAGTACACTGTAGAGCTAGCAAATGGGAAACTTATAGAAACCAGTAGTGTGATACCTAATTGCACTTTAAACCTAGCTGACGAAACCTTTTCAATCGATCTTGTTCCCATTGAAATCGGGAGTTTCGACGTCATCATTGGAATGGACTGGTTGTCCAATCACCGAGCTGAAATCGTTTGTTACGATAAGATCGTCCGCATTCCACTCGTTGTCGGTAGAACCTTGATCATACAGGGGGAGATCAGCGGGACGAGACTCAATATCATCTCTTGCTTAAAAACCCAAAAATTTCTGAGAAAGGGTTACCCTGCAATACTCGCACACATCACAGAGAAGAAGTCGGAGGAGAAGCGACTTGAGGATGTGCCAATTGTTAGAGACTTCCCCGAAGTCTTTCCAGAAGAACTACCTGGTTTACCTCCATCTAGACAGGTTGAGTTCTCAATCGATCTCGTGCCGGGTGCCGCACCGGTGGCCCGCGCACCGTACCGTTTAGCTCCATCCGAACTTCAGGAGTTGTCCGCCCAGTTACAGGAACTCCTAGATAGAGGATTCATTAGACCGAGTTCTTCACCTTGGGGAGCTCCGGTCTTATTTGTTAAAAAGAAGGACGGTTCATTCCGAATGTGCATCGACTACCGAGAGTTGAACAAATTGACCGTAAAAAAAACCGATACCCACTTCCTCGCATTGATGATCTATTCGACCAACTTCAGGGTTGAAGTTTCTACTCAAAAATCGACCTGCGATCAGGCTATCACCAGTTACGAGTTCGCGACACCGATATTCCGAAAACTGCTTTCAGAACTCGTTACGGGCACTACGAATTTCAAGTGATGCCCTTCGGTCTAACCAACGCACCGGCTGTATTCATGGACCTCATGAACCGGGTGTGTAAACCTTACCTCGACAAGTTTGTCATTGTCTTTATCGATGACATACTCATTTACTCGCGCAACGAGAAAGAACATGCGCAACACCTCAAAACCATCCTTGAACTACTTAGACACGAGGAGCTTTACGCCAAGTTCTCTAAGTGTGAGTTCTGGATACAAACCGTTCAATTCCTTGGTCATGTGATCGACAGTCAGGGAATTCACGTTGACCCATCAAAAATCGAGGCTATCAAAGACTGGCAAGCACCCACCACTGCAACTGAAGTACGTCAATTCTTGGGTCTTGCTGGGTACTATCGGCGATTTATCGAAAATTTCTCTAAGATAGCTCAACCACTCACGGTACTGACTCAGAAGGACAAAAGGTTCGATTGGACCGATAAACAAGAGTCAGCGTTTCAACTTCTGAAACAAAAGCTTTGCAGTGCTCCGATTCTATCCCTACCCGAAGGCACCGATGACTTCGTGGTATACTGCGATGCTTCCCACCAAGGTCTCGGTTGTGTGCTGATGCAACGAGACAAAGTCATTGCCTATGCCTCACGACAGCTGAAAATTCACGAAAAGAACTACACTACTCACGACCTAGAACTTGGAGCTGTCGTTTTTGCTCTCAAAATCTGGAGACATTATCTCTACGGCACTAAGTGCACAATCTTTACCGACCACAAAAGTCTCCAACACATCTTCGACCAAAAAGATCTTAACATGAGGCAACGTCGATGGGTCGAGTTGCTTACCGATTACGATTGCGAGATCAAGTACCATCCAGGGAAGGCTAATGTTGTAGCCGATGCCCTCAGTCGAAAGGAACGACCAAAACCACTTCGAGTCCGAGCCCTCAGTATTACCATTCACAACGATCTTACCATTCAGATTCATACCGCTCAGATCGAAGCCCTGAAACCTAAAAACATAAAAAACGAAGCCTTACGGGGTATTGACAAACAATTTGAAACCAAATCTAACGGGATTAGGTATTTCTCAAACCGAATCTGGTTGCCTAGTTTCGGGAACCTACGAGACTTGGTGATGGACGAAGCTCACAAGTCTAAATATTCTATCCATCCGGGATCCGATAAAATGTACCACGGAATCAAGGAATTTTATTGGTGGCCGAACATGAAAGCCGAAATCGCCAATTATGTCAGCAAGTGTCTTACTTGCTCGAAAGTCAAAACCGAACATCAAAAACCTTCTGGTTTACTCCAACAGCCTGAAATCCCTGAATGGAAATGGGATCAGATTACCATGGATTTCATAACCAAACTACCCAAGTCGTCAGGCGGTTGCGATACCATTTGGGTGATCGTCGATCGTCTCACCAACTCTGCTCACTTCCTGGCAATCAAGGAAAACGATAAAATGGAACGCCTTGCACAAATCTACATCAAGGAAATTGTTTCTCAACACGGTGTTCCAATCTCGATCATCTCTGACAGAGATGCCCGTTTCACTTCTCACTTCTGGCAGTCACTTCAAAAAGCAATGGGTACCCGTCTTGATATGAGTACCGCATACCATCCCCAAACCGATGGCCAAAGTGAACGAACCATCCAAACACTGGAAGACATGCTACGAGCCTGCGTAGTTGATTTCGGTACAAACTGGGAAAGACATATACCGTTGTGCGAATTCTCGTACAATAACAGCTATCACGCCAGCATTAAGGCTGCACCTTTTGAGGCACTGTACGGTCGTAAGTGCCGATCACCGATTTGTTGGACCGAAGTGGGAGATAGCCAACTCACTGGTCCTGAACTCATACACGCCACCACAGAGAAAATTGTGGAAATCCAAAACCGACTCAAAGCCGCACGTGATCGTCAGAAGAGTTATGCTGACGTGAGACGCAAACCACTCGAGTTCCAGGTTGGGGATCGAGTACTCCTAAAAGTATCTCCTTGGAAAGGCGTCATCCGTTTTGGCAAACGCGGGAAGTTAAATCCCAGGTACATCGGGCCTTTTGAGATCCTCGAACGGATTGGCCCCATAGCTTATCGATTGCAGCTGCCATCCGAACTCAGCAGCGTGCACCCCACTTTCCACATTTCTAACTTGAAGAAATGTCTGTCCGATGAGACACTCATTATACCACTTGACGAGATTCGCGTCGATAACAAACTCCATTTTGTTGAGGAGCCTGCTGAAATCATGGACCGTGAGGTCAAACAACTAAAACAAAGTCGTATTCCCATCGTCAAGGTCAGATGGAATTCGCGGCACGGTCCGGAATTCACCTGGGAATGGGAGGACCAAATGCGACTCAAATATCCTCAACTCTTCACTGATTCTATATCAAACGCGACCTCGAGCTAAATTTTGGGACGAAATTCTTCTAACAGGGGGAGAATGTAACACCCGCCAAATTAGGACTAGTAATTAGTGCCTAATTCTCTGTTAATACATGTAATTAGTTCTGTGTTAGGCTAATTAATGTATCGAATTATATACTGATGAATATATACAAACTTTGCGATTTGATTAAATCATACGCAATTTAAATCGAATGTATTTCGGTTCCATAAATACGGACGTTGGTGACACAATTTAAAATTAAGTATAAAACATTTTCTGAAAACATTACTGGGTCCAAACGACTGTTTAAATTTTATTCCCAAAGTTGTCCCGACTCGTACAATAGAAACTTACCAAATTAACAACAAAATACGCAAATTATTTAAATCACATCTTAATGTCTTTAAATTATTAGATAATTGGTAAAACAATTTAATTAAATTATTAAACAAAATTCGTATTTTAAAATGGATAATTAACGCGCGAAATATTTATTAAAATGTTAAATGACGGAGAAAACGAACACCACGCGGAGCGCGGGGCGAAGACTGAAAGTGGAGGATAACCTTCACCTCCCTCCTCTCTTTCCTCATTCAATTCACTTCCACTCTCTCTCTCTCCTTTCTCTTTCTCTTCTTTCTCTCTAAAAACACCATCCACCTCCATCATACAAAATCATCAAATAACAACATCAACCGCACTCGAATCATCAATATTTTTAGAGATTCACGACCACCTCGCAACGATCTACACTTCCATCTTTCCGGATTTCCATTTCGCCACTTTGTAAGTTTCCGACAAAATCCTGAAACCTTTCGATTCTTAGTATTTTTCACTTGTTAGTTGTTTATATAACTTGTATATGTCCATTTCAAAGTGTAGAACACGATTTTATAGCTTAAAAACGGGTTTGAATTGGGTTTTTGGCCGGAAAATCTCGACAGTCGGACTTTCTGGGCTGATGTTCTTCAGTGCGACACAAGCCTTGTGTCGCATGTTGTGTCGTATTTTGCCTCTTGTGTCGTATGAAACCAGTTATGTCGTATCCTATGCTACACAATATTGTGTCGTACCTTATGTCGCTAATACTATGCGACACTATCACTATGTCGCTGTTGAATCAACATCTCGCATCTATGCGACACAACCCTTGTGTCGTATAGATATTGTGTCGCATTTCTATGCGACACAACCCTTGTGTCGCATGACAAACTTTTGTGTCGCATATTGTGTCGCAAAACACAGAAAACTCAGAATTTTACTAAGTGTCGAGACTCGAAATTTATCACTCGATTTTACCCGAATTCAGATCCCAGATGCGTTTTTCACCAAAGCAATATAGTAGAAATAAAAATTTTTCGAGCTGACCTGGCATCTCGACCCCAGCCAGGGTCCAGCCCCTTGGACCCCGCCAGGGGCGCTGCCCCCGGACCCCCGTACTTAGATTCCGTAAGCACATTTCTCACCGAGTGTCAAACTTGTATGACTTCAAAACGCTTATATGATACAACTTTTCAAACATAATGGAATATACTTTTCAAGTATAACACTTCGAAATCAATGTGATAACATCAGGACTATTATTACAATTAATCACCAACGGGCCGTACACGTTTTCAAACACTTAACAAATCAACCAAATCGTAGTAATTTGGACATATATATAGTTGTGTAACAACTACAAGGGTGATCTTTTGAGATACCCAATCATGTTTATAACCATCGCGTGTCGTGGACACCCTCAGGTTACAAGTCTTTGGACTTCATCACTCGGCTAATCAACTTACGTTTATTTAAACGCTTTCAGACTCAGGTGAGTCTCATAGCCCCTCTTTTTACTATTTTACTCAGGGGTGTGATATATTGCTCATTTTTAACATGTGAACGCAAGTACAAACATTTCATATACTACATGAGTTTTTCACAACTAATCATTTAAAGTCCTCCGTCAGCATAGTTGTTAATACGTTGTAGCGTGAATATTAGTATATGGTACCATATAGGATTGACCCTCCTCGTTCGGGTTAGCAAGCACTAACCGGGTAAACGGACGTACTAATATTTGGGAAGACGAATGTTGATTAGGCATTCGTGGAGGCACCTCGCCCGGAATTCTCTATAGGGGACCCGGCCCTCGAGTTAAGCTCAACTATGTGCTCATGGCTGTATACATATACATTAAAAATTGCTGGATGCACTTCAATCATTATTAAATCTTGCGGTTCATACTATATTACTTGCTTTCAAACCTGTGAGCTCACCAGCTTTAGCTGACCCATTTAGCATGTATCGCAGGTACCAAGCAGTAGACTGTTTCGGCTTCAGGACTTTTAGCTCGAGTCAGCATACAGACGTTTGAGATTTTCTTGCATTAGTATATTTTGTACAAGTACTTATGTACTGAAATCCCCTTATATTTAAACTCGAGCTATGTAAAGCTATAAATGTTGTAAACATTTCAATATTAATATATTTTGTTAAAACGACGCATATAGAGTCGTTTACTATATATCTTTGTGCTTTGTTATTGATTAGTAACACCCAAATCGAGCTTCCGCAAATCATCAAATTTGGGGGTGTTACATATCATCTGTAGAGGTCGCTTAGTTCTTTTAGGACAAGTGAGGGGGGTTTAAACAACCTGTTTCTGATCAGAATCACGATAACCTAGGATTCAGTGACATATGATTTTAGGCTTTTAGAGTAAAACGTAGGGTCCTAGAGTTTACACCGACTGTCCGTCTGATGATTTGCCCAAAGTAGTCTCCAATCATCTTTATAATGAATATCATCCAGAAACCCTAATTACCGAAGTTTCAGCAATCACGCTTTACCTGTTGCCTACTCTCTATTTTATTTTCTTGTTTTATTTAGTATTAGATAAACCAACTGATAACATTGAATAATGTTACATTTATATTAATAATATTTACTATTTTTATGATATTTATATTGCATTTATTTGATAATAGATATTGATTTGGTTAATATTTACAAAATAGGTAATAATAGAGCTTAAATTAGAAAAGGAGCGAAAATAGGCTAAATAAAGTAATTTTTGTATAAAACTTAATTGTACCTAAATATAGTTGGGACAAAGTGGCTAAAAGAGTGATAAAAATAAATAAAGTTCGCGAATACTTGAGTTCGAAAAGATAAATGGATTGCGCGAAAATAATTAGATTGAAGATTTATTGGAGTTTACTAGTTGATCCAAATACTTATTTGGATTAAATAAATAATAATAATACTATAGTAATTAAGTTAGTAATAGTAATAAATTTACTAATTATAATAACGTTAAATAAGTAAATAATAAAAATAATAATAAAGTGAATAATAATAAAATAATAATAATGGTTATGTTTGGTGCATATTTGCAGGGTTCACGTGGACTTAAAGTGAAAGCCGGTCAAATAGCCCAAGTCGAGCAAAAGAATTACGGAGGAAACAAGAATTGAAGACCTTCTAGAAGCATCTAGAAGGTGGGCCTCGATTGATGAAGAATGGCGGTTAGGACAAACAAATGTGAGGTGGTGGTTTTTCTTGGTGGGTACACCAAAATTATTTCAACCGGCGGTCCACATAAAATATCAACCGGCGGTTGGGACCGACCTACAGCAACTATAAAAGCAGACCCCTACCATACGAATTTTGTACCACTTCTTCATAGGATTAAACCCCAAAGTCGAAAATAAAATTCTTAATTCGACTCTTTTACCTTAAATACGAATTTAAGGGTTTTTCTAAGGGTTTAGGAGCGCGCTTTCGGAGCAAGAGGAGTTAGGGTTACGCACAATCATTGTAAGGATATAATAATTATTTGGTTTGCACTCTTTTATTTATTTTAATAATAATGTTTACTTTATTTTCAATTATTATTTGTGTTTACTTTATAATGATTATGAGTGACTAAATTTTTTTGCACTTACTTGAATGAAGTAATCTAATGATTAGGGTTGTTATCTTTTAATATTTATGTTGAATTATTTTTGTTTAATCGTGAACCTTATGTATTTGAGTTTAATCTAATTGATTATTTTGTTGGTAAATTATTATATGATCAATTTAGCGGGAGCTTTTTCATAATAATAGTTTATTATAATTATTTGTCTATGAATAATTGTTAATTGATTGCGGAAGCATATATTAAATAAGATAATCATTTAAACATGAATGTGTAAGTAGGTGAAGTTGACGGGAGTTATTCACTAGATTAAATCTTAAATTAATAAATTGAAATTAAGGTATAGGATAAGTGGACGCTAATCCTAGTTTAATTAAGATTCGTATATTCAACTTAAATAAGTTTATTGCAATTTAATTAATGTTTAATTGAAACTATTATAGTTTAAGTTTTATTATATTATTGAAGCTTGTTAATGATTTAATTAGTGGCTATAGCGAACGTTTGTCACAAAGTTATTTCATTATTTGATTATATGTCTATGTATGATTAATCCAATGATAGCAGATGCAGATTTGGTATAAGTTAAATAATTAAACTTAAATGTATAAAATGAGGATATTGATGAACGTCTTTCATTAAATTAAATTGTTAATTAGTTAATTAATATTTATGTGAAGGTCATGGCGAACGTTAAACCTGATCTAAAATAAGATGAGCATTGATTGCTAAATAACTTGGTTTTATTAAACAACCCGAAATCATTAGTGAGCTAGTTCAAGTAAGTGTCATTTTTTATATCTGAATAAGTTTAATAAATTAAATTTAACTCTTTTTGAGTTTACTTGCCTTTTAGTTTAATTTTAGTAGTTTAAGCAAAGTAACAATTCTGTTACACAAACCCTAGTCTTTTTTAGTATTTAAGTTAATTATATTTTAAGTATTAAATTCACATTCCCTATGGAACGAACCTAGACTTACTGTAGCTATATTATAAGCGATAGGGTATACTTACCTCTGTTGTGTAATAGTTAAGTGTCAGTTTTTATTTGTTTATTTTATAATTAGATTTTACACATCAAGTTTTTGGCGCCGCTGTCGGGGACTGTGATAGAATTACTTAGAAAATTAAATTATTAAATTATTGTACATAGTTTGTCAATTGAAAAATCGGCTCACCCATTGTAACAAAACACAAAGAGGTATATGGCGGGTCGTTCTGCTTCCCTAAAGAAGTAGGTTTTTAATAAGTTTCGCGCTGACCTATTTTATACGCTTCTATTCTGTGTCTGTTCAAAGGAGCTACCGAGGACTTTTGATAGACTTTGTTAAGTAATTTATAAATTTAATTTAATATAGTTAATTGATCCTTTCTTGGAATTTATTTCCTAGAAAGTTATTTTTGTTTCTATTAATTTTTTTTAGTTGTATTGAGCCGGTGCGTTTTTACGGTTTTATCTATTGTGGTTTTACATGTTTAATCAGGTAGTGGATGAACACTTGGAATTCGGGAAACGAAATCCTGAGTCCATTGTCCGATCCAGAGAAAACCGCAAAGAAGTATAGGAAGAAGAAATCAAAGAACAAATCGACGGATCCAACTGACAGCCAAACGGAATCCGGGTCAACTTCAACAAACGTAATCATAGAGGAAGCTTACGAAGGAGAGCTGGAATCTAAATACGAGGACGAAGAGGAAGTTACACTGGAAGAGGAAGAAGAAAAGGAAGAAATGGCTAACGAGAATGATACTCCGATGTGGCCCCGGATAAGGACCGTTGCTCCTACGCCGACATCTGTAATTCAAAGGTCACCGATCGATAACAACTTTTCGTTAAAGGGTAATCATTTGCAAATGATCAAAGATACTCAGTTTGATGGAAGAGTACGGGCCGATCCGCACAAACATATTGCTAATTTCTTTGAGATAGGAGATATGTTCAAGTATGGGCCGAACACAGATGAAGCTCTTAAGCTACGGACTTTCCCAATGTCTTTGTGTGGGGAAGCGAAAATTTGGTACCAAGAACTTGAGCCAAATACTATCCAGACTTGGGATCAAATGCGGGAAGCGTTTGTTAGCCGATATTTTCCTCCGGCTCTAGCGGAAAGATTACTGAACGAAATCCGAGCATTCAGGAAGAATGATGGAGAGACTTTAATGGAAGCATGGTTAAGAATTATGGAGATGTTGAGGAATTTTCATGGACATGGTTTATCAAACGCGGAAACCATTGAACTTTTCTATAATGGACTTGATATTCCATCGGCTTCTGTTCTTGATGCTTCGGGAGGGGGTTTGTTCATGTATAAGACTCCAAATGATGCATGGAAGGTACTAGAAGATAAGGTTCTCCAAAGTCTTAACTGGGCGAAAGATCAAAAGAATAAACCTGCCCGGAAAACTGTTGCATTTGCTGATGGGAGTGATAGTAGAAATTCTGATAATTCAGAAATGA
Source organism: Helichrysum umbraculigerum (assembly GCA_949592205.1). Lineage (NCBI taxonomy): Eukaryota > Viridiplantae > Streptophyta > Magnoliopsida > Asterales > Asteraceae > Helichrysum > Helichrysum umbraculigerum. The sequence goes on from CATIUR010000001.1 coordinate 41,236,515, forward strand.
TGAAAGAATTGAAAGCCATGTCAACCAAGTTTGATAATCAGTTCAAGACTCTTAAGATGGAAATAAATGTGCTTAGAGAAGGTTGTAGTAACTGCGGGGGTAACCATGCCACAGATCAATGTAATGAAGACGATCAACCTATGATGATTGCTGAAGAAGATGCCAATTACATGCAACAAGGTAATTACCAAAATAATTATCAGAGGAATGGTTATCAAAATAGGAATTCAGGGAATTTTCAAGGCAACCGATATAATCAGAATTATAACAATCAGTATCAGTCACGAGGCAATGCTACACCCGACTATCAGAAACAGGAAGATAACGAGCCATCTATGAAGGAAATAATGAAGGACTTTGTTACAAAATAGGATGCTAGTATGAAGGACTTTATTTCAAAACATGATGCTTGTGTGGAAAGATTGAAGACTCAAATGACGAATAAGAGGATTAGTATGGAGCAAGGTCAAAAGAATCAACAAGCCTCGATTCAAGATTTGGAAAGATAGATGGATAGGCTATCTGAGGGACATAATAGTAGACCAACCGGTGATCTACCTAGTAATACACAACAAAACCCGAGACAAACTTCCAATAGTGGTACGAAATATCAGCCACCACCCGCCCGAACTGAGCATGCTAATGCTATCATTACTCGTAGTGGGAAGGAGTTACAACCACCTCCGATGAAAACACCGAAAGTTACTAACACTGTTTTGCAGGATGATGAAGAGCAAGAAGTTGCAGAAGAGGATGAAGAGACTGCACAACCAACACCCCAGGTCACACAACCGGTGGTAAAGGCTTATAAACTAAAGATTTCATATCCTCAACGCTTGAGGAAGGAGAAGATGGCGGCACAATATGGAAGTTTATGGATATGATCAAGGCCATTCGGATCAACGTGCCTTTAGTTGATGTATTAGCTGGGATGCCGAACTATGCCAAATTTATTAAGGAGTTGGTGAGCAACAAGGATAAGCTTTCAGAGGCGTCGGCTACATTTTTTTAATGATGAGTGCTCTGCCATTGTTAAAAATCAGATTCCACCTAAGTTGGGTGATCCGAGAAGTTTTATTGTTTCTTGTACTTTGGGAAAGTTCATGACTTGTGATGCCCTAGCTGACTTAGGTGTTAGTATAAATTTGATGCCCTATTCTTTATATGCTAAATTGTCCTTAGGATCACTTAAACCCACACGTATGAGTATGTTGGTAGAAGTAGGAAAATTTACTTTTCCTGTTGATTTTGTTATCTTGGAGATGGATGAAGATAGTAAAGTCCCACTAATTTTAGGACGACCATTTTTACATACTGATGATGCTATAATTTATGTTAAAAATAAGCAGTTAACCTTAGGATTGGGCCAGGAAAGGATTGCTTTCACGGTTGATAAGGCCATGAAACATCCTTATTCTACTGATGATACTTGTTTTAGTATTGATGTGATAGATGCAGCTATGGATGAGGAGTTATGGAGATTGCTTGGAACAGATGCTGAACTTGCTGAATTATTGGAATCTGTCGAAGATAAGATGACTGAGGAAGAGTTGCTTTTAGGTATGGATGCTGATATGGATGAAGAAGAGCAACCAGTTTTTGAGAAGCTAAAGAATGAAGATCAGATGAGGATCAAGACATCGTTGGAGGATCCACCAAGAGATTTGGAGCTCAAGCCATTACCGAGTCACTTGGAGTATGCTTACTTGCAAGAGGAGAATTTGCTACCAGTAGTAATTTCTTCTACTCTTTTAAATTATGAAAAATCTGAATTGTTAAATGTTTTGAAAGCTCTCAAGGGTGCATTTGCTTGGCGTACATCTGACATACCCAGGATAACCCCTTTTTTTTAACATAAAATAAATTTTTTAGATGATGTGAAACCTGTTGTTCAAAGACAACGCAGGCTTAACCCAAATATGAAAGATATTTTCAAGAAAGAGGTTATTAAGTTACTTGATGCGGTATTTATCCGATTTCTGATAGCCCTTGGGTGAGTCCGGTTCATTGTGTTCCTAAAAAGGGGGGTATGACTGTAATTACAAATGATCAAAATGAATTAGTTCCTACTAGGACAGTCACGGGATGGAGAGTATGTATTGATTATTGAAAGCTTAATGATGCCACCCGTAAAGATCATTTCCCTTTACCTTTTATTGACCAAATGTTAGAAAGACTTGCAGGAAATGAATTCTTTTGTTTTCTTGATGGATTTTCTGGATATTTTCAAATACCTATAGACCTTAAGGATCAGGAATAAATAACTTTTACATGTCCTTTTGGTACTTATGCTTATAGAAGAATGCCTTTTGGGCTATGTAATGCTCCAGCTACTTTTCAAAGATGTATGATTGCTATTTTTCAAGATATGATTGAAACTTCCATGGAAGTTTTCATGGATGATTTTTCAGTTTTTGGAAATTCTTTTAGAACTTGTTTGTCTAATTTAGATAAAATGTTTGAAAGATGTGAAAAGGCACATTTGGTTTTAAATTGGGAAAAATGTCATTTTATGGTTAAAGAAGGTATTGTATTAGGACATAACGTGTCTAGTGTGGGGATTGAGGTAGATAGAGCGAAGATAGATGTTATTGCTAAGTTACCTCCACCTACAAATGTTAAAGCTGTTAGGAGTTTCTTAGGTCATGCGCGATTCTACCGTAGGTTTATAAAAGATTTTTCTAAGATTACAAGACCTATGACTAAACTTTTAGAAAAAGACGCAAACTTTGACTTTAACCAGGATTGTGTGAAGGCATTTGAGACTTTGAAAGAACAATTAACCCATGCACCCTTTATGGTTTCACCTAATTGGTCACATCCTTTTGAGTTAATGTGTGATGCTAGTGACTATGCTTTAGGTGTAGTTTTAGGACAACGAGAAGGAAATCATTTTATACCTATTTATTATGCTAGTAAGACATTAAATGGAATTATACTACTACTGAGAAAGAACTTTTAGCTATTGTGTTTGCTTTTGATAAGTTTAGGACATATCTGGTTTTGTCTAAAACTGTATTGTTTACTGACCATTCCGCTCTTAAATATTTATTTGCTAAACAAGATGCTAAACCCCGTCTAATTCGTTGGATTCTTTTATTACAAGAATTTGATATTCAAATAAAGGATAAAAGGGGGCTGAAAACCTTGCCGCTGATCACTTGTCAAGGTTGGAAAATCCAAACTTAGATAAGTTAGGCGATACTGACATAGATGATGCTTTTCCAGAAGAATTTCTTTTGCAGGTTAATGATTTTGAGCAGGAAGAAGAAGCACCATGGTTCACGAATTTTGCTAACTATTTGGTTGCAGCTATTTTGAGGAAAGGAATGACGCATCAACAAAAGAGCAAATTCTTTTCGGATTTGAAGTACTATTTTTGGGAAGAACTGTATTTGTTTAGAGTTTGTGCTGATGGCATGATTAGGAGATGTGTATATGGAGCTGAGACTAGAAGGATTTTAGATGAATGTCACCATGGACCGACTGGTGGGCATTATGGACCTTCTGTTACTGGTAAGAAGGTATTTGATGAGGGTTTTTATAGGCCTACGATTTTTAAAGAAGCACATACACTTTGTCAAACGTGTGATGCATGCCAAAGAACGGGTAACATTTCTAAAAGAGATGAAATGCCACAACAAAGCATTCAAGTTCGTGAAGTGTTTGACATATGGGGTATAGATTTTATGGGACCGTTTCCACCGTCATATAAGTGTGAATATATCTTGGTTGCGGTTGATTATGTGTCTAAATGGGCGGAGGCAAAAGCTTTGCCTAGGAATGATGCGAGAGTAGTGATAGATATCTTGAAGAGTTTGATTTGTAGATTTGGTATTCCTAAAGCTTTGATTAGTGATCGTGGAAGTCATTTTGCAAATCAACAATTGGAGAAAGTTTTGAAGAAATATGGAGTGACACATAGGTTTTCGACTTCTTACCACCCTCAAACGAGTGGTCAAGTTGAAAATACTAACCGAGCATTGAAGAAGATTTTAAAGAAGACGGTAAAAGATAATAGAGCTATTTGGGAAAAGAAGCTTGATGATGCTTTATGGGCGTTTAGAACCTCTTATAAAACACCTGTTGGGATAACACCTTATCGGTTACTTTATGGTAAGACATGTCATTTGGCAGTTGAGGTGGAGCACAAGGCTTATTGGGCGTTGAAGAACTGTAATATGGATTTAATTGATGCAGGTGAGAAAAGATTTTTACAATTACATGAGTTAGATGAATTGAGGTTACAAGCTTATGAGAACTTGCATTTGTATAAAGAGCGTACTAAGGTTTGGCATGATCGGAAATTGAAAATGAGGAAGGAATTTAAAGCAGGTGATAAGGTTTTATTATTTCAATCTAAGTTTAAGTTGAAACAACCAAAGTTTAAACCACGATGGACTGGACCATATACGGTTAAGCATGGTTATCCGCCAGGTTATGTCGAGCTCTTGAAAACCGACGGGGGAAGTTTTAGAGTGAATGGACATAGATTGAAGTTATATCACGAGGAAGATGTTGGAAGCGAGTGGGAGACGCTCGCGTTGTACCCGAAGAATAGATAAATTTAAGGTTTTGAACTTTGTGGGTGTGTTCACTGGAAACCCTCATGAGACTATAACTCGTCCACTTGGGATACCGAGGGGTTTAAAGGCTTATTGCATATGCTAAATGCAATCGTGATTCCTACGAAAGTGAGTTAGGATGTATTTTTCTGTTTGAACTATGTATTTAATTATTTTATATGTTATTTTTTCTTTTTGTTTTGTGTGCTGTGCTTTCGAATGATGCTGCTGACACGGACTTGAACTCGCGCGCTATTGGACTTTTCAAGAGATATAAGGGGAGTTTTCTGTTCTAACTTCTTTTCTATTTATTTCTTACTTTTAATTTTACTGTTTAGTACAATGGAGACATTGTACAATTTAAGTGTGGGGATGGGAAAAGAAGTTTACTTGTCCGTAGGTTTTATTTTTATTTTAATATGTGTATTTAAAAAAAATAAAAAAAATTAAACACTATTCTTAAAATAATGTATTATTTGAAGTTTTGAAACTAAGTATTTATTAATTAAAATAGTTTTATTAAAGGGTGGTGATTCGTACACCACCATTTTTTTATCCATACACCACTTTTCTGCTTTATAGTATTGTACAGTACAACACCGTAAAACACGTTTGGTGGTATATGGATAAAAATGGTGGTGTACGAATCAATACCCTTTATTAAAAGTTTGTTTTATTTTTAAAATTTAGACTTTAACATGGATTTAAACTTTTTGTGTATATAATTTTAAAAATAACAAATAAGTGATGTATAGTTTCATTATATGATGTACTGATAGGCAATCTATATAAAAATTTCTGAAATTTAATAAGTAAATTTAACTTGTATATTACTTTGTGATAAACACTATGATGTATGACAAAAAGTCTTAATTCCTAGATTTTACATGTATTATTTTATATTTTTGATATTTATATAAAACCATTTGGGGGTTTACTAATAGTTTCGTCTGTTGTATGAAAATACAGACCTAGTCTCATATTAGTATTCTTAAAAATAAGCAAAAGAAATATAAAATCTTTAAAAATTTAGATTCCTAAACTAATCAAACTATGTCGCTCTGTTATACTAAGGTATAGACATGTCACCGCTGGTTTGATTTAAAGGGTTTGCTTTACTTGAATCAAGTTATATCGCTCTGTTGCATGAAAATGCAGACCCGTCACCAATGTCTTGATTCTCAAAAATGATTTTTATATACTTATTTTAAATATAAAGTAAAATGCATGACTAAATTTTAGGGGTATATTATAGGTGGGAGGGGGGGGGGGGGGGGGGGGGGGGTTCATAAATAATGTACATATTAACAATAAATGAGTTTTCAGAAATATGAGTATAGAATGTTTAAGTGGACAACAATATTGGTAATCATTTATGAGCTATATATTACGTTAATAATAATAATAAAGGAATTTTATTTCCTTATGAACAAAATAGTTATCCATGTTAATTAAATTGTTTAAATTTTAAAAATAGGAAACGGATTTTTAATTTGGGTATTTTAATTTTTAAATATTAGTTTTATGCTTATAAGTAATCATATTTGGATTAGTAGTGTGTAGTTTATATAGTAGTTTAGTTTTAGCCTACTTGAGGACAAGTAGAAGTTAAGTGTGAGGATAATTTGATAACATTGAATAATGTTACATTTATATTAATAATATTTCCTATTTTTATGATATTTATATTGCATTTATTTGATAATAGATATTGATTTGGTTCATATTTACAAAATAGGTAATAATAGAGCTTAAATTAGAAAAGGAACGAAAATAGGCTAAATAAAGTAATTTTTGTATAAAAGTTAATTGTACCTAAATATAGTTGGGACAAAGTGGCTAAAAGAGTGATAAAAATAAATAAAGTTCGCGAATACTTGAGTTCGAAAAGTTAAATGGACTGCGCGAAAATAATTAGATTGAAGATTTATTGGAGTTTACTAGTTGATCTAAATAATTATTTGGATTAAATAAATAATAATAATACTATAGTAATTAAGTTAGTAATAGTAATAAAGTTACTAATAATAATAACGTTAAATAAGTAAATAATAAGAATAATAATAAAGTGAATAATAATTGATAGTCCCGTATGCTTGGATCTGATCGGATCGTTTACAACTAAACGTGCGGAATCCGTTTAATTGAATTAAATTGTTAATTAGTTAATTAAAATTTATGTGAAGATCATGGCGAATGTTAAACCTGATCTAAATTAAGATGAACATTGATTGCTAAATAACTTGGTTTTATTAAACAACCCGAAATCATTAGTGAGCTAGTTCAAGTAAGTGTCGTTTTTTATATCTGAATAAGTTTAATAAATTAAATTTAACTCTTTTTGAGTTTACTTGCCTTTTAGTTTAATTTTAGTAGTTTAAGCAAAGTAACAATTCGGTTACACAAACCCTAGTCTTTTTCAGTATTTAAGTTAATTATATTTTAAGTATTAAATTCACATTCCCCGTGGAATGAACCTAGACTTACTGTAGCTATATTATAAGCGATAGGGTATTGTTACCTCAGTTGTATAATAGTTAAGTGTTAGTTTTTCTTTGTTTATTTTATAATTAGATATTACACATCACCAACCAAAACCTACCTACTTTTATAAAACCCATCCTATCAGAAAGCTCGTTTACGGTACGCCCCTTTTAGTTCCATTCGCTCCGATTTTAAGAACGACACTCGAGTTATACTTACTGCTTACTCCCTAAAAGTAGGTAGTACTTATAGTTTAGGCCCCAGCTCATATAAATTTAAAACCTAACACGTTCACGATTTGCGTTGTTGTTTGCAGGACCGCTGTGCCCACCTTAAAATGACCGCAACAGAGTCAGCACTCTGATGGCGCAACAATAACCCTAATACAACAGTGTATTCGTCTTATTGATAATTAATAAGATTGAAGCTTTGAGTATTAATTCGTATTATTCAAGTAATCATTAATTATGTTCTTGATCTTCGTAATATTATTTAGTGTGATTTCGCAACTTCTCAATAATAATTCAAAGTTTATTATAGCTTAATTATTGATTAGATTAAACGGGATTCTCAAGTGGTATAGAGCTTTGAAAGCTTTGAATACAGGAAGATCTGGGAGCACTGTTCGATTGAGAGTTTTAAGGTTTAGTTTTATTTTTAAGATTGAATCACAATGTCTTTTGAAAATAATGATGGAATCCAGGTTACCAAGATCCCCATGCTCAAACCTGATGAGTTTGATCTATGGAAGATTAGGATCAAACATTACATGTTACTCACAGACTACCAGATGTGGGATGTAGTTGTGAATGGTCCAAACTATACAGTTGATGGTGATGGTGTAAGACAGCCAAGACCACCACAAACAACTGATGCAGAAAGAAAAGTAAAAGCAACTGAATTCAAGGCTCTTAGCACTTTGTTGTTATCTATTTCCAATGAGTATTAGCGGAGATTTAAGAGCTGTGAGGATGCTAAAGTCCTTATGGAGTCAACAGAGAAAAGATTTGGTGGTAATGAAAGCACCAAAAAGAATAAGAGATCCTTATTGAAGCAACTTTATGAAAACTTCAATTCTGTAAAGTCAAAAACTTTGAGTCAAACCTTTGATTTGATTTACAAAGTTGGTTGGAGATTTGGAGAATCAGAAGGTGAAAATTGACAAAGATGATCTGAAGAGAAAGTTCTTAAGATCATTAGGAGATGAATGGACCATATACACTGTGGGATTAAGGCAGAGTGCAGATTTGGAAGTCAAGGAGCTTGAAGATCTGTATAATGACTTAAAAATTTTCAAACCTGAAGTAGAGAGTAAGAAGCAGGCATCAGGATACTCACATAATGCTACTTTTATGTCCATGGGTGGATCTCAAGTTGATGTAAATCAACAAGGATCTACTTATGTCGCACCCCCAAATTTAAGATGCGGAAGCGATTCGGGTCGGGGCGCAACTAATCAATAATCACAATACAAAGATATATAGGAACGACTCTATATGCGTCGTTTTATAACTTGTGTTGATAAACCAAAAGTTTACATCAAAAGTATTGTTTACATTAGCTCGGTTTGAAATTTAGAGATTTACATACATAATTAATTTATACAAAATATAATAATGCAGCTAAATCTCTGAATGTTTGTATGCTGACACAAGCTAAGTATCCTGATCGGGCAGTCCAACCTACTCTGAGTACCTGTGATACATGCTAAAATGGGTCAGCGAAACGCTGGTGAGCTCACAGGTTTGTATGTCAAAACATATAGTATGAACCTCAAGATTTAATTGAATTTAAGTTGCAATAAAGCAAAATAAAAGTTATACAGCCATGAGCATATAGTCTGAGCTTAACTTGAAGGTCGGGTCCAATGAAGGAATTCCGATCGAGGTGCCTCCTACGAGTGCCTAATCTACACTCGTCTACCCAAATGCTAATACGTCCGTTTGACCAGTTAGTGCTTGTTAAACCGGACGAGGATTGTCAATCCTATATGATATCATATACTAACATTCACGCTATAGATGTATTACCAAACTATGTTTGTGGAGGGCTTTAAATTGATTAGTTGAAAACAACTCATGCAGTATTTGATTTTGAATAGTACTTGCGTTCACATGTAAATAAATCGAGCAATGTATCACACCCCTGAGTAAAACAGTAAAATAGGGACTATGAGACTCACCTGAGTCTTGGGAGTTTAACTTAATAAACTTGAGTTGATTAGCCGATTAGTGATGTCCGAAGACTTGTAACCTGAGGGTGTCCACGACACGCGATGGTTATTAACATGAGTAGGTATCTATAAAGATCACCTTTGTAGTTGTTCGTCCAACTAGAATGTCCAAATTACTACGATTTGGTTGATTAACTTCTCCAAATGACTACGATTTGGTTGATTGTTTGAATATTTGTAAAACGTGTACGGCCCGTTGGTGATTGTTTGTAATAATAATATCGACATTATTATTATGATTTTGTAATATTATACTTGAAAGTACGTCCCAAAGTGTTTTAGAAGTCGTATCGTATAAGTGTTTGGAGTTATATGAGTTTGACACTTAGTGTGAAAAAGAGTTGCAACCTTTCTGTTATTAGCGTAACTTATAGCGACACTTAGGGTTTAGGTGACACTCAGGAAGTGTCGCATAAAATGGCAATTTCTGACGTAGTGGCGTCACTTGTAGAAGTGACGCACAGTGGGCGACACTTAAGGAAGTGTCGGGTGTCAGTGACGGTATCAGGGTTATACGTCGTTAGGGCGAGTGTCGTATGAAATCAGATTTCAATTATAGGCAACACTTCAACAAGTGCCGCTAGGAGTGCCGGTTAGGAGTGTCGGGTATTGAATTTGCGTCACTTAGGCAGTGACGGGAAAAGAGGGCTTTTTGAGGCACTTAGGCAAGTGACGCAAAATTAGGGCTTTTAGCGACACTTAATGCGTCACTTAAGTAAGTGACGCATCACTGGATCTGGCCGTGCGTCACTGGCGACTGGTCGATTTCCAAAGTTGTTGAAAACGAGTTTAACGACCACCACAAGGTCTGATTCTTTTACCCAACTCTTGTTTTGGTTCATTGAGCTTATAAAAACTATTACTTTGTGTCGAGTGTCGTTTTAGGTGTCGTTTTCACAAAATGGCCAAAACCGACATTTTCCGACAATGTTCCGAAAACATGTTTTAGGCACATATTTGGACACTACAAAGCTAGAGGAACAAGATATAAGCAAAATCAATGAAAATGTAAGAGTTTCGAAAGTTGTCGGGTTTCTTACAAGTTCACGCGAGGAGAATCCGAAAAGATAGAAATGTAGATCGTGACTCCGTGATCTTTTTCTTCCAAACGAGCTAGATGATTTGAGGTGAAATGGTGGTAGTTTTTGGTGGATTTAGGTGATGGTGGTGGTGGTGTTGTTTTGAGAGAAAAAGAGAGAAAGAGAGAGAGAGATATGGGTGTGTGTGTGTGTGTGTGAATGAGAAAGGAAATGGGTGGGGAGGTGGTGACCTCACCCTTGGGCATGTTTTGGTGGGGTCCACCATGTGTGGACTTCAACAAATTTCATTCACTGTATTTGCGCTCCGTGCGGTGTTCGTTTCCCCGGTCGTTTAAACGTTTATTTAATTTAATACGCGTTTAAATGTAAGTTTTAAAATACGAATATTTATTCGATATTTTTGTTGAAGTTTTTTATCAAATACTTTATAATTGAGTTACAAAATATGACCTATACTTGTTTTGATTCGTTTGCGCGTTTAATATTTTAATGCGTAATTGTTTATTGTACGATACGAAATATATACGAAATATTATCAAAATAATATTTTGGATATAATAGCGTTATTAAATAATGTTATATTATTTAATAGAATTGTTCACCAACGTCCGTATTAAATTGAATCGAATTACATTCTATTTGAATTGGGTACGATTTGATCAAATCGCATAATTGTATATATTTAACAATAGATATTATTTGATACACAAATTAGACTAACACAGAACTAATTACATGTATTACAAATGATTAGGCACTAATTACTAGTCCTAATTTTGACGGGTGTCACATTCTCCCCATGTTAGAAGAATTTCATCCCGAAATTTAGTTTGAGGTCGTGTTTGAAGTAGCATCAGCGAATAACTGAGGATACTTGAGTCGCATCTGGTCTTCCCGTTCCCAAGTGAATTCCGGTCCACGCTGCGAATTCCACCTGACCTTTACGATGGGAATACGACTTTGTTTGAGTTGTTTGACCTCACGGTCCATGATTTCGGCGGGTTCTTCAACAAAGTGAAGCTTGTCGTCAATACGAATTTCATCGAGTGTGATAATAAGTGTATCATTGGACATGCATTTCTTCAAGTTAGAAATGTGAAAAGTGGGGTGCACGCTGCTGAGCTCGGGTGGCAGCTGCAATCGGTATGCCACTGGACCTATCCTCTCGAGGATTTCAAAAGGCCCAATGTATCTAGGATTCAGTTTTCCACGTTTTCCGAAGCGAATGACACCTTTCCAAGGTGAAACTTTGAGTAGTACTCGATCCCCAACCTGGAATTCTAGTGGTTTGCATCTCACGTCAGCATAACTTTTCTAACGATCACGTGCTACTTTGAGTTTGTTCTGAATCTCAAAGATTTTCTCGGTGGTTTCATGAATGATTTCCGGACCAGTGAGTTGGCTATCTCCCACTTCGGTTCAACAGATAGGTGACCGGCACTTACAACCGTACAGTGCCTCGAAAGGTGCAGCTTTAATGCTGGTGTGGTAACTGTTGTTGTATGAAAACTCGCACAACGGTAGATGTTTTTCCCAGTTTACACCGAAGTCAACAACGCAAGCTCGTAGCATGTCTTCAGTGTTTGAATAGTTCGTTCACTTTGGCCGTCGGTTTGAGGGTGGTATGCGGTACTCATGTCAAGATGGGTACCCAACGATTTCTGAAGTGATTGCTAAAAGTGAGATGTGAAGCGACTATCCATATCGGAGAAAATCGAGATTGGAACACTGTGTCGGGAAACAATTTCCTTGAGATAGATTCGAATGAGACATTCCATTTTGTCGGTTTCCTTGATCGCAAGAAAATGAGCAGATTTCGTGAGACGATCAACGATCACCCAAATGGTATCGCAACCGCTCGACGAGTTTGGCAGTTTGGTTATGAAATCCATGGCGATTTGTTCCCATTTCCATTCAGGAATTTCTGGTTGTTGGAGTAAACCAGAAGGTTTTTGATATTCAGCTTTGACTTTTGAGCAAGTAAGACACTTGCTAACGTATGTGGCGATTTCGGCTTTCATGTTTGGCCACCAATAAAATTCCTTGATGCCATGATACATTTTATCGGATCCCGGGTGAATAGAATATTTGGACTTGTGAGCTTCATCCTTCACCAAGCCTTGCAGGTTCCCAAAACTAGGCAACCAGATTCGATTAGAGAAATACCTAACTCCGTTAGGTTTGATTTCAAATTGTTTATCCCTGCCTCACAGGGCTTCGTTTCTGAAATTATCGGGTTTCAAGGCTTCGAGTTGAGCAGCGAGGATCTGAATGTTTAGATCATTATGAATAGTCATACTAAGGGCTCGGACTCGTAGTGGTTTCGATCATTCTTTTCGACTGAGGGCATCGGCAACAATATTTGCCTTCCCTGGATGGTATTTGATTTCACAATCGTAATCGGTAAGCAACTCGACCCATCGACGTTGCCTCATGTTGAGATCCTTCTGGTCGAATATGTGTTGGAGACTTCTGTGGTCGGTAAAAATTGTGCACTTAGTGCCTTAGAGATAATGTCTCCAGATTTTAAGAGCGAATATGACAGCTCCAAGCTCGAGGTCATGGATAGTGTAGTTCTTTTCGTGAATTTTCAGCTGTCGTGAGGCGTAAGCAATGACTTTGTCTCGTTGCATCAGAACGCAATCGAGACCTTGATGAGAAGCATCGCAGTATACCACGAAGTCGTCGGTACCTTCGGGTAATGATAGAATAGGAGCACTGCAAAGCTTTTGTTTCAGAAGTTGAAATGCTGACTCTTGCTTATCAGTCCTATCGAACTTTTTGTCTTTCTGAGTCAGTGTCGTGAGTGGTTGAGCTATTTTCGAGAAGTTTTCAATGAATCACCGATAGTACCCGGCAAGACCTAGGAATTGTCGTACTTCAGTTGGAGTTGTTGGTGCTTGTAACACCCCCAAATTTACTGTTTAGCGGAAGCATACTTTGGGTATTACTAATCAAATATCAAAGCACACAAGATATAGCAAACGACTCTATATGCGTCGTTTTAACAAAATATATTAATTATAGGAAATGTTTACAACATTTGAAGCTGTACATAACTCGCGTTCGATTAAATGAGAGATTTCAGTACATAAGTACTTGTACAAAATATACTAATGCAAGAAAATCTCTAATATCTGCATGCTGACTCGAGCTATAGTAATCCTGAGGCAGTCCAATCTACTACTGGGTACCTGTGATACATGCTAAAATGGGTCAGCTAAAGCTGGTGAGCTCACAGGTTTGAAATCAGATAATATCGTATGAATCGCAAGATTTAAGTAAGGATTTGCATCCAGCAAATAAATAGTAATGTATATAGCCATGAGCACATAGTCTGAGCTTAACTTGAGGGTCGGGTCCCATATAGAGAATTCCGAGCGAGGTGCCTCCACGAGTGCCTAATCCAGACTCGTCTGAACAATTATTAGTACGTCCGTTTACCCAGTTAGTGCATGCTCACCCGGACGAGGAGGGTCAATTCTATATGGTACCATATACTAATAATCACGCTACAACGTATTACCAAACTATGCTGATGGAGGACTTTGAAATGATTAGTGGCAACTCATGTAGTATATTGTAAAGTTTGTACTTGCGTTCACTTGTTAAAAGTAAGCATTGAATCACACCCCTAATTGAAAAGAGGTAAAAAGAGGGGCTATGAGACTCACCTGAGTCTAGAGAGTTTAACTTAATAAACTTGAGTTGATTAGCCGAGTAGTGGTGTCCGAAGACTTGTAACCTGAGGGTGTCCACGACACGCGATGGTTAATACGTGTAGGTATCTCAAAAGATTACCTATGTTAGTTGTTCATACAACTAATGATGTCCAAATTACATTTGGTTTGATTGTTTGTTTGTTTGCGTTTTGAAAATATGTACGGCCCATTGGTGACGGTTTGTAGTAGTAATCTCAAAGTATTATTACATGTTTCGATGTATTGTATAAGGTTTTGTTGGAGTAATTGTTCGACACTTAGATGGAAAAGTGATTACAACTTTTAATGACGTGGGTCCGGGGGCAGCGCCCCTGGTTAGCGGGGTTCCAGGGGTGGCAACCCCTGGCGCGGTCCAAGGGGCTGGCCCCTGGTTGGGGTCGAGATGCCAAGTCAGCTCGAAAAATTTTTATTTCTACTATATTGCTTTGGTGAAAAATGCATCTGGGATTTGAATTTGGGTATAATCAAGTGATAAATTTTAGGTCTCGACACTTAGTAAAATCTGAGTTTTCTAGGTTCATCTATCTGCGACAATAGGCGTAGTGTCACAGGCCATGACTGCGACATTGATCATGGTGTCGCTGAGTGCGACGTTCGCAATTTAATGCGACATGACGTGTTATGTCGCTATATGCGAGGTCGGTGTCGCTATGTGCGACTTTAGCAACTTAATGCAACGTTGAGGCTGATGTCGTACCATGCGACATTGTGCGAGGCTTTGCGACGTTGTAGCTGACGTCGCATAAGGTCTGGGTCCAAAAGCGACATTACGGTCTGATGGCCGGAATTTGTGTCGAAAATGAGTTTTTCGGTTTCCTTTTGGTCCGATTATTTTACCCAACCCATAAATGGACATTACAAGCTATTATAAACAACAAACAAGTAAAAATACTAAAAATCGAGAGGTTTCAAGATTTTGTCGGAAACTTACAAAGTGTCGAATGGAAATTTCGAAAAGATAGGAAGGTAGATCGTGATGTGGTGAATCTTTTTCTCCAAATGTGCGAGATGATCCGGGTTCGTTTGATGGTAGTATTTTGTGGTTGATTATGATGGTAGTGTGGTGGTGATTTGAGAGAGAAAAAGAAAGAGAAGAGAGAAGAGAGAGAGGGTGAGATAGTGAGAATGAGGAGGGAAAGGGGAAAGATGGGGGTTTTGGTGAAAGCCCCCACTTTTCAGTCTCCGCCTACGTGCTTCGTGTGGTGTTCGTTTTTCCCGTTCGTTTAAACGTTAAATAATTATTTTACGCGTTAATTATTCATTTTAAAATACGAACTTTTGTTAAATAATTTGCTTGAATTATTTTATTAAATCTTTGATAATTTGGATTAATTTGCGTATTTATCATTTTTAAATCGCGCAAGTCTTAATCGTGCGGTACGAGACAATTAGGAAGTATTCTTAAAATATTATTTCGGGTATAATAGTGTTACTAAATAAAGTCACGTTATTTAGCAATATTGATCACCAACGTCCTTATTTTACCGAATCGAATTACATTCGATTTAAATTGCGTACGATTTAATCAAATCGCATAATTGTATATATTCATCAATATATATTTCGATACATTAATTAGCCTAAAACCGAACTAATTACATGTATTAACAAATGATTAGGCACTAATCACTAGTCCTAATTTGGCGGGTGTTACATTCTCCCCCTGTTAGAAGAATTTTGTCCCGAAATTTAGCTTGAGGTCGCGTTTGATGTAGAATCAGTGAATAATTGAGGATACTTGAGTCGCATTTGGTATTCCCGTTCCCAAGTGAATTCCGGACCACGCCGCGAATTCCACCTGATCTTAACGATGGGAATACGACTTTGTTTGAGTTGTTTGACCTCACGGTCCACGATTTCAGCGAGTTCCTCGACGAAATGGAGTTTGTCATCAATGTGGATTTCGTCGAGTAGTATAATGAGTGTCTCATCAGACAGACATTTCTTAAGATTAGAAATGTGAAATGTGGGATGCACACTGCTGAGCTCGGGTGGCAGCTGCATTCGATATGCCACTGGACCAATCCTCTCAAGGATCTCAAAAGGCCCAATGTACCTGGGATTTAACTTTCCGTGTTTGCCGAAGCGAATCACACCTTTCCAAGGTGATACTTTGAGCAAAACTCGATCCCCAACCTGGAACTCGAGATGCTTGCGTCTCACGTCAGCGTAACTTTTCTGACGATCACGTACGGATTTCAGCCGATTTTGAATGCCAACGATTTTCTCGTTGGTTTCATGAATGATTTCCGGACCAGTGAATTGGCTATCCCCAACTTCGGTCCAACAGATAGGTGATCGGCACTTACGACCGTACAGTGCCTCGAAAGGTGTAGCTCCAATACTGGTATGGTAGCTATTGTTGTACGAAAATTCACACAATGGTAAATGATGTTCCCAGTTTGCACCAAAGTCAACTACGCAGGCTCGTAGCATATCCTCCAGTGTTTGAATGGTCCGTTCACTTTGGCCATTGGTTTGAAGTGATTGCCAAAAGTGAGATGTGAAACGAATATCTCTGTCAGAGATGATCGAAATGGGAACGCCGTGTCGGGATACAATTTCCTTGAGATAGACTCGTGTGAGGCATTCCATTTTATCGATTTCTTTGATTGCGAGAAAATGAGCAGATTTTGTGAGCCGATCTACGATCACCCTAATGGTATCGCAACTGCTAGATGTTTTAAGAAGTTTCGTGATAAAATCCATGGATATCTGCTCCCGTTTCCATTGAGGGATTTCCGGTTGTTGGAGCAACCCGGAAGGTTTCTGATACTCGGCCTTGACCTTAGAACATGTTAAGCATTTGCCGACATACGTGGCTATGTCATCTTTCATGTTAGGCCTCCAGTATAGTTCTTTGATACCGTGATACATCTTGTCAGATCCAGGATGTATAGAATAGCGAGATTTGTGAGCTTCGTCCATCACCAAATCTCGTAAGTTGCCGAACCTAGGTAACCATATTCGGTTAGAGAAATGTCGAGTACCGTTTGGTTTGGTCTCGAACTGTTTGTCCATGCCTCGCAAGGCTTCGTTTATGATGTTTTCAGGTTTGAGCGCTTCAAGTTGAGCAGTGAGGATTTGAGCAACAAGATTGTTGTGAATGTTCATGACGAGTGCTCGAACTCGAAGAGGTTTCGTGCGTTCTTTTCCACTTAAGGCATCGGCGACAACATTCGCTTTTTTAATTTCACAATAGTAATCGGTAAGCAACTCGACCCATCGACGTTGCCTCATGTTCAGATCCTTCTGATCGAATATGTGTTGGAGACTTTTGTGATTGGTAAAGATTGAGCACTTAGTGCCATAGAGATAGTATCTCCAGATTTTGAGAGCAAATATAACCGCTCCAAGCTCGAGGTCATGAGTGGTGTAGTTCTTTTCGTGAATTTTGAGTTGTCAAGAGGCGTAGGCAATGACCTTGTCTCGTTGCATCAGCACGCAACCGAGACATTGGTGAGAAGCATCGCAGTATACCACGAAGTCATCGTTGCCTTCGGGTAATGATAGAATAGGAGCACTGCAAAGCTTGTGTTTCAATAGCTGGAATGCTGACTCTTGTCTATCAGTCCAATCGAACTTCTTTTCTTTCTGAGTCAGTGTCGTGAGGGGTTGGGCTATTTTTGAGAAATTTTTAATGAACCGACGATAATACCCCACTAATCCCAAAAATTGGCGTACCTCGGTTGGAGTTGTAGGCGCTTGCCAGTTTTTGATAGCCTCGATTTTTGATGGATCAACATGAATTCCTTGACTATCGATGACGTGTCCAAGGAATTGAACGGTTTGCATCCAGAACTCACACTTAGAGAATTTGGCGTATAACTCTTTGTGCTTGAGTAGTTCTAGAATGGTTTTCAGATGTTGCGCATGTTCATGCTCGTTGCGCGAATAAATGCGAATGTCATCGATGAAGACAATGACAAACTTGTCGAGATAAGGTTTGCACACCCGATTCATAAGGTCCATGAATACAGCCGGTGCATTGGTTAATCCGAAAGGCATTACTTGAAATTCATAATGCCCGTAGCGAGTTCGAAAAGCGGTTTTCGGAATATCATCATTGCGAACTCGGAGTTGATGATAACCTGACCGTAGATCGATTTTTGAATAAAAACTCGACCCCTGAAGTTGGTCAAACAGGTCATCAATGCGAGGAAGTAGATAACGGTTCTTGACGGTTAGTTAGTTCAACTCTCGGTAGTCGATACACATTCTGAAAGAACCGTCTTTCTTTTTCACAAACAGGACCGGGGCTCCCCAAGGTGAGGAACTCGGTCGAATGAATCCTTTATCCAGGAGTTCCTGTAACTGAGTGGACAACTCCTGAAGTTCGGATGGGGCTAAGCGATAAGGTGCCCGTGCCATAGGTGCAGCACCGGGTACGATTTTGATTGAGAACTCAACCTGTCTAGGTGGTGGTAGACCAGGCAGTTCTTCGGGAAAGACTTCTGGAAAGTTTCGAACAATGGGCACATCCTCAAGTCGCTATTCCTCTGACTTTTTCTCCATAACGTGTGCGAGGATTACCTGATACCCCTTTCTAAGGTATTTGCGGGTTTTCATACATGATACGATATTCAATCTCGTCCTACCGGTCTCCCCTTGTATGATTAAAGTACCACCGGTGACGAGAGGAATACGGACGATTTTGTCGTAACAAACGATTTCAGCTCGATGCTTGGACAACCAGTCCATGCCAACAATGATGTCGAAACTTCCGATCTTGACAGGAATTAGATAAATGGGAAAGAGTTCGTTTGCGAGGTTTAAGGTGCAATCACGTACTACACTATCGGCCTCGATTAGTTTGCCATTAGCTAACTATATAGTATATAAAGTATCTAATGCAACAGGTGTAATATCAAGTAGTGGGCTGAACTCGTTCGATATGAAACTCTTATCAGCACCAGTATCAAACAGAACGGAAGCAGTTAAGTTGTTGATAAGGAACATACCTGTGACCACATCAGGGTCTTGACGGACGTCCTTGGAGTTAAGTACGAAAGCTCTACCTCGAGGGTTGTTGTTGTTGCCCTTGTTCTTCCGCTTCGGACACTCATTCCTGAAGTGTCCGGTGTTCCCACATTCGTAACATGCTCGGGGTTGATTGGTTTTGGTGTTGTTGTTGGTTTTGGGAGATCTGCAGTCCTTGGTAAGATGACCGTACCGCTTACAGTTGTTGCAAAGGGTATTCCAAGGACCATCGTGATGGCGGTTACACTTGGAACAAAAGGGCTTTGTCCCAGTGTAACCCCGCTTGGGTTCTGTGCTAGAGGTGTTGATAAGCATCAAATAGATAGTATATTTTATAGTGATTTATCCCTATATTTATATACATTTTAGTGCATTTATATGATTTTAGATACTTATTTTGTTAATATTTGCAGAGATGTATTTTAATTGAAGATTGAAGAAAAAGGAACAAGAACAAATCCGAAACTGAAAGAACCTGAAGAAAATGAAGAAATGAAGAAAAAGGAGCTTAAACCTTGAAGAAATGAAGACTAAAATGATAATAATGAAGAATTGGGCCAAGAAAACAAGTTGAATCCGTAAAAGAAGAAAGAAAGTCCACATTGAAGCCCGAGCCCGTAATTGGAATATTCTGGAAAATCAGTCCAACCGGCGGTTGGAAAGCCCAACCGGCGGTTGGAGTATTAGGGTTTTAAGGCGGTGGAGACACGTGGAGTTGGACCAGGATTCAAAGAGTCCAACCGGTGGTTGGAGGTTCCAACCGGCGGTTGGAAGGTCGGCCAGAAAAAGTATAAATAGAGGCTTAGGTTTAGGTTTTTCATATACGATTCAAGAATACTAAAACCGAAAGTTAGGGTTTTAGGTCGACTTTAGGTGCGATTTTGGAGGCTAAGGAGCTAGGGTTTGAAGGTTTTTAACACTAGGAAAAGCTACTTCGTCAATTGGTTCGATTTCTTTACCCTTGTTACTTTAATAACCTTATTGAGTTATTTATGATATTGTTTATTTGATTTAATTGTGAATTAGGTTTTCATTATAATTGTTTGAATGAATGTTTATTGACTTTATTATTTGAATTATATGTTTATGTTGGAACTATATTATTGAATGTTTATTATACAAGAAGTGTCTTTATTATGATGTATTAGTGATTATTCTTAACATAATTAGACTGCTTTATATTAAACGAGGATGACCATATTAAGTTTATATAAATTAAGTGATTGTGTTTATGTCTTGATCTTAACCTTATGCGATAGACAAAGAATGATTCATTAATATAAAGTAATGCTGCGATTCGAGCCTAACCATAGAAATTGTATTAATAAACTGATGATAGATCTTATTAATTAGTAACACTTTGCGTAACCTTATGATTGTGTTGCTATGATGAGGATTTGACTTAACCCTAAGTGATCTTCTACATTAGTAATTCAACAGTAATAATAGCCAACAAAGCAAATAGACATAAGTACATATAATAAGTTTAATAAATAATAGTTTGAATAATTATAATCTTTTATCCAATTGAGTATTATTAAGTTGTTTCTAAAACTTAATTATCTATTAGAATCCATATCAAAATATAAATATAAATATGTTCGTTCGGAACTAAAACGTCCCCCTTATCTTGTAGATTATTGTAAATTGGATCTTTATTTATTTGTATTATAATTGTAAATATTTGTAATTAGAAATAAATAGATAATTAGTTATAAATAAGAATCACGTTTCTTGTGTTCCTTGTGTTCGAATTTGGACTTACTTATTAAGCTATATTACATGAACGGGTCAATCTTGCCTGAATTGTGTGATAGTATTATTTAGTATTTCCTTATATTAAACTTGTTATTATAATTGCCTATACTTAGCACACATCAAGTTTTTGGTGCCGCTGCCGGGGAACACTTAACCGGTTGAACTTTTGTTTTACCGGGGAAGCGGTGTATTTTAATTAAACTAATTATTTAACTTGTATAATTTTTATTTCCGATACTTTGTAAATTCAATAAGAAATATCGGCTCACCCATTGAGAATACTGACAAAAACAAAGGTATAAGGAGAGTAAACCCCTATCTCATTGATTTATCATATAAGAGGTAAGGTGCTTCTCGAAAGAAATATGTTTTTAATAAGCTTAGCACTGACCTGTTTCTCCGCTTTTGTGTACTATCAATGGAGCTACCGAGATCTATTGACTAAGCTTTGTAAAAGAAATTTAATTAAATATGTGTAATTATGTAAATGTATTCTATTTGTATAATATGTTTTACTTGTATTATATGAGTTCTAAATTAAGTGATAATTTGTGTATACAGACTTCGTTAACTGTTATTGAAATGGAAAATAAGCAAATGGAAATTTTGAATGAAACTATGGAATGCAAGGATGTCTGTGTTGATGAACATTCTCTTAGGATATTTGATAACCCTACACTAGATACTATATCTGAAGAAGAGGAAGAGGATTTAGAAAGTATGACTAAAGAAGAAGGAAATGACTTAGGTATTAACACTGAGTTTGAAGATACTAATTTAGGAAGGATACCTGTGCCAGTAGTTAGTACGAGAGGTGGATTGATTCAGTTTTTAGAAGTTGGGAAAGATGATACATATCATATTATGGTTGTTATCAGAGCATCTACTATTGACTTTACACCTGAACAAAAATACATAGTTGAGAAAATTGAAAAAGAATATGAAGATTGGTATAATCCTAACCAGACCTAGATGGTGAACTATTTTGATAAGTATGTAACTGAACTAATGGATACGCTATATCAGCAAGAAGCTCAAGAGGAAGATTTCTTTGAAGGTCAAAAGATTTTGTATTCATGTGTCAACAGAGCATTGACTAGATATCCGTTTCCTTATTCTGATAAACAAATTTATTTATTGGAATCCTATAAGCATCAAATGGATTGGGCAACTGGAAATCTAACGCAGATGGCAGATATTTGTTTGATAGAAAAATTGCAGGAAGTGATTAGCTTATTGGAACAAAAAGATTATAAGAATTGCAGCACTTACTATGTAGACTGTACAGTGGAATATTATGCGCAACAAATGATTTGTACTATCCAGCACAGGATGAACTGAAGAGGAAAGTTCCGGATGGGATATCTGAAGTGGCATTAGTTAATGTGGCGAACTATGTGATTATGGAGCTTAAGTCAATTTTTCATGGGATGAATCATTTTTGTCACAATGATCTATTTCATTTAGGATTATCTCAGATTTATACAAAAATGATAAATATGTTTAGATTTTCGGGATGGTTGTTTACTGAGCGTCAGAGAGAGTTAATGAAAGGAATAGTATGGGAAGTTGAAGAGGTAGTAAGAGATCCTACAACTGGAAAGTATGAAATGTTACATTTAGGATTTTATGGTTTTATGGATGAGTTAAGACGTAAGCATCAAGTGCGTGAAGTTAAGGAAGTAAATGGATATAAGGTAATTAATGAGGAATGACAGGTAGCAAAGACAATAAAGAAAATAATGAGGGAATTTTACGAATTGCAAATAACAGCTGATGAACATTACCGACATTTTGAAGATTCCACTGCTCAAGTACCTGATATTACTAAAACCATGTTTAGATACTTTTTAAGAATCTTTCCCCCTGATCAGAAAATCCCTATAACCTTTATGCTACCGAATGGTTACTATGTTTCACTACTAGCTCGAGAATGGGTTCATCAACCTTGAAGACATTTCGCACATTCTTATTTTTATTTGAGTTTTTCATTTTGTTATTAGTTACGATTTCTCTTGAACTTTTGTTATTTGTTTGTTGACAGATATTAAGTTTTTAATATATGTGTTATTTTAGGAAGAATGGTCATTTTTATGTTTAAATGTTATTTCTCTATTGAAGTGGTTAAATGTTTTCATATTAATCTCGGTTATATTATATAAGGTATGGTACTTTTCAATTTAATAATCATATTTTTATTCCTGCATAATAAATCATTTTAAGATTCATATTGGATTTTATCCTCACTTTTAAGTTTTTTTATGACATCGTAAAATGTTTATAATGTTGGTTTGACAAGTATGAGTTATTGTTAAAATACTTTGATAAAATAATGGAAGTAGGTATGAGAAATTTAACTATAACATACATACCATATTCTTAATTATTAACTTAGTGAATGAATGGTTTTTCTTTGAATATTGATATTATTTTCTTACTAAGGTGTGGATACATTAATCCAGTGATTGCTTTTATTTAATTGATCTTTATAGTTAGGATTTTTGGGAATTTGAATTGTATATATGTTTTTGCTATAAAATAATTATTATAAAATGTTTTACTAAATAATGATATGAAACATTGATAAGAAAATTTTAATCAATTATTTGAAGTAAATGAAGTTTGTTAAATAAGTTTAACATTATTAAAGAATTAGTGTGTTAATATTAGAGATATTGTGTGGCTATACATTGCTAATTGAATTAAATAGGGTTAATATGATAAAAGTTAAAATCGTTGCTATAAACTACCATGCGGCTAACATATTTAACTAACGGTTGGACACTTTTTAGAATTTTACCAGTATTAAGTTAGGAAATCGATAGTTGTAGGTACCCAACTAGAGATTGAATACTTTTTGGATTAATTTGTAGAAAATCTGCATAGCAGTAGTTTAATAAATTTTTATACATAATAAGCCATAGGAAATAATAGCATGTGTTTATATGTTTTTGAATTATCTTTAATTTGTTATTCATTTTAATATTTGGTACGTTTAATTTGTTTGCTTGTTTATTTTTAGAATATCGTTGCAATTTTTCAAAGTTGGCATATAATATACAATACAGTATAATATAGCTTAACTATGCATTGAAATTGGAATTTTTGGAAATTTGATAAGTTTATCTTATTAAATATGAACTTTGTGGGTATGTTCACTGGAAACCCTCACGAGACTATAACTCGTCCACTCGGGATACCGAGGGGTTTAAAGGCTTATTGCATATGCTAAATGCAATCGTGATTAACTACGAAAGTGTGGATGTTGTATATTATTTTTCAAGAGATCAAGGAATCAACCAAGCAGATTTTTCTTAGCCGATGATGAAATTTATAATTTCAATCAGGGAAGTTTTCTGTTCTATTTTTCTTTACCTTACTCACTTTTTTTATCAATTTTTATACAATGAGGGCATTGTATAATTTAAGTGTGGGGATAGGGTTCGTAAGAAAAAGAATTTCTTTAATTAATCATTTAAGTTTCTATTGTTCTTAAATTTTATTAAAAATTTAAAATTTTAAGTTAATAACTAAGTATTTATTAGTTAGAATACTTTTGTTAAAAGTTTTGTTTTGTATTTAAAAGTTTAGACTTTAATGTGGATTAACTGTTTTGTATATATAATGTAAGCTACTTAAATAAGAAGTAATATATAGTTATATGATATGATGTACTAATAGGCAATCTATATGAAGATTTCTGAATTTTAATAAAATAATTAATTAACTTGTTTATTATTTTATGATACATAATATGAGGTATGACATAAAAGTCTTAATTTTTAAATTTGTTATGCAATAATTTTATATCTTTTTACTTATGTGAGTACATTTGGGGGTATATATTGATGGTTTCCTCTGTTATACGAAAGTATAGTCCTGTTCTCTATTAATCTATACTTAAAAATTAAGCAAACACAAGTCAAAAGTACTTGAAAAGTCTTAAAAATAAAAGATACCTAATGAGGTCGCCAAAATGGTTTGACCAAGTCTGGTTTTGCTTAAACCTGAATCAAGTTATGTCGCTCTGTTGCATGAAAATGCAGACCTGACACCAATGTCTTGATTCTTAAAAATGTATTTCATATATTTATTTGGAATATAAAAGTAAATTGTATAATTAAATCTAAAGGTATATCATATGTGGAAATCATAAGTAATATACATACTAACAATAAAAGTGTATTCAGAAATATAAATATAGATTGTTTAAAGTGGACAAATATATTAGTAATCATTCATGAGTTATATATTACACAAATAATAATAATTTTTATTATAGTTATCCATGTTAATTAAATTGTTTAAATTTTTAATTTATGAAACGGATTTTTAGTATTAGTATTCAGATTCTTAAATATTAGTTTGATGCTTATTTTTAAATTTTATTCAGTATTCTACTTGAGGACAAGCAGAACTTAAGTGTGGGGATATTTGATAAGCATCAAATAGATAGTATATTTTATCATAATTTATCCCTATATTTATATACATTTTAGTGCATTTATATGATTTTAGATACTTATTTTGTTAATATTTGCAGAGATGTATTTTAATTGAAGATTGAAGAATAAGGAACAAGAACGAATCCGAAACTGAAAGAACCTGAAGAAAATGAAGAAATGAAGAAAAAGGAGCTTAAACCATGAAGAAATGAAGACTAAAATGATAATAATGAAGAATTGGGCCAAGAAAACAAGTTGAATCCGTAAAAGAAGAAAGAAAGTCCACATTGAAGCCCGAGCCCGTAATTGGAATATTCTGGAAAATCAGTCCAACCGGCGGTTGGAAAGCCCAACCGGCGGTTGGAGTATTAGGGTTTTAAGGCGGTGGAGACACGTGGAGTTGGACCAGGATTCAAAGAGTCCAACCGGTGGTTGGAGGTTCCAACCGGCGGTTGGAAGGTCGGCCAGAAAAAGTATAAATAGAGGCTTAGGTTTAGGTTTTTCATATACGATTCAAGAATACTAAAACCGAAAGTTAGGGTTTTAGGTCGACTTTAGGTGCGATTTTGGAGGCTAAGGAGCTAGGGTTTGAAGGTTTTTAACACTAGGAAAAGCTACTTCGTCAATTGGTTCGATTTCTTTACCCTTGTTACTTTAATAACCTTATTGAGTTATTTATGATATTGTTTATTTGATTTAATTGTGAATTAGGTTTTCATTATAATTGTTTGAATGAATGTTTATTGACTTTATTATTTGAATTATATGTTTATGTTGGAACTATATTATTGAATGTTTATTATACAAGAAGTGTCTTTATTATGATGTATTAGTGATTATTCTTGACATAATTAGACTGCTTTATATTAAACGAGGATGACCATATTAAGTTTATATAAATTAAGTGATTGTGTTTATGTCTTGATCTTAACCTTATGCGATAGACGAAGAATGATTCATTAATATAAAGTAATACTGCGATTCGAGCCTAACCATAGAAATTGTATTAATAAACTGATGATAGATCTTATTAATTAGTAACACTTTGCGTAACCTTATGATTGTGTTGCTATGATGAGGATTTGACTTAACCCTAAGTGATCTTCTACATTAGTAATTCAACAGTAATAATAGCCAACAAAGCAAATAGACATAAGTACATATAATAAGTTTAATAAATAATAGTTTGAATAATTATAATATTTTATCCAATTGAGTATTATTAAGTTGTTCCTAAAACTTATCTATTAGAATCCGTATCAAAATATAAATATAAATATGTTCTTTCGGAACTAAAACGTCCCCCTTATCTTGTAGATTATTGTAAATTGGATCTTTATTTATTTGTATTATAATTGTAAATATTTGTAATTAGAAATAAATAGATAATTAGTTATAAATAAGAATCACGTTTCTTGTGTTCTTTGTGTTCGAATTTGGATTTACTTATTAAGCTATATTACATGAACGGGTCAATCTTGTGTTGGAACATAGTTTGTGACAACAGATCTAGCTTGAAATAGGACTGGTGTAATTATTATCATGTTTGTACAATTGGTTTAGATTTGTAAATAAATATTTGTTTCGTTATTAATATTCGTTAAATATATTGTGTATGAGTGTTAGTCGAATATAGAAAATGGAATTAAAAAGTATTGGCGAGTCGAGATCTCAAGTCGCGAGCTTGGCGAGGCGAGATGAGATCTGAACTCGCAATAGTCATGGCGAGCCGAAGCTATACTGGGCTTGGGCTTACGAAACGAGTCGAACGGAACTCGCAGGCCCAGCGGCTGCGAGTCGACCGAAATATATAAATGATTTTTGTTAGATAAAATCATTAACTTAACTTCTGCAAATCAGAGTATCGGCGATCTCACCTTCTGCGAATTCAGTACTCCAGAGAAAAATAACCTAACGGCTAGGCATTGACGTTTATACGTTTAAAGCTAAGTATTAGTAAACCTAAAACGCGAACTTATTCGTTGTTAGTAAGATAACACCGTATTGAGGGATTCCGCACCTTAATACTACAGATAACGAAGTTATCGATCCTAAGAACTAGGGACTTACATCTGGTATCAGAGCTTTCGGGCTAAATATGAGTGAAGTTTGAAGATTTAGGGATAACCGCGTTTGATTCTGATTGTTTTTGTGTGCATAAGTACATATTAACGATCAAAATCATTCTCTGGAAGATTTAGGGTTAGTTCACGGTCGAAATTTCCTGTTTCAATCGTAAAAATACCTTAAATTTTCGTTTTCTGGTTTTTCAGCCGTTTCGCGAGTCGAGATTAGGGTTTCAACATAGTCTGTTTGTGTCACCCCACAAATTTGGGTACAATTAAGAACAGTAAATACATGCATTTTACGCTAATTTTCTGACCAAAGTTTAAACAAAACTTTCCTTGTGAAATAAACCTAGCAAGCCCAACACTTTTAAACAAAAAGTATTACGTATTTTGTAATTAACTAAATTACGTACTAACTTATCGGGACGAACTCGACAAATTAAATACAATAAAGTTGGAGATACAAAAATAATTAATAAATCGAAAATTATTAATTACGATTACTATTATAATTATATTATTGAAATAATATAATATATTATACGTTTATTATTTAACGTATAGGACACAGTACAAATGTCCAAAAAGTATCTCAAAATACTTTTGAACAAATTTTATTGGAAACTATTATAGAAAATAGTTGGAACAAAAGTTGTTCGGGAACTTTTAGACGACTATTTAGGACACGTTATACACGAACAGAAACAATTATAAAACGTGCCTAAAAGTCAAAAATAACAAAAGTGTTATTTTTGCCATTCCTGTTTTAGTATTTGGAACATTACCTCAAAATATGAAATCATAATTTAACTGAAATTTGGCACCCAATTGGATACGCGCAGTAAAAATGTACAAATGGTACAACAGTCTAAAATAATGATAACGTCATTATTCTGATTTTAAATAACGTATCTGGAGACCACCTACAAAATAAAAATATAAAATATTAAATTTTATATTGCACTAATTATACCCGTACCTGAAATTTACGGGTTAAAAACCAAATCAATTAACACCCTTAAAAAGTCAGTCGACATTCTCAGTACTCAACCTCACCTCACTTTGACAAAATAACACTGAGATGATTTATTTATATATATTACTTCCCTCTCTATGGGTGGATATACCAAACTAAATTATTGGTCTTCACCAACAAAGTTTTTGGTTTCTTCTCTGGTTCTCCATCGCAAGCCAGCAAGCAGCAGTAGCAATCTAGGAGTAGCAACATAGGTAATTTAACCAACACACATACATTAAATCATCATCATCACATCGCCATCATCATTATCGAAAATCAGTCATCGTCATCATCATAATCACTTCATTGTAAGGAATTAAAAACCTTAACTTTTCATATATATTTTCATAGTATTTTGATAATATTATGATTATGATGTATGTGTATAATATGTAAAAACTATGTTAAATGATGATTATTGCATTATATTGTCGATGATTACATAAGTTACTAGATGATTTGGTGATGAAATCTTGAAATCAAGATAAAACCCAAATTTAATAAAACTTAGTTCCTATGAAAAATTGAGTAGATGGTGTTGTTATAATCACTAATTTACGTTTATTATGATGACTGAAAATGGTACTAAATCGATGGAATCAAGTAATCAAACATAAATATATGCATATGTATGTTAACAGAGGTGAAAGTCGGTTGCACAGGGGACACCGATCGACTGGAAGGCATAGCCGATCGGCTATACACCTTCACAGCCGATCGGCTGTTAAGCTTGTTAACCGAACGGCTAATCACCACCATAGCCGAACGGCTAGTGGTTGGTTAGCCGGACGGTTTGGACTGTTTAGTATTTACAGAACACGGGTATGATATTTTAACACAACGAAGCGATTTTCGTAGTACAAACATATTAACGAGTACACGAAACAAATATTAAAAAGTTATAAAAGTTATAAAACTTTTTGATACAAAGTATGGTACAAAATTGTACTCGATCGCGGGACGATATTTTGACACAAATGACGAATGATGTAACTTTTTGGGCCAAACGGGCCGAATATATATTGAACCAAAATTTGTATTTTGTTAACGGGCCAAAACAATTTGGTTAAATGTAATTGGGCCAAAACATTATTGGGCCGCAGTTATTTGGGGCCAAACTAAATGGGGTTCTGTTATTGGGCCGAACGAGTTGGGCCAAAGCCCAATGGGTCACGTAAGTTTAAAACGCAAACTTAAATCGGGTTATATATTTGGAACGAGTAGTTTTATACGAGAACGAATGATTAACTTCTATAACGTTACGACATAAGTGAAAATCTATATTATAAACATATATATATATATATATATATATATATATATATAATGATAGACAAACTTTATATATATATACACATACGTATACGCTCAATATGAGGTTGAATATATTATATTCACAAATGGACGTTTTCTTAACAAGCGAAAAATAACATATTCAAACATGTGTCGTCACCAACAACTCGTACAAATTAAGAAATCAACAATTTCTCAAAACAAATAAACTATTAACATAATTTGAGCAACAATCAAAGTACTTATGTTAATACATATTGTGCGTATAGGTTAACATACCTTGGGCGCGCCGACCTCCTGCTAGCTATCACATCGCATCTACTACAGTGAGTTCATAGCCCCACTTTCTACTGTTTTAATGCTTTTAAAACTTGGGGTGAAAAACATAACAATCGTCTTGCTTTAACATGCAACATTTGTTCTTGATTGATTTAATTGCTTATGTGCTATTGATTATATGATGATTTCATACTATGTTGCGAACTATTTGTGTATATCTACATGCTGCTGTATAAACAACTCCTAGGATCCACCATCCTACATGGACATTACCTTAGGATACTTACTTTCCTATAGGTACTTTTGATTAGGATACTTACCTTCCTACAGTCTGTTATGAGTAACTGTGTTTGACTCTCATGTCAACAACTACGCAAACAAACAGGGTTTAACAAACCACTTTGCAAATATAAAACCTGTGAATTCACTCAACCATGTGTTGACTTTTTACTATGTTTTTCAGGTAACTAGCAGCACAGTTAAGACTGCACGCACATGGAGTTAGGCGACCCGCGAATAATTAGCATGCCACATTTTGGGACACATAAGATTTCTTTGTATAAATGATTTACATTAATCGTACTTATGAAATCTTCTTTCGAAAACTATGTATTTTATAACAGATAGTATTTTATAATACTATTCTCCGACTTTAACGGGTTGTAGTTCTTTTTGTTACAAACAAACTTCATAAATGGCATCTTAATTTACTGTTCAGCAATAATCATAAGCTCTGATCTGGCATGATGTTCAACGTTAACGTCAGCACCCCCTGCACATACTAATGCTTCCGCTAATCGCGCGTTGACCGAAATTGGGGGTGTCACAGATTGGTATCAGAGCCATTGGTTATAGCGAACTAGAGTTCTTTAAGCGACCTGAAAGCCTTAGAGACCTAGACTATAGCCCTGGCTAGAACATACATGCACACATTTGCATATGCCTAACTCACTATATGACAACTACTGTTGCAATGCTTTTAGATGAATAATTGTGTGTTCCTACACGTGACTTCTGAAATATGGTTGGGATAATAGTGGCAACTCGATACACGAGAAACCATCAACCAACACCATCAAGAAACTTATACGAACGTTATTATTTGATGTAGAGTTAACCTGATTTGTATTCCCTGAAACAAACCACACTTGAGACAGTCAATCCTACTTGAACAGTAGAAGAATGCTTGAGGGCACTTATATCATATTAAAAGTCTGGAACTCTTCTCATTCATACAGCTCCCACTTTTACGAGCAAACACATATAAAACTAATGGTCCCTACCTTAGTTACTATACTCCACACACTAATCAGGAAACTTCCTGACACACAAAATGACGTCTAAAGGATCGAACAAATCCTCACTAAACATTTAACAATTAGGACTGACAACTTATCAGTCGAATGGATGGAGAGAACAAATGGAAGTGTGATACGTATTAGAGTAACGAGCCTTTTAAGTAACACACAAACAAAATATAGGAAGATGTCGTCATACACCAATCAAGAAATGGTTTCAAACAACAATTAGGGTAGTCAGACCCGATGCTACTAGACAAATTTCCTCCTCACAAATAACAAACTTTATATGAAAGTTTTTATGCAAACTATTTACGAAAATGCTTAACTACATATTAGGATAACATTCCTACCTAAACTATATTTTAGGATAACATTCCTACAAAAACTATATTTTGGATAACATTCCAACGAAAACTATATTTTGGATAACATCCAAATGAAAACTATAAATTTTGAATAACATTTCGACAAACACTTTGGATAAGAAATCGGAGAACGTACCGGTGATGTATAATACTGGAGAACGTACCAGTATGTATTTATTGATCGAAGAATGCACCAGTAGTAAATTGAGTCAACCGGAAGACATACCGGTATTGTTTATACTGGAGGACGTACCAGTACACCTTAAATGACCGGAGAACAACCGGTGGATAAACTAGAGAACGATCAATAGTACGAATTGCTGGAGAACAATCAGCAGTGTTACAAACCGGAGAACAGCCGGTAGACTTTTGAAACGTTGGAGAACGACCAGCAAAGTGTTTGAAACTATATTTTGGGTAACATCCCAACAAATTTATGCTACGGGTAACATCCCAATGTAACTAGATTTTGGGAAATGTTATTTTACTAAATAACCTGAGTTTCCTATAAACCATTACTTTAGGAAATGTTTCTCTTAAGTGATAAACTTGTGTTTCCTACAAAGCCAACAACTAAACTATATTAGGGATAGACATTCCACTTAAATTGTAATTTGGGCAGACATCCCAACTAAACTATATTAGGGACAGACATTCCACTTAAGTTGTAATTTGAGTAGATATCTCAACTAAACTGTATTATGGGTGATATCCCGACGAAATCTTACTTTCGGATGACAATTCAACAAAACGAAATTTATTGAACCCTAACACCGTCACCGAGATGTCGTGGAGAATGATGACTCAACTTTTAGAAGTTGACTCACGTAAACTAGAATAACTAGAATGACAAACACGCTATAGAACTAACCGATGGTAAGTTGATCGAATCAGGAGGAATAGTACCGGGATGTATCCTAACGTTTGGGGATCATCTCTTCGATATAGACTTGCTATCGGTAGAGTTGGAGAGTTTCGACATCATAGTCGTTAGGGATTGTGTTTGTCGAGAATTTGAGATAAAATTGTATGTTCTTATAAGTTGGTACGAGTACCTCTACTCACTATCTATTATCTCTAATGAAGATAGGAAATATACATTTTGCATTTGACAATTACTGCAACAGGCTGTGAACATTGGTCTCAATATGAGTACCGCCTACTATTCACAAAACTAACGGTCAAAACAAACGAACGATACAAACGATTGAGGACTCGTAGTGAGCCTGTGAAATTAATTATGGAGGAAATTGGGATGTTCATCTCCCACTAATCGAATCCTACTACAACAATAGTTACCACACTAGGGTACAAATGACGCCATTAAGGCACTATACGAAACAAAATACCGATTACCACTCTATGGGATAGAGTGGGTGATAAACAACTTTGAACACCACATTGACAACCTTGCACTTCCTCCAAAACTTAAATCATTGATTTTAGTTAGCACTAACGCATGTTGCTCATTCCTCAATACCACTTTCACTGATTTGACATCAAGTGTAGAATGGGGATGACCTATCTAAGTCAACGATAAACTCAGGGTTTGCATTTAGCAGACAAGTCAAATTACTGTTTGGTCAAACTAATTAGTTATGAAAGGACTACTGTATATATGGCTACCTTGCAGCCACGATATAACTACAATTTGAACCATAAAATAGTCAGGATTCGACTACTACGATAGACATGCTAGGCCCAATATCAGTTAAATGACTTAATTACAACTGGGACGCGAGGCAAAGTAAACTTGTAACAAACTCTTCTTACGTACATTTCTCCCTATACCATTACTAACTGGAGAAACCCTGGCGATATGAGCGGAAAAACTTAACCTCCGCTACGTAGGACCATTTGAAAGTCCTTACAAGAAACCCTGTCACATACAGGTTTGAACTAACACGAGAGTTCAACAACATTCACGACATTACCCATTTCTAACATGAAAAGGGTGTTCTCTAACGAGACCTTAATTCCTTATGCCCGACATAACTACTATTGGCATAAAAATTTAACTTTGTGGAGGAACTTTTCAAGACGTCGACTAAGGTTTTGCAGCAAGCAAACTAGACACACTATCAGGTATATAATCTGCAAAAGTGAACTATACTCGTACTACAAACCGTTAGGATTGTTACAACAACTTGAAACGTCGCAACCGAACTATGAACGCAAGAAACGAAACACGAGTGTTAGACACTCACGACTTGATTCAAATTTCGAGGACGAAATTTCTTTAACAAGGGGAGAATGTGACACCCCGCAAATTTGGGTACAATTAAGAACAGTAAATACATGCATTTTACACTAATTTTCTGACCAAAGTTTAAACAAAACTTTCCTTACGAAATAAACCTAGCAAGCCCAACACTTTTAAACAAAAAGTATTACGTATTTCGTAATTAACTAAATTACGTACTAACTTATCGGGACGAACTCGACAAATTAAATACAATAAAGTTGGTGATACAAAAATAATTAATAAATCGAAAATTATTAATTACGATTACTATTATAATTATATTATTGAAATAATATAAGATATTATACATTTATTATTTAACGTATAGGACACAGTACAAATGTCCAAAAAGTATCTCAAAATACTTTTGAACAAATTTTATTGGAAACTATTATAGAAAATAGTTGGAACAAAAGTTGTTCGGGAACTTTTAGACGACTATTTAGGACACGTTATACACGAACAGAAACAATTATAAAACGTGCCTAAAAGTCAAAAATAACAAAAGTGTTATTTTTGCCATTCCTGTTTTAGTATTTGGAACATTACCTCAAAATATGAAATCATAATTTAACTGAAATTTGGCACCCAATTGGATACGCGCAGTAAAAATGTACAAATGGTACAACAGTCTAAAATAATGATAACATCATTATTCTGATTTTAAATAACGTATCTGGAGACCACCTACAAAATAAAAATATAAAATATTAAATTTTAAATTGCACTAATTATACCCGTACCTGAAATTTACGGGTTAAAAACCAAATCAATTAACACCCTTAAAAAGTCAGTCGACATTCTCAGTACTCAACCTCACCTCACTTTGACAAAATAACACTGAGATGAGTTATTTATATATATTACTTCCCTTTCTATTGGTGGATATACCAAACTAAATTATTGGTCTTCACCAACAAAGTTTTTGGTTTCTTCTCTGGTTCTCCATCGCAAGCCAGCAAGCAGCAGTGGCAATCTAGGAGTAGCAACATAGGTAATTTAACCAACACACGTACATTAAATCATCATCATCTCGTCGCCATCATCATCATCGAAAATCAGTCATCATCATAATCACTTCATTGTAAGGAATTAAAAACCTTAACTTTTCATATCTATTTTCATAGTATTTTGATAATATTATGATTATGATGTATGTGTATAATATGTAAAAACTATGTTAGATGATGATTATTGCATTATATTATCGATGATTACATAAGTTACTAGATGATTTGGTGATGAAATCTTGAAATCAAGATAAAACCCAAATTTAATAAAACTTAGTTCCTATGAAAAATGGAGTAGATGGTGTTGTTATAATCACTAATTTAGGTGTATTATGATGACTGAAAATGGTACTAAATCGATGGAATCAAGTAATCAAACATAAATATATGCATATGTATGTTTACAGAGGTGAAAGTCGGTTGCACAGGGGACACCGATCGACTGGAAGGCATAGCCGATCGGCTATACACCATCACAGCCGATCGGCTATTAAGCTTGTTAGCCGAACGACTAATCACCACCATAGCCGAATGGCTAGTGGTTGGTTAGCCGGACGGTTTGGACTGTTTAGTATTTACAGAACACGGGTATGATATTTTAACACAACGAAGCGATTTTTGTAGTACAAACATATTAACGAGTACACGAAACAAATATTAAAAAGTTATGAAACTTTTTGATACAAAGTATGGTACAAAATTGTACTCGACCGCGGGACGATATTTTGACACAAATGATGAATGATGTAACTTTTTGGGGCAAACGGGCCGAATATATATTGAACCAAAATTTGTATTTTGTTAACGGGCCAAAACAATTTGGTTAAATGTAATTGGGCCAAAACATTATTGGGCCGCAGTTATTTGGGGCCAAACTAAATGGGGTTTTGTTATTGGGCCGAACGAGTTGGGCCAAAGCCCAATGGGTCACGTAAGTTTAAAACGCAAACTTAAATCGGGTTATATATTTGGAACGAGTAGTTTTATACGAGAACGAATGATTAACTTCTATAACGTTACAACATAAGTGAAAATCTATATTATAAACATATATATATAACGATAGACAAACTTTATATATATATACACATACGTATACGCTC
This sequence comes from Helichrysum umbraculigerum, assembly GCA_949592205.1. Lineage (NCBI taxonomy): Eukaryota > Viridiplantae > Streptophyta > Magnoliopsida > Asterales > Asteraceae > Helichrysum > Helichrysum umbraculigerum. The sequence goes on from CATIUR010000001.1 coordinate 41,272,425, forward strand.
AATATGAGGTTGAATATATTATATTCACAAATGGACGTTTTCTTAACAAGCGACAACTTATACATTTTATATGTAAACAACGCGTTTAAATCATATATATAGATATATATACGATACTTGAAATGGTATATATTTATACACAAATATTGAAATATATTACATATATATTCACAAACAAACATTTTTCCTAACAAAGGGAACTTACGTTTAACGAACGTATAACTTATACAAGTAGTATAATTTTATACATATATATATATACATGACAATTATATATATGTAAGATCGAAGCGGAATAGAAATTTTATATATATACGCAACAATGAACATGTATATATATACGTAATGAGAAATACGACTCGAGAAATATAACATATTTCAAACATGTGTCGTCACCAAGAACTCATACAAATTAAGAAATCAACAATTTCTCAAAACAAATAAACTATTAACATAATTTGAGCAACAATCAAAGTACTTATGTTAATACATATTGTGCGTATAGGTTAACATACCTTGGGCGCGCCGACCTCCTGCTAGCTATCCCATCGCATCTACTACAGTGAGTTCATAGCCCCACTTTCTACTGTTTTAATGCTTTTAAAACTTAGGGTGAAAAACATAACAATCGTCTTGCTTTAACATGCAACATTTGTTCTTGATTGATTTAATTGCTTATGTGCTATTGATTATATGATGATTTCATACTATGTTGCGAACTATTTGTGTATATCTACATGTTGCTGTATAAACAACTCCTAGGATCCACCATCCTACATGGACCTTACCTTAGGATACTTACTTTCCTATAGGTACTTTTGATTAGGATACTTACCTTCCTACAGTCTGTTATGAGTAACTATATTTGACTCTCATGTCAACAACTACGCAAACAAACATGGTTTAACAAACCACTTTGCAAATATAAAACCTGTGAATTCACTCAACCATGTGTTGACTTTTTACTATGTTTTTCAGGTAACTAGCAGCACAGTTAAGACTGCACGCACATGGAGTTAGGCGACCAGCGAATAATTAGCATGCCACATTTTGGGACACATAAGATTTCTTTGTATAAATGATTTACATTAATCGTACTTATGAAATCTTCTTTCGAAAACTATGTATTTTATAACAGATAGTATTTTATAATACTATTCTCCGACTTTAACGGGTTGTAGTTCTTTTTGTTACAAACAAACTTCATAAATGGCATCTTAATTTACTGTTCAGCAATAATCATAAGCTCTGATCTGGCATGATGTTCAACGTTAACGTCAGCACCCCCCGCACATACTAATGCTTCCGCTAATCGCGCGTTGACCGCGTTGACCGAAATTAGGGGTGTCACACTGCGAACCGAGTTGAACTTGTGAGTCGAACTGAGACTTGCGAGTCGAACCAAGATCTCTCGCGAATAGAAATCGCTTGCGAATCGACATCACAACAATCCGAACTGAGACTTGCAAGTCGAGCTGAGATTGCGAGTTGAACTGAGTCTTGCGAATCGAGTTTTTCTGAATTCGAGAAACAGTTTAACTTTAAGTTTTTAAGATGTCTGATTTAAGTAAAATGATCGAGATGGAACACGAGGTGGGAAAATCAAACGTTCCACCTAAGTTGTTGAAGATCGAAGATTACTATAACTGGAAGGACAAATTTGAATCTTACTGTAGATTCCATGATCTGTCGATCTGGATGTGTATCAAGAATGGATACACTGCACCTACTCAAACGGTTAATAATGCAATTGTTACTTTAACTTACGCCCGGATGAGTGATCAACAAAAAGAGGAATATAAATTGGAGAATAAATCTCATTCTGCAATTAAGATGAGTTTACCAAAGGAGATAAACCATCAACTCAAGTCTTTTCAAACTGCTAGAACGCTCTGGGAAGCGTTAGAGAAAAGATGTGAGGGAAGTCCTCAAGTGAAGGCAAGCAGGAAGAATCTTCTTAAGAAACAGTTTACTGTTATAAAAGCTTTAAAGGGAGAAGATCTTGATGCTTATATCACTAGATTCTACCACTTGTTAAGTAAGCTTGACAACCATGAGATTGTTACTACTGAGACTGAACGAACCGAAAAATTTATTGAGGTTTTACCGTCTAAGTGGGAAATGTATGGTGTAATGCTCAAAGACAACGATGAAATGTATGCAACCATGACCTTAGAGCAGGTCATTGACAAGCTAAAAGGTTACGATTTCACTAAGAAATCGAGAGAAACTGATTCTGATCAGGTTCAGAATCCTGGGCTATATCATGGGAAAACAAATCTCTCAACTTCTTCATCTAGTTCGACCACTGCACTTTTAGTTGGTAATACTGATGAAAATGGTGAAATGATAACGGATGACGTGTGCCTTCTTACCTCATCAGGTAATGAAACTAAAGGTACATCTGCTGAGAAGTCAACTCAAGGACATCAAAAGATGCCAATGAGTGTGAAATCTGCTGAGCAACAGTTATCTGTCCTTGCATCCTTTGTTGCTTCTTATGAAAACTACATTCAGGGTAAAATCAATGATCCGATTATGTTTGATGAAGACTATGATCAGATAGACCCTGATTATCTTGAGGAAATAGATCTCCAGAATCAACTTGCAATGTTATCAAGGAGAGTTAAAAATTTCTTGAAGAGAACTGGTAGAAAAGTGGTGGGAAATCGATCAGGGTTTGATAAAACCAAGATCAAGTGTTTCAACTGTCAAGGTTATGGACACTTTGCTCGTGAGTGTCAAAGACCTAAGGTTGAAACTGGCAATAGCAAACAAGGTTCGGGAAGTACCTTAGCTTCCAAAGTCTTAGTTGTGAAACAGTTGGATGGATCTTATGATTGGCAAGCTCAGTCTGAGGAAGCTCTCATGGCTGAGATTGAAGATCAAGAGATAGCTGCTGAGTCCAATAGCTATATGCCTATTGATGTTGAAGTAAAGGTGCCGGAGATTCAAGAGAAAGCAAGTGATGATGACGTGCTGTATATGGATTCAACTGCTGATATGAGTCCAGATGACTTTGTGGCACGCAATGGCTGAAGTACAAACTGACAATAAAAGGGTATGTTTGGATATTCTTACTCTTGCTGATGTTTGTTACCTAGTTACTGATTTACAATCTCAATTAAGTGTCTTAACTGTGTCTAATCAGAATTTGTCATCCCAAGTTATAACTTTTAATGATTCTAATAAGACTATAATATCTGAACTTGAACAAGCTAAAAGTGATGTCCTTAGGTTAAGTACAGATAAGATAGATCTTAAGAATAAGATTAAGTCTGATAGTTCTGATAAGATTGCACTTAGAGATACCATAAATGAAAAGGCTATAATCATAGATGGTCTCTATATGAACATTGATGACTTAAATCAAACAATAGCTGATAGGGATAGAGAGTTAGCTGAGCTTAAGCATAAGTTGGTAGAGCAAAATCGTAAGATTGAGTCCTACAGAACCTTAGAAATGGATAAAATGCTAGATGCTCAACGTAATGTAAAGGACAAGACTGGGATAGGATACAATGATGTACCTCATCCTTTTAATGCCAATTACACTAGTACTCCTGAAGATTCTGAAATGACAGATGCTAATCATGAGAAAGAAGTAACTACCAAACCTGAAAAGTCAGAAGCACAGAAGGTTTCTGTTAAGAATCTGTCATCTGATAATAGTAAGATATCACATCACACCAAAATACAGTTCGTATCGGGTGGAGTGATTAATGATACTAAGACAGATGATAAGGTTAATAAGGAGAAAACATTTGATCCTTTAGTGCCTAAGACTCCCAATGCCAAGGTTGATCAGAATGATAATGCAAAAGTTGGTAAGTCACATAAGCAGAGGTCTTGCTTCAAATGTCACCAGAAGGGACATGTGGCTTCTTGTTGTCCTAACAAGAAGTTGGAAGCATCATCTAAGTTAGTGATAAATGAACAGACACAGACCAATTCTAGTTCAGTTATAGACAGGTTAGGTATCAAACCTGGATTAGGTAGTAAACCTGTAAATATTCTGAAAAGAAATGGTAATCATAGTGTCTCTCCACCTAAACCTAAACGGATTTATTCTCTATCTAAAATTGTTTTAAATAAATCTAGAGATAAGACACCGTCGAGATTTAGGACCCCTAGTAGAAACCACAGTCAGTTTGAGAGTGGTTCTACTTCACGTGCACAAGGACAAAGTTATGTGCCTAGGAGGTTTTCTACTCACTCTCCTCATAGGCAAAAGACTTCAGATCATCAACAGCCTCAAATTCCTGTGAAAGTAACCAAGACTCTTGATGAAAATAGTTATGGTTATTTCAAGGGGGAATCCGCCGGATTCCCTTGGATCATCAAATATAAAGGGGGAATCTGCCGGATTCCCTTGAATCCGCCGGATTGGTGGCATTTGTGGGGAATACGCCGTATTCCCTTGAATACGCTGTATTCCCTTGAATACGCCGTATTCCGGAAAAATAGAGGGAATACGCCGTATTCCCTTGAATACGCCGTATTCCGAAGAGGTGCCGGGTAGATCATGTTTTCTGGGCGGGAATACGCCGTATTCCCTAGAATACGCCGTATTCATGTTGTCTGGGCGGGAATACGCCGTATTCCCTTGAATACGCCTTATTCCGAGGTCTGGTTCAAGTCTGTCGTTCCAAAATTTCACCCAAACCCAATCTAATCCACAAACTAACCAACAATCATCTATTCTAACTTCAATACATGATAATAAACGTTATTTAAATATGAAATTACAAAGTTTAAGTTAACGATTTCTTACAATTTAAATTGGAGCTTAGATGGTGATGATGATGAAAACGAAGGAGACGATGAAGATGATGATGATGATGATACGCTACTCCTGCTGCTTGTTGTTGTTATTAATATTGTTGTTGTTTTTGTTTTTGAAGAGAGAAAGAACCGAGAGAGAGAGATTGAGAAAAAGAAAATGAAAAGGAGAAGAAGTGGGAACGGAGGGAGTATTATTGCACGGGCAAGATCCACAAAATGTGGATCTTGTCCAGCTCCATAGTGCACACCGAGTGGTATTTTACCCGTGTTTGTTTACCCGATCGTAAAAGTAGTATAATGTTTTAAATTGATAAATTTCTAAAAATGGAATCGTATTTACTTTTATTTGAGGTATTTTATAAAAATACATTTAATGGGAAATAAAAATATATCTTTGTTTTATGTTCGAGAGACGGATGGGATTTAATTGGTATCGTCGCGTTTGAGTAAAATGGTATAAAACGAAATATGTTTTATTTTATCTGATGTAAATAATAATTATTAATTTCAATAATAATTCATTATTTATATATAGTTTTGTCATGGACGTTTGATTTGTACGATACGAGATACTTGATATATTATCAAAATAATATATAATAATTATGAGGGTATTAAATAACAATTCCATATTACTTAATCACTTGATTTTTACCAACGCCGTATAATTGAATCGGAATTCGGCCGATTTGAAAATGAACGATTAAATCTAATCGAGTACTGATATAAATATGCATCCATATATATTTTGATACATACAATTAGCCTAATACATAGCACTAACTACATGTATTACATAATGATTAGGAACTAATTTCTAGTCCTAATTTGACGGATGTCACATTCTCCCCTTGTTAAGAGAATTTCGTCCCGAAATTTAACTCGAAGTTGGCGTGTGAGTGGAGTCTGAAAATAGATGTGGATATTTGAGTCGCATCTGGTCTTCTCGTTCCCAGGTGAATTCCGGACCACGCCGCAAATTCCACCGAACCTTGACGATTGGAATACGACTTTGCTTAAGCTGTTTGACCTCACGGTCCATGATCTCCACTGGTGTTTCGACAAAATGAAGTTTGTCATCAATCTGAATCTCCTCGAGCGGAATGATGAGTGTCTCGTCGGACAGACATTTCTTAAGATTAGAAATGTGAAATACGGGATGCACGCTACTGAGCGGAGGAGGTAGCTGCAATCGATAAGCGACTGGACCAATCCTTTCAAGGATCTCAAAAGGTCCGATGTATCTAGGGTTTAACTTCCCACGTTTACCAAAACGGATGACACCTTTCCAAGGTGATACTTTGAGCAATACTCGATCCCCAACCTGGAACTCGAGATGTTTTCGTCTCACGTCAGCATAACTCTTCTGACGATCACGTGCGGCTTTCAGCCGTTGCTGGATACCAACGATCTTCTCGGTGGTTTCATGAATGATTTCCGGACCAGTGAGTTGGCTATCTCCAACTTCGGTCCAACAGATAGGCGACCGACACTTACGACCGTACAGTGCCTCAAAAGGTGCAGCTCCAATACTGGTGTGGTAGCTGTTGTTGTACGAGAATTCACACAATGGCAAATGATGTTCCCAATTTGCACCGAAATCAATTACGCAGGCGCGTAACATATCTTCCAGTGTTTGAATTGTCCTTTCACTTTGGCCATCGGTTTGTGGATGATAGGCTGTACTCATATCTAAACGAGTACCCAATGACTTTTGCAATGATTGCCAAAAGTTAGATGTGAATCGGCTGTCTCTATCAGAGATAATTGAGATTGGAACGCCGTGCCTTGTTACGATCTCCTTCATATAGATTCGCGTGAGACGTTCCAATTTGTCAGTTTCCTTCATGGCAAGGAAGTGAGCAGATTTGGTTAGACGATCAACTATTACCCATATAGTATCGCAACCACTTGATATATTCGGGAGTTTTGTGATGAAATCCATGGAGATTTGCTCCCATTTCCATTGAGGGATTTCCGGTTGCTGGAGCAAGCCGGAGGGTTTCTGATATTCGGCTTTAACCTTGGAACATGTGAGGCATTTGCTGACGTACGTGGCAATCTCTGCTTTCATGCTCGGCCACCAGTACAGTCCCTTGATGCCATGATACATCTTGTCCGATCCAGGATGTATAGAGTATTTGGACTTGTGAGCTTCATCCATCACAAAGTCTCGAAGATTCCCAAACTTGGGTAACCAGATTCGGTTTGCGAAGTACTTGACCCCATTGGGTTTGGTTTCAAATTGATTCTCCATATTTCGCAAGGCCTCTTCCTTGATGTTTTCAGGTTTCAATGCTTCGAGTTGAGCAGTGAGGATTTGAATGATTAGATCATTATGAATGATAATACTGAGGGCTCGGACTCGAAGAGGTTTGGTGCGCTCTTTTCGACTTAGGGCATCTGCAACTACATTTGCTTTACCCGGATGATACTTGATCTCGCAGTCATAATCGGTGAGCAACTGGACCCATCGTCGTTGCCTCATATTGAGATCCTTCTGATCAAATATGTGCTGGAGACTCTTATGATCGGTGAAGATGGTACATTTTGTGCCATACAGATAGTGTCTCCAGATTTTGAGTGCGAACACTAATTCGAGATCATGGGTTGTGTAGTTCTTCTCGTGAACTTTGAGTTGTCGGGAGGCGTAAGCTATGACTTTCTCTCGTTGCATCAACACGCAACCAAGACCTTGATGTGAAGCATCGCAGTATACCACGAAGTCTTCGTTACCTTCGGGTAGCGATAGGATGGGCGCACTGCAAAGCTTTTGCTTTAATAACTGAAATGCTGACTCTTGCTTATCAGTCCAATTGAACTTCTTCTCTTTCTGAGTCAGTGTCGTGAGTGGTTGTGCTATTTTGGAGAAATTCTCAATGAAGCGCCGATAATAACCAGCCAATCCTAAAAATTGGCGTACTTCTGTCGGCGTTGACGGTGCTTTCCAGCACTTGATAGCCTCGATCTTGGAGGGATCAACATGAATTCCTTGACTGTCAATCACATGACCAAGGAATTGGACAGTTTGCATCCAGAACTCACACTTGGAGAATTTTGCATATAACTCTTCGTGTCTAAGGAGTTCTAGAATGGTTTTGAGATGCTGCTCGTGCTCTTGCTTGTTACGTGAGTAGATAAGAATGTCGTCTATGAAGACAATGACAAACTTGTCGAGATATGGTTTGCACACACGGTTCATAAGATCCATGAATACTGCCGGTGCGTTAGTCAAACCAAAGGCCATAACCTGAAACTCATAATGACCATAGCGAGTTCGGAAAGCGGTTTTCGGAATATCTTCATCGCGAACTCGTAACTGATGATAACCCGATCGTAGATCTATTTTTGAATAAACACTTGACCCTTGGAGTTGGTCGAACAGGTCATCGATACGGGGAAGTGGATAACGGTTCTTGACGGTCAACTTGTTCAACTCTCTATAGTCGATACACATCCTGAATGAACCGTCCTTCTTTTTCACAAACAAGACCGGAGCTCCCAAGGGTGAAGAACTCGGTCTTATGAAACCCTTATCCAGAAGTTCCTGTAACTGAACAGACAACTCCTGAAGTTCTGAAGGGGCTAAACGATATGGTGCTCGTGCCACGGGTGCTGCCCCAGGCACAAGGTCAATTGAGAACTCAACTTGTCTTGGTGGCGGAAGACCAGGCAATTCTTCAGGAAAGACTTCTGGAAAGTCTCTGACGATAGGCACATCCTCAAGTCGCTTCTCTTCTGACTTCTTCTCAATAACATGAGCGAGGATTGCCTGATACCCTTTTCTAAGGTACTTGCGAGTCTTCATGCAGGATATGATATTCAATCTCGTTCCACCGGTCTCCCCTTGTATGATCAAAGTACTACCAGTGACGAGAGGAATACGAATGATTTTGTCATGACAGACAATTTCAGCTCGATGCTTGGATAGCCAATCCATGCCTACTACTATGTCAAAACTTCCAATCTCGATGGGTATGAGGTTTATGGGAAAAAGTTCGTTTGCGAGGTTTAGGATACAGTTTGGTATTACGCTATCGGCCTCAATCAATTTGCCATTAGCTAACTCTACAGTGTACTTAGCTTCTAAGGCAACAGGTGAAATGTCTAATAGTGGGCTAAATTCCTCAGATATAAAACTCTTATCAGCACCAGTATCAAACAAAATTGAAGCAGTTAAATTGTTGAGAAGAAACATACCCGTGACCACATTAGGGTCTTCACGGGCCTCTCCAGCATTCAGCACAAAAGCTCTGCCCCTAGCAACGTTGTTGTTGTTACCCTTGTTCTTTAGCTTCGGACACGCATTCCTGAAGTGTCCAGTGTTTCCACACTCATAGCAGGCTCGGGGTTGGTTGTTGTTGGTGTTGGTGGTGGGGTTAGTTGCAGGTGTTCGACAGTCTTTGGTAAGATGTCCATACCTCTTGCAGTTGTTGCAGGGTGCACTACAAGGACCATCATGATGACGATTGCACTTTGAACAGTAGGGTTTACTTCCAGTGTACCCTTTCCTCTCTCCAGAACCTGATGTGTCATTCTTGACAGTCTCAGTCTTTTTGAAGGTCTGCTGGTTCTGATTCCCATACCATTTTCTCTTGTTGTTGTTCCCAGAAGATGAGACAGGGTTTCCTTGGCTCTCTTGCATCGCCATGAGCTCATGAGCTAATCGAATTGCTCCCTGAATGGTGGTTTTGCCGGAAGAAGCGACGTTCCCCCGGACAGGTTCCGGAAGACCGCGGATGTACCTCTTGACCTTGTCGGTCTCAGTGCTTACTAAGGCTGGGCGGAGGGTTGCCAGTTGTTGAAACCTAGTGATATAACCAACAATGTCAGTTCCTTGAACCTTGAGATGCCAGAACTCCTCATCTAGCTTCTCGAGTTCTTCAGATGGGCAATACTCCTCTGTGAGCATTTTCTTCAGTTCTTCCCATGGAAGTAGATAGGCATTATCTATACCCATAGACTGGGCATACGAGTTCCACCAGGTGAGGGCACCGTCAGCAAGGGTGCATGTGGAAAATTGAACTCTATCCCCTTCCGCACATTTGCTAATGCGAAAGACGGATTCCATCTTCTCAACCCATCTGATTAGGCCGATGGCTCCTTCAGTTCCTTTAAAGCTCAGGGGTTTGCAGTTTTGGAAATCCTTGTAGGAACAAGGCTTGGCAGTGGGAGGGGTATTGGCAGTACCACTATTCCTTTCGGGGGTCTCTGATGAATGTCGCGCCAAGGCTTCAGTCACAGCCTGAGATATGATAGATGCCATCTGGGCATCAGTGTAGTTCCTTGACTTTGGCGGCATGATTTTCCTGAGAATAGAAGGATAGGGTTCGTGAGAGATTGTCCATAAATGATGATTATCATAGATGTACATATACAAATGCGGTAATATACAACATCACAACCTGACAATCAACATTATAGAACAATCAAGAGGAGTTGAATAACCATCTCTACTGACTAGCAACTACGTGCTAACTAGCCTGGCTATTTGAATTGTTGTGAGTTGGGTAAGGTCTCGCTCGAAGTGACTCGGTGGTCCTCCTAGCTACCTATGAGTTTCGTGATTACAAGAGATGTTGTCGAGAGTGGGATGAACTAGAAGATGTTTCGGTGGGTGTGTTTGCCATCTCTATGACAAAGCGTTTGGAAATGTGAGTGCCTATATATATATAACATATAATAGACTAGCGTACAGTGCTTGAGCGATGACTATCTATGTATACATACATATATCACATAATAGTCTTATGAGTGTCTAGCACAACAATTATGAGTCCCGGTTTCTCTCGAGGTCAGAGTCAACTAATGTATTTCTATTCCAGCATAACCATTTCAAGCCTTACATCATCTTTATTTAATTGTACATAGTTGATCAAGCTATGTTAAATTAAACTTGTATGACGTAACTCTTGAACCAATCACACTTAACAGCAAATACTGCCTAACGGTCATAGTCTAGGCCCACTAATGCAACCTAGTTCACTATAACCTTAGGCTCTGATACCAATCTGTAACACCCCCAAATTTACTGTTGGCGGAAGCATACTTTGGGGTGCTACTAATCAATACACAAAGCACATAAGATACATAATGAACGACCACTACATGCGTCGTTTTACAAATACATTGATTAACGTAAAAGTCTACATATGTTTTACAAAAGACGAGTTCGCATAGATATTTGAGAGATTCTAATACATATCTAATTTTAGCAAAATATAGAAATGCAGGGAAATCTCTTGATGTTTATATGATTGCATGCGACTCGAGCTACAGTATCCTGATGGGCAGTCCAACCTACTGCTGAGTACCTGAGATAACATGCTAAAAGGTCAGCTATAAAGCTGGTGAGCTCACATGTTTGATATGATAATATATGATTTGTGAACCTCAAGATTTAATGATTTGATTTACAAAGCATGTAAATAATTGAATAATGAGTATCACAGGAATATTTGTAATTAAACAAATAAGTAAAGATTGATACAACTAACATGAGCACATAGTCTGAGCTTAACTGAGGGGTCAGGATCACAATCAAGTGCCTGATCGAGGGTGCCTCTATGCGTATGCCTAATCAACATACGTTTGAACAAATGATAATGCGTCCGTTTGACAGGTTAGTGCTTGCTAACTCGGACGGGGATTGTCAATCCCCTATGGTACCATACACTAACATTCACGCTAAATCATATTAACAGAACTATGCTTCAGAGGACTTTGATTGATTAGATGAAAACAACTTATGCAGCATACGTGATAATTTGATACTTGCGTTCACATGTAAAACAAAACGAGCATGTATCTCACCCCTAGGTAAAAGCATTTAAAAAGGGGCTATGAGACTCACCTGAGTCTGATGAATTGTTAGCCAACAATTATAATGATTCACAATGATTTGATGTCGTTACAACGACTGAACCTGCAGGGCGTCTGAGACGCGCAAGGTTTTGATAAATGATTAGATTCTTAAAACTTGCCGGGCGTATCAAACGCGCAAGGTTTAATTGATTTGATGACACTATGGACCATCTATGCTAGTTATTCCCTTAACTAGTTTTGACCAAATACATTGGTTGTCGATTATGTTTGAGTTTTGAAAATGTATACGGGTCGTTGGTGACGGTTTGTAATAATAATTTCAAACTATTATTATTATACATGATTTGTTGTGCTTATAAAAGTGTATGTGTTTCATATATAAGTCGTATCGTATAGGTTTAGTTGTTAATCAAGTTCATTATATCCGTTACACTTTATTTCATAATTTACAAAAATTGGTACGAGTCTGAAAACAGTAATCTGCCATTTTCGGCCCCTAAACGACCCCGGATGGCCTAAAACTGACAAGGCTAAGGTACTTAGCATTGATTATTGGGTCGTTTCCGAGTGACCTTGCGAATTTGAGCTCAATCCGTTATAATAAATTTTTCATCGAGAAGCACGTTTGGAAGACTTGTGAAATTGTCGACGTTTTCGAAAATATGTTTACTCTGTTTTAGCTGGGATTCGCAGGGCTAGTTTATTGATTCGTTGGATCATCAAATATAAAGGGGGAATCCGCCGGATTCTCTTGAATCCGCCGGATTGGTGGCATTTGTGGGGAATACGCCGTATTCCCTTGAATACGCCGTATTCCCTTGAATACGCCGTATTCCCTTGAATACGCCGTATTCCGGAAAAATAGAGGGAATACGCCGTATTCCCTTGAATACGCCGTATTCCGAAGAGGCGCCGGGTAGATCATGTTTTCTGGGCGGGAATACGCCGTATTCCCTTGAATACGCCGTATTCATGTTGTCTGGGCGGGAATACGCCGTATTCCCTTGAATACGCCGTATTCCGAGGTCTGGTTCAAGTCTGTCGTTCCGAAATTTCACCCAAACCCAATCTAATCCACAAACTAACCAACAATCATCTATTCTAACTTCAATACATGATAATAAACGTTATTTAAATATGAAATTACAAAGTTTAAGTTAACGATTTCTTACAATTTAAATTGGAGCTTAGATGGTGATGATGATGAAAACGAAGGAGACGATGAAGATGATGATGAGGATGATACGCTACTCCTGCTGCTTGTTGTTCTTACAATAAATTTCTAAAAATGGAATCGTATTTACTTTTATTTGAGGTATTTTATAAAAATACATTTAATGGGAAATAAAAATATATCTTTGTTTTATGTTCGAGAGACGGATAGGATTTAATTGGTTTCGTCGCGTTTGAGTAAAATGGTATAAAACGAAATATGTTTTATTTTATCAGATGTAAATAATAATTATTAATTTCAATAATAATTCATTATTTATATATAGTTTTGTCGTGGACGTTTGATTTGTACGATACGAGATACTTGATATATTATCAAAATAATATATAATAATTATGAGGGTATTAAATAACAATTCCATATTACTTAATCACTTGATTTTTACCAACGCCGTATAATTGAATCGGAATTCGGCCGATTTGAAAATGAACGATTAAATCTAATCGAGTACTGATATATATATTCATCCATATATATTTTGATACATACAATTAGCCTAATACATAGCACTAACTACATGTATTACATAATGATTAGGAACTAATTTCTAGTCCTAATTTGACGGGTGTCACAGATTACGGGAAAAGGAAAAGTTTCAAATGGAACTTTGACTCTTGAGGATGTGAACTATGTTGAAGAACTAACTCACAACCTAGTGAGTGTTTCCCAAGTCTGTGATAAAGGTCATCCAATTTACTTTAATGAAAAGGATGCCTTAGTCCTGAAGCCAGGATTTACAATTCCTGATGATTGGATATTGATGAGGGAACCAAGGAAGAAGGACATTTATGCAATAAACATGGGTGTTCCTAACTCTTCAATGGTGTCTACATGTTTATTATCCAAGGCTTCGGAAGCAGACGCTTTATTATGGCATAGGAGAATGGCACACCTGAACTGGAGAAAGATGAATTACATAACCAAAAATGGTTTGGTTCTAGATGTACAACAAAATCGTTTTGAGTCTGAAAATAAGTGTGTTCCTTGCATGAAAGGAAAGAAGCACAAGAAACCACACAGATCTAAGACTGAAAACTCTATCTCCTCACCATTTGAATTTCTACACATGGACCTCTTCGGCCCTATAAGCAAGAGAAGTCTAGGTGGCAAATGGTATTGTTTGGTTGTCACAGATGACTATTCTAGATTATCGTGGGTATTCTTTTTGGGATCAAAGGATGAAACTCCGGGAATTTTATTTGAATTCTTTGATCTGGTAGAGAATGTCTATAAAAAGAGAGTGAAGCGTATTCGTAGTGACAACGGAACAGAATTTAAGAATTCAACGTTGAATATTGATGGGGGCCGAGAGGTCGGTTGCGATTTGACTCGCGTCGTTGCGGGCCTTCCTCCTGGCGCGCCGATCAGTGGGTTTTAAATTTATGTTTTGCTGGGACTAAGTATACTTAAAACTATGGGAGTACAGTAGTAAGTATGACCTAGGGTCGTTTTTCAAACTACAACGGGCATAGGATCTAGGCCTTTTGATTATCTTTCGTAATTTAGATGATTTTAGTTTTGATAGGGGTTTTTTGTTTCGTTTCTATTCTAACCAACTAATTTAAAACTAAAACTAAAGATAGGGGAGGTGAGGTGGCTACGAGTACTACAGATTAACGCGAGTGCTTGCTATGACAATCTTACATGCTATTTTAGGGGTAGTTATTTTAGTTAAGGTACTATTTATGATGACGAAGTCAGGACTTAACAGACGTACTTGGAACAATCAATGACAGCAAAGTATTCTACCTACAGCCTTTCCTTAGCTCCCACGTATTTGTATTCAACGCTTGTACCAGTATTCAGCTGTTTTACGGTATTTCCGTTGCAACATTAAAAGGTCCTTGTTATCTATCCTGAGTTATATATCCTAATGAGCCATAATTACTAGCCTATTATCTATCTAACGTAGAGTTGTCCGCAATCAGATAAATAACATGTCACGAAGATAGCAGTTATGGAATGTAAACTACACCGGAAGTTCTCCCAAATGTAGCAACCAATTTAACCAACAACCATCCTCGAATCCTGTTCCCCAATCTCGGACATCCGAGATATCCGAATCATGGCATGAATTGTTGAATAAACAAAAACATGAACAGGGGTTTCCTACCGGAACAAGTTGGGATGGTCTGGTCTAACGGCTGATTAAATTGTTCATCATTATTTTATATAAATCGTCATAACTATTCTACGCATGTTAAACTGGTGTATGCAATCAATTTATATTCGAAAACCTAATCACATATCCAATAGCACAGGTGATACTAGCATGCAAACCCTAAAGCAACAATCAAACAAGAACATGCAGCAGAGCCGCACACAAGGATCAATTTATACGTGCAGAGTTACTGGATAATTTGGTTAAGTCACAAATATTCCGAAAGTTCTCTCTAAAATATTTGTTATATGAAATGAATCTAACCTATCTCTAATCCTACGCTCCGTGTCTCCCTCCGGTGTATTTCAACCAGGAGAACACTGGCCATGTCGAGTTCAATGATCATCAGACACAGAATAATAAGCGGCGTACCACCAGTTATGTACCAGCAGTAAGTTACAAACCACAGCATAAGTTGGATAGATAAACATTGGAGACTTATTTTATAGATTCAAATATATATTAACAGCATACGAACAGAGTAACGGCGGGAATCATTATTTCCACAACGGATTGTGCCCACGACTTTCATAGCTTCCACGTTCCGTACTACACACATTCGTGATGGTTCCGGCGCTATACAAATGAAAGCCGTATAACGTTACCTCCGTTGTTTCATAATGGTGCATCCCAATTGCAAATTAAAGTATAACTACCCTAGCATAACGACTATCATAGCAAACACATATTTGTTTAGCTGAGCATGGCAATAATTCTAGCAAGCAATTCTAAATAATTATGACAGTAGCACAACATATTTAAAATAACAAGATAGAGATTATAATAAAACCTGACAAAGCGTAATTACAAATCTTGCGCAATCGCAGTCTCGGAGCACCTCCGTTACAACCAAGCTAGAAGCTAATCTACTAGCTTAATTATACTAACCTAATCTAATTATTTCTAGAGAGAGAGTAGAGAGAGAAAGTGAAGTTGAATGGTGAAAGAATGATGAAGTGAGTTGTGTTGAGGTGAAATGATCCCATATATATAGTAGTCGCTCAGCCGTATCGTCCAGCCGTATTCCTACCTCCAAATGCTCAACCGTATCGCTCAGCCGTATCAAAATCGCATCTTGTACGGGGGAGGAGGACGATACGAGGGGACCTCCCGTATTTCGGGTGGAAATGGCACGATACGGGCGAACATGGGCTGAATACGGGAGAACGAGGCCGTATACGGGGGAACACCAGCCGTATACGGCTGGACAAGGCCGTATAAGGTCATGCCAGGCCGTATACGGTCAGTGCATGGCCGTATACGGCTTGTTCCGCCCGTATCCGGCTTGGTTTGCCCGTATTGGTCTTCTCCGGTTCCTTGGATTCTTCGTTCGGCCATAACTTTTGACTCGGGTGTCCGTTTTCAGCGTTCTTTATATCCACGCAATCGTATTCTCCTGACGAAGAAAATGACATAAGTTAGAGGTCATAATTCTTAGTGGATCTTAAAAAGTGCTTAAAAGCGTGAACGAGAATGCTTATGATCGTTTTCGTTACATTTATCGTGTTTTACGACCATTTTAGATGACTTTTGAAATGTTGTCTATATTTTAGCCCGAGTGATGAGTTTTAATGATAAAGTATTGATTTTAGATATATTCATCATGATTTGGGCTAAAAAGGTGAGATAATGACACATAAAAACTTGACTTTTTGAGTGTCATCAAATATCCCACACTTAGACATTTGCTTGTCCTCAAGCAAACTTCAATCTTACCTGCCGAAATTTCTTGTTTAAGATTTTTATTAAAGCCATAACGATGAAGTTATACAGAATGAAAACAAGTATTACGCTAGTTAGATAAAGAAGAGATGTTCACATGAAGTATCCAAAGATCTTTAAGTTGGTTCACTTAGGCATACTTTCAATTCTCGGGATGTGGAATATACAAGACTGGGTGATCTCACTGGTGGTCACTCAATTCACTCAAGTGTATCGGGTTTCCTATTATCCTAAGCCAAATGAAAAATCGCTCAAATACCAGTCGTGCAGCATTCGTCGTCATAGGCTTGCCCAAGGATCGTATCTCTATCACTTAGACGGGGACGGTACTAATTATCCCAGGACATTCAAACGGGTTTTGATGTATGGTGAGGGTTTAAAGGGTATGGATAAGGGTAAAAAATGGTTTTAAGGGTTTTACTTATCTCAGGACCTTTAAAACTTATGAAAAATTCTATTTAGACATACTTTTTAATGAAAACGGAAACGGATAACTAAAAAGGCAGAAGATAGTTATTTTGCCTTCTATCTTTTGAAAACACATGAAGATTTTACGCTTTTGAAGAATCGAAGTTTTCGATAGATTTAAGCACTTAGCTTTATTCTATTTTTGGTTTAGAATTTCTTGCCCAGGGATCTTCTAAGGAATTTTTTTCTTTTTATTTTCTTTTTCTTTTGCCCTGCAGACATCCTTTCTTTCTTTCATTTTTTTGCTTTTCTGACCCTTTTTTCACTTTTGAATTTTACTTGGTGTCAATTTTTCACACCATAAGGCTCTCGAATTCTTTTTTAAATATTGATCATGTAAACGCACACGAGTAGCTTTAAGTAAACACTATATTTGTGACTTTGGGGTAGAAACAAAAAGCATACCTAATTAGCATTTTTCAAAAAGATTTTAAAAATTCTAAGATAAGCTTTGGATAGGTATGGGGATGAGTGGGTTTTAAAAATTTGGTTTGAAAGAAATGAAAAAGGTTAAGGCTCAACAGGGTTTTCTAGGCGGATCATCAACACTGAAAATGAGTGTTGGAAGCGTTTTGGGCTTGAAAGAGATATGTTGAAATGGGGTTTAATCCTAGGGAATGTCAAGGTCCTCTAATTGTACCTATGTCACGTATGACACCCGTCAATGTGATCTCGACACGCATACCCGGGGCAAGTTCTAATTCAGAAATGCATGCATCGGTCACACACAACAAACGAACAGTGAAGCATTTAAAATGAATGCTTATAAGGCTCAAAATTCCTCACCGCAAAAATAGGTTATATGTGTCCAGTCGTGCGATGCCCCTCTTAGATCCTCATCTTAAATTGTTTGGAGTCCGACATGATTCCACCTTCTTTTTACCAACTTTTGAATATTTGTAAAAAATTCTGTACTCTTTCTCACAATTGTGACTTCAAAAAGTTTGAATTTTTGAAAATTTTGGCAAAAATAAGGATTGAAAATCATTTTGAGGACTTGCGTATTTCTAAATCATCATTACGGATATTAGACGAGAGATATACTGCTATCCCACACTTAAAAATAAACATTGTCCCCAATGTTTATGCACTAAGTTGGGGGAATCCCACACTTAGGGTTTTGTCTTTAGGAAAAATGTAAATTTAAAAGTTTTAAGTATGGAGGATCCCACACTTAGAGATTTAAGTGGGCATAAGCATATCTAAGTTACGCAGAAACTAAAAAAGTTTTAGGAGAGGTACTTCCCTACGGTTGGTGAGCACTGGAATCAGGACCAGATTCGTGAAGGAGTGGTGCTAGTAATCTGCTGGATTTGTGGACCAGACTCTGTTTAAAGGTCATCCATTCCTTACAAGGCTAAGTTCTGCAATACCATAAACATAGTCATAATCACCAGTTCAACATTTCAACATCTTAAAAGTTAAACATAAATAAAACATAAAGCAATAAAATAAACTAAAGGTCGTTTAGCAAATCATTCATGTCTGGGTGAAATGTCGCAAGTGCGTCACAATCTGGAACTGAAGTAGGTGACGTGGCAATAGTGGAACCAGGCATCATGGGGGCAATAGGGAGATCAGAGGATATCTCAGCATCAGCAGGATGAGTGGGCTCTGTAGTAGGTGCAGCTGGGAAAAATGACCATGGTGGAAGAGGTGGTCTGGGACCCTGACCAAGTCTGAAGGACTGGTCTGGAAGTCTCGGGAGTCCAACCCTCTTCCTGATGTCAGAGTGAGAGTCATGCTGGATGGAGAGCTCTCAAAGAATCGCCCAGGTCACAGTTGGGTCGGCCGTGGTAATCCCGTAGTCGAAGACTGGAGCGCTCGTAATGTCTGCAGTATGCTCCTTTGAGGCAATGGTCAGCTTCTTCTTTCCTCTGCGGTGTCTCTTCTTCTTCTGCTGTGGAGTCTAAGCAGTGTGTCCTGAGGTCTCAGCTGAAGCGTCCATCCTGAAACATAAAGGAAAACAGGTAATGCTTAAGGTTTATAAGTCTATACAAATGCAACAGAGTCAGATGACTTTTGTGAAAGATTTTCATTTTAAAAGTTTTAAATCATTAGAATGCTTGCATTCGCATAAGTCAAATAAAACTTATCTCCGATGTAAATGTAAGAGTGCGGTGCTGTCGGGTATCTAGCTTATCCTGCATTTATTAGTTCAGGGATGATAATACTAAGCAAAAATAAATTGAGAAATAAAATTAAAGCTATTATAAAGATAAGCAATGGGGTGCCTCCCAAGAGCGCTTGTTTAACGAGTCACTAGCTTGACTCTTTTACCTACTTTATCGGCTTAAGGTGGTTCAAAGATGTAGACCTCCTTACTGGAAGGAAAGTCTTCGATGTAGTGTTTTAAGCGGTGGCCATTGACTTTAAAATTACCGTCCGGTGCTTCTAGTTCGACTGCTCCGAAGGTAATGACTTTTGATATCACGAATGGTCCGCTCCACCTCGATCTGAATTTGCCTAAGAATTTCTTGAAGCGCGAATTGAAGAGAAGAACTTTATCTCCAGGTTTGAACTTAGAATACTTAAGTTTAGCATCGTGAATAGTCTTGGTTCGCTCCTTGAAATGTAAAGAACTATCATAGGCTTGGTCTCTCAATTCGGCTAGTTCATTCAGCTGCATCTTGCGATGTAATCCTGTTGTGGAAGGGTCTAGATTGCAATCTCTCAGCACCCAGTAAGCCTTGTATTCCAACTCTATCGGCAGATGACACGCTTTCCCATAGACTAGTCTGTAAGGTGTGGTCCCTAATGGTGACTTATATGCAGTTCTGAACGCGCATAAAGCATCGTCTAATTTATCGGCCCATCTTTCCCTATGATTCATCACTGTTCGTTCTAAGATCCTTTTGAGCGCTCTGTTCGTAACTTCGGCTTCCCATTCGTCTGCGGGTGATAGGCCGTAGAGGTCTTATGGGTGACACCATAATATTGTAATGTCCTCATAAACTGAGCATTACAGAAGTGCGTGCCCCGATCACTGATGATCGCCTTAGGAGTTCCGAAATGAGAAAAGAGTTGCTTGAGGAACTTGGTCACTACTCGTGAGTCATTTGTAGGAAATGCTTGCGCCTCGGCCCATCTAGAGACATAGTCGACAGCTACCAGAATGTATTCTTTTCCGAAGGATTTTGGGAATGGTCCCATGAAATCCAAACCCCATATGTCAAAGATCTCGCAGGCCTGGATGTTAGTAAGTGACATTTCACTCCTCCGTGAGATACTTCCAAACCTTTGGCAAACATCACAACGTTTTACCAAGTCGTGAGCGTCTCTGAAAATGGTCGGCCAATAGAAGCAGGAATCGTATACCTTCCTTGCGGTCATGTTTGCTCTATGATGTCCTCCAGTTGGTCCGTGATGGCTCTGGTGGAGAATGTTCCTTGCTTCCCTCTCGACAACGCATCTTCTTATGATTTGGTCCGGACATACTTTGAACAAGTATGGATCGTCCCAATAGTAGTTCTTAATGTCTCTGAAGAATTTGCGTTTTCTAGAGGTAGGCATTCCTTTTGGTATGATTCCTCTAACCAGATAATTAGCGTAGTCTGCGTACCAAGGGTCATATTTGAATTGTGAACCCTTCTAGTGGTCTCCGACATTCATGAGTTGTTCTTCAGGAATTTGGTCTTGAATTTCTTTTTCATTAAGCTTTTCCATCGATGGGTTTTCCAATCGACTGAGATGATCTGCTGCGACATTTTCTGCTCCCTTTTTATCCTTGATTTCTATATCGAATTCTTGGAGAAGCAGAATCCATCGAAGTAGTCTTGGTTTAGCGTCTTGCTTTTTGAAAAGATACTTCAATGCTGAGTGATCTGTATAGACAATAGTTTTGGACAATATTAAGTAAGAACGAAATTTATCAAAAGCAAATACTACCGCAAGCAGCTCCTTTTCTGTAGTAGTGTAATTCTCTTGAGCATCGGTGAGTGTCTTGCTGGCGTAGTATATCGGTTGAAAATGCTTATCCTTCCTTTGCCCTAAGACAGCTCCAACAGCAAAGTCACTGGCGTCGCACATGATTTCAAATGGAAGATTCCAGTCAGGAGCAACCATGATTGGTGCATGCGTGAGCTGATCCTTCAGAATGTTGAAAGCTTTCAGGCAGTCATCTGAAAAGACAAACGGAGTGTCCTTCTCGAGAAGGTGCGTCATAGGTCGAGAAATCTTAGAGAAATCCTTAATGAAGCGACGGTAGAATCCGGCGTAACCTAGAAAACTGCGAATGGCTTTAACAGAAGTAGGTGGCGGAAGTTTGGCAATGGTCTCAACTTTAGCTTTGTCAACTTCAATTCCAGATTTTGATATTCGGTGTCCCAGAACTATTACTTCCTTCACCATAAAGTGGCACTTCTCCCAGTTCAAGACAAGATTTGATTCTTCGCATCGGGCTAACATTAGTTCAAGGTTGGAAAGACAAGAAGTGAAGGAATCTCCAAAGACTGAGAAGTCGTCCATGAATACTTCCATGCACTGTTCGATCATAACGTGGAATATCGCCACCATACACCTTTGGAATGTGGCAGGTGCGTTGCAAAGCCCGAAAGGCATGCGTCGGTAAGCGAATGTTCCGTACGGACATGTGAAGGTCGTCTTTTCCAGGTCCTTAGGATCTAGAGGAATCTGAAAATAGCCTGAGAAACCATCAAGAAAATAGTAGAACTCGTTCCCAGATAATCTCTCCAACATTTGATCGATGAACGGCAGAGGGAAATGATCTTTTCGAGTGGCTTCGTTTAGCTTCCGATAGTCGATGCATACCCTCCAACCGGTGACGGTCCGTGTTGGAATAAGTTCATTATCTTCGTTTGCGATAACCGTCATTCCTCCTTTCTTGGGGACAACCTGAACATGGCTGACCCATGGGGAATCTGAAATAGGATAGATCAAGCCAGCATCCAATAATTTGATAACCTCCTTCTTGACCACGTCTTGAATCTTCGGGTTGACTCTCCTCTGTCTCTGTATGGATGGTTTGAAGTCGTTCTCCATTAGTATCTTGTGAGTGCAATAGTTTGGACTAATCCCTTGGATGTCAGAGATTTTCCATGCAATCGCCTTCTTATGTGACTTCAACACTTGGATGAGTCTTGCTTTCTCTTCGGGTGTAAGACCTTTCGCAATTATAACGGGTAAATGCGAGGTTCCTTCAAGAAAAGCATACTCCAGATGAGAGGGTAGTTCCTTTGGCTCCAGTTCAGGTGGTTCTTCAATGGAAGGTTTCATTCGAGCGATCTCGTCTCTTTGTAACAAATCATACTCCGTCTGGAACTCTGGTTCATTTGGAGATGAGTCGGCTGCAGTGGCTGATGCTATTTCTACTAACTTTGTCTCATTAGGAAGTGCATTCTTCTTCAGCTCGTATTTTCTTGTAGATGATGAGGAAGTTGCACTATCTTCAGTAAAGATGATATCGTTGTTGTCGGTAAATGCAAACTTCTGAAATTGAGCTGTTGAAGACGTACTTATGGTGATTTTTGGATTTTGTGGCGCACAACCTTCAGATAGTTGCGGCTTAGCTGAGATTTCTGATTCCATTTCCTTAAAAGATTTGAGAATTTCAGCTACTGAAGGAGATGAATCAGTTTGACCCCTTTGTAAGATTGGTAGAGGAACGCCTTCGCCTAAGGGAACAGCAGCAAAAGAGTTGTTCGTGGGAGTGCTGTCAGACGGTGCAAGAGGATACTTCATTTCAGATAAAGGAAATAGCAGCTCTTTAGAGTGTGCTGGTTTGTCAGAGATAGCTGAGCAGAGTCCAACGTCATCCTGGCATAGTCTTCTTGTAGTGATGACTGTGTTGGGAAGAGGATCGGGATTGCTAACTGCTAGAATCTCTTCCATATGCTCGTCTTATACTTCCTGCATGGAATCCACAAGACCAAGATCTTCTCCCACAGGTTGTTTCATCAATTTATCGACATTAAAGGTGACTTCCTCCGCTCAACCCTCAATTTTAAAGAATTTTCATTTACGTCAATAATGTAACACCTGCTATATTAGGATAATTATTTATGCCTAATTACTTGTAACTAGTTGTAATTAGTATGTAATAGGACTAATTGCAGACTCTATTTATATATATATATGAGGTGAATTATATATATATGTGTGTACTTACGCGATTTGGATTAATCGTACGAATTAACCGGACGGAGTCCGACACAGTTACTTGGACGTTGGTGACAGAAACTTACCTAAATAATGAGAACGTATTTTATTATATAAAATACCCAGCGAACAAACATTATTTATAATACCGCGACGACAATTTAAATAATTTAACGAATATGTATTAAACGCGAGTTAAAAATTTTAATACTTCGACAAATGTTTTTATAATTAATTTCAAGGTATTTCATTAAAATATTCCCGTCATCTTTTAGAAATATAACTGCTTGATTTAACGTTTAAACGACGGAGGAAACGAACACCGCACGGAGCGCGGAGGCGCAGACTGAAAATGGGAGGCTTAACCTCCCACTTTCTTTTCTCTTTCTTTTCACTTTCCCATTTCTTTCTCTTTCTTTCTCTTATTTCTCTCTCAACTAACAAAACCACCACCACCTCACTAAATCGCAAAATAACACCACGAAACCTCGCCGAAACATACTACCCTTTTGGAAGAAAACGACCACCACATCACGATCTATCACGCTATCTTTCCGGATTTTCATTTCGGCATTTCGTAAGTTTCCGACAAAACCCGAAACTCTCCGTTTTTACTCATTTTTACGTTTTTATAGTTTGTATATGCTTAAAATGTCCAAAAATGGGTTGGGTAAAAGATTTGGACCGAACGGAAGCTTTTCGACCGATTTTCCGGCCACCATATTCCGATCAGACCGCTACGTCGCAGAGACGCTGGACTTTCTGCGACGTAGCTCAAAACGTCGCATTTTGTGGCCAACGTCGCATTTAGCGACGTCACGGCCTACGTCGCACAGATATCCCAACGTCGCACTAGCGACGCAGCCTACTACGTCGCATTAACTTGCGGACGTCGCACATAGCGACGTAGACTTTTACGTCGCAAACCGAACCAACGTCGCATTAGCGACGTCGCCTCCTACGTCGCATTGATTTGCGAAGGTCGCATCATGCGACGTACCTCCCTACGTCGCACCCTACGTCGCATGCTACGTCGCATGCTACGTCGCACAAACCAGAACCTTGAAAAGTCAGATTTTACTAAGTGTCGAACTCACACAACTTCAGATACTTATGTCATACGACTTAACAAACGTCATAGAACATACTTTCTATTACAACTACACTAAATTGCGTTATAAATGATAACGCTTTGAATCATTATTACAAACCGTCACCAACGGGCCATACTTGTTTTCAAACTACAAACGGATTACTAAACAAACACTTGGACATAATGAGTTGTGTAAACAACTAGCCTAGATGGTCTTGCGAGACATCTACTTACTTAACTTTATATGTTTAGGCATTTGAAGGTTACGGGTTCGGAGAACCTACGGTTGACGTTACTTACTCGTTTATTGATATAAACGTACTTGCAAAGACTCAGGTGAGTCTTACGGCCCCACTTTTATTGTTTTATCTTATTGGGGGAGATACATGCTACTGATTTTTCCTGAACACAAGTACTAAACTGATTTCTATACCAAACGGAATTGCATGAGTTAATTACTATTTACAGAAGTCTCTCCATCATATATCGTTAGTTATGGACTTAAGCGCGAACAGTAGTTAATGGATCCATTAGGGAAATGACCCTCCCCACCCGGGGCAGTAGCGCTGCCACGTACCGATTTACACGTATAAACGGGTGACAACTTATTCGTTACTGATGCTTGCTCACTTACGAGCATGTCACGGGAGCAAACATATTATTTACGGGTTAAGCTTCGATTATGAGCCTCATGGCAACGGTATAAACTTATTTATTTACATTTGCTGGATTGCAAATACTGATTTTACGATTGCTGGATTGCAATGGCTGATTTTACGCCTACGGGCATTACTAATGAAATCTCGTGTTCAAAACCGATATTACTTACAAACCTGTGAGATTCACCAACCTTTTGGTTGACACTTTTTAGCATGTTTTCTCAGGTACCCGGATGGAGTAGGATTACTCCAGGATTTTAGCTAGAGTCGCATGATTTCAACACAACTGCATTAACGGAGATTCTTAGCATTATCTTTTGTATATTTTGATTATGTAATAGAATCTCCCGCTATACGCGTGGACTCTAGGGGAAACTACGTTTTGTATACGAAAACGCTAAGTTTTCAAACATTATATCTACGGAATGTAACTAATTTACAAAACGTTGCATATAGATGTCGTTTACTTTATCTTTGTGCTGTGATATTTGATTAGTAACACCCCAAATTATGCTTCCGCAAAACAGTGAATTTCGGGGGTGTTACAGATTGGTATCAGAGCCTAAGGTTATAGTGAACTAGGTTGCATTTAGTGGGCCTAGACTATGACCATTAGGCAGTATTTCCTTATTAGGCATGATTGGTTCAGGAATTACATCATACGACTTTAATTTAACATAGCCTGATCAACTATGTACAATTAAGGAAAGATGATGTGAGATCTGAAATGGTTATGTCAAACAGGAATGCGTTAGTAGACTCTGACCACGAGAGAACCGAGACTCTTACTTGTTATGTGCTAGACATACGCTAAGCTATTATGTATTGGATATATATGAATAGGCCTCGCACGTAAACACACTCGCTATAGAGATAGCCGACGTTTCTCTGGTGACACTTACGAATTTCTCTCAGCTGTTTGCACCGACCATGATAGACTTGATTACCGTCACACCACCTTGTGGCGCACTCTAATGATTTTACGAAAATCACATCTAACATCCTGAAACAACGTACTTCCAAGGACTAAAATCCTCTCTCTGTCATTTCTATAGAACTCAAAGACACGAATTCCCAAATGGACGACTACATGTCTGATAGTGACCAAGTCCACGGGGAACAAATCCAGTACACGTATCTCGATGAGGACATCGTACCAGAAGAAGAAATCATGCTGGAGGGAAACGAAAATCAGGATTTCGGAATGACTGGCATCGATATTGAAGAATATGAGAGAGTGCGAGATCAGGCTGTGGGACTAGACGGCCGAAATTGGGCACTTAAGCGTAAGTGCATAGACTATGAACAAAGATTGAGAATCTCAAACCGGTCTGTCCCTACACGAATCAAAGATAAGATCCGTTACTGGAAGAAAGTAGCTACCAACCTAACCCGTAGGACCAAAACATGGATCAAACGTTTGGGCAGGAAATCAAAGGAGGAGACTAGGTACCGCTCCACGACTCAAAGATACAGGGACATGCTTGAGGCACGCTACCACCCACACGACCTGAACCTGGAATCGGAAGACGAATCCGAAAGCCAGGAACCTTAACTAAGAATGAACCAACCGACTAACAGAAACTGTGGACCGCCTTGGCACGCTATGGAGCAAATTAATCTACATTATGAATAGTGTAGTTTTTATCTTGTAATCTACCTCGTAATCTAGGGACTATCTAGCACTACTCTATAAACTAGTCGGATGTAACCATTCCCGACACCTTTTGTAATATCTCTGTAGGATGTAACTTTTGAACTTACTTTATCTATCAGACATCCTTTGTTATCTCAACTCACATTAATTGTCATTTTCCATGTTGATGTTATGTATTACTGCTTTTATACATGTACATCTGTGACAATTACAATTTCATACCAAATCTCATGTATCTCCATTTCTTTTATTGAAGAATCATGCCGCCAAAGACACGACCGTACACCGATGCCCAGATTACCTCCCTTATAACCCAGGCTGTTACTGAAGCCTTGGCTCGGAATACTCCACCAAATTCCTCGAGAAACAGCGATGCCGCTGAAACCACTACTGCTAAACCTTGTTCTTACAAGGACTTCCAGAACTGCAAACCTCTAAACTTTGCAGGTACCGAGGGAGCTATCGGTCTAGTACGCTGGATCGAGAAAGTTGAGTCTGTATTTCTTATCTGCAACTGTGCGGAGGGAGATAAGGTCAAGTTCTCCGTTAGTACTTTTACTGACACCGCACTCACCTGGTGGAACACTTATGCCCAGACTGTGAGTGTTGCTACTGCTTACCAACTCCCGTGGGAGGAGTTGAAGAAGATGTTGAGGGGCGAGTATTGCCCCAGGGATGAATTGAAACAACTAGAAGTGGAATTCTGGAACCACAAGATGCAGGGTGATGACATCACCGGATACACAAACCGTTTCCACCAACTGGCACTTCTGTGCCCAACCATGGTCGATCCTGAGTACAAGAGGATCGAGAAATTTGTTGATGGTCTTCCTGAGAGACTCCAAGACCTGGTAACTTCTTCCAAACCGGGTACTATTCAGAGCGCCATTCGTATGGCCCATGAACTAACGGCAAATTCTGTCCGCCGTGGTACAACTTCAACCCCATCTGCAAACAACAAACGCAAGTGGGAAGGTAACCCCAACTCATCCAACCAAACCTCCAACAAAAAGCCTGAGTACATTAAGGCTTATTCCTCTGGAACTTCGGAGAAGAAAGGGTACAGCGGGAGCAGACCCTACTGTCCCAAATGCAGCCGCCATCATGACGGTTCTTGCCCTTGCTCCAACTGCAAGCGGTTCGGGCATCTAGCCAAGGATTGTCGAACCAACATTCCCACCCCCAACACTAATGCACCAAAGGCCTGCTTTGGGTGCGGAAATACAGGGCATTTCAAGAAAGATTGCCCAAAACTGAAGAACAACAACCCTGCTCGCGGCAGATCATTCGTTATCAAGGCTGGGGAAGCCAGACAAGACCCGAACGTCGTGACGGGTACGTTCCTTCTCAACGACCTTACTGCTTCTGTGTT
Source organism: Helichrysum umbraculigerum (assembly GCA_949592205.1). Lineage (NCBI taxonomy): Eukaryota > Viridiplantae > Streptophyta > Magnoliopsida > Asterales > Asteraceae > Helichrysum > Helichrysum umbraculigerum. The sequence continues at coordinate 41,300,518 of CATIUR010000001.1, forward strand.
ATTTGATACCGGTGCCGATAGAAGCTTCATATCTGAGAAATTTAGCCCTTTACTTGATATTACTCCCACTGCCTTAGATGCTAAATACATTGTAGAATTAGCTAATGGCAACCTGATTGAGACTGATAGCATCATACACAACTGTACACTTAACCTCACGAACGAAACGTTTCCCATTGATTTAATCCCTGTCGAGATCGGCAGCTTCGATATTATTGTCGGTATGGATTGGTTATCCAAGCACCGAGCTGAAATCATCTGTCATGACAAACTCGTTCGCATACCTCTTGTCTCCGGTGGAACCTTAGTCCTACAAGGGGAGACCGGCAGACGGAATCTGAATATTGTCTCCTGTCTGAAAACTAGAAAGTATCTACGAAAAGGGTATCAAGCCATCCTCGCACATGTAACGGAGAAGAAGTCGGAGGAGAAGCGACTTGAGGATGTTCCGATCGTGCGGGATTTCCCGGAAGTCTTTCCTGAAGACTTGCCCGGACTTCCGCCACCTAGACAAGTTGAATTCCAAATTGAACTTGTGCCCGGAGCTGCACCCGTGGCACGAGCCCCTTACCGTTTAGCACCATCCGAAATGCAGGAGTTGTCTAACCAACTACAGGAACTCCTGGACAGAGGATTCATTCGACCAAGTTCCTCACCTTGGGGAGCTCCGGTCTTATTCGTGAAAAAGAAAGATGGGTCTTTCCGCATGTGTATCGACTACCGAGAGCTGAATAAGCTAACCATAAAGAATCGGTACCCACTTCCTAGAATCGATGACCTGTTTGACCAACTCCAGGGATCGAGTGTTTACTCAAAGATTGATCTACGGTCGGGTTATCATCAACTCCGAGTCCGTGACAATGATATCCCAAAGATAGCTTTCCGAACTCGTTATGGGCATTACGAATTCCAAGTGATGCCATTCGGGTTGACCAACGCACCGGCCGTATTCATGGACCTTATGAATCGGGTGTGCAAACCATATCTTGACAAATTCGTCATTGTGTTCATCGATGATATTCTGATTTACTCTCGCAACGAGCAGGAACATGCTCAACATCTGAAAACCATTCTAGGACTTCTGAAACACGAAGAGTTATATGCCAAATTCTCTAAGTGTGAGTTCTGGATTCGAACCGTTCAATTCCTCGGGCACGTGATTGACAGCCAAGGAATTCATGTTGATCCCGCCAAGATTGAAGCAATCAAGGGCTGGGAGTCGCCGACCACTCCAACCGAAGTGAGACAATTCTTAGGTCTTGCTGGTTATTATCGCCGATTCATCGAAAACTTTTCAAGAATAGCTGTTCCACTAACCACACTGACTCAGAAAGATAAGAAGTTCGATTGGACTCATAAACAAGAGTCAGCCTTCCAGCTATTGAAAAACAAACTTTGCAGTGCACCAATCTTGTCCTTACCCGAGGGCACCGACGATTTCGTAGTTTACTGCGACGCCTCACACCAGGGACTTGGTTGTGTGTTGATGCAACGGGAAAAAGTCATTGCCTATGCCTCACGACAACTAAAAATTCACGAGAAAAACTATACGACCCACGACCTCGAGTTAGGTGCTGTGGTCTTCGCATTGAAAATCTGGAGACATTATCTCTACGGTACGAAAAGCACTATCTTTACCGATCACAAAAGTCTCCAACACATATTCGATCAGAAAGATCTAAACATGAGACAACGTCGCTGGGTTGAGTTACTTAGTGACTACGACTGCGAGATCAAATACCATCCGGGCAAGGCGAACGTAGTTGCCGATGCCTTAAGCCGAAAAGAACGAGTGAAACCCCTTCGAGTTCGAGCACTTTCTATGACTATTCATAACGAGCTTCCTGCTCAAATCCTTACCGCTCAACTTGAAGCACTCAACGATGAAAACTTGAAAAATGAAGCCTTGCGAGGCTTGGATAAACAATTCGAAATCAAACCCGATGGAACTCGATACTTCTCTAACCGGGTGTGGTTACCCAAATTCGGAAACTTGCGAGATTTGGTGATGGCTGAAGCTCACAAATCTCGATACTCAATACATCCTGGATCTGACAAGATGTATCATGACGTCAAAGGGTTGTATTGGTGGCCTAACATGAAAGCTGACATCGCCTTGTACGTCAGTAAATGCCTAACCTGTTCCAAAGTAAAGACCGAACACCAAAGACCCTCTGGGTTGCTTCAACAACCTGAAATTCCTCAATGGAAATGGGAACAGATTTCCATGGACTTCATTACCAAACTACCGAAAACTTCGAGTGGTTGCGATACCATTTGGGTGATCGTGGACCGTCTCACGAAATCTGCTCATTTTCTGGCCATCAAGGAAACCGACAAGATGGAGCGTCTGACTCGCATCTATGTCAAAGAAATCATCTCGCGACACGGTGTACCTATCTCGATCATCTCGGATAGGGACAGCCGTTTTACTTCTAACTTTTGGCAATCATTACAGAAATCTCTTGGTACTCGTCTGGATATGAGTACTGCTTATCACCCACAAACCGATGGCCAAAGCGAACGTACTATTCAAACACTGGAGGATATGCTACGAGCCTGCGTAGTTGACTTCGGTACTTCTTGGGAAAATCACTTACCGTTGTGCGAGTTCTCGTACAACAACAGTTATCATACCAGCATAAAGGCTGCACCCTTTGAGGCACTTTACGGGCGTAAGTGCCGATCACCCATCTGTTGGACTGAGTTAGGAGATTCCCAACTCACGGGTCCAGAAATCATTCAAGAAACTACTGAGAAAATCGTTGGTATTCAAAACCGGCTGAAAGCCGCACGTGATCGTCAGAAAAGCTATGCTGACGTGAGACGCAAACACCTTGAGTTCCAGGTAGGGGACAAGGTACTTCTCAAAGTGGCACCGTGGAAAGGTGTTATTCGATTCGGGAAACGAGGCAAACTAAATCCTAGATATATCGGACCATTCGAAATCCTCGAAAGGATTGGTCCAGTGGCATATCGCCTGCAACTTCCTGCTGAACTTAGCAGCGTACACAACACATTCCACATTTCTAACTTGAAGAAATGTCTGTCTGACGAGACACTGATTATACCGCTCGACGAAATTCAAATCGATGATAAACTTCATTTCGTCGAGAAACCTATGGAAATCATGGACCGAGAGGTCAAGCAATTGAAACAGAGTCGTATTCCCATAGTAAAAGTCAGGTGGAATTCTAGGCGCGGCCCTGAGTTCACCTGGGAACGGGAAGACCACATGCGACAGAAATACCCATATCTCTTCCCAGACAACGCACCGTCCGTGCACTCAAGCTAATTTCGGGACGAAATTTCTTTAACAAGGGGAGAATGTAACACCTGCTATATTAGGATAATTATTTATGCCTAATTACTTGTAACTAGTTGTAATTAGTATGTAATAGGACTAATTGCAGACTCTATTTATATATATATATGAGGTGAATTATATATATATGTGTGTACTTACGCGATTTGGATTAATCGTACGAATTAACCGGACGGAGTCCGACACAGTTACTTGGACGTTGGTGACAGAAACTTACCTAAATAATGAGAACGTATTTTATTATATAAAATACCCAGCGAACAAACATTATTTATAATACCGCGACGACAATTTAAATAATTTAACGAATATGTATTAAACGCGAGTTAAAAATTTTAATACTTCGACAAATGTTTTTATAATTAATTTCAAGGTATTTCATTAAAATATTCCCGTCATCTTTTAGAAATATAACTGCTTGATTTAACGTTTAAACGACGGAGGAAACGAACACCGCACGGAGCGCGGAGGCGCGGACTGAAAATGGGAGGCTTAACCTCCCACTTTCTTTTCTCTTTCTTTTCACTTTCCCATTTCTTTCTCTTTCTTTCTCTTATTTCTCTCTCAACTAACAAAACCACCACCACCTCACTAAATCGCAAAATAACACCACGAAACCTCGCCGAAACATACTACCCTTTTGGAAGAAAACGACCACCACATCACGATCTATCACGCTATCTTTCCGGATTTTCATTTCGGCATTTCGTAAGTTTCCGACAAAACCCGAAACTCTCCGTTTTTACTCATTTTTACGTTTTTATAGTTTGTATATGCTTAAAATGTCCAAAAATGGGTTGGGTAAAAGATTTGGACCGAACGGAAGCTTTTCGACCGATTTTCCGGCCACCATATTCCGATCAGACCGCTACGTCGCAGAGACGCTGGACTTTCTGCGACGTAGCTCAAAACGTCGCATTTTGTGGCCAACGTCGCATTTAGCGACGTCACGGCCTACGTCGCACAGATATCCCAACGTCGCACTAGCGACGCAGCCTACTACGTCGCATTAACTTGCGGACGTCGCACATAGCGACGTAGACTTTTACGTCGCAAACCGAACCAACGTCGCATTAGCGACGTCGCCTCCTACGTCGCATTGATTTGCGAAGGTCGCATCATGCGACGTACCTCCCTACGTCGCACCCTACGTCGCATGCTACGTCGCATGCTACGTCGCACAAACCAGAACCTTGAAAAGTCAGATTTTACTAAGTGTCGAACTCACACAACTTCAGATACTTATGTCATACGACTTAACAAACGTCATAGAACATACTTTCTATTACAACTACACTAAATTGCGTTATAAATGATAACGCTTTGAATCATTATTACAAACCGTCACCAACGGGCCATACTTGTTTTCAAACTACAAACGGATTACTAAACAAACACTTGGACATAATGAGTTGTGTAAACAACTAGCCTAGATGGTCTTGCGAGACATCTACTTACTTAACTTTATATGTTTAGGCATTTGAAGGTTACGGGTTCGGAGAACCTACGGTTGACGTTACTTACTCGTTTATTGATATAAACGTACTTGCAAAGACTCAGGTGAGTCTTACGGCCCCACTTTTATTGTTTTATCTTATTGGGGGAGATACATGCTACTGATTTTTCCTGAACACAAGTACTAAACTGATTTCTATACCAAACGGAATTGCATGAGTTAATTACTATTTACAGAAGTCTCTCCATCATATATCGTTAGTTATGGACTTAAGCGCGAACAGTAGTTAATGGATCCATTAGGGAAATGACCCTCCCCACCCGGGGCAGTAGCGCTGCCACGTACCGATTTACACGTATAAACGGGTGACAACTTATTCGTTACTGATGCTTGCTCACTTACGAGCATGTCACGGGAGCAAACATATTATTTACGGGTTAAGCTTCGATTATGAGCCTCATGGCAACGGTATAAACTTATTTATTTACATTTGCTGGATTGCAAATACTGATTTTACGATTGCTGGATTGCAATGGCTGATTTTACGCCTACGGGCATTACTAATGAAATCTCGTGTTCAAAACCGATATTACTTACAAACCTGTGAGATTCACCAACCTTTTGGTTGACACTTTTTAGCATGTTTTCTCAGGTACCCGGATGGAGTAGGATTACTCCAGGATTTTAGCTAGAGTCGCATGATTTCAACACAACTGCATTAACGGAGATTCTTAGCATTATCTTTTGTATATTTTGATTATGTAATAGAATCTCCCGCTATACGCGTGGACTCTAGGGGAAACTACGTTTTGTATACGAAAACACTAAGTTTTCAAACATTATATCTACGGAATGTAACTAATTTACAAAACGTTGCATATAGATGTCGTTTACTTTATCTTTGTGCTGTGATATTTGATTAGTAACACCCCAAATTATGCTTCCGCAAAACAGTGAATTTCGGGGGTGTTACAAATAACAGCCTTGGCAGTGTTTAGGAACGGTCTGCCAAGGATGAGGGGAACGTGGGCGTCTTCCTTAATATCCATAATGACAAAGTCAACCGGGAAGATAAATTTACCTACTCGGACCATAATATCTTCAGTAATCCCTCGAGGGAGTTTAACTGATCTATCAGCTAATTGGATGGTCATACGAGTAGGTAGCAGTTCTCCTAATCCTAGTTTCTTATATAGTGAGTAAGGCATAAGGTTGACACTAGCACCTAGGTCAGCTAAGGCATTACTAACTTGGATATTTTGAAGGTAACAAGGAATAGTGAAACGGCTGGTATCTCCTAGTTTTGGTGGAAGGCCATGTAACATGATTGCAGAGCATTCATCATCTAAGGGTATATTAACTAATTGCCTTAATTTTTCTTTGTTTGAAAGAAGTTCTTTGAAGAATTTTGCACAACTAGGCATTTCTACTAAAGCATCTAATAATCTAACGTTTAAGTGCAGGCTTTTAAACATCTCAAGATATTTCCCAAACTGCGCTTCTTGCTTCTCCTTCTTAAGCCTACCAGGAAAGGGAATTCGAGTACGTGGAATGATTTCTGGAACTTGAGAAGGTACTGGATCAGGTGCAGTGACAGGGGTGTCACTTAGAATTGGACCAGTAGAAGTGGAAGGTTTGTTTGAAGAATTATCTGAGGTTTGTTCAATTCTGGTTTCTTTACCTCCTCTCGTAACAACTAAGATGTCATCGTGCTCATAGGATGAGAGATAGACAACATTACTGATCGCGATTTTCCTTTGACTCTCCTCAACTTTTGAAAATAAATGTTTAAGCCTAACTTCTATGTTTTTGATTAAATCTTCGGAAATTCTAGGTAAAGCATCAATTTTATCTTGAAAAGCTATTACTTGTCTATTTACGATATTTTGTTTAATCATAAAGTTAATCAAAGTTTCGTTATAGTGTTGTTGAGAGTTGAAGGAGAAATCGGATAGAGTGGACGGCATAGTAGACAGAGGATGAATAGGAGGGGTTTTGATTTGCCACTGATCAGAAGATGTGGATTGAAAGTTTGGTTCAGGGCTTTGGACAGTTGTTCCAAATTTCCAGACATGTTGACTAGTCGTCATGGCTGAAGAATTTGAGGTTTTGGTAGAAAATAGAGTTTTGGAAAGGAAAGGGTACTGAAAAGGAAAGAACGGAAAGGTATCTTTCGAATGATATTGATCTTCCGAAAGGATCGCTAAATAACTAAGATAACTAAATTCCTAAATCGGTCGTTGTAGTCCCCGGCAGCGGCACCAAAAACTTGATGGGGGCCGAGAGGTCGGTTGCGATTTGACTCGCGTCGTTATGGGCCTTCCTCCTGGCGCGCCGATCAGTGGGTTTTAAATTTATGTTTTGCTGGGACTAAGTATACTTAAAACTATGGGAGTACAGTAGTAAGTATGACCTAGGGTCGTTATTCAAACCACAACGGGCATAGGATCTAGGCCTTTTGATTATCTTTCGTAATTTAGCAGATTTTAGTTTTGATAGGGTTTTTTTGTTTCTTTTCTATTCTAACCGACTAATTTAAAACTAAAACTAAAGATAGGGGAGGTGAGGTGGCTACGAGAACTACAGATTAACGCGAGTGCTTGCTATGACAATCTTACATGCTATTTTAGGGGTAGTTATTTTAGTTAAGGTACTAGTTATGATGACGAAGTCAGGACTTAACAGACGTACTTGGAACAATCAATGACAGCAAAGTATTCTACCTACAACCTTTCCTTAGCTCCCACGTATTTGTATTCAACGCTTGTACCAGTATTCAGCTGTTTTACGGTATTTCCGTTGCAACATTAAAAGGTCCTTGTTATCTATCCTGAGTTATATATCCTAATGAGCCATAATTACTAGCCTATTATCTATCTAATGTAGAGTTGTCCGCAATCAGATAAATAACATGTCACGAAGATAGCAGTTATGGAATGTAAACTACACCGGAAGTTCTCCTAAATGTAGCAACCAATTTAACCAACAACCATCCTCGAATCATGTTCCCCAATCTCGGACATCCGAGATATCCGAATCATGGCATGAATTGTTGAATAAACAAAAACATGAACAGGGGTTTCCTACCGGAACAAGTTGGGATGGTCTGGTCTAACGGCTGATTAAATTGTTCATCATTATTTTATATAAATCGTCATAACTATTCTACGCATGTTAAACTGGTGTATGCAATCAATTTATATTCGAAAACCTAATCACATATCCAATAGCACAGGTGATACTAGCATGCAAACCCTAAAGCAACAATCAAACAAGAACATGCAGCAGAGCAGCACACAAGGATCAGTTTATACGTGCAGAGTTACTGGATAATTTGGTTAAGTCACAAATATTCCAAAAGTTCTCTCTAAAATATTTGTTATATGAAATGAATCTAACCTATCTCTAATCCTACGCTCCGTGTCTCCCTCCGGTGTATTTCAACCAGGAGAACACCGGCCATGTCGAGTTCAACCGATCATCAGACACAGAATAATAAGCGGCGTACCACCAGTTATGTACCAGCAGTAAGTTACAAACCACAGCATAAGTTGGATAGATAAACATTGGAGACTTATTTCATAGATTCAAATATATATTAACAGCATACGGACAGAGTAACGGCGTGTTACAATTGGTATCATTATTTCCACAACGGATTGTGCCCACGACTTTCATAGCTTCCACGTTCCGTACTACACACATTCGTGATGGTTCCGGTGCTATACAAATTAAAGCCGTATAACGTTACCTCTGTTTTTTCATAATGGTGCATCCCAATTGCAAATTAAAGTATAACTACCCTAGCATAACGACTATCATAGCAAACACATATTTGTTTAGCAGAGCAAGGCAATAATTCTAGCAAGCAATTCTAAATAATTATGACAGTAGCACAACATATTTAAAATAACAAGATAGAGATTATAATAAAACCTGACAAAGCGTAATTACAAATCTTGCGCAATCGCAGTCTCGGAGCACCTCCGTTACAACCAAGCTAGAAGCTAATCTACTAGCTTAATTATACTAACCTAATCTAATTATTTCTAGAGAGAGAGTAGAGAGAGAAAGTGAAGTTGAATGGTGAAAGAATGATGAAGTGTGTTGTGTTGAGGTGAAATGATCCCATATATGTAGTAGTCGCTCAGCCGTATCGTCCAGCCGTATTCCTACCTCCAAATGCTCAACCGTATCGCTCAGCCATATCAAAATCGCATCTTGTATGGGGGAGGAGGACGATACGAGGGGAACTCCCGTATTTCGGGTGGAAATGGCACGATACGGGCGAACATGGGCTGAATACGGGAGAACGAGGCAGTATACGGGGGAACACCAGCCGTATACGGCTGGACAAGGCCGTAAACGGTCATGCCAGGCCATATACGGTCAGTGCATGGCCGTATACGGCTTGTTCCGCCCGTATCCGGCTTGGTTTGCCCGTATTGGTCTTCTCCGGTTCCTTGGATTCTTCGTTCGGCCATAACTTTTGACTCGGGTGTCCGTTTTCAGCGTTCTTTATATCCACGCGATCGTATTCTCCTGACGAAGAAAATGACATAAGTTAGAGGTCATAATTCTTAGTGGATCTTTAAAAGTGCTTAAAAGCGTGAACGAGAATGCTTATGATCGTTTTCGTTACATTTATCGTGTTTTTCGACCATTTTAGATGACTTTTGAAATGTTGTCTATATTTTAGCCCGATGATGACTGATAAACGCTCAAAAGTACTATATTTTAGTAGTATTTTACCCCTAATCTTGAATGTTTTTATTGCATTTTGTTTAGAATAGATATTGATTTCGTTCATATTTGCAATTAGATGTGGAAATGGAGCGTTTATGGAAAAGGAACGGAAAACAGTCAATAATCGAGCTAAATGATGCATATTTGAAGAATAATGAGAGCCGAAGTCGAAGAAAAGAATGAAATAAGAAAAGTCAAGAAATCGGCTGGAAAAAGCATCCATACGCCGTATGGAATCCATACGCCGTATGGATTGCAGCAGTGGAGGCCCAGGTTACGCGAGTCTGGGCTGGGCTTGAAATCAATCCATACGCCGTATGAAAATCCACACGCCGTATGGATCAAAAATCACAGAAGTATAAAAACGCGTAAAAACCTTATTTCGACAGTTTGGAGAGGGTTTTCGTTTTCTTTCGGTTTTAGACGTATTTTAGGGTTTTAATTTCGTATTTTAGGGTTAGTTTGGAGGTACGGAAGCTAAGGAACGAGGATAATTCGCTCTAATCTTCCGTAGTTCATCGTTAATCGATTCGGTATATTTCGTTACTTTATTTTCATTGAAGAATTTGATATAATGAATCTGAATATTTCTGTTTTGATGATGAATTGAATATCCAAAGTGATTGTGTAGTTTATTTAACTTAGATTATGATTATGGAACGATTGTTATTGCGTATTGAATAAGTTATTTGATTGAAATCGGTTATATTGCTCGTGGACACTTGTTTATTGGTAACTAGTTATTATTGTTACTTCACGTGGTTAATAATGTTGTTGAGATTGAGTTCCTTTAATGTTATTACCTATTGATGGTCATAACTTTAGGGTTTTGATTTATCACTAAATACGTTGAGTCTGATAGGTCGAGTATACAATAATAATTTACTTTAAAATGAGCAAGACAATAAGTTAATTATTGGGTATTGTTGAGTCATACCAATAGAGTTAATTATAAGGCGTTGTGAATGTTTAATGCATAATTTAGGGAAAGGCACACAATTGACTGATCATCTTGTGACATTGGAACCAGTGTTTCATGTTGGACCCTAGATTATAGGAATTAGTTGGACCCGAAACGTTGGCTAGTTCATATTCGACTTAGTATTCATTGAAGAATTTGGTATTAAGTTGATCTAAAGGAATCACAATTAGATAATCAACACGTAATCAATCGGGAAATATGAATCTAAGTGACATTAACTATACAATTACTTGTTCCTTCCAATTAGGATTTATTATTATATTTATTGGTAATTTTAAATTAAGTTTTATTAAAGTTTGTTTATTTTAATCAATTGTTTTCTAAAATGTTCGCACGGAACTAAAACGCACCCCATATTTACTGTTTTCTAGTTAATTGTTAATTTTCTATTATTAAATATTCCACCTTTTCCCTGTGTTCGAACTTGACTTACCAATCTATATTTTCAAATGATCGGGTATTCTTGCCTGGTTGCTTGAAAGTATTATTTAGGTATTTCTATTTATAAATTGTAAAACAAGACGCGCTTTCACAAGCGACATCAAGTTTTTGGCGCCGCTGCCAGGGAAAGCGGTTGTGTTTATTTGAATAGAAATTAATAATTTTTAATTCTTTCTTTTTAACAGTTACTTTTGTTAATTAATTTCAGTAAAGTTGTTTTAATAAGTTAATTAAGTTTGTAATTTGTTTTCATTAATTCACTGGTTGAAACTAATTATTTTTTTTATTGGTTAAACTTTTGGGGTTTTAGTTTCAACCGGCGGATGGAAATCCGTCCGCCGGTTGGAGTTACATTTATTTAAAATTGTACATGTTATTTAATTTTTGTTTATTTTGTGTGAACTAACTTGTTTTTCGTTAGTGGTGTTTTGTATTTTCAGATTTATTTTTATTTAGGTTTGTCCAATGGCGAGGAGTTTTGAAAGTGATGCTAATGATAATAACATGGTTAAGAGGGATCAGTCTGTTACTTCGGATGCTAGTTCCGCCGAGAGTGTGCCTCCTTATACCCAATTAGGGTGTATTCCCGTTCCTATTACTTCATCTTGTCAGGGGTTGCTATCAGCACTTGAGGAGTTTAGAGGGGATATACCTTTCAGTTCTGAGATTATTAGCAGGTCCACTGTGGATTTTACTGATAGTCAGCGAGTTTTGGTAAATGATGTGTTAGAGGCAGCTGTGATTGAGAGTCAGTATGGGATTGATAGGCAATTCTATATTGCCCTTACTACTTTTGGGGAATCTCTAGAAACTAGGATTAAAGAGGAAGAGAAATTCTACACAGCTCAGAAGAAAAGATATACGGATATATATGAGATTTTGAGGCATTCTGCATTTCCTTATTCGGCAAATCAGACCGCGTGTCTTGGCCGTATGCTTAGGGCTCTGTATGAGGCTACTGGTCATCCAAAGGCAGAAGCAGACAAGGAATTTAGGATTGGTTTGAGAGAGTTGGTTAGATTGCTACATTCAGATGATCATTTGACGGATATTACACCTCATCGGTTCATTGTTACGAGTACTATTCATTACTATCTTCATGGAATGGTGACAAAAATGGATCGCTTTGCTAAGGAAGAGGAAGAAAGGCCACACCCGGAATTCATTCATCTTCATTGTGATATTGATTTGGCTACTTATGTGGTACTGAACTTGGATGTTTTAGTTGATAACAATAAGGTTCTAACTATGAGGGAGCATTTCCACTATGGGATGGTGGAAATATACACTAAATTGGTTGAAATCTTCAAGGATTCGGGATTAGAACTAACTTGTGTTTAGAATGAGGTAATTACAAGGATTGAAACTAGAATAAGAAGTTTAAGGAAAGAACCGTTTCTGAGTAAGCATGCTGGGATAGTGGCAGATTGTTTGGAGTTTATGAGTGAGTTTGAGAAAAATCATCCCGATCGTGAGTATAAGCTGGTAGGTGATAAGTTAGTATTAGAACCGGAGGGAGTAATTAATAAGGTGATAAAAGGAATCAGCTGGGATTTGGTTTATCTTCAACATGTTACCAATGGACATTTAGAAAGTTTTGCAACTTTTGGTAATGGGGTTGAAAATGTAGTCACTGAAATGATGAAGAGCTTCTTTGTCCTCTATCCATTGAACTAATTTCATGACTTCATTTCCTTTTATATTCCTTATGCTATTGGATTATTTTTAACATTTTGGTTTGTTTTGGATTATGTTAGACTTTTGTTTGTTTGGATTTTTGTTTTTTAATGTGTGGTTTGAATATTAGTATTATTTTGAATAATTTTCTTTTCTAAGTCTGTTAATTTTTGTTATTTATTTTATAGTGTGGAATTGTGAAGATTTTGAAGTCGTGATTATCATCCAAGTTTGAAATTTAATTATATAAAGTTAGTGGTGAATTTGGGTTAAAATTTGGGTTGAAAATCGTTTATTGAAAAATTCAGATTTTTCAATCCATACGCCATATGGAATCCATACGCCGTATGGATTGATTGGGCCGCTGGACTGGGCCGTTGACTGGGTTTAATGAGTTGACTTGGGCCTATTTAATCCATACGCCGTATGGAATCCATACGCCGTATGGATCAAAAATGCAGAAAACCTCCAGCAGCCTCCTTCTTTCTCATTTTTCATCCAAAACCCTTTTTCTAAAAAAACCACCTACGGTTTTCACTTCCACAACCCCCAAACGGAAATTCCGGCAACGCATTCATCGCCATTTTTGCATATTCGTGTTACACGCACGTTCCTTTTCAAGGTATAACTTCCCGTTTTCATTTTCGTTGTTTAATTCGCTCGTTTGGAAGTTAGGGTTTATGATAGAATTTTGGGTATTTTGGATACGCGTATGATTATTGGCATGTTTTGATTGAGTTATGTTCTAATTGCTATATGCATTGCAATGTCATATTCGTTTTTCAATTGTATTGCATATTCGAGATTATTTGGATTATTCGTTAGTGAGGAGTAATTGAGAATATGAGTTGTGCTCAATTATGCTATATTTTTAATTCAGTGCTTATTAATTTTCTGACCACATGATGATTAATGCAAATATTTGTTTGGTACACACGTGTTTGTGATTACGGTCATGTGATAAATTGTTATATTGATTAATTGTGTTACAATAATTCATTTTGAGTTTGTATGAATGTTTGCTAGTTGCTAATACTCGAGTTTAGTGATTGTGCAATTTCGTATATTCATAATGGTACCAAGTTATTATAATACATTTGATTATGCAATTGTCAGGAATATTTATTTAAGTATATACATGTATGCATATTGAGTAGTTTTGTTTAAATTGCAATTCAGGTTAATGAAATTGATTGTTGCGGTAGTTTTAGGCTAAACCTTTATGGTGGATTATTCAATTTTAAGCCGAAATGCTGCCGAAAATTTTAGTGATCTTTTTGCAATTAACTGCTTATTTAGTATTATTAACAATTGTTTTGTTTAGCAGTTATCATGTCTAGCAGGAGAGCACGAGGAGGTGAGACTTTGGGAAACCCATTGATTAGATCACATAGATACCTCACATTTCATGGGTCATATACTGAGACTGCTAGGATGCAGTTTGGAGATCGTCTGGCTTCCAATATTGGCCAGTCTATTGAGGTGTTTGATGCTGTTAACTGGAATGTTTTGGAGCATGTGATTGCTATAGAAGGGTTTACTAATGGTGCTGAAGCCATTAGGAATTTACTGGCTATTCCATACGTATTAGAGGATGGAAACATTGGATTTGTTTCCTATGCTTGGTCCCGGTTATTCAGTATCAGGGAGGATATCTACAGAGAGTTGGTTGTAGAGTTTTACAGCACTTTTAGGTTTGATGCCAGGTCGACTCAATGGACTGAGAACTCCATTTTCTTCCAGCTAGGGGGACAACCTAGACAGATGACTTTGGTTCAGTTTGCTTTGGGACTGGGGCTTTATGAGCCCAATGAGCTGGATAATCCTCACTTTCTAGACCACATTTCTGCAGGTGCTGTGAAGAAGCTCACTGACTTGGAAGTTGAGCAGGAGTGGCAGTTTATTGCCCAGGGTGCTTATGGTAGTTCGACGCCTTCTTACATGCGTATTCGAGATCCTCGTCATCGACTCATTCACAGATTATTGACTTACACCATTGTGGGTCGCAAGGAGGGGCCTAAGAAAGTTTCGAGGCCTGACTTGTTTTATTTGAGCTCGATTATCAGGAAGAGGTTAGTGAATGTACCTTGGAGGTTGGCTAAGTGGATGTCGAAGAGAGCTACTGGTACTAGAGATGGTAGTAGTTTGTGTGGAGGTCACTTTGTTACTCGGTTGGCGAGATATCTTGGTTTGGCTACTCAGGATGAGATGGGCTCATGCACGATTGTTCAGCCTAGTATGGGTTGGCTGACTGCACGCCGGTTGGAGGCGTTTGCTCTCATTGAGCCATGTACCACGTATGGAGGTCCTGCAGAGATGTATTACTGGGTTCCGATTACTCCGGTAGGACAGACTTTGCAGTCGAGGCAGGCTAGGGCTAGAGGAGATACGAGTGGCAGTGATAGAGGTCGAGGTACGGCACGAGGTCGTAATAGAGGGTATGCTACAGAGTTTGATCAGTTGTCTCAGCAGATGCATCAGATGCAGTTACAGCAGACTCAGAGATTTGATCAGATAGATTTGATGCAGAGACAGCATTTCCATCAGACCAGTGCACACTTGGACTACCAGGATGGCTTGTTTGAGCAGTTGTTTGGTCAGTTTCCTTCTGGACCCACGTATCAGCCATTTCAGTACCAGATGCCACCAGAGTTCATGCCACGACCACCACCACCATCGCAGTCAGAGTATGGAGCGCCTTCTCATCAGTACCGGTATCGCCAGGATGACGACAGTGATTAGGATGATGTTCATCCTATTTGGTTTATGATTCCAGACACTATTATTATTATTGTTTTACTATTATTATTATTATGACTGTTTTTATTTTGTAGGTTTTATTAATTATGTTGGATTGGTAGTTTTAGGTTTGGTTGTTTTTAATTCGGTTGTTTTTATTTGGTATTGTTTAATTATGTTTGTTGATTGTTCCCTCAGAATTGTGTGGTGAGTACGTGTCATGCTGGCAGTAAGTTCAGCGCAACGAATAATTGAATCGAGAGGATGTGGGAAATTCGTATCATCCTTGTCATTAAACTGCACACTATTCCAGGGGAGTTTTTCTGTTCTAAGCTCTTTTCTCTTTTTCCCGTTTTCTTTTAAGAGTGTCATTATTTGTACAATGAGGGCATTGTACATCTTTAAGTGGGGGATGGGAGAGAAAAGAAGTGAAATTTCCACATTATTATTCTGTTAATAAGTATATGATTTTGTAATTTGGTTAATAGTTATCTTATTAAGGTGAGTAACTAGGAGGTTATGAGTTGCCCATTCTTCAACCAAATTTTTGCATTTAAATTTCTTGTTTTCTAGGGATAATTATTTTGTAACTTTGTAGGTTAAATTTAAAATTTTCTACACTTTTAATTAAAAACTTAAGCTATTAAAGATATTATTTAGCTTCATTATATGATGTATTGATAGGCGATTTATATGAGAATGTTTGAGCTGTTAAGAAATGATAATTAAGGAGTAAATATTTCTTTTAGATGAATTTTAGCTATGTATGACGTATGTCTTAATTTTCATATTAGTAATGTGTGATATGCCATATTTTTGGGAATTTAATTAATAATCATTTGGGGATATACTGGGTGTTGTTTCCTTTGTTGTACGAAAGTACAGACCTGGTCTCCGTCAGTATATTTAATGAAAAAGAGCAAAAGAGTTTAAAAACTCATAATTTTAAAATGTGGTCAAATTAAGTCGCTTTGTTGTACTGAGGTACAGACCTGTCACCAATGGTTTGACTAAAAACATTATTGCTAAACCAAAATCAAGTTATGTTGCTTTGTTGTGTTGAGGCACAGACCTGTCACCTCTGTCTTGATTTGAAAAATGATTGTTTTGATTAAATTTCAAGATATGTAATATTGGCATATTATGAGTATGAAAGTATATAGTTTTTGGGAGTCTAAGGAAATATTTACATAAATAATAATAAGTTGAGCTCGAATATTCAATTATAGATTGTTTAAGTGGATAACAATATCAGTAATCATTGTGGACTATTTGATGTTTTAGAATAATAACTCTATGTGTAGATCAGTTTTTGTAAATCTCATAGTTTCTTAATAATTGTTTTTAGAATTAACAGAATTTTAAATTTAAACATTTGGGTTGAAGATGGGTGATGTTGTGTAATTCCTACTTTAGTTGTTTAGTTTAATGGAGATGACTGTTTTCCCAAGAAGTTGATTTTCGAATTGATAGTCTACTTGAGGACAAGTAGGATTCAAGTGGGGGATGTTTGATAAACGCTCAAAAGTACTATATTTTAGTAGTATTTTACCCCTAATCTTGAATGTTTTTATTGCATTTTGTTTAGAATAGATATTGATTTCGTTCATATTTGCAATTAGATGTGGAAATGGAGCGTTTATGGAAAAGGAACGGAAAACAGTCAATAATCGAGCTAAATGATGCATATTTGAAGAATAATGAGAGCCGAAGTCGAAGAAAAGAATGAAATAAGAAAAGTCAAGAAATCGTCTGGAAAAAGCATCCATACGCCGTATGGAATCCATACGCCGTATGGATTGCAGCAGTGGAGGCCCAGGTTACGCGAGTCTGGCCTGGGCTTGAAATCAATCCATACGCCGTATGGAAATCCATACGCCGTATGGATCAAAAATCACAGAAGTATAAAAAGGCGTAAAAACCTTATTTCGACAGTTTGGAGAGGGTTTTCGTTTTCTTTCGGTTTCAGACGTATTTTAGGGTTTTAATTTCGTATTTTAGGGTTAGTTTGGAGGTACGGAAGCTAAGGAACGAGGATAATTCGCTCTAATCTTTCGTAGTTCATCGTTAATCGATTCGGTATATTTCGTTTCTTTATTTTCATTGAAGAATTTGATATAATGAATCTGAATATTTCTGTTTTGATGATGAATTGAATATCCAAAGTGATTGTGTAGTTTATTTAACTTATATTATGATTATGGAACGATTGTTATTGCGTATTGAATAAGTTATTTGATTGAAAACGGTTATATTGCTCGTGGACACTTGTTTATTGGTAACTAGTTATTATTGTTACTTCACGTGGTTAATAATGTTGTTGAGATTGAGTTCCTTTAATGTTATTAACTATTGATGGTCATAACTTTAGGGTTTTGATTTATCACTAAATACGTTGAGTCTGATAGGTCGAGTATACAATAATAATTTACTTTAAAATGAGCAAGACAATAAGTTAATTATTGGGTATTGTTGAGTCATACCAATAGAGTTAATTATAAGGCGTTGTGAATGTTTAATGCATAATTTAGGGAAAGGCACACAATTGACTGATCATCTTGTGACATTGGAACCAGTGTTTCATGTTGGACCCTAGATTATAGGAATTAGTTGGACCCGAAACGTTGGCTAGTTCATATTCAACTTAGTATTCATTGAAGAATTTGGTATTAAGTTGATCTAAAGGAATCACAATTAGATAATCAATACGTAATCAATCGGGAAATATGAATCTAAGTGACATTAACTATACAGTTACTTGTTCCTTCCAATTAGGATTTATTATTATATTTATTGGTAATTTTAAATTAAGTTTTATTAAAGTTTGTTTATTTTAATCAATTGTTTTCTAAAATGTTCGCACGGAACTAAAACGCACCCCATATTTACTGTTTTCAAGTTAATTGTTAATTTTCTATTATTAAATATTCCACCTTTTCCCTGTGTTCGAACTTGACTTACCAATCTATATTTACAAATGATCGGGTATTCTTGCCTGGTTGCTTGAAAGTATTATTTAGGTATTTCTATTTATAAATTGTAAAACAAGAAGCGCTTTCACAAGCGACATCAATGACACGCAAAAAGTCATGTTTTTGAGCGTCATTATCTCACCATTTTAGCCCTATTATTAATGAAAACACTTGAATATGAACTTAAACGTCACATTTCATCAAGAGGGCTAAAATATAGACGATGTTTCAAGAATCAACAAAAACAACCTAAAAATGAGTAAAATAGAGCACAAACAATCATTGAATCTTTCGGTTAACGTATTCTAGCACTTTTTGAGAAAGACATAGAGTTAGGACCTCTAACTTATCTCATTGTCTTCGTTTTTCAATTACGATTTCAAGGATATAAATTACGCTCAAAACGGACATCGGATGAAGAAATTACGCCCGAACGAAGAAACGAAGAACCGAGGAATCAGGATACGGGAGAACTAGACCGTATACGGCCAAACTAGACCGTATACGGCCTAGCACAGACCGTATACGGCCTAGCTAGACCGTATACGGCCTAGCACAGCCGTATACGGCCTGTGCTCTCCCGTATTCACCCTATGCTCAACCGTATTTGCTCCAGTTCTCCCGTATTTGCCCTAGCTCAACTGTATCGTGTGTTTAGGCAATAAAAATGTGATTTTTATTCGGGTTTGCGATACGGTTGTGCGTTTGAAGTCTTGGATACGGTCTACGGATACGGTTGTGCGAGTACTATATATACAAGGCTTATTTCATCCATTCTCATAATCATCCATTCTTCACCAACACTACTCTCTCACTACTCTCTCTCTAGATTAGGTTTTCATTTTTATTTTTGTAGTTAGTGGCTAGTTAGTCTCCGGTTAATACTTAACCGGGCTACTAGAGGGGTAATATTGTAATATCGCTTGGAGCATACTCGAAGTTCTGTCTGTATACTTTCAAGTTATATTCAGCTACGCTCTTTTCACGGTTATATCTATCATTTATCTTATTAATTAAAATGCATGCTGTTGTTATTTTGATTATGCTAGATTTAGGATTTGCCATGATTAGCGAGTAGTTATATTGTGTGTTTGTTGTGATGTAGTTAGCCGTATTAGTTGGGATGATGTCATTATGAAACAACGGAAGTAACGTTAAACGACTTTCATTTGTATAGCGCCGGAAACATCACGAATGTGTGGAGTACGGAACGTGGAAGCTATGAAAGTCGTGGGCACAATCTGTTGTGGAATAATGTCCCAAACTATTTTATAAATGAAAACTCGGTGCTTTGATTAACTTTCTATCTATGATTATAAACCTCAATCTAACCTAACGCCTTTCGACCAATGAACGTGATTAAAACATTTTTATTAAGACGTAGCTAACCTTAAGTAAAGGTAATTAATTATCTGTGTTTGAAATAAGCATGGTCTGGTTTTAAACCTGTGGAAATACCGTTTTCGATCAAAGTAGTGTACACAGTACATAAACTAGGGATTTATTGGGACTTAAAAGTAAGGGCTGGTTTATATCATAGATGGATAATTTCTGAACTCAAATACAAACTTAGATTATAAGTCCAGAGTAACCATTATAGAGCAACGTGAATACTGTTACTCTACTTTGTAAATCACTGGTTATTTCAACCTCTGGACTTTACAAACCCATCGATAGAAAGTAATCAAGCACCAAATCAAGTCTTATACTTAAATGTTTTATTCAATTGAGTATCCCTGTGGGGTTAAGAACGGTCGGACATCGAGTTAGTTTGCTGCCTTATTCATGCACCCGGGATATCTAATCCAAAAAGGGTCACTGTGCCGTAACAGGACAGTGTTGTGGGCTGGGCAACCTACTCCGATCAGAATCACGATAACCTAGTTTCTCAGTGACATACTGATTGAGAAATCAATCAGTAGGGAGCTAGTGCTTATCCCACATATACTTAAAACAAATAAAATACAAATCTTTAGAGACGTTTTCATATCCTGAACTAAACATCATCCCAACGTTCGGCTAACGAACTCACAACAAACACCCCCTCTATCCTGACTGCTATTCCGTTTATTTTATCTGCTTTTTATTATTGCTTATTAGTTTAATCATAAAAACAAAACCAAACCACTCCCAACTATTTTAAAACTCCCTCACTAATTAGAAACGGACATCCTAGACTACTCAGATCCACAATACAGTTGGTTTTGAAGAACGACCCTAGGTCATACTCGCTGCTATACAACCCTTAGGCCACATAGCACTAGTAAAACTTAGGCCCCGCATTTATAAATATTAAAACCCACTGGTGCCGCCGCTGACGGACGGTCCGACGACAGGGTAAAACCTGATCGACCGTTGGCGGCGCATCAAGTTTTTGGCGCCGCTGCCGGGGAAATCAACTGTAAGATCCAGAGGCGTCCAGATGGACTTTCTTCTTAGTGAACCCTTAGGATGGATTTCTCTTCTTAAACCCCTAAAAATTCTTTCAACCCTTCCTTTCCCATATCCCGAAGATGACGTCTTACCCATCCGGCAAGAAAAGTCATCACCTTCCCACAATCCTACAACCACCACACGTATCACTCTTGCCGATAACACCAAACCCTCGATAGAAAGTCGAGGAGGACCCATTCGCTACCCGGAGATTGACGGAGCATCATTTGAACTAAAGTACGATGTAGTGCAGTTAATCGAGAAACGCTGCCAATTCCACGGACTGCCTGACGATGATCCCAACTCCCACCTCAACAAATTTCTAGCCCTATCCGAATCTTGCAAGCAAAAAGGGGTTGAGCAAGATATAACCCACTTATATCTGTTCCCCTATTCTCTTGCTCTTCACGCACAAACTTGGTTTGAGGAATTAGACACCGGCTCTATCACCTCATGGGCGGAAATGGAAACTAAGTTCTTAGCCAAGTACTTTCCTCCATTCAAACAAACCAAGCTGAAGAAAGATATCATAAACTTCCAACAGTCTCATGATGAATCAATTTTCAATGCGTGGGAGAGATTTAAGAGTTTGGTCAAGAAATGTCCCAACCACCAAATCAAACGATCCACCCAGTTGTGCACATTTTATCATGGTCTTGCACCCGATCACAAGACAATGCTAGACACCGCTGCTCGAGGCGACTTCACGCGCTTGACGGACGACGAAGCTTGGAATCTGATAGAGACAATGACCACACATCACAATGATTGGACTGATGAGCAATCCTCATTATCGGCACCGCTTGCCTCCAATCCCGTGCAAACTGAGGCGATCAAATCTCTTTCGGAACATGTCGGAACACTGACCAAGGAAATAGGAATGCTGAAGAAGCCACCTCAACAGGTCTACCAAGTTCGCTCCTGCCTGAACTGTACCAATCCACAAGTTGAGTATGAAGACCATGTTGATGGCAAAGCCTACTATAACCAGTTCCGAACTCATCCTCGTCCACCTGACTACACCCAAACCTCTCCTAGACCAAACCAAAACCCACAACAACCTTAACTTGGTTGTAGTCAACCACACTTTCCCACCGAACCTACACTTGAGAGACCAATTACTAGTCCAGACGACACCCTCGCGCAAATCATCGAAAAGATTACGGCTAGACAAGACCAGACTGATCTCATTTTAGGGGAACAACTAACCTTACTACATAGTCTTGCAACCCAAGTAGGTCGACTAGCAGAACGTATCGACACAAGACCTCAGGGTGGTCTACCTAGTAATACCTCCCAAGCCCACCAGGTAACCAACCAAGACTCTAAGGTGGCACCGAGCCTACCTTCTGTTCCTTCTACGGTGAAGGAACAATCTCCTGTCACACAGATAGTTGAGAAGAAGTTTACTCCGAGTCCTAAGAAAAAGGTGCGCATACTGTTTCCAGGACGTCTAAATCAGCATCCTGAAGCTTTCAATTCTAACGGAAGAAACTTAGACACCGCGTCTAGGAAACCTCCAAACCCTATATATTCTAAATATTTTAGGAGACTTATGTCAACCAAGGACAAGGTACCCGAAGTACCCCATGTCCCGCTGAACGCCGAATGTTCATCTATCCTTCAAAATAGTCTACCGGAAAAACTAGGAGAAACTGGACGTTTTACCCTTCCTTGTTCCATTAACCACTCTGGCAATATTCGCTCTCTAGCCGATCTAGGAGCTAGTATCAATCTCATGCCATATTCGTTATTCAAAAGGCTCGAATTAGGATACCTTAAGCCCACTAAAATGAGTGTCCAGCTAGCAGACCAAACAATTAGATACCTTAAAGGAATAGCTGAGAACATCATGGTTAAGGTCAAAGAATTCCTATTTCCAACCGACTTTGTAATAATGGATATCCAGGAAGATATCAACCTCCCTATAGTCCTAGGTAGACCTTTCTTAAACACAGCCACAGCTGTCATTGATGTCCACTTGTAGACTATTAGCTTACGCGCTCATGGAGAAAGTATCACATTCAAGATCGATCAAACTGACTGCGCTTCGATGGAGAATGGTGAGCTATATACTTTCTCTATTATCCAAGTTACATCAGAAGATGAGACCTCCGAGCCAGAAGCTAAGCAGGTAGAAGAGATAGAAGCAGAGGAAGAGGAAGAAGACAAGACTTCAAATGGCTACTCTCACAATGCTGCTCATATCCTGGAAAGATTGCTTAATCCTGTCTTGGATCCAGAAAGATCACTCACCTACTCTCAACTTCGTGATCTAGAAGACACTGAGCGAACTTTCATACGCAGTTTGAAGAAGATATCGAATTTCAAAGCAAGTAGAATACCGAGTCTGCAGCCACATATAGCTCCTCAAGGGATTCAAGCCCTTGCTTCATCTAAACCTCAACCACAGCTTGAGACAGGAGGTATATTTAGGTCCGATTCGCATAACAATGAGGACATTGAGATAGCCACTCCGAAGCCATCTTCTGATACGATATTCCAATTCACTGACGAATCCCAGCCACCGTCCAACGTAGTTAAGTTCTCTATTAAGGTCGATACTCCTACTACGGATAGTGACTCGGGAGAAATACCTGGTGATATTCGTTTTATCCCACCTCCTGCTCCTCTAGAACCTCCTGATTCACCAACATTATCTCAAGAAACCGTCTGTATCCCAATCGTCTCTAATTATGAACAGATGGTTAATGTGATAAATAAATATGATGGAGACCCTCGCATCGTGATAGCAGCTATTAGAAATTCCACTATTGAATACTCCTTACACCAAAAATGGCTAATAGCGGTTATTGAAGAAGCGGCCAAAATCCATCTCACTAGCAATGGAACCCGAGATCTACTCATTCTTAGGTATTGTGTCAGAATATTCGGTGAGTCACTCAAATCTCAGCTCAATGAAGAAAGGAATAACGCGAAAGAAATTCTCTTCTATATTGAACAAAGACAGATATATCTCCAAGTATATGATGTTCTAATTAGTTCAGTATTTCCTTACTCCTCAAGATAAAGAGAGATTTTGAGTTCTATCAGGATACACAAGAAGAAGCTACTGGAAATCCCAGGAGCTACGCTGATGCCAAAGTAATGAGTAATCTTCGGATGTTCCTTGATTTACTAGCTAGAGAAGATCATCTAAGCATCGAAGAAAGTAATCGATTTATCATTAACTCCACTATCGGATATCATATCGAGTTGATAATCGAGAAACTTAGGTGCATTAGCTTAGATGAAAGGAAGCGTAATCATCCCATAACTGTTCTAGATATGTCACTACTCGACGTTGCCACTTATGTGATAACTCGATTGCGTGAAATATTCCATGGGAAAAGCGCCGAGAAACCAGAGTCTATCTTCTGTGCTGGATATCGAGAGATATTCAACAAATTGATTCATATCTTCAAAGACTCTGACTTTCCCTTCACCCTTCATCAGCACCAGCTAATCAGAAGCTTGTGCCAATCTGTGACCACCTTCGGAGGAGATCCCTACGCTGAAGAATATGGAGATCTGAAGTTAAAGTTCCTGGAAATTGTGGATTCTATCAGACAAAATCATCCACTTAGCGAAGTGATCAAGACCAAAACAACCACGATGATAGACCCCAACAGGCCAGTCAATAAAGCGGTTGATTACATCACTAGCGGATTGCTAGGTCTCTCCAAAACTGCCTCAGATCACTTCCAAACCTTCAAAATGGATACTACGGAACCACCAAACCTGATCTCAACCATAGTCTGCCACTTCCTCAGGATCTAGCCTCCACACTACACTTTTCCACAACCTAGGGCACATAACGTCACCATCAATCGCCCTGGGAGCACCTCCAACACCTGAACTAAAAGAAGAAAGTCGAGCCCTCGACTCTAAATAGAAGCGCTTCTCGGGAGGCAACCCATGCAATAAGTATCCTTAGTATTAGTATTAATAGTATTATTTTTTAAATTCCAAGAAGTGATATATCTCTGACTATCTTTCACACTTGGGTATACCAAATGCTTTCAAAACACCACTTCATTTTTACACTGACAGCTTTTACCACATCACTAATCCCAGAATATAGGAAATATTTTCAAAATGATAATTCATGTGTTTCGAGCATTTGAGGTACTCGTGTGCTACATTCAAACATTATGCTCGAACTCGTTTAAAAACACATGTCTTACAAATGATTTGTAGTAGAAAACATCTTTTCACATTCTGGGATAGTGATACTCTTTCGGTAAAAAGTTATAAAAATGAGAAGTTGGTTAAAAAGTATATCCAACGTGTTCACACTTACGAGATATCTTCACAAGAGAGTGAAAGAAGTGTTAAAGATGGAGGATAGAGACGTTATTTGTAAGCTGCACTCACCAAAGCCGAAAGATCTTCACGAAGTCACCA
Source organism: Helichrysum umbraculigerum (assembly GCA_949592205.1). Lineage (NCBI taxonomy): Eukaryota > Viridiplantae > Streptophyta > Magnoliopsida > Asterales > Asteraceae > Helichrysum > Helichrysum umbraculigerum. Next base: position 41,325,696 of record CATIUR010000001.1, read on the forward strand.
CTAAAGAAGAGTTCCTGTCAAAGATCTCCTCTTTAGCGCATCTTCAAGAATTCCATCCTTCCACCTTCGCTTCGATAGGGGAGTTCTCTCGTTCTCACTCTCGTTTTTTGATATGATTATTAGCTTTAAATTCTCATTAAAGTAGTCTATGCCATATCCCCAGCTTATCACTAAGTGTGGGATTCCAGCCCAAAACAAACACTTGAGTAACATTTTCCGATATGTTCAAACTCTAAGTGTGGGATTTTTCTCAAATCCCAACTCAAGAGAACATTAGGGACAATGTTCCTCTAAGTGTGGGATATTAAGCGGTATAAAATACCTTAGGAGTGCTTGTTAGATTCCTCAAATCAAATTTAATAAAAACTCACTTTTGCTAAAAATTTTTAAAATTTTTGAGTTAAAATGTCTTAAGAAGGAGCATTTTGTGACACCCGGTCAAAAAGCACATTTTCCGCGTCAAATTTAAACTTTAAATATACGTATTATATACGTGATATTTTGAGAGTATACAAGTATTATATATATACATATATATAATAACGTTGAATGATTATTAGATAATCGCGTACAAACAAATATAAAACAACACGCAAACTTAAATACGGTCATTGGTGAAAAACATTTTTAAATAATGTATTGTTAATGAGAACAATAATTATTTACTCAGTTTAAGTTTTACGTACAATTAGTACAATGAAAACTATCCGTCTCTTGAACACAAAACAACGATATATTTTTACATCTCATTTAAAAGTATTTTATTAAAATACTTCGATTAAAATACGTACGCTATCAATTATAGAAATTTATCGAATTAAAACATTTTTCCTACTTTTCGATCGGGTACAAAAACACGGGTATTTTGTACTACGCATGGGAGCCCAACCGACTCCAATTATTGGAGCCGGATGAACAAACCCAACACACCCTTCGTTCATTTCATTTCATTCTCAAACTCTCCCTCTCAACCTCTCGGCTCTCTCTCTCGATTCAAAATCAAACAACAACAATAACAATATCAACATCACGATTAGCAGCAGAGATCATCACCATCATCATCGTCTTCTTCGTTTCCTTCATCATTGCCATCTCATCTCCATTTTTAAATTGTAAGGAAATCGTCAACTTAAACTTTGTAATTTCATTTTTAAATAACATTTATTATCATATAGTAACGTTAGGATTGATGATTGTTGGTTAGAATGAGGATTAGATTTGATTTGGGTGAATTTTGAAAAGAACAGAGTCGAACCAGACCCCAGAAAATATGATCCACGCGGTGCGTCCTTTTGTACGCGGCGCGTCCTTTCAAAAATCAAAAGAACACGGCGTGTACTAGTGTACGCGGCGCGTTCATCTAAAAACCCAAAGGACGCGGCGTGTAGTAGTGTACGCGGCGCGTTCTTCTCAAAACCAAAGAACACGGCGTGTACTAATGTACGCGGCGCGTACTTTAAATGGCAGTTCCCCCGTCCTAATTCATGATCCAACGTATCAATAAACTAGCCCTGCGAATTCTAGCTAAAACAGAACAAATAAATTTCTGAAAATGTCGAAGATTTCACAAGTCCTTCTAACGTGCTTCTCGATGAAAATTTTATTGTGACGGATTGGACTCAAATTCGCACGGTCATTCAAAAACAGCTAAATGGTCAAGGCTAAGTACCTTAGCCTAGTCAGTTTTAAGCCTTCCGGGGTCATCTAGGGGTCGAAAATGGCATATTTCGGTTTTCAGACTCGTACCAAATTTTGTAAATTATGAAATAAAGTGTAACGGATATAATGAACTTGATTAACAACTAAACCCATACGATACGACTTACATATGAAACACATACGCTTTTAAAACCAATATCATTTATATGAAACAAACATGTTTATGTTATCGACATCTTAAATTCAGTCAATCACCAATGGGCCGTACTTATTTACAAAACTCAAACGAAAACGCAAACAAAACACTTTGGACATAATTAAACTAGGTGAACATTTGTATGGGTTGTTTAGTGAAACATCCACTTACTTAGTTTAACCTCGCGTGTTTAGGACACTAGGAGATTACTGTTGGATCAACCGTACGTTTAGAAACGCTAGCACCCAAAGGTGAGTCTCGCAGCCCCATTTTTACTGTTTTTACTATTTTGGGGGAGATGCATTACTTGTTTACTGAAACTACTTGTTTACTGAAATATGTGTACATAGTTACTGTCTTACTGACTTATCTACTTATTGTTTTACTGTTTGACCGACTTTTAAACTCATTGTCTTACTGACTTTACTGGATTACTCTACAAACTCATTTCTGTACAAACTTACTGTCGTACCGACTTATAAACTTACTATTTACCGACTTGGAAACTTATTGTTTACCGACTTATAAACTTACTGTTTTACCGACTTTACTTTCTACTTTACAAACTTCCTACAGTATGTACTACTATTTTACCGACTATTAAACTTACTGACTTATTGACAGGCTTTACTGTTTTCGAACTTACCGACTTACTATTTTACTGAACTATTATACGACAGACTTATACTTTACTACTTTACCGACTTATAAACATACCTTTTGACTGACTTATAAACTCACTGGTCTACCGACTTACAAATTTTCCACAGACTTGTGAACATAGTGTTTTTACAGACTTACAGACTTACAGACGTACAGACTTACAGACTTACAGACTTACAGACGTACAGACTTACAGTCTTACAGACTTACAGACGTACAGACTTACTGACTACCGACTTTTCTATATACAAATCATTACATACTGACTTATTACAAATGTGTAAATCCTTATTGCTTTATTACATTTGTGAAAATATTATTTACTGTCATATCATATAAGTGCAAATAAACTTATTTACCGACTTGTGTTCAAATTTCTATTATTCTGATTTCAAACCTGTGAGATTCACCAACCTTTTGGTTGACACTTGTTAGTAATGCATTCTCAGGTACACAGCAACAGTAGGGTTGCCCAACAGGATTGCCAGCTAGCTCGAGTCGCATGCATTATATAGATGAAGATTTACTTGCATTATCTTTTGTATATCGATTATGTATTTAGAATCTTCAGAATCATTTGCGAACTCGCTGTTAATGTAAACTTAAGACTTAATCTATGTAACTACTTTTGGTATTAATGTATAAACGTCTCATGTAGAGTCGTTTGCTATATCTTGGTGCTTGTGATATTTGATTGGTAACACCCAAAACTCGCTTCCGCAAATCATTAAATTTGGGGGTGTTACACATTTTCATATATGAGTAGGGTATTTTGGAAATTAAGAGTAAATAAGATAAGAATTTCTTAGGTTTAAAATGATAATCTAAGAGGGGCATCGCATGGCTAGGCACAAACAAACCCAAAAACTTGCAGTGAGGTATCTTGAGCCAATATAAGCATTCATCTTTAATGCTTCACTATTCGTTTGTTTGAGTGTGCCGATGCATGCATCCGGAATTAGAACTTGCTCCTGGTATGCACTTCGAGACCACATTGGTAGAGTACCGTACGCGGTATAGGTGCAGTTAGATGACCTTGACATTCCTTAGGATTAACCCCTTTTTATCATATCTCTTCAAGCCCAAAACCCTTCCAACACTCATCTTTAGTGTTGATGATCCGCTTAGACAACCCTGTTGAGCCTTAGCCTGTTCGTTTCTTTCAAAACCCTTTAAATCTTAACCAATTTATTCTACACCCACCAAAAATCTTATCTTAGAAATTTTAAACTTGTGGAAAATGTCATTTAAATGTCCTTTTTTCTTTCACTCCATATCACAAATACTGGTGTTTACTCAAAATATCTCGCGTGCGTTCCCTTGATAAGAATCAAAAGTTGAGATTTATGGTGTGAAAAATTGACACCAAGTAAATGCAAAGTCATCAAAAGGATGAAAAAGATGAAAGAAAGAAAAGGATTTCAAAAGGGCAAAAGAAAGAAACAAAATAAAATCCCTAGAAAAGCCCAAAAATAGAAACAAAAGAAAAAAGAAAAGAAAATAGAATAAAGCTAAGTGCTTCGAATCTCTTGAAAATTCCCGCTCTTATTAAAAGTATAAATTCCCTTGTGTATTTTCAAAAGATAGAAGTCAAAATAGCTATCTTTCTCCCTTACTGTTATCCGTTTCCGTTTTCATTAAAAAGGTTGTTTAAATAATATTTTTCAAAAGTTTAGAAGCCCTAAGATAAGCAAAACCTTTTACAACTAAAAATTCCCACTTATCCATACCCCGTAACCCTCACTTGCCATTACAACCCACTCTGAATGTCCTGGGATAACTAGCACCGTCTCACCTAAGTGGTGGAGATATGATTCTCGAGCAAGCCTATGACGATGGTTGTTGCATGACTGGCTTATGAGCGATTTCGTTTGATTAGAATTGATAGGTAACCCGAAACACTTGAGAGTGAATTGAGTGACCACCTTGTAAGATCGCCTAGTCATGTATATTCCAAGATCGCGAGAATTGAAAGCATGCCTAAGAAAGTCATTTTATGCCTCTGAAAGGAATACCTTATTTTCTCTGGTTTTCAGGATATGTTGCTTATATATGGAGATGGTTGTTTTTGATATATTTTGACTCACCCCAAAAAAATAAAACTCGTGTTTTCAAAATGTTTTTCTTAAAAAAAAAAGCAAGTGAGAATTTTGAGTTTTGCTTGAGGATAAACAAAGTCTAAGTGTGGGATATTTGATGACACGCAAAAAGTCATGTTTTTGAGCGTCATTATCTCACCATTTTAGCCCTATTATTAATGAAAACACTTGAATATGAACTTAAACGTCACATTTCATCAAGAGGGCTAAAATATAGACGATGTTTCAAGAATCAACAAAAACAACCTAAAAATGAGTAAAATAGAGCACAAACAATCATTGAATCTTTCGGTTAACGTATTCTAGCACTTTTTGAGAAAGACATAGAGTTAGGACCTCTAACTTATCTCATTGTCTTCGTTTTTCAATTACGATTTCAGGGATATAAATTACGCTCAAAACGGACATCGGATGAAGAAATTACGCCCGAACGAAGAAACGAAGAACCGAGGAATCAGGATACGGGAGAACTAGACCGTATACGGCCAAACTAGACCGTATACGGCCTAGCACAGACCGTATACAGCCTAGCTAGACCGTATACGGCCTAGCACAGCCGTATACGGCCTGTGCTCTCCCGTATTCACCCTATGCTCAACCGTATTTGCTCCAGTTCTCCCGTATTTGCCCTAGCTCAACCGTATCGTGTGTTTAGGCAATAAAAATGTGATTTTTATTCGGGTTTGCGATACGGTTGTGCGTTTGAAGTCTTGGATACGGTCTACGGATACGGTTGTGCGAGTACTATATATACAAGGCTTATTTCATCCATTCTCATAATCATCCATTCTTCACCAACACTACTCTCTCACTACTCTCTCTCTAGATTAGGTTTTCATTTTTATTTTTGTAGTTAGTGGCTAGTTAGTCTCCGGTTAATACTTAACCGGGCTACTAGAGGGGTAATATTGTAATATCGCTTGGAGCATACTCGAAGTTCTGTCTGTATACTTTCAAGTTATATTCAGCTACGCTCTTTTCACGGTTATATCTATCCTTTATCTTATTAATTAAAATGCATGCTGTTGTTATTTTGATTATGCTAGATTTAGGATTTGCCATGATTAGCGAGTAGTTATATTGCGTGTTTGTTGTGATGTAGTTAGCCGTATTAGTTGGGATGATGTCATTATGAAACAACGGAAGTAACGTTAAACGACTTTCATTTGTATAGCGCCGGAAACATCACGAATGTGTGGAGTACGGAACGTGGAAGCTATGAAAGTCGTGGGCACAATCTGTTGTGGAATAATGTCCCAAACTATTTTATAAATGAAAACTCGGTGCTTTGATTAACTTTCTATCTATGATTATAAACCTCAATCTAACCTAACGCCTTTCGACCAATGAACGTGATTAAAACCTTTTTATTAAGACGTAGCTAACCTTAAGTAAAGGTAATTAATTATCTGTGTTTGAAACAAGCATGGTCTGGTTTTAAACCTGTGGAAATACCGTTTTCGATCAAAGTAGTGTACACAGTACATAAACTAGGGATTTATTGGGACTTAAAAGTAAGGGCTGGTTTATATCATAGATGGATAATTTCTGAACTCAAATAAAAACTTAGATTATAAGTCCAGAGTAACCATTATAGAGCAACGTGAATACTGTTACTCTACTTTGTAAATCACTGGTTATTTCAACCTCTGGACTTTACAAACCCATCGATATAAAGTAATCAAGCACCAAATCAAGTCTTATACTTAAATGTTTTATTCAATTGAGTATCCCTGTGGGGTTAAGAACGGTCAGACATCGAGTTAGTTTGCTGCCTTATTCATGCACCCGGGATATCTAATCCAAAAAGGGTCACTGTGCCGTAACAGGACAGTGTTGTGGGCTGGGCAACCTACTCCGATCAGAATCACGATAACCTAGTTTCTCAGTGACATACTGATTGAGAAATCAATCAGTAGGGAGCTAGTGCTTATCCCACATATACTTAAAACAAATAAAATAAAAATCTTTAGAGACGTTTTCATATCCTGAACTAAACATCATCCCAACGTTCGGCTAACGAACTCACAACAAACACCCCCTCTATCCTGACTGCTATTCCGTTTATTTTATCTGCTTTTTATTATTGCTTATTAGTTTAATCATAAAAACAAAACCAAACCACTCCCAACTATTTTAAAACTCCCTCACTAATTAGAAACGGACATCCTAGACTACTCAGATCCACAATACAGTTGGTTTTGAAGAACGACCCTAGGTCATACTCGCTGCTATACAACCCTTAGGCCACATAGCACTAGTAAAACTTAGGCCCCGCATTTATAAATATTAAAACCCACTGGTGCCGTCGCTGACGAACGGTCCGACGACAGGGTAAAACCTGATCGACCGTTGGCGACGCATCACCCGAGTGATGAGTTTTAATGATAAAGTATTGATTTTAGATATATTCATCATGATTTTGGCTAAAAAGGTGAGATAATGACACATAAAAACTTGACTTTTTGTGTGTCATCAAATATCTATTGCTTAGGCAAAGGGATATTACATCAATTCAGTGCACCTTATGAACCTCAACAGAAAGGTGTTGCTGAAAGGAAGAATAGAACGTTGATTGAAGCTGCTAGAACAATGCTTGCTGATTCAAAGCTTCCAGTCATCTTTTGGGCAGAAGCAGTGAATACAGCATGTTATGTTCTCAACAGAGTTCTTACGGTTAAAAGACATAACAAGACTTGTTATGAGCTTTTGAACAATAAGAAACCTAACTTAAAAGGGTTTGAACCCTTTGGAGTTTCATGCACCATATTAAAGACTGGACATCAAGCTAAATTTGGTGAGAAGGCTGACGAAGGATTTTTCCTAGGTTATATGCCCAATTCGCCAAACAAGAGAGTCTTTAATAAAGTCACAGGACGTTTGGAAGTAGTTTATAACATTGAAGTTACGAGCTATTCACCGGATGTTCATAAGGGCTTAGATTGGCAATTTCATTATTCTGATCTTTTTGCATCATTTAAAGTTCCTATTAGTGACTATGTCAGTGATTCAGAGATTGCTGAACATTTAGTGTCTGAAGATGTGGATACTGGCTATACTTCAACATCGAGTGTTCCAGTTTCTGGAATCAAGACAAATGTTGATCCAAATCAACCATCTACTAGTGGATCTCAAAATTTCAAAGTAGATACACCTCTAAATGAAGAAGAGCTGACTGACAAATTAGTGGACGAAATCCTCACTCCACTGAGAGAGTTAAGAATATCTATGGGTATTGATAACTCACAGCTATCTAGAGAGGGTGTACCAGATTTGGAAGACATTTCTGAACAACATAGTGTTCTTGAAGAAATCGGTACTAACTTAGGAGATGAGATTCCAGTTGAGCCTGTTGCTTCAACAAGAACGAGTAAGAATCATCCCGTTGAATATATCATCGGTGATATTAATACTCCGGTTCAAACAAGGACTCAATTAAAAGCTAGTACGTCGGAAGATTTAGAATACCAAAGCTTGTATACTGCATTGAAAGAGACAGGGATTCCTAATCAATGTCTACATTCATGCTTTATCTCACAAGTTGAGCCGAAGAATGTTCAAATGGCTTTAAAGGAAAGCTCGTGGGTAGAAGCAATGCAAGAAGAACTATCTCAGTTCTCTAAATTACAAGTATGGGAGTTGGTTGACCTACCAAAGGGAGAATATCCAATTGGAACTAGATGGGTATTTAAGTGCAAGAGAGATGATAAGGGAATCGTTACTCGCAATAAAGCTCGTCTAGTGGTTCAAGGTTTTAATCAACAAGAAGGTATAGATTACAATGAAGTGTTTGCACCAGTTGCTAGGCTAGAAGCAATTAGAGTATTCTTAGCATTCGCATCATATTATGGTATAAAAGTTTATCAGTTGGATGTTAAGAGTGCCTTTTTGTATGGCAAAGTGGAAGAATTGGTGTATGTTTCACAACCGCCAGGGTTTGCTGATCCTGAGTATCCAGATAGAGTATATCGTTTGAATAAGGCTCTATATGGATTGCATCAAGCACCTAGGGCATGGTATGGAACACTATCAACGTATCTACTTGAGAATGAATTTACAAGAGGATCGATTGATAGTACACTGTTTGTAAAATGGAAGAAGAAAGACTTTCTTCTCGTGCAAGTTTATGTTGATGACATTATCTTTGGATCTTCTGATGAAAAGATGTGTCAAGAATTCGAGAAAGTCATGAGAAAAAGATTTGAAATGTCTGCAATGGGAGAGTTGAATTTCTTCTTAGGATTACAAGTTGATCAAAAGAAGGATGGATTCTTTATTCATCAATCTAAATATACATATGAGCTATTAGAACGCTTTAAGATGGATGAAAGTAAGGTCTACAATACTCCAATTCCAGTCAATCATGGACTAGGTCCAGATACATCGAGTGATAGCGAATGGATCCAACTCTTTATAGAGCCATGATCGGATCACTAATGTATCTAACAGCCTCTAGGCCTGATATGATGTTTGCTGTTTGTTTATGCGCAAGATATCAGGCTAATCCGAAAGAGTCACATATGCAAGCTGTTAAACGAATCTTTCGTTACCTCAAAGGGAAACCTAAGCTGGGACTTTGGTATCTGTTGTGCTCACACCGTGTCGTTATTTTTCAAATGATGATGCGAGCGCAGCAGGGGTTTTAAATTTATATTTTTTTGGGCTTAAATTAACCGTACTACCTACTCTGGTTTGTAAGCGGTAAGTATAACCTAAGATCGTTCTATGAATCCAAACGTGTGGGCGATTAAAGTTGACACTTTCAGTAGAGAAGTATTTAGGATGGCACAAAGTAGGTAGGTTTGGGGTTTAAAGACAGATAATTAAAATGCAGGAAAGTAAATTGCAGGAAAATAAAATGCAGGAAAGCAGATAAAGATAAAGATGTGATTGCTGAGATTTCGATAATTAATATTTCAGGATGACAGAACAAATAGGGTTGATACTTAATATGGCAGTTAAACTACTGGGTGTAAACTCTAGAACCCTACCAACTCAGTTTCCCATTGGCGTGTCACTTGGAACTAGGTTATCGTGATTCTGATCGGAGCAATACGAAAACTTCCAATACTCATCTAGTTGAAAGATGAGCAACCTATTTTGGTGTTATACCGAGGTGCATGAATCAGTAGTGTATTGTCTCATAAGTCCGACCGTTCTTAACCCCTAAGTAGTTTACTACTCTATTAGCACGAAGATTAATAGCTTTGTATGTTTAGACCGCCGATTATGTAAGACTTAGTGTTTTATGAACTCTAGGTAACTAGGACTTTGTTCTTATCCCTAAGTCTTGTCTTTGTTTAATTAAGTTCTAATTACTTCGACTTATGACTTAAGTTCTCCTTTTCAAACAGTTATACATCTCGAGATTATCCGCAGTTTAATAAAACGTGTTTCATATGAGGACCATGCCTTTCAATAATAGACAGTGTACTTTACTTGAGATTTCCACTGCTTCTTATATCCAACACGTGGTCAAGAGTAATTGATAGTGAAAGTGACACTCTAACTAATTAAATGTAAAGCAGTGCAGAAAAGTAAATCTAATATATACAACGAGTGATTTCACTATGTCTTACTTATTGCATGTCATGGGCACAGATAACTACTTACCATAATTAAGGTTGATCAGGTCCTAATTACTAGGTTGCAGTCACGTGGATAACTAGAAAGGGTGCTCCATAAATTAAACTTAAATTCATAAAGTCCTAACAGTACAAGGGTTATTATATCCTATTTTATCTGAACGTGTTTTACGAACATTATTTTGTAATGCATTGATTCTCGTAGGATACACCAGTTAGTTGTGTAGTTGTATTATCCTTTCGGAGTTCCAACTTTTGAACCAGAGCTGATTCCAATGATATAACTACCTTCGGTCGTTTATCGGCTTCAATACGTTTGTACTTTGCATAAAGCATTTCCAGCACTATACCGAATAAATAGTTGAATAGGGGTCGTTATATCATTTTACGATTATCGTGCATTGATTGTGTAATGACATCCTTACTTATAATTATCTATATCATCAGCAATCACAATAATAAACTACTCGCAATTCATGGCATCAAATAAATCACATACCAGGCAATAATACATATTCAAAATATGAAATGAGACAAGTATAATAAAAGTTTAGATATCACCCGGAATTAAATGCGTAGCAGCGTATTATTATAATTGACAAACTCTTTCACAGGTACAAAGATTGATCTCCGAATCTCTAGCGTTTGCCCTAGCTTCTACGTTAGTCTGTAGACTAATTACAATATTCCTAGAATGAGAAAGACTAAAAGACTACGAAAGATTTTCTAGTGAGAAAGAAAGAGTGAAATATGCTAGAATGTGTGCATATGTGGTGTGTGTTTCAAATGAACCTAAGCCTCCTATTTATAGGTGAGCTTTGCTCACATTAGCACCAAGAGGTGCATGTTAGTAAAAGGTGGCCAAAAGGGTGCACCAGGTACCGTACAACACGAAAAGTAGGCGCACCGGGTACTGTACAACACGAAAAGTAGGCGCACCAGGTACCAAAAGTTACCAAAAATGGAAACCGAGGTGGGGCAAGGGTGGCCGGCGGCGGTTGGCCCACCCCCGCCCCGTTTCGCCGTATTTTGCTTCGTTTCTCGATTCGTGCGTGTTTTCTTCGTTATGCGTCCGTTTGTGCCGATTCTTTTTTTGTTGGATTCGTAATTCAAAAACGAAGATTTTGACATAAGATAGGACCTGAGATGAGGTTCCTAGCTCCAGATATTGCGTACAAATCATTTGGATCTTACGGCGGGCGTAGAATCTTCATTCTTTATCCGTTTTAGTTGATTCTTCTTCTGTTGGATTCGTATTTTGAAAACAAACATCTTGGGCAGAATGGATGTTGGTGGAGGACACTTTAGTATTGAAATCTTGTTTTGATGCTTTGAATCTTCAAACGTGTGTGGAATCTTCGTTTCTCATCCGTTTTGCTTGATTTTTATCGTGCAACCTTGTTTTGACCATCTTGGCATAATGTTATTGATTTGTATTATATTTGAATTAAAATGCCAATAATCGTTCCAGAATGAGAGAGATATCGGTAGTAAAAACATGACTTTTTACGCGATATCAAGTATCCCACACTTAGAACTTTGCTTGTCCTCAAGCAAACTCATTCATAAAAACTTCTGGAAGGATTCTAATTGCATCATTTGCTAGAAATACTATTTTCAGAAAATATAAAATTATGGTTATGAAAGAGTTTTTTACTGGAAATTAAGGTTTATAGAACTTGATACCTTCTTTGGGCAACTTATAAGGTGATCATGACTAGGCAATCCTCACAAGTGGGTCACTCAAATCACTCAAGTGTTTAGGGTTTCCTACTTACTAGTGCCAATCACTCGGATAGCCAGTCATGCAGCATTATCGTCATAGGCTTGATCGAGAATCAAATCTCCATCACTTTTGATGAGGATGATACTAACCTTTCGAGATATCTTGGAAGGAATTGGGTTTTTAGGTTGAAGAAGGTAAGTGGTGAGGGGTGTGATGATTTTTTTTTCTTGTATTTTCTTGAAGCTTTTCTTTGAAATTCCTTAGGTTTTTGAAAGGACTACATAGCCTTTCTTCTTTGGATTCTTCCTTTTTCTTGGCCCTTTTCATGATTGTGTCGGCGTGATTCTTTCGATTTCTTTTCTTTTATTCTGCCGATCTTAATAATGTACTTCGTGGCCTGGAAGGATTTTAACGATTTGGGTTATGTTGGCTTTTCTTGCAAAGGTCTTAGGAATTTGGGAGTGTCTCTGAAGGTTTGCGGGTTGATGAGACTTCTGTAGGTTCGGGATAAATGACAGGAGATCTTTATTGGGTGTGAAGAGTGGGTGTTGAGTGGGTGAATGTTTGATGGTGGAAAGGTGTTTTGGATTCCTTGGAAGCAATCAAGATAGGTTGTACCTATGCCACGTGTGGCATTCATCGATGTGATCTCGAAATGCATACATCGGCACACACATGAAACGAAAAGTGAAGCATTAAAGATGAATGCTAATTATGGGCTCAATCCTCACGAGTTGAATGTTTTGGTTAGTATGTGCCTAGCCATGTGTTGCCTTTTTCATCCGTATCTTATTCTAAAATAGTTTCGTTTCTTTGTTAAAACTAGTTTCTCGCTGTAATTCGTAGTTTTGAAAGATATGATTTCTAAAGAGATGTTTTTGAATACGAAAAATTTGAAATTTTTTCCATTTTTAGCCTTTTGATGAAAATATTGTTTGGCTTACAGACAAGAGGTAAAACTTGCGGTTATAGACCGAATATCCCACATTTAGAGGAACATTGTCCCTAATGTTCGAATCTATTTGTTGAACACCTCTTGACGAAGTATCCCACACTTAGAGATTCTACTTATCTTTGGGTTGTTTCATAAGTGTTGTGTGGTATTAAGGATCCCACACTTAGTGTTGGAATATCGGGTGAGATAATCGAAGCTTTAAACAGATAGAGGGTTTTGGAACGGTGTACCACTTTTGCTGTATGCGTTGTTTGCTGATTGCCAGGAGTTTGCTAGTCTGCGGCTTGTAGCTTATGGCTCCATAATTCTCCACCGTGGGGGTCTATTGCTTCCTTTGATCCGGTCTTCGATAAATAGTCGTTTGATCAAACAAACAATCCATTCAACAATCAAATAATAGCTGCTAATAAGAAAAATAAATTGAAAGCATAATAGAATAGTAAATAGATAGATGTGATGTCGAAGCATCAATCGTACATCAATACAGACAATAATAAAATAGTAAATAGAGTTTTGGTAGAAAGTAGAGAGAAGTTAGAAAGTGGAGCAATCCATTGCTCTGCTGATGATCATGCTGCTGCAGTATATGTGGTAGGTCCAGGAGAAGTCTCGTCTGATGAAGAGTCATCATGCTGATCGTTGGTGCCTTCTTTTGATGCATCATGGATAGCTTCTTCGTCTGGCATACCGATTGTAAAAGCTCCTTGATCTACTAGCTGATCGATTAGTGGCCCGGATGGTATTTCGAAGCTGTCGAATGGGAACATGGCTGATCCTTGGTGTGTGTCGTCTTGGAAGAGATCTGTCTGTGAGATGAGACCGGCACAGGTATAGTAGCTGAAGGGATGGTATATCTGCCAGTTCTGGGGCTCTGAATTGTGACATTCCGTGCAGATACTCTAGATGTCCTGCTGCCTCTCGATGTGTGTACTCTAAATGATCCAACAACTGACGGAATAGTCTGTCTAGTGATTGGGACCTGCACTGGAGGTGGCTGTGGTCTAGGAATGATGATCCGAGGTGGTATAACATGCCCATGGCCTGGCGGTGGTCGAGGTGCTGGAGCAGTGACTATAGGTGGATATATGTGTGGTGGTGCTCGGCCCATCCCACATGGTAAGTGTGGTAGTGGAGTCATGGGCATCCCAGCTGCCTGCTGTCTCATGGCTGTATAGATCCTAATCTGCATCTGCATAGACCAATACCAATAATCTGGACCTGGAGGTGCCCCGTAGTGGTAGATGTATGTGGGCACTCGCGGTCTTGGGGCAGGAGTAGAAGGTCCTGTCCTAGTATGTGGTGGCACCACTGGTGGTGATGGGATGTCATCATCATCATCATCATCATCCTTATCATCGTCATCCTCGTCATCATTATCATCGTCATCTGTATCTAATTCACTAGGTCCTTGCTGGCATTTCCTTTTCTTTGTTTCCTTTGGCAGGACCAGGTCTGGTATCAATGTGTCAACACTGTCAGGATCCGCTGCCCGTGCTTTGATGTAAACAGCACCATCTTTCATGATCCGGAGTATTTCCATACTCCTAAGAAAATGGTAGTCGAGTGGCTTAGAGCTCCATCCTGATTTAAATTTCTCGACATCCGATGTCCGAAGTAATCCCATATTTCGGATCAATATGGTAATTACTGAGCCCAAGTACGATCTTTTCTTTCCAAAGCCTTTTTCTTCTAAAAGTCGTTGCGCAACTAAATAAGCAACCTGTATGTTTCTCTTGTCGAGAATACATGCCATAAGAGCGACATCAAATCCAGAAAATCGACCGCTAGTCGTATGTTTCCCGTCAAATGAACAAGCTATGAGCTTGTGTAGGATCTGTAGGACTGGGTCTCGGAGTTGGGTTGCCTTAATACCCGAGAAGTATGATGCAGGTGACCATCGACTCCATGCTTCAGCGTGTGTTGTTGCGATGGAAACAGAGGTGGCTCCAGTGATGAACAGAGGTGATTGTATCTCTTCTGGTGTGTACAAATCTAGGTGGAGCGAGAACTGGGCGAGTGATAAAGTGTGCGGGCTGCCTGTCGCGGTCCCAGCAGTCGGTCAGGTTTTAGAATCCGGGTCGTTGCACCGACGACTACCGAGACACGCGAACGGTTTTAAAAATTTATATTTGCTGGGCTCAAACTATGCAAGCTACCTACCTTGTGGGTAAGGTGGCAAGTATAACTCGAGTGTCGTCCAAAATCGGAACGAATTGAATTGAATTGGAACCTACCAAAGATAACTTGACAATAGGATGGGTTTAAAACAAGGTAGGTATGGGTTTTGGTTTTGTCTAATCTAATCTAAAGACATAAATTAAAATGCAAAAAAGTAAACGAGAATATAAGCGGCAGGTAGAGAGTGATTGCTGAAACTTTGACGATTAGGGTTTCGGGATGATATTATATAGATGATAGGTGATTACTCTGGTTAAGAATCTTCTAAACAGTTGGTGTAAACACTAGGACCCTACGTCTAGGTGTAACCCTAAAGCATATGTCACTGAATCCTAGGTTATCCTGATTCTGATCAGATGGGACTGTCTTCAGACCCACCTCACCGTCTCTTTCGGAGACCAAGCGACCCTCTGAATGGGGTTAAGGAATAAGGCGACAGTCCACAACACTGACTTTTCTTAACACCTATGTCTATCCAATTTTAACAGAGTAATACTGGTTGTATGCTGAATAAGTTAAACTATCGGTTAAGTAGAGTTTAGGGGTTTTAAGCATCTGGGAACACAGCCGGCATCCTTGCTTTCATTTCCTAACTCATGTTTTATCTGTTTAAGTTCTTAATACTTCCGTCATGGATTAGACCCTCCTTTGCAATCGGTCGTTCATCCCTAGGCATGCGTACAGTGTATAGTGACCTTATTTTCCACAGTACTCTAACCCTAGGTATATCTACGGTGTTTTAAAGACCTATTATATCTTTACACAGCTTTATAACCAGAGGTAGTTTAACGGTATACTATAGCATTTTCACGGCTTAACAAGACCTAGACCCGTGTCTGGAAGGGTTGCTTCCAGGTAATCCACGGTGAGATAGGCCACCGGCATTTCCTTGGCTTCCACGTATTTGTACTCTACCAGTGGTATTTCCAACGCTATACCAAGTATTCTGACGTGTTATGGCGATCTCACAGTTTCATACAAACAGGAGATAACTGTGTATTCATAGTTAGGGTTGATCAGATCCTATCCTAAGGCAACAGTCACGTGAGAGACCAAAAAGGGTGATTAATTAAATCTACATCCAGGATAAGTCTAAACATGTATGCAGCATAACAACTACCAATCATATATAAGATATATTAATTAAACATCATCCCTAATCCTAACATCTACATTCCAACAATCACATATTAATCTAGCTAATCAGCATGGCAACAATCATAAATCGTACTGAAATAATATGCAAAGTAAACATTATAACAGTAAGAACATAAGATAATATAACCATATTAGAAGAGTAATACTGAGGATTACAACAGTCTGACTTGAATAACCTTGCTACAGCTTGATTACCCAATTACAACTTTCCTCTAGCTCTAACCGCTAACTTATATCTCTCTAGTTCTCCTCTAACTCCTAAGAGTAGTGCTAGAGAGAGAAACTAGAGAGAGAACTAACTACAAGAATAATTCTCCTTTAACTCCTAAGAGTAGTGCTAGAGAGAGAATTCTAGAGAGAGAAAGAGAAGTGTGTGAAATGAAAGGTGTAGGTGTGTGTTTGAAATGAATGAGGAGGCTTGGTATTTATAGGAGAATGAGGTGAAGCTTGGTACAAGTCACAAAGCATGAAGAACAAGCACCAAAGCGCATACGGGGGGTACCGGACCAAGGGGGGCAAACGGCACCTCACAAGCCACCAGGCCCCATATATGGCACCCCAAGGGCCGTATACGGCACCTAGGGTACCGTATACGGTACCTAGGTGGCCAGGGGGGGTTGGTGCTTGGTTTGGCCTCCGCTTGTTTCTCGGTTGCTTGGTTCGTCCGTATCTTCTTTGTTTGGGCTCCGATTTGCTTGATTCTTGCGCCGTTGACTTCGTTTTTCCGTTACGCTTCTAATGACACTAATTTTTCCAGATTTGGAAGTGTTTGACTTTTGCGTGTTCCGGATGACGATCGACGGGCTTCTAGACTGCATATCTTTTTCGTTCTTCACCCGTTTCTCTTGATTCTTTCACCACCGATCTTGGATTTTCCTATTGAATCATAAAATATGCATTAAGATTTACTTTGATAGGATAATCAAGAATGGAATATTTAAGGTGATAGTTTTTGCCTCGGTTTGCGTGCAGAATGGATGCTTTTACTGATTTTTGTAGCAATGCCCGAATTTAGACTACCTTGGTGATTTTTGATGATAAATGATTGTTTGAAATGTTTTCACCAAAGAATAGTCCAAAAAGTGCGGAAATAGGTACTTATAAACATGACTTTTTGGGTCACATCAAGTATCCCACACTTAAGCGTTGCTTGTCCTCAAGCAACACTCAGTTGTGTCCCTGTGAAAACATTTTATAAAATTTTAGGTGAGTTAGAGCACCTCCAAAAAGTTACCACTTTGTCATATGGGAAAACTGTTGGGACATAGAGTGTGACAACAGATCTAGCTTGAAATAGGACTAGTGTAATTATTATTGTGTTTGTATATTGGTTTGGATTTGTAAAAGAATATTTGTTTTGTTAGTGATATTCGTTAAACATATTGTTTTGTGAAGTTAGACGAATAATTAAATACAAAATAAATAATAGACGTTTGATGCGTAGCGAGTCGAGATCTCAGGTCGCAGCGAGTCGAGCTGTGAGGTGAGATCTGAACTCGTGTAGATTGAGTTTGGCGAGCCAAGTCACTGGGCTGACTTGGGCTACGAGTTGGACCGAACTCTCAGGCCCATGCGAGCCGAGCCGAGACAAAATATAAAAGGTTTTTCAATCGTGAAAAACCTTAACACTTTTGATACTTTTACATTCTGCGATTCCAGCAAACCAGAGAAAACATAACCTACGACTAGGTTTTGACGATTTATCGTTTAAAGCTAAGTCTTATTAAACGCAATAAGAACATATTCGTTGTTAGTAAGATAACACCGTATTGAGGGATTCCGCACCTTAATACTACAGATAACGAAGTTATCGATCCTAAAACTAGGGGACTTACATCTGGTATCAGAGCTTTCGGGCTAAATACGAGTGTGTTCATAAGTTTTAGTGTTATTACGTTTTTGATTCGGGTCGTTTTTACGTGCATTCTTGCAATACTAACGATCAAAATCATTCTCTGGACATTTTAGGGTTTGTTTACAGCCGAAATTTTAAGTTTCAGTCGTAAAAATACCTTAAAAATTCGTTTTCGGGTTTAACAACCGTTTCGCGAGTCGAGATTAGGGTTCCAGCGTCGCCTGCGAACCGAGTTGAACTAGCGAGTCGAACTGAGGCTTGCGAGTCGAACCAAGATCCCTCACGAATCGACATCACTTGCGAATCGACATCTTTTAGCAATCCGAACTGAGGCTTGCGAATCGACGAATTCTGCGAGTCGAGCTGAGATTGCGAGTTGAGCTGAGTCTTGCGAGTCGAGTTTTCTGAATTCGCTGAAACAGTTTAATTTTACGTTTTAAGATGTCTGACTTAAGTAGAATGATCGAAATGGACCACGAGGTGGGAAAGTCAAACGTTCCACCTAAGTTGTTAAGAATCGAGGATTACTACAATTGGAAGGACAGATTTGAATCTTACTGTAGATTCCATGACCTGTCAATCTGGATGTGTATCAAGAGTGGATACACCCCACCTACTCAAACTGTTCAAAATGCTATTGTGGTTCTTACCTATGCGAACATGAGTGATCAAGAGAAGGAAGCTTACAGAAATGAAAATAAATCACATTCTTGCATAAAGATGTGTCTTCCTAAAGAGATTGCTCATCAACTGAAATCTTTTCATACTGCTAGAACGCTCTGGGAAGCTCTAGAGAAAAGAGGTGAAGGAAGTCCACAAGTGAGAGCTGGCAAGAGGAGTCTTCTTAAAAAGCAGTTTACTATGTTTAAAGCTTTAAAAGGAGAAGATCTTGATGCCTATGTCACGCGTTTCTACCATCTGCTAAGTGAATTAGAATACCATGAGATTGTTGAAGAAGAAGTATCTAAAACTGTGACACCCGCCAATTTAGGTTAACTTTTAAACTTAACGGAAACCCTAATTACGTGTATTTAGATGTGATTTAGGCTAAATACTTGTAATTACTTGTAACTATTTGTATATTTATGTGAATATACGACTACATAATTGTTTTATATTACGCATACGTAATTATTTGTAATTTCGCAAAACAACCGGACGGAGTCCGACAGAATATACGACGTTGGTGAAAACATTTCTATAAATAACTTACATATATTTTTTAGAAGTTATTTATCATATATTATTATTATATATTATTATTTTTATATAATAATACACGAAAAACTTAGACGTTTTGGCTAAAACGTCTCAAACACGGTAAAAATGCGCGAATCAAATTCGGAAACCAAACAAAAGTCAATAAATAAATTGACAACTCAAATTAAAGTATTTTAATAATACTTCAATGAAAAATAATCCCAAACATATCGTGAATTAAAACGACGAAAGAAAACGTTACGCGATTAAACCTCCGTACAATGAGCACGCAAATCGAGAACGATCAAAAGACGGAACATTTTTATAAATATTTTCAAGTATTTATATTAAATATTTCAAGTGAAAATATCAGAATTTAAACCGTTACTTAAACGCGTGTATTAAACGTTTAACGTCTAAATAAACGTCTAAACAATCGGGTAAACGAACGGGAAACGTAACAAATTAAATTGGGAACAAGAAAATGACCAATATACCCTTGAGTGGGCCCCCTAGGCCAGCCCCCTCCTGCCCCCATGTGATCCCATGTGACCTCACATGGTCACCTCCTACTACACCACTCCCATTACATGCAACCCTTCACTCCATCATTTCACTCATCACCCTTTTCACTCAATCACTCCCACTTCTCTCTAAACATCTTCTCTCACTAAAAACACAGAGATTTTAACCACCTTAAACCACCACCAAGAACTACCACAACCACCATTAAACACTATCAATTTAAAAGAAGTAATCACAAGAAGGAAACTAGGATCAAGCACCTCACTTTCATCTTCCTCTTCTTCTCATCAATCTCATTGTAAGGAACCACTTTCCATTGATTAATATACTTAAATGCTACTGATTTTGATGGTTTATAGTTCATCTAACTTGTTTATGTCCAAAATCCTTGTTAAAATACGTTTTTACCAAACATATACAAAAACACAGAATCTGTCCCAGAAAAATCAGTTTACAAAAACGATCATATCTGGAGTTGTAGGAAGAACTAGACAACGAATTTTTTTTTAAAAGTTGCGTATTGAAAAGATCTACAACTTTCGTGTTTTACACTTTTTCCAGATCCGTACGTATTTTTGGCTATAAACTGTTCTTTGAGTCTGGTCTGGAAGTTTTCGGAAAATGAGTACGGTTCATACGCGAATTTGTTTAAATATGTAAATGGACACTATGGTTGCTGTAAAAATTATATGTTAGACTAGATACATACATGATCAGTTGGTAAAAATCTAAGAACCTAGTTTGGATCATAAGTGGTAGAAATAAAATGGCGAACCAAACCGACAAAAGTCGAAAAATATGAAATCTTAAAATCTTAGGTTGCATGTTAAGAACCAACACTTTGGGTGAACTCCGACACGAACCGATAAATTATTTTGACTCTATAAACTGATGTATGGTTTGGGTAAAAGTTTCGGGTCAAACCGAGTAGGTTTGACTAAGTCAACAAAAACGGCTCGGTAGCTAAAAACGACAAAACTTACTATTTTTGGAAAGTGGTAACAAAAAATGTGTTAGGATGGCTTAATTATTGTCCTTGACCAGAAACGAGACTTGAAAAGTTTCCCAAATTAGAAACCGACATTTAATTTGGTAAGTGACTCATAAATTGAGAAGTGACTCATAAAATCAGTAAGTGACTCATAAATTGAGAAGTGACTCATAAAATCAGTAAGTGACTCATAAAATCAATAAGTGACTCATAAATTGAGAAGTGACTCATAAAATCAGTAAGTGACTCATAAAATCAATAAGTGACTCATAGTTTGACCAACCTTAACCACTTTGACCAGGTTTGACCAACTTTGACCAGGTTTGACCAACTTTGACCAGTTTGACCAACTTTGACCAGGTTTGACCAAGTTTGACCAGGTTGACCAACTTTGACCAAGTTTGACCAGATTTGACCAAGTTTGACCAGCTTTGACCAACGAGTTGACCAACTTTGACCTACGGTTTAAGACTTATACAAACTAAAATAATTGGGTTGCAACACACGATATGTACTAATGAATAGTTTACAGCAAAACAAACTTGATAATAATGTCTAAATGAATTATTATTACAAACTTTCACCAACGGGTCGTACACGTTTTTTTTAAGAAACGAACTTGAACAATTTATTTGGACATACTAGTTGATGAACTAGCTCTAGGTGGACATTAACACTCCACCTACACGATTGGCTTAAGTGGACATTGACCCCCACTTATACAATCGCTATAGATGGTCTTTTGAGACATCTACTTATACCCAACCTTATACGTTTTTAGGACGTTAGAAGGTTGCACACCGGCTTGCTTGCTTATTTGATACTTACTTGCTACTTGCTAATCTAAGGTGAGTTTCATAGCCCCCTTTTTACTTGTTTTTGAACTGTTTTGGGGTGAGAATACATACACACAGAAACTTTTCAGATTTTACTTATGATTGTTTGAAACAGAAACAGAACCTTTTACAAATTTTTACTTATGATTGCTAGAAACATAAACAGAAACAGAAAACAGAACATATACTAGTTGCATGAGTAGCAGAACTAATCCACCAATAAGACCTCAATTTCATGGTTCGTTAATTTCATAAAGCGCGAATAATTGTGAATAGATCTATTTGGGATTGACAATCCCGTCCGAGCTGGTCGCTCCAGCTAACCCACGGGCGCATAATTATTTGATTCAGGATGTGTCCCGGATTAGACACATAGAGGCAGCAGAATTTGTTAAGCTTCGAATACATGAGCTCATGGCAATAGTAAACAGGACTATAGTATACAATACTATAGTATACATAATCTTTATTATACAGAAACTCTGTTATGCAGAATTTGATTTTACACAGAAACTCTGTTATACAGAACTGGATCCATGCAGAACTTGATTTACTCAGAAACTCTATTTTTACAGAACTGGATCCATGCAGAAGTTGATTTACTCAGAAAATCTATTTTTACATAACTATGTTTTATAGAACTTACTTATACAGGATCACTATGATACAGAACTTATTTTACAAACAGAAAACATGGTGTTCACATGAATACTTTACAGATTAAACCTATGAACTCACCAACTTTATGTTGACCTTTTAGTATGTATTCTCAGGTTTACAGACGCAGTAGGACTACCCACAGGAAACAGGACAGTAGGATGCTTTTGGGAAAGCATAGCTCGAGTCGCATATTTTCAAACAGGAGATTTAAATTGCATTACGACATTTTGTATCAACGATTATGTATTATAAATCTCTAGACTATGTTTGCGAGCTTTAGAATCTTATGTAAACTTTTATTCATGAAATGTAACGTTTTCAAACGTCTCATATAGAGGTCGTTTGCTTTAATCTTTGTGTTGTGATATTTGATTTGGTCGGCGCCCCCGTGACACCTCATACTTCCGCTGCCACGTGTTTCGGGGGGGTGCGACAGATTGGTATCAGAGCCTAAGGTTATAGCGAACTAGGATTGCATTAGTGACCTAGACTATGACCGTTAGGGTAGTATTCCTCTTTTGGTATGACTGGTTCAGCAATTGCATCATTTGAATTTAATTTAACATAGCTTGATCAACTATGTACAATTAAAGGAGAATCGATGCAAGACCTGAAATGGTTGTAGTAAATGAGAATACGGTAGTAACGTAAACCAAGGATAGAACGGGACCAACCTTTATACGTGCTTGTGTGCTAGTTTACTTTATTTCTATATACAACCTCACGTATACTAAATTCCTTACCACAGAAAATGGCAACAAATCCCAACGCAACTACACCTTCCTCCCGCTCTCGTTCGGGATCACGCAACTCTCGCTTAGGTTGGGGAGCCACTAGGCCAGCACGAGCTAGCCCTTACCCTCCTCGTAACACAACCACTTCCACACCTAACCAAGCCCGCCGTCGGACCGATACCCCTCGATGGAACTGGTTACCTTATACTCTCTGCGCCTGGAGATCCGATGAGGACATACCAATTCCCTCACATGATCTAGACCCATGGAGCGCGCGTGCTACACACAATTAGAAGAACAGACACACCATCTCGAACTAGAACTTGTCCTATTCATACTCCACCCACTAGGACCCGTCGTAGGGCAGATGTCCGCCAATGGAATTGGTTACCCGCAACACTTGAGACTTGGAGAACTAAAGAAGGAATATAGTTTCCTACAGAGGACGGAGAAGCTATCGACATGCGAACCTCTCTATACGCACATGAACCCACTTACCATACCGTTCTGGTACTAGCTGCTAGGCTACGCCTCCACGAAAATAGAATAAACACTATGGAGTTAGAACAAACGAAATCCTTTTAGGTTGGATGCACCTGGCATAGGGCCGAGTTGCACAGATCCTTGAGGGTCGACAAAATCTTAGCGAAACCATAGAAACTATCCATCTCCAGGTGATGGAGACTAGAGACGAAGTCGCTGCCTTGCAATTAAGACTAGTGTGCAAAGTAGAACTCGCTTAGGACTAGTAGAAATTCCACTAAACATGTACTGTGTGTAGGAAACAATTTTCAAATAAATCTTTCGTCAGACATTTTCCACGAATTATTCACAAACATAAATCTTCCAACGGATTTTGGACAAACAGAATTTTCAACACTTTTCAGTGACAAGAGTTTTCAACGTATTTTCATATATTTGAGCCTTTAACGAATTTTCATCAAACGGTTACTCGAAATTTCCACAACTTCAATTTTTCAATGGATTTTTGTTAAACAAAATTTTCCCCGTTTTGTTAATGACAAGGGTTTTCAACAGATTCACGTCAGCAGCGATTTTAAACAAATTTTGCCACAAAATGTTTTTACAGAATTTTCAAAATTCATAAAAAAAAAAAGTTATCAAAAATTACGATGACGTTTTTGGCAAAAGAAAACCATATGTATCAACAAACACTTGATTTTCACTCAATCTTTCTCTATGATCTAACCTTTAATCCCATTTTGGAACTAGAATACCAATTACACCTGAAACATTGCTAAGGAAATTCTAAGATAAGAAGTTGGATTGTGGTTTTCCAATAAAGGCATAGGTACAATAGACTAGTACGAAATAAGATTCTCTTAGTAGTCGGTTTGATAGTAGTAATACTCGATCTTGCAAAATCGGATGAAGTTAATTCTTATAGAGACAAACCGAGACGTTAATGATAGAGGTGACAAAGACCAATACGAAACTATTGGAGGATAAAACTAAAGGAGACAATGACATAATTATTTCAACCTTATACGATACTGGATTAGTTTAGTCCAATACACAATCACACCCCACCGATCTAGGTGTCAAGCACATCGTAGAACTTGCACTTTGAACTTAGCAAGCAAATTCTTCCATATACCTCTTGGGATTACGACTTACGTTTTCTGATGACTTTTACATTAGACCATCTTTGGGTCTCTTAACAGTTTACTTATTGGAAATGCGTTTCCAGCAATTTATATTGGATATAATCCAACTAACTGTCACACTCACACGAACTACGAGCCACATAGGAATGTTTTCCTACTACGAACCTTATAGTAAATGACCTTACTACTACTGACTATCTAGGAATATTTGTCCTACTAATAGTACACGGAGATAATTCTCCAAACGTATACAAAGGGATGCGTTGCATCACAACAACGAACTTTCTTTTCATGGACTTAGTTAAACGTCAGAAATACTCACACTTTCGCTAGATCCCACACAAACTATGACTACAAGCAAATTTCGGGACGAAATTCTCCTAACAGGGGGAGAATGTGACACCCGCCAATTTAGGTTAACTTTTAAACTTAACGGAAACCCTAATTACGTGTATTTAGATGTGATTTAGGCTAAATACTTGTAATTACTTGTAACTATTTGTATATTTATGTGAATATACGACTACATAATTGTTTTATATTACGCATACGTAATTATTTGTAATTTCGCAAAACAACCGGACGGAGTCCGACAGAATATACGACGTTGGTGAAAACATTTCTATAAATAACTTACATATATTTTTTAGAAGTTATTTATCATATATTATTATTATATATTATTATTTTTATATAATAATACACGAAAAACTTAGACGTTTTGGCTAAAACGTCTCAAACACGGTAAAAATGCGCGAATCAAATTCGGAAACCAAACAAAAGTCAATAAATAAATTGACAACTCAAATTAAAGTATTTTAATAATACTTCAATGAAAAATAATCCCAAACATATCGTGAATTAAAACGACGAAAGAAAACGTTACGCGATTAAACCTCCGTACAATGAGCACGCAAATCGAGAACGATCAAAAGACGGAACATTTTTATAAATATTTTCAAGTATTTATATTAAATATTTCAAGTGAAAATATCAGAATTTAAACCGTTACTTAAACGCGTGTATTAAACGTTTAACGTCTAAATAAACGTCTAAACAATCGGGTAAACGAACGGGAAACGTAACAAATTAAATTGGGAACAAGAAAATGACCAATATACCCTTAAGTGAGCCCCCTAGGCCAGCCCCCTCCTGCCCCCATGTGATCCCATGTGACCTCACATGGTCACCTCCTACTACACCACTCCCATTACATGCAACCCTTCACTCCATCATTTCACTCATCACCCTTTTCACTCAATCACTCCCACTTCTCTCTAAACATCTTCTCTCACTAAAAACACAGAGATTTTAACCACCTTAAACCACCACCAAGAACTACCACAACCACCATTAAACACTATCAATTTAAAAGAAGTAATCACAAGAAGGAAACTAGGATCAAGCACCTCACTTTCATCTTCCTCTTCTTCTCATCAATCTCATTGTAAGGAACCACTTTCCATTGATTAATATACTTAAATGCTACTGATTTTGATGGTTTATAGTTCATCTAACTTGTTTATGTCCAAAATCCTTGTTAAAATACGTTTTTACCAAACATATACAAAAACACAGAATCTGTCCCAGAAAAATCAGTTTACAAAAACGATCATATCTGGAGTTGTAGGAAGAACTAGACAACGAATTTTTTTTTAACAGTTTCGTATTGAAAAGATCTACAACTTTCGTGTTTTACACTTTTTCCAGATCCGTACGTATTTTTGGCTATAAACTGTTCTTTGAGTCTGGTCTGGAAGTTTTCGGAAAATGAGTACGGTTCATACGCGAATTTGTTTAAATATGTAAATGGACACTATGGTTGCTGTAAAAATTATATGTTAGACTAGATACATACATGATCAGTTGGTAAAAATCTAAGAACCTAGTTTGGATCATAAGTGGTAGAAATAAAATGGCGAACCAAACCGACAAAAGTCGAAAAATATGAAATCTTAAAATCTTAGGTTGCATGTTAAGAACCAACACTTTGGGTGAACTCCGACACGAACCGATAAATTATTTTGACTCTATAAACTGATGTATGGTTTGGGTAAAAGTTTCGGGTCAAACCGAGTAGGTTTGACTAAGTCAACAAAAACGGCTCGGTAGCTAAAAACGACAAAACTTACTATTTTTGGAAAGTGGTAACAAAAAATGTGTTAGGATGGCTTAATTATTGTCCTTGACCAGAAACGAGACTTGAAAAGTTTCCCAAATTAGAAACCGACATTTAATTTGGTAAGTGACTCATAAATTGAGAAGTGACTCATAAAATCAGTAAGTGACTCATAAATTGAGAAGTGACTCATAAAATCAGTAAGTGACTCATAAAATCAATAAGTGACTCATAAATTGAGAAGTGACTCATAAAATCAGTAAGTGACTCATAAAATCAATAAGTGACTCATAGTTTGACCAACCTTAACCACTTTGACCAGGTTTGACCAACTTTGACCAGGTTTGACCAACTTTGACCAGTTTGACCAACTTTGACCAGGTTTGACCAAGTTTGACCAGGTTGACCAACTTTGACCAAGTTTGACCAGATTTGACCAAGTTTGACCAGCTTTGACCAACGAGTTGACCAACTTTGACCTACGGTTTAAGACTTATACAAACTAAAATAATTGGGTTGCAACACACGATATGTACTAATGAATAGTTTACAGCAAAACAAACTTGATAATAATGTCTAAATGAATTATTATTACAAACTTTCACCAACGGGTCGTACACGTTTTTTTTAAGAAACGAACTTGAACAATTTATTTGGACATACTAGTTGATGAACTAGCTCTAGGTGGACATTAACACTCCACCTACACGATTGGCTTAAGTGGACATTGACCCCCACTTATACAATCGCTATAGATGGTCTTTTGAGACATCTACTTATACCCAACCTTATACGTTTTTAGGACGTTAGAAGGTTGCACACCGGCTTGCTTGCTTATTTGATACTTACTTGCTACTTGCTAATCTAAGGTGAGTTTCATAGCCCCCTTTTTACTTGTTTTTGAACTGTTTTGGGGTGAGAATACATACACACAGAAACTTTTCAGATTTTACTTATGATTGTTTGAAACAGAAACAGAACCTTTTACAAATTTTTACTTATGATTGCTAGAAACATAAACAGAAACAGAAAACAGAACATATACTAGTTGCATGAGTAGCAGAACTAATCCACCAATAAGACCTCAATTTCATGGTTCGTTAATTTCATAAAGCGCGAATAATTGTGAATAGATCTATTTGGGATTGACAATCCCGTCCGAGCTGGTCGCTCCAGCTAACCCACGGGCGCATAATTATTTGATTCAGGATGTGTCCCGGATTAGACACATAGAGGCAGCAGAATTTGTTAAGCTTCGAATACATGAGCTCATGGCAATAGTAAACAGGACTATAGTATACAATACTATAGTATACATAATCTTTATTATACAGAAACTCTGTTATGCAGAATTTGATTTTACACAGAAACTCTGTTATACAGAACTGGATCCATGCAGAACTTGATTTACTCAGAAACTCTATTTTTACAGAACTGGATCCATGCAGAAGTTGATTTACTCAGAAAATCTATTTTTACATAACTATGTTTTATAGAACTTACTTATACAGGATCACTATGATACAGAACTTATTTTACAAACAGAAAACATGGTGTTCACATGAATACTTTACAGATTAAACCTATGAACTCACCAACTTTATGTTGACCTTTTAGTATGTATTCTCAGGTTTACAGACGCAGTAGGACTACCCACAGGAAACAGGACAGTAGGATGCTTTTGGGAAAGCATAGCTCGAGTCGCATATTTTCAAACAGGAGATTTAAATTGCATTACGACATTTTGTATCAACGATTATGTATTATAAATCTCTAGACTATGTTTGCGAGCTTTAGAATCTTATGTAAACTTTTATTCATGAAATGTAACGTTTTCAAACGTCTCATATAGAGGTCGTTTGCTTTAATCTTTGTGTTGTGATATTTGATTTGGTCGGCGCCCCCGTGACACCTCATACTTCCGCTGCCACGTGTTTCGGGGGGGTGCGACAAAAACCGACAAGTTTCTTGAGGGTTTGCCTTCTAAATGGGAAATGTATGGTGTTATGATTAAGGATAATGAAACTAGGTATTCTACTATTACCTTAGAGCAAGTCATTGACAAGCTGAAAGGTTATGATTTCTCCAAGAAGTCAAGAGATAGTGATTCTGATCAGGTTCAGAACCCTGGGTTGTATCATGGAAAGTCAAGTCTTTCGACTGCGTCATCTAGTTCGACCACTGTACTGTTAGTAGGTGATACAAGTGAAAATGGAGAAATGATTACTGAAGATCTGTGCTTTATTTCCTCCTCTGGTGATGAGACAAAGGGTAAGAATTCTGAGAAGTCACCTCAAGAGCATCAGAAGATGCCGATGAGTGTGAAATCTGCTGAACAGCAACTGTCTGTTCTTGCTTCCTTTGTGGCATCATATGAGAACTACATAGAGGGAAAGATCAATGATCCCATTCTGTTTGATGAGGATTATGAGCAGATAGATTCTGATTATCTTGAGGAATTGGAGCTTCAAGATCAACTAGCGTTGATATCTAGAAAGGTGAAGAATTTCCTCAAGAGAACTGGTAGAAAGGTGTTGGGCAATAGATCAGGGTTTGACAAAACCAAGGTCAGATGCTTTAACTGTCAGGGTATTGGTCATTTTGCTAGAGAATGCCAAAGACCTAAAGTAGAAGCACAAGGAAAACAAGGTTCGGGAAGTACTCTCGCTTCCAAAGCCTTAGTGGTGAAGCAGTTGGATGGCTCTTATGATTGGCAAGCTCATTCTGAGGAAGCCTTGATGGCCGAGATCGAAGAAACAACTGCTGGATCAGTTTCCTACATGCCCACTGATATGGAACAGAGAGTAGAGGTGCCTAAGTCTGAAGTGAAGGCAAGTGATGATGACGTGCTATATATGGATTCAGCTCCAGATATGAGTCCTGAGGAATTAGTGGCACGCATGGCTGAATTACAAACTGACAAGAAGAAGGTATGTTTAGATATTCTTAATCTTGCTGATGTTTGTTACTTAGTTACTGATTTACAATCTCAGAATAGTGTCTTAACTGTGTCAAATAGCAATTTGTCATCTCAATTGAATATGGATAAGGAATCTTATAAGACTGTTAGATCTGAACTCGATCAAGCCATTATGGATATTCGTAGATTAAGTGATGATAAACATGTCTTAAAAGATAAAACTAAGTCTGATGCTTCGGATAGAACAAAACTTAGAGATACCATAAGTGAAAAATCTGTGATCATAGATGGTCTCTATATGAATATTAAAGACTTAAATGAGACAATTGCTAGTAAGGATCAGGAAATAGTGAACCTTAACTTAAGGTTAATTGAGCAAAACCGTAAACTTGAGAACTATAGGACATCTCAAATGGATAAAATGTTAGATGCTCAACGTAGTGTAAAGGACAAGACTGGGTTAGGTTACAATGATGTATCCCCGCCTTTTAATGCCAATTACACTCCTATTCCTGAAGATTCTGAGATGACTGAAGTTAATCCTGAGATTTCAGTAGCTGATAAACCTGAACAGTCAGAGGCACAGAAAGATGTTATTAAGAACATATCATTAGGTAATAGCAAGGCTTCTCAGTTCACCAAAATACAGTTTGTATCAGGTGGAGTGATTAACGATGCTAAGACTGATGATAAAGTTGATAAGGAACAGCTTAAACCTTTAGTGCCTAAGACTCCAGATGAGAAAGCAAAAGTGAGTAAATCACGCAAGCAGATGTCATGTTTCAAGTGTCATCAAAAGGGACACGTGGCTTCGTGTTGTCCTAACAAAAAGCCTGAAACACCACATAAGCTTGTGATGGATGAAAAGACACAGACCAACTCTAGTATGACTGTAGATGGGTTAGATGCCAAACCTAACTTAGGTAATAAACCTGTTAACATTCTTAAAAGAGATGGTAAGCATAGTGTCTCCCCACCTAAACCTAAACGGCCATATACTCAAGGTGATAATTCTGTCCATAAGTATAGGGATGTGACTCCGTCGAGGTTTAGAACTCCAAGTAGAGGCCATAGTCATTATGAGAGTGGTACTACTTCACGATCACATGAGTTTAATTATAATTATCATAATAGAGCTCATAATTATGTGCCTAAGAGGTTCTCCTCAAACTCACCTCTTAAGGCTGATCGTCCACAAACTCAAGCTACTTCGAAAGTAACCAAAGCTCCTGATGGGAAGGATGGTTATTTTAAAGAGCTTAAGTTTGTTGATGATAAGGGACAAACCAAGACCGTAATGGCTTGGGTCCCTCTTGATAACTGATCGTATCTTATGTTATGTGCAGGAGCATGCTGTGAACAAGGACAGCTGGTGGTATGTAGACAGTGGATGCTCAAGGCACATGACCGGAGAAAGAAGTCTACTGAAGGACTTCAAGGATAGTCTCAAGCAAAAAGTAAACTTTGCAGGAGATAAAGGAGGAGTAATTTCGGGAAAAAGGAAAAGTTTCAAATGGAACTTTGACTCTTGAGGATGTGAACTATGTTGAAGAACTTACTCACAACCTAGTGAGTGTTTCCCAAGTCTGTGATAAAGGTCACCCAGTTTATTTCAATGAAAAAGAGGCCTTAGTCCTGAAGCCAGGTTTTAAAATTCCTGATAAATGGATATTGATGAGGGCGCCAGGGAAGAAGGACATCTATGCTATCAACATGGGTGTTCCTAACTCTTCAATGGTGTCTACATGTTTATTATCCAAGGCTTCGGAAACAGACACATTATTATGGCATAGGAGAATGGCACACCTGAACTGGAGAAAGATGAATTATATAACCAAAAATGGTTTGGTTCTAGGTGTACCACAAAAACGTTTCGATTCTGAGGATAAGTGTGTTCCTTGCATGAAAGGAAAGCAGCACAAGAAACCACACAGACCTAAGACTGAAAACTCTATCTCTTCGCCATTTGAGTTGCTACATATGGATCTCTTCGGCCCTATAAGCAAGAGAAGTATAGGTGGCAAATGGTACTGTTTGGTTGTCACAGATGATTATTCTAGATTCTCATGGGTATTCTTTTTGGGATCAAAGGATGAGACTCCTGGAATTCTAATTGAATTCTTTGATCTAGTAGAGAATGTCTATAAAAAGAGAGTAAAGCGTATTCGTAGTGACAATGGAACAGAGTTCAAGAATTCAACGTTGAATATCTATTGCTTAAGCAAAGGGATATTACATCAATTCAGTGCACCTTATGTGTAACACCCCCAAATTTAACGGTTTGCGGAAGCATACATTGGGTGTTACTAATCAATATACAAAGCACAAGATTAATAGTAAACGACCTCTAAATGAGACGTTTGTAAAATAGTTACATTTCATAATTAATCATCGTTTGAAAACCGTAGGTTTTCGTATACCAACTGTAATTCCCTAGAGCCCACGCGTATAGCGGGAGATTCTATTACATCACCATAGTTACAAAAGATAATGCCAAAGAATCTCCGTTAAATGCAGTTTGTAAATCATGCGACTCTAGCTAGAAATCCTGGAGTGATCCTACTCCGTAAGTGTACCTGAGATACAAAGCTAGCAAGTGTCAACCAAAAAGGTTGGTGAATCTCACAGGTTTAGTAATAAGTAAGTGTTATGAACCACAAGTATGTACCCGTATTGCTATCAAGCAAAGTAAGTAAATCAGTAAATCAGTACAGTGCCATGAGCTCATAAGTTGAAGCTTAACCGTGTAGTGTGAATATATCACGTACCCCCGTGAGTGCTATCCGCACACTCATATGTAACAAATACTAATATGTCTGTTTCTACGTGTAAATCAGTACGTGGTGGCGCTACCACCCCAGACAGGGATTGTCAGTCCCAAATGGATCCATCTATTAGTAATCGCGCTTAAGTCCATAACTAACAACTTACGATAAGGAGGCTTTCAGTGGATAAAAGTAACTCATGCGTTTGTTTGTAATCAGTAATGTTTTCAGTTCAGTACATTGTGTTCATACGTAAAACAGTTGCTAAGTATCTCACCCCAGAGTATAAAACAGTAAAAGTTGGGGCTGTAAGACTCACCTGAGTCGAGCAGTGGTAACTAGCAAATAGTAGTAAATCAAGTAGGTTCTCCGAACCCGTAACCTTCTAGTGCCTAAACACGTAAGGTTAAGTAAGTAGATGTCTCGCAAGACCATCTAGGCTAGTTGTTCATACAACCCGTTGTGTTTAAATGTTGGTTTGTTCGCGTTCGTATCAAAGTATACGGCCCGTTGGTGATTTGTTATAATTAAAGTTTGTCATTTATAACGCAATTTAGCGTAATTGTAATAGAAAGTATGTTCTATGACGTTTGTTAAGTCGTATGACATAAGTATTTGAAGTTGTGTAAGTTCGACACTTAGTAAAATCTGACTTTTCAATGTTCTGTCATGTGCGACGTAGCGTGCGACGTAGGGTGCGACGTCGGGTGCGACGTCAGGTGCGACGTCAGGTGCGACGTCGGGTGCGACGTGGGCATGTACGTCGCATGATGCGACCTTCGCAAATCAATGCGACGTAGGAGGCAGCGTCGCTAATGCGACGTTGAGGTTTTTATGCGACGTAGGCCGCGACGTCGCAGAGGCCCCTGGCCAAATGCGACGTAGCGGTCTGATGGCCGGAATTTTTGTCGAAAACAAGTTTTCCGGTTTCCGTTGGGTCCAAATCTTTTACCCAACCCTTATATGAACATATTAAGCCTATTAAAACCGCAAACTAGCAAAAATGATCAAAAACGAGAGATGTCGGAATTTGTCGGAAACTTACGCGGTGTCGGATTGAAAATCCGAAAAGGTAGGATGATAGATCGTGAAGTGGTGGTGCTTTCCTTCCAAATGACCGAGTAAAACCGAGTGCGTTTTGAGGTAGTATTTTGTGAATTTGATGAATTGGTGGTGGTGGTGATTATTGAGAGAAAAAGGGAGGAAGAAAGAGAGTGAGGGAGAAAGAAATGAGAAAGAGAATGGGGATGGTGGGGTGTTGGTGAAAGCCTCACCTCACCCAGTCCCCATTCCGTGCCCCGTGTGTTGTTCATTTTCTCCGTCGTTTAATCCTTCGTTCTTAATATTAAATCAAGCAGTTATATTTTTGAAACGTGCCGGAAATATTTTGATGAATTACCTTGAAGTTAATTATAAAAACATTTGTCCAAATATTAAATTCCTTAACTCGCGTTTAGTACGTATTTGTTAATTTATTTAAAATGTCATCGCGATAATATAAATAATGTTCGTTCACTGTGTATTTTAAATAATAAAATACGTTCTCATTATTTAGGTAAATTTCTGTCACCAACGTCCAAATCAACTGTGTCGGACTCCGTCCGGTTAATTCGTACGATTAATCCAAATTGCGTAAGTACACACATATATATATAAATCACCTTATATATATATACAAATAGAGTCTGCAATTAGTCCTATTACATACTAATTACAACTAGTTACAAGTAATTAGGCATAATTAATTATCCTAATTTAGCAGGTGTTACATTATGAACCTCAACAGAATGGTGTTGCTGAAAGGAAAAATAGGACGTTGATTGA
Source organism: Helichrysum umbraculigerum (assembly GCA_949592205.1). Classification (NCBI taxonomy): domain Eukaryota; kingdom Viridiplantae; phylum Streptophyta; class Magnoliopsida; order Asterales; family Asteraceae; genus Helichrysum; species Helichrysum umbraculigerum. Next base: position 41,359,972 of record CATIUR010000001.1, read on the forward strand.
AGCTGCAAGAACAATGCTTGCTGATTCAAAGCTTCCGGTCATCTTTTGGGCAGAAGCAGTGAATACAGCATGTTATGTTCTCAATAGAGTTCTTACGGTTAAGAAACATAACAAGACTTGTTATGAGCTTTTGAACAATAAGAAACCTAACTTAAAAGGGTTTGAACCCTTTGGAGTTTCATGCACTATATTAAAGACTGGACATCAAGCTAAATTTGGTGAGAAGGCTGACGAAGGATTTTTCCTAGGTTACATGCCCAATTCGCCAAACAAGAGAGTCTTTAATAAAGTCACAGGACGTTTGGAGGTAGTTTATAATATTGAGGTTACGAGCTATTCACCTGATGTTCATAAGGGCTTAGATTGGCAATTTGATTATTCTGATTTTTTTTCATCATTTAAAGTTCCTATTAGTGACTATGTCAGTGATTCAGAGATAGCTGAACATTTATTGTTTGAAGATGAGAATATTGGTCCCGCTTCAACATCAAGTGTTAAGCAGTCTGGAATTAAGACTAATGTTGACTCAGATAAAGCTTCCACAAGTGAGTCACAAGAACCTTCAGAGGATAAGTCTCAAGAAACAGAAGATCTTGATGATCTTCCTACGAAGTTTGATGATATACTTACTCCTTTGAAACACTTAAGGATATCTTCTGCTCGTACGGAAGATGTACCTGATTTGGATGAGATTGGTACTAATTTGGAAGATGAGATACCGGTTGAACCAGTTACTACAACTAGAACGAGTAAGAATCATCCCGTTGAAAACATCATCGGTGATATTAATACTCCGGTTCAAACTAGGCATCAATCCAGAACTAGTACGTCTGAGAATTCGGAATACCAAAGCTTGTATACTGCATTGAAAGAGACAGGGATTCCTAATCAATGTCTATATTCATGCTTTATCTCACAAGTCGAGCCTAAAAATGTTCAAATGGCTTTAAAAGAAAGTTCGTGGGTAGAAGCAATGCAAGAAGAACTATCTCAGTTCTCTAAATTACAAGTATGGGAGTTGGTTGACCTACCAAAGGGAGAATATCCAATTGGAACTAGATGGGTATTTAAGTGCAAGAGAGATGATAAAGGAATCGTTACTCGCAATAAAGCTCGTCTGGTAGTTCAAGGTTTTAATCAACAAGAAGGTATAGATTACAATGAAGTGTTTGTACCAGTTGCTAGGCTAGAAGCAATTAGAGTGTTCTTAGCATTTGCATCTTATTTTGGTATAAAAGTGTATCAGTTGGATGTTAAGAGTGCCTTTTTGTATGGCAAAGTAGAAGAATTGGTGTATGTTTCACAACCGCCAGGGTTTGCTGATCCTGAGTATCCAGATAGAGTATATCGTTTGAATAAGGCTCTATATGGATTACATCAAGCACCTAGGGCATGGTATGGAACACTATCAATGTATCTACTTGAGAATGGATTTACAAGAGGATCGATTGATAGTACACTGTTTGTGAATTGGAAAAAGAAAGACTTTCTTCTTGTGCAAGTTTATGTTGATGACATTATCTTTGGATCATCTGATGAAAAGATGTGTCAAGAATTTGAGAAAGTTATGAGAAAAAGGTTTGAAATGTCTGCAATGGGAGAGTTAAATTTCTTCTTAGGATTACAAGTTGATCAAAAGAAGGATGCATTCTTTATTCATCAATCTAAATATACATATGAGCTATTAGAACGCTTCAAGATGGATGAAAGTAAGGTCTACAATACTCCAATTCCAGTCAATCATGGACTAGGTCCAGATACATCGAGTGATAGCGATGTGGATCCAACTCTTTATAGAGCCATGATCAGATCACTAATGTATCTTACAGCCTCTAGGCCTGACATAATGTTTGCTGTTTGTTTATGCGCAAGATATCAGGCTAATCCGAAAGAGTCACACATGCAAGCTGTTAAACGAATCTTTCGTTACCTCAAAGGGAAACCTAAGCTGGGTCTTTGGTATCCGATTGATGGAGACTTAGATCTCGTAGCTTATACTGATTCGGATTATGGAGGATGCAATCAGAATAGGAAATCTACGACCGGAGGATGTCAATTCCTAGGAGGTAGATTAGTATCCTGGCAGTTCAAGAAGCAAACCTCGGTAGCCATTTCTACATGTGAAGCTGAGTATGTTGCAGTTGGCAGCTGTTGCTCACAAGTACTTTGGATTCAACAGCAACTGCGGGATTACGGGTTAAATATAACCAATACTCCTATGATGATTGATAACGAATCTACTATGTCGATCACCAATAATCCGGTGAAGCACAGTAAAACTAAGCATATTGATATTCGACATCATTTTATTAGAGATTGTGCTGAAAAGAAATTGATAAAGTTAGTTAAGGTTCCATCATTGGATAACTTAGCAGATTTATACACAAAGGCGTTCGACAGAGCAAGATTTGAGACGTTGGTTCAACTGAATGGAATGAGAAATCCAGAGTGATTAGTCTTCCAAGGGTAATTTTGTAATAGTTAGTATTTATGTGTTCATTAAAAAAAAAAAAAAAAAAAAAAGGCGTATGGCATTCATTTGCTTGTTACCTAAGGGGAATCGCCTTCATTTAAGTTTTTATTTGCAAAAACTAAGGGATATGATAGTACATTAGGAGAATAAGCTTTACAATAATAAGCTTAAGTCCTAAGTATGATATGGTAGTAGGTTCAAATAAAGTTGCTTTAGAACTACAGCGGTTCTATCAGGTATGTGTTTATATTTATTTGATTATACACCTATATCCACAAGTTATAATTTGTCTATTTTTATTAAATCTTTAGATGGCTTCATCATATGATGTACTGGTAGGCAAATTATATGAAATTTTCTAAGCCTTAAGAAGTTAATCAACTACTTGTTTATTATTTTGTGTTACTATTCTATGATGTATGACATTAAGTCTTAATTGTTGAATGATGGTATTGCCATACACTGTTATTATACATATTAATTTGAATTGACAAATAGTAGCAATATGGGTATTAACTTAATTACTGGTAACTTTGTTGTACTAAGTACAGAACTGAAACCTTTAATTAAATTAATATTCTCAAATATATTTTGAATTATGCTAGAAGGGATCTTCTGTTGTACTAAGTACAGACTTAGATAACATAGCATATTCAAAGTATGTTTGATATTTGTCTAACCTTAAAAAATTCAAGTGTATGTTATATGTTTCGAAAAGATACATCATTTAGTAACCGCTACCTTGAAAATTTAATGATGCAGTGTTATGTGTTTTACTTGAATTCTTCAGTATATCATATAATAGGAAGCACTTGATAATACTCATACTAACACTAAAGAGTTTGCTTAGAAAATTGAGTGTAATTTGTTTATGTGGATCATAATACCGGTAATCGTCTTGAACTATCTACAATTAAAATATTCACTTTATGTGAATAATGCATTTATTAATTATGCTATGTGGATAAAGGTACCTAAGATATAGTTTTATAAATATAAATGTATAAATGATAAATTTAGTTGTAATTTTAAAGTAATTTATTTGAATTTCATGAGGTATGTATACTATCAATCTGCTTAGACTTTTTAATATATAATTAATTGCTTATTCTTACTAATATGATCCCTAAGCAGATAAAATCTTATTTACTTTGTATATTTACTTTGTTTCTAGTGATTAATAAAATGGTACTTGATACCAAAGTTTATATAATTGTATTTTTATCTTATTTTTATTTGCTTTTTAATTTTTGTGTTTATTTGAATTTACCCTTTGGAATTAAATTATACTGTATATTTTTGAGTTGAACAACGTGCCAAATACAAGTGAAAATTAATCATAATTTAGACTTGTAAAATATCGGGTTTTTATTTATACTTAGCATTAAATTCGTGTTTTTAATTGTTTCTGCGAGTTGGCATCAACTTGCGAGTCCACTTAAATCTCGCGAATCGGATATGTAGTATAAAGGGGGTCAAACGAGTCAAACCAGCCCACCGAACCCACACAAATCTCGCGAGTTCACTAAACTTTGCGAATCCGTCAAAAAGGCGAAACGAGGCGATTTATAGTTTTCGTTTGATTTCGATTTTACGAGTACGAGAACGAGTTTTTGAATCCGTAGATTATATTCAAGACTTCTTTGCGAACATTTTGAGGTATAATACAATGGATTTCACCGTTTAAATTGCACGAAATCGAAGTTTTAATAAACTTAGGGTTTCGGTTTATAATTCGAACGATTCACGTATATTAAAGGACTATTAGAACACGAATCCTTGTGGTTTATGTTAAATGGATGTTAATAAACGTAAATCAATCGATAGATCATGTTAAAATCAACAGATGAATCGATTTTAATTGAAAATTCGCGACGGCAGTTCATCGAACGAGTTGACATTGTGAATCAACTCGCAGCGAGTTGACTAGCGAATCCATGAGATTAGCGAGTTCACTTCAATAGCTGCTTGATAAGTTTAGCGAGTTGATAACTTTAGCGAGCTGATCAATGTAGCGAGTTGTTGAGTATAGCGAGTTGATAAGCAAAACGAGTTGACCTCACCTCGTTAGGCCAGTTTATGCGAGTCCAGAATTTACAAACATTTTTATTTTTTTTGTTTTGTAATAACTTTTATATAATTAATTTAAATTAGACTTAAGACTTTTAGTTATAAGTTAAATTTTTATATATGACTTGAGACTATTTATGTAACAAGTTATATATAATTTCAATTTTAAACTAAGATGTTTGATGAATCTCGATTCATAATACATAATAGTTTAAATATTTTTAATCGTGCATTAAATTATATCTGTTGTTTGTGTTTACTTTACAGATATGGCTAGAGCATTTGATAAGGGTCACAACGTTTTGGTTGATCTGAACCTTGAGGCCAAGCGGGCTGATAGGGTTGCTGATATTCTACGTTTTCTAGCACGATCACGGATTAGATACGCCATTACGGCCAATCCTCCTATTTCTCAGGCTATACTGAATGATTTCTGGACAGATATAGTATATGACGAATCTGTCAACCCGCCAGAGATTAGAGCTACAGTTAGTGGTCACCCTGTTACATTTTCAGCTGGAAATCTCCGTGAGATTTTGCAGCTTGGTACAGTAGAACAGGAGAATGGGGATATTGAGTATCCTATGGATTTTATTGAGGGTGCTATCGGTCGTATGGGTTATAGCGGAGACAGACGCGGACGTCAGTTCCAGAAGCCTCTGGTTATTGGTCAGTGGAGGTTTCTCTGGCACGTGATGAATATTGTATTTGCAGCGAAGAAGGGTGGTTTTGATGAATTGAGCCCTGCTATTCTATCAGCTGCACTGTCCCTGGTTTATAATAAACCATACAGTTTTTGTGATTATATTTTTGGTGAGATTGCGAAACAGATATCGGGGTCTGTTAGATCAAGATTTTTGGTTTATCCGCAATTTTGCATGCTGATTATCCGTGCACGTCTACCGGATTTGGCTATACCTGAACCACATCTAGTGGTTAATACGATTGACCATCGTGAGTATAATGCCATGTTCATGCAGACGGTCAGGAAGGAAGGAGTGGTGAAACCAGAAGTTAGACCACTTTTTGGGTATATTGTTGATCCGAACTACGTCGCACCGCCAAATCATGGGTGGTTAGATGTAGCACCTGCTGCTGCTGTTGCTCCTGCTGAGGCTGATGTTGTACCAGAACCTGTAGCAATGGAAGCTCAACCTGAAGATCCACAAGGGCTCCTTGAGGATGTTTTTATTCAGGTTGGTCAGGTGGATCAGCAAGTGAATCAAGAGGTTGCTGCACAGGTTGTGCAAGAGGTTTTGGAGCAGAATGATGATGCGACAAATCCTTTGCTTCAAGACATTGAGAGTTATTTAGCACCACCTGAGGTAATCTTTTATTTATGTAATAATATAGATGCTTAGTTGATAGATTGTTTTATTAATCATAGATGCATATTATTATTATATAATGATTCTGATATTAGATATTTAGTAAATTGGATATTATTTCTGATTTTAAAATATAAATATCATTACACGAACAGGATGCTGAAGCTGAGGCTGCAAATCCTGAAGTTATATTACTTGAGGATGAGCAGATACAGCTTGATAGATCAGTTGTTGTACCGACTGAGGTATTATATCTGATTAATCTTAAATATATAGAACTTGTATGATAGAGCTTACGCTAATCATAAATGTTGAATATATTTAAACTTTAGGAGACTGTTAGATCATCTAGAGGTCGTGATTGTGAGACGGCGTCAGATGAAGATTCAGACAATACACCTTCTCCTCCTCCATCTGCTTCTGAAAGGAAGAGAAAAGGAAAAGATATTCTGGAGGAAGGTACTGAGGAAGTTGAGATTCCTTTGATGAAGCGTCCGAGAACGCTTACTATTCGAGAAGGTTAGTATTGATTATAAAAGTTAAATGATCTTAACTTGTTGTTTATCAGGAGTTAAACTGAGACAGTTAATTCTGTATACAGTTGCTCAGGATACACCACAGGTGGAGATGGATGCACCGGTGGTTACTGAATCGATATCTTTACCGTTTCAGGTATGAGATATAAGTTCTATAACTATGAGTGTTATGCAATTAATTAGAGTTTGAGACAGAGTAATCTGTAACAATAACTGATTTTAATTGTGTTTAACTTTACAGCATGAGGTTGCTGATCTAGTTCGTGCAGCTAATTTTCCGACGAACAAAACAGCTAGATTTGCGACAAGTTTGCTTACGCAAGCTTGGTCTCAACCTCATACACCGCTTACCAGAGACTGGCATGTTGAGTCTCTTACACCGCCTGGACCTAGAACGATACCTGTTACTCCAATGACTGATGCTGAAAGGATTACGTCCTTAGAGTCGAGGGTAAAGGATTTGGAGAAGCTTACTTCTCAGATTCCAGAGCTGGTGTCGAATAATCTTCTTCTTGCTCAGCAGATGCTCAAACAGAGTGAATCTTACAATCTACTGATGAAGACTCATGAGACTTTGCTTGCGGACTTCAATGTTCAAAGACTGAAATTATCTTCCTTGGAGAGTTTGGTCTTGAGATCGCATTCAGGACAGTCTACTCAGGGGGAGATATTGGTATATCTGGAGTCTTGCAAAGAAAATGAGCTGAAGAGGAAGAGAGATTCAGACAAAGACGATGATCCCAATGCACCAGAAGGTGGTGAGCAGACTTATCCTTCAAAGACTGGTGAGCAAACTACGATTCAGGGGGAGTCTGGTGGTAATGCTGGTGCAAGCGGTTCTGGAGCTGGTACAAGTGCAGATAAGACCGTACCGGGTGATACTGAAGCTGGTAAGATAGCTTAGTATTATCATAGTACTGTAATATTTGTAATAGTTTGTAGTGAACAAATGTAAACTTAATTTATTGTGTAAATATATTCGGCTTAAGGTTATTATTATTTTAAGTAAAATATGTTTGATGTAATTTAAGTTTATATAATTATATGTTAAGATAAAATAGTGATCGAAAGTCTTCCGACTCATTGAGTAGTCGAGCAGCGTGTTCCGAATAATATCGGCGGTCAAAATTTTATAATAACATATGCATTTTAGACTTGAGAGTTTGTATACTGACAAGTTAAAAATGTATTAGTATTAACTAGACAAATGATATATAATTTAAAGGTTAAATTGATAATGAATTAGATCAATTAACACTTGGAAATTATATAAGGTAATTAATAGTAAATTTGAATGTTTGGTGATTATTCACAATGCATTAGAATTTAAAATTAATTAATATTTGTTAAGTAGACTTAAGAAATTTTGGATTGATTCAGGGTAATCAATAAAAGATTTTATAAGTTGTATGTAAATTGCGTTTATATGTTAGGTTAAAATATACAAAAGAATTAATAAAGAAATTTTTAGATTGGTTCAGGGAAATCAATGAAGAATTTGAATTATTAATATATTTGTATTTATGTTTTTCTCTAGGAATGGAAATGCTTAATCTATCTGATTCGGAAGATGATATTTTTGATGAGATAGATGAAGATATTGATTATGATCTTGAGGATGGAGAATTCCAACCACCTATAGATTGGACTGCTGTTCCTGAGAATGTGCAAGACATGGGTGTAGATCTAGATGCAAACATTGATGAACACCATGTGAGCCCATCTAGGACAGAAGTTGTTATTGAAAATGAACAAGGTCCAACAATTGTCGATATAGATGAAGATATTGATGATTCAACCTCTGATGAAGAAGAAGAAGTTCTTGTTCAAACCAAAAATCCTGCTGTTGTACTTAGGAAACTTCCAAAGAAAAAGAAGAAGATTGGAATTTCTGAAGTTGATGTTACGAAAAAGCGTGTACCACGTAAAGGGATTATTGGTTGGTACTTTGACTCAGAACTAAAGCTTTTGCGATCAAAAGGTTTGATGGAGTTCAATATTTTGAGCGAAAGCTTGCAGTTTTTAGTTCTCTACCATGTTATGAAATACGTGATTTGGCAAGATTAAAGATTAACAATCCAAGTCGTGATGATTATGCTGATCGTGTTGAAAGAATCATTAGACATGAGGTTGGTACGAATAAGTTTGTTCAGATTAAGCCAAGAAAGGGAAAAACTGTGAAACTACAAGAGAGAAGTCAAAGAACAGGAAGAAGAAGAAGGAAGAAGATATATCCAGCTGTTAGATGCATACAGCAGATTCCACTGAAGACAATGCCACAAGATATTCTGGGTAATATGAAGAGATGGCATGTAGATTCAGGAACTGGAGAATCTGTTATGGTTGAAGCTGATGATGAGGTTGATGGTGGTGAAAGAGAAATCTTCAGAGTCTATGACCATCGACACCTAATGAATATGTCGAAGAAAGATTTGATTAAGTTGAATGAAAATAGAATCTTGACGACAGACGCATGGGGTGATTTAGGACGAGATTATCAGATGATGGTTAAGACGTGTATCAAGATGAAGATTTACGCAGGCAGTAAGATTTACAAATGAAGACCAAAGACAAGCGTAAAGATAAAGACGCTAGAGCTATTGTCAAGGGGGAGTCTGTTGGGACATAGAGTGTGACAACAGATCTAGCTTGAAATAGGACTAGTGTAATTATTATTGTGTTTGTATATTGGTTTGGATTTGTAAAAGAATATTTGTTTTGTTAGTGATATTCGTTAAACATATTGTTTTGTTAAGTTAGACGAATAATTAAATACAAAATAAATAATAGACGTTTGATGCGTAGCGAGTCGAGATCTCAGGTCGCAGCGAGTCGAGCTGTGAGGTGAGATCTGAACTCGTGTAGATTGAGTTTGGCGAGCCGAGTCACTGGGCTGACTTGGGCTGCGAGTTGGACCGAACTCTCAGGCCCATGCGAGCCGAGCCGAGACAAAATATAAAAGGTTTTTCAATCGTGAAAAACCTTAACACTTTTGATACTTTTACATTCTGCGATTCCAGCAAACCAGAGAAAACATAACCTACGACTAGGTTTTGACGATTTATCGTTTAAAGCTAAGTCTTATTAAACGCAATAAGAACATATTCGTTGTTAGTAAGATAACACCGTATTGAGGGATTCCGCACCTTAATACTACAAATAACGAAGTTATCGATCCTAAAACTAGGGGACTTACAAAAACTATTTAGAGAACATAGGGAAAGCTAAGATGATCCTTTCAGAAATAAGTATTGACTTTCCCAGGCATACTTTCCAAATCTCGTGATCTTGGAGTATACATGACTAGGCGATCTCACTAAAGGTGGTCACTCAATTCACTCAGAGTGTATCGGGTTTCCTATCAATCTAGCACAATCGAAATCGCTCAAATAGCCAGTCATGCAGCACTCATCATCATAAGCTTGGTCGAGAATCGGATCTCCACCGCTTAGGAAGAGGACGGCGCTAATTATCCCAAGACATTCAAATGGGTTGTAATGTTTGTGAGGGTTGAGGGGTATGGATAGTGGTGATTTTTGGTTGTAGGGGGTTGCTTATCATGGGCATTCTAAGAATCATGAAAAACTTATTGTAGAATGGAGAAGATAGCTACTCGTATTTCATTGAATCTTTCTTTGAAAAATTGATACTCTGAAGCACTTTAGCTTTATTTTTCTTTTCTTTTTCTTTTCTTTCTTTTTCTTTCTTTTTCTTTTCTTTTCTTTCTTCGGAACTTCTTTGCCAGAGAACTTCCAAGGATATTTTTGATTTTCTTTTGGAAATCTCTTCTTTCTTATCACGGACTTCTTCGAGTCTTTTCTTCTGGTGCCAATTTTTTGCACCCTTGATTTTCTAATTTTTGGTGAACACGGAGGAGTAGATCAATTCAGAAAGAGATTCTTCAAGATGTTTTTCATAACCTTAGAAATTCCAAGATAAGTTGTTGGGAATTTGGGAAAAGTGGTTAAAGATATAGGGTTTTGAAGAAACGAAAGGTTTAGGCTCAAAGGGGTTTTTCTAGGCGGATCATCGATACTAAAAATGAGTATCGGAAGGGTTTTGGGCTTGAAAAGGTATGTAAGAATGGGTTTAATCCTAAGGAATGTCGAGATCATCTAATTGCACCTATACCGCGTACGGTACTCTCCAATGTGGTCTCGAAACGTATGTCTGGAACAAGTTCTAATTTAGAGATACTAGCGTCGGCACACACAAGAAATGAACAATGTAGCATTTAAAATGAATGCTTTTAAGGCTCAAAACCTCACTGCAAATTTGGGTTTGTATGTGCCTAGCCATGCCCCTTAGATTGTTAATACTTATTTAAGAAATTTCTACCTTAATTTCCCTAATATTCTTGAATAACTAACTCATATTAGAAATGGTTCCTCTTCGAAAGAAATCGTAACTCAAAAATAGTAGAGCTAATCGGATGATTTGGCTCATACTTTATTATTTTTGTTTAAAAAGTATTGAAAATTTTGAAATTTTGAGGAACATTTTCTGAGTAAAGCTATTTGGACATTAAAATCTGTAAAACATCTAATTCAAGGTATTCTATACCTGCTATCCCACACTTAGAGGAACATTGTCCCTAATGTTTTCTTGAGTTGAGATTATATTTGAAAATATAATCCCACACTTAGAGTTTGAACATATAGAAAATGTTTCTCAAGTGTTTGGTTTGGGCTGGAATCCCACACTTAGTGATAAGTTTAGGATAGAGTATAGATTACTTTGCATTCCTAAGCTAACAAAATGAATCAATGTATGAAAAATGAGGTGAAAGGTAAGAAACTCCCCAGATGACGATTAGACGTTTAGATTCGAAAGCTAAGAATTCGAAGATCTTCATTAAGAGTGATTCAGCTCCGCATGTCCTTATCTGGTGCACAGCGCTTTCTCATTCATGCTTAGCCAAGAGTCGACCCATAATGTAAGTGGAAATTCTTATTAGTGAATTTCACACTTTTGTGATTTAAGATTTGGAGACGATTCTGGCTAAGATGTCTTGGAGTGTGGGTTAAGATTCCACACTTAGATCTTTGAAGAGTCTGCGGTGCATGTGCGAGTTTCAGAAGAAGATAGACCAAAGCTCCTCTCCCGAGATGTGTGTAAGTTCCGTGGTCTGCAGTTGTGAATTCCTTGATTGTCTACCTTTTGATATCACGGTTCTTTCTTGAACGCTCGTCATCTCATATGGTCTCGTGCTCATTCATCACACATTCAATCACTTATTTTAAATAAAGAAACAAACATAATAAGTAAATACGATAAACGAAATATAATAATAAAGTTTCAACCATAGAGGTCGAAAAATATCCCAAAAGTTTTACCAAGTGCAAGATAGAGATCACTGTAATCAATATAATACAAAAGTCAGTGATATAAATATGAATCATAAGATAAGTAGTCTAGAATGGAGGATCCTCTGCTGGTATGTCATCAGGCTGAGCTGGAGGTCCTGCAACTGACTGCTGTCCGCTAGATACCCTCTGCTCATCTGGAGGTAGTAGTCCTCTCTGAATCAATATCTGCCTGAGAGTCATCGCTGGAAGCGCCATCATATCATCATAACCCTGTGCGAGCATGTCCGCAGTGGTAACACCTGCCGTCTGTAACTTATCAAGGTAGAGCTGCCTGAGAGTGCTCTCAGTAGGAACCTGATCTGAGAAGATGGGGCCCAAATCCAAGTAAGGACCGATGCTACCAGTGAACAATGCATCGGCACCAATGTAGAGCAGATCTGGTCTGTATGATGTGCTAGCCTCTGGATGCTGGTCATGGGTCGGAATGGGTACACTCGGATGAGGCAATGATGCCTGCTGACGGGCTGGTGATGGTATGTGTACTGAGTAGACTCTGGCTATATCAGATGTGGATATGTGAGTGGGTAATGGTGCGGAGTAGGTGGTAGGTGTGCGTGGGCGTCTATATGGATGTGGTGGCTGAGTGGAAGTATGTGGATGTGGTGGAGGAAATGTGGTGTATGGGTGAGTGGTGGTATATGGGTGAGTGGCGGTATGGGTAGTGGGTGGAGGTGGTGGTCCACATCTATATAAGAAGTGATCAGGCTCAGGAGTACCATGTGTCCTAGCTGTCAGAACCTGCTGATCACGGATAAACTGTAAAGCATGTAATAGATAGTACTGAGTAAGAGGAGTGACCGGATCCGTGTGATGCACAATGGCCTGTGTAGGCAGTACTGATGTGTCTGCTCCTCGTGATGTCTCAGGTACCTCTGCTGCAACTGGTCTCTGTGGCTGGGGACCAACATCTCTATCCTCTGTAGTCACGCGCTTCCTGCTCATGAAGCATCCAGGAATGGGCTGCCGAGTCTGATACCATAAGCACTGTCTCTCAGGTCCCTCATCACTGATCCTGATCAACTTACAATACTCTATATCAAACGGCTGCGAGCTAGCGTGATGGGTGTAATCCTCACGGTGACGGTCAGTGAGAATCCCCATGCCGACTAACAATCTCGTGATAATGGCTCCCATGAATACGTGGCGTCTATCCTCTCTCTTCTCCTTCCACAATCTATCCGCTATGATGTATGCGACATTTAGGTTCTGCTTCATTATGATCGCATCCATGAACTTAAGTTCTTCTGATGTAGCATGTCCAGCATCTCTCTTCCCAAAGATAGTACAGCACAGGAGCTTGTGAAGAATGTGATGAACTGGTCGGGTCATGAGTGAAGCTTTCACTCCACTCCTGAAGGTTGTCCCCGTCAATCCTCTCCATATCTCCTTGTGATCCCGTGATGGTAAACTGGAGATAGACTGGAAACTGCTGGTGAACCAATCAGAACTGGCCTGAGACTGTGTGTAAAGGCTAAGGTATACCCCGAAATCTCCAACTGTCATATGATATTTCTTCCCATGATACCGAAAAGTGATCTTCTTCTTATCAGTGATCTCCAATCTCTCTCGGAACTCGTAAGTCATCATAAACTCAGTGACGACCTCTCGGTATATAGCCTCATTAATGGAGAAAAGATGGAAAAATGCAGCATGTTCCTCGCCATATTTATCATACTTAATCAAATCTTCCAACTCATCCCTAATACCCAAGCGTCTCATATCCTGCCATATGATGACTCTGTTTGACCCTAAGTATCGTCCCATCCATTTCTCAATATCGTCCATATTCTCGGGGGACGAAGCAAGCTTCCTCAACGAAGGGTTTGATAGATCCATCTGTTGACAAGAAAATGAGATGGTAATAACAAATTGCTAAGTACATTTCCAAACAAAAATTGGAAATGTAGGCTTTAAAATATGAATAAATCCGTAATTTATTTTAAACAAAACCTAGGCCTAACCAATCCTCAATCCGCAATTTTCGCAACCATAAGTGTCTAACCTATTCCAAGGGTATTAAAGCAACAATAATACTAGCGTTTAATCCAAGTAAGCTCGTCATTTCAAACAACTAGCAAATATCTTTACTTTCATTTATGGCAACTTAATCTAAGTGAGCTTAACCATGTAATTACCTCAAATACATCAAGTGAACCAAAAAGAACATAAACTAATTTATTTATGCAAATACCATATGGTTAAAGACACGTGTCAACTTATTCGGTTAATTTTGCAAGATTTAAAGATTTTGATAAATGAATGACGGTAGCTTACGTGTGATGGTCATATTAAAAATATCCAACACTTTATTAATCAAGGTGGTGAATAATTAAAATATTCAAGGACCAAAAGCTAACTAAGGATTATTTGAAAATCTAAGAAACTTGCCATGATTTAATTAACTCAAGTACCATTTAAAAATTGAATATTTAAAATAAAGTATGATACTTAGTTAATTTTTAATCACAACGTGCTTACTTTAACTTTCAATAATCCTAGAGATCATTCAAAATAAACTAGCAATCATGTAAACATGTTTATCAAATCATACTAAGCATGAATTAATCAAAACAAGTCAAAACAAACTACTAGTTATCAAAAGTCAACAATTCTAGCAATTTTGACAACTTAAAGTCAACACTTGAAGATCAAAGTAACAAATTATCAAGTAATCTACTCAATCAAGCATGTAATCATGTTAAGCAACTATGCAAGAACACTTTTGAACCATAAAACACAAGATTTCACCATGGATTTCATAGATCAAAAGTTGAAACCCTAACTTTTAAAAAATTAATGAAATTTAAAGATTTGAGTTAGGAATTACCTTGCAAGTGATGAAATGATGTTATGTATGCAAGAGAGATGATAAAATGAAGAACTGGAAGCTTTAAATCATCAAAAATGGTGGAAAAATGAAGGTTTGGTGATGGTGATGGGAAAGCCGACGGTTTGGAGGAAGGTGAAGGAAGAAAACTTTTGACTTTTTGACTTTTTGTTTGTAGTGGATCCCTTCCTCTTGGTTTAAATACGTTTCGATTTAAAACGCGAAAGATACGATACGTACGATTGGTTTTCGAAAGGTTTTAAGATTTTTAATAAAGTAACCAAAAGTAAATACGAATCTTTATAAAAAGTTTTCGCGAATTAAAATTGTATTTTAAATTGCGTGCGAAAAGTTCCTTGCGGTTAAACAGAAACGAGTTTATTTAAAAACGAAACAATATTTTTATGTACTTTAAACTTTAAAACAAATCATAATTAATTTACCAAAATTTTAAAATTAAAACTTTGTTAAATTTTTCTGAAAAGTTCGAACTTATGCAAACTACGCGAGTTTAAAGTTTAAAGGACGTTTTCTTGATTTTTAAACGAAAGCTTTAAAATGAAAAATTAATTTAAACTAAAACTAATACTAACTAATATTAATTAACCTAGATAGGCTTGGGGTGCCTCCCAAGAGCGCTTTGTTAAAGACGAAAGCTCGTCCATATCAGACTTACTGCTTTACCGGATAGTGTCCGAGATGACACTGTTGGGTACAGTTGATGCTTAGGATAGAGACAAGGTATAGCGGAAAATAAACGTACCTCGGAGAGCTCGGATGACATAGTAAACTAAATCAGCAGGATTTATGAAATACCGTTCAAATTCTGTTAAGAATTCTCGTTCTTCCTGACTGAGTCGTAACAATGCATCGACAAAACGATTAAATTCCCGTTTCACCTTTTTCTGGTTTGAAATGCCATCCCTAAATCTAGTATCTAGATAAGACAGATCATAGAGCAGTTTTGAAAGTAAATCCACAAATTCCGTTTCCTCAGAAGAATCAGGATTTCCGTAAGTAGTATGAACTGCTTGCGAAAGTTCTTCGATATAAATCTTCTGTTTGTTAGTGAACGGGAATTTGGTTTTTTGGAATAACTGGATTAGCTGGATATGGATCTATTTCCTTTTTGCAAAGAAAGCAGTGTCCATAGCTTCCTCAGTTGATTCGGGAAAAATAGCTCTAAGCTCATTAATTAAATAAGTAGCAGGATCAACAAAGAATGGAATATCTGCAAGAATCATGTCAGACTTGATAGGGCTTCTTTCTATCCAAAATTCAAGCTCGTCAATCAGGAACGCAACATAACGATTAATCCTAGGTTGTGAATCAGAGGGATAATCGATGCAGGCAAGTAAATCCATTAAAAGATCTAATTCTGATTTTAACGATAGCTCGTCTTTTCTACTGTGTTTAGCACGAAGAAGTCTAATTATCCTATCAATCTCAACAAAGGTCTTTCTCTGCTCAAATGTAAATGGAAAATCAGATATCTTAAGATATTTCAGAAAGTTGGCATGAATATCTATCCTCCTATTGGGCTTTTGAGAATTTCCTAAGTGATGGTCTGTTTCTGATTTGGGTAGATGATTCCTAGATTCAGTGTTTAATCGGGTTGGTGTTTCTATCCTAAGTTCATTCTCAACCTGATATTGGAGACACTCTTCCTCAACAACACTTGAATAAAGTGTAGTGGGGTGGGTTCGCAAAATATCTGGGAGATCGTACTCAAAGTATTCATCTAAACAATGAAGACGTTCATTCAAATCCATCCAAGGCATGG
Source organism: Helichrysum umbraculigerum (assembly GCA_949592205.1). Taxonomy (NCBI): domain Eukaryota; kingdom Viridiplantae; phylum Streptophyta; class Magnoliopsida; order Asterales; family Asteraceae; genus Helichrysum; species Helichrysum umbraculigerum. The sequence continues at coordinate 41,376,358 of CATIUR010000001.1, forward strand.
GTGGATAGAAAAACACTTCGATTCCAAATGGTTCATCATCAGGTAAAGTAGCAGGTCTAATATAGTGTGGATACCTAAACAGGATTGACAGAATCTCAGGGTCAAGTGTGGGTTGACCACTTAAAGCAATAGTAACAGAAGCTGGAATCTTCTGCTGAGATTCATCAAAACCTAAGTCTAAGCTCGATATTTTTGGGTTCTCAACTTCATGGTTAACACAGATCTCTCTAACGTCAGAGGAGTTTGACTCATACTCTGGACAGTCAAAGAATTCCGCATCTACCAAAGCCGTCATCTCATCCGTCATCATTTGATTGAGAGGAGAGATGGGGTTTGAAGGAGAATTAAGTTTATTTTTATTTTCTAATTTTTATGTATTTTTTAGGGTTTAAGAACTAAGTTATCTAACTAATAAAGCAGTTAACTTCCAAAGTAATGATAATCTTAGGGAAGGATCTCCTAAATCTAATTATCTAAGGCAGAATTCAATTCTTGACGAAACCGATCCCCGGCAGCGGCGCCAAAAACTTGTCACGGTCCCAGCGGTCGGTCGGGTTTTAGAATCCGGGTCGTTGCACCGACGGCTACTGAGACGCGCGAACGGTTTTAAAAATTTATATTTGCTGGGCTCAAACTATGCAATCTACCTACCTTGTGGGTAAGGCGGCAAGTATAACTCGAGTGTCGTCCAAAATCGGAACGAATTGAATTGAATTGGAACCTACCAAAGATAACTTGACAATAGGATGGGTTTAAAACAAGGTAGGTATGGGTTTTGGTTTTGTCTAATCTAATCTAAAGACAGAAATTAAAATGCAAAAAAGTAAACGAGAATATAAGCAGCAGGTAGAGAGTGATTGCTGAAACTTCGACGATTAGGGTTTCGGGATGATATTATATAGATGATAGGTGATTACTCTGGTTAAGAATCTTCTAAACAGTTGGTGTAAACACTAGGACCCTACGTCTAGGTGTAACCCTAAAGCATATGTCACTAAATCCTAGGTTATCCTGATTCTGATCAGATGGGACTGTCTTCAGACCCACCTCACCGTCTCTTTCGGAGACCAAGCGACCCTCTGAATGGGGTTAAGGAATAAGGCGACAGTCCACAACACTGACTTTTCTTAACACTTATGTCTATCCAATTTTAACAGAGTAATACTGGTTGTATGCTGAATAAGTTAAACTATCGGTTAAGTAGAGTTTAGGGGTTTTAAGCATCTGGGAACACAGCCGGCATCCTTGCTTTCATTTCCTAACTCATGTTTTATCTGTTTAAGTTCTTAATAATTCCGTCATGGATTAGACCCTCCTTTGCAATCATTCGTTCATCCCTAGGTATGCGTACAGTGTATAGTGACCTTATTTTCCACAGTACTCTAACCCTAGGTATATCTACGGTGTTTTAAAGACCTATTATATCTTTACACAGCTTTATAACCAGAGGTAGTTTAACGGTGTACTATAGCATTTTCACGGCTTAACAAGACCTAGACCCGTGTCTGGAAGGGTTGCTTCCAGGTAATCCACGGTGAGATAGGCCACCGGCATTTCCGTGGCTTCCACGTATTTGTACTCTACAAGTGGTATTTCCAATGCTATACCAAGTATTCTGACGTGTTATGGCGATCTCACAGTTTCATACAAACAGGAGATAACTGTGTATTCGTAGTTAGGGTTGATCAGATCCTATTCTAAGGCAACAGTCACGTGAGAGACCAGAAAGGGTGATTAATTAAATGTACATCCAGGATAAGTCTAAACATGTATGCAGCATAACAACTACCAATCATATATAAGATATGTTAATTAAACATCATCCCTAATCCTAACATCTACATTCCAACAATCACATATTAATCTAGCTAATCAGCATGGCAACAATCATAAATCGTACTGAAATAATATGCAAAGTAAACATTATAACAGTAAGAAAGTAAGATAATATCACCAGATTAGAAGAGTAATACTGAGGATTACAACAGTCTGACTTGAATAACCTTGCTACAGCTTGATTACCCAATTACAACTTTCCTCTAGCTCTAACCGCTAACTTATATCTCTCTAGTTCTCCTCTAACTCCTAAGAGTAGTGCTAGAGAGAGAAACTAGAGAGAGAACTAACTACAAGAATAATTCTCCTCTAACTCCTAAGAGTAGTGCTAGAGAGAGAATTCTAGAGAGAGAAAGAGAAGTGTGTGAAATGAAAGGTGTAGGTGTGTGTTTGAAATGAATGAGGAGGCTTGGTATTTATAGGAGAATGAGGTGAAGCTTGGTACAAGTCACAAAGCATGAAGAACAAGCACCAAAGCGCATACGGGGGGTACCGGACCAAGGGGGCAAACGGCACCTCACAAGCCACCAGGCCCCGTATACGGCACCCCAAGGGCCTTATACGGCACCTAGGGTACCGTATACGGTACCTAGGTGGCCAGGGGGGGTTGGTGCTTGGTTTGACCTCCGCTTGTTTCTCTGTTGCTTGGTTCGTCCGTATCTTCTTCGTTTGGGCTCCGATTTGCTTGATTCTTGCGCCGTTGGCTTCGTTTTTCCGTTACGCTTCTAATGACACTAATTTTGCCAGATTTGGAAGTGTTTGACTTTTGCGTGTTCCGGATGACGATCGGCGGGTTTCTAGACTGCATATCTTTTTCGTTCTTCACCCGTTTCTCTTGATTCTTTCACCACCGATCTTGGATTTTCCTATTGAATCACAAAATATGCATTAAGATTTACTTTGATAGGATAATCAAGAATGGAATATTTAAGGTGATAGTTTTTGCCTCGGTTTGCGTGCAGAATGGATGCTTTTACTGATTTTTGTAGCAATGCCCGAATTTAGACTACCTTGGTGATTTTTGATGATAAATGATTGTTTTGAAATGTTTTCACCAAAGAATAGTCCAAAAAGTGCGGAAATAGGTACTTATAAACATGACTTTTTAGGTCACATCACTGCCCATGTACTGAAATGAGATCGAACATTCTTCAATTCTCTCCTTCTTCTGAAATTTGAAGGTGGCTATAAATTCAGTAACCATCTTCACATATACTGGCTCATCAATACTGAATAATCTCTTGAATGATTCAAACTGCTGCCCATCAACTGTATAGGTAAGTATGCTTTCGAGTCTTTGCTTAAATCCTAATGCTTGCATAATATTCCAGTCAATGTGCCTGAGGCAACCAAACTTCTTGTCTCTCCAGATATGTGCCATCTTGTCGTATGCTGGTGTGGCACTCATGTATGCTAAGGATCCTGCAAGGGGTCGTGCTGGGTTTAATTTCTTCTTTCGTGCCATTGTACCTGAGAACATTTAAAGTAATGGATCCTTTGAGAAAGAGAAATTCTAAGCACGCTCCGAAGAATTTCGAAGTGAGGGCTTTAATTTCTAGACAATCTAAAGATTTCATTAAACATAAAATGCTCTCATGCAGCAAATAGTCAATTATTTATCAAGGCAATATCGTCACTTAGAAAAATATAGTCATGGAATGGCAGTTGTCTTATTGTGAAGTACTGTTATTTACAAAGTTTGGTGCAAACCAAGTTGGAAACGACAGGAATTAACAATTCATGGTAATATCATTATCGGTATGGTTTGACTTTAAGAGTGCAGGCTGAAGTAAGGTTTTTGAATAAATTAGTTTGTCTTAAAAATTCAATACTTCAGGTTGACTTTTCAGGTCAAAGCTTTCTTCAAGTGATATTTTCAAATGTCCGCATGCCATAATTTTAACCTATTCATGTATGCATGTTCTAAGTCATTTTAAGCATTTCCTAATTGATAAGTGATATCGCGTAAAAAGTCACATTTTTACTACCGATATCTCTCTCATTCTGGAACGATTCTTGGCATTTTAATTCAAATATAGCACAAATCAGTAACATTATGCCAAGAAGGTCAAAACGAGGTTGCACGATAAAAATCAAGTAAAACGGATGTGAAACGAACATTTCACACACGTTTGAAGATTCAAGGCATAAAAATGAGATTTCAAGACCAAAGTGCCCTTCACCAAGATCCATTATTTCCAAGATGTTCGTTTTCAAAATTCGGATCCAACAGAAGAAGAATCAACTGAAACGGGTAAAAAATGAAGATTTCGCGCCCGTCGGAAGATCCAAATGATCCGTGCACAATATCTGCAGTTAGGGACCTCATCTCAAGGCCTATCCTATGCCAAAATCTTCGATTTTGAATTACGAATCCAACAAAAAAAGAATCAACTCAAACAGAGGTATAACGAAGAAAACACGCACGAATCAATAAACGAAGCAACAAACAACGTAACGGGGCTGGGGTGGGCCCACCGCCGCCGGCAGCACCTCCACCGCCGTCGGCCACACCAAGGGCGGCGCCGGCCACCCTGCTCCCATCCCATTTTCTGTTTTTGGTAACTTTTGGTACCCGGTGCGGCCACTTTTCGTGTTGTACGGTACCCGGTTCGCCTACTTTTCGTATGGTACATACCACTTTTGGCAAGCTTTCTAACATGCACCTCAAGACCAACTTGTGCTAATGTGAGCCAAAGCTCACCTATAAATAGGAGGCTCTTGGTTCATTTGAAAGACACACCTACACATATCACATATGCACTAGTTACTTTCTCACTTTCTCATTCTACTTTCTTAAAATTAGCATTAGGTTAGTTTAGCATTTTGTTTAGAGTAGAAAGAAAGCTGGGAACGTGTTGTAATCTTTGGTGTACGCTTGGAGTTACGCTCGTTAATTCAAGTCTATTCCTTCTCGTATATTAATCTCGGTTATCTCTATCCTTATCTATCTTAATTAAACATGTTTGCTTTAATTATGTTTGCGATCGTTATTACCATGATTAGCGAGTAGATTACTATTGTATTTGTTGTGATGTAGTTAGTATATATAATTGTGGGATGACTTTGAATACGTCGTGAGATAATATGACGGCCCCTATTTGACTGATTACTCGGTATAGTATTGGAAATGCTTTTAAGCATAATACAAATATATGGAAGCCGGTAACGACCGAAGGTAGTTGTATTATAGATCGACGTTATAAAATGGGAAACTTTGTGAATGGATTTATCTTATGGTTTTAAACCTAAAACTTATATTCGCCTTTCTATTAACAAACGTGATTGTAACTTTGTAAAGAGGAGTCGCGAACCTCAATACTCGGTCAATAGTTATCTGTCTAAAAACTATGTTTTTAATTGTAACGTCATGCAAGCATTATAAAATGCAATGTGATTACGTGGACTTGCCATGAGTATTGTACACTTCTGATCACATCGTACTTGTCATGTAAACATCGCGAAGCAATTAAACTCACAACGGAAACGTTGGTAAACAATTTAATACGTTGTGAACTACCATAGTATTTTCCGACATGGTCTGGGTTTAACTTTCTGTAAAAAGCCGTCAGCATTTTAATTAGTTGTTTTAGTTTAAATTAGATTAGATTAGGTAGGCTAAAGGCTAAATGTCCATTTACGAAAACCTAGGGATTTGTTAATTGTATTGAGAAAGGCAAGTTTAAAATCCAACTTAACCCGATACTTTTTATTAAAACCATGAAACCTAAAGTACGGTACGCAAGAAGCCTAAATGCTTTCCCTCGTTTATCACGCTTAAGTTTCATTGGTAGAAATTGATTAAATAAGTCCGGACACAAGTTCTAAGTTAGTTGTTTAATGGATTCATAATCATTGTGGTATTAAGAACGGCTAGACATGTTATGGACTTGCTACTCTATTCCTTCGCCCACGAGCGAATACGTTCAATAATATGGGCCACTGACTCCGTCACAGGAGAGTGTGGAGAGTTGAGCATCGTCTATCTGGTCAGAATCATGATACCTTAGTTCCTCGTGACATATTAGTTGATAACCGACTAATAAGGAATCTATTGGTTATACCATAAGTTAATGAATCTCATAAGCAACCCAATTTAGTTAATCGTTTTCCCGTAAGAGTCATCATCCCATAATTATTAACTAACGAACTCACAACAAATACTACTTTGCATTATCTGATATCCTATTACATTTTATCCGCTTTATTTAGTTTACTTAGTTAACTGAACCAAAACCCCCAACGCACTCTTTGAAAACATTTACTAGAAAAGAAAGATTGATTGGATCACCTCCGCTTCAATTCAGTTTCTCTTTAAGAACGACTCTAGGTCCAACTTACCGCCTACTAACCTTTTGGTTCAGTACTAGTAAGTCACACTTAGACCCCAGCAATTATAAATTATAAACCACCCGTTGTTTTGAGAAGCAACAAGTTTTTGGCGCCGCTGCCGGGGAGACTAACTGTCCGATCCAGAGGCCCAACCAATCCCAATTCTAGTAAACCCTTAGGATAAAACCTTCTAAAAAAAAAAAACACAAAAACATTTCCTTTATTGTCTATTTTCTTTTATTGTCTTTTCTTTTAGTTTATGACCTGTTCCCCTAGATCTGCACCACTATTTAACTTTCCCGATCCAGAACTTATAATAGGCACTATTCGACGAGAAAAGAAGCAATCTGCACTTAAGCAAGCAATGGCTGAACGCATCACTCTCGCTGACAACAGTAAACCCTCTATCGAAGGAAGAGGAGGACCAATTCTCTACCCTGAAACCCCTGGTCAATCTTTCGAGCTTAAACACCACATCATCCAACTAATCCAAAACCACTGTCAATTCCACGGATTTCCCAGTGATGACCCAAACTCTCAACCCGACAAGTTCATCTCTCTCTCAAACTCCTACAAGCAAAACGGAATTGGCCAAGACACAATCCGTTTATACCTTTTCCCTTATTCGCTCACCCATCACGCGCAAACATGGTTTGAAGGTTTAGAGACCGGCTCTATCCCTTCATGGACTGTGATGGCGACAAAGTTCCTAACCAAGTACTTTCCGCCCAATAAACAAACCAAACTCCGAAATGACATCATGAACTTTCGACAAGCTTTCGATGAGTCATTATATACCGCATGGGAACGATTCAAAGGAGCCTTAAAGAAATGCCCTAATCACCGACTCGATAAGTCTGCACAATTGTGCACTTTCTACAATGGTTTAGATCCTAAGCACCGAACTACCCTCGATGCAGCTGCACAAGGAAGCTTCATGGCAAAGACCGATGAAGAAGGATGGAACCTTATAGAAAACATGACTATGCATCACCACGATTGGAATTCTGGAGATCACTCAACATCTTCCAAACCTATCGCTGCTGCAAACCCGATTCCAGTCGAAGCAATTAAGACACTAACAGAGAAAATGGACTCGCTCGTCAAACAGTTTGGAGAACTTAAGAAACAACAGCACCAAGCACACCAAGTGCAAGTCTGTCAACACTGCACCAACCCGCAACCATCTGGAGAATACCAAGTTGAATACGAAGAAGCAGATGGCACTGTCTACTATGCTCAGTTTCCAGCTCGACCACTCAGTTTCAACCAAAACAACAACCAACCTCGAGGACCTCCCTTTCCGCCGAGAAACAACCAACAACCATACCAACCCCGATACCCACCTAGATATCCACCCTACCAACAACAATCACAACTTCCTTACAATCAACCCCTTGCGCTTCCTGCACCCACTTCCGACACAAACCAAACCACTGAACAAACCACCAAGACAAATGCCCCAGCTTCAAGTTCAGACGACGCCTTCACCCAATTCATGCAAGGTCAACACCTGCTCAACCAAAAGACATCCGTTAGACAAGATCAAGCCGACCTCTTCATGAGAAATCAATTGGCTGTGCTAAAGAATTTGGAAGCTCAAATTGGACAATTGGCACAACGTCTTGAGAATAGACCCCGAGGAAGTTTGCCCAGCAACACGGTTCAAAATCCGCATATTGAGGAAGCAAAGCAACTTACAACACCAAAGGAAGCAGCCACTACTCCACCTGCTGCTGTTCCAATAAAGGAAGAACCAAAGGTCAATATACCAGCTGTGGAAACCACTCAAACCATGAACAAAGAGGTTCGAATCCCTTACCCCGCTAGACTTAAAGTTCAACCCAAGAAACTGTCGTCCTTTAAGTTAGATGGAAAATTCCTTGATACCATGTCTAGAGTTCCTGGTCGTAATAAGTATATTAAAAAGTTACTATCCACCAAAGATAAATTGCCTGAAGTGAACAACATTCCCCTTAGTTCTGAAACCTCAGCCCTACTTAAAAATAGCCTTCCCGAAAAATTAGGAGATACTGGTAGATTTACACTCCCTTGTTCTATCTACAATTCCGGAAATATGAGCGCTTTAGCCGACTTAGGAGCTAGCATTAACCTTATGCCCTACTCCCTGTTTAAGAGGCTAGAACTTGAAAACTTGAAACCTACTAAGATGACCGTCCAGCTAGCCGACCAATCTGTTAGATACCCCAAGGGAATAGCTGAGAATGTCCTTGTTCAAGTTGACAAATTTTTCTTTCCTACGGATTTCGTGGTAATGGATATCCATGAGGACATAAACATCCCAATTATCCTAGGAAGACCATTCATGAATACAGCTAGAGCAGTGATTGATGTGTATAACCACACGATTGTTTTACGATCGCATGGTGAAAGCATCACTTACAAGATCGACCAACCGGAATGTACCCCAGAAGAGGAAGAATGTTGTGCTATATCCACAGGAAAAGTCTGTTCCGATGATGAATCAGAACCATAGGAGGAACCGCAATTCACCCGATCATCAGTTTTCATTTCTGATACCGAATACGACCCAGAAGAGGAAGAATACGAGGAAGCAGATGAAGAAATTGAATCTGACCCTGAGGAGGAAGAAGAAGAGGAAGAGGAAGAAATGGAAGAAGATGAAGATCACACTGATTCGCCACAAATGGCCGAAGTTAAAAGGATACAAAACTGTGATGACTGCTCTTCATCAGAAGAATCAGTTGATTACGGAGTCATCCGCCAAGAACTCAGATCCTCTCATCTTAAAAGAATGGGAAACATCCTAAATTCCTATCTCGATCCATCAAAACCCTTTACCAGAACCCGACTCCGAGACATAGAAATCTTTGAAGAAGGACTTCGATCATCACCACACCCAGACCAGTATGCCAAACTACTACAGAGAATTTCAGCATATAAGGCACGTCAACCAGGAAGCTTTGCCGAAGAGAACATCCATGACATAACAACCGAAGTCCGAACCATCGAAATCGATAGTTCTCAACCATTCAACAACGCGCCCTCAGACGAAGAACTCCACCAATTTCCCGATTCACGTGATAAGGACTCCGACTGCAACAATGAATGTGATGACGATTACGTCAACGTCACTCTTGATGAGCGCTCTATTCCTCCTGCTCCTGCAAATTCTCCTAACACTGAGACTCTACAAATCCCCCTCATAGATACTTATCAAGACATGATCGAGATGATTGACGAATACGACGATGTCCGAATCATCGTAGAAGCCATCAAAGAGTCAACCAATGACTACAACACCGCACAGAGACACATGATAAGGGCAATCATACGAGACTACGATTCACACCTCGCCAATTATGGAGAACCAGAGCCTAGCACCCTTCGGAGAAACATTCGAGCATTCTCTGACCTGCTTCAAGAACAACTTACCAGAGAAGCTCGACAACGAGAAAGGCCCAACTACCCAATGGGAGAAATCGAATTCTACGGAAACTAGAGGCGAATATACCAAAAAGTATATTGTGCCTTAGCCGGGTCAGCTTTTCCGTACTCATCAAGTCAAAAAGCTATTCTTGCATCAATGAGAACCAATCTGGAAAGAGCCACAGGGAACCCAAGAAGTTATGCCGACATCAGAATGGTGGGAGATCTTAGAACTCTTCTAGATCTCATCGAAACTGGAGAGCACCTCACAGCATCAGAGAACTGCAGGATCGTCATTCAATCCACCATTGGGCACCACATTGAACTAATAATTGATGAGCTGAACGAGCCAGCCTATGAAGAGGAAACTCGTGAGGTACCGAGATTCATCCCGCACATGTCGCAAATCAATTTAGCCACTTATGTGACTACCCGACTGCGCGAAATGTACCAAGAAGAAGACGTAGAACTCGACGTCTACCGAAATGGATATCGCGAGATATTCAGCAAGCTAATTTGCATCTTCACCGACTCGGATTTTCCCTTCAACCGCGAGCAACACCAACTAATCAGACAAGTGTGCCAAGCAACCAGATCCTTCGGAGGAGACCCTTGGGCTAATGATTTTGAAGAAGTGAAAACCGAATTCATGGCTTTAATCGCCTCGATAGGAAGAAACCACCCACAGCGTTAAATAGTTCGAACTTACACCTGCACTCGCATTGACCCTAACGGACCAGTCACAAGGGCAGTTCGATACATCTGCTATGGAATCGCAATTCTCGACCGACTCGCCACCGATCACTTCAAAAGCTTCAGGATGCTATCCACCAACCCACCAACTCTCATTGCTGACATGATAGAGCAATTCCTACAGCACTATCCACCACGATACTCTTTACCAAGGAACCACAGTGACCACGCCACCACTACGGATGCATCAAGCATCATCTGAAGAAGAAAAGGACTAAGTCGAGCTCTCGACTTTAAAAGAGCGCTTCTCGGGAGGCAACCCGTGTTTTATTTCTGCTATTTTACTTTCCAAGAAGTGATGACATCTTCGACTATCTTTCACACTCGGATCTTGCAAAGAATGCTCCAGCCTGCAAGGAAGCATAAAACCCTGAAGAATCGCAAATCCGACGTGTTCACACTTACGAGACTGATCACAAGAAGACTTGAACAAGAGCGCACCAAAGAAGACAAAGACCGGCAGATGCAACCAAAAGAACACTGCAACTATCGGGGAGTACTTCTATCCAATCTCTTTCATACGTTTTAAATACGCCATATCCATTACGCTTATCACTAAGTGTGGGATTCAAACCCAGCTCACACACTGAAAGAATGAGTCGTAGATGTTTAAAACCCTAAGTGTGGGATCTTACCCCATTCAGAGCTTAGTATAACATCGAGGATGATGTTCCTTTAAGTGTGGGATAGCAGTAGTTGTACTACTGTTAAATGAATATTGGTATATTCTTGATTCTAAATCGTTGCTCTTTATTAGACATTGCTTCTCCATAAAAGTAAACAAAATTTTTCAAAACTAAGTTAAAAATATGTAGAAAATGAAAAATTTTAAAAGAATGATTTACTTTGGGAAGAAAGAAAAATAAAATGTAAGCTCTTTTGAAAAACAAGTTTGACAATCCCATAAAGAGCATCGCATGACTAAGCACACAACAAACCAACTTTCGATTCGTGAGGTATCTTGAGCCATATGAAAAGCATTCATTTTTAATGCTTCACTTTTTCGATTCTTGAGTGTGCCGATGTATGCGTTTAGAATCAGAACTTGCTCTTGTTATGCATTTCGAATCCGAACTTGTGAGTCAAAAAGGAGATCGAATCACATCATTATTGAACCCATCCATACACCCAAAATAAGCACGTTACCCCTTTACCTACTCAAAAACATCCCTCAAACTTCCTACAAAGTTTCAAAGATGAAAAGAAGAGAAAAATCAAGGATATGACGTCAAAAGGATAGAAAATTTGAAGAAAAGAAAGTCAAATGGAAAAAGAAGACTCCGCCTAAAATAGAAAAAAGGCGTCAATCCTCCCGAAAATTCAAAATTTCCAACTTTCCGCTACACCAAAAAGAAGACCCAACAAAACCCCTCTCACACCACCAACATTCCACCACTAAAAACCCTACATCACTTCCCTTAGAATGATTGTGGCTAGATTGACTTCACGCTCACCAAAAAGGTAACGATTTGATACTCGATCAAGCCTATGACGATAAACAATACATGACTGGCGTTCTGAGCGATTGATATAATAGAATAGGAAACCCTAAACACTTTGAGTGATTGGAGTGACCACCTTGAGAGGATCGCCTAGTCATGTATCAACGATCAATGATCAAAAGCATGCTCCTAAAGATTACAACCTTGCTTTCTAAAATATCAAGTATCTTTATTTTTCCAAAACCCCCTTAGTAAAAAGTTCCCGTCTTAAAATAATTTCATTATCTGCTTATCTTTAACCATGTTGAACGTCAGTTTGCTTGAGGACAAGCAAAGTTCTAAGTGTGGGATACTTGATATCGCGTAAAAAGTCACGTTTTTACTACCGATATCTCTCTCATTCTGGAACGATTCTTGGCATTTTAATTCAAATATAGCACAAATCAGTAACATTATGCCAAGAAGGTCAAAACGAGGTTGCACGATAAAAATCAAGTAAAACGGATTTGAAACGAAGATTCCACACACGTTTGAAGATTCAAGGCATAAAAACGAGATTTCAAGACCAAAGAGCCCTTCACCAACATCCATTATTTCCAAGATGTTCGTTTTCAAAATTCGGATCCAACAGAAGAAGAATCAACTGAAACGGGTAAAAAAATGAAGATTTCGCGCCCGCCGGAAGATCCAAATGATCTGTGCACAATATCTGGAGCTAGGTACCTCATCTCAGGGCCTATCCTATGTCAAAATCTTCATTATTGAATTACGAATCCAACAAAAAAAAGAATCAACTCAAACGGACGTATAACGAAGAAAACACGCACGAATTAAGAAACGAAGCAACAAACAACGTAATGGGCCGGCAGCACCACCACCGCCGCCGGCCACACCAAGGGCGGCGCCGGCCACCCTGCTCCCATCCCAGTTTCCATTTTTGGTAACTTTTGGTACCCGGTGCGGCCACTTTTCGTGTTGTACGGTACCCGGTTCGCCTACTTTTCGTATGGTACATACCACTTTTGGCAAGCTTTCTAACATGCACCTCAAGACCAACTTGTGCTAATGTGAGCCAAAGCTCACCTATAAATAGGAGGCTCTTGGTTCATTTGAAAGACACACCTACACATATCACATATGCACTAGTTACTTTCTCACTTTCTCATTCTACTTTCTTTAAATTAGCATTAGGTTAGTTTAGCATTTTGTTTAGAGTAGAAAGAAAGCTAGGAACGTGTTGTAATCTTTGGTGTACGCTTGGAGTTACGCTCGTTAATTCAAGTCTATTCCTTCTCGCATATTAATCTCGGTTATCTCTATCCTTATCTATCTTAATTAAACATGTTTGCTTTAATTATGTTTGCTATCGTTATTACCATGATTAGCGAGTAGATTACTATTGTATTTGTTGTGATGTAGTTAGTATATATAATTGTGGGATGACTTTGAATACGTCGTGAGATAATATGACGGCCCCTATTCGACTGATTACTCGGTATAGTATTGGAAATGCTTTTAAGCATAGTACAAATATATGGAAGCCAGTAACGACCGAAGGTAGTTGTATTATTGATCGACGTTATAAAATGGGAAACTTTGTGAATGGATTTATCTTGTGGTTTTAAACCTAAAACTTATATTCGCCTTTCGATTAACAAACGTGATTGTAACTTTGTAAAGAGGAGTCGCGAACCTCAATACTCGGTCAATAGTTATCTGTGTAAAAACTATATTTTTAATTGTAACGTCATGCAAGCATTATAAAATGCATTGTGATTACGTGGACTTGACATGAGTATTGTACACTTCTGATCACATCGTACTTATCATGTAAACATCGCGAAGCAATTAAACTCACAACGGAATTGTTGGTAAACAATTTAATACTTTGTGAACTACCATAGTATTTTCCGACATGGTCTGGGTTTAACTTTCTGTAAAAAGCCGTCAGCATTTTAATTAATTGTTTTAGTTTAAATTAGATTAGATTAGGTAGGCTAAAGGCTAAATGTCCATTTACGAAAACCTAGGGATTTGTTAATTGTATTGAGAAAGGCAAGTTTAAAATCCAACTTAACCCGATACTTTTTATTAAAACCTTGAAACCTAAAGTACGGTACGCAAGAAACCTAAATGCTTTCCCTCGTTTATCACGCTTAAGTTTCATTGGTAGAAATTGATTAAATAAGTACGGACACAAGTTCTAAGTTAGTTGTTTAATGGATTCATAATCATTGTGGTATTAAGAACGGCTAGACATGTTATGGACTTGCTACTCTATTCCTTCGCCCACGAGCGAATACATTCAATAATATGGGCCACTGACTCCGTCACAGGAGAGTGTGGAGAGTTGATGTCGCACCCCCAAAACACGTGGCAGCGGAAACATGAGGTGTCACGGGGGCGCCTACCAAATCAAATATCACAACACAAAGATTAAAGCAAACGACCTCTATATGAGACGTTTGAAAATATTACATTACCATAATTCAAATGTTTACAAAATATCTGGAGTTCGCATAAACCGTTAAGAGATTTCTAATACATTACTGATTATACAAAATACAGCTAAATGCAATCTAATCTCTTGATGTTTGAAAACAATGCGACTCGAGCTAAGCTTTCCATAAGCTTCCTACTACGGCGGGTTACCTGAGAAATACATACTAAAAGGTCAACATAAAGTTGGTGAGTTCATAGGTTTGATAATCAATCAGTTACTACTATGATCCACAAGATTCCAAAAGTAGTATCATTCACAATGATAAGTAAAAGTATCGTTAGTCAATGATAAGTAAAAGTATTGCAAAATGCAACATAAGTATACCATTTGCATGAGTCTCATAGTCAAACGTTGTTTGCCTCCGGTAAGTGTACTAATCCGATACACCTCTAAATCACAAGTAATACTGCGCCCGTGGGTTAGCTAGAGCGACTAGCCTGGACGAGGTTTGTCAAACCCTGATAGATCTATCCAATAATACTCACGCACAAATTTTAATGACTATGATGGGTAGAGGACTTTAGTGGATTATTCAGGTCTCATGCAATCCGTACGAAAAGTGTTTCAAGTTACTTGTGATCATATAAGCAGTTGTATAAAATAGTTGTATGTATTCTCACCCCAGTTGAAAAACAGTAAAAAGGGGCTATGAAACTCACCTTAGATTAGCAAGTAGCAAGTAAGTATCAAATAAGCAAGCAAGCCGGTGTGCAACCTTCTAACGTCCTAAAAACGTATAAGGTTGTGTATAAGTAGATGTCTCAAAAGACCATCTATAGCGATTGTATAAGTGGGGGTCAATGTCCACTTAAGCCAATCGTGTAGGTGGAGGGTTAATGTCCACCTAGAGCTAGTTCATCAACTAGTATGTCCAAATAAATTGTTCAAGTTCGTTTCTTAAAAACGTGTACGACCCGTTGGTGAAAGTTTGTAATAATAATTCATTTAGACATTATTATCAAGTTTGTTTTGCTGTAAACTATTCATTAGTACATATCGTGTGTTGCAAACCAATTATTTTAGTTTGTATAAGTCTTAAACCGTAGGTCAAAGTTGGTCAACTCGTTGGTCAAAGCTGGTCAAACCTGGTCAAACTGGTCAAACCTGGTCAAACCTGGTCAAACTGGTCAAACCTGGTCAAACTGGTCAAACCTGGTCAAACTGGTCAAACCTGGTCAAACCTGGTCAAACTGGTCAAGGTTGGTCAAACTTAGCATCACTAGCAAAATGTAGCACCACTAGGTTAGTGTCTCTACTTGAGACTTAGGATATTTTCAGAAAATGTGGCATCACTAGCAAAATGTAGCATCACTAGCAAAATGTAGCATCACTAGGTTAGTGTCTCTACTTGAGACTTAGGATATTTTCAGAAAATGTGGCATCACTAGTAAAATGTAGCATCACTAGCAAAATGTAGCATCACTAGCAAAATGTAGCATCACTAGGTTAGTGTCTCTACTTGAGACTTAGGATATTTTCAGAAAATGTGGCATCACTAGCAAAATGTAGCATCACTAGCAAAATGTAGCATCACTAGCAAAATGTAGCATCACCAGGTTAGTGTCTCTACTTGAGACTTAGGATATTTTCAGAAAATGTTCTAAGTGTCGGTTTCTAATTCGGGAAACTTTCTAAGTTTAGTCTTTGGTCCAAGTTACTAACTAAGTCATCTAAACCCATTTTTGTTACCACTTTCCAAAAATAGTAAGTTTTGTCGTTTTTAGAAACCGAGCCGTTTTTGTTGACTTGGTCAAACCTACTCGGTTTGACCCGAAACTTTTACCCAACCCATAATTCAGTTTAAAGAGTCCAAATAATTTGTCGGTTTGGGTCGGAGTCATCCAAAGTGTCGGTTTTAATTACACTTATTAAGATTTTCAATATTTCACATTTTTGACTTTTGTCGGTTTGGTTCGCCATTTTATTTCTACCACTTATGGTCCAAACTAGGGTCTGAGATTTTTACCAACTTATCTTGTATGTATCTAGTCTAACATATAATTTTTACAGCAACCATAGTGTCCATTTACATATTTAAACAAATTCGCGTATGAACCGTACTCAGTTTTCGAAAACTTCCAGACCAGACTCAAAGATCAGATTTTTCACAAAAATACGTACAGATCTGGAAAAAGTGCAAAACACGAAAGTTGTAGCCCTTTTTAATACGCAACTTTTAAAAAATAATTCGTTGTCTAATTCTTCATACAGCTCGAGATATGGTCATTTTAGTGGACTGACTTTTCTGGGACAGAAACTGTCTTCTTACATATGTGTTACAAAAACGTGTTTCAACCTTTTATTTGGACATAATAGTGTTAGATGAGCAATATAACATGTAAATATACATTATGTAGGTATGTAAATGAGGAGTTTAGGTGATTTATACCAAGAAAATGATGGAGAAACAAGTGGATGATGAAGATGATGATGTATTGAGCTCTTCTTTCTTCCAAATTTGAAGGTGATCTATGTGGTTGTTTGTGGTGGTAGTGGTGGTTCTTGGAGGTGGAAAAGGGCTGAGATTCCCTGAGTTTGAGAGAGAAATGAGAGTATGGAAATGTAGAGAGAAAGTGAGAAGTGTTGAAGTGGTGAAAGAATGGGAATGCATGAAGATCCTATGGAGGTAAATGGAATATTAATCATGAAAATGCATGGAAATTTAGTGGTGGAGGTGGGGTGGCACATGGGGGCCGGTTTTTGTGGGTCCCCCACAAGGGTATTTTAGTCATTTTCTTGTTCTTAATTTAATTCGTTGCGTTTCCCGTTCGTTTACCCGATTGTTTAGACGTTTATTTATACGTTAAACGTTTTATACACACATTTAAGTAACGGTTTAAATTCCGATATTTTCAATTGAAATATTTATCTAGATACTTGAAAACATTTATATAAAAATGTTCCGTTAATTTATCAGCCTCGATTTGCGTGCACGTTTTACGGAGGTTTAATCGCGTAGCGTTTTAAATAGACGTTTTTCATTGACGAACTATTATATAATGTTTTCAATAATAATTTCATACAAAATAATATATTTAAATTATTAAAATATATTTTAGCTTTCGCTCGATTGTCGGGCGCGTTCCGCGCGTTTCTGTTGCGTTTGAGACGTTTTAGTCAAAACGCCTAAGTTTTTCGTGTATTATTTTAACAAAATAATAATATATGGTAAATAACTTCTAAAAATAGATTCAAGTTATTTATAGAAATATTTTTACCAACGTCGTATAATTTGTCGGACTCCGTCCGGTTGTTTTGCACAATTTCACCAAATTGCGTAAGTGTAATTACAACTAATTACATAAGCGTAATATAATCAATTACGGGAGTGTATATTCACATAAATACACAAATAGTTACAAGTAATTACAAGTATTTAGCCTAATACTAAACTAAACACATGTAATTAGGATTTCTAGTAGGTTAATCAGTAACCCTAAATCGTCGGGTGTCACATTCTCCCCCTGTTAGGAGAATTTCATCCCGAAATTAGTTTGTTGCCGCAGTCTGTGGGGTATCTAGGAATAGATGTGGATGTTTCAGTCGCATTTGGTCTTCCCGTTCCCAAGTGAATTCAGGACCGCGCCTAGAATTCCACCGGACTTTAACGATGGGAATACGACTCTGTTTCAAGCGTTTGACCTCACGGTCCATGATTTCTATCGGTTCCTCGATGAAATGGAGTTTATCATCTATGTGGATTTCGTCGAGCGGGATTACAAGCGTCTCATCAGACAGACATTTCTTCAAGTTAGAAATGCGGAATGTGTTGTGCACGCTACTGAGTTGGGGCGGTAGCTGCAGTCGATATGCCACCGGACCAATTCTTTCAAGAATCTCAAAAGGTCCGATGTACCTAGGGTTTAGTTTGCCGCGTTTTCCAAAACGAATGACACCTTTCCAAGGTGACACTTTTAAGAGTACTCGGTCCCCAACCTGGAATTCGAGTGGTTTGCGTCTCACGTCAGCGTAACTCTTTTGACGATCACGTGCGGCTTTCAGCCGGTTTTGGATGGTCACGATTTTCTCGGTCGTTTCATGGATGATTTCAGGACCGGTGAGTTGGCTATCGCCAATTTTGGTCCAACAAATGGGTAATCGGCACTTTCTACCATAAAGTGCCTCGAAGGGTGCAGCACCAATGCTGGTGTGGTAACTGTTGTTGTAGGAGAACTCACACAAAGGTAGGTGGTTTTCCCAGTTTTTGCCGAAGTCAACTACGCACGCGCGCAGCATATCTTCTAAAGTTTGGATGGTTCGTTCACTTTGACCATCGGTTTGTGGGTGATAAGCGGTACTCATATCCAGACGAGTACCGAGAGCTTTCTAAAGTGTTTGCCAAAATCGAGAGGTGAAACGGCTATCTCTATCGGAGATGATCGAGATGGGTATGCCGTGTCGTGCTACAACCTCTTTGATGTAGATGCGAGCCAAGCGCTCCATCTTATCGGTTTCTTTGATAGCTAAGAAATGGGCAGATTTCGTGTGACGATCAACGATCACCCAAATGGTATCTGTGACACCCGTCAAATTAGGACTAGAAATTAGTTCCTAATCATTATGTAATACATGTAGTTAGTGCTATGTATTAGACTAATTGTATGTATCAAAATATATATTGATGAATATATATATCAGTACTCGATTAGATTTAATCGTTCATTTTCAAATCGGCCGAATTCCGATTCAATTATACGGCGTTGGTAAAAATCAAGTGATTAAGTAATATGGAATTGTTATTTAATACCTTCATAATTATTATATATTATTTTGATAATATATCAAGTATTTCGTATCGTACAAATCAAACGTCCACGACAAAACTATATATAAATAATGAATTATTATTGAAATTAATAATTATTATTTACATCAGATAAAATAAAACATATTTCGTTTTATATCATTTTACTCAAACGCGACGAAACCAATTAAATTGTATCCGTCTCTAAAACGTAAAACAAAGATATATTATTATATCCCATCAAAGGTATTTTTATAAAATACTTCCAATAAAAGTGTAAACGAATTCATTTTTAGAAATTTATCGATTTAAAACATTTTACTACTTTTCGATCGGGTACAAAAATACGGGTATTTTGTACTACGAATTAAGCCAACCAACTCCAATAATTGGAGTTGGCCGACTATACCAGACACTCCCTCCTTCACTTCATTTCATTCTCAATCTTTTTCTCAATTCTCTCTCGGCTCTCTCTTTGATTTCACAAACAACAACAACAATAACAATTAACAACAACAGATTATCATCATCATTTCGTGGATCATCATCATCATCTTCATAATCTCCTTCGTTTTCATCATCATCACCATCCAAGCTCCATTTCTAAAATCGTAAGGAATCGTTAACTCAATCTTTGTGATTTTGTATTTAAATAACGTATATTATCATGTATTAGTGCTAGGATTGATGATTGCTAGTTAAATTGCGGATTAGATTTGGTTTGGGTATGATTTTGAAACGGCAGACTCGAACCAGACCTTTGAATCCGGCGGATTCATGGTGAATCCGGCGGATTCCTACCCAGAACCAAGAACAACCCGGCGCGTGCTGACTGTACCCGGCGCGTCCTTTAAATTAACATGAATCCGGCGGATTCAATAGAATCCGGCGGATTCCCTTCATTTGTCATCAATCCGGCGGATTCAAGGGAATCCGGCGGATTCCCCCTTTATACTTCATGACCCGACAAATCAATAAACTAGCCCGGCGAATTCTAGCTAAAACGGAACAATTAAATTTCTGAAAACATCGATGATTTAAACAAGTTAAAACACGGTAGCTTCTCGATGAAAAATTTATTATAACGGATTGAGCTCAAATTCACACGGTCATTTGAAAACAACCAAATGGTCAAGGCTAAGTACCTTAGCCTAGCCAGTTTTAGGCCATCGGGGTCGTTTAAGGGCCGAAAATGGCAGATTACTGTTTTCAAACTCGTACCAAATTTTGTAGTTTATGAAATAAAGTGTAACGGATATAATGAACTTGATTAACAACTAAACCTATACGATACGACTTATATATGAAACACATACACTTTTATAAGCACAACAAATCAAGTATAATAATAATAGTTTGAAATTATTATTACAAACCGTCACCAACGACCCGTATACATTTTCAAAACTCAAACATAATCGACAACCAAAGTATTTGGGCATAACTAGTTGAGGGAACAACTAGCATAGATGGTCCGTAGAGTCATCTAATCAATCAAAACCTTGCGCGTTTAATACGCCCGGCAGGTTTCAAGAATCTAATCATTTATCAAAACCTTGCGCGTCTCAGACGCCCTGCAGGTTCAGTCGTTGTAACGACATCAAATCATTGTGAATCATTATAATTGTTGGCTAACAATTCATCAGACTCAGGTGAGTCTCATAGCCCCTATTTTAAATGCTTTTACCTAGGGGTGAGATACATGCTCTGTTTTGTTTTACATGTGAACGCAAGTATCAAATTATCACATATGCTGCATGAGTTGTTTTCATCTAATCAATCAAATTCCTCTGAAGCATAGTTCTGTTAATATGATTTAGCGTGAATGTTAGTGTATGGTACCATATGGGATTGACCATCCCCGTCCGAGTTAGCAAGCACTAACCTGTCAAACGGACGCATTATCATTTGTTCAAACGTATGTTGATTAGGCATACGCATAGAGGCACCCTCGATCAGGCACTTGATTGTGATCCTGACCCCTCAGTTAAGCTCAGACTATGTGCTCATGTTAGTTGTATCAATCTTTACTTATTTGTTTAATTACAAATATTCATGTGATACTCATCATCCAATTATTTACATGCTTTGTAAATCGAATCATTAAATCTTGCGGTTCACAAATCATATATTATCATATCAAACCTGTGAGCTCACCAGCTTTATAGCTGACCATTTTAGCATGTTATCTCAGGTACTCAGCAGTAGGTTGGACTGCCCATCAGGATACTGTAGCTCGAGTCGCATACAATCATATAAACATCAAGAGATTTCCCTGCATTTCTATATTTTGCTAAAATTAGATATGTATTAGAATCTCTCAAATACCTATGCGAACTCGTCTTTTGTAAAACATATGTAGACTTTTACGTTAATCAATGTATTTGTAAAACGACGCATGTAGTGGTCGTTCATTATGTATCTTATGTGCTTTGATTATTGATTAGTCGCGCCCCGACCCGATTCGCTTCCGCAACCTGAATAAGGGGGTGCGACAGATTGGTATCAGAGCCTAAGGTTATAGTGAACTAGGTTGCATTAGTGGGCCTAGACTATGACCGTTAGGCAGTATTTTCTGTTAAGTGTGATTGGTTCAAGAGTTACGTCATACAAGTTTAATTTAACATAGCTTGATCAACTATGTACAATTAAATAAAGATGATGTAAGGCTTGAAATGGTTATGCTGGAATAGGAATACATTAGTTGACTCTGACCTCGAGAGAAACCGGGACTCAAAATTGTTTGTGCTAGACACTCATAAGACTATTATGTGATATAAGTATATATACATAGTTAGTCATCGATCAGGCACAGTACGCTAGTCTATTATATATTATATATATAGACACTCACATATTCAAACACTTTGTCATAGCGATGGCAACACACACCCACCGAAACATCTTCTATTTCATCCCGCTCTCGACAACATCTCTTGTAATCACGAAACTCATAGGTAGCTAGGAGGACCACCGAGTCACTTCAAGCGAGACCTTATCCAACTCAACAATTCAAATAACCAGGCTAGTTAGCACGTAGTTGCTAGTCAGTAGAGATGGTTATTCAATTCCTCTTGATTGTTCTATAATGTTGATTGTCATATTGTGATGTTGTATATTACCGCATTTGTATATGTACATCTATGATAATCATCATTTATGGACAATCTCTCACGAACTTTATCCTTCTAATCTCAGGAAAATCATGCCGCCAAAGTCAAGGACTTACACTGATGCCCAGATGGCATCTATCATCTCTCAGGCTGTGACTGAAGCCTTGGCGCGACATTCGTCAGAGACCCCCGAAAGTAATAGTGGTACTGCCAATACCCCTCCCACTACCAAGCCTTGTTCCTACAAGGATTTCCAAAACTGCAAACCCCTGAGCTTTAAAGGAACTGAAGGAGCCATCGGCCTAATAAGATGGGTTGAGAAGATGGAATCCGTCTTTCGCATTAGCAAATGTGCGGAAGGGGATAGAGTTCAGTTTTCCACATGCACCCTTGCTGACGGTGCTCTCACCTGGTGGAACTCGTATACCCAGTCTGTGGGTATAGATACCGCCTATCTACTTCCATGGGAAGATCTGAAGAAAATGCTCACAGAGGAGTATTGCCCATCTGAAGAACTCGAAAAGCTAGATGAGGAGTTCTGGCATCTCAAGGTTCAAGGAACCGACATTGTTGGTTATACCACTAGGTTTCAACAACTGGCAACCCTCCGCCCAGCCTTAGTAAGCACTGAGACCGATAAGGTCAAGAGGTACATTCGCGGTCTTCCGGAACCTGTCCGGGGGAACGTTGCCTCTTCCGGCAAAACCACCATTCAGGGAGCAATTCGTTTAGCTCATGAGCTCATGGCTATGCAAGAGAGCCCAGGAAACACTGTCTCATCTTCTGGGAACAACAACAAGAGAAAATGGTCTGGGAATCAGAACCAGCAGACCTTCAAAAAGACTGAGACTGTTAAGAATGACACATCAGGTTCTGGAGAGAGGAAAGGGTACACTGGAAGTAAACCCTACTGTTCAAAGTGCAATCGTCATCATGATGGTCCTTGTAGTGCACCCTGCAACAACTGCAAGAGGTATGGACATCTTACCAAAGACTGTCGAACACCTGCAACTAACCCCACCACCAACACCAACAACAACCAACCCCGAGCATGCTATGAGTGTGGAAACACTGGACACTTCAGGAATGCGTGTCCGAAGCTAAAGAACAAGGGTAACAACAACAACGTTGCTAGGGGCAGAGCTTTTGTGCTGAATGCTGGAGACGCCCGTGAAGACCCTAATGTGGTCACGGGTATGTTTCTTCTCAACAATTTAACTGCTTCAATTTTGTTTGATACTGGTGCTGATAAGAGTTTTATATCTGAGGAATTTAGCCCACTATTAGACATTTCACCAGTTGCCTTAGAAGCTAAGTACACTGTAGAGTTAGCTAATGGCAAGTTGATCGAGGCCGATAGTGTGTTACCAAATTGCACCCTAAACCTCGCAAATGAACTATTTCCCATAAACCTCATACCCATCGAGATTGGAAGTTTTGACATAGTAGTAGGCATGGATTGGCTATCCAAGCATCGAGCTGAAGTTGTATGTCATGACAAGATCGTTCGTATTCCTCTCGTCACTGGTAGTACTTTGATCATACAAGGGGAGACCAGTGGGACGAGATTAAATATCATATCCTGCATGAAGACTCGCAAGTACCTTAGGAAAGATTATCAGGCAATCCTCGCTCATGTTATTGAGAAAAAGTCGGAAGAGAAACGACTCGAGGATGTGCCCATCGTTAGAGACTTTCCAGAAGTTTTTCCTGAAGAATTGCCTGGTCTTCCACCACCAAGGCAAGTCGAGTTCTCAATAGACCTTGTGCCTGGGGCAGCACCCGTGGCACGAGCACCATATCGTTTAGCCCCTTCAGAACTTCAGGAGTTGTCTGTTCAGTTACAGGAACTTCTGGATAAGGGTTTCATAAGACCAAGTTCTTCACCCTGGGGAGCTCCGGTCCTGTTTGTGAAAAAGAAGGACGGTTCATTCAGGATGTGTATCGATTACAGAGAGTTGAACAAATTAACCATCAAGAACCGTTATCCACTTCCTCGTATTGATGACCTGTTCGACCAACTCCAAGGGTCAAGCATCTATTCGAAAATAGATCTACGATCGGGTTATCATCAGTTACGAGTTCGCGATGAAGATATTCCGAAAACTGCTTTCCGAACTCGCTATGGTCATTACGAGTTTCAGGTTATGGCCTTTGGTTTGACTAACGCACCGGCAGTATTCATGGATCTTATGAACCGGGTGTGCAAACCATATCTTGACAAGTTTGTCATTGTCTTCATAGACGACATTCTTATCTACTCACGCAACGAGCAAGAGCACGAGCAGCATCTCAAAACCATTCTAGAACTTCTCAGACACGAAGAGTTATATGCTAAGTTCTCCAAGTGTGAGTTCTGGATTCAGACCGTTCAATTCCTTGGTCATGTGATTGACAGTCAGGGAATTCATGTTGATCCCTCAAAGATCGAGGCTATCAAATGCTGGCAAGCACCATCAACACCGACCGAAGTACGCCAATTCTTAGGACTGGCTGGTTACTATCGGCGCTTCATTGAGAATTTCTCCAAGATAGCACAACCACTCACAACACTGACTCAGAAAGAGAAGAAGTTCAATTGGACTGATAAGCAAGAGTCAGCATTCCAGTTATTAAAGCAAAAGCTTTGCAGTGCGCCTATCCTATCACTACCCGAAGGTAACGAAGACTTCGTGGTATACTGCGATGCTTCGCATCAGGGACTGGGTTGCGTATTAATGCAACGAGAGAAAGTCATAGCTTACGCCTCCCGACAACTCAAAGTTCACGAGAAGAACTACACAACACATGATCTCGAATTAGGAGCCGTAGTGTTCGCTCTCAAAATCTGGAGACATTATCTGTATGGCACAAAATGTACCATCTTCACTGATCATAAGAGTCTCCAGCACATATTTGATCAGAAGGATCTCAATATGAGGCAACGTCGTTGGGTCGAGTTACTCACCGACTATGACTGCGAAATCAAGTATCATCCGGGCAAGGCAAATGTAGTTGCCGACGCCTTAAGTCGAAAAGAGCGCACCAAACCTCTTCGAGTCCGAGCCCTCAGTATTATCATTCATAATGATCTAATCATTCAAATCCTCACTGCTCAACTCGAAGCATTGAAACCTGAAAACATCAAGGAAGAGGCCTTGCGAAATATGGAGAATCAATTTGAAACCAAACCCAATGGAGTCAAGTACTTCGCAAACCGAATCTGGTTACCCAAGTTTGGGAATCTTCGAGACTTTGTGATGGATGAAGCTCACAAGTCCAAATACTCTATACATCCTGGATCGGACAAGATGTATCATGGCATCAAGGGACTGTACTGGTGGCCGAGCATGAAAGCAGAGATTGCCATGTACGTTAGCAAATGCCTCACATGTTCCAAGGTTAAAGCCGAATATCGAAAACCCTCCGGCTTGCTCCAGCAACCGGAAATTCCTCAATGGAAATGGGAGCAAATCTCCATGGATTTCATCACTAAACTCCCGAAAACATCAAGTGGTTGCGATACTATATGGGTAATAGTTGATCGTCTAACCAAATCTGCTCACTTCATTGCTATGAAGGAAACCGACAAAGTGGAACGTCTCACGCGAATCTATATGAAGGAGATCGTAACAAGGCACGGTGTTCCAATCTCAATTATCTCTGATAGAGACAGCCGATTCACATCTAACTTTTGGCAATCATTACAAAAGTCATTGGGTACTCGTTTAGATATGAGTACAGCCTATCATCCACAAACCGATGGTCAAAGTGAAAGAACAATTCAAACACTGGAAGATATGTTACGCGCCTGCGTAATTGACTTCGGTGCAAATTGGGAACAGCATTTGCCATTGTGTGAATTCTCATACAACAACAGCTACCACACCAGTATTGGAGCTGCACCTTTTGAGGCACTTTACGGTCGTAAGTGCCGATCGCCTATCTGTTGGACCGAAGTTGGAGATAGTCAACTCACTGGTCCTGAGATCATTCATGAAACCACCGAGAAGATCGTTGGTATCCAGCAATGGCTGAAGACCGCACGTGATCGTCAGAAGAGTTATGCTGACGTGAGACGCAAGCATCTCGAGTTCCAGGTTGGGGATCGAGTACTGCTCAAGGTATCACCTTGGAAAGGTGTCATCCGTTTTGGTAAACGTGGGAAGTTAAACCCTAGATACATCGGACCTTTTGAGATCCTTGAAAGGATTGGTCCAGTCGCTTATCGATTGCAGCTACCTCCTCCGCTCAGTAGCGTGCATCCCGTATTTCACATTTCTAATCTTAAGAAATGTCTGTCCGACGAGACACTCATTATCCCTCTCGAGGAAATTCAAATCGACGACAAACTAAATTTTGTCGAGACACCAGTGGAGGTCATGGACCGTGAGGTCAAACAGCTTAAGCAAAGTCGTATTCCAATTGTCAAGGTTCGGTGGAATTCGCGGCGTGGGCCGGAATTCACCTGGGAACGGGAAGACCAGATGCGACTCAAATATCCACATCTATTTTCAGACTCCACTCAAATACCAACCTCAAGTTAAATTTCGGGACGAAATTCTCTTAACAAGGGGAGAATGTGACACCCGTCAAATTAGGACTAGAAATTAGTTCCTAATCATTATGTAATACATGTAGTTAGTGCTATGTATTAGACTAATTGTATGTATCAAAATATATATTGATGAATATATATATTAGTACTCGATTAGATTTAATCGTTCATTTTCAAATCGGCCGAATTCCGATTCAATTATACGGCGTTGGTAAAAATCAAGTGATTAAGTAATATGGAATTGTTATTTAATACCTTCATAATTATTATATATTATTTTGATAATATATCAAGTATTTCGTATCGTACAAATCAAACGTCCACGACAAAACTATATATAAATAATGAATTATTATTGAAATTAATAATTATTATTTACATCAGATAAAATAAAACATATTTCGTTTTATATCATTTTACTCAAACGCGACGAAACCAATTAAATTGTATCCGTCTCTAAAACGTAAAACAAAGATATATTATTATATCCCATCAAAGGTATTTTTATAAAATACTTCCAATAAAAGTGTAAACGAATTCATTTTTAGAAATTTATCGATTTAAAACATTTTACTACTTTTCGATCGGGTACAAAAATACGGGTATTTTGTACTACGAATTAAGCCAACCAACTCCAATAATTGGAGTTGGCCGACTATACCAGACACTCCCTCCTTCACTTCATTTCATTCTCAATCTTTTTCTCAATTCTCTCTCGGCTCTCTCTTTGATTTCACAAACAACAACAACAATAACAATTAACAACAACAGATTATCATCATCATTTCGTGGATCATCATCATCATCTTCATAATCTCCTTCGTTTTCATCATCATCACCATCCAAGCTCCATTTCTAAAATCGTAAGGAATCGTTAACTCAATCTTTGTGATTTTGTATTTAAATAACGTATATTATCATGTATTAGTGCTAGGATTGATGATTGCTAGTTAAATTGCGGATTAGATTTGGTTTGGGTATGATTTTGAAACGGCAGACTCGAACCAGACCTTTGAATCCGGCGGATTCATGGTGAATCCGGCGGATTCCTACCCAGAACCAAGAACAACCCGGCGCGTGCTGACTGTACCCGGCGCGTCCTTTAAATTAACATGAATCCGGCGGATTCAATAGAATCCGGCGGATTCCCTTCATTTGTCATCAATCCGGCGGATTCAAGGGAATCCGGCGGATTCCCCCTTTATACTTCATGACCCGACAAATCAATAAACTAGCCCGGCGAATTCTAGCTAAAACGGAACAATTAAATTTCTGAAAACATCGATGATTTAAACAAGTTAAAACACGGTAGCTTCTCGATGAAAAATTTATTATAACGGATTGAGCTCAAATTCACACGGTCATTTGAAAACAACCAAATGGTCAAGGCTAAGTACCTTAGCCTAGCCAGTTTTAGGCCATCGGGGTCGTTTAAGGGCCGAAAATGGCAGATTACTGTTTTCAAACTCGTACCAAATTTTGTAGTTTATGAAATAAAGTGTAACGGATATA
The DNA here is from genome assembly GCA_949592205.1 of Helichrysum umbraculigerum. NCBI lineage: Eukaryota > Viridiplantae > Streptophyta > Magnoliopsida > Asterales > Asteraceae > Helichrysum > Helichrysum umbraculigerum. The sequence continues at coordinate 41,404,541 of CATIUR010000001.1, forward strand.
ATGAACTTGATTAACAACTAAACCTATACGATACGACTTATATATGAAACACATACACTTTTATAAGCACAACAAATCAAGTATAATAATAATAGTTTGAAATTATTATTACAAACCGTCACCAACGACCCGTATACATTTTCAAAACTCAAACATAATCGACAACCAAAGTATTTGGGCATAACTAGTTGAGGGAACAACTAGCATAGATGGTCCGTAGAGTCATCTAATCAATCAAAACCTTGCGCGTTTAATACGCCCGGCAGGTTTCAAGAATCTAATCATTTATCAAAACCTTGCGCGTCTCAGACGCCCTGCAGGTTCAGTCGTTGTAACGACATCAAATCATTGTGAATCATTATAATTGTTGGCTAACAATTCATCAGACTCAGGTGAGTCTCATAGCCCCTATTTTAAATGATTTTACCTAGGGGTGAGATACATGCTCTGTTTTGTTTTACATGTGAACGCAAGTATCAAATTATCACATATGCTGCATGAGTTGTTTTCATCTAATCAATCAAAGTCCTCTTAAGCATAGTTCTGTTAATATGATTTAGCATGAATGTTAGTGTATGGTACCATATGGGATTGACCATCCCCGTCCGAGTTAGCAAGCACTAACCTGTCAAACGGACGCATTATCATTTGTTCAAACGTATGTTGATTAGGCATACGCATAGAGGCACCCTCGATCAGGCACTTGATTGTGATCCTGACCCCTCAGTTAAGCTCAGACTATGTGCTCATGTTAGTTGTATCAATCTTTACTTATTTGTTTAATTACAAATATTCATGTGATACTCATCATCCAATTATTTACATGCTTTGTAAATCGAATCATTAAATCTTGCGGTTCACAAATCATATATTATCATATCAAACCTGTGAGCTCACCAGCTTTATAGCTGACCATTTTAGCATGTTATCTCAGGTACTCAGCAGTAGGTTGGACTGCCCATCAGGATACTGTAGCTCGAGTCGCATACAATCATATAAACATCAAGAGATTTCCCTGCATTTCTATATTTTGCTAAAATTAGATATGTATTAGAATCTCTCAAATACCTATGCGAACTCGTCTTTTGTAAAACATATGTAGACTTTTACGTTAATCAATGTATTTGTAAAACGACGCATGTAGTGGTCGTTCATTATGTATCTTATGTGCTTTGATTATTGATTAGTCGCGCCCCGACCCGATTCGCTTCCGCAACCTGAATAAGGGGGTGCGACAGTATCGCAACCGCTCGGTGTCTTTGGTAGTTTAGTAATGAAGTCCATAGTTATGTTTTCCCATTTCCATTGAGGTATTTCGGGTTGTTATAGCAACCCAGAGGGTTTCTGGTACTCGGCCTTAACCTTGGCGCAGGTTAAACATTTGCTAACATAGGTGGCGATGTCGGCTTTCATGTTGGGCCACCAATACCGTTGTCTGATGTCATGATACATTTTGTCAGAACCAGGATGTATGGAGTATCGAGATTTGTGGGATTCATCCATCACCAAATCTCGTAGGTTTCCAAAGTTTGGTAACCAAATTCGGTTAGAGAAGTGTCTGGTTCCGTCGGGTTTGATTTCGAATTGTTTTTCCATGCCTTGCAAGGCCTCATTTTTGATGTTTTTCTCGTTGAGTGCTTCGAGTTGAGTGGAATGAATTTGAGAAATAAGATCGTTGTGGATGGTTAAACCAAGGGCTCGAACTCGAAGGGGTTTCACTCGTTCTTTTCGGCTTAGGGCATCGGCAACAACGTTAGCCTTACCCGGGTGGTATCAGATTTCACAGTCGTAGTCACTAAGTAACTCGACCCAACGACGTTGTCTCATGTTTAGGTCCTTCTGATCAAAGATATGTTGAAGGCTTTTGTGGTCAGTGAAGATAGTACATTTTGTACCATACAGGTAGTGTCTCCAGATTTTGAGTGCAAAAACTACAGCTCCCAATTCAAGGTCATGTGTGGTGTAGTTCTTTTCGTGGATTTTCAGTTGTTGTGAGGCGTAGGCGATGACTTTTTCACGTTGCATTAACACACAACCTAGTCCTTGGTGTGACGCGTCGCAGTAAACTACGAAATCATCGGTGCCTTCGGGTAAGGACAGGATTGGTGCACTGCAGAGTTTCTGTTTCAGAAGTTGGAAGGCTGACTCTTGTTTATCGGTCCAATCGAATTTCTTATCTTTCTGAGTCAGTGAGGTTAAAGGTAGGGCTATTTTGGAGAAGTTCTCAATGAATCGCCGGTAATACCCAGCAAGACCTAAGAATTGTCGTACTTCGGTTGGAGTAGTTGGTGCTTTCCAGCACTTGATGGCCTCGATCTTGGCTAGATCAACACGTATCCCTTGACTGTCAATGACATGCCCTAGGAACTGTACTGTTTGCATCCAGAACTCACACTTGGAGAACTTGGCGTATAACTCCTCGTGTCTGAGTAATTCCAAGATAGTTTTGAGGTGTTGGCCATGTTCTGTTTCGTTGCGAGAGTAGATCAAGATGTCATCAATGAACACAACGACAAACTTATCTAGATATGGTTTGCACACCCGATTCATAAGGTCCATGAATACAGCCGGTGCGTTGGTTAAGCCAAAAGGCATCACTTGGAATTTGTAATGCCCGTAGCGGGTTCGGAAGGCGGTTTTCGGGATATCGGCGTCTCGAACGCGGAGTTGGTGATAACCAGACCGAAGGTCGATCTTTGAATAAAAGCTTGAACCTTGAAGTTGGTCAAATAAGTCATCGATTCTAGGAAGTGGGTATCGGTTTTTGATGGTAAGTTTGTTCAGTTCAAGGTAATTGATACACATTCTGAAGGATCCGTCCTTCTTTTTAACGAATAGGACCGGAGCTCCCCAGGGTGAGGAACTTGGTCGAATGAATCCTTTGTCCAGGAGTTCCTGCAATTGGGTAGACAACTCCTGCAACTCGGATGGGGCTAATCTGTATGGGGCTCGTGCCACGGGTGCAGCACCGGGCACAAGGTCAATTTGGAATTCGACTTGTCTAGGCGGGGGAAGGCCTGGCAAATCTTCAGGAAAGACTTCTGGAAAGTCTCGGATGATGGGCACATCCTCAAGTCGCTTTTCGGCCAACTTCATTTCGGTTACATGGGTGAGGATTGCCGGGTACCCTTTCCTCAGGTACTTTTGAGTTTTCATACAAGAGATGATGTTTAAGTTTCGCCTACCAGTCTCCCCATGTATGATCAAGGTTCCACCGGTAGCGAGAGGTATACGCACAATCTTTTCAAAACAGACAATTTTAGCATGATGCTTGGACAACCAGTCCATGCCTACGATGACATCGAAGCTCCCGATTTCAACAGGGATGAGGTTTATGGGGAAAATTTCGTTGGCTAGGTTTAGAGTGCAATTAGGTATCACACTATCGGCCTCTATCAGTTTGCCATTTGCTAATTCTACTGTGAACTTAGCATCTAAGGCAGTGGGAGTAATGTTGAGTAACGGACAACACTCATCAGATATGAAACTTTTATCAGCACCAGTATCGAATAAAACTGAAAGGGTTAGATCGTTGAGGAGAAACATACCCGTAACAACGTTGGGATCTTGACGGGCCTCTCCAGCATTGAGTACAAAAGCTCGACCGCGAGGGTTGTTGTTGTTATTATTGTTCCTGTTGTTGTTGTTGTTGTTGTTTCGTTTCGGGCAATTATTCCTGAAATGGGCTGTGCTGCCACACTCGAAACAAGCCTTTGGTGCATTAGGGTTGGTATTTGGGTTGGGGGTTCTGCAATCTTTAGCTAGATGTCCCTGCCGTTTGCACTTGGTACAGGTACAGTGGCCTTCGTGGTATAGAGTACACTTGGAACAGTAAGGTTTGTTCCCAACGTACCCTTTCTTGGTTTGCTGTTGCTGCTGATTGTTGTTATTTCCGGACCATTTTCTTTTGTTATCCCCGGTGGTTTTCACTGTGGGTGTCCCACGGCGAACAATTTGAGCAATGAGCTCGTGTGCCATTCGGACAGCACTTTGGATGGTCCCGGGTTTGGAAGAGATGACATTGCCTTGGTTGGAATCAGGTAGCCCCCAAATGTATCTTTCGACACGTTTGGATTCAGGGTCCACCATGGATGGACAAAGGAGAGCAAGCTGGTGAAATCTGGTTGTGTAGCTAGTAATGCCGTTTCCTTGAACTGTGAGGTTCCAGAATTCATGTTCGAGCTGTTGGAGTTGCTCGCGTGGACAGTATTCTTCCCTCAGCAAGTTTTTGAGTTCATCCCAAGACATTTGATAGGCAGTATCAATACCATGGGTTTGGGCGTATGAGTTCCAAAAGGTGAGTGCACCCTCAGCTAGAGTGTAGGTAGAGAATTTGACTTTGTTCTCTTCTTGGCAGTTGCATATGCGGAAAATGGACTCCATTTTCTCAATCCATCGCATGAGACCGACGGCTCCTTCGGTTCCTTTGAAATGGAGAGGTTTACAATTCATGAAATCTTTGTGGGTGCGGGGCTTTGGCATAGGTGGGTTCTTGCCTGCACCTCCTTGATTTCCTTGGTTCGGATCGGGATTGTTTCTGGCAGCTTCTAGGGCTGATTGGACCCTCTGATTGATAAGTCTTTCGATATCAGCGGAGCTCATTTGACGTTTTGGAGCCATGATTCTAAAAGAAAGAAAATAAGAGGCACATAAGATTTCGTTGAGCAAGATCTAAAGTTATTGCAGATGCATAAAAGAGAGTATGATAAGTATCTACGGCAAGTCGAGACAATCAATAAAGCAAGGAAGAAATTTTTATAACCAAATTGAGGCGCAAGATAAACGATTACAGAGTTTGAAGTTTACAAAACATGTCGGGCATTGTTACATCCGGACTTAATACGAGAGTTTACAAAAGCTAACTAGTTGAGCACATCCTGCCTAAATAGGTTACAAAATAGAGTATCGTACTAATCTAATCATGACGTGGATTCAGTGGTGGATTTGATGGCGGGAGTAGTGTGATGACTCGTTCCATGTTTGCAGTAAGTCGGCCAATCATTCCGACAGCTTCTCCCAGTTGTCGCTCTAGCAAGCGCACATGATCCTCGGTTTCTCGTAAGCGTGTCTCACTTTGTTGCAGCCTCGATTGTAGGACAACGATTTCATTTCGGTTACCGATCACTTGGTTGTGAACAGTTCCCATGGTTTCGGTGATGTCCTCCTGGTCTTGGTAAATTTGTGCAACTCGACCTTGAGCTAAATGCATCCAGTTTTGGTAAGTTTCGTGCTGCTCAGCTTCCATATCATCCAGTCGCCTTTCGTGACGATAGATTCTGGCAGCGAGCACAGGTATGGTAAGGTGAGGAGGTTCATCGGTGTGTAAGGTGTGTTCTGGGTCTAGATCCTGTGAGGGAATTGGTATGTCCTCATCAGATCTCCAGGCGCAGAGAGTATAAGGTAACCAGTTCCGTCGAGGGTTATCGGTCCGACGGCGGGCTTGGTTAGGTGTAGAAGTAGTTGTGTTACGAGGAGGGTAAGGGCTAGCTCGTGCTGGCCTAGTGGTTCCCCAACCTAAGCGAGAGTTGCGTGATCCCGAACGAGAGCGGGAGGATGGTGTAGTTGCGTTGGGATTTGTTGCCATTTCTGTGGCAAGGAATTTCGTATACGTGAGGTTGTATATAGAAATAAAGTAAACTAGCACATAAGCACGTATAAAGGTTGGTCACGTTCTAGCCTCGGTTTACGTTACTACCGTATTCTCATTCACTATAACCATTTCAGGTCTTGCATCGATTCTCCTTTAATTGTACATAGTTGATCAGGCTATGTTAAATTAAATTCAAATGATGCAATTGCTGAACCAATCATATCAAACAAGGAATACTAACCTAACGGTCATAGTCTAGGTCACTAATGCAATCCTAGTTCGCTATAACCTTAGGCTCTGATACCAATCTGTCGCACCCCCAAAACACGTGGCAGCGGAAACATGAGGTGTCACGGGGGCGCCGACCAAATCAAATATCACAACACAAAGATTAAAGTAAACGACCTCTATATGAGACGTTTGAAAATATTACATTACCATAATTCAAATGTTTACAAAATATCTGGAGTTCGCATAAACCGTTAAGAGATTTCTAATACATTACTGATTATACAAAATACAGCTAAATGCAATCTAATCTCTTGATGTTTGAAAACAATGCGACTCGAGCTAAGCTTTCCATAAGCTTCCTACTGTGGCGGGTTACCTGAGAAATACATACTAAAAGGTCAACATAAAGTTGGTGAGTTCATAGGTTTGATAATCAATCAGTTACTACTATGATCCACAAGATTCCAAAAGTAGTATCATTCACAATGATAAGTAAAAGTATCGTTAGTCAACGATAAGTAAAAGTATTGCAAAATGCAACATAAGTATACCATTTGCATGAGTCTCATAGTCAAGCTTAACGTTGTTTGCCTCCGGTAAGTGTACTAATCCGATACACCTCTAAATCACAAGTAATACTGCGCCCGTGGGTTGGCTAGAGCGACTAGCCCGGACGAGGTTTGTCAAACCCTGATAGATCTATCCAATAATACTCACGCACAAATTTTAATGACTATGATGGGTAGAGGACTTTAGTGGATTATTCAGGTCTCATGCAATCCGTACGAAAAGTGTTTCAAGTTACTTGTGATCATATAAGCAGTTGTATAAAATAGTTGTATGTATTCTCACCCCAGTTGAAAAACAGTAAAAAGGGGCTATGAAACTCACCTTAGATTAGCAAGTAGCAAGTAAGTATCAAATAAGCAAGCAAGCCGGTGTGCAACCTTCTAACGTCCTAAAAACGTATAAGGTTGGGTATAAGTAGATGTCTCAAAAGACCATCTATAGCGATTGTATAAGTGGGGGTCAATGTCCACTTAAGCCAATCGTGTAGGTGGAGGGTTAATGTCCACCTAGAGCTAGTTCATCAACTAGTATGTCCAAATAAATTGTTCAAGTTCGTTTCTTAAAAACGTGTACGACCCGTTGGTGAAAGTTTGTAATAATAATTCATTTAGACATTATTATCAAGTTTGTTTTGCTGTAAACTATTCATTAGTACATATCGTGTGTTGCAAACCAATTATTTTAGTTTGTATAAGTCTTAAACCGTAGGTCAAAGTTGGTCAACTCGTTGGTCAAAGCTGGTCAAACCTGGTCAAACCTGGTCAAACTGGACAAACCTGGTCAAACTGGTCCAACCTGGTCAAACTGGTCAAACATGGTCAAACTGGTCTAACCTGGTCAAACTGGTCAAACTGGTCAAACCTGGTCAAACTGGTCAAACCTGGTCAAACTGGTCAAACCTGGTCAAACCTGGTTAAACCTGGTCAAACTGGTCAAGGTTGGTCAAACTTAGCATCACTAGCAAAATGTAGCATCACTAGGTTAGTGTCTCTACTTGAGACTTAGGATATTTTCAGAAAATGTGGCATCACTAGCAAAATGTAGCATCACTAGCAAAATGTAGCATCACTAGCAAAATGTAGCATCAGTAGGTTAGTGTCTCTACTTGAGACTTAGGATATTTTCAGAAAATGTGGCATCACTAGTAAAATGTAGCATCACTAGCAAAATGTAGCATCACTAGGTTAGTGTCTCTACTTGAGGCTTAGGATATTTTCAGAAAATGTGGCATCACTAGCAAAATGTAGCATCACTAGCAAAATGTAGCATCACTAGCAAAATGTAGCATCACTAGGTTAGTGTCTCTACTTGAGACTTAGGATATTTTCAGAAAATGTTCTAAGTGTCGGTTTCTAATTCGGGAAACTTTCTAAGTTTAGTCTTTGGTCCAAGTTACTAACTAAGTCATCTAAACCCATTTTTGTTACCACTTTCCAAAAATAGTAAGTTTTGTCGTTTTTAGAAACCGAGCTGTTTTTTTTTACTTGGTCAAACCTACTCGGTTTGACCCGAAACTTTTACCCAACCCATAAATCAGTTTAAAGAGTGCAAATAATTTGTCGGTTTGTGTCGGAGTCATCCAAAGTGTCGGTTTTAATTACACTTCTTAAGATTTTCAATATTTCACATTTTCGACTTTTGTTGGTTTGGTTCGCCATTTTATTTCTACCACTTATGGTCCAAACTAGGGTCTGAGATTTTTACCAACTGATCTTGTATGTATCTAGTCTAACATATAATTTGTAACACCCCCAAATTTAATGATTTGCGGAAGCACGATTTGGGTGTTACTAATCAATAACAAAGCACAAAGATAAATAGTAAACGACTCTATATGCGTCGTTTTAACAAAATATATTAATATTGAAATGTTTACAACATTTATAGCTTTACATAACTCGAGTTTAAATATAAGGAGATTTCAGTACATAAGTACTTGTACAAAATATACTAATGCTAGAAAATCTCAAACGTCTGTATGCTGACTCGAGCTAGAAGTCCTGAAGCAGAAACAACCTACTGCTTGGTACCTGCGATACATGCTAAATGGGTCAGCTAAAGCTGGTGAGCTCACAGGTTTGAAATCAAGTAATATAGTATGAACCGCAAGATTTAATAATGATTGAATTGCATCCAGCAATTGATAATGTATATGTATACAGCCATGAGCACATAGTTGAGCTTAACTCGAGGGCCGGGTCCCCTATAGAGAATTCTGGGCGAGGTGCCTCCACGAATGCCTAATCAACATTCGTCTTCCCAAATATTAGTACGTCCGTTTACCCGGTTAGTGCTTGCTAACCCGAACGAGGAGGGTCAATCCTATATGGTACCATATACTAATATTCACGCTACAACGTATTAACAAACTATGCTGACGGAGGGCTTTGAAATGATTAGTTGTGTAAAACTCATGTAGTATATGAAAAGTTGTACTTGCCTTCACATGTTTAAAAGAGCAGTATATCACACCCCTGAGTAAAACAGTAAAAAGAGGGGCCATGAGACTCACCTGAGTCTTGTGAGTTTAACTTAATAAACTTGAGTTGATTAGCCGAGTGATGAAGTCCAAAGACTTGTAACCTGAGGGTGTCCACGACACGCGATGGTTATAAACATGATTGGGTATCTCAAAAGATCACCCTTGTAGTTGTTACACAACTATATATATGTCCAAATTACTACGATTTGGTTGATTTGTTAAGTGTTTGAAAACGTGTACGGCCCGTTGGTGATTAATTGTAATAATAGTCCTGATGTTATCACATTGATTTCATAGTGATATACTTGAAAAGTATATTCCATTATGTTTGAAAAGTTGTATCATATAAGCGTTTTGAAGTCATACAAGTTTGACACTTGGTGAGAAATGTGCTTACGGAATCTAAGTACGGGGGTCCGGGGGCAGCGCCCCTGGTGGGGTCCAAGGGGCTGGCCCCTGGCTGGGGTCGAGATGCCAGGTCAGCTCGAAAAATTTTTATTTCTACTATATTGCTTTGGTGAAAAACGCATCTGGGATCTGAATTCGGGTAAAATCGAGTGATGAATTTCGAGTCTCGACACTTAGTAAAAATCTGAGTTTTCTGTGTTTTGCGACACAATATGCGACACAAAAGTTTGTCATGTGACACAAGGGTTGTGTCGCATAGAAGTGCGACACAATATCTATACGACACAAGGGTTGTGTCGCATAGATGCGAGATGCTGATTCAACAGCGACATAGTGATAGTGTCGCATAGTATTTGCGACATAAGGTACGACACAATATTATGTCGCATAGGGTACGACATAACTGGTTTCATACGACACAATATACGACATAAGAGGCAAAATACGATACAACATGCGACACAAGGCTTGTGTCGCATTGAAGAACATTAGCCCAGAAAGTTTCGACTGCCGAGATTTTTCCGGCCAAAACCCAATTTAAACTCGTTTTTAAGCTATAAAACCGTGTTCTACTCTTGGTAATGGACATATATAAGTTATATAAACAACTAACAAGTGAAAATACAAAGAATCGAGAGTTTTTGGGATTTTGTCGGAAACTTACAAAGTGTCGGATGAAAAATCCGAAAAGATAGGATGATAGATCGTGATGTCGTGGTCGTTGTTTTCCAAAGTGCCGAGGTGATCCGAGTGCGTTTCGAGGTGTTAATGGATGATTTTGTGAGTTTGTGGGTGATTGGTGGTTTGAGAGAAAAATGGGGAAGAGAGTGTAAGAGAGAGAGAGAGAGATAGTGATAATGAAAAAGAAAAAGGGGGAAAGTGGGAGGTTATTCCCCCACTTTTCAGTCTTTGTCCCGCGTGGTTTTCGTTTTCTCCGTCGTTTATACGTTAAATAATTATTTAATATGTTTAATTATGAGTTTTAAAATACGAATATTTACCAATTTCTTTATTTTTGAGTTATAAAACATAACTTGATTTTTTTTGTTTGTTTGCGCGTTTGATATTTTAATCGTGGGGTTCTTGTTTGTACAATATGGATTATAATTAGAATATTATAAAAATAATATTTTTGATATAATAGTGTTATTTAATAAAATTGGTCACCAACGTCCGTATTTAATTGAACCGAATTACATTCGATTTAAATTGCGTACGATCTAATCAAATCGCATTTTCGAATATATTCAACAATATATATTTCGATACATAAATTAGCCTAATACAAACTAATTACATGTATTAACACAGAATTAGGCACTAATTACTAGTCCTAATTTGACGGGTGTTACATAATTTTTACAGCAACCATAGTGTCCATTTACATATTTAAACAAATTCGCGTATGAACCGTACTCAGTTTTCGAAAACTTCCAGACCAGACTCAAAGATCAGATTTTTCACAAAAATACGTACAGATCTGGAAAAAGTGAAAAACACGAAAGTTGTAGCCCTTTTTAATACGCAACTTTTAAAAAATAATTCGTTGTCTAATTCTTCCTACAGCTCGAGATATGGTCATTTTAGTGGACTGACTTTTCTGGGACAGAAACTGTCTTCTTACATATGTGTTACAAAAACGTGTTTCAACCTTTTATTTGGACATAATAGTGTTAGATGAGCAATATAACATGTAAATATACATTATGTAGGTATGTAAATGAGGAGTTTAGGTGATTTATACCAAGAAAATGATGGAGAAACAAGTGGATGATGAAGATGATGATGTATTGAGCTCTTCTTTCTTCCAAATTTGAAGGTGATCTATGTGGTTGTTTGTGGTGGTAGTGGTGGTTCTTGGAGGTGGAAAAGGGCTGAGATTCCCTGAGTTTGAGAGAGAAATGAGAGTATGGAAATGTAGAGAGAAAGTGAGAAGTGTTGAAGTGGTGAAAGAATGGGAATGCATGAAGATCCTATGGAGGTAAATGGAATATTAATCATGAAAATGCATGGAAATTTAGTGGTGGAGGTGGGGTGGCACATGGGGGCCGGTTTTTGTGGGTCCCCCACAAGGGTATTTTAGTCATTTTCTTGTTCTTAATTTAATTCGTTGCGTTTCCCGTTCGTTTACCCGATTGTTTAGACGTTTATTTATACGTTAAACGTTTTATACACATATTTAAGTAACGGTTTAAATTCCGATATTTTCAATTGAAATATTTATCTAGATACTTGAAAACATTTATATAAAAATGTTCCGTTAATTTATCAGCCTCGATTTGTGTGCACGTTTTACGGAGGTTTAATCGCGTAGCGTTTTAAATAGACGTTTTTCATTGACGAACTATTATATGATGTTTTCAATAATAATTTCATACAAAATAATATATTTAAATTATTAAAATATATTTTAGCTTTCGCTCGATTGTCGGGCGCGTTCCGCGCGTTTCTGTTGCGTTTGAGACGTTTTAGTCAAAACGCCTAAGTTTTTCGTGTATTATTTTAACAAAATAATAATATATGGTAAATAACTTCTAAAAATAGATTCAAGTTATTTATAGAAATGTTTTCACCAACGTCGTATAATTTGTCGGACTCCGTCCGATTGTTTTGCACAATTTCACCAAATTGCGTAAGTGTAATTACAACTAATTACATAAGCGTAATATAATCAATTACGGGAGTGTATATTCACATAAATACACAAATATTTACAAGTAATTACAAGTATTTAGCCTAATACTAAACTAAACACACGTAATTAGGATTTCTAGTAGGTTAATCAGTAACCCTAAATCGTCGGGTGTCACAGTTGAGCATCGTCTATCTGGTCAGAATCATGATACCTTAGTTCCTCGTGACATATTAGTTGATAACCGACTAATAAGGAATCTATTAGTTATACCATAAGTTAATGAATCTCATAAGCAACCCAATTTAGTTAATCGTTTTCCCATAAGAGTCATCATCCCATAATTATTAACTAACGAACTCACAACAAATACTACTTTGCATTATCTGATATCCTATTACATTTTATCCGCTTTATTTAGTTTACTTAGTTAACTGAACCAAAACCCCCAACGCACTCTTTGAAAACATTTACTAGAAAAGAAAGATTGATTGGATCACCTCCGCTTCAATTCAGTTTCTCTTTAAGAACGACTCTAGGTCCAACTTACCGCCTACTAACCTTTTGGTTCAGTACTAGTAAGTCACACTTAGACCCCAGCAATTATAAATTATAAAACCACCCGTTGTTTTGAGAAGCAACAATAAGCAAACCAGGTTGTGCATAAAAAGTTATTATGTCCATGTATTTGGTGTGGTCAAAGACTTTTTATTTAAGAGTGATGATTCTCTAGTTATATTGCCTAGTTTGACTAGTCAAGTAAGTACAAGTGTAGTCATGCAATTTTCAACCTATCATATTATTCATGCAAGCTAGCCAACTTTTTGTTGACTTTCAAAAGTCAAGATTGCTAACCCTAAGTTGTTCACATAATGCAATTAACATAGAGTAATCATACAAAACACCATAATTACTAAGATACTTAGCATACGAAACACTTAGTCAAGCAAAGTTCTAGACTAAATCAATTGATCAAAGTTATTTCAATTGAAACAGTCAAACATATGGGAATTCGAATGTATTACCTAAGCATTTAATCAAGAAAATCTCTATTCCCTAGTTACTAGCTTAGCTAACTTCAAGAAACAAGCTCTTTCAAGTTCAAAGTGGGTTTTGTAATCATACCTTGCTTTTAGTGAATGAAATGCAAAAACGAAAGTACAACCGCGAAGTATATGCAACAAGGAGCTCGAAAGGACAAGAGATTATGTAATTTGATGGAGTTTTGATGGTGGATTCATGGTGGTCATGGCATGGCCGATTTTTTTAGAGGGAGGAGGGAGGAAGATGAAGTTTGTTAGATGATTTGAATTATTGGGAGTTAAGGAGGTTCATAGTGGTCCTTTAGGGTACATGTACTCACCCTAAGTACTATGGTACTCATATGGTCCCTAAGGTGAATTGAATGTCAAGTATTAATGTCTTGGATTAATTTCCAATGTCCCACTAACAATGATGAGGAATCTTAAATGTGTTACTTGTAACTAGTTACTTGTTAGTCTCTTGTTACGTTGTTAATAATTTAAGACCGCAAATTTTTGCGGAACAATCAAAATCAACTTTAAACATTAAACTCACGCTATTTTTGGTGTTTAAAAATGTTTGTCTGACGCGGGTTTATAGAATGTACTACTGTTTCGGCAGAATGCTAAAAAGGTGTACATTCTTTTAGAAGTGCGTGCGTTTTCAGACAATAATTAAAAAACGTTTTCTATTAAAGGGAATTTTCAAAAATTTATTATATATATGTATTAAAATATGCTCATTTAAAGTCGCGAGCCTTGACCGTTTTGGGAAGGAATTGCTTTAAGATTCGTTCCGCTCCCTCCATAGGGAAAGGGTCGAAATTTGCTCCCTTAATTTAACATTTTTCGGTACAAAACATTTTGATAGCTCCCAGATGACATTGTAAACTAGAAAATGACGATCCTCTAAACCTCCTAGGATCTCTCGTTCCTCATACCCTAATTTGACAAGATCATCAATCAATTTATTATACGCCTTCCTTATCTTCTTGGGATTTAATAAACCGTCGCGTTCTCCTTTGTTTTTGTAGTTCAGATTGTGAGTAAGTTTATTCACAGCTTCCATAAACGCGTTCTCTTCCGGTGAATCAGGTTCTCCGGTTGTAAGTTTAACTAGCTTACAGAGTTCACTAATTTCGGCTTTTTGCGTGGAAGTGAAGGGGTATATGGTGAAGGTGAAGATTCGAACAAGCTTGACGTGAAGGTCTTTTCTTTTTTCAAAGAAGCTTGTGTCGATTCTTTCCTTTGTGGAATTAGGAAAAACTTCTCGCAATTTTGAGATTAGGTAAGAAGCGGGGTCAACAAAGAATGGAATTTTACCAAGAAATTAGATAGGAATCATCGGGTTTTGTTCTATCCAGAACTCAAGTTTGTTGATCATTGTGGCGACATTGTGATTTATTAATATCATAGATATTGGAAGGTAATCCATGTCGGCAAATGATTCGAAGAGAAGATCTAAATCTCCTACAAACTTCAGTTCTTGGTCCTCGAAATTTGTGGAGGGGCTTTCGTATTCTTGATTTGACAGACGAAGAAGAAGGTTTACTTGTTTTTCTAATTCAGCAATCGTTTTTCGTTGGTTGAAGGAAAACGGGAGATTGGCATAGGTCAATTGCATGACGAATGCTTTATAGACGTCCGCCCTTCGGGAAGGACCGAAAGAAGCACCAAGGTGGCGTTCTTTAAAACAAGGTTGTTCTATTTCGACGGATGGAACCTTATCCACCACTCGGTATATGGTGTATTTAGGTTCGTATGAAGAAAATGGAAAGATATTGTCATTGTAAGAATCGGATATAGTTTGGGCATATACCGATATCTCAGGAATGAGGGTAATTAGGTCACACATTTTCGGAGGTTTTACTTCATGATTTTCTTCGGGAAGATAATCAAAGTGGACAGAACTTGACACTTTAGGCATTTGCATAGTTGGAGAGTGATCTTCTGGAGGTGATGCCAGGTCAAGTAGCTGATCCGTGACCTCAAAGTCCAGGAAATGGTTTGGAATGGAATGTGGGATCCTAAATTCTTCTAGGGAAGCATATAATTCATCCTTTGAAGTACTAATAGAAGTGGGTTTTTTAGATGTCATGTTTAAACTAATATTATCCTAATTAGCACTAAATTAATAGCGAATTAAATTAAAACTGCTTAAAGTAACTTTCGAGAGATTTCTAAGAAGGTGTCAATTGGAAGGATCTCCTAAATACTACTACTTAAGGTGGCTTGAATCTACGTTTGTGATTCCCCGGCAGCGGCTCCAAAAACTTGTTGTGCTCACACCGTGTCGTTGTTTTTCAAATGATGATGCGAACGCAGCAGGGGTTTTAAATTTATATTTTGCGTGGCTTAAATTAACCGTACTACCTACTCTGGTTAGTAAGCGGTAAGTATAACCTAAGATCGTTCTATGAATCCAAACGTGTGGGCGATTAAAGTTGACACTTTCAATCGAGAAGTATTTAGGATGGCACAAAGTAGGTAGGTTTGGGGTTTAAAGACAGATAACTAAAATGCAGGAAAGTAAATTGCAGGAAAAAAAATGCAGGAAAGCAGATAAAGATAAAGATGTGATTGCTGAGATTTCGATAATTAATATTTCAGGATGACAGAACAAATAGGGTTGATACTTAATATGGCAGTTAAACTACTGGGTGTAAACTCTAGAACCCTACCAACTCAGTTTCCCATTGGCGTGTCACTTGGAACTAGGTTATCATGATTCTGATCGGAGCAATACGCAAACTTCCAATACTCATCTAGTTGAAAGATGAGCAACCTATTTTGGTGTTATCCCGAGGTGCATGAATCAGTAGCGTATCGTCTCATAAGTTCGACCGTTCTTAACCCCTAAGGTAGTTTACTACTCTATTAGCACGAAGATTAATAGCTTTGTATGTTTAGACCACCGATTATGTAAGACTTAGTGTTTTATGAACTCTAGGTAACTAGGACTTTGTTCTTATCCCTAAGTCTTGTCTTTGTTTAATTAAGTTCTAATTACTTCGACTTATGACTTAAGTTCTCCTTTTCAAACAGTTATACATCTCCAGATTATCCGCAGTTTGATAAAACGTGTTTCATATGAGGACCATGCCTTTCAATAATAGACAGTGTACTTTACATGAGATTTCCACTGCTTCTTATATCCAACACGTGGTCAAGAGTAATTGACAGTGAAAGTGACACTCTAACTAATTAAATGTAAAGCAGTGCAGAAAAGTAAATCTAATATATACAACGAGTGATTTCACTGTGTCTTACTTATTGCATGTCATGGGCACAGATAACTACTTACCATAATTAAGGTTGATCAGGTCCTAATTACTAGGTTGCAGTCACGTGGATAACTGGAAAGGGTGCTCCATAAATTAAACTTAAATTCATAAAGTCCTAACAGTACAAGGGTTATTATCTCCTATTTTATCTGAACGTGTTTTACGAACATTATTTTATAATGCATTGATTCTCGTAGGATACACCAGTTAGTTGTGTAGTTGTATTATCAATTCGGAGTTCCAACTTTTGAACCAGAGCTGATTCCAATGATATAACTACCTTCGGTCGTTTATCGGCTTCCGCACATTTGTACTTTGCATAAAGCATTTCCAGCACTATACCGAATAAACAGTTGAATAGGGGCCGTTATATCATTTACGATTATCGTGCATTGATTGTGTAATGACATCCTTACTTATAATTATCTACATCATCAGCAATCACAATAATAAACTACTCGCAATTCATGGCATCAAATAAATCACATACCAGGCAATAATACATATTCAAAATATGAAATGAGACAAGTATAATAAAAGTTTAGATATCACCAGGAATTAAATGCGTAGCAGCGTATTATTATAATTGACAAAATCTTTCACACGTACAAAGATTGATCTCCGAATCTCTAGCGTTCGCCCTAGCTTCTACGTTAGTCCGTAGACTAATTACAATATTCCTAGAATGAGAAAGACTAAAAGACTACGAAAGATTTTCTAGTGAGAAAGAAAGAGTGAAATATGCTAGAATGTGTGCATATGTGGTGTGTGTTTCAAATAAACCTAAGCCTCCTATTTATAGGTGAGCTTTGGCTCAGATTAGCACCAAGAGGTGCATGTTAGTAAAAGGTGGCCAAAAGGGTGCACCAGGTACCGTACAACACGAAAAGTAGGCGCAACGGGTACTGTACAACACGAAAAGTAGGCGCACCAGGTACCAAAAGTTACCAAAAACGGAAACCGAGGAGGGGGAAAGGGTGGTGACGTGGTGACGTGGCCGGCAGCGGCTGGCCCACCCACGCCCCGTTTCGCCGTCTTTTGCTTCGTTTCTCGATTCATGCGTGTTTTCTTCGTTATGCGTCCGTTTGTGTCGATTCCTTTTTTGTTGGATTCGTAATTCAAAAACGAAGATTTTGACATAAGATAGGCCCTGAGATGAGATTCCTAGCTCTAGATATTGCGTACGAATCATTTGGATCTTCTGGCGGGCATAGAATCTTCATTCTTTATCCGTTTTAGTTGATTCTTCTTCTGTTGGATTCGTATTTTGAAAACGAACATCTTGGATAGAATGGATGTTGGTGGAGGACACTTTAGTCTTGAAATCTTGTTTTGATGCCTTGAATCTTCAAACGTGTGTGGAATCTTCGTTTCTCATCCGTTTTGCTTGATTTTTATCGTGCAACCTTGTTTTGACCATCTTGGCATAATGTTATTGATTTGTATTATATTTGAATTAAAATGCCAAGAATCATTCCAGAATGAGAGAGATATCGGTAGTAAAAACATGACTTTTTAGGCGATATCAGTATCCGATTGATGGAGACTTAGATCTCGTAGCTTATACTGATTCGGATTATGGAGGATGCAATTAGAATAGGAAATCTACGACCGGAGGATGTCAATTCCTTGGAGGTAGATTAGTATCCTGGTAGTGCAAGAAGCAAACCTCGGTAGCCATTTCTACATGTGAAGCTGAGTATGTTGCAGCTGGCAGCTGTTGCTCTCAAGTTCTATGGATTCAACAGCAACTGCGGGATTACGGGTTAAATATAACCAATACTCCTATGATGATTGATAATGAATCAACTATGTCGATCACCAATAATCCGGTGAAGCACAGTAAAACTAAGCATATTGATATTCGCCATCATTTTATTTGAGATTGTGCTGAGAAGAAGTTGATAAAGTTAGTTAAGGTTCCATCATTAGATAACTTAGCAGACTTATACACAAAGGCGTTCGACATAGCAAGATTTGAGACGTTGGTTCAACTGAACGGAATGAGAAATCCAGAGTGATTAGTCTTCCAAGGGTATTTTTGTGATAGTTAGTATTTCTATGTTCTTAAAAAAAAAAAAAAAAAAAAAAAAAAAAAAAAAAAAAAAACATATGGCATTCATTTGCTTGTTATCTAAGGGGAATCGCCTTCATTAAAAAATATAAACATACAATTCTTTAAA
This sequence comes from Helichrysum umbraculigerum, assembly GCA_949592205.1. NCBI lineage: Eukaryota > Viridiplantae > Streptophyta > Magnoliopsida > Asterales > Asteraceae > Helichrysum > Helichrysum umbraculigerum. The sequence goes on from CATIUR010000001.1 coordinate 41,422,943, forward strand.
ATGTTTAAGTTTTTATCTGCAAAAACTAGGGAGATGATAATACATTAGGAGAATAAGCTTCAAAATAATCAGCTTAAGTCGTAAGTATGATATGTTAGTAGGTTCAAATAAAGTTACTTTAGCACTACAGCGGTTCTATCAGGTATGTGTTTATATTTTTTTATTTATACACCTATATCCACAAGTTATAATTTGTCTATTTTTAGTGAAAACTTTAGATGGCTTCATCATATGATGTACTGGTAGGCAAATTATATGAAATTTTCTAAGCCTTAAAAAGTTAATTAACTACTTGTTTATTATCTTGTGTTACTATTCTATGATGTATGACATTAGTCTTAATTGTTGAATGATGGTATTGCCATACACTGTTATCATGCATTTTAATTTCAATTGACAAATACTAGCAATATGGGTATTAACTTAATTACTGGTAACTTTGTTGTACTGAGTACAGATCTGAAGCCTTTAATTAAATTAATATTCTCAAATATATTTTAAATAATGCTAGAAGGGATTCTCTGTTGTACTAAGTACAGACTTGGATAACATAGCATATTCAAGGTATGTCTGATATTTGTCTAACCTTAAAATTCAAGTGTATGTTATATGTTTCGAAAAGATACATTATTTAGTAACCACTACCTTGAAAATTTAATGATGCAGTGTTATGAGCTTTACTTCAACTTCTTCAGTATGTCATATAATAAGAAGCACTTGATAATATTCATACTAACAATAAAGTGTTTGCTTAGGAAATCGAGTATAATTTGTTTATGTGGATCATAATACCGGTAATCGTCTTGAACTGTCTATAATTAAAATATTCACTTTATGTGAGTAATGCATTTATTAATTATGCTATGTGGATAAAGGTACCTAAGATATAGTTTTATAAATATAAATGTATAAATGATAAACTTAGTTGTAATTTTATGGTAATTTATTTGAATCTCATAAGGTATACATACTAACAATCTACTTAGACTTTTTAATAAATTTTAATAGCTTGTTCATACTAATATGATCCCTAGGCAGATAAATTCTTATTCATTTTATTTATGTATTTTGTTTTTGCTCAAGTGATTAATAAAATGGTATTTGATGCCAATGTTTATATAATTGTGTTTTCATCTTATTTTATGTTTAATTTAAGTTTTTGTGTTTATTAGATTTTATCCTTCGGAATTAAATTGTACTGAATATTATTTATTTTGAGTTGAACAATCGTAGCAAATACAAGTGAAAAATAATTTTATTTTAGACTTGTACAAATGAGGGATTTTTATTTATACTTAGTGTTTAATTCGCATCTTAATTTAATTATGCGAGTTGACTTAGTCAACCTGCGGATCGAGTTCCACACTCGCGAATCGAATACAGAGTATAAAAGGGAGGTCAAACGAGTCAACCAGACCACCAAATCTACAATATTCGCGAATTCACTTATTCGGTGCAGATCCACTTATCGGCGAAACGAGGCGAAAACTTTATTTTCGTTTGATTTCGATCTTATACACACGGGAACGAGGTTTTGAATCCGTAGGTTTTATACACCACTTCATTGCGAACATTTTGAGGTATATAACAACGGATTTCACCGTATAATTAACGAGAAATCGAAGTTTTTATAAACTTAGGGTTTCGGTTTAATGTTTGATCGATTCACGTAGATTAAAGGACTGTTAGAACACGAATCATTGTGGTTAATGTTAAACGAACCTTAATAAACGTGAATGTATCGATTGATTGTATTAAAACTTACAAAATCATCGATTTTAATTTTAACCTCGCGACGGGAGTTCATTGAACGAGTTGAGTTTTTGATTCAACTCGCAGCGAGTTGACTAGCGGATCGAGTTGATTAGCGGATCGACTGACGAGTTGACCTGCGGATCGACTTGATTAGCGAGTTCAATAGGCTGCGAATTCAAGTGCGAGTTGAGATGCGAACCGAGTTGAATTCGATTTGCATATGGTGCTTCTACGAGTCCAGAACTTAGATAAATTTTATTTCTAAAAGTTTTTAGATGAGTTAAGATTTTTTTTAGTAATAACTAGTATATTTTGGATTCCTATGACAATGTGTATATATATATCGAAAGTCTACCGATTCAAAACGTAATCGAGTGGCGTGTCCTAATTTTATATTAGCGGTATAATATATATATTGGTTTTATAAAACGTTAACGACTTGAGAATTTTAAATTTACAAGTAATTAATGGAAATTACATATTGGACTTACGACTTATTAGTTATAAGTTATATATGTTATATATTTATGTATACGACTTGAGACAATTATGTAACAAGTTATATATTCTAAATTTAGAACTACGATGTTTAATGAATTTTAATTCATATATACATAATAGTTTAAAAATTTCTTGTAATTAACGTGCATTAATTGTTTTTGTTATGTGTGTTATTATGCAGATATGGCTAGACAGTTTGATAAAGGTCACAACATTCTTGTGGATCTAGATCTGACAGTCAAGGGAGCTAGACAAGTAGCTCAAGTCCTTACATTTTTCGCATGTTCACGCATTAGATATGCGATTACAGAGTGTCCACCGATCTCTCTGTCAATACTGAATGATTTTTGGAGGGATATTTAGTATGACGAGACGGTTAAACCATCGGTCATCCGAGCAACGGTTAACCAACAACCGATTGCGCTTACAGCTTCTGACCTTCGTCAGATTTTGCATTTGGGTACAGTAGACCAAGAAGATGGTCCGACTGAGTACTAAAGTGATTTTATCGAGGGTGCACTAAGCCGTATGGGCTATACGGGTGAGCGTAGAGGACGACAGTTCCTAAAGGCTCTAGTTATCGGCCAGTGGAGATTCTTGTGGCACGTTATTGTCACTGTTTTTGGACCGAAGAAGGGCGGTTTTGATGAGCTGAGCCCTGCTCTTGTATCGGCGGTACTGTCACTGGTTTACAATAAACCATACAGTTTTTGTGATTATATTTTTGGCGAGTTAGCTAGGCAGATTTCGGGTTCTGTCAGATCACGTTTTATGATCTACCCGAGGTTCTGTATGATGATTATTCGTGCTCATCTTCCGGATATTGTTATCCCTGAGCCGCACTTACGTGTTGATACTATCGCGCTCAGAGGATACAATGCGATGTTTCAGCAGACTATTCGACGGGAAGAATATGTCAAGCCAGAGATCCGTGATCTTTTTGGCTATCTTATTGATCCCGCTTACATTACGCCACCGAACAATGGATGGCTAGATGTTGCTGCTGCTGCTGTTGTACCTGAGCCTGCTACTGCTATGGTTCCACAACCTGAGCCACAGGCATTGCTTGAGGATGTATTGATACAGGCTGATCAACCAGGTCAACATGTTGATGCTGAGGTTGCTGCACAGGTGGTGCAGGAGGTGCTAGGTCAAAATGACGAGGCACAAGATCCCGAGTTGAGGGAAATTGATATGTTCTTTGAGATTGCACCGGAACAGGTATTATATCATTTATATAATAATATAGATATTTAGATATTCGATGTAATTATTAAATATTATAGTATAATATTATTATATAAAGATAATGTTATAGATATTTAGGTAATTGGATAATATTTCTGATTATAAAATATAAATATCATTATATAAACAGGTAGTTGAAGCTGAGGCTGCAAACCCAGAGGTTGCAATACCTGAGGGGGAGCAGAGACAGCAAGATAGATCAGTTGTGATACCGGTTAAGGTATTATATCTGATTAATCTTAAATATATAAGACTTGTATGATAGAGCTTTATGCTAATCATAAATGTTTAATATATTTACTATTAGGATCCAGTTGGATCATCTGGAGGTCGTGATGGTGAGACGGCTTCAGATGAGGATTCTGAGAATACACCTTCTCCTCCTCCGTCTATTTCTGAAAAGAAGAGGAAGGGTAAGAGTATTATGGAGGAAAGTCCTGAGGAGGTTGAAGCTCCTTTGAGGAAGAGGTCGAGGAATTTGACTATAAGAGAAGGTTAGTATTATACAAAATTAGATAATCTTAACTTGTTGTTTATCAAGAGTTAAACTGAGACAGTTAATTCTGTGACAGTTGCTCAAGATACACCGCAGGTCGAGACGGTGATATCGGTAGAGTCTGAACCGATGTCTGTACCTGCTAAGGTATGAGATTTAAGTTTAGTACTACAAGTATTACAAAATCAATTAGAGATTGAGACAGAGTAATCTGTAACAATTACTTATTTAATTTTTGTCTAATGTTTTTAGGAGATTGTTGACTTAGTACGTTCGGAGCCGATTCCGACTACTATAGCAAGCACATTTACAGCTGATCTTCTGACAACAGCTTTGACTCAGCCACTTCCACCGCTTACATTTGAGTCGCATGTTGCTTCGCTGACACCACCTGGACCGACGATCATTCCTATCACTCCTATGACTGATGCTTTAAGGATTACATCCTTGGAGTCGAAAGTGAAGGAGTTAGAGAAAGTTGTTGCGAGGGTTCCAGAGTTGGTTGTGAACAATCTTACTCTTGGCCAGTAAGTGCTTCATCAGAGTCAGGCTTATAACACACTACTGCAGACTCACAATACACTACTTGATGATTTTACTGCCCAGCGACTGAAGCTTGATAACTTAGAACGTTTGGTGTTAAGAGTTAATTCAGGACAGTCTGCTCAGGGGGAGGTATTGGTATATCTGGAGTCTTGCAAGCAGGATAAGCTGAGAAGGAAAAGAGACTCTGACAGAGACGATGATCCCAATGCACCGAGTGGTGAGCAGACCGGTCCTTCAAAGACTGGTGAGCAAGCTACGATTCAAGGGGAGTCGGGTGCTGAAGCTAGTGGTGTTGGAGCTGGTACAAGTGCTGATAAGACTGCACAGGTTGATACAGAAGCTGGTAAGATAGCTTAGTATTAGCATAGTGTAGAAATTATTGGTGTTAATTTGTACTGGACAAATGTAAACTTAATATTATTGGGTAAATATATTTGGCTTAAGGTTATTATTATTTTAAGTAAAATATGTTTTATGTAATTTAAGTTTATATATAATTTGATATATGTTAAGATAAAATAGTGATCGAAAGACTTCCGACTCATTGAGTAGTCGAGCGGCGTGTTCCGATTAATATCGGCGGTCAAAGTTTTTATATAACATATGCATTTTAGAATTGAGAGTTTGTATAACTGACAAGTTAAAAATGTGATAACTAGGTAAATGATATATAATTTAATGATACAGTTCAATTAAGTCTTGGAAATTATATAAGTTAATTAATAGTAAACATAAATGTTTGGTGATTGTACACAAGACATTAGAGTTTAAATTTAATTAAATATTTACTAAGTGTTTGACATAAGACTTTAGAAATCTTAGTTTGATTCAGGGTAATCAATAAAAGATTTAAAGAGTTATATGGAATGCGTTTATATTATTAGGTATAATAATACAAAAGGATTAATAAAGAAATTCTTATATTGGTTCAGGGAAATCAATGAAGAATTGGAATTATTGATATATTTGTACTTATGTTTTTCTCTAGGAATGGAAATGCTAGATCTATCAGATTCAGAAGATGATATTTTGGATGAGATAGATGAAGAAATTGATTATGATATTGAAGAAGGAGAGTTCAAACTTCCTGAAGATTGGACTGCGATATTTGAATCTGTGATAGATGAAGGTGTTGATCTGGATGCAAATATAGATGAACATGTTGTGAATCTGTCAATGACTGAATTTGTTTTTGTGAATGAACAAGGAGAATCAGTTATTGATTTAGAAGCTTTTGAGAATGCTTCTGAAGATTCAGATACTGAAGTTGAAGAAATAGAGGATAAATACAAACATATGGTTGGTAATCCTATGTTTATCCAAGAAATGCTTAAGAAGAAAAAGGAAAATAAGCCACGCATTTTGAAAGAAGTTGATATTACTGGAAAGCGTGTACTTAAATCTGGCATTATTGGATGGTATTATGACTCTGACCTGAAGCTCTTCGCGATCAAAAGATTTGACGGGGTTCAATATTTTGAGAAGAAGCTTGCAGTGTTTAGTTTGTTGCCTCGATATGAGATTCGAGACTTGGCTGGATTAGATATGATAAATCCAAGTGATGATGACTATGCTAAGTATGTTGAGCGTATCATTAGGACTGAGGGATTATCTATGAAGTTTTCAAAGATTAAGCCAAGAAAAAGAAAAACGATAAAGCTGAACGAACTCAGTCAGAGGACATGAAGAAGAAGAAGGAAGAAGGTTTATCCAGCGGTCAAATGCATTAAGCAAATACCTATGAAGACTATGCCTCAGAATATTTTGGGAAAGTTGAAATATTGGGGGGTAGATGCTGGAACAGGAGAAGCCTTTATGATTGAAGCTGATGATGATTATCCTGATGGAGAAAGAGAGATTTTTCGTGTTTATGATCACCGACATCTTATGAACTTGTCAAAGGCAAATCTGATAATGTTATACAAGAACAAGATCGTTTCTACTATTGCATGGGGTGATTTAGCAGGAGATTATCACAGGATGGTTAAAACATGCATCAAGCTTAAAATTTTTGCAGGTAGGAAGATTTACACTTGAAGACCAAAGACAATATGAAGATAAAGATGCTAGAGCTATTGTCAAGGGGGGGTCTGTTGGAACATAGTTTGTGACAACAGATCTAGCTTGAAATAGGACTGGTGTAATTATTATCATGTTTGTACAATTGGTTTAGATTTGTAAATAAATATTTGTTTCGTTATTAATATTCGTTAAATATATTGTGTATGAGTGTTAGTCGAATATAGAAAATGAAATAAATAAGTATTGGCGAGTTGAGATCTCAAGTCGCGAGCTTGGCGAGGCGAGATGAGATCTGAACTCGCAATAGTCATGGCGAGCCGAAGCTATACTGGGCTTGGGCTTACGAAACGAGTCGAACGGAACTCGCAGGCCTAGCGGCTACGAGTCGACCGAAATATATAAATGATTTTTTTTGATAAAATCATTAACTTAACTTCTGCAAATCAGAGTATCGGCAATCTCACCTTCTGCGAATTTAGTAATCCAGAGAAAAATAACCTAATGGCTAGGCTTTGACGTTTATACGTTTAAAGCTAAGTATTAGTAAACCTAAAATGCAAACTTATTCGTTGTTAGTAAGATAACACCGTATTGAGGGATTCCGCACCTTAATACTACAGATAACGAAGTTATCGATCCTAAGAACTAGGGACTTACATCTTGCCTGAATTGTGTGATAGTATTATTTAGTATTTCCTTAAATTAAACTTGTTATTATAATTGCCTATACTTAGCACACATCAGGTGTAAGCTTTGAGGGTGTTAGGTTTCTTGTCGGGTTGATTGTGGTGTTCAGTTGATTTGCGTTTGTTGTTGCTGTTGGACGATGAAAGAGATGTCTCACGGCTGACAATCAATGCCATGAGTTCGTGTGCTAAACGGATGGCACTTTGAATGGTGGTTGTCTTTGATGAGGCGACATTCCCCTGGATGCTCTCCGGGAGACCGCGGATGTATTTCTTAATGCGTTTATCTTCCGGATCAACCAAACCCGGGCATAAAAGAGCAAGTTGCTGGAATTTGGTGGTATAACCAGCGATGTCAGTTCCCAGACCAGTCAGGTGCCAGAATTCTTCTTCCAACCTGTGAAGTTCCTCGTTGGGACAGTATTCGTCTTTCAGCATTTTCTTCAGATCACCCCATGAGAGTTGATTTGCTACCTCGATACCCACAGAACTGGCATGGGTATTCCACCATGTGAGTGCACCTTCTTGAAAGGTGTAAGCAGCGAATTTGACTTTGCTGTCTTCCGTGCAGTTGCACAAACTGAAGACAGATTCCTTTCTTTCCATCCATCTGATTAACCCGATAGCACCTTCCGTGCCCTTGAAGTTGAGGGGTTTGCTGCTTAGGAAGTCCTTGTAGGAGCAGGGTTTGACTGAAGGGGTGTTGTTCAGTGTGTCCTCGCTGCCAGAGCTTTGTCGGCCAGCTAAGGCTTGGGCTACACCCTGTGCGATGAGTTGAGTGATCTCAGCTTGACTGTACATTCGTTTTGGCGGCATGATTCTTTAGGAAAAGAAATGAAGATACATGAGATTTTGTACAAGGAAGGTTATCATAGATGTATATATATAAAAGCGATATTATATAACATCACAATATGAAAATCAATAACGTAAAATAAACGAGAGAATTTGTCGATTGATAGTACGAGGTCAAATGATTACAGATAATTTTTAATTTCGAGTTTCCAAAAGTTGCAGACTTAGATGTTTTACATAAAGTACTGGGAATTGTTACATCCGGTCGAATTACAAGGATCCTACGATAGCATAATGGATTACAAGATAGTTACTACACTAATCTTGAAGCAGGTTCATCCGTGTCATTAGGGTGACAAGGTGATTGATAGTTTCTACAAGTCTGCTAGTCTGTCTAGCACCATCTTCAGCCAAGGTTAATCGTTGTTCCAGCACTCGAGTGTATTCCTCAGCTTCTTGTGAGCGCTGCTCACATTCTTCCAACCTTGCTTGTAGAAGATCTACCGCTCCTCGGTCGTCAGTTACTTGTTGGTGAACCATGTCCAGAGTATGGTTTATCTCTTTAAATTCCCGTTGAAGTTGTGCCATGCGATCATGGGCTTGACGTAACAGGTAGGTTGTCATTATGTGTTGCTCCCGCTAGAGATCCTCGAGCCTTTGCTCATGACGGTGGAGTCGAATAGCCAACACCGGTACTGTGTGGTGTATCGGCTCCTGAGTGTACGGGGAGATGTCCATGGGGTCGGTAGGAATTTGGATCTCTTCCTCAGACCTCCATGTGTTTAGAGTTGTGGATAACCAGTCCCACCTGCGGGAAGTGGAGGATGAAACATCCTGATAGTAGGGTTGCCCGTGTAGTTGGAGTATGGGTCAGCTCAGGACGATCCAGCACCCCTACGACGAGTACGGATCACTCGAGCTTCTCCAGATGAGTAAAATAGTGGTTCGTGAACATCCCGTGTTGGAGAGACGGATGAAACAGTTGTCCTCTCTTGAGTTTGTGGTGCCTGGACTTCATTATCCAAATCAGTGAGTGCTACGAGAGAGTTGTCTGCCATTACTGTGGCAAAATGTTTAGTAAGGTGAGGCATATATTCATATACCTACAATATATAATATAGCCTAAAGTGTAGCACTGAAGAGAGGCCTATCCGTGTATATATATAAACATATATCACATAATAGCCTAACGTGTCAAACATAGACTTGTTTGAGTCCCGTTTCTCTCGTGGTCAGAGTCAACTAGTGTATTCCTGTTCAACATAACTATTTCAGACCTTACATCGATTCTTATTTAATTGTACATAGTTGATTAGGCTATGTTAAATTAAACTCGAACGGTGTTATTCCTGAACTAGTCATACCTAATAAGGGAATACTGCCTAACGGTCATAGTCTAGGCCCACTAAATGCAACCTAGTTCACTATAACCTTAGGCCCTGATACCAATCTGTAACACCCCCAAATAACTGTTTAGCAGAAGCATACTTTGGGTGTTACTAATCAAATATCAAAGCACACAAGATATAGCAAACGACTCTATATGCGTCGTTTTAACAAAATATATTAATTATAAGAAATGTTTACAACATTTGAAGCTGTACATAGCTCGCGTTCGATTAAATGAGAGATTTCAGTACATAAGTACTTGTACAAAATATACTAATGTAAGAAAATCTCTAATATATGCATGTTGACTCGAGCTATAGTAATCCTAAGGCAGTCCAATCTACTGCTGGGTACCTGTGATACATGCTAAAATGGGTCAGCTAAAGCTGGTGAGCTCACAGGTTTGAAATCAGATAATATCGTATGAATCGTAAGATTTAAGTAAGGATTTGCATCCAGCAAATAATTAGTAATGTATACAGCCATGAGCACATAGTCTGAGCTTAACTCGAGGGTCGGGTCCCATATAGAGAATTCCGAGCGAGGTGCCTCCACGAGTGCCTAATCCAGACTCGTATGAACAATTATTAGTACGTCCGTTTACCTAGTTAGTGCATGCTAACCCGGACGAGGAGGGTCAATCCTATATGGTACCATATACTAATAATCACGCTACAACGTATTACCAAACTATGCTGACGGAGGACTTTGAAATGATTAGTGGCAACTCATGTAGTATATTGTAAAGTTTGTACTTGCGTTCACATGTTAAAAGTAAGCATTGAATCACACCCCTAATTGAAAAGCGGTAAAAAGAGGGGCTATGAGACTCACCTGAGTCTAGAGAGTTTAACTTAATAAACTTGAGTTGATTAGCCGAGTAGTGGTGTCCGAAGACTTGTAACCTTAGGGTGTCCACGGCACGCGATGGTTAATACGTGTAGGTATCTCAAAAGATTACCTATGTTAGTTGTTCATACAACTAATGATGTCCAAATTACATTTGGTTTGATTGTTTGTTTGTTTGCGTTTTGAAAATATGTACGGCCCGTTGGTGACGGTTTGTAGTAGTAATCTCAAAGTATTATTACATGTTTCGCTGTATTGTATAAGGTTTTGTTGGAGTAATTGTTCGACACTTAGATGGAAAAGTGATTACAACATTTAATGACGGGGGTCCGGGGGCAGCGCCCCTAGTTAGCGGGGTTCCAGGGGTGGCAACCCCTGGCGGGGTCCAAGGGGCTGGCCCCATGTTGGGGTCGAGATGCCAAGTCAGCTCGAAAAATTTTTATTTCTACTATATTGCTTTGGTGAAAAACGCATCTGGGATTTAAATTTGGGTATAATCAAGTGATAAATTTCAGGTATCGACACTTAGTAAAATCTGAGTTTTCTAGGTTCTGTTATCTGCGACATTAGGCGTAGTGTCGCAGGCCGTGACTGCGACGTTGATCATGGTGTCGCTGAGTGCGACGTTCGCAATTTAATGCGACATGACGTGTTATGTCGCTATATGCGACGTTGTTGGTTCTTGCGACGTAGAGGTCGGTGTCGCTATGTGCGACTTTAGCAACTTAATGCGACATTGAGGCTGATGTAGCACCATGCGACATTGTGAGAGGCTTTGCGATGTTGTAGCTGACGTCACATAAGGTCTGGGTCCAAAAGCGACATTACGGTCTGATGGCCAGAATTTGTGTCGAAAACGAGTTTTTCAGTTTCCGTTTGGTCCGATTATTTTACCCAACCCATAAATGGACGTTACAAGTTATTACAAACAACAAACAAGTAAAAATACTAAAAATCGAGAGGTTTCGAGATTTTGTCGGAAACTTACAAAGTGTCGAATGGAAATTTCGAAAAGATAGGAAGGTAGATCGTGATGTGAATCTTTTTCTCCAAATGCGCGAGATGATCTGGGTTCGTTTGAAGGTAGTATTTTGTGGTTGATTATGATGGTAGTGTGGTGGTGATTTGAGAGAGAAAAGGAAAGAGAAGAGAGAAGAGAGAGAGAGGGTGAGATAGTGAGAATGAGGAGGGAAAGGGGAAAGATGGGGGTTTTGGTGAAAGCCCCCACTTTTCAGTCTCCGCCTCCGTGCTCCGTGTGGTGTTCGTTTTTCCCGTTCGTTTAAACGTTAAATAATTATTTTACGCGTTAATTATTCATTTTAAAATACGAACTTTTGTTAAATAATTAGCTTGAATTATTTTATTAAATCTTTGATAATTTGGATTAATTTGCGTATTTATCATTTTTAAATCGCGCAAGTCTTAATCGTGCGGTACGAGACAATTAGGAAGTATTCTTAAAATATTATTTCGGATATAATAGTGTTATTAAATAAAGTCACGTTATTTAGCAAAATTGATCACCAACGTCCGTATTTCACCGAATAGAATTACATTCGATTTAAATTGCGTACGATTTAATCAAATCGCATAATTGTATATATTCATCAATATATATTTCGATACATTAATTAGCCTAAAACCGAACTAATTACATGTATTAACAAATGATTAGGCACTAATCACTAATTCCTAATTTGGCGGGTGTTACAGTGCTTGCCAGCACTTGATAGCTTTGATTTTTGACGGATCAACATAAATTCCTTGACTATCGATAACATGACCAAGGAATTGAACGGTTTGGATCCAGAACTCACACTTAGAAAATTTTGCATAAAGCTCCTCGTGTCTAAGTAGTTCTAGGATGGTTTTGAGATGTTGCGCGTGTTCGTTCTCGTTGCGCGAGTAAATGAGAATGTCATCAATGAAGACAATGACAAACTTGTCGAGATATGGTTTGCACACCCGATTCATAAGATCCATGAATACCGCCAGTGCATTAGTTAGACCGAATGGCATCACTTGAAATTCGTAATGCCCATAACGGGTTCTGAAAGCAGTTTTTGGGATATCGGTGTCGCGAACACGTAGTTGATGATAACCTGACCGAAGATCGATCTTTGAGTAAAAACTCGACCCTTGAAGTTGGTCAAACAGGTCATCAATGCGCGGAAGTGGATATCGGTTCTTGACAGTCAACTTGTTCAACTCTCGGTAGTCGATACACATTCTGAAAGAACCGTCTTTCTTTTTCACGAATAAGACCGGAGCTCCCCAAGATGAAGAACTCGGTCTAATGAATCCTCTGTCCAGAGTTCCTGTAATTGGGTGGACAACTCCTGAAGTTCGGATGGGGCTAAGCGGTATGGTGCTCGGGCCATAGGGGTAGCACCTGGCATGAGATCGATTGAGAACTCAACCTGTCTTGGTGGTGGTAGACCAGGCAGTTCTTCGGGAAAGACTTCTGGAAAGTCTCGAATGATGGGCACATCTTCAAGTCGCTTCTCCTCCGACTTTTTATCCATGATGTGCGCCAGAATTGCCGGATAACCCTTTCTCAGAAATTTTCGGGTTTTCAAACAAGAGATGATGTTCAGTCTCGTCCCACTGGTCTCCCCCTGTATAACCAAAGTTCTACCGGCAGTGAGAGGAATGCGAATGACTTTGTCATAACAAATGATTTCAGCGTGGTGTTTGGACAACCAGTCCATACCAATGATGACGTCGAAGCTTCCAATTTCAACAGGCATAAGGTCGATTGAGAAAGATTCATTGGCGAGGTTTAGAGTGCAATTAGGTATTACACTATTGGTTTCTATGAGTTTACCGTTCACTAGTTCTACAGTGTGCTTAACATCTAGAGCAGTAGGGGTGACGTCAAGCAGTGGATAAAATTCATCCGATATAAAGCTTCTATCGGCACCAGTATCAAATAGAACAGAAGCAGATAAGTTGTTGAGGAGGAACATACCCGAGACCACATTTGGGTCTTGGCGGGCATCCCAGAGTTGAGTACGAAGGCTCTACCTCTTGCGTTGTTGTTGTTGTTGCCCTTGTTCTTCAGTTTAGGACATTCACTTCTGAAACGCCCGGTGTTTCCACAATCGTAACATGATTTGGGCTGTCTGGAGTTGTTGTTGGAGGGGTTGTTGTTGGTTTTAGGTGCTCGACAGTCTTTGGTCAAATGCCCGTACCTCCTACAGTTGTTGCAAGGGGTACTGCACGGACCATCATGGTGGTGGTTATACATGGAACAGTATGGTTTGCTCCCCGTGTAGCCACGTTTGGGCTCAGAGTTTGAGGTGTACATTTGGATGGCATTGGGTTTCTTGTTCGGTTGATCGTGGTGTTCAGTAGGTTTGCGTTTGTTGTTGGAAGGTGCAGTGGATGCTTCACGGCTGACAATCATCGCCATGAGTTTATGTGCAATCCGGATAGCACTTTGGATGGTGGTTGGTTTGGATGAGGCGACGTTCCCCTGGATATTTTCCGGGAGACTGCGGATGTACTTCTTGATGCGCTTTTCGTCCGTGTCCACCAAACCCAGACATAGAAGGGCGAGTTACAGGAATTTTGTGGTATAGCCAGCGATATCATTGCCCTGAACAGTTAGGTGCCAGAACTCTTCCTCCAACCTGTGGAGTTCTTCGTTAGGACAATACTTGTCCCTCAGCATTTTCTTCAAATCCGCCCATGGGAGTTGGTTGGCTACATCAATGCCCACAGAACTGGCATGAGTATTCCACCACGTTAGTGCATTTTCCTGAAAGGTGTAGGCGGCGAATTTGACTTTGCTGTCCTTCGTGCAGTTGCACAAACTGAAGACTGATTCAATCCTTTCGATCCACCTGATCAGACCAATGGCACCTTCCGTGCCCTTAAAATTTAACAGTTTGTAGCTGAGAAAGTCCTTGTAAGAACAAGGTTTGACAACAGGCGTGGTGTCGACAGTTTGATCGCTGGTTCGTTGGGAGTTCCGAGCAGCCAAAGCATCCGCTACGGCTCGGGAAACTATAGCATTGATTTCAGCATCACTGTAACTTTTCTTCTTTGGCGGCATGATTCTTCAAGAAAGAAACAAAGGGTATATGAGAAATTGTACTAGAGTGATAATTACAACAGATGTATATATATAAAAGCGGTAATATACAACATCACAATGTAAAAATCAATAATGTAGAATAATCGAGGGGAATTGTCAATTGATATTACTAATCCAAAAGATGATAGACAATATCGAGTTACTGGTTCCAAAAGTTACAGGCTTAGATGCTTTACAAAAGCACCGAGAATTGTTACATCCGGTCGGATTACAAGAGTTCTACATAGATTAGCTAGTCAGATTACAATTTAGTAGCTACACTAATCTTGACGTAGATTAAGTTGGGGGAATAGTGCGGTGAGATGGTCCACAGATTTGGTGAGTCTGACAACCATTCAGAGTGCGTCCTCGGTTTCCCTTAGACGTGTTTCACATTGTTGTAACCTTGATTGCAGGATGGAGATCTCGTTTCGATTACCGATAACTTGATTGTGAACGATCTCTATGGTTTGAGTGGTATCTTCTACTTGATCGTGAGTACGGTTAATGGTTTCAGATAGATCTTCCTGATCTAAGTAGATTTGTGCAATGCGGCCTTGAGCCGTCATCATCCAGTTCTCCTGAGTTTCTTGATGTTCGATTTCCATGTCGTTCAACCTTCGTTCATGACGGTGCACGCAAGCAACTAACTCTGGTACAGTGTGGTGTGTTGGTTCTTGAGTATAAGGTGAGAGATCCATAGGTGAATATCCTTCGATATTATCGGGGATTTCGATGTGCTCATCAATCCTACAAGTGGCCATAGCCGTAGGTAACCAGCTCCACTGTTGAGCAATTGCTCGATGGCAAGCTAAAGTAGACGTGTTACCAGTGGTGGCAGGATTGGTATAGGGGCTAGCTCGGCGCGAGCTACTAGTGCGTCTAGCTACTAAGGGTTCTGAGTGGTTACGACGTGAGCGAGAGAGAGATGATGGAGTACGTGTAGTTTGCCTAGATGACGAGTCTGCCATTTCTGTGGCAAGAACGTTTAGTGAGTGAGGCCTATCATATACATATATATACATATATCATATAATAGCCTAATGTGTCTAGCACAAACAAGTATAAGTCCCGGTTTCTCTCGTGGTCAGAGTCAACTAGTGTATCCCCGTTCAACATAACCATTTCAGACCTTACATCATCTTTCCTTAATTGTACATAGTTGATTAGGCTATGTTAAATTAAAGTCGTATGCTGTAATTCTTGAACCAGTCATGCCTAATAAGAAAATACCGCCTAACGGTCATAGTCTAGGACCACTAAATGCAACCTAGTTCACTATAACCTTAGGCTCTGATACCAATCTGTCGCACCCCCAAATTTAAGATGCGGAAGCGATTCGGGTTGGGGCGCAACTAATCAATAATCACAGCACAAAGATATATAGGAACGACTCTATATGCGTCGTTTTACAACTTGTATTGATAAAACAAAAGTTTACATCAAAAGTATTGTTTACATTAACTCGGTTTGAAATTTGGAGATTTACATACATAATTAATTTATACAAAATATAATAATGCAGCTAAATCTCTGAATGTTTGTATGCTGACACGAGCTAAGTATCCTGATCGGGCAGTCCAACCTACTGCTGAGTACCTGTGATACATGCTAAAATGGGTCAGCGAAACGCTGGTGAGCTCACAGGTTTGTATGTCAAAACATATAGTATGAACCGCAAGATTTAATTGAATTTAAGTTGCAATAAAGCAAAATAAAAGTTATACAGCCATGAGCACATAGTCTGAGCTTAACTTGAAGGTCGGATCCAATGAAGGAATTCCGATCGAGGTGCCTCCTACGAGTGCCTAATCTACACTCGTCTACCCAAATGCTAATACGTCCGTTTGACCAGTTAGTGCTTGCTAACCCGGACGAGGATTGTCAATCCTATATGATATCATATACTAACATTCACGCTACAGATGTATTACCAAACTATGTTCGTGGAGGGCTTGAAATTGATTAGTTGAAAACAAATCATGCAGTATCTGATTTTGAATAGTACTTGCGTTCACATGTAAATAAATCGAGCAATGTATCACACCCCTGAGTAAAACAGTAAAATAGGGGCTATGAGACTCACTTGAGTCTTGGGAGTTTAACTTAATAAACTTGAGTTGATTAGCCGAGTAGTGACGTCCGAAGACTTGTAACCTGAGGGTGTCCACGACACGCGATGGTTATTAACATGAGTAGGTATCTATAAAGATCACCTTTGTAGTTGTTCCTCCAACTAGAATGTCCAAATTACTACGATTTGGTAGATTAACTTGTCCAAATGACTACGATTTGGTTGATTGTTTGAATATTTGTAAAACGTGTACGGCCCATTGGTGATTGTTTGTAATAATAATCTCGACATTATTATTATGATTTTGAAATATTATACTTGAAAGTACATCCCAAAGTGTTTTAGAAGTCGTATCGTATAAGTGTTTGGGGTTATATGAGTTTGACACTTAGTGTGAAAAAGAGTTGCAACCTTTCTGTTATTAGCGTCACTTATAGCGACACTTAGGGTTTAGGTGACACTCAGGAAGTGTCGCATAAAATGGCAATTTCTGACGTAGTGGCGTCACTTTTAGAAGTGACGCACAGTGGGCGTCACTTAAGGAAGTTTCGGGTGTCAGTGACGGTATCAGGGTTATACGTCATTAGGGCGAGTGTCGTATGAAATCAGATTTCAATTATAGGCGACACTTCAACAAGTGCCGCTAGGAGTGCCGGTTAGGAGTGTCGGGTATTGAATTTGCGTCACTGAGGCAGTGACGGGAAAAAAGGGCTTTTTGCTGCACTTAGGCAAGTGACGCAAAATTAGGGCTTTTAGCGACACTTAATGCGTCACTTAAGTAAGTGAAGCATCACTGGATCTGGCCGTGCGTCACTGGCGACTGGTCGATTTCCAAAGTTGTTGAAAACAAGTTTAACGACCACCACAAGGTCTGATTCTTTTACCCAACTCTTGTTTTGGTTCATTGAGGTTATAAAAACTATTACTTTGTGTCGAGTGTCGTTTTAGGTGTCGCTATCACAAAATGGTCAAAACCGACATTTTCCGACAATGTTCCGAAAACATGTTTTAAGCACATATTTGGACACTACAAAGCTAGAGGAACAACATACAAGCAAAATCGATGAAAATCTAATAGTTTCGAAAGTTGTCAGGTTTCTTACAAGTTCACGCGAGGAGTGTCCGAAAAGATAGAAATGTAGATCGTGACTCCGTGATCTTTTTCTTCCAAACGAGCTAGACGATTTGAGGTGAAATGGTGGTAGTTTTTGGTGGATTTAGGTGATGGTGGTGGTGGTGTTGTTTTGAGAGAAAAAGAGAGAAATAGAGGGAGAGATATGGGTGTGTGTGTGTGTGAATGAGAAAGGAAATGGGTGGGGAGGTGGTGACCTCACCCTTGGGCCGGTTTTGGTGGGGTCCACCATGTGTGGACTTCACCAAATTTTTGTTCCCTGTATTTGCGCTCCGTGCGTTGTTCGTTTCCTCGGTCATTTAAACGTTTATTTAATTTAATACGCGTTTAAATGTAAGTTTTAAAATACGAATATTTATTCGATATTTTTGTTGAAGTTTTTCATCAAATACTTTATAATTGAGTTACAAAATATGACTTATACTTGTTTTGATTCGTTTGCGCGTTTAATATTTTAATCGCGTAATTGTTTATTGTACGATACGAAATAGATACGAAATATTATCAAAATAATATTTTGGATATAATAGCTTTATTAAATAATGTTATATTATTTAATAGAATTGTTCACCAACGTTCGTATTAAATTGAATCGAATTACATTTGATTTGAATTGCGTACGATTTAATCAAATTACATAATTGTATATATTCAACAATATATATTATTTGATACACAAATTAGCCTAACACAGAACTAATTACATGTATTACACATGATTAGGCACTAATTACTAGTCCTAATTTTGACGGGTGTCACAACTTATGTTTTTGGAAGTTGTAGTACATCTCAGAATAGATCTAATGACCAAATGCTGGAGTCATGCTTTGCTAGTAATGTGAACTCTTCACTTACTAATGAAGATATGGAACAGATCAATACTGATGATCTAGAAGAGATGGACATCAAGTGGCAGATGAATTTACTCACTATGAGAGCAAAGAGGTTTATGCAGAGAACTGAAAGAAACAACTTTGCTTACAAAAGAGATGATGCTGCTTGGTTTGATAAGAGCAAAGTGGAGTGCTTTAAGTGTCATAAGATGGGACACTTTGCTAGGGAATGCAGGAGCACAAGTAATCAGAATGGGTATGGACAAGGTTATGGGAACAACAATAGAGCACAGATAAGGAATGTTCCTATTCAAGGTAGCTCATCTGCTCTAGTTTCACAAGATGGACTTGGCTTTGAGTGGAGTGATCAAGCTGAGCATGAGGTGCAGAATCCAGCATTGATGGCTATTGCTGAGGAAGACAAGTCATCAGAAGTTCCATATGAGGGCAAGCCAAAGGGGTTATGGCATATTGACAGTGGATGCTCAAGGCACATGACTGGTGACAGGAATAAGCTGCAAGACTTCAAAGCATTTGATGGAGGATATGTAGCTTTTAGAAGCAATCCCAAAGGTGGGAAAATTACTGGTAAAGGCACAGTCAGCAGTAATAAGATGAGTTTTACTGATGTTTATTTTGTTGAACAATTGAGGTATAATTTGCTAAGTGTGAGTCAAATCACTGATAAAAAGAACCCTGTTCATTTTACAGACACATAATGCCTTATTCTTTCTTAGAAATTTAAAATTCCTGAAAGTATGATCTTAATGAGAATTCCCAGAAAGAATAATATATACTGTAGTGACTTAGCAAATATGAAACCTCAACAGAACTTAATCTGTCTTATATCTAAAGCTACTGTGGATGAATCTGAACTTTGGCATAGAAGGATGTGTCACATGAATTACAAAACTATTAATAAACTTGTTAAAAACAAACTTGTAAGAGGTTTACCAGATAAGATGTATACATGTGATGATCATTGTGTTGCTTGTCTAAAAGGCAAGCAACACAAGTCTTCTTTTAAGACCAAAACTGTGAACACTAATTGCTCACCCTTACATTTACTACACATTGACTTATTTGGACCAACCAATGTGAGTAGTATAGGGAAGAAGTCTTACTGTTTAGTGGTCATTGATGATTATAGCAGGTTTAGTTGGGTATTGTTTCTTAGAACAAAGGATGAAACAGGTAAAATTCTTAGGTCATTCATAACTAAGATAGAAAATTAGACAAACCAAAAGGTTAAAATCATTAGAAGTGATAATGGACCAGAGTTTAAGAATCATGAGATGAATAAATTCTTTGAAGTTAAAGGTATTGAGAGACAGTTTAGTGCACCTAGGACTCCTCAACAGAATGGAGTAGCAGAAAGGTGAAATAGGACACTAATTGAGGCTGCTAGAACTATATTAGCAGATGCTAAGTTACCTATGACTTTCTGGGCAGAAGCAATTAGCACTGCTTGTTATGTTCAGAATAGGGTATTAGTTGTTAAGCCTCATAACAAGACACCATATGAATTATTCTTTAAGAAGAAACCATTTGTTAGTTTCTTAAAACCTTTTGGGTGTCCTTGTACTGTCTTAAATACCAAAGACCACTTAGGAAAGTTTGAGAGCAAGGTAGATGAAGCTGTTTTTGTTGGTTACTCTATTCAAAGCAAGGCTTATAAAGTATTCAATCAAAGATCTAGGATTGTGGAAGAGTCAATGAATGTAACCTTTAATGTTCATACTGCAAATGCTGTGGGAAAAGATCCTGACTATTTGTTTGATATTGATGCACTAACCCATGCTTTTAGATATTCAAATGTACAATCTAGTGCAGGTACAAGTGTAGGTACATGTGATACAAGTGAATGAGCATCAGAAGTAAAGAAAGACAATTCCAAAGAATATGTCTTATTTCCTATATGATCACCTAATCCCCCAGAAGTGTTTCAAACAGATTCACAAAACCTACACAGGGTTTAGATGCAAGTAAATCAGATCAGGGAGAAAATCATGATGATAAAACACCACTGGATTTACCATATGATCCAAATATGCCTCCATTGGAAGAGATAGTTGATGAAGAGGAAGAAGATACAGCAGATCATCTTACTGAGAAGATCATGGAGCATATTTTTGAACCTACAAGGAATTTACTGGAGAGATTATCATTAACAGATTCAAGTGAAGGGGTAAATTTGGATTATACTGATCTTGAATCTGAGATGCATGAAACACCAACATCAAAATACACTGCTCATAGAGATCATCCTCTTGAGAATGTAATTGGTGATATTGGATCTGCTATACAAACTAGACTGCAGACCAAAGACAATGAAGAAGAACTCCACACTTCTTTATATGTTTGTTTCTTATCTCAGATGGAACCCAAGAAGGTTATTGACGCTTTAAAGGATCCAAGTTGGATTGAGGCTATGCATGAGGAGTTGCTTCAATTCATGATTCAAGAGGTATGGACTTTGATGGATTTGCCCAAAGGAAAAAGGGCAATTGGAACTTAATGGGTTTTCATAAACAAGAAGGATGAAAGAGGTATAGTGATCAAGAACAAAGCTAGATTGGTAGCTCAAGGGTATACTCAAGAAGAAGGAGTAGATTATGATGAGGTTTTTGCTCCTGTGGCTAGGATAGAAGCAATTAGGTTATAATTGGCATATGCTTCATTCAAAGGATTTAAAGTCTATCAAATGGATGTGAAGAGTGCATTTCTATAAGGCACGATAGATGAGGAAGTGTATGTATGCTAACCACCGGGGTTTGAAGATCCAAAATATCCTGACAGAGTTTATAGGTTGGACAAAGCTCTTTATGACCTACATCAGGCTCCTAGAGCATGGTATGAAACTTTGTCAGTCTATCTGCTTGATAATGAATTCAAAAGGGGTGCAATTGACAAGACCTTATTCACAAAAAGAATTAAGAATGATATTCTACTAGTAGAAGTCTATGTAGATGATATTATTTTTGGTTCTACAAGGGACAGTCTATGCAAGGAGTTTGAATCATTGATGCATCAGAAGTTTAAAATGAGTTCTATGGGAGAATTAACTTTCTTTCTGGGATTACAAGTGAAGCGGCAGAAGGATGGGGTATTTATTAGTCAGGGTAAATATGTCAATGATATTCTGGAAAGGTTTGGATACAAAGATGCTAAGGTTGCAAGCACACCAGTGGAGACACACAAGCCATTACATGCAAATCTTGAGGGGGAGGATGTTGATGTTCATTTGTATAGATCAATGATAGGTTCCCTCATGTATCTGACATCATCAAGACTAGATATCATGTTTGCTATGTGTGTGCTAGATTTCAAGCAAATCCAAAGATGTCACATCTGCAAGCAGTCAAAAGAATCTTTAGATATTTAAAGGGTCAACCAAAACTGGGCCTTTGGTATCCAAAGAGTACTTATTTTGATCTGGTTGCATATACAGACAGTGATTATGGATGTGCTAATTTAGACAGGAAATCTACTTCAGGAGGTTGTCAATTTCTAGGAGAAAGATTGGTTTCATGGCAATGCAAGAAGCAAACTACAGTGGCTACATCAACAGCGGAAGCAGAGTATGTAGCTGCTGCAAGCTGCTGTGCACATGTTTTATGGATTCAAAATAAGATGCTAGACTATGGTTTGACTTTTTCTAAATACTCCTATGTTTATTGATAATAACTCTGCTATCGATATCATAAATAACCCAGTAAAAAATTCTAAAACCAAACACATTGAAATTAGATATCATTTTATAAGAGACTGTAATGAGAAACGACTAATTTAGATTTTTAAATCCACACTGATAATCAATATGCAGATCTGTTTTTTGATGTGGATAGATTTACATTTTTGGTTACTAGTATTGGAATGATAAATTCTGCTTAAGTTTTATTTCATTATCATTGTTTTCTGTAAATTTTATTTAAGTGTTTGCATTTAGGTTGATACTGAAGTGCTAATTAATGTTGTTAGTGTTATTTATGCTATTGTACTTTAATACTGCTAGTTACTTTTAGTACTGCAAGTATTAATACTACTAAAGCATTTTTAGTACTGTATTCATTAATTAATACAGCTTGTATGCTTGTATATTTTAGTGCCGTTTTCGTGTTTCTAGTTAATACTGTGCAAGTTATTTGTACTGCTTGCAGACTCTTAATGCTGCTAGCTTTCGGAGTTTAATGTTTGTTAATGTCTTATATTTTTTTAGTATTAAAAAAAATGCTGATCTTAACTAAGTATTATTAATACTGCTAGCTTTCTTTTAATACTGCTAGTAGATATTAGTACTGCTTGGTTATTTATGCTTACTTTGGTTAATATTGCTAGACCTTTTAAAACTGCTTGTATTAAGTTGATACCTCCTTGGTCGGTTAGTACTGCTAGTACAAGTTAGTGCTGCTAGCTTTATTACTCTAAGTTAGCACTGCTAATGAAAATTGATAAGTGATTAATACTGTTAGATCATTTACTCAGTTAATACTGTCAGTGTTAATTTGTGCTACTTGTACATTTTTAGTACTGCTATTGTTAAAATTGGGAATTTCTTTCAAAATTAGGGTTTTTCTACTGCCCTAATTCTAACAGTATAAATACGCAAACACTTATACCTTTTCATTATGTTCTCAAATTACACCTACAAACCCCTGCGAATCGTACTGAACTCTCACCAACTTTTACGGATTCAACTTCAATCAATTGATTTCATACTACAATGGCATCTACATCATCGTCGACGCAACTACCAGTTGGCAAAGATCATAATATGATTGCATTCTTGATGAAACCTGATGACGCACAGGACTACCATCAGATCATTGATTTTTTATGCGCAAGTCATATCTATTATGCTCTTACAGTTTCACCCAGAATATCTCGTGGTCATATTAATGATTTCTGGGTAAATGCGACCACTGATGGGTTATGAAGGAAATTTTGATAAGTTTACTTTTTTAAAGGGTTTTTTCTCCCTTCAATGGAAGTTTTTTGTTGAGACATAGATTGTGACAACAGATCTAGCTTGATATAGGACTAGTGTAATTATTATTACGTTTGTATATTGGTTTAGATTTGTAAATAAATATTTGTTTTGTTAGTAATATTCGTTAAACATATTATTGTGTTAAGTTAGACGAATTATTAAATACGAAATAAATACATTCTGTGCGAGTCGAGTTCTCAGGTCGCGAGATTAACGAGCCGAGATGAGAACTGAATTCGTGGAAGTCTGGCGAGCCGAGTTCCGAGTTGGGCTTGGGCTGCGAGTTGGACCGAACTCGCAGGCCCTTGCGAGTCGAGACGAGCTGGACATATATAATGTTTTTCAATCGGTGAAAAACATAACTTTTGCATTCTGATTTCAATTGCTGCGAATTCAACAAACCAGAGAAAAACATAACCTAAGGCTAGGCTTTGACGATTCGTTGTTTAAAGCTAAGTCTAGTTAAAACGCAATACGAACATATTCGTTGTTAGTAAAATAACACCGTATTGAGGGATTCCGCACCTTAATACTACAGATAACGAAGTTATCGATCCTAAAACTAGGGGACTTACATCTGGTATCAGAGCTTTCGGGCTAGATACGAGTGTGTTCGTGAGTTTTAGTTTATTGCGTTTTTGATTCGGGTCGTTTTTACGTGCATTATTGCAATACTAACGATCAAAATCATTCTCTGGAAGTTTTAGGGTTAGTTTACAGTCGAATTTCTCAGTTTCGTTCGTAAAAATACCTTAAAATTCGTTTTTCAGGTTTAACAGCCGTTTCGCGAGTCGAGATTAGGGTTCCAGCGTCGCCTGCGAACCGAGTTGAACTAGCGAGTCGAACTGAGGCTTGCAAGTCGAACCGAGATCTCTCGCGAATCGACATCACTTGCGAATCGACATCTTTTAGCAATCCGAACTGAGGCTTGCGAATCGACAAATTCTGCGAGTCGAGCTGAGATTGCGAGTTGAGCTGAGTCTTGCGAGTTGAGATTTCTGAATTCGCTGAAACAGTTTAATTTTACGTTTTTAAGATGTCTGACTTAAGTAGAATGATCGAAATGGACCACGAGGTGGGAAAGTCAAACGTTCCACCTAAGTTGTTAAGAATCGAGGATTACTACAATTGGAAGGACAGATTTGAATCTTACTGTAGATTCCATGATCTGTCTATCTGGATGTGTATCAAGAGTGGATACACCCCACCTACTCAAACTGTTCAAAATGCTACTGTAGTTCTTACCTATGCAAACATGAGTGATCAAGAGAAGGAAGCGTACAGAAATGAGAATAAATCACATTCTTGCATAAAGATGTGTCTTCCTAAATCCCTTGCTCATCAACTCAAGTCTTTTCATACTGCTAAAGCGCTCTGGGAAGCTTTAGAGAAAAGAGGTGAGGGAAGTCCACAGGTGAGAGCTGGCAAGAAGAGTCTTCTTAAAAAGCAGTTTACTATGTTTAAAGCTTTAAAAGGAGAAGATCTTGATGCCTATGTTACACGATTCTACCATCTGCTAAGTGAATTAGAATACCATGAAATTTTTGAAGAAGAAGTATCTAAAACCGACAAGTTCCTTGAGGGTTTGCCTTCTAAATGGGAAATGTATGGTGTTATGATTAAGGATAACGAAACTAGGTATTCTACTATGACCTTAGAGCAAGTCATTGACAAGCTGAAAGGTTATGATTTCTCCAAGAAGTCAAGAGATAGTGATTCTGATCAGGTTCAGAACCCTGGGCTGTATCATGGAAAGTCAAGTCTTTCGACTGCGTCATCGAGTTCGACCACTGCACTGTTAGTTGGTGATACTAATGAAAATGGAGAGATGATCACTGAAGATCTGTGCTTTATTTCCTCCTCTGGTGATGAGACAAAGGGAAAGAATTCTGAGAAGTCACCTCAAGAGCATCAGAAGATGCCGATGAGTGTGAAATCTGCTGAACAGCAACTGTCTGTTCTTGCTTCCTTTGTGGCATCATATGAGAACTACATAGAAGGAAAGATCAATGATCCTATTCTATTTGATGAGGATTATGAGCAGATAGATTCTGATTATCTTGAGGAACTGGAACTTCAAGATCAACTAGCGTTGATATCTAGAAAGGTGAAGAATTTCCTCAAGAAAACTGGTAGAAAGGTGTTGGGCAATAGATCAGGGTTTGATAAAACCAAGGTCAGATGCTTTAACTGTCAGGGTATTGGTCATTTTGCTAGAGAATGCCAAAGACCTAAAGTAGAAGCACAAGGAAAACAAGGTTCGGGAAGTACTCTTGCTTCCAAAGCCTTAGTGGTGAAGCAGTTGGATGGCTCGTATGATTGGCAAGCTCATTCTGAAGAAGCTTTGATGGCCGAGATCGAAGAAACAACTGCTGGATCAGTGTCCTACATGCCCACTGACATGGAACAGAGAGTAGAGGTGGCTGAGTCTAAAAAAAAGGGCAAGTGATGATGATGTGCTATATATGGATTCAACTCCAGATATGAGTCCTGAAGAATTAGTGGCACGTATGGCTGAATTACAAACTGACAAGAAGAAGGTATGTTTAGATGTTCTTAATCTTGCTGATGTTTGTTACTTAGTTACTGATTTACAGTCTCAGAATAGTGTCTTAACTGTGTCAAATAGTAATCTGTCATCACAATTAAATATGGATAAGGAATCTTATAAGACTGTTAGATCTGAACTTGATCAAGCTATTATGGATGTTCGTAGATTAAGTGATGATAAACAGGTCTTAAAAGATAAAATTAAGTCTGATGCGTTGGATAGAACAAAACTTAGAGATACCATAAGTGAAAAATCTGTTGTCATAGATGGTCTCTATATGAATATCAAAGACTTAAATGAGACGATTGCTAGTAAGGATCAGGAAATAGTGAACCTTAACTTAAGGTTAATTGAGCAAAACCGTAAACTTGAGAATTATAGGACATCTCAAATGGATAAAATGTTAGATGCTCAACGTAGTGTAAAGGACAAGACTGGGTTAGGTTACAATGATGTATCCCCGCCTTTTAATGCCAATTACACTCCTATTCCTGAGGACTCTGAGATGACTGAAGTTAATCCTGAGATTTTAGTAGCTGATAAACCTGAACAGTCAGAGGCACAGAAAGATGTTATTAAGAACGTATCATTAGATAATAGCAAGGCTTCTCAGTTCACCAAAATACATTTTGTATCAGGTGGAGTGATTAACGATGCTAAGATTAATGATAAAGTTGATAAGGAACAGCTTAAACCTTTAGTGCCTAAGACTCCGGATGAGAAAGCAAAAGTGAGCAAATCACGCAAGCAGATGTCATGTTTCAAATGTCATCAAAAAGGACACGTGGCTTCGTGTTGTCCTAACAAAAAGCCTGAAGCACCACATAAGCTTGTGATTGAGGAAAAGACACAGACCGACTCTGATATGACTGTAGACGGGTTAGATACCAAACCTAAGTTAGGTAATAAACCTGTGAACATTCTTAAAAGAGATGGTAAGCATAGTGTCTCCCCACCTAAACCTAAACGGTCATATACTCAAAGTGATAATTATGTCCATAAGTCTAGGGATGTGACACCGTCGAGGTTTAGAACTCCAAGTAGAGGCCATAGTCATTATGAAAGTGGCACTACTTCGCGATCACATGAGTTTAATTATAATTATCATAATAGAGCTCATACTTTTGTGCCTAAGAGGTTCTCCTCAAATTCACCTCTTAAGGCTGATCGTCCACAAACTCAAGCTACTTCGAAAGTAACCAAAGCTCCTGATGGGAAGAATGGTTATTTTAAAGAGCTTAAGTTTGTTGATGATAAGGGACAAACCAAGACCGTAATGGCTTGGGTCCCTCTTGATAACTGATCGTGTTTTGTGTTATGTGCAGGAGCATGCTGTGAACAAGGACAGTTGGTGGTATGTAGACAGTGGATGCTCGAGGCACATGACCGGTGAAAGAAGTCTACTGAAGGACTTCAAGGATAGTCTCAAGCAAAAAGTAAATTTTGCAGGAGATAAAGGAGGAGTAATTTCGGGAAAAGGAAAAGTTTCAAATGGAACTTTGACTCTTGAGGATGTGAACTATGTTGAAGAACTTACACACAACCTAGTGAGTGTTTCCCAAGTCTGTGATAAAGGTCATCCAGTTTATTTCAATGAAAAGGAGGCCTTAGTCCTGAAGCCAGGTTTTAAAATTCCTGATGAATGGATATTGATGAGGGCGCCAAGGAAGAAGGACATCTATGCTATCAACATGGGTGTTCCTAACTCTTCAATGGTGTCTACATGTTTATTGTCCAAGGCTTCGGAAACAGATGCTCTGTTATGGCATAGGAGAATGGCACATCTAAACTGGAGAAAGATGAATTATATAACCAAAAATGGTTTGGTTCTAGGTGTACCACAAAAACGTTTCGAGTCTGAGGATAAGTGTGTTCCTTGCATGAAAGGAAAGCAGCACAAGAAACCACACAGACCTAAGACTGAAAACTCTATCTCCTCGCCATTTGAATTGCTACATATGGATCTCTTCGGCCCTATAAGCAAGAGAAGTCTAGGTGGCAAATGGTACTGTTTGGTTGTCACAGATGACTATTCTAGATTCTCATGGGTATTCTTTTTGGGATCAAAGGATGAGACTCCTGGAATTCTAATTGAGTTCTTTGATCTAGTAGAGAATGTCTATAAAAAGAGAGTTAAGCGTATTCGTAGTGACAATGGAACAGAATTTAAGAATTCAACGTTGAATATCTATTGCTTAAGCAAAGGGATATTACATCAATTCAGTGCACCTTATGAACCTCAACAGAATGGTGTTGCTGAAAGGAAGAATAGAACGTTGATTGAAGCTGCTAGAACAATGCTTGCTGATTCAAAGCTTCCGGTCATCTTTTGGGCAGAAGCAGTGAATACAGCATGTTATGTTCTTAATAGAGTTCTTACGGTTAAGAGACATAACAAGACTTGTTATGAGCTTTTGAACAATAAGAAACCTAACTTAAAAGGGTTTGAACCCTTTGGAGTTTCATGCACCATATTAAAGACTGGACATCAAGCAAAATTTGGTGAGAAGGCTGACGAAGGATTTTTCCTAGGTTATATGCCCAATTCGCCAAATAAGAGAGTCTTTAATAAAGTCACAGGACGTTTGGAGGTAGTTTATAATATTGAGGTTACAAGCTATTCACCGGATGTTCATAAGGGCTTAGATTGGCAATTTGATTATTCTGATCTTTTTGCATCATTTAAAGTTCCTATTAGTGACTATGTCAGTGATTCAGAGATAGCTGAACATTTAGTGTTTGAAGATGAGAATATTGGTCCCGCTTCAACATCGAGTGTTAAGCAGTCTGGAATCAAGACTTCTGTTGACTCAGATAAAGCTTCCACAAGTGAGTCACAAAAACCTTCAGAGGATAAGTCTCTAGAAACAGAAGATCTTGATGATCTTCATACAAAGTTTGATGACATACTTACTCCTTTGAAACATCTAAGAATATCTTCAGCACGTACGGAAGATGTACCTGAATTGGAAGAAATTGGTACTAATTTGGAAGATGAGATACCAGTTGAACCAGTTACTACAACTAGAACGAGTAAGAATCATCCAGTTGAAAACATCATCGGTGATATTAATACTCCGGTTCAAACTAGGCATCAATCCAGAACTAATACGTCTGAGAATTCTGAATACCAAAGCTTGTATACTGCAATGAAAGAGACAGGGATTCCTAATCAATGTCTATATTCATGCTTTATCTCACAAGTCGAGCCTAAAAATGTTCAAATGGCTTTAAAAGAAAACTCGTGGGTAGAAGCAATGCAAGAAGAACTATCTCAGTTCTCTAAATTACAAGTATGGGAGTTGGTTGACCTACCAAAGGGAGAATATCCAATTGGAACTAGATGGGTATTTAAGTGTAAGAGAGATGATAAAGGTATCGTTACTCGCAATAAAGCTCGTCTAGTGGTTCAAGGTTTTAATCAACAAGAAGGTATTGATTACAATGAAGTGTTTGCACCAGTTGCTAGGCTAGAAGCAATTAGAGTATTCTTAGCATTCGCATCATATTATGGTATAAAAGTGTATCAGTTGGATGTTAAGAGTGCCTTTTTGTATGGCAAAGTGGAAGAATTGGTGTATGTTTCACAACCGCCAGGGTTTGCTAATCCTGAGTATCCAGATAGAGTATATCGTTTGAATAAGGCTCTATATGGATTACATCAAGCACCTAGGGCATGGTATGGAACACTATCAACGTATCTACTTGAGAATGGATTTACAAGAGGATCAATTGATAGTACACTATTTGTGAAGTGGAAAAAGAAAGACTTTCTTCTTGTACAAGTGTATGTTGATGACATTATCTTTGGATCGTCTGATGAAAAGATGTGTCAAGAATTTGAGAAAGTCATGAGAAAAAGGTTTGAAATGTCTGCAATGGGAGAGTTGAATTTCTTCTTAGGATTACAAGTTGATCAAAAGAAGGATGGATTCTTTATTCATCAATCTAAATATACATATGAGCTATTAGAACGTTTCAAGATGGATGAAAGTAAGGTCTACAATACTCCAATTCCAGTCAATCATGGATTAGGTCCAGATACATCGAGTGATAGCGATGTGGATCCAACTCTTTATAGAGCCATGATCGGATCACTAATGTATCTTACAGCTTCTAGGCCTGACATCATGTTTGCTGTTTGTTTATGCGCAAGATATCAGGCTAATCCGAAAGAGTCACACATGCAAGCTGTTAAACGAATCTTTCGTTACCTCAAAGGGAAACCTAAGCTGGGTCTTTGGTATCCGATTGATGGAGACTTAGATCTCGTAGCTTATACTGATTCGGATTATGGAGGATGCAATCAGAATAGGAAATCTACGACTGGAGGATGTCAATTCTTAGGAGGTAGATTAGTATCCTGGCAGTGCAAGAAGCAAACCTCGGTAGCCATTTCTACATGTGAAGCTGAGTATGTTGCAGCTGGCAGCTGTTGCTCGCAAGTTCTTTGGATTCAACAGCAACTGCGGGATTACGGGTTAAATATAACCAATACTCCTATGATGATTGATAACGAATCTACTATGTCGATCACCAATAATCCAGTAAAGCACAGTAAAACTAAGCATATTGATATTCGACATCATTTTATTAGAGATTGTGCTGAAAAGAAATTGATAAAGTTAGTTAAGGTTCCATCATTGGATAACTTAGCAGACTTATACACAAAGGCGTTCGACAGAGCAAGATTTGAGACGTTGGTTCAACTAAACGGAATGAGAAATCCAGAGTGATTAGTCTTCCAAGGGTATTCTTGTAATAGTTAGTATTTATGTGTTTATTATTAAAAAAATATAAAAAAAAAAAAAAAAAAAAAAAAAAAAAAAAAAAAGGGCGTATGGCATTCATTTGCTTGTTACCTAAGGGGAATCGCCTTCATTTAAGTTTTTATTTGCAAAAACTACGGGAAATGATAGTACATTAGGAGAATAAGCTTCACAATAATAAAGCTTAAGTCCTAAGTATGATATGGTAGTAGGTTCAAATAAAGTTGCTTTAGAACTACAGCGGTTCTATCAGGTATGTGTTTATATTTATTTGATTATACACCTATATCCACAAGTTATAATTTGTCTATTTTTAGTAAAATTTTAGATGGCTTCATCATATGATGTACTGGTAGGCAAATTATATGAAATTTTCTAAGTCTTAAGAATTTAATTAACTACTTGTTTATTATTTTGTGTAACTATTCTATGATGTATGACATCAAGTCTTAAATGTTGAATGATGGTATTACCATACACTGTTATCATGCATTTTAATTAAAGTGACAAATAGTAGCAATATGGGTATTAATTTAATTACTGGTAACTATGTTGTACTATGTACAGAACTGAAACCTTTAATTAAATTAATATTCTCAAATATATTTTGAATTATGCTAGAAGGAATCTTCTGTTGTACTACGTACAGACTTAGATAACATAGCATATTCAAAGTATGTTTGATATTTGTCTAACCGTAAAAATTCAAGTGTATGTTATATGTTTCGAAAAGATACATCATTTAGTAACCGCTACCTTGAAAATTTAATGATGCAGTGTTATGTGTTTTACTTGAATTCTTCAGTATGTCATATAATAGGAAGCACTTGATAATTCTCATACTAACAATAAAGAGTTTGCTTAGAAAATTGAGTATAATTTGTTTATGTGGATCATATACTGGTAATCGTCTTGAACTATCTATAATTAAAATATTTACTTTATGTGCGTAATGCATTTATTAATTATGCTATGTGGATAAAGGTACCTAAGATATAGTTTTATAAATATAAATGTATAAATGATATATTTAGTTGTAATTTTATAGTAATTTATTTGAATTTCATGAGGTATGTATACTACCAATCTGCTTAAACTTTTTAAATATATCATGAATTGCTTATTCTTACTAATATGATCCCTAAGCAGATAAATTCTTATTCATTTTGTGTATGTATTTTATTTTGTTTCAAGTGTTTAATAAAATGGTACTTGATACCTATGATTATGTAATTTTGTTTTAGTTTTTAATTTTTGTGTTAATTATGCTTACCCTTCGGAATTAAATCATACTGAATGTTTTTGAGTTGAACAACGTGACAAATACAAGTGAAAATTAATTATAATTTAGACTTGTGAAAATATCGGGTTTTTATTTATACTTAGAATTAAAATTCGCGTTTTTAATTATTTCTGCGAGTTGACTTCGACTTGCGAGTCCGCTTCAAATCTCGCGAATCGAATGTAAAGTATAAAGGTGGTCAAACGAGTCAGACCAACCCACCGAACCCACATACTTCGCGAGTTCAGTAAAGCTTGCGAATCCGTCAACAAGGCGAAACGAGGCGATTTATTGTTTTCGTTTGATTTCGATTCTTAGATTACGGGAACGAGTTATTCAATCCGAGGACTTTATACACCTTCATATTGCGAACATTTTGAGGTATAAACCAACGGATTTCACTGTGTAAATAACAAGAAATCGAAGTTTTTATAAAACTTAGGGTTTCGGGTTAAAAACTAAACGATTTGCGTCGATTACGATGTTATTGGACATAAATCCTTGTGGTTTATGTTAAATGGATGTTAATAAACGTAAATCAATTGATAGATCATGTTAAATTCAACAGATTAATCGATTTTAATTAAAAATTATCAACGGCTGTTCATCGAACGAGTTGAGATTTTACCTCGACTCCCTGATTGAATGAAACGAGTTGACATTGTGAATCAACTCGCAGCGAGTTGACTAGCGAATCCATGAGATTAGCGAGTTCACTTCAATAGCTGCTTTATAAGTTTAGCGAGTTCATAAGCAAAACGAGTTGACCTCACCTCGTTAGGCCAGTTTATGCGAGTCCAGTACTTAGAAAAATTTTATTTTTTAAAGTAGTGATATAAATGTTAAGACTTTTTAAGTAATAACTTTTATGAAATGGATTTGTGTTAATTCTTATATGATTATATCGAAAGTCTACTAATTTAAGAAGAAAATTAGTGGCGTGTCCTAATTTCACATTAGCGGTATAATTTTTAACGTTAACGACTTGAGATTTTTATTAAAATAACAAGTACCTAACGTGATTTAAATTAGACTTAAGACTTTTTAGTTATAAGTAAAATTTTTATATACGACTTGAGATTATTTTTGTATCAAGTTATATATAATTACAATTTTAAACTAAGATGTTTGATGAATCTCGATTCATAATACATAATAGTTTAAATATTTTTTATCGTGCATTAAATTATATCTGTTGTTTGTATTCATTACAGATATGGCTAGAGCATTTGATAAGGGTCACAACATCCTGGTTGATCTGAACCTTGAGGCCAAACGGGCTGACAGGGTTGCTGATATATTACGTTTTCTAGCACGATCAAGGATTAGTTATGCTATTACGGCCAATCCTCCTATCTCACAGACTATACTGAACGATTTCTGGACGGATATTGTTTATGACGAATCTGTCACTCCGCCAGAGATTCGAGCTACAGTTGGTGGACAACCTGTTACCTTTTCAGCTGGTAATCTTCGTGAGATTTTGCAGCTAGGTACGGTAGAACAGGAGAACGGGGATATTGAGTATCCTATGGACTTTATTGAGGGTGCTATTGGACGTATGGGATATACAGGAGACAGGCGTGGACGTCAGTTCCAGAAGCCTCTGGTCATTGGTCAGTGGAGGTTTCTTTGGCACGTGATGAATATAGTCTTCGCAGCAAAGAAAGGTGGCTTTGATGAGTTGAGCCCTGCGATTCTATCGGCTGTACTGTCACTGGTTTACAATAAACCATACAGTTTTTGTGATTACATTTTTGGAGAGATAGCTAGACAGATATCGGGTTCTGTTAGATCTAGATTTATGATCTACCCGAGGTTTTGTATGCTTATCATACGTGCGCGTCTACCGAACTTGGTTATTCCTGAGCCGTTTTTATCGGTGAATACCATTGATCAACGTGGTTATAATGCCATGTTTATGCAGACGATTAGGAAGGAAGGAGTGGTGAAACCGGAAATTAGACCACTTTTTGGATATATTGTTGATCCGAACTACGTTGCACCGCCAAATCATGGGTGGTTGGACGTAGCTCCTGCTGCTGTTGTTGCTCCTGCTGTTGCTGATGTTGTACCTGCACCTGTAGCTGAGGAAGCTCAACCTGAAGATCCACAAGGGCTCCTTGAGGATGTTCTTATTCAGGCTGGTCAGGTGGATCAGCAGGTGAATCAAGAGGTTGCTGCACAGGTTGTGCAAGAAGTTTTGGAGCAGAATGATGATGAGACAAATCCTTTGCTTCAAGACATTGAGAGTTACTTGGCACCACCTGAGGTAATCTGTTACTTATGTAATAATATAGATGCTTAGTTGATAGATTGTTTTTATTGATCATAGATGCATAATATTATTATATAATGATTCTGATATTAGATATTTAGTAAATTGGATATTATTTCTGATTTTAAAAATATAAATATCATTATACGAACAGGAAGCTGAAGCTGAGGCTGCACATCCAGAAGTTATATTACTTGAGGATGAGCAGATACAGCTTGATAGATCAGTTGTTGTACCAACTGAGGTATTATATCTGATTAATCTTAAATATATAGAACTTGTATGATAGAGCTTACGCTAATCATAAATGTTTAATATATTTAAAATTTAGGATCCTGTTAGATCATCTAGAGGTCGTGATGGTGAGACGGCTTCAGATGAAGATTCTGATAATACACCTTCTCCTCCTCCATCTGCTTCTGAAAAGAAGAGGAAGGGTAAGAGTATTCTGGAGGAAGGTACTGAGGAAGTTGAGATTCCTTTGATGAAGCGTCCGAGAACGCTTACTATTCGAGAAGGTTAGTATTAATTAAAGTTAAATAATCTTAACTTGTTGTTTATCAGGAGTTGAACTGAGACAGTTAATTCTGTATACAGTTTCTCAGGATACACCACAGGTAGAGATGGTTGCACCGGTGGTTACGGAATCGATGTCTTTACCGCTTCAAATATGAGATATAAATTCTATAACTATGAGTGTTATGCAATTAATTAGAGTTTGAGACAGAGTAATCTGTAACAATAACTGATTTTAATTGTGTTTAACTTTACAGCATGAGGTTGCTGATTTAGTTCGTGGAGCTAATTTTCCGACGAACAAAACAGCTAGATTTGCGACAAGTTTGCTTACGCAAGCTTTGTCTCAACCTCATACACCGCTTACCAGAGACTGGCATATTGAGTCTCTTACACCGCCTGGACCCAGAACGATACCTGTTACTCCAACGACTGATGCTGAAAGGATTACATCCTTAGAGTCGAGGGTAAAGGATTTGGAGAAGCTTACTTCTCAGATTCCAGAGCTGGTGTCGAGCAATCTTCTTCTTTCACAACAGATACTCAAGCAGAGTGAATCGTACAATCTGTTGATGAAGACTCATGAGACGTTACTTGCGGACTTCACTGTACAGAGACTGAAGTTATCTTCTTTAGAGAGTCTGGTCTTGAGATCGCATTCAGGACAGCCTGCTCAGGGGGAGATATTGGTATATCTGGAGTCTTGCAGAGAGAATGAGTTGAAGAGAAAGAGAGATCAAGACAAGGACGATGATCCCAATGCACCGAGTGGTGAGCAGACTGGTCCTTCAAAGACTAGTGAGCAAGCTACTATTCAGGGGGAGTCTGGTGCTGGTGCTAGTGGTTCTGGAGTGGGTACAAGTGCAGATAAGACTGTATCGGGTGATACTGAAGCTGGTAAGATAGCTTAGTATTATCTTAGTACTGTAATATTTGTAATAGTTTGTAGTGAACAAGTGTAAACTTAATTATTGTGTAAATATATTTGGCTTAGGGTTATTATTATTTTAAGTAAAATATGTTTGGTAATTTAAGTTTATAAAATTATGTTAAGATAAAATAGTGATCGAAAGACTTCTGACTTATTGAGTAGTCGAGCGGCGTGTTCCGATTAATTTCGGCGGTCATAATTTTATAATAACATATGCATTTTAGATTTGATTATAGACTTAAGACCGTAAGGTTTATAAGTAATTAACAAGTTAAAATGTATTCGTATTAACTAGACAAATGATATATAATTTAAAGGTTAAATTGATAATGAATGAGATCAATTAACACTTGGAAATTATATAAGGTAATTAATAGTAAATTTAAATGTTTGGTGATTATTCACAATGCATTAGAATTTAAAATTAATTAATATTTGTTAAGTAGACTTAAGAGATTTTAGATTGATTCAGGGTAATCAATAAAAGATTTTATAAGTTATATTGCGTTTATATGTTAGGTTAAAATATACAAAAGAATTAATAAAGAAATTCTTAGATTGGTTCAGGGAAATCAATAAAGAATTTGAATTATTAATATATTTGTATTTATGTTTTTCTCTAGGAATGGAAATGCTTAATCTATCAGATTCGGAAGATGATATTCTGGATGAGATAGATGAAGAGATTGATTATGATATTGAAGAAGGAGAGTTCAAACTTCCTGAAGATTGGACTGCAGTATTTGAATCAGTGATAGATGAAGGTGTTGATCTGGATGCAAATGTAGATGAACATGTTGTGAATCCATCAACGACTGAATTTGTTTTTGTAAATGAACAAGGAGAATCAGTTATTGATTTAGAAGCTTTTGAGAATGCTTCTGAAGATTCAGATACTGAAGTTGAAGAAATAGAGGACAAATACAAACATATGGTTGGTAATCCTATGTTTATCCAAGAAATGCTGAAAAAGAAAAAGGAAAATAAGCAACGCATTTTGAAAGAAGTTGATATTACTGGAAAGCGTGTACTTAAAACTGGCATTATTGGATGGTATTATGACTCTGACCTGAAGCTCTTCGTGATCAAAAGGTTTGACGGGGTTCAATATTTTGAGAAGAAGCTTACCGTGTTTAGTTCATTGCCTCGATATGAGATTCGAGACTTGGCTAGATTAGATATGAAAAATCCAAGTGATGATGATTATGCTAAGTATGTTGAGCGTATCATTAGGACTGAAGGATTATCTATGAAGTTTTCGAAGATTAAGCCAAGGAAAGGAAAAATGATAAAGCTAAACGAACTTAGTCAGAGAACTGGAAGAAGAAGAAGGAAGAAGGTTTATCCAGCGGTCAAATGCATTAAGCAAATACCAATGAAGACTATGCCTCAGAATATTTTGGGAAAATTGAAATATTGGGGGGTAGATGCTGGAACAGGAGAAGCCTTTATGATTGAAGCTGATGATGATTATCCTAATGGCGAAAAAGAAATTCTTCGTGTATATGATCACAGACATTTGATGAATTTATCAAAGGAAGATTTGATTATGTTATACAAGAACAAGATCATATCTACTGTTGGTTGGGGTGATTTAGCACGAGATTATCATAGGATGGTTAAAACATGCATCAAGCTTAAAATTTTTGCAGGAAGTAAGATTTACAAATGAAGACCAAAGACAGCGTGAAGATAAAGACGCTAGAGCTATTGTCAAGGGGGAGTCTGTTGAGACATAGATTGTGACAACAGATCTAGCTTGATATAGGACTAGTGTAATTATTATTACGTTTGTATATTGGTTTAGATTTGTAAATAAATATTTGTTTTGTTAGTAATATTCGTTAAACATATTATTGTGTTAAGTTAGACGAATTATTAAATACGAAATAAATACATTCTGTGCGAGTCGAGTTCTCAGGTCGCGAGATTAACGAGCCGAGATGAGAACTGAATTCGTGGAAGTCTGGCGAGCCGAGTTCCGAGTTGGGCTTGGGCTGCGAGTTGGACCGAACTCGCAGGCCCTTGCGAGTCGAGACGAGCTGGACATATATAATGTTTTTCAATCGGTGAAAAACATAACTTTTGCATTCTGATTTCAATTGCTGCGAATTCAACAAACCAGAGAAAAACATAACCTAAGGCTAGGCTTTGACGATTCGTTGTTTAAAGCTAAGTCTAGTTAAAACGCAATACGAACATATTCGTTGTTAGTAAAATAACACCGTATTGAGGGATTCCGCACCTTAATACTACAGATAACGAAGTTATCGATCCTAAAACTAGGGGACTTACATTTTTGATACATACTGTACAACATTGTTTATCGGTTAAATGAACATCTTTTGATCAGTTTGGCAGTTCAATTACTTATGCAATTGTCTGTTTGGCTACTGGTCAACGATTTAATTTTTCACATTTAATTTTTTCTGGTATGCTAAGGAATTTGGAGCAACCAATAAATAAATTTTTAATGTATCCTAGATTTATGCAGCTCACTTTAAATAAGAAAATAAACAATTTAGCTGCACAAGATCTGTTTATAGTTGTTCTCTGTCATAAACCTAAAGTATTTTCTAATATGAAGAGACAGACAACAAAATTTTTCAGGAGGGTAACAACATTATTTCCAACAATGCTTTCTGCACCCTTCACCACAGAAGCAGTACCACCAACTGCTTCTGAATCAGCTGCTGAGAGAGTGGATACACCCACCACTTCTCAACCCACAATAGTTGGGGGTATCAAAAGAAAACAAGGGAACAAACAGCCAACCACACCTAAAGCCAAAAAGGCTAGAACACAGATGTCTGAGTCTCCTGTTACTCAGGCATCTCAGCCATCAGATATTCCTGAATAGGTGGTCCATAAGGAGAGGGGAGACCATGTTGAAAGGGCTGCTTCTACTCTTGCTAGCCCACTGGCAGAGGAGGACAAAAGTAACATAAATATGATCCAATTAACGGCAACTCATTATCATGATTCTCCACATGGAGATGAAGAAAGAGGACCCAGTACCAAGACAAGAGGGGATTATGATGATCATACTAGGTATGATACAGAGTTTAATTTTGCCAATGATTCATCAAAGAAGTCACATTCTGAAGGTGATGAGGCTAGCACTAACTATAAGGTTTTGACGGCTATGCTAGAGTACTTATGGAAGGAGGTGGTAAGACACAAAAGGACTATCAAGAAACAACAAAGTGAGATTGATGATTTGAAGAAGGTAGTATTTAAGTGTTTCCAGTTCAGCTAGCTCGAAAAGTTCTTTCTTCCTCAGAGTCTTCAGAAGATGCTGTCAAAATGGAGGAGAATGAATTTGGTGATAATGCTAAGG
This sequence comes from Helichrysum umbraculigerum, assembly GCA_949592205.1. Taxonomy (NCBI): domain Eukaryota; kingdom Viridiplantae; phylum Streptophyta; class Magnoliopsida; order Asterales; family Asteraceae; genus Helichrysum; species Helichrysum umbraculigerum. Next base: position 41,462,007 of record CATIUR010000001.1, read on the forward strand.
TGAATGAGCCTGTGAATAAGAAGAGTGTATTTGATGAGGTTGATGAAGAGATTGAGATGGAGAGTGGTCCAATGAATGAGGATAAGTTTGAAGATATAAATGAAATGAAAGATGATAAGCTTGTTGAAACAGAGGAGATGGAAGGTGGAGTTAATGATGATCTTGTGAATGAGAATGCAAAAGATGTTGATAATGAGATTATTGATGAGTCTGTAAAGGTTGGTAGAAAAGATGAGGTTGAAAAACCTGTTGATGCTACTGCTGAGGGATTAAAGCATACATATTCAAGGAAAAAGCAGTTAGCTAGGTCAAAGGTAAAGCATGCAGTGATTGGCAAGAAGGTAGAAACACCAAAGTAGAAAGCTGCAAGAACTTCATTACCTGGAGTTACAATTAAAGAGCCTGCAGCTACGGAATCAATGATGCCAAAGCCTGACATGCCTAAAATTGATCCTAAGGATAAAGGTAAAGGCATTCTACATGAAGAACCAAAGAAAAAGAAACAAATACCTAGGCCTGATACAACACGTGATGAAGAGCTGGCAAAAGATTTAGAGGCTGAATTAAATGAAGAGATGATAAGGGTACAGATCAAGCCTGGAGTGTATATAATGATGACTAAAGAGCAATGTGAGAGGTTTGTCTGAGATAGTTGAAAGAGAGACTAAGGAGATGTGGGAGTCTTATACTGAAGCTGAAAAGACTTAATCTTTGGAGGTTTTGCTTGCTAAATTGTTAAAGAAAAAGGCTGATGAGAAGATGGCAAAGATGAAAGCAAAGCCCAAAACTAAAAGACAGGTGAGAATGGATTTATTTCATAAGCTAAAATGTACTATTTCTGTTGTAAGATTGAGAAGAATGACAGTAGAATAGATGCAGAGGATTTGGGATAGTTATACATTTATGAATCATGAGGCTAGAAAAGGAAAGGAAGAAGCAGAGAAGAAGAAGAAGGAAGAAGAAAAGAGAAAGTAAAAAGAAAAGGAAGATGAAGAAAAGAAAAAAAAAAGAAACTGAAAATGTTAAGGATTTGGAAAGAAATGAGAATCAGTTGCAAGAGTTGATTGAGATTAAAAGAGATAGAGTTGAGATGGCAGAGCCTTTGAATGAAAATCTATCGCAAATTATAGATTGGCATGTGGTTAAATTTCTTGAGCCAAGGTATACAGAAGAGGTGAGGATAGAAAGAAATGGTGGATTGGTTTCATCCTTCAAATCATTTTAGGAAATGCTTAAAAGATTAACAAGGGTTGATATTTGTGATTTGTATGATGTTGGTTTGAAAAGGTTTGAAGATAAGTTTGCCATATCATTGGAGAAAGTGATCTGGGAATGGATTAGAATGATGTTTGCACCTGAAAAGTTTGCTTATTTGTTTGGAAGCACAAGGACTGTTAAACATTGGAGATACTTTGTTAAACTAGGTGTGCATCAAGTTGTTTTGGATGGAGGTGATACTATGTTTATGCTTACTGATAGATATTATAATATGCATTTGAGTTTGTTAAGAGGAATGGTTGATTGTAAACTGGTTTCTGGTGTAAAAGATGATACTGCAAAGAATCTGATGTATATGGTGCTTAAATACATAAAAGAAAGCAAGTTGAAAAGAAGAAAAAGCAGTGAGTTTTGAAAGCATCTTCTCAAGATGTATTGAAAATTTGAAGAAACTTAATACTGTGGAGGACATTTTAAGTTTAGGGGAAGATTGTTAGGTTAAAAGCTGATATGGGTTGAAATTACCACTGCTAGTTGAAGATGGAAAAGATACAAGTGATTAGTACTGCCAGAACAAAGACATTACTACTGCTATTTGAAGAATTAGTACTGCTAGTTATATTTGTGTAAGTAGTTAGTACTGTTAATGTAACACCCGGTCAAAAATGACCCAAAATTCGAGCCCAATTTAAACTTTTTATTCCGCGTATTATATACGCTCAATATCAAAACGTACAAATACGGACGTTGGTGAAACTTTTTAATAAATAACATAAATCTGTTTGGCGATTAAATAGTAGTTATTTACATTATATTATTATGTATTAATAATATACGAAACAATGTACGTTTTGTTTAAAACGTAACCGACACGAATTAAACGCGTGAGATACGCCCGACAAGTCAAATAATCTTAAGTTATATTTTTATAACTTCAAACAAAGTATTTTGATTAAATACTTTCATTATAAATATCGTATTTTAAACCAATGACAAAAACGTGCACATTTAATGCCACGCAATAAAACGACCGATACACAAACGCATAATCAAGACCCGACACCATAACCAAATATTTTTAGAAATGTTTTCCAAGTATTATAAACAATACTTCAATGTAAACATATCGAAATTCGAATGCCATTATGAAAACGTACGTATAAAGTTTAAAGTACGAATTAACGTTTAAACAAATCGGGTAAACGAACACGGATATAATACCAACCATTGGAGACAAGATTTAACAATCTTGCCCCCCATTATTGCCCATGAAAATCAGCTAGACAAGATCCACCAAAGGTGGATCTTGCCCATGACCAACTCCCATTATATTCATATGTAATAATCAAACACCTAAATCATTTTTACCACTTTACTCTCTCACTAGAAAACACACACACCCTCCTTCCTTCTCTCCCCCTCTCCTCTGGTCGTTTTTCAGCCCACCACCACAAACCACCATCATCTACAACTTGGATCTTGAAGGAAATCAAAGGAAAAGCTCGGTTCTCGCATCCTTCTCGTACCTCGGCTCTAGATCTTTGATCTTCTTGTAAGGATCTCATTTCTTTTGCTAGAATTACTTGGATTAAGTTTATTAGCATGTTAGTATGTTCATATAACTATAAAATGTCCAAAACATAAGTCGAATCGCATTTTAAAACTCGAAATCTAGAGCTTAATCTTCCTGTCCAGATTCTGTTCTAAATTCAACGATTTTTATAAAATTCATTTTAACATGAAAATAGATGTTTCTTAAGCCTTAAATGTAGTACAAGAAGTAAGGTTTCTAACAAAATTTGTTTCGTAACATTTCGACTTCGTTTGCTATTTTAAAATAATTTTCTCCGGTGACATAGAACTACTGTTTCGGTGGACAGAAACTTTCAGTAACTTCTCGAGACCATATCTCGAAAACTAGGAAGAACCAACTCTCGACTTCTAAACGAAAAATGTTCCTTAAGATTTCGGTTACAACTTTTATTTTTGGCCCTCGGGCCAGATCCTCACGGATCATGGTGAAATAGGTGGATCTTTGGACTGAACTCGTTTTTTGGACACAATCTGACCACGTCTCATGTTTATTTGTGTTAAAAATAGTAAACAAACATATAAAAATACCATAAAGTGCAGAAATGAACATCACATATATAAGAACATGTGTGATTTTTCGTAGGACTTGAATCGGACTAAAAAGGGGAGAAATTGGAAGTCGAATAAAGGGAAAAATCTGAAAAACAGAAACTCTAGGGACTGTTTTAGTCATTTTGTGAAAGTGGCACTTCGAGAGACCCACGAAACATAACGACAAGTTTTATAAACTTATTTGACACATTTAAGACTAGTGTAAAAGTCTCGGGTCAAACCGAGCACGTTTAACTTTAAAACCGATTTGAAAATATTAAGATTTATACTCGAAACAAATATACTTTTATAAGTACATTGTGACAACCTTATGATAATTATACTTTGGAATAATTATTACAAAACACACCAACGGGCCGTACAAAATCCTTAAACTTAATTAACAAGTGAATAATTGCACGATTCGACTAGTCCGACTTATTAGTCTATTACTTACATAATCTCACGTGTTTAGGACACTAGGGGATTTCCATTGGATCACGCGTATCTTAGGAATGCTAGCAACCAAAGGTGAGTTCATAGCCCCACCTTTTAACTGTTTTATGTATTTTGGGGGAGAATGCATACTCGATTAAATCTCTTTATCGCTTAATGAATACAAACCATTTATTGGACAATCTGCGATATAAACATTATGTTTTCACATCAATAACTTTTCTTAATTTATACTTAAGCGTGTTAAGTATACATATGATTGCTTTAGAGACCGTAGCTTTTCTCTACAATTATGTTCGGCTTAGGCTAAGTACTTGAGTGAACATCACCCATAGATCACAATATACTTGCTAGACTAGAGGCTAGGAGTATACAATAGTAGCATACATTAGCATAGTACTTTGTACTGTATCCATATAATTAGGTGATGACTGTTCATACCTAGGTTCATCTTGCTACACCCAATATCTAAGTTATGTTTGTACATCCTTAGATACGTTAAATCGTTTTCATACATTATATGATAATCGTAGGTACCACCTGAGTATCTGCATCATTTCTATGTTAAATCATAATCGATAACATCCTGTGTTTTCTATTTGTTAACTAAGTATATATATATATATACATATTATATACTTACATATTTGTTATCTCAAGCACTCGGTGCTATATAAAATCCACTGGTGTGTATTAAAATACATACCTTCATATAAATACAAATCATAAATCATGACGAGTTAATTCTCGTCATTCAATAAAGCAATTCTAGCTGCTGCTAGGGGATAAAGCAATTCTAGCTGCTGCTAGGGAGTAAAGCAATTCTAGCTGCTGCTAGGGGGTAAAGCAATTCTAGCTGCTGCTAGGGGATAAAGCAATTCTAGCTGCTGCTAGACATCAGTAAAGCAACTCTAGCTGCTGCTAGACATCACTAAATCAATATGAGTTAACTCTCGTCATCATTAAAACGCAATGAGTAGGAGACTCATCATTTTAAATCAATACGAGTTGTTACTCGTCGTCATTAAATCAATACGAGTTGTTACTCGTCATCATTTTAAATCAATACGAGTTGTTACTCGTCATCATTCTAAATCAATAATAGTTGTTACTCGTCATCATTAGTAAATCATTATGAATTGTCACCAGACAAAAAACACACAGTTTAAGAAAAGTGCAATTATTACTGTTGACTACCAATAGAATTTCAACTTTACAATTTTCAAGCATTTTGATTGGTTGATTTTGGAAGTGGGCAATAATTTTGGGACAAACATAAATAGTAAGGTGGACAAACAATTTGAGACGGATGGAGTATATTTTTTGGTGGGCAATTTAAGAAACCAAACAGGTCCACACAAACACAACTACTATGAACATTTCAAATCCATCACACACATCAAAACATTATAAATCACAATGAAGATAGATCAAAGCTCACTCACACACGTTAAAGAATGAAGTCGTTTGAAGATGAACAAGAGTTTTTGAGGTATATTTTGTCTTAGACTTGGACTCAAAGTTCTTTGTATTTTTTTGGAAATTATTTGTAACAATTTTACGAACACCTAGATAACAATGACATTTGTTTCTTCATTTTCTTTTTCAGACATTAGAAGAGTCATGTGCACCAATGTCGATTCTTATCATTTTCTTCGCAAGGAAAATTCTAAGTAGTTGTATTTTATGGGTTTTTAGTGATCGAATATTTAAATGAATAACAACAATTTGATCAAAAACGTGATTAAGTCATTTCTTTTTGTTGCCTAATCAATGTTTATGCGTATATAGAACTAATAATATGTATAATAATCAAAATATGAACATACAAACATTTAAATATATTAACATCCGTGCATCGCACGGGTCTATACCACTAGTGTGTTAAATTTTACACATTTTATTATTATATTAATCAAACTTTTAAAATTTATATTGTATTTATTGAACTTATAAAATTTTCCTTTTGATAAATGCCAAAATAGAAATGTTTTCGAAATTGCATTTTTTCATCTGAATGGAAAAGGCTTTTTTGATAAGAGCTTTGAGGTAAAGTACTAGTATTTGATAAGAAGCTTTTCTAAAAACATTTGTGACTATTCTAAAAGAAAATCGCTAAAGATTCATACACCATCATATTTTAAATGTACACTACCAAATATTTTTATATATAATTCCATACAATATACTCTCTCCGTCTCAGTCAAAGTGTCCACTTTGACCTTGCACACTTTTTCAAGATTATTCACTAACTATATTTTTCACCAATCAAATAATATACTTACCCATTAAATTATCTTTCGATCAGTTGAAACATGTAAGTGGACATTTATTTGGACAAACTAAATTAGTAATGTGGACACTTGCGGTGGGATGGATGAAGTAACACTACAAAGTAAGCGTTTAATGTATAATTGTGATGTACAAATCACAACGTTAACACCTGGAGTGTTTATGAAACGTGCTTGTTTAAAAATAATGTCATTTGATCGACTAATAGTATAAAACATCACTGCATATCTGATTAAACTGACTGTACGCAACCGTCCATAATTTCGAATAAGTCAGATCTTGAACAGTTTACTATCCTTTTCTGGAACTATTTCCATGATTGTTGGCAATTTATACGTAAAGATGGCAAATAATAGAGATCATGTCAATGGTCTGGTTACCCAACTCTGATTAAACAACCGTTTCATCATAATTCATGCATCATAAGCAATTTTATATTATTTTATTTTAAGAGCACCTAAGAAGAATATATAAATAATATTTATCGTCCAAATTTTCAAACATAATCGTATCGGTTTGGTAGTTAACCAGATTTAGAAGATACATAAATTAATTTTAAATTCAAATCTTAACACCAGTGATCGTGTACCATATACTTGGGCTCCCCAGCCCATGGGTTTCTTTATTGGGTCTGCACCCTCCCCCTTATAAGAAGGGAAACCCTAGCTAAAACCCTAACTAACAAGCAACAACAAACATATTACACCTACAAACATTAAGAGTAGCCTCAATGCTCTCTCCCCACATTCATTCATCCATGATGAGCTTGCTCACCACCAAAAATCATCTCCTTAGATGGTAACCATTCGATTCCTACCGCCCTTTGCTTCATTGGATACGAGTATAAGGGTTACCCACGTAATTCACGAAATGTAACGAATCGAACCAATCCAACCCGCACTCAAGTGTAAATTATGCTTGATCACCAATATACGTGTCGTCTGCTAATATTCAGATACTTTAATTTAATTTTTTTTCAAAACTGATTTAAAAACAAAATATAAAACATTGACAACAATTATATCTACAACTGGTGTTTGAGTGAACGAATGGGTATGTTTAAACCTACAAGGTATGGGTTTGGTTAGTGGCATAGCTAGAATTTCGTTTATGAATGGGCCAAAATATATTTTACTAAAAATTACCAAAAAGCTCTTCGACTTGATGTTTCTATTGACCGTAAATATAGCTTTTCGTTTTGGCATTAAGAGGGTGTTTGGATTAGCTTATTTGCTAATGCTTATCTAAAATAATTTAATTTTGGCAATTTTTTATATGCTAAAATAACGTCCGGATTAGCTATAAGCTTATAGTGATAAAATGATCAAAAGACATCAATTTAAATATTATCAATAAGCCATATTTATACTATTATATAACACATCTTGAGTGTTTTTTTTAAGAGGGAAATTCCCTTTCTACCCCTGATATTAGTATTAATCTATACTAAACCCATTTAACTTGACAAATATATCCCTACATAAATGTATTTAATGTCTATATTTATTATTCCTATATTCCTTCTCCAAGTGGTCAAAGAAATTAATCCTTGAGAACGAAACTGACATTGTATATTAAATCTATCGAACTTTAGTAATCATATATTTTAGACGCAGACAAAACCTTACAAAACGTACTAAAACCTATATTAAAACAACATGAAAATATTATCTAAATGTATGTCCATGTTCAATAAACAAAAAACATAGTATCAAAGTTACAAATACTCAATAAACTCATGTCAGTTACAACTTACATTATTGTCCATATTCAATATAAGATAAAAAAAGAACATATATCAATACTATAGTATCAAGTATTGCATATGGCAATCTTCAATATCATTGCATCTTCACCAAAATTAGCCTAAAGATCCATAAAAAATATCCATCTTCATTTCAAATGCCACTGCATTTAACCTAATCAAACAATTCAATATGACTAAAATTCAATAGTATCTACAAACTCAATGTATTCACCTAAATGCTATACTATGGTGTCTAATTTTATAAGTTTAAACAAAAAAAATTAAGAGGATAAGTTCGAAATCTAGAAACAATCATAGTATCTGATGTCCAAGTAAAAAAATGTTTTGATGACTAAACTATCGAACCAACCAACGACTTCACACATCTCAATTTACACCTGACCCTTATGAGTATACAATTTGACAGTCACAACTTGCAACCTGAGCGTCGAGTTCGCGTAGACATTTCTTATATATCTTTTTTGTGTATTTTGTTTTTTATTTTCTAAAAAAGGTAAATAGGTGACTTTTTTCCTTCTATTAAAATAATATATCATAGTGTATTGTCATATAATTTTTATTTTCTGCAAGAATTATGTTCAGGTACATCGTCATCTTTTTCAGATTCTGATGAGAAATTTTGATATTTCTCATCATGGGCTTTTAACGACAGGCGGTCAAAGTGTTTTCAACAATAAGTAAATAAAGCGAATAAAGATTGTAATGATCCAACTTGGTATGAACAATGTCTATTTAGGTTTAATTCTCTTTTGACTCGGATGTATAGATTAAGCATGAGACTCGATCAATCATATGCAAATAAAAAACCATTCACTTTGTTGTCACAAAACCAATTGAGCAATTAACCGTTCTTAGTGCAAGATGTCTCTAAACACCAATAGTTGCTAATCACCTAATGCCAATTCGGGTAATTTTATAGTTCAATCGGTAGCCTTACTTTCATAAAAGCTAAAATCACACAAGGTGTCCCTTAGTATGATTCACAAACAATCCAAGTTTTAGTCCTAGTTCAATTCCTTGTATTTGATCGAGTAACAAGTCACAATCATAGATTTCTCAATAGTTCATAAACAAATGATTAACAAACACATGTTATCACTTTATGCAATAACCATTCATTAATTGAATCAAAACTAGTACACAAATCATTCATGGTTCTTTGATTAAACATAAAATCAACATATGATATAATCGAATCTACATATGATATATCCACAATCAAAGGTTCATAAACATAAATAAACAAAGGAATCTCATCCCATGAAGGGCACAATCATAAGAAAACACAACTCAAAGTAAAACCCAAAACGGTAGTTTATAGGTCAAACCGAAATGAAAATTGAAGCCGAACGATTGGGTTTTGATTCCTTGTTTCGGAATCATAGAGATCTTTAGAAGACTTAGGATGTCTCCAAAAGCTCCCAAAAATCGCCCATGGCCATCACCAAATGTTGGATTAACCCTAAGTGAAAGAAATGAGACTAGTTATATTCAGCGGGGTTCTCGCCTCCAAGAGAGGTGTTTGGACTTGAGAGGTGTTTGGACTTGAGAGATGAAGGCAGGAATCCTGGAAGGACTTCTTGTCGAGAGGCAGTACTCTTGGAGCCTCCAAGAAGACAAAATCAACACTTACCAAATTTCCTTCGTTTTTCGTCACTTGAGCAATGGATCTTCACATTTCTTTGTTACTCCTCATATATACACCGAAACACAAAATCAAACAAATAAGTATCTAAAGTCCATGGAATTGCATTCAATCAAGTATAAAAGAGCTCGATAATTCCGTAGAAAATATGTACAAAATAGGCATTATCAGTATTAACGAAACATTAACCAGTAAATTGAATGCGGACGCTACAATTCATAGTTTATTAAAGGAAAATGCTATATACATAGCCCTAAGGGTTTATGAATAAGAAATTCAGACACGCATTAACTGTTTGTACCTTAATAATAACCACTCACCTCCTGAATATAACTTCTCCCAACCACCTTGATTTACCACCTCTTAAAGCACGAATCTAAATCTTAAACATAGCCCTTAGGGCTACAAATAGCAAATTCCTTTATTAAAACACGATTTCAAAGAATTTATTTGCAACCTTTCTTCTTTTGTACTTAAAACACTAAGAAAGGGCTTTCAATATATGCACGTATTCAATAAGTCAAAAAGCACGTGACGGAATTGTATATATGATCATAGAGTGATTAAATTATTATTCGTGGGCTATGGGATGCCATCTATAAAATGGTATCAGTACAAACAAGTATTTCACACTTTTGGGTTCTCTATTTTGCTAAGAATTAAGAAATGGCATTGATTGGTAAAAGAGTTGCTCAAGTTTCTATTAAGTCCGATAGTGACGTTTTTCACGAGTTATGGAGAGCAAACCCACACCAAATTCCAAACTTGACTCCAACCACCATTCAGAATTGTCAAACCCATGATGGTGAAGTTGGAACCGTGGGCTCGGTTCTCTTCTGGAACTATTTTCTTGGTAAATCATACATATCTGACGTTTTTCGTTAATGATTTCCATTTACACTTGAAGTTGATGTTTTAGATGATATACATGTTTTGTTGCAGATGGAAAAGATTGTGTTGCCAAAACGCTAATCGATAATATTGATGAGGGCAAAAAGTCAGTTACCTTTAAGGTACTTGAAGGGGATCTGTTGGAAATTTATAAGACCTTCGTTATGCATGTTCATGTCGATACGGATGGTTTGGATAACCTGGTCACATGGACTGTCGAATATGAGAAGCTGAACCCTGATGTTCCTGATCCTGATACACTTATGGACTTTTACAGGAAGGTCACCAAAGACATTGAAACTCATCACCTCAACAACTGAATGAATCATCAAAATCATATCAAATACCAAAGCTATATAGTTTGGTCTAAGTTAAATAAAATGGTTTGAATGTATTTGATGTTTCACTATCTTATTTATGCTATCTTTGTTGGAACGATGGAGCAACAATATGAAAATATATGTAAGTTTGATTGACGGAGGTTTTATCTTGATATGACCTTAAATTATACTCAGTAACAACCTTAGAGCATCTCCGATTAAAGTTTTTGTGTAAGTTTTTACGTGCAAGGAAAAAATCTTTTTTTCACTATAATGGAAAACAATTTTTGGGTAAACGGGACGTACCCGGGAAAAACAACAGTCGACTAACTTTTTGTGGAACTATTTCCATTTCCATTAGGGTAAGTTCATATTGTCCGTCATGTACCCAACTAGTTTGTCCTGATATCGGCAACTTACCCGTTAACATATCAATGTAACCGGTCTAACCGGATAATATGTGCTACAATCCCTAAAATGTTAGTGTCGTTTCAGTTACAAATTTGCTGACTAAGTAGCCAGATTGTACTGCCATGTATTTTTTTTTGACACATCGTATCACACATGCCAGCCACATCAGATAATTTTACTTCCTTAGAAAATAAATCTGTCTTCTATTTTTGAATTATAATATTCCTTTTTTCGGATGTCCCAAATTAATTGTCCACTTCCAAAAATAGAAAGAAAATTTTGATCGTGATTACCATATTACCCTTACTTGAAATTATTATTATAAACTTTAAAGAAAACAATAATTAGTTGCTTAAGGGTAAAACTGTCATTCTTCAAAAAGTAAGAAAGAGAAAGCAGTAATGATTATGTATTTATTAAAATGCGTGTTTTTTGTTGGTGGACAATTATTTTGAGACGGAGAGAGTATTTGTTTTAACTTTTTCTGATATCTTTAATAATTCTTTGTAACTTAACTTTTACACCAAAATATTGAATTTGTAAGTATATCTTTTTGAGTCAACTGCATTTATAATTTCTTCTATTTTAGTTTAGTCGCTGCAAGCTTGCAATTAGTTCAAAAGACATAATGAACTTCTAAGAAAACTAGATGACTAAATTGATCGTCCACACCTCTGTATCTTTATGCGCGTGGTTATTTTAACGATGTTATTTGGTTTTGGCCGGAAACCTGCAACTCCGACGAGTGCAAGCTTATGATTGAAACGGATAACAGGCCAGTACAAGTCGAAATCCAAATCAAAATTTAAATCAATAAACAAGAACACTTAAACATGAGCGATTGAAACTCAAAGCTCAACGAAATCAACGATCTTTATTTTTTCGTTGAAGACGGACGAGATAACCATATTCCGGCAAAATTGTATACGAAGATATGGTCGTGAAACCAGATTTCGACAGAGATTCGGTGGTTGCTGGCACTCGTCGGTGGCTGCTGGCGTTCGTTGACTGTTGCCGGCGTTCGTTGGCTGGTTCCGGCCGCCTGAGTTACACAAGCTTCTTCTTCCCCATTCTCTCCTCTCTTTTTTTTTTCTTTTTGATTTCTTGGTTTATGTGTGTATTTTGTAACAAATCTGAGTTTTAAAATGAAATTGTAGATCTGAGATTTATGATTTTGTGTTAGGATCTATGGTTGTTTATGAACTTATGAACCCAACGCTCCAAAATTTGAATTTTGATGGTCATTGTTGTGGTTTTTTGCATAAAAGATTTAAAGATCACGAAGAAGATGAGGATAATAAAATTTAAGTTAAAAAACAAAATAATTAAGAATAAGTAATTAATAGTAGCATAGTACCAATACAATCCGGCGACACAGAAAAAAAGAAATACTCACACTCATTAACTCGTTTACATGAATATATGTAGGTCGTGCCATAGTAGTTAATTTTGATCTGTTAGTCCATTCACCATATAAAACACCCCTCATTTTACATGGCATTTAAATATAATTTATCGGAAGCGTTAGTCCTAGTTTCAACATTTATGAGTTACATCATTTCATATGCTTATAAAATCAAAATAATATAAAACATCTTTGGCAACATGGGTGTTATTTCAAAACCAAAAAGATAAAAATGATTTATACAAATCAATATCAGGGTAACGCATTCCTGTCAAACATTCCTTCCAGCCCAACTTCTTGCCCACCCAAATATCTCAATAACCTGCAAGAAGTGTTAATGTGGGGGATTAGCATAAAGCTAAGTGAATGAATAATTAATCAACAGTTCAACTTAGCATAACAACTTTGTGTACAACAACTAACCTGAAGCACACAAGTACACAATACAATCATTCAACAACTCAACTGGGCAACTGATCAACTGGTCAACTTTCAAGTGGTCAACCTATTAACTGGTCAACTTATCAACTAATCAACTTATCAACAATGCAACTGTTCAACCATAGTACAACTTAGTAATGAGGATCGGTGGCTCTTGGGATATCATAATACCCAGGGATTCCCAAGAACACTTATCCAACCATATCCGTATGGCCATAACGGATGAGACCGATAGCTAATTGTTATTATCAACCAACACAGGAGATGTGTTAAATCTTAAATAACAATTAGCCCAACCAACTGTACATCTCGTTGACCTCATTAACAACTGATGCCCGAAGGCCAATAATAACAACAAACAACAGGAGGTCAACTTTCTTCAGTGATCACATATTCATCAAGTTATCAGGTCATACATCAGACCAAGCAACATATCAATAATATTATTACTAACTACAGTAATCATCATGGCAACTAAAACAGTAATAATACATTACTCGTTGTAACCAAACTCGTTACAACTAAATTAGACTGAGGATTAAAGATCCACTCACCGTTACCTCAGCCGCAAGCTCAGAAGTCTAATATTACTGAGCATTCTACATATCTGAGAATACAACAGAATACCACAAGTTAGTAACTTGCCATCACTGGATAATACTTATGTAAATTACAACACTACACAATTAATCACACCATGAGTACAACTAAATTATAATTCTTGTAAGTCTAACATGTTTCAGACATGTTACAACACAATACAACAAAGTACCATTTAAGTAATTAGCTTTAAATGATAAACACTAAAAAGCCTTTGACAACCGGGTGAATCCGCCGGATCCCATTTGAATCCGCCGGATTCATACCATTAACCCCAATCCGCCGGATTCAATTGAATCCGCCGGATTCCCTCTTCGTCCCAGCAAACCTACGACTGCTCAAAACCCAGAACCCCGAAATTTTAACATCAAAATCATCAACTCCAGTTTCTGATCATTCTAATACAGTTACTAACATCAACTAGCAACTTATAACATCATGTATCAACCTTTTTAACATCAATTTCATATTCAAATCATAACCCACCAATTTCACATAAACATTAAAATTTCAAGATCACTAAATCAAGAAATTAACTTACAATCATGAAGATATCAAGATGATGATTATGAAGAAATTTAGTTCAAAATCACAGCTTCACTTTGTTTCAATCTTTAAGTTTTCTATGTTGTTGGTTTTGGATTTCAAAGGAAAAATGAATAACTTTCCTTTTTAGGAAAGTTAATATAAGTCGGCTCATATCACAACCGACTCCGTATCCACTTAAAATTTATCCCCTTCCAAACCCATTGTCTGGAACCCGAAAACCATTTGCGAGTCCAAACATTTTATTTCACCGACAACTTTATTAATTTATAACAATTAGTAATTTATCTATCACATTGGAATATTTGGCTCATAGTCCAATTATTTTCAACTGGTTCAAACAATATTACTTCCAAATACATTAAATAATACTTTAAACTCAGGAAATAATATAAAACAATTAAGTCCACTTTGAGGATGTTACAAATCTCTCCCCCTTAAAGAGATTTCGTCCCCGAAATCTAATCACATTCAAATAACTTAGAGTGTCATACTCACATATTAGTTACCTTTCACTCTAATAGATTAAGGTACATCACTCTCTTGAGCAACTTATAATATTAATTATATATATTGAATTCTTTCCACATGCACATATCCAAATGTACATGCTTCTATCTTCTCCCATGCACATATACTATGCATAAACCCTATTTCCATTCACCAAACGATTATTTATATGAATCGTCTATAATGAACCACATAACCACTTTAGAACAGATAATCACTTAAACAAGTGGAATACAAAACCACCTACAACCAGAAACTAGCAACATGCTAGAATCTTTGATCCATATCCCTTAAACAACAACTACAACAACAACAACAACAACAACAACAACAACAAGTGAAACCTAAAGTCACTTACCGGGTCTTTGCAACCGGAATTTAGCAATGTACTAATTCCTTTGACTTAATACAACTATTCATTTCTTATAACAACAAAGAAATAACAGCAACAACAACTAACATCAGTGGTTATAAAACCACATCACACTTATCAACACTGAAATCTTAATTTCAGTCATGACTAGCGACTAGGTTAGTATTTACCTATCACTTCAACCATGTGAAATCCTTTACTTAAAGTAATCCGGATTCATATTATCCTAATAAGCAAGGTAGAGGTCAAACTCAGTAGGTAAAATCACAATCAACAAGTACTTTGCTAAATCAGCATACGTACCACCATGTCATGTTACCTACATTCAACCGACTTCTACATTGACTTATTTCAACTAGCAACTCTTTTACAACACAACTTTATTCTTCTATCCTGTCATCAAGTATATAACAACCTACAGGATTTTACATATTCCAGTAATAATGGAAATATAATCATCATTTCCATAAATTTCAACTATTACCTTAATAATAAATATCACCTTTTATCAACCATATATATATATATATCATATACACTTTACACACCTTTCTCAATTAATGGCACAAATTTCCAATTTCTCAAATTTAGCCATTAATTTTTATATCATCACATTCATCTCAATGTGATTATATCAATTTATTTCTCTACCATAGGCTATTTAGACTGTCATAGTCTTTATTAAGCCTTTAACATCACAATTCACATTTATACCAATGGTTAATAAAAACCATTTCAAATTTCAATTATCGGTTTATATCGTAAACCAATAAGTACATAACCATACCAATAGGTAATGGAATTTACTACTGATCAATTAATGATTAAACAGTCATATGACAACAACTATTATGCACATACAGAGTACGTGTAAATCAACTGGGCACCTATAAACACATGTAATCAACTATTAACATTGTCTATCTTAACAATGTTTCACATACAGTTTAATTCACATTACTCACATGTTAATTAACTTAACACAATTACTTAAGGTTTCATAACCTTTGATACATCTTTTTAACTCATTTGAGTCCTACACATCTCAATTAACATCATTAACTCATTTGGGAGTTTAATCATAGTTCAAACAAGCACTACTAGAGTTCACACATATTCAACTCTTTTAACACTGTTGACTATTTGTCAACTTTAACTTAATCATTTTATCAACAAATGACCTTGCCCACTTTTCTCAAATTAGACTCACAACTAAATCAATCATATTCCAATGATTTCACATCATACACTAGATTCTTTATTCACAGTCGACTTTCAAAGTCAACTTACCACAACATTAACATATTACCACTATGTTTAACCTCCAACATAGATTTTCATAGCTACATTCAACAACAATGGCCCATTCAACCAACAATGGAACCACAACACTATAATTCTAATCAATTACCAATCAATGACCAACTTACAACTCATTACAGCATCATATGAGTTATTTACTCATGTCATTTATCATATATATCTAACATCTGGTAATTATTACAAGTTTTAGATTTAACCAAATCATAAACTTCAACTCAGTGTTTTCACTATTATTAATGACTTGATCATCATATCGAGTCATTAACATAACTTGGCTTAATACAAGCCATCCACACACTAGTAATCTGTTAGGATATTATATGACCCACTAATAAGAAATCCACTCCCATTAATCACACAACCACATTTCAACAGATTCAAATAATTGCAAGTACCATACACACTTGCAAGTTTCTATTACTACTCATAAAATCTCCACTAATTAACTTTTACCATGCAACTAACCGTTAATTAGTTTAACACCATTCCATATTTTATTTCTCTTAATCACATTCAATTTCTTTGATATCTGGTAACCTCAACAAGTTCATGTGACACAGCATAATGTAACAACGGTGATCAGGCGTTGCTTGATTATGTTCTTCACATTTCCTTCTCAGGCTACTTCATATTATTATTATTCCACCATGTGATTTATTTCACTTAAACATATATCACGCTATGTTCTGGTTTCCAACACTACTAGAACATATAACTTTTAACAATAGATACATACTTACTATGTCTTTATTACTTGCATAATCAACTTTACATATGCAATTTATTTCACATATACATCTCACACATACATATAACATACTTGAGTATGTATTCATTATTACACAATCTCTTTACAACATCTGACCTAGATCAGTATTTCAACTTGTCTGAAACTCTAAACACATGATAACCTACTATCATAGTTTCAGCACATTACACTTTGTCAAATATTAATGACACAATAATATCATGTGTAATTTCCAAACATCAACAATCAGTACAAAGTACAACATCAAGTACTAAGTATTTTATCAACATTTCGTGCAATTCCAAGCACGTTTTTTTTTTTTAATAATAATCAACTTACTTGCTAATACAGCCCTCCATGACCGATTTATTTAAATTATCAACTCCACATGAGCAAGTAATTTTCCATACACAATAAACATCTTTACAAGGTATTTCTACTTGCCTCCAATCAACTAACACTTAGCCACACATTAATAACATATAAGATTTCATCATTTCTTATGTTATTAATTCAACTTTATATATCATTTACTGGTTCATATTTCTTTGACTATTTAAGTCACACACAACCAGTTTCACTATTGGTGTCCTATCATAATCTTAAAACACCAATTTCTCATTAAAATCATCATATTAGTACCACCTTCAACAAGTATTTAACAGTGACTTTTTACAATCTTATCAACACCTATAAAGGTTTATCAACCACCTTTATTTTCTTACTATATTAGTATATCACTTTTAATACATAGATCATATTTCAACCAACAATTATGATCAAGGCCACACTTACACATCTAATCACCTTTATCACTCTATAACATAGCTATTATCAAGTTTATCACATAGCAACAAATTTTCTAGCAGGGTTTCATAATCACACCTTGCATTTATCAACTAATAATCATACAACTGATTATATTTTTATATTTCAACATTGTAGACACATTTAAGTTTAACTATATCACTATTAACAACTTATTCAGCACTGTGTCTACACAACTTAACACCTTTTCAATAATTTCAAGTTCAACCCGAACTACCCAGTTTATTACATAACATATGATAAGCATCAATTGACTCAAAACTGGGGAATCATATCAGTCTGACTCAACTTACTTTACTATTAGTCAACATCATCATAGCAAAGTAAACTATTCAAAACGAATTGAATTCAACAAGAGTATCGAGAATTACCTGATGCACTTTAGGCCTGCAACAATTGAGGAATCAATGAGAATACCAGTCGGTTCCTCACGTTCCTCCGTCTCTGCAACCAATACAACAATCTTGCATCTTGTTATAGGTTAGTACATATTCAACTAACTAACTTCCCATACAACCACTAATCCCACACTCTGGAATGTTTGACTTGACACATCCATAGATTTGGGATTGAAGACCCTACAATGTCCAATTCGCCCAAACCTATGCTCTGATACCAACTTAAAACACCCCTCATTTTACATGCCATTTAAATATAATTTATCGGAAGCGTTAGTCCTAGTTTCAACATTTATGAGTTACATCATTTCATATACTTATAAAATCAAACTAATATAAAACATCTTTGGCAACATGGGTGTTATTTCAAAACCAAAAAGATAAAAATGATTTATACAAATCAATATCAGGGTAACGCCTTCCTGTCAAACATTCCTTCCAGCCCAACTTCTTGCCCACCCAAATATCTCAATAACCTGCGAGAAGTGTTAATGTGGGGGATTAGCATAAAGCTAAGTGAATGAATAATTAATCAACAGTTCAACTTAGCATAACAACTTTGTGTACAACAACTAACCTGAAGCACACAAGTACACAATACAATCATTCAATAACTCAACTGGGCAACTGATCAACTGGTCAACTTTCAAGTGGTCAACCTATTAACTGGTCAACTTATCAACTAATCAACTTATCAACAATGCAACTGTTCAACCATAGTACAACTTAGTAATGAGGATCGGTGGCTCTTGGGATATCATAATACCCGGGGATTCCCAAGAACACTTATCCAACCATATCCGTATGGCCATAACGGACGAGACCGATAGCTAATTGTTATTATCAACCAACACAGGAGATGTGTTAAATCTTAAATAACAATTAGCCCAACCAACTGTACATCTCGTTGACCTCATTAACAACTTATGCCCGAAGGCCAATAATAACAACAAACAACAGGATGTCAACTTTCTTCAGTGATCACATATTCATCAAGTTATCAGGTCATACATCAGACCAAGCAACATATCAATAATATTATTACTAACTACAGTAATCATCATGGCAACTAAAACAGTAATAATACATTACTCGTTGTAACCAAACTCGTTACAACTAAATTAGACTGAGGATTAAAGATCCACTCACCGTTACCTCAGCCACAAGCTCAGAAGTCTAATATTACTGAGCCTTCTACATATCTGAGAATACAACAGAATACCACAAGTTAGTAACTTGCCATCACTGGATAATACCTATGTAAATTACAACACTACACAATTAACCACACCATGAGTACAACTAAATTATAATTCTTGTAAGTCTAACATGTTTCAGACATGTTACAACACAATACAACAAGTACCATTTAAGTAATTAGCTTTAAATGATAAACACTAAAAAGCCTTTGACAACCGGGTGAATCCGCCGGATCCCCTTTGAATCCGCCGGATTCATACCATTAACCCCAATCCGCCGGATTCAATTGAATCCGCCGGATTCCCTCTTCGTCCTAGCAAACCTACGACTGCTCAAAACCCAGAACCCCGAAATTTTAACATCAAAATCATCAACTCCAGTTTCTGATCATTCTAATACAGTTACTAACATCAACTAGCAACTTATAACATCATGTATCAACCTTTTTAACATCAATTTCATATTCAAATCATAACCCACCAATTTCACATAAACATTAAAATTTCAAGATCACTAAATCAAGAAATTAACTTACAATCATGAAGATATCAAGATGATGATTATGAAGAAATTTAGTTCAAAATCACAGCTTCACTTTGTTTCAATCTTTAAGTTTTCTATGTTGTTGGTTTTGGATTTCAAAGGAAAAATGAATAACTTTCCTTTTTAGGAAAGTTAATATAAGTCGGCTCATATCACAACCGACTCCGTATCCACTTAAAATTTATCCCCTTCCAAACCCATTGTCTGAAACCCGAAAACCATTTGCGAGTCCAAACATTTTATTTCACCGACAACTTTATTAATTTATAACAATTAATAATTTATCTATCATATTGGAATATTTGGCTCATAGTCCAATTATTTTCAACTGGTTCAAACAATATTACTTCCAAATACATTAAATAATACTTTAAACTCAGGAAATAATATAAAACAATTAAGTCCACTTTGAGGATGTTACACCATAGTTTGGGTTTACGTTGAGAATTTTTGACCCGCAAATTTATATACGTTAACCCAGTGATTTAATTTATTTGGCATGTTCGTGCACATAAGTTGGGGTCAACATGTTAAACCACAAACTCTGAAATAATTCTTTTTTATTAAATTACACAATATGTCAACCTATCAACCCGTTTATCAAAATGGATTATGTGGGGCTTTTTGCGGATGTGTTATCTTGACCCGTTTTTCATGTTAGTTTGGTTTCAAGTTGAGAATTTTTGACCTGCAAATCTAAACCCCTAATCTAAGTCGACTTGAATTAAAACTCTTGATTATAATAATTGAAATCTTAACTTACAAATATTCAGTCTTATTAAGTAAGGCAATTAGACAAATTATTGTTATAATAATTTGATAAATAATTTTTTTAAGTGTTTGTACTATTTACATTAGATGTTGTATTGATTAAAAATGTAGAATACTAATTATAATTATTTGTTTAACAAATATCTAACCTTATTTTAATTTAATTTAAGTATCATGTTAATGATAATAAATGATATTATATCTTAATTAATTGATGAATTAATTCCGTTTAATATTATTTGAGTTTTATTTAGCATAATTGTTTGTACTAACTCTTTATTATTTTTAATGTTAACGTAAGTTACATCATTTATAAATAAGATGAATAATAATTGAGTTACATGTTTTGTAATCGAAATTAATTATAATATATTAATTTTATGGTAAACTGCAATTAATATATATGTTTCAAAGTTGAATTAAATAGTTAAAAGGGTAAATTAGTAATTTACTATTTCTCCTTTTAAGACATTGTCTCAAACACTTTATATATTAGTATAGATATAGATTAGTTACAAAATATAATATATGTTGTTCGGGTCACGTTACCATATTGCCTACATCGACAAGAATTATACCACTTGGATGTATACATTGGTATTTTAGGGAGTACGTTGGCAACTTCGGAACAAACTATTAGGGTACATAGCCGACAAAATGAATTTACCATTTCCATTATTTTTGGCTAGGCAAAACATGTACTTAACATCGAATATATTTAGTGTCGCAGATGTATTGTACACCTTACGTTTTAGAACGTCTCAAAAAGATTCTCCACTTATAAAAAATAAGTATTAAAAATCATTAAACTCTACAATTTACCCTAAATTATTACTTTCAATCATTTATTTTATACTCCCCGTCCCAAAATAAGTGTCTGGTATCAGTATTTACGGAGTTTAACAAATTACATTCCTGATAGTGAATATGACACATTACCATTACTTTTTTCGTAGACACTCATTATCAGTATTGAGAAAGGTATATTGAGGGAAAATGGTAAAGTTAATTACCACTTTTGGAAGTAAACACTTATATTTGGACAAATTAAAATAGAACTTAAAGTTGGACACTTATTTTGAGACGGAGGAGATAAAAATACTTCAGTCAAACAGGGCAAAATTGACTTATCCAACCTATCTTAAATCCAATAAATTATTACCGGAGGACAATAGAATTTTTATTGGAGGACAATATAGTGGGACAGAGGAAGCGGTAATTTATACGTAAAGATGGCAACTAAAATGCCACGTGGCACCTTAAACGAGATATACAAGTGTAAACATGATACACACAATTGATATCAAACACAAGTATAATGCATTACCAAACACTAAACCCAACACAGTTGCCAGTTTAAGTTCAGATTTCATGGGGAAGTTGAGAAACGAACACAATTTGTATCATATCCTCTATATATAGATCTTCTGGATTACATTTTAATTAATGAATATTAATAATAATTATAATTTTGATTGACGAAGGCTTAAATTCTCTGGATATGCCTTTAAATCATATCGAATTGATTTTTTTTTCTATGATTCATTATTTCGTTATGTGTTAAATTTTACACATTTTATTATTATATTAATCAAACTTTTAAAATTTATATTGTATTTATTGAACTTATAAAATTTTCCTTTTGATAAATGCCAAAATAGAAATGTTTTCGAAATTGCATTTTTTCATCTTAATGGAAAAGGCTTTTTTGACAAGAGCTTTGAGGTAAAGTACTAGTATTTGATAAGAAGCTTTTCTAAAAACATTTGTGACTATTCTAAAAGAAAATCGCTAAAGATTCATACACCATCATATTTTAAATGTACACTACCAAATATTTTTATATATAATTCCATACAATATACTCTCTCCGTCTCAGTCAAAGTGTCCACTTTGACCTTGCACACTTTTTCAAGAT
Organism: Helichrysum umbraculigerum; assembly: GCA_949592205.1. Classification (NCBI taxonomy): domain Eukaryota; kingdom Viridiplantae; phylum Streptophyta; class Magnoliopsida; order Asterales; family Asteraceae; genus Helichrysum; species Helichrysum umbraculigerum. The sequence goes on from CATIUR010000001.1 coordinate 41,484,736, forward strand.
TATTCACTAACTATATTTTTCACCAATCAAATAATATATTTACCCATTAGATTATCTTTCGATAAGTTGAAACATGGAAGTGACACTACAAGATAAATGACAATTACGGACTGACATCTTTTCTGACTCAAGTTGAAAACAATCAAAAAAGACTTGTATTGACTGATATAAAAGTAACAACTTGTTTCAAAAGTAAAAACGTGAAAAAATAAGACTTGCATTATTTTTATGTTTTTTTCGGCCAATTAAAAAGAAGAGCATAAATAAAAGGCAACATGTGCCCACCACATGCCATTACATTTGGGGAAATCAGTCTGAAACCCTAGCCTCCCATTCCACTTGCAATTTAGGTTTTCGTCGATCGCTTCTATCGTTACCAATTTGGCTTTGTGCTTGTATTCATGTACTTCGATCAATTTTAAAAGTATATCTATCTCTCATGCTACTGTAAGTATTCGATCTCTGTTTAGTCAATCGGTTCAGTCTCATTAGATGTTAATCGGTTCATGATATACGCTCTAGATCTTAATTTGTTGATTCGCACGTTCGTTTATCAAATCGATTATAATATATGATTATGTTACGAGATGGAATAGATGAGTTCGTTTTAATCGCTTTTGGTCATATACTGAATTTGTAAGTGAGTTCGATGTTAATTGCTTAATAAGTTAGTTTACCTTTGAATTGATTTAGTTTTTCGTATATAGATGTTACGAGTTCTTCAGTTTTTGATTGAAGCTTAACTGAATCAGTGGTAAATATGCAAATAGTTAGGGTTCTTATTGATTTGCTAGGATCTCAAGTGATCGATGGGAACATTGCTAAGTTTGAACTATGTGTGGATGACTACTTTTCAGTATAGCTACGATACTTACACTAACTTGATCAAGTATTGGTGCTCTCAGAGGAAGTTTGCACATCACTATTTAGGACTATGTGTGCAAACTGATTCCATTCACTAAGCTATTTATAACCTTCCATTGCAAGGATTTTGAAAAATTTATGTCACTCATGAATGATCATGAAAGATAATATATCTAGGATTATGTGTGCAAATATTTTATCGTTACTTGACTTGGCAAGAAATAGTCCTTTGTGAATGGTTTAGAGTATATAATTTTTAATTGACTCAATGTTTTAGAGTATATAATCTTTAACATCAGATTTGAAATAAATGATATTTATGTTATTATTTTCTCTTCATTTTCCAGTTGTGAGCTCTTACAACAATTACTGGATTGATGACTCAACACACAAAACAAGTTCGCATGTACATATTGTGTTTTATGCTATTTATTTTTTGATAATTAGAACTAATCTAAGTTACTCTACTGCTAACATTTTGAAGTTATCTTTATAACACCATAGGACGACAAAAAAGCTGCATAGCATATCAGCTACCCAAGTGCAACATCCTGCTCAAGTGCAACACCCCCCTCAAGTGCAACATTCCCCTCAAGTGCAACATCCCCCTGAAGTGGAGCATCGTACTGATCATACACCAAATGAATAAGGTTATTTCCATACAAAGTATTTAACGATTAATTTGGTTAAATGTAGGTCCACCGAGAAAGGTTCGAGGTCCCACCAAGAAACAGGCTATATGGGATCTAGAAAGTAATAGGAGAATTCCTGTTATCTTTGATGAGACCGGACAACCCATAGGGGAAGAGGGATGTGATTTAACAAGATTTTTGGGGACACTTGTGAAAATGTCTCAACATGTCAAGTTAGATTGCAAAGATTGGAGGAAAATTCATGAGGATAAGAAAAATGATTTGTGGAGCATTATTACGGTAATTATTATTATAATGTACAATATTTCTCTCTAAGTTAAGTTTATGCATAATATATAAATCATTGATTTGTTGCCTAAAATCCATTTGTAGGAAAAGTTTGAATTTCTTCCAGTTGAATCAGTTGAATCAGAAGCTGTCCGAAAGTGGGTCATGTCTGACATGGGACTTAAACTTAAGTCGTGGAAATATGAGTTGAAAAAAAGTTCCTATGATACAACTTTAACAATCGATGACATTGTTGATAAGGCTGATTCTAGGGTTGACAAAGTACAATTTAAGAATTTAGTGACTTCTTGGTTCGATAAGAAAAATCAGGTATTTGATGTTTACTTGCATTCTGGATAGTTTATAGATAGAACGAATATAAGGATGTCATAAATTTCTAATTGGACAGGTTGTTAGTGAGAAGAAGAAACAGATTCGTTCCAAGTCATACGAGCCTCATGTAACCGGAACTAAATCTTTTGCTAGGCTTACTTATGAAGAGGTGATATTTCTCTCTATTTGTCACTGCCCTTTTATTATATTTGTAACAAGTGTTCTTTTTATTTTGTAGAGAAAGAAAAATAATGGTGTTCGACCATCACGAGGAACTATATACCGTATAAGTCGAACGCGCAAAGATGGAATTGTTGTTAATGCAGCAGCTGGTGGTGTTGTGGTATGATTCAAACTTATCTCTTATTTTACCTTAAAAAAACAGGCGCAAAGGAACGCCAGAAAACTATACAAAAGGATCAAATTGTTCCTATAAATATATTAACATGCTCTGACTCTATAAATATCTTGTATCAGTTTGTGATGCTTTTGATACATTTCAATGACTTCTAGGATAAACTAAAAACCAATGCAGCTGGATCCAGTTGTAGTACAGGAAGTAGTTGTAGTAGTAGTACGGAAGTAAACGGTGTTAATTGGGTGAATGATGACTTGGCCAAAGTCAAAGGACCAGAAAAAAGAGGACGAATACGATGTGTGGGGAAGGTGGTAATGTCTAAGGACAGAGCATCTTCTTCACAAGACCCTCAAGTACCACAACTGAAGTCTCGCATTAATGAACTTGTAGAGGAAATGAAAGAAATGAAAGAATCGAAGGAAAGACAAGAGGCTGAAATCAGAGAAATGAAAAGTAATCAAGAGGCTATGGTTCGCTTTATGGCTATCTTCAAAGAACAATTACCAAATGCAAGTTTTTTTAACGTTTTCAATGGTTTAAACAAACAGGTGATGTTATATGCAAAACTGGTGTTGGTGTTTGAAAACATGATTTATTTTTTTATATTGCACTATGACAGTTTTTTTAAAGCTAAATGATTTCAGGTTGGTATGGATTCATGCGGTGCATATAGTCATCATTTAGATGGAAACCAAACTTTTAGTAATGTGGACACTTGCGGTGGGATGGATGAAGTAACACTACAAAGTATGCGTTTAATGTATAATTGTGATGTACAAATCACAACGTTAACACCTGGAGTGTTTATGAAACGTGCTTGTTTAAAAATAATTTCATTTGATCGACTAATAGTATAAAACATCACTGCATATCTGATTAAACTGACTGTACGCAACCGTCCATAATTTCGAATAAGTCAGATCTTGAACAGTTTACTATCCTTTTCTGGAACTATTTCCATGATTGTTGGCAATTTATACGTAAAGATGGCAAATAATAGAGATCATGTCAATGGTCTGGTTACCCAACTCTAATTAAACAACCATTTCATCATAATTCATGCATCATAAGCAATTTTATATTATTTTATTTTAAGAGCACCTGAGAAGAATATATAAATAATATTTATCGTCCAAATTTTCAAACATAATCGTATCGGTTTGGTAGTTAACCAGATTTAGAAGATACATAAATTAATTTTAAATTCAAATCTTAACACCAGTGATCGTGTACCATATACTTGGGCTCCCCAGCCCATGAGCTTCTTTATTGGGTCTGCCCCCTCCCCTTTATAAGAAAGGAAACCCTAGCTAAAACCCTAACTAACAAGCAACAACAAACATATTACACCTACAAACATTAAGAGTAGCCTCAATGCTCTCTCCCCACATTCATTCATCCATGATGAGCTTGCTCACCACCAAAAACCATCTCCTTAGATGGTAACCATTCGATTCCTACCGCCCTTTGCTTCATTGGATACGAGTATAAGGGTTACCCACGTAATCTACGAAATGTAACGAATCGAACCAATCCAACCCGCACTCAAGTGTAAATTATGCTTGATCACCCAATATACGTGTCGTCTGCTAATATTCAAATACTTTAATTTAATTTTTTTTTCAAAACTGATTTTAAAACAAAATATAAATCAATGACAACAATTATATATACAACTGGTGTTTGAGTGAAGGAATGGGTATGTTTAAACCTACAAGGTATGGGTTTGGTTAGTGGCTTAGCTAGAATTTCATTTATGAATGGGCCAAAATATATTTTACTAAAAATTACCAAAAAGCTCTTCGACTTGATGTATCTAATGACCGTAAATATAGCTTTTCGTTTTGGCATTAAGAGGGTGTTTCGATTAGCTTATTTGCTAATGCTTATCTAAAATAATTTAATTTTGGCAATTTTTTATATGCTAAAATAACATCCGGATTAGCTATAAGCTTATAGTGATAAAATGATCAAAAGACATCAATTTAAATATTGTCAATAAGCCATATCTATACTATTATATAACACATCTTGAGTGTTTTTTTTAAGAGGGAAATTCCCTATCTACCCCTGATATTAGTATTAATCTATACTAAACCCATTTAACTTGACAAATATATCCCTACATAAATGTATTTAATGTCTATATTTATTATTCCTATATTCCTTCTCCAAGTGGTCAAAGAAATTAATCCTTGAGAACAAAACTGACATTGTATATTAAATCTATCGAACTTTAGTAATCATATATTTTAGACGCAGACAAAACCTTACAAAACGTACTAAAACCTATATTAAAACAACATGAAAATATTATCTAAATGTATGTCCATGTTCAATAAACAAAAAACATAGTATCAAAGTTACAAATACTCAATAAACTCATGTCAGTTACAACTTACATTATTGTCCATATTCAATATAAGATAAAAATAGAACATATATCAATACTATAGTATCAAGTATTGCATATGGCAATCTTCAATATCGTTGCATCTTCACCAAAATTAGCCTAAAGATCCATAAAAAATATCCATCTTCATTTCAAATGCCACTGCATTTAACCTAATCAAACAATTCAACATGACTAAAATTCAATAGTATCTACAAACTCAATGTATTCACCTAAATGCTATACTATGGTGTCTAATTTTATAAGTTTAAACAAAAAAAATTAAGAGGATAAGTTCTAAATCTAGAAACAATCATAGTATATGATGTCCAAGTAAAAAAATGTTTTGATGACTAAACTATCGAACCAACCAACGACTTCACACATCTCAATTTACACCTGACCCTTATGAGTATGCAATTTGACAGTCACAACTTGCAACCTGAGCGTCGAGTTCGCGTGGACATTTCTTATATATCTTTTTTGTGTATTTTGTTTTTTATTTTGTAAAAAAGGTAAATAGGTAACTTTTTTCCTTTTATAAAATAATATATCATAGTGTATTGTCATATAATTTTTATTTTCAATTTACGGAATACATATCGAATGCACATGAAGCTTAAACTTTTTACCCGCTGCATCGCGCGGGTATTAAGCTAGTAAGCTTAAATAAGCCCAGGATGTGGCTTAAATAAGCTAACAAGCTCATCCAAGCACTAAAAAGTGACCTGTTAGGCAAAATTAAGCTAATAAATCAATAAGCTTCACGAATAAGCTAAGCCAAACACGTCCTTATCTGTATATATTTTTATCCACTTTTTGTCACAACTAATTATTATAGAAAGTAAGAAATTGCAACTGATCTGATTGACTAATTATAATCGAGATGTAGTCTATAATAATGAGTAGGATATACGCAAATGGCAAGGATCAAGTTATTCAAAGAACAAATGTTATCAATTTTCAAATTTGGTCAACTGTAAATGCGTATAAACTTGGGTGGGCCACATATGATAAATTACAGTTAAGAATTTGGATGGGCCAAGTCAATTTTTGTAACATCATATTATCGCAGATGGGCTGTAATACATAAGATGTATATGGTATTGTGGATGATTTTGAGTGCATCCTGAGTAGCTCCGCCACGAGCCCACGAGTTTGGTGAAACCTTAGATAACGGAGGGGTTTTGTTAAATTACTTCTTACTCTCTCACATAGGCATGAACAAAAACCGGATTGGGTAAAACCCGACCCGTACCCGATATCCGAACCGGGTACACTCCCCAAATGAGAAACCGGGTTTTTTCCCTACCCGACCCGAACCCGAACCGGGTTTTTTGACCCACGAATACTGGTTCTAAACCGGGTTTTATACCGGGTTTTTCAACCCGACCCGTAGTGTACCCGGTTCCAACCCGATTTTGAATTTCAAAAACCCAACCCGGGTTAAAAAAAAACGGGTTTTTTTTTAAACCGGTTTCGGGTTTTTTTCGGGTTCGGTTCCGGGTTTGGGTTTTTTGTTCACGACTACTCTCACATATAAAGTCTCTCTTCTCTCTTACTCTTACTCTCTCCCACACTCCAATCTTACTCCATCCGTTACAATTTAATTGTCCACTATTGAAATGCACACAGTTTTAGAAAAGAACATTGATTACTATATCAACCAATACGATTAAATATCTACCCATAAACCCTTTCTGATTGGTTGAAATCAAAAGTAGACAACAATTTTTAAACATCCAATAACGGAATACTGGACAATTAAATTGGGATGGAGAGTGTAGTTTCCAATTTATTAATTTTGAATACAACTCCATTATAAAGTACATACTAGATCATAACCCGCAAATTTGTAGGCTTTTTGCATAAATTTAATACAAAATTGTATTAGAATTAAAGAATTAAAAAACCTGAATTTGTGTATCTATGATTATTACCCATACAAATGAAAGTTTGTTCCGTTTATTGTCAGCAATTGCTAAGTTAGTAGCTATTCTTATACGATTTGCACCCTCATGACTCATTTCCGTCTTTTTAGTGCCAAGATAGCCATGAAAGTATAGGAATAAGTATTTGTAAATGTATTCAACTTTACTCAAATGTCTATAGTATATATCAAACTTATAACACTTCTATTGTATGTATCTAACTTTCAAATATCTCTATTGTATGTATTGAACGGTAGTCTCGATGACATGTCATTCTTAAATTGTGCCACGTGTCATCCATATAACTTAACACATCATTTAAATAACGTCCAATACATATAATAAAGATATTTGAAAGTTATATGCATACAATAGAAGTATTATAGGTTGGATACATACTATAGATATTTGAGTAAAGTTGAATACATTTACAAATAATTATCCTGAAAGTATAAAACATCACAATGACACTCCGGTAGAGGTCGAAATTGCTCAATTATAAGATGCCAAAATGCAAAATACTTTTTATATATTATTAGATTCTAATTCGAAATCTTAAATATTCAGAAAAAAGGTAGATACTAAATATTCAAAACTTGATACACTTTTCCACCAATAGTCTAAATAGAGGACTTAATGAATAATGAATGAAATGTTTTCTTTAATAATAATAATTTAATATTTAAGAGTTAAAATATTTTAGTTAAAAATCGTTTTAACTTTCAAAATTTAAACTCAAGAAACAATTAATTAGCAAGGACGACCAATTTGCACACACAATGAATTTGAAATCCTTTATTATTATTAGTATAACATACAGTTCAAAATGATTACCGATATTGTTATCCAATTTTACAATCTATACTCGAATTTCTAAGAAACCTTTTATTGTTAGTATGAATATTACTTATGATCACCACTTATGATATACCCCTAAACTCTAGTCATGCGCATATTTTCTACATTTTAAAATAAATATACGAAATTAATTTTTAAGAATCAAGCTATTGGTGACAGGTCTGCATTTTCATGCAACAAAACAACATAACTTAATTCAAGTTAGGCAAAAACCAGGTTAAATCAAACCATCGGTGACAGGTCTGTACTTTCGTACAACAGAGTGACATAGTTTGATTAGATTATGAATCTTAAGATTTTGCATTTAATTTTGCTTATTCTAAGTAACTGATCGAGATCAAGTCTGTACTTTCGTACAACAAAGGAAACGATCAGTAAACCTCAAAATGGTTTCATATAAATACCAAAAATATAGAAGGAATGCACGCTAAATTTAGGAATTAAGATTTTAATATCATATATCATAATATGTTTACCACAAAATAATATTCATGTTTATTAATTACTTCTTAAAATCTCAGAAATTTTCATATAAGTTTCCTATCAGTATATCATATAATGAATCTATCTATTACTTATGCTTAGTTTAAGATTAAAGTGTACAAAATTCTTATCCAAGCTAATGTTTAAATTTTTAAAAGAAAACAAATTTTGACAGAAATATTATAATTAATAAACATTTAACTAGATTAAGTGTAAAGATTATGGATAAATGAATAAACGATATTGCCTCATAGCTACTTAACCTTAGTGGTTTCAAAGTAAAATAAAATAAAATAAACTAAGTTAAAACAAAGATAATTTAATAATTTTTTTTTACACAATAAACAAAAAGAATAGTACAAAATCTTAAGGACAAGTATAACTTATTTTCGACCCCCTCCCCACACTTAAATTGTACAATGCCCTTATTATACAAAACAGATTTAAAGGAAGAAAAAGAGGAAAGAAGTTTAGAACAGAAAACTCCCCTGATAAATATATGCGACTGCTACTGCCAAACAACCAACTAGTGGTTGATTGATGTTATTAACCTCCAAATTCCACAGCAGACCATCCCGTCATCATTACAGTCTAACCGACGGTTGAAGAATTCAATCGGCAGTTGAATATGATCTAGCTTCCTAGTTCAAAGTCGAAACAGCTTGGCAATTTAAACTTGAATTCCTTCTACCCAGAGTAATAACAAACAGAAAAGAAAAAGAAACGAAAAATAAAATAATACATAACAGCGGGTTGTCTCCCGAAAGCGCTTTTATTTATGGAGTCTTTAAGCTCGACTCATCTCAGGAACTCCTACTTGAGTGAATAGAGGTCGAGGTTTTCCTCGTCTTCATTGTCTCTTTCATCTCCATGATACTTCTTCAACCGCTGTCCATTCACTTTGAAATTCCTTCCTTTGGGATGCACTAACTCAACGGTCCCATATGGAAATACCTTGTGAACAAGGTATGGTCCCGTCCATCTAGACCTCAGCTTTCCCGAAAATAAACACAAATGAGAATTGTAGAGTAGCACACGATCACCTTCGATAAATTCCGTGTTCAGCTTAATTCTCACGTCGTGCCAATTCTTTATTCGTTCTTTATAAAACTTGGAATTTTCATAAGCATTCCACCGCAACTCATCCAACTCATGAAGTTGTAAAATCGATGCTTACCTGCCAAATTCATATCTAAACTGCAACTTTTCAATGCCCAGTATGCCTTGTTCTCAAGTTCAAAGGGTAAGTGACAAGCTTTACCATAAATCAAACGAAATGGAGTACAACCTATAGGGGTCTTAAAAGATGTCCTAAATGCCCACAATGCTTCATCTAACTTATCCGCCCATTCCTTACGATTTGTACCTACCGAATGCTCCAAAATGCGCTTTAAGCCTCGGTTAATAACCTCAACTTGATCGCTAGTTTGGGGATGATAAGGTGTCAAAAATCTATGAGTTACCTCATATTTTTTTAGCACCTTCTCTAGTTGGGCATTACAAAAATGAGTACCCCTATCACTAATCAAAGACTTAGGGGGTACCAAATCGTGAAAACAATTGCCTTAAAAATCTGACAACTACCCTAGCATAATTCGTAGGTAAAGCTTTCGCTTCAGCCCACTTAGATACATAGTCAACTGCTACCAAAATATATTTCTTTCTATGACCCGACGGAAAGGGTCCCATGAAATCAATGACCCAAATATAAAAAATCTCACATACCTGAATTCCGCTTTGAGGCATCTCATCACGAGATGAATTATTACCTGAGCGCTGGCAAGCATCACAAGTCTTCACATAAGCATGAGCATCCTTAAAAATCGTCGGCCAATAGAATACTGAGTCAAACACCTTCTTGGCCGTATAGCTAGCTCCATGATGCCCGCCTACTGGTCCCTTATGACAATGCATCAAAATTCTCATGCTTTCTTCTCCATGCACACATCGCCTATTGATTCCATCTGCATAAGATTGAAACAAAAATGGATCCTCCCAAAAGTAATGTTTCAAATGAGCAAAGAATCGCTTCTTTTGCTGATAAGTCATTTCCTTAGGTAGGGTTTTTGTAACCAAATAATTAGCATAGTCAGCGAACCAAGGAACATAATCATTTACCTTAACAGCCATTAGACGCTCATCAGGAAACATATCTCGAATCTCCGACTCATCCAACTTCTCAAGCTCTGGATTTTTCAGTCGTGACAAATGATCTGCTGTCAAATTTTCCGCCTCCTTCTTGTCCCGTATCTCAATGTCAAATTCCTGCAACAATAAAATCCAACGAAGCAAGCGGGGTTATGCATCCTGTTTACTAAACAAATATCTCAAAGCAGAATGGTCAGTAAACACAATAGTCTTAGACAAGACTAAATATGATCGAAACTTATCAAATGCAAAAACTACTGCTAGAAGCTCTTTCTCAATGGTTGTATAATTCTCCTGCGCATCAGTAAGAGTTTTGCTTGCATAGTAAATTGGCTGAAATCTCTTGTTAATACTTTTCCCTAAAATAACTCCAACCGCATAATCACTCGCATCACACATGAGCTCAAAAGGCAGATTCCAATCCGGGCTAATCATAATAGGTGCTGAAACTAATTTCTCTTTCAAAAGATTAAATGCAGTTAAACAAGCAGTAGAAAGATTAAATTTGGCATCCTTTTCCAAAAGTTGATCTATAGGCTGCTGATGCGTCACTAGCGGTCGGTAAGATTTTACCCTTGTCGTTGCATCGGCTACTGGCGACGGCGATCAGTGGGTATTTTAAATTTGTAAATGCGTGGCCTAAGTTTTCCCTAACAATGCTAATCCTAAGGTGAGCAAGTAATAGGTATGACCTAGAGTCGTTCTTCAAACCGACTGAATTGAAACTAAGGCATGGCAGATAAGGGCTTTCAAACTAGTGAAGGGTTTATAAAATAGTGGAGGAGTTTTGGTTTTTATATTAACTAACTTAGGCAAGTAAATAAATAAAAGCGAAATTAAAAATAAAAAATAAAGCAGATAAGATAAAGATAGTGTTTACTGAGACTTTGTTAATTAAGTTATGGGATGATGTTTGGAGAAACTGTTTTAAAAGATGTTTGTTAATTGTTACTCTTGGATACTTGTGATGTAAACACTAGATTCCCTACTAATTAAAATTCCATTAGCATGTCACACCAGGAACTAGGTTATGGTGACATCACAAAGTATTTATAATAATAAGAAAGATCGTTATTTAAGTTTAATTTTACTTTCTTATGAACGGAGACAAAATCTAAAGGTACTAGACAAAACTGAATCATATAACGACTCCTCGTCATCTTAACAGATTCATGTATTTAAAAAGTTCATTTATGACTTTAAACCTGTCGCACCCCCAAATTATGATGCGGAAGAGGTTCGGGTCGGGGCGCGACCAAATACGGTAATCACAGCACAAAGATATAATGTGTAACACCCCCAAATTAATGATTTGCGGAAGCATACTTGGGTGTTACTAATCAATATACAAAGCACAAGATATACAGCAAACGACCTCTAAATGAGACGTTGTAAAACGATTTCATATGAAATAAATGTTTGAAAACTCAAAGTTTTCGTATACAAAATGTAGTTCCCTAGAGTCCACGCGTGTAGCGGGAGATTCTATTACATAATCAAAATGTACAAAAGATAATGCTGAGAATCTCCGTTAATGCAATTTAGTTGAAATCATGCGACTCTAGCTATGTCCTGGAGTAATCCTACTCCGTCTAGGTACCTGAGAATACATACTAAAAGGTCAACACGAATGTTGGTGAATCTCACAGGTTTATAAGTAATATCAGTTTTTGAACACAAGATTTCATCAGTTGTGCCCGCAGGCGTAAATTAAGTATTTGCAATCCAGCAAATGTAAAATAAGTAAGTTATACCGTTGCCATGAGGCTCATAATCGAAGCTTAACACGTAAGTAATAAGTTGCTCCCGTGCCATGCTCATAACTGAGCAAGCATAAGTAACGAATAATAGTCGCCCGTTTATACAGAACGGTTCGTGGTAGCGCTACTACCCCGGGCGGGGAGGGTCATTTCCCTAATGGATCCATTAACTAGTGTTCGCGCTTAAGTCCATAACTAACGATATATGATGGAGAGACTTCAGTAAAAGTAAGTAACTCATGCAATCCCGTATAGTAAAAAGAGTTGTTCGTACTTGTGTTCAAGAAAAGTAAGCAATGTATCTCACCCCGTATGTAAAATAGTAAAAGTGGGGCTGTAAGACTCACCTGAGTCGAGTAATAAGCAGTAGCAAATGGTAGGTAGTATGTAGTTCTCCGAACCCGTAACCTTTAAATGCCTAAACATATAAAGTTAAGTAAGTAGATGTCTCGCAAGACCATCTAGGCTAGTTGTCTACACAACTCGTTATGTCCAAGTGTTTGTTTAGTAATCCGTTTGTGGTTTGTAAACAAGTATGGCCCGTTGGTGACGGTTTGTAATAATGATTCAAAGTGTTATCATTATATGTATCGTTGAATCAGGTTTCGTTATTTGTAAGTGTTCGACACTTAGGGTGAAAAGTATTTACAACATCTAATGACGGGGGTCCGGGGGCAGCGCCCCTGGTAGCGGGGTCCAAGGGGCAGCAGCCCCTGGCGGGGTCCAAGGGGCAGAGCCCCTGGTTGGGGTCGAGCTGCCAAGTCAGCTTGGAAAATTTTTATTCCTACCACTTTCCTTTAGTGAAAACGTATCCGAAATTTGAATTTGGAGTAAAATTAGGTGGTAAAATCTTAGTTCCGACACTTAGTAAAAATGTAAGTTTTCAAGGTTTTGGTTTGTGCAACGTCAGGTGCGACGTCGCACATGATGACCGCGACGTTTGGAATGACGTCGCTAAGTATAGCATTCGCAATTTAATGCGACGTTACGTATTATGTCGCTATATGCGATGTTAGTTCGGTTTGCGACGTTAAGGTCTGCGTCGCTATATGCGACATTCGGAAGTCAATACGACGTTGGGGATGACGTCGCTATATGCGACGTTGTGAGGTGTTTAGCGACGTTGTAACTGACGTCGCAATTGGGCCAACCCAAAAGCGACGTTGGCGAGTGATCTGGTTTCTGTGGCCGGAAAATCGGCCGGACGACTTCCGTTGGGTCCAAATATTTTACCCAACCCATTTTTGGACATTTTGAGCATATATAAACCATAAAAACGTAAAAATGAGTTAAAACGGAGAGTTTCGGGTTTTGTCGGAAACTTACAAAATGTCGGATGAAAAATCCGAAAAGATAGGAATGTAGATCGTGTTGTTGTGGTCACTTTTCTCCAAAGGAGTGGTATGATCCGGCGATGTTTCGTGGTGTTATTTAGAGATTTTATGGTGATGGTGGTGGATGGAGTTGAGAGCAAAAGAGAAGAGAGAGAGAGAGAGAGAAAGAAAAGTGGAAAATGGGAGAAAAATGAAGAAGGTGGGGGTTTATCCTCCACTTTTCAGCCCATGCCTCCGCGCGGTGTTCGTTTTCTCCGTCATTTAAGCGTTAAATATTTATTTTACGCGTAATTATTCATTTTAAATGACGAATCTTGTTAAATAATTTAATTGAATTGTTTGTCAAATCTTCAAATAAATTTATGTATTTTGGTTTTTAAGTCGCGTTGTTTTAGTTGTACGAAACAGGACAATTTGAGAGTATTATTAAAAGATGATTCCGAATGTCATAGTGTTTTTAAATAATGGTTCATGTTTATTTTAAAATGTTTCACCAACGTCCGTATTTTCTGAATCGAATTACATTCGATTTTAAAACTGTGTACGATCAAATCAAATCACGTAACCGTATATATTCACCAATATATAATTTGATACATTAATTAGCCTAACATGGAACTAATTACATGTATTAACAGAGAATTAGGCACTAATTACTAGTCCTAATTTGGCGGTTGTTACATTCTCCCCCTGTTAAAAGAATTTCGTCCCGAAATTTAAGTCGAAGTCGCGTTCGAGGTAGAATCAGTGAATAAGTGGGGATACTTGAGTCGCATTTGGTCTTCCCGTTCCCAAGTGAATTTCGGACCACGCCGCGAATTCCACCTGACTTTGACGATGGGAATACGACTTTGTTTTAGTTGTTTGACCTCACGGTCCATAATCTCGGCGGGTTCCTCAACGAAGTGAAGTTTGTTATCGATGCGTATCTCGTCAAGTGGTATGATAAGTGTTTCGTCGGACAGACATTTTTTTAAGTTAGAAATGTGAAAGGTAGGATGCACGCTGCTGAGTTCGGATGGCAGCTGCAATCGATATGCCACGGGGCCAATCCGTTCGAGGATCTCAAAAGGCCTAATGTACCTTGGATTTAATTTCCCGCGTTTGCCAAATCGGATTACGCCTTTCCAAGGCGATACTTTCAAGAGTACTCGATCCCCAACTTGGAACTCGAGTGGTTTGCGTCTAACATCAGCGTAACTTTTCTAGCGGTCTCGCGCGGCCTTGAGTCGGTTTTGGATTTCAACAATTTTCTCGGTGGTTTCGTGTATGAGTTCAGGACCAGTGAGTTGGCTATCTCCCACTTCAGTCCAACAGATCGGTGATCGACACTTACGACCATATAGTGCCTCAAAAGGTGCAGCCTTAATGCTGGCGTGATAGCTGTTGTTGTACGAGAACTCGCACAACGGTAGATGTCTTTCCCAATTTGTACCGGAATCAACTACGCAGGCTCGTAGCATATCTTCCAGTGTCTGAATGGTTCTTTCGCTCTGGCCATCGGTTTGAGGGTGGTACGCAGTACTCATATCGAGACGGGTACCCAATGCTTTTTGGAGTGATTGCCAGAAACGTGATGTGAAACGAGCATCCCTGTCAGAGATGATCGAGATAGGGACACCATGTTGACAAACGATTTCTTTGATGTAAATTTGTGTGAGGCGTTCCATTTTGTCGGTTTCTTTGATTGCCAAGAAATGAGCCAATTTGGTGAGACGATCGACGATCACCCAAATGGTATCGCAACCGCTTGACGACTTAGGAAGTTTGGTTATGAAATCCATGGCAATCTGTTCCCATTTTCATTCAGGAATGTCGGGTTGTTGAAGTAAGCCGGATGGTTTCTGGTATTCAGCTTTGACTTTTGAACAAGTAAGACACTTGCTGACGTACGTGGCAATTTCAGCTTTCATGTTCGGCCACCAATAAAACTCTTTGATCCCGTGATACATTTTATCGGATCCCGGGTGGATAGAATATTTGGACTTGTGAGCTTCATCCATCACCAAGTCCCGTAGGTTCCCGAAACTAGGCAACCAGATTCGGTTAGAGAAGTACCTAACTCCATTAGGTCTGATTTTGAACTGTTTATCCATGCCTTGTAAGGCCTTGTTTTTGACATTATCGGGTTTGAGAGCTTCGAGTTGAGCGGTGAGAATCTGAACATTCAAATCGTTGTGAATGGTCATACTGAGGGCTCGGACTCGAAGTGGTTTTGTACGTTCCTTACGACTGAGAGCATCGGCAACCACGTTTGCCTTGCCTGGATGATATTTGATCTCACAATTGTAATCGGTGAGTAATTCAACCCATCTACGTTGCCTCATGTTAAGATCTTTCTGATCGAAGATGTGTTGGAGACTTTTGTGGTCGGTGAATACGGTACTTCGGGTACCATAAAGGTAATGTCTCCAGATTTTGAGAGCGAATACCACGGCCCCTAACTCGAGGTCATGGGTTGTATAGTTTTTCTCGTGGACTTTTAGTTGTCGGGAGGCGTAAGCAATGACCTTGTCTCGTTGCATCAACACGCAACCGAGACCTTGGTGAGAAGCATCGCAGTATACCACGAAGTCATCGGTGCCTTCGGGTAATGATAGAATGGGTGCACTGCAAAGCTTTAGTTTCAACAGCTGAAATGCTGACTCTTGTTTATCAGTCCAATCGAACTTTTTGTCTTTCTGAGTCAGTGTTGTGAGTGGCAAGGCTATTTTTGAGAAGTTCTCGATGAATCGGTGATAATACCCCGCCAATCCCAAGAATTGGCGTACCTCGGTGGGAGTGGTTGGCGCTTGCCAGTTCTTGATGGCCTCGATTTTTGATGGGTCTACATGAATTCCCTGACTGTCAATCACGTGTCCAAGGAATTGAACGGTTTTTATCCAGAACTCACACTTAGGGAATTTGGCGTAAAGCTCCTCGTGTCTAAGTAGTTCTAGGATGGTTCTGAGGTGTTGTGCGTGTTCTTGTTCGTTTCGTGAGTATATGAGGATGTCATCGAAGAATACAATGACAAACTTGTCGAGATAAGGTTTGTACACCCGATTCATAAGGTCCATGAATACAGCCGGTGCGTTGGTTAGACCGAATGGCATCACTTGAAATTCGTAATGCCCATAACGGGTCCTGAATGCGGTTTTTGGGATGTCGGCATCGCGAACACGCAATTGATGATAACCTGATCGAAGATCAATCTTTGAATAACAGCTTGATCCTTGAAGTTGATCGAAAAGGTCATCGATTCGGGGAAGTGGGTATCGGTTCTTGACGGTTAGTTTGTTCAACTCTCGGTAGTCAATACACATTCGAAATGAACCGTCTTTCTTTTTGACAAACAAGACCGGAGCTCCCCAAGGTGAAGAACTCGGTCTGATGAATCCTCTATCCAGAAGTTCCTTTAACTGAGTGGACAATTCCTGAAGTTCGGATGGGGCTAGGCGGTACGGTGCTCGGGCCACCGGTGCGGCACCCGGCACGAGGTCAATCGAGAACTCAACCTGTCTAGGTGGAGGTAAACCAGGTAGTTCTTCTGGAAAGACTTCGGGAAAGTCTCTATCGATCGGCACATCTTCAAGTCGCTTCTCCTCTGACTTTTTCTCCGTGATGTGTGCAAGAATTGCTGTATAACCCTTCCTCAGAAGTTTTCGGGTTTTCAAAAAGGAGATTATGTTTAGTCTCGACCCACCGGTCTCCCCTTGTATGATCGAAGTTCTACCGACGGTGAGAGGGATGCAGACAATCTTATCATGACAAACAATTTCGGCCCGATGCTTGGACAACCAGTCCATACCCACGATAACGTCGAAACTTCATAGTTCAACAGGCATAAGATCGACTGAGAAGATTTCATCGGCTAGGTTTAAAGTGCAATTAGGTATCACACTATCGGTTTCTATGAGTTTACCATTTGCAAGTTCTATGGTGTACTTAACATCTAAGGCCGCAGGGGTGATATCAAGTAGTGGGCAAAACTCATCAGAAATAAAGCTCCTATCGGCACCAGTATCAAATAGAATAGAAACAGATAAGTTGTTGAGGAGGAACATACCCGAGACCACATTCGGGTCTTGACGGGCGTCCCCTGTGCTGATCACGAAGGCTCTGCTTCGTGCGTTGTTGTTGTTGTTGTTGTTGTTCTTGTTGTTGTTGTTGTTGTTCTTCAGCTTGGGGCAGTTGTTCTTGAAATGCCCATAACTTCCGCACCCAAAGCAGGTCTTTAGTGCATTGGTGTTGGGGGTAGGAATGATGGCTCGGCAATCGTTTGCAGTTGGTGCAAGGGCAGGACCCGTCGTGGTGACGATTGCATTTGGGACAGTAGGGTTTGTTCCCGACGTACCCTTTCTTTTCCGTAGTCCCCGAGGAATAAGCCTTAACAGACTCAGGCTTTTTGTTGGTGGTTTGGTTGGATGAGTTGGGGTTTCCTTCCTATTTGCGTTTGTTGTTTACAGATGGGGTTGAAGTTGTGCCACGGCGGACAGAGTTTGCCGTCAGTTCATGGGCCATACGGATGGCGCTCTGGATAGTACCCGGTTTGAATGATGTCACCAGGTTTTGGAGTCTGTCAGGAAGTCCATCAACGTATTTCTCGATCCTCTTGTACTCAGGATCGACCATGGTTGGGCACAGAAGTGCCAGTTGGTGAAAGCTGTTGGTGTAACCAGTGATGTCATCACCCTGTATTTTGTGGTTCCAGAATTCCAATTCCAGCTGTTTCAATTCATCCCTGGGGCAGTACTCGCCCCTCAACATCTCCTTCAACTCCTCCCACGGGAGTTTGTAAGCATTAGAGATACCCACAGTCTGGGCATAGGTGTTCCACCAGGTGAGAGCGGTGTCTGAGAAAGTACTGGCGGAGAACTTTACCCTGTCTCCCTCCGCACAGTTGCAGATAAGAAATACAGATTCAATTTTCTCGATCCAGCGTACCAGACCGATCACTCCTTCAGTACCATAGAAGCTCAAAGGTTTGCAGTTTTGGAAGTCCTTATATGAGCAGGGTTTGGGTTGTGGCCCATTGTTAGCTGTATCTTCGCTACCAGGAGTTGATGTTCGGGTAGCTAGGGCTTAGGCCACACTACGGGCAATCAGACCCGCAATTTCGGCTTCACTAAGGGTGACTTGTCGGCGAGGAGGCATGATGCTGAACAAGAAAAGAACAAGGAAAAGAAATAAGGTAATTGCATGAAATTTATGATATATCACAAGTGTATATGATGAGATACACGATAACAGTACGAGGTGATAATCACATTCCATTTAGATAAACAAGTTGGATACAAGGTACGGGTTTTCCAAAAGATTATAGAGTAATAGTAGTACAAAAGTACCGGGAATTATTACATCCGGTCGAATTACATAAGTCCTAGTTAAGTAGTTAACCGGTTTCAAGTTACAGACTGATCTAATCTTGATGCAAATTAATCCGCTCCATCAGCGCGATAAGGCGGTCCACGGTTTCTGCAAGTCTGTTGGCTTGCCTGGCGTTGTCTTCAACCAAGGCCAGTCATTGTACCAGTGCTCGAGAGTACTCCTCAGTCTCCTGTGAACGTTGTTCACATTCCTCTAGTCGGCCTCTTATGAGTTCATCCGCACCTAATTCAGCGGTGGAAAATGGGAGCAAAAGAGAAGAGAGAGAGAGAGAAAGAAAAGTGGAAAATGGGAGAAAAGGGGAAGAAGGTGGGGGTTTATCCTCCACTTTTCAGCCCACGCCTCCACGCGGTGTTCGTTTTCTCCGTCATTTAAGCGTTAAATATTTATTTTACGCGTAATTATTCATTTTAAATGACGAATCTTGTTAAATAATTTAATTGAATTGTTTGTCAAATCTTCAAATAAATTTATGTATTTTGGTTTTTAAGTCGCGTTGTTTTAGTTGTACGAAACAGGACAATTTGAGAGTATTATTAAAAGATGATTCCGAATGTCATAGTGTTTTTAAATAATGGTTCATGTTTATTTTAAAATGTTTCACCAACGTCCGTATTTTCTGAATCGAATTACATTCGATTTTAAAACTGTGTACGATCAAATCAAATCACGTAACCGTATATATTCACCAATATATAATTTGATACATTAATTAGCCTAACATGGAACTAATTACATGTATTAACAGAGAATTAGGCACTAATTACTAGTCATAATTTGGCGGTTGTTACATAATGAACGACCACTACATGCGTCGTTTTACAAAATACATTGATTGTAATAAAAGTTTACTATGTTGAATTAATAATTACAAAAGCTCGTGTTCTAAATTGAGAGATTCTATGGCATAACTACTTTTACAAAATATAGTAATGCAGGAAAATCTCTTGGAGTTTGCATGAGACTCGAGCTATGATGTCCTGATGTGCAGACCTACTGCTGCTGAGAACCTGATGATACATACTAAAATGGTCAGCTATAAAGCTGGTGAGCTCACAGGTGTAATGATTGAAACATATGATTGAACCACAAGATTTAATATTGTATTGCTATCAAGCAAAAATGATAATTGTGTATACTATTGCCATGAGCTCATAGTTTAAGCTTAACTGATGTGTCAGGATCACAATTAAGTGCCCGATCGAGGGTGCCTCCCTGCATGTGTCTAATCTACACAAGTAATGAACAAATGATAATGCGTCCGTTTGACAGGTTAGCGCGACTAACCCGGACGGGGATTGTCAATCCCACATGGTACCATACACTAACATTCACGCTAAATCCATATTAACAAACTATGATGTGGAGGGCTTCATGATTAGTGAAATAACTCATGCAATCCGTATATCGAGTTTTATACTTGTGTTCAGATGTAAAATGGAAACTGAGCATGTATCCTCACCCCGAGGTAAAAACAGTAAAAGCGGGGCTATGAGACTCACCTGAGTCTGATGCGTCGCTATCAAGCAAGTAAGATGTAGTACTATGAGATGTTGTCTGAAGACTGTAACCTGCCGGGCGTTCAAACGCGCACGGTTATAAATATAAGTAGATGTCTCAACAGACCATCTATGTTAGTTGCTCATACAACTAATTATGTCCAAATGATTGATTGTTTGTTTGAGTTTCGAAAACATGTACGGCCCGTTGGTGGTGGTTTGTAATAATAATTCCAAGGTAATATTATTATGTGTTTTGTTTCATTATTCTTTTATAAAGTGTAAGCGTTTGCGTGTTCTAGTGGTATCGTATAGAGTTTGGTTGCGGTAAGTGCCCAACACTTAGGGTGAAAAGTATTTTCAAACTTTATTTGACGGGGGTCCGGGGGCAGCGCCCCTGGTAGCGGGGTCCAAGGGGTGGCAACCCTTGGCGTGGTCTAAGGGGCAGAGCCCCTGGCTTGGGTCGAGCTGCCAGGTCAGCTTGGAAAATTTTTATTTCTATTACATTGCTTTAGTAAAAACGCATCTGAAATCCAAAATTCTGTGAATTGCGACACTGGATGCGACACTAGATTTGTGTCGCAAAATGCTTATGCGACGTAAGGGTTTGTATCGCACCATGCGACATTCGCAATTTAATGCGACATAAAGGTGCTGTGTTGCACCATGCGACATTCGCAATTTAATGCGACATAAAGGGGCTGTGTCGCACCATGCGACATTCACAATTTAATGCGACATAAAGGTGCTGTGTCGCACCATGCGACATTCGATCTAGTGAGACATACGGTTTTGTGTCACTTTGTGCGACATAATCAATTTTAGCGACATAATGGCTTGTGTCGGAAAGGCTCCAGGCCTGAAGCGACACAAAGGATCTGATCGAAATTCAAGGCTCGGGTTTGTAGTCAAACGACCCCGGTTTGACCCGAAACTTTTACACAAGCTTCACTATGGTTAGTAGTGTTTTGGAAAATTATTGATTTATGTCGGGGATGTCCCGAGGTGTCGGTTTCATTAAAATGACCAAAACTGCGACTTTCGACAAATGTTTCGAAAATGAGTTTTAACTAGTTATTTGGACATAATCTTGCTAGATAAACAACTAAACATGTAAATAAGTAAAATACAAGAGTTTTCGAAAGTGTCGGGATCTTACAAAACCGTCGGATGAAAATTCCGAAACGGTAGAAATGTTCCTCGTGTCGTGGCAGTCGTTTTATCCTAAACGAGTCTTGAAAGATGATGATTATCTGAAGGTGAAAATGGTGGATTTGATTAGGGTTTTTAGTAAGAGGGTTGAGAGAAAATGGAGGTAGAGAGAGAGAGTGTGAAAGTGAGTGTGTGTGGGTTGTTGTGGTCAAAGAAAGAAGAAAGGGAGGGAAGAAAGGGTGGGCCGGCTAGGGGGGCCTCTCCTTGTGTGGTGTCTCCCAATTTTCGTTCCCTGCATTTGCGCTCCATGCGGTGTTCGTTTACTCGATTGTTTAAACGTTTATTTAAATGCGTAACGTTATTTAATTGCGTTTTCGTTTTCGATTTAAATCTCGATATTTAAATTGGAAGTATTTTATTAAAACACTTTTTTTTAGTTATAAAATTATAACTTTGATTTATCTCGTTTGTCGGACGTGTTTCGCGTTTAATCCGTGTCGGTTACGTTTTAAACAAAATGTATATTGTTTCGTATATTATTAATACATAATAATATAATGCAAATAACTACTATTTAATTGCCAATTAGATTTATGTTATTTATTAAAAAAATTTCACCAACGTCCGTATTCATAATGTATCAGAATCTATCCTATATGAAAATGCACGATTTAAACAAATCGCGTACGTGTATATATATTTTAAATATATATATAATGATACATACAATTAACCTAACATAGAACTAATTACATGTATTAACGAAATGATTAGGCACTAATAGTAGTACTAATTTGTCGGGTGTCACAAAACCAGCCCTTGCTTAAGACTACCCAATAAACCCCCTAATTATCCACAGCGTTCCTCACTTAAAGTGGTTCTGCCGCTTCAAACTTTGGCCATGTCTTGTCCTACGGTAATCCCCCATGTAGCCATGAGGTTCCATGGTTTCATACCTTTGACAAATTATGTTGACACAGATGACTGACTACCTTTTAATTGGACGTCTTTGAAAAGGTGATGTAATCACGTTTATTGGTGGAAAGGCGATAGATTAATTTGAAGTTTAAAAGCCTATTTAGAAAGATTAATTAAACTAGGTTTCTCATTTTATATATTAGTCCGTAATATAACTACCTTCGGTCGTTACGCAGCTTCCACGTATTTGTACTACACCTAAAGTGTTTCCAACGCTATACTACATAACAGTCGAATAGGGGCCGTCATATCACTTCGTAATATTGTACCGTTCCGTAATATGACTACCTTCGGTCGTTCCTCGACTTCCATACATTTGTGCTCCACCTTGAAGTGTTTCCAGTACTATATCGAGTAACAGTCGAATAGGGGCCGTCATATTACTTTAATATTTAATTATAAATCATCCCATAATTAACTAACTACATCGCAAGCAAACACAATAGTAATCTGCTCGCTAAGTATGGCACAAACTATCGCTAGCATAATTAAAGCATACATATTTAATTAAGATAGATTAGGATAGAAAGAACCCGGATTAATATGCGAGAAGGAATAGACTTGAATGAATAAGCGTAACTCCAAGCGTACACCAAAGATTATAGCACGTTCCTAGCTTTCGTTCTATTCTAAACAAGTTCCCTTAACTAGCCTAATACTAATTTGGAATAAGAAAATAGAAGGAGAAAGTAGAACTAATAATTAGAGAGTATTATTAGTCTAAAGAAATGTATGGAAGGTGTGTGTTTCAAGTGAACCTTGATGCCCTTATACTTGAAATCCGATGCACGTTAGCCATCCTAGGCAAAAGTTAGCATGTATTTGGGGGGTGGTCCTTTCCCCAACAGTGGTAGCACATGTACCCTAAAGGCGAGGAAAGTGATAGCACGTGTACCCTAAAGTTGAGGAAAGTGGTAGCACATGTACCAGGTAAGTATGAACAAGGACGAAAAAAGAAGGAAGGGATGGCCGGTAACCAGCCGGCGGCGCCTGGCTGTTGGCCGGCGGCCGGCCGTCCCGGTTGCTGCCCGTTCGCTCGTTTCTCGTTTCGCGCGTATCTTCTTCGTTATGCGCCCGTTTTCGTCGATTCTTTTTGCGTTGGATTCATTTTTCAAAAAAGAAGATTTTGATGAAAAGAAATTTCTGAGATGTCTCTCTGATCTTCAGATGTCTTGTACGAATTGTTTGAATCTTTCGGCATACGCATAATCTTAATTCTTCATCCATTTTTGTTGATTCTTCTTCTGTTAGATTCGTAATTTGAAAACGAAGATATTGGATAAGAGGAATCTTATTGGTGGGCATTTTATCTCAAATCTTGTCTCGGATACCTTGAATCTTCAAACGTGCATGGAATCTTCGTTTTTCGTTCGTTTTGCTTGATTTTTCCCGTGCTACTTTATTTTGACCTTCTTGGCAAAGTTTCATTGATTTGTGTACTATTTGAGTCTAAATGCCAAGTATTGTTTCAGAATGAGAGAGATATCGGTAGTAAAAACGTGACTTTTTACGCGATATCAAGTATCCCACACTTAGAACTTTGCTTGTCCTCAAGCAAACTCGAATTTTAAGCATGGTTAAAGAAAAGTAGATAATGAAATATTTTAGGGTGGAACTTTTACTAAGGGGGTTTTGGAAAAATAAAATATTCATGCTTTTGAAAAAGTAGGGTTGTAATCTTTGGGAGCATGCTTTTGATCTTTGATCTTGGATACATGACTAGACGATCCTCTTAAGGTGGTCACTCCAATCACTAAAGGTGTTTAGGGTTTCCTATTCTAATATTATCAATCACTCAGAACGCCAGTTATGTATCGTTTATCGTCATAGGCTTGATCAAGAATCAAATCGTTACCTTTAAGGGGAGCGCGAAGTCAATCTAGCCACAATCATTCTTGGAGGAGTGATGTAATGTTTTTGGAGTGATGTGTTAGTGATATGAGAGGAGGTTGTGTTAGTTTTTCATGGGCTTCTTTTTGGTGAAGAGGAAAACAGGAATTTTTGGGAGGATTGACGCCTTTTTCTTACGATTTTTGGGAGGAGTCTTTTTTCTCCAATTGACTTTCTTTTCTTCGAATTCCTTTCTTTGACGTCATTTCCTTGTAGCTTCTCTTCTTTCATCTTTGGAACTTACTATGAAGTTTGAGGGATGCTTTTGAGAGGGTAGGGATAACGTATTTCTTTTTGGGTGTACGGATGGGTTTAAGAATGATGTGATTCGATCTCCTTTTTACTCACCAGAACGGATTCGAAATGCATAACAGGAGCAAGTTTTGATTCTAAACGCATACATCGGCTCACTTAAGAATCGAAGAAGTGAAGCATTAAAAGTGAATGCTTATTATGGCTCAAGATACCTCACGAATCAAAAATTGGTTTGTTGTGTGCCTAGTCATGTGATGCTCTTTATGGGATTACTAATCTAATTTTCCAAAGGAATTCATTTTTTATTTATCCTTCTTCCCCAAAGTAAATCATTCTTTGTCTAAAATTTTCATTTTCAACATATTTTTAACTCAATTTTGAAAAATTTTGTTTAAATTTTTGAGTTACTTTTTGGAGAACGATGGTCTAAAGAGCAGCGAGTTTAGAATCAAGCATATACCATTATCCATTTTACAGTAGTGTACACTACTGCTATCACACACTCAAAGGAACATCGTCCTCGATGTTATTCTAAGTTCCGACTGGGGTAAAGATCCCACACTTAGGATTTGAAACATCTAAGACGTATTCTTTTAGCAGTGTATGTTGGGTCTGAATCCCACACTTAGTGATATGCATAGTGGATATGGTATATTTATAACGAAAGAAAGAGATTGGTATAGAAGTACTCCCCAGTAGTTGTAGTGTTCCATGGTATGCGTTTGCCGAACTTTGTCTCGCTAGGTACACTCTTGATCAAGTCTTCTTGTGATTAGACTCGTAGGTGTGAACACGTCAGATATAAGATACTTTGGATGTTTATACTTCCTTGAATGAGGAAGTATTCTTTGTATATCCGAGTGTGAAAGATAGTCGGAGATTTCATCACTTCTTGGAAACTAAAATTGCGGAAATGTAATACACGGGTTGCCTCCCGAGAAGCGCTCTTTTAGAGTTGAGAGCTCGACTTCTTTTCTCCTAGATGGAGCTGGATGCATCCATGGAATCCCCTTTGTTGATGTTGTAGGCCCTAGGTTGCGGGAAAGTGTATCGAGGTGGATAGATTCTCATAAAGTGATTGATTATTATCGTAATCAATTCGAGTGGACTATCTCTCGATGATGCCTTGTAGTTCAGAAGATGCTCTAAAGTTGTTCTCTCAAGTCCTTGAAGTCCGAAGGTGATGTAGTCAACTGCTTTAGTGACAGTCCCACTAGGGTCGGTCATGGTGGTTGTATCTTTCTTAACAACCTCTCTTGGCGATGGGTTTTGCAAGAGAGAGCATACAAACGCCAAGAATTGCAGTTTTATGCCTTCATAGTTCTCGGTCTTGGGGTCTCCATTGAATCTACTGATAGATGTACACAGGTTTTTGATTTGCCGGTGCTGATGGTTGTTGAATGGAAAGTTGGATTCTGAGAAAACTAGAGTAAGCTGATGAAGTATCTCCTTGCATCCTGAGTGGAATATGAACTTTCTTCTGGAGTTACTTTTCCGTTGTTGAATCTCCCGTAGATGGATCGTAACAAAAGTAGCGATATCAAGTGGTGATTCATATGTAACCCTAAAGGGTTGTTCGCGCCTTGATTCCTCCCAAACAAGATCACTAAGTTCTTCAATCAATAACTCAATTTGTTTTTCAACAGTGGAGTTGATGACCATAGATCCGCTTTCTTTGGAACTGAGGTGATCTTCTCTACTTAGCATGTTGAGCAATGATGTGAGGTCATTCATTGTTAAGATGGATGTCCAGTAGTATCTTTCATATGCGCTCTAATGGATCCTAACATCTCCCATTGTGTTAAGGTAAAGGGGATATTAGTTTTTTTAAGGGCATTGTAAATCCTAATATACGTCCATCTCTGTTCTTGGTAGAATTACAGTTTAGTGGGGGAAAGAGTAAGCAATTTGACTGCGTTACATATTCCTCCTACCGCTTTGTCGAATCTTTGGATGATTTCGTTGAGTACTTCGGGATCTGCAATGGGTTGTGGTTGGTTTCTGGAGCGTTTGAAATATCCCTCCAGTATTTCTCTTCTCGTGGGATGGTTGTGGTTACTTTGCACTATTTCATCAGTGGTAAACGGATTAGGTGGCGGTATGCTTCTTCTGTTTTCTTCTTCCATCTTTCTTATTCTAATTACTTCTTCCATCGTTGGTTTGTTTGCTGATGGAGATGCGTTTTTCATCTCTTGTCCTATTCGTCGGAAGTCAATCGAGAAATACGGCGTGATTGCCATTTCCCTGCTAGATTTCCTTTCACTTGTTGACTTTGCAGTTTCTTCGTCTTTGGCGGTCTTCATGGAGATCATGTACATATTGGATTGCTCTCCAGCGGTTGGATTGTCGATATGGAAAGTGATGATTTCTCCCTGAGACTGCAAGCTGATGTGATAATCCCTTAACGATCTTTATAATATTGTTTTGAATTAAATTGTTAGTATGTTGCGGAATAACAATTAACAACTATCAAGAAGATTGTTTATGTAACATGCACGTAAAACAATTATCACCAAAAGCTTCAATATTATTACGTGAATATATACTTAGAATTTGAGAAGTATATTTTGTAACCACTGTTAGTGGAGAATACACGTAGCCACTGTTAATGTAATTAATGAGTCGGTTAGTTTGTTAGAGTTATTTATGGGATAAGTACGTATACCATAATAACTACAGATTGTATAGGACTCTATGATTTATAAATAAAGATCCTGGTAGCCTAAGATAGATATACAATATAGGTTACGATTAGCTTCAAGGTAACTAACAGTGGCAGCAATGCAAACATACTAGCAGTGGCTAGTCTTCAACTCTTCTAACCGCGGCAAGCACCAATACTAACAGTGGCTAGCATTCCACTCAACACTTGATCAAATCTGCCCAGATCCCAACAATCTCCCCCTAAACTTAATCAATCTTGCATTGCATTAAGTTTCTTCAGTTTTCTTCAATCTTTTGTAGGAGACTTGGACCCTTTCTTGTTTGATTGACACCTTTTGTGATACTGATTCAAAATCTTATACACTATGTCCTTGCCCTGATTGATAAAGATACCATCTGACCTCTGCTTGACTTGAAGTCCCAAAAAGAAAGTAAGTTCACCCATAGAACTCATCTTGAACTTCTGATGCATTAGTTTCTCAAACTCCTTACGCATGATTGAAATCCTTTTTGACAATGGAGTTGTGCTCATGAACTATAAATAATCCAGCCTAGCCTCCTTACCAATTTGCTTAGTTGGAGTCTGTTCAGGAACCTAATCACTCAGAATTTTAGACACATCTGTAGTAATAGAATCAACAACATGTCTAGTATTCTCAGTGAAATTGTTCAGATTCTTTAAAAGTTGATGTTCTGGACTCTTATCACACTGTTCTTTACCCTGTTCATAACTCTGTTCATTACTCTGTTCATCACTCTGTTCATCAGATTCAAAGATACTTATGAAAGGATTCCCATCAGATTCATCACTCTCTGAACTCTTGGATGATATTGATGGATCAGTTGCAAACACTTCTAGGGGATCAGGAGACCATACTGGAAATAAGATGTATTCCAATGAATCATTCTTCTTTCCAGATGACATTCCTGTAGTTGCTGTAACTTGTCCATCCTTTGCACTTCCATTTGTACCTGTACTTGTACCTGCACTTGAATCTACATTTGGATATCTAAAAGCAGTGTTAAGTGCATCAATATCCAACAAAGACTTAGGACCTTTCCCATCAGGATTAGATGTATTCTCATTGAAGGTTAAGTGCATGGTCTCTTCTATGATCCTAGTTCTTTGATTGAATACCCTATATGCTTTACTCTGAATAGAGTAACCAACAAATATCCCTTCATCTGCCTTGCTCTCAAACTTTCCTAAGTGATCTTTGGTATTTAAGATAGTACAAGGACACCCAAAAGATTTTAAGAAACTAACCAATGGCTTTTTCTTAAATAACAGTTCATAGCAAGCTGTGCTAACTGCCTCTGCCCAGAAAGACATAGGTAGTTTTGCATCAGATAGCATAGTTCTAGCTGCTTCAATTAGTGTCCTATTCCTTCTTTCAGCTACTCCATTTTGTTGTGGAGTTCTTGGTGCACTAAACTCTCTCTTAATACCTTTAACTTCACAGAACTTATCCATCTCATAATTTTTAAATTCTGTTCCATTATCACTCCTGATGATTTTAAATCTTTTATCCAATTGATTTTCCATCTTAGTTATAAATGATCTAAGTATTCCACCTGTCTCATCTTTGTTCTAAGAAAGAAAACCCATGTAAACCTGGTATAATCATCAATTACTACAAGACAATAAGACATTTTACCCATGCTACTTATGTTTGTTGGTCCAAATAAGTCCATATGCAATAAGTAAAAGGGTGTACAGTTGGTATTCACACTTTTGGACTTAAAAGAAGACTTGTGTTGTTTGCCTTTTTGACATGCAACACAATGATCATCACATGAATACACCTTTTCAGGTAAACCTCTAACAAGCTTGTTTTTAGCAAGTTTATTAATGGTTTTGTAGTTCATGTGACACATTCTTCTATGCCACAGTTCAGATTCAGTCACACTTGCTTTAGAAATAAGACAGTTTAAATCAGGTTGAGGTGACATATTTGCTAAGTCACACTTATATAGATTATCTTGCTTTGGAATTCTCATCAAAATCATGTTTTCTGGTATTTTAAATTCCTTGGACAAGATAAGGTATTCAGTGTCAGTAAAATGAACTGGGTTCTTTTTATCTGTGATTTGACTCACACTTAGCAAATTATACCTCAGTTGTTCCACAAAATAAACATTATCAAAACTTATCTTTTCACTCTGAACTGTTCCTTTGCCTGATATCTTCCCTCCTTTTGGATTGCTTCCAAATGCTACATATCCACCATCAAAAGATTTGAAGTCCTGTAGCTTTTCCTTGTCACCAGTCATGTGCCTTGAGCAGCCACTATCCACATGCCATAAGCTCTTTGGCTTGCCCTGCACAAATAATCAAGAAGAGAATTAGTTTCTCTTGGGAACCCAAACCAATTTGGTTTTGGGTTTCCCACGTTCATCATGAAAATCAACTTTCTGTAAGATAATTGATTTTGATGCACTGTTGGATTTGGAAACTTTGGGTTCATTTGTGTTCTTTGGTTTCCATATCCAACTGATATCATACTTAACAGTGGGTATTGTCCTAACAGTGGTTACCCTTAGTCCTGTGTTGATCACTCTAGCAGTGGTAGCATGCCTTGGTTTATACATTTTTCTAGAATTTTTAACACTAGCAGTGCCACCATGCTTAACAGTGGTAACCCGCCCCACTGTTTTAGTCTTGATGCCTCTGTTGGCTTTGTTTGGTGGTACCACTGCAGCATAAGTAGCAGTGGCTGCAGTTGTACCACTGTTAGCCTTGTTCATCTTCTTGACAGTGGCTACATGATTAACTTTTGATTTAAAATTTTGTTTATTAATCATGTTAGCTGCTGTCCACAATGGTTTCACAATCCTATTAAAATTCTTAGGATTATGAAGACAATCACGTTGAAGATGATTAGTTCTTCCACAGATATAACAAGATTTTTCTTTGACCATCTGAAAATTCTGCCCCAATCTTTGTGAAACCATTTGGTTCCAGTTTCTCTGATTGCCTCTTGGTGCAGTTTTATTAAATGGTTTTGGTCCAGAAAATCAAGTTTTGCAAGCACAATTAATACAATTATCTTTCACAATCTTAGATTCTTGTTTAACTGTTTTTCTAATATAACCTAGACCACTCCTAGATTTATTAGTTTTGCTCACATGTTCTATCTGTTGCTTAGCTTTTTCTTGAAACATCTTTTTACCCTCTTCTAGTTTTTCACCATTCAGCTCCGAAACTAGACCGGTTACTCTTTTCTTAACCTCACATGATGAATTAGATGATTTAGATTTTACACTACTCTCACTCTCAGATGTTCTATCACACTGATCATCTTCTTCAGTCCAATCACTAACTTCACCTTCAACAAACATCTCATCATCAGATAAACTTTTGATTGGATCAGCCTTTTTAACCTCATCTATCATTCCTGTTTTAAGTGAATTGACATCAATTTCACTTTTAGGAGGAAAGTAGGTGTGATTATAAGGTGGAGGTACATTATTGTACCCTATTCCAGTCTTAAGTTTATCATGAATCTGTGAATCAATTAGTTTGTTTACACTTTTAGAAGCATGTTCTAATTTACTTACATCAAGTCTTATGCTATCTCTTTCATATGTGACCTCAGTAAGTTTCTTAGACAACAATTCTACTTTATCTTTAAAAGTGTCTCTCTCCTACCTAGCATATTCAATGTCATATTTAAACTGTGTTGCATTGACTTCATATGCCTTTATTTGATTTTCCAGATTTTCAATGACTGCTATAGTGTGTTTATTTTTGATTTCCCATTGTTTAAGTTCATCACACACTCTTAAATAATGATCCCTGTCGTGCCTCCAGTGGTCGGACGGGTTTTAATCCGGTCGTTGAACCAACCAACCAACCAGGATGCGCGGACAGGGTTTAAATTTATAGCTCAGGGGAATCCTAAGTTGTATACTACTGACAGACCTAAAAGGGCAGTAAGTGGTATGTATAACTCAGGTGTCGTTCTTCAAACTACAACGGGCATGGGAGTCTAGGAAGTTTTATTATCTTTGGAAATCTAGCTAGGGTTTTTTAAAAGCTTTTGGATGGGTTTGGTTTTTATAACTAAATACTAATTTAAATAAAGAAAATAAAACAAAAGAGGTTTGTACGGAGACTCGGTCAACAGAGGATAAGCGAGTGTTTACTATGATTTCGTTACATGTTATTGATGAATAGTCAAGGGTAAGGCTTCTAGATGTGATGACTAATCCGGAGAGGATAGAAACATAATTAATGCAGAGTATTGTACCTACGACCATTCCACGGCTTCCATACGTTTGTACTCCACCAATTGGTGTTTCCAGCACTATACCGAGTAATAGGGTGTTTTACGGTTTTTCCGTTACATTAATTAGGGTTCCACATTACTCTCGCAGATTTCCTATATCCTAATGAGCTACAACTACGAGCCTATTAAATATCTAACGTAGAGTTGTCCGCAATCAGATAAATAACATGTCACGTGGATAGCAGTTATAGAAGTCAAATACACCGGAAGTTCTCCCAAATGTACAGACCAATTTAACCGACGACTATCCTCGAATCCTGGTCCCCAGTCACAGTCATCAGAGACGTCTGTATCGTAGCGTGAATTGTTGATTGAACAAGAACACGAACGGGGATAATCCCGCGGACCAAGTTGGGATAATCGGGCTAACGATAAGTTAAATTGTTCAGCATTACAGATATAAATCATCACAACTATTCCATGCATGTTAATGTACTGTGTAAACCAATATTTTGTGTCTGAAAACCTAATTATACAGTTACTGATATGAACCAGGAGGATAACTCTAGCATGCATCATTCCTAAGGCAACAATCAAACAAGAACATGCAATAGGGTGACACACAACAGAACACCATAATCCTAAGCATAGCAGATAACCAATAATCAGATCATAGATATCCCGAAAGTTCTCTCAAAGATATATAACAGATAAACATGAATCTAACCTATCTCTAATCCTACGCTCCGTGTCTCTTATGATTTGTTTCAACCTAGAGAACACAGCCATACCAAGTTCATTGATCATCAAGTATAGAATAGGTAGAGAACGTACCACTAGTAATTGGCCAAGTTCTAGCAGGAAGCTTCTAACCACAGCATAAGTTGGATAGATAATCATTCGAGATTCAGTTTATGAGTTCATACACAGTTTAAAGTAACACGGGCAGAGTAACAGCATGGCATAAACATATTGACTATTCTAACATAACTACATCATAGTAAACACAAAGAAATGTCTAGCCTAACATTATATATCTAGCATACAATCCTAAACAAGCATAAACAAAGCAACACATATTTAAAACTGGAAAGTAAGAGATATATAAATAGAACATGATACGAATTTATTACAGACAGATCTTCGCGAATACAATATCTTGGAGTGACTCCGTACAAAAGCTAAAAGCTACCTCTACCTAACTATCTCTCTAACTAGCCCAATTCTAGAGAGAGAAAATCTCTAGAAAGAGAAACTAGAGAGAGAGTGATGTGTGTGAGAGAGAAAGTGTAAGGAAGAAATGAAATGAGAAAAATGGTATGTTGGTGAAGTGAGGGGTGTCCACTATTTATAGGCAAAGCTTTAAATCGCGCATACAACTCACGAAGCAGCACGTACAAGCAAACAAAGCACAATATGGGGGAAGGGGGGACATATACGGCTTGTATAGGGCCGTATACGGTCTATACAAGGCCGTATACGGTCTGTATAGGGCCGTATACGGGCTCCGTCTGATTTTGTTCGTTGCTTAAAACGTCAGTATCTCCTTCGTTATGCGTCCATTTGACTTGATTCGTTCGCCTGTGGTTTCGTAATTCCGTTACGCTTCTAATGATGCCAATCTCATAGAAATTGGATGTGTAGGACTCAGGCGTAGCCGAAATTGTCGCACCCCCAATACACGTGGCATCGGAAACATGAGTTGTCATGGGAGCGCCGACTAAATCAAATATCATTACACAAAGATTAAAGCAAACGACCTCTATATGAGACGTTTGAAAACATTACATTCCATAAATTTAAATTGTTTACAGCCGTTATACAAAACACTGGAGTTCGCATATAATGTGTAGATTACATAACTACTAACTATAGTAAAATGCAATCTAAGTCCTTTGATTTTGAAAGCAATGCGACTCGAGCTATGCTATCCATAAGCGTCCTACTGCTGTGGGTTACCTGAGAAATACATACTAAAAAGGGTCAACATAAAGTTGGTGAGTTCATAGGATTTAACAGTTTCAGAAGTAGTGGTATAAATCACAAGATTTGTATGTTTGTTAAACAATGTTAAGTAAAAGTATAC
The DNA here is from genome assembly GCA_949592205.1 of Helichrysum umbraculigerum. Lineage (NCBI taxonomy): Eukaryota > Viridiplantae > Streptophyta > Magnoliopsida > Asterales > Asteraceae > Helichrysum > Helichrysum umbraculigerum. The sequence goes on from CATIUR010000001.1 coordinate 41,518,240, forward strand.
TAATGTCATGAGCACATAGTCGAAGCTTAACCGTGAGTGAGTAGTGTATAATCAAATACCAACTCGTGCCTCCGCGAGTGCCTAATCCAGTACACTCGTTAAGTTCAAATACTGATGCGTCCAACCCGGACGGGGATGGTTAATCCCAAATAGATCTATTCATGAATATTTGCGCTAAATCCATACTAACGAAACTATGATGTAAGAGGACTTTTGTTCTGTGGATTAGATAGTGAAACAACTCATGCAATCCTTTTGTGTTTTCCGTTACTTGTGATCATAAAAACAGTTGTGTATAAGCAATTTTATAAAGCAGTTGTAGTATGTATTCTCCCCCAAAAATAGTTATAAAACAGTAAAAATAGGGGCTATGAAACTCACCTGAGTTCTAGCAAATAGCAAGCAAATAGTGAAATAAGCAAACAATGTGTAAGTAATCGAGTGTAGTGGATGTAACTCCGTGCGTTGGTTCTCCGAACTCTGTAACCTTTTAGCGTCGTAAACGCGTAAGGTTGTAAGTAAATAAGTAAGTAAATAAATGGATATCTTAATGACTATCCATGCTAGCTGTCCACTAAGCTAGTTATGTCCAAATAAGTTGTTCGAGTTTGTTTATCAAAAACGCGTACGACCCGTTGGTAAAAGTTTGTAATAATAATTCATTTAGACATTATTATCAAGTTTGGTTTGTTGTATACAATCTATTGGTACATATCGCGTGTTGCAGACAAATTAGTTAGTTCGTAGAAAAACCTTAAACCGTAGGTCAAAGTTGGTCAAACTGGTCAAAGTTGGTCAACCTGGTCAAAGTTGGTCAAAATGGTCAAAGTTGGTCAAAATTACTTAACAAGTCACCCAAACCCATTTTTGTTATCATTTTCCAAGAATAGTAAGTTTTGTCATTTTTAGAAACCGAACCGTTTTTGTTGACTTGGTCAAACCTACTCGGTTTGACCTGAAACTTTTACACCAGTCTTAAAATATTTAACTAAGCCTTAGAAAGTTGTCGGTACGTTTTATGGAAGGCCTGAAGTGTCGGTTTTACGTTTATGTCAAAAACAGTCCATATATCATGATTTCGGTTTTGTCGGGTTGTTACGCCATACGATTTCTATAACTTCTGGCCCAAATCAAACTTCACAATTTTTACCAAGTGATCTCCTAAGTGTCTAGTCTAATATATATTTTTTTACAGCAATTATAATGACCAATAACATATTTAATTTATTCCGCGAAAGTTCCGAACACATTTTATCGAAAACTGTCAGACCAGTCCTATAAATCGAACTGTAGAGAAAAACGTGTACATTTCTGGAAAAAGTGTAAAACACGAAAGTTGTAGATCTTTTCGATACGAAGATTTCAAAAAAAAATAAGACCTCTAACTCTCAGTATACGATTTTATACGAATATTTTTGTAAACTGCGTTTTATGAGACAGATTCTGCATCTTTTTAGATCTTGTATAAAAGTGATTTTCAACCATGGATTTGGACATACTAGTGATATATGAACATAATAACATTCAAATCAGTAACATGCAAGTGAAATAAGTGAGGGTTTTAGTGATTCTCACAAAGAAATAATGTAGGGAAGATGAAGATGATGAAAAGAGGCTTGATTCTTGATTCCTTTGCTTCTTTCATCTTGCTTTTGATCCTTGATGATAATGGTGATTTTAGATGATGATGAAACTGAGTTTTGGAGGTTGAAGAACTGATTTCTTTCAGTTTTTGAGAGAGAGAGTGAAAGGAAAATGGAGAGAAAAGAAAGAGTGTAGGTGAAAATGATTATTGAGGTTGTGAATGCATGTATGGGTAGAAGGGAAAGCATTTGCATGTCATTTGAGTGGGGGAATGGGAGGTGGTGACACATGGACGATTTTGGGGGGGGGGGGGGGGGGGGGGCCTATAGGGGCTGGAAATGTTTTTAAATTTTTAACTTACACTGTATTTGCGTACTGTGTTATTTAATTCGTTATTTCGTTTAATCGTTAAATCGCGTAGCGTTATTTTGAGTCGTTATACTTAACGATATAATTTGGATAAATTTTCATTGAAGTATTATTTAAAATACTTAATTTAAGTTGTCAAATTAATTATTGATGTTCGTTTGGTTTCCGAAATAAATTCGCGCGTTATCGTTGCGTTTGAGACGTTTTAATCGAAACGTCTAGGTTTTTCGTATATTATTTTAACAAAATAATAATAAATAATAATTAACTTCTAAAAATAGATTTAATATATTTATGGAAAGTTTTTCACCAATGTCATATAGTTTTGTCGGACTCCGTCCGGTTGTTTCGCGTAATTACAACTAATTACGTAAGCGTAATATATATAAAAAAATTACGGGAGCATATATTCACACAAATATACAATTAGTCACAAGTAATTACAAGTATATATCCGAATACTAAACTAAACACACATAATTAGGGTTTCTAGCAGGTCAATGAGTAACCCTAAATAGTCAGGTGTCACATTCTCCCCCCGTTAGGAGAATTTCGTCCCGAAATTTACTTTCAGTCATGGTCTGTGTGGGTTCTGTGAGAGAGTTGGTGTGTGTTTCTAACGTATCTGAGTTTCTTATCCACGAGTGAATCTAGACTTTGTCCTGAGATTCACCGGGCCTGGATGATGTGTAAGCCATCATGGTCTAAGTTCTCGGTTTTCTGTTTTAAGGTTTCTGTTGGTTTCTTAAAGCAACGATTCGGATGGGATTCTTAGATGGCATCGAGAAAGGAGAAGAGAAAGAAAGTTTCAATCTCGATGTTTTATTAAGTCTTGGTAGAAATGTTTCATCTGCTTATGTCGAAGTGAGATTCTGAATTAAGCTTAGCTTCTAAGTCGGTGGGAATGATAATCGTGAAGTGGACCAAACTAATCCGGTATTGTATAAGGCTGAAATAATTACATCATTGTTTCCTTTAGTTTTATCCTCCAATAGTTTTGTATTGGTCGTTGTCACCTTCATCATTAACGTCACAGTTTGTCTCTATAAGAATTAACTTCAACCGATATTGCAAGATCGAGTATTGTTACTATCAAACCGACTAATAAGAGAATCTTACTTCATACTAGTCTATCGTATCTATACCTTTATTTGAAAACCTCTATATAACTTCTTATCTTAGAATTTCCCTAGTAATGTTTCAGGGGTAATCGGTATTCTAGTTTTAAAATGGGATTAAAGGTTAGATCATAGAGAAAGATTGAGTGAAAATCAAGTGTTTGTTGATATATATGATTTTCTTTTTCCAAAAACATCATTGTAATTTTTGGTAACTTTGTTAATAGTTTATGAATTTTGAAAATTTTGTAAAAACATTTTGTGGCAAAATTTGTTTAAAAATCACTGCTGATGTGAACCTGTTGAAAATTCTTGTCATTAACAAAACGGAGAAAAATTTTGTTTAACAAAAATCCATTGAAAAATCGAAGTTGTGGGAAATTTCGAGTGACCGTTTGATGAAAATTCGTTAAAGGCTCAAATAGATGAAAATACGTTGAAAACTCTAGTCATTGAAAAGTGTTGAAAATTCTGTTTGTCAAAAATCTGTTGGAAGATTCATGTTTGTGAATAATTCGTGAAAATGTCTGACGGAAGATTTATTTGAAAATTTGTTTCCTACAAACAATACATGTTTAGTGGAATTTCTACTAGTCCTAAACGAGTTCTATTTTGCACAATAGTCTTAATCGCAAGGCAGCGACTTCATCTCTAGTCTCCATCACCTGGAGGTGGATAGTTTCTATGGTTTAGCTAAGATTCTGTCGATCCTCAAGGATCTGTGCAACTCGGCCCTGTGCCAGGTGTATCCAACCTAAACGGATTGCGTGCTGTTCTAACTCCATAGTGTCTATTCTATTTTCGTGACGGCGTAGCCTAACAGCTAGTACAAAAACGGTATGGTAAGTGGGTTTGTGTGAGTATAGAGAGGTGTACGAACGATCTCCTCATCGTAGACGTTGTAGGTTCAAATTTTTAAAGGTGCTAAATAATGGCAATGATGTTATCAAGAAGAGAAATAAGGGAGAAAGATTTCAATTTCAATGGGTATCAAGTCTAGTGTTTTGAATGTATCGTTAACGCACAAGTCAAAGTAGTAGTTAATCGAGGTCAAGAAATTAGTTTCATAAAGGTATGGTGGAAAAACATTCCAGCCATAAGTTCGTGTAGACGTGAGTAAGTCGTTGGGTTGCACCTAATATAGGTCGTTAAAACGCGCTTCCGATGAGTAGATCGTTAGAAATCCGCATGTGTTCAAGAGCCTGAGTTGTTATCGTACATTTGGAAATCCAGATTGAAGTCTAAAAGCTTGTGTAGGGGAAGTTTGTTTTGCTAAAACGCAATTCCAAGGTTTTCTGTTGCCTCAAATCAGTTTGGTCAGTTCTGAGTTACACTCAGTGTCCATGCTGGTTGGGTGCTATCGTGTAAAAGGACTAATTTAATTGGTACCGTATGAGGTTGAAAACGTTAAGTCATTGAAAGGAATGTACCCATATCAAAGTTAGGGTTCATCACAGAGTTGGTTGTAATTAGACACGTGTTGATCTATAGAGGGACTTGTCATTTCCTACGAGAAAAGTGTTTTATCAAAATAGTGTATTTGTAATAGAGAGTTTAGCCTCTAAAGCTACAGTATATGAAAAGAGTCGTAACTATCTCACGTATTAACCCAAACCTGCCGATACCATTTCTGGTTAAATTAACACTGCGATCTGTCTTTTTTAAAAATACTGAGTGAAAAGCAAGTGTTTGTTCTTACGTAAAATTTTCGCCTGATAAAATGTCAGTAAAAATCCTTGCTAAGAATTTCAAGATTTGGACTTTGTACAAATGCTTAGATAAGTAGCTTACAAGCTTTTTGGAAAATTTCTATGAAGTATTTTGTGGAAGAGCTGATGAAAAATTTGCAAAAAATTTCTATGATGAAAATTGTGTGAAAGTTTAATGTCCGTTGAAAACTTCTAGTTGATTGACTATGTTGGAAATACTTCTGTCTAATATTATCAGTTGAAATATAGAAGTTGTAAATAAATTTCTGGGTAGAAGTTCGGTGAAATTTCTTTGAAAATTTAGGTTGGTAGAAATCCATTGAAAACTTCTTGTTATTGTAAAGTGTCGAGAAATTATGTTGTTTCTCGTAGTGGCGTATCCTTGAATGAGAAGGGGTTATAAGTATGAATTGGGTCTCTGCATGAGAATTAAGATTATCGTAGGCGTTTTTGGAAGTAAATCGCAGTACAACAATAATATGAAATGGTTTAAAGTCAATCAAGGAAAAATTTAATAGATTACATGATTGGTGTTTGTAAGATATGTTGGGCATAGCTACATCCGGACGATTACATAGATCTTATACAAAATGTGATGGGGTTTTCATACACCCATCGGGATAGAAGTTTATGTTATAACGTGAGGTAAACACAATTTCGCCATCTTTATCGAGGGGGAGTTCTTTTGAAACATTGAATTTAGCAACAAGAATTAGAAGTAGACATAATAACGACCGAGAAATGTCCTCAAGGTAGTCAGCCATGACTATGTTATTTGTTCGAAATGGATGAAAGTTTTATAAAGGTGTTCGGAGAAGTTAAAGTTGCAAATCAAGTTATGGGTAAATCGTTTGACGAACGTGTCAGAATAGTGGCCAAGCATGATCAAGTAGTAAGCCTCGGGTTTTGAACGAATTGCTGACATACCAGCCAAAAGGTGACCAATCGTGATCAGGTAACGGGTTTTAGAAAAATCCTTTCCGATAAATAGATGTTATGGTTAGAAAAGTTCATCAGCGGACCCCTGTATGACAATGGGTCCTACTGGTTGGTGTATTAGTAGTAGCGGTATGAATAAGCAAGATCTAGTTCGAAGTGTTGTGTTTGTCCTTCTAGTCGTGTGTAGCACGCGCGCTCCATGGGTCTAGGATATAAGTGGGAATGAATAGTGTGAAGTGACGGGAGTAGGTGTAGTTCTTCTAGGTGACGAAGTATCGTGCGGTTTCAGTTCTATACGTGTTCCCGAGTGATTTGGTTGCGAGCAGAAAGAAGAGGTGGAAGTAGGTGTCACTTAATTGGGTGGCGAATCCTTTGGTGGATTCTCCTAAAGTGAGTCCTATTTGATTATATCGTTGCCCGATGCGGTTTGGGCGAGCGGGTATCATGAATATCTCTATAGTAGTAAGTGAGGTTTGTGTTTCGTGTTCGATGTCATGTGACATAGTTGTGGGTGTGGTTGCCATGAATAGTGGCAAATAATTTTTGTATACGTAAAGTTAAGGTTATATATATAAATACAATTACCTAGCACATAAGCACGTATAAAGGTTGGTCCCGTTCTATCCTAGTCCAAGTCTTCTAGTGCATTCCCATTCACTATAACCATTTCAGGTCTTGCATCGATTCTCCTTTAATTGTACATAGTTGATCAGGCTATGTTAAATTAAATTTGAATGATGCAATTGCTGAACTAGTCATACCAAATGAGGAATACTAACCTAATGGTTATAGTTTAGGTCACTAATGCAATCCTAGTTCGCTATAACCTTTGGCTCTGATACCAATCTGTCGCACCCCCAATACACGTGGCATCGGAAACATGAGTTGTCATGGGAGCGCCGACTAAATCAAATATCATTACACAAAGATTAAAGCAAACGACCTCTATATGAGACGTTTGAAAACATTACATTCCATAAATTTAAATTGTTTACAGCCGTTATACAAAACACTGGAGTTCGCATATAATGTGTAGATTACATAACTACTAACTATAGTAAAATGCAATCTAAGTCCTTTGATTTTGAAAGCAATGCGACTCGAGCTATGCTATCCATAAGCGTCCTACTGCTGTGGGTTACCTGAGAAATACATACTAAAAAGGGTCAACATAAAGTTGGTGAGTTCATAGGATTTAACAGTTTCAGAAGTAGTGGTATAAATCACAAGATTTGTATGTTTGTTAAACAATGTTAAGTAAAAGTATACTAATGTCATGAGCACATAGTCGAAGCTTAACCGTGAGTGAGTAGTGTATAATCAAATACCAACTCGTGCCTCCGCGAGTGCCTAATCCAGTACACTCGTTAAGTTCAAATACTGATGCGTCCAACCCGGACGGGGATGGTTAATCCCAAATAGATCTATTCATGAATATTTGCGCTAAATCCATACTAACGAAACTATGATGTAAGAGGACTTTTGTTCTGTGGATTAGATAGTGAAACAACTCATGCAATCCTTTTGTGTTTTCCGTTACTTGTGATCATAAAAACAGTTGTGTATAAGCAATTTTATAAAGCAGTTGTAGTATGTATTCTCCCCCAAAAATAGTTATAAAACAGTAAAAATAGGGGCTATGAAACTCACCTGAGTTCTAGCAAATAGCAAGCAAATAGTGAAATAAGCAAACAATGTGTAAGTAATCGAGTGTAGTGGATGTAACTCCGTGCGTTGGTTCTCCGAACTCTGTAACCTTTTAGCGTCGTAAACGCGTAAGGTTGTAAGTAAATAAGTAAGTAAATAAATGGATATCTTAATGACTATCCATGCTAGCTGTCCACTAAGCTAGTTATGTCCAAATAAGTTGTTCGAGTTTGTTTATCAAAAACGCGTACGACCCGTTGGTAAAAGTTTGTAATAATAATTCATTTAGACATTATTATCAAGTTTGGTTTGTTGTATACAATCTATTGGTACATATCGCGTGTTGCAGACAAATTAGTTAGTTCGTAGAAAAACCTTAAACCGTAGGTCAAAGTTGGTCAAACTGGTCAAAGTTGGTCAACCTGGTCAAAGTTGGTCAAAATGGTCAAAGTTGGTCAAAATTACTTAACAAGTCACCCAAACCCATTTTTGTTATCATTTTCCAAGAATAGTAAGTTTTGTCATTTTTAGAAACCGAACCGTTTTTGTTGACTTGGTCAAACCTACTCGGTTTGACCTGAAACTTTTACACCAGTCTTAAAATATTTAACTAAGCCTTATAAAGTTGTCGGTACGTTTTATGGAAGGCCTGAAGTGTCGGTTTTACGTTTATGTCAAAAACAGTCCATATATCATGATTTCGGTTTTGTCGGGTTGTTACGCCATACGATTTCTATAACTTCTGGCCCAAATCAAACTTCACAATTTTTACCAAGTGATCTCCTAAGTGTCTAGTCTAATATATATTTTTTTACAGCAATTATAATGACCAATAACATATTTAATTTATTCCGCGAAAGTTCCGAACACATTTTATCGAAAACTGTCAGACCAGTCCTATAAATCGAACTGTAGAGAAAAACGTGTACATTTCTGGAAAAAGTGTAAAACACGAAAGTTGTAGATCTTTTCGATACGAAGATTTCAAAAAAAAATAAGACCTCTAACTCTCAGTATACGATTTTATACGAATATTTTTGTAAACTGCGTTTTATGAGACAGATTCTGCATCTTTTTAGATCTTGTATAAAAGTGATTTTCAACCATGGATTTGGACATACTAGTGATATATGAACATAATAACATTCAAATCAGTAACATGCAAGTGAAATAAGTGAGGGTTTTAGTGATTCTCACAAAGAAATAATGTAGGGAAGATGAAGATGATGAAAAGAGGCTTGATTCTTGATTCCTTTGCTTCTTTCATCTTGCTTTTGATCCTTGATGATAATGGTGATTTTAGATGATGATGAAACTGAGTTTTGGAGGTTGAAGAACTGATTTCTTTCAGTTTTTGAGAGAGAGAGTGAAAGGAAAATGGAGAGAAAAGAAAGAGTGTAGGTGAAAATGATTATTGAGGTTGTGAATGCATGTATGGGTAGAAGGGAAAGCATTTGCATGTCATTTGAGTGGGGGAATGGGAGGTGGTGACACATGGACGATTTTGGGGGGGGGGGGGGGGGGGGCTATAGGGGCTGGAAATGTTTTTAAATTTTTAACTTACACTGTATTTGCGTACTGTGTTATTTAATTCGTTATTTCGTTTAATCGTTAAATCGCGTAGCGTTATTTTGAGTCGTTATATTTAACGATATAATTTGGATAAATTTTCATTGAAGTATTATTTAAAATACTTAATTTAAGTTGTCAAATTAATTATTGATGTTCGTTTGGTTTCCGAAATAAATTCGCGCGTTATCGTTGCGTTTGAGACGTTTTAATCGAAACGTCTAGGTTTTTCGTATATTATTTTAACAAAATAATAATAAATAATAATTAACTTCTAAAAATAGATTTAATTTATTTATGGAAAGTTTTTCACCAATGTCATATAGTTTTGTCGGGCTCCGTCCGGTTGTTTCGCGTAATTACAACTAATTACGTAAGCGTAATATATATAAAAAAATTACGGGAGCATATATTCACACAAATATACAATTAGTCACAAGTAATTACAAGTATATATCCGAATACTAAACTAAACACACATAATTAGGGTTTCTAGCAGGTCAATGAGTAACCCTAAATAGTCAGGTGTCACAGAAATGACTTTTAATGGCTCTGAAAGCGTAGTGGTTTCTCCGTTCTTTGCCCGTTTCACTTGATTCCGAATTTTTCCGTCTCGATTTCACCTATACAACAGATGGTAGAAGTTAGGAAGTGTGTCTTGACGGGAAAATGAGATTGGAGGAATCGGCTTGTATTAAAATGCTGTGTTTTGTGCATTTTCAGAGTGTTTTCAGTGATTTTTATCACAACGTCCACTTTTGAACCACTTTAGTGAATTTTGGTAAATAATCAATGTTTTGGAATGTTTTCACCAAAGAAAGGTCCAAAATGTGAGGAATAAAGCTTCTAAAAACATGTCTTTTTACGTCGCATCAAGTTATCCCACACTTAGACGTTGCTTGTCCTCAAGCAACAACTCTCTAAAAAATGTTTTAAGTCATGTTTTTAGGGGCGAGTCAGAGAATATTTTCCAAGATTAGCATTTTCTCATATAAGCAAGTTACTTCTAGAAGGGTGGAGGAGGATAAGGTGATCCTTCCATAAACAAGAAGAGATTCTCTTAGGCGTACATCCAAATCTCATGATCTTGGAGTACACATGACTAGGCGATCTCACTATAGGTGGTCACTCAATTCACTCAAAGTGTATCGGATTTCCTATCAATCTAGCTCAAACGAAATCGCTCAAAATAGCCAGTCATGCTGCACTCATCGTCATTGGCTTGATCGAGAATCGGATCTCCACCATTTAGGTGAGGACGGTGCTAATTATCTCAAGACATTCAGAGGGTTGTAATGTTTGGTGAGGGTGAAAGGTATGGATAGTGGTAATTTTGGGTTGCGAGGGTGTTTAGCTTATCCTAAAATCACTGAGATTATGAACAACTTTATTTAGAACGGAGAGGAACGGAGAGTTGGTAGCTGTTTCAGCTTCTGTTGGATTTTCCATGAAGAGCTATGCTTTGAAACTTTCAGCTTTATTTGCGGAGCTATTTTCTTTTCTTTTCTTTTTCTTCTTTTGTCTTTTCTTTTTCTTTTCTTCAGAATTTCGTTGTCAGAGAATTTCCAAGGAATTTTATATTTTGAATCCTTTAGAAATCTTTTCTTCTATCTTGATCATTTTGATTCTTTTCCAGGTGCTAATTTTTCCCGCACCATCGTCCTTCCAGTTCTCTTGTGTGCTAATTTTCCCGCACCATTTGTTGAGAAGCTTGATTTTGGAGAATGCGAATGAGTAGGATATTTGAAAAAGATATTCTAAAAGGGTGTTCTTCATAACCTCAGAAATTTCAAGATAAGTTTGGGGGTATTTTTGGGAAGTGGGTGAAAATTAGGGTTTTGAAGAAATGAAAGGTTTAGGCTCAACAGGGTATACTAGGCGGATCTTCGATACTAAAAATGAGCATCGGAAAGGGTTTTGGGCTTGAAAAGATATGTAAGAAACGGGTTAAGTCCTAAGGAATGTCAAGGTCATTTAATTGCACCTATACCGCGTACGGTACACACCAATATGGTCTCGAAGCGTATGTCAAGAGCAAGTTCTAATTCAGACATACAGACATCGGCACACACACAAGAAATGAAAGTGAAGCATTAAAGATGAATGCTTTTAGGCTCAAGATACCTCACTGCAAAGGGTTGTATGTGTCTAGTCATGCTCCTTTGATTATCACTTCGTGCTTAAGAAATTTCTACCTTATTTCCTTTAGGCTTTTAGAAATATCATACTTATATTTTGAAAATGGTTTCTCTCAGTAGTATCTGAGACTCAAAAACTGAGTTAGACTCATTAATTTTGAAAAAATTTGACCTTATTTTCTAAAAAAATTTTGAGAGAAAGATTGCTATTGGACATAAAAATCACTATTTAAGGTATTCTATACCTACCATCCCACACTTAGAGGAACATTGTCCCTAATGTTCTCTTGAGTAGAAATTTTACTAGTAAAATCCCACACTTAGAGTTTGAACATGTAAGTAAATGTTTCTCAAGTGTTTTAATTTGGGCTGGAATCCCACACTTAGTGATAAGTTTAGGATGAGGCACAGAAATTAAACGCACTAACATAAGCATAATAAACATAATTGAAACGGGGAGAAAGGAACAGAGAGACTCCCCATTTGTGTTTACTGGAATCGACCAGGTTTGTGCAGGAGTGGTGCTAGTGAATTACTGGATTTTAAGGACCAGGCTCGTTTAAGATCATCCATTCCACACAAAGCTGAATTCTGCAATAAACAACAACACACATATCACAGTATCTCATCTAGGTAGCAGGTCTAAAGCGTAAGTACAGAGTCATAATACAGAAAGTAAATACTAAAGATAAAATCTAAAAGTCGTCAAGCAGGTCATCAGTATCAGGATCAAACTCCTCCACAGCATCCCTATCAAAGATGGAAGTCGGAGATGGGATGGAGAAATCCATAGTAGCCACAGCCTGACTCACAATCTCGTCAGTGGAAGTGTGGGTGTCAGAAGTGTGAGCATCAAAAATAGCCAGAAGCTGCTCTGTGAGGCTGCGATCTGGTGATGCAAATCCTGTGGGCAAAGCTGGATCAGGATCAGCAGCTGCAGCAGTGGGGCCAGTGGAAGGTCCGGCAGTAGAGACAACAGGTGGATCTGCAGGAGGAAAGAAGGACCATGGAGGTCAAGATGGTCCCGGATCTGGGCCAAGCCTGTAGGGAATGGCATCAAGTCTCGGAATCTCGAGCTGCTCACAGATAGAGGACATGATGTCATGCTGGATGGAGAGTGTCCGGAAGAGGGCCCACGAAGCAGCTGGGTCAGCCGTAGTAATAACGTACTCGAAAGTAGGTACGGGGGCTGGCAAAGGTGATGAGGGCCTCTCATCGGGCAACTCCTCGTGAGTGATCGGGACATCAGTCAGGTCCTCCTCAGTGATGGTCAACATAGCCGCTCTCTGCGCTCTGCGTCTATGAGGTCTGTGTCGTCTGCGTGGTCTCGCAGCTACATGATCAGCGTCAACAGCGTCCATCCTGAAACAAGATAAAATAAACAGGTAATGCTAATAGTGATAGTAAATGAATAACACTTATCTCAGATTTTGCAATTTGAAGTCGGATAAGTGGCAAGCCTGCAATTTTATTAGTTCAGAGACAACCATACTTAATAAAAATAAACTAAGAAATAAAATGACAGAAATAAAGATAGGCTTGGGGTGCCTCTCAAGAGCGCTTGTTTTACGAGTCTCTAGCTTGACTCTTTGTACCTTTCTGTCGACTCACGGTGGTTCAAAGATAAAGACATCTTGCCTGATGGGAAAGTCTTCGAAGTAATGCTTTAAGCGATGACCATTAACCTTAAAATTACCTTCTGGTGCCTCGAGTTCGACTGCACCGTAAGGAAATACCTTTGAAACTATGAATGGTCCGCTCCACCTGATCCTAAACTTGCCAGAGAATTTCTTGAATCGCGAGTTGAAGAGCATCACTTTATCTCCTGTTTTGAATCTTGAGGGCCTCAGCTTAGCATCGTGAATTCTCTTAGTTCGTTCCTTGAAGCTTAACGTACTGTCATATGCATGATCCCTTAGTTCGGCTAACTCGTTCAACTGCATTTGTCTATTTGCTCCAGCTGTAGAAATATCTAAGTTGCAGTTCTTCAAAGCCCAGTATGCTTTATATTCCAGCTCAATAGGTAAGTGACATGCCTTGCCATAAACTATACGATACGGTGTGGTTCCTAATGGTGTTTTATAGGCGGTTCTGAATGCCCACAATGCATCATCTAATTTTTCAGCCCATTTGTACCCATGATTACCAACAGTTCTTTCCAAGATTCTTTTCAAATCTCGATTTGTTGCCTCAGCTTGCCCATTTGTCTGGGGGTGATAAGCTGTTGATGTCTTGTGAGTGACACCATACTGTTGCAGAACTTTCATGAATTGAACGTTGCAAAAGTGTGTACCACGATCACTGATTATTGCTTTTGGAGTCCCAAATCGACTGAATAGCTTTTTGAGAAATTTGGTTACCACTTTGGCGTCATTTGTTGGGAGAGCTTGGGCCTCGGCCCATCTGGAGACGTAGTCGACTGCAACCAAGATGTACTCTTTACCGTTAGATTTAGGGAACGGTCCCATGAAATCTAATCCCCAGATATCGAAGATTTCCACGGCCTGTATGTTTGTGAGTGGCATTTCATTCCGGGCTGTTATATTGCCTTGTCTTTGGCAGATATCGCAGCGTCTCACCAGATCGTACGCATCTCGAAATATGGTTGGCCAGAAAAAGCCGGCATCGTACACTTTTCTTGCGGTCATGTTGGTACCGTGATGTCCTCCAGTAGGTCCATGGTGGCTTTGGTGTAAGATATGTTCTGCCTCTTTCCCATCAACGCATCTTCTAATGATTTGATCAGGGCAAACCTTAAAGAGGAAAAGGTTATCCCAATAGTAATATTTTATATCGCGAAAGAATTTTTGTCTTCGAGAGGTTGGCATTCCTTTAGGTACGACTTTTCCCACCAAATAATTGGCATAGTCAGCATACCAGGGATCATTTGTAGATCGTGACCCTTGATAGTATTTACCAACATGCATGAGCTGTTCTTCTGGAAATTGGTCTTGAATGTCTTTTTCGTGCAACTTATCCATTGAAGGATTCTCTAATCGGCTGAGATGGTCCGCCGCGATGTTTTTTGCTCCCTTTTAGTCTTTGATCTCGATGTCGAATTCTTGAAGGAGTAGAATCCATCGTAGAAGGCGAGGTTTAGCATCTTGCTTCTTAAAAAGATATTTCAGAGCTGAGTGATCTGTATAGACAATAGTTTTGGACAAGATTAGATAAGAACGAAATTTATCAAAAGCAAATACTACCGCTAACAGCTCCTTTTCCGTGGTCGTATAATTCTCTTGGGCGTCAGTGAGCGTTTTGCTGGCGTAGTATATTGGTTGAAACTGTTTCTCCTTCCGCTGTCCCAGAACTGCTCCGACTGGGAAATCACTAGCGTCGCACATGATTTCAAATGGGAGACTCCAGTCTGGAGCAACCATGATCGGTGCATGAACAAGCAGATCTTTCAGATGATCGAAGGCCTTGAGACATTCGTCTGTAAAGACAAACGGAGTATCCTTTTCGAGGAGATGAGTCATAGGTCGGGATATCTTAGAGAAATCTTTGATAAAGCGACGGTAGAACCCGGCTTGTCCTAGAAAACTGCGGATGGCTTTGAGAGAGGTGGGTGGTGGAAGTTTTGAGATAGTCTCGACTTTTGCTTTGTCAACTTCAATTCCAGCTTTGGATATACGGTGTCCTAAAACTATGCCTTCTTTTACCATGAAATGGCATTTTTCCCAATTCAGAACTAGGTTCGATTCTTCACATCGGGTGAGCATTTTGTTCAAGTTAGAAAGATAAGTAGTGAACGAATCTCCGAAAACCGAAAAATCATCCATGAACACTTCCATGCATTGTTCAATCATGTCATGGAAAATTGCTACCATGCATCTTTGAAATGTCGCTGGTGCATTACATAAGCCAAATGGCATACGTCGGTAGGAAAAGGTTCCGTATGGACAAGTGAACGTCATCTTTTCTTGGTCCTTTGGATCGAGAGGTATCTGAAAATAGCCGGAGAAACCATCGAGGAAGCAATAGAATTCGTTTCCTGACAATCTTTCAAGCATCTGATCAATGAATGGTAGGGGGAAGTGATCTTTGCGTGTAGCTTCATTTAGTTTCCGATAGTCGATACATGCCCTCCAACCGGTGACGGTTCATGTTGGAATCAACTCGTTGACTTCGTTAGCGATGACCGTCATGCCTCCTTTCTTTGGGACGACTTGAACTGGACTGACCCATGGGGAATCTGAAATAGGGTAAATTAAACCAGCATCCAAGAGTTTGATAACCTCCTTTTTCACCACGTCTTGAATCTTTGGGTTAACTCTCCTTTGCCTTTGAATAGAGGGCTTGAAGTCATTTTCCATTAAGATATTGTGAGTGTAGTAATTTGGGCTGATCCCCTGTATGTCAGAGATTTTCCATGCAATCGCTTTCTTATGTGACTTTAGAACCTCAATGAGTAGTGCTTTCTCTTTAGGCTTCAGATCTTTGGATATGATAACCGGTAAGTGCGAAGTTCCTTCGAGAAAAGCATATTCAAGGTGTGAGGGAAGTTCCTTCAGCTCCAATTCGGGTGGTTCTTCAGTGTAAGGCTTCATCCTTGCAATCTCGTCTCTCTTAAGCTCATCGTATGTTGTCTGATAATCTGACTCAATTGCAGGTGCCTCTGGAATGTCGGCTGATGCTATTTCAACCCATTCTGTATTGTTGTAAAGCTCATCTTTTCTCAGCTCATATTTTACTTGGGAAGATTGAGAGATTGCATTATCTTCAGTGATTATTTCTTTGTTGTCCTTTGTGAATGCGAATCTCTGAAACTGAGCTGAAGAAGATGTGCTAAAAGTAATCTCTGGATTCAAGTTTTCACAACTTTCAGAAAGTTGCGGATCGGATGGTTTAAGCATTGACTCCATTTCCTTGAGAGTCTTCAGAATTTCTTCTTTTGAGAGAGATGAATCAGGAGCTTCAGAATTAGGGGTTCTTCTCAAGAGAGTTATCGGAGTGCCTTGTCCAAGTGGTACAGCAGTGATAAATCTGTTGGGCTGTAAGTTGGAATTCTTTAAAGGTAATAGCACTTCCTTTGATGCAATGGATGGATCCGTGATAGCTGAGCATAGACCCGCACCTTCTTCACAAATTTTCCTTGTTGTGATGACAGTGTTCGGAAGGGGATTAATGCTGCTTACTGCGAGGATTTCTTCCAAGTGTTCTCCAATTATTTCCTGCATAGAATCTACAAGACTAAGGTCTTCTCCCATAGGAAGTTTCATTAGTTTATCGACATTGAAGGTGACTTCCTCAGTTCCCACTCTAAGTTTTAAAGATTTTTCATTCACGTCAATGACGGCCTTGGAAGTATTTAGGAAAGGTCTACCAAGGATGAGTGGTACCTGAGCGTCTTCCTCAATATCCATAACAACAAAATCAACAGGAAAGACGAATTTATCAACACGTACCATAATATCTTCAGCAATTCCTCGAGGGAGTTTAACTGATCTATCAGCTAATTGGATGGTCATACGGGTTGGTAAAAGTTCGCTTAATCCTAGTTTCCTATAAAGCGAGTATGGCATAAGGTTTACACTAGCTCCTAAGTCAGCTAAGGCGTTACTTATTTGAACATCCTGAAGGTAACAAGGAATAGTGAAACGGCCAGTGTCTCCTAGCTTTAGGGGCAGTCCTTGTTGCATAATTAAAGAGCATTCTGCGTCTAAGGGCAAGTTAACTATTTGTCTGAGTTTTTCTTTGTTGGATATAAGTTCTTTAAAGAATTTCGCACAACTAGGCATTTCAACTAAAGCATCTAATAATCGAACGTTTAAGTGTAGGCTTTTGAACATCTCTAGATATTTTCCAAATTGGGCTTCTTGTTTCTCTTTCTTAAGCCTACCAGGGAAAGGTATACGTGTTGGTTTAACTACTTCTGGGGCTTTGGAAGATTCTGGTTCAGGAGAGGTGACAGGAGTGTCAACAGGTACTGAATCAGTGGGTAGAGAAGAACTAGAAGGTTCGTCTGAAGGAATATCTACCGATTTCTCATTCTTAGTCTCTTTTCCGCCTCTAGTGACAACAAGGATATCATCATAATCATAAGATGAATGATGAATAGCTTTGCTAATCGCTTCTTCTCTTTGCTTCTCCTCAACTTTTAAAAACAATCTTTTAATATTATCCTCCATGTTTTTAATTAAACCGTTTGAAATTCTGAGCAAATAATCAATTTGGTTTTGAAAATCAACAATTTGTTTGTTTTTATTATTTTGCTCAACCATGAAGTTATTGAAAATCGTATTGTTTAGACGAGAAGACAATTGAGAAGAAGTAGAGGGTGTAGAGGGAACTAACAAATGAGAGATAGGTTGTTTGGATAACCGCTGAGTGAAAGGTTTTGAATGAATAATTTGATCAGTGGTTCCAGCTGTGGTGAGAACATCTTCCTTGGGCTTCGAGCGTGAGAAGAGCCGTTGAGGTTGCTTCTTAGGTTTGGAAGAGTCTTGCATATCACTGACAACTTTAGAGATGGATTCGAGTTGAGCTTTTAAAGTGTCGAACGCTTGAGTAGAAGTGTCTTTGTCTTCCGAGGTTGATTCATCAAACTCCAAGTCATGTTGGTGCATCGTTATCGTCTCAATCAACTTCCAGGCTTCTTCTGCCGTATGTAGCATGAAATTTCCGGATGAAGCAACATCGAGGGTTTGTTGGTGATGATGATTCATACTGTTGTAGAATGTGCAGACCAGATTCACTTCAGCCAACTGGTGATTCGGACACCTTCCAAGCAGATTCTTAAAGCGTTCCCAAGCTGAGCTTAATGATTCAGTAGTTCCTTGACGAAAGTTAATGATTTCATTTTTGAGCTTGGTTTGTAGGGACGGAGGGAAAAACTTAGCTAAGAACTTAGTAGCCATCTCCTCCCATGTATGAATCGAATTGGGTTCGAGTTCATAAAACCATGTCTGAGCTCGGAAAGCTAAAGAATAAGGAAACAGGTGAAGTTGGGTGACTTTGACACTGGATCCGGTTTGTTCGAAAGAGTCGGAAAGGTTGATGAACTTGTTAAGATGGGCGTTTGGATTTTCAACCGAAAGACCATGAAGTTGACACTGCGATTTAAGTAATTTAATGAAGTGTGGTCTGATTTCAATGGTTTCGTCGGTTGGTGATACGATTGGTCCTCCTCGTCCCTCTAGCAATGGTTGGGTTGATGAGGTGAGAGTGATACGATTCGCCATAACTTTTTTTAGAAGAAAATAGGGTTTTGGAAGGATAGGTTTAACTAAGGACGGGAAATTAAAAACTAACTAACCTAGGGATAAAAACTGTAACTTCCGGATGATATTGATCTTCCGTAAGGATCGCTAAATAACTAAGATAACAAAATTCCTAAAATCGGTCGTTGTAGTCCCCGGCAGCGGCGCCAAAAAGCTTGTCGTGCCTCCAGTGGTCTGACGGGTTTTAATCCGGTCGTTGAACCAACCAACCAGGATGCGCGGACAGGGTTTAAATTTATAGAGCAGGGGAATCCTAAGTTGTATACTACTGACAGGCCTAAAAGGGCAGTAAGTGGTATGTATGACTCAGGTGTCGTTCTTCAAACTACAACGGGCATGGGAGTCTAGGAAGTTTTATTATCTTTGGGAATCTAGCTAGGGTTTTTTAAAAGCTTTTGGATGGGTTTGGTTTTTATAACTAAATACTAATTTAAATAAAGAAAATAAAACAAAAGAGGTTTGTACGGAGACTCGGTCAACAGAGGATAAGCGAATGTTTACTATGATTTCGTTATATGTTATTGATGAATAGTCAAGGGTAAGGCTACTAGATGTGATGACTAATCCGAAGAGGATAGAAACATAATTAATGCAAAGTGTTGTACCTATGACCGTTCCGCGGCTTCCATACGTTTGTAGTCCACCAATTGGTGTTTCCAGCACTATACCGAGTAATGGGGCATTTTATGGTTTTTCCGTTACATTAATTAGGGTTCCACATTACTCTCGCAGATTTCCTATATCCTAATGAGCTACAACTACGAGCCTATTAAATATCTAACGTAGAGTTGTCCGCAATCAGATAAATAACATGTCACGTGGATAGCAGTTATAGAAGTCAAATAACCCGGAAGTTCTCCCAAATGTACAGACCAATTAACCGCCGACTATCCTCGAATCCTGGTCCCTAGTCACAGTCATCAGAGACGTCTGTATCGTAGCGTGAATTGTTGATTGAACAAGAACACGAACGGGGATAATCCCGCGGACCAAGTTGGGATAATCGGGCTAACGATAAGTTAAATTGTTCAGCATTACAAATATAAATCATCACAACTATTCCATGCATGTTAATCTACTCTGTAAACCAATATTCTGTGTCTGAAAACCTAATTATATAGTTACTGATATGAACCAGGAGGATAACTCTAGCATGCATCATTCCTAAGGCAACAATCAAACAAGAACATGCAATAGGGTGACACACAACAGAACACCATAATCCTAAGCATAGCAGATAACTAATAATCAGATCATAGATATCCCGAAAGTTCTCTCAAAGATATATAACAGATAAACATGAATCTAACCTATCTCTAATCCTACGCTCCGTGTCTCTTATGATTTGTTTCAACCTAGAGAACATAGTCATTCCAAGTTCATTGATCATCAAGTATAGAATAGGTAGAGAACGTACCACTAGTAATTGGCCAAGTTCTAGCAGGAAGCTTCTAACCACAACATAAGTTGGATAGATAAACATTCGAGATTCAGTTTATGAGTTCATACACAGTTTAAAGTAACACGGGCAGAGTAACAGCATGGCATAAACATATTGACTATTCTAACATAACTACATCATAGTAAACACAAAGAAATGTCTAGCCTAACATTATATATCTAGCATACAATCCTAAACAAGCATAAACAAAGCAACACATGTTTAAAACTGGAAAGTAAGAGATATATAAATAGAACTTGATACGAATTTATTACAGACAGATCTTCGCGAATACAATGTCTTGGAGTGACTCCGTACAAAAGCTAAAAGCTACCTCTACCTAACTATCTTTCTAACTAGCCCAATTCTAGAGAGAGAAAATCTCTAGAGAGAGAAACTAGAGAGAGTGATGTGTGTGACAGAGAAAGTGTAAGGAAGAAATGAAATGAGAAAAATGGTATGTTGGTGAAGTGAGGGGTGTCCACTATTTATAGGCAAAGCTTTAAATCGCGCGTACAACTCACGAAGCAGCACGTACAAGCAAACAAAGCACAATATGGGGGAAGGGGGGCCGTATACTGCTTGTATAGGGCCGTATACGGTCTATACAAGGCCGTATACGGTCTGTATAGGGCCGTATACGGTGCCTAGGGCAGTATACGGGCTCCGTCTAATTTCGTTCATTGCTTAAAACGTCCGTATCTCCTTCTTTATGCGCCCGTTTGACTTGATTCTTTCGCCTGTGGTTTCGTAATTCCGTTACGCTTCTAATGATGCCAATCTCATAGAAATTGGATGTGTAGGACTCAGGTGTATCCGAAATGAATTTTAATGGCTCTGAAAGCGTAGTGGTTTCTCCGTTCTTTGCCCGTTTCACTTGATTCCGAATTTTTCCGTCTCGATTTCACCTATACAACAGATGGTAGAAGTTAGGAAGTGTGTCTTGACAGGAAAATGAGGTTGGAGGAATCGGCTTGTATTAAAATGCTGTGTTTTGTGCATTTTCAGAGTGTTTTCAGTGATTTTTATCACAACGTCCACTTTTGAACCACTTTAGTGAATTTTGGTAAATAATCAATGTTTTGGAATGTTTTCACCAAAGAAAGGTCCAAAATGTGAGGAATAAAGCTTCTAAAAACATGACTTTTTACGTCACATCAATCCCTGTAATGTTTAACAGTTTGTTTACAGACAACATAACATAATTTAACTTGTACCTCATAAGGAACATCTGACTTCTTGTCAGATTTAGCAATGGCCATAAGACAATGATTCTTCTCCACATGTTCCTTTTGATCACTCCAGTCAAATCCTAGTCCATCTTGAGACACCAATGCATTAGTTGTGCCTCCTTGAACTGGTATGTTTCTCCTCTGCACATTCTGCTCTTGTCCTGGACTTCTACATTCCCTTGCAAAGTGCCCCATCTTGTGACAGTTGAAGCACTCTATTTTACTCTTATCAAACCAACTTGCATTATTCCTTTTGTATGCAAAGTTGTTTCTCCCAGTTCTCTTTATAAATCTTTTTGCCCTCTGAGTGATCAAAGCAATCTGCAACTTAATATCCATCTCCTCTAGATCATCTCCATCAAATTGGTCTAAATCTTCATTAGTAAGTGAAGAATTCACATTACTAGCAAAGAAAGATTCCAACATCGGATCATTAGAGCTATTTGATGATGATCCACCTCCTCCTGAAACATAAGTAGATCTTTTATGACTTGACTCTACTTTTGTTCCATCCACAGACATGAAAGCAGCATTGTGACTATATCCAGAAGTCCGCTTCTTACTGTCTATCTCTGGTTCAAAATTTCTCAGGTCATTATATATATCTTCCAATTCCTTTGTGTCCAAGTCTGCACTTTGCCTTAAGCCAACAGTATAGATTGTCCACTCTTCACTTAATGACCTTAGAAACTTTCTGTTAAGATCATCCTGATTAATCTTCTCACCATGATTTTCTAATTCACCAACAAGCTTTGTAAACCTATCAAAAGTCTGAGTCAAGGTTTCAGACTTTACAGAACCAAAGTTCTCATACTGTTGTTTGAGAAGAGACCTTTTATTCTTCTTGGTGCTAGCATTACCACCAAATCTCTTCTGAATGGCCTCCATTAATACCTTAGCATATTCACAGTTTTCAAATCTTCTTTGATATTCATTGGGAATAGAAAGAAGTAAAGTGCTAAGTGCTTTGCATTCTGTAGATCTAACTTTGCGTTCTGCATCAGATGTTGGTGGTGGTCTCTTTTGTCTGACACCATCTCCATCAACTGGATAATCTGGACCATTGACAACAATATCCCACATCTGGTAATCAACTAGAAGCATATATTGTTTGATTCTGACTTTCCACAAGTCAAATTCATCAGGCTTAAGCATTGGAATTTTCATTGCCTGAATACCTTCATTATTCTCTGTCGCCATTGCTATAACTTGTTCAGAAAACTTCAAACTTCAACCTTCTTGAAGATCAAAACAAAAACTTGCTCTGATACCACTTGATAATCCCTTAACGATCTTTATAATATTGTTTTGAATTAAATTGTTAATATGTTGCAGAATAACAATTAACAACTATCAAGAAGATTGTTTATGTAACATGCACGTAAAACAATTATCACCAAAAGCTTCAATATTATTATGTGAATAATACGAATACACTTGAGTATTAGGGTTTTCACCTTGAAGCTAATCGTAACCTATATTGTATATCTATCTTAGGCTACCAGGATCTCTATTTATAAATCATAGAGTCCTATACAATCTGTAGTTATTATGGTATACGTACTTATCCCATAAATAACTTTAACAAACTAACCGACTCATTAATTACATTAACAGTGGCTACGTGTATTCTCCACTAACAGTGGTTACAAAATATACTTCTCAATTTCTAAGTATATAACTAACAGTGGTAGCAATGCAAACATACTAGCAGTGGCTAGTCTTCAACTCTTCTAACCGCGACAAGCACCAATACTAACAGTGGCTAGCATTCCACTCAACACTTGATCAAATATGCTCAGATCCCAACATGATGGTCGTGCGAAGACATTGATGACCGCCTTGGCCGTATTCACGAAAGGTCTTCCTAGTATGATTGGGATGTGTACGTCTTCCTGCATATCCATAACTACAAAATCTGCTAGAAAAATAAATTTGTCAATCCTAACCAAAACATTTTCGGCTATTCCCCTAGGGTATTTGACCGAGTGGTCAGCAAGCTGAATGCTCATTTTGGTAGGTCGAAGATTTTCTAACTCAAGCCTTTTGAAAAGTGAGTGTGGCATGAGATTAATACTAGCTCCTAAATCGGCGAGAGAACAGATAATGCCTGAATTGTAGATGGAACAGGGGAGGGTAAAACGTACGGTATCTCCGAGTTTTTCAGGAATGGTAAAACGTACATTCCTTGTTCAGCGGGACATTGGGTACTTCGGGTACCTTATCCTTGGTTCTAAGAAGTTTTCTGAAGTTCTTTTTAGAATGAACTTCAGGGACGGTGTCTAGAAATTTCCTATCCAGCTTAAAAGACTTAAGCTTGTCGGGTCGTTGTTTAAGACGAGCTGGAAATGGGATATTCCTATTTGGTGTAGACTCTAGATCTATTGTCGATGGGACAACAGGTGGTTCCTTCACCGGAGAAGAAACCGTCGGTGGGCTATGTGCTACCTGAGAGTCTTGAATATTAGAAGCCTCCTTATGGTAACTAGTTGGACTATCCCGAGGTTTAGCATTAATACGTTGTGCTAATTGTCCTAACTGGGATTCGAAAGTTTTTAACAAAGTCAATTGGTCTCTTAAGATGAGATCAGTTTGGTCTTGTCTAGCCGAGATTCCTTGAATGACTTGTATCAGGGTGTCGTCAAAACTAGAGGTTTGTGAGGGAGAGGGTTCAGAAGGTTGGGGTTGGTAAGTTAGTGGGTTATTCCTAGGTGGTTTAAAGGAAGGGTTAGCATTGGGCGGAGTTGGATGAGATTGAGGAATTTTGGCTGAGTGGTTCGTATTAGCACAATTAAGGCAAGTTTGAACTTGACAGACTTGTTTTGGTTGACTTTTTAAATCCTTGATCTCCTTGGTTAGGTGTGCCACTTGCTGAGCGAGAGTTTTGATAGCTTCATTTCCGAGTGTAGTTGGTGGATTCACTATTGAGGAGTGATTTTCACTCTTCCAGTCATGGTTGTGTATGGTCATTTTCTCAATAAGGCTCCAAGCTTCATTTGCCGTACAGTCTATGAAACTGCCTCGAGAGGCAGAATCAAGTAAAGGACGGTGATGTGGGAAGAGACCATTGTAGAAAATGCGCAACTGGTCTGAGCGCTCAAATCGATGATTTGGATATTTCTTAAACAATCCCTTAAAGCATTCCCATGCATACTAGATTGATTCATCATGGACTAGACGGAAGTTTATGATGTTGGTCCTAAACGTGGCTTGTTTTGATGGGGGAAGTATTTGGCCAAAAATTTGGTTGCTAATTCTACCCAAGAGGTTATAGAGTTAAGCTCTAATCCCTCAAACCAGGTTTGTGCATAAAGAGTGAGTGAATAGGGAAATAGGTATAGATAGACTATGTCCTGATTAACCCCAATCGGCTTAAAGGAGTTGGATAAGGAAATGAATTTGTCAAGGTGTGAGTTGGGATCATCATTTGGTAGGCCATGGAATTGAATGAGGTTTTGGACTAACTGAACAATGTGTGGCTTTAACTCGAATGATCATCTACCAATTTCCGGATAGACAATTGGTCCTCCTCGACCTTCAATCAAAGGTTTAGAGTCTTCATCGAGAGTTATACGTGTAGCTGTCATAGTCTCATTGGCAGGTGGTCGACTAGTTGAGTGGATAGGGATAACGTAATTTGTGAAAGTAGTAAAACGAAGGAAAAATAAAGAAAGACGTAAGGTTCTGACGGTAGCCAAATGGTCGGTATTTAGGAATCGCTTCCTGTCGTTGCGGGCCTCCCGCTTAGCTGGGTCAGTGGGTTTTAAAATTTGTTTTTTTTTTTTGCTGGGCCTAAGTATACTAAAGCTATGGGTGAGTACAGCGATAGTTATGACCTAGGGTCATTCTTCAAACTACAACGGGCATGGGATCTAGGACTTTAGTTATCTATGGGGATTTAGCTAGGGTTTAAAAGATATTTTCGTTGGTTTTGGTTTTAACTAACTACTAATTATCTAAAATTAAAATAAAGTAAAGTGGAGGTGAGGTGGCAACGAGAACTTATAGGTGAAGCGAGTGTTTACTATGATAATTATTCATGCTATTTAGGGGTAGTTAATGGGATAAAGCCTTAGTTAAGATGACAACTATATTTCCTAATGTAACACCCCCAAACTTATTGATTAGCGGAAGCACGATTTGGGTGTTACGAATCAATAATCACAGCACGAAGATATATAATGAACGACCACTATATGCGTCGTTTTACATTTGTATTGATAAAACCAAAAGTTTACATCAAAAATATTGTTTACATTAGCTCGGTTGAAATTGAGAGATTTAAATACATAATTAATCTATACAAAATATAATAGTGCAGCTAAATCTCTGATTGTTTGCATGATGACTCGAGCTAATTGATCCTTACTTGTGCAGTCCAACCTACTGCTGGTCACCTGTGATACATGCTAAAATTGGTCAGCAAAACGCTGGTGAGCTCACAGGTTTGTATGTCAACACATATTTGTATGAACCGCAAGATTTATAATTGAATTTAAAATGCAATTAAGCAAAATAAAAGTTATACAGCCATGAGCACATAGTCTGAGCTTAACTTGAGTTGTCAGGCCCACTTAAGGAAACCTAACTTGAAATGCCTCCTACGAGTGCCTAATCTACACTCGTCTTCCCAAATGCTAATACGTCCGTTTGACTAGTTAGTGAGTGCTAACCCGGACGAGGATTGTCAATCCTATATGATATCATATACTAACATTCACGCTACTACGTATTACCAGACTATGCTATGGAGGGCTTTAAATTGATTAGCTTGAAACTCATGTAGTATTTGATTTGATTTGTACTTGCGTTCAACTTGTAAAACAAAGCGAGCAATAATATCACACCCCTGATTGAAAAGCAGTAAAATAGGGGCCATTTGGATTGATTTTCCTTGAAGTGTGGTCCGAAGACTTTTAACCTGAAGGTGTCCATGACACGCGATGGTTATTAATTGTTTAGGCATCTCGAAAGACTACCTTTGTAGTTGTTTGTGGAAATTACCCCGATTTGGTTGATTGACTTGTCCAAATTACTACGATTTGGTTGATTGAATTGTATCTTTGAAAACGTGTACGGCCCGTTGGTGATTAATTGTAATAATAGTCTTGATGTTACCACATTGATTTCGAAGCGTTATACTTGAAAAACAAATTCCATTATGTTTGAAAAGTTGTATCGTATAAGTGTTTTGAAGTTGTACAAGTTTGACACTTGGTGAAAAATGTGCTTACGGAATCTAAGTACGGGGGTCCAGGGGCAGCGCCCCTGGTTAGCGGGGTCCAAGGGGCGGCAGCCCCTGGCCGGGTCCAAGGGGCAGAGCCCCTGGCTGGGGTCGAGCTGCCAGGTCAGCTTGGAAAATTTTTATTTCTACTATATTGCTTTAAGGAAAAACGCATCTGGACTTGAATTTGGGTGAAATCAAGCGATAAATTTTTGGTCTCGACACTTAGTAAAAAGTTGTAAATATTCTGTTTTATGCGACACAAGATGCGACATAATAATTTGTTATGCGACACAAGGGTTGTGTCGCATAGAAGTGCGACACAAGAGCTTAGTGACACAAGGGTTGAGTCACATAAGCGTACAATACTGATTCAACAGCGACATAGCGATTGTGTCGCATGGTTTTTGCGACATAAGGTACGACATAAAATACGACACAATATTGTGTCGCATAAGGTATGACACAAAGGGTTTCATACGACACAAGGGATTTATACGACACAACATGCGACACAAGGCTTGTGTCGCAAAGATGAACACCCAGACAGTGAACAACGACTGTCGCGATTTTCAATCCCAAAACCCAAATCTAACTCATTTTTAAGCTATAAAATCGTGTTTTACCTTTTGTAATGGACATATATAAACCCAAATAACCCGTAAACATGTAAAAATAAGCTAATACGAGAGGTTTCGGGATTTTGTCGGAAACTTACAAAGTGCCGAAATGAAATTCCGGAAAGATGAGAATGTAGATCGCGTTGAGGTGGTTCCTTTTCCGTAATTATTTTGCCGATTTGGTTGCGTTTTGTGGTAGTTTATAAGGGATTTAGGTGGTGGTGTGGTATGGTGATTGTAGAGAGAAAAGAGAGGAGGAGAGAGGTGAGAATGATGATTATGGGAGAAATGGGGAAGGGATCCCCACTTTTGGGGCAGATTTTCGGTGGGGTCCACGGTGTGGGCTTCACCAAATTTTGCTCCGTGTAGTCGCGCTCCGTGCGGTGTTCGTTTTTCCCGATCGTCTAAACGTTTGATATTTATTTTATATATTTTAAAATCCTAATAATTACCCAATATTTTCTTTGAAGTAGTTTACCAAATACTTAATAATTGTGTTATAAAGTGTATCCCTTAACTTGTTTTGTTTTGTTGGCGCATTATTGTACGATACGAAATAAATACGAATATTATCAACATAATATTTTTGGATATAATAATAGTATTATTAAACAATATTATATTATTTAATAAAAATTGTTCACTAACGTCCGTATTTAATTGACCGAATTACATTCGATTTGAACTTGTACGATTTAAATCAAACCGCGATACTTGTATATATTCAACAATATATATTAATCGATACATTAATTAGCCTAACACAGAACTAATTACATGTATTAAAACTTGATTAGGCACTAATTACTAGTCCTAATTTGACGGGTGTCACACCTAATGAGCCATAACTCCTAGCCTATTATCTATCTAACGTAGAGTTGTCCGCAATCAGATAAATAACATGTCAAGTAGATAACAGTTATGGAATGTAAACTACACCGGAAGTTGTCCCAAATGTAGCAACCAGTTTAACCAATAACCATCCTCGAGTCTTGTTCCCCAATCTCGGACATTTGAGATATCCGAATCATGGCATGAATTGTTGAATAAACAAAAACATGAACAAGGGTTTCCTACCGGAACAAGTTGGGATGATCTGGTCTAACGGCTGATTAAATTGTTCATCATTATTTCATATAAAGCATTTTAACTATTCTATGCATGTCAAACTGGTGTATGCAATTGATAAATATTCGAAAACCTAATCATGTAACTAATCAGCATAACAGATACTAGCATGCAAACCCTAAGCAACAATCAAACAAGAACATGCAGAAAGGCAGCATAGCAGGGATCAATTATGCAGAGTGACGGGGTACATGGTTAAGTCACAAGTCTCCCGAAAGTTCTCTCTAAGACACTTGTTGAATGACCTGAATCTAATCTATCTCTAATCCTACGCTCCGTGTCTCTCTCCAGTAATATTTCAACCAGGAGAACACCGGCCAGGTCGAGTTCAACGATCATCAGACACAGAATAATTAGCGGCATACAACTAGCAATTGGCCAAGCCTAGAAGGATGTTACTAACCATAGCATAAGTTGGATAGATAAACATTTGAGATTCAATTCATAAATTCATTTCAACAGCATACGGCAGAGTAACAGCATGATTTAAGTATAACTACCCTAGCATGGCAACTATCATAGCAAACACAGATTTGTCTAGCTAAGCATGGCAATAATCCTAGCAAGTAATTCTAAACAAGTATAGAAACGGCACAACATTATTTAAAATAACAAGATAGAGATTATAATAGAACCTGAAAAAGCGTTATTACAAATTGTGCGACACCGCAGTCTCGGAGCACCTCCGTTACAAGTAAGCTACTAATCTACTAGCTTAACTAACCTAATTAACTAACTAACTATTTTAGAGAGAGAGTAGTGAGAGAAAGAAAGAAAGAATGAGAAAACTTGTTTTAAAATAATGAAATGAGGCTTCTATATATAGAGATCGCACAGCCGTATCCGTAGACCGTATCCAAACCATGAAATGCACAACCGTATCTCAAAGGCGAATAAAAACCTGATTTTTATCACCCAAACGCACGATACTGCTGAGCTAGGGTGAATACGGCTGAACTGGACCGTATACGGCTGTGCATAGGGTGAATACGGCTGAATTGGGCCATATACGGCTAAGCACAGGCCGTATACGGTCTTTGCAGGCCGTATGCGGTCCAGACACAGCCGTATACGGTCTGTGCCAGCCGTATACGGCTTGGTTCAGCCGTATGCTGGTTCTTCGGTTCTTCGTTTCTTCGTTCGGGCGTAACTTTTTCGTCGTTTATCCGTTTTGAGCGTTCTTTATACCCACGCGTTCGTATTTTCCTAACGAAGAAAATGACATAAGTTAGAGGTCATAATTCTTTGTGTAGCTCAAAAAGTGCTAGAATGAGTGAACGAGAATGCTTATGATCGTATTCGTTAGATTTATCGTGTTTTTTCGACCATTTTAGTTGACTTTTGAAACATTGTCTATATTTTGGCCCATGTGACAAGTTTTAATGATAAAGTATCTATTTTGATTAGTTTCGTCACATATTGGGCTAAATAGGTGAGATTAATGCACGTAAAAACATGACTTTTTGTGTGTTATCAGGTTCTAAGGAATTCTAAAGGTTCACTAGCGAGTAAGTTCATCTTGACGCCTATGGATCGTACAATTGGTTCCCCGGTAGTGGCGTCAAAATCTTGATGCGTCACCAGTGGTCGGTAAGGATTTTACCCTTGTCGTTGCACCGGCTACTGGCGACGGCGATCAGTGGGTGTTTTAAATTTGTAATTGCGGAGCCTAATCTTTCCCTAACAATGCTAATCCTAAGGGTGGGCAAGTGGTAGGTATGACCTAGAGTCATTCTTCAAACTGACTTAATTGAAACTAAAGCGTGGCAGATGAGGGCTTTCAAACTAGTTACTGGTTTATAAAATAGTGGAGGAGTTTTGGTTTTTATATTAACTAACTTAGGTAAGTAAATAAATAAAAGCGAAATTAAAATAAAAGATAAAGCAGATAAGATAAAGAGAGTGTTTGCTGAGACTTTGTTAATTAAGTTATGGGATGATGTTTGGAGAAACTGTATTAAAAGATGTTTGTTAATTGTTACTCTTGGATACTTGTGATGTAAACACTAGATTCGCTACTAATTAAAATTCCATTAGCATGTCACACCATGAACTAGGTTACGGTGACATCACAAAGTATTTAGAATAATAAGAAAGATCTTTGTTTAAGTTTAAATTTACTTTCTTATGAACGGAGACAAAATCTAAAGGTACTAGACAAAACTGAATCATATAACGACTCCTCGTCATCCTAACAGATTCATGTATTTAAAAAGTTCATTTATGACTTTAAACAAGCCCTTGCTTAAGACTACCTAATAAATCCCCTAATTATCTACAGCGTTCCTCATTTAAAGTGGTTCCGCCGCTTGAAACTTTGGCCATGTCTTGTCCTACGGTAATCCCCCATGTAGCCTTGCGGTTCCATGGTTTCATACCTTTGACAAATTAGGTTGACACAGATGATTGACTACTTTTTAATTGGAAGTCTTTGAAAAGGTGTTGTAATCATGTTTCTTGGTGGAGATGAGAATGTCGATCGAGTTGAGGTGGTTCCTTTTCCGTAATTATTTTGCCGCTTTTGGTTGCGTTTTGTGGTAGTTTATAAGGGATTTAGGTGGTGGTGTGGTATGGTGATTGTAGAGAGAAAAGAGAGGAGGAGAGAGGTGAGAATGATGATTATGGGAGAAATGGGGAAGGGATCCCCACTTTTTGGGCAGATTTTCGGTGGGGTCCACGGTGTGGGCTTCACCAAATTTTGCTCCGTGTAGTCGCGCTCCGTGCGGTGTTCGTTTTTCCCGATCGTCTAAACGTTTGATATTTATTTTATATATTTTAAAATCCTAATAATTACCCAATATTTTCTTTGAAGTATTTTACCAAATACTTAATAATTGTGTTATAAAGTGTATCCCTTAACTTGTTTTGTTTTGTTGGCGCGTTATTGTACGATACGAAATAAATACGAATATTATCAACATAATATTTTTGGATATAATAATAGTGTTATTAAACAATATTATATTATTTAATAAAAATTGTTCACTAACGTCCGTATTTAATTGACCGAATTACATTCGATTTGAACTTGTACGATTTAAATCAAACCGCGATACTTGTATATATTCAACAATATATATTAATCGATACATTAATTAGCCTAACACAGAACTAATTACATGTATTAAAACTTGATTAGGCACTAATTACTAGTCCTAATTTGACGGGTGTCACATTCTCCCCCTGTTAGAAGAATTTCGTCCCGAAATTTAAGTCGAAGTCGTGTTTGATGTTGAACCAGTGAAGAGTTGAGGATACTTGAGTCGCATTTGGTCCTCCCGTTCCCAGGTGAATTCCGGACCGCGCCGCAAATTCCACCTAACCTTGACGATAGGAATCCGACTTTGTTTGAGTTGTTTGACCTCACGGTCCATGATTTCGGCGGGTTCCTCGACAACGTGAAGTTTCTCGTCAACCCGAATCTCATCGAGTGGAATGATAAGTGTCTCATCAGATAGACACTTCTTCAGATTTGAAATGTGAAAAGTGGGGTGCACACTGCTAAGCTCAGCGGGCAGTTGTAATTGGTATGCCACCGGACCTATCCTCTCAAGGATCTCAAACGGTCCAATGTATCTTGGGTTCAATTTACCCTGTTTGCCAAATCGAATAACACCTTTCCAAGGTGAAACTTTGAGTAATACTCGGTCCCCAACCTGGAACTCGAGTGGCTTGCATCTCACGTCAGCATAACTTTTCTGACGATCACGTGCGGCCTTGAGTTTGTTTTGAATTTCGAAGATTTTCTCGGTTGTTTCGTGAACGATTTCAGGACCAGTGAGTTGGCTGTCTCCCACTTCGGTCCAACAAATTGGTGAACGGCGCTTACGACCGTAAAGTGCCTCGAAAGGTGCGACTTTGATGCTGGAGTGATAACTGTTGTTGTACGAGAATTCGCACTGGGGTAGGTGCCTTTCCCAGTTTACACCGAAATCAACTACGCAGGCTCGTAGCATGTCTTCCAGTGTTTGAATTGTTCGCTCACTTTGGCCATCGGTTTGAGGATGATATGCGGTACTCATATCTAGACGGGTACCCAATGACTTTTTGAAGCGATTGCCAAAATTGAGATGTGAAACGACTATCCCTATCGGAGATGATCGAGATTGGAACGCCATGACGGGTTACAATTTCCTTGAGATATATTTGAGTGAGACGTTCCATTTTGTCGGTTTCTTTGATTGCCAGAAAGTGAGCAGACTTTGTGAGACGATCGACGATCACCCAAATGGTATCGCAACCGCTCGTTGACTTGGGTAGTTTGGTTATGAAGTCCATGGCAATTTGTTCCCATTTCCATTCAGGAATGCTGGGTTGTTGAAGTAACCCAGAAGGTTTTTGATATTCGACTTTGACTTTCGAGCAAGTAAGGCACTTGCTGACATAGGTGGCGATTTCGGCTTTCATGTTCGGCCACCAATAGAAGTCCTTGATTCCGTGGTACATTTTATCGGACCCCGGATGAATTGAATATTTTGACTTGTGAGCTTCATCCATCGCCAAGTCTCGCAGGTTCCCAAAACTAGGCAACCAGATTCGGTTTGAGAAATACCTAATCCCGTTAGGTTTGATTTCGAATTGTTTGTCCATGCCTCGCAAGGCCTCATTTTTGATGTTATTGGGTTTGAGAGCTTCGAGTTGAGCAGTGAGGATCTGAATGTTTAGATCATTGTGAATTGTCATACTGAGGGCTCGGACTCGAAGTGGTTTGGTTCGTTCTTTTCGACAGAGGGCATCGGCAACAACGTTTGCCTTGCCCGGATGATACTTGATATCGCAGTCATAATCGGTAAGCAACTCGACCCATCGACGTTGCCTCATGTTGAGATCCTTTTGATCGAAGATGTGTTGGAGACTTTTGTGGTTACGTAAAGATTGTGCACTTAGTGCCGTAGAGATAGTGTCTCCAAATTTTGAGAGCAAAAACGACAGCTCCAAGCTCGAGGTCATGGGTGGTGTAGTTCTTTTCGTGGATTTTCAATTGTCGTGAGGCGTAAGCTATGACTTTGTCTCGTTGCATCAACACGCAACCGAGACCTTGATGGGAAGCATCGCAGTATACCACGAAGTCATCGGTGCCTTCGGGTAATGATAGAATAGGGGCACTACAAAGCTTTTGTTTGAGAAGTTGAAATGCTGACTCTTGTTTATCAGTCCAATCGAACTTTTTATCTTTCTGAGTCAGGGTAGTGAGTGGTTGAGCTATCTTGGAGAAATTCTCGATGAATCGCCGGTAGTACCCAGCAAGACCCAAGAATTGGCGTACTTCGGTTGGAGAGGTTGTTGCTTGCCAGCACTTGATTGCCTCGATTTTTGATGGATCGACATGGATTCCTTGACTATCGATAACATGCCCAAGGAATTGAACGGTTTGAATCCAGAACTCACACTTAGAAAATTTGGCATACAGCTCCTCGTGTCTAAGTAGTTCTAAAATTGTTTTGAGATGTTGCGCGTGTTCTTGCTCGTTTCGTGAGTATATGAGTATGTCATCGATGAAAACAATGACGAACTTGTCGAGATAAGGCTTGCACACCCGATTCATAAGGTCCATGAATACGGCCGGTGCGTTGGTTAAACCGAATGGCATCACTTGAAATTCGTAATGCCATAACGGGTTCTGAAAGCGGTTTTCGGAATATCAGCACTGCGAACACGTAATTGATGATAACCTGATCGAAGATCGATCTTTGAATAACAGCTCGACCTTTGAAGTTGGTCGAACAGGTCATCGATTCGAGGAAGTGGATACCGGTTCTTGACAGTTAACTTTTTCAACTCTCGGTAGTCGATACACATTCGAAAAGAACCGTCTTTCTTCTTGACAAATAGGACCGGAGCTCCCCAAGGTGAAGAACTCGGCCTGATAAATCCTCGTTCCAGGAGTTCCTGTAATTGGGTGGACAACTCCTGAAGTTCGGATGGAGCTAAACGGTATGGTGCTCGGGCCACAGGCGCAGCACCTGGTACAAGATCGACTGAGAACTCAACCTATCTTGGTGGTGGTAGACCAGGTAGTTCTTTGGGAAAGACTTCTGGAAAGTCTCGAACAATTGGAACATCCTCAAGTCGCTTCTCCTCCGACTTTTTCTCCATGATGTGCGCGAGGATTGCTGGATAACCCTTTCTCAGAAATTTCCGGGTTTTTAGACAAGATATGATGTTAAGCCTCGTCCCACCGGTCTCCCCCTGTATGACCAAGGTTCTACCGACGGCGAGAGGTATGCGAACAATTTTGTCATAGCAAATGATTTCGGCGCGATGCTTGGACAACCAGTCCATGCCCACGATGACATCGAAACTTCCTATCTCAACAGGCATAAGATCTATGGAGAAGATTTCGTCAGCTAGATTTAATGTGCAATTAGGTATCACACTATCGGTTTCTATCAATTTGCCATTTGCTAGCTCTACGGTGTACTTAACGTTTAAAGCAACAGGTGTGATGTGAAGTAGAGGGCAAAATTCATCGGAAATAAAACTTCTATCGGCACCAGTATCAAACAGAATAGAAGCAGTTAAATTGTTGAGGAGGAACATACCCGTGACCACATTAGGGTCCTGACGGGCGTCCCCTGAGTTGATCACGAAGGCTCTACTTTTGGCGTTGTTGTTGTTGTTGTTGTTGTTGCAGTTGTTGTTGTTGTTGTTGCCCTTATTCTTCAATTTTGGGCACGTATCCCTAAAGTGTCCTGGGTTCTCACATTCAAAGCAGGACTTAGGTTGTTGGGCATTTTTGTCCGAGGGGTTGTTGTTGGATCTGGGGGCTCGGCAATCCTTAGTCGAATGCCCGTACCTCCTGCAGTTGTTGCAAGGGGTACTGCACTGACCAAAGTGGTGATAGTTACACTTGGAACAATAAGGCCTGTCTCCGGTGTAGCTGCGGTTGGATTCAGAGTTGGTGGTGTAGACTTGGATGGCGTTGTTTTTCTTATTTGAGTTGTGGTGGTGTTCAGTGGATTTGCGTTTGTTGTTGTTGGAGAATGAGGTGTTGGAGGTCTCACGGTTGACAACTAGGGCCATGAGTTCGTGGGCCAATCGAATGGCACTCTCAGTGGTGGTTGGTTTGGATGAGGCGACATTTCCCTGGATGCTCTCAGGGAGGCCGCGGATGTATCTCTTGATGCCCTTACTTTCCGGTTCAACCAAACTCGGGCATAGTAAAGCAAACTGCTGGAATTTGGTGGTATATCCAGCAACATCATTACCCTGCACCGCCAGGTGCCAGAATTCTTCCTCCAGCCTGTGCAGCTCTTCTTCAGGACATTATTTTTCTGTCAGCTTCTTCTTCAGTTCGGCCCAAGGAAGCCGATTTGCAACCTCAAGGCCTACAGAGTTTGCGTGGGTTTTCCACCACGTGAGTGCACCTTCCTGAAAGGTGTAAGCAGCGAATTTGACCTTGTTGTTCTCAGTGCAGTCGCAGAGACTGAAAACAGATTCCATATGCTCAATCCAACGGATCAAGCCAATGGCACCTTCCGTGCCCTTGAAATATAGTGGTTTACAGCTGAGAAAGTCCTTGTAGGAACAAGGCTTGACAGCAGGATTGGTGGTGGTGGTATCGACTGTTTCCTCAGTCGTTCGGGTTGAATCCCGAGCAGCCAAGGCATCGGCTACTGCTCGAGTAACAGCAGCAGCGAGTTCAGCTTCACTGTAACTCTTTTTCTTTGGTGGCATGATTCTTCAAGAAAAGAAACAATAGGTACGTAAGAAATTGTACCAGAATGATAATTGTGGTAGATGTATGTATAAAAGTGACAATATACACATTACAAGTGTAACAGTTCTATAATATAGATTTAAATCGAACGAAATTGTCAATTGGTATTACGTTGTTAAATGATTACAGACAATTTCGAGTTTGTTGAATTCAAAAGTTACAGACTTAGATATTGTGCCAAAAGTGCCGGGAATTGTTTCATCCGGTCAAATTACATTAATCATACGAAAGCGTTATTGAGTGCAGATTCAGCCTAAGCTAATTCTGACGAAGATTGAGTTGTGGCATTAAGGCAGTGAGACGGTCAACGGACTCTGCAAGTCGGCTAACCATTCTGAGTGCCTCCTCGGTTTCCCTCAGGCGTGTCTCGCACTGAGTCAACCTTGATCGCAGGATAGTGATTTCATTTTGATTGTCAGTCACTTGATTGTGGACGATTTCCATGGTCTCGATGGTATTACCCACTCGATTTTTGAGAACGTCCATATTGTTGATAGCGTTTACATGGTCCTCAGAGACCTGAGCAACTTGCCCCATTAGGGTGAGTGTCCAGTTTTCACGGGTCTCTTGCAACTCGATGTCCATGTCACGCAGTTGTTGCTCATGACGGTGTAGCCTAGCGGCCAAATCCGTTAGTGTGAATTGATTGGGGTATGGGCCCGCTCGAGGCAACCTGGGGTTCCTCCTAGCTACCCTTGAACTTTGTGATTCGTACGGATGAGAACGGGATGAGTTGGGTGGTGTGTTTGCCATTCTGAGACAGAACATTAGCAAATGTGAGGCCTATATTCATATAATACGTATATAATATAGCCTAAGCTTGAATTGAGGCTTACTTATGTATATAGATATATCACATAACCGCCTATTGAGTGTCTAACACATACAAGTTTTAAGTCTCGGTTCTCTCTTGGTCAGAGTCAACTAACGTATCCTGTTCAGTCATAACCCCTTTTAGATCTCACATCATGTTCATTTAATTGTACATAGTTGATCAGGCTATGTTAAATTAAACTAGTATGATGTGATCTCTGAACCGATTACACCTAATGAGGAATACTACTTAACGGTCATAGTCTAGGCCCACTAAATGCAACCTAGTTCACTATAACCTTTGTCTCTGATACCAATCTGTAACACCCCCAAACTTATTGATTAGCGGAAGCACGATTTGGGTGTTACGAATCAATAATCACAGCACGAAGATATATAATGAACGACCACTATATGCGTCGTTTTACATTTGTATTGATAAAACCAAAAGTTTACATCAAAAATATTGTTTACATTAGCTCGGTTGAAATTGAGAGATTTAAATACATAATTAATCTATACAAAATATAATAGTGCAGCTAAATCTCTGATTGTTTGCATGATGACTCGAGCTAATTGATCCTTACTTGAGCAGTCCAACCTACTGCTGGTCACCTGTGATACATGCTAAAATTGGTCAGCGAAACGCTGGTGAGCTCACAGGTTTGTATGTCAACACATATTTGTATGAACCGCAAGATTTATAATTGAATTTAAAATGCAATTAAGCAAATTAAAAGTTATACAGCCATGAGCACATAGTCTGAGCTTAACTTGAGTTGTCAGGCCCACTTAAGGAAACCTAACTTGAAATGCCTCCTACGAGTGCCTAATCTACACTCGTCTTCCCAAATGCTAATACGTCCGTTTGACTAGTTAGTGCGTGCTAACCCGGACGAGGATTGTCAATCCTATATGATATCATATACTAACATTCACGCTACTACGTATTACCAGACTATGCTATGGAGTGCTTTAAATTGATTAGCTTGAAACTCATGTAGTATTTGATTTGATTTGTACTTGCGTTCAACTTGTAAAACAAAGCGAGCAATAATATCACACCCCTGATTGAAAAGCAGTAAAATAGGGGCCATGAGACTCACCTGAGTCTTGAAAGTTTGAATTAATAACTTGGATTGATTTGCCTTGAAGTGTGGTCCGAAGACTTTTAACCTGAAGGTGTCCATGACACGCGATGGTTATTAATTGTTTAGGCATCTTGAAAGACTACCTTTGTAGTTGTTTGTCGAAATTACCCCGATTTGGTTGATTGACTTGTCCAAATTACTACGATTTGGTTGATTGAATTGTATGTTTGAAAACGTGTACGGCCCGTTGGTGATTAATTGTAATAATAGTCTTGATGTTACCACATTGATTTCGAAGCGTTATACTTGAAAAACAAATTCCACTATGTTTGAAAAGTTGTATCGTATAAGTGTTTTGAAGTTGTACAAGTTTGACACTTGGTGAAAAATGTGCTTACGGAATCTAAGTACGGGGGTCCGGGGGCAGCGCCCCTGGTTAGCGGGGTCCAAGGGGCGGCAGCCCCTGGCCGGGTCCAAGGGGCAGAGCCCCTGGCTGGGGTCGAGCTGCCAGGTCAGCTTGGAAAATTTTTATTTCTACTATATTGCTTTAAGAAAAAACGCATCTGGACTTGAATTTGGGTGAAATCAAGCGATAAAATTTTGGTCTCGACACTTAGTAAAAAGTTGTAAATATTCTGTTTTATGCGACACAAGATGCAACATAATAATTTGTTATGCGACACAAGGGTTGTGTCGCATAGAAGTGCGACACAAGAGCTTAGTGACACAAGGGTTGTGTCACATAAGCGTACAATACTGATTCAACAGTGACATAGCGATTGTGTCGCATGGTTTTTGCGACATAAGGTACGACATAAAATACGACACAATATTGTGTCGCATAAGGTACGACACAAAGGGTTTCATACGACACAAGGGATTTATACGACACAACATGCGACACAAGGCTTGTGTCGCAAAGATGAACACCCAGACAGTGAACAACGACTGTCGCGATTTTCAATCCCAAAACCCAAATCTAACTCATTTTTAAGCTATAAAATCATGTTTTACCTTTTGTAATGGACATATATAAACCCAAATAACCCGTAAACATGTAAAAATAAGCTAATACGAGAGGTTTCGGGATTTTGTCGGAAACTTACAAAGTGCCGAAATGAAATTCCGGAAAGATGAGAATGTAGATCGCGTTGAGGTGGTTCCTCTTCCGTAATTATTTTGCCGATTTGGTTGCGTTTTGTGGTAGTTTATAAGGGATTTAGGTGGTGGTGTGGTATGGTGATTGTAGAGAGAAAAGAGAGGAGGAGAGAGGTGAGAATGATGATTATGGGAGAAATGGGGAAGGGATCCCCACTTTTGGGGCAGATTTTCGGTGGGGTCCACGGTGTGGGCTTCACCAAATTTTGCTCCGTGTAGTCGCGCTCCGTGCGGTGTTCGTTTTTCCCGATCGTCTAAACGTTTGATATTTATTTTATATATTTTAAAATCCTAATAATTACCCAATATTTTCTTTGAAGTATTTTACCAAATACTTAATAATTGTGTTATAAAGTGTATCCCTTAACTTGTTTTGTTTTGTTGGCGCATTATTGTACGATACGAAATAAATACGAATATTATCAACATAATATTTTTGGATATAATAATAGTGTTATTAAACAATATTATATTATTTAATAAAAATTGTTCACTAACGTCCGTATTTAATTGATCGAATTACATTCGATTTGAACTTGTACGATTTAAATCAAACTGCGATACTTGTATATATTCAACAATATATATTAATCGATACATTAATTAGCCTAACACAGAACTAATTACATGTATTAAAACTTGATTAGGCACTAATTACTAGTCCTAATTTGACGGGTGTCACACCTAATGAGCCATAACTCCTAGCCTATTATCTATCTAACGTAGAGTTGTCCGCAATCAGATAAATAACATGTCAAGTAGATAACAGTTATGGAATGTAAACTACACCGGAAGTTGTCCCAAATGTAGCAACCAGTTTAACCAGTAACCATCCTCGAGTCTTGTTCCCCAATCTCGGACATTTGAGATATCCGAATCATGGCATGAATTGTTGAATAAACAAAAACATGAACAGGGGTTTCCTACCGGAACAAGTTGGGATGATCTGGTCTAACGGCTGATTAAATTGTTCATCATTATTTCATATAAAGCATTTTAACTATTCTATGCATGTCAAACTGGTGTATGCAATTGATAAATATTCGAAAAGCTAATCATGTAACTAATCAGCATAACAGATACTAGCATGCAAACCCTAAGCAACAATCAAACAAGAACATGCAGAAAGGCAGCATAGCAGGGATCAATTATGTAGAGTGACGGGGTACATGGTTAAGTCACAAGTCTCCCGAAAGTTCTCTCTAAGACACTTGTTGAATGACCTGAATCTAATCTATCTCTAATCCTACGCTCCGTGTCTCTCTCCAGTAATATTTCAACCAGGAGAACACCGGCCAGGTCGAGTTCAACGATCATCAGACACAGAATAATTAGCGGCATACAACTAGCAATTGGCCAAGCCTAGAAGGATGTTACTAACCACAGCATAAGTTGGATAGATAAACATTTGAGATTCAATTCATAAATTCATTTCAACAGCATACGGCAGAGTAACAGCATGATTTAAGTATAACTACCCTAGCATGGCAACTATCATAGCAAACACAGATTTGTCTAGCTAAGCATGGCAATAATCCTAGCAAGTAATTCTAAACAAGTATAGAAACGGCACAACATTATTTAAAATAACAAGATAGAGATTATAATAGAACCTGACAAAGCGTTATTACAAATTGTGCGACACCGCAGTCTCGGAGCACCTCCGTTACAAGTAAGCTACTAATCTACTAGCTTAACTAACCTAATTAACTAACTAACTATTTTAGAGAGAGAGTAGTGAGAGAAAGAAAGAAAGAATGAGAAAACATGTTTTAAAATAATGAAATGAGGCTTCTATATATAGAGATCGCACAGCCGTATCCGTAGACCGTATCCAAACCATGAAATGCACAACCGTATCTCAAAGGCGAATAAAAACCTGATTTTTATCACCCAAACGCACGATACTGCTGAGCTAGGGTGAATACGGCTGAACTGGACCGTATACGGCTGTGCATAGGGTGAATACGGCTGAATTGGGCCGTATACGGCTGAGCACAGGCCGTATACGGTCTTTGCAGGCCGTATGCGGTCCAGACACAGCCGTATACGGTCTGTGCCAGCCGTATACGGCTTGGTTCATCCGTATGCTGGTTCTTCGGTTCTTCGTTTCTTCGTTCGGGCGTAACTTTTTCGTCGTTTATCCGTTTTGAGCGTTCTTTATACCCACGCGTTTGTATTTTCCTAACGAAGAAAATGACATAAGTTAGAGGTCATAATTCTTTGTGTAGCTCAAAAAGTGCTAGAATGAGTGAACGAGAATGCTTATGATCGTATTCGTTAGATTTATCGTGTTTTTTCGACCATTTTAGTTGACTTTTGAAACATTGTCTATATTTTGGCCCATGTGACAAGTTTTAATGATAAAGTATCTATTTTGATTAGTTTCGTCACATATTGGGCTAAATAGGTGAGATTAATGCACGTAAAAACATGACTTTTTGTGTGTTATCAGGTTCTAAGGAATTCTAAAGGTTCACTAGCGAGTAAGTTCATCTTGACGCCTATGGATCGTACAATTGGTTCCCCGGTAGTGGCGTCAAAATCTTGATGCGTCACCAGTGGTCGGTAAGGATTTTACCCTTGTCGTTGCACCGGCTACTGGCGACGGCGATCAGTGGGTGTTTTAAATTTGTAATTGCGGAGCCTAATCTTTCCCTAACAATGCTAATCCTAAGGGTGGGCAAGTGGTAGGTATGACCTAGAGTCATTCTTCTAACTGACTTAATTGAAACTAAAGCGTGGCAGATGAGGGCTTTCAAACTAGTTACTGGTTTATAAAATAGTGGAGGAGTTTTGGTTTTTATATTAACTAACTTAGGTAAGTAAATAAATAAAAGCGAAATTAAAATAAAAGATAAAGCAGATAAGATAAAGAGAGTGTTTGCTGAGACTTTGTTAATTAAGTTATGGGATGATGTTTGGAGAAACTGTTTTAAAAGATGTTTGTTAATTGTTACTCTTGGATACTTGTGATGTAAACACTAGATTCGCTACTACTTAAAATTCCATTAGCATGTCACACCATGAACTAGGTTACGGTGACATCACAAAGTATTTAGAATAATAAGAAAGATCTTTGTTTAAGTTTAAATTTACTTTCTTATGAACGGAGACAAAATCTAAAGGTACTAGACAAAACTGAATCATATAACGACTCCTCGTCATCCTAACAGATTCATGTATTTAAAAAGTTCATTTATGACTTTAAACAAGCCCTTGCTTAAGACTACCCAATAAATCCCCTAATTATCTACAGCGTTCCTCATTTAAAGTGGTTCCGCCGCTTGAAACTTTGGCCATGTCTTGTCCTACGGTAATCCCCCATGTAGCCTTGCGGTTCCATGGTTTCATACCTTTGACAAATTAGGTTGACACAGATGATTGACTACTTTTTAATTGGAAGTCTTTGAAAAGGTGTTGTAATCATGTTTCTTGGTGGAAAGGCGATAGATTAATTTGAAGTTTAAAAGTCTATTTAGAAAGATTAATTAAACTAGGTTTCTCATTTTATATATTAGTCCGTAATATAACTACCTTCGGTCGTTACGCAGCTTCCACGTATTTGTACTACACCTAAAGTGTTTCCAATGCTATACTGCATAACAGTCGAATAGGGGCCGTCATATCACTTCGTAATATTGTACCGTTCCGTAATATGACTATCTTCTGTCGTTCCTCGACTTCCATACATTTGTACTCCACCTTGAAGTGTTTCCAGTACTATATCGAGTAACAGTCGAATAGGGGATGTCATATTACTTTAATATTTAATTATAAATCATCCTATAATTAACTAACTACATAACAAGCAAACACAATAGTAATCTACTCGCTAAGCATGACACAAACTATCGCTAGCATAATTAAAGCATACATATTTAATTAAGATAGATTCGGATAGAAAGAACCCGGATTAATATGCGAGAAGGAATAGATTTGAATTAATAAGCGTAACTCCATAACGTTCCTTGCTTTCGTTCTATTCTAATCAAGTTCCCTAAACTAGCCTAATACTAATTTGGAATAAGAAAATAGAAGGAGAAAGTAGAACTAATCATTAGATAGTATTATTAGTCTAAAGAAATGTATGGAAGGTGTGTGTTTCAAATGAACCTTGATGCCCTATTTATACTTGAAATCCGGTGCACGTTAGCCATCCTAGGCTCAAGTTAGCATGTATTTGGGGGGTGGTCCTTTCCCCAACAGTGGTAGCACATGTACCCTAAAGGCGAGGAAAGTGGTAGCACGTGTACCCTAAAGTTGCGGAAAGTGGTAGCACATGTACCCTAAAGGCGAGGAAAGTGGTAGCACGTGTACCCTAAAGTTGCGGAAAGTGGTAGCACATGTAGCAGGCAAGTACGAGCAAGGACGGAAAAAGGAAGAGGGGACGGCCGGTAGCCAGCCGGCGGCGCCTGGCTTCTGGCCGGCGGCAGCTGCCTGGCGGCCAGCCGTCTCGGTTTCTGCCCGTTCGCTCATTTCTCGTTTCGCGCGTATCTTCTTTGTTATGTGCCTGTTTTCGTCGATTCTTTTTGCGTTAGATTCGTTTTTCAAAAATGAAGATTTTGATGAAAAGAAATACCTGAGATGTCTCTCTGATCTTTAGATGTCTTGTACGAATCGTTTGAATCTTTCGGCGTACGTAGCATCTTCATTCTTCATCCGTTTTTGTTGATTCTTCTCTTGTTAGATTCGTAATTTGAAAACGAAGATCTTGGATAAGAGGAATCTTAGTGGTGGGCACTTTATCTCAAATCTTGTCTCGGATGCCTTGAATCTTCAAACGTGCATGGAATCTTCGTTTTTCGTTCGTTTTGCTTGATTTTTCCCGTGCTACTTTATTTTGACCTTCTTGGCAAATTTCATTGATTTGTATATTATTTGAGTCTAAATGCCAAGTATTGTTCCAGAATGAGAGAGATATCGGTAGTAAAAATGTGAGTTTTTACGCGATATCAGCTGCGCTATTTTCGAAAAATCTTTTATGAAACGATGATTAAAACCTGCGTGGCCTAAGAAACTTCTTACCGCTTTCACATTTGTAGGTGGAGGTAACTTGGAAATCGCCTCTACCTTCGCTTGATCTACCTCGATCCCTACACTTGAGATCTTGTGTCCCAACACTATACCCTCACGAACCATGAAGTGGCACTTCTCCCAGTTGAGTACCAAGTTAGACATCTTACACCTTTCCAACATCTTCTATAAATTCCTCAAACACGACTCAAATGAGTCCCCAAATACAGAGAAATCATCCATAAAATTTCCATAAAATCTTCCACCATATCATGGAATATCACCATCATACACCGCTGAAAAGTAGCGGGTGCATTACATAATCCAAATGGCATCCTCCTATAAGCAAATGTACAGAAAAGGAAAGTAAATGTTGTCTTTTCTTGATCTTCCGCCTCGATTGGTATCTGAAAATAACCTGAAAAGCCATCTAGAAAACAGTAAATGCCTTACCAGCTAAAGTTCTAACATTTAATCATTAAAAAGGTAAGGGAAAATGGTCTTTTCGGGTGGCGTCATTTAACTTACGGTAATCAATACAAACACACCACCCTGTTACAGTTCGAGTAGGAATCAGCTCGTTCTTCTCGTTCACAACAACAGTCATGCCTCCTTTCTTTGGCACCACGTGAACCGGACTAACCCATGGGCTATCCGAAATTGGATAAATCAGCCCCGAATCCAACAACTTTATAATCTCTTTCCACACGACATCTTTCACCTTTGGATTCAATCGTCGAAGTGGTTGCACCACCAGTTTAAAATCAGTCTCCATCAGAATCTTGTTAGTGCAGTATGATAGACTAATACCCTTGATATAAGTGATCTTCCAAGCTATGGCATGCTTATGATCCTTAAGAACCTGCAACAAACTAGCTTTCTCCCCACAAGTCAATTTTGCAAATATAATAACTGGTAAATCGGACGTAC
This sequence comes from Helichrysum umbraculigerum, assembly GCA_949592205.1. Taxonomy (NCBI): domain Eukaryota; kingdom Viridiplantae; phylum Streptophyta; class Magnoliopsida; order Asterales; family Asteraceae; genus Helichrysum; species Helichrysum umbraculigerum. The sequence continues at coordinate 41,562,909 of CATIUR010000001.1, forward strand.
CTTGGAGATAAGCATACTCTAAATGGGCTAAAAATTCCTTCAACTCCAGCTGTGGTGGTTCCTCAAATGAAGTTTTAATTTCCAGAACCTCAGATCGCGAACACGGAACAACATGTACTGAAAATGGCACAATATTACTGTCTAGGGACTCAGCCGTCGGTTTGTTAAACCAGGTCGATTGGTTAAACCAGCCGCAGGTTGAGCCCTGCTAACAGAAAGTTCCTTTTACTGCTTCATGTCCAGATGTCATCTCCATTTCTTCGAGCAACTTGCCAAAGTCTGTCAAATCCTTCTCAGTATCAAAATCACCTGTCCATCCTTCCACTAACACCGAATCCAACTGGTCATCTTCTAGCAAATTCTGCAAAAATCGTTATCCGAATATTCGAAAGAATTTATATAATAACAAGTAGCATCCACATAATCAGGAAATTGCATATAATTGTTCACATCAAAAATAACATTCTCATCCCCTACTTGCTTGGTAATTCTTCTATTAAAAACATCAATTAATGCATGTCAGGTAGCTAAACATGGTCTTCCTAAAATGATAGGAACTCTAGGGTCCTCAATCATGTCTAAATTGACAAAATCACAAGGAAACACAAATCTATCAACTTTAACTAACACGTTTTCTACTACTCCTCTAGGATATTGAACATATCGATTGATCAATTTAATGCACATGTGAATGGGTTTAGGTTCACCTAATCCTAATCTAGCCTACATAGAATAAGGCATTAAAGAAATACTAGCCTTCAAATCTTCTAATGCATTATTAATAGTCAAATTACCAATCAAGCAAGGAATCGTGATACTACCCGGATCTTTCAACTTTGGTGGTTGCTTATTCTGCATCAAGGCCGAACACCTTGCATTCATAGTCACCTTTGTAGCGTCCTCCAACTTGCTCTTATTTATCAAGAGCTCCTTCAAGTACTTCGCATACTTAGGCATCTGAGCGATTGCCTCCGCAAATGGAATGTTGATATGCAACTGCTTCAAATTCTCCAAAAATCTGTGGTAGTGCACCTCCTCCTATCCTTTCTTCAAAGCAGTTGGGTTTGGTGGTGGGGGCGTATAATCCTTGACAATAGGATTTGCCTTTGGTATCACCCATGGATCAATCACTATTTCCTCTTTTGGCTTGTCCTGACTTTCCACCTCTTCCTCTTCTTTGTTTTCAACCTGTTGAGAATCAAAAACAACATTGTAAGTAATAACAAGAGAGTTAAGAACCTTACCACTCCTTATAACGACCGCCTTCGCATGCTCGCGTGGATTTGTTTTCGTGAAGCCAGGTAGCATTACCGTAAATCTTTCTTGAAGAACCTTCACGATTTGGTGGACCACTCCTTCAGTCTGCTTGATGGAAGCTCCTTGGTTCCGAAGTGCTGCTTCGGAATCATCCATTCTCCCACACGTAGTCTCTATAAACTTCTCGTTGGCTTCTAAGAACTTACTCATCATCCCTTCCATAGTCACCATTTTCTTGATAAACGATGGGTTAGGTCCACCCTTAGCATAGAATCCTGGTGGTCCTTGCTGATACTGCCCATTGTTGCCTTAGTTGTTTCCTTGATACGGTTTCCGATAGTTATTGTTGCTCGAACGATAGTTTGGATTTCCTTGATAATCTCCATACATTACTTCCACGACAGATGTACCTAAGTCTTGGTTTGGACAATCTTTTGCCAAATGAGATCCGTTACAGATCTCACAGCCAATCCGAATAACATGCAATTTCTCGTTTACTTTCTTGATGTCTCGTCCCATGCTCTCTAGTTTCGCTGTAGTCACAATGATTCCATCACTGTCATTAGTTGACCTCTTTCTTCTAATCGAACCATCATCCCACAATTGGGAATGTTTCACCATATCTTGAATAGCCCTGTATGCCTCAGTTGGAGTCTTCTTAGGGATTGGCCCCTGTGCATCCAACTGATGTCTAGTTGCTTGGTCAACTCCTTTGTAAAATACCTTGATAACCTGTTGAACATTAAGATCATGCTGTGGGTATTTGTGAACGATCTCTTTATATCTTTCGCATGCTTGATACAAAGACTCGTTGCTTTCTTGCTTGAAGTTTCTAATCTCATCATTCATCTCCGAAGTCTTTGACAGCGGAAAATACATTTTCAAGAACTTTGTACGAAGATCTTCCCAAGTAGTGATCGAACCAGCTGGTTCATTACCTATCCATCTCTTAGCTCCTACCTTGAGTGTCAAAGGAAACACCCTAAGCATAACTTGATCTCGAGTGACATTAGGAACATTAAACATGTCAGCTATCTCCAGTATCTTCTCCACATGCTCATTAGCATCTTCCTTCTCTTCACCTTTGAATGGATTCTCTCTAAGCTCCTCCAAAAACGGTCCCTTCAATTCGAACTCGACATCCCTAGCAATGGCTGGTCGGACTACTCCCAGACCAACGTCCCCACGAGTCAGGCTCGTATAATCCTCAATTGTCATATTAGTAATGTCTTGAGCCACTTTGATTTCTTGATCAGAATCACTCAGGTATTCAGTAGGTTTTCAGTAGGTTTTCAGTAGGTTGTCGTGAAGGTGGATTGTCTTCGAAAGTCTCAGACCCGGAATAATACCCATACACTGACGTCGTGAAAAGTGTGTTATGATATAAACCGTAATCTTCTTCTGGAAACGGGCTGTGAACTGGTGAATTGGGTGGTGCGCTAAACAAACGTCTACAAGAATGGAATACTCTTTCTGGTTCGTCAAGTGGACTTAAAGGATCTGGATTTGTACTCTGGGTCATACAAGAACCTGAGAAACAGAAAAGAAAGTTAAGTAGAACGAGTAAAACTCAAAACGCAAAGTAAAAAAACTGAAAAATAAATTAAACCCAGAATTAATCAAACACAGTTCCAGCCGCCGGTTGGATAGTCTAGCAGCCGGTTGAACTGTCGAACCGGTTGAGAACTGTATTTCAACTGCCGATTGATTACTTCAGCCGCCGGTTAGAAGCAAACAGAGAGAGAACTTTTTATTATTATTTTTTTTGGCAAAAAATTAAACTAAATAATCAACTAAAACAAATAACTAACTAATTCAACAATTAATACTAGAAAGACAATAACTTTTCAAAAGATAAATCTTCTTTAAAGGATCGATTAATTAAATATTTCAACTTAAAAACAAAACTGCTCCCCGGCAGCGGCGTCAAAAACTTAACGTGTGCTAGAATGCGTTTAAAAACTAGATTCCGTTTAAAAAGTTTTATTAAATGGATTTTACTTAAATTATAACTATCATACAATACAGTCACGAATACCCGATCATATAATAGTATAATTTAGGTAAGTCCGGATAACGAACCACAGGGAACAATGTTATTAAATTGAAACAATTAATTAAACTATTAAAAAGTAAATGACAAATAAGGGGGCGTTTTAGTTCTGTGCGAACGTTTTAAGAAAACTAAGTTAAAAACACTAAAGCAAACAAAGTAATTTAAACAGTTGAAAACAACCAATGGAGAAAAGATGTATTTACTTAAACTATTCTTCCCTAGATTCCGGTTATCATGTATGTTTAATAATTCGTTGGACAATTTTATGGTGAATTAACAAGAGCGGAAAGTTTCCCCGTCAAGGTTAACTAATCCTATAAATTTCAGAAAAGACACAAGATTCGTTATGAATACACTAGAAGTCCTTCTACGTGTTGTCCACCTAATCTCTATTTAATTAGACACTTTCACCATTTAGTGTGATTTATCCTAACAACTTCGGGTCAACGATAGTCTAATAATTATCCTAAGACAATTATCACAATAATTATAGTTTAATAGTTGTTATTACTCTTAACCTATTAGCGGTCACAGTTTCAAGTCACGGTTATTTAATAAATATCAAACTGCGAATAACTAATTAACCAAAACAAACGTCCGTTATAGCAAAGGTTAATTAATCACATTAAGTAACAACTATAAATCATATAATCAACATGGATCTTTTAGATAAACACAATAAACATTCATAAAAGTAAATCCAACGTAAACATACATTCAAACCATCATCTAGGTATTATCCATCTAATTAGTTATTACGGTAGATAATTAGCTCATTACTAGAGACATGAAAATCAGATCCACAATAAAACAAATAAACATTGTCTAAAAGAATTAGGAATTGAAAATCAAACCAAAAGCCGAACTAAATCTTCACAAGGTTGAAAAGCTTCAAACCCTTGATGAAATCGTATATCAAACTCCGGGGTTAATGGCTCTATTTATAGTGTTTTGGGCCGACCTTCCAACTGGCGGTTGGGCTTTCCAACCGGCAGTTGGATTACTTTCTGTGCAAGCCACGGGCCCGTCCACCTACTTAAGCCAATCAGACCCTAACCGGCGGTTGGGCTTCAGATCTACAGACTCTGCTCGGTCGATCCAACTTCTCAACTTAAGGCCCAATCAGCTTTAAAACCCAATTAGCTTGGTTTTCTTCATTTCTTGCCTATTTTCAGTTCTTTTTCGATTCAAGCTCCATTTAAACATCTAATTGCAAATATTAACAAAATCAGCATCTAAAATCAAAAAAATGCAATATAAATGCATAAAACCGGGGAAATATTATTAAGTAAATGTAGAACTATTTGATGCTATTAGCCACCACCTCTACTTGTACGACCCCCAGCTCTTCCTCCACCTCAACCTGTACCACCTCCACAAGGTGTTTCTCCTCCGCGGTTAACATTACGAGTAGAACGTCTTGGCGGAATGTTTACTACAATCACGAGTATGTATGAGTTCAAAATAGATGTATAGTTTGGATGTAGTATAATCATGAATGCACAAATCCACAAACATGATCAAGATTTAGAAAGGAATATAATCGAGGTTTTATCCCCATACAACCATAAAAGTAGCCCATTGGACACTCAAATATGGTCGGGTAAGCGTACATATGTCGGAATACCTTTGTCAATCACGTCGGCACCATAATTGTGAAAGTATTCTTTCATACACATACTTATCTTCCAAGTCTTTGTATCGCAATAATCTTTGTATGTAGGGAAAGAGATCTGATAATAATATGACTTTAATGCCCAATTTACAAACAAAGATTTCACACTCATGTAAACACTAAGAGAAACGTTCAATCGAATTTGATAGATATATCCCAATAACACATCGTTGAATTACAAATAAAAGATAGTCACATTTTAGCGAGAGTCAAACATAAGAAATACGGTAGATAATTCGTGACAAGTATTAAGAAGACTAAACATCCCAAGAGCAAGTGGCTTTGGTGATCTAGCATCTTCAAGCCCATTCCTTGGTTCCTCTACGTGCAGGTGGGGCCTCGGGTTTGGGGCCTATGTGGATGCGGGGAGGAGGAGATGCTACATCGGGTATCGGCCCAATCCTACTCTCACTGCTTCTTGCCGATGTAGTCGGACTAGGGTCTCGTTCCCATATGGCATCCTCAGACTCCTTATGGCTATCAGCATCATATTGAAGTTTGGCGTCCTCATCCTCCTCGGGTTCGGTTGATGATGATGATGATGAGATGCTTATGAAAGCCCTCTTCAAGTAACGTCTAGGTCGCTTGCGGGGTACAAACACCATCTGCGCCCCCACTCCTTCATATCGATACTTTATTATTCTACGCTTCTCCCTTTTAGGTTCGGGTGCCGGTTTGTGATTTATTGGAGCAGCGCTAGATGTGGGATCGGAAGATGATAACGAAATAACTATAACTTCATTCCTATTCGACATGACTGTGATGGGCAATTGACTTGAGAAGCAGTTAGGTTCACTTAGACGTATGCACACATAGTTTCCTAACATTTTTATATGCAGGTTCCTAGGTTATAGTCTAGGTCAATCCACCTAATTCTCTATAACCAATGGCTCTGATACTAATATGTCACACCCCATCTAAAGCGGAAACAACGAGTTACGAAGAATGATTAGATCACAACACATTGAATAATAGAATTTGCTAAATGAAAACAAACCAAGTGTTGTGATATCACTCGACACAAAGGCGACTTATGCCATGGACAAAACACATCCACATTGGACAAAGTCACACAGTAAGTAAATGGTTTACATTTATTCAAGAATAGTTAAGGCAAAACATGCCTTTCCAAATAAAGTAACTTGAAGCATATAGTTTAATGTATCACAAGCAGTTCCACTTAATGCAAACTAGTGGTCCACTAAATTCCTCTAGTTCCCTCTTTTGTAGTGCTAGTATTACCTGAAAAGAAATGCTTGAAAATATCAACACAAAGGTTGGTGAATTGCGTAGGCCTACACAAGACACACATAAAATCTGTTGCTATGTATTGAATATATGATAGTAGGACAACTGAAATGAAATGCACACATAAATGAAATTAATGTAATTGATTGCCTCCTTTGTATTCTCTTGCCTTCTATGTTGTTGGATCATATTCACTCACGGGAAATGAACCATCCCTTGAGTGGGACCGCAGCCCAATAGTACTATTAATATTTCACCTTGATTGATTGTATGATGTCTTGGTCCCGCAGTCCCAAGATGATTGTATGATGTCAATTGCCTCAACGGTGGAACTTAACCCACATGTGCAATGACGACTGTATGCTTGTTTAACATGTTCAACTACCAAATAGATACCACATTGTTTGTCACATAATTTCACAGTGTCACACAATCATTCATTATGTCCCAAAAATAAAATAGATATTTCACAGCATTAAAATAGTTTGAAAACATATTGAGCATTCTCCCCCCCCCCCCCCCCCCCCATCCCGGTAAAATGTATCAGAAAAAAGGGCCACGAAACTCACCTTATAAGCAAACGAAATAAGCGTTCCAGAACTAATTAGTAAGATAATCTACAAATGTATGTGCATAGGTTACAATATGGACAAAGCTTATAGATTTTCCATTGTATCCTACTTTGATGAATAACTCATACTTGAATTCCCACCTATGTTATCTCAAATCCCCATTGATTAAAACGTGTCTTATAAGTCTTGTACGTTTGAGTTGTCACTTAATTAGTATTTAACAAACCTACGTTTGTTACTACCTAAGTGACTTAAATTATGTTCCTGATGTGCCCCCGACGGTCGGTTCAGGAATCGCTTCCTGTCATTGCAGACCTTTCCGCTAGCGGCGACATCAGTGGTGGTTTTAATTTTACAATAGTTGGGGGGAGCCTAAACCTTCGTACTACCTACTAATACTGGGTATGAATACCTGGTATGAGTATGCGGTAAGGATGATCCAGAGTCATTCCTCACGACGGTAGAATTGAAACAGAGCTAGTTCTGACAACTTAGTAATTAAGCTAGGGTTTTGAAAGATAGAAATGTAAATATTTTTGGGTTTTTATTTATTTAAACTACTAAAACTAATAAAGCATAAAATTAAAGGGAGGCTAGCAGATATATAATACTTAAGGATAACAAAGACGTAGTTCACCATAATTTAGGATAACGTATTGTTGGAATGATGATTATTGGGGACACATTTAGCCAACAAACAAATAAACTTAGGTGTAAACACTAGGACCCTACTTATTTAGTTTCGGTTCTAAATTAGTATGTCTCTGAGTACCTAGGTTATCGTGATTCTGATCAGAACAGGTTGCTTAACCCCCCAACACTGCCCTTGTAACGGTACAGTGACCATTGCTCAATGATATCGCGTAAAAAGTCACGTTTTTACTAAGGATATCTCTCTCATTCTGGAACAATACTTGTCATTTAGACTCAAATAATACACAAATCAATGAAACTTTGCCAAGAAGGTCAACATAGAGTCGCATGAGAAAAATCAAGCAAAACGAACAAAAAACGAAGATTCCATGTACGTTTGAAGATTCGGGCATCCGAGACAAGATTTAGAGATAAAGTGTCCACCACCAAGATTCATCTTATCCAAAGTCTTCGTTTTTAAAATACGAATCTAACAGAAGAAGAATCAACAAAAACAGATGAAGAATAAAGATTCTGTATACGTCGAAAGATTCAAATGATTCGTACAAGACATCTAAAGATCAAAGAAACATCTCAGGGATTTCTTTATATCAAAGTCTTTTTTTTTTGAAAAACGAATCCAACGCAAAAAGAATCGACGAAAACGGACGCATAACGAAGAAGATACGTACGAAACGAAAAACGAGCGAACGGGCAGCAACCGGGACGGCCAGCCGCCAGGCAGCCGCCGTGTAACACCCCCAAATTTAATGATTTGCGGAAGCTTGATTTGGGTGTTACTAATCAATAACAAAGCACAAAGATATATAATAAACGACTCTATATGCGTTGTTTTAACAAAATATATTGATAATTGAAATGTTTACAACATTTAAAGCTTTACATAGCTCGAGTTTAAATAAAAGGAGATTTCAGTACATAAGTACTTGTACAAAATATACTAATGCAAGAAAATCTCAATCGTCTGTATGCTGACTCGAGCTAAAAATCCTGAAGCAGAAACATCCTACTGCTTGGTACCTGCGATACATGCTAAAAGGTCAGCTAAAAGCTGGTGAGCTCACAGGTTTGAAATCAAGTAATATAGTATGAACCGCAAGGTTTAATAATAATTGAATTGCATCCAGCAATTGATAATGAATATGTATACAGCCATGAGTACATAGTTGAGCTTAACTCGAGGGCCGGGTCCCCTATAGAGAATTCCGGGCGAGGTGCCTCCACGAATGCCTAATCAACATTCGTCTTCCCAAATATTAGTACGTCCGTTTACCCGGTTAGTGCTTGCTAACCCGAACGAGGAGGGTCAATCCTATATGGTACCATATACTAATATTCACGCTACAACGTATTAACAACTATGCTGACGGAGGACTTTAAATGAATAGTTGTGAAAAACCCATGTAGTATATGAAATGTTTGTACTTGCGTTCACATGTTAAAAATGAGCAATATATCACACCCCTGAGTAAAACAGTAAAAAGAGGGGCTATGAGACTCACCTGAGTCTAGCGAGTTTAACTTAATAAACTTTGATTGATTAGCCGAGTAATGAAGTCCAAAGACTTGTAACCTGAGGGTGTCCACGACAGGCGATGGTTATAATATGCGAAGGTATCTAATAAGACTACCTTGTAGTTGTTCGTCCAACTATAATGTCCAAATTACATTTGGTTGATTGATTCGAATGTTTGAAAATATGTACGGCCCGTTGGTGACGGATTTGTAATAATAATCTCAACTATTATTATTTTGATTTCGTGGCGTTTTACTTGAAAAATGTGTTTTGATTGTGTTTTAGAAGCCGTTACGGAATCTAAGTACGGGGGTCCGGGGGCAGCGCCCCTGGTAGCGGGGTCCAAGGGGCGGCAGCCCCTGGCGGGGTCCAAGGGGCAGAGCCCCTGGCTGGGGTCGAGCTGCCAGGTCAGCTTGGAAAATTTTTATTTCTACTATGTTGCTTTGACGAAAAACGCATCTGGATCCGAATTTGGGTAAAATCGAGTGATAAATTTCGAGTCTCGACACTTAGTAAAAATCTGTGTTTTTGAGGTTCTGGTTTGTGCGACGTTAGGTGTGACGTCGCAGGTAAGGATTGCGACGTTGAGCATGACGTCGCTAAAGGCGACGTTTCGCAATTTAATGCGACGTTAAGGATGATGTCGCTATACGCGACGTTGTTGATTCTAGCGACGTAGTAGGCGACGTCGCTGTGTGTGACGTTATACGCGACGTTGCAAAGGCTCCAGGCCAGATGCGACGTTATAGGCTGTTGGCCGGATTTTGTGTCGAAAACGAGTTTCCCTACCACCGTTCGGTCCAATATTTTTACCCAACCCTTTTATGGACATTACAAGTTGTTATAAACCACTAACAAGCAAAAACACTTAAAAATGAGAGATTTCGGGATTTGTCGGAAACTTACAAAGTGTCGGATGAGAAATCCGAAAAGATAGGATGATAGATCGGGATGCGGTGAGCGTTTTCTTCCAAAGTAGTAGTGAAATCCGAGTGCGTTTGATGGTGTAATTTTGTGAATTAATGAGGATTGTGGAGGTGGTGGTGATTAGAGAGAAAAGAAAGAGAGAGAAAAGAGAAAGAGAGAGTGAGGTGAGAAATGAGGGGAGGAGGAAGGAGGTGGGGGTTTTTACCTCCACTTTTCAGTCTCCGTTCTCCGTGCGGTGTTCGTTTGCTCCGTCGTTTAAACGTTAAATAATTACTTTACATATTAAATGGTGAGTTTTAAAATACAAATTTATTACACGTTATTTTATTTAAAAATTTTACTAATCAATTTATATTTGAGTTATAAAATGTAAGTTAGTTTGTTTGCGCGTTTTACATTTTTAAATCATATAAGTTTTGTTTGTATGATCCGAATGAATACGAAATATTATCATAATAATATTTTGATATAAAAGCGTTATTTAATAAAATTAGTCACCAACGTCCGTATTAAATTGAATCGAAATACATTCGATTTAAATTGCGTACGATTTAATCAAATCGCATTTTCGTATATATTTAACAATATATATAATTCGATACATTAATTAGCCTAACACAGAACTAATTACATGTATTAACAGAGAATTAGGCACTAATTTCTAGTTCTAATTTGGCGGGTGTTACACGCCGGCTATCAGCCAGCCGCCGCTGGCCAGCAGCCAGGCGCCGCCGGCTGGTAGCCGCCCGTCTCCTCCTCCTTTTTCCGTCCTTGCTCGTACTTGCCTGGTACATGTGCTACCACTTTCCGCAACTTTAGGGTACACGTGCTACCACTTTCCACGCCTTTAGGGTACACGTGCTACCACTTTCCACGAAAGGACCACCCCCCAAATACATGCTAACTTGAGCCTAAGATGGCTAACATGCACTAGATTTCAAGTATAAATAGGGCATCAAGGCTCATTTGAAAGACACACCATTCCTACCATTCCTAACACACCTTCAATTCCTAGCTTATTTTTGTCACTCTAGAAATAAGCTCCAACTTTCTCACTCTACATTATTTCTCTAGATTAGTTTTAACTAGTATGTAAACTAGTTTAGAAGTTTAATTCGGAATAGAAGGAAAGTGCGGAATGCTTTGTAATCTTCGGAGTACGCTCGGAATTGTGTCAATTAATTCAAGTCTATTCTCTCTCACATTTAATCCTGGTTCTTTCTATCCTTATCTATCTTAATTAATTACCTTTACATTAATTATGCTATATTTAGTTATTTCCATGATTAGAGAGTGGTATACTGATGTCTCTTATGAAAGCGCGTCTTGTTTTACAATTTATAAATAGAAATACCTAATAAATACTTTCAAGCAACCAGGCAAGAATACCCGATCAATTGTAAATATAGATTTGGTAAGTCAGATTCGAACACAGGGAATGGTGGAATATTTAAAATAGAAATTAACAATTAACTAGAAAGCAGTAAATATGGGGGGCGTTTTAGTTCCGTACGAACAATCGTTTAGAAAACATTTAATTAAAATAAACAAACTTAAATAAAACTTTAAATTAAAATAATAAATAAATAATAACAATAAATACTAATTGGAAGGAATAAGTAATTGTATAATTAATGTCACTTAGATTCATATTTCCCGATTTATTACGTATTGATTATCTAATTGTGATTCTTTTAGATCAACTTAATACCAAATTCTTCAATGAATACTAAGTCAAATGTGAACTAGCCAACGTTTCGGGTCCAACTAATTCCTATAATCTAGGGTCCAACATAAAACACTGGTTCCAATGTCACAAGATGATCAGTCAATTGTGTGCCTTTCCCTAAATCATGCATTAAGCATTCACAACTCATTATAATTACTCTAGGGGTATGACTCAACAATACCCAATAATTAACTTATTGTCTTGTTCATTTTAAAGTGAATAATTATCAATTTCTCAACCTATCAAACTCAATCTATTTAGCAATGATCAAAACCCTAAGATTCTAACCATCAATAATTAATAACGTTCAAGGAACTCAATCTCATCAACATTATTAACCACGCTGAGATCTAATAACTACCAGTTACCAATAAACAAGGATTCGTGAGTAATATAACCGTTTTCAATTAAATAACTTAGTCAATACGCAATTATAATCGTTCAATAATCATAATCTAAGTTCAATCAACTACACAATCACTTTGAATATTCAATTCATCATTAAAACAGAAATAATCAGATTATTCAATAACAAATTCTTCAATGAAATCGAATAAAAGAGTTATACCGAATCAATAAAGACGAATCACGAAGACACAAGACGAACTACCCTCAATCTTGACTCCACGTGCCTCCAAAAAGCTAAACTAATTCGTAAATAAACCCTAATATTCGTAAATAATCGTCTGGAAACAAACCTTAAACGAACACACTGTTTTTAGGTTAAAATTCGCGTTTTATACTTCCTGTGATTTTGATCCATACGGCGTATGGATTTCCATACGGCGTATGGATTGATTTCAAGCCCAGCCCATGTCCGCGTAACCTGGGCCTCCACTGCTGCAATCCATACGGCGTATGGATTTCCATACGGCGTATGGATGAGATTTTCAGCCGGTTTTCTTGACTTTTCTTCATTTCTTCAACTTCGGCTTCACTTTATTCTTCAAATATGCATCATTTGGCTCTTTTATTGACTGTTTTCCATTCCTTTCTTCATAAACGCTCTATTTCCACATCTAATTGCAAATATGAACGAAATCAATATCTATTCTTAACAAAATGCAATAAAAACATTCAAGAATAGGGGTAAAATACTACTGAAATATAGTACTTTTGAGCTTTTATCATATGATTGATAATTAATTTAAAAAGTAATATGACGGCCCCTATTCGACTGTTCTTCGATATAGTACTGGAAACACTTCAAGGTGGAGTACAATGGTATGGAAGTCGAGGAACGACCGAAGGTAGTCATATTACGGAACGGTACAATATTACGAAGTGATATGACGGCCCCTATTCGACTGTTATGCAGTATAGCGTTGGAAACACTTTAGGTGGAGTACAAAAACGTGGAAGCTGTGTAACGAATGAAGGTAGTTATATTACAGACTAATACTATAAAATGAGAAACCTAGTTTAATTAACCTTTCTAAATAGACTTTTAAACTTCAAATTAATCTATCGCCTTTCCACCAATAAACGTGATTACAAGACCTTTTCAAAGACGTCAAATTAAAAGGTAGTAAGTCATATGTGTCAAGATAATTTGTCAAAGGTATGAAACCATGGAACCGCAAGGCTACATGGGGGATTACCGTAGGATAAGAAATGGCCAAGGTTTGAAGCGACGGAACCACTATAAGTAAGGAACGCTGTGGATAATTAGGGGATTTATTGGGTAGTCTTAAGGGTTGGTTTAAGGTAATAAATGAACTTTTTAAATACATGAATCTGTTAGGATGACGATGAATCGTTATATGATTCAGTTTTGTCTAGTACCTTTAGATTTTGTCTCCGTTCATAAGAAAGTAAAATTAAACTTAAATAAAGATCTTTCTTATTATTCTAAATACTTTGTGATGTCACCATAACCTAGTTCCTGGTGTGACATGCTAATGGGATTTTAATTAGTAGGGAATCTAGTGTTTACATCACAAGTATCCAAGGGTAACAATTAACAAACACCTTTTAAAACAGTTTCTCCAAACATCATCCCATAACTTACTTAATGAAATCTCAGCAAACACTATCTTTATCTTATCTGCTTTATCTTTTATTTTAATTTCGCTTTTATTTTATTACTTGCCTAAGTTAGGTAATATAAAAACCAAAACTCCCCCACTATTTTATAAACCCTTCACTAGTTAGAAAGCCCTCATCTGCCACGCCTTAGTTTCAATTCAGTCGGTTTGAAGAACGACTCTAGGTCATACCTATCACTTGCTCACCCTTAGGATTAGCATTGTTAGGGAAAACTTAGGACCCGCAATTACAAATTTAAAACACCCACTGATCGTCGTCGCCAGTAGCCAGTGCAACGATAAGGGTAAAATCCTTACCGACCACTAGTGACGCATCAAGTTTTTGGCGCCGCTGCCGGGGAACCAACTGTACGATCCATAGGCGTCAAGATGAACTTACTCGCTAGTGAACCTTTAGGATTAATTGTTCTCCTTAGACCCCTATGTATTTGTTTATTTTTCCTTCCTTTTAGTACTTTCACAAATTACGTTATCCCTATCCACTCAACTAGTCAACCACCTGCCAATGAGACTATGAGAGCTACACGTATAACTCTCGTTGAAGACTCTAAACCATTGATTGAAGGTAGAGGAGGACCAATTGTCTATCCGGAAATTGGTAGAGGATCATTCGAGTTAAAGCCACACATTGTTCAGTTAGTCCAAAACCTCTGTCAATTCCATGGCCTACCAAATGATGATCCCAACTCACACCTTGACAAATTCATTTCCTTATCCAACTCCTTTAAGCCGATTGGGGTTAATCAGGACACAGTCTATCTATACCTATTTCCCTATTCACTCACTCTTCATGCACAAACCTGGTTTGAGGGATTAGAGCTTAACTCTATAACCTCTTGGGTAGAATTAGCAACCAAATTGTTGGCCAAATACTTCCCACATCAAAACAAGCCACGTTTAGGACCAACATCATAAACTTCCGTCAAGTCCATGATGAATCAATCTATAATGCGTGGGAACGCTTTAAGAGATTGCTAAAGAAATGTCCAAATCATCGATTTGAGCGCTCAAACCAATTGCGCATTTTCTACAATGGTCTCTTCCCACATCATCGTCCTTTACTTGACACCGCCTCTCAAGGCAGTTTTATAAACTGTACGGCCAGTGAAGCTGATGCGCACCTCGCGAGTGGTTCGTTCGCAAGGCGGATCGGTGGGTTTTAAAATTTATAATTGCTGGGGTCTAAGCGTGACTTACTATTACTTAACCAAAGGCTTGTAGATGGTAAGTATGACCTAGAGTCGTTCTTAAAGAGAAACTGAATTGAAACGGAGGTGATCCAATCAATCTTTCTTTTCTAGTGAAGGTTTTAAAAGAGTGAGTTGGGGTTTTTGGTTCAGTTAACTAGGTAAACTAAATAAAGCGAATAAAATGTAATAATAAATCAGATAATAAAAGTAGTATTTGTTGTGAGTTCATTAGCTTATAATGTGGGACGATGACTTTTAGGGAAAACGTTTACTAAATTGGGAATGTTCACTAGACTTGGTAGTTTATGGTATAACCAATAGATTCCCTATTAGTCGGTTATCAACTAATATGTCACGAGGAAGTATGGTGTCATGATTCTGATTAAACAGACAATGCTCAACTCTCCACACTCTCCTATGAGGGAGTCAGTGGCCCTTATTATTCAACGCATTTGCTCATGGGCGAAGGAATAGAGTAGCAAGTCCATAACAAGTCTAACCGTTCTTAATACCATTAAGACTATAAATCCAGCAAACAACTAACTTAGCAAACATGTACGGACTTAGTTGAGCAATTCCCATTAATGAAATTCAAGCATGGTAAACAAGGGAAAGTGTCGAGGTTTCTTGCGTACCTGACTTTACATTTCATAGGTTAAAGAAAAGTATCACTTTAAATTGGATTTTAAACTTGCCTTTCTTAATACAATTAACAAATCCCAAGGTTTTCGTAAATGGTTATTTAGCCTATAGCCTACCTAATATAATCTAATCTAAACTAACTAATCTAATTAAAATGCTAATTAAAATGCTGACGGCTTTTTGCATAAAGTTAAACCCAGACCATGTTGGAAAATACTATGGTAGTTCACAATGTATTTAATCGTTTACCGATGTTTCCATTGTGAATTTAATTGCTTCGCGATGTTTACATGGTAAGTACACTGTGATTGAAAGTGTACAATGCTCATGGCAATTCCCCGTAATCACATTACATTTTATGATGCTTGCATGACGTTATAATAAAACCCATAGTTTTTACACAGATAACTATTGACCAAGTATTAAGGTTCGCGACTCCACTTTACAAGGTCACAATCACGTTTGATAACCGAAAGGCGAATGTAAGTTTTAGGTTTAAAATCATAAGATACGTCCGTTCATAAAGTTTCCATTTCAATAATGTCGATCCATAATATAACTACCTTTGGTCGTTACCGGCTTCCATGCGTTTGTACTTTGTTCGAAAGCATTTCCAGCACTATACCAAGTAAACAGTCTAATAGGGGCCGTCATATTATTTCACGACACATTTAAAGTCATCCCACAAATATATATGCTAACTACATCACAACAAATACAATAGTAATCTACTCGCTAATCATGGCATAAACGATCTCTAGCATAATTAAAGTATACATATTTAATTAAGATAGAAAAGGATAGAAATAACCGAGATTAATATGCGAGAAGGAATAGACTTGAATTAATAAGCGTATCTCCAAGCGTACACCAAAGATTACAAGATGTTCCTCACCAAAGATTACAAGCACGTTCCTTGCTTCTATTCTAACTAGCCTAATACTACTTTAAAGTAAGAAAATAAAGAAAGAAAGAAAAGCTAGAAGCTAGATGTAACATCCTCAAAATAGACCTAGTTGTTTTAATATTATTTCCTGGATTAAATTATTAATTAATGTGTTTGGAAATAATATTGTTTGAACTAGTTGAAATTGATTGGAATAAGAGTCAAATATTCCAATATGACAAGTAAATTATTAATTGTTTTAAATTAATAAAGTTGTCGGTAAAATAAAATATTTGGACTCGCAAATGGTTTTCAGGTTCCAGACAATAGATTGAGATGGGGTATTAAATTATACCCGTATAATTGAAGGCGGTTTGGTGAACCGACTATTTATTCACTTTCCTTTTTAGGAAAGTTACTTTCCTCCTTTTCTTTGAAAAACACAAACTTACAGAAACCTTCAAATCAAAACTTAAGAATTTAAACAAAAAGATTGGAGCTGTGATTCTGATTAGTTTCATCAAAATCATCATGTTCTTCATTCAAATGGTAAGTGATTTTGATTTATTTTGATTATACTTAAATTCATATGTGTTATGTGAATTAAAGTTGATACATGATGATATATGATGAGGGTTATTGTTAGAAATCGTTAATTACTGCTTGTAATCGATTTGGTGAACCTAGTTTGTGATTTGAGTATGTTTTGATTCGGATTCAGCAGGATTTTAAACCTGCAGATCGCTCCGAAACCAGTAGGACGCGGCGCGTACTACTGGTACGCGGCGCGTGGATCATAAAAGTTAGAACGCGGCGTGTACTATTTGTACGCGGCGTGTGGATCATAAGTTTAGGACGCGGCGTGTCCTTAACCACGCGGCGCGTCCTAATGTATAACTTTGACCAGAACCCCAACCATGAAGAGGACGCGGTGCGTCCTAAAGGGACACGGCGTGTCCTAGTGTTATTTCAGAAATTTTAAGTTTTTGCAAATTTAAAAAGTGCATAAGTGTTTAGTAGTGATTTTTGCCACGGAAAATGTGACAAATTGTCTTTAATCTCCGTTTGGGCTGAAATTCACATGTCCACTCGGAAACGACCCAATGATCAAAGCTATATATTATAGCCTAGTCAGTTTTTGGCCATTCGGGGTCGTTTAGGGGTTGAAAATGGCATTTTACTGTTTTCGAACCTTATTTCGGGACTTTTTGATTATATTCCGAATTGGACTTTTGTTTCCTGTGATCGTAGGGATCACCTGATACATGTAAATATGTTATAATCACATTTGAGAACTAAGTGATATAGTTGTTGATTATAACCTAGTAATAAAAGTGATAAATGGTTATTACACTTTTAGATGAAATGATATAAATGTTAATTATCATTTGATGGTTATTATCATATTGATATTATACGTTGAATAATGAAATATTGTGATATGTTATGTGATTATAACATAGGCTTATTGTTATTAATGAGTTACTAACTCATTGTTTATCTGATTGTAATTTCAGATGTGGAGAAGGCTCAGTAACATTAGACCTCTGAGCTTGTTGCTGAGGTATTTGGTGAGTGGATCTATAACCTCAGTGTAATTTAGTTGTAACAGGTTTGGTTACAACAAGTAACGTATTATTACTGTGTTTGTTATCCATTATGATTATGGTTGTTAGTAATAATACTATTGATAGACTGTTTAGTCTGATAAGTTGACCTAATTGAATATGTGATCACATGCTATATTTGGCCTTCGGGCATCAGACTTGAGGTCAACTTGAAAGTTGGGTTTGGTTACTATTGAATCACGACAGGAATTTCCTTGTACTCATCGTTAATAGGAAATTAGGTCGTATGTGATTAGTACCAAACTATCGGTCTATTCTGTATTGGCCATACGGATTGACGCTAAGTGTTCTGGGGGAATCCCCGGGTATTATGATACCTCCGGAACCACCGATCCTCATTTTATGTGATTGTATTGAGATGTTATCTCATTGAAATAGACTTGAATGTTCTTGGCAGAAGGTTTCCCTAAGAACTCTAGAAACTCTGTGATATTGTAGGATACGATGCTTTGATGTAAACAGAGTTGTTATGCTAAGTTGAACTGTGATTATTGTTTCCCTCACTTAGCGTTATGCTAACCCCACCACAGTCCTTCTTGCAGGTTATTGTGTATATACAGTGGGTGGGCAAGAAGATTGTTGATTGGAGGGAATGTTTGACCAGATATAAACTCTGATTTTGGTTTGATAATTAAAAGTTATGTTTTGGATTTTATATAACACCCAGTTGTTTATAATATGTTTTGAAATATTATGAGTTTTATTATATTCTATGTAAAGAATGTGATTCAAAATACGCTTCCGATGTAAAATACATTTAAATAATGTATTGTAGAATGAGGGGTGTTATAAGTTGGTATCAGAGCATAGGTTTGGGTGAATTGGACATTCGTAATGTTCAATCCCAAATCTATAGATGTGTCAAGTCAAACATTCCAAGGATGTGGGATTAGTAGTTGCATAAGAATCAGTTAGTGTGATATGTGCTAACGCGTAACAACTTGTGAGATTGTTGTTTTGAATGCAGAGACGGTAACACATGAGTACTAACCAGTACTCTCAGCAATTTTGCTATATCAGGTAATCCTCGATAAGCTTACTTGGATTTACCTTAAATTGAATTGCTTGTTTTACTATGATGAGTAGTACTAAAGTAAATTGAGTCAGACTGATATGATTCCCCAGTGCTGAGTTATTTGATAACTGTGTATATGTTGGGGTAATGATTAGAATACTAAATGAGATATTTAGTGATATGAGTAGTCTGACTGAACTTTGAATTACAGATTATGTGATAAAATGTGTAGACACCTTGTTGAATAAGAAATAACAGTAATACTGTTTGAATTGAGTGTGTCTACTTGTGACAACCGTCAAAATCTCAGGTCATTATCACACTCGAATCTTGAATTACATTTACCGCATTCCTTAAATCCTAGTGAGATTTCTAGATTATGATTCCTTAGGTCTACTAAAGCCATAGAACGACGTAGTGATTGCTTAGTGAACAATAAGTTCTTTTAGACATGCTAGATTATGGTACTAAGTGCCAAATTTAAACAATAAAAAAAAAAATCTACCTCTTTATGCTTTCATAAAATCCTTAATGAATTACAAAATCGAAATCACCGTGACTCGACAACGTAAATTTAATCGGATAAATAATCCGTGAATATCAAACTTAGACAAATTAAATGTTTATAATCCAATTCAAGAACTTAGAAAAATAAAAAATACAATTCTTATGACTTATCACAAAAATTCTAGCACGTCGCAAAATCAAGGTTTGTTAAAATTCTGTAAATCTGTAAATGAAACTCGAATATAACAAACTAACACTTGAATACCTATTGGAAGCAATTCAATCATAAATTAAAGTACTTTTATAAACTAAAGAACACAAACTTTTATAGCTCAAATATTAATCACCAAAACATCACAAAATAAACCTTATACTATGCAATATACTTACACATCTTTAATACAAACTTAATACAACTTTTATAAATTTTATTTAACAAAAAAAAAAGAAATTAAAAGGCCTCTTTGGGACCCCAAAACCGGCCTCCCCTTATCCCCACACATCTCCCCTCTTTTCTTACACCAAATCATTCATTTCACCCTCCCAAAACACACACTTCTCTCTAATTCTTCTCTCTAACCTTTCACACTCTTTTCTCTCTAAAATCTCTCAAGAAATCAGTCATTTTTCAACCTAAATTCAGAAACTTTAAGGTGTCTTCAAGCTATTTCAAGAACATAAAGGTAAAACACAACGTCTCTAACATCTTTCTTTACTTACAATCTCTAAAAATATGTTTTTCCTTCATAAAATTCGGATTTTATGCCTTTTTCATGGCTAAAATCCCCATATAAACTCTTGATGTTTGTAGGTTATCCCTTTTCACACCTTTATGTGGTAAAAGAAAGGGTAACCCATGATCAAACCGAAAATCAAGTGAAAAATCGAATTATTGCTTGTGATCTTGTTAGATCTTGTTCATCTTTGTGTAAAAAGCTTGTTTATATACTAATAATCAACTCTAACACATCATGGATGTATTTAAACACCATGCATGTGTTAGATCATGGATTTATAGGTCAAAAGATCAAAATTTCATTTTGTTTCCATGGTGGTGTTCTTGTTTAAGCTCAAAACATTCATCAAGGACTTGCAAGTTTTCTGTCCAGAAACTTTCATCTATTTCCACGATTTTTCTAAAATTCATTTCTTCATGAAAATGGACGTTTTTATAGTCTAAAATCAACTTCTGGAAATAAGCTTTCCAACCATATAAGCCTCATGTTCATATGAGTTAATTTGATATTTTTAATAATTTTTGTGAGTAAAGATGTATAAGTTGTTAGATTAGGTCAGAAACTTTTCTTTCAATGTTTTAATCATAACTGGAGCATTATAACTCTAAATTACTTGAAACCAACGCCAAAAGTTTACAAATTTTGTTGGTCACAACGTTTCTGTTTATCACTTTTTCTGGAACCCAATGTATTTTACTCAAAAGTAATGATTACATGCATGTGTTCAGATCTGACCTTTGAAGATAAAATAAAATTCTAAAAATACTTGGACTCATCTATAGTTCCTGGAAAAATTACAGAAAATAAGTAACATATTGAGGAACATCTGTGATTTTTTTCCTTATACTATTACGTAGCAGAAGTATTTTTAATAAATTCAACTAACAGGTGTAAATTCCTGGAAATAAGAATATGTTCTGATTTTTGTAAAAGTTGAAAACCGACACTTGCGAACTTACTATTTGGGGAAAAACTAACTTTTTATGACTTATGAACATGTTTAAGGTTTGGGTATAAGTCTCGGGTCAAACAGAGAAGATTTGACCAAGTCAACAAAAACGGGTATCGGTTTCGAAAACGGGAAAGTTACTATTTTTGGAAATAATGATAACAAGAAGGGTTTGGGGTATCTTATGATATATTTATCGGTTTATGTGTCGTCAATTATAAATTGTGAAGAACCAAAATTCCAACACACAAAATGCCATGAAATTTGGACACTAACAATCATGCGACATTATATGACCTGTAGAAAGAAATTCGACAATTTAAGAATGTTGTATGCTTATGTATTCAATTAGTAATCAAACGTGATATTGGACGTTAACAAACTACAAAACAAAAACTAATTATATTGGCACTTGGTAATCTAAATACTTAACTAAGCAATCTTAACAAACCAATTTACTGAGAATCTAACTAGAGACCTCGTGTTCATAGGACTTGGATAGGAGTCATACTCGATGAGCACACGTATTACATCCATCGATTAACGCTTACGCTCAACTGTGAGTTTTCACAGCCCCTTTTTTTACTTGTTTACTATTTTAGGGTGAAAAGCATGATTCTAAACTTTAACTAAATTGGTTATACTTTTTATGAACTTATTGAACTTTTGCTATGCTACTTATGCGAATTGGTGTATACTATCCATGTGAATTGAGTACTAATGTCCCTGTGAGGACATCATTGAGCACTAAGTCCCCGGTAATCTGTTACACTACTCATTCACTCGTCATAGAGCCAGACGAGCCGTCTTTGATAATCATGAATAACGTTATTTAGGGTAGACCAACTCTCACTCACATGGCTATGTGTGTGCATGTTATCACTCGCTCACATCCCCGATTGGATGTGTAGAATTTACCTTGTCCCCGATTGGACGGAAGGTAACTCATGTCCCTGTGAGGACATCATTTGGGGCATTCGGTCGGTAATCGGTTTAGTAGTGGCCTCAATTGCATTAACACTCGTGTATATTACCTTTCATATTCGCAACTATTACAACAAATCATTATTATTCATGTCTTTTATGAACAAAGCTTTTAGATCATTTGTTGTAACATTAAACCTGTGAACTCACCAACTATGACCATAGTTGACCCTTTTGTTTTATCATGCTTTTCAGGAGAACGACAGTAAGGTGCACTCTAGGAGTACATTTGCATGGATGCATGTTCACACGCGTTTGCTTTATTTTGAAACCATGACTCTCTTTTGAAAACTTTATGAACTTATGGTAATTTCTTTTGGAACTATGATTTGGACTCGTAGTAATGTGTAATATTTTCTCTAAATTATGTATGGTGTTACTTCTATATCTTATGCATTGCTACCCGGTACTGTTACATCTCGTGTTTCCGCTTTAGCGGGGTGTGACAGGTTTGGTATCAGAGCCTAAGGTTATAGAGAATGCCGGTTTTTCCAAACAAAAACCCCAACTATAACCAACATCTTCTTTAAAATATTTTCTTAAAACTCCAAAGGTATTACCAATTAAACTAAACCGAGCATAGTATTAGTATAACTAAACCATGTGTTGCATTATTGGACCTCAATTAGGCATAGCCTGATCACCTATGTTTAATTTAGGTAAGATTATGCGAGACACGGAATATGTATACTACGGTTATGTTCGATTTTTCTTTCATGTTTAAACCTTTGGAAAGCAAACATTGTGTGTGTGCATTGCATATCGTAGGCATCCATGTAGCACTGTTAGTAACTAAGTATACCTCCATTTTAGTCTTATCATTTTAAGGTTAACATATTAGTGCATAATGTCAAAGTAGGTTGTTTAAGGTGTTAGTCAAATCTTGTGATCTTTGTAAGCGACACTAAATACAGGATAGCAACACTTTGGGCGTTGCGTTAGCTACTGTAGGTATATAGTGGTTGAGTCTTGATTTGTGACTTCATTTGTGACTGTTCGTTCTATCTATTTTTGACCAAGATTCGATGATATAGTAATCGTTCCTAATTGATAGTAAAGCAATAGTTTTAATTACTCTTGCTTAGATTATATTACATTATAATTCCGCATACATAAACTCAGTAAACAATATTCCGCAAGTTTAACTTGCGATTCGGACCTAAAGAACATTAGATTGGGAGCTACACATCATCCTCCTACACTGCTTACTCAAAAAACGCGTCAGGACACATCACTAATCGCCTAGGAACTAAATCTTCTGTTTTTAGTCTTACCTTGTTGCAATCTTCATTCCACGCTGCCATATCAACCGACGATTATGGTTACATCACCGGTCGTCCTCGCGACAACCCACCCAGTACCGAGGAGGAGAATCTATCCGAAAAAGGACCCACTTGAGGAGGTTCCGCCTGAGGATGAACCAATAAAACTGGACCAACACGAGAACTCTTCACTTAGGCGCGTTACATCTACTTCTTCTACTTCACACTCTTCCTCCCACTCTTATCGAAGACCTATGAATCGTGTGTGTTATACACGACTAGAAAGAATGACAGAACACCTCGAACTAGACCTTACACTATCTATACTACTACTGGTACACCACCCACTAGGACTAGTCGTCGATCAGATGTCCGCCAATGGAATTGGTTACTCGTAACTCTTGAGACTTGGAGAACTGAAGGAGGAATACAAATTCCTACAGAGGGCGAAGAAGCTTTCAACATGCATACCTCCCCTATGCACAGGAACTTGATCACCATACCATTCTGGTACTAGCTACTAGGCTACGCCACCACGAGAATAGAATATACGCTATGGAGTTAGAACAATACGAAACCCGTTTAGGCTGGATGCACCTGCCACAGGGCCGAGTTGCACAGATCTATGAGGATCAGTAGGATCTTAGCGAAACCATAGAAACTACCCATCTCCAGGTGATGGAGACCAGAGGCAAAGTCGTTGCCTTGCGATTAAGACTAGTGTGCAAAAAATAAAAATTAATTAAAAAAAAAAAAAAAAAAAAAAAAGACCTCACTTAAGACTAGTAGAAATTCCACAACACATGTACAGTGTGTGGGAAACGGTTTCAACCAAATTTTCATCAGACATTCTCCATGGATTTTTCACAAACATAAATCTTCCAATAGATTTTTATTAAAACGGGACTTTCAACACTTTTCAATGACCAGAGCTTTCAACGTATTTTATCGACTTAAGCCTTCAACGGATTTTCATCAGACATTTAATCAAAAAAATTTCACAACTTCAATCTCTTCGAACGGATTTCATTAAACAGAATTTTCAAACGATTTGTCAGTGATAAGAGTTTTCAACGTATTTTGATTGACTCAAATATTCAACGAACTCTAAGTTGTCAAACAGATTTTCAACATAAATATTTTTCAACAAATTTTACAACTCTTCCACAAAATGTTTTATAATATATTCAAATCCATAAGTTATTAACAAAGTTACTGAAATTACGATGACATTAGTGATAGAGGAGACGACTCCAATTTAACTAGAAATTTATATATCCTTAGAGACTAAACCCTTAT
Organism: Helichrysum umbraculigerum; assembly: GCA_949592205.1. Classification (NCBI taxonomy): domain Eukaryota; kingdom Viridiplantae; phylum Streptophyta; class Magnoliopsida; order Asterales; family Asteraceae; genus Helichrysum; species Helichrysum umbraculigerum. Next base: position 41,587,690 of record CATIUR010000001.1, read on the forward strand.
ACTTCAAGAGCTTGTTATGAGTGTGGAAACACTGAACATTTTAGGAAAGCACATCATAACCACAATGTGGTCGCATCAGTACTTTTGACTAAGGAGCAGATAAGAGCGTTATCTCACATCAGTTTAGGCCCTTAATCCATAGGGAATCACAACCCTTAGGACCTCCGTATGGGTAGAACTCGCTAGTGGCTTCAAACTGATTATTAGTGAAGTAATACGTAACTACGTACTAGAACTGAAAGGTGAATCCTTCGATATAGACCTTATTACGATGAAAATGGTAAGTTTTGATGTAATAGTCGACATGGACTGGTTAGCCATGGTGTCATCCAATAAAATTTTCAAAGATCTGACTGAAGAATGTCTCACTATTTTGGAACACGTCGTCAATACTAAGCCAAAGGAAATGTGCATACAAGATGTCCCAGTGGTATGCAACTACCCCGAAGTATTTCCAGACGATCTACCTGGATTGCCCCCACATAGGCAAGTTAAATTCCGAATCGACTTAATTCCTGGAGCAATTCCAATAGCTAAGGCACCGTACTGCCTAACGCCTGTGGAAATGTAGGAGTTGTCTAACTAACTCCAAGAACTCTCGAATAAGGGTTTTATTCGCCCCATCCCATCACCATGGGGTGCTCCTGTTCTATTCGTAAAGAAAAATGATGGATCCTCACGGATGTACATTGATTATAGAGAACTGAATGAATTAACAATTAAGAATAGGTACCACTCCCTCGAATCGACGATTTATTCGATCAACTGCAAGGCGCCTTCTACTTCTTTAAACTCTACCTACCGTTAGGTTATCACCAATTACGAATTCACAATGAAGATATACCTAAAACGGCGTTCCGAATTCGATATGGACATTATGAGTTTGGGGTTATGCCGTTCGGTCTAACCAGTGCTTTTGCGGCATTCATGGACTTATTAAACAGAGTCTACAAAGTATACTCGAATAATTTTGTGATTGTGTTTATCGATGATATACTAGTCTACTCGCGTAGTAAAGAGGATCACGAGCAACATTTAGGGCAAGTGTTGCAACCACTCAAGGAAGAGAAGTTGTACTCCAAATTCTCTAAGTGCGAGTTTTGGAACAAAGAAGTACGCTTCCTCGATCATATAGTAAACATGGAAGAGATCCATGTGGATCTAGATAAAATCGAGGCGATTGAGAAATGGGAAGTCCCAGAGACTCCTACGGAAATCCATCAATTTCTAGGATTGGCTGGATACTACAGAAGGTCCATAGAAAATTTCTCAAAGATCGTCAAGCTCTTGACATAACTGACACAAAAGATGAAGGAATTCGTTTGGGATATTGAACAAGACAAGGCATCCCAAACGCTAAATAGAATCTGTGCAATGCGCCAATCCTATCATTGCATGAAGGAACAGATTGTAGTATATTGTGAATGCGTCGCACTAGGGATTAGGCTGCGTTCTGATGCAGAAGAATAAAGTAATTACAAATGCTTCCAGGTAGCTCAAGAAAAATGAGGTGAACTGTACTACGCATAACTTGGAACTAGGAGTAGTGGTTTTTTTCACTTAAGATCTGGAGACATTACCTATCCGATTCCAGTTGTACTGTGCTTACCGATCATAAGAGTCTCCGGGACATACTCGAACAGAAGATGCTCTACATGAGGCAAAGAAAGTGGATGGAGTTACTTAACGATTACGATTATGAAATTAAGTACCAAAAGCTGTCAAGGTCATTACAACAACCTAAAATACCCCAATCGAAATGGGGACAGATAGAAATGGACTTCGTCACCTCGAACTTCCAAAGGTCATGACTCCATTTGAGTTATTATTGACCAACTGACAAAATCCGTGCGTTTTCTACCTATCCGAGAGGATTACATAATGGAGAGACTTGCTCAAATCTATATTGCAGAGATTGTGTAGCGTCACGGAGTGCCCATTTCAATTATCTCGGACAAGGATAGTCGTTTTACATCACGGTTTTGGCTATCAATGCAGAAGGCGTTGAGTACCCAATTAAACATGAGTACGGCTTATTACCCTTAAACAGACGGGAAAGTGAGCGAACAATTCAAACCTTAGAAGTTATACTACGAGTATGTGTACTAGACTTCGGAGGAAGTTGAGATGTACACTTACCCTTGATAGAATTCTCTTACAACAACGATTACAACACTAGCATCAAATGTGCACCATTTGAGGCCTTGTATGGACAGAAATTTCGATCACCATTGTGTTGGCACAGAGTCGGTGAGAAGCACTTGACAAGGCCAGACAACATTCAGGAAGCTGTGGACAAAATCACAACCATAAGAGAACGACTCAAGGCAACCCAAATTATACATAACAGCTACGCTGACAATCGCAGAAAGCCACTGGAATTTTGAATGAGTGATAGATTATTTCTGAGAGTATCCCCTTGGGAAGGACATGTACGCTTTGGCAAGAAAGGCAAGCTAAGCCCACGCTATATTGAACCATACAAAATCTTGAAACAAATAGGCCCGGTGGCTTACAAACTAGAATTGCCCAAAGAGTTGGGTGGCATTCATGACATATTTCATGTCTCCAACCTTAAGAAGTGTCTAATAGATAACTCTCAGACCTTGCCCTTAGGAGGAGATTCTAATCGATGATCAATTACTTTCTTTTAGTGAAGCACCCACAGAAATCCTTAATAGAGGTACCAAACAATTGAGATGTGATAGCATTCCCTTAGTTAAAGCCAACTAGAATTCTAAACATGGAACTAAGTACACATAGGATTAGAAACATTTAATGAGATGAAACTACCCGCACCGATTCTCAAGCGCTTCGTCACCCAATAGGACGAGTTGAATTTCGGGACGAAATTCATTTCAACGGTGGGATATTGTGACAACCGTCAAAATCTCAGGTCATTATCACACTCGAATCTTGAATTACATTTACCGCATTCCTTAAATCCTAGTGAGATTTCTAGATTATGATTCCTTAGGTCTACTAAAGCCATAGAACGACGTAGTGATTGCTTAGTGAACAATAAGTTCTTTTAGACATGCTAGATTATGGTACTAAGTGCCAAATTTAAACAATAAAAAAAAAAAATCTACCTCTTTATGCTTTCATAAAATCCTTAATGAATCGCAAAATCGAAATCACCGTGACTCGACAACGTAAATTTAATCGGATAAATAATCCATGAATATCAAACTTAGACAAATTAAATGTTTATAATCCAATTCAAGAACTTAGAAAAATAAAAAATACAATTCTTATGACTTATCACAAAAATTCTAGCACGTCGCAAAATCAAGGTTTGTTAAAATTCTGTAAATCTGTAAATGAAACTCGAATATAACAAACTAACACTTGAATACCTATTGGAAGCAATTCAATCATAAATTAAAGTACTTTTATAAACTAAAGAACACAAACTTTTATAGCTCAAATATTAATCACCAAAACATCACAAAATAAACCTTATACTATGCAATATACTTACACATCTTTAATACAAACTTAATACAACTTTTATAAATTTTATTTAACAAAAAAAAAAGAAATTAAAAGGCCTCTTTGGGACCCCAAAACCGGCCTCCCCTTATCCCCACACATCTCCCCTCTTTTCTTACACCAAATCATTCATTTCACCCTCCCAAAACACACACTTCTCTCTAATTCTTCTCTCTAACCTTTCACACTCTTTTCTCTCTAAAATCTCTCAAGAAATCAGTCATTTTTCAACCTAAATCCAGAAACTTTAAGGTGTCTTCAAGCTATTTCAAGAACATAAAGGTAAAACACAACGTCTCTAACATCTTTCTTTACTTACAATCTCTAAAAATATGTTTTTCCTTCATAAAATTCGGATTTTATGCCTTTTTCATGGCTAAAATCCCCATATAAACTCTTGATGTTTGTAGGTTATCCCTTTTCACACCTTTATGTGGTAAAAGAAAGGGTAACCCATGATCAAACCGAAAATCAAGTGAAAAATCAAATTATTGCTTGTGATCTTGTTAGATCTTGTTCATCTTTGTGTAAAAAGCTTGTTTATATACTAATAATCAACTCTAACACATCATGGATGTATTTAAACACCATGCATGTGTTAGATCATGGATTTATAGGTCAAAAGATCAAAATTTCATTTTGTTTCCATGGTGGTGTTCTTGTTTAAGCTCAAAACATTCATCAAGGACTTGCAAGTTTTCTGTCCAGAAACTTTCATCTATTTCCACGATTTTTCTAAAATTCATTTCTTCATGAAAATGGACGTTTTTATAGTCTAAAATCAACTTCTGTAAATAAGATTTCCAACCATATAAGCCTCATGTTCATATGAGTTAATTTGATATTTTTAATAATTTTTGTGAGTAAAGATGTATAAGTTGTTAGATTAGGTCAGAAACTTTTCTTTCAATGTTTTAATCATAACTGGAGCATTATAACTCTAAATTACTTGAAACCAACGCCAAAAGTTTACAAATTTTGTTGGTCACAACGTTTCTGTTTATCACTTTTTCTGGAACCCAATGTATTTTACTCAAAAGTAATGATTACATGCATGTGTTCAGATCTGACCTTTGAAGATAAAATAAAATTCTAAAAATACTTGGACTCATCTATAGTTCCTGGAAAAATTACAGAAAATAAGTAACATATTGAGGAACATCTGTGATTTTTTTCCTTATACTATTACGTAGCAGAAGTATTTTTAATAAATTCAACTAACAGGTGTAAATTCCTGGAAATAAGAATATGGACTGATTTTTGTAAAAGTTGAAAACCGACACTTGCGAACTTACTATTTGGGGAAAAACTAACTTTTTATGACTTATGAACATGTTTAAGGTTTGGGTATAAGTCTCGGGTCAAACAGAGAAGATTTGACCAAGTCAACAAAAACGGGTATCGGTTTCGAAAACGGGAAAGTTACTATTTTTGGAAATAATGCTAACAAGAAGGGTTTGGGGTATCTTATGATATATTTATCGGTTTATGTGTCGTCAATTATAAATTGTGAAGAACCAAAATTCCAACACACAAAATGCCATGAAATTTGGACACTAACAATCATGCGACATTATATGACCTGTAGAAAGAAATTCGACAATTTAAGAATGTTGTATGCTTATGTATTCAATTAGTAATCAAACGTGATATTGGACGTTAACAAACTACAAAACAAAAACTAATTATATTGGCACTTGGTAATCTAAATACTTAACTAAGCAATCTTAACAAACCAATTTACTGAGAATCTAACTAGAGACCTCGTGTTCATAGGACTTGGATAGGAGTCATACTCGATGAGCACACGTATTACATCCATCGATTAACGCTTACGCTCAACTGTGAGTTTTCACAGCCCCTTTTTTTACTTGTTTACTATTTTGGGGTGAAAAGCATGATTCTAAACTTTAACTAAATTGGTTATACTTTTTATGAACTTATTGAACTTTTGCTATGCTACTTATGCGAATTGGTGTATACTATCCATGTGAATTGAGTACTAATGTCCCTGTGAGGACATCATTGAGCACTAAGTCCCCGGTAATCTGTTACACTACTCATTAACTCGTCATAGAGCCAGACGAGCCGTCTTTGATAATCATGAATAACGTTATTTAGGGTAGACCAACTCTCACTCACATGGCTATGTGTGTGCATGTTATCACTCGCTCACATCCCCGATTGGATGTGTAGAATTTACCTTGTCCCCGATTGGACGGAAGGTAACTCATGTCCCTGTGAGGACATCATTTGGGGCATTCGGTCGGTAATCGGTTTAGTAGTGGCCTCAATTGCATTAACACTCGTGTATATTACCTTTCATATTCGCAACTATTACAACAAATCATTATTATTCATGTCTTTTATGAACAAAGCTTTTAGATCATTTGTTGTAACATTAAACCTGTGAACTCACCAACTATGACCATAGTTGACCCTTTTGTTTTATCATGCTTTTCAGGAGAACGACAGTAAGGTGCACTCTAGGAGTACATTTGCATGGATGCATGTTCACACGCGTTTGCTTTATTTTGAAACCATGACTCTCTTTTGAAAACTTTATGAACTTATGGTTATTTCTTTTGGAACTATGATTTGGACTCGTAGTAATGTGTAATATTTTCTCTAAATTATGTATGGTGTTACTTCTATATCTTATGCATTGCTACCCGGTACTGTTACATCTCGTGTTTCCGCTTTAGCGGGGTGTGACACTACTATATGGAAATAAAGTATAAATCATTGTGTGATTATGATTTGATAAATGCAAGGTGATTATAAATCCTTGCTAATAGAAGTACGTGCTATTTGATTAAAGTGTGATTACTCTTTTGAGTAAGTGTGTGTTTGATGAGTATTTAGCTATTAAGCTATTTGAATTGAATCAAGAAAATTACAATAAGAATATGGATATATATATTCTTGAAATACATAGATAATGACTTGGTATATTTGAATGAAGACAAGGTATGTCTTCTGGGTTAAATGAAAACTTGTAAATAACTTGTAAACGTCGGAATACTGACGTAAGTAATGACATGAATTTTATGTCATTGAAATGTGACTAGTTGTTATGTGTTTTAAGGCATGAGGTAATGCCAAGTAATGTAATAAAATGCTTAGTACATGATATGACATTTTGTACTAATCATTAATACTTGAAAATACGTGTGTGGTATTACACGTAAAGTTGTGACACTAGTGTTGACATTGTGTTTGATAATATATCATAGGTTAAAACTATGATAGAAATTGAAAAGTGATTAGCTGATATGGGAACAGCTGTAAACAGAAATATTTAAGAAATGTGAAATTAATTGCTCCCAGAAAACGTAATGTTTTGGAGTAATTTAATTGAATAGATATTATAATCAATTGATTGTTATTAGTAAATACGTGTTTGGAATTACACGTGATATTATTGTGTCATAAAGATTTGACAATGTGTTATATGCTGAAACTATCAGATGTTAGGGTTTCAGACAATTTGAAATACTGATTTAAATCAGTTATTGCAAAGAAATGTGTATTAAAGGATACATACTAAAATATGTGAGGTATACATATGAAATAAATTGCATACTTAAAAGTTAAATATGTATGTAGTAATTGAAAAGTATGTATGTATCTATTGTTAAAAGGTTAGTAAACATGTTCTAGTAAAGTTGGAAACCAGAACATTGTGTGATATATGTATCAGTAAAAGAAAATCCCTTTAATTATTGATAATATCATGTAACCTGAGAATGGAATGTGAAAAGCATAATCAAGCAACGCCTGATCACCGTTGTTACATTATGCTATGTCACATGAGCTTGTTGAGGTTACCAGGTATTAAAGAAGTTTAATGTGATTGAAAGAAATTGACTATAAAATAGTGCTAAACTAATTAACTGTTGTTTATATTGTAAAAGTTAATTAGTAGAAATGATAATCAGTAATTGAAACTTGCAAGTGTGTATGATACTTGCAATTGTTTAAAATTATTGAAATGTGTTTGTGTAACTGATAGGTGTGGATTACCTATTAGTGAGTTGTGTTATCCTAACGGATTACTAATGTGCATATGGCTTGTATTAAGCCAAGTTTAAGTTAATGACTCGGTCTGGTGATTGAGTCATTAATGTTAGTGAAAACATTGATTTAAAGTTTATGATTTGATCAAATCTAAAACTTGGAAATAATTACCAGATAGTATATGTATATATATGATAATGACATGAGTAAATAACTCATATTATGTTTTAATGAGTTGTTAGTATGTCATTGATTGGTAATTGATTATAATTATAAGATATCGGTTCCATTTTGGCTAAATGGGCCATTGTTATTGAAAATAGTTGTAAAAATCTATGTTTAAGGTTAAACATAGTATTAATATGTTAATATTACAGTAAGTTGACTCTGAAAGTCGACTGTGAATAAAGATAGTGTATAATATGAAATCATTGAAGTATTATTGATTTCATTGCAATGTGTATAAGTTAAGAAAAGTAGTCAACCTAGTTGTTGACTTGTTGATTAAATTGAAGTTGACAAATAGCCAACAGTGTTGAACTTAGTTATTTATGACATGCATGAGTTCGATAAACTGTCAAAGGTTGTGGAACCTTAATTTATTCCTTCGAATAATTGAAAACTATTGACAGTTGTACAAGTGTGAAATTGTAATGTGATCTGTATAAGATCATTATTTGATTTAATATAAGTGTAACCCGATAGTGGATAATCGGGAAACACTTTGATATGTGTTGAAATAGTAATTTCATTCTGTAGAATGATAATATGAATCCCAAGGGGGAGAGAACTGAAAGATAATTATAATATAACATATGATTGAAAATTGTAATGGTTTTAATAACCATTGATATAAATATGTTATAATAATTGAAAGTGTATAAATATATATGATATATATATATATATATATATATATATATATATATATATATATATATATATATATATATATATATATATATATATATATATTGATTGATTACAGTGTTAAAGGCTTAGTAAAGGCTTTAACAGCCTGGATAGCCTATCTGTGAAAAAGTAAATTGAAATTATGAAAATAAGGATTTCATTTCCATTAATAAAAAGAAAAGTGAATTATGTATATAGTTATATATATACTTGATAATAAGATGAAATGATAATTGCAACTAGAAATAGTTACAATGTGGAATAAGCTAATGTAGAGATCGTTGGAAAATAGGTAATATAATAATGTGGTACATGTGCTGGTATAGCAAGGTGCCCATTGTTTGATATTTAGCCTTTATCTGATGAGATAATTGCTAATTGACTTAATGATTCGGAATTACCTATAGAATTTGATCTCTACTTTGCTTATTGATTTGTGATTAAGGTTATATGATTCTGAAGTACTTTGAGGAAAAAGAGTTTCATATACCTAAAGTATTAACTGAGATTATATCTGTCAGTTGTGTTAACTAATTGTAAAAATAAAGATTACTGGTATATCACTGGTTAATGTGATATGTAAATACTAGCATGGTTGCTAGTTATAAACTGAAATTGAAATTTCAGTGTTGATATATGCATTGTGGTTTTATAACCACTGTTATTGTTACTATTTTGTTTAATAGTTATAATGGATTAAAGATTTTAGCATGTTGCTAATTTCTAGTGATAATACCCTGGTAAGTGATGTGTAGTTTCACTTGTTGTTATCAGTATTACCATTGTTACAAATTCTGGTATATTACTAGTTTCTGGTTATAAATGTTTAAATATTCACTTGTTAAGTGATTGTGTGTTTTAAACGTTTATCTGATTGACGATTTAGAATTCAGATAAATAGTTGTTTCATAGAAAATATCGGATTAATGCACAGTATAGGTGCGTAGGAAAAGACAGAAACCTATCCATGGGGACAGGTGAATGTGGAAAGAATCGAAACAAAATAACTATAGTTATAGGTTGCTCTTGAGGTTTAATGTATAGCTATGTTACATTAGACAAGTTGAGTATGATCAGATTTCGAGGACGAAATCTCTTTAAGGGGGAGAGATTTGTAACATCCTCAAAATAGACCTAGTTGTTTTAATATTATTTCCTAGATTAAATTATTAATTAATGTGTTTGGAAATAATATTGTTTGAACTAGTTGAAATTGATTGGAATAAGAGTCAAATATTCCAATATGACAAGTAAATTATTAATTGTTTTAAATTAATAAAGTTGTCGGTAAAATAAAATATTTGGACTCGCAAATGGTTTTCAGGTTCCAGACAATAGATTGAGATGGGGTATTAAATTATACCCGTATAATTGAAGGCGGTTTGGTGAACCGACTATTTATTCACTTTCCTTTTTAGGAAAGTTACTTTCCTCCTTTTCTTTGAAAAACACAAACTTACAGAAACCTTCAAATAAAAACTTAAGAATTTAAACAAAAAGATTGGAGCTGTGATTCTGATTAGTTTCATCAAAATCATCATGTTCTTCATTCAAATGGTAAGTGATTTTGATTTATTTTGATTATACTTAAATTCATATGTGTTATGTGAATTAAAGTTGATACATGATGATATATGATGAGGGTTATTGTTAGAAATCGTTAATTACTGCTTGTAATCGATTTGGTGAACCTAGTTTGTGATTTGAGTATGTTTTGATTCGGATTCAGCAGGATTTTAAACCTGCAGATCGCTCCGAAACCAGTAGGACGCGGCGCGTACTACTGGTACGCGGCGCGTGGATCATAAAAGTTAGAACGCGGCGTGTACTATTTGTACGCGGCGTGTGGATCATAAGTTTAGGACGCGGCGTGTCCTTAACCACGCGGCGCGTCCTAATGTATAACTTTGGCCAGAACCCCAACCATGAAGAGGACGCGGTGCGTCCTAAAGGGACACGGCGTGTCCTAGTGTTATTTCAGAAATTTTAAGTTTTTGCAAATTTAAAAAGTGCATAAGTGTTTAGTAGTGATTTTTGCCACGGAAAATGTGACAAATTGTCTTTAATCTCCGTTTGGGCTGAAATTCACATGTCCACTCGGAAACGACCCAATGATCAAAGCTATATATTATAGCCTAGTCAGTTTTTGGCCATTCGGGGTCGTTTAGGGGTTGAAAATGGCATTTTACTGTTTTCGAACCTTATTTCGGGACTTTTTGATTATATTCTGAATTGGACTTTTGTTTCCTGTGATCGTAGGGATCACCTGATACATGTAAATATGTTATAATCACATTTGAGAACTAAGTGATATAGTTGTTGATTATAACCTAGTAATAAAAGTGATAAATGGTTATTACACTTTTAGATGAAATGATATAAATGTTAATTATCATTTGATGGTTATTATCATATTGATATTATACGTTGAATAATGAAATATTGTGATATGTTATGTGATTATAACATAGGCTTATTGTTATTAATGAGTTACTAACTCATTGTTTATCTGATTGTAATTTCAGATGTGGAGAAGGCTCAGTAACATTAGACCTCTGAGCTTGTTGCTGAGGTATTTGGTGAGTGGATCTATAACCTCAGTGTAATTTAGTTGTAACAGGTTTGGTTACAACAAGTAACGTATTATTACTGTGTTTGTTATCCATTATGATTATGGTTGTTAGTAATAATACTATTGATAGACTGTTTAGTCTGATAAGTTGACCTAATTGAATATGTGATCACATGCTATATTTGGCCTTCGGGCATCAGACTTGAGGTCAACTTGAAAGTTGGGTTTGGTTACTATTGAATCACGACAGGAATTTCCTTGTACTCATCGTTAATAGGAAATTAGGTCGTATGTGATTAGTACCAAACTATCGGTCTATTCTGTATTGGCCATACGGATTGACGCTAAGTGTTCTGGGGGAATCCCCGGGTATTATGATACCTCCGGAACCACCGATCCTCATTTTATGTGATTGTATTGAGATGTTATCTCATTGAAATAGACTTGAATGTTCTTGGCAGAAGGTTTCCCTAAGAACTCTAGAAACTCTGTGATATTGTAGGATACGATGCTTTGATGTAAACAGAGTTGTTATGCTAAGTTGAACTGTGATTATTGTTTCCCTCACTTAGCGTTATGCTAACCCCACCACAGTCCTTCTTGCAGGTTATTGTGTATATACAGTGGGTGGGCAAGAAGATTGTTGATTGGAGGGAATGTTTGACCAAATATAAACTCTGATTTTGGTTTGATAATTAAAAGTTATGTTTTGGATTTTATATAACACCCAGTTGTTTATAATATGTTTTGAAATATTATGAGTTTTATTATATTCTATGTAAAGAATGTGATTCAAAATACGCTTCCGATGTAAAATACATTTAAATAACGTATTGTAGAATGAGGGGTGTTATACTAGAGGAATAAGAAAGATATAGAAAGTGTGTTTTCTAAGGTGTGTGGTGTAATGAACCTTGGTGCCTCCTATTTATAGGAGAAATTCGACTCACGTTAGCAATCCAAGGAGCACATTAGCAAAAGGAGGAAAAGGTGGTGCACCGGGTACGAAAAAGCATGTAAAGGTGGTGCACCGAGTACGCGCAAGGACCAAAAAGCGGAAACGGGGTAGGGGGAAGGTGGCCGGCGCCGCCCACCTGTAGGCCGGCGGCGGCTGGCACCCCCCGCCCTGGTTCGCCGTCTTTTGCTTCGTTTCTTGATTCGCGCGTGTTTTATTCGTTATGCGTACGTTTGTGTTGATTCTTTTTTCGTTGGATTTGCAATTCAAAAATGAAGACTTTGATGAAAAGATATCCCAAAAATATGTCTCCCATCTTTGGATGTCTCGTGCGAATCGTTTGGATCTTCCGGCGTACGTAGAATCTTCATTCTTTGTCCGTTTTTGTTGATTCTTCTTCTGTTGGATTCGTAATTTGAAAACGAACATCTTGGATGAGATGGATGTTGGTGATGGGCACTTTTCTCATGAAATCTCGTTTTGATGCCTTGAATCTTCAAACGTGTGTGGAATCTTCGTTTTACATCCGTTTTGCTTGATTTTCATCGTGCTACCTTGTTTTGACCTTCTTGGCATAATACTATTGGTTTGTATTGTTTTTGAGTTAAAATGCCAAGAATCGTTCCAGAATGAGAGAGATATCGGTAGTAAAAACGTGACTTTTTACGCGATATCAAGTATCCCACACTTAGAACTTTGCTTGTCCTCAAGCAAACTCGAATTTCAAGCATGGTTAAAAGTAAGCAGATAATGAAATATTTTAAGGTGGAACTTTTTACTAAGTGGGTTTGGAAAAATAAAATACTTGTTCTTTGAGAAAGCAGGGTTGTAATCTTTGGGAGCATGCTTTTGATCTTTGATCTTGGATACATGACTAGGCGATCCTCTCAAGGTGGTCACTCAAATCACTCAAAGTGTTTAGGGTTTCCTATTCTATTATATATCAATCACTCAGAACGCCAGTCATGTGTCGTTCATCGTCATAGACTTGATCGAGAATCAAATCGTTACCTTTTAAGTGAGCGTGAAGTCGATCTAGCCAAAATCATTCTAGGAGAGGGGATTTAGGGTTTTTGGAATGGAGGTGATATGAGAGGGGGTTGTGTTGGTTTTTTTCGGGTTTCTTTTTGGTGAAACGGAAAGCTGAAATTTCTAAATTTTCGGGAGGATTGAAACCTTTTTCTTTTGGAAGGAGTCTTTTTCTCCATTTGACTTTCTTTTCTTCAAATTTTCTGGGATATTTTTCTTTCTTTGACGTCATATCCTTGTGACTTCTCTTCTTTCATCTTTGGAACTTCTTATGAAGTTTGACGGATGCTTTTGAGTAGGGTAGGGGATAACGTATTTATTTTTGGGTGTATAGATGGGTTCAAGAATGATGTGATTCGATCTCCTTTTTACTCACCAGTTCGGATTCGAAATGTATAACAAGAGCAAGTTCTGATTCTAAACGCATACATCGGCACACTCAAGAATCGAAAAAATGAAGCATTAAAAGTGAATGCTTTTTATATGGCTCAAGATACCTCACGAATCGAAAGTTGGGTTGTTGTGTGCTTAGTCATGCGATGCTCTTTATGGGATTACTAAACTAATTTTTCAAAAGAATTTGTATTTCATTTGTCCTTCTTCCCCAAAGTAAATCATTCTTCGTTTAAAATTTTTCATTTTCAACATATTTTTAACTCAATTTTTAAAATTTTGTTTACTTTTTGGAGAAGCAGGGTCTTATAAAGAGCAACGATTTTAGAATCAAGCATATACCATTATCCATTTAACAGTAGTGCAACTACTGCTATCCCACACTTAAAGGAACATCATCCTCGATGTTATTCTAAGCTCTGATTGGGGTAAAATCCCACACTTAGGGTTTGAAACATCTAAGACGCATTCTTTTAGTGTGTGTTGGGTGTGAATCCCACACTTAATGATAAGCATATTGGATATGGTATATTTAAAACGAATGAAAGAGACGGTATAGAAGTACTCCCCGGTAGTTGCGGTTTTCCTTGGGTTGCATCTGCCGGACTCCATCTTTCTTGGTGCACTCTTGATCAAGTCTTCTTGTGATTGGTCTCTTAGGTGTGAATGTGACATCCCTCAATTTTGAATACAATTAAGTACGCTAAACATTTGTATTTTAGGCTAATTCCCTACTTAAGTGAATTCACAACAAATTTTAGAGGTAAGTCTAGCAAAGCCCAACTAGTTAATATGCGTAGTATTACATATTTTGTAATTAGTATAATTACGTACAAAACATTCGGAACGAACCCGACAAAAATACGGACGTTGGTAAAAACATTTCTATAAATAACTTGAATCTATTTTTGGAAGTTATTTATCCTATATTGTTATTTTTATATAATAGAACACCAAAAACTTAGACGTTTTGATTAAAACGTTATAAACGCAGTAAAAACGCGCAAATCGAATTAGGCTACCAAATGAAACTCGATAAGTATTTCGGTAACTCAAAATAAAGTATTTTAAGAATACTTCAATGAAAAATTATCCCAAATATAACATTAATTTAAAACGACTACAAATAACGTTACGCGATTTAACGTTTAAACACGAATAACGGGTAAACGACCTAAATATGTAACACAGTCTAAAAATTGAAATTTAAACACTCCACCCACTCAAATGGGACCCATGAGGCCAGCCACCACTCTCTTGAACCAATGAAAACCCATGCAAATTCTCCTTTTACTCTTTCACACAAAAGGCATGCAAGCCTTACACCTCTCATTTCACCTCACTCTTTCACACTCATTTCTCTCTAACCTCTCTCTAGCTTCCATTTTCTCTCTCTAAAATCTGGAGAACAACCACCATAACACCACCACACCACCACCATTGACCACCATCCACCACCCTTTGACCACCATAAACCGCCATCGACCGCTCGTCGGAAAATCGAGAAAATACACTATTGAAGCTCTTTTCTTCCTCTCTTCATCATTTCTTTGTAAGAACACATACTCTTTCTTTAGATCTGATTGCATGTTAGTTAATTACATATTTTATGTCTCATCTAACTAGATTATGTCCAAATTAAGGTTTAAAACACGTTTTTGAAGTGTATATATAAAGATGATGAATCTGTCCCAGAAAACACAGCTCACTAAAATGATCATATCTTGAGTTCTACTAAGAGTTAGATAACGAATTTTTTTTTAAAAGTTGTGTATTGAAAAGATCTACAAAAAGTTCTTCTTTGTCTCTTTCCAGAAACATACAGATTTTTAGCTACGAACTGATCTTTGAGTCTGGTCTGATGATAGTCGAAAAACGAGTTCGGTTATTACGCGGAATTATTTACCTAACTAAATGAACCCTATGATTGCCGGAAAAATTAAGTATTAAACTAGTCACATAAATGAACAGCTGGTAAAAATGGTGGAAACTAATTCGGACTAGAAAGTGTCGAAATGAGTGGCGAAACAAACCGACAAAACCGAAATCATGAAAATAGGGACTGTTTTGGAAATGAAATAAAAACTGACACTTACGGCCGACTATAAAACGTACCGACAATTTTATAAGGCTTAGTTAACTATTTTAAGGCTTGTATAAAAGTTTCGGGTCAAACCGAACACGTTTGACCAAGCTAACCGAAACGAGCCTCGGTACGAAAAACGTGAAACGAAATGTAAAACTTTAGATTTTTGGCTCGAAACAATGTTTTAGATGTGTTACTATGAAACTTGAACAAAAACGATGTTACGATATTTACGAATAACGATACACGTGTTGAAACACTTAAACAAAAACGTATACTTTTACAAGTAAATAAACGAAACAAAAACAATAATAACACTTTGTGAATTATTATTACAAAACCGTCACCAACGGGCAGTACATGTTTACAAAACTACAAACCTAAATGACAAACGGATACTTTGGACATATCTAGTTGAATGAACGCTAACATGGATGGTCAACTACGACATCCAAATACTTACACTTATAATCTCATATGATGTAACACCCGCCAAATTAGGACTAGTAATTAGTGCCTAATCATATGTTAATACATGTAATTAGTTCCTTGTTAGGCTAATTAATGTATCGAATTATATATATATTGTTGAATATATACGAATATGCGATTTGATTAAATCGTACGCAATTTAAATCGGACGTATTTCGATTCAATATTATACGGACGTTGGTGACTCATTTTATTAAATAACGCTTTTATGTCAAAAATATTATTTTGATAATATTTCGTATTCATTCGTATCGTACAAACCGAACTTACACGATTTAAAACATTAAACCGCGCAAACGAAATAAACTAACTTACGTTTTATAACACAAATATAAAATGATTTGTAAAATATTTAAATAATATATCGCGTAATAAATCATAATTTAAAACTTATAATTAAAATGTAAATAATTATTTAACGTTTAAACGACGGAGCAAACGAACACCACACGGGACGCGGGGCGAAAACTGGAAAGTGGGGATAACCCCCACCTCCCACTCACTTTTCTCACTTCTCTTTTTTTCTTTCTATCTTCATCTCTCTCTTTCTTTTCTTTTCACCAAAACACCCAAAAATCCACAAAATCGCAAAATACTACCACGAAACGCGACCGGATCACCAATATTTTTAGAGATTCACGACCACCTCGCAACGATCTACATTTCTACCTTTCCGGATTTTCATTTCGGCAAATTGTAAGTTTCCGACAAAATCCCGAAATCTCTCGATTCTTTGTACTTTTCGTTTGTGGTTGTTTATATAACATGTATATGTCCATTACAATGTATAGAACACGATTTCATAGCTTAAAAACGAGTTTAAAAGGGATTTTTCGCCGGAGAAACGTTGACAGCCGGACTTTCTGGGCTGGTGTTCATCTATGCGACACAAGCCTTGTGTCGCATATTGTGTCGTATTTTAGCCTTTGTGTCGCATAAATTCCCTTGTGTCGTACCTTATGTCGTACCAAATAATTAGTGTCGCAAGTTCTGCGACACAACCGCTATGTCGCATACCCATACGACACAATCACTATGTCGCTGTTGAATCAGCATTTCGCATCCATGCGACACAACCCTTTAGTCGTATGGACATTGTGTCGCACTCCTATGCGACACAACCCTTGTGTCGCATAATCCATTTAGTGTCGCATGATTGTGTCGCATAAAACAGCAGGTTTTCAAATTTCAATTTCACTAAGTGTCGGAACTATATAACCTCAAACCCTTATACGATACGACTTATAAAACACATTGGGACACACTTTTAAGTGCAAAACGCCAATTACAAAATAATAATACTTAAAGTTTATTATTCCAAACTCATCACCAACGGGCCGTACACGTTTTCAAACGCTTAACGAATCAACCAAATCGAAGTAATTTGGACATATATAGTTGTGTAACAACTACAAGGGTGATCTTTTGAGATACCCAATCATGATTATAACCATCGCGTGTCGTGGACACCCTCAGGTTACAAGTCGTTGGACTTCATTTCTCGCTAATCAACTTACGTTTATTAAACGCATTCAGACTCAGGTGAGTCTCATAGCCCCTCTTTTTACTGTTTTACTCAGGGGTGTGATATACTGCTCAAACTTTTAACATGTGAACGCAAGTACCAACTTTTCATATACTACATGAGTTTTTCGAAACTAATCATTTAAAGTCCTCCGTCAGCATAGTTGTTAATACGTTGTAGCGTGAATATTAGTATATGGTACCATATAGGATTGACCCTCCTCGTTCGGGTTAGCAAGCACTAACCGGGTAAACGGACGTACTAATATTTGGGAAGACGAATGTTGATTAGGCATTCGTGGAGGCACCTCGCCCGGAATTCTCTTTAGGGGACCCGGCCCTCGAGTTAAGCTCAACTATGTGCTCATGGCTGTATACACGATGATTATCATTTAATTGCTGGATGCAATTCATTATTTAATTGCTGGATGCAATTCATTATTTAATTGCTGGATGCAATTCATTATTTAAATCTTGCGGTTCATACGATATTACTTGATTTCAAACCTGTGAGCTCACCAGCTTTATAGCTGACCTTTTAGCATATATCGCAGGTACCCAGCAGTAGGATGTTTCTGCTTCAGGATTTAGCTCGAGTCAGCATACAGACGATTGAGATTTTCTTGCATTAGTATATTTTGTACAAGTACTTATGTACTGAAATCTCATTTTAATTAAACTCGAGCTATGTAAAGCTTTAAATGTTGTAAACATTTCTATTATCAATATATTTTGTTAAAACGACGCATATAGAGTCGTTTACTATATATCTTTGTGCTTTGTTATTGATTAGTAACACCCAAATCAAGCTTCCGCAAATCATCAAATTTGGGGGTGTTACATATTGGTATCAGAGCCTAAGGTTATAGTGAACTAGGTTGCATTTAGTGAGCCTAGACTATGACCATTAGGCCGTATTCCTTATTAAGTATGACTGGTTCAGTGATTACAGCATACGAGTTTAATTTAACATAGCCTGATCAACTATGTACAATTAAGCAAAGATGATGTAAGACCTGAAAGTAGTTATGGCTGAACAGGGTACAATAGAAGACTCTGACCTCGAGAGAACCGAGACTTAAACATGTTTATGCTAGACACTCAATAGGCTATATTATATAGGAGCTATATGAATATAGGCCTCAATCTTACTAACGCTTTGTCTCAGAAATGGCAAACATTCCATCAAATTCATCTCGTTCTCAATCCGGGTCGCAAAACCCAAGGGTAGCAAGGAGGAACTCCAGGTTGCCTCGAGCTGGCCCGTACCCCACTCACTCCATCTTGCCGGCTCTAGCCGCTAGGGTAAACCAACACGAGCAACGACTTCGTACCATGGATGTCGTGTTGCAGGAAACCAACGAAAACTGGAGACTTACATCTCTTGAACGCATCGAACAAGTCTCCGATGACCTTGAAACCACAAACAACAACGTGGATGTCCTTCGCAACCAAATAATAGAAATAAGGGTGGAAAATGCCCTTCTGCAACAAAGGATGGATGAATGTGAACAACGCTCACATGAAGCAGAAGAGTATGCGCGCGGACTAACACAACGACTTGCGCTAGCAGAAGATAACACCCGACAAGCTAGCAGACTTGCTAACACTGTTGACCGTCTTGTCACGATGATGGAACAAATTAATCTACGTTAAGACTAGTGTAGTCTTTGTCTTGTAATCTATCCTGTAATCTAGTAACTATCTACGCGCTACTCTATAATTCAGTCGGATGTAACAATTCCCGACATCTTTTGTAATACATCTGTAGGATGTAACCTTTGAACTCGTATTAGCTATCAAATATTTCTTGTTGTTCAACTCATATTAATTGCCATAATTCTTTTTCATATCGATGTTATGTATTACCACCTTTATACATGTACATCTGAAATAAATACAACTTTCTTACAAAATCTCATGTATCTTCATTTCTTTTATTGAAGAATCATGCCGCCAAAGACACGACCTTACACAGATGCTCAGATCACGTCACTCATAACCCAGGCTGTTACTGAAGCCTTGGCTCGGAATACCCCACCCAACTCCACAAGAAACAGCGATACCACTGGAACCTCTGCCGTCAAACCTTGTTCTTACAAGGACTTTCAAAGCTGCAAACCCTCGAGCTTCAAGGGTTCTGAAGGAGCCATCGGACTGATCAGATGGTTCGAGAAAATGGAAACTGTTTTCCGTGTCAGTAAATGCGCGGAGAACGACAAAGTAAACTTCGCCACCTGCTCTCTTGAAGATGATGCCCACTCTTGGTGGAATTCATATACCCAATCAGTGGGTGCTGATATCGCCTACCAACTCACTTGGGAGGAATTGAAGGCAAAACTCACTGCCAAATACTGCTCTATCGCCAAACTCCAAAAGCTAGAGGAGGAGTTCTGGAACTTAAAGGTTCAGGGTGGTGATATCGATGGTTATACCACCAGGTTTCAACAACTAGCTGCCCTCCGCCCAGCTATGGTGAGCACTGAACCTGATAAAATCAGGAAGTATGTCCTGGGTCTCCCTGACCCTGTTCGGGGACACGTCATCTCTTCAAAACCAACCACCATTGACGGTGCAATCCTATTGGCCCAAGACTTGATGTCAATGAGTCAAGATTCTGAACAACCCACTTCATCCTCCCATAACAACAAACGCAAGTGGTCTGACTACCACAACAACCCCTCCAACCAACAAAACAAGAAACCCGACACCATCAAAGCCTACAACACCACCACTGACATCACACGGGGCTACACTGGGAGCAAACCCTATTGTCCCAAGTGCAGTCGCCACCACGAAGGTTCCTGTGGTACTTTCTGCAACAATTGCAAGAGGTACGGCCACCTCACAAAAGATTGCCGCTCTCCCGCCAACAACAATTCCAACAACAACACCAGACCACCCAAAGTATGCTTTGAGTGTGGGAAACCTGGGCATTTCAGAGACTCGTGCCCAAAACTGAAGAACAACAACAACAACAACCGCAACAACAGCAACAACAACAACAACACTCGTAGCAGAGCTTTCGTCATCAAATCTGGGGACGCCCGCCAAGACCCGAATGTGGTCTCGGGTATGTTCCTCCTCAACAACTTAACTGCTTCTGTTCTATTTGATACTGGTGCTGATAGAAGCTTTATCTCCGATGATTTTTGCCCATTACTTGACATCACTCCTGTTGCCTTAGATGTTAAGTACACTGTAGAGCTAGCAAATGGAAAACTTGTAGAAACCACCAGTGTGATACCTAATTGCACTTTAAACCTAGCTGACGAAACCTTTTCGATCGACCTTATACCCATTGAAATCGGAAGTTTTGACGTCATTATTGGAATGGACTGGTTGTCCAAACATCGAGCTGAAATTGTTTGTCACGATAAAATCGTCCGTATCCCACTCGCCGTTGGTGGAACCTTGATCATACAGGGGGAGACCGGTGGGATGGGACTCAATATAATCTCCTGCTTAAAAACCCGAAAATTTCTGAGAAAGGGTTACCCTGCCATACTCGCACACATCACCGAGAAGAAGTCGGAAGAGAAGCGACTTGAGGATGTACCAATTGTTAGAGACTTTCCCGAAGTCTTTCCGGAAGAATTACCTGGTCTACCTCCGCCTAGACAGGTTGAGTTCTCGATTGATCTCGTGCCGGGTGCCGCACCGGTGGCCCGCGCACCATACCGTTTAGCCCCATCCGAACTTCAGGAGTTGTCCTCTCAGTTACAGGAACTGCTGGATCGAGGATTCATTAGACCGAGTTCTTCACCTTGGGGAGCTCCGGTCTTATTTGTCAAAAAGAAGGACGGTTCATTCCGAATGTGCATCGACTATCGAGAGTTGAATAAATTGACCGTCAAGAACCGTTATCCACTTCCTCGCATTGATGATCTATTCGACCAACTTCAGGGTTCAAGTTTCTACTCAAAAATCGACCTGCGATCAGGTTATCATCAGTTACGAGTTCGCGACGCCGATATTCCAAAAACTGCTTTCAGAACTCGTTACGGGCACTACGAATTCCAAGTGATGCCATTTGGTCTAACCAACGCACCGGCTGTATTCATGGATCTCATGAACCGGGTGTGCAAACCTTACCTCGACAAGTTTGTCATTGTCTTTATCGATGACATACTCATTTACTCGCGAAACGAGCAGGAACATGCGCAACACCTCAAAACCATCCTTGAACTTCTTAGACACGAGGAGCTTTATGCAAAATTCTCTAAGTGTGAGTTCTGGATCCAAACTGTTCAATTTCTTGGTCACGTGATCGACAGTCAGGGAATTCACGTTGACCCATCAAAAATCGAGGCTATCAAAGACTGGCAAGCACCCACCTCTGCAACTGAAGTACGACAATTCTTGGGTCTTGCGGGGTACTATCGGCGATTTATCGAAAATTTCTCTAAAATAGCTCAACCACTCACGGTACTGACTCAGAAGGACAAAAGGTTCGATTGGACCGATAAACAAGAGTCAGCGTTCCAGCTTCTGAAACAAAAGCTTTGCAGTGCTCCAATTCTATCCTTACCCGAAGGCACCGATGACTTCGTGGTATATTGCGATGCTTCTCACCAAGGTCTCGGTTGCGTGTTAATGCAACGAGATAAAGTCATTGCTTACGCCTCACGACAGCTGAAAATTCACGAAAAGAACTACACCACTCATGATCTCGAACTTGGAGCTGTCGTTTTTGCTCTCAAAATCTGGAGACATTATCTCTACGGCACTAAGTGCACCATCTTTACCGATCACAAAAGTCTCCAACATATCTTCGATCAGAAAGATCTCAACATGAGGCAACGTCGATGGGTCGAGTTGCTTACCGATTATGATTGCGAGATCAAGTACCATCCAGGGAAGGCTAATGTTGTAGCCGATGCCCTCAGTCGAAAGGAACGATCAAAACCACTTCGAGTCCGAGCCCTCAGTATGACCATTTATAACGATCTTACCATTCAAATTCATACCGCTCAGATCGAAGCCCTGAAATCTGAAAACATCAAAGATGAAGCCTTGCGGGGTATTGACAAACAATTCGAAATCAGACCTAACGGGATTAGGTATTTCTCAAACCGAATCTGGTTGCCCAATTTCGGGAACCTAAGAGACTTGGTGATGGACGAGGCTCACAAGTCTAAATATTCTATTCATCCGGGATCCGATAAAATGTACCACGGTATCAAAGAATTTTATTGGTGGCCAAACATGAAAGCCGAAATCGCCACTTATGTCAGCAAGTGTCTTACTTGCTCGAAAGTCAAAACCGAACATCAGAAACCTCCTGGTTTACTTCAACAACCTGAAATCCCTGAATGGAAATGGGATCAAATTGCCATGGATTTCATAACCAAACTACCCAAGTCATCGAGCGGTTGCGATACCATTTGGGTGATTGTCGATCGTCTCACCAAATCTGCTCATTTCCTGGCAATCAAAGAAAATGATAAAATGGAACGCCTTACACAAATCTACATCAAGGAAATCGTTTCTCATCACGGTGTTCCAGTCTCAATCATCTCTGACAGAGATGCCCGTTTCACCTCTCACTTTTGGCAATCACTTCAAAAAGCTTTGGGTACCCGTCTCGATATGAGTACCGCGTATCATCCTCAAACCGATGGCCAAAGTGAACGAACCATTCAAACACTGGAAGACATGCTACGAGCCTGCGTAGTCGATTTCGGTACAAACTGGGAAAGACATCTACCGTTGTGCGAATTTTCGTACAATAACAGTTATCACGCCAGCATTAAGGCTGCACCTTTTGAGGCACTGTACGGTCGTAAGTGCCGGTCACCGATCTGTTGGACCGAAGTGGGAGATAGTCAACTCACTGGTCCTGAACTCATTCACGCCACCACTGAGAAAATTGTGGAAATTCAAAACAGACTCAAAGCCGCACATGATCGTCAGAAAAGTTATGCTGACGTGAGACGCAAACCACTCGAGTTCCAAGTTGGGGATCGAGTTCTCTTAAAAGTATCACCTTGGAAAGGCGTCATCCGTTTTGGCAAACGCGGGAAGTTAAATCCCAGATACATCGGGCCTTTTGAGATCCTTGAACGGATTGGCCCCGTAGCCTATCGATTGCAGCTGCCATCCGAACTCAGCAGCGTGCACCCTACTTTTCATATTTCAAACTTGAAGAAGTGTCTGTCTGATGAGACACTTATTATTCCATTAGATGAAATTCGTGTTGACCATAAACTTCATTTCGTTGAGGAACCCGCTGAAATTATGGACCGTGAGGTCAAACAACTGAAACAAAGTCGTATTCCCATCGTCAAGGTCAGATGGAATTCGCGGCGTGGTCCGGAATTCACCTGGGAAAGGGAAGACCAAATGCGACTCAAATATCCTCAACTCTTCACTGATTCCACATCAAACACGACTTCGAACTAAATTTCGGGACGAAATTCTTCTAACAGGGGGAGAATGTAACACCCGCCAAGTTAGGACTAGTAATTAGTGCCTAATCATATGTTAATACATGTAATTAGTTCCTTGTTAGGCTAATTAATGTATCGAATTATATATATATTGTTGAATATATACGAATATGCGATTTGATTAAATCGTACGCAATTTAAATCGGACGTATTTCGATTCAATATTATACGGACGTTGGTGACTCATTTTATTAAATAACGCTTTTATGTCAAAAATATTATTTTGATAATATTTCGTATTCATTCGTATCGTACAAACCGAACTTACACGATTTAAAACATTAAACCGCGCAAACGAAATAAACTAACTTACGTTTTATAACACAAATATAAAATGATTTGTAAAATATTTAAATAATATATCGCGTAATAAATCATAATTTAAAACTTATAATTAAAATGTAAATAATTATTTAACGTTTAAACGACGGAGCAAACGAACACCACACGGGACGCGGGGCGAAAACTGGAAAGTGGGGATAACCCCCACCTCCCACTCACTTTTCTCACTTCTCTTTTTTTCTTTCTATCTTCATCTCTCTCTTTCTTTTCTTTTCACCAAAACACCCAAAAATCCACAAAATCGCAAAATACTACCACGAAACGCGACCGAATCACCAATATTTTTAGAGATTCACGACCACCTCGCAACGATCTACATTTCTACCTTTCCGGATTTTCATTTCGGCAAATTGTAAGTTTCCGACAAAATCCCGAAATCTCTCGATTCTTTGTACTTTTCGTTTGTGGTTGTTTATATAACATGTATATGTCCATTACAATGTATAGAACACGATTTCATAGCTTAAAAACGAGTTTAAAACGGATTTTTCGCCGGAGAAACGTTGACAGCCGGACTTTCTGGGCTGGTGTTCATCTATGCGACACAAGCCTTGTGTCGCATATTGTGTCGTATTTTAGCCTTTGTGTCGCATAAATTCCCTTGTGTCGTACCTTATGTCGTACCAAATAATTAGTGTCGCAAGTTCTGCGACACAACCGCTATGTCGCATACCCATACGACACAATCACTATGTCGCTGTTGAATCAGCATTTCGCATCCATGCGACACAACCCTTGTGTCGTATGGACATTGTGTCGCACTCCTATGTGACACAACCCTTGTGTCGCATAATCCATTTAGTGTCGCATGATTGTGTCGCATAAAACAGCAGGTTTTCAAATTTCAATTTCACTAAGTGTCGGAACTATATAACCTCAAACCCTTATACGATACGACTTATAAAACACATTGGGACACACTTTTAAGTGCAAAATGCCAATTACAAAATAATAATACTTAAAGTTTATTATTCCAAACTCATCACCAACGGGCCGTACACGTTTTCAAACGCTTAACGAATCAACCAAATCGAAGTAATTTGGACATATATAGTTGTGTAACAACTACAAGGGTGATCTTTTGAGATACCCAATCATGATTATAACCATCGCGTGTCTTGGACACCCTCAGGTTACAAGTCGTTGGACTTCATTTCTCGCTAATCAACTTACGTTTGTTTAAACGCATTCAGACTCAGGTGAGTCTCATAGCCCCTCTTTTTACTGTTTTACTCAGGGGTGTGATATACTGCTCAAACTTTTAACATGTGAACGCAAGTACCAACTTTTCATATACTACATGAGTTTTTCGAAACTAATCATTTAAAGTCCTCCGTCAGCATAGTTGTTAATACGTTGTAGCATGAATATTAGTATATGGTACCATATAGGATTGACCCTCCTCGTTCGGGTTAGCAAGCACTAACCGGGTAAACGGACGTACTAATATTTGGGAAGACGAATGTTGATTAGGCATTCGTGGAGGCACCTCGCCCGGAATTCTCTTTAGGGGACCCGGCCCTCGAGTTAAGCTCAACTATGTGCTCATGGCTGTATACACGATGATTATCATTTAATTGCTGGATGCAATTCATTATTTAATTGCTGGATGCAATTCATTATTTAATTGCTGGATGCAATTCATTATTTAAATCTTGCGGTTCATACGATATTACTTGATTTCAAACCTGTGAGCTCACCAGCTTTATAGCTGACCTTTTAGCATATATCGCAGGTACCCAGCAGTAGGATGTTTCTGCTTCAGGATTTAGCTCTAGTCAGCATACAGACGATTGAGATTTTCTTGCATTAGTATATTTTGTACAAGTACTTATGTACTGAAATCTCATTTTAATTAAACTCGAGCTATGTAAAGCTTTAAATGTTGTAAACATTTCTATTATCAATATATTTTGTTAAAACGACGCATATAGAGTCGTTTACTATATATCTTTGTGCTTTGTTATTGATTAGTAACACCCAAATCAAGCTTCCACAAATCATCAAATTTGGGGGTGTTACATACGATTAGGGCGTTAGGAGATTATCGACTAGGAATACTTTTGGGCTTAGGCTTTGCTAGCACTCGCACACTTTCAGCTCACCAGGTGAGTTCACAGCTCCTACTTTTACTGTTTTAACTGCTTTTGTACAGGGGTGGAAAACATAGTCAATGCTTTTGCTACGTGAGCAAACTTTTATATAACTATTGCGATATACATTGTGCTAAGTATTTGTGACTGCGGTCAAACGATTATAACTATTATTTATGAAATGGTATTTCATACAAAAACTAAACTGAGAACATACTGGAGAACGACCAGCTACACACTTTTACTACTAGCTTTTATGAAACAACATTTTCATAAACACACAGAAAGTCCCTACGTCTTGGGCACGCACGCACAGAAAGTCCCTACGTCTTGGGCAAACAGAAAGTCCCTACTTCTTGGGCAAGGTGCCATCCTACGTCTTGGATGAAGGCTCTACTTCTTGAGCAGATGGGTCCTACGTCTTAGATGCCAGTCCTACTTCTTGGACACAACTTATACAAGTCCCTGCGTCTTGGGCACACATATAGAAGTCCCTACTTCTTGGGCAGATACCGATGAGTCCTACTTCTTGGACAAACGTTTTAGTCCCTACTTCTTGGGCACGCTTGATAAGTCCCTACGTCTTGGGCAAACATTTTAAATCCTACTTCTTGGATAAACGATTTAAATCCCTACTTCTTGGGTAAACTACTAGGATACTGTTTTCCTACGACACATTAAGATATACTTTTGGGTAACATCCCAACTTAACAAACTTTTGGACAACATTCCTTAAAACATTATTTAACTGTTATGGCAAAACGTTTACAAACATATTTGGTTATCAAACTTTACTTGTAAACATAAAACCTGTGAATTCACTCAACATTGTTGTTGACTTTTTACTATGTTTTTCAGGGAATTAGTTGTACACGTAAGACCGCCTGCACTTTTGGAATCTAGGCGACCCATGAAGATTTAGGATGCCATCTTTTGAGACAAATGAATTTCTTTTGTATAACTAATATGTTTTTAGTCATATCAACGAAATCCACTTTTGTAAAACTTAACTACTTTTCTACTACTACGATTTGACGAATCGTAAACTTTTGATATTAATATTTATGGCATCTTAATATATATGTTCTGCGATATCCATATACTCTGATCTGCATGTTTGTCCTACGTTTACGTCAGCACCCTCGCTTACCTTAATGCTTCCGCTAAACACCGTTGACCGAATTTGGGGGTGTGACAGTGAACACGTCGGATATGCGATTCTTCGGGTGTTGATGCTTCCTTGTAGGCTGGAGCATGCTTCGTATGATCCGAGTGTGAAAGATAGTCAGAGATTTCATCACTTCTTGGAAAGTTAAATTGCAGAAATGTAAAAACAAACACGAGTTGCCTCTCGAGAAGCTCTCTTTTAAAGTCGAGAGCTCGACTTAGTCCTTTCTTCAGATGTTGCTGGATGCCTCCCTGGTGCTGGAGTGGTTACTGTGGTTTCTTGGTAAGCTGTAGCGTGAAGGGAAGTATCGCAAGAATTGCTCTATCATGTCGGCAATGAGAGTTGGTGGAGTGGTGGATTCCATTCTGAAGCTCTTGAAGTGATCAGTGGCTAATCTGTCTAGGATTGCCATCCCGTGGCTGATGTATCGAACTGCCCTTGTGACTGGTCCGTTAGGGTCAATTCGGGTGCAGGTGTAGGTTTGAAACAATCTCACACTGGGGGTGGTTTCGACCTATCGAGGTGATTAGAGCCATGAATTGAGTCTTCACTTCTTCAAAATCACTAGCCAGAGGGTCTCCTCCAAAGGATCTGGTTGCTTGGCATACTTGTCTGATGAGTTGATGTTGCTCACGGTTGAAGGGAAAATCCGAGTCTGTGAAGATATAGATTAGCTTGCTGAATATTTCGCGATATCCGTCACGATAAACATTAAGCTCTACATCTTCTTCAGTGTACATTCCGCGTAGTCGAGTTGTTACGTAAGTTGCTAGGTTGATTTGTGACAAGTGCGGAATGAATCTTGGTACCTCACGAGTTTCTTCTTCATATGCTGATTGGTTCAGTTCATGAATTATCAACTCAACATGATGACCAATGGTGGAATGAATGACGATCCTATAGTTCTCTGAGGTTGTGAGGTGTTCTCCAGTCTCGATGAGATCTAGAAGGGTTCTAAGATCTCCCACCATTCTGATATCGGCATAGTTTTGCGGGTTTCCAGTAGCTCTTTCAAGATGGGTCCTCATGGATGCTAGTGTAGCCTTCTGACTTGCTGAATAGGGAAAAGTTGATCCGGCCAATGCACAATATACTTTTTGGTATATTTGCTTATGGCTGCTGCAGAACTCGACTTCTCCCATTGGGTAGTTGGGTCTTTTGGGCTGTTGAGCTTCTCTGGTGACTTGTTCTTGAAGGGAATTGGATAATTCTTGAATATGTTTGAGTAGAGTGTTGGGTACTGGTTCTCCATAATTGGCTAGGTATGAATCGTACTCTCGTTCGATTTGCCTTATCAGGTGTCTCTGGGTGGTTGTGTAGTTGTTAGTTGATTCTTTGATAGCCTCCACAATGATGCGTACATCGTCGTTTTCATCAATCAGGTCAATCATCTCTTCGTGAGTGTCGATGAGGGGAATTTCTAGTCTTTCGGCTGTGATGATGGGAGAGTTTGGTGGAGCAAGAGGAGTTTGTGGAATATAGCGTTCATCGAGAGTGACGTCGATACATTCGCCATCATACTCGACTTCATCTTCAGAATCTTTGTCACATGAATCTGGAAATTGGTGGAATTCTTCATCTGAGGGTGCATTATTGAAAGGTTGGGTACTGTCTATTTCGATGGTTCTGACTTCCGGGGTTGTATTTTGAAGGTTCTCTTCAACAAAGCATCCTTTTTGACGTGCCTTATATGCAGAGATTCTTTGTAGGAGTCCAACATATAGGTCTGGGTGCTTTGATGATTGGAGTTCTTTTTCAAAATTATCTATGTCTCGGAGTCGGGTTCGGGTGAAAGGTTTAGAAGGATCGAGATAGGAGTTGAGAATGTTCCCCATCCTTCGGAGATGAGTGGATTTGAGTTCTTGATGGAGGGTTTCATAATCAACGGATTCTTCTGATGAAGTGTAATCATCGTAGCTTTGTATTCTATTTACTTTGGCCATTTGTGGTGAATCAATTTGATCTTCATCTTCCTCCATTTCATCCTCCTT
Source organism: Helichrysum umbraculigerum (assembly GCA_949592205.1). Classification (NCBI taxonomy): domain Eukaryota; kingdom Viridiplantae; phylum Streptophyta; class Magnoliopsida; order Asterales; family Asteraceae; genus Helichrysum; species Helichrysum umbraculigerum. The sequence goes on from CATIUR010000001.1 coordinate 41,617,214, forward strand.
CTCTTCAGGTTCTTCTTCTTCCATTTCTTCCGTTCCTTCATCTTCCTCAGCGGGTTCTTCCTCTTCTTCATCAGGTTCTGATTCGTCTTCCTCAGATTCTTCATCTTCCTCCGCGTCTTGATACTCCTCGTCCTCGTCTCGGTCAGTTTCAGTGTCGTAGATCAAGGTTGTTGGTCGAGTGAAACATCGTTCTTCTTCGGATTCTGATTCGTCATCGGAACAAATTCTGCCTGTTGATATAGCATAGCACACTTCTTGTTCTGGTGTACATTCCGGTTGGTCGATCTTGTAAGTGATGCTTTCACCATGTGCTAGTAGAACAATCGTGTGGTTGTACACATCAATCACTGCTTTAGCTGTGTTCATGAATGGTCTTCCAAGGATAATCGGGATGTTTATGTCTTCGTGGATATCCATTACCACGAAATCCGTTGGGAAGAAAAATTTGTTAACTTGAACTAAGACATTCTCAGCTATTCCTTTTGGGTATCTAATGGATTGGTCAGCTAGCTGGACAGTCATTTTAGTGGGTTTCAAATTTTCAAGTTCTAGCCTCTTAAACAGGGAGTAGGGTATAAGGTTAATGCTAGCTCCTAGGTCGGCTAAAGCGCTTATATCTCCGAATTGGTAAATAGAACAAGGGAGTGTGAATCTACCGGTGTCTCCTAGTTTTTCGGGAAGGCTATTCTTAAGTAGGGCTAAGGTTTCAGAACTAAGGGGAATGCTGTTTACTTCGGGCAGTTTATCCTTAGTGGATAGCAATTTCCTGATATATTTATTACGTCCGGGAACTCTAGACATGGTGTCAAGGAATTTTCCATCTAACTTAAAGGATGAAAATTTCTTAGGTTGGGATTTAAGTCTAGCGGGATAAGGGATTCTAACCTCTTTGTTCATGGTCGGAGTGGTTTCCACAGCTGGTATCTTGATCTTCGGTTCTTCCGTCACTGGAATAGCGGCAGGTGGTGTAGTAGATGCTTCTTTGGTGGTAGTGAGTTGCTTCGCTTCCTCAACATGTTGGTTGTGAACCGTGTTGCTAGGCAAACTTCCTCTAGGTCTGTTATCAAGACGTTATGCCAATTGTTCAATTTGAGCTTCCAAATTCTTTAGCACAGCCAATTGGTTTCTCATGAAGAGGTCGGCTTGATCTTGTCTAGCGGACGTCTTTTGGTTGAGTAGGTGTTGACCTTGCATGAATTGGGTGAAGGCATCATCCGAACTTGAAGCTGGGGCATTTGTCTTTGAAGGTTGTTCAGGGGTTTGGTTTGTGTCGGAAGTTGGTGTAGGAAGTGCGAGGTGTTGGTTGTAGGGAAGTTGTGGTTGTTGTGGGTAAGGTGGGTATCTAGGTGGGTATCTAGGTGGGTATCGGGGTTGGAAAGGTTGGTTGGTTCTTTGCGGGAATGGAGGTCCTCTAGGTTGGTTGTTGTTTTGGTTGAAACCGTGTGGAAAATTTTGTTGTCGAGCGGGAAACTGAGCATAGTAGACGGTGTCATCTGCTTCTTTGTATTCCACTTGGTATTCACCAGATGGTTGCTGGTTGGTGCAATGTTGACAGACTTGCACTTGGTGTACTTGGTGCTGTTGTTTCTTTAGTTCTCCAAACTGTTTGACAAATGAGTCCATTTTCTCTGTCAATACCTTAATTGCTTCGACTGGAATCGGATTCGATGCAGCGATAGGTGCTGAAGTTGTTGAGTGATCTCCAGAGTTCCAATCATGGTGATGCATGGTCATGTTCTCTATCAGGTTCCATCCTTCTTCGTCGGTCTTTGCCATGAAGCTTCCTTGTGCAGCAGCATCGAGGGTGGTTTGGTGGTTAGGGTCTAAACCATTGTAGAAGGTGCACAATTGTGCGGATTTTTCGAGACGGTGATTGGGGCATTTCTTCAAGGCTCATTTGAATCGTTCCCATGCGGTGTATAATGACTCATCAAAAGCTTGTCGGAAATTCATGATGTCATTTCGGAGTTTTGTTTGTTTAGAGGGCGGAAAGTATTTAGTTAGAAACTTTGTCTCCGTTACAGTCCATGAGGGAATAGAGCTGGTCTCTAAACCTTCAAACCATGTTTGCGCCTGATGTGTGAGCGAATAAGGGAAAAGATACAAGCGGATTGTGTCTTGGCTAATTCCATTTTGTTTGTAGGAGTTTGAAAGAGATATGAACTTGTCGAGGTGAGAGTTTGGATCATCACTGGGTAATCCATGGAATGGACAGTGGTTTTAGATTAGTTGGATGATGTGGTGTTTAAGCTCGAAAGATTGTCCTGGGGTTTCAGGATAGAGAATTGGTCCTCCTCTTCCTTCGATAGAGGGTTTACTGTTGTCAGCGAGAGTGATGCGTTCAGCCATTGCTTGTCTGAGTGCGGATTGCTTCTTTTCTCGTCGAATGGTACGTATTATAAGTTCTGGATCAGGGAAGTTAAATAGTGGTGCAGATCTAGGGGAACAGGTCATACACTAAAGAAAAACAGACAATAAAAGACAACTGATAATAAAGAATATATATATATATATATATATATATATATATATATATATATATATATATATTTAGAAGGTTTTATCCTAAGGGTTTACTAGAATTGGGATTGGTTGGGCCTCTGTATCGGACAGTTAGTCTCCCCGGCAGCGGCGCCAAAAACTTGATGCGCACCTCGCGAGCGGTTCGTTCGCAAGGCGGATCGGTGGGTTTTAAAATTTATAATTGCTGGGGTCTAAGCATGACTTACTATTACTGAACCAAAGGCTAGTAGATGGTAAGTATGACCTAGAGTCGTTCTTAAAGAGAAACTGAATTGAAACGGAGGTGATCCAATCAATCTTTCTTTTCTAGTATAGGTTTTAAAAGAGTGCGTTGGGGGTTTTGGTTCAGTTAACTAGGTAAACTAAATAAAGCGAATAAAATGTAATAATAAATCAGATAATAAAAGTAGTATTTGTTGTGAGTTCATTAGCTTATAATGTGGGACGATGACTTCTAGGGAAAACCTTTATTAAATTGGGAATGTTCACTAGACTTGGTAGTTTATGATGACCAATGGTGGAATGAATGACGATCCTATTGTTCTTTGAGGCTGTGAGGTGTTCTCCAGTCTCGATGCGATCTAGAAGGGTTCTAAGATCTCCTACCATTCTGATATCGGCATAGTTTTGCGTGTTTCCAGTAGCTCTTTCAAGATGGGTCCTCATGGATGCTAGTGTAGCCTTCTGGACTTGCTGCAAAGGGAAAAGCTGATCCGACCAATGCACAATATACTTTTTTGTATATTTGCTTTTGGCTGCTGCAGAACTCGACTTCTCCTATTGGGTAGTTGGGTCTTTTGGGCTGTTGAGCTTCTCTGGTGACTTGTTCTTGAAGGGAATCAGATAATTCTTGAATATGACTGAGTAGATTGTTGGGTACTTGTTCTCCATAATTGGCTAGGTATGAATCGTACTCTCGTTCGATTTGCCTTATCAAGTGTCTCTGGGCGGTGGTGTAGTTGTTAGTTGATTCTTTGATAGCCTCCACAATGATGCGTACATCGTTGTTTTCATCAATCAGGTCAATCATCTCTTCGTGAGTGTCGATGAGGGGAATTTCTAGTCTCTCAGCTGTGATGACGGGAGAGTTTGGTGAAGCAAGAGGAGTTTGTGGAATATAGCGTTCATCGAGAGTGACGTCGATACATTCGCCATCATACTCGACTTCATCTTCAGAATCTTTGTCATGTGAATCTGGAAATTGGTGGAATTCTTCATCTGAGGGTGCATTGTTGAAAGGTTGGGTACTGTCTATTTCGATGGTTCTGACTTCCGGGGTTGTATTTTGAAGGTTCTCTTCAACAAAGCATCCTTTTTGACGTGCCTTATATGCAGAGATTCTTTGTAGGAGTCCAACATATAGGTCTGGGTGCTTTGATGATTGGAGTTCTTTTTCAAAATTATCTATGTCTCGGAGTCGGGTTCGGGTGAAAGGTTTAGAAGGATCGAGATAGGAGTTGAGAATGTTCCCCATCCTTCGGAGATGAGTGGATTTGAGTTCTTGATGGAGGGTTTCATAATCAACGGATTCTTCTGATGAAGTGTAATCATCGTAGCTTTGTATTCTATTTACTTTGGCCATTTGTGGTGAATCAATTTGATCTTCATCTTCCTCCATTTCATCCTCCTTCTCTTCAGGTTCTTCTTCTTCCATTTCTTCCGTTCCTTCATCTTCCTCAGCGGGTTCTTCCTCTTCTTCATCAGGTTCTGATTCGTCTTCCTCAGATTCTTCATCTTCCTCCGCGTCTTGATACTCCTCGTCCTCGTCTCGGTCAGTTTCAGTGTCGTAGATCAAGGTTGTTGGTCGAGTGAAACATCGTTCTTCTTCGGATTCTGATTCGTCATCGGAACAAATTCTGCCTGTTGATATAGCATAGCACACTTCTTGTTCTGGTGTACATTCCGGTTGGTCGATCTTGTAAGTGATGCTTTCACCATGTGCTAGTAGAACAATCGTGTGGTTGTACACATCAATCACTGCTTTAGCTGTGTTCATGAATGGTCTTCCAAGGATAATCGGGATGTTTATGTCTTCGTGGATATCCATTACCACGAAATCCGTTGGGAAGAAAAATTTGTTAACTTGAACTAAGACATTCTCAGCTATTCCTTTTGGGTATCTAATGGATTGGTCAGCTAGCTGGACAGTCATTTTAGTGGGTTTCAAATTTTCAAGTTCTAGCCTCTTAAACAGGGAGTAGGGTATAAGGTTAATGCTATCTCCTAGGTCGGCTAAAGCGCTTATATCTCCGAATTGGTAAATAGAACAAGGGAGTGTGAATCTACCGGTGTCTCCTAGTTTTTCGGGAGGGCTATTCTTAAGTAGGGCTAAGGTTTCAGAACTAAGTGGAATGCTGTTTACTTCGGGCAGTTTATCCTTAGTGGATAGCAATTTCCTGATATATTTATTACGTCCGGGAACTCTAGACATGGTGTCAAGGAATTTTCCATCTAACTTAAAGGATGAAAATTTCTTAGGTTGGGATTTAAGTCTAGCGGGATAAGGGATTCTAACCTCTTTGTTCATGGTCGGAGTGGTTTCCACAGCTGGTATCTTGATCTTCGGTTCTTCCGTCACTGGAATAGCGGCAGGTGGTGTAGTAGATGCTTCTTTGGTGGTAGTGAGTTGCTTCGCTTCCTCAACATGTGGATTGTGAACCGTGTTGCTAGGCAAACTTCCTCTAGGTCTGTTATCAAGACGTTATGCCAATTGTCCAATTTGAGCTTCCAAATTCTTTAGCACAGCCAATTGGTTTCTCATGAAGAGGTCGGCTTGATCTTGTCTAGCGGACGTCTTTTGGTTTAGTAGGTGTTGACCTTGCATGAATTGGGTGAAGGCGTCATCCGAACTTGAAACTGGGGCATTTGTCTTTGAAGGTTGTTCAGGGGTTTGGTTTATGTCGGAAGTTGGTGCAGGAAGTGCGAGGGGTTGGTTGTAGGGAAGTTGTGGTTGTTGTGGGTAAGGTAGGTATCGGGGTTGGAAAGGTTGGTTGGTTCTTTGCGGGAATGGAGGTCCTCTAGGTTGGTTGTTGTTTTGGTTGTAACCGGGTGGAAAATTTTGTGGTCGAGCGGGAAACTGAGCATAGTAGACGGTGTCATCTGCTTCTTCGTATTCCACTTGGTATTCACCAGATGGTTGCGGGTTGGTGCAATGTTGACAGACTTGCACTTGGTGTACGTGGTGCTGTTATTTCTTAAGCTCTCTAAACTGTTTGACAAATGAGTCCATTTTCTCTTTCAATACCTTAATTGATTCGACTGGAATCGGATTTGATGTAGCAATAGGTGCTGAAGTTGTTGAGTGATCTCCAGAGTTCCAATCATGGTGATGCATGGTCATGTTCTCTCAGGTTCCATCCTTCTTCGTTGGTCTTTCCCATGAAGCTTCCTTGTGCAGCAGCATCGAGGGTGGTTTGGTGGTTAGGGTCTAAACCATTGTAGAAGGTGCACAATTGTGCGGATTTTTCGAGACGGTGATTGGGGCATTTCTTCAAGGCTCATTTGAATCGTACCCATGCGGTGTATAATGACTCATCAAAAGCTTGTCGGAAATTCATGATGTCATTTCGGAGTTTGGTTTGTTTAGAGGGCGGAAAGTATTTAGTTAGAAACTTTGTCGCCATTACAGTCCAAGAGGGGATAGAGCTGGTTTCTAAACCTTCAAACCATGTTTGCGCCTGATGTGTGAGCGAATAAGGGAAAAGATACAAGCGGATTGTGTCTTGGCTAATTCCGTTTTGTTTGTAGGAGTTTGAAAGAGATATGAACTTGTCGAGGTGAGAGTTTGGATCATCACTGGGTAATCCATGGAATTGACAGTGGTTTTGGATTAGTCGGATGATGTGGTGTTTAAGCTCGAAAGATTGTCCTGGGGTTTCAGGGTAGAGAATTGGTCCTCCTCTTCCTTCGATAGAGGGTTTACTGTTGTCAGCGAGAGTGATGCGTTCAGCCATTGCTTGTCTGAGTGCGGATTGCTTCTTTTCTCGTCGAATGGTACGTATTATAAGTTCTGGATCAGGGAAGTTAAATAGTGGTGCAGATCTAGGGGAACAGGTCATACACTAAAGAAAAACAGATAATAAAAGACAACTGATAATAAAGAAAGATATATATATATATATATATATATATATATATATATATATATATATATATATATATATATATATATATATAGATAATAAAGAAAACTTGATGCGCACCTCGCGAGCGGTTCGTTCGCAAGGCGGATCGGTGGGTTTTAAAATTTATAATTGCTGGGGTCTAAGCATGATTACTATTACTAAACCAAAGGCTAGTAGATGGTAAGTATGACCTAGAGTAGTTCTTAAAGAGAAACTGAATTGAAATGGAGGTGATCCAATCAATCTTTCTTTTCTAGTAAAGGTTTTAAAAGAATGCGTTGGGGGTTTTGGTTCAGTTAACTAGGTAAACTAAATAAAGCGAATAAAATGTAATAATAAATCAGATAATAAAAGTAGTATTTGTTGTGAGTTCATTAGCTTATATGTGGGACGATGACTTCTAGGGAAAACGTTTACTAAATTGGGAATGTTCACTAGACTTGGTAGTTTATGGTATAACCAATACATTCCCTATTAGTCGATTATCAACTAATATGTCACGAGGAACTATGGTGTCATGATTCTGATTAAACAGACAATGCTCAACTCTCCACACTCTCCTATGAGGGAGTCAGTGCCCCTTATTATTGAACGCATTTGCTCATGGGCGAAGGAATAGAGTAGCAAGTCCACAACAAGTCTAACCGTTCTTAATACCATAAAGACTATAAAAATCTAGCAAACAACTAACTTAGCAAATATGTACGGACTTATTTGAGCAATTCCCATTAATGAAATTCAAGCATGGTAAACAAGGGAAAGTGTTGAGGTTTCTTGCGTACCTGACTTTAGATTTCATAGGTTAAGGAAAAGTATCACTTTAAATTGGATTTAAAACTTGCATTTCTTAATACAATTAACAAATCCCTAGGTTTTCGTAAATGGTTATTTAGCCTATAGCCTACCTAATCTAATCTAATCTAATCTAAACTAACTAATCTAATTAAAATACTGACAGCTTTTTGCATAAAGTTAACCCAGACCATGTTGGAAAATACAATGGTAGTTCACAATGTATTTAATCGTTTACTGATGTTTCCGTTGTGAATTTAATTGCTTCGCGATGTTTACATGATAAGTACACTGTGATTGGAAGTGTACAATGCTCATGGCAATTCCACGTAATCACATTGCATTTATGATGCTTGCATGACGTTACAATTAAACCCATAGTTTTTACACAGATAACTATTGACCAAGTATTAAGGTTCGCGACTCCTCTTTACAAGGTTACAATCACGTTTGTTGACCGAAAGGCAAATGTAAGTTTTAGGTTTAAAATCATAAGATACGTCCGTTCATAAAGTTTCCATTTCAATAATGTCGATCCATAATACAACTACCTTCGGTCGTTACCGGCTTCCATGCGTTTGTACTTTGCTCGAAAGCATTTCCAGCACTATACCAAGTAAACAGTCGAATAGGGGCCGTCATATTATTTCACGACACATTTAAAGTCATCCCACAAATATATATGCTAACTACATCACAACAAATACAATAGTAATGTACTCGCTAATCATGGCATAAACGATCTCTAGCATAATTAAAGTATACATATTTAATTAAGATTGAAAAGGATAGAAATAACCGTGATTAATATGCGAGAAGGAATAGACTTGAATTAATAAGCGTATCTACAAGCGTACACCAAAGATTACAAGATGTTCCTCACCAAAGATTACAAGCACGTTCCTTTCTTCTATTCTAACTAGCCTAATACTACTTTAAAGTAAGAAAATAAAGAAAGAAAGAAAAGCTAGAAGCTAGAGGAATAAGAAAGATATAGAAAGTGTGTTTTCTAAGGTGTGTGGTGTAATGAACCATGGTGCCTCCTATTTATAGGAGAAATTCGGCTCACGTTAGCAATCCAAGGAGCACATTAGCAAAAGGTGAAAAAGGTGGTGCACCGGGTACGAAAAAGCATGTAAAGGTGGTGCACCGGGTACCAAAAAGCATGTAAAGGTGGTGCACCGGGTACGCGCAAGGACCAAAAAGCGGAAACGGGGCAGGGGGAAGGTGGCCGGCGCCACCCACCTGTAGGCCGGCGGCGGCAGGGTGGTGGCCGGCGGCGGCTGGCACCCCCCGCCCCGGTTCGTCATCTTTTGCTTCGTTTCTTGATTCGAGCATGTTTTCTTCGTTATGCGTCAGTTTGCGTTGATTCTTTTTTCGTTGGATTCGTAATTCAAAAACGAAGACTTTGATGAAAAGATATCCCAAAAATATGTCTCCCATCTTTGGATGTTTCGTGCGAATTGTTTGGATCTTCCGGCGTACGTAAAATCTTCATTCTTCGTCCGTTTTTGTTGATTCTTCTTCTGTTGGATTCGTAATTTGAAAACGAACATCTTGGATGAGATGGACGTTGGTGATGGGCACTTTTGTATTGAAATCTCATTTTGATGCCTTGAATCTTCAAACGTGTGTGGAATCTTTGTTTTCCATCCGTTTTGCTTGATTTTCATCGTGCTACCTTGTTTTGACCATCTTGGCATAATACTATTGGTTTGTATTGTTTTTGAGTTAAAATGCCAAGAATCGTTCCAGAATGAGAGAGATATCGGTAGTAAAAACGTGACTTTTTACGCGATATCAGAAGCTTGGAGCCTTATTGAGAAAATGTCAATGCACAACCATGAATGAAACAGTGAAAATCACTCCTCAATAGTGAATCCACCAACTACACTCGGAAATGAAGCTATCAAAACTCTCGCTCAGCAAGTGGCAGACCTACCCAAGGAGATCAAGGAATTAAAAAGTCAACCGCAATAAGCATGGCAAGTTCAAACTTGCCTTAATTGTGCTAATTTGAACCACTTAGCCCAAAATTTCCAATCTCATCTAACTCCGCCCAATACTAACCCTTCCTTTAACCCACCTAGGAATAGCCCACCAACTTACCAATTCCAACCTTCCGAACCCTCTCCCTCACAAACCTCTAGTTTTGACGACACCCTGATACAAGTCATTCAAGGAATCTCGGCTAGACAAGACCAAACTGATCTCATCTTAAGAGATCAACTGACTTTGTTAAAAGCTTTTGAATCCCAGTTAGGACAATTGGCACAACGTATTAACGCTAAACCTAAAGATAGTCCAACTAGTTGCCATAAGGAGGCCTCTCATATTCAAGACTCTCAGGTAGCACATAGCCCACCTACAGTTTCTTCTCCGGTGAAGAAACCACCTATTGTCCCATCGACAATAGATTTAGAGTCTACACCAAATAGGAAAGTAAACATTCCATTTCCAGCTCGTCTTAAACAACGACCCGACAAGCTTAAGTCTTTTAAGCTTGATAGGAAATTCCAAGATACCGTATCTGAAGTTCCTTCCAAAAAGTACTTTAGAAGGCTTCTTACAATCAAGGATAAGGTACCCGAAGTACCCAATGTCCCGCTGAACGAGGAATGTTCAGCTATCTTGAAAAATACCATTCCAGAAAAACTCGGAGACACCAGACGTTTTACTCTCCCCTGTTCTATCTACAATTCAGGCATCATTTGTTCTCTTGCCGATTTAGGAGCTAGTGTTAATCTTATGCCATACTCGCTTTTCAAGAGACTTGAGTTAGAAAATCTTCGACCTACTTAAATGACCATACAGCTTGCTGACCACTCGATCAAATTCCCTAGGGGAATAGCTGAAAATGTTTTAGTTAGGATTGAAAATTTTCTTTACCCAGCAGATTTTGTAGTAATGGATATGCAAGAAGACGTACACATCCCATTCATACTAGGAAGACCTTTCATAAATACAGCCAAGGCAATCATCAACGTCTTCGCACAAACCATCATCTTGCAGTCTGATGCGTCACCAGCGGTCGGTAAGGATTTTACCCTTGTCGTTGCACCGGCTACTAGCGACGACGATCAGTGGGAGTTTTGAATTTGTAAATACGGGGCCTAAGTTTTCCCTAACGATGCTAATCCTAAGGGCGAGCAAGTGGTAGGTATGACCTAGAGTCGTTCTTCAAACCGACTGAATTGAAACTAAGGCATGGCAGATGAGGGCTTTCAAACTAGTGAAGGGTTTATAAAATAGTGGGGGAGTTTTGGATTTTATATAACTAACTTAGGCAAGTAAAAAAATAAAAGCGAAATAAAACGTAAAGCAGATAAAATAAAGATAGTGTTTGCTGAGACTTCGTTAATTAAGTTATGGGATGATATTTGTAGAAACTGTTTTTGAAAGATATTTGTTAATTGTTACTCTTGGATACTTGTGATGTAAACACTAGATTCCCTACCAATTAAAATCTCATTAGCATGTCACACCAGAAACTAGGTTATGGTGACATCACAAAGTACTTAGAATAATAAGAAAGATCTTTATTTAAGTTTAATTTTACTTTCTTATGAACGGAGACAAAATCTAAAGGTACTAGACAAAACTGAATCATATAACGATTCCTCGTCATCCTAACAAATTCATGTATTTAAAAAGTTCATTTATGACCTTAAACTAGCCCTTGCTTAAGAGTACCCAATAAATCCCCTAATTATCCACAGCGTTCCTCACTTAAAGTGGTTCCGCCGCTTCAAACCTTGGCCATGTCTTGTCCTACGGTAATCCCCCATGTAGCCTTGCGGTTCCATGGTTTCATACCTTTGACAACTTATGTTGACACAGATGACTAACTACCTTTTAGTTGTACGTCATTAAAAAGGTGTTGTAATCATGTTTACTGGTGGAAAGGCGATAGATTAATCTAAAGTTTAAAAGTCTATTTAGAAATAAATTAAACTAGGTTTCTCATTTTATATATTAGTCCGTAGTATAACTACCTTCGGTTGTTACGTAGCTTCCACGTATTTGTACTACACCTGAAGTGTTTCCAACGCTATACTGCGTAATGGTCGAATTGGGGCCGTCATATTACATTGTAATATTATACCGTTTCGTAATATGACTACCTTCGGTCGTTCCTCGACTTCCATATATTTGTACTCCACCTTGAAGTGTTTCCAGTACTATATCGAGTAACAGTCGAATAGGGGTCGTCATATTACTTTAATATTTAATTATAAATAAACCCATAATTAACTAACTACATCGCAAGCAAACATAATAGTAATCTACTCGCTAAGCATGGCACAAACTATCGCTAGCATAATTAAAGCATACATATTTAATTAAGATAGATTAGGATAGAAAGAACCCGGATTAATATGCGAGAAGGATTAGACTTGAATTAATAAGCGTAACTCCAAGCGTACACCAAAGATTACAGCACGTTCCTTGCTTTCGTTCTATTCTAAACAAGTTCCCTAAACTAGCCTAAGACTAATTAGGAATAAGAAAATAGAAGGAGAAAGTAGAACTAATAATTAGAGAGTATTATTAGTCTAAAAAAATGTATGGAAGGTGTGTCTTGAAATGAACCTTGATGCCTCTATTTATAGCTGAAATCCGGTGCATGTTAGCCATCCAAGGTGCAAGTTAGCATGTTTTTGGGTGGGGGGTGGTCCTTTCCCGGAAAGTGGTAGCACATGTACCCTAAAGGTGCGGAAAGTGGTAGCATGTGTACCCTAAAGTTACGGAAAGTGGTAGCACATGTACCAAGCAAGTACGAGCAAGGACGGAAAAAGGAGGTGGAGACGGGCGGCGACCGGCCAGCGGCGGCGGGCTTCCGGCCGTCCCGGGTCGTTACCCGTTCGCTCGTTTCTCGTTTCACGCGTATCTTCTTCGTTATGTGTCCGTTTTTGTCGATTCTTTTTGCGTTTGATTCGTTTTTCAAAAACATAGACTTCATAATAAATCCCTGAGATGTGTCTCTAATCTATAGATGTATTGTATGAATCATTTGAATCTTTCGGCGTACGCGGAATCTTCATTCTTCATCCGTTTTTGTTGATTCTTCTTCTGTTGGATTCGTAATTTGAAAACGAAGATCTTGGATAAGAGAAATCTCAGTGATGGGTACTTTATCTCAAATCTTGTCTCGGATGCCTTGAATCTTCAATCGTGCGAAGAACCTTCGTTTTTCGTTCGTTTTGCTTGATTTTTCCCGTGCGACTCTATTTTGACCTTCTTGGCAAAATTTCATTGATTTGTGTATTATTTGAGTCCATTTGCCAAGTATTGTTCCAGAATGAGAGAGATATTGGAAGTAAAAACACAAGTTTTTACGCGATATCACAGTCTCATGGAGAAACCATCACTTTCCATATCGATAATCCAAACGCTGGAGAACAAGCCGATATGTACATGATGTCCATGAACAAGACCGCAAAGGACGAGAAAACTGCAAAGTCAATAAGTGAAAGGAAATCTAGCAAGGAAATGGCGATCATGCCATATTGCCCGATTGACCTCCGACAGATGGGACAAGAGATAAAGAACGCATCAGCGAATGATGTGCCTTGAAAGCGCGTCTTGTTTTATAATTTATAAATAGAAATACCTAATAAATACTTTCAAGCAACCAGACAAGAATACCCGATCGAATGTAAATATAGATTTGGTAAGTCAGATTCGAACACAGGGAAAATGTTATAAAAAGAATAAATAATCTTTTAAATTACAGAGAAAAGGGGGGTAACGTTTTAGTTCCGTTAGAACAAGTGTTTTGTAAAATAACAAATTAAAATAAACTAAATAAATTAAGATTAAAATAAATAAATAATAATGTACAATAGGAAGGAACAAATAATATGTAATAACTCCGCTCAGATTCATATGTTCTGATTCACTTGCACATTAATTATTTAATTGTGATTTCTTTTATATCAACTTAATACCAAATTCTTCAATGACTATTAAATTGAATGTGAACTAGCCAACGTTTCGGGTCCAACTAATTCCTACAACTTAGGGTCCAACATGAAACACTGGTTCCAATGTAACAAGATGATCAGTCAATTGTGTGCCTTTCCCTAAATCATGCATTAAACATTCACAACTCAATATAATTACTCTCGTGGTATGACTCAACAATACCCAATAATTAACTTATTGTCTTGTTCATTTTAAAGTGAATAATTATTAATTTCTCAACCTATCCAACTCAATCTATTTAGCAATGATCAAAACCCTAAGAGTATAACCATCAATAATTAATAAAATCAAAGGAAATTAATCTCATCAATCTTATTAACCACGTTGAGAACTAATAACTACCAGTTACTAATAAACAAGGATTCACGAGTAATATAACCGTTTTCAATTAAATAACTTAGCCAATACGCAATAATAATCGTTCAACAATCATAATCCGAGTTCAATCAATTACACAATCACTTTGGATATTCAATTCATCATAAAATAGTAAAACTCAGTTTATTCAACATCAAATTCTTCAATGAAATCGAAATAAAAGAAGTATACCGAATTATAAAGGCGAACTACAAAGATCCGCAATGAATAATCTTCAATCCCGAGCCTTTGTACCTCCAAAATGCTAAATAAATTCGTAAACTAAACCTAAAAACCGAAAACTATCATCTGGAAACGAAAACAATTCGAAAAACTATGATTTTTGGGTTTTTTACGCGTTTTTATACTTCTGTGATTTTGATCCATACGGCGTATGGATTTCCATACGGCGTATGGATTGATTTCAAGCCCAGCCCAAGTGCACGTAACCTGGGCCTCCACCGCTGCAATCCATATGGCGTATGGATTTCCATACGGCGTATGGATGCATTTTCCAGCCGGTTTCTTAATTTTTCTTCATTTATTCTTTTTATCAACTTCGGCTTCACTTAATTCTTCAGATATGCATCATTTAGCTCGTTTATTGACTGTTTTCCATTTCTTTCTTCATAAACGCTCCATTTCCACATCTAATTGCAAATATGAACGAAATCAATATCTATTCTTAAATAAATGCAATAGAAACATCCAAGAATCGGGGTAAAATACTACTAAATTATAGTAATTTTGAGCGTTTATCAAACATCCCCCACTTAAATCCTACTTGTCCCCAAGTAGACTATCGATTCAAAAATCAAACTCTTACGAAAACAGTCATCTCCATTAATCTAAATAACTAACAAAGGAATTATACAACATCACCCATCTTCAACTCAAACGTTTAAATTTAAAAATCTGTTAATTCTAAAAACAAATATTAAGAAACTACGAGATTACAAAAATGGTCTACACATTAAGTTATTATTCTTTAAACATTAATTAGTTCACGATGATTATTGATATTGTTGTCCACTTAAACAATCTATATTCAAATAACTGAGCTCAACTTATTATTATTCACGTAGATATTCCCTTAAACTCCCAAAAGCTATATACTTTCATACTCACAACATGCCAATATTACATATCTTGAAATTCTAATCAAAACAATCATTTTTCAAATCAAGACAGAGGTGACAGGTCTATGGCTCAACATAACAAAGCAACATAACTTGATTTTAGTTTAGCAATAATGTTTTTAGTCAAACCATTGGTGGCAGGTCTGTACCTCAGTACAACAAAGCGACATAATTTGACTACATTTTAAAATCATGAGTTGTTAAACTCTTTTTGCTCTTTTTCATTAAATATACTGACGGAGACCAGGTCTGTACTTTCATACAACAAAGGAAACAACACCCAGTATATCCCCAAATGATATCAATTAAATTTCCAAAATTATGGCATATCACACATTACTCATATGAAAATTAAGACATACGTCATACACAGCTAAAGTTCATCTAAAAGGTAACATCCACTCCTTAATTTTATTTCTTAAAAGCTCAAAAATTCTCATATAAATCGCCTATCAATACATCATATAATAAAGCTAAATAACATTTTTCACAATTTAATATTTAATTAAAAGTGTAGAAAATTTTAAAATTAACCTACATAGTTACAAAATAATTATCTCTAGAAAACAAAAATTTTAATTTAATAATTTGGTTGAAAAACGGGCAACTTATAACCTCCTAGTTACTTATCTTAATAAGATAACAGTTAACCAAATTACAAAATCATCTACTTATTTACAGGACAATTATGTGGAAACTTAACTATTTTCTCTCCCATCCCCCACTTAAAGATATACAATGCCCTCATTGTACAAATAATAGATTACTAAAACGGGAAAAAGAGAAAAGAAATCAGAACAGAAAAACTCCCCTGGAATCGTGTGTGAAAAGGTTCGGTTCAGCGGTTCTTCCAAACTTTGAAATATACAACAACTCACACTTTCGTAGCTAATCATGATTGCATTTAGCATATGCAACAAGCCTTTAAACCCCTCGGTATCCCAAGTGGACGAGTTTAGTCTCGTGAGGGTTTCCAGGGAACACACCCACAAAGTTCAAAAATAAAACCAAGAAATAAATTATGTCCTAAAAATTAAACTAGCATAGCATAATAAGATAGTGCAAAGTAATAAACGTCCAAATATTAGTACAATCATCCAGCAAATAAAAATGTCTAATAAAATACTATCAAACCATAACCACATCTGTTGAGACATAGATTGTGACAACAGATCTAGCTTGATATAGGACTAGTGTAATTATTATTACGTTTGTATATTGGTTTAGATTTGTAAATAAATATTTGTTTTGTTAGTAATATTCGTTAAACATATTATTGTGTTAAGTTAGACGAATTATTAAATACGAAATAAATACATTCTGTGCGAGTCGAGTTCTCAGGTCGCGAGATTAACGAGCCGAGATGAGAACTGAATTCGTGGAAGTCTTGCGAGTCGAGACGAGCTGGACATATATAATGTTTTTCAATCAGTGAAAAACATAACTTTTGCATTCTGATTTCAATTGCTGCGAATTCAACAAACCAGAGAAAAACATAACCTAAGGCTAGGCTTTGACGATTCGTTGTTTAAAGCTAAGTCTAGTTAAAACGCAATACGAACATATTCGTTGTTAGTAAAATAACACCGTATTGAGGGATTCCGCACCTTAATACTACAGATAACGAAGTTATCGATCCTAAAACTAGGGGACTTACATCTGGTATCAGAGCTTTCGGGCTAGATACGAGTGTGTTCGTGAGTTTTAGTTTATTGCGTTTTTGATTCGGGTCGTTTTTACGTGCATTATTGCAATACTAACGATCAAAATCATTCTCTGGAAGTTTTAGGGTTAGTTTACAGTCGAATTTCTCAGTTTCGTTCGTAAAAATACCTTAAAATTCGTTTTTCGGGTTTAACAGCCGTTTCGCGAGTCGAGATTAGGGTTCCAGCGTCGCCTGCGAACCGAGTTGAACTAGCAAGTCGAACTGAGGCTTGCAAGTCGAACCGAGATCTCTCGCGAATCGACATCACTTGCGAATCGACATCTTTTAGCAATCCGAACTGAGGCTTGCGAATCGACAAATTCTGCGAGTCGAGCTGAGATTGCGAGTTGAGCTGAGTCTTGCGAGTTGAGATTTCTGAATTCGCTGAAACAGTTTAATTTTACGTTTTTAAGATGTCTGACTTAAGTAGAATGATCGAAATGGACCACGAGGTGGGAAAGTCAAACGTTCCACCTAAGTTGTTAAGAATCGAGGATTACTACAATTGGAAGGACAGATTTGAATCTTACTGTAGATTCCATGATCTGTCTATCTGGATGTGTATCAAGAGTGGATACACCCCACCTACTCAAACTGTTCAAAATGCTACTGTAGTTCTTACCTATGCAAACATGAGTGATCAAGAGAAGGAAGCGTACAGAAATGAGAATAAATCACATTCTTGCATAAAGATGTGTCTTCCTAAATCCCTTGCTCATCAACTCAAGTCTTTTCATACTGCTAAAGCGCTCTGGGAAGCTTTAGAGAAAAGAGGTGAGGGAAGTCCACAGGTGAGAGCTGGCAAGAAGAGTCTTCTTAAAAAGCAGTTTACTATGTTTAAAGCTTTAAAAGGAGAAGATCTTGATGCCTATGTTACACGATTCTACCATCTGCTAAGTGAATTAGAATACCATGAAATTTTTGAAGAAGAAGTATCTAAAACCGACAAGTTCCTTGAGGGTTTGCCTTCTAAATGGGAAATGTATGGTGTTATGATTAAGGATAACGAAACTAGGTATTCTACTATGACCTTAGAGCAAGTCATTGACAAGCTGAAAGGTTATGATTTCTCCAAGAAGTCAAGAGATAGTGATTCTGATCAGGTTCAGAACCCTGGGCTGTATCATGGAAAGTCAAGTCTTTCGACTGCGTCATCGAGTTCGACCACTGCACTGTTAGTTGGTGATACTAATGAAAATGGAGAGATGATCACTGAAGATCTGTGCTTTATTTCCTCCTCTGGTGATGAGACAAAGGGAAAGAATTCTGAGAAGTCACCTCAAGAGCATCAGAAGATGCCGATGAGTGTGAAATCTGCTGAACAGCAACTGTCTGTTCTTGCTTCCTTTGTGGCATCATATGAGAACTACATAGAAGGAAAGATCAATGATCCTATTCTATTTGATGAGGATTATGAGCAGATAGATTCTGATTATCTTGAGGAACTGGAACTTCAAGATCAACTAGCGTTGATATCTAGAAAGGTGAAGAATTTCCTCAAGAAAACTGGTAGAAAGGTGTTGGGCAATAGATCAGGGTTTGATAAAACCAAGGTCAGATGCTTTAACTGTCAGGGTATTGGTCATTTTGCTAGAGAATGCCAAATACCTAAAGTAGAAGCACAAGGAAAACAAGGTTCGGGAAGTACTCTTGCTTCCAAAGCCTTAGTGGTGAAGCAGTTGGATGGCTCGTATGATTGGCAAGCTCATTCAGAAGAAGCTTTGATGGCCGAGATCGAAGAAACAACTGCTGGATCAGTGTCCTACATGCCCACTGACATGGAACAGAGAGTAGAGGTGGCTGAGTCTGAAAAAAGAGCAAGTGATGATGATGTGCTATATATGGATTCAACTCCAGATATGAGTCCTGAAGAATTAGTGGCACGTATGGCTGAATTACAAACTGACAAGAAGAAGGAGCATGCTGTGAACAAGGACAGTTGGTGGTATGTAGACAGTGGATGCTCGAGGCACATGACCGGTGAAAGAAGTCTACTGAAGGACTTCAAGGATAGTCTCAAGCAAAAAGTAAATTTTGCAGGAGATAAAGGAGGAGTAATTTCGGGAAAAGGAAAAGTTTCAAATGGAACTTTGACTCTTGAGGATGTGAACTATGTTGAAGAACTTACACACAACCTAGTGAGTGTTTCCCAAGTCTGTGATAAAGGTCATCCAGTTTATTTCAATGAAAAGGAGGCCTTAGTCCTGAAGCCAGGTTTTAAAATTCCTGATGAATGGATATTGATGAGGGCGCCAAGGAAGAAGGACATCTAGGCTATCAACATGGGTGTTCCTAACTCTTCAATGGTGTCTACATGTTTATTGTCCAAGGCTTCGGAAACAGATGCTCTGTTATGGCATAGGAGAATGGCACATCTAAACTGGAGAAAGATGAATTATATAACCAAAAATGGTTTGGTTCTAGGTGTACCACAAAAACGTTTCGAGTCTGAGGATAAGTGTGTTCCTTGCATGAAAGGAAAGCAGCACAAGAAACCACACAGACCTAAGACTGAAAACTCTATCTCCTCGCCATTTGAATTGCTACATATGGATCTCTTCGGCCCTATAAGCAAGAGAAGTCTAGGTGGCAAATGGTACTGTTTGGTTGTCACAGATGACTATTCTAGATTCTCATGGGTATTCTTTTTGGGATCAAAGGATGAGACTCCTGGAATTCTAATTGAGTTCTTTGATCTAGTAGAGAATGTCTATAAAAAGAGAGTTAAGCGTATTCGTAGTGACAATGGAACAGAGTTTAAGAATTCAACGTTGAATATCTATTGCTTAAGCAAAGGGTTATTACATCAATTCAGTGCACCTTATGAACCTCAACAGAATGGTGTTGCTGAAAGGAAGAATAGAACGTTGATTGAAGCTGCTAGAACAATGCTTGCTGATTCAAAGCTTCCGGTCATCTTTTGGGCAGAAGCAGTGAATACAGCATGTTATGTTCTTAATAGAGTTCTTACAGTTAAGAGACATAACAAGACTTGTTATGAGCTTTTGAACAATAAGAAACCTAACTTAAAAGGGTTTGAACCCTTTGGAGTTTCATGCACCATATTAAAGACTGGACATCAAGCAAAATTTGGTGAGAAGGCTGACGAAGGATTTTTCCTAGGTTATATGCCCAATTCGCCAAATAAGAGAGTCTTTAATAAAGTCACAGGACGTTTGGAGGTGGTTTATAATATTGAGGTTACAAGCTATTCACCGGATGTTCATAAGGGCTTAGATTGGCAATTTGATTATTCTGATCTTTTTGCATCATTTAAAGTTCCTATTAGTGACTATGTCAGTGATTCAGAGATAGCTGAACATTTAGTGTTTGAAGATGAGAATATTGGTCCCGCTTCAACATCGAGTGTTAAGCAGTCTGGAATCAAGACTACTGTTGACTCAGATAAAGCTTCCACAAGTGAGTCACAAAAACCTTCAGAGGATAAGTCTCTAGAAACAGAAGATCTTGATGATCTTCATACAAAGTTTGATGACATACTTACTCCTTTGAAACATCTAAGAATATCTTCAGCACGTACGGAAGATGTACCTGAATTGGAAGAAATTGGTACTAATTTGGAAGATGAGATACCAGTTGAACCAGTTACTACAACTAGAACGAGTAAGAATCATCCAGTTGAAAACATCATCGGTGATATTAATACTCCGGTTCAAACTAGGCATCAATCCAGAACTAATACGTCTGAGAATTCTGAATACCAAAGCTTGTATACTGCAATGAAAGAGACAGGGATTCCTAATCAATGTCTATATTCATGCTTTATCTCACAAGTCGAGCCTAAAAATGTTCAAATGGCTTTAAAAGAAAACTCGTGGGTAGAAGCAATGCAAGAAGAACTATCTCAGTTCTCTAAATTACAAGTATGGGAGTTGGTTGACCTACCAAAGGGAGAATATCCAATTGGAACTAGATGGGTATTTAAGTGTAAGAGAGATGATAAAGGTATCGTTACTCGCAATAAAGCTCGTCTAGTGGTTCAAGGTTTTAATCAACAAGAAGGTATTGATTACAATGAAGTGTTTGCACCAGTTGCTAGGCTAGAAGCAATTAGAGTATTCTTAGCATTCGCATCATATTATGGTATAAAAGTGTATCAGTTGGATGTTAAGAGTGCCTTTTTGTATGGCAAAGTGGAAGAATTGGTGTATGTTTCACAACCGCCAGGGTTTGCTAATCCTGAGTATCCAGATAGAGTATATCGTTTGAATAAGGCTCTATATGGATTACATCAAGCACCTAGGGCATGGTATGGAACACTATCAACGTATCTACTTGAGAATGGATTTACAAGAGGATCAATTGATAGTACACTATTTGTGAAGTGGAAAAAGAAAGACTTTCTTCTTGTACAAGTGTATGTTGATGACATTATCTTTGGATCGTCTGATGAAAAGATGTGTCAAGAATTTGAGAAAGTCATGAGAAAAAGGTTTGAAATGTCTGCAATGGGAGAGTTGAATTTCTTCTTAGGATTACAAGTTGATCAAAAGAAGGATGGATTCTTTATTCATCAATCTAAATATACATATGAGCTATTAGAACGTTTCAAGATGGATGAAAGTAAGGTCTACAATACTCCAATTCCAGTCAATCATGGATTAGGTCCAGATACATCGAGTGATAGCGATGTGGATCCAACTCTTTATAGAGCCATGATCGGATCACTAATGTATCTAACAGCCTCTAGGCCTGACATAATGTTTGCTGTTTGTTTATGCGCAAGATATCAGGCTAATCCGAAAGAGTCACACATGCAAGCTGTTAAACGAATCTTTCGTTACCTCAAAGGGAAACCTAAGCTGGGTCTTTGGTATCCGATTGATGGAGACTTAGATCTCGTAGCTTATACTGATTCGGATTATGGAGGATGCAATCAGAATAGGAAATCTACGACTGGAGGATGTCAATTCTTAGGAGGTAGATTAGTATCCTGGCAGTGCAAGAAGCAAACCTCGGTAGCCATTTCTACATGTGAAGCTGAGTATGTTGCAGCTGGCAGCTGTTGCTCGCAAGTTCTTTGGATTCAACAGCAACTGCGGGATTACGGGTTAAATATAACCAATACTCCTATGATGATTGATAACGAATCTACTATGTCGATCACCAATAATCCAGTAAAGCACAGTAAAACTAAGCATATTGATATTCGACATCATTTTATTAGAGATTGTGCTGAAAAGAAATTGATAAAGTTAGTTAAGGTTCCATCATTGGATAACTTAGCAGACTTATACACAAAGGCGTTCGACAGAGCAAGATTTGAGACGTTGGTTCAACTAAACGGAATGAGAAATCCAGAGTGATTAGTCTTCCAAGGGTATTCTTGTAATAGTTAGTATTTATGTGTTTATTATTAAAAAAAAAAAAAAAAAAAAAAAAAAAAAAAGGCGTATGGCATTCATTTGCTTGTTACCTAAGGGGAATCGCCTTCATTTAAGTTTTTATTTGCAAAAACTACGGGAAATGATAGTACATTAGGAGAATAAGCTTCACAATAATAAAGCTTAAGTCCTAAGTATGATATGGTAGTAGGTTCAAATAAAGTCGCTTTAGAACTACAGCGGTTCTATCAGGTATGTGTTTATATTTATTTGATTATACACCTATATCCACAAGTTATAATTTGTCTATTTTTAGTAAAATTTTAGATAGCTTCATCATATGATGTACTGGTAGGCAAATTATATGAAATTTTCTAAGTCTTAAGAATTTAATTAACTACTTGTTTATTATTTTGTGTAACTATTCTATGATGTATGACATTAAGTCTTAAATGTTGAATGATGGTATTACCATACACTGTTATCATGCATTTTAATTAAAGTGACAAATAGTAGCAATATGGGTATTAATTTAATTACTGGTAACTATGTTGTACTATGTACAGAACTGAAACCTTTAATTAAATTAATATTCTCAAATATATTTTGAATTATGCTAGAAGGAATCTTCTGTTGTACTACGTACAGACTTAGATAACATAGCATATTCAAAGTATGTTTGATATTTGTCTAACCGTAAAAATTCAAGTGTATGTTATATGTTTCGAAAAGATACATCATTTAGTAACCGCTACCTTGAAAATTTAATGATGCAGTGTTATGTGTTTTACTTGAATTCTTCAGTATGTCATATAATAGGAAGCACTTGATAATTCTCATACTAACAATAAAGAGTTTGCTTAGAAAATTGAGTATAATTTGTTTATGTGGATCATATACTGGTAATCGTCTTGAACTATCTATAATTAAAATATTTACTTTATGTGCGTAATGCATTTATTAATTATGCTATGTGGATAAAGGTACCTAAGATATAGTTTTATAAATATAAATGTATAAATGATATATTTAGTTGTAATTTTATAGTAATTTATTTGAATTTCATGAGGTATGTATACTACCAATCTGCTTAAACTTTTTAAATATATCATGAATTGCTTATTCTTACTAATATGATCCCTAAGCAGATAAATTCTTATTCATTTTGTGTATGTATTTTATTTTGTTTCAAGTGTTTAATAAAATGGTACTTGATACCTATGATTATGTAATTTTGTTTTAGTTTTTAATTTTTGTGTTAATTATGCTTACCCTTCGGAATTAAATCATACTGAATGTTTTTGAGTTGAACAACGTGACAAATACAAGTGAAAATTAATTATAATTTAGACTTGTGAAAATATCGGGTTTTTATTTATACTTAGAATTAAAATTCGCGTTTTTCATTGTTTCTGCGAGTTGACATCAACTTGCGAGTCCACTTAAATCTCGCGAATCGAATGTAAAGTATAAAGGTGGTCAAACGAGTCAGACCAGCCCACCGAACCCACATACTTCGCGAGTTCAGTAAAGCTTGCGAATCCGTCAACAAGGCGAAACGAGGCGATTTATTGTTTTCGTTTGATTTCGATTCTTAGATTACGGGAACGAGTTATTCAATCCGAGGACTTTATACACCTTCATATTGCGAACATTTTGAGGTATAAACCAACGGATTTCACTGTGTAAATAACAAGAAATCGAAGTTTTTATAAAACTTAGGGTTTCGGGTTAAAAACTAAACGATTTGCGTCGATTACGATGTTATTGGACATAAATCCTTGTGGTTTATGTTAAATGGATGTTAATAAACGTAAATCAATTGATAGATCATGTTAAATTCAACAGATTAATCGATTTTAATTAAAAATTATCGACGGCTGTTCATCGAACGAGTTGAGATTTTACCTCGACTCCCTGATTGAATGAAACGAGTTGACATTGTGAATCAACTCGCAGCGAGTTGACTAGCGAATCCATGAGATTAGCGAGTTCACTTCAATAGCTGCTTTATAAGTTTAGCGAGTTCATAAGCAAAACGAGTTGACCTCACCTCGTTAGGCCAGTTTATGCGAGTCCAGTACTTAGAAAAATTTTATTTTTTAAAGTAGTGATATAAATGTTAAGACTTTTTAAGTAATAACTTTTATGAAATGGATTTGTGTTAATTCTTATATGATTATATCGAAAGTCTACTAATTTAAGAAGAAAATTAGTGGCGTGTCCTAATTTCACATTAGCGGTATAATTTTTAACGTTAACGACTTGAGATTTTTATTAAAATAACAAGTACCTAACGTGATTTAAATTAGACTTAAGACTTTTTAGTTATAAGTAAAATTTTTATATACGACTTGAGATTATTTTTGTATCAAGTTATATATAATTACAATTTTAAACTAAGATGTTTGATGAATCTTGATTCATAATACATAATAGTTTAAATATTTTTTATCGTGCATTAAATTATATCTGTTGTTTGTATTCATTACAGATATGGCTAGAGCATTTGATAAGGGTCACAACATCCTGGTTGATCTGAACCTTGAGGCCAAACGGGCTGACAGGGTTGCTGATATATTACGTTTTCTAGCACGATCAAGGATTAGATATGCCATTACGGCCAATCCTCCTATCTCACAGACTATACTGAACGATTTCTGGACGGATATTGTTTATGACGAATCTGTCACTCCGCCAGAGATTCGAGCTACAGTTGGTGGACAACCTGTTACCTTTTCAGCTGGTAATCTTCGTGAGATTTTGCAGCTAGGTACGGTAGAACAGGAGAACGGGGATATTGAGTATCCTATGGACTTTATTGAGGGTGCTATTGGACGTATGGGATATACAGGAGACAGGCGTGGACGTCAGTTCCAGAAGCCTCTGGTCATTGGTCAGTGGAGGTTTCTTTGGCACGTGATGAATATAGTCTTCGCAGCAAAGAAAGGTGGCTTTGATGAGTTGAGCCCTGCGATTCTATCGGCTGTACTGTCACTGGTTTACAATAAACCATACAGTTTTTGTGATTACATTTTTGGAGAGATAGCTAGACAGATATCGGGTTCTGTTAGATCTAGATTTATGATCTACCCGAGGTTTTGTATGCTTATCATACGTGCGCGTCTACCGAACTTGGTTATTCCTGAGCCGTTTTTATCGGTGAATACCATTGATCAACGTGGTTATAATGCCATGTTTATGCAGACGATTAGGAAGGAAGGAGTGGTGAAACCGGAAATTAGACCACTTTTTGGATATATTGTTGATCCGAACTACGTTGCACCGCCAAATCATGGGTGGTTGGACGTAGCTCCTGCTGCTGTTGTTGCTCCTGCTGTTGCTGATGTTGTACCTGCACCTGTAGCTGAGGAAGCTCAACCTGAAGATCCACAAGGGCTCCTTGAGGATGTTCTTATTCAGGCTGGTCAGGTGGATCAGCAGGTGAATCAAGAGGTTGCTGCACAGGTTGTGCAAGAAGTTTTGGAGCAGAATGATGATGAGACAAATCCTTTGCTTCAAGACATTGAGAGTTACTTGGCACCACCTGAGGTAATCTGTTACTTATGTAATAATATAGATGCTTAGTTGATAGATTGTTTTTATTGATCATAGATGCATAATATTATTATATAATGATTCTGATATTAGATATTTAGTAAATTGGATATTATTTCTGATTTTAAAATATAAATATCATTACACAAACAGGATGCTGAAGCTGAGGCTGCAAATCCCGAAGTTATATTACTAGAGGATGAGCAGATACAGCTTGATAGATCAGTTGAAGTACCGACTGAGGTATTATATCTGATTAATCTTAAATATATAGAACTTGTATGATAGAGCTTACGCTAATCATAAATGTTGAATATATTTAAAATTTAGGATCCTGTTAGATCATCTAGAGGTTGTGATGGTGAGACGGCTTCAGATAAAGATTCTGATAATACACCTTCTCCTCCTCCATCTGCTTCTGAAAAGAAGAGAAAAGGTAAGAGTATTTTGGAGGAAGGTACTGAGGAAGTTGAGATTCCTTTGATGAAGCGTCCAAGAACGCTTATTATTCGAGAAGGTTAGTATTGTTTATAAAAGTTAAATAATCTTAACTTGTTGTTTATCAGGAGTTGAACTGAGACAGTTAATTCTGTATACAGTTGCTCAGGATACACCACAGGTGGAGATGGATGCACCGGTGGTTACTGAATCGATATCTTTACCGCTTCAAGTATGAGATATAAATTCTATAACTATGAGTGTTATGCAATTAATTAGAGTTTGAGACAGAGTAATCTGTAACAATAACTGATTTTAATTGTGTTTAACTTTACAGCATGAGGTTGCTGATCTAGTTCGTGGAGCTAATTTTCCGACGAATAAAGGAGCTAGATTTGCGGCAAACTTGCTTACGCAAGCTTTGTCTCAACCTCATACACCGCTTACCAGAGACTGGCATATTGAGTCTCTTACACCGCCTGGACCAAGAACGATACCTGTTACTCCAACGACTGATGCTGAAAGGATTACATCCTTAGAGTCGAGGGTAAAGGATTTGGAGAAGCTTACTTCTCAGATTCCAGAGCTGGTGTCGAGCAATCTTCTTCTTTCACAACAGATACTCAAGCAGAGTGAATCGTACAATCTGTTGATGAAGACTCATGAGATGTTACTTGCGGACTTCACTGTACAGAGACTGAAGTTATCTTCTTTAGAGAGTCTGGTCTTGAGATCGCATTCAGGACAGCCTGCTCAGGGGGAGATATTGGTATATCTGGAGTCTTGCAGAGAGAATGAGTTGAAGAGAAAGAGAGATCAAGACAAGGACGATGATCCCAATGCACCGAGTGGTGAGCAGACTGGTCCTTCAAAGACTAGTGAGCAAGCTACTATTCAGGGGGAGTCTGGTGCTGGTGCTAGTGGTTCTGGAGTGGGTACAAGTGCAGATAAGACTGTATCGGGTGATACTGAAGCTGGTAAGATAGCTTAGTATTATCTTAGTACTGTAATATTTGTAATAGTTTGTAGTGAACAAGTGTAAACTTAATTATTGTGTAAATATATTTGGCTTAGGGTTATTATTATTTTAAGTAAAATATGTTTGGTAATTTAAGTTTATAAAATTATGTTAAGATAAAATAGTGATCGAAAGACTTCTGACTTATTGAGTAGTCGAGCGGCGTGTTCCGATTAATTTCGGCGGTCATAATTTTATAATAACATATGCATTTTAGATTTGATTATAGACTTAAGACCGTAAGGTTTATAAGTAATTAACAAGTTAAAAATGTATTCGTATTAACTAGACAAATGATATATAATTTAAAGGTTAAATTGATAATGAATGAGATCAATTAACACTTGGAAATTATATAAGGTAATTAATAGTAAATTTAAATGTTTGGTGATTATTCACAATGCATTAGAATTTAAAATTAATTAATATTTGTTAAGTAGACTTAAGAGATTTTAGATTGATTCAGGGTAATCAATAAAAGATTTTATAAGTTATATTGCGTTTATATGTTAGGTTAAAATATACAAAAGAATTAATAAAGAAATTCTTAGATTGGTTCAGGGAAATCAATAAAGAATTTGAATTATTAATATATTTGTATTTATGTTTTTCTCTAGGAATGGAAATGCTTAATCTATCAGATTCGGAAGATGATATTCTGGATGAGATAGATGAAGAGATTGATTATGATATTGAAGAAGGAGAGTTCAAACTTCCTGAAGATTGGACTGCAGTATTTGAATCAGTGATAGATGAAGGTGTTGATCTGGATGCAAATGTAGATGAACATGTTGTGAATCCATCAACGACTGAATTTGTTTTTGTAAATGAACAAGGAGAATCAGTTATTGATTTAGAAGCTTTTGAGAATGCTTCTGAAGATTCAGATACTGAAGTTGAAGAAATAGAGGACAAATACAAACATATGGTTGGTAATCCTATGTTTATCCAAGAAATGCTGAAAAAGAAAAAGGAAAATAAGCAACGCATTTTGAAAGAAGTTGATATTACTGGAAAGCGTGTACTTAAAACTGGCATTATTGGATGGTATTATGACTCTGACCTGAAGCTCTTCGCGATCAAAAGGTTTGACGGGGTTCAATATTTTGAGAAGAAGCTTACCGTGTTTAGTTCATTGCCTCGATATGAGATTCGAGACTTGGCTAGATTAGATATGAAAAATCCAAGTGATGATGATTATGCTAAGTATGTTGAGCGTATCATTAGGACTGAAGGATTATCTATGAAGTTTTCGAAGATTAAGCCAAGGAAAGGAAAAATGATAAAGCTAAACGAACTTAGTCAGAGAACTGGAAGAAGAAGAAGGAAGAAGGTTTATCCAGCGGTCAAATGCATTAAGCAAATACCAATGAAGACTATGCCTCAGAATATTTTGGGAAAATTGAAATATTGGGGGGTAGATGCTGGAACAGGAGAAGCCTTTATGATTGAAGCTGATGATGATTATCCTAATGGCGAAAAAGAAATTCTTCGTGTATATGATCACAGACATTTGATGAATTTATCAAAGGAAGATTTGATTATGTTATACAAGAACAAGATCATATCTACTGTTGGTTGGGGTGATTTAGCACGAGATTATCATAGGATGGTTAAAACATGCATCAAGCTTAAAATTTTTGCAGGAAGTAAGATTTACAAATGAAGACCAAAGACAGCGTGAAGATAAAGACGCTAGAGCTATTGTCAAGGGGGAGTCTGTTGAGACATAAATTGTGACAACAGATCTAGCTTGATATAGGACTAGTGTAATTATTATTACGTTTGTATATTGGTTTAGATTTGTAAATAAATATTTGTTTTGTTAGTAATATTCGTTAAACATATTATTGTGTTAAGTTAGACGAATTATTAAATACGAAATAAATACATTCTGTGCGAGTCGAGTTCTCAGGTCGCGAGATTAACGAGCCGAGATGAGAACTGAATTCGTGGAAGTCTTGCGAGTCGAGACGAGCTGGACATATATAATGTTTTTCAATCAGTGAAAAACATAACTTTTGCATTCTGATTTCAATTGCTGCGAATTCAACAAACCAGAGAAAAACATAACCTAAGGCTAGGCTTTGACGATTCGTTGTTTAAAGCTAAGTCTAGTTAAAACGCAATACGAACATATTCGTTGTTAGTAAAATAACACCGTATTGAGGGATTCCGCACCTTAATACTACAGATAACGAAGTTATCGATCCTAAAACTAGGGGACTTACAACATCAATCACTGTCACCATCCTCTCCATCTCTGCGAACACCGGATGGTCCTCCATACTCTGATGGTACAAATGGGTCATAAGGAAGCTGACGATAATCAAACAGCTGGTGCATCAAAGAAGTAGTATAATCAAACTGTCTCTGGTGCTCTCGAAAATAATGCTGCTGCTCCTGATACCTGCGATCCTGAACAATCCTATACTGCTCGTGATAACGATGCATCTGCTGAAACTGCCGCTGCTGATACTCATGCATCCGACCAATCTCCTGCTACAAATGATACATATCATATACTGGCCCCTGATAAACCTGTGGCACTGGTGGAACCGCTGCATGCTCTATCTCTGGTACATCTACAGCCTGTGGCTGAGCATCATGTCGTCTCCTTAATCGTCTACCTCCTGCAACCAATGGTGGGGTCCAAATGTAGAAATCTCCCTCAAAAGGTCTCATAATAACCGAAATATCCAGGAGCATGTGAGCTCCCATCCACTGCATACCAGGAATAACAGGAGTACAAGACTGATACATCTCCTGTGTAAGACCAAACCACCTAGCCAATCTCGTCACATACTGACCACCACAAATAACACTCGAAGCCTTCATACCTGTAGCCCTATGTGTCATCCAGTCAGCCAATCTCTAGGGAATATTCACATTCGTCCCCTGAGTAATAGAATGCAAATAAAAAAAATCTATCTTATGCACCTTCTCGTGCCCTGTCTTCCTAGCACAGATCGAATGAGACAACATCCTATGTACCAGCTTATGTGTTAGACTCCTCACTAATACATCAGAAGGACATCGGGCACCAAACTCTCCATTCGCTATATCTACCCAACCTGCAGCAACCTCCAGATCATCGTACCTATTCGTACGCGAAGCTCTCAGAAAATCCCTAAAATGAGGGTTAGCCTCCTCATCAACAGTGTACAACCCAATAGCCTGTGCAAACTGAACCAAACTCAAACTACGTGGCTCACCACCAAGCATAAAGGTCAGAGTATGCTGTAACACATCCTCAGATGATACATCAAACCTAACAGAGCTATAAAACTCAACAACTAACTCCCTGAAAATAATCTCATGTATACCAAACAATCGAGCCGAAGTATATGAGACAAAACCAGCACTCCCATCCTCAAGATAATAAGTAACGGTCAACAAACGGTGTAAAGCCTGAGTACCTGTCTCCTGAGTGCCAGGATCTAAAACTATATTCATAAAATCCCAGTCCAAAACATCTGAAGCTACAATATCCTGATCAATGTTGGCTCTAAGCCTCGTCTGAATCCTCGCTCGGTCTCCAGGTGAGATAGCATTATGCATAAACTGAAGAATAGGATGAGTCCGAATAATAGGGTTAGCAACAACGGCTGCTCCCCTATCAACACGTAAATCATACTCCATCTGTAAAAACAAATCTATAAATATATAAAAAAAAAAAAAATTTAACACATATTTAAACTTTTAATTCAATTCAGATTTATCCAAAGTTACATAACACTATTATCTACATAATAATACTATCTACATAATAATTATGAAACTTAAACTACTACAAATATCGAAAATTTCCAAGGACCTATCTACTAATCTTTATGCAATTTAAGAATTAGATTATCACAACCTATTAAAAATCATACAAGAGATAAACGCATATAACCAACAATATCTACAAGTTTACATTTACTAATTAAACAGTCTGTTTTCTACCTAAACACCATTTAAACGGCGGTCTAGGGGTTTGACCGGCGGTCTCCAGTGTTGACTGGCGGTCTCCGCCGTTGACCGGCGGTCAAATAGTCTGTCCCCATGATTCCGACCAAGTAAACGCCTTAACCCAATTATAATTCCAACATTCCTATACATCAACCGACTTATTCCCACATTCTTTCATCAATCACAAAATAATAAGCTTTTCACTACATTATCACATAATCAAGTCACAATCCGTATACACGAACTAACATTACTCAATCTAACTAAGGATTCACACAAAAACATAGACAATTCGGGTGTTTAACCCCTAAACGTGAAACCCTAATTAAATCTTAATGTAAAAACGAATTGAAAGCAAGAATGCAAGTGAAAGCCACATACCTTAGATGAATTAACAAAGTTCAATGTTCAAATCGGTCGATTAGTAGGTGAAACTGAAATTTTTCGAGAGGTTTTTTGGAGAAAAAAAATGGTGTTCAAACAAGGAAGAAAGAAGTCCGATCGGTTTATTCACCCCAGGCGGCGGTCAAATTGAATTTGACCCGGCCCCTCAATTTTTGGCCCATCCGATTTATTAAACTAACTTAATTACTTAATTTACAAATTTTACAACTAATTTTAATTACTCAACTTAATTTACTTTAAAACACCTAACGATATTAACACATACTAACAATTAATCTAATCTCAACACATACTAACAAATGTCAAAAATAAATTACTCAAATAATAATAATACAAAAATGAAGTAAAATAATGAAAATAAGAAAGTAGTCAAATAATTGAGATTCGAAAATTGAAATAAGAAAACTCCACTATAGGCACTGTTTGATCAGTTGAGCCCATCAATTTCGGCTACTTCTCCATTTATTTTAGCATTGTGGGGAGTCTTCAAGCTGGTCAATTTCTTAACAACTTCCTTGGCATTTTCCTCAGCATCCAATTGCTTAACTTCATTTGCTGAAAGTCAAATACTTTTAAACACAAAATTAATTTGATAACATAAGATACATAAATATTCACAATATTTACAATCAATTAATCAACAATGTACAAAAATTTACAAGATTAAAATTCTTTTTATTACCGCTTTCCCCGGCAGCGGCGCCAAAAACTTGATGTGCCTTGAAAGCGCGTCTTGTTTGATAATTTATAAATAGAAATACCTAATAAATAATTTCAAGAAACCAGGCAAGAACACCCGATCGAATGTAAATATAGATTTGGTAAGTCAGATTCGAACACAGGGAAAATGGAATAAAAAGAATAAATAATCTTTTAAATTACAAAGAAAAGGTGGGGTAACGTTTTAGTTCCGTTAGAACAAGTGTTTTGTAAAATAACAAATTAAAATAAACTAAATAAATTAAGATTAAAATAAATAAATAATAATGTACAATAGGAAGGAACAAATAATATGTAATAACTCCGCTGAGATTCATATATTCTGATTCACTTGCACATTAATTATTTAATTGTGATTTCTTTTATATCAACTTAATACCAAATTCTTTAATGACTATTAAATTGAATGTGAACTAGCCAACGTTTCGGGTCCAACTAATTCCTACAACTTAGGGTCCAACATGAAACACCGGTTCCAATGTCACAAGATGATCAGTCAATTGTGTGCCTTTCCCTAAATCATGCATTAAACATTCACAACTCATTATAATTACTCTCGTGGTATGACTCAACAATACCCAATAATTAACTTATTGTCTTGTTCATTTTAAAGTGAATAATTATCAATTTATCAACCTATCAAACTCAATCTATTTAGCAATGATCAAAACCCTAAGAGTATAACCATCAATAATTAATAAAATCAAAGGAAATCAATCTCATCAATCTTATTAACCACGTTGAGAACTAATAACTACCAGTTACCAATAAACAAGGATTCACGAGTAATATAACCGTTTTCAATTAAATAACTTAGCCAATACGCAATAATAATCGTTCAACAATCATAATCCGAGTTCAATCAATTACACAATCACTTTGGATATTCAATTCATCATAAAACAGTAAAACTCAGTTTATTCAACATCAAATTCTTCAATGAAATCGAAATAAAAGAAGTATACCGAATTATAAAGACGAACTACAAAGATCCGCAATGAATAATCTTCAATCCCGAGCCTTTGTACCTCCAAAATGCTAAATAAATTCGTAAACTAAACCTAAAAACCGAAAACTATCGTCTGGAAACGAAAACAATTCGAAAAACTATGATTTTAGGGTTTTTACGCGTTTTTATACTTCTGTGATTTTGATCCATACGGCGTATGGATTGATTTCAAGCCCAACCCAAGTGCGCGTAACCTGGGCCTCCACCGCTGCAATCCATACGGCGTATGGATGCATTTTCCAGCCGGTTTCTTCATTTTTCTTCATTTATTCTTTTCATCAACTTCGGCTTCACTTAATTATTTAGATATGCATCATTTAGCTCGTTTATTGACTATTTTCCATTTCTTTCTTCATAAACGCTTCATTTCCACAACGAATTGTAAATATGAACGAAATCAATATCTATTCTTAAATAAATGCAATAGAAACATCTAAGAATCGGGGTAAAATACTACTAAATTATAGTACTTTTGAGCGTTTATCAGCGGACAACCCAACGATGGAAGAAACAATCAGAATAAGAAAGATGGAAGTAGAAAACAAAAGAAGTATACCTCCACCTAATCCGTTTACCACTGATGAAATGGCTGGAAGTAACCACAACCATCCTACGAGAAAAGAAACACTGGAAGAATATTCCAAACGCACCAGAAACCAACCACAACCCGTTGTAGATCACAACGTGATCAAAGAATTCATCCAAAGATTTGACAACGTAGGAGGAGGAATAAACGGCGTAGTCAACATGCTTTCTTTTTCCCCTGCTGAACTGTAATTCTGTCAACAACAGAAACGGACTTACGCTAGGATCAACAATGCCCTTAAAAGATCTAACACCCCATTCACCTCAACGCAATGGGAGATGTTAGGATTCTTTAGAGTGCATGTGAAAGAGACTACTGGACATCCGAGCAGTCGTGCCGACATCTTGACAATGAATGACCTCACATCATTGCTTGACTTGCTAAGTAGAGAAGATCACCTTAGTTCCAAAGAAAGTGGATATATGGTTATCAACTCCACTGTTGAAAAACAAATTGAGTTACTGATTGAAGAACTTAGTGATCTCGTTTGGGAGGAATCAAGGCGCGAACAACCCTTTAGGGGTACATATGAATCACCACTTGATATCGCTACTTTTGTTACGATCCATCTACGGGAGATTCAACAACGGAAAAGTAACTCCAGAAGAAAGTTCATATTCCACTCAGGATGCAAGGAGATACTTCGTCATCTCACTCTAGTTTTCTCAAAATCTGACTTTCCATTCAACAACCATCAGCACCGGCAAATAGAGGACCTGTGCACATCTATCAGAAGATTCAATGGAGACCCCAAGACCGAGAACTATGAAGGCATAAAACTGCAACTCTTGGCGTTTGTATGCTCTCTCTGGCAAAACCCATCGCCAAGAGAGGTTGTTAAGAAAGATACAACCACCATGACCGACCCTAGTGGGACTGTCACTAAAGCAGTTGACTACATCACCTTCGGACTTCAAGGACTTGAGGGAACAACTTTAGAGCATCTTCTGAACCACAAGGCATCATTGAGAGATAGTCCACTCAAATTGATTACGACAATAATCAATCACTTTATGAGAATCTATCCATCTCGATACACTTTCCCGCAACCTAGGGCCCATAACATCAACAAAGGGGATTCCATGGATGCATCCAGCTCCATCTAGGAGAAAAGAAGTCGAGCTCTCGAATCTAAAAGAGCGCTTCTCGGGAGGCAACCCGTGTTTTACAATTCCGCAATTTTACTTTCCAAGAAGTGATGAAATCTCCGACTATCTTTCACATTTGGATATATGGCCAAGTTTCTGCCTAACGCATCAAGTTTTTGACGCCGCACATCAAAGAACTAATATATCCAACGTGTTCTCACCTACGAGACCAATCACAAGAAGACTTGATCAAGAGTTAACCCAGCAAGACAAAGTTCGGCTATCGCATACCAAGGAACACTGCAACTACTAGGGAGTACTTCCATACCAATCTCTTTCTTTCGTTATAGATATACCATATCCGCTATGCTTATCACTAAGTGTGGGATTCAAGCCCAACACACACTGCTAAAAAAATACGTCTTAGATATTTCAAAGTCTAAGTGTGGGATCCTTACCCCAGTCAAAACTTAGAATGACATCGAGGACGATGTTCCTTTAAGTGTGGGATAACAGTAGTTTAAACTACTGTAAAATGGATAATAGTATATGCTTGATTCTAAACTCGTTGCTCTTTAGACCATCCTTTTCCAAAAAGTAACTCGGAAATTTTACAAAATCTTTCAAAATTGAGTTAAAAATAGGTCAAAAATGAAAATTTTAAACAAAGAATGATTTACTTTGGGAAGAAGGATAAATAAAATATGAATTCCTTTGGAAAATTAGATTAGTAATCCCATAAAGAGCATCACATGACTAGGCACACAACAAACCAATTTTTGATTCGTGAGGTATCTTGAGCCATAATAAGCATTCACTTTTAATGCTTCACTTCTTCGATTCTTGAGTGTACCGATGTATGTGTTTAGAATCAGAACTTGCTCCTGTTATGCATTTCGAATCCGAACTGGTGAGTAAAAACGAGATCGAATCACATCATTCTTAAACCCATCCGTACACCCAAAAAGAAATACGTTATCCCTACCCTCTCAAAAGCATCCCTCAAACTTCATAGTAAGTTCCAAAGATGAAAGAAGAGAAGCTACAAGGAAATGAAGTCAAAGAAAAGAATTCGAAGAAAAGAAAGTCAATTGGAGAAAAAAGACTCTTCCCAAAAATCGTAAGAAAAAGGCGTCAATCCTCTCAAAAATTCCAGCTTTCCTCTTCACCAAAAAGAAACCCATGAATAACTAACACAACCTCCTCTCATATCACCAACACTTCACTCCAAAAACCTTACATCACTCCTCCTAGAATGATTGTGGCTAGATTGACTTCGCGCTCACCTTAAAGGTAACGATTTGATTCTCGATCAAGCCTATGACGATAAACGATACATGACTGGCGTTCTGAGTGATTGATAATACTAGAATAGGAAACCCTAAACACCTTTAGTGATTGGAGTGATCACCTTGAGAGGATTGCCTAGTCATGTATCCAAGATCAATAATCAAAAGCAAGCTCCCAAAGATTACAACACTACTTTTTCAAAAGCATGAATATTTATGTTTCCAAAACCCCCTCAGTAAAAGTTCCACCCTAAAATATTTCATTATCTACTTATCTTTCACCATGCTTGAAATTCGAGTTTGCTTGAGGACAAGCAAAGTTCTAAGTGTGGGATACTTGATATCGTGTAAAAAGTAACGTTTTTACTACCGATATCTCTCTCATTCTGGAACAATACTTGGCATTTAGACTCAAATAATACACAAATCAATGAAACTTTACAAAGAAGGTCAACATAGAGTCGCATGAGAAAAATCAAGCAAAACGAACGAAAAATGAAGATTCCACGTACGTTTGAAGATTCAGGCATCCGAGACAAGATTTAGAGATAAAGTGTCCACCACCAAGATTCATCTTATCCAATGTCTTCAATTTCAAAATACGAATCTAACAGAGGAAGAATCAACAAAAACGGATGAAGAATGAAGATTCTGCATACGCCGAAAGATTCAAATGATTCGTACAAGACATCTAAAGATCAGAGAAACATCTCAGGGATTTCTTTATATCAAAGTCTTCGTTTTGAAAAAAGAATCCAATGCAAAATGAATCGACGAAAACGGACTCATAACGAAGAAGATACGCACGAAACGAGAAACGAGCGAACGGGCAGCAACCGGGACGGCCGGCCGCCAGGCAGCCGCCGCCGGCCAGCAGCCAGGCGCCGCTAGCTGGCAGCCACCCATCCCCTCCTCCTTTTTCCGTCCTTGCTCATACTTTCCTGATACATGTGCTACCACTTTCCTTAACTTTAGGGTACACGTGCTACCACTTTCCGCGCCTTTAGGGTAAATGTGTTACCACTTTCCGGGAACGGACCATCCCCCAAATGCATGCTAACTTGAGCCTAAGATGGCTAACATGCACTGGATTTCAAGTATAAATAGGGCATAAAGGCTCATTTGAAAGACACACCATTCCTACCATTCCTAACACACCTTCCTAGCTTATTTTTCTCACTCTAGAAATAAGCTCCAACTTTCTCACTCTACATTCTTTCTCTAGATTGGTTTTAACTAGTATGTAAACTAGTTTAGAAGTTTAATTAGGAATAAAAGGAAAGTCCGGAATGCTTTGTAATCTTCGGAGTACGCTCGGAATTGTGTCAATTAATTCAAGTCTATTCTCTCTCGCATATAATCCTGGTTCTTTCTATCCTTATCTATCTTAATTAATTACGTTTACATTAATTATGTCAGATTTAGTTATTGCCAATATTAGAGAGTAGTATACTTGTTGTGTTTGTTTGCGATGTAGGTAGTTAATTATGGGACGATTGATAATTAATTTAAAAAGTAATATGACGGCCCCTATTCGACCGTTCTTCGATATAGTACTGGAAACACTTCAAGGTGGAGTACAAATGTATGGAAGTCGAGGAACGACCGAAGGTAGTCATATTACGGAACGGTACAATATTACGAAGTGATATGACGGCCCCTATTCAACTGTTATGCAGTATAGCATTGGAAACACGTTAGGTGGAGTACAAACACGGGGAAGCTGTGTAACGAACGAAGGTAGTTATATTACGGACTAATACTATAAAATGAGAAACCTAGTTTAATTAACCTTTCTATATAGACTTTTAAACTTCAAATTAATCTATCGCCTTTCCACCAATAAACGTGATTACAACACCTTTTCAAAGACGTCCAATTAAAAGGTAGTCAGTCATCTGTGTCAAGAAAATTTGTCAAAGGTATGAAACCATGGAACCGCAAGGCTACATGGGGGATTACCGTTGGACAAGACATGGACAAGGTTTGAAGCGACGGAACCACTTTAAGTGAGGAACGCTGTGGATAATTAGGGGATTTATTAGGTAGTCTTAAGCAACGGCTAGTTTAAGGTCATAAATGAACTTTTTAAATACATGAATATGTTAAGATGACGAGGAATCGTTATATGATTCAGTTTTGTCTAGTACCTTTAGATTTTGTCTCCGTTCATAAGAAAGTAAAATTAAACTTAAATAAAGATCTTTCTTATTATTCTAAATACTTTGTGATGTCACCATAACCTAGTTCCTGGTGTGACATGCTAATGGGATTTTAATTAGTAGGAAATCTAGTGTTTACATCACCAGTATCCAAGGGTAACAATTAACAAACACCTTTTAAAACAGTTTCTCCAAACATCATCCCATAACTCAATTAACGAAATCTCAGCAAACACTATCTTTATCTTATCTGCTTTATCTTTTATTTTAATTTCGCTTTTATTTATTTACTTGCCTAAGTTAGTTAATATAAAAACCAAAACTCCCCCACTATTTTATAAACCCTTCACTAGTTTGAAAGCCCTCATCTGCCACGCCTTAGTTTCAATTCAGTCGGTTTGTAGAACGACTCTAGGTCATACCTACCACTTGCTCACCCTTAGGATTAGCATTGTTAGGGAAAACTTAGGCCCCGCAATTACCAATTTAAAACACCCACTGATCGCCGTCGCTAGTAGCCGGTGCAACGACAACTGTAAAATCCTTACCGACCGCTGGTGACGCATCACTCAACTACCGTGTTACGGAATAGTGAGTCTCTGGAGATAACTCCGGGGTGCATGCATGAGGTAACAAACTGCCATTAAGGATACTATGACCGTTCTTAACACCTATGCCTAAATGTTATTACCTAATTATGTACTGGTTGTTTACTCTGTTATTCTAAACTGTCGGATAAGTGGAATTAAGCGATTTAAGCATCTTAGACTACTGATGAGTCTTCGCTTTCTTTTCAGAATTCCTTATTCAAACATTTTAAGCTCAAGTACTTCCGTCATGAATTAGACCCTCCTTTACAATCAATCGTTCATCCCTAGGTATACTTACGGTGTACAATGCATTAAGTATTTCCACAGCTTGTATAGTTCTAAGTATACTCACGGTGTACATTACTTTTAAGGTTTAGCGTTTCCACAGCTTTATGTATCCTAGACCATGTTCTAAAAGGGTGGCTTCTATGTAATTCACGATGAGATGATCCTATGGCATTTCCTTAGCTTCCACGTATTTGTACTCCACACGAGGTGTTTCCAACGCTATACGAAGTATAGTGCCGTTTTACGGAGTCTCATAGCTTCATACTGTAACACAGATAACTATATCTACGTAGTATTCGGGTTTGCAAAGTCCTATCCTAAGGGCAATAGTCACGTGAAAGACTGGAAAGGGTGAACGATAAAGTCTATATTCAGGATAAGCTTAGAGTGATAACAAAATATAACAACTCCCATTTATACAGATAGAATTAATGTAACATCATTCCTAACTATCTAAGTCATGGCAAACAAACAAGCAACTACTCACAAAGCATACCAATAAACATTTCCAACATTAATAAATCACAAACATCAAACAAGAACATTATGATAAATTAATACTAGAAAGGATATATAATACCGATACGTGTTGCGAACAGAATAACAGCTTGTATTTCTTTGAATAATATCCAAGCATTACAACCGCTAGCCTCTAATAATTATATTACATTACTAATCTAAAGAATAAAGAAAAGAAAAGGATTCTCCCCTAGTCTTCCCACTAGTTCCAAGGGTTAAACCCTAGAGAGAGAGACTAGAGGGAGAACCTAGAGAGAGAAACTAGAGAGAGGAAGTGTGTGAGAGACAAAGTGAGAGGTGTAGAAGTGTGGAGGTGTGTGAAATGAGGTAAAAGAGCCCTCTATTTATAGGCAAAGGCTTGGAAGAAGGTTACAAGCACTTATGCACAAGATACAAGCCATAAAAGCACAAAGGAAGCACATGGGGTGCCAGGGCCGTACACGGCTTGGTTTAGGCCATGTACTGGCTGTTTAGGCCGTGTATGTCCATACCAAGGCCGTGTACGGCTTGGTGTGGCCGTGTGATTCGTTTCGGCTTTTCTTCGTTGCTTCGGACGACCATAACTTCTTCATTTTCTTGTCCGTTTGACTTGATTCTTTTGCCCACGATCTCGTAATTCCATTACGCTTCTAATGATACCAATTTTTTAGAAATTGGAGGTGTGAAGCCCAGGAATGTCCGGAATACATTTCGGGGTCTTCGGATGCATTGTTCGGCTTGTAACTTTCTTGTCCTTGATCCAAATTGAGCTTTCTTTATATCCACGCTCTCATAATCTCCATAGCTACAAAATAAGATAAGTTTGAGTACTTGGTATGGATTTTATAGTAGATTTGAAGTGTTGCTCAATTCGGTGCCTATTTCGGTTAGTTTTCCGACCTTTTTGTATGATTTTCAAAGGACCGGCAAGATTATACCTTTCTAACAAAAGTTTGTTAACAATGATGATTTTAAGATGTATTTGTTAGAAAAGAGCTAAATATGGGACAAATAATGTAGGTTAAAACGTGACTTTTTGCGATACATCAAATATCCCACACTTAAGCTTTTGCTTGTCCTCAAGCAAACCTCATCTGGAAAAAGATTTTGGAAAAAATGTTTTGCATGCTTAGAGTATCTCCTGCAGAAAGTCACTTTCTTCAAATTAGATAAATATTTTCAGAAAGTAAGCATCAACAAAAATTAACTATACTTAAACGTAAAACTGATCAACCCTTTTTGGCATACTTTGCAACTCTCGAAACGTAGATGTACATGACTGGGTGATTCTCACAAGTGGGTCACTCAATTCACTCAAAAGTGTATCGGGTTACATATAATCTAATAGAAATGAAATCGCTCAATGCCAGTCATGCAGTGCTTATCGTCATAGGCTTGGTCGAGAATCAAATCTCCACCACTCCTTTGAGAACGGTGCTAATTATCCCAAGGCATTTTGATCAGGTTGTGTGAGTGAGGGTAAGGTGTGTATGAATAGTGATGGGTTGGTTAACAGTTGGAGGGTTTTGGAACTTCAGACTCGAAATTTCAAGGATCAAAGAAAGTGTCACTTAAGATAACCACTAGAGTAGACTCATCTCCTAGATGAATAATCTCTGCTAAATATGATGTTTCTTTTGAGATCTGATGGATTTTTCTTCTTTGGAGAATAGTCTTCTTATTTGAGGTCTTCTAGGAGTTCTCTAAGGTCTGCTTTTTCTTTTCTTTTTTTCTTCTTCCTTTTTTTTTTCTTTTTCTTTTTCTAACCTTAGAAATCCTTCATGTAGTGAGACATCTTTGATTTCTCTTTTTGACAAGTACCAATTTTTCGTACAGTCTTTTGCGGATAATATCTTCGTGATGGGTACTGATCTTCGCTTTTGTACCATATCTTCTTTTTTTTTGGATTTTTCTTTAAGCTCTTGAGAGGTACGGAGAGATGCTCGAAGATGAGACACCAATAGAAAGATATCTTAAGCAATCCTTTACTTATAACCTATGAAGTTCACGAGTTGAGAAGCTGATTGTGGGAAAGTTTTGTGTCGTGGGGAAGTTTTAGGGTGTTGAGGTTTTTGAAATGAAATTGGCTAAGGCGCAAAGGGTTTTCTAATCGGATCATCAACAATCTTTAAAAGAAAGTTGGAAGGTTAGGCTTGTAAAGATATGAAAGAAAGGGGTTAATCCTAAAAAATGCCAAGATCCTCTAATTGCACCTATACCACGTACGATACTCATCGGTATGGTCTCGAAACGCATTACAGGGGCAAGTTCTAACTCAAAGACACATGCATCGGCGCACACTCCGAAATGAAAGTTAAGCATTAAAAATGAATGCTTATTGTTGAGACCTGAGCCACTGTCGAATCTGCTCAGAGTACAAGTATGCTGCCACTGTTAGAAGAAGTTCACCGCTGTTAGAATATTTGTATTGACAGTGCCACTGTCAACTAGTTTTAGTCTAACAGTGCCACTGTTGGTACTTGTAACTTGTATTTTGTATTTACTCCACTGTTAGTAATATACGAGTACTACCCCTGTTAGATATATAGACAACCACTGTTGGTTAGATAAAGTTGGTTAGAGTTATATTAGGAGTAGATGAGGATTCCTAATATGTTTGATTCTGTAAAGGACTCTATATGTTATAAATAGAGATCCTATGAAACCCTAGATAGATACAAGTCATTCTAGTTCTTAGCTTCAAGGTTGTAAACCATAACACAATCGTGTGTTCGTATTATTGATAATAATATTGAAGCTTTTGGTTAGATATTATCTCTACAAGTTTGTTCTTCAAGTTATTAATAAACTATTCCGCAAGCTTATTAATAATCAATCAAAGTAATACATACTAAGATCTCTAGCTGGGATCATCAAGTGGTATCAGAGCTTGATATTGCTTTGATCTTGAAGAAGGTAATTGAATTTCGCAGCTTTTAAAACAAATAACAAGATGTCTACTGAAACAATGGAAGGTATTCAAGCTACAAAGATTCCCATGCTCAAACCTGATGAGTTTGAGCTATGGCAGACTAGGATTAGGCAATACATGTTGCTTACGGATTATATGATGTGGGAGGTGGTTACTAATGGACCAAACTATACTAAGGATGCAGATGGTAAAAAGGAGGAAAGACCACCACCAAAGACTGATGCAGAGAGGAAAGAAAGAGCAACAGAATGGAAGGCGTTAAGTACTCTACTTTTGTCTATTCCTAATGAGTATCAAAGGAAATTTGAAAACTGTGAAGATGCTCAGGTTCTCATGGAGGCAATTGTTAAGAGATTTGGTGGTAATGACAACACC
The DNA here is from genome assembly GCA_949592205.1 of Helichrysum umbraculigerum. Classification (NCBI taxonomy): domain Eukaryota; kingdom Viridiplantae; phylum Streptophyta; class Magnoliopsida; order Asterales; family Asteraceae; genus Helichrysum; species Helichrysum umbraculigerum. The sequence goes on from CATIUR010000001.1 coordinate 41,660,097, forward strand.
AAGAAGAATAAGAGATCTCTTCTCAAACAACAATTTGAAAACTTTGCAGGTGTAAAGTCTGAAACTTTGACTCAGACTTTTGACAGATTTCAAAAACTTGTGGGTGATCTTGAAAATCACAATGTTAAGATTGATAAGGATGATTTGAATAGGAAGTTTCTAAGATCACTAGGTACAGATTGGAATATGTACACTGTGGGACTTAGACAAAGTGCAGATCTTGAAGAAAAGGAGATTGAAGATCTATACAATGATCTGAGAAACTTTGAGCCTGAGGTGTTGGCTCTAAAACAGTCCAATGGTAGCTCTAACAATGCTGCTTTTGTGTCTGTTGGTGAATCTGGTAACTGTAGCACATCTGGTGCTAATGATAATGTCTTGGAAGCTTTCTTTGCAAGTCATGTGAATTCATCCTTAACAACAGAGGATTTGGAACAGGTTAATGAAGAGGATCTTGAAGAGATGGATTTGAGATGGCAGATGGCTATGATTACTATAAGGGCAAAAAGGTTTATGCAGAGGTCAGGGAACAGAAACTTTACTTACAAGAGAGATGGTGTAGCTGGTTTTGACAAGAGCAAGTTGGAGTGTTTCAACTGTCACAAGATGGGACACTTTGCTAGAGAATGCTAGAGCACACAGACTGGAGGATCTCAGAATACTTCTAATGGTATTGTAAGAAATAATTCTGGTCCACAAAGAAGATTGGTACCTGTTCAGAACACCACTTCAGATTCATTGGTTGCACAAGATGGAATGGGAGGATTTGACTGGAGTGACAAGGAAGAGCTTGTAGTCAAGAATCAAGCTTTAATGGCTGTCACAGAAGAACCAGAGCCTTCAGACATTCCATATGAGGTACAATCTAAATTATGTTCTCCTACATGCAAGAAAATGGTTAAATTTTACAGGGATCATAATATGGTTGTGTGTAATGAATTGAAAGCTTGTGTGGAAAAGAGTCAACATTCAACTTTAGCTATTGAAAACTTAGAAAGACAGATAAAAGCTTTTGAAAAGAATGAATCACAATTTCACCTAGATATTAAATATCTGAATTGGGAAAAGAAAGCTTTACAAACAAAAGTTGATATGCTAAGTGCAAAGTTGGCTGAGGCAATTTCTGATAAAGAGTCAATAAAGTTGAAAGTAGATGAATTGGAAAATGCTTCAAAAGGTGTTCAAAACTTAATCAAGTCTCAAATTCATGATAAATTAAAAATTGGATTAGGTTACAACCTTAATGCTGTACCCCCACCTTATAATCATACTTACTTCCCATCTAAACTTGAGTTTGACTTAGAAAAACTTAAGGTAGGTGTCTCTGAGGAGATTAAAAAGGTAGATCCAGTAGTTAATTGTGATAATAATGTAAATTTTGATAAAGTGGATGTATCTGATTGGACTGAGGAAGATGAGAGTGATAGTGATAGCTCATCTAGTGGTAATTCTATGGATGATTGTGTTAAGCCTATTACTGGTCTAGTTTCTGAACTAAATAATACTAAACTAGAAGAGGGTAAAAAGCTGTTTGTTGAGAAAGCAAAGGCTCAGATAGATCAAGTTAGAAAATCCAATAAATCTAGATCTGGTCTAGGTTATGTGCACAAAAGAGTCAATCCTGAATCAAAAGATATGTCAAAAGATAAATCTGAGTGTGATAAATGTGCATGTAAATTAAACAGGTCTGATTTAAATACTGCAAATAATGTAAATAAATCCATTCCCAGGGGTAATCAGAGAAATTGGAACCAATTGGTTTCACAAAGTGTGACAACCGTCAATTTAGGACTATAGTTTAGTGCCTAATCAAGTTTTAATACATGTAATTAGTTCTGTGTTAGGCTAATTAATGTATCAATTATTATATATATTGTTGAATATATATCTACAATTATGCGGTTTGTTTAAATCGTACGAGCTTCAAATCGAATAGAATTCGATTACAATAAATACGGACGTTGGTGAACAATTTTATTAAGTAATACAAACATTATTCAATAACTCAATTTTATTAGGAATATTATTTATTGTAATATTTCGTGGTCAATTCGTATTGCACAAATAACATATATATAATTAAATTACAAACGCGCAAACAAATATAACGAATTTCATTTTAAATATCATAAATAGATAATTGGTAAAATTTTACAATAAAACATTTTTACTATAATTTATAATTTAAAATGTATCTTTAAATAACTAAAATAAATATTTAACGTTAAATGACGGAGAAAACGAGCACCACGCGGAGCACGGGACGGAGACTGCGAGGTGAGGCTTTCACCTACACCCCACCTCTCCTTCATTCTTTCTTTCATTTTCATTCTCCAAAAACACACACACACCAAAAACACTCTCACCAAATTCATACAAAATTTCGGAATCATCAAATCCGACAACAAAACTTACATTTTCGGAACCACCATCAAGTGGGGAACAAGATTAACAAAAGCTCTACCATCATTTTCGGCCTCCATCTTCTTCGATTTGCATTTGTAAGGAAATTTCTAAAAACTTAGATTTGTTTAGTTTTATGTAATATTTTGATGTTTTGATGTTTACACAACTTATATATGTCCATTACAAAGATTAGAACACAGTTTTATAGCTTAAAAACGAGTTTAAATTGAGTTTTGGCCGGAAAAATCTCGAACAGCCGGACTTTCTGGGCTGGTGTTCATCCATGCGACACAAGCCTTGTGTCGCATGTTGTGTCGTATTTTGCCCTTTATGTCGCACCTTGTGTCGTATAAATCCTTTAGTGTCGTAACTCGTGCGACACAATATTGTGTCGCACTCTATGTCGCAAATTATGTCGTATTTCTATACGACACAACCACTATGTCGCTATTAAATTAGCATTTCGTATTCGATGCGACACAGTCCCTGTGTCGTATCCTTGTGTCGCATGACGTCTGCGACACAACCATTGTGTCGCATGTCAAATCTTTGTGTCGCATGTTGTGTCGCAAAACACAGAAAAACCAGAATTTTGAAGTCAAAGTTACTGTTCAAAAAAGTCAAATTTACTGTAGCAGTACTGTAGCAAAGTCAACATTTTAGAATTTTTATTATTACAAACCGTCACCAACGGGCCGTACACAATTTCAAAACTTACAAAACAGATTATTCAATCAACCAAGTCGTAGTAACTTGGATAATTTAGTCAATCAAGTCGTAGTAACTTGAAACAAAACAATTAATCAACCAAATCGTAGTAATTTGGACATATATAATTAAATAACAACTACAAAGGTAGTCTTTCGAGATACCGGTACAATTAATAACAATCAAGTGTCGTGGACACATTCAGGTTTCAAGTCTTTGGACATCAACTCACAGCTAATTACTTCAAGTTTATTAACTTAAACACTCCAAGACTCAGGTGAGTTTCATGGCCCCATTTTCACTACTTTTACTAGGGGTGTGATATTACTACTTCATTTTGTTTTACAAGTAGAACGCAAGTGCCAAACTTCAAATACTACATGAGTTTCAAGCTAATCAATTTAAAGTCCTCCATAAGCATAGTCTCTAATATTTTAGCGTGAAAGTTAGTATATGATATCATATGGGATTGACAATCCTCATCCGGGTTAGCACGCACTAACCGGTCAAACGGATGTATTAGCATTTGGGAAGACGAGTGTTGATTAGGCACTCGTAGGAGGCATTTCAAGTTAGGTTTCCTTAAGTGGGCCTGACAAATCAAGTTAAGCTCAGACTATGTGCTCATGGACAGTATAACTTTTATTTTGCTTAATTGCATTTTAAATTCAATATAAATCTTGCGGTTCTGACAACTATACATTGACATACAAACCTGTGAGCTCACCAGCGTTTTCGCTGACCCATTTTAGTATTTATCACAGGTACCCAGCAGTAGTTTGGCTGCACAAGCAGGAATTATTAGCTCGAGTCAGCATACATACAACTAGAGATTGGACTGCATTATTATATTTTGTAAAAGTAATTATGCTATGTAATCTCTCAATTTCAGGAACCGAGTTAATGTAACAATATTTTGATGTAAACAATTACTTTATCTATACAAGTTTAAAACGACGCATATAGTGGTCGTTCATTATATCTTATGTGCTTTGTATATTGATTAGTGACACCCAAATCAAGCTTCCGCAAATCATCAAATTTGGGGGTGTCACAGATTGGTATCAGAGCCTAAGGTTATAGTGAACTAGGTTGCATTTAGTGGGCCTAGACTATGACCGTTAGGTAGTATTCCCTATTAGGTATAACCAGTTCAGGGATTACAGCATACGAACTTAATTTAACATAGCTTGATCAACTATGTACAATTAAATAAAGATGATGTAAGATCTGAAGGAAGTTATGGCTGAACAGGATACATTAGTTGACTCTAACCTCGAGAGAAACGGGACTCAAAACACGTCTGTGCTAGACACTCAATAGGTTATTATGTGATATACATATATTTACATGAATAGACCTCATTACAACTTTAGGCTATATTATATTATACGAATATGGGCCTCTTTTTCTCTAACGCCTTGTCTCTAAATGACAAACACACCACTAGTTCATCATACTCGGACTAGTATCTTATTTCATTTCCTTGTTCTTTCTTACTCAGCATCATGCCTCCTCACCGTCAAATTACCCTTAGCGAAGCTGAGATCGCGGGAATCATTGCCCGCAGTGTGACCGAAGCCTTGGCTACCCGAACACCACCTGGTAGCGAGGACACATCAACCAATACTCCACCACCCAAACCTTGCTCCTATAAGGACTTTCTTAGCTGTAAACCGTTATACTTCAAGGGCACGGAAGGTGCCATTGGCTTGATCCGTTGGATTGAGCGTATGGAATCTGTTTTCAGTCTCTGCGACTGCACTGAGAACAACAAGGTCAAATTCGCTACTTACACCTTTCAGGAAGGTGCACTCACGTGGTGGAAAACCCACGCAAACTCTGTAGGCCTTGAGGTTGTAAATCGGCTTCCTTGGGCCGAACTGAAGAAGAAACTGACAGAAAAATACTGTCCTGAAGAGGAATTGCACAGGCTGGAAGAAGAATTCTGGCATCTGGAGGTGCAGGGAAATGATGTTGCTGAATATACCACCAAGTTTCAGCAGTTTGCCTTATTATGCCTGGGTTTGGTCGAACCAGAAAGTAAGGGCATTAAGAAATACATTCGTGGACTTCCCGAGAACATCCAGGGCAACGTCGCCTCATCCAAACCAACTACTACTGAGAGTGCCATTCGATTGGCCCACGAACTCATGGCTCTAGTTGTCAGCCGTGAGACTTCCAACACCTCATCCTCTAACAACAACAAACGCAAATCTACTGAGCACCACCACAACTCAAACAAGAAAAACAACGCCATCCAAGTCTACAACACCAACTCTGAATCCAACCGCAGCTACACCGGGGATAGACCTTATTATCCCAAGTGTAACTATCACCACTTTGGTCAATGCGGTACTCCTTGCAACAACTGCAGGAGGTACGGGCATTCGACTAAGGATTGCCGAGCCCCCAAATCCAACAACAGCCCCTCTGACAAAAATACCCGACAACCTAAGTCCTGCTACGAATGTGGAAACCCAGGACACTTTAGGGATTCTTGCCCAAAATTGAAGAACAAGGGCAACAACAACAACCACCGCAACAACAACAACAACACCAAAAGTAGCGCCTTCGTGATCAACTCAGGGGACGCCCGTCAGGACCCGAACGTGGTCACGGGTATGTTCCTCCTCAACAATTTAACTGCTTCCATACTGTTTGATACTGGTGCCGATAGAAGTTTTATTTCCGATGAATTTTGCCCTCTACTTGACATTACACCTGTTGCTTTAGACGTTAAGTACACCGTAGAGCTAGCAAATGGCAAATTGATAGAAACCAATAGTGTGATGCCTAATTGCACTTTAAATCTAGCCGACGAAATCTTCTCCATAGATCTTATGCCTATTGAGATAGGAAGTTTCGATGTCATCGTAGGCATGGACTGGTTATCCAAACATCGTGCCGAAATCATCTGCTATGACAAAATTGTTCGCATACCTCTCACTGTCGGTAGAACCCTAGTCATACAGGGGGAGACCGGAGGGACGAGGCTTAACATCATATCTTGTCTTAAAACCCGGAAATTTCTGAGAAAGGGTTATCCATCAATCCTCGCGCACATCATGGATAAAAAGTCGGAGGAGAAGCGACTTGAGGATGTTCCAATTGTTCGAGACTTTCCAGAAGTCTTTCCTGAAGAACTACCTGGTCTACCACCACCAAGACAGGTTGAGTTCTCAATCGATCTTGTACCAGGTGCTGCGCCTGTGGCCCGAGCACCATACCGTTTAGCTCCATCCGAACTTCAGGAGCTGTCCACCCAATTACAGGAACTCCTGGAACGAGGATTTATCAGGCCGAGTTCTTCACCTTGGGGAGCTCCGGTCCTATTTGTTAAGAAGAAAGATGGTTCTTTTCGAATGTGTATCGACTATCGAGAGTTGAACAAGTTAACTGTCAAGAACCGGTATCCACTTCCTCGAATTGATGACCTGTTCGACCAACTTCAAGGGTCGAGTTGTTATTCAAAGATTGATCTCCGATCCGGTTATCACCAATTGCGTGTTCGCGATGCCGATATTCCAAAAACCGCTTTCAGAACCCGTTACGGGCATTACGAATTCCAAGTGATGCCATTCGGCCTAACCAATGCACCGGCAGTATTCATGGACCTTATGAATCGGGTGTGTAAACCTTACCTTGATAAGTTTGTCATTGTATTCATCGATGACATCCTCATATATTCACGAAGCAAAGTAGAGCATGCGCAACACCTCAAAACCATCCTTGAACTACTTAAACACGAGGAGCTCTATGCCAAGTTCTCTAAGTGTGAGTTCTGGATCAAAACCGTTCAATTCCTTGGTCACGTGATTGACAGTCAGGGGATTCACGTTGACCCATCAAAAATCGAGGCTATCAAAGATTGGAAATCGCCAACCACTCCGACCGAAGTACGGCAGTTTTTAGGACTGGCCGGATACTATCGACGATTCATTGAAAATTTCTCCAAAATAGCCATACCACTCACGACGCTGACCCAGAAAGACAAAAAGTTTGACTGGACTGATAAACAAGAGTCGGCATTCCAACTCTTAAAACAAAAGCTTTGCAGTGCTCCTATCCTATCATTACCCGAAGGCACCGATGACTTCGTGGTATACTGCGATGCTTCTCATCAAGGTCTCGGTTGTGTGCTCATGCAATGAGACAAAGTCATAGCTTATGCTTCTCGACAGCTCAAGATTCATGAAAAGAATTACACCACCCACGACCTCGAGCTAGGAGCTGTCATTTTTGCCCTCAAAATCTGGAGACATTACCTTTTATGGTACCAGATGTACAATATTTACCGACCATAAAAGCCTTCAACACATATTCGATCAGAAGGATCTCAACATGAGGCAACGTCGATGGGTCGAGTTGCTTACCGATTACGACTGCGAGCTCAAATATCATCCAGGCAAAGCAAATGTTGTTGTTGATGCCCTCAGTCGAAAAGAGCGAGTGAAACCACTTCGGGTTCGAGCCCTCAGTATGACCATTCACAACAATTTGAACATTCAAATCCTCACTGCTCAACTCGAAGCCTTAAAACCTGAAAATGTCAAAGATGAAGCCTTGCGGGGCATGGATAAACAATTCGAAATCAAATCTAACGGGATTAAGTATTTCTCAAACCGAATCTGGTTGCCTAAATTTGGGAACTTACGAGACTTGGTGATGGATGAAGCTCACAAGTCCAAATATTCTATCCATCCGGGATCCGACAAAATGTACCACGGTATCAAGGACTTCTACTGGTGGCCGAACATGAAAGCCGAAATCGCCACCTATGTCAGCAAGTGCCTTACTTGCTCCAAAGTCAAAATCGAATATCAAAAACCTTCTGGTTTACTTCAACAACCCAGTCTTCCTGAATGGAAATGGGAACAAATTGCCATGGACTTCATAACCAAACTACCCAAATCCTCAAGCGGTTGCGATTCCATTTGGGTGATCGTGGATCGTCTCACAAAATCTGCTCACTTCCTGGCAATCAAGGAATCCGACAAAATGGAACGCCTCACCAACATTTATCTGAAGGAAATCGTGACCAAACACGGCGTTCCAATCTCAATTATCTCCGATAGGGATAGTCGTTTCACTTCACAATTTTGGCAATCACTTCAAAAATCCCTGGGTACTCGACTTGATATGAGTACCGCATACCATCCTCAAACAGACGGTCAAAGCGAACGAACCATTCAAACACTAGAAGACATGCTACGGGCCTGCGTAGTAGACTTCGGTGTGAACTGGGAAAAACATCTACCATTGTGCGAGTTCTCGTACAACAACAGTTATCATACCAGCATCAAAGCTGCACCCTTCGAGGCACTGTACGGTCGTAAGTGCCGGTCACCTATCTGTTGGACCGAAGTTGGGAATAGCCAACTCACAGGTCCAGAAATCATTCACGAGACAACCAAGAGAATCGTTGAAATTCAAAACAAACTCAAAGCCGCGCGAGATCGTCAGAAAAGTTATGCTGACGTAAGGCGCAAGCCACTCGAGTTCCAGGTTGGGGATCGAGTTCTACTCAAGTATCGCCTTGGAAAGGCGTAATCCGGTTTGGCAAACGAGGGAAGTTAAATCCCAGATACATTGGACCGTTCGAGATCCTCGAAAGGATTGGTCCAGTGGCTTATCGATTGCAGCTGCCATCTGAACTCAGCAGCGTGCATCCCACATTTCATGTTTCAAATCTGAAGAAGTGTCTGTCTGATGAGACACTTATCATTCCACTCGATGAAATACGAGTTGACGAAAAACTTCACTTTGTTGAGGAACCCGCTGAAATCATGGACCGTGAGGTCAAACAACTTAAACAAAGTCGTATTCCCATCGTCAAGGTTAGGTGGATTTCGCGGCGCGGTCCGGAATTCACCTGGGAACGGGAGGATCAAATGCGACTCAAGTATCCTCAACTCTTCAATGATTCAACGTCAGACACTACTTCAACATAAATTTCGGGACGAAATTCTTCTAACGGGGGGAGAATGTGACAACCGTCAATTTAGGACTATAGTTTAGTGCCTAATCAAGTTTTAATACATGTAATTAGTTCTGTGTTAGGCTAATTAATGTATCAATTATTATATATATTGTTGAATATATATCTACAATTATGCGGGTTGTTTAAATCGTACGAGCTTCAAATTGAATAGAATTCGATTACAATAAATACGGACGTTGGTGAACAATTTTATTAAGTAATACAAACATTATTCAATAACTCAATTTTATTAGGAATATTATTTATTGTAATATTTCGTGGTCAATTCGTATTGCACAAATAACATATATATAATTAAATTACAAACGCGCAAACAAATATAACGAATTTCATTTTAAATATCATAAATAGATAATTGGTAAAATTTTACAATAAAACATTTTTATTATAATTTATAATTTAAAATGTATCTTTAAATAACTAAAATAAATATTTAACGTTAAATGACGGAGAAAACGAGCACCACGCGGAGCACGGGACGGAGACTGCGAGGTGAGGCTTTCACCTACACCCCACCTCTCCTTCATTCTTTCTTTCATTTTCATTCTCCAAAAACACACACACACCAAAAACACTCTCACCAAATTCATACAAAATTTCGGAATCATCAAATCCGACAACAAAACTTACATTTTCGGAACCACCATCAAGTGGGGAACAAGATTAACAAAAGCTCTACCATCATTTTCGGCCTCCATCTTCTTCGATTTGCATTTGTAAGGAAATTTCTAAAAACTTAGATTTGTTTAGTTTTATGAAATATTTTGATGTTTTGATGTTTACACAACTTATATATGTCCATTACAAAGATTAGAACACAGTTTTATAGCTTAAAAACGAGTTTAAATTGAGTTTTGGCCGGAAAAATCTCGAACAGCCGGACTTTCTGGGCTGGTGTTCATCCATGTGACACAAGCCTTGTGTCGCATGTTGTGTCGTATTTTGCCCTTTATGTCGCACCTTGTGTCGTATAAATCCTTTAGTGTCATAACTCGTGCGACACAATATTGTGTCGCACTCTATGTCGCAAATTATGTCGTATTTCTATACGACACAACCACTATGTCGCTATTAAATTAGCATTTCATATTCGATGCGACACAGTCCCTGTGTCGTATCCTTGTGTCGCATGACGTCTGCGACACAACCATTGTGTCGCATGTCAAATCTTTGTGTCGGATGTTGTGTCGCAAAACACAGAAAAACCAGAATTTTGAAGTCAAAGTTACTGTTCAAAAAAGTCAAATTTACTGTAGCAGTACTGTAGCAAAGTCAACATTTTAGAATTTTTATTATTACAAACCGTCACCAACGGGCCGTACACAATTTCAAAACTTACAAAACAGATTATTCAATCAACCAAGTCGTAGTAACTTGGATAATTTAGTCAATCAAGTCGTAGTAACTTGAAACAAAACAATTAATCAACCAAATCGTAGTAATTTGGACATATATAATTAAATAACAACTACAAAGGTAGTCTTTCGAGATACCGGTACAATTAATAACAATCAAATGTCGTGGACACATTCAGGTTTCAAGTCTTTGGACATCAACTCACAGCTAATTACTTCAAGTTTATTAACTTAAACACTCCGAGACTCAGGTGAGTTTCATGGCCCCATTTTCACTACTTTTACTAGGGGTGTGATATTACTACTTCATTTTGTTTTACAAGTAGAACGCAAGTGCCAAACTTCAAATACTACATGAGTTTCAAGCTAATCAATTTAAAGTCCTCCATAAGCATAGTCTCTAATATTTTAGCGTGAATGTTAGTATATGATATCATATGGGATTGACAATCCTCATCCGGGTTAGCACGCACTAACCGGTCAAACGGATGTATTAGCATTTGGGAAGACGAGTGTTGATTAGGCACTCGTAGGAGGCATTTCAAGTTAGGTTTCCTTAAGTGGGCCTGACAAATCAAGTTAAGCTCAGACTATGTGCTCATGGACAGTATAACTTTTATTTTGCTTAATTGCATTTTAAATTCAATATAAATCTTGCGGTTCTGACAACTATACATTGACATACAAACCTGTGAGCTCACAAGCGTTTTCGCTGACCCATTTTAGTATTTATCACAGGTACCCAGCAGTAGTTTGGCTGCACAAGCAGGAATTATTAGCTCGAGTCAGCATACATACAACTAGAGATTGGACTGCATTATTATATTTTGTAAAAGTAATTATGCTATGTAATCTCTCAATTTCAGGAACCGAGTTAATGTAACAATATTTTGATGTAAACAATTACTTTATCTATACAAGTTTAAAACGACGCATATAGTGGTCGTTCATTATATCTTATGTGCTTTGTATATTGATTAGTGACACCCAAATCAAGCTTCCGCAAATCATTAAATTTGGGGGTGTCACACAAAGGCTGGGTAATGGGTTTGAATGTGTGAAAAGAAAATCATGTTTTATTTGTGGTAGGTATAATCATCTTCAACAGGACTGTTACTACAATCCTAATAATAATAGGAACAGTGGTAAAGGATAAATGTTGAAAATTAAGCCAAACAGAGGCAAGGCTGCGGCCCCTGTTAATGCTGCAGCAGTGCCACTGTCAAAGGCTAACAGAGGCAAGACAAGAACAGGGGAGGGTTTGACCACTGTCAGGCATGGTACCTCTGCTGGTATTAAACATTTCAAAAGAATGTTTATACCAAGTAAAGCTACCACTGCTAGGGTAATAAATACGAATTTGAAGGTGACCACTGTCAGACCATTAACCCCTGTCAGACCATTAACCCCTGTCAGGTCTAAAACAGATTGTTTTTGGAAACATAAGAATGCATCTACATCAAATGTATCCAAAATCAATGGAGCATTGAGATCAATCACCTTTAAGAGGGTTGATATCAAAAATGCTCATGGGAAACCCAAAGCCAAATTGGTTTGGGTTCCCAAGAGAAACTAATATGTTCTCTTTTTATATGTGCAGGGCAAGCCAAAGAGCTTATGGCACATTGATTCTGGCTGCTCAAGGCACATGACTGGAGATAGGGAAAAGCTGCAGGATTTCAAAGCATTTAATGGAGGGGATGTAGCATTTGGCAGTGTTGAGACATAGATTGTGACAACAGATCTAGCTTGATATAGGACTAGTGTAATTATTATTACGTTTGTATATTGGTTTAGATTTGTAAATAAATATTTGTTTTGTTAGTAATATTCGTTAAACATATTATTGTGTTAAGTTAGACGAATTATTAAATACGAAATAAATACATTCTGTGCGAGTCGAGTTCTCAGGTCGCGAGATTAACGAGCCGAGATGAGAACTGAATTCGTGGAAGTCTGGCGAGCCGAGTTCCGAGTTGGGCTTGGGCTGCGAGTTGGACCGAACTCGCAGGCCCTTGCGAGTCGAGACGAGCTGGACATATATAATGTTTTTCAATCGGTGAAAAACATAACTTTTGCATTCTGATTTCAATTGCTGCGAATTCAACAAACCAGAGAAAAACATAACCTAAGGCTAGGCTTTGACGATTCGTTGTTTAAAGCTAAGTCTAGTTAAAACGCAATACGAACATATTCGTTGTTAGTAAAATAACACCGTATTGAGGGATTCCGCACCTTAATACTACAGATAACGAAGTTATTGATCCTAAAACTAGGGGACTTACATCTGGTATCAAAGCTTTCGGGCTAGATACGAGTGTGTTCGTGAGTTTTAGTTTATTGCGTTTTTGATTCGGGTCGTTTTTACGTGCATTATTGCAATACTAACGATCAAAATCATTCTCTGGAAGTTTTAGGGTTAGTTTACAGTCGAATTTCTCAGTTTCGTTCGTAAAAATACCTTAAAATTCGTTTTTCGGGTTTAACAGCCGTTTCGCGAGTCGAGATTAGGGTTCCAGCGTCGCCTGCGAACCGAGTTGAACTAGCGAGTCGAACTGAGGCTTGCAAGTCGAACCGAGATCTCTCGCGAATCGACATCACTTGCGAATCGACATCTTTTAGCAATCCGAACTGAGGCTTGCGAATCGACAAATTCTGCGAGTCGAGCTGAGATTGCGAGTTGAGCTGAGTCTTGCGAGTTGAGATTTCTGAATTCGCTGAAACAGTTTAATTTTACGTTTTTAAGATGTCTGACTTAAGTAGAATGATCGAAATGGACCACGAGGTGGGAAAGTCAAACGTTCCACCTAAGTTGTTAAGAATCGAGGATTACTACAATTGGAAGGACAGATTTGAATCTTACTGTAGATTCCATGATCTGTCTATCTGGATGTGTATCAAGAGTGGATACACCCCACCTACTCAAACTGTTCAAAATGCTACTGTAGTTCTTACCTATGCAAACATGAGTGATCAAGAGAAGGAAGCGTACAGAAATGAGAATAAATCACATTCTTGCATAAAGATGTGTCTTCCTAAATCCCTTGCTCATCAACTCAAGTCTTTTCATACTGCTAAAGCGCTCTGGGAAGCTTTAGAGAAAAGAGGTGAGGGAAGTCCACAGGTGAGAGCTGGCAAGAAGAGTCTTCTTAAAAAGCAGTTTACTATGTTTAAAGCTTTAAAAGGAGAAGATCTTGATGCCTATGTTACACGATTCTACCATCTGCTAAGTGAATTAGAATACCATGAAATTTTTGAAGAAGAAGTATCTAAAACCGACAAGTTCCTTGAGGGTTTGCCTTCTAAATGGGAAATGTATGGTGTTATGATTAAGGATAACGAAACTAGGTATTCTACTATGACCTTAGAGCAAGTCATTGACAAGCTGAAAGGTTATGATTTCTCCAAGAAGTCAAGAGATAGTGATTCTGATCAGGTTCAGAACCCTGGGCTGTATCATGGAAAGTCAAGTCTTTCGACTGCGTCATCGAGTTCGACCACTGCACTGTTAGTTGGTGATACTAATGAAAATGGAGAGATGATCACTGAAGATCTGTGCTTTATTTCCTCCTCTGGTGATGAGACAAAGGGAAAGAATTCTGAGAAGTCACCTCAAGAGCATCAGAAGATGCCGATGAGTGTGAAATCTGCTGAACAGCAACTGTCTGTTCTTGCTTCCTTTGTGGCATCATATGAGAACTACATAGAAGGAAAGATCAATGATCCTATTCTATTTGATGAGGATTATGAGCAGATAGATTCTGATTATCTTGAGGAACTGGAACTTCAAGATCAACTAGCGTTGATATCTAGAAAGGTGAAGAATTTCCTCAAGAAAACTGGTAGAAAGGTGTTGGGCAATAGATCAGGGTTTGATAAAACCAAGGTCAGATGCTTTAACTGTCAGGGTATTGGTCATTTTGCTAGAGAATGCCAAAGACCTAAAGTAGAAGCACAAGGAAAACAAGGTTCGGGAAGTACTCTTGCTTCCAAAGCCTTAGTGGTGAAGCAGTTGGATGGCTCGTATGATTGGCAAGCTCATTCTGAAGAAGCTTTGATGGCCGAGATCGAAGAAACAACTGCTGGATCAGTGTCCTACATGCCCACTGACATGGAACAGAGAGTAGAGGTGGCTGAGTCTAGAAAAAAGGGCAAGTGATGATGATGTGCTATATATGGATTCAACTCCAGATATGAGTCCTGAAGAATTAGTGGCACGTATGGCTGAATTACAAACTGACAAGAAGAAGGTATGTTTAGATATTCTTAATCTTGCTGATGTTTGTTACTTAGTTACTGATTTACAGTCTCAGAATAGTGTCTTAACTGTGTCAAATAGTAATCTGTCATCACAATTAAATATGGATAAGGAATCTTATAAGACTGTTAGATCTGAACTTGATCAAGCTATTATGGATGTTCGTAGATTAAGTGATGATAAACAGGTCTTAAAAGATAAAATTAAGTCTGATGCGTTGGATAGAACAAAACTTAGAGATACCATAAGTGAAAAATCTGTTGTCATAGATGGTCTCTATATGAATATCAAAGACTTAAATGAGACGATTGCTAGTAAGGATCAGGAAATAGTGAACCTTAACTTAAGGTTAATTGAGCAAAACCGTAAACTTGAGAATTATAGGACATCTCAAATGGATAAAATGTTAGATGCTCAACGTAGTGTAAAGGACAAGACTGGGTTAGGTTACAATGATGTATCCCCGCCTTTTAATGCCAATTACACTCCTATTCCTGAGGACTCTGAGATGACTGAAGTTAATCCTGAGATTTTAGTAGCTGATAAACCTGAACAGTCAGAGGCACAGAAAGATGTTATTAAGAACGTATCATTAGATAATAGCAAGGCTTCTCAGTTCACCAAAATACATTTTGTATCGGGTGGAGTGATTAACGATGCTAAGATTAATGATAAAGTTGATAAGGAACAGCTTAAACCTTTAGTGCCTAAGACTCCGGATGAGAAAGCAAAAGTGAGCAAATCACGCAAGCAGATGTCATGTTTCAAATGTCATCAAAAAGGACACGTGGCTTCGTGTTGTCCTAACAAAAAGCCTGAAGCACCACATAAGCTTGTGATTGAGGAAAAGACACAGACCGACTCTGATATGACTGTAGACGGGTTAGATACCAAACCTAAGTTAGGTAATAAACCTGTGAACATTCTTAAAAGAGATGGTAAGCATAGTGTCTCCCCACCTAAACCTAAACGGTCATATACTCAAAGTGATAATTATGTCCATAAGTCTAGGGATGTGACACCGTCGAGGTTTAGAACTCCAAGTAGAGGCCATAGTCATTATGAAAGTGGCACTACTTCGCGATCACATGAGTTTAATTATAATTATCATAATAGAGCTCATACTTTTGTGCCTAAGAGGTTCTCCTCAAATTCACCTCTTAAGGCTGATCGTCCACAAACTCAAGCTACTTCGAAAGTAACCAAAGCTCCTGATGGGAAGAATGGTTATTTTAAAGAGCTTAAGTTTGTTGATGATAAGGGACAAACCAAGACCGTAATGGCTTGGGTCCCTCTTGATAACTGATCGTGTTTTGTGTTATGTGCAGGAGCATGCTGTGAACAAGGACAGTTGGTGGTATGTAGACAGTGGATGCTCGAGGCACATGACCGGTGAAAGAAGTCTACTGAAGGACTTCAAGGATAGTCTCAAGCAAAAAGTAAATTTTGCAGGAGATAAAGGAGGAGTAATTTCGGGAAAAGGAAAAGTTTCAAATGGAACTTTGACTCTTGAGGATGTGAACTATGTTGAAGAACTTACACACAACCTAGTGAGTGTTTCCCAAGTCTGTGATAAAGGTCATCCAGTTTATTTCAATGAAAAGGAGGCCTTAGTCCTGAAGCCAGGTTTTAAAATTCCTGATGAATGGATATTGATGAGGGCGCCAAGGAAGAAGGACATCTATGCTATCAACATGGGTGTTCCTAACTCTTCAATGGTGTCTACATGTTTATTGTCCAAGGCTTCGGAAACAGATGCTCTGTTATGGCATAGGAGAATGGCACATCTAAACTGGAGAAAGATGAATTATATAACCAAAAATGGTTTGGTTCTAGGTGTACCACAAAAACGTTTCGAGTCTGAGGATAAGTGTGTTCCTTGCATGAAAGGAAAGCAGCACAAGAAACCACACAGACCTAAGACTGAAAACTCTATCTCCTCGCCATTTGAATTGCTACATATGGATCTCTTCGGCCCTATAAGCAAGAGAAGTCTAGGTGGCAAATGGTACTGTTTGGTTGTCACAGATGACTATTCTAGATTCTCATGGGTATTCTTTTTGGGATCAAAGGATGAGACTCCTGGAATTCTAATTGAGTTCTTTGATCTAGTAGAGAATGTCTATAAAAAGAGAGTTAAGCGTATTCGTAGTGACAATGGAACAGAGTTTAAGAATTCAACGTTGAATATCTATTGCTTAAGCAAAGGGATATTACATCAATTCAGTGCACCTTATGAACCTCAACAGAATGGTGTTGCTGAAAGGAAGAATAGAACGTTGATTGAAGCTGCTAGAACAATGCTTGCTGATTCAAAGCTTCCGGTCATCTTTTAGGCAGAAGCAGTGAATACAGCATGTTATGTTCTTAATAGAGTTCTTACGGTTAAGAGACATAACAAGACTTGTTATGAGCTTTTGAACAATAAGAAACCTAACTTAAAAGGGTTTGAACCCTTTGGAGTTTCATGCACCATATTAAAGACTGGACATCAAGCAAAATTTGGTGAGAAGGCTGACGAAGGATTTTTCCTAGGTTATATGCCCAATTCGCCAAATAAGAGAGTCTTTAATAAAGTCACAGGACGTTTGGAGGTAGTTTATAATATTGAGGTTACAAGCTATTCACCGGATGTTCATAAGGGCTTAGATTGGCAATTTGATTATTCTGATCTTTTTGCATCATTTAAAGTTCCTATTAGTGACTATGTCAGTGATTCAGAGATAGCTGAACATTTAGTGTTTGAAGATGAGAATATTGGTCCCGCTTCAACATCGAGTGTTAAGCAGTCTGGAATCAAGACTACTGTTGACTCAGATAAAGCTTCCACAAGTGAGTCACAAAAACCTTCAGAGGATAAGTCTCTAGAAACAGAAGATCTTGATGATCTTCATACAAAGTTTGATGACATACTTACTCCTTTGAAACATCTAAGAATATCTTCAGCACGTACGGAAGATGTACCTGAATTGGAAGAAATTGGTACTAATTTGGAAGATGAGATACCAGTTGAACCAGTTACTACAACTAGAACGAGTAAGAATCATCCAGTTGAAAACATCATCGGTGATATTAATACTCCGGTTCAAACTAGGCATCAATCCAGAACTAATACGTCTGAGAATTCTGAATACCAAAGCTTGTATACTGCAATGAAAGAGACAGGGATTCCTAATCAATGTCTATATTCATGCTTTATCTCACAAGTCGAGCCTAAAAATGTTCAAATGGCTTTAAAAGAAAACTCGTGGGTAGAAGCAATGCAAGAAGAACTATCTCAGTTCTCTAAATTACAAGTATGGGAGTTGGTTGACCTACCAAAGGGAGAATATCCAATTGGAACTAGATGGGTATTTAAGTGTAAGAGAGATGATAAAGGTATCGTTACTCGCAATAAAGCTCGTCTAGTGGTTCAAGGTTTTAATCAACAAGAAGGTATTGATTACAATGAAGTGTTTGCACCAGTTGCTAGGCTAGAAGCAATTAGAGTATTCTTAGCATTCGCATCATATTATGGTATAAAAGTGTATCAGTTGGATGTTAAGAGTGCCTTTTTGTATGGCAAAGTGGAAGAATTGGTGTATGTTTCACAACCGCCAGGGTTTGCTAATCCTGAGTATCCAGATAGAGTATATCGTTTGAATAAGGCTCTATATGGATTACATCAAGCACCTAGGGCATGGTATGGAACACTATCAACGTATCTACTTGAGAATGGATTTACAAGAGGATCAATTGATAGTACACTATTTGTGAAGTGGAAAAAGAAAGACTTTCTTCTTGTACAAGTGTATGTTGATGACATTATCTTTGGATCGTCTGATGAAAAGATGTGTCAAGAATTTGAGAAAGTCATGAGAAAAAGGTTTGAAATGTCTGCAATGGGAGAGTTGAATTTCTTCTTAGGATTACAAGTTGATCAAAAGAAGGATGGATTCTTTATTCATCAATCTAAATATACATATGAGCTATTAGAACGTTTCAAGATGGATGAAAGTAAGGTCTACAATACTCCAATTCCAGTCAATCATGGATTAGGTCCAGATACATCGAGTGATAGCGATGTGGATCCAACTCTTTATAGAGCCATGATCGGATCACTAATGTATCTTACAGCCTCTAGGCCTGACATCATGTTTGCTGTTTGTTTATGCGCAAGATATCAGGCTAATCCGAAAGAGTCACACATGCAAGCTGTTAAACGAATCTTTCGTTACCTCAAAGGGAAACCTAAGCTGGGTCTTTGGTATCCGATTGATGGAGACTTAGATCTCGTAGCTTATACTGATTCGGATTATGGAGGATGCAATCAGAATAGGAAATCTACGACTGGAGGATGTCAATTCTTAGGAGGTAGATTAGTATCCTGGCAGTGCAAGAAGCAAACCTCGGTAGCCATTTCTACATGTGAAGCTGAGTATGTTGCAGCTGGCAGCTGTTGCTCGCAAGTTCTTTGGATTCAACAGCAACTGCGGGATTACGGGTTAAATATAACCAATACTCCTATGATGATTGATAACGAATCTACTATGTCGATCACCAATAATCCAGTAAAGCACAGTAAAACTAAGCATATTGATATTCGACATCATTTTATTAGAGATTGTGCTGAAAAGAAATTGATAAAGTTAGTTAAGGTTCCATCATTGGATAACTTAGCAGACTTATACACAAAGGCGTTCGACAGAGCAAGATTTGAGACGTTGGTTCAACTAAACGGAATGAGAAATCCAGAGTGATTAGTCTTCCAAGGGTATTCTTGTAATAGTTAGTATTTATGTGTTTATTATTAAAAAAAAAAAAAAAAAAAAAAAAGGCGTATGGCATTCATTTGCTTGTTACCTAAGGGGAATCGCCTTCATTTAAGTTTTTATTTGCAAAAACTACGGGAAATGATAGTACATTAGGAGAATAAGCTTCACAATAATAAAGCTTAAGTCCTAAGTATGATATGGTAGTAGGTTCAAATAAAGTTGCTTTAGAACTACAGCGGTTCTATCAGGTATGTGTTTATATTTATTTGATTATACACCTATATCCACAAGTTATAATTTGTCTATTTTTAGTAAAATTTTAGATGGCTTCATCATATGATGTACTGGTAGGCAAATTATATGAAATTTTCTAAGTCTTAAGAATTTAATTAACTACTTGTTTATTATTTTGTGTAACTATTCTATGATGTATGACATTAAGTCTTAAATGTTGAATGATGGTATTACCATACACTGTTATCATGCATTTTAATTAAAGTGACAAATAGTAGCAATATGGGTATTAATTTAATTACTGGTAACTATGTTGTACTATGTACAGAACTGAAACCTTTAATTAAATTAATATTCTCAAATATATTTTGAATTATGCTAGAAGGAATCTTCTGTTGTACTACGTACAGACTTAGATAACATAGCATATTCAAAGTATGTTTGATATTTGTCTAACCGTAAAAATTCAAGTGTATGTTATATGTTTCGAAAAGATACATCATTTAGTAACCGCTACCTTGAAAATTTAATGATGCAGTGTTATGTGTTTTACTTGAATTCTTCAGTATGTCATATAATAGGAAGCACTTGATAATTCTCATACTAACAATAAAGAGTTTGCTTAGAAAATTGAGTATAATTTGTTTATGTGGATCATATACTGGTAATCGTCTTGAACTATCTATAATTAAAATATTTACTTTATGTGCGTAATGCATTTATTAATTATGCTATGTGGATAAAGGTACCTAAGATATAGTTTTATAAATATAAATGTATAAATGATATATTTAGTTGTAATTTTATAGTAATTTATTTGAATTTCATGAGGTATGTATACTACCAATCTGCTTAAACTTTTTAAATATATCATGAATTGCTTATTCTTACTAATATGATCCCTAAGCAGATAAATTCTTATTCATTTTGTGTATGTATTTTATTTTGTTTCAAGTGTTTAATAAAATGGTACTTGATACCTATGATTATGTAATTTTGTTTTAGTTTTTAATTTTTGTGTTAATTATGCTTACCCTTCGGAATTAAATCATACTGAATGTTTTTGAGTTGAACAACGTGACAAATACAAGTGAAAATTAATTATAATTTAGACTTGTGAAAATATCGGGTTTTTATTTATACTTAGAATTAAAATTCGCGTTTTTAATTATTTCTGCGAGTTGACTTCGACTTGCGAGTCCGCTTCAAATCTCGCGAATCGAATGTAAAGTATAAAGGTGGTCAAACGAGTCAGACCAACCCACCGAACCCACATACTTCGCGAGTTCAGTAAAGCTTGCGAATCCGTCAACAAGGCGAAACGAGGCGATTTATTGTTTTCGTTTGATTTCGATTCTTAGATTACGGGAACGAGTTATTCAATCCGAGGACTTTATACACCTTCATATTGCGAACATTTTGAGGTATAAACCAACGGATTTCACCGTGTAAATAACAAGAAATCGAAGTTTTTATAAAACTTAGGGTTTCGGGTTAAAAACTAAACGATTTGCGTCGATTACGATGTTATTGGACATAAATCCTTGTGGTTTATGTTAAATGGATGTTAATAAACGTAAATCAATTGATAGATCATGTTAAATTCAACAGATTAATCGATTTTAATTAAAAATTATCAACGGCTGTTCATCGAACGAGTTGAGATTTTACCTCGACTCCCTGATTGAATGAAACGAGTTGACATTGTGAATCAACTCGCAGCGAGTTGACTAGCGAATCCATGAGATTAGCGAGTTCACTTCAATAGCTGCTTTATAAGTTTAGCGAGTTCATAAGCAAAACGAGTTGACCTCACCTCGTTAGGCCAGTTTATGCGAGTCCAGTACTTAGAAAAATTTTATTTTTTAAAGTAGTGATATAAATGTTAAGACTTTTTAAGTAATAACTTTTATGAAATGGATTTGTGTTAATTCTTATATGATTATATCGAAAGTCTACTAATTTAAGAAGAAAATTAGTGGCGTGTCCTAATTTCACATTAGCGGTATAATTTTTAACGTTAACGACTTGAGATTTTTATTAAAATAACAAGTACCTAACGTAATTTAAATTAGACTTAAGACTTTTTAGTTATAAGTAAAATTTTTATATACGACTTGAGATTATTTTTGTATCAAGTTATATATAATTACAATTTTAAACTAAGATGTTTGATGAATCTCGATTCATAATACATAATAGTTTAAATATTTTTTATCGTGCATTAAATTATATCTGTTGTTTGTATTTATTACAGATATGGCTAGAGCATTTGATAAGGGTCACAACATCCTGGTTGATCTGAACCTTGAGGCCAAACGGGCTGACAGGGTTGCTGATATATTACGTTTTCTAGCACGATCAAGGATTAGATATGCCATTACGGCCAATCCTCCTATCTCACAGACTATACTGAACGATTTCTGGACGGATATTGTTTATGACGAATCTGTCACTCCGCCAGAGATTCGAGCTACAGTTGGTGGACAACCTGTTACCTTTTCAGCTGGTAATCTTCGTGAGATTTTGCAGCTAGGTACGGTAGAACAGGAGAACGGGGATATTGAGTATCCTATGGACTTTATTGAGGGTGCTATTGGACGTATGGGATATACAGGAGACAGGCGTGGACGTCAGTTCCAGAAGCCTCTGGTCATTGGTCAGTGGAGGTTTCTTTGGCACGTGATGAATATAGTCTTCGCAGCAAAGAAAGGTGGCTTTGATGAGTTGAGCCCTGCGATTCTATCGGCTGTACTGTCACTGGTTTACAATAAACCATACAGTTTTTGTGATTACATTTTTGGAGAGATAGCTAGACAGATATCGGGTTCTGTTAGATCTAGATTTATGATCTACCCGAGGTTTTGTATGCTTATCATACGTGCGCGTCTACCGAACTTGGTTATTCCTGAGCCGTTTTTATCGGTGAATACCATTGATCAACGTGGTTATAATGCCATGTTTATGCAGACGATTAGGAAGGAAGGAGTGGTGAAACCGGAAATTAGACCACTTTTTGGATATATTGTTGATCCGAACTACGTTGCACCGCCAAATCATGGGTGGTTGGACGTAGCTCCTGCTGCTGTTGTTGCTCCTGCTGTTGCTGATGTTGTACCTGCACCTGTAGCTGAGGAAGCTCAACCTGAAGATCCACAAGGGCTCCTTGAGGATGTTCTTATTCAGGCTGGTCAGGTGGATCAGCAGGTGAATCAAGAGGTTGCTGCACAGGTTGTGCAAGAAGTTTTGGAGCAGAATGATGATGAGACAAATCCTTTGCTTCAAGACATTGAGAGTTACTTGGCACCACCTGAGGTAATCTGTTACTTATGTAATAATATAGATGCTTAGTTGATAGATTGTTTTTATTGATCATAGATGCATAATATTATTATATAATGATTCTGATATTAGATATTTAGTAAATTGGATATTATTTCTGATTTTAAAAATATAAATATCATTATACGAACAGGAAGCTGAAGCTGAGGCTGCACATCCAGAAGTTATATTACTTGAGGATGAGCAGATACAGCTTGATAGATCAGTTGTTGTACCAACTGAGGTATTATATCTGATTAATCTTAAATATATAGAACTTGTATGATAGAGCTTACGCTAATCATAAATGTTTAATATATTTAAAATTTAGGATCCTGTTAGATCATCTAGAGGTCGTGATGGTGAGACGGCTTCAGATGAAGATTCTGATAATACACCTTCTCCTCCTCCATCTGCTTCTGAAAAGAAGAGGAAGGGTAAGAGTATTCTGGAGGAAGGTACTGAGGAAGTTGAGATTCCTTTGATGAAGCGTCCGAGAACGCTTACTATTCGAGAAGGTTAGTATTAATTAAAGTTAAATAATCTTAACTTGTTGTTTATCAGGAGTTGAACTGAGACAGTTAATTCTGTATACAGTTTCTCAGGATACACCACAGGTAGAGATGGTTGCACCGGTGGTTACGGAATCGATGTCTTTACCGCTTCAAGTATGAGATATAAATTCTATAACTATGAGTGTTATGCAATTAATTAGAGTTTGAGACAGAGTAATCTGTAACAATAACTGATTTTAATTGTGTTTAACTTTACAGCATGAGGTTGCTGATTTAGTTCGTGGAGCTAATTTTCCGACGAACAAAACAGCTAGATTTGCGACAAGTTTGCTTACGCAAGCTTTGTCTCAACCTCATACACCGCTTACCAGAGACTGGCATATTGAGTCTCTTACACCGCCTGGACCCAGAACGATACCTGTTACTCCAACGACTGATGCTGAAAGGATTACATCCTTAGAGTCGAGGGTAAAGGATTTGGAGAAGCTTACTTCTCAGATTCCAGAGCTGGTGTCGAGCAATCTTCTTCTTTCACAACAGATACTCAAGCAGAGTGAATCGTACAATCTGTTGATGAAGACTCATGAGACGTTACTTGCGGACTTCACTGTACAGAGACTGAAGTTATCTTCTTTAGAGAGTCTGGTCTTGAGATCGCATTCAGGACAGCCTGCTCAGGGGGAGATATTGGTATATCTGGAGTCTTGCAGAGAGAATGAGTTGAAGAGAAAGAGAGATCAAGACAAGGACGATGATCCCAATGCACCGAGTGGTGAGCAGACTGGTCCTTCAAAGACTAGTGAGCAAGCTACTATTCAGGGGGAGTCTGGTGCTGGTGCTAGTGGTTCTGGAGTGGGTACAAGTGCAGATAAGACTGTATCGGGTGATACTGAAGCTGGTAAGATAGCTTAGTATTATCTTAGTACTGTAATATTTGTAATAGTTTGTAGTGAACAAGTGTAAACTTAATTATTGTGTAAATATATTTGGCTTAGGGTTATTATTATTTTAAGTAAAATATGTTTGGTAATTTAAGTTTATAAAATTATGTTAAGATAAAATAGTGATCGAAAGACTTCTGACTTATTGAGTAGTCGAGCGGCGTGTTCCGATTAATTTCGGCGGTCATAATTTTATAATAACATATGCATTTTAGATTTGATTATAGACTTAAGACCGTAAGGTTTATAAGTAATTAACAAGTTAAAAATGTATTCGTATTAACTAGACAAATGATATATAATTTAAAGGTTAAATTGATAATGAATGAGATCAATTAACACTTGGAAATTATATAAGGTAATTAATAGTAAATTTAAATGTTTGGTGATTATTCACAATGCATTAGAATTTAAAATTAATTAATATTTGTTAAGTAGACTTAAGAGATTTTAGATTGATTCAGGGTAATCAATAAAAGATTTTATAAGTTATATTTATATTGCGTTTATATGTTAGGTTAAAATATACAAAAGAATTAATAAAGAAATTCTTAGATTGGTTCAGGGAAATCAATAAAGAATTTGAATTATTAATATATTTGTATTTATGTTTTTCTCTAGGAATGGAAATGCTTAATCTATCAGATTCGGAAGATGATATTCTGGATGAGATAGATGAAGAGATTGATTATGATATTGAAGAAGGAGAGTTCAAACTTCCTGAAGATTGGACTGCAGTATTTGAATCAGTGATAGATGAAGGTGTTGATCTGGATGCAAATGTAGATGAACATGTTGTGAATCCATCAACGACTGAATTTGTTTTTGTAAATGAACAAGGAGAATCAGTTATTGATTTAGAAGCTTTTGAGAATGCTTCTGAAGATTCAGATACTGAAGTTGAAGAAATAGAGGACAAATACAAACATATGGTTGGTAATCCTATGTTTATCCAAGAAATGCTGAAAAAGAAAAAGGAAAATAAGCAACGCATTTTGAAAGAAGTTGATATTACTGGAAAGCGTGTACTTAAAACTGGCATTATTGGATGGTATTATGACTCTGACCTGAAGCTCTTCGCGATCAAAAGGTTTGACGGGGTTCAATATTTTGAGAAGAAGCTTACCGTGTTTAGTTCATTGCCTCGATATGAGATTCGAGACTTGGCTAGATTAGATATGAAAAATCCAAGTGATGATGATTATGCTAAGTATGTTGAGCGTATCATTAGGACTGAAGGATTATCTATGAAGTTTTCGAAGATTAAGCCAAGGAAAGGAAAAATGATAAAGCTAAACGAACTTAGTCAGAGAACTGGAAGAAGAAGAAGGAAGAAGGTTTATCCAGCGGTCAAATGCATTAAGCAAATACCAATGAAGACTATGCCTCAGAATATTTTGGGAAAATTGAAATATTGGGGGGTAGATGCTGGAACAGGAGAAGCCTTTATGATTGAAGCTGATGATGATTATCCTAATGGCGAAAAAGAAATTCTTCGTGTATATGATCACAGACATTTGATGAATTTATCAAAGGAAGATTTGATTATGTTATACAAGAACAAGATCATATCTACTGTTGGTTGGGGTGATTTAGCACGAGATTATCATAGGATGGTTAAAACATGCATCAAGCTTAAAATTTTTGCAGGAAGTAAGATTTACAAATGAAGACCAAAGACAGCGTGAAGATAAAGACGCTAGAGCTATTGTCAAGGGGGAGTCTGTTGAGACATAGATTGTGACAACAGATCTAGCTTGATATAGGACTAGTGTAATTATTATTACGTTTGTATATTGGTTTAGATTTGTAAATAAATATTTGTTTTGTTAGTAATATTCGTTAAACATATTATTGTGTTAAGTTAGACGAATTATTAAATACGAAATAAATACATTCTGTGCGAGTCGAGTTCTCAGGTCGCGAGATTAACGAGCCGAGATGAGAACTGAATTCGTGGAAGTCTGGCGAGCCGAGTTCCGAGTTGGGCTTGGGCTGCGAGTTGGACCGAACTCGCAGGCCCTTGCGAGTCGAGACGAGCTGGACATATATAATGTTTTTCAATCGGTGAAAAACATAACTTTTGCATTCTGATTTCAATTGCTGCGAATTCAACAAACCAGAGAAAAACATAACCTAAGGCTAGGCTTTGACGATTCGTTGTTTAAAGCTAAGTCTAGTTAAAACGCAATACGAACATATTCGTTGTTAGTAAAATAACACCGTATTGAGGGATTCCGCACCTTAATACTACAGATAACGAAGTTATTGATCCTAAAACTAGGGGACTTACAGGCAGCAATCCTAAAGGAGGAAAGATCACAGGAAAAGGTAAAGTAAAAAGCAGTAAGCTCACTTTCAATGATGTGTATTATGTTGAGCAATTGAGATATAATTTGCTTAGTGTGAGTCAAATCACAGATAAGCAAAATCCTGTTTATTTCACTGACACAGAATGCCTTATACTTTCTGAAAAACTCAAAATACCTGAAGATAAAATTTTAATGAGAGTTCCAAGAAAGGATAATGTATACTGTAGTGATTTAAACAAGATGGAATCTCAAAATGTTAACTGTCTTATTTCTAAAGCTACTGTTTCTGAATCTGAACTATGGCATAGGAGGATGTGTCACTTGAATTACAAGACCATGAATAAACTTGTTAGGAATAAGCTAGTGAGAGGCTTACCTGAAAAGTTATTTGAATGTAGTGACCACTGTGTAGCTTGTCTCAAAGGCAAGCAACACAAGACCTCTTATAAGACCAAGCTTGTGAATTCCAATACCACTCCCTTACACCTGTTACATATGGACTTGTTTGGCCCTACCAATGTAGCTAGTCAAGGGAAGAAATCTTACTGTTTGGTGATAACTGATGATTATTCTAGAATGAGTTGGGTATTCTTTCTTAGGACCAAGGATGAGACAGGTGAAATACTTAGATCATTCATAACTAGGATTGAGAATTCAACTAATCAAAAGGTTAAGATCATCAGATGTGATAATGGGACAGAATTTAAGAATCATGAGATGAATAAGTTCTATGAGGAGAAAGGTATAGAAAGACAGTTTAGTGCACCTAGGACTCCACAACAAAATGGAGTAGCTGAAAGAAGGAATAGGACACTAATTGAGGCTGCTAGAAGCATGCTAGCAGATGCTAAACTTCCAATGTCTTTTTGGGCAGAGGCAGTCAGCACTGCTTGTTATGTTTTGAATAGGATTTTGATCATTAAACCTCATAACAAGACACCCTATGAGTTATTCTTTAAGAGAAAACCTTTGGTTAGCTTTTTAAAACCATTTGGATGTCCTTGTACTGTCTTAAATACCAGGGATCACCTTGGTAAGTTTCAGAGTAAGGTAGATGAGGCTGTATTTGTTGGATACTCTATTCAAAGCAAGGCTTATAGAGTATTTAATAAAAGGACTAGGATCATAGATGAGACCATGGATGTGACCTTTAATGAAAATACATCAAATGTAGAAGGAAAAGGTTCAGAAGTATTGTTTGATATTGATGCACTAACCCATACTTTTAGATATCCAGATTTGTCTACTAGTGCAGGTACAGATGCAGGTAATGATGCAGGTGAAGATGGGCCTTCAAGCTCAAGTCAGACTAAAAAGGATGACTTGAAGTATGTATTGTTTCCTATTTGGTCTCCAGATCCTCCAAAAGCATTCCAATCAGAGCAACAAGAGGAAGATGGACCTTCAGATGATACAAGTGGGTCAACTGACAAAAATGGTTCAAACAAGGATGAAGATGGTACAACTCAAACAGATCATCAACCAGTTACTTCAAAGGGTTCTCATACAGATTCAGAGCATGATTCAGAAGGAGAGCATGAATCTCCAAAGTATTTTGAACAAAGTCCTCCATTTCAAGTTTTGGAAAGGACTTCTTTGTCAGATTCTGAAGCAACTCCAAAGCCTTCAAAAGAAAGAGAGGAAAGAGATTCTTTTTCAGAATCAGAGATGGATAATCTTTTGGGTCCTAATTTGGAAAGAGAACTACTTGATACATCCACATCTAAGTATCTGGTTCACAAAGATCACTCCTTGGATTTGGTCATTGGTGATATTAGCTCTCCTGTTCAGACTAGACATCAAACCAAGGTAAGAGAAGAAGATTTACATACTTCACTATATGTTTGTTTTCTTTCTCAGATGGAACCAAAGAAGGCAGTGGAAGCTCTCAAAGATCCAAGTTGGATAGAGTCAATGCAAGAAGAATTGTTGCAGTTCAAACTGCAAGATGTATGGGATTTGGTTGATCTACCAAAAGGAAAGAAAGCTATAGGCACAAGGTGGATCTTCAAGAACAAAATAGAAGAAAGAGGAATAGTGATAAAGAATAAAGCAAGGTTGGTAGCACAGGGGTACACACAGGAAGAAGGCATTGATTATGATGATGTCTTTGCTCCTGTTGCTAGAATAGAAGCTATTAGGTTATTTTTAGCTTATGCATCTTATCAAGATTTCAAAGTTTATCAAATGGATGTGAAGAGTGCTTTTCTTCATGGTCTAATTGATGATGAGGTGTATGTATGCCAACCACCAGGGTTTGAAGATCCAACATATCCAGATAGAGTGTGCAGATTGAAGAAAGCTTTGTATGGGTTACATCAAGCACCAAGAGCTTGGTATGATACTCTATCTGAGTATCTTCTCAAGAATGGATTCAAGAGAGGTACTATTGACAAGACTTTGTTTACCAAGAGGGTTCAGAGAGATATACTGCTGGTACAGGTTTATGTTGATGATATTATTTTTGGGTCAACTAGGGATTCATTGTGCAAAGAGTTTGAGGGTTTAATGCATAAGAAATTCAAGATGAGTTCAATGGGTGAACTCACTTTCTTCTTAGGATTGCAGGTTAAACAGAAGACAGATGGAATCTTTATTAACCAAGGGAAGTATGTGCAGGATATTTTGAATAAATTTGGTTATAAAGATGTAAAGATAGCTAGCACTCCTATGGAAGCACACAAACATCTTAATTCTGACCCTGAGGGAGAGGAAGTAGATGTTCACTTGTACAGGTCAATGATTGGTTCTTTGATGTATTTAACTTCATCTAGACCTGATATTATGTTTGCAGTGTGTCTTTGTGCTAGGTACCAAACAAATCCAAAGCAGTCACACATGTATGCTGTGAAAAGGATCTTTAGATACTTGAAAGGTCAACCAGATTTGGGACTTTGGTATGCTAAAGGATCAGATTTTGAGCTTAAGGCTTTCACATATAGTGACTATGGTGGTGAGAACATGGATCGAAAATCAACTAGTGGAGGATGTCAATTTCTTGGAAATAGGCTAGTGTCATGGCAATGCAAGAAGCAGACCACAGTTTCCACTTTTACAGCAGAAGCAGAATATGTTGCAGCATCAAGTTGCTGTGCACAGGTTCTTTGGATTCAGAATCAAATGTTGGATTATGGTTTGACTTTCATGAACACTCCTATTTATATTGATAATACCTCTGCTATTAGTATCATTCAAAATCCAGTTAAGCATTCAAAAACCAAACACATTGAGATCAGATATCATTTTATAAGAGATTGTTATGATAAAAGATTGATTCATATTTTTAAAATTCATACTGATAATCAACTTGCAGATCTTTTTACAAAAGCATTTGATGTAGGAAGATTTACATTTTTGATAACTAATATTGGTATGATCAATCTCACTTAGTGTTTTGGTCTGGATTTGATACTAACAGGGACGAAGTATATTGTATGTGACAGGGTCAAGTGTTGCCACTGTTAGCTTCCTCATGATAACAGGTGCCACTGTTAGTTTACTTATGCCACTGTCAATATACTTTCAACCCCTGCTATATATGTGTAGATTAACCCCTGCTGGTTGTTTTTCTTAGTTTAATATTGCAGGACTCAGCCACTGTCAAGAGACATCACTTGAGCTGGAGTATAATGTTTTCTTTGTTGTTTCTTATTTTGGTTAAAAAAAAAAAAAAAAAAAAAGGTTCTTTTTCTGATAAAGCTAAGTTTCTGCCCCTGTTAGTTCTAAGCTGGAGTTTCCTTGGTCGGATGCCCCTGCTAGACTATCAGCCGCTGTTAGCTTTGTTAGATGGTTAAAAAGGGTTGACTACGATTGACCAAGTGAGGTACCCCTGTTGGGCTTATTTGTAAGTTGTGCCCCTGCTGGGTATAACCAACAGTGCCACTGTTAGTTCTATTTTTAGGGCTTGGCACTGTCATCATATAAGTACTCAAATACTTCACTTTTTCAATTACGCTTTCAAAATTTTCAAAACCCTTCAATAATCGCTCTCGTTTAGATTTGTTTATTGTAAACCGCTCTTTGTTCTTTCTTCAATTTCATCAATGGCATCGTCATCTTCATCAGATTCTGGTACTTCTACGCTAAGTGTTCATTCTGAACACAATATGAGGGCTTTCTTGAACAAAGAAATTGCAGATGATTATTTTCACCCTATTATCGATTTCTTGAGTAACTGTCCAGTTACTTATGCCCTTACTGTTGCTCCGAGATTGATAAGATCTCATATTCAAGAATTCTGGCAGAACGCAAAGGAAGGGAATGTTAATGGAATTACTCACATTCATTCCACTGTCAAGGGTAAAAAGGTTATGGTGACTGAGATTGTTCTTAGAGAACTTCTGCAGTTTGATGATGAAGGAGGAATTATGGAATTATCAAGAGATGATTTGTTTAAAGGTATAAATGATATGGGGTATGAAGGTTCTGGAAAAGCAAGATCAGAATATACTTTCTTGAAATCATGGTTCTGTCCTCAATGGAAGTTCTACATTCATACTTTTCTGCTATGTTTTTCACAAAAGAGAACTAGTTTTAATAAATTTAGTTCTAGTATTGCATATCCTATTATCTGCTTGGCACAGGGTATTAAATTTAATATGTCTAGGTTTATCTTAGATAATATGATTAGGAATGTAAAGGGTGATACATTCATTATGTACCCTAGATTTGTTCAGCTTTTATTGAATACTCAATTGTCAAATTTGCCAGCAGAGGATAGTGTAATAGTTAGTTCTACTCTATCCTTGAGGACTATTAGAGCTATGAACCAGTATCAGAATACTTTTTCCAAGAAGGAAACTGCATTATTTTCTACAATGTTAGTTGCTCCTTCTACCACTGGTGGTGTATTACCAACACCACCTGGACCAAATGATGACAGGCCAACAACACAAGTTGGTTCTGAACACACATCAGGAGGTGGCACCAAAAGAAAACAAGGGAACCAACAGCCTACCCAAAGTAAAGCCAAGAAATCCAAGAAGGCTAAACAGGCTATGGAGATTCCTGTTTCTCCACAGTCTCAGTCAACTGATCCACTATAACAGGTGAACATACTTGATGAAAATGTTCATTCTGGAAGGGCTGCCACTACTGTTTCTAGCCCACTGGCAGGGCAGGATAGTGGTAACATCAATCAGACCCAACCAGAGGCAACTATATTTGATGATTCAAATGTAGGTCCCAGTACCAATAACAAAGGGACATCTGCAGTGGCAGATGTAGTCGATGATTCATCTAGGAGGTCACACTCCAATGTTGATGAGGCTAGTAATGAAACTAGGGAATTGACTATTGATGATTTGGTACATGATGTCAAGCTGATTTGGACTAAGTTTGAAAAGGAAAGAGCTTTGAGAAGGGAGCAACAGGTTATGTTGGCTGCCCAGGGTGAATTGATAAAGAAGCAGAGGGAGGAAATAATTGATTTACAAACCAGGTTGTCAGTTGTTGAAGATGCAGTTGATAAAGTTTTGTTGCCTGCTACTAACATTGGGGGATCTTCAGGCAAGGGGGAGAATAAAGATGATCATGAGCAGAATGATATGCCTAAAGATAAGAAGAATAATGGTGATGATTCAGATGGTCAAGATGATAACAATGATGGTGATACTGAAGGTGCAGGTGATTTTAGCTTTATGGACATACCTGAGTTTAATGAGATGAGTGATAGAGGTGTTGAAGATGAATTGAATGTCTCAGATTATGTGATGAATGATGACATGGATGAACAGGTGATGGATGCTGAGAATGATAGGAGAATGGTGGTGTATGTGGGAGAAAATGTTCAAACAGGTGATAATGTTGCAGATGATAGTACACAAAGTGGTCCAGCTTTAAATGTTTTTCCATTAAACAAAGGATTACCTTTTAAGGCTGTGGCTAATCTGTATATCTGGGATATTATGGGAGCAAATCTTGATATGAGCAAAAGAGTAAGTTTTAGTGATAGGTTGGTGTATGAAGCAAAGAGTGATAATGAGGATGATAAAGCAAAGGATATGGAAAGTGATGATGTAGTTGAGGGGGAGTTTATGCTGTTAAAACCTGAAGCTAAAGAGGAAGAAAGAGTGAAGATTTATAATAGAAAGAAATCAATTCCAAAGAGAAAGTCTACCTCTGCTAAGGTACAAACCCCTGTTAGAACTCAATCTTTGACCACTGCTAGTAATGTTTCTACCTCTGCTAGTAGTTTGGTATCTACCCCTGTTGAAGTATCTACCACTGTTGGTACTTCAACAGCAACCCCTGTTGAGGTATATACCACTGTTGGTACTTCAGCAGCAACCCCTGTTACTACAATTCCTACCCCTATTATCACAAAATCAACCACTGTTATATCAACCTCTGTTAACACTTCAAATATTCCCACTGTTGTCACAACTACTGTTAGTCCAGTTTACACCACTGCTACAACAACTACTACTGTCAGGGCTCTAGAAGTGCCTGTTACAATAAGAGAGCCTACACAAACACCCAAACCTAAGTCTGATTTGCCAAAGATTGATTCAAAGGACAAAGGTAAGGGAAAATTGAAAGAACAGAGAAAGATTAAGAAGGTTGTAGAGCCTCCAATTGATTTGAATGAGGCAAGGAGAGTTCGGGAAGAGCATGATGAGAGAGTGTTAAGAATGGCAGTTGAGTCTAAGAGAAAGGAAGGACCTGATGTTGATGTTATATTGGAAGACTTTAGTGTGGTAACTTTGTCACAGAAGGCTGCACAAATACTGAATGATATGGCTGCAAAAGGTCAAGGTTTGTTTGCTCAAAAGGTTCGTGATATGATCAACAAAAAGGTTGGTAATGATGGTTTGGATCCAGGGTTTGCAAAGCTTAAACAAGCTGCTGAAGAAAAGGAAAAACTGAAAAGACAAGCTGAGCTTGAGAAGAAAAGAAACAAACCACCAACTGCAGCTCAGAGGAAAAAGGATTTACTCAGAATTCTTGGTGATAGATATGCACCAAGAAGTGTGCTTGAAGGTTGGGATGTAGAGAAACTGGAAAGGGCTTATGGAAATATCAAAATGAGGAAAATGAAGATTTTGAGAAAAGGATTCAGAAAGACAAATTTATTAAGAAAAAGTTGGTTGAGGATAGAAAGAAGATTGTTGAGCAAGTGAGAAGAGAGGAGGAAGAGAGAATTGAAAAGAAAGAGCAAGAGGAAATAGAAGCCAAAGAAAGAGAGTTAAAAAGGCTTTCTGATCAAAATATAAAGAGCAGATGGAATGGAGTTTTTGCTTCTGATAGTGTAGTTTCTGATTTAGAAAGAGATGCAAAAGAGTTGAAGAAATATATCAAAGAAGTGAAGGATTATAAATAAAATATTCACATCAATCATGATAGATCATCAAAGATAATTGAATGGAAAGGAATAAAATCAAAAGTTGCTGATGGTGATAAAGAACAGATCAAGATTGTTAGAGAGGATGGGAATGAGCAATACTTGGCATCTGTTGCTGATGTGCTTAAGAATGTGAATAGATTAGACATTCTAGATCTGTTTGAGCTAAACAGTCAAGGAGATAGGCAGGCTTCATTGGTGATTATGGAAAGAGAATTGGGAAGATGTCTGAATATGCTGTTTGAGCCTGAGCCATTCATCAATTTGTTCTTACATTGTATTGATGCTGTGAATACTTGGAGACATTTTGTTAGAGCTGGAGTTCATATGATTCTATTTAGAAGTGGAATGTCAATCTACATGCTAGATGAAAGGAGATATGTTCTGGGAACTCAGACTCTAAGAAATGTGCTTGCATCTCAATTGAAAACTACAGTGATTTCAGAAGGAGCATTTAATGCTTTATATATGGTGCTCAATCAGTTCCATAAAAGAATGGAGTTGGAAAGAATGAGAGAGGAGGAGAAAAGGAGAAAACAGAATCAAACTCAGAAAGATGAAAAAAAAGATGAAGAAACTTGATTCATTGCTGAGAATGATCAAGTTTAGGGGGAGATTGTTGAGACCTGAGCCACTGTCGAATCTGCTCAGAGTACAAGTATGCTGCCACTGTTAGAAGAAGTTCACCGCTGTTAGAATATTTGTATTGACAGTGCCACTGTCAACTAGTTTTAGTCTAACAGTGCCACTGTTGGTACTTGTAACTTGTATTTTGTATTTACTCCACTGTTAGTAATATACGAGTACTACCCCTGTTAGATATATAGACAACCACTGTTGGTTAGATAAAGTTGGTTAGAGTTATATTAGGAGTAGATGAGGATTCCTAATATGTTTGATTCTGTAAAGGACTCTATATGTTATAAATAGAGATCCTATGAAACCCTAGATAGATACGAGTCATTCTAGTTCTTAGCTTCAAGGTTGTAAACCCTAACACAATCGTGTGTTCGTATTATTGATAATAATATTGAAGCTTTTGGTTAGATATTATCTCTACAAGTTTGTTCTTCAAGTTATTAATAAACTATTCCGCAAGCTTATTAATAATCAATCAAAGTAATACATACTAAGATCTCTAGCTGGGATCATCACTTATAATGGCCTCAAGTACCTCACAACAAATGGGGTCATATGCTCCAAGTCATGCGATGCCTATAGGATTTCTCAATTTCAGTTTAAGATACGTTCTTATTTTTACCTTTTCTTACTTTCCAAAGCAACTTATTTATTTTGACAGAAATTTCATTTCTTTGAAAGAATCTTCTAGGATTTAAATCTTTAGAAAATTTTTGAAATCAACCGAATGGATGTCGGACATCATCGAGGTTGGGTACTCAAATGTTTTTGAGGTTTAAAATCTCAACCATTAGGTTGGTTTTGCGAAATTTTTTTGAAAAAGTTTGAATGATGAAAACGGAGGTATTACTTTGGATAGACAAATACAAACTTGTGGTATTATATACCGTGTATCTCACACTTAAAACAACATTGTCCTCAATGTTCATTGCTAAGATGGAGGATTTTCTTTAGACGTAGAATCCCACACTTAGGGTTTGAAACATTTGGACAATTTTAAGTTTTTTTGAAAAATGGTGGGATGGAATCCCACACTTAGAATTTAGGCACATTAGGATATATGATAATGATATGAGGAACTCACAACGCCATTGTTTCTCGATGAAGTACATCCGCGATCTTATACCCGGGTTTGTTTCTCGATATCGCTGGATATACCACCAAATTCCAGCAACTTGCCCTCTTATGTCTGGGTTTGGTTGATCCGGAAGAAAAACGAATCAAGAAGTACATCCGAGGTCTCTCGGAAAATATCCAGGGGAACGTCGCCTCATCCAAACCGACAACCATCCAAAGTGCTATCCGTCTTGCACATGAACTCATGGCGATGATCGTCAGCCGTGAGGCATCCACCACACCTTCCAACAACAAGCGTAAATCTACTGAACACTACGACCAACCAAACAAGAAAACCAATACCATCCAAGTTTACAACACCAACTCTGAACCCAAACGTAGGTACACTGGAAGCAAACCCTATTGTTCCAAGTGTAACCGCCACCATGAAGGTCCTTGCGGTACCTACTGCAACAACTGCAAGAGGTACGGACACCTCACCAAGGACTGTAGATCCCCCACCACCACCAACAACAACAATTCCAACAACAACGCCAGGCCATCTAAAGCCTGCTTCGAGTGTGGAAACACCGGGCACTTCAGGAATGATTGCCCAAAACTGAAGAACAAGGGCAACAACAACAACAACGCAAGAGGTAGAGCCTTTGTACTCAATTCCGGGGACGCCCGTCAAGACCCAAATGTGGTCTCGGGTATGTTCCTCCTCAACAACTTACCTGCTTCTATTCTGTTTGATACTGGTGCCGATAGAAGCTTTATCTCTGATGAATTTTATCCATTGCTTGATATCACACCTGTTGCTCTAGATGTTAAGTACACTGTAGAACTAGCAAACGGTAAACTCATAGAAACCAATAGTGTGATACCTAATTGCACTTTAAACCTAGCCAACGAATCTTTCTCAATCGATCTTATGCCAATTAAAATTGGAAGTTTCGACGTCATCATTGGTATGGACTGGTTGTCCAAACACCGCGCTGAAATCATTTGTTATGACAAAGTCGTTCGCATTCCTCTCGCCGCCGGTAGAACTTTGGTTATACAGGGGGAGACCGGTGGGACGAGACTAAACATCATCTCTTGTTTGAAAACTCAAAAATTTCTGAGAAAGGGTTATCCGGCAATCCTCGTTCATATCATGGAGAAAAAGTCGGAGGAGAAGCGACTTGAGGATGTGCCAATCGTTCGAGACTTTCCAGAAGTATTTCCCGAAGAGCTGCCTGGTCTACCACCACCTAGACAGGTTGAGTTCTCAATCGATCTCGTGTCAGGTGCTGCACCTGTGGCCCGGGCACCGTACCGCTTAGCCCGGGCACCGTACCGCTTAGCCCCATCCTAACTTCAGGAGTTGTCCACTCCACTACATGAACTCCTGGAAAGAGGATTCACTAGACCGAGTTCTTCACCTTGGGGAGCTCTGGTATTATTCGTGAAAAAGGAAGACGGCTCATTTAGAATGTGTATCGACTACTGAGAGTTGAACAAGTTGACCGTCAAGAACCGGTATCCACTTCCTCGTATTGATGACCTGTTTGACCAACTGCTAGGGTCTAGTTTTTATTCAAAGATCGATCTCCGGTCAGGTTATCACCAACTGCGTGTTCGCGACATCGATATCCCAAAAACTGCTTTCAGAACCCGTTATGGGTAGTACGAATTCCAAGTGATGCCATTCGTTCTAACCAACGCACCAGCTGTATTCATGGATCTTAATAATCGGGTGTGCAAACCTTATCTCGACAAGTTTGTCATTGTCTTCATTGAAGACATTCTCATCTACTCCGCAACGAACAAGAATACGCACAACATCTCAAAACCATCCTAGAGCTACTCAGACACGAGGAGCTATATGCTAAATTTTCTAAGTGTGAGTTCTGGATGCAAACCGTTCAATTCCTTGGACATGTTATCGATAGTCAAGGAATTCATGTTGATCCGTCAAAAATCGAAGCTATCAAGTGCTGGCAAGCACCTACCACACCGACCGAAGTACGACAATTCTTAGGACTTGCTGGGTACTATCAGCGATTCATTGAAAACTTCTCTAAAATAGCTCAACCACTCACGACACTGACTCAGAAAGAAAAGAAGTTCGATTGGACTGATAAACAAGAGTCAGCATTCCAACTATTGAAACACAAGCTTCGTAGTGCTCCTATCCTATCATTACCCGAAGGCAACAATGACTTCGTGGTATACTGCGATGCTTCTCACCAAGGTCTCGGTTGCGTGCTGATGCAACGAGACAAGGTCATTGCTTACGCATCCCGACAACTCAAAGTTCACGAAAAGAACTACACGACTCATGACCTCGAGCTGGGGGCCGTGGTGTTAGCACTCAAAATCTGGAGACACTATCTGTATGGTACTCGAAGTACCATATTTACCGATCACAAAAGTCTCCAACATATATTTGATCAAAAGGATCTGAACATGAGGCAACGTCGATGGGTCGAGTTGCTTACCGATTACGATTGCGAAATCAAATACCATCCAGGGAAGGCAAATGTTGTTGCCGATGCCCTCAGTCGAAAAGAATGATTGAAACCACTTCGAGTTCGAGCCCTCAGTATGACCATTCATAATGATCTTACCATTCAGATTCTCACCGCTCAACTCGAAGCTTTGAAACCCGATAACATCAAAGACGAAGCCTTGCGAGGCATGGATAAACAATTCAAAAAAAAACCTAACGGAGTTAGGTGTTTCTCTAATCGAACCTGGTTGCCTAGTTTTGGGAACCTGCGAGACTTGGTGAAGGATGAAGCTCACAAGTCCAAATATTCTATCCACCCGGGATCTGATAAAAGTATCACGGCATCAAGGAATTTTATTGGTGGCCAAACGTGAAAGCTGAAATCGCCTCATACGTCAGCAAGTGTCTTACTTGCTCAAAAGTCAAGGCTGAATATCAGAAACCTTCTGGTTTACTCTAACAACCCGATATTCCTCAATGGAAATGGGAAAAAATCGCAATGGATTTCATAACCAAACTACCAAAGTCATCGAACGGTTGCGATACCATTTGGGTGATCGTGGATCATCTCACAAAATCTGCTCATTTTCTTGCGATCAAGGAAACCGACAAAATGGAATGCCTCACTCGAATCTATCTGAAAGAAATCATAACCCGTCACAGTGTTCCAATCTCGATTATCTCTGATAGGGATAGTTGCTTCACATCTCACTTTTGGCAATCTCTTCAAAAATCATTGGGTACTCGTCTGGATATGAGTATAACATACCATCCTCAAACCGACGGCCAAAGTGAACGAACTATTCAAACACTGGAAGACATGCTACGGGCTTGCGTAGTTGACTTCGGTGCAAACTGGGAAAAACATCTACCATTGTGTGAGTTTTCGTACAACAACAGTTATCATACCAGCATTAAGGCTACACCTTTCGAGGCACTGTACGATCGTAAGTGTCGCTCACCTATTTGTTGGATAGAAGTGTGAGACAGTCAACTCACTGGTCCTGAACTCATACACGAAACCACAGAAAAGATTTTTGAAATGCAAAACAAACTCAAAGCCGCACATGATCATCAGAAAAGTTATGCTGACGTGAGATGCATACCACTCGAGTTCCAGGTTAGGGATCGAGTACTACTCATAGTTTCACCTTGGAAAGGTGTCATTCGTTTCGGCAAACGTGGAAAATTGAACCCCACGTACATTGGACCATTTGAGATCCTCGAGAGGATAGGTCCAGTGGCATATCGATTGCAGCTGCCACCCGAGCTCAGCAACGTGCACCATACTTTTCACATTTCTAACTTGAAGAAATGCCTGTCTGATGAGACACTAATTATTCTACTCGATGAAGTTTGTATTGACGACAAGCTTCACTTTGTTGAAGAACCCGCCGAAATCATGGACCGTGAGGTTAAACAACTCAAGCAAAGTCGTATTCCCATCGTAAAAGTCAGGTGGAATTCGCGGCGTGGTCCGGAATTCACTTGGGAACGGGAAGACCAGATGCGACTCAAGTACCCTCGGTTATTCGCAGACGCTACTTCAAGCACGACTTCGAGCTAAATTTCGGGATGAAATTCTCCTAACAGGGGGAGAATGTGACACCCGTCAAATTAGGACTAGTAATTAGTGCCTGATCACTTGCTAATACATGTAATTAGTTCTATGTTTGGCTAATTAATGTATCAATATATATATATATATATATATATATATATATATTGTTGAATATATACAATTATGCGATTTGATTAAATCGTACGCAACTCAAATCGAATGTAATTCGGTTCAAATAATACGGACGTTGGTGGACAATTTTATTAAATAATATAACATTATTTAATAACACTATTGTATTTAAAATATTATTTTGATAATATTTCGCTTATATTTCGTATCGTACAATTAACGATTACGCGATTAAAATATTAAACGCGCAAACAATCAAAACAAAACTAAGTTATATTTTATAACTCAATTACAAGGTATTTGATGAAATACTTCAACAAAAATATCGAATAAATATTCGTATTTTAAAACTTACATTTAAACGCGTATTAAATTAATTAAACGTTTAAACGACCGGGAAAACGAACACCGCACGGAGCGCAAACGCAGGAAGCAAAAATTTGGGACACGCCTACTTGGGGTGGGCCCCACAAACCGGCCAAACGGGTGATGAGATCAAACCCCACCCCATTCCTTTCTCCACTCTCATTTCATCATCATCATCTATTCTCTTTCTTCTTTCTTTTCTCTCATTTTAAGCACCACCACCACCACCCTTTGATGACACGCAAAAAGTCAAGATTTTATGTGTCATTATCTCACCTTTTTAGCCAAAATCATGATGAATATATCTAAAATCAACGCTTTATCATTAAAACTCATCACTTGGGCTAAAATATAGACAACATTTCAAAAATCATCTAAAATGGTCAAAAAACACGATAAATATAACAAAAATGATTATAAGCATTCGCGTTCACGCTTTTGAGCACTTTTTAAGTTCCACTAAGAATTATGACCTCTAACTTATGTCATTTTCTTCGTTAGGAAAATATGATCTCGTGGATATAAAGAACGCTAAAAACGGACACCCGAGTCAAAAGTTATGCCCAAATGAAGAATCCAAGCAACCGGAGAAGACCAATACGGGCAAACCAAGCTAGATACGGGTGGAACAAGCCGTATACGGCCATGCACTGACCGTATACATCCTGGCATGACTGTATACGGCCTTGTCCAGCCGTATACGGCTGGTGTTCTCCCGTATACGGCCTCGTTCTTCCGTATTCAGCCCGTGTTCGCCCGTATCGTGCAATTTCCACCCGAAATACGGCTGGTCCTCCTGTATCGTGCTCCCCTCCCGTACAAGATGAGATTTTGATACGGCTGAGAGATACGGTTGAGCTTTTGGAGGTTGGAATACGGCTGGACGATACGGCTTAGCAACTAGTATATATATGGGATCATTTCACCTCATTTTCAACAAATCATAATCCAACACTTTCTCATTTCTTTCATTTCTCTCTCTACTCTTTCTCTAGAAATAATTAGATTAGTTTAGTATAGTTAAGCTAGTAGATTAGCTTCTAGCTTGGTTGTAACGGAGGTGCTCCGAGACTGCGATTACGCAAGATTTGTAATAACGCTTTGTCAGGTTTTATTATAATCTCTATCTTGTTATTTTAAATATGTTGTGTTGCTGCCATGATTATTTAGAATTGCTTGCTAGAATTATTGCCATGCTTAGCTAAACAAATTTGTGTTTGCTATGATAGTCGTTATGTTAGGGTAGTTATACTTTAATATACAATTGGGATGCGCCATTATGAAACAACGGATGTAACGTTATACGGCTTTCATTTGTATAGCGCCGGAACCATCACGAATGTGTGTAGTACGGAACGTGGAAGCTATGAAAGTCGTGGGCACAATCCGTTGTGGAAATAATGCACCCGAATGTAACATGCCGTTACTCTGTCTGTATGCTGTTAATATATATTTGAATCTATTGAGTCTCCAACGTTTATCTATCCAACCTATGCTGTGGTTTGTAACTTACTGCTGGTCCTTA
Source organism: Helichrysum umbraculigerum (assembly GCA_949592205.1). Classification (NCBI taxonomy): domain Eukaryota; kingdom Viridiplantae; phylum Streptophyta; class Magnoliopsida; order Asterales; family Asteraceae; genus Helichrysum; species Helichrysum umbraculigerum. Next base: position 41,702,023 of record CATIUR010000001.1, read on the forward strand.
ACTGGTGGTACACCGCTTATTATTCCGTGTCTGATGATCGTTGAACTCAACATGGCCGGTGTTCTCCTGGTTGAAATACACCGGAGGGAGACACGGAGCGTAGGATTATAGATAGGTTAGATTCATTTCATGCAACAAATATTTTAGAGAGAACTTTCGGAATATTTGTGACTTGATCAATTATCCAGTTACTCTGCACGTATAAACTGATCCTTGTATGCTGCTCTGCTGCATATTCTTGTTTGATTGTTGCTTTAGGGTTTGCATACTAGTATCACCCGTGCTATTGGATATATGATTAGGTTTTCGAATATAAATTGACTGCATACTCCATTTTAACATGCGTAGAATAGTTATGATGATTTATGTAAATTAATGATGAACAATTTAATCAGCCGTTAGACCAGACCATCCCAACTTGTTCCGGTGGGAAGCCCCTATTCATGTTTTTGTTTATTCAACAATTCATGCCATGATTCGGATATCTCGGATGTCCGAGATTAGGGAACAAGATTCGAGGATGGTTGTTGATTAAATTGGTTGCTGCATTTGGGAGAACTTCCGGTGTAGTTTACATTCCATAGCTCCTATCTTCGTGACATGTTATTTATCTGATTGCGGACAACTCTACGTTAGATAGATAATAGGCTAGTAGTTATGGCTCATTAGGATATATAACTCAGGAAAGATAACAAGGACCTTTTATTGTTGTAACGGAAATACCGTAAAACAGCTGAATACTGGTATAAGCGTTGGAAACACCACTGTGGAATACAAATACGTGGGAGCTAAGGAAAGGTTGTAGGTAGATTACTTTGATGTCATTGACTGTTCCAAGTACGTCTGTTGAATCCTGAATCCGTCATCATAACTAATACTCTAACTAAAATAACTACCCCTAAAATAGCATATAAGATTGTCATAGCAAGCACTCGCGTTAATCTGTAGTTCTCGTAGCCACCTCACCTCCCCTATCTTAAGTTTAGTTTTTAAATTAGTTGGTTAGAATAGAAAAGAAACAAAAACCCCTATCAAACTCTTGATAAAATCAGCTAAAATACGAAAGATAATCAAAAGGCCTAGATCATATGCCCTTTGTAGTTTGAAGAACGACCCTAGGTCATACTTACTACTGTACTCCCAATAGTTTTAAGTATACTTAGGCCCAGCAAAACATAAATTTAAAAACCCACTGACCGGCGCTCCAGGAGGAAGGCCCGCAACGACGCGAGTCAAATCGCAACCGACCTCTCGGACCCAATCAAGTTTTTGGCGCCGCTGCCGGGGACTACAACGACCGATTTAGGAATTTAGTTATCTTAGTTATTTAGCGATCCTTTCGGAAGATCAATATCATCCGAAAGTTCCTTTTCCGTTTTTTCCTATTCCGTAACCTTTCCTTTCCAAAACTCTCTTTTCTATCAAAAACCCCAGATTCATCAGCCATGTATCCGCATGACTGGAAATTTGGTGTATCTGTCAAAAGCCCTGAACCAGATTTTCATTCCATATCTTCTGTTAAGTGGCCAACCAAAACCCCTCTTACTCAATCTCTGTCTACTCTACCTTCCACTCTATCCAATTTCTCCGTCAACTCTCAACAACACTATAACGAAACTTTGATTAACTTCATGGTTGAACAAAATAACGTAAATAGACAAGTAATAGATTTTCAAGATAAAATTGATGCTTTACTTAAAATTTCCAAAGATTTGATCAAAAACCTGGAAGTTAGTCTTAAATAATTATTTTCAAAAGTTGAGGAGAGTCAAAGGGAAATCGCGATCAGTAACATTGTCTCAGTTGTTACGAGAGGAGGTAAAGAAACCAGAATTGAACAAACCTCAGATAATTCTTCAAACAAACCTTCCACTTCCACTGATCCAGTGCCAAGTGACACCCCTGTCTCTGCACCTGATTCAGTACCTTCTCAAGTTCCAGAAATCATTCTACGTACTCGAATTCCCTTTCCTGGTAGGCTTAAGAAGGAGAAGCAAGAAGCACAGTTTGAGAAATATCTTGAGATGTTTAAAAGCATGCACTTAAATGTTAGATTACTAGATGCTTTAGTAGAAATGCCTAGTTGTGCAAAATTCTTCAAAGAAATTCTTTCAAATAAAGAAAAATTACGGCAATTAGTTAATATACCCTTAGATGCTGAATGCTCTGCAATCATGTTACATGGCCTTCCACCAAAACTAGGAGATACTGGCCGTTTCACTATTCCTTGTTACCTTCAAAATATCCAAGTTAGTAATGCCTTAGCTGACCTAGGTGCTAGTGTCAACCTTATGCCTTACTCACTATATAAGAAACTAGGATTAGGATAACTGCTACCCACTCATATGACCATCCAATTAGCTGATAGATCAGTTAAACTCCCTCGGGAGATTGCTGAAGATATTATGGTCCGAGTAGGTTAATATATCTTCCCAGTTGACTTTGTCATTATGGATATTGAGGAAGACGCCCATGTCCCCCTCATCCTTGGCAGACCTTTCCTAAACACTGCCAAGGCTGTTATTGACGTAAACGAAAAATCTTTAAAATTGAGGGTTGGAGCGGAGGAAGTCACCTTTAATGTCGATAAATTGATGAAACAACCTGTGGGAGAAGATCTTGGTTTTGTGGATTCCATGCAGGAAATATATGACGAGCATTTGGAAGAGATTCTAGCAGTTAGCAATCCCGACCCTCTTCCCAACACAGTCATCACTACAAGAAGACTTTGCCAGGACGATGATGGACTCTGCTCAGCTATCTCTGAAAACTAGCACACTCTAAGGAGCTGCTATTTCCTTTATCTGAAATGAAGTATCCTCTTGCACCGCCTGACAGCACTCCCACGAACAACTCTTTTGCTGTTGTTCCTTTAGGCGAAGGCATTCCTCTACCAATCTTACAAAGGGGTCAAACTGATTCATCTCCTTCAGTAGCTGAAATTCTCAAATCTTTTGAGGAGATGGAATCAGAAATCTCAGCTAAGCCGCAACTATCTGAAGGTTGTGCGCCACAAAATCCAGAAATCACCATAAGTACATTTTCAACAGCTCAATTTCAGAGGTTTGCATGTACCGACAACAACAATATCATCTTTACTGAAGATAATGCAACGTCCTCATCATCTACAAGAAAATACGAGCTGAAGAAGAACGCACTCTCAAATGAGACAAAGTTAGTAGAAATAGCATTAGCCACTGTAGCAGACTCATCTCCAAATAAACCAGAGTTCCAAACGAAGTATGATGAGTTACGAAGAGACGAGATCGCTCGAATGAAACCTTCCATTGAAGAACCACCAGAATTGGAGCTGAAGGAACTACCCTCTCATCTGGAGTATGCTTTTCTTGAAGGAACCTCGCATTTACCTGTCATAATTGCAAAAGGTCATACACCCGAAGAGAAAGCAAGACTCATTCTAGTGTTGAAGTCACATAAGAAGGCGATTGCATGGAAAATCTCTGATATCCAAGGGATTAGTCCAAACTATTGGACTCACAAGATACTAATGGAAAACGACTTCAAACCTTCCATACAGAGACAGCGGAGAGTTAACCCAAAGATTCAAGACGTGGTCAAGAAGGAGGTTATCAAACTTTTAGATGCTGGCTTAATCTATCCTATTTCAGATTCCCTATGGGTCAGCCCTGTTCAGGTTGTCCCCAAGAAAGGAGGAATGAACGGTTATCGCAAACGAAGATAATAAACTTATTCCAACACGGACCGTCACCGGTTGGAGGGTATGCATCGACTATCGGAAGATGAACGAAGCCACTCGAAAAGAACATTTCCCTCTGCCATTCAACGATCAAATGTTGGAGATATTATCTGGGAACGAGTTCTACTGTTTTCTTGATGGTTTTTCTGGCTATTTTCAGATTCCTCTCGATCCTAAGGACCAGGAAAAGACGACCTTCACATGTCCTTACGGAACATTCGCCTACCGATGCATGCCTTTCGGGCTATGCAATGCACCTGCTACATTCCAGAGGTGTATGGTGGCGATATTCCACGATATGATCGAACAGTGCATGGAAGTATTCATGGACGACTTCTCAGTCTTTGGAGAGTCCTTCACTTCTTGTCTTTCCAACCTTGAACGAATGTTGGCCCGATGCGAAGAATCAAACCTTGTCTTAAACTGGGAAAAGTGCCACTTTATGGTGAAGGAAGGAATAGTTCTAGGACATCGAATATCAAAGTGTGGAATTGAAGTTGACAAATCTAAAGTTGAGACCATTGCCAAACTTCCACCACCTACTTCTGTTAAAGCCATTTGCAGTTTTCTAGGTCACACTGGATTCTACCGTCGCTTTATTAAGGATTTCTCTAAGATTTCTCGACCTATGACGCACCTTCTCGAGAAGGACACTCCGTTTATCTTTTCAGATAACTGCCTGAAAGCTTTCAACATTCTGAAGGATTAGCTCACGCATGCACCAATCATGGTTGCTCCTGACTGGAATCTTCCATTTGAAATCATGTGCGATGCCAGTGACTTTGTTGTTGGAGCTGTCTTAAGGCAAAGGAAGGACATGCATTTTCAACCGATATACTACGCCAGCAAGACACTCACCAACGCTCAAGAGAATTACACTACTACAGAAAAGGAGCTTCTTGCGGTAGTATTTGCTTTTGATAAATTTCGTTTTTACTTAATATTGTCCAAAACTATTGTCTATACAGATCACTCAGCCTTGAAGTATCTTTTCAAAAAGCAAGACGCTAAACCAAGACTACTTCGATGGATTCTGCTTCTCCAAGAATTTGATATAGAAATCAAGGATAAAAAGGGAGCAGAAAATGTCGCAGCAGATCATCTCAGTTGATTGGAAAACCCATCGATGGAAAAGCTTAATGAAAAAAATATTCAAGATCAGTTTCCTGAAGAACAACTCATTAATGTCGGAGGCCACCAGAAGGGTTCACAATTCAACTATGACCCTTGGTACGCAGACTACGCTAATTATCTGGTTGGAGGAATCGTACCAAAAGGAATGCCTACCTCTAGAAAACGCAAATTCTTCAGAGACGTTAAGAATTACTATTGGGACGATCAATACTTGTTCAAAGTGTGTCCGGACCAAATCATCAGAAGATGCGCAGACGAGAGGGAAGCAAGGAACATTCTCCACCAGAGTCATCACGGACCAACTGGAGGACATCATGGAGCAAATATGACCGCAAGGAAGGTATACGATTCCGGCTTCTATTGGCCGACCATTTTCAGAGACGCTCACGACCTGGTAAAATGTTGTGATGCTTGCCAAAGGTTTGGAAGTATCTCACGGAGGAGTGAAATGCCACTTACTAACATCCAGGCCTGCGAGATCTTTGATATATGGGGTTTGGATTTCATGGGACCAATCCCAAAATCCTTCGGAAAAGAATACTTTCTGGTAGCCGTCGACTATGTCTCTAGATGGGCCGAGGCACAAGCATTTCCTACAAATGACTCACGAGTAGTGACCAAGTTCCTCAAGCAACTCCTTTCTCATTTCGGAACTCCAAAGGCGATCATCAGTGATCGGGGCACGCACTTCTGTAATGCTCAGTTTATGAGGACATTACAGTATTATGGTGTCACCCATATGACCTCTACGGCCTATCACCCGCAGACGAATGGGCAAGCCGAAGTGACGAACAGAGTGCTCAAAAGGATCTTAGAACGAACAGTGATGAATCATAGGGAAAGATGGGCCGATAAATTAGACGATGCTCTGTGGGCGTTCAGAACTGCATATAAGACACCATTAGGGACCACGCCTTACAGACTAGTCTATTGGAAAGCGTGTCATCTGCCGATAGAGTTGGAATACAAGGCTTACTGGGCGCTGAAAGATTGCAATTTAGACCCTTCCACAACAGGATTACATCGCAAGATGCAGTTGAACGAACTAGCCGAATATAGAGACCAAGCCTATGACAGTTCTTTACATTTCAAGGAGGGAACCAAGACTATTCATGATGCCAAACTTAAGTATTCTAAGTTCAAACCTGGAGATAAAGTTCTTCTCTTCAATTCGCGTTTCAGAAAATTCTCAGGCAAATTCAGATCATGGTGGAGCGGACCATTCGTGATATCAAAGGTCTTTACCTTCGGAGCAGTCGAATTGGAGGCACCGAACGGTAATTTTAAAGTCAATAGCCACCGCTTAAAACACTACATCGAAGACTTTCCTTCTAATAAGGAAGTCTACATCTTTGAACCACCTTGAGCCGACAAAGTAGGTAAAAGAGTCAAGCTAATGACTCGTTAAACAAGCGCTCTTGGGAGGCACCCCATTGCTTATCTTAGAGTAATTTTTCATTTCTCAATTTATTTTTGCTTAGTATTATCATCCCTGAATTAATAAATGCAGGATAAGCTAGATACCCGACAACACCGCACTCTTACATTTACATCGGAGATAAGTTTTATTTGACTAATACAAGTACAAACATTCAGATGATTTAAACTTTTAGAAATGAAAATCTTTTCACAAAATTCATATGACTCTGTTGCATTTGTATAAACTTATAAACTATAGCATTACCTGTTTTCTTTATGTTTCAGGATGGACGCTTCAGCTGAGACCTCAGGACACACTTCCCAGCAACAACAGAAGAAGAAGAGACACCGCAGAGGAAAGACGAAGCTGACCATTGTTCCAGAGGAGCGTGCTATAGATGTGACGATCAATCCAGTATCTGCCCCAGTGTTCGACTATGGGATTACCACGACCGACCCAGCTGTGACCTAGGTGATTCTTCGAGAGCTCTCCATTCAGCATGACTCTCACTCTGACATCAGGGAGAAGGTTGGACTCCTGAGACTTCCAGACCAGTCCTTCAGACTTGGTCAGGGTCCCAGACCACCTCTTCCGCCATGGTCATTTTTCCCAACTGCACCTACTACAGAGCCCACTCTTCCAGCTGATGCTGAGATATCCTCTGATCTCCCTGTTGCCCCCATGATGCCTAGTTCCACTATTACCACGTCACCTACTTCAGTTCCAGATTGTGATGCACTCGCAGCATTTGATCCTGACATGGATGATTTGCTAGACGACTTTTAGTTTATTTTATTAGCTTTATGTTCTATTTATTTTAGACTTTTTATGATGTTGAAATGTTGAACTGGTGATTGTGACTATTTTTATGGTATTGCAGAGCTTAGCTTCGTAAGGAATGGATGAGCTTTAAACAGAGTCTGGTCCACAAATCCAGCATATCACTAGCACCACTCCTTCACGAATCTGGTCCTGATTCCAGTGCTCACTAACTGTAGGGAAGTACCTCTCCTAAACTTTTCTAGTTTCTGCGTAACTCAGATATGCTCATGCCCACTTAAATCTCTAAGTGTGGGATCCTCCGTACTTAAAACATTTAAATTCACATTTTTTCCTAAAGACAAAACCCTAAGTGTGGGATTCCCCCAACTTAGTGCAGAAACATTGGGGACAATGTTTATTTTGAAGTGTGGGATAACAGTATATCTCTCGTCTAATATCCGTAATAATGATTTAGAAATACGCAAGTCCTCAAAATGATTTTTAATCCTTATTTTTGCCAAAATTTTCAAAAATTTAAACTTTTTTGAGTCACCATTGTAAGAAAGAGTACAATTTTTTTTACAAGTATTCAAAAGTTGGTAAAAAGAGGTCAAATCATGTCGGATTCCAAACAATTTAAGATGAGGATCTAAGAGGGGCATCGCACAACTGGACACATATAACCTATTTTTGCGGTGAGGAATTTTGAGCCTTATAAGCATTCATTTTAAACGCTTCACTGTTCATTTGTTGTGTGAGACCGGTGCATGCATTTCTGAATTAGAACTTGCCCCGTGTGACAATCCTCCAATTAGGGTATTTATTTAACCTAATTTCATGCATTACCTAGAGTAATTCCCTGATTAAGTGAATTCAAACTATTTTGTGTATAAGTTCTGTGCAACTTACTATGTGATACGTGATGTATTTGATTGTAATTATGTGTATATATAATTACGTACAAAATAAATATATCGAACTCTACGAATTGAATACAATTATGTTGGTGATACAAAATAATTATTAATTCGAAAATTATTAATTACAACTATTAGATAATTATATTATTGATATAATATAACAAATTATACGTTTTATAATAAACGTATTAATCGCGAATAATAAAGTTCCAAAATGAACTTCGAAAATACTTTCAAATAATTTTTAGTTAGAAATTATTATATAAAAGTATTATAACGAAAAGAAAACGAAACATTTAGACGATTGTTGTTACGCGTAATACGAACAGAAACAATTGTAAAACGCGCCTAGAGGTTCCAAATAATAAAAGTATTATTTCGTTAGTTACTGTTTTAATGTATAGAACATTACCTCAGAATATGATTTCCGAATTTGACTAAAATCTGGCACGCGTTTTTAACTATACAGTACTTTTACTGTAAATAATTATATTGTACTTTTGACAAAGTATTGCAAGTATATGATTATCAATTACTAAGTCTGAAAGATCGAGAAACATAGCGCGAAATTTTATTTTAACTAAAGTACCACAAATTATACCCGTACACGAAATTAACGGGCTAAAAACTACTAATAATGCACCAACTAAAATATATGGACGACACTTTTGTACTCCCTCCATACCTCTGTTGAAAATCTCGACTCAACTCTTCTCATATACACTACCTCCTCCATCAATAATTCATTCACCTAAAATTTTCATCTGTGATTTTGTGTGTGTGTTGGGTCGAGCAGAGGAACAAGAAGAGAAGCAGGAGCTTCAAACTTTCATCACCATTCTCATTTTCACCTTCAATTCCTTCACAAACATCACTCAAACTAAACTCACAACAAAATGGTTTCTTGATCACTATCATCACCATCGTTCAGAATCATCATCATCTTCATCAAAATCATTGTGAGGATAAATTTCTCAATTTTTATCTCATTTCTATAATTTCTTCAAATTATGAATATTGTTGATGATTGTTGTTAGAACTTGTTAAAAACATGTTACAAAGTGTTTATATAACATATAATGATGATGAATCATGTTAAAAACGGATTTAAAATCAAAACCCGTATGAATTTATTATAACAGAGAACGAACCAGAACCTGAAAACCCTTGAATCCGGCGGATTCAAGTGAATCCGGCGGATTCCCAGCCGAAACTCAGATGAATCCGGCGGATTCACGGGAATCCGGCGGATTCCCAATTTTTAAACTTCGAATACGGCGGATTCCAAAGAATACGGCGTATTCCCACCTTTGACCCGCACGCAAACCTCGGCTAAAACGATGAACGAGTAAAAGACATACTTGAATCCGGCGGATTCATGTGAATCCGGCGGATTCCCCACATTTGAAACGAATACGGCGGATTCATATGAATCCGGCGGATTCCCCTATTTTGTCTCGAATACGGCGTATTCACCAGAATACGGCGTATTCCCCACTGGTCCAACTTGAGACTTTTGCATTTTTAAATAATGTACAAACTAATAAACGGTATACGACTTATGTATTGATTATACAATTAATGGTACAGAATGATACGACAAGGGACTTAGAACTAGACGGACATATATTTGGGACATTAATTTAATACGGACAATTGGTCACGACAAAACTTCGAGACAATTACAAAATATATATATATATACAAACGAACGGACAATATATATATAACGAAACGTATGAAATAGAACGATTTAAATTATCTAGTACAACTATATACGACAAACGAAAACAAGTTATATTTTGTATAACTAACCAAGTTACGTTTTTGAAAATATAAACAATGACTAACTTTTATTCGCGACAATTAACAAACGACATATGTGAACAATATAACAAAGTTATTTTGATAACTATTATAATTATGTTTTAAAAACATAATCGACAACAACGACAACTACATTCATATCTAGGTATATATGGATATTAACAATGACAACAACTAATATATATACTAGAATATATATATTCAACTAATATAAATATACATACTTGAATTCAACGACTAATTGAAACGCAAACCTCACCAGCAACTGAAATATTATAAACTTTACAACTTAACAAATAATCCATATACTTATACAAGTATTATTATTTACGTCTAGGTATTTGAGGACGTGCTTGGATTGTTTGGTTAGCTTTATTTCGCTGAAGACTTGCAAATAGTGAGTTCACAGCCCCTAACTTTTATTGTTTTAAATGCTTTTAAAACCAGGGGTGGAAAACATAGAACAATGTGATATAACATGCTATATGCTTTATGTATTGCGCTGCATGCTATTATGTGAAACTGATTAACATGATTTCTTTCATGCTATCAAACATGAACTATTTCAATAAAATGTTTTCATATTGAATTAACTGGATTAATTATATGAAACGTTTTCACAACTTTTGGGAATAAGACAGCAGATCTTGGTACGATCCTAGGTTTACGCGAGGTAGTTGTAGTGCACATAAGTCCCAGTGCTTACAACCTATAACCATTAGCTAGGTGACTCTAGCCACTGAGTATACAGATAGTACTATCGATTTGACAACCCTCCCAGGATATTACTCGTTGGTCATTCCAACCACATCGACGATAGTCGTAACGAGGAGTGTATACTTAAGATGTTACTAAGGCAACAACAAAACAACTAGTCGTGGATTGGTTATAGTACTAGTGTCATTACTTTAACTCTAAAGGTTTAGCTCACCTTGGAGGGATTATAGTCTATATTTCCCACTTAATTATTCAACTACTCAACTAAACAACAACTTGGTTTGGGAAGGGTATTCCCTGTGATGACTAATAGGACAGGTGTTCCTTGAAAGACAAATTTTAGGAAACGTTTACCTTAATCGGTTGAACTTGGTTTCCCACAAAACAACTATTTATAGGAAATGTTTTACTTAAAAGTTAAACATGTGTTTCCTGCAATAACTATTTTGGAATGTTTACCTTATTGTTAAACTTGAGTTCCTGTTAACTATCTGTTGGAAAATGTTTGCTTGACTGCTAAACCTGATTTTCCTAAACTATTGAAATGGATATGTTTAACTTATTTGATAAACCTGTATATCCTGCGACTACTTATTAGGAAATGTTTATGATTAAACTTGTGTTTCCTACACAGTATTATTGTAGTAAGAATGACATTCTTACTAATTATAGGAAATGTTTTCTTTAATTAGAATACCTGTGTTTCCTACTTTACATATAAATATTATGTTTGTGTACATGAATGATTTATACAAAACTTAAACCTGTGAATTCACTCAACATTCAATGTTGACAGTTTACTATGTTTTTCAGGGAATTAGGACTCAGGTACCCCTGCATGCATAAAGGACGTAGGCAACCTGACTATTTATGATGCCACTTTTGGGACACAAGGATTTCCTTTGTATTATCAATTCCATTGGTTATACTTATGAAATCCCTCTTTTATAAATATGTATTTTCAAATACTTAAGTTGTCTTTGACAACCCTACTTATGTACGACTTTATAAGTCGTATCTTTTGTAATAACTTTAAGCTTATGGCATCTTAAATATATGTATGTTCTGTATGATCATATACTCTGATACAGTGAATGCACTATCGAATCTGTCCGCCCTCAATGCTTAACTATTATTAAAATGCTTCCTCTAATTAACTAAAAGCTTCCGCTAAACTATTAATAAACACGATTACCGATTTGGGGGTGTGACAGAGATTGGTATCAGAGCCATTGGTTATAGAGAACTAGAAGTCTTTAAGTGACTAAAAACCTTAGAGACCTAGACTATAGCCTTGGCTAACACATTTCAGCATTCATACTATTGCATACGTCTGACACGTCACACACGATTCTTTGACTAGGTATGTCGAGACACGCACCTATTCACATCACTGATTCTGATACTGAGGAGGATCCCATGGAGGGATCATACGACGGGATACCTATAGCCGTGTCTGAGGAGGTTTACCCGCCTACATTCCCTAGAGATACTTCATATGGTTCGATAGCCACTCCACCATTGCCATCCACTGATCCTGCTACCCATATGTTAGGATCTATCTCTATGTCTAGACGTCATCTTATTGGAGAGCCTGATTTTAGGCCTACACCGAGGAGGATACCGCTGTCGTGTGTTAGGGATTTTCCCATAGGACCCTCATCGTCTCGAGGCAAAGAGCCGATGACTGAGGAGCGGGAGATTCGCTGTGATCAGCAGACACCGAGAGCTATAGTTCCACATCTGGACTGGATGCCACGCATTCTACGTCACTGGAGGACCATTGAGAGGATTCCTTCCACCTATGAGACTGGGGAGTCATCTCACACACCGACATCTCTACATTTGACCGAGGAGCCTCTGGAGCTTACGGTCCCTACTGTAGTCGCCGTTATTCGTACCTTGCTGGGATTTCATTTTGGTACGCAGTCTGCCATCAGGGTGATGCGCAGTGACACCTCTCGTCTTGATGATGATGTGCTGGCGATATATGGACGCCTTGCGACTTCTGAGTTGCATATTGAGGTAGACAGGGAGTCTGCCGATACTACTAGAGCACGTCTGATCCGACTAGAGCGTCGTTTCGAGACTACAGGCATCGCAGTTGGATTCAGTGTGTTGATGGTTGCTGTTAGGATGGTTGTGTGATGGAGTCTACCGTATTTCTTCTAGACCGTATGTATGATGTATTAGGACTGTAGTTATGATGTATTTGGGTTGACTTTTGACTAGATGGATGTATAGGTTAAATCCGTCACATTTTGTAGATCATGTTTGATCCGATGGGTATCTTTTGTAGTAAATCCCATCTTTGTACAAAACTTATGTAACAACAATTAACCCATGATCATGATATACATAACTTATGTTTGGTTTACATTATTATATACATTGTGAATGATATCAATTGGTGATTGACTTCATACTATATTTATATTTATCACTTACTTTATGAGTGATGATTTGATTAGATATCTTACGAGTGTTTCTTGTGTGTGATTAGGACTGAATCATGCCGCCTAAACGTAGAATTACCAGGAATAGCCATCGAAACCCCACACCACCTCCTGCTGTTGAGGAGACTACTGAACAAATGGTTAACCGAAGGATTTCTGAAGCCCTTGCTCAGTATGATACTGACCGAAACCGTAGCGGTAGTAGAGAAACCGAACCAAACGCATCAGGTAGTAACCCTGAGAGCACTCAGAAAGGATGTTCATATAAGACATTCCTAGCCTGTAAACCGAGTCATTTCCGTGGTACTGAAGGTGCCATTGGAATCATCCATTGGATAGAGAAAATGGAGTCTGTGCTAGAAATTAGCAAGTGTGCTCGTGAAGATATGGTCATGTATGCTACATGCACGTTTAGTGATAAGGCTTTGACTTGGTGGAACGCCCAAAAGCAAGCAATGGGACGTCCAGCCGCTCATTCACTGTTTTGGGAAACTCTGAAAACTATGGTCATGGAAGAGTTTTGTCCCCGCAGTGAGCTGCAGAAGATTGAGTCTGAACTCTGGAACATTGCTATGGTTGGTGCTGATGTCACAGGATATACCACCAGATTTCAAGAACTGGCACGCCTTGTACCTCACATGGTCACTCCTGAGTACAAGCGCACTGAAAGGTATATTTGGGGCTTAGTGCCGCAAATTCGAAGTTTGGTAACATCAGCGAATCCTGCTACCTTTAAGATTGCTGTGGAACTAGCACAGCGTTTGACTGATGAAGCAGTAAGAATGGGGAATCTTACTAAGAAGGCTGCTACTGAAAAGGTTGAATCCAGCAATGCTGATGCTGGGAAGGGAAAACGCAAGTGGAATGACCGTCAGGGTCACAAGAATAAGAAACAGGCTAGTACCACGAAAGCCTACATTGCCACTACTACTGAGCCAAAGACTTACATGGGGAGTAAGCCCAAGTGTGGCAAGTGTGAACATCACCATGATGGTGATTGTACTTTCTGTGGGAATTGCAAACGCTGGGGGCATCTGGCCTAATACTGTAGAGCGAACCCTACCGCTCAAGCAAATAGGGATCGACCAGCAAATGGATGTTTCGAATGTGGTGAGCAAGGTCATTTCCGAAACAAGTGCCCTAAACTGAACCGTGGTAATCAAAATAATCCGAACCGCCCTGCAAACCCGAACAACAACAATAATCGTGGAAACGTCAACAACCAGCCAGCTAGGGGTCGTGCATTTGTCGTTGGAGCGCAAGAGGCACGCCAGGACCCTAACACTGTCACTGGTACGTTTCTAGTTAACGATCATTATGCATCCGTATTATTTGATTCTGGCGCCGATTTGAGTTTTGTGTCTAAGGACTTTAGACCACTATTAGACGTTAGATCTTGTAAGCTAGACAACAAGTACACCTTAGAACTGGCCGATGGTAGGTTGATTGAATCAGGAGAAATAGTACCAGGATGTACTCTAGCATTGGAGAGTCATCTTTTCAAAATAGACTTACTACCGGTTGAGTTGGGAAGTTTTGACATCGTAGTCGGTATGGACTGGTTGTCGAAAAATCATGCAGAGATTTTTTGCTTTGATAAAATGGTATGTTTACCATTGTCAACTGAGGACGAGTGCCGTCAAAACTATTAATTGCTTAAAAGCTTGTAAATATCTCCGCAAGGGATATCCAGCATTTTTGGCGCATGTTGTTGAAAAGAAACCTGTAGAGAGACGCTTAGACGATATACCTGTAGTACGAGACTATCCGGGAGTGTTTCCTGATGATCTTCCAGGATTACCACCTCCGCGACAAGTCGAGTTTCGCATCGATCTGGTGCCTGGAGCCACACCAATCGCTCGCTCACCTTATCGTCTAGCTCCATCAGAGATGCAAGAACTGTCTACACAGTTGCAAGAGCTCTTAGACTTAGGATTCATCCGACCGAGCTTTTCACCTTGGGGAGCTCCGGTTTTGTTTGTCAAGAAGAAAGATGGATCTATGCGCATGTGTATTGACTACAGAGAGTTGAATAAAGTAACTATCAAGAACCGATATCCGTTACCACGCATTGACGATCTATTTGATCAGCTACAAGGATCAAGTTACTACTCGAAGATCGATCTGCGTTCTGGTTATCATCAACTGAAGGTTCGAGAAGAGGATGTGCCGAAGACAGCGTTTAGGACTCGTTATGGTCATTATGAGTTCCTAGTCATGCCGTTTGGATTGACTAATGCGCCGGCAGTATTTATGGATCTCATGAACCGAGTGTGCAAACCTTACTTAGATAAGTTTGTCATTGTATTCATTGATGATATTTTGATTTACTCAAAGACGAAAGAGGATCATGAACAACATTTAAAACTTATCCTCCGACTACTTGAGAACGAGAAGCTGTATGCTAAGTTCTCCAAATGCGAATTTTGGATTAGAGAGGTTCATTTCCTAGGTCACGTGATCAATGATAAGGGAATTCATGTGGACCCATCCAAAATAGAGGCGATTAAGAACTGGAAAGCACCGGAAACTCCCACAGAAATTCGACAATTTCTTGGTTTGGCTAGCTATTATCGACGATTTATAGAGAACTTTTCAAAGATAGCCCAGTCACTCACCACCTTAACTCAGAAGGATAAGAAATTCGAATGGGGAGAGAAACAAGAAAACGCCTTCCAACTGTTGAAACAAAAGTTGAGCACCGCACCGATTCTATCCTTACCTGAGGGAACAGAGAACTTCATTGTTTATTGTGACGCCTCACATCAAGGATTAGGTTGTGTTCTCATGCAAAACGACAAAGTTATTGCTTATGCATCTCGTCAATTGAAGATTCACGAGAAGAACTATACAACTCATGACTTAGAGTTAGGAGCAGTCATTTTTGCATTGAAGATTTGGAGACACTACTTATATGGCACAAAGTGTACGATCTTCACTGACCACAAAAGCCTACAACACATATTCGACCAGAAAGAGCTCAACATGAGACAGAGACGTTGGGTCGAATTGCTGAATGATTACGACTGTGAGATTAAGTACCATCCGGGCAAGGCTAATGTAGTAGCAGATGCCTTGAGTCGTAAAGAGAACGTTAAGCCTCGCAGAGTTCGAGCCTTGGTGCTAACGATTCACTCGAATCTCATTACTCAAATTCGTGACGCGCAACAATTAGCTTTCACCGCCGAGCGCATGAAAGGCGAATCCCTGAAGGGAATGGAGAAAGCTTGAAACAAAAGAGAATGGAGTTTTATACTTCATGAATAGAATTTAGGTACCTTGCGACGATGAACTCCGTAAGCTGATTTTGGACGAAGCTCACAAGTCCAACTACTCGATTCATCCTGGTGCAGATAAGATGTACCAAGATGTGAAAGGTTTCTATTGGTGGCCTAATATGAAGAGAGACATCGCTACTTATGTCAGCAAATGTCTAACTTGTTCAAAGGTCAAGGTTGAGTATCAAAAACCTTCCGGACTTTTGCAACAACCAGTGATGCCACAATGGAAATGGGAACACATAACGATGGATTTCATCACAAAGCTACCAAAGACATCAACTGGAGTTGATTCAATTTGGGTGATTGTCGATAGACTGACGAAATCAGCCCACTTCATTGCTTTCAAAGAGACTGACAAGCTTGAGAAACTGGCAAAGATCTATATCAAAGAAGTCGTTTCTCGGCACGGTGTGCCACTATCAATTATATCTGATAGAGATAGCAGATTCACATCTCGTTTCTGGCAAACGCTACAACAGGCCCTAGGTACTCGACTCGATATGAGTACGGCCTATCATCCGCAAACCGATGGCCAGAGTGAACGAACGATTCAAATGCTCGAAGATTTACTACGAGCATGTGTGATTGACTTTGGAGGAAATTGGGATACTCGTCTTCCATTAGCTGAGTTTTCCTACAACAATAGTTATCACACCAGCATACAGATGGCACCGTTTGAAGCGTTGTATAGACGTAAGTGCCGATCTCCACTCTGTTGGGCAGAGTTGGATGACAGACAACTATCCGGACCCGAACTTGTCCAGGAAACTACAGACAAAATATCTCAAGTGCTGAACTGATTGAAAGCGGCGAGAGATAGACAGAAGAGTTACGCCGATAACCGCCGTAAACCTCTTGAGTTTCAAGTAGGAGATAAAGTTCTACTCAAAGTATCGCCTTGGAAAGGGATAGCACGATTTGGCAAACGAGGAAAACTGAACCCGCGATATGTTGGACCTTTTGAGATCCTTGCTAGGATTGGTCCTGTTGCTTATAAACTCAAACTACCACAAGAGCTTAGTAGTATTCACGACACTTTTCATGTGTGTAATTTGAAGAAGTGTCTTTCGGACGAAACACTTATTATACCTCCTAACGAAGTCTTCATAAACTCAAAGCTTAACTTTGTGGAGGAACCAATCGAAATAGCTGATACGAAAACACAAAGACTGAGAAACAAACGAATCAAACTCGTCAAGGTTCGATGGAATTCGAAGCATGGCCCAGAGTTTACTTGGGAACGTGAGGATGAGATAAGAAAGAAGTACCCTCACCTGTTCGAACAAGCGACCGACACGAATAATACAAATTAAATCTCGGGACGAGATTTCGCTAACAGGGGGAGAATGTGACAATCCTCCAATTAGGGTATTTACTTAACCTAATTTCATGCATTACCTAGAGTAATTCCCTGATTAAGTGAATTCAAACTATTTTGTGTATAAGTTCTGTGCAACTTACTATGTGATACGTGATGTATTTGATTGTAATTATGTGTATATATAATTACGTACAAAATAAATATATCGAACTCTACGAATTGAATACAATTATGTTGGTGATACAAAATAATTAATAATTCGAAAATTATTAATTACAACTATTAGATAATTATATTATTGATATAATATAACAAATTATACGTTTTATAATAAACGTATTAATCGCGAATAATAAAGTTCCAAAATGAACTTCGAAAATACTTTCAAATAATTTTTAGTTAGAAATTATTATATAAAAGTATTATAACGAAAAGAAAACGAAACATTTAGACGATTGTTGTTACGCGTAATACGAACAGAAACAATTGTAAAACGCGCCTAGAGGTTCCAAATAATAAAAGTATTATTTCGTAAGTTACTGTTTTAATGTATAGAACATTACCTCAGAATATGATTTCCGAATTTGACTAAAATCTGGCACGCGTTTTTAACTATACAGTACTTTTACTGTAAATAATTATATTGTACTTTTGACAAAGTATTGCAAGTATATGATTATCAATTACTAAGTCTGAAAGATCGAGAAACATAGCGCGAAATTTTATTTTAACTAAAGTACCACAAATTATACCCGTACACGAATATAACGGGCTAAAAACTACTAATAATGCACCAACTAAAATATCTGGACGACACTTTTGTACTCCCTCCATACCTCTGTTGAAAATCTCGACTCAACTCTTCTCATATACACTACCTCCTCCATCAATAATTCATTCACCTAAAATTTTCATCTGTGATTTTGTGTGTGTGTTGGGTCGAGCAGAGGAACAAGAAGAGAAGCAGGAGCTTCAAACTTTCATCACCATTCTCATTTTCACCTTCAATTCCTTCACAAACATCACTCAAACTAAACTCACAACAAAATGGTTTCTTGATCACTATCATCACCATCGTTCAGAATTTTCATCATCTTCATCAAAATCATTGTGAGGATAAATTTCTCCATTTTTATCTGATTTCTATAATTTCTTCAAATTATGAATATTGTTGACGATTGTTGTTAGAACTTGTTAAAAACATGTTACAAAGTGTTTATATAACATATAATGATGATGGATCATGTTAAAAACGGATTTAAAATCAAAACCCGTATGAATTTATTATAACAGAGAACGAACCAGAACCTGAAAACCCTTGAATCCGGCGGATTCAAGTGAATCCGGCGGATTCCCAGCCGAAACTCAGATGAATCCGGCGGATTCACGGGAATCCGGCGGATTCCCAATTTTTAAACTTCGAATACGGCGGATTCCAAAGAATACGGCGTATTCCCACCTTTGACCCGCACGCAAACCTCGGCTAAAACGATGAACGAGCAAAATACATACTTGAATCCGACGGATTCATGTGAATCCGGCGGATTCCCCACATTTGAAACGAATACGGCGGATTCATATGAATCCGGCGGATTCCCCTATTTTGTCTCGAATACGGCGTATTCACCAGAATACGGCGTATTCCCCACTGGTCCAACTTGAGACTTTTGCATTTTTAAATAATGTACAAACTAATAAACGGTATACGACTTATGTATTGATTATACAATTAATGGTACAGAATGATACGACAAGGGACTTAGAACTAGACGGACATATATTTGGGACATTAATTTAATACGGACAATTGGTCACGACAAAACTTCGAGACAATTACAAAATATATATATATATACAAACGAACGGACAATATATATATATAACGAAACGTATGAAATAGAACGATTTAAATTATCTAGTACAACTATATACGACAAACGAAAACAAGTTATATTTTGTATAACTAACCAAGTTACGTTTTTGAAAATATAAACAATGACTAAGTTTTATTCGCGACAATTAACAAACGACATATGTGAACAATATAACAAAGTTATTTTGATAACTATTATAATTATGTTTTAAAAACATAATCGACAACAACGACAACTACATTCATATCTATGTATATATGGATATTAACAATGACAACAACTAATATATATACTAGAATATATATATTCAACTAATATAAATATACATACTTGAATTCAACGACTAATTGAAACGCAAACCTCATCAGCAACTGAAATATTATAAACTTTACAACTTAACAAATAATCCATATACTTATACAAGTATTATTATTTGCGTCTAGGTATTTGAGGACGCGCTTGGATTGTTTCGTTAGCTTTATTTCGCTGAAGACTTGCAAATAGTGAGTTCACAGCCCCTAACTTTTATTGTTTTAAATGCTTTTAAAACCAGGGGTGGAAAACATAGAACAATGTGATATAACATGCTATATGCTTTATGTATTGCGCTGCATGCTATTATGTGAAACTGATTAACATGATTTCTTTCATGCTATCAAACATGAACTATTTCTATAAAATGTTTTCATATTGAATTAACTGGATTAATTATATGAAACGTTTTCACAACTTTTGGGAATAAGACAGCAGATATTGGTATGATCCTAGGTTTACGCGAGGTAGTTGTAGTGCACATAAGTCCCAGTGCTTACAACATATAACCATTAGCTAGGGGACTCTAGCCACTGAGTATACAGATAGTACTATCGATTTGACAACCCTCCCAGGATATTACTCGTTGGTCATTCCAACCACATCGACGATAGTCGTAACGAGGAGTGTATACTTAAGATGTTACTGAGGCAACAACAAAACAACTAGTCGTGGATTGGTTATAGTACTAGTGTCGTTACTTTAACTCTAAAGGTTTAGCTCACCTTGGAGGGATTATAGTCTATATTTCCCACTTAATTATTCAACTACTCAACTAAACAACAACTTGGTTTGGGAAGGGTATTCCCTGTGATGACTAATAGGACAGGTGTTCCTTGAAAGACAAATTTTAGGAAACGTTTACCTTAATCGGATGAACTTGGTTTCCCACAAAACAACTATTTATAGGAAATGTTTTACTTAAAAGTTAAACCTGTGTTTCCTGCAATAACTATTTTGGAATGTTTACCTTATTGTTAAACTTGAGTTCCTGTTAACTATCTGTTGGAAAATGTTTGCTTGACTGCTAAACCTGATTTTCCTAAACTATTGAAATGGATATGTTTAACTTATTTGATAAACCTGTATATCCTGCGACTACTTATTAGGAAATGTTTATGATTAAACTTGTGTTTCCTACACAGTATTATTGTAGTAAGAATGACATTCTTACTAATTATAGGAAATGTTTTCTTTAATTAGAATACTTGTGTTTCCTACTTTACATATAAATATTATGTTTGTGTACATGAATGATTTATACAAAACTTAAACCTGTGAATTCACTCAACATTCAATGTTGACAGTTTACTATGTTTTTCAGGGAATTAGGACTCAGGTACCCCTGCATGCATAAAGGACGTAGGCAACCTGACTATTTATGATGCCACTTTTGGGACACATGGATTTCCTTTGTATTATCAATTCCATTGGTTATACTTATGAAATCCCTCTTTTATAAATATGTATTTTCAAATACTTAAGTTGTCTTTGACAACCCTACTTATGTACGACTTTATAAGTCGTATCTTTTGTAATAACTTTAAGCTTATGGCATCTTAAATATATGTATGTTCTGTATGATCATATACTCTGATACAGTGAATGCACTATCGAATCTGTCCACCCTCAATGCTTAACTATTATTAAAATACTTCCGCTAATTAACTAAAAGCTTCCGCTAAACTATTAATAAACACGATTACCGATTTGGGGGTGTGACACCCCGGGTATGCGTATCGAGATCACATTGACGGGTGTCATACGTGACATAGGTACTATTAGAGGACCTTGACATTCCCTAGGATTAAACCCCATTTCAACATATCTCTTTTAAACCCAAAACCCTTCCAACACTCATTTTTAGTGTTGATGATTGTCACACCCCGTCTAAAGTGGAAACAACGGGGTATAACGGTGATAGGATCATAACACATCATTATAAAGAATTCTATATGAAATACAATATCCAATGTGTCATGATGCCCTTAACATGAATAACGGTTCATGTCGTGCATACATTTCAACAATGAATTCAAAATCTTACTAACAAACGTACAATACAATGTAAAGGCAAAAGATGCCTTCACAAACAACCATGATGTACCACAAGTCTTGAATAACTCTTAATTCAACCCTAAAGGTCCACTAAGTTCTCTTGTCCTCTGCTTTAAGTCCACTAGTAAAACCGGAAAAGATATGCTCTAAAACGTCAACACGAATGTTGGTGAGTTTCGTAGGTTTGAAACAAGACACCATAAAATAAACCTTTTTGCTGTGATGATAATAAGTTAGGACAATGCATATAGAAATGGTACATATAAATGAAATTAGTGTAAATGAATAAATCTCAACAAAACAACCATGCGTGTTGTCATTTCTCCCACAGAGTAAGACGAATAGCATATACGTCTGTGTGTTGTCAATACCCCCAAAGGAGCAAGACTGTCGTGGCCCCTATTGGTCGGACGGATTTGATTCCGGTCGTTGATCCAACAGCAATAGAAGCGGCGAACAATGGGTTTTAAATTTGTAGAGCAGGGGAATCCTAAGCTCTATACTACTGACAGACCTAAAAGGGCAGCAAGTGGTATGTATGACTCAGGTGTCGTTCTTCAAACTACAACGGGCATGGGAGTCTAGGAAGTTTTATTATCTTTGGAGATTCAGCTGGGGTTTTAAAAGTTTTTGGATAGGTTTGGTTTTTATAACTAAATACTAATTAAATAAAGAAAACAGAACTAAAGAGGTTTGTACGGAGACTCGGTCAACAAAGGATAAGCGAGTGTTTACTATGATTTCGTTAAATGTTATTGATGAATAGTCAAGGGTAAGGCTACTAGATGTGATGACTAATCC
The DNA here is from genome assembly GCA_949592205.1 of Helichrysum umbraculigerum. Classification (NCBI taxonomy): domain Eukaryota; kingdom Viridiplantae; phylum Streptophyta; class Magnoliopsida; order Asterales; family Asteraceae; genus Helichrysum; species Helichrysum umbraculigerum. Next base: position 41,724,624 of record CATIUR010000001.1, read on the forward strand.
GGAGAGGATAGAAACATAATTAATGCAAAGTATTGTACCTACGACCGTTCTGCGGCTTCCATACGTTTGTACTCCACCAATGGGTGTTTCCAGCACTATACCGAGTAATAGGGCGTTTTACGGTTTTTCCGTTACATTAATTAGGGTTCCACATTACTCCCGCAGATTTCCTATATCCTAATGAGCTACAACTACGATCCTATTAAATATCTAACGTAGAGTTGTCCGCAATCAGATAAATAACATGTCACGTGGATAGCAGTTATAGAAGTCAGATACACCGGAAGTTCTCCCAAATGTACAGACCAATTTAACCGACGACTATCCTCGAATCCTGGTCCCCAGTTACAGTCATCAGAGATGTCTGTATCGTAGCGTGAATTGTTGATTGAACAAGAACACGAACGGGGATAATCCCGCGGACCAAGTTGGGATAATCGGGCTAACGATCAGTTAAATTGTTCAGCATTACAGATATAAACCATCACAACTATTCCATGCATGTTAATCTACTGTGTAAACCAATATTTTGTGTCTGAAAACCTAATTATACAGTTACTGATATGAACCAAGGGGGTAACTCTAGCATGCATCATTCCTAGGGCAACAATCAAACAAGAACATGCGATAGGGTAACACATAACAGAACACCGGAATCCTAGCGTAGCAGATAACCAATAATTAGATCATAGATATCCCGAAAGTTCTCTCAAAGATATATAACAAATAAACATGAATCTAACCTATCTCTAATCCTACGCTCCGTGTCTCTTATGATTTGTTTCAACCTAGAGAACACAGCCATACCAAGTTCATTGATCATCAAGTATAGAATAGGTAGAGAACGTACCACTAGTAATTGGCCAAGTTCTAGCAGGAAGATTCTAACCACAGCATAGGTTGGATAGATAAACATTCGAGATTCAGTTTACGAGTTCATACACAGTTTAAAGTAACACGGGCAGAGTAACAGCATGGCATAAACATTTTGACTATTCTAACATAACTACGTCATAGTAAACACAAAGAAATGTGTAGCCTAACATTATATATCTAGCATACAATCCTAAACAAGCATAAACAAAGCAACACATGTTTAAAACTGGAAAGTAAGAGATATATAAATAGAACCTGATACGAATTTATTACAGACAGATCTTCGCAAATACAATGTCTTGGAGTGCCTCCGTACAAAAGCTAAAAGCTACCTCTACCTAACTATCTCTCTAACTAGCTCAATTCTAGAGAGAGAAAATCCCTTAGAGAGAGAAACTAGAGAGAGTGATGTGTGTGAGAGAGAAAGTGTAGGGAGAGAATGAAATGAGAAAGTTGGTATGTTGGTGAAGTGAGGGGTGTCCACTATTTATAGGCAAAGCATTAAATCGCACGTACAACTCACGAAGCAGCACGTACAAGCAAACGAAGCACGATATGGGGGAAGGGGGCCGTATACGGCTTGTATAGGGCCGTATACGGTCTATATAAGGCCGTATATGGTCTGTATAGGGCCGTATACGGTGCCTATGGCCGTATATGGGCTTCGTCTGATTTCGTTCGTTGCTTAAAACGTCCGTATCTCCTTCGTTATGCGTCCGTTTGACTTGATTCTTTCGCTTGTGGTTTCGTAATTCCGTTACGCTTCTAATGATGCCAATAGCACAGAAATTGGATGTGTAGAGCTTAGGCGTAGCCGGAATGACTTTTAATGGCTCTGAAAGCGTAGTGGTTTCTCCGTCCTTTGGCCGTTTCACTTGATTCCAGATTTTTCCGTCTCGATTTTACCTGTACAACAGATGGTAGAAGTTAGGAAGTGTGTCTTGACAGGAAAATGAGATCGGAGGAATCGGCCTGTATTAAAATGCTGTGTTTTGTGCATTTTTAGAGTGTTTTCAGTGATTTTTATCACAACGTCTACTTTTGAACCACTTTAGTGTATTTTAGTAAATAATCAATGTTTTGGAATGTTTTCACTAAAGAAAGGTACAAAATGTGAGGAATAAAGCTTCTAAAAACATGACTTTTTACGTCACATCAAGTTATCCCACACTTAGACGTTTCTTGTCCTCAAGCAACAACTCTCTGAAAAATATTTTTAGGTCATGTTTTTAGGGGCGAGTCAGAGAATATGTTCCGAGATTAGCATTTCCTCATATAAGTCAGTTACTTCTAAAAGTGTGGAGGAGGATAAGATGATCCTTCCATAAACAAGAAGAGATTCTCTTAGGCGTACATCCAAATCTCATGATCTTGGAGTACACATGACTAGGCGATCTCACTACAGGTGGTCACTCAATTCACTCAAAGTGTATCGGGTTTCCTATCAATCTAGCTCAAACGAAATTGCTCAAAATAGCCAGTCATGCTGCACTCATCGTCATAGGCTTGATCGAGAATCGGATCTCCACCACTTAGGTGAGGACGGTGCTAATTATCTCAAGACATTCAGAGGGTTGTAATGTTTGGTGAGGGTGAAGGGTATGGATAGTGGTTTGTGAGGGTGTTTAGCTTATCCTAAAATCACTGAGATTATGAACAACTTTATTTAGAACGGAGGGGAGCGGAGAGTTGGTAGCTGTTTCAGCTTTTTGCCGGTTTTTTTCATGAAGAGCAATGCTTTGAAACTTTCAGCTTTATTTGCGGAGCTATTTTCTTTTCTTTTCTTTTCTTTTTCTTCTTTTCTCTTTTCTTTTCTTTTCTTCAGAATTTCTTTTAGAGAATTTCCAAGAAATTTATATTTTGAATCCTTTAGAAATCTTTTCCTCTTATCTTGATCATTTTGATTCTTTTCCAGGTCCTAATTTTTCCCGCACAATCGTCCTTCCAGTTCTCTTGTGTGCTAATTTTCCCGCACCATTTGTTGAGAAGCTTGATTTTGGAGAATGCTAATGAGTAGGATATTTGAAACAGATATTCTAAACGGTTGTTCTTCATAACCTCAGAAATTCCAAGATAAGTTTGGAGGTAATTTTTGGGAAGTGGGTGAAAATTAGGGTTTTGAAGAAACGAAAGGTTGAGGCTCAACAGGGTATACTAGGCGGATCTTCGATACTAAAAATGAGCATCGGAAAGGGTTTTGGGCTTGAAAAGATATGTAAGAAATGGGTTAAGTCCTAAGGAATGTCAAGGTCATTTAATTGCACCTATACCGCGTACGGTACACACCAATATGGTCTCGAAACGTATGTCAAGAGCAAGTTCTAATTCAGAGATACAGACATCGGCATACACACAAGAATTGAAAGTGAAGCATTAAAGATGAATGCTTTTGGGCTCAAGATACCTCACTGCAAAGGGTTGTATGTGTCTAGTCATGTTCCTTTGATTATTACTTCTTGTTTAAGCAATTTCTACCTTATTTCCTTTAGGCTTTTAGAAATATCATACTTATATTTTGAAAATGGTTTCTCTCAGTAGTATCTGAGACTCAAAAACTGAGTTAGACTCATTGATTTTGAAAAAATTTGACCTTATTTTTGAAAATTTTTGAGAGAAAGATTACTATTGGACATAAAAAATCACCTATTAAGGTATTCTATACCTACCATCCCACACTTAGAGGAACATTGTCCCTAATGTTCTCTTGAGTAGAGATTTTACTTAGTAAAATCCCACACTTAGAGTTTGAACATGTAAGTAGATGTTTCTCAAGTGTTTAATTTGGGCTGGAATCCCACACTTAGTGATAAGTTTAGGATGAGGTACAAAAATTAAATGTACTAACATAGGCATAATAAACATAATTGAAACGGGGAGAAAGGAATACAGAGACTCCCCATTTGTGTTTACTGGAATAGACCAGGTTTGTGCAGGAGTGGTGCTAGTGAATTGCTGGATTTTAAGGACCAGGCTCGTTTAAGATCATCCATTCCACACAAAGCTGAATTCTGCAATAAACCACGACACACATATCATAGTATCTCATCTAGGTAGCAAGTCTAAAGCGTAAGTGCGGAGTCATAATACAGAAAGTAAATAATAAAGATAAAATCTAGTAATCATCAAGTAGGTCATCAGTGTCAGGATCAAACTCTGCCTCAACATCCCTGTCGAAAACAGAAGTCGGGGATGGAATGGAGAAATCCATAGCAGCCATAGCCTGACTCACGATCTCGTCAGAGGAAGTGACAGAAGTATGAGCATCAAAGCTAGCCAGAAGCTGCTCTGTGAGGCCGTGATCTGGTGATGCAAATCCTGTGGGTAATGCTGGAGCAAGATCAGCAGCTGCAGTAGTGGGGCCAGTGGAAGGTCCAGCAGTAGAGAGAACAGGTGGATCAGCAGGAGGACAGAAGAACCATGGAAGTCGAGATGGTCCTGGATCTGGGCCAAGCCTGAAGGGGATGGCATCAGGTCTCGGAATCTCGAGCCGCTCACAGATAGAGGACATGATGTCATGCTGGATGGAGAGTGTCCGAAAGAGGGCCCACGAAGTAGCTGGGTCAGCCGTAGTGATACCGTACTCGAAAGTGGGTACGGGGGCTGGCAAAGGTGATGAGGGCCCCTCATCGGGCAACTCCTCGTGAGTGATCGGGACATCATTCAGGTCCTCCTCAGTGATGGTCAGCATAGCCGCTCTCTGTACCCTGCGTCTACGGGGTCTGTGTCGTCTGCGTGGTCTCGCAGCTACATGATCAGCGTCAACAGCGTCCATCCTGAAACAAGATAAAATAAACAGGTAATGCTAACAGTGATAGTTAATGAACAACACTTATCTCGGATTTTGCAATTCGAAGTCAGATAAGTGGCAAGCCTGCAATTTTATTAGTTCAGAGGTAACCATACTTAATAAAAATAAACTAAGAAATAAAACGACAGAAATAAAGATAGGCTTGGGGTGCCTCCCAAGAGCGCTTGTTTTACGAGTCTCTAGCTTGACTCTTTGTACCTTTCTGTCGACTCACGGTGGTTCAAAGATAAAGACATCTTCCCTGATGGGAAAGTCTTCGAAGTAATGCTTTAAGAAAAGACCATTAACCTTAAAATTACCTTCTGGTGCCTCAAGTTCGACTGCACCATAAGGAAATACCTTTGATACTATGAATGGTCCGCTCCACCTGATTTTGAACTTGCCAGAGAATTTCTTGAATCGCGAATTGAAAAGCAGCACTTTATCTCCTGTTTTGAATCGTGAGGGCCTCAGCTTAGCATCGTGAATTTTCTTAGTTCGTTCTTTGAAGTTTAACGAACTGTCATATGCCTGATCCCTTAGTTCGGCTAACTCATTCAACTGCATTCGTCTATTTGCTCCAGCTGTAGAAATATCTAAGTTGCAGTTCTTCAAAGCCCAGTATGCTTTATATTCCAGCTCAATTGGTAAGTGACATGCCTTGCCATAAACTAGACGATATGGTGTGGTTCCTAATGGTGTTTTATAGGCGGTTCTGAATGCCCACAATGCATCATCTAATTTTTCAGCCCATTTGTACCCATGATTACCAACGGTTCTTTCCAAGATTCTCTTCAAATCTCGATTTGTTGCCTCAGCTTGCCCATTTGTCTGGGGGTGATAAGCTGTTGATGTTTTGTGAGTGACACCATACTGTTGCAGAACTTTTATGAATTGATTGTTGCAAAAGTGTATACCACGATCACTAATTATTTCTTTTGGAGTTCCAAATCGACTAAATAGCTTTTTGAGAAACTTGGTTACCACTTTGGTGTCATTTGTTGGGAGAGCTTGGGCTTCGGCCCACCTGGAGACGTAGTCGACTGCAACCAAGATGTATTCTTTACCATTAGATTTAGGGAATGGTCCCATGAAATCTAATCCCCAGATATCGAAGATTTCCACGGCCTGGATGTTTGTGAGTGGCATTTCATTCCGAGCTGTTATATTGCCTTGTCTTTGGCAGATATCGCAGCGTCTTACCAGATCGTATGCATCTCGAAATATGGTTGGCCAGAAAAAGCCGGCATCGTACACTTTTCTTGCTGTCATGTTGGTACCGTGATGTCCTCCAGTAGGTCCATGGTGGCTTTGGTGTAAGATGTGTTCTGCCTCTTTCCCATCAACGTATCTTCTAATGATCTGATCAGGGCAAACCTTAAAGAGGAAAGGGTTGTCCCAATAGTAATACTTTATATCGCGGAAGAATTTTTGTCTTCGAGAGGTTGGCATCCCTTTAGGTACAATTTTTCCCACCAAATAATTGGCATAGTCAGCATACCAGGGATCATTAGTAGATCGTGACCCTTGATGGTATCTACCAATATGCATGAGTTGTTCTTCTGGAAACTGGTCTTGAATGTCTTTTTCGTGCAACTTATCCATTGAAGGATTTTCTAATCGGCTGAGATGGTCCGCCGCGACGTTTTCTGCTCCTTTTTTGTCTTTGATCTCGATGTCGAATTCTTGAAGGAGTAAAATCCATCGTAGAAGGCGAGGTTTAGCATCTTGCTTCTTAAAAAGATATTTCAGAGCTGAGTGATCTGTATAGACAATAGTTTTGGACAAGATTAGATAAGAACGAAATTTATCAAAAGCAAATACTACCGCTAGCAGCTCTTTTTCTGTAGTTGTATAATTTTCTTGGGCGTCAGTGAGCGTTTTGCTGGCGTAGTATATTGGTTGAAACTGTTTCTCCTTCCGCTGTCCCAGAACTGCTCCGACTGCGAAATCACTGGCGTCGCACATGATTTCAAATGGGAGACTCCAGTCTGGAGCAACCATGATCGGTGCATGGACAAGCAGATCTTTTAGATGATCAAAGGCCTTGAGACATTCGTCTGTAAAGACAAACGGCGTATCTTTTTCGAGGAGATGACTAATAGGTCGGGATATCTTAGAGAAATCTTTGATAAAGCGACGGTAGAACCCGGCGTGTCCTAGAAAACTGCGGATGGCTTCAACAGAGGTGGGTGGTGGAAGTTTTGAGATGGTTTCGACTTTTGCTTTGTCAACTTCAATTCCAGCTTTGGATATACGGTGTCCTAAAACTATGCCTTCTTTTACCATGAAATGGCATTTTTCCCAATTCAGAACTAGGTTCGATTCTTCACATCGGGTGAGCATCTTGTTCAAGTTAGAAAGACAAGTGGTGAACGAATCTCCGAAAACCGAAAAATCATCCATGAACACTTCCATGCATTGTTCAATCATGTCGTGGAAGATTGCTACCATGCATCTTTGAAATGTCGCCGGTGCATTACATAAGCCAAATGGCATACGTCGGTAGGCAAAGGTTCCGTATGGACAGGTGAACGTTGTCTTTTCTTGGTCCTTTGGATCGAGAGGTATCTGAAAATAGCCAGAGAAACCGTCGAGGAAGCAATAGAATTCGTTTCCTGACAATCTTTCAAGCATCTGATCAATGAACGGTAGGGGGAAGTGATCTTTGCGTGTAGCTTCATTTAGTTTCCGATAGTTGATACATACCCTCCAACCGGTGACGGTTCGTGTTGGAATCAACTCGTTGTCTTCGTTAGCGATGACCGTCATGCCTCCTTTCTTCGGGACGACTTGAACTGGACTGACCCATGGGGAATCCGAAATAGGATAAATTAGACCAGCATCCAAGAGTTTGATAACCTCCTTTTTCACCACGTCTTGAATCTTTGGGTTAACTCTCCTTTGCCTTTGAATGGAAGGTCTGAAGTCATTTTCCATTAAGATCTTGTGAGTGCAGTAATTTGGGCTGATCCCTTGTATGTCAGAGATTTTCCATGCAATCGCTTTCTTATGTGACTTTAGAACCTTAATGTGTAGTGCTTTCTCTTCAGGCTTCAGACCTTTGGATATGATAACTGGTAAGTGCGAAGTTCCTTCGAGAAAAGCATATTCAAGGTGTGAGGGTAGTTCCTTCAGCTCCAATTCGGGTGGTTCTTCAGTGGAAGGCTTCATCCTGGTAATCTCGTCTCTCTTAAGCTCATCGTATGTTGTCTGATAATCTGACTCAACTGCAGGTGCCTCTGGAATGTCAGCTGATGCTATTTCAACCCATTCTGTATTGTTGTACAGCTCATCTTTTCTCAGCTCATATTTTACTTGGGAGGATTGAGAGAGTGCATTATCTTCAGTGATTATTTCTTTGTTGTCCTTTGTGAGTGCAAATCTCTGAAACTGAGCTGAAGAAGATGTGGTAAAAGTAATCTCTGGTTTCAAGTTTTCACAACTTTCAGAAAATTGCGGATCGGATGGTTTAAGCATTGACTCCATTTCTTTGAGAGTCTTCAGAATTTCTTCTTTTGAGAGAGATGAATCAGGAACTTCAGAAGTAGGGCTTCTTCTCAAGAGAGTGACCAGAGTGCCTTGTCCAAGTGGTACAGCAGTGATAAATCTGTTGGGCTGTAAGTTGGAATTCTTTAAAGGTAATAGCACTTCCTTTGATGCAATGGATGGATCCGAGATAGCTGAGCATAGACCCGCACCTTCTTCACAGATTTTCCTTGTTGTGATGACAGTGTTTGGAAGGGGATTAATGCTGCTTACTGCGAGGATTTCTTCCAAGTGTTCTTCAATTATTTCCTGTATAGAATCTACAAGACCAAGGTCTTCTCCCATAGGAAGTTTCATTAGTTTATCGACATTGAAGGTGACTTCCTCAGTTCCCACTCTAAGTTTTAAAGATTTTTCATTTACGTCAATGACGGCCTTGGCAGTATTTAGGAAAGGTCTACCAAGGATGAGTGGTACCTGAGTGTCTTCCTCAATATCCATAACAACAAAATCAACAGGAAAGACAAATTTATCAACACGTACCATAATATCTTCAGCAATTCCTCGAGGGAGTTTAACTGATCTATCAGCTAATTGGATGGTCATACGGGTTGGTAAAAGTTCGCTTAATCCTAGTTTCCTATAAAGCGAGTATGGCATAAGGTTTACACTAGCTCCTAAGTCAGCCAAGGCGTTACTTATCTGAACATCCTGAAGGTAACAAGGAATAGTGAAATGGCCAGTGTCTCCTAGCTTTGGGGGCAGTCCTTGTTGCATAATTAAAGAGCATTCTGCGTCTAAGGGCAAGTTAACTATTTGTCTGAGTTTTTCTTTGTTGGATATAAGTTCTTTAAAGAATTTGGCACAACTAGGCATTTCAACTAAAGCATCTAATAATCGAACGTTTAAGTGTAAGCTTTTGAACATCTCTAGATATTTTCCAAACTGGGCTTCTTGTTTTTCTTTCTTAAGCCTACCAGGGAAAGGTATACGTGTTGGTTTAACTACTTCTGAGGCTTTGGAAGATTCTGGTTCAGGAGAGGTGACAGGAGTGTCAACAGGTACTGAATCAGAAGAACTAGAAGGCTCGTCTGGAGGAATATTTTTTGATTTCTCATTCTTAGTCTCTTTTCCGCCTCTAGTGACAACAAGGATATCATCATAATCATAAGATGAATGATGAATAGCTTTGCTAATCGCTTCTTCTCTTTGCTTCTCCTCAACTTTTAAAAACAATCTTTTAACATTATCCTCCATGTTTTTAATTAAATCGTTTGAAATTCTGAGCAAATAATCAATTTGGTTTTGAAAATCAACAATTTGTTTGTTTTTATTATTTTGCTCAACTATGAAGTTATTGAAAATCGTATTGTTTAGACGAGAAGACAATTGAGAGGAAGTAGAGGGTGTAGAGGGAACTAACAAATGGGAGATAGGTTGTTTGGATAACCGCTGAGTGAAAGATTTTGAATGAATGATCTGATCAGTGGCTTCAGATGTGGCGAGAACATCTTCCTTGGGCTTCGAGTGTGAGAAGAGCCGTTGAGGTTGCTTCCTAGATTTGGAAGAGTCTTGCATATCCTTAACAACTTTAGAGATGGATTCGAGTTGAGCTTTTAAAGTGTTGAACGCTTGAGTAGAAGTGTCTTTGTCTTCCGAGGTTGATTCATCAAACTCCAAGTCATGTTGGTGCATCGTTATCGTCTCAATCAACTTCCAGGCTTCTTCTGAAGTATGTAGCATGAAATTTCCAGATGAAGCAGCATCGAGGGTTTGTTGGTGATGAGGATTCAGACTGTTGTAGAATGTGCAGACCAGATTCGTTTCAGCCAACTGATGATTCGGACATCTTCCAAGCAGATTCTTAAAGCGTTCCCAAGCTGAGCTTAATGATTCAGTAGTTCCTTGACGAAAGTTAATGATTTCATTTTTGAGCTTGGTTTGTAGGGACGGAGGGAAAAACTTAGCTAAGAACTTAGTAGCCATCTCCTCCCATGTATGAATCGAATTGGGTTCGAGTTCATAAAACCATGTCTGAGCTCGGAAAGCTAAAGAATAAGGAAACAGGTGAAGTCGGGTGACTTTGACACTGGATCCGGTTTGTTCGAAAGAGTCGGAAAGGTTGATGAACTTGTTAAGATGGGCGTTTGGATTTTCAACCGAAAGACCATGAAACTGACACTGAGATTTAAGTAATTTAATGAAGTGTGGCTTGATTTCAATGGTTTCGTCGGTTGGTGATACGATTGGTCCTCCTCGTCCCTCTAGCAGTGGTTGGGTTGATGAGGCGAGAGTGATACGATTCGCCATAACTTGTTTTAAGAAAAAAATAGGGTTTTGGAAAGGATAGGTTTAACTAATGACGGGAAATTAAAAACTAACTAACCTAGGGATAAAAACTGTAACTTCCAGATGATATTGATCTTCCGTAAGGATCGCTAAATAACTAAGATAACAAAATTCCTAAAATCGGTCGTTGTAGTCCCCGGCAGCGGCGCCAAAAACTTGTCGTGGCCCCTATTGGTCGGACGGATTTGATTCCGGTCGTTGATCCAACAGCAATAGAAGCGGCGAACAGTGGGTTTTAAATTTGTAGAGCAGGGGAATCCTAAGCTCTATACTACTGACAGACCTAAAAGGGCAGCAAGTGGTATGTATGACTCAGGTGTCGTTCTTCAAACTACAACAGGCATGGGAGTCTAGGAAGTTTTATTATCTTTGGAGATTCAGCTGGGGTTTTAAAAGTTTTTGGATAGGTTTGGTTTTTATAACTAAATACTAATTAAATAAAGAAAACAGAACTAAAGAGGTTTGTACGGAGACTCGGTCAACAAAGGATAAGCGAGTGTTTACTATGATTTCGTTAAATGTTATTGATGAATAGTCAAGGGTAAGGCTAGTAGATGTGATGACTAATCCGGAGAGGATAGAAACATAATTAATGCAAAGTATTGTACCTACGACCGTTCCGCGGCTTCCATACGTTTGTACTCCACCAATGGGTGTTTCCAGCACTATACCGAGTAATAGGGCGTTTTACGGTTTTTCCGTTACATTAATTAGGGTTCCACATTACTCCCGCAGATTTCCTATATCCTAATGAGCTACAACTACGATCCTATTAAATATCTAACGTAGAGTTGTCCGCAATCAGATAAATAACATGTCACGTGGATAGCAGTTATAGAAGTCAGATACACCGGAAGTTCTCCCAAATGTACAGACCAATTTAACCGACGACTATCCTCGAATCCTGGTCCCCAGTCACAGTCATCAGAGATGTCTGTATCGTAGCGTGAATTGTTGATTGAACAAGAACACGAACGGGGATAATCCCGCGGACCAAGTTGGGATAATCGGGCTAACGATCAGTTAAATTGTTCAGCATTACAGATATAAACCATCACAACTATTCCATGCATGTTAATCTACTGTGTAAACCAATATTCTGTGTCTGAAAACCTAATTATACAGTTACTGATATGAACCAAGGGGGTAACTCTAGCATGCATCATTCCTAGGGCAACAATCAAACAAGAACATGCGATAGGGTAACACATAACATAACACCGGAATCCTAGCGTAGCAGATAACCAATAATTAGATCATAGATATCCCGAAAGTTCTCTCAAAGATATATAACAAATAAACATGAATCTAACCTATCTCTAATCCTACGTTCCGTGTCTCTTATGATTTGTTTCAACCTAGAGAACACAGCCATACCAAGTTCATTGATCATCAAGTATAGAATAGGTAGAGAACGTACCACTAGTAATTGGCCAAGTTCTAGCAGGAAGCTTCTAACCACAGCATAGGTTGGATAGATAAACATTCGAGATTCAGTTTACGAGTTCATACACAGTTTAAAGTAACACGGGCAGAGTAACAGCATGGCATAAACATTTTGACTATTCTAACATAACTACGTCATAGTAAACACAAAGAAATGTGTAGCCTAACATTATATATCTAGCATACAATCCTAAACAAGCATAAACAAAGCAACACATGTTTAAAACTGGAAAGTAAGAGATATATAAATAGAACCTGATACGAATTTATTACAGACAGATCTTCGCAAATACAATGTCTTGGAGTGCCTCCGTACAAAAGCTAAAAGCTACCTCTACCTAACTATCTCTCTAACTAGCTCAATTCTAGAGAGAGAAAATCCCTTAGAGAGAGAAACTAGAGAGAGAGTGATGTGTGTGAGAGAGAAAGTGTAGGGAGAGAATGAAATGAGAAAGTTGGTATGTTGGTGAAGTGAGGGGTGTCCACTATTTATAGGCAAAGCATTAAATCGCACGTACAACTCACGAAGCAGCACGTACAAGCAAACGAAGCACGATATGGGGGAAGGGGGGCCGTATACGGCTTGTATAGGGCCGTATACGGTCTATACAAGGCCGTATACGGTCTGTATAGGGCCGTATACGGTGCCTATGGCCGTATACGGGCTTCGTCTGATTTTGTTCGTTGCTTAAAACGTCCGTATCTCCTTCGTTATGCGTCCGTTTGACTTGATTCTTTCGCCTGTGGTTTCGTAATTCCGTTACGCTTCTAATGATGCCAATCTCACAGAAATTGGATGTGTAGAGCTTAGGCGTAGCCGGAATGACTTTTAATGGCTCTGAAAGCGTAGTGGTTTCTCCGTCCTTTGGCCGTTTCACTTGATTCCAGATTTTTCCGTCTCGATTTTACCTGTACAACAGATGGTAGAAGTTAGGAAGTGTGTCTTGACAGGAAAATGAGATCGGAGGAATCGGCCTGTATTAAAATGCTGTGTTTTGTGCATTTTTAGAGTGTTTTCAGTGATTTTTATCACAACGTCTACTTTTGAACCACTTTAGTGTATTTTAGTAAATAATCAATGTTTTGGAATGTTTTCACTAAAGAAAGGTACAAAATGTGAGGAATAAAGCTTCTAAAAACATGACTTTTTACGTCACATCAAAGACGAATAGCCTAAATGAAGTCAATATATCCAACTGGCGTGTTGTCAATACCCCTAAAGGAGCAAGACGAATAGCCCAACGAGTCGGCATGTTGTCAATACCCACAAAGGAGTAAGACGAATAGCCTCAATAATGTTTCCAAGTAATGCACATAATTCCACATAATGTAACACATTTCAAGCATATGTCCGAAATGAAAACAAATGTAATCACAGCATGAAAACAAGTGATAAATCATATGAGCATATTTTTTCCCCAATTTGAAAATATGTAAATGAAAACGGGGCCACGAAAACTCACCTTGAATACCAAAGTAATTATCATCGTCAATAGAATCCACCAACAACTCGCATATCTACAAATGAATGTACAAATATATAGGTTACAACCTAGACTTATATATGTCCTTCCATTGTATCCTAAGTCCAATTCACCTCTACTAAGTTTCCTCACAACCAAACCTCATGTGTCTTTACAAAAATCAACCCCATTATGAAATTCAGAATCTGTCCAGAATTTTATACCACTTCACGAATATATAAACATGACTTAATGAAATCATTTGACTCTACAAATTGTACCAGTGACACTTAAATGTGTTAAGAACAACCTGTAATTTTTCCAAAACTTATTTCAATAGTTTACTATTTTTAAAAATTCACCGAAACAATCTGCCTAGAAACAACAACGATTTCTGAGTGCACAAAAGTTACAATTTATTTAAAATACTTTAAAACTTACAAGGATTATAATATTTTTACAGAAAATGTTTAACACATAGAAATTACTCCAGTAAAAATTTCAAGACCCAACTCTTAGTTTAACGTACGTTTTAAAAATCGACAAGTTAACCGAGCTTATGAACTGAAAAACTCAGAATTGACATTCACTTTTATAAAATCATTTTGACCAATTTATACTCAACATTTGGACACTAAAACAATGCCATTTGAAAATAGACTCTTAATACTTATGTTTAGACTCAATAATCGTTTAAAAACATTAGGTTTTGACCAAGTAATGACTTCCCGAAAATTGATCACAGAATCTGTTCAAACCCGAAATTTCTGTCTCACTTATTCGATACCAAAAACGTTTTTACAATGATCCAACGACCTTATCGATTATAATTTTAGTACACCATCATATTATAACATTCTTAACCTAATCATCAAGTATATTCATCAAGAATTGAATTCCAATGGATAGTAAATCAAATAACGATACAAAATATTAGAAATCGAAAGAAAGGTAAGAGATATACCACCAACCACGCTAGATTCTTGACACGGATGATCAAATGGATGAAGATTGATGATGTTGGTGTGAAAATAGGCTGAGGATGAGAAAAAATTCGTTTTTAGGGTTTTTAGGAATTTATTATTATTATTTTATTTTTTTGAAGGCAAGATATGATGAAATGATCTTTCCTTGTTCCCTACTCCAACCTCATGGCCGGACTTCTACATTGTATTTTGGGATAAATTTTGGACATGATATAGCCCAATGAGTTTAGAGATCATGGGCTTTAGATTCAAGTCATTTGGAGCCCGAATGAGAAAGTTATGGCCCAAACCGTGAAACCTCGCAGAAAACTCAGCTTTTATCTTTTTAACGTTTTACACGTTTTTACTTAGCTTATTATAGATTTATTAATATTTTTAATATTATTATTATTTATAAATTACTTATTATAATATATATTTTTTTTATCACACTTCGTACATTTTCTTAAGTTTCCAAATTATGAACACGTTTACGTTTTGCTTTGTATCTTTTTCGTTACACATCCGATTGCGATGATTCTTTTTGCATTGGATTCGTTTTTCAAAAACGAAGACTTTGGGGTAAATAAATCCTTAAAATTAGTATTTTCACAAAAATAACTTTTTACGGTTGAACTACGATAACGGTTTGGTGACGGTTGTCACAGTATCCCCTAGTTGAGAGAATTTCGTCCCGAAATTCAGTCGAAACTATACTGTCAACACGATCACTGAATTAATACGTATATTTATGCATGGTTTGATCTTTTCGTTCGCAAGTAAATTCGAATCCTCGCTAAGCGTTCTATCGGACCATGACAAATTAAAAGTTTATGTGCTTCAACATTTTGATTTCTCAATCCGTGATTTATACTAGTTTCTCCACCCACAACTATTTGTGATTCCCCTTAAATTCTTTCTAGAAATACGTGTAAGACTTTATCAGCCAACACTTTCTTAGATTTGACACATGAAATACTTCTTTAACACCACTTCATTCTTGTGACAACTTTAAATCGATATGTTATGCACGCTCAACAATTTAGAACAACCCCACAAACCTATGTGCTAATATTCCCTTTCTTCCCAAAACATACGGCATTTTCCCAAAGCGATACCTTAAGCAATATATAATCTCCATCATAAAATTCTAACTGATGTGTCGACGTTCGTTTGCATAACTCATTTACCTAACACGTACCATTTCCAAACTCTCCTTGATTTGAATGATCTTGCCAATAGCTTCATGGACTATTTTTGTCCAATCAACTGACTTTAACCCAACTTCAGCCTTGAACTTCAAACAGATCATGCATTGACTAAATTGACTAATGTATTAAATGATGTCCATCTTCATTCCTAGACACCAATACAACTCCATGACATCATGATATCATGGTACTTCTTACCATCTCCTAATGTATGAAATATTTTACTCTTTTTTTTATTTATTTATTTATGTACCATGTCCATTACTAGTGTCCATAGACCACCTAGCAAAGGAATCCAAAATCCTCTTATAAGATGTAATATCTCATCCAATTTGTGTTCCAACTGTTTGTCTAACCCGCGCAACTTTTTGTTTTGGCATATGAGTATCCCTAACGCTTCATCTTGTGCTTTGAATATCTTATCCTTAATGCCAGAGTGTATCGCCATACTTTGACTTGCACTCACCTTGGCTTGCCTTTTTCTTCCTACACAAAAGATCTGCCACAACATCCGTCTTCCACGGATGGTATCGAAATTTCACATTGTAACCTCTAAATAATTTGAGCATTCTCATTTGCCTCGTGTTCAACTTCTTTTGAACATAGGTGTGTTAAAAACTCTTATGATCGGTATACATTAAGTTTTTCATCCCATACAAGTAGTGTCTTCAACACATATGTACGAATGCTACCGCTCCAAGTTCCAAATCGTGAGTAGTATAGTAATGCTTATGTGTCTTGAGTTGTTGAGAAATGAATACGATTACCTTTCCCATTTAATTAACACACGACCTAGACCTCGGTTTTGATGCATCCCAATACACAACGAAATCCTCTGATCCATCGGGAAGAGTCCGGATTGATGAATTACACAAGGCATCCTTCAATGTTTGAAAAGATTCTTCTTAGTTCCTACCTCAAACAAACTTCTTATATATATGTGAGTAGTAGAGCGATCTTTGAACAACTCTCAATAAAATGCCGATAATATCCTGTGAATCCTAAATACTTTACGAACCTCCGATGATAACTGTGGGACCTTCCATCCCATTACAGCTTCTAGTTTGCTAAATTTCACAAGATTGACTTCATTGTTCACAGCGTGACCAAGAAAAACAAACCTCTTGCAGTCAAATTTCGTACTCCAATTATATTGCATAGACCTTTTCTTTCAAAAGAAACTCCAGGTTTAGTCTCAAAGGAACTTCATGCTCTTCCTTGGTTTTAGAATAATTCAGAACGTCGTAAATGAAAAGTATAATAAATTCGTTGAGATACGGTTTACATACGTGTTTGGTAAATATATGAATGCTATAGTCGCATTAGTAAGACCGAAAAGCGTAAAGAGAAATTTTAAATGTTCGTAACGAGTAATAAATGCAGTCTTTGGTATATCTGATTCATGTACCATCAATTGATGGTAACCAGAATGAAGATTGATTTTTTAAAACCACTGAACACCTTGAAGTTGATCAAACAAATCATCCATCCTTGGAAGAGGACAAATATTCTTGACCGTAAATTTGTTATGTTCACGATAATCAATGCACAAATGAAAAGAACCATCATTCTTTTTGACAAATAAGACTGGTGCTCCCAAAGGAGAATGACTAGGGATAATAAAACCCTTGTCTTGGAGCATCTTGAAGTGAATTAAATAACTCTTGCATTCAAATAGTGTTAAGCGATTTGGAGCTTTTACAACTGAGGTTGCTCCAAAAATAAGATCGATACAAAATTTAACGAGTCAAGAGGGAAATCCTTCTAAGTCTTCTGGGAAGACCTCGAGGAAATCATTGATAATAGAATGTTTTTGAGTTTTTAACTTATTAGCCTTTACGCTCATGAATTGTTTCTGTTTGTCATCGGATTGTTCTATGCGAATCTCAAGTATTTCACCACCATTTAAGTGGTATAAGGAATACTTTCTCAAATATATAATTTCCACCTGAATTTCGTCAACTAATCTATTCCCACAACTACACCAAAACTTCCGAGTCCGAAGGGCAACAAGTCAATGCAAAAAGAAAAATCTTCTAGCACTAAAGTACACTCTTATGTAACGTCTTTTAGTCTCTATGTGCTCCCATTAACAAAATTGTTCCAAAGTCCCTCACCCAAAACAAGCCATCGATTTTCCTACTATGTTGATTGGTGCCACTTGACGAGCTGTCATCCGGCATTCAATTTTAAAGTGACCTCTTTGGTTGCAGTTTGAATAAATACAATATGATACAGATGTACGATGATAGTAGTTACACCTTACACACAAGTATGTGAACTAGTGTGACCCTCTCTTCATGTGTTAGTATCTACCAGTCTTTTGAATACCCTCTCATTCTTAGTATTGTTTCTACATTCCCAGCCTTAACGGTTTTATCGATTAACAATCCACCCATCAGTATTGCGCCTTGGATGGTAGGAGGCTCAGTAACTTCTACCGTCCTGCTAGTTTCCAAAACAAAGTTGTTGATGTACTTCTCAATTTTCTTAGCTTCGAGTGCCACATGATAAGGTCTAATTTGCCAACTAATGAAATTGTCCGATATATGTTGCATGGTTAACTCCCGTTGTAGAGAAATTCCAAAACTTGCTCACTAACTTCTTCATTTCGTTATTGAAAGAATAGTCCTCCTTTAACAGTGCCTTTCTTTTTATTTTTATTTATTTTTTTATTTTTTTATTATTATTATTATTTTTTTTTTTTGCCATCATCACTTCCTTCATTTGAATTTTCGACTATTAGTTCCATTTTCTCCTTCAGTGCTGCTAGCTCTACCATGATTCAAAATGCTGTTACAAATCTTGCTTGACAATTTTTGAATATTAAGACCCACCACTGTTGTGCAATGGTCGCAACAACATTGGAGTTCTTGCCTTCAATACCACCAATTCCTCCAGTTCCACCATCAGTTCAATCACCACTATCACTTGTATGACCACCACCGAGTGTTTCTCCTCCACGAGTAATATTTACGGGTAATGCGTCTTAGTAGTATGCTTGCTATAATTTCGAATTCATATGAGTTTAGAATAGAATGAATACTTTGGAGTTTGTCTAGGCATAAATGTACCAGACTCACAAAGATAAGAATAATTCGGTAAGGAATATAATTGGGATTTTATTACAATACGATACGAAGATAGCACATGAGACACGCAAATATGGTCAGATAAGCACACATACGTCAGAACACCTTTGTCAATTACGTCTGCAGCCGTAATTGTGAAAGTATTCTTTCATACACATACTTATCTTCCAAGTACTTATATCACAATAAGCTTTGTATTTACGGAAAGAGATAAGTTAGTTATGGAATCCTAAGCAACATGTAGACGAACCACATAAAGAGTCGTAAGATGATGAAGAAATGCTTACAACGTCCTTCTTATTTGAAATGGTTAAGATGAATGATCGACACTAGCTACAACTAGCTTCACGGAATTGTATGCACACATAACTTCCTAACTCGTGTTCTATATGTGGGTTCCTTATTTATAGTCTAAGCCAATCCATCTAGATCTCTATAAACAATGGCTCTGATACCAATCTGTCACACCCCGTCTAAAGCGGAAACAACGGGGTATAACGGTGATAGGATCATAACACATCATTATAAAGAATTCTATATGAAATACAATATCCAATGTGTCATGATGCCATTAATATGAATAACGGTTCATGTCGTGCATACATTTCAACAATGAATTCAAAATCTTACTAACAAACATACAATACAATGTTAAGGCAAAAGATGCCTTCACAAACAACCATGATGTACCACAAGTCTTGAATAACTCTTAATGCAACCCTAAAGGTCCACTAAGTTCTCTTGTCCTCTGCTTTAAGTCCACTAGTATAACCTGAAAAGATATGCTCTAAAACGTCAACACGAATGTTGGTGAGTTTCGTAGGTTTGAAACAAGACACCATAAAATAAACCTTTTTGCTATGATGATAATAAGTTAGGATAATGCATATAGAAATGGTACATATAAATGAAATTAGTGTAAATGAACAAATCTCAACAAAACAACCATGCGTGTTGTCATTACTCCCACAGAGTAAGACGAATAGCATATACGTCGGCGTGTTGTCAATACCCCCAAAGGAGCAAGACAAATAGCCTAAATGATGTCAATGTATCCAACTGGCGTGTTGTCAATACCCCCAAAGGAGCAAGACGAATAGCCCAACGAGTCGGCGTGTTGTCAATACCCACAAAGGAGTAAGACGAATAGCCTCAATAATGTTTCCAAGTAATGCACATAATTCCACATAATGTAACACATTTCAAGCATATGTCCGAAATGAAAACAAATGTAATCACAGCATGAAAACAAGTGATAAATCATATGAGCATATTTTTCCCCCAATTTGAAAATATGTAAATGAAAACGGGGCCACGAAAACTCACCTTGAATACCAAAGTAAGTATCATCCTCAATAGAATCCGCCAACAACTCGCATATCTACAAATGAATGTACAAATATATAGGTTACAACCTAGACATATCTATGTCCTTCCATTGTATCCTAAGTCCAATTCACCTCTACTAAGTTTCCTCACAACCAAACCTCATGTGTCTTTACAAAAATCAACCCCATTATGAAATTCAGATTCTGTCCAGAATTTTTTACCACTTCACGAATTTTTAAACAAGACTTAATGAAATCATTTGACTCTACAAATTGTACCAGTGACACTTAAATGTGTTAAGAACAATCTATAATTTTTCCAGAACTTATTTCAATATTTTACTATTTTTAAAAATTCACCGAAACAATCTGCCTAGAAACAACAACGATTTCTGAGTACACAAAAGTTACAATTTATTTAAAATACTTTAAAACTTACAAGGATTATAATATTTTTACAGTAAAATTTTAACACATAGAAATTACTCCAGTAAAAATTTCAAGACCCAACTCTTAGTTTAACATACGTTTCAAAAATCGACAACTTAACCAAACTTATGAACTGAAAAACTTAGAATTGACATTCACTTTTATAAAATCATTTTGACCAACTTATACTCAACGTTTGGACACGAAACCAATGCCATTTGAAAATATACTCTTAATACTTATGTTTAGACGCAATAATCGTTTAAAAACATTAGGTTTTGACCAAGTTATGACTTCCCGAAAATTGATCAGAGAATCTGTTCAAACCCGAAATTTCTGTCTCACTTATTCGATATCAAAAACGTTTTTACAATGATCCAACGACCTTATCGATTATAATTTTAGTACACCATCATCTTATAACTTTCTTAACCTAATCATCAAGTATATTCATCAAGAATTGAATTCCAATGGATAGGAAATCAAATAACGATACAAAATATTAGAAATCGAAAGAAAGGTAAGAGATATACCACCAACCACGCTAGATTCTTGACACGGATGATCAAATGGATGAAGATTGATGATGTTGGTGTGAAAATAGGCTGAGGATGAGAAAAAAAATCATTTTTAGGGTTTTTAGGAATTTATTATTATTATTTTATTTTTTTGAAGGCAAGATATGATGAAATGATCTTTCCTTGTTCCCTACTCCAACCTCATGGCCGGACTTCTACATGGTATTTTGGGCTAAATTTCGGACATGATGTAGCCCAATGAGTTTAGAGATCATGGGCTTTAGATTCAAGTCATTTGGAGCCCGAATGAGAAACTTATGGCCTAAACCGTGAAACCTCGCAGAAAACTCAGCTTTTATCTTTTTAACGTTTTACACGTTTTTACTTAGCTTATTATAGATTTATTAATATTTTTAATATTATTATTATTTATAAATTACTTATTATTATATATATTTTTTATCACACTTCGCACATTTTCTTAAGTTTCCAAATTATGAACACGTTTACGTTTTGCTTTGTATCTTTTTCGTTACACATCCGATTGCGATGATTCTTTTTGCATTGGATTCGTTTTTCAAAAACGAAGACTTTGGGTTAAATAAATCCTTGAAATTAGTATTTTTACAAAAATAACTTTTTACGGTTGAACTACGATAACGGTTTTATGACGGTTGTCACAATGATCCGCCTAGAAACCCTGTTGAGCCTTAGCCTTTTCATTTCTTTCAACCCATATCTTAAACCCACTCATCCCCATACCTATCAAAAGCTTATCTTAGAATTTTTTGAAATCTTTTTGAAAAATGCTAATTAGGTGTGCTTTTTGTTTCTACCCCAAAGTCACAAATATCGTGTTTACTTAAAGCTACTCGTGTGCGTTTACATGATCATCATTTAAAAGAATTCGAGAGCCTTATGGTGTGAAAAATTGACACCAAGTAAAAACTCAAGAGTGAAAAAAGGTTTAGAAAAGCAAAAAGATGAAATAAAGAAAGGATGTCTGCAGGGCAAAAGAAAATAAAATAAAATCCCTTAGAAGATCCCTGGCCAAGAAATTCTAAACGAAAAATAGAATAAAGCTAAGTGCTTAAATCTCTCGAAAACTCCGATTCTTCAAAAGCGTAAAATCTTCATGTGTTTTCAAAAGGTAGAAGACAAAATAGCTATCTTCTTCCCTTATAGTTGTCCGTTTCCGTTTTCATTAAAAAGTATGTCTAAATAGAATTTTTCATAAGTTTTAAAGGTCCTGAGATAAGTGAAACCCTTAACCCCTTTTCCCTTATCCATACCCTTTAAACTCACCATACATCAAAACCCATTTAAATGTCCTGGGATAATTAGTACCGTCCCCGTCTAAGTGATGGAGATATGATCCTTGGGCAAGCCTATGACGACGAATGCTGCACGACTGGTATTTGAGCGATTTTTCATTTGGCTTAGGATAATACGAAACCCGATACACTTGTGTGAATTGAGTGACCACCAGTGAGATCGCCCAGTCGTGTATATCCCACATCCCGAGAATTGAAAGTTTGCCTAAGTGAACCATCTTAAAAATCTTTGGATACTTCATGTGAACATCTCTTCTTTATCTAACTAGCGTAACACTTGTTTTCATTCTGTATGACTTCTTCTTTGTGGCTTAAATAAAAATCTTAATAGGAAATTTCGGCAGGTAAGATTGAAGTGTTGGATATTTGATGACAAGCAAAAAGTCAAGATTTTATGTGTCATTATCTCACCTTTTTAGCCCAAATCATGATGAATATATCTAAAATCAATGTTTTATCATTAAAACTCATCACTTGGGCTAAAATATAGACAACATTTCAAAAATCATTTAAAATGGTCAAAAAAGACGATAAATATAACAAAAACGATCATAAGCATTCTCGTTCACGCTTTTGAGCACTTTTTAAGTTCCACTAAGAATTATGAACTCTAACTTATGTCATTTTCTTCGTTAGGAAAATATGATCGTGTGGATATAAAGAACGCTGAAAACGGACACCCAAGTCAAAAGTTATACCCAAACGAAGAATCCAAGCAACCGGAGAAGACCAATACGGGCAAACCAAGCCGGATACGGGGGGAACAAGCCGTATACGGCCATGCACTGACCGTATACGGCCTGGCATGACCGTATACGGCCTTGTCCAGCCGTATACGGCTGGTGTTCTCCCGTATATGGCCTCGTTCTTCCATATTCAGCCCGTGTTCGCCCGTATCGTGGAATTTCCACCCGAAATACGGCTGGTCCTCCCGTATCGTGCTCCCCTCCCGTACAAGATGAGATTTTGATACGGATGAGCGATACGGTTGAGCTTTTGAAGGTTGGAATACGGTTGGACGATATGGCTGAGCAACTAGTATATATATGGGATCATTTCACCTCATTTTCAACAATTCATAATCCAACACTTTCTCATTTCTTTCATTTCTCTCTCTACTCTCTCTATAGAAATAATTAGATTAGTTTAGTAAAGTTAAGCTAGTAGATTAGCTTCTAGCTTGGTTGTAACGGAGGTGCTCCGAGACTGCGATTACGCAAGATTTGTAATAACGCTTTGTCAGGTTTTATTATAATCTCTATCTTGTTATTTTAAATATGTTGTGCTGCTGCCATGATTATTTAGAATTGCTTGCTAGAATTATTGCCATGCTTAGCTAAACAAATCCGTGTTTGCTATGATAGTCGTTATGCTAGGGTAGTTATACTTTAATATACAATTGGGATGCGCCATTATGAAACAACGGAGGTAACGTTACACGGATTTCATTTGTATAGCGCCGGAACCATCACGAATGTGTGTAGTACGGAACGTGGAAGCTATGAAAGTCGTGGACACAATCCGTTGTGGAAATAATGCACCCGAATGTAACATGTTGTTACTCTGTCTGTATGCTGTTAATATATATTTGAATCTATGAATTGAGTCTCCAATGTTTATCTATCCAACCTATGATGTGGTTTGTAACTTACTGCTGGTCCTTAACTGGTGGTACGCCGCTTATTATTCTGTGTCTGATGATCGTTGAACTCGACATGGCCGGTGTTCTCCTGGTTGAAATACACCGGAGGGAGACACAGAGCGTAGGATTAGAGATAGGTTAGATTCATTTCATGCAACAAATATTTTAGAGAGAACTTTCGGAATATTTGTGACTTGATCAATTATCCAGTTACTCTGCACGTATAAACTGATCCTTGTATGCGGCTCTGCTGCATGTTCTTGTTTGATTATTGCTTTAGGGTTTGCATGCTAGTATCACCTGTGCTATTGGATATATGATTAGGTTTTCAAATATAAATTGACTGCATACTCCAGTTTAACATGCGTAGAATAGTTATGATGATTTATGTAAAATAATGATGAACAATTTAATCAGCCGTTAAACCAGACCATCCCAACTTGTTCCGGTGGGAAACCCCTGTTCATGTTTTTGTTTATTCAACAATTCATGCCATGATTCGGATATCTCGGATGTCCGAGATTGGGGAACAAGATTCGAGGATGGTTGTTGGTTAAATTGGTTGCTGCATTTGGGAGAACTTCTGGTGTAGTTTACATTCCATAGCTGCTATCTTCGTGACATGTTATTTATCTGATTGTGGAAAACTCTACGTTAGATAGATAATAGGCTAGTAGTTATGGCTCATTAGGATATATAACTCAAGAAAGATAACAAGGACCTTTTAATGTTGTAACGGAAATACCGTAAAACAGTTGAATACTGGTATAAGCGTTGGAAACACCACTTGTGGAATACAAATACGAAAGGCTGTAGGTAGATTACTTTGCTGTCATTGACTGTTCCAAGTACGTCTGTTGAATCCTGACTCCGTCATCATAACTAATACTCTAACTAAAATAACTACCCCTAAAATAGCATATAAGATTGTCATAGCAAGCACTCGCGTTAATCTGTAGTTCTCGTAGCCACCTCACCTCCCCTATCTTAAGTTTAGTTTTTAAATTAGTTGGTTAGAATAGAAAAGAAACAAAAACCCCTATCAAACTCTTGATAAAATCAGCTAAAATACGAAAGATAATCAAAAGGCCTATATCCTATGCCCGTTGTAGTTTGAAGAACGACCCTAGGTCATACTTACTACTGTACTCCCAATAGTTTTAAGTATACTTAGGCCCAGCAAAACATAAATTTAAAAACCCACTGACCGGCGCGCCAGGAGGAAGGCCCACAACGACGCGAGTCAAATCGCAACCGACCTCTCGGACCCAATCACCCTTCAACCACCTAAAAGCACCACCAAACAACCCCAAATCACTCGACTCGTTTGGAGAAAAAGAACCACCACGACAAGAGCTTCATTTCCATCTTTTCGGAATCTCTTCGCGTTAACTTGTAAGATTCCCGACACTTTCGAAAACTTTTAGATTTTCGATTCTTTTTACTTGTATGTTGTTCCTCTAGCGTTGTAGTGTCCAAATATATGTTTGAAACTTGTTTTCGGAACATTGTTGGGAAATGTCGGTTTTGGTCATTTTGTGAGAACGACACCTAAAATGACACTCGACACAAAGTAGGAGTTTTAATAAGCTTAATGAACCAAAATATGGGTTGGGTAAAAGAATCAGACCATGTGGTGGTCTTTAAATACGTTTTCGATAACTTTGGAAATTGAACAGACTTAAGTGTCGGACGGCTAGATCTAGTATAGCGTCACTTCCTTAAGTGACGCATTAAGTGTCGCTAAAAGCCCTAATTTTGCGTCACTTGCCTAAGTGCCGTGATGTGACGTAAAAAGTCATGTTTTTAGGAGCTTTATTCCTCACATTTTGAACCTTTCTTTAGTGAAAACATTCCAAAACATTGATTATTTACTAAAATACACTAAAGTGGTTCAAAAGTAGACGTTGTGATAAAAATCACTGAAAACACTCTAAAAATGCACAAAACACAGCATTTTAATACAGGCCGATTCCTCCGATCTCATTTTCCTGTCAAGACACACTTCCTAACTTCTACCATCTGTTGTACAGGTAAAATCGAGACGGAAAAATCTGGAATCAAGTGAAACGGCCAAAGGACGGAGAAACCACTACGCTTTCAGAGCCATTAAAAGTCATTCCGGCTACGCCTAAGCTCTACACATCCAATTTCTGTGAGATTGGCATCATTAGAAGCGTAACGGAATTACGAAACCACAGGCGAAAGAATCAAGTCAAACGAACGCATAACGAAGGAGATACGGACGTTTTAAGCAACGAACGAAATCAGACGAAGCCCGTATACGTCCATAGGCACCGTATACGGCCCTATACAGACCGTATACGGCCTTGTATAGACCGTATACGGCCCCCCTTCCCCCATATTGTGCTTCGTTTGTTTGTACGTGTTGCTTCGTGAGTTGTACGTGCGATTTAATGCTTTGCCTATAAATAGTGGACACCCCTCACTTCACCAACATACCAACTTTCTCATTTCATTCTCTCCCTACACTTTCTCTCTCACACACATCACTCTCTCTCTAGTTTCTCTCTCTAGGGGATTTTCTCTGTAACAACCGGCAAATTAGGACTAGAATTAGTGCCTAATTCTTTGTAAATACATGTAATTAGTTCTGTGTTAGGCTAATTTATGTATCGGATTATATATTGGTGAATATATACAACTTTGCGATTTGGCTTAAATCGTACGCAACTTAAATAGAATGAAATTCTATTTGATTAACACGGACGTTGGTGAACAAATGTTTATAAACTAAAATAACGCAATTATGACCGAAACGCTATCTTATAATAATTAGTAATTATCTCGTATCGCTCGATCAAAGTTTACACGATTTAATAACAAAAGTAATTAAATTTAATTTAAAGGTTTAAGGAAATAATTTAAATTAATTATTTTAACAAGATTTGTGATTTTATAAATATAATTAAACGCGTGAAATAAATATTTAATGCTTAAACTACGGAGAAAACGAACACCGCACGGGGTACGGGGGACGGGAGCTGAAAATGAGGCTTTCACCGACATCTTCACCTCCCACTCTTTCTTTTCTCATTTATTCTCTTTCTTTCTCTTTCTTCTTTTCTTTTTCTCTCTCAACTAACAAACCAAACCACCACCACCCAAAATACTACCAAAATCGACAAATAAACGTACTAAACGAGCTTGGATCACACCTCTCCTTTGGAAGAAAACGTTCACCATCACACGATCTACATTCCTATCTTTTCGGATTTTTAATCCGACACTTTGTAAGTTTCCGACAAATCCCGACATCTCTCGATTTTGATCATTTTTACTAGTTTATGGTTTAAATAGGCTTAATATGTTCATATGAGGGTTGGGTAAAAGAATCGGACCAAACGGAAACCCGAAAACATGTTTTTGGCTCGAAATCCGTCGATCAGCCGATAGTGTCGCATAGACGAACCCAGATATGCGTCACTTATAGCGACACTTCCTTAGTGTCGCTATACTCTCTAACCGACACTACATGAGTGTCGCCCTAAGTCCGATACCGACACTTCTTAAATGTCGCCTGTTACCGCTGGTGATCCTTACCCGTCACTATGATAGTGACGCCTATACTTATATTACCGACACTTCCTTAGTGCCGCTAGACTTCATTATCCGACACTTTATACCGACACTAGCTTAGTGACGCCCTTATCCATATACCGGCACTTGACACCGACACTTCCGAAGTGTCGCATAATATCAAACTTTCACGTTGTACGACACTACATTACTGACGCCTGACC
Source organism: Helichrysum umbraculigerum (assembly GCA_949592205.1). NCBI lineage: Eukaryota > Viridiplantae > Streptophyta > Magnoliopsida > Asterales > Asteraceae > Helichrysum > Helichrysum umbraculigerum. The sequence continues at coordinate 41,752,317 of CATIUR010000001.1, forward strand.
TGGATACCCGACACTTCATTGGTGTCGCATGCTTATACTTACCGACACTTATATATGACACTTCCTTAGTGTCGCATGACTTTGTTACCCGACACTACCATAGTGACGCTATCCTTTCAGAACCGACACTTCACCCGACACTGTCTTAGTGTCGCATAACCAACCTAAGTGACACTATGAAGTGTCGCATAAGACAGCAACTTTCCAACTATTTTTACACTAAGTGTCTAACTTATACAACTTCCAATACTTATACCATACGACTTAACAAACGTCATAGAACATACTTTCTATTACAATTGCACTAAATTGCGTTATAAATGATAAACTTTAATTATAACAAATCACCAACGGGCCGTATATCTTTTGATACAAGCGCGAACAAACCAACATTTAAACACAACGGGTTGTATGAACAACTAGCCTAGATGGTCTTGCGAGACATCTACTTAATTAACCTTACGTGTTTAGGCACTAGAAGGTTACGGGTTCGGAGAACCTACTTGCTTTACTACTACTTGCTATTTACCACTACTCGACTCAGGTGAGTCTTACAGCCCCACTTTTACTGTTTTATACTTTGGGGTGAGATACTTAGCAACTGTTTTACGCATGAACACAATGTACTGAACTGAAAACATTACTGATTACAAACAAACGCATGAGTTACTTTTATCCACTGAAAGCCTCCTAATCGTAAGTTGTTAGTTATGGACTTAAGCGCGATTACTAATAGATGGATCCATTTGGGACTGACAATCCCTGTCTGGGGTGGTAGCGCCACCACGTACTGATTTACACGTAGAAACAGACATATTAGTATTTGTTACATATGAGTGTGCGGATAGCACTCACGGGGGTACGTGATATATTCACACTACACGGTTAAGCTTCAACTTATGAGCTCATGGCACTGTACTGATTTACTGAATTACTTACTTTGCTTGATAGCAATACGGGTACATAATTGTGGTTCATAACACCTACTTATTACTAAACCTGTGAGATTCACCAACCTTTTTTTGGTTGACACTTTTTAGCTTTGTATCTCAGGTACACTTACGGAGTAGGATCACTCCAGGATCACTAGCTAGAGTCGCATGATTTTACAAACTGCATTTAACGGAGATTCTTTGGCATTATCTTTTGTAACTATGGTTATGTAACAGAATCTTCCGCTATACGCGTGGGCTCTAGGGAATTACATTTTGTATACGAAAAACTACGGTTTTCAAACGATTATTAATTATGAAATGTAACTATTTTACAAACGTCTCATTTAGAGGTCGTTTACTATTAATCTTGTGCTTTGTATATTGATTAGTAACACCCAATGTATGCTTCCGCAAATCGTTAAATTTGGGGGTGTTACAGATTGGTATCAGAGCCTAAGGTTGTAGTGAACTAGGTTGCATTTAGTGAGCCTAGACTATGACCATTAGGCAGTATCCCTTATTAGGTATGACCGGTTCAGTGATTACATCATACGAGTTTAATTTAACATAGCCTGATCAACTATGTACAATTAAGCAAAGACGATGTAAGATCTGAAAGGGGTTATGGCTGAACAGGGTACAATAGAAGACTCTGACTTCGAGAGAACCGAGACTTACACATGTTTATGCTAGACACTCAATAGGCTATATTATATAGGAACTATATGAATATAGGCCTCAATCTTACTAACGCTTTGTCTCAGAAATGGCAAACATCCCATCTGATTCATCTCGTTCTCAATCCGGGTCGCAGAACCCAAGGGTAGCAAGGAGGAACAACAGGTTGCCTCGAGCTGGCCCGTACCCTACCCACTTCACCTTGCCGGCCTTAGCCGCTAGGGTGAACCAACACGAGCAACGACTTCGCACCATGGATGTCGTGTTGCAGGAAACAAACGAAAACTGGAGACTTACATCACTTGAGCGCATCGAACAAGTCTCTGAGGATCCAAACCACCGTTAATAATGTGGACGTTCTTCTCAACAAAGTGGTGGAGATAAGCGTGGAAACCACTCTTTTGAAACACAGACTTGATGAGTGTGAACAACGCTCACGGGAAACGGAAGAATATACCCGTGGATTGGTACAGCGACTAGCATTAGCTGAAGACAATGCTCGACAAGCCAGCAGACTTGCAAATACTGTGGATCGTCTCATCGAAATGATGGAGCAGATTAACCTACATTAAGACTAGCTTAGTCTTTGTTTTGTAAACTATCCTGTAATCTAGTAACTATCTAAGCACTACTCTATGTTCCAGTCGGATGTAACAATTCCCGACATCTTTTGTAACACATCCGTAGGATGTAACCTTTGAACTCGTATCATCTATCAAATATTCCTTGCTGTTTCGACTCATATTAATTGCCATAATCCTTTTTCATATTGATGTTATGTATTACCATCTTTATACATGTACATCTAAAATAAATGTAATTTTCTTACAAAATCTCATGTATCTTCATTTCTTTTATTGAAGAATCATGCCGCCAAAGTCAAGACCTTACACTGATGCTCAGATCACGTCACTCATAACCCAGGCTGTTACTGAAGCCTTGACTCGAAATACTCCACCAAACTCCACAAGAAACAGCGATGCCGCTGAAACCTCTGCTGCTAAACCTTGTTCATACAAGGATTTTCAAAACTGCAAACCCTTGAGCTTCAAGGGGACCGAAGGAGCCATCGGACTTATCAGATGGTTCGAAAAGATGGAATCCGTTTTCCGCATCAGCAAATGTGCGGAGGACGACAAGGTCAAATTCTCCACCTGCACCCTCGAAGATGGTGCCCTCTCGTGGTGGAATTCCTATACACAGTCCGTGGGGATTGACACCGCTTATCTACTCCCTTGGGAGGATCTGAAGAAAATGCTCACTGATGAGTATTGCCCGGCTGAACAACTTCACAAGCTGGACGAAGAGTTCTGGAACTTAAAAGTGCAAGGAACTGATATCGTTGGATACACCACCAGATTCCAACAACTCACCGTCCTTCGCCCAGCTATGGCAGGTACTGGGCCCGACAAGATTAAGAAATACATCCGCGGCCTCCCGGAACCTGTCCGGGGAAATGTCGCCTCATCAAAACAAACTACCCTTCACGGTGCCATTCGGTTGGCCCATGAACTTTTAGCCATGAACGAGAACCCAGAACCACCCACTCCATCCTCCAACAACAATAAAAGAAAATGGTCCGACAACCACAACAACCACCAAACCAAGAAACCTGAGATCATTAAAGCCTACACCTCCAGTTCTGATGACAAGGAGCATACAAGGGAACCAAGCCCTATTGCTCAAAGTGCCAACGACACCACTATGGTTCATGCCCCTGTAGCAAGTGTAAGAGGTTTGGACACTTGGCTAAGGACTGTAGATCAAACACCACTGACACCAACACCTCTGCACCAAAGACTTGTTATGGGTGCAACGGTACGGGGCATTTCAAGAAAGACTGCCCGAAACTGAATAACAACAACAACAAGAACAACAACAATGCTCGAGGAAGAGCTTTTGTGCTGAAATCTGGGGAAGCCCGTCAAGACCCGAATGTGGTCACGGGTACGTTTCTTCTCAACAACTTGACTACATTTGTATTATTTGATACTGGTGCTGATAAGAGCTTTATTTCTGATGAGTTTTATCCGCTACTTGACACCACACCTATTACCTTAGATTCTAAGTACACTGTAGAATTGGCAAACGGAAAACTTATTGAGGCCGACAGTGTGATACCTAATTGCACTCTAAACTTAGCTAACGAGCTCTTTTCCATTGACTTGATACCTGTCGAAATCGGCAGCTTTGACATCATCGTTGGTATGGATTGGTTGTCCAAGCACCGAGCCGAAATCGTTTGTTTTGAGAAAATTGTACGCATTCCTCTCGTCACCGGTGGAACTTTGAGCATACAAGGGGAGACCGGTGGGACGAGAATAAATATCATTTCTTGCATGAAAACTCGAAAATACTTGAGAAAAGGGTACCAGGCAATCCTCGCACACGTTATGGAGAAAAAGTCGGTGGAGAAGCGACTTGAGGATGTGCCTATTGTTCGAAACTTCCCAGAAGTCTTTCCTGAAGACTTGCCTGGCCTACCGCCAACTAGACAAGTCGAATTCTCTATTGATCTTGTGCCCGGTGCAGCACCCGTGGCACGAGCCCCTTACCGACTAGCCCCATCCGAACTTCAGGAGTTGTCTACTCAGTTACAGGAACTCCTGGACAAGGGATTTATTCGACCAAGTTCCTCACCTTGGGGAGCTTCGGTCCTGTTTGTGAAAAAGAAAGACGGTTCTTTCCGCATGTGCATCGACTACCGTGAACTCAACAAATTAACTGTCAAGAACCGTTACCCACTTCCTCGCATCGATGACCTGTTCGACCAACTTCAGGGGTCGAGTTTCTACTCAAAGATCGATCTACGGTCAGGTTATCACCAACTCCGAGTTAGTGACGATGACATCCCAAAAACTGCTTTCCGAACTCGCTACGGGCATTATGAATTCCAAGTGATGCCATTCGGCTTAACCAACGCACCGGCTGTATTCATGGATCTTATGAATCGGGTGTGCAAACCTTACCTTGACAAGTTTGTTATCGTCTTTATCGATGACATCTTGATTTACTCGCGCACTGAACAAGAACACGCGCAACACCTGAAAACTATCCTAGAGCTGCTCAAACACGAATAGTTATATGCCAAATTCTCTAAGTGTGAGTTCTGGATGCAAACCGTTCAATTCCTTGGGCACGTCATTGACAATCAAGGGATTCATGTCGATCCTTCAAAAATCGAGGCTATCAAGTGTTGGCAAGCACCTACAACACCAACTGAGGTACGCCAATTCTTAGGACTCGCCGGATACTACAGGCGATTCATTGAGAATTTTTCGAAAATAGCCCTACCTCTCACTGCACTGACTCAAAAAGAAAAGAAGTTCGATTGGACTGACAAACAGGAGTCAGCTTTTCAGCTACTAAAACAGAAACTCTGCAGTGCACCTATCTTATCTTTACCAGAAGGCAATGATGACTTCGTGGTATACTGTGATGCTTCACACCAAGGTCTTGGTTGCGAGCTGATGCAACGAGACAAGGTCATCGCCTACGCCTCTCGACAACTCAAGGTCCACGAAAAGAATTACACAACTCATGACCTAGAGTTGGGGGCTGTTGTATTCGCTCTAAAAATCTGGAGGCACTACTTGTACGGTACCAAGTGTACAATCTTTACTGACCATAAAAGTCTCCAACATATCTTCGATCAAAAGGATCTCAACATGAGGCAACGTCGATGGGTCGAGTTACTCACTGATTACGATTGCGAAATTCGCTATCACCCAGGCAAGGCGAATGTTGTCGCCGATGCCTTAAGCCGAAAAGAACGAGTGAAACCACTTCGAGTTCGAGCTCTCGGTATGACCATTCACAACGACCTCATCAATCAAACTCTCACCGCTCAACTCGAAGCACTCAAACCAGAAAACTTGATAAACGAGGCCTTGCGGGGCATGGATAAACAATTTGAAACCAAACCTAACGGGGCCAAATACTTCTCGAATCGAATCTGGTTACCAAGCTTTGGGAACCTGCGAGACTTGGTGATGGATGAAGCTCACAAGTCTAAATACTCTATACACCCCGGTGCCGACAAAATGTATCACGACATCAAGGAAATGTACTGGTGGCCCAACATGTAAGCTGACATTGCAATCTATGTTAGCAAGTGTCTTACTTGTTCTAAAGTTAAAGCTGAACACCAGAAACCTTCCGGTTTGCTACAACAACCCGAAATACCACAATGGAAATGGGAGCAGATCACCATGGATTTCATTACTAAACTCCCGAAAACTTCTAACGGTTGCGATACCATTTGGGTGATCGTTGACCGACTCATTAAATCTGCTCATTTCCTAGCCATCAAGGAAACTGATAAGATGGAACGTTTGACACGGATCTACCTGAAAGAGATCGTGTCAAGACACGGCGTACCCATCTCAATCATCTCCGACCGAGATGCTCGATTCACTTCTCGCTTCTGGCAGTCACTGCAAAAATCTCTTGGTACTCGTCTAGATATGAGTACGGCTTACCATCCTCAAACCGATGGCCAGAGCGAACGAACCATACAAACACTGGAAGACATGCTACGAGCCTGCGTAGTTGACTTCGGTAAAAACTGGGAAAATCACTTACCGTTGTGCGAGTTCTCGTACAACAACAGTTATCACACCAGCATAAAGGCTGCACCCTTCGAGGCACTGTACGGTCGTAAGTGCCGGTCACCTATCTGTTGGACTGAGGTGGGGGATACACAACTCACCGGTCCAGAAATCATACATGAAACAACTGAAAAGATCGTCGGCATACAAAACAGACTAAAAGCCGCGCGTGATCGTCAGAAAAGCTATGCTGATGTGAGACGCAAACACCTTGAGTTCCAAGTAGGGGACAAGGTACTTCTCAAAGTGGCACCGTGGAAAGGTGTCATTCGATTCGGAAAACGAGGCAAACTAAATCCTAGATACATCGGACCCTTCGAAATCCTTGAAAAGATTGGTCCAGTGGCATACCGCCTGCAACTTCCTGCTGAGCTTAGCAGCGTTCACAACACATTCCACATTTCTAATCTGAAGAAATGTCTGTCTGACGAGACACTGATTATACCACTCGACGAAATTCAAATCGATGATAAACTTCATTTTGTCGAGGAACCTATGGAAATCATGGACCGCAAGGTCAAACAACTAAAACAGAGTCGTATTCCCATCGTTAAAGTCAGGTGGAATTCTAGACGTGGTCCTGAATTCACCTGGGAACGGGAAGACCAAATGCGACAGAAATACCCACATCTCTTCCCAGACAACGCACCGACCGTGCAATCGAGCTAATTTCGGGACGAAATTCTTTTAACAAGGGGAGAATGTAACAACCGGCAAATTAGGACTAGAATTAGTGCCTAATTCTTTGTAAATACATGTAATTAGTTCTGTGTTAGGCTAATTTATGTATCGGATTATATATTGGTGAATATATACAACTTTGCGATTTGGCTTAAATCGTACGCAACTTAAATAGAATGAAATTCTATTTGATTAACACGGACGTTGGTGAACAAATGTTTATAAACTAAAATAACGCAATTATGACCGAAACGCTATCTTATAATAATTAGTAATTATCTCGTATCGCTCGATCAAAGTTTACACGATTTAATAACAAAAGTAATTAAATTTAATTTAAAGGTTTAAGGAAATAATTTAAATTAATTATTTTAACAAGATTTGTGATTTTATAAATATAATTAAACGCGTGAAATAAATATTTAATGCTTAAACTACGGAGAAAACGAACACCGCACGGGGTACGGGGGACGGGAGCTGAAAATGAGGCTTTCACCTACATCTTCACCTCCCACTCTTTCTTTTCTCATTTATTCTATTTCTTTCTCTTTCTTCTTTTCTTTTTCTCTCTCAACTAACAAACCAAACCACCACCACCCAAAATACTACCAAAATCGACAAATAAACGTACTAAACGAGCTTGGATCACACCTCTCCTTTGGAAGAAAACGTTCACCATCACACGATCTACATTCCTATCTTTTCGGATTTTTAATCCGACACTTTGTAAGTTTCCGACAAATCCCGACATCTCTCGTTTTTGATCATTTTTACTAGTTTATGGTTTAAATAGGCTTAATATGTTCATATGAGGGTTGGGTAAAAGAATCGGACCAAACGGAAACCCGAAAACATGTTTTTGGCTCGAAATCCGTCGATCAGCCGATAGTGTCGCATAGACGAACCCAGATATGCGTCACTTATAGCGACACTTCCTTAGTGTCGCTATACTCTCTAACCGACACTACATGAGTGTCGCCCTAAGTCCGATACCGACACTTCTTAAGTGTCGCCTGTTACCGCTTGTGATCCTTACCCGTCACTATGATAGTGACGCCTATACTTATATTACCGACACTTCCTTAGTGCCGCTAGACTTCATTATCCGACACTTTATACCAACACTAGCTTAGTGACGCCCTTATCCATATACCGGCACTTGACACCGACACTTCCGAAGTGTCGCATAATATCAAACTTTCACGTTGTACGACACTACATTACTGACGCCTGACCTGGATACCCGACACTTCATTGGTGTCGCATGCTTATACTTACCGACACTTATATACGACACTTCCTTAGTGTCGCATGACTTTGTTACCCGACACTACCATAGTGACGCTATCCTTTCAGAACCGACACTTCACCCGACACTGTCTTAGTGTCGCATAACCAACCTAAGTGACACTATGAAGTGTCGCATAAGACAGCAAATTTCCAAGTATTTTTACACTAAGTGTCTAACTTATACAACTTCCAATACTTATACCATACGACTTAACAAATGTCATAGAACATACTTTCTATTACAATTGCACTAAATTGCGTTATAAATGATAAACTTTAATTATAACAAATCACCAACGGGCCGTATATCTTTTGATACAAGCGCGAACAAACCAACATTTAAACACAACGGGTTGTATGAACAACTAGCCTAGATGGTCTTGCGAGACATCTACTTACTTAACCTTACGTGTTTAGGCACTAGAAGGTTACGGGTTCGGAGAACCTACTTGCTTTACTACTACTTGCTATTTACCACTGCTCGACTCAGGTGAGTCTTACAGCCCCACTTTTACTGTTTTATACTTTGGGGTGAGATACTTAGCAACTGTTTTACGCATGAACACAATGTACTGAACTGAAAACATTACTGATTACAAACAAACGCATGAGTTACTTTTATCCACTGAAAGCCTCCTAATCGTAAGTTGTTAGTTATGGACTTAAGCGCGATTACTAATAGATGGATCCATTTGGGACTGACAATCCCTGTCTGGGGTGGTAGCGCCACCACGTACTGATTTACACGTAGAAACAGACATATTAGTATTTGTTACATATGAGTGTGCGGATAGCACTCACGGGGGTACGTGATATATTCACACTACACGGTTAAGCTTCAACTTATGAGCTCATGGCACTGTACTGATTTACTGAATTACTTAATTTGCTTGATAGCAATACGGGTACATAATTGTGGTTCATAACACCTACTTATTACTAAACCTGTGAGATTCACCAACCTTTTTTTGGTTGACACTTTTTAGCTTTGTATCTCAGGTACACTTACGGAGTAGGATCACTCCAGGATCACTAGCTAGAGTCGCATGATTTTACAAACTGCATTTAACGGAGATTCTTTGGCATTAGCTTTTGTAACTATGGTTATGTAACAGAATCTTCCGCTATACGCGTGGGCTCTAGGGAATTACATATTGTATACGAAAACCTACGGTTTTTAAACGATTATTAATTATGAAATGTAACTATTTTACAAACGTCTCATTTAGAGGTCGTTTACTATTAATCTTGTGCTTTGTATATTGATTAGTAACACCCAATGTATGCTTCCGCAAATCGTTAAATTTGGGGGTGTTACATTCTCTCTCTAGAATTGAGCTAGTTAGAGAGATAGTTAGGTAGAGGTAGCTTTTAGCTTTTGTACGGAGGCACTCCAAGACATTGTATTTGTGAAGATCTGTCTGTAATAAATTCGTATCAGGTTCTATTTATATATCTCTTACTTTTCAGTTTTAAACATGTGTTGCTTTGTTTATGCTTGTTTAGGATTGTATGCTAGATATATAATGTTAGGCTAGACATTTCTTTGTGTTTACTATGACGTAGTTATGTTAGAATAGTCAAAATGTTTATGCCATGCTGTTACTCTACCCGTGTTACTTTAAACTGTGTATGAACTCGTAAACTGAATCTCGAATGTTTATCTATCCAACCTATGCTGTGGTTAGAAGCTTCCTGCTAGAACTTGGCCAATTACTAGTGGTACGTTCTCTACCTATTCTATACTTGATGATCAATGAACTTGGTATGGCTGTGTTCTCTAGGTTGAAACAAATCATAAGAGACACGGAGCATAGGATTAGAGATAGGTTAGATTCATGTTTATTTGTTATATATCTTTGAGAGAACTTTCGGGATATCTATGATCTAATTATTGGTTATCTGCTACGCTAGGATTCCAGTGTTCTGTTATGTGTTACCCTATCGCATGTTCTTGTTTGATTGTTGCCCTAGGAATGATGCATGCTAGAGTTACCCCCTTGGTTCATATCAGTAACTGTATAATTAGGTTTTCAGACACAGAATATTGGTTTACACAGTAGATTAACATGCATGGAATAGTTGTGATGGTTTATATCTGTAATGCTGAACAATTTAACTGATCGTTAGCCCGATTATCCCAACTTGGTCCGCGGGATTATCCCCGTTCGTGTTCTTGTTCAATCAACAATTCACGCTACGATACAGACATCTCTGATGACTGTGACTGGGGACCAGGATTCGAGGATAGTCGTCGGTTAAATTGGTCTGTACATTTGGGAGAACTTCCGGTGTATCTGACTTCTATAACTGCTATCCACGTGACATGTTATTTATCTGATTGCGGACAACTCTACGTTAGATATTTAATAGGATCGTAGTTGTAGCTCATTAAGATATAGGAAATCTGCGGGAGTAATGTGGAACCCTAATTAATGTAACGGAAAAACCGTAAAACGCCCTATTACTCGGTATAGTGCTGGAAACACCCAGTGGTGGAGTACAAACGTATGGAAGCCGTGGAACGGTCGTAGGTACAATACTTTGCATTAATTATGTTTCTATCCTCTCCGGATTAGTCATCACATCTAGTAGCCGTACCCTTGACTATTCATCAATAACATTTAACGAAATCATAGTAAACACTCGCTTATCCTTTGTTGACCGAGTCTCCGTACAAACCTCTTTAGTTCTGTTTTCTTTATTTAATTAGTATTTAGTTATAAAAACCAAACCTATCCAAAAACTTTTAAAACCCCAGCTGAATCTCCAAAGATAATAAAACTTCCTAGACTCCCATGCCCGTTGTAGTTTGAAGAACGACACCTGAGTCATACATACCACTTGCTGCCCTTTTAGGTCTGTCAGCAGTATACAGCTTAGGATTCCCCTGCTCTACAAATTTAAAACCCACTGTTCGCCGCTTCTATTGCTGTTGGATCAACGACCGGAATCAAATCCGTCCGACCAATAGGGGCCACGACAAGTTTTTGGCGCCGCTGCCGGGGACTACAACGACCGATTTTAGGAATTTTGTTATCTTAGTTATTTAGCGATCCTTACGGAAGATCAATATCTTCCGGAAGTTACAGTTTTTATCCCTAATTTAGTTAGTTTTTAATTTCCCGTCATTAGTTAAACCTATCCTTTCCAAAACCCTATTTTTTTCTTAAAACAAGTTATGGCGAATCGTATCACTCTCGCCTCATCAACCCAACCACTGCTAGAGGGACGAGGAGGACCAATCGTATCACCAACCGACGAAACCATTGAAATCAAGCCACACTTCATTAAATTACTTAAATCTCAGTGTCAGTTTCATGGTCTTTCGGTTGAAAATCCAAACGCCCATCTTAACAAGTTCATCAACCTTTCCGACTCTTTCGAACAAACCGGATCCAGTGTCAAAGTCACCCGACTTCACCTGTTTCCTTATTCTTTAGCTTTCCGAGCTCAGACATGGTTTTATGAACTCGAACCCAATTCGATTCATACATGGGAGGAGATGGCTACTAAGTTCTTAGCTAAGTTTTTCCCTCCGTCCCTACAAACCAAGCTCAAAAATGAAATCATTAACTTTCGTCAAGGAACTACTGAATCATTAAGCTCAGCTTGGGAACGCTTTAAGAATCTGCTTGGAAGATGTCCGAATCATCAGTTGGCTGAAACGAATCTGGTCTGCACATTCTACAACAGTCTGAATCGTCATCACCAACAAACCCTCGATGCTGCTTCATCCGGAAATTTCATGCTACATGATGCGTGGGAAAGCGTCTCGTTTTATAATTTATAACTGAAAATACCTTATTAATACTATCACACAACCAGGCAAGAATACCTGATCGGAATAGTATAGCTATGGTAAGTCCAGGTCGATCTCAGGAACACAGGAATAGTGGTTTATTAATATAAATAGGAAATAACTATTAACTAAGAAAACAGTAAATAAAGGGGGACGTTTTAGTTCCGTGCGAACATTTAATATTGAAATAGTAAATAAACAATTAAAATACTTAAATTAAAATAACAAATAGGAAACAATAGGAAAGAATAAGTAATTGTATAATCAATGTCACTCAGATTCAAATATCCTGATTTATTACGTATTGATTATCTAATTGTGATTCTTTTAGATCAACTTAATACCAAATTCTTCAATGAATACTAAGTCGAATGTGAACTAGCCAACGTTTCGGGTCCAACTAATTCCTATAATCTAGGGTCCAACATAAAACACCGGTTCCAATGTCATAAGATGATCAGTCAATTGTGTGTCTTTCCCTAAATCATGCATTAAACATTCACAACTTATTATAATTAACTCTAGTGGTATGACTCGACAATACCCAACAATTTCTTGTTGTCTTATTCATTTTAAAGTAGATAATTATCATGTACTCAACCTATCAAACTCAATCTATTTAACAATAGTTAAAACCCTAAGATTATAACCATCAATAATTAATAACATTAAAGGAACTCAATCTCATTAATCTTATTAACCACGTTGAGCAACAATAATTACTAGTTACCAATAAACAAGGATCTACGAGCAATATAATAGTTTTCAATTAAATAACTTAGTCAATACGCAATATTAATCGTTCAATAATCATAATCCGAGCTACATCAATTATACAACCACTTTAAATATTCAAATCATCATAAGATAAATAAAACTCAGATTTATAAATACCAAAATCATCAATGATATTAAATAAATGAAAGTAATAACAAACCGAATGACGAATCACAAAAAGATAAAGCGAAATGGCTTCAACCGTAGCTTTTCGTGCCTCCAAAATGCTCCTAAAACTTGAAATAATAAACCCCTAAACTAAATATTTCGTAACCCTAAATTTATTATATATAAAAAATATGAAAAAAATCACTTTTAATCGTAAGCAGAATGGCGCTATTTATATTTTTGCTGGGGCCAATCCATACGGCGTATGCATTTTGCATACGGCGTATGGATCAAAAGTTGCTTCCTCCGTACACCAAGGAAAAAGCCAGCCGCCATATTCCATTAAATGCACACAAATTCACGCGTTTTTCCAATTTTTATCCTACGCTGGCTTTGGACTTTTGACTTGAGCATGGGTCTTTGACTGGATTAATGGTATGGGCCCCACTCTTTTGACTAGCCACATTTCTTGTCTCCTGCGCTTAACCTACAACGACATAAGCATTATTATTTAATTATTATATTTACATATTATTAATATTACTAAGTTATTATATTAAATTATTGCTATTACTAAACGTTAGTAGTGATCTTATGATCATATGTTTATTATTATTATATTACTACTATTAATGTGCTCTAGTTTTAGTACTACAATTATATTATTTTAATTAACTATACTATATTATTATATTAATGTTAGGATCATCTAGCTTAAATTATTATTTAGTCCAACTCGTAAACTCCACTAAATATACAATCTAATTATTTTTACTCAATCCATTTAACTTTTAGAACTCGAATATTTACAAACTTTATTTATTATTATAACTCTTTTAACTACTATGTCCTACTCATATTTAGGTACAATCAACTTTTATACAAAAATTACTCTATTTAACTTATTTTTCGTTTCTTTTCTAATCTAAGCTCTATTGCTACCTATTTTGTAAATATGAACGAAATACATATATTTTATCAAGTAAATGCAACAAAAGTATACAAAAACTAGGGAATATTACTATATAAAAGTAGTACTATTTGATGTTATCAAATATCCCCACACTTAAGTTCTGCTTGTCCTCAAGTAGAATACATTTTCATCATCTAAAACTGATAAGCATCAAAGTAATATTTAGGAATCAGAATACCTAAATTAAAAATCTGTTTCATAATTTAAAACTTTTAAACAATTAATTAACATGGATAACTATAATGTACAAATAAAAATTATTATTATTAGTGCAACATATAGTCCATGAATGATTACCAATATATTTGTCCACTTTAAACAATCTATACTCATATCTCTGAATACACATTTATTGTTAATATGTATATTACTTATGATCTTCACATGTGATATACTCTTAAACTTAATCATGCACTTTTCTTCTATATTCAAAATAAATATATGAAATCCATTTTTAAGAATCAAGACATTGGTGACAGGTCTGCATTTTCATGCAACAAAGCGACATAACTTGATTCTAGTAAAGCAATTTTTAAATCAAACCAGCGGTGACAGGTCTATACCTTAGTATAACAAAGCGACATAGTTTGATTATTTTTAATTTAACTTGAAAGATTTTTCTTTCTTTTGCTTTATTTAAGAATACTAATTAAAGACTAGGTCTGTACTTTCGTACAACAGATGAAACAATTAGTAAACCTGTGACACCCCCAAATTTAATGATTTGCGGAAGCTTGATTTGGGTGCCACTAATCAATATACAAAGCACAAAGATAATAATGAACGACCACTATATGCGTCGTTTTAAACTTGTATTAATAAAGTTAACGTTTACATCAAAAATAATATTGCACTAGCTCGGTTCCTGAAATTGAGAGATTACATGGCATAATTACTTTTACAAAATATAATAATGCAGTCCAATCTCTAATTGTATGTATGCTGACTCGAGCTAGAAATCCCTGCTTGTGCAGTCAACCTACTGCTGGGTACCTGTGATATATACTAAAATGGGTCAGCGAAAACGCTGGTGAGCTCACAGGTTTGTATGTCAATGTATAATTGTCAGAACCGCAAGATTTATAATGAATTTAAAATGCACTTAAGCAAAATAAAAGTTATACTGTCCATGAGCACATAGTCTGAGCTTAACTGATTTGTCAGGCCCAATTAAGGAAACCTAACATGATTTGCCTCCTACGAGTGCCTAATCAACACTCGTCTTCCCAAATGCTAATACATCCGTTTGACCGATTAGTGCGTGCTAACCCGGATGAGGATTGTCAATCCCATATGATATCATATACTAACATTCACGCTATAAAATACTAGAGACTATGCTTATGGAGGACTTTAAATTGATTAGCTTGAAACTCATGTAGTATTTGAAGTTTATCACTTGCGTTCTACTTGTAAAACAAAATGATGCAGTAATATCACACCCCTGGTAAAAGTAGTGAAAATGGGGCTATGAAACTCACCTGATTCCTGATGTGTTTAACTTAATAAACTTGAAGTAATTAGCAGTGTGTTGGTGTCCAAAGACTTGAAACCTGAATGTGTCCACGACACTTGAATTGTTATTAATTGTATTGGTATCTCGAAAGACTACCATTGAAATTGTTTGTCTAACTCAATGTCCAAATTTCCCCGATTTGGTTGATTGTATTGTTACAAGTTACTACGACTTGTTTGATTGAATTGACACAAGTTACAACAACTTGTTTGAGTGTCGAAGTATGTTTTGAAAACGCGTACGGCCCGTTGGTGAATTGTTGAAATAAAAGTTTCGTTGTTATCGTCTTGTTTTTGAAGTGTTACTCTTGAAATATAAGTCCCATCATGTTCTAAAAGTCGTATGGAATAAGTATTTGAAGTTGAAAAATCTCGACACTTGGTGTAAAAATAGTTGGACAATCTGCTGTTTTATGCGTCACTATAGGCGTCACTAAAGGTGTTCATGCGACACTAAGGAAGTGTCGTGTGAAGTGTCAGATTCAAGGGTATAGCGTCACTGATCTAGTGTCGCGTGAAATTGTATGCGTCACTTCAGGAGTGACGGGTTCAGCATAACGGCGGCACTTATGGAGTGTCGTATAAAATGATTATTTCGGACATTTGGGCGTCACTTAAGGAGTGACGTGTATTATAGCGGCACTAACGAAGTGTCGGGTAAAATAGTAGGGCGTCACTTATAGAGTGACGGGTATAGATCAAAATGGGATTATGGGCGACACTCATGAAGTGTCGGTACGGAATATAGGGCGTCACTTAGGTAGTGACGGTATGTAGTGTCGGCTAATAGGATATGGCGGCACTTAACAAGTGTCGCTAGGTATGTATAGGCGTCACTTAGGTAGTGACGGTCAGAGGTCAACATTTGAGCTTATGCGACACTTAAGGAGTGTCGGTATCGGAGGTATAGCGGCACTAGAGGAGTGACGCTAGTAGTGACGCATGTCTGGGTTCATCCATGCGACACTATCACCTGTTTGACGGATTTCGAGCCAAAAACGTGTTTTCGGGTTTCCGTTTGGTCTGATTCTTTTACCCAACCCTCATAGGGACATATTAAGCTTATCCAAACAATAATATATGAAAAGTAAGTAAAAACGAGAGATTTCGTAATTTGTCGGAAACTTACAAAGTGATGAAATGAAAATCCGGAAAGGTAGGATTGTAGATCGTCGCGAGGTGGTCGTTTATTTCCAAATGGGCTTGAAGATCCGAGGTTGTTTGAGGTGCTTATTTTGTGAATTTGTGAGTTTTTGGGTGTTTGGGGTTTTGAGAGAAAAGAAATGAAAGAGAGAGAGAGAAAGAAAATAAGAAATGAAAAGAAAAGAGAAAGTGGAGGGGGTTTTGGTGAATCCCCACCATTTTCAGTCCGCGCACTGCGCTCCGTGCGGTGTTCGTTTGCCCCGTCATTTAAACGTTAAATAATTGTTTTAAATATTAATTGGTACATTTTAAAAAATACAAATTATCACGCTATATTTTATTTAAATATTTTACTAATCACTTTATATTTGAATTATAAAAACGTAAGTTAATTTGGTTGCGCGTTTTACATTCTAAATTTGGTAACTTTCTGATTGTGCGGTACGAATGGATACGAAGTATTATAATAAGAATACTTTTGACATAAAGCGTTATTAAATAAAAGTTGGTCACCAACGTCCGTATTTATTGTATCGAAATTCATTCTATTGAAACTCGTACGATTTGAACAAACCGCATAATTGTAGATATATATTCAACAATATATATAATAATTGATACATTAATTAGCCTAACACAGAACTAATTACATGTATTAAAACTTGATTAGGCACTAAATTATAGTCCTAAATTGACGGTTGTCACATTCTCCCCCTGTTAGAATAATTTC
Source organism: Helichrysum umbraculigerum (assembly GCA_949592205.1). Taxonomy (NCBI): domain Eukaryota; kingdom Viridiplantae; phylum Streptophyta; class Magnoliopsida; order Asterales; family Asteraceae; genus Helichrysum; species Helichrysum umbraculigerum. The sequence continues at coordinate 41,769,559 of CATIUR010000001.1, forward strand.
GTCCCGAAATTTATGTTGAAGTGGTGTTTGACGTTGAATCAGTGAAGAGTTGAGGATACTTGAGTCGCATTTGGTCTTCCCGTTCCCAGGTAAATTCCGGACCGCGCCGCGAATTCCACCTAACCTTGACAATGGGAATACGACTTTGTTTAAGTTGTTTGACCTCACGGTCCATGATTTCTGCGGGTTCCTCAATAAAGTGAAGTTTCTCGTCAACTCGAATTTCATCGAGTGGAATGATAAGTGTCTCATCAGACAGACACTTCTTCAGATTTGAAACATGAAATGTGGAATGCACGCTGCTGAGTTCAGATGGCAGCTGCAATCGATAAGCCACTGGACCAATCCTTTCGAGGATCTCGAATGGTCCAATGTATCTGGGATTCAACTTCCCTCGTTTGCCAAATCGGATTACGCCTTTCCAAGGCGATACCTTGAGTAGAACTCGATCCCCAACCTGGAACTCGAGTGGTTTGCGTCTCACGTCAGCATAACTTTTCTGACGATCACGCGCGGCTTTGAGCTTGTTTTGAATTTCTACGATCCTCTCGGTTGTTTCGTGTATGATTTCTGGACCCGTGAGTTGGCTATCCCCAACTTCGGTCCAACAGATAGGTGAACGGCACTTACGACCGTACAGTGCCTCGAAGGGAGCAGCCTTGATGCTGGTATGATAACTGTTGTTGTACGAGAACTCGCACAATGGTAGATGTTTTTCCCAGTTTACACCGAAGTCTACTACGCAGGCCCGTAGCATGTCTTCCAGTGTTTGAATGGTTCGTTCACTTTGGCCGTCGGTTTGAGGATGGTATGCGGTACTCATATCAAGTCGAGTACCCAGAGATTTTTGAAGTGATTGCCAAAATTGTGAAGTGAAACGACTATCTCTATCGGAGATAATGGAGATTGGAACACCGTGTTTGGTCACGATTTCTTTCAGGTAAATGTTGGTGAGGCGTTCCATTTTGTCGGATTCCTTGATTGCTAGGAAGTGAGCAGACTTTGTGAGACGATCCACGATCACCCAAATGGAATCGCAACCGTTCGAGGATTTGGGTAGTTTAGTTATGAAGTCCATGGAAATTTGTTCCCATTTCCAATCAGGAAGACTGGGTTGCTGAAGTAAACCAGAAGGTTTTTGATATTCGATTTTGACTTTGGAGCAAGTAAGGCACTTGCTGACATAGGTGGCGATTTCAGATTTCATGTTTGGCCACCAGTAGAAGTCCTTGATACCGTGGTACATTTTATCGGATCCCGGGTGGATAGAATATTTGGACTTGTGAGCTTCATCCATCACCAAGTCTCGTAGGTTCCCGAATTTAGGCAACCAGATTCGGTTTGAAAAATACCTAATCCCGTTAGGTCTGATTTCAAGCTGTTTATCCATGCCCCGCAAGGCTTCATCTTTGACATGTTCGGGTTTTAAGGCTTCGAGTTGAGCAGTGAGAATTTGAATGTTTAAATTGTTGTGAATGGTCATACTGAGGGCTCGAACCCGAAGTGGTTTCACTCGCTCTTTTCGACTGAGGGCGTCAGCAACAACATTTGCTTTGCCTGGATGATATTTGAGTTCGCAGTCGTAATCGGTAAGCAACTCGACCCATCGACGTTGCCTCATGTTGAGATCCTTCTGATCGAATATGTGTTGAAGGATTTTATGGTCGGTGAAAATTGTACATCTGGTACCGTAAAGGTAATGTCTCCAGATTTTGAGGGCAAAAACGACAGCTCCTAGCTCGAGGTCGTGGGTGGTGTAATTCTTTTCATGAATCTTGAGCTGTCGGGAAGCATAAGCTATGACTTTGTCTCGTTGCATGAGCACACAACCGAGACCTTGATGAGAAGCATCGCAGTATACCACGAAATCATCGGTGCCTTCGGGTAATGATAGGATAGGAGCACTGCAAAGCTTTTGTTTTAAGAGTTGGAATGCCGACTCTTGTTTCTCAGTCCAGTCAAACTTTTTGTCTTTCTGGGTTAGAGTCGTGAGTGGTATGGCTATCTTGGAGAAATTTTCAATGAATCTTCGATAGTACCCGGCAAGTCCCAAAAACTGCCGTACTTCGGTTGGAGTGGTTGGCGATTTCCAATCTTTGATAGCTTCGATTTTCGACGGGTCAACGTGAATCCCCTGACTGTCAATCACGTGACCAAGGAATTGAACGGTTTTGATCCAGAACTCACACTTAGAGAACTTGGCATAGAGCTCCTCGTGTTTAAGCAGTTCAAAGATGGTTTTGAGGTGTTGCGCATGTTCTTCTTTGTTTCGTGAATATATAAGGATGTCGTCGATGAAGACAATGACAAATTTGTCAAGATAAGGCTTGCACACCCGATTCATAAGATCCATGAATACCGCCGGTGCGTTGGTTAGGCCGAATGGCATCACTTGGAATTCGTAATGCCCGTAACGGGTTCTGAAAGCGGTTTTTGGAATATCGGCATCGCGAACACGCAATTGATGATAACCGGATCGGAGATCAATCTTTGAATAACAACTCGACCCTTGCAGTTGGTCGAACAAATCATCGATTCGAGGAAGTGGATACCGGTTCTTGACAGTTAACTTGTTCAACTCTCGATAGTCGATACACATTCGAAAGGAACTATCTTTCTTCTTAACGAATAGGACCGGAGCTCCCCAAGGTGAAGAACTCGGCCTGATAAACCCCCGTTCCAGGAGTTCCTGTAACTGAGTGGACAACTCCTGAAGTTCGGATGGAGCTAAACGGTATGGTGCTCGGGCCACAGGCGCAGCACCTGGTACAAGATCGATTGAGAACTCAACCTGTCTTGGTGGTGGTAGACCAGGTAGTTCTTCAGGAAAGACTTCTGGAAAGTCTCGAACAATTGGAACATCCTCAAGTCGCTTCTCCTCCGACTTTTTCTCCATGATGTGCGCGAGGATTGCAGGATAACCCTTTCTCAGAAATTTTCGGGTTTTTAAACAAGATATGAGGTTGAGCCTCGTCCCTCCGGTCTCCCCCTGTATGACTAGGGTTCTACCGACAGTGAGAGGTATGCGAACAATTTTGTCATAGCAGATGATTTCGGCGCGATGTTTGGATAACCAGTCCATGCCTACGATGACATCGAAACTTCCTATCTCAATAGGCATAAGATCTATGGGGAAGGTTTCGTCGGCTAGATTTAAAGTGCAATTAGGTATCACACTATCGGTTTCTATCAGCTTGCCATTTGCTAGCTCTACGGTGTACTTAACGTCTAAAGCAACAGGTGTAATGTCAAGTAGAGGGCAAAATTCATCGGAAATAAAACTCCTATCGGCACCAGTATCAAATAGAATGGAAGCAGTTAAATTGTTGAGGAGGAACATACCCGTGACCACATTCGGGTCCAGACGGGCGTCCCCTGAGTTGATCACGAAAGCGGTACTTTTGGCATTGTTGTTGTTGCGGTGGTTGTTGTTGTTGCCCTTGTTCTTCAACTTTGGGCAAGAATCCCTGAAGTGTCCTGGGTTTCCACATTCGTAGCAGGACTTAGGTTGTCGGGTATTTCTGTCAGAGGGGTTGTTGTTGGATTTGGGGGCTCGGCAATCCTTAGTCAAATGCCCGTACCTCCTGCAGTTGTTGCAAGGAGTACCGCACTGACCAAAATGGTGGTAGTTACACTTGGGACAATAAGGTCTGCCCCCGGTGTAGCTGTGGGTGGTTTCAGAGTTGGAGGTGTAGACTTGGATGGCGTTGTTTTTCTTGCTTGAGTTGTGGTGGTGTTCAGTGGATTTGCGTTTGTTGGAGGATGAGGTGTTGGAGGTCTCACGGCTGACAACTAGGGCCATGAGTTCGTGGGCCAATCGAATGGCACTCTCAGTAGTGGTTGGTTTGGATGAGGCGACGTTTCCCTGGATGTTCTCGGGGAGTCCACGAATGTATTTCTTAATGCCCTTACTTTCTGGTTCGACCAAACCCGGGCATAATAAGGCAAACTGCTGAAACTTGGTGGTATAATCAGCGACATCATTTCCCTGCACTTCCAGATGCCAGAATTCTTCTTCCAGCCTATGCAATTCTTCTTCAGGACAGTACTTCTCTGTCAGTTTCTTCTTCAGTTCGGCCCAAGGAAGTCGGTTTGCAACCTCAAGGCCTACAGAGTTTGCGTGGGTTTTCCACCACGTGGATGCACCTTCCTGAAAGGTGTAAACAGCGAATTTGACCTTGTTGTTCTCAGTGCAGTCGCAGAGACTGAAAACAGATTCCATGCGCTCAATCCAACGGATCAAGCCAATGGCACCTTCCGTGCCCTTGAAGTATAGTGGTTTACAGCTAAGGAAATCCTTATAGGAGCAGGGTTTGGGTGGTGGAGTATTGGTTGCGGTGTCCTCACTACCAGGTGGTGTTCGGGTAGCCAAGGCTTCAGTCACACTGCGGGCAATTATTCCCGCGATCTCAGCTTCGCTAAGGGTAATTTGACGACGTGGAGGCATGATGCTGAGTAAGAAAGAACAAGGAAATGAAATAAGATACTAGTCCGAGTATGATGAACTAGTGGTGTGTTTGTCATTCCGAGATAAAGCGTTTGAAAGAAAGAGGCCTATATTCATATAATATAATATAGCCTAAAGTTGGTAAGTGAGGTCTATTTATGTATATATATATGTATATCACATAATAACCTATTGAGTGTCTAGCACAGACGTGTTTTGAGTCCCGTTTCTCTCGAGGTCAGAGTCAACTAATGCATTCCTGTTCAACATGACTCTTTCAGATTTCACATCATCTTTCTTTAATTGTACATAGTTGATCAGGCTATGTTAAATTAAAGTCGTATGATGTAATCCCTGAACTAGTCATAACTAATAAGGAATACTGCCTAACGGTCATAGTCTAGGCGCACTAAATGCAACCTAGTTCACTATAACCTTAGGCTCTGATACCAATCTGTGACACCCCCAAATTTAATGATTTGCGGAAGCTTGATTTGGGTGCCACTAATCAATATACAAAGCACAAAGATAATAATGAACGACCACTATATGCGTCGTTTTAAACTTGTATTAATAAAGTTAACGTTTACATCAAAAATAATATTGCACTAGCTCGGTTCCTGAAATTGAGAGATTACATGGCATAATTACTTTTACAAAATATAATAATGCAGTCCAATCTCTAATTGTATGTATGCTGACTCGAGCTAGAAATCCCTGCTTGTGCAGTCAACCTACTGCTGGGTACCTGTGATATATACTAAAATGGGTCAGCGAAAACGCTGGTGAGCTCACAGGTTTGTATGTCAATGTATAATTGTCAGAACCGCAAGATTTATAATGAATTTAAAATGCACTTAAGCAAAATAAAAGTTATACTGTCCATGAGCACATAGTCTGAGCTTAACTGATTTGTCAGGCCCAATTAAGGAAACCTAACATGATTTGCCTCCTACGAGTGCCTAATCAACACTCGTCTTCCCAAATGCTAATACATCCGTTTGACCGATTAGTGCGTGCTAACCCGGATGAGGATTGTCAATCCCATATGATATCATATACTAACATTCACGCTATAAAATACTAGAGACTATGCTTATGGAGGACTTTAAATTGATTAGCTTGAAACTCATGTAGTATTTGAAGTTTATCACTTGCGTTCTACTTGTAAAACAAAATGATGCAGTAATATCACACCCCTGGTAAAAGTAGTGAAAATGGGGCTATGAAACTCACCTGATTCCTGATGTGTTTAACTTAATAAACTTGAAGTAATTAGCAGTGTGTTGGTGTCCAAAGACTTGAAACCTGAATGTGTCCACGACACTTGAATTGTTATTAATTGTATTGGTATCTCGAAAGACTACCATTGAAATTGTTTGTCTAACTCAATGTCCAAATTTCCCCGATTTGGTTGATTGTATTGTTACAAGTTACTACGACTTGTTTGATTGAATTGACACAAGTTACAACAACTTGTTTGAGTGTCGAAGTATGTTTTGAAAACGCGTACGGCCCGTTGGTGAATTGTTGAAATAAAAGTTTCGTTGTTATCGTCTTGTTTTTGAAGTGTTACTCTTGAAATATAAGTCCCATCATGTTCTAAAAGTCGTATGGAATAAGTATTTGAAGTTGAAAAATCTCGACACTTGGTGTAAAAATAGTTGGACAATCTGCTGTTTTATGCGTCACTATAGGCGTCACTAAAGGTGTTCATGCGACACTAAGGAAGTGTCGTGTGAAGTGTCAGATTCAAGGGTATAGCGTCACTGATCTAGTGTCGCGTGAAATTGTATGCGTCACTTCAGGAGTGACGGGTTCAGCATAACGGCGGCACTTATGGAGTGTCGTATAAAATGATTATTTCGGACATTTGGGCGTCACTTAAGGAGTGACGTGTATTATAGCGGCACTAACGAAGTGTCGGGTAAAATAGTAGGGCGTCACTTATAGAGTGACGGGTATAGATCAAAATGGGATTATGGGCGACACTCATGAAGTGTCGGTACGGAATATAGGGCGTCACTTAGGTAGTGACGGTATGTAGTGTCGGCTAATAGGATATGGCGGCACTTAACAAGTGTCGCTAGGTATGTATAGGCGTCACTTAGGTAGTGACGGTCAGAGGTCAACATTTGAGCTTATGCGACACTTAAGGAGTGTCGGTATCGGAGGTATAGCGGCACTAGAGGAGTGACGCTAGTAGTGACGCATGTCTGGGTTCATCCATGCGACACTATCACCTGTTTGACGGATTTCGAGCCAAAAACGTGTTTTCGGGTTTCCGTTTGGTCTGATTCTTTTACCCAACCCTCATAGGGACATATTAAGCTTATCCAAACAATAATATATGAAAAGTAAGTAAAAACGAGAGATTTCGTAATTTGTCGGAAACTTACAAAGTGATGAAATGAAAATCCGGAAAGGTAGGATTGTAGATCGTCGCGAGGTGGTCGTTTATTTCCAAATGGGCTTGAAGATCCGAGGTTGTTTGAGGTGCTTATTTTGTGAATTTGTGAGTTTTTGGGTGTTTGGGGTTTTGAGAGAAAAGAAATGAAAGAGAGAGAGAGAAAGAAAATAAGAAATGAAAAGAAAAGAGAAAGTGGAGGGGGTTTTGGTGAATCCCCACCATTTTCAGTCCGCGCACTGCGCTCCGTGCGGTGTTCGTTTGCCCCGTCATTTAAACGTTAAATAATTGTTTTAAATATTAATTGGTACATTTTAAAAAATACAAATTATCACGCTATATTTTATTTAAATATTTTACTAATCACTTTATATTTGAATTATAAAAACGTAAGTTAATTTGGTTGCGCGTTTTACATTCTAAATTTGGTAACTTTCTGATTGTGCGGTACGAATGGATACGAAGTATTATAATAAGAATACTTTTGACATAAAGCGTTATTAAATAAAAGTTGGTCACCAACGTCCGTATTTATTGTATCGAAATTCATTCTATTGAAACTCGTACGATTTGAACAAACCGCATAATTGTAGATATATATTCAACAATATATATAATAATTGATACATTAATTAGCCTAACACAGAACTAATTACATGTATTAAAACTTGATTAGGCACTAAATTATAGTCCTAAATTGACGGTTGTCACAAAACCCCCAACTGTTTTCATATAAGTATCAAGATATAAAATTATCGCATGATAAATCTAAGAATTAAGACTTTTATGTCATACATCATATTAGGTATCATAAAATAACATACAAGTTATTTTATTAATTTCATAAAATTCAGAAATTTTCATATAGATTGCCTATTAGTACATCATATCATGTAACTATATATCACTCATTATTAAGTTTCTTACTTTATATGTACAAAACAGTTAATCCACATTAAAGTCTAAATTATTAAATATAAAACAAAACTTTTAACAAAAAGTATTCTAACTAATAAATACCTAGTTTTTAACTTAAAATTTTTAAATTTGATGAAAATTTAACAAAATTATAATATAAGGACAAGTAAACAAAAGTAAAACTTTAAAATAATATTTCTTTTCTACCGACCCCATCCCCACACTTAAATTATACAATGTCCTCATTGTATATAAACAAGTAAAAATAAAAGTGAGAAAAGGAAGAAAAAAAATTAGAACGAAAAACTCCCCTGAATATGACGCGATTGTCTTGATCTGGTTCGGCGTAATGGGTCATCTTCCGATCTTTATTCAAAAATTATACAACATCCACACTTTCGTAGTTAATCACGATTGCATTTAGCATATGCAATAAGCCTTTAAACCCCTCGGTATCCCAAGTGGACGAGTTATAGTCTCGTGAGGGTTTCCAGGGAACACACCCACAAAGTTCTTTTATTTTCCAAAAAATTCCAATTTCAACTGAATTGGTTGCCAACTTCAAAAAGTAGCAAAGAATATTAAACGTATAAAAATAATAAAAATTACAGTACTAAAATTAAATTACGAAAAATAAAATGGAAAATAAAAATTATACACAATGTACAAGCACGGGTTGCCTCCCGAGAAGCGCTTGTTTTTGTTCGAGTCACTAGCTTGACTCCAACCTTACTTACCAAAAAATCTCTTGACTTTCCCCACACTTAAAAGTAAGCATGGATGGTAATATCGATAAATATTCATTAAATGTAAATTTATTATAATGAAAGTTTAGAAATACTTATCGTGCGTGGCAGGTATATGTCCTTTATGAGATACTCCATGAACTTCCAAAAATTGAGAGAAACTTATCTTCCGATTGAATTGCCAAAAAGGATCTTCATATTGGTAAAACAACGAACTTGTGCTTACAGACACTTCAACTGTTGGCGGAGTTTTAATCCAACTGCTGGTTGATGTCAGATTACCACGAGTTCTGTTTTCAATTTCTCCTCCAATCCTTACCATTGCTTGATCATCATTTTCCTGGTGATTCACCTCTGGGTATAATGATGAAGTGTCATCAATAGCTGTATTCCTAGTAGCCACTAATTCGTCTTCTGACATAACCCCATCTCGGTTTCTCAATTCAAGAATTTCCTATTCATTACAATCAAGTAACGAGAGTATTTCCTCATCAGAATCATAGTGATCAAATTTTGGCAAAGGCAACCAATCTACCTCCATATCTTCTTCCTGTTCAATTTCACTAAAAATTTCGTTAGAAAATAAAGATTCAGAGGATTGAGAACACTTATCTGTTTGATTTATCTCCTCAAGTTGTTGAATGGAATCTCCTTGACTGTGGCCAATAGTCTTCGTTTCTTCCACTCTTTCACTTGATGTCTCCATAGATTGCGTAGCTTTCACAATTACTGGTTGAGATAAACTTTTAACTTTACCTTTCTTAAGCTTTGGAATAATTGATCCTTCAACTTCATTGTACTTTCTATGCAAAGCAGCTGGATAAGGAGGTGGAGGTGTGTATTTTTTAATAATTTCTTCCGATAAAGGTGAAGGCGTATATTTTCTGAAATTTGGTTTTGCTTTATATCCTTCATCTTTTGGTTTTTCAAAAATTTCCTCCTTTTCGCTTTCCATATCCTTCAGAGTGAGATCTTTATTCCAATATGCTTTCATCTCATCCAAAGATCGCTTCAAATCCTCTTTACTTATCACGGAAACGTTTCTCCAGTTTTGAAAATTCACATAAACATCATTCATGTTTTGATCCATACCTGTCAAACTAAAAGAAAAAGAAAAAGAGTAGAAAAGAAAAGAAAATAAAATAACTAAAAATTCCAATTTAAATAATAAACGCAACCGTCCCCGGTAGAACAAAAGTCCAACCGGTTAAGTGTTCCCCGGCAGAATAGTTCAACCAGTTAAGAGTCCCCGGCAGCGGCGCCAAAAACTTGATGCCTGTGAAAGCGTCTCGTTTTATAATTTATAACTGAAAATACCTTATTAATACTATCACACAACCAGGCAAGAATACCTGATCGGAATAGTATAGCTATGGTAAGTCCAGGTCGATCTCAGGAACACAGGAATAGTGGTTTATTAATATAAATAGGAAATAACTATTAACTAAGAAAACAGTAAATAAAGGGGGACGTTTTAGTTCCGTGCGAACATTTAATATTGAAATAGTAAATAAACAATTAAAATACTTAAATTAAAATAACAAATAGGAAACAATAGGAAAGAATAAGTAATTGTATAATCAATGTCACTCAGATTCAAATATCCTGATTTATTACGTATTGATTATCTAATTGTGATTCTTTTAGATCAACTTAATACCAAATTCTTCAATGAATACTAAGTCGAATGTGAACTAGCCAACGTTTCGGGTCCAACTAATTCCTATAATCTAGGGTCCAACATAAAACACTGGTTCCAATGTCACAAGATGATCAGTCAATTGTGTGTCTTTCCCTAAATCATGCATTAAACATTCACAACTTATTATAATTAACTCTAGTGGTATGACTCAACAATACCCAACAATTTCTTGTTGTCTTATTCATTTTAAAGTAGATAATTATCGTGTACTCAACCTATCAAACTCAATCTATTTAGCAATAGTTAAAACCCTAAGATTATAACCCTCAATAATTAATAACATTAAAGGAACTCAATCTCATTAATCTTATTAACCACGTTGAGCAACAATAATTACTAGTTACCAATAAACAAGGATCTACGAGCAATATAATAGTTTTCAATTAAATAACTTAGTCAATACGCAATATTAATCGTTCAATAATCATAATCCGAGCTACATCAATTATACAACCACTTTAAATATTCAAATCATCATAAGATAAATAAAACTCAGATTTATAAATACCAAAATCATCAATGATATTAAATAAATGAAAGTAATAACAAACCGAATGACGAATCACAAAAAGATAAAGCGAAATGGCTTCAACCGTAGCTTTTCGTGCCTCCAAAATGCTCCTAAAACTTGAAATAATAAACCCCTAAACTAAATATTTCGTAACCCTAAATTTATTATATATAAAAAATATGAAAAAAATCTCTTTTAATCGTAAGCAGAATGGCGCTATTTATATTTTTGCTGGGGCCAATCCATACGGCGTATGCATTTTGCATACGGCATATGGATTAAAAGTTGCTTCCTCCATACTCCAAGGCAAAAGCCAGCCGCCATATTCCATTAAATGCACACAAATTCACGCGTTTTTCCAATTTTTATCCTGCGCTGGCTTTGGACTTTTGACTTGAGCATGGGTCTTTGACTCGATTAATGGTATGGGCCCCACTCTTTTGACTAGCCACATTTCTTGTCTCCTGCGCTTAACCTACAACGACATAAGCATTATTATTTAATTATTATATTTACATATTATTAATATTATTAAGTTATTATATTAAATTATTGCTATTACTAAACGTTAGTAGTGATCTTATGATCATATGTTTATTATTATTATATTACTACTATTAATGTGCTCTAGTTTTAGTACTACAATTATATTATTTTAATTAACTATACTATATTATTATATTAATGTTAGGATCATCTAGCTTAAATTATTATTTAGTCTAACTCGTAAACTCCACTAAATATACAATCTAATTATTTTTACTCAATCCATTTAACTTTTAGAACTCGAATATTTACAAACTTTATTTATTATTATAACTCTTTTAACTACTATGTCCTACTCATATTTAGGTACAATCAACTTTTATACAAAAATTACTCTATTTAACTTATTTTTCGTTTCTTTTCTAATCTAAGCTCTATTGCTACCTATTTTGTAAATATGAACGAAATACATATATTTTATCAAGTAAATGCAACAAAAGTATACAAAAACTAGGGAATATTACTATATAAAAGTAGTACTATTTGATGTTATCACTACTGTCGCACCCCCAAAACACGTGGCAGCGGAAACATGAGTTGTCATGGGGGCGCCGACCAAATCAAATATCATTACACAAAGATTAAAGCAAACGACCTCTATATGAGACGTTTGAAAACATTACATTCCATAAGTTTAAATGTTTACAAAATATCTGGAGTTCGCATAAACCGTTAAGAGATTTCTAATACATTACTGATTTTACCAAATACAGATAAATGCAATCTAATCTCTTGATGTTTGAAAACAATGCGACTCGAGCTAAGCTTTCCATAAGCTTCCTACTGCGGCGGGTTACCTGAGAAATACATACTAAAAGGTCAACATAAAGTTGGTGAGTTCATAGAGTTGTTTAAATGTTGGTATCAAACCAATTGTTATGAAACACGAGTTATGAAACACAAGATTTTAATCGTTGTATCATTCAACAATGATAATTAAATGTATCGTTAACAAACGATAAGTAAATGTGTTGAATAAATGTATCGTTAACAAACGATAAGTAAATATGTAATTGCACGAATGCAAAAAGATGTATCGTCAACAAACGATAAGTAAATATGTAGTTGCACGAATGCAAAAAGATGTATCGTTAACAAACGACAAGTAAATATGTAATTGCACGAATGCAAAAAGATGTATACCATTTGCCATGAGCTCATAGTCCGAAGCTTAACAATGTGTGCCGTGCCTCTTTCGAGTACACGATCGTGGGTGCCCCAATGCAAGTGTCTAATCCGGTACACTCGTTATGAACAAATATTAATACGTCCGTTTGACTGGTTAGCGCGACTAACCCGGACGGGGATTGTCAGTCCCAAATAGATCTATTTACTAATATTCACGCTTTAGCAAAACTAACAAACTATGATGTGTAGGGCCTTTGTGGATTAGTGTGTAACTCATGCAATCCGTATAGCGTTGTTTATGGTACTTGTGTTCATAAAAGCAGTTGTGTAAATCAAATGTATACAAAGCAGTTGCAAAGCAATTGTATAAAATAGTTGTAGTATGTATTCTCCCCCAAAATAGTTATAAAACTGTAAAAAGAGGGGCTATGAAACTCACCTGAGTCCTAGCAAATAGCAAGCAATATCAATTAGCAAGCAATGTGTGGTCCGAAGTGCAACCTTCTAACGTCCTAAACGTATAAGGTTGTATGAGTAGATGTCTAGAAAGATCATCTATGTAAGTGGAGGGTTAATGTCCACTTAAATCACAATGTAGGTGGAGGGTTAATGTCCACCTAAGGCTAGTTCATCCAACTAGTATGTCCAAATAAGTTGTTCATGTTGTTTATCAAAAACGTGTACGACCCGTTGGTGAAAGTTTGTAATAACAATTCAAAGTATTATTATTATTAAGCTCATCGTGTTGTATACTTCTCGAAGCATATGTGTTTCATATATGAATCTACATCATAAAGGTTTGATCTTTGTAGGTGTTTATTGCTTTTATATATGTCCGAATGTGTTAAGGCTCGGAATTTAGAGTCTAAAATGTGATTTTATGAGAATTAACTAAGGGTTAAAAAGTCAACTCTCAAGGTCAAAAAGTCAACTGAAAAAGGTCAACTCCTAAGTCAAAGTCAACTCGGAAGTCTTCAGTCCGCAAGTCAAACTGAACTCGCAAGTCAAACTGAACTCGCAAGTCAACTGAACTCGCAAGTCAAACTGAACTCGCAAGTCAAACTGAACTCGCAAGTCAAACTGAACTCGCAAGTCAAACTGAACTCGCAAGTCAAACTGAACTCGCAAGTCAACTGAACTCGCAAGTCAACTGAACTCGCAAGTCAAACTGAACTCGCAAGTCAAACTGAACTCGCAAGTCAAAGTCAACTCGCAAAGTCAACTGAACTCGCAAGTCAAACTGAACTCGCAAGTCAACTGAACTCGCAAGTCAAAGTCAACTCGCAAAGTCAAAAAAAGTCAACTGTTGTGTTTTTGCTTTGTAAACATGGTCAAACGGGCTCGGTTTGACCCGAAATTTTTAGGGAAGTCTTAGATATGTTCAAAGAGTCTCCAGAAATTTTGGTTCGAGTCGGGGTCGTTTCGAGATGTCGGTTTTTAAGTTTACACCTTAAACTTCAAGATTTAATGTTTTCGGTTTATGTCGGGTCATTACGCCAACTGATTTCACATATCTATAGTCCAAATCAAACTTCCAAATTTTTACCAACTGATTTACTATGTGTCTTGACTAACATATCAAATTTTCAGCTTCTAACAAGTCCTTTAACATAGTTAAATAAAGCCGCGTAACAACCGAACACATTTTATCGAAAAACTTCCTGGTCAGTCTTATAAATTGGTTCGTAGAGAAAAACGAGTACGTTTCTGGAAAAAGTGTAAAACACGAAAGTTGTAGATCTTTTCGATACGCAAATTTTAAAAAAAAATTCGACCTCTAACTCTTAACAGATGATTTTATACAAATATTTTCGTGAACTGTCGATTTTTAGGCAGATTCATGCATGTTCTTGTGTTTGCTTTAAAAACGATTTTTAACAACAATCTTGGACATATTTATGATAGATGAACATTATAACATCATAATCAGTAGTAAATAAGTAAAATAAGTAAAAGGTTTGATGATTTATACCAAGCAAATGATGGAGAAGCAAAAAGAGAGTTGAAGATGATGATGCCTTGGTGCTAGCTTCCTTAGATGATGGTGATGAGGATGGCGATTTGTGGTGGTTTTGGATGGGGGATGTGGCTGAGTTTTTTCTCCAGATTTTTGAGAGAAAATGAGTGTGTTTTTTGGTAAGGAAAATGAAGAAATGAGAGTGTTCATTTGCATGAAGGTGGAGTGGTGAAAACATAAAGAATATCATCATTATGTTGCATGGAAGAAGAGTGGAGAGGAGGGGGAGGTGGCACATGGGCCGGCCCCCATGGTGGCCCCACAAGGGTATTTTGGTCATTTTACATTTCTAGCTTAAATCGTTGCGTTTTTCGTTCATTTACCCGATTGTTTAAACGTTTATTCGTACGTTAAATGTTTAGTTGACGTTTTTATTTAACGATTTGAGTTTCGATATTTCTACTTGAAATATTTAATATAGTACTTGGAAACACTTATAAAAATGTTTCGTTAAATTATTGGCCTCGATTTGCGTGCACGTTCTACGACGGTTTAATCGCGTAACGTTATTTTGAGTCGTTTAGATTAACGATATAATTTGGATAAATTTCCATTGAAGTATTATTTAAAATACTTAATTTAGGTTGTCAATTTAATTATTGACGTTCGTTTGGTTGTCGAAATAAATTCGCGCGTTATCGTTGCGTTTGAGACGTTTTAACCGAAACGTCTAGGTTTTTCGAGTATTATTTTAGCAAAATAATAGATAATGATAAACAACTTCTAAAATAGATTAAAGTTATTTATAGAAATGTTTTCACCAACGTCGTATTTAAATTGTGTCGGACTCCATCCGATAATAAAGTGTACGATTTAAACAAATCGCAAATGTGTGCAAATATAATAACATATATTAATACACATAATGATACACATAATTCACCCTAATTACATGTATTAGCACAATGATTAGGAACTAACAGTAGCCCTAATTGGTCGGGTGTCACATTCTCCCCCTGTTAGGAGAATTTCGTCCCGAAATTAGCTTGTTGCCGTGGTCTGAGGGGCATCTAAGAATAGATGTGGATGTTTTAGTCGCATTTGGTCTTCCCGTTCCCAAGTGAATTCAGGACCGCGCCTAGAATTCCACCGGACTTTAACGATGGGAATACGACTATGTTTCAATCGTTTGACCTCACGGTCCATGATTTCTATCGGTTCCTCTACAAAGTGGAGTTTATCGTCGATATGGATTTCGTCGAGAGGAACAACAAGTGTCTCATCAGACAGACATTTCTTTAGGTTAGAAATGTGAAAAGTATTGTGCACGCTACTGAGTTGAGGGGGTAGCTGCAGTCGATATGCCACCGGACCAATTCTTTCAAGAATTTCAAAAGGTCCGATGTACCTAGGGTTTAGTTTGCCGCGTTTACCAAAACGAATGACACCTTTCCAAGGTGATACTTTCAAGAGTACTCGGTCCCCAACCTGGAACTCGAGTGGTTTGCGTCTCACGTCAGCATAACTTTTCTGACGATCACGGGCGGCTTTCAGCCGGTTTTGAATGGTCACGATTTTCTCGGTCGTTTCATGGATGATTTCAGGACCAGTGAGTTGGCTATCGCCGATTTCGGTCCAACAAATGGGTGATCGGCACTTTCTCCCATAAAGTGCCTCAAAAGGTGCAGCATCAATGCTGGTGTGGTAACTGTTGTTGTAGGAAAACTCACACAAAGGTAGGTGGTTTTCCCATGTGTTTCCGAAGTCGATTACACATGCTCGAAGCATATCTTCAAGAGTTCGAATGGTCCGTTCACTCTGACCATCGGTTTGCGGATGATAAGCAGTACTCAAATCAAGGCGAGTACCAAGGGCTTTCTGAAGTGTTTGCCAAAATCGAGAGGTGAAGCGGCTATCTCTATCGGAGATGATCGAGATGGGTATGCCGTGTCGTGCTACAACCTCTTTGATGTAGATGCGAGCCAATCGCTCCATCTTGTCGTTTTCTTTGATGGCTAGGAAATGGGCGGATTTTGTGAGACGATCTACGATCACCCAAATGGTATCGCAACCGCTCGGTGTTTTTGGTAGCTTGTTGATGAAGTCCATGGTTATGTTTTCCCATTTCCATTGAGGTATCTCGGGTTGTTGGAGTAACCCAGAAGGTTTCTGGTATTCGGCCTTAACCTTGGCACAGGTTAGACACTTACTAACATACGTGGCTATGTCAGCTTTCATGTTGGGCCACCAATACCGTTGTTTGACGTCATGATACATCTTGTCAGAACCAGGATGTATGGAGTACCGGGATTTGTGAGCTTCGTCCATGACCAATTCTCGTAGGTTCCCAAAGTTAGGTAACCAAATTCGGTTGGAGAAGTATCGGGTTCCATCGGATTTGGTTTCAAATTGTTTTTCCAGGCCTCGCAAGGCCTCGTTTTTAATGTTTTTCTCGTTGAGTGCTTCGAGTTGAGCGGAATGAATTTGAGCAATAAGATCGTTGTGGATGGTTAAACCAAGGGCTCGAACTCGAAGGGGTTTCACTCGTTCTTTACGGCTTAGGGCATCGGCAACAACGTTAGCCTTACCCGGGTGGTATCGGATTTCACAGTCGTAGTCACTAAGTAACTCGACCCAACGACGTTGTCTCATGTTTAGGTCCTTCTGATCAAAGATATGTTGAAGGCTTTTGTGGTCAGTGAAGATAGTGCACTTGGTACCATATAGGTAGTGTCTCCAAATTTTGAGCGCAAAAACAACGGCTCCTAATTCGAGATCGTGAGTGGTATAGTTTTTCTCATGGATTTTCAGTTGCCGGGAGGCGTAAGCGATGACCTTATCACGTTGCATTAACACACAGCCTAGTCCTTGATGTGAGGCGTCGCAGTAAACTACGAAATCATCGGTGCCTTCGGGTAAGGATAGGATTGGTGCACTGCAGAGTTTCTGTTTAAGGAGTTGAAAAGCCGACTCCTGTTTGTCGGTCCAGTCGAATTTCTTGTCTTTCTGAGTCAAGGAGGTTAATGGTTGAGCAATTCGGGAAAAATTCTCGATGAATCGCCGATAATACCCGGCGAGACCTAAGAATTGTCGGACCTCGGTTGGAGTGGTTGGTGCTTTCCAGCACTTGATGGCCTCGATTTTTGCTGGATCAACACGTATCCCTTGGCTGTCAACGACATGCCCTAGGAATTGTACTGTTCGCATCCAGAACTCACACTTGGAGTACTTGGCGTATAGCTCCTCGTGTTTGAGTAATTCCAAGATAGTTTTGAGGTGTTGGCCATGTTCTGTTTCGTTGCGAGAGTAGATCAAGATGTCATCAATGAATACAATGACAAACTTATCTAGATATGGTTTGCACACCCGATTCATAAGATCCATGAATACAGCCGGTGCGTTAGTTAGACCAAAAGGCATCACTTGAAATTCGTAATGCCCGTAGCGGGTTCGGAAAGCGGTTTTCGGGATGTCGGCGTCTCGAACGCGAAGTTGGTGATAACCAGACCGAAGGTCGATCTTTGAGTAAAAGCTCGAACCTTGAAGTTGGTCAAACAGGTCGTCGATTCTAGGAAGTGGGTATCGGTTTTTGATAGTGAGTTTGTTTAGTTCACGGTAATCGATACACATGCGGAAGGATCCATCCTTCTTTTTAACGAATAGGACCGGAGCTCCCCAAGGTGAGGAACTTGGTCGAATAAATCCCTTGTCCAGGAGTTCCTGTAATTGGGTGGATAACTCCTGCAACTCGGATGGGGCTAATCTGTATGGGGCTCGTGCCACGGGTGCAGCACCGGGCACAAGGTCGATTTGGAATTCGACTTGTCTAGGCGGGGGAAGGCCTGGCAAGTCTTCGGGAAAGACTTCAGGAAAGTCTCGTACAATGGGTACATCTTCAAGTCGCTTTTCAGCCGACTTCTTTTCGGTTACATGAGCAAGGATTGTCGGGTACCCTTTCCTCAGGTACTTTTGGGTTTTCATACACGAGATGATGTTTAGGTTTCACCTATCAGTCTCCCTCTGTATGATCAAGGTTCCACCGGTAGCGAGGGGTATACGCACGATCTTATCGAAGCAAACAATTTCAGCATGATGCTTGGACAACCAGTCCATGCCTACGATGACACCAAGGTTTCAGGTTTTGACGGGTATGAGATCTATGTGGGAAATGTTCGCTTGCGATGGTGTAAAATCAGTTGATAAATTTCTATGAGAATAGTTTGTTTGGAACTATTAAGTCCATTAAAACTTGAGTCATTCAAAATATGTTGGAAAAATCTGGTCGTCAATAAGACGTTGAAAATTTCTGTCTAGCCAATTTAATGGAGCGTTAGAAGTTGTAAATAGTTCCGTGTATTCGTCCGGATGTAACGATGCCCGGCATGTTTTGTAAACTTTGAATTCTATAAACTATCGACCTATTAACCTTGCGCCTTATTAGTTACAAATCATATTACATTGTACTGATTTACCGTCGTACTATGAAGCCACATGATTTGAGTACTGCTTATCATCCGCAAACCGATGGTCAGAGTGAAGATAGTGCACTTGGTACCATATAGGTAGTGTCTCCAAATTTTGAGCGCAAAAACAACGGCTCCTAATTCGAGATCGTGAGTGGTATAGTTTTTCTCATGGATTTTCAGTTGCCGGGAGGCGTAAGCGATGACCTTATCACGTTGCATTAACACACAGCCTAGTCCTTGATGTGAGGCGTCGCAGTAAACTACGAAATCATCGGTGCCTTCGGGTAAGGATAGGATTGGTGCACTGCAGAGTTTCTGTTTAAGGAGTTGAAAAGCCGACTCCTGTTTGTCGGTCCAGTCGAATTTCTTGTCTTTCTGAGTCAAGGAGGTTAATGGTTGAGCAATTCGGGAAAAATTCTCGATGAATCGCCGATAATACCCGGCGAGACCTAAGAATTGTCGGACCTCGGTTGGAGTGGTTGGTGCTTTCCAGCACTTGATGGCCTCGATTTTTGCTGGATCAACACGTATCCCTTGGCTGTCAACGACATGCCCTAGGAATTGTACTGTTCGCATCCAGAACTCACACTTGGAGTACTTGGCGTATAGCTCCTCGTGTTTGAGTAATTCCAAGATAGTTTTGAGGTGTTGGCCATGTTCTGTTTCGTTGCGAGAGTAGATCAAGATGTCATCAATGAATACAATGACAAACTTATCTAGATATGGTTTGCACACCCGATTCATAAGATCCATGAATACAGCCGGTGCGTTAGTTAGACCAAAAGGCATCACTTGAAATTTGTAATGCCCGTAGCGGGTTCGGAAAGCGGTTTTCGGGATGTCGGCGTCTCGAACGCGAAGTTGGTGATAACCAGACCGAAGGTCGATCTTTGAGTAAAAGCTCGAACCTTGAAGTTGGTCAAACAGGTCGTCGATTCTAGGAAGTGGGTATCGGTTTTTGATAGTGAGTTTGTTTAGTTCACGGTAATCGATACACATGCGGAAGGATCCATCCTTCTTTTTAACGAATAGGACCGGAGCTCCCCAAGGTGAGGAACTTGGTCGAATAAATCCCTTGTCCAGGAGTTCCTGTAATTGGGTGGATAACCGCTGCCACTCGTTTTGGGGGTGCGACAACTACATACTTCAGAAGAAGCCTGGAAGTTGATTGAGACGATAACGATGCACCAACATGACTTGGAGTTTGATGAATCAACCTCGGAAGACAAAGACACTTCTACTCAAGCGTTCGACACTTTAAAAGCTCAACTCGAATCCATCTCTAAAGTTGTTAAGGATATGCAAGACTCTTCCAAATCTTGGAAGCAACCTCAACGGCTCTTCTCACACTCGAAGCCCAAGGAAGATGTTCTCGCCACATCTGAAGCCACTGATCAGATCATTCATTCAAAATCTTTCACTCAGCGGTTATCCAAACAACCTATCTCCCATTTGTTAGTTCCCTCTACACCCTCTACTTCCTCTCAATTGTCTTCTCGTCTAAACAATACGATTTTCATTAACTTCATAGTTGAGCAAAATAATAAAAACAAACAAATTGTTGATTTTCAAAACCAAATTGAATATTTGCTCAGAATTTCAAACGATTTAATTAAAAACATGGAGGATAATGTTAAAAGATTGTTTTTAAAAGTTGAGGAGAAGCAAAGAGAAGAAGCGATTAGCAAAGCTATTCATCATTCATCTTATGATTATGATGATATCCTTGTTGTCACTAGAGGCGGAAAAGAGACTAAGAATGAGAAATCAAAAAATATTCCTCCAGACGAGCCTTCTAGTTCTTCTGATTCAGTACCTATTGACACTCCTGTCACCTCTCCTGAACCAGAATCTTCCAAAGCCTCAGAAGTAGTTAAACCAACACGTATACCTTTCCCTGGTAGGCTTAAGAAAGAAAAACAAGAAGCCCAGTTTGGAAAATATCTAGAGATGTTCAAAAGCTTACACTTAAACGTTCGATTATTAGATGCTTTAGTTGAAATGCCTAGTTGTGCCAAATTCTTTAAAGAACTTATATCCAACAAAGAAAAACTCAGACAAATAGTTAACTTGCCCTTAGACGCAGAATGCTCTTTAATTATGCAACAAGGACTGCCCCCAAAGCTAGGAGACACTGGCCGTTTCACTATTCCTTGTTACCTTCAGGATGTTCAAATAAGTAACGCCTTGGCTGACTTAGGAGCTAGTGTAAACCTTATGCCATACTCGCTTTATAGGAAACTAGGATTAAGCGAACTTTTACCAACCCGTATGACCATCCAATTAGCTGATAGATCAGTTAAACTCCCTCGAGGAATTGCTGAAGATATTATGGTACGTGTTGATAAATTCGTCTTTCCTGTTGATTTTGTTGTTATGGATATTGAGGAAGACACTCAGGTACCACTCATCCTTGGTAGACCTTTCCTAAATACTGCGAAGGCCGTCATTGACGTAAATGAAAAATCTTTAAAACTTAGAGTGGGAACTGAGGAAGTCACCTTCAATGTCAATAAACTAATGAAACTTCCTATGGGAGAAGACCTTGGTCTTGTAGATTCTATACAGGAAATAATTGAAGAACACTTGGAAGAAATCCTCGCAGTAAGCAGCATTAATCCCCTTCCAAACACTGTCATCACAACAAGGAAAATCTGTGAAGAAGGTGCGGGTCTATGCTCAGCTATCTCGGATCCATCCATTGCATCAAAGGAAGTGCTATTACCTTTAAAGAATTCCAACTTACAGCCCAACAGATTTATCACTGCTGTACCACTTGGACAAGGCACTCCGGTCACTCTCTTGAGAAGAAGCCCTACTTCTGAAGTTCCTGATTCATCTCTCTCAAAAGAAGAAATTCTGAATACTCTCAAAGAAATGGAGTCAATGCTTAAACCATCCGATCCGCAACTTTCTGAAAGTTGTGAAAACTTGAAACCAGAGATTACTTTTACCACATCTTCTTCAGCTCAGTTTCAGAGATTTGCACTCACAAAGGACAACAAAGAAATAATCACTGAAGATAATGCACTCTCTCAATCCTCCCAAGTAAAATATGAGCTGAGAAATGATGAGCTGTACAACAATACAGAATGGGTTGAAATAGCATCAGCCAACATTCCAGAGGCACCTGCAGTTGAGTCAGATTATCAGACAACATACGATGAGCTTAAGAGAGACGAGATTGCCAGGATGAAGCCTTCCACTGAAGAACCACCCGAATTGGAGCTGAAGGAACTACCCTCACACCTTGAATATGCTTTTCTCGAAGGAACTTCGCACTTACCAGTTATCATATCCAAAGATCTGAAGCCCGAAGAGAAAGCAAAACTCATTGAAGTTTTGAAGTCACATAAGAAAGCGATTGCTTGGAAGATTTCTGACATACAAGGGATCAGTCCGAACTATTGCACTCACAAGATCTTAATGGAAAACGACTTCAGACCATCAATTCAGAGGCAGAGGAGAGTCAACCCAAAGATTCAAGACGTGGTGAAAAAGGAGGTTATCAAACTCTTGGATGCTGGTCTAATTTACCCTATTTCGGATTCCCCATGGGTCAGTCCAGTTCAAGTCGTCCCAAAGAAAGGAGGCATGACGGTCATCGCTAATGAAGACAACGAGTTGATTCCAACACTAACCGTCACCGGTTGGAGGGTATGTATCGACTATCGGAAACTAAATGAAGCTACACGCAAAGATCACTTCCCCCTACCGTTCATTGATCAGATGCTTGAAAGATTGTCAGGAAACGAATTCTATTGCTTCCTCGACGGTTTCTCTGGCTATTTTCAGATACCTCTCGATCCAAAGGACCAAGAAAAGACAACGTTCACCTGTCCATACGGAACCTTTGCCTACCGACGTATGCCATTTGGCTTATGTAATGCACCGGCGACATTTCAAAGATGCATGGTAGCAATCTTCCACGACATGATTGAACAATGCATGGAAGTGTTCATGGATGATTTTTCGGTTTTCGGAGATTCGTTCACCACTTGTCTTTCTAACTTGAACAAGATGCTCACCCGATATGAAGAATCGAACCTAGTTCTGAATTGGGAAAAATGCCATTTCATGGTAAAAGAAGGCATAGTTTTAGGACACCGTATATCCAAAGCTGGAATTGAAGTTGACAAAGCAAAAGTCGAAACCATCTCAAAACTTTCACCACCCACCTCTGTTAAAGCCATCCGCAGTTTTCTAGGACACGCCGGGTTCTACCGTCGCTTTATCAAAGATTTCTCTAAGATATCCCGACCTATGACTCATCTCCTCGAAAAAGATACGCCGTTTGTCTTTACAGACGAATGTCTCAAGGCCTTCGATCATCTGAAAGATCTGCTTGTCCATGGACCGATCATGGTTGCTCTAGACTGGAGTCTCCCATTTGAAATCATGTGCGACGCTAGTGATTTCGCAGTCGGAGCAGTTCTGGGACAGCGGAAGGAGAAACAGTTTCAACCAATATACTACGCCAGCAAAACGCTCACTGACGCCCAAGAAAATTATACAACTACAGAAAAAGAGCTGCTAGCGGTAGTATTTGCTTTTGATAAATTTCGTTCTTATCTAATCTTGTCCAAAACTATTGTCTATACAGATCACTCAGCTCTGAAATATCTTTTTAAGAAGCAAGATGCTAAACCTCGCCTTCTACGATGGATTTTACTCCTTCAAGAATTCGACATCGAGATCAAAGACAAAAAAGGAGCAGAAAACGTCGCGGCGGACCATCTCAGCCGATTAGAAAATCCTTCAATGGATAAGTTGCACGAAAAAGACATTCAAGACCAGTTTCCAGAAGAACAACTCATGCATATTGGTAGATACCATCAAGGGTCACGATCTACTAATGATCCCTGGTATGCTGACTATGCCAATTATTTGGTGGGAAAAATTGTACCTAAAGGGATGCCAACCTCTCGAAGACAAAAATTCTTCCGCGATATAAAGTATTACTATTGGGACAACCCTTTCCTCTTTAAGGTTTGCCCTGATCAGATCATTAGAAGATGCGTTGATGGGAAAGAGGCATAACACATCTTACACCAAAGCCACCATGGACCTACTGGAGGACATCACGGTACCAACATGACAGCAAGAAAAGTGTACGATGCCGGCTTTTTCTGGCCAACCATATTTCGAGATGCATACGATCTGGTAAGACGCTGCGATATCTGCCAAAGACAAGGCAATATAACAGCTCGGAATGAAATGCCACTCACAAACATCCAGGCAGTGGATATCTTCGATATCTGGGGATTAGATTTCATGGGACCATTCCCTAAATCTAACGGTAAAGAATACATCTTGGTTGCAATCGACTACGTCTCCAGGTGGGCCGAAGCCCAAGCTCTCCCAACAAATGACGCCAAAGTGGTAACCAAGTTTCTCAAAAAGCTATTTAGTCGATTTGGAACTCCAAAAGCAATAATTAGTGATTGTGGTACACACTTTTGCAACATTCAATTCATGAAAGTTCTGCAACAGTATGGTGTCACTCACAAAACATCAACAGCTTATCACCCCCAGACAAATGGGCAAGCTGAGGCAACAAATCGAGCTTTGAAGAGAATCTTGGAAAGAACCGTTGGTAATCATGGGTACAAATGGGCTGAAAAATTAGATGATGCATTGTGGGCATTCAGAACCGCCTATAAAACACCATTAGGAACCACACCATATCGTCTAGTTTATGGCAAGGCATGTCACTTACCAATTGAGCTGGAATATAAAGCATACTGGGCTTTGAAGAACTGCAACTTAGATATTTCTACAGCTGGAGCAAATAGATGAATGCAGTTGAATGAGTTAGCCGAACTAAGGGATCAGGCATATGACAGTTCGTTAAACTTCAAAGAACAAACTAAGAAAATTCACGATGCTAAGCTGAGGCCCTCACGATTCAAAACAGGAGATAAAGTGCTGCTTTTCAATTCGCGATTCAAGAAATTCTCTGGCAAGTTCAAAATCAGGTGGAGCGGACCATTCATAGTATCAAAGGTATTTCCTTACGGTGCAGTCAAACTTGAGGCACCAGAAGGTAAATTTAAGGTTAATGGTCATCGCTTAAAGCATTACTTCGAAGACTTTCCCATCAGGGAAGATGTCTTTATCTTTGAACCACCGTGAGTCGACAGAAAGGTACAAAGAGTCAAGCTAGAGACTCGTAAAACAAGCGCTCTTGGGAGGCACCCCAAGCCTATCTTTATTTCTGTCGTTTTATTTCTTAGTTTATTTTTATTAAGTATGGTTACCTCTGAACTAATAAAATTGCAGGCTTGCCACTTATCTGACTTCGAATTGCAAAATCCGAGATAAGTGTTGTTCATTAACTATCACTGTTAGCATTACCTGTTTATTTTATCTTGTTTCAGGATGGACGTTGTTGACGCTGATCATGTAGCTGCAAGACCACGCAGACGACACAGACCCCGTAGACGCAGGGTACAGAGAGAGGCTATGCTGACCATCACTGAGGAGGACCTGACTGATGTCCCGATCACTCACGAGGAGTTGCCCGATGAGGGGCCCTCATCACCTGTGCCAGCCCCCGTACCCACTTTCGAGTACGGTATCACTACGGCTGACCTAGCTGCTTCGTGGGCCCTCTTTCGGACACTCTCCATCCAGCATGACATCATGTCCTCAATCTGTGAGCGGCTCGAGATTCCGAGACCTGATGCCATTCCCTTCAGGCTTGGCCCAGATCCAGGACCATCTCGACTTCCATGGTTCTTCTATCCTCCTGCTGATCCACCTGTTCTCTCTACTGCTGGACCTTCCACTGGCCCCACTACTGCAGCTGCTGATCTTGCTCCAGCATTACCCACAGGATTTGCATCACCAGATCACGGCCTCACAGAGCAGCTTCTGGCTAGCTTTGATGCTCATACTTCTGTCACTTCCTCTGACGAGATCGTGAGTCAGGCTATGGCTGCTATGGATTTCTCCATTCCATCCCCGACTTCTGTTTTCGACAGGGATGTTGAGGCAGAGTTTGATCCTGACACTGATGACCTACTTGATGATTACTAGATTTTATCTTTATTATTTACTTTCTGTATTATGACTCAGCACTTACGCTTTAGACTTGCTACCTAGATGAGATACTATGATATGTGTGTCGTGGTTTATTGCAGAATTCAGCATTGTGTGGAATGGATGATCTTAAACGAGCCTGGTCCTTAAAATCCAGCAATTCACTAGCACCACTCCTGCACAAACCTGGTCTATTCCAGTAAACACAAATGGGGAGTCTCTCTGTTCCTTTCTCCCCGTTTCAATTATGTTTATTATGCCTATGTTAGTACATTTAATTTTTGTACCTCATCCTAAACTTATCACTAAGTGTGGGATTTCAGCCCAAATTAAACACTTGAGAAACATCTACTTACATGTTCAAACTCTAAGTGTGGGATTTTACTAAGTAAAATCTCTACTCAAGAGAACATTAGGGACAATGGTCCTCTAAGTGTGGGATGGTAGGTATAGAATACCTTAATAGGTGATTTTTTATGTCCAATAGTAATCTTTCTCTCAAAATTTTTCAAAAATAAGGTCAAATTTTTTCAAAATCAATGAGTCTAACTCAGTTTTTGAGTCTCAGATACTACTGAGAGAAACCATTTTCAAAATATAAGTATGATATTTCTAAAAGCCTAAAGGAAATAAGGTAGGAATTGCTTAAACAAGAAGTAATAATCAAAGGAACATGACTAGACACATACAACCCTTTGCAGTGAAATCTTGAGCTCAAAAGCATTCATCTTTAATGCTTCACTTTCAATTCTTGTGTGTATGCCGATGTCTGTATCTCTGAATTAGAATTTGCTCTTGACATACGCTTCGAGACCATATTGGTGTGTACCGTACGCGGTATAGGTGCAATTAAATGACCTTGACATTCCTTAGGACTTAACCCATTCCTTACATATCTTTTCAAGCCCAAAACCCTTTCCGATGCTCATTTTTAGTATCGAAGATCCGCCTAGTATACCCTGTTGAGCCTCAACCTTTCGTTTCTTCAAAACCCTAATTTTCACCCACTTCCCAAAAATTACCTCCAAACTTATCTTGGAATTTCTGAGGTTATGAAGAACAACCGTTTAGAATATCTGTTTCAAATATCCTACTCATTAGCATTCTCCAAAATCAAGCTTCTCAACAAATGGTGCGGGAAAATTAGCACACAAGAGAACCGGAAGGACGATGGTGCGGGAAAAATTAGCACCTAGAAAAGAATCAAAATGATCAAGATAAGAGGAAAAGATTTCTAAAGGATTCAAAATATAAATTTCTTGGAAATTCTCTAAAAGAAATTCTGAAGAAAAGAAAAGAAAATAGAAAAGAAGAAAAAGAAAAGAAAAGAAAAGAAAATAGCTCCGCAAATAAAGCTGAAAGTTTCAAAGCATTGCTCTTCATGAAAAAAACCGGCAAAAAGCTGAAACAGCTACCAACTCTCCGCTCCCCTCCGTTCTAAATAAAGTTGTTCATAATCTCAGTGATTTTAGGATAAGCTAAACACCCTCACAAACCACTATCCATACCCTTCACCCTCACCAAACATTACAACCCTCTGAATGTCTTGAGATAATTAGCACCGTCCTCACCTAAGTGGTGGAGATCCGATTCTCGATCAAGCCTATGACGATGAGTGCAGCATGACTGGCTACTTTGAGCGATTTCGTTTGAGCTAGATTGATAGGAAACCCGATACACTTTGAGTGAATTGAGTGACCACCTATAGTGAGATCGCCTAGTCATGTGTACCTCAAGATCATAAGATTTGGATGTACGCCTAAGAGAATCTCTTCTTGTTTATGGAAGGATCATCTTATCCTCCTCCACACTTTGAGAAGTAACTGACTTATATGAGGAAATGCTAATCTCGGAACATATTCTCTGACTCGCCCCTAAAAACATGACCTAAAAATATTTTTCAGAGAGTTGTTGCTTGAGGACAAGCAACGTCTAAGTGTGGGATAACTTGATGTGACGTAAAAAGTCATGTTTTTAGGAGCTTTATTCCTCACATTTTGAACCTTTCTTTAGTGAAAACATTCCAAAACATTTATTATTTACTAAAATACACTAAAGTGGTTCAAAAGTAGACGTTGTGATAAAAATCACTGAAAACACTCTAAAAATGCACAAAACACAGCATTTTAATACAGGCCGATTCCTCCGATCTCATTTTCCTGTCAAGACACACTTCCTAACTTCTACCATCTGTTGTACAGATAAAATCGAGACGGAAAAATCTGGAATCAAGTGAAACGGCCAAAGGACGGAGAAACCACTACGCTTTCAGAGCCATTAAAAGTCATTCCGGCTACGCCTAAGCTCTACACATCCAATTTCTGTGAGATTGGCATCATTAGAAGCGTAACGGAATTACGAAACCACAGGCGAAATAATCAAGTCAAACGGACGCATAACGAAGGACATACGGACGTTTTAAGCAACGAACGAAATCAGACGAAGCCCGTATACGGCCATAGGCACCGTATACGGCCCTTTACAGACCGTATACGGCCTTGTATAGACCGTATACGGCCCTATACAAGCCGTATACGGCCCCCCTTCCCCCATATTGTGCTTCGTTTGCTTGTACGTGCTGCTTCGTGAGTTGTACGTGCGATTTAATGCTTTTCCTATAAATAGTGGACACCCCTCACTTCACCAACATACCAACTTTCTCATTTCATTCTCTCCCTACACTTTCTCTCTCACACACATCACTCTCTCTCTAGTTTCTCTCTCTAGGGGATTTTCTCTCTCTAGCATTGAGCTAGTTAGAGAGATAGTTAGGTAGAGGTAGCTTTTAGCTTTTGTACGGAGGCACTCCAAGACATTGTATTTGCGAAGATCTGTCTGTAATAAATTCGTATCAGGTTCTATTTATATATCTCTTACTTTCCAGTTTTAAACATGTGTTGCTTTGTTTATGCTTGTTTAGGATTGTATGCTAGATATATAATGTTAGGCTAGACATTTCTTTGTGTTTACTATGACGTAGTTATGTTAGAATAGTCAAAATGTTTATGCCATGCTGTTACTCTGCCCGTGTTACTTTAAACTGTGTATGAACTCGTAAACTGAATCTCGAATGTTTATCTATCCAACCTATGCTGTGGTTAGAAGCTTCCTGCTAGAACTTGGCCAATTACTAGTGGTACGTTCTCTACCTATTCTATACTTGATGATCAATGAACTTGGTATGGCTGTGTTCTCTAGGTTGAAACAAATCATAAGAGACACGGAGCGTAGGATTAGAGATAGGTTAGATTCATATTTATTTGTTATATATCTTTGAGAGAACTTTCGGGATATCTATGATCTAATTATTGGTTATCTGCTACGCTAGGATTCCGGTGTTCTGTTATGTGTTACCCTATCGCATGTTCTTATTTGATTGTTGCCCTAGGAATGATGCATGCTAGAGTTACCCCCTTGGTTCATATCAGTAACTGTATAATTAGGTTTTCAGACACAGAATATTGGTTTACACAGTAGATTAACATGCATGGAATAGTTGTGATGGTTTATAGCTGTAATGCTGAACAATTTAACTGATCGTTAGCCCGATTATCCCAACTTGGTCCGCGGGATTATCCCCGTTCGTGTTCTTGTTCAATCAACAATTCACGCTACGATACAGACATCTCTGATGACTGTGACTGGGGACCAGGATTCGAGGATAGTCGTCGGTTAAATTGGTCTGTACATTTGGGAGAACTTCCGGTGTATCTGACTTCTATAACTGCTATCCACGTGACATGTTATTTATCTGATTGCGGACAACTCTACGTTAGATATTTAATAGGATCGTAGTTGTAGCTCATTAAGATATAGGAAATCTGCGGGAGTAATGTGGAACCCTAATTAATGTAACGGAAAAACCGTAAAACGCCCTATTACTCGGTATAGTGCTGGAAACACCCATTGGTGGAGTACAAACGTATGGAAGCCGCGGAACGGTCGTAGGTACAATACTTTGCATTAATTATGTTTCTATCCTCTCCGGATTAGTCATCACATCTAGTAGCCGTACCCTTGACTATTCATCAATAACATTTAACGAAATCATAGTAAACACTCGCTTATCCTTTGTTGACCGAGTCTCCGTACAAACCTCTTTAGTTCTATTTTCTTTATTTAATTAGTATTTAGTTATAAAAACCAAACCTATCCAAAAACTTTTAAAACCCCAGCTGAATCTCCAAAGATAATAAAACTTCCTAGACTCCCATGCCCGTTGTAGTTTGAAGAACGACACCTGAGTCATACATACCACTTGCTGCCCTTTTAGGTCTGTCAGTAGTATACAGCTTAGGATTCCCCTGCTCTACAAATTTAAAACCCACTGTTCGCCGCTTCTATTGCTGTTGGATCAACGACCGGAATCAAATCCGTCCGACCAATAGGGGCCACGACATGCCGCTAAAAGCCCACTTTTCCCTTCACTTCCTAAGTGTCGCGAATTTCATACCGTCACTCGAACCCGACACTTGCTTAAGTGTTGCCCCGAAATCGATTTGCAATCTACTGACATTTACACCGACACTCATACCGGACACTTACCAAAGTGTCGCCCCTTATGCGTCACTTCTCCAAGTGACACTACTGATGTCGTGTAAACGGGGCTTTAGTTTTAAAAATAGAAATTACCTTTACTTGCTACTACACAACTCAGGCAAGAGTACCTGATCGCATAATAGTATAGCATGATAAGTCCGGATTGAACTCATGGAACGGATGTCAATTCTAATAAAATGGAATTTGCTACAAATAATTAAAGCTGTAAATAAGGGGAACGTATTAGTTCCGTTCGAACAATTGACTAACAATTATGAAAAGTATTTTTTTATAATAAAACTCTAATTTAAAAAGAAATAAATAATGAAACAATTAATCAAATCAAATACTTGATTCAAATAGTAGAAAGAATGTATTCACCTAGACTACTTTCCTTAGAATACGGTTATCACTTTATTGATTTACTCAACAATGGATTTTATTGTGACATGACAAATAAGACAACCCCTTTCCGAGGAAGGTTAATCTAACACAATCAAGAAAGACACAAGGTTGTTTTCAACACGCAATTTATTCAACTAACGTTGCCCATAGGATTATGTTCTAAATTAAACCTACACCGTTTATGTGATTTATTCTTGTGACTTAAATCAACAAAGTCTATAACTAATAATAGTTATCTTGTTCATTGATGATAAATACCGATAATTAACCCTAACCTGTCAAACTCAATATATTCAACAATAATCATCAATCGAAATCAACAATCATCAATAATTTTATAATCAAAAGGAATTCAATCTCAATTAATCATAAAACCACGTTAGGTAATCACTAATAATCAATCAATAACCAAGGATGGTCAAAGAAACACATAAACATTCATAAAATCCAATAGTTTTCGCAAATCAATAATCAAACCATTATCTAAGTATCATCATCCAAGTAAATACATAAAAGACTTAGCTAATCATATTGTTACAGAAACTCAGAAACAAAAGTGAAACCGAAATCATAATCAAATGAAAAGGTTTAATGTATTCAAACCGAGAAACCGAAGAAATGATTGAACTAACGGAAACCTTCGATTCTTCTTGCTTCTTATCCTTCAAAATGCTCCTGGAATGAGGTTGAAATGATTGAAAATCGGCTGGAGAGAAAACTAGGGTGATAACCCTAAAAATGAAGTAAATTAGGGTTTTTAAGTTTTCTGTCGAATCAATCCATACGCCGTATGGAAATTCCATACGCCGTATGGATTGAAAAAGCCCAGCAGGCTCGGCCCGCTATCTGTTAGTCCTGCTCAAGTGATCCATATGCCGTATGGAAATTCCATACGCCGTATGGATGTAAATTTCCAACTTTTCACCATATCGACTCTCTCTTTCAAAACTTCAACTTGATAGTTTCTTTTCTACGATATTAGCTCGATTTCTGACTCTTTTCCGATTCAAGCTCCAATTAACTCCTAAATGCAAATATGAACAAAATAAGTATCATATTCAAATAAATTGCATAAGAAATCTATTGAACAAAGGGGTAATTAGTACTATAATTTAGTACATTTTGGCGTTCATCAAACATCCCCCACTTGAATCCTACTTGTCCTCAAGTAGACCATCTATCAAGAATTTTAAATCTTCCAGTATGAACGGCAAACAAAAGCGCAAAAGGACTTACATACTACACAGCATTCGGCAAACCAAATTCTTATCCTAAAATTGATTCTACCTTAAGGCTTAGCAATCAAGAAACTCTCTAAGGGAAACAACTTCCAATACGTTATTATTATGCATAAAAGAAAATTCACCCAGATTACCGATATTGTTATCCACTTAAACAATCTAAATTTCAGAAATTGAGCTCAACTTATTATTATTCTAGCAGGCCTTACCCTTGATTCCCAATAGCAAAATACTCTCATACAAATAACGTATCACAATTCTCCAAATAAAGAACATCCAAATAAATCAATCATTTTTCAAACCAATACATTGGTGACAGGTCTGTACCTTAGTACAACAGAGCGACATAACTTGGCTTTGGTTTTTCAAATCATGTGTTCGTTGTACTCTTTTCTTTATATTACTATTTTTTATCAAATATACTGACGGAAACCAGGTCTGTACTTTCGTACAACAGAGGAGTCAACACCCAGTATATTCCCAAATGATGATAATTAGGATCCCAAAATTGTGGATTATAACACGCTATCGTATAAAAATTAAGACTAAGGTCGTACCTTGCTAAAAGATCCTCTTGGGAAAATTCCTACTTTAAGTATTAAATTTCTTAATAGCTCAATAACCTTCAAATAGATTGCCTATCGATACATCACATGATGAACTATCTAATATTTAAAAATTAAATTCATTTCATTCTTTGCATTCCTAAAATACGTTACAATATTCGCTAAACTTTATGCAGAAAACAATTTTAAAAGAAAAATTTGGGCTGAAAAATAACTAACACATAGAATGCCCTTTAGCTTTAAAATTTGCCAATATTTACCATTCAAATCTTAAAGACAAACATACTTCTTTTCCCACATCCCCCACTTAAAAGTATGCAATGTCCTCATTGCAAAAATGAACAATAATATAGGGAATAGAAAAGAAGTGAACAGAAACTCCCCTGAGCTATCTTTAATATACAAGCTAGACTGAAGCCTTTCAACAACCAGCATCCTCTTCCAAAAGCGTTATTAACAGAAAACAAATAAAATAAATTATTAAGAAAAACAACGGGTTGTCTCCCGAAAGCGCTTTTGTTTATCACGTCGGTAAGCTCGACATTGTGCTTCATCACTTAGTTGCGATTCATCTCCAAATCACGCTCGGAGTCCCTTGCATCACCATTATACTTCTTTAAACGGCTTCCATTCACCTTGAACGTCGTACCAGAATGACCTTTCAAGTCAACAGCTCCAAAAGGGTAAACCTTGTCGACTACAAAAGGTCCTGTCTAATGTGTCTTCAACTTCCCAAGAAACAAATGCAGACGAGAACTGTATAGAAGCACCTTGTCACCTTTCTTAAATGAATTATTCGATTTTAGGCGCGAATCATGCCATTTCTTGGTGCGCTCCTTATACAGTCAAGCATTATCATAAGCATTTATCCTTAACTCCTCTAGTTCCTGTAACTGAGCCAATCTTTCTTTTCCTGCCGCATGATCATCGAGATTGCAGTGCTTCAATGCCCAATACGCTTTGTGTTCCAACTCAAATGGCAAATGGCAAGCTTTCCCATAGATTAGTCGGTAAGGCGTAGTTCCAATAGACGTTTTAAACGCAGTCCTTGCGGCCCATAATGCATCATCCAACTTATTTGACCAATCTTTCGAATTCCCATCAATTGAACGTTCTAAAATCCGCTTCAAACCGCGATTGGTCACTTCAACTTGTCTACTAGTCTGTGGATGATAAGCAGTAGAAAACTTGTGATTGACTCCGTACTTCTTCAAAACCTTCTCCAATTGTGCATTTGCAAAATGCGTTCCGCGATCACTGATCAACGCCTTAGGTGTTCCAAATCTCGAAAAAAACTGTTTAAGAAACTTTATCACCACTCTCACGTCATTAGTAGGTAATGTCTTTGCTTCCGCTCACTTCGAAACATAATCCACAGCCACTATGATATACCTATTTCCATTGCTTGGTGGAAATGGTCCCATGAAATCTCATCTCTTTTCGAGATCCTTCCTGTTCGTTGGCAAGCATCGCATTCCTTAACGAACTCATATGCATCATTGTAGATGGTTGGCCAATAAAATCCTGCTTCAAACACCTTCCTTGCTGTATATGATGGCCCATGATGTCCTCCCATAGGACCATTATGACACTGACTCAGAATATTTGTACATTCGTCTCCATGAACGCACCTTCTCACTATACCATTAGCACATTCCCTAAACAAAAACGGGTCTTCCCAAAAGTAGTGTCGCAAGGCCGAGAAAAATATCTTTCTTTCGTTATACTTCATCTCAGTGGGAAGAGTCTTTGTAACTAAAAAGTTGGCATAATCAGCAAACCATGGAAGTTCACTCATGAATACCTTCATCAAACTCTCATCGGGAAACGTATCCTTAATTTCTGATTCATCCAACTTCTCTAACTCCGGATTTTCCAACCTTGAAAGGTGATCATCAGCTAAATTCTCAGCTCCTTTCTTATCACGAATCTCAATGTCGAACTCTTGTAGTAACAGAATCCATCTTAGCAACCTCGGCTTTGCATCTTGCTTACTAAACAAATACCTCAACGCTGAGTGATCGGTAAACACTACAGTCTTTGATAGAATCAAATAAGATCGAAACTTATCAAAGGCAAAAACAAGTGCAAGCAGTTCCTTTTCCGTTGTAGTGTAATTCTCTTGCGGGTTTGTCAAAGTCTTACTAGCATAGTATATAGGTTGAAACTTCTTGTCAACCCTTTGCCCTAACACTGCTCCTACAGCATAATCACTAGCATCACACATTAGTTCAAAGGGAAGATTCCAATTTGGACTAATCATGATGGGTGCAGATACTAACTTCTCTCTCAAAAGATTGAATGCATCAAGACATTCCTTGGAAAACTCAAACTTGGCCTCCTTCTCCAACAGTTTATTCATCGGACGAGCTATCTTGGAAAAATCCTTGATAAAACGGCGATAAAATCCCGCGTGTCCCACGGAACTTCGTATACCCTTGACATTTGTCGAAGGAGGCAACTTTTCTATTGCCTCGACTTTAGCCTTGTCCACCTCGATTCCTACACTCGAAATCTTATGTCCTAATACAATCCCTTCACGGACCATAAAATGACATTTCTCCCAGTTTAGCACAAGATTTGAACTCTTACACCTTTGCAGCATTTTCTCCAAATTCACCAAACACTCATCAAATGAATTCCCAAAGACTGAGAAATCATCCATAAATATCTCCATACTATCTTCAATCATGTCATGAAAGATTTCCATCATACACCTTTGGAATGTTGCGGGTGCGTTGCACAACCCGAATGGTATTCTTCTATACGCAAAGGTTCCAAATGGACAAGTAAACGTGGCCTTATCTTGATCATTCGCATCTATCAGAATCTGAAAGTATCCGGAAAAACCATCTAAAAAGCAGTAATATTCATTTCCGGCTAAACGTTCGAGCATCTGATCAATGAATGGCAAGGGAAAGTGATCCTTGCGCGTAGCATCGTTCAATTTCCTGTAATCGATGCAAACTCTCCATCCAGTGACGGTTCTCGCGGGGATCAATTCGTTCTTTTCATTAGCTACCACCATCATACCTTCCTTCTTGGGTACAACATGAATGAGGCTTACCCACGGACTGTCGGAAATTGGATATATCAACCCAGAGTCTAGTAACTTGATAATTTCTTTTCTCACCACATCCGTGACCTTCGGGTTTAAACGCCTCAATGGTTGCACCACTGGCTTGAAATCGGATTCCATAAGAATCTTGTGAGTACAGTATGAGGGGCTTATTCCCTTGATATCACTAATCGTCCATGCGATAGCCTGCTTATGCTCCTTAAGCACTTTCAATAAAATTTCCTTTTCTTTAGTTGAAAGGTATGCTGAAATAATTACAGGCAGATCGGATTCTCCTTGCAAGTATGCATACTCCAGATGAGCAGGTAACTCTTTCAACTCCAACTTAGGTGGCTCTTCAAACGAGGATTTAACTGCAAAAATATTCGCTCTTGAACATGGAATACCATGCATAGTAATTCTCGTTTCCTTTTTAATCGAAATTCCATTTGTCAAAATTGACTCTTCGCTCTCTCTCAACTTAACTCCTTCGTTCTCTAATTCCTTCTCGCACGTTTTCTCAATATCCTCCAGCAATTTATCGAACTCTTCGATATCACGGATTGCCTCGATGCTTCCCGTCCATCCTTCCAGAATCATAGGATCCAAGTCTTCGTCATCCCTTAAACTTTGCAAGAACTCATCATCGTCATCCAGTTCTCTTGCACTAGCAAAATAACAAGTGTCATCCACTGAGGCAGGGTACTGCATAGATTCATTCACATTGAATACCACTTTCTCATCCCCTACTCTCATGGTGATTTTTTTATCATAAACATCTATCAACGCTCTGGAAGTGTCTAGGAAAGGTCTTCCTAGAATAATTGGCACCTTTGGATCTTCAACCATGTCGATAATCATGAAGTCACAGGGAAATACAAACTTATCGACCTTGACTAAGATGTTCTCGACCATCCCTCTTGGGTATTGGACAGAGCGGTCAGCTAACTCGATGCACATTCGGATGGACTTAGGCTCTCCTAGCCCAAGTCTAGAATACATTGTGTAAGGCATAATGGATATGCTAGCTCCAAGATCCGCTAGTGCATTTGCGATATCCAATTTACCAATGAGACAAGGAATTGTGATACTCCCTGGATCCTTCATTTTTGGTGGTAACTTGTTTTGCATTACAGCTGAGCATCGCTCATTCATCGTTACAGTGGTTGCCTCAGCCAACTTGCTTTTATTAGTCAAAAGCTTCTTCAAGTATTTCGTATACTTAGGCATTTGGGCAATAGCTTCTACAAACGGGATGTTAATATGAAGCTGCTTCAAATTTTCAAGAAATTGGTGGTAATGAGCTTCATCCTTTCCTCTTCTCAACGCAACTGGATAAGGTGGGGGTGGCGCATGATCCTTCGCATATTGCTTATCCCTCGCAATTTGATCAGCCTCAGTGTCCACCTTTGGACTGTTAACAACCTCCACTTCCTTCCCTTTTCCAACAATAGCTCAGACACGGGATTCTTTTTAACACCAAGGTTATCAAGATCCTTTCCGCTTCTAGTAATCATAGCTTTTGCCTGATTTCGAGGGTTGGTTTCGGTAAACCCAGGAAGAGTTCTAGGAAACCACTCTTGGAGAACCTTAGCTATGTTGGAAATATTCCCTTCAATCTGCTTGATTGCAGCACCTTGATTTCGCACTAATGCTTCAGTATTATCCATACGTTGTCCAGAATTAGCAATAAATTGCTCATTAGTGGTAAGAAATTTCCCCATCATTTCTTCCAAATTGGTTTTCTTTTCAGGGAAAGGTGCTGAAGGTTGTTCCTTAGTGAAAAGTCCAGGTTGAGCTTGGCGGAACTGGCGACCTCCGTCTTGGTATGGTCTTCGAAAAAAGGTACCACCGCCTTGTTGGTAGGTTCCTTGAGCTTCTGCAAACTTAACCTCCTCTTTTGCTTCTCCAGACTCCATCTCAGGGTAATCCTTTACCAAATGTGTTCCTCCACAGTTGTCGCACCCTACTTGGATTGCATGAACAGTCTCGGTTACATTCTTTATGTCTCTTCCCATACTGTCAAGCTTAGCAGTGATGGCGGCGAGACCATCATCATTGCTTACTGACCTTTTTCTCCGAGAAGTGCCATCGTCCCAAAGCTGAGAATGCTTTGCTTGGTCGCGAATGGCTTCTAAAGCATCCCTTGGAATCTTCTTAGGAAGAGATCCTTGCGAATCCAGTTGCTGTCTTGTAGCATGGTCTACACCTTTGTAGAACACCATAACGATCTGTTGGTCGTTTAGGTCATGCTGTGGGCACTTATGCATTAAGTACTTATACCTTTCCCATGCTTGGTGAAGTGACTCGTCGATATCTTGCTTGAAGTTTCTGATTTCGTCAATCATCTTCGACGTTTTGGATGGTGGGCAGTACATCTTTAGAAATTTCGTAGGAAGGTCTTCCCAAGTGGTGATGGATCCGGCTGGTTCATTTGAAATCCATCTCTTAGCAGCTCCCTTGAGTGTTATCGGGAATACTCGGAGCATGACTTGATCGCGTGTAACATTCGGAATGTTGAACATATCGGCGATCTCCAGGATCTTCTCGACGTGCTCGTTAGCGTCTTCCGTGTCTTCTCCTCGAAAGGGGTTCTCTCTAAGCTCCTTGATGAACTGTCCCTTAATTTCGAACTCCACTTCACGCGCAATAGCGGGCCTCACTACTCCTGGCCCAAGGTCGGTTCGCATTCTGCTAGAGTACTGTTCGAGAGTCATGTTGGCGATATCTTCTGCCATGTTGAGATCTTGTTCCGATTGATCACTGGGGTATTCGGTTAGTGGGGTATTCGGTTAGTGGTCTTTCGCGATATTCTCCATATTCGCCCTCGAAATCCGAATTGTAATTGGATGCCAGCGAGGTGTGAAGATTATAATCAAATACCCCGTCCTCTCCGTCAGAAAATGGATTGCGAACTGGTGAATTAGGCGGTACAGAAGAAGCGCGTCTTCTTTGATGAAATGTACGCTCGGGTTCTGCGAAAGGATTAGCTGGGAATGGCTCCGAAGTTCGAGTCATGTACGTCCTGCAATAAACTTATCAAGTCAATAGAACAGGCTACTTAAATAACACAGCACAAA
Source organism: Helichrysum umbraculigerum (assembly GCA_949592205.1). Classification (NCBI taxonomy): domain Eukaryota; kingdom Viridiplantae; phylum Streptophyta; class Magnoliopsida; order Asterales; family Asteraceae; genus Helichrysum; species Helichrysum umbraculigerum. The sequence goes on from CATIUR010000001.1 coordinate 41,808,320, forward strand.
ACTAGTTATCCTAAAAATCACAACTCTTAACCACTGAACAAAATCACAAAACAAAACTAGCAACTACTAATCAATTCACAAATGAAACAAACTAAACAACTAAACAAGTTCCAATTTATTGAATTCAAGCAAACCGCTCCCCGGCAGCGGCGCCAAAAACTTTATGTCATGTAAACGTGGCTTTAGTTTTAAAAATAGAAATTACCTTTATTTACTACTACACAACTCATGCAAGAGTACCTGATCGCATAATAGTATAGTATGATAAGTCCGGATCGAACACATGGACCGGATGTCAATTCTAATAAAATGGAATTTGCTACAAATAATTAAAGCTGTAAATAAGGGGAACGTTTTAGTTCCGTTCGAACAATTGACTAACAATTATGAAAAGTGATTTTTATAATAAAACTAAAATTTAAAAAGAAATAAATAATGAAACAATTAATCAAATCCAATACTTGATTCAAATAGTAGAAAGAATGTATTCACTTAGACTACTTTCCTTAGAATACGGTTATCACTTTATTGATTTACTCAACAACGGATTTTATTGTGACATGACAAATAAGACAACCCCCTTTCCGAGGAAGGTTAATCTAACAAAATCAAGAAAGACACAAGGTTGTTTTCAACACGCAATTTATTCAACTAACGTTGCCCATCGGATTGTGTTCTAAATTAAACCTACACCGTTTATGTGATTTAGTCTTGTGACTTGAATCAACAAAGTCTATAACTAATAATAGTTATCTTGTTCATTGATGATTAATACCGATTATTAACCCTAACCTGTGAAACTCAATATATTCAGCAATAATCGTCAATTGAAATCAACAATCATCAATAATTTTATAATCAAAAGCAACTCAATCTCAATTAATCATAAAACCACGTTAGGTAATCACTAATATTCAATCAATAACCAAGGATCGTCAAACAAACACATAAACATTCATAAAATTCAATAGTTTTCGCAAATCAATAATCAAACCATTATCTAAGTATCATCATGCAAGTAAATACATAAAAGACTTAGCCAATCATATTGTTACAGAAACTCAGAAACAAAAGTGAAACCGAAATCATAATCAAATGAAAAGGTTTAATGTATTCGAACCGAGAAACCGAAGAAATGATTGAACTAACGAAAACCTTCGATTCTTCTTGCTTCTTATCCTTCAAAATGCTCCTGGAATGAGGTTGAGATGATTGAAAATCGGCTGGAGAGAAAACTAGGGTGATAACCCTAAAAATGAAGTGAATTAGGGTTTTTAAGTTTTCTGTCGAATCAATCCATACGCCATATGGAAATTCCATACGCCGTATGGATTGAAAAAAGCCCAGCATGCTCGGCCCGCTATCTGTTAGTCCGGCTCAAGTGATCCATACGCCGTATAGAAATTCCATATGCCGTATGGATGTAAATTTCCAACTTTTCACCATATCGACTCTCTCTTTCAAAACTTCAACTTGATAGCTTCTTTTCTACGATATTAGCTCGATTTCTGACTCTTTTCGGATTCAAGCTCCAATTAACTCCCAAATGCAAATATGAACAAAATAAGTATCATATATTCAAATAAAATGCATAAGAAATCTATTGAACAAAGGGGTAATTAGTACTATAATTTAGTACATTTTGGCGTTAATCAGATACTAATACAGAATTTACCATTTTATGCGACACTTCTTGAGTGTCGCCTAAACCCCTAGTGTCGCTACAAGTGACGCTAAAAACAGAAAGTTTACAAACTATTTTTATACCAAGTGTCGAACTTGTATAATCTCAAACATTTATACGATACGACTTCTAAAACACAATGGAACATACTTTTAAGTATAACACTTCGAAATCATGATGATAATGTTGAGATTATTATTACAAACAATCACCAACGGGCCGTACACGTTTTCAAAACTAAATCAAATCAACCAAATCGTAGTCATTTGGACAAGTAAATCAACCAAATCGTAGTCATTTGGACAAGTAAATCAACCAAATCGTAGTAATTTGGACGTTCTAGTTGGACGAACAACTACAAAGGTAGTCTTTATAGATACCTACTCGTGTTAATAACCATCGCGTGTCGTGGACACCCTCTAGTTACAAGTCTTCGGACATCACTACCCTGCTAACCAACTCAAGTTTATTAAGTTAAACTCTCAAGACTCAGGTGAGTCTCATAGCCCCTATTTTACTGTTTTCATCAGGGGTGTGATACATTGCTCGATTTATTTACATGTGAACACAAGTATAATCCAATCAAATACTACATGAGTTATTTTAAACTAATCGATTTAAAGCCCTCCATAACATAGTTTGGTAATACATCTGTAGCGTGAATGTTAGTATATGATATCATATAGGATTGACAATCCTCGTCCGGGTTAGCAAGCACTAACTGGTCAAACGGACGTATTAGCATTTGGGTAGACGAGTGTAGATTAGGCACTCGTAGGAGGCACCTCGATCGGAATTCGTTCATTGGACCCGACCCTGAAGTTAAGCTCAGACTATGTGCTCATGGCTGTATAACTTTTATTTTGCTTAATTGTAACTTAAATTCAATTAAATCTTGCGGTTCATACGATATGTTTTGACATACAAACCTGTGAGCTCACCAGCGTTTCACTGACCCATTTTAGCATGTATCACAAGTACTCAGCAGTATGTTGGACTGCCCGATCAGGATACTTAGCTCGTGTCAGCATGCAAACATTCAGAGATTTAGCTTCATTATTATATTTTGTATAAATTAATTATGTATGTAAATCTCTCAATTTCAAACCGAGCTAATGTAAACAATATTTTGATGTAAACTTTGGTTTTATCAACACAAGTTGTAAAATGACGCATATAATGGTCGTTCATTGTATACCTCGTGTGGTTGATTATTGATCAGTCGCGCCCCGACCCGAATCGCTTCCGCATCATAATTTGGGGGTGCGACAGATTGGTATCAGAGCCTAAGGTTATAGTGAACTAGGTTGCATTTAGTAGGCTAGACTATGACCGTTAGACAGTATTTCTTTACTAGGCATGACTGGTTCAGGAATTATAGCATACGACTTTAATTTAACATAGCCTGATCAACTATGTACAATTAAGGAAAGATGATGTAAGGTCTAAAATGGTTATGTTGAACAGGAATACACTAGTTGACTCTGACCACGAGAGAAACCAGGAAACCGAAGAGGCACTCAGGATGGTTAGCCGACTCGCAGAGTCAGTTGATCATCTCACTTCTCTGCTGCCACAACTGAATCTACGTCAGAATTAGCCGAGGCTGAATCTGTACTCTATTATGCTTTAGTAAGGCCTATGTAATTCGACCGGATGTAACAATTCCCGGTACTCTTGTAAAAACATCTAAGTCTGTACCTTTTGGAACTCGTAACTCTAGATTGTCTATCATCTTTTGGGATTCGTAATATCAATTGACAATTTCCCCTCGATTATCCTACATTATTGATTTTTACATTGTCTGTATATTACCGCTTTTATATATATGCATCTGTTGTAATTGTCACTCTGGTACACTTTCTCATGTACCCTTTGTTTCTTTCTTGAAGAATCATGCCGCCAAAGAAGAAAAGTTACAGTGTAACACCCCCGAAATTCATTGTTTTGCGGAAGCATAATTTGGGGTGTTACTAATCAAATATCACAGCACAAAGATAAAGTAAACGACATCTATATGCAACGTTTGTAAATTAGTTACATTCCATAGATATATTGTTTGAAAACTTAGTGTTTTCGTATACAAAAATGTAGTTTCCCTAGAGTCCGCGCGTGTAGCGGGAGATTCTATTACATAATCAAAATATACAAAAGATAATGCTAAGAATCTCCGTTAATGCAGTTGTGTTGAAATCATGCGACTCTAGCTAAAAATCCTGGAGTAATCCTACTCCATCCGAGTACCTGAGAAAACATGCTAAAAAGTGTCAACCAAAAGGTTGGTGAATCTCACAGGTTTGTAAGTAATATCAGCTTTGAACACGAGATTTCATCAGTAATGCCCGCAGGCGTAAAATCAGCAATTTCAATCTAGAAATCGTAAACCAGTATTTGCAATCCCGCAAATGTAAGTAAGTAAGTTTATACCGTTGCCATGAGGCTCATAATCAAAGCTTAACCCGTAAGTAATAAGTTTGCTCCCGTGACATGCTCGTAATTGAGCAAGCATCAGTAACGAATAAGTAGTCACCCGTTTATACGTGTAAATCAGTACGTGGCAGCGCTACTGCCCCGGGCGGGGAGGGTCATTTCCCTAATGGATCCATTAACTAGTGTTCGCGCTTAAGTCCATAACTAACGATATATGATGGAGAGACTTCTGTTTGTAAGTAAACTCATGCAATTTCGTTTGGTATAGTAAACAGTTTAGTACTTGTGTTCAAGAAAATCAGTAGCATGTATCTCCCCCAATAAGATGAAACAGTAAAAGTGGGGCCGTAAGACTCACCTGAGTCTTGTAGTAATCAGTTGCAATTAGCAAGTAGTAAGTAAAGCAAGTAGGTTCTCTGAACCCGTAATCTTCAAATGCCTAATCATATGAAGTTATGTAAGTATGCGTCTCACGAGACGTTTCGTTTAGTTGTACACAACTAGTATATCCAGTGTTTGTCCGTATGTTTGTAATTGTTTGTTTGTTGGAAAACATGTTTGGCCCGTTGGTGACGGTTTGTAGCAAAAATTCTAAAATGTTGACTTTGCTACAGTAAATGTGCTACAGTGAATTGCTACAGTAAAATTTGACTTTTTGCTACAGTAACTTTGACTTTTCTATAGTGAAAATCCTTTAAAATTTCCAAGTTTTCTGTTTTCTGCGACATAAGCTGCGACACAAGGATTTGTATGCGACACAAGGGTTGTGTCGCATGAAGGATGCGACACAATAGCTCTGCGACACAGTGGTTGTGTCGCAAAAAGCTTGCGATGCTAATTCAATAGCGACAGAACGGTTGTGTCGTATTAAATACGACATAGTATGCGACATAGAGTGCGACACAATATTGTGTCGCAAAGGTTACGACACTAAAGGATTGGTACGACACAAGGTGCGACACAAACGGGTTTATGCGACACAGCATGCGACACAAGGCTTGTGTCGCATGTATGAACACCAGCCCAGAAACTTTCGGGTTTCAAGAATTTTCGACCAAAAACACAAATCTAACCCATTTTTGAGCTATAAAATCGTGTATTCTTCATGTATTAGGTTATATCTAAGTTGTGTACACATCAAAACATCAAAACATTATACCAAATTAAATAGATCTAAGATTTTAGGAATTTCTTACTTTTGCAAATCGAGCTAAATGGAGGATGAATTGATGAAGACGGTCTTGATATTCTTGCTCCACTCGTGATGGTGATTCCGAATATGTAATTTTCGTGGTCGATATTTGATGTTGAAAATTTGGTGTGAATTGAGGTTGAGAGAGTTTGTGGTTTGTGTGTGTTTAGTTATAATGAAAATGGAAAGGGAAATTGGGGTGGGGGTTTGGGTTGGTGGCTGATCCAAAAGGAAGGAGGGGGAAAATACTCCCCAAAACACAGTGTTGACTCCGTGTCCTAATCGTTTATTCACTAGTTTTTCATATTTAACCAAACGTTTATATTTTTAAAACGTAACTGGAGTATTTAAGTAAAAATACTTTGAAATTAATAGTAAAACATTTGTCGCAATATTTAAATTATTAAGTCGCGTTTATTACGTTTTGTTGCGTTAGTTAAAATGTCGTCGCGATAATATATAAATAATGCTCGTTCGGTTGTGTATTTTATATAACAAAATACGTTCTCATTATTTAAGTAAATTTCTGTCACCAACGTCCAAATAAACTGTGTTGGACTCCGTCCTGTTAATTCGTACGATTCATCCAAATCGCGTAAGTACACACATATATATATAAATCACCTTATATATATATATATATACAAATAGAATCTGTAATTAGTCCTATTACATACTAATTACCACTAGTTACAAACAATTAGGCATAATTAATTATCCTAATTATGCAGGTGTTACATTCTCCCCTTGTTAAAGAAATTTCGTCCCGAAATTAGCTTGAGTGCACGGACGGTGCGTTATCTGGGAAAAGATGTGGGTATTTCTGTCGTATTTGGTCTTCCCGTTCCCAGGTGAACTCAGGGCCGCGCCTAGAATTCCACCTGACCTTTACGATGGGAATACGACTCTGTTTCAATCGTTTGACCTCACGGTCCATGATTTCCATAGGTTCCTCGACAAAATGAAGTTTATCATCGATTTGAATTTCGTCGAGCGGTATAATCAGTGTCTCGTCAGACAGACATTTCTTCAAGTTAGAAATGTGGAATGTGTTGTGTACGCTGCTAAGTTCAGTAGGAAGTTGCAGGCGGTATGCCACTGGACCAATCCTTTCCAGGATTTCGAATGGTCCGATGTATCTAGGATTTAGTTTGCCTCGCTTTCCGAATCGAATGACACCCTTCCACGGTGCCACTTTGAGAAGTACCTTGTCCCCTACCTGGAACTCAAGGTGTTTGCGTCTCACATCAGCATAGCTTTTCTGACGATCACGTGCGGCTTTCAACCGGTTTTGAATACCAACGATTTTCTCAGTAGTTTCTTGAATGATATCTGGACCCGTGAGTTGGGAATCTCCTAACTTAGTCCAACAGATAGGTGATCGGCATTTACGCCCGTAAAGTGCCTCGAAGGGTGCAGCCTTTATGCTGGTATGGTAACTGTTGTTGTACGAAAACTCGCACAACGGTAAGTGATTTTCCCAAGAAGTACCGAAGTCAACTACGCAGGCTCGTAGCATATCCTCCAGTGTTTGAATAGTTCGCTCGCTTTGGCCATCGGTTTGCGGGTGATAAGCAGTACTCATATCCAGACGAGTACCAAGAGATTTTTGTAGCGATTGCCAAAAGTTAGAAGTAAAACGGCTGTCCCTATCCGAGATGATCGAGATAGGTACACCGTGTCGCGAGATGATTTCTTTGACATAGATGCGAGTCAGACGCTCCATCTTGTCGGTTTCCTTGATGGCCAGAAAATGAGCAGATTTCGTGAGACGGTCCACGATCACCCAAATGGTATCGCAACCACTCGAAGTTTTCGGTAGTTTGGTGATGAAGTCCATGGAAATCTGTTCCCATTTCCATTGAGGAATTTCAGGTTGTTGGAGCAACCCCGAGGGTCTTTGGTGTTCGGCCTTGACTTTGGAACAGGTTAGGCATTTACTGACGTACAAGGCAATGTCAGCTTTCATGTTAGGCCACCAATACAACCCTTTGACGTCATGATACATCTTATCAGAACCAGGATGTATAGAGTATCGAGATTTGTGAGCTTCAGCCATCACCAAATCTCGCAAGTTTCTGAATTTGGGTAACCACACTCGGTTAGAGAAGTATCGAGTTTCATCGGGTTTGATTTCGAATTGTTTATCCAAGCCTCGCAAGGCTTCATTTTTCAAGTTTTCATCGTTGAGTGCTTGAAGTTGAGCGGTAAGGATTTGAGCAGGAAGCTCGTTATGAATTGTCATAGAAAGTGCTCGGACTCGAAGGGGTTTCACTCGTTCTTTTCGGCTTAAGGCATCGGCAACTACGTTAGCCTTGCCCGGATGGTATTTGATCTCGCAGTCGTAGTCACTAAGTAACTCAACCCAGCGACGTTGCCTCATGTTTAGATCCTTCTGATCGAATATGTGTTGGAGACTTTTGTGATCAGTGAAGATAGTGCTTTTCGTACCGTAGAGATAATGTCTCCAGATTTTCAATGCGAAGACCACAACACCTAACTCGAGGTCGTGGGTCGTATAGTTTTTCTCGTGGATTTTTAGTTGTCGTGAGGCATAGGCAATGACTTTTTCCCGTTGCATCAACACACAACCAAGTCCTTGGTGTGAGGCGTCGCAGTAAACTACGAAATCGTCAGTGCCCTCGGGTAAGGACAAGATCGGTGCACTGCAAAGTTTTTTTTCAATAGTTGGAAAGCTGACTCTTGTTTATCAGTCCAATTGAACTTCTTATCTTTCTGAGTCAGTGTGGTTAGGGGAACAGCTATTCTTGAAAAGTTTTTGATGAATCGGCGGTAATAACCAGCAAGACCTAAGAATTGTCTCACTTCGGTTGGAGTGGTCGGTGACTCCCAGCCCTTGATTGCTTCAATCTTGGCGGGATCAACATGAATTCCTTGGCTGTCAATCATGTGCCCGAGGAATTGAACGGTTCGAATCCAGAACTCACACTTAGAGAATTTGGCATATAACTCTTCGTGTTTAAGAAGTCCTAGAATGGTTTTCAGATGTTGAGCATGTTCCTGCTCGTTGCGAGAGTAAATCAGGATATCATCGATGAACACAATAAGGTCCATGAATACGGTCGGTGCGTTGGTCAACCCGAATGGCATCACTTGGAATTCGTAATGCCCATAACGAGTTCGGAAAGCTGTCTTTGGGATATCATTGTCACGGACTCGGAGTTGATGATAACCCGACCTTAGATCAATCTTTGAGTAAACACTTGATCCCTGGAGTTGGTCAAACAGGTCATCGATTCTAAGAAGTGGGTACCGATTCTTTATGGTTAGCTTATTCAGCTCTCGGTAGTCGATACACATGCGGAAAGATCCATCTTTCTTTTTCACGAATAAGACCGGAGCTCCCCAAGGCGAGGAACTTGGTCGAATGAATCCTGTGTCCAGGAGTTCCTGTAGTTGGTTAGACAACTCCTGCATTTCGGATGGTGCTAAACGGTAAGGGGCTCGTGCCACGGGTGCAGCTCCGGGCACAAGTTCGATTTGAAATTCAACTTGTCTAGGTGGCGGAAGTCCGAGCAAGTCTTCAGGAAAGACTTCCGGGAAATCCCGCACGATCAGGACATCCTCAAGTCGCTTCTCCTCCGACTTCTTCTCCGTTACATGTGCAAGGATGGCTTGATACCCTTTTCGTAGGTATTTTCTAGTTTTCAGACAGGAGACAATATTCAGATTTCGTCTGCCGGTCTCCCCTTGTAGGACTAAGGTTCCACCGGAGACAAGAGGTATGCGAACGAGTTTGTCATGACAGATGATTTCAGCTCGGTGCTTGGATAACCAATCCATACCGACAATAATATCGAAGCTGCCGATCTCGACAGGGATTAAATCAATGGAAAACGTTTCGTTCGTGAGGTTAAGTGTACAGTTGTGTATGATGCTATCAGTCTCAATCAGTTTGCCGTTAGCTAATTCTACAATGTATTTAGCATCTAAGGCAGTGGGAGTTATATCAAGTAAAGGGCTAAATTTCTCAGAAATGAAGCTTCTATCGGCACCGGTATCAAATAATACAGAAGCAGTAAGGTCGTTGAGAAGGAACGTACCCGTCATGACATTCGGGTCTTGTCTGGCTTCCCCAGCCTTGATAACGAATGCTCTACCACGAGCAGGGTTGTTGTTGTTTTTCAGCTTTGGGCAATCTTTCTTGAAGTGCCCTGAATTTCCGCACCCAAAGCAGGCCTTTGGTGCATTGGTGTTGGGGGTAGAAATGTTGGTTCGGCAATCCTTGGCTAGATGCCCGAACCGTTTGCAGTTGGAGCAAGGGCAAGAACCGTCATGATGGCGGCTGCATTTGGAACAGTAAGGCTTGTTCCCGCTGTACCCTTTCTTTTCCGAAGTCCCCGATGAATAAGCCTTAATGTACTCAGGCTTTTTGTTGGAGGTTTGGTTGGATGAGTTGGGGTTACCTTCCCACTTGCGTTTGTTGTTTGCAGATGGGGTTGAAGTTGTGCCACGGCGGACAGAATTTGCCGTTAGTTCATGGGCCATACGGATGGCGCTCTGAATAGTACCCGGTTTGGATGAACTCACCAGGTCCTGTAGTCTCTCGGGAAGTCCATCAACGAATTTCTCGATCCTCTTGTACTCAGGATCGACCATGGTTGGGCACAGAAGTGCCAGTTGGTGGAAACGGTTGGTATAACCGGTGATGTCATCACCCTGCATCTTGTGGTTCCAGAATTCCATTTCCAGCTGTTTCAATTTGTAAGTCCCCTAGTTTTAGGATCAATAACTTCGTTATCTGTAGTATTAAGGTGCGGAATCCCTCAATACGGTGTTATTTTACTAACAACGAATATGTTCGTATTGCGTTTTAACTAGACTTAGCTTTAAACAACGAATCGTCAAAGCCTAGCCTTAGGTTATGTTTTTCTCTGGTTTGTTGAATTCGCAGCAATTGAAATCAGAATGCAAAAGTTATGTTTTTCACCGATTGAAAAACATTATATATGTCCAGCTCGTCTCGACTCGCAAGGGCCTGCGAGTTCGGTCCAACTCGCAGCCCAAGCCCAACTCGGAACTCGGCTCGCCAGACTTCCACGAATTCAGTTCTCATCTCGGCTCGTTAATCTCGCGACCTGAGAACTCGACTCGCACAGAATGTATTTATTTCGTATTTAATAATTCGTCTAACTTAACACAATAATATGTTTAACGAATATTACTAACAAAACAAATATTTATTTACAAATCTAAACCAATATACAAACGTAATAATAATTACACTAGTCCTATATCAAGCTAGATCTGTTGTCACAATCTATGTCTCAACAGACTCCCCCTTGACAATAGCTCTAGCGTCTTTATCTTCACGCTGTCTTTGGTCTTCATTTGTAAATCTTACTTCCTGCAAAAATTTTAAGCTTGATGCATGTTTTAACCATCCTATGATAATCTCGTGCTAAATCACCCCAACCAACAGTAGATATGATCTTGTTCTTGTATAACATAATCAAATCTTCCTTTGATAAATTCATCAAATGTCTGTGATCATATACACGAAGAATTTCTTTTTCGCCATTAGGATAATCATCATCAGCTTCAATCATAAAGGCTTCTCCTGTTCCAGCATCTACCCCCCAATATTTCAATTTTCCCAAAATATTCTGAGGCATAGTCTTCATTGGTATTTGCTTAATGCATTTGACCGCTGGATAAACCTTCTTCCTTCTTCTTCTTCCAGTTCTCTGACTAAGTTCGTTTAGCTTTATCATTTTTCCTTTCCTTGGCTTAATCTTCGAAAACTTCATAGATAATCCTTCAGTCCTAATGATACGCTCAACATACTTAGCATAATCATCATCACTTGGATTTTTCATATCTAATCTAGCCAAGTCTCGAATCTCATATCGAGGCAATGAACTAAACACGGTAAGCTTCTTCTCAAAATATTGAACCCCGTCAAACCTTTTGATCGCGAAGAGCTTCAGGTCAGAGTCATAATACCATCCAATAATGCCAGTTTTAAGTACACGCTTTCCAGTAATATCAACTTCTTTCAAAATGCGTTGCTTATTTTCCTTTTTCTTTTTCAGCATTTCTTGGATAAACATAGGATTACCAACCATATGTTTGTATTTGTCCTCTATTTCTTCAACTTCAGTATCTGAATCTTCAGAAGCATTCTCAAAAGCTTCTAAATCAATAACTGATTCTCCTTGTTCATTTACAAAAACAAATTCAGTCGTTGATGGATTCACAACATGTTCATCTACATTTGCATCCAGATCAACACCTTCATCTATCACTGATTCAAATACTGCAGTCCAATCTTCAGGAAGTTTGAACTCTCCTTCTTCAATATCATAATCAATCTCTTCATCTATCTCATCCAGAATATCATCTTCCGAATCTGATAGATTAAGCATTTCCATTCCTAGAGAAAAACATAAATACAAATATATTAATAATTCAAATTCTTTATTGATTTCCCTGAACCAATCTAAGAATTTCTTTATTAATTCTTTTGTATATTTTAACCTAACATATAAACGCAATATAAATATAACTTATAAAATCTTTTATTGATTACCCTGAATCAATCTAAAATCTCTTAAGTCTACTTAACAAATATTAATTAATTTTAAATTCTAATGCATTGTGAATAATCACCAAACATTTAAATTTACTATTAATTACCTTATATAATTTCCAAGTGTTAATTGATCTCATTCATTATCAATTTAACCTTTAAATTATATATCATTTGTCTAGTTAATACGAATACATTTTTAACTTGTTAATTACTTATAAACCTTACGGTCTTAAGTCTATAATCAAATCTAAAATGCATATGTTATTATAAAATTATGACCGCCGAAATTAATCGGAACACGCCGCTCGACTACTCAATAAGTCAGAAGTCTTTCGATCACTATTTTATCTTAACATAATTTTATAAACTTAAATTACCAAACATATTTTACTTAAAATAATAATAACCCTAAGCCAAATATATTTACACAATAATTAAGTTTACACTTGTTCACTACAAACTATTACAAATATTACAGTACTAAGATAATACTAAGCTATCTTACCAGCTTCAGTATCACCCGATACAGTCTTATCTGCACTTGTACCCACTCCAGAACCACTAGCACCAGCACCAGACTCCCCCTGAATAGTAGCTTGCTCACTAGTCTTTGAAGGACCAGTCTGCTCACCACTCGGTGCATTGGGATCATCGTCCTTGTCTTGATCTCTCTTTCTCTTCAACTCATTCTCTCTGCAAGACTCCAGATATACCAATATCTCCCCCTGAGCAGGCTGTCCTGAATGCGATCTCAAGACCAGACTCTCTAAAGAAGATAACTTCAGTCTCTGTACAGTGAAGTCCGCAAGTAACGTCTCATGAGTCTTCATCAACAGATTGTACGATTCACTCTGCTTGAGTATCTGTTGTGAAAGAAGAAGATTGCTCGACACCAGCTCTGGAATCTGAGAAGTAAGCTTCTCCAAATCCTTTACCCTCTACTCTAAGGATGTAATCCTTTCAGCATCAGTCGTTGGAGTAACAGGTATCGTTCTGGGTCCAGGCGGTGTAAGAGACTCAATATGCCAGTCTCTGGTAAGCGGTGTATGAGGTTGAGACAAAGCTTGCGTAAGCAAACTTGTCTCAAATCTAGCTGTTTTGTTCGTCGGAAAATTAGCTCCACGAACTAAATCAGCAACCTCATGCTGTAAAGTTAAACACAATTAAAATCAGTTATTGTTACAGATTACTCTGTCTCAAACTCTAATTAATTGCATAACACTCATAGTTATAGAATTTATATCTCATACTTGAAGCGGTAAAGACATCGATTCCGTAACCACCGGTGCAACCATCTCTACCTGTGGTGTATCCTGAGAAACTGTATACAGAATTAACTGTCTCAGTTCAACTCCTGATAAACAACAAGTTAAGATTATTTAACTTTAATTAATACTAACCTTCTCGAATAGTAAGCGTTCTCGGACGCTTCATCAAAGGAATCTCAACTTCCTCAGTACCTTCCTCCAGAATACTCTTACCCTTCCTCTTCTTTTCAGAAGCAGATGGAGGAGGAGAAGGTGTATTATCAGAATCTTCATCTGAAGCCGTCTCACCATCACGACCTCTAGATGATCTAACAGGATCCTAAATTTTAAATATATTAAACATTTATGATTAGCGTAAGCTCTATCATACAAGTTCTATATATTTAAGATTAATCAGATATAATACCTCAGTTGGTACAACAACTGATCTATCAAGCTGTATCTGCTCATCCTCAAGTAATATAACTTCTGGATGTGCAGCCTCAGCTTCAGCTTCCTGTTCGTATAATGATATTTATATTTTTAAAATCAGAAATAATATCCAATTTACTAAATATCTAATATCAGAATCATTATATAATAATATTATGCATCTATGATCAATAAAAACAATCTATCAACTAAGCATCTATATTATTACATAAGTAACAGATTACCTCAGGTGGTGCCAAGTAACTCTCAATGTCTTGAAGCAAAGGATTTGTCTCATCATCATTCTGCTCCAAAACTTCTTGCACAACCTGTGCAGCAACCTCTTGATTCACCTGCTGATCCACCTGACCAGCCTGAATAAGAACATCCTCAAGGAGCCCTTGTGGATCTTCAGGTTGAGCTTCCTCAGCTACAGGTGCAGGTACAACATCAGCAACAGCAGGAGCAACAACAGCAGCAGGAGCTACGTCCAACCACCCATGATTTGGCGGTGCAACGTAGTTCGGATCAACAATATATCCAAAAAGTGGTCTAATTTCCGGTTTCACCACTCCTTCCTTCCTAATCGTCTGCATAAACATGGCATTATAACCACGTTGATCAATGGTATTCACCGATAAAAACGGCTCAGGAATAACCAAGTTCGGTAGACGCGCACGTATGATAAGCATACAAAACCTCGGGTAGATCATAAATCTAGATCTAACAGAACCCGATATCTGTCTAGCTATCTCTCCAAAAATGTAATCACAAAAACTGTATGGTTTATTGTAAACCAGTGACAGTACAGCCGATAGAATCGCAGGGCTCAACTCATCAAAGCCACCTTTCTTTGCTGCGAAGACTATATTCATCACGTGCCAAAGAAACCTCCACTGACCAATGACCAGAGGCTTCTGGAACTGACGTCCACGCCTGTCTCCTGTATATCCCATACGTCCAATAGCACCCTCAATAAAGTCCATAGGATACTCAATATCCCCGTTCTCCTGTTCTACCGTACCTAGCTGCAAAATCTCACGAAGATTACCAGCTGAAAAGGTAACAGGTTGTCCACCAACTGTAGCTCGAATCTCTGGCGGAGTGACAGATTCGTCATAAACAATATCCGTCCAGAAATCGTTCAGTATAGTCTGTGAGATAGGAGGATTGGCCGTAATGGCATATCTAATCCTTGATCGTGCTAGAAAACGTAATATATCAGCAACCCTGTCAGCCCGTTTGGCCTCAAGGTTCAGATCAACCAGGATGTTGTGACCCTTATCAAATGCTCTAGCCATATCTGTAATAAATACAAACAACAGATATAATTTAATGCACGATAAAAAATATTTAAACTATTATGTATTATGAATCGAGATTCATCAAACATCTTAGTTTAAAATTGTAATTATATATAACTTGATACAAAAATAATCTCAAGTCGTATATAAAAATTTTACTTATAACTAAAAAGTCTTAAGTCTAATTTAAATCACGTTAGGTACTTGTTATTTTAATAAAAATCTCAAGTCGTTAACGTTAAAAATTATACCGCTAATGTGAAATTAGGACACGCCACTAATTTTCTTCTTAAATTAGTAGACTTTCGATATAATCATATAAGAATTAACACAAATCCATTTCATAAAAGTTATTACTTAAAAAGTCTTAACATTTATATCACTACTTTAAAAAATAAAATTTTTCTAAGTACTGGACTCGCATAAACTGGCCTAACGAGGTGAGGTCAACTCGTTTTGCTTATGAACTCGCTAAACTTATAAAGCAGCTATTGAAGTGAACTCGCTAATCTCATGGATTCGCTAGTCAACTCGCTGCGAGTTGATTCACAATGTCAACTCGTTTCATTCAATCAGGGAGTCGAGGTAAAATCTCAACTCGTTCGATGAACAGCCGTTGATAATTTTTAATTAAAATCGATTAATCTGTTGAATTTAACATGATCTATCAATTGATTTACGTTTATTAACATCCATTTAACATAAACCACAAGGATTTATGTCCAATAACATCGTAATCGACGCAAATCGTTTAGTTTTTAACCCGAAACCCTAAGTTTTATAAAAACTTCGATTTCTTGTTATTTACACGGTGAAATCCGTTGGTTTATACCTCAAAATGTTCGCAATATGAAGGTGTATAAAGTCCTCGGATTGAATAACTCGTTCCCGTAATCTAAGAATCGAAATCAAACGAAAACAATAAATCGCCTCGTTTCGCCTTGTTGACGGATTCGCAAGCTTTACTGAACTCGCGAAGTATGTGGGTTCGGTGGGTTGGTCTGACTCGTTTGACCACCTTTATACTTTACATTCGATTCGCGAGATTTAAGTGGACTCGCAAGTTGATGTCAACTCGCAGAAACAATGAAAAACGCGAATTTTAATTCTAAGTATAAATAAAAACCCGATATTTTCACAAGTCTAAATTATAATTAATTTTCACTTGTATTTGTCACGTTGTTCAACTCAAAAACATTCAGTATGATTTAATTCCGAAGGGTAAGCATAATTAACACAAAAATTAAAAACTAAAACAAAATTACATAATCATAGGTATCAAGTACCATTTTATTAAACACTTGAAACAAAATAAAATACATACACAAAATGAATAAGAATTTATCTGCTTAGGGATCATATTAGTAAGAATAAGCAATTCATGATATATTTAAAAAGTTTAAGCAGATTGGTAGTATACATACCTCATGAAATTCAAATAAATTACTATAAAATTACAACTAAATATATCATTTATACATTTATATTTATAAAACTATATCTTAGGTACCTTTATCCACATAGCATAATTAATAAATGCATTACGCACATAAAGTAAATATTTTAATTATAGATAGTTCAAGACGATTACCAGTATATGATCCACATAAACAAATTATACTCAATTTTCTAAGCAAACTCTTTATTGTTAGTATGAGAATTATCAAGTGCTTCCTATTATATGACATACTGAAGAATTCAAGTAAAACACATAACACTGCATCATTAAATTTTCAAGGTAGCGGTTACTAAATGATGTATCTTTTCGAAACATATAACATACACTTGAATTTTTACGGTTAGACAAATATCAAACATACTTTGAATATGCTATGTTATCTAAGTCTGTACGTAGTACAACAGAAGATTCCTTCTAGCATAATTCAAAATATATTTGAGAATATTAATTTAATTAAAGGTTTCAGTTCTGTACATAGTACAACATAGTTACCAGTAATTAAATTAATACCCATATTGCTACTATTTGTCACTTTAATTAAAATGCATGATAACAGTGTATGGTAATACCATCATTCAACATTTAAGACTTAATGTCATACATCATAGAATAGTTACACAAAATAATAAACAAGTAGTTAATTAAATTCTTAAGACTTAGAAAATTTCATATAATTTGCCTACCAGTACATCATATGATGAAGCCATCTAAAATTTTACTAAAAATAGACAAATTATAACTTGTGGATATAGGTGTATAATCAAATAAATATAAACACATACCTGATAGAACCGCTGTAGTTCTAAAGCAACTTTATTTGAACCTACTACCATATCATACTTAGGACTTAAGCTTTATTATTGTGAAGCTTATTCTCCTAATGTACTATCATTTCCCGTAGTTTTTGCAAATAAAAACTTAAATGAAGGCGATTCCCCTTAGGTAACAAGCAAATGAATGCCATACGCCTTTTTTTTTTTTTTTTTTTTTTTTAATAATAAACACATAAATACTAACTATTACAAGAATACCCTTGGAAGACTAATCACTCTGGATTTCTCATTCCGTTTAGTTGAACCAACGTCTCAAATCTTGCTCTGTCGAACGCCTTTGTGTATAAGTCTGCTAAGTTATCCAATGATGGAACCTTAACTAACTTTATCAATTTCTTTTCAGCACAATCTCTAATAAAATGATGTCGAATATCAATATGCTTAGTTTTACTGTGCTTTACTGGATTATTGGTGATCGACATAGTAGATTCGTTATCAATCATCATAGGAGTATTGGTTATATTTAACCCGTAATCCCGCAGTTGCTGTTGAATCCAAAGAACTTGCGAGCAACAGCTGCCAGCTGCAACATACTCAGCTTCACATGTAGAAATGGCTACCGAGGTTTGCTTCTTGCACTGCCAGGATACTAATCTACCTCCTAAGAATTGACATCCTCCAGTCGTAGATTTCCTATTCTGATTGCATCCTCCATAATCCGAATCAGTATAAGCTACGAGATCTAAGTCTCCATCAATCGGATACCAAAGACCCAGCTTAGGTTTCCCTTTGAGGTAACGAAAGATTCGTTTAACAGCTTGCATGTGTGACTCTTTCGGATTAGCCTGATATCTTGCGCATAAACAAACAGCAAACATGATGTCAGGCCTAGAGGCTGTAAGATACATTAGTGATCCGATCATGGCTCTATAAAGAGTTGGATCCACATCGCTATCACTCGATGTATCTGGACCTAATCCATGATTGACTGGAATTGGAGTATTGTAGACCTTACTTTCATCCATCTTGAAACGTTCTAATAGCTCATATGTATATTTAGATTGATGAATAAAGAATCCATCCTTCTTTTGATCAACTTGTAATCCTAAGAAGAAATTCAACTCTCCCATTGCAGACATTTCAAACCTTTTTCTCATGACTTTCTCAAATTCTTGACACATCTTTTCATCAGACGATCCAAAGATAATGTCATCAACATACACTTGTACAAGAAGAAAGTCTTTCTTTTTCCACTTCACAAATAGTGTACTATCAATTGATCCTCTTGTAAATCCATTCTCAAGTAGATACGTTGATAGTGTTCCATACCATGCCCTAGGTGCTTGATGTAATCCATATAGAGCCTTATTCAAACGATATACTCTATCTGGATACTCAGGATTAGCAAACCCTGGCGGTTGTGAAACATACACCAATTCTTCCACTTTGCCATACAAAAAGGCACTCTTAACATCCAACTGATACACTTTTATACCATAATATGATGCGAATGCTAAGAATACTCTAATTGCTTCTAGCCTAGCAACTGGTGCAAACACTTCATTGTAATCAATACCTTCTTGTTGATTAAAACCTTGAACCACTAGACGAGCTTTATTGCGAGTAACGATACCTTTATCATCTCTCTTACACTTAAATACCCATCTAGTTCCAATTGGATATTCTCCCTTTGGTAGGTCAACCAACTCCCATACTTGTAATTTAGAGAACTGAGATAGTTCTTCTTGCATTGCTTCTACCCACGAGTTTTCTTTTAAAGCCATTTGAACATTTTTAGGCTCGACTTGTGAGATAAAGCATGAATATAGACATTGATTAGGAATCCCTGTCTCTTTCATTGCAGTATACAAGCTTTGGTATTCAGAATTCTCAGACGTATTAGTTCTGGATTGATGCCTAGTTTGAACCGGAGTATTAATATCACCGATGATGTTTTCAACTGGATGATTCTTACTCGTTCTAGTTGTAGTAACTGGTTCAACTGGTATCTCATCTTCCAAATTAGTACCAATTTCTTCCAATTCAGGTACATCTTCCGTACGTGCTGAAGATATTCTTAGATGTTTCAAAGGAGTAAGTATGTCATCAAACTTTGTATGAAGATCATCAAGATCTTCTGTTTCTAGAGACTTATCCTCTGAAGGTTTTTGTGACTCACTTGTGGAAGCTTTATCTGAGTCAACAGTAGTCTTGATTCCAGACTGCTTAACACTCGATGTTGAAGCGGGACCAATATTCTCATCTTCAAACACTAAATGTTCAGCTATCTCTGAATCACTGACATAGTCACTAATAGGAACTTTAAATGATGCAAAAAGATCAGAATAATCAAATTGCCAATCTAAGCCCTTATGAACATCCGGTGAATAGCTTGTAACCTCAATATTATAAACTACCTCCAAACGTCCTGTGACTTTATTAAAGACTCTCTTATTTGGCGAATTGGGCATATAACCTAGGAAAAATCCTTCGTCAGCCTTCTCACCAAATTTTGCTTGATGTCCAGTCTTTAATATGGTGCATGAAACTCCAAAGGGTTCAAACCCTTTTAAGTTAGGTTTCTTATTGTTCAAAAGCTCATAACAAGTCTTGTTATGTCTCTTAACCGTAAGAACTCTATTAAGAACATAACATGCTGTATTCACTGCTTCTGCCCAAAAGATGACCGGAAGCTTTGAATCAGCAAGCATTGTTCTAGCAGCTTCAATCAACGTTCTATTCTTCCTTTCAGCAACACCATTCTGTTGAGGTTCATAAGGTGCACTGAATTGATGTAATATCCCTTTGCTTAAGCAATAGATATTCAACGTTGAATTCTTAAACTCTGTTCCATTGTCACTACGAATACGCTTAACTCTCTTTTTATAGACATTCTCTACTAGATCAAAGAACTCAATTAGAATTCCAGGAGTCTCATCCTTTGATCCCAAAAAGAATACCCATGAGAATCTAGAATAGTCATCTGTGACAACCAAACAGTACCATTTGCCACCTAGACTTCTCTTGCTTATAGGGCCGAAGAGATCCATATGTAGCAATTCAAATGGCGAGGAGATAGAGTTTTCAGTCTTAGGTCTGTGTGGTTTCTTGTGCTGCTTTCCTTTCATGCAAGGAACACACTTATCCTCAGACTCGAAACGTTTTTGTGGTACACCTAGAACCAAACCATTTTTGGTTATATAATTCATCTTTCTCCAGTTTAGATGTGCCATTCTCCTATGCCATAACAGAGCATCTGTTTCCGAAGCCTTGGACAATAAACATGTAGACACCATTGAAGAGTTAGGAACACCCATGTTGATAGCATAGATGTCCTTCTTCCTCGGCGCCCTCATCAATATCCATTCATCAGGAATTTTAAAACCTGGCTTCAGGACTAAGGCCTCCTTTTCATTGAAATAAACTGGATGACCTTTATCACAGACTTGGGAAACACTCACTAGGTTGTGTGTAAGTTCTTCAACATAGTTCACATCCTCAAGAGTCAAAGTTCCATTTGAAACTTTTCCTTTTCCCGAAATTACTCCTCCTTTATCTCCTGCAAAATTTACTTTTTGCTTGAGACTATCCTTGAAGTCCTTCAGTAGACTTCTTTCACCGGTCATGTGCCTCGAGCATCCACTGTCTACATACCACCAACTGTCCTTGTTCACAGCATGCTCCTGCACATAACACAAAACACGATCAGTTATCAAGAGGGACCCAAGCCATTACGGTCTTGGTTTGTCCCTTATCATCAACAAACTTAAGCTCTTTAAAATAACCATTCTTCCCATCAGGAGCTTTGGTTACTTTCGAAGTAGCTTGAGTTTGTGGACGATCAGCCTTAAGAGGTGAATTTGAGGAGAACCTCTTAGGCACAAAAGTATGAGCTCTATTATGATAATTATAATTAAACTCATGTGATCGCGAAGTAGTGCCACTTTCATAATGACTATGGCCTCTACTTGGAGTTCTAAACCTCGACGGTGTCACATCCCTAGACTTATGGACATAATTATCACTTTGAGTATATGACCGTTTAGGTTTAGGTGGGGAGACACTATGCTTACCATCTCTTTTAAGAATGTTCACAGGTTTATTACCTAACTTAGGTTTGGTATCTAACCCGTCTACAGTCATATCAGAGTCGGTCTGTGTCTTTTCCTCAATCACAAGCTTATGTGGTGCTTCAGGCTTTTTGTTAGGACAACACGAAGCCACGTGTCCTTTTTGATGACATTTGAAACATGACATCTGCTTGCGTGATTTGCTCACTTTTGCTTTCTCATCCGGAGTCTTAGGCACTAAAGGTTTAAGCTGTTCCTTATCAACTTTATCATTAATCTTAGCATCGTTAATCACTCCACCTGATACAAAATGTATTTTGGTGAACTGAGAAGCCTTGCTATTATCTAATGATACGTTCTTAATAACATCTTTCTGTGCCTCTGACTGTTCAGGTTTATCAGCTACTAAAATCTCAGGATTAACTTCAGTCATCTCAGAGTCCTCAGGAATAGGAGTGTAATTGGCATTAAAAGGCGGGGATACATCATTGTAACCTAACCCAGTCTTGTCCTTTACACTACGTTGAGCATCTAACATTTTATCCATTTGAGATGTCCTATAATTCTCAAGTTTACGGTTTTGCTCAATTAACCTTAAGTTAAGGTTCACTATTTCCTGATCCTTACTAGCAATCGTCTCATTTAAGTCTTTGATATTCATATAGAGACCATCTATGACAACAGATTTTTCACTTATGGTATCTCTAAGTTTTGTTCTATCCAACGCATCAGACTTAATTTTATCTTTTAAGACCTGTTTATCATCACTTAATCTACGAACATCCATAATAGCTTGATCAAGTTCAGATCTAACAGTCTTATAAGATTCCTTATCCATATTTAATTGTGATGACAGATTACTATTTGACACAGTTAAGACACTATTCTGAGACTGTAAATCAGTAACTAAGTAACAAACATCAGCAAGATTAAGAATATCTAAACATACCTTCTTCTTGTCAGTTTGTAATTCAGCCATACGTGCCACTAATTCTTCAGGACTCATATCTGGAGTTGAATCCATATATAGCACATCATCATCACTTGCCTTTTTTTCAGACTCAGCCACCTCTACTCTCTGTTCCATGTCAGTGGGCATGTAGGACACTGATCCAGCAGTTGTTTCTTCGATCTCGGCCATCAAAGCTTCTTCAGAATGAGCTTGCCAATCATACGAGCCATCCAACTGCTTCACCACTAAGGCTTTGGAAGCAAGAGTACTTCCCGAACCTTGTTTTCCTTGTGCTTCTACTTTAGGTCTTTGGCATTCTCTAGCAAAATGACCAATACCCTGACAGTTAAAGCATCTGACCTTGGTTTTATCAAACCCTGATCTATTGCCCAACACCTTTCTACCAGTTTTCTTGAGGAAATTCTTCACCTTTCTAGATATCAACGCTAGTTGATCTTGAAGTTCCAGTTCCTCAAGATAATCAGAATCTATCTGCTCATAATCCTCATCAAATAGAATAGGATCATTGATCTTTCCTTCTATGTAGTTCTCATATGATGCCACAAAGGAAGCAAGAACAGACAGTTGCTGTTCAGCAGATTTCACACTCATCGGCATCTTCTGATGCTCTTGAGGTGACTTCTCAGAATTCTTTCCCTTTGTCTCATCACCAGAGGAGGAAATAAAGCACAGATCTTCAGTGATCATCTCTCCATTTTCATTAGTATCACCAACTAACAGTGCAGTGGTCGAACTCGATGACGCAGTCGAAAGACTTGACTTTCCATGATACAGCCCAGGGTTCTGAACCTGATCAGAATCACTATCTCTTGACTTCTTGGAGAAATCATAACCTTTCAGCTTGTCAATGACTTGCTCTAAGGTCATAGTAGAATACCTAGTTTCGTTATCCTTAATCATAACACCATACATTTCCCATTTAGAAGGCAAACCCTCAAGGAACTTGTCGGTTTTAGATACTTCTTCTTCAAAAATTTCATGGTATTCTAATTCACTTAGCAGATGGTAGAATCGTGTAACATAGGCATCAAGATCTTCTCCTTTTAAAGCTTTAAACATAGTAAACTGCTTTTTAAGAAGACTCTTCTTGCCAGCTCTCACCTGTGGACTTCCCTCACCTCTTTTCTCTAAAGCTTCCCAGAGCGCTTTAGCAGTATGAAAAGACTTGAGTTGATGAGCAAGGGATTTAGGAAGACACATCTTTATGCAAGAATGTGATTTATTCTCATTTCTGTACGCTTCCTTCTCTTGATCACTCATGTTTGCATAGGTAAGAACTACAGTAGCATTTTGAACAGTTTGAGTAGGTGGGGTGTATCCACTCTTGATACACATCCAGATAGACAGATCATGGAATCTACAGTAAGATTCAAATCTGTCCTTCCAATTGTAGTAATCCTCGATTCTTAACAACTTAGGTGGAACGTTTGACTTTCCCACCTCGTGGTCCATTTCGATCATTCTACTTAAGTCAGACATCTTAAAAACGTAAAATTAAACTGTTTCAGCGAATTCAGAAATCTCAACTCGCAAGACTCAGCTCAACTCGCAATCTCAGCTCGACTCGCAGAATTTGTCGATTCGCAAGCCTCAGTTCGGATTGCTAAAAGATGTCGATTCGCAAGTGATGTCGATTCGCGAGAGATCTCGGTTTGACTTGCAAGCCTCAGTTCGACTCGCTAGTTCAACTCGGTTCGCAGGCGACGCTGGAACCCTAATCTCGACTCGCGAAACGGCTGTTAAACCCGAAAAACGAATTTTAAGGTATTTTTACGAACGAAACTGAGAAATTCAACTGTAAACTAACCCTAAAACTTCCAGAGAATGATTTTGATCGTTAGTATTGCAATAATGCACGTAAAAACGACCCGAATCAAAAACGCAATAAACTAAAACTCACGAACACACTCGTATCTAGCCCGAAAGCTCTGATACCAGATGTAAGTCCCCTAGTTTTAGGATCAATAACTTCGTTATCTGTAGTATTAAGGTGCGGAATCCCTCAATACGGTGTTATTTTACTAACAACGAATATGTTCGTATTGCGTTTTAACTAGACTTAGCTTTAAACAACGAATCGTCAAAGCCTAGCCTTAGGTTATGTTTTTCTCTGGTTTGTTGAATTCGCAGCAATTGAAATCAGAATGCAAAAGTTATGTTTTTCACCGATTGAAAAACATTATATATGTCCAGCTCGTCTCGACTCGCAAGGGCCTGCGAGTTCGGTCTAACTCGCAGCCCAAGCCCAACTCGGAACTCGGCTCGCCAGACTTCCACGAATTCAGTTCTCATCTCGGCTCGTTAATCTCGCGACCTGAGAACTCGACTCGCACAGAATGTATTTATTTCGTATTTAATAATTCGTCTAACTTAACACAATAATATGTTTAACGAATATTACTAACAAAACAAATATTTATTTACAAATCTAAACCAATATACAAACGTAATAATAATTACACTAGTCCTATATCAAGCTAGATCTGTTGTCACAATCTATGTCTCAACAGACTCCCCCTTGACAATAGCTCTAGCGTCTTTATCTTCACGCTGTCTTTGGTCTTCATTTGTAAATCTTACTTCCTGCAAAAATTTTAAGCTTGATGCATGTTTTAACCATCCTATGATAATCTCGTGCTAAATCACCCCAACCAACAGTAGATATGATCTTGTTCTTGTATAACATAATCAAATCTTCCTTTGATAAATTCATCAAATGTCTGTGATCATATACACGAAGAATTTCTTTTTCGCCATTAGGATAATCATCATCAGCTTCAATCATAAAGGCTTCTCCTGTTCCAGCATCTACCCCCCAATATTTCAATTTTCCCAAAATATTCTGAGGCATAGTCTTCATTGGTATTTGCTTAATGCATTTGACCGCTGGATAAACCTTCTTCCTTCTTCTTCTTCCAGTTCTCTGACTAAGTTCGTTTAGCTTTATCATTTTTCCTTTCCTTGGCTTAATCTTCGAAAACTTCATAGATAATCCTTCAGTCCTAATGATACGCTCAACATACTTAGCATAATCATCATCACTTGGATTTTTCATATCTAATCTAGCCAAGTCTCGAATCTCATATCGAGGCAATGAACTAAACACGGTAAGCTTCTTCTCAAAATATTGAACCCCGTCAAACCTTTTGATCGCGAAGAGCTTCAGGTCAGAGTCATAATACCATCCAATAATGCCAGTTTTAAGTACACGCTTTCCAGTAATATCAACTTCTTTCAAAATGCGTTGCTTATTTTCCTTTTTCTTTTTCAGCATTTCTTGGATAAACATAGGATTACCAACCATATGTTTGTATTTGTCCTCTATTTCTTCAACTTCAGTATCTGAATCTTCAGAAGCATTCTCAAAAGCTTCTAAATCAATAACTGATTCTCCTTGTTCATTTACAAAAACAAATTCAGTCGTTGATGGATTCACAACATGTTCATCTACATTTGCATCCAGATCAACACCTTCATCTATCACTGATTCAAATACTGCAGTCCAATCTTCAGGAAGTTTGAACTCTCCTTCTTCAATATCATAATCAATCTCTTCATCTATCTCATCCAGAATATCATCTTCCGAATCTGATAGATTAAGCATTTCCATTCCTAGAGAAAAACATAAATACAAATATATTAATAATTCAAATTCTTTATTGATTTCCCTGAACCAATCTAAGAATTTCTTTATTAATTCTTTTGTATATTTTAACCTAACATATAAACGCAATATAAATATAACTTATAAAATCTTTTATTGATTACCCTGAATCAATCTAAAATCTCTTAAGTCTACTTAACAAATATTAATTAATTTTATTTAATTAATTATTAAATCTGGATAATAAAACTAAATATATTGTTAGTATGAGAATTATCAAGTGCTTCCTATAAAACTATATCTTAGGTACCTTTATCCACATAAATATATCATTTATACATCATAGAATAGTTACACAAAATATATCATTTATACATTTATATTTATAAAACTATATCTTAGGTACCTTTATCCACATAGCATAATTAATAAATGCATTACGCACATAAAGTAAATATTTTAATTATAGATAGTTCAAGACGATTACCAGTATATGATCCACATAAACAAATTATACTCAATTTTCTAAGCAAACTCTTTATTGTTAGTATGAGAATTATCAAGTGCTTCCTATTATATGACATACTGAAGAATTCAAGTAAAACACATAACACTGCATCATTAAATTTTCAAGGTAGCGGTTACTAAATGATGTATCTTTTCGAAACATATAACATACACTTGAATTTTTACGGTTAGACAAATATCAAACATACTTTGAATATGCTATGTTATCTAAGTCTGTACGTAGTACAACAGAAGATTCCTTCTAGCATAATTCAAAATATATTTGAGAATATTAATTTAATTAAAGGTTTCAGTTCTGTACATAGTACAACATAGTTACCAGTAATTAAATTAATACCCATATTGCTACTATTTGTCACTTTAATTAAAATGCATGATAACAGTGTATGGTAATACCATCATTCAACATTTAAGACTTAATGTCATACATCATAGAATAGTTACACAAAATAATAAACAAGTAGTTAATTAAATTCTTAAGACTTAGAAAATTTCATATAATTTGCCTACCAGTACATCATATGATGAAGCCATCTAAAATTTTACTAAAAATAGACAAATTATAACTTGTGGATATAGGTGTATAATCAAATAAATATAAACACATACCTGATAGAACCGCTGTAGTTCTAAAGCAACTTTATTTGAACCTACTACCATATCATACTTAGGACTTAAGCTTTATTATTGTGAAGCTTATTCTCCTAATGTACTATCATTTCCCGTAGTTTTTGCAAATAAAAACTTAAATGAAGGCGATTCCCCTTAGGTAACAAGCAAATGAATGCCATACGCCTTTTTTTTTTTTTTTTTTTTTTTAATAATAAACACATAAATACTAACTATTACAAGAATACCCTTGGAAGACTAATCACTCTGGATTTCTCATTCCGTTTAGTTGAACCAACGTCTCAAATCTTGCTCTGTCGAACGCCTTTGTGTATAAGTCTGCTAAGTTATCCAATGATGGAACCTTAACTAACTTTATCAATTTCTTTTCAGCACAATCTCTAATAAAATGATGTCGAATATCAATATGCTTAGTTTTACTGTGCTTTACTGGATTATTGGTGATCGACATAGTAGATTCGTTATCAATCATCATAGGAGTATTGGTTATATTTAACCCGTAATCCCGCAGTTGCTGTTGAATCCAAAGAACTTGCGAGCAACAGCTGCCAGCTGCAACATACTCAGCTTCACATGTAGAAATGGCTACCGAGGTTTGCTTCTTGCACTGCCAGGATACTAATCTACCTCCTAAGAATTGACATCCTCCAGTCGTAGATTTCCTATTCTGATTGCATCCTCCATAATCCGAATCAGTATAAGCTACGAGATCTAAGTCTCCATCAATCGGATACCAAAGACCCAGCTTAGGTTTCCCTTTGAGGTAACGAAAGATTCGTTTAACAGCTTGCATGTGTGACTCTTTCGGATTAGCCTGATATCTTGCGCATAAACAAACAGCAAACATGATGTCAGGCCTAGAGGCTGTAAGATACATTAGTGATCCGATCATGGCTCTATAAAGAGTTGGATCCACATCGCTATCACTCGATGTATCTGGACCTAATCCATGATTGACTGGAATTGGAGTATTGTAGACCTTACTTTCATCCATCTTGAAACGTTCTAATAGCTCATATGTATATTTAGATTGATGAATAAAGAATCCATCCTTCTTTTGATCAACTTGTAATCCTAAGAAGAAATTCAACTCTCCCATTGCAGACATTTCAAACCTTTTTCTCATGACTTTCTCAAATTCTTGACACATCTTTTCATCAGACGATCCAAAGATAATGTCATCAACATACACTTGTACAAGAAGAAAGTCTTTCTTTTTCCACTTCACAAATAGTGTACTATCAATTGATCCTCTTGTAAATCCATTCTCAAGTAGATACGTTGATAGTGTTCCATACCATGCCCTAGGTGCTTGATGTAATCCATATAGAGCCTTATTCAAACGATATACTCTATCTGGATACTCAGGATTAGCAAACCCTGGCGGTTGTGAAACATACACCAATTCTTCCACTTTGCCATACAAAAAGGCACTCTTAACATCCAACTGATACACTTTTATACCATAATATGATGCGAATGCTAAGAATACTCTAATTGCTTCTAGCCTAGCAACTGGTGCAAACACTTCATTGTAATCAATACCTTCTTGTTGATTAAAACCTTGAACCACTAGACGAGCTTTATTGCGAGTAACGATACCTTTATCATCTCTCTTACACTTAAATACCCATCTAGTTCCAATTGGATATTCTCCCTTTGGTAGGTCAACCAACTCCCATACTTGTAATTTAGAGAACTGAGATAGTTCTTCTTGCATTGCTTCTACCCACGAGTTTTCTTTTAAAGCCATTTGAACATTTTTAGGCTCGACTTGTGAGATAAAGCATGAATATAGACATTGATTAGGAATCCCTGTCTCTTTCATTGCAGTATACAAGCTTTGGTATTCAGAATTCTCAGACGTATTAGTTCTGGATTGATGCCTAGTTTGAACCGGAGTATTAATATCACCGATGATGTTTTCAACTGGATGATTCTTACTCGTTCTAGTTGTAGTAACTGGTTCAACTGGTATCTCATCTTCCAAATTAGTACCAATTTCTTCCAATTCAGGTACATCTTCCGTACGTGCTGAAGATATTCTTAGATGTTTCAAAGGAGTAAGTATGTCATCAAACTTTGTATGAAGATCATCAAGATCTTCTGTTTCTAGAGACTTATCCTCTGAAGGTTTTTGTGACTCACTTGTGGAAGCTTTATCTGAGTCAACAGTAGTCTTGATTCCAGACTGCTTAACACTCGATGTTGAAGCGGGACCAATATTCTCATCTTCAAACAGTAAATGTTCAGCTATCTCTGAATCACTGACATAGTCACTAATAGGAACTTTAAATGATGCAAAAAGATCAGAATAATCAAATTGCCAATCTAAGCCCTTATGAACATCCGGTGAATAGCTTGTAACCTCAATATTATAAACTACCTCCAAACGTCCTGTGACTTTATTAAAGACTCTCTTATTTGGCGAATTGGGCATATAACCTAGGAAAAATCCTTCGTCAGCCTTCTCACCAAATTTTGCTTGATGTCCAGTCTTTAATATGGTGCATGAAACTCCAAAGGGTTCAAACCCTTTTAAGTTAGGTTTCTTATTGTTCAAAAGCTCATAACAAGTCTTGTTATGTCTCTTAACCGTAAGAACTCTATTAAGAACATAACATGCTGTATTCACTGCTTCTGCCCAAAAGATGACCGGAAGCTTTGAATCAGCAAGCATTGTTCTAGCAGCTTCAATCAACGTTCTATTCTTCCTTTCAGCAACACCATTCTGTTGAGGTTCATAAGGTGCACTGAATTGATGTAATATCCCTTTGCTTAAGCAATAGATATTCAACGTTGAATTCTTAAATTCTGTTCCATTGTCACTACGAATACGCTTAACTCTCTTTTTATAGACATTCTCTACTAGATCAAAGAACTCAATTAGAATTCCAGGAGTCTCATCCTTTGATCCCAAAAAGAATACCCATGAGAATCTAGAATAGTCATCTGTGACAACCAAACAGTACCATTTGCCACCTAGACTTCTCTTGCTTATAGGGCCGAAGAGATCCATATGTAGCAATTTAAATGGCGAGGAGATAGAGTTTTCAGTCTTAGGTCTGTGTGGTTTCTTGTGCTGCTTTCCTTTCATGCAAGGAACACACTTATCCTCAGACTCGAAACGTTTTTGTGGTACACCTAGAACCAAACCATTTTTGGTTATATAATTCATCTTTCTCCAGTTTAGATGTGCCATTCTCCTATGCCATAACAGAGCATCTGTTTCCGAAGCCTTGGACAATAAACATGTAGACACCATTGAAGAGTTAGGAACACCCATGTTGATAGCATAGATGTCCTTCTTCCTTGGCGCCCTCATCAATATCCATTCATCAGGAATTTTAAAACCTGGCTTCAGGACTAAGGCCTCCTTTTCATTGAAATAAACTGGATGACCTTTATCACAGACTTGGGAAACACTCACTAGGTTGTGTGTAAGTTCTTCAACATAGTTCACATCCTCAAGAGTCAAAGTTCCATTTGAAACTTTTCCTTTTCCCGAAATTACTCCTCCTTTATCTCCTGCAAAATTTACTTTTTGCTTGAGACTATCCTTGAAGTCCTTCAGTAGACTTCTTTCACCGGTCATGTGCCTCGAGCATCCACTGTCTACATACCACCAACTGTCCTTGTTCACAGCATGCTCCTGCACATAACACAAAACACGATCAGTTATCAAGAGGGACCCAAGCCATTACGGTCTTGGTTTGTCCCTTATCATCAACAAACTTAAGCTCTTTAAAATAACCATTCTTCCCATCAGGAGCTTTGGTTACTTTCGAAGTAGCTTGAGTTTGTGGACGATCAGCCTTAAGAGGTGAATTTGAGGAGAACCTCTTAGGCACAAAAGTATGAGCTCTATTATGATAATTATAATTAAACTCATGTGATCGCGAAGTAGTGCCACTTTCATAATGACTATGGCCTCTACTTGGAGTTCTAAACCTCGACGGTGTCACATCCCTAGACTTATGGACATAATTATCACTTTGAGTATATGACCGTTTAGGTTTAGGTGGGGAGACACTATGCTTACCATCTCTTTTAAGAATGTTCACAGGTTTATTACCTAACTTAGGTTTGGTATCTAACCCGTCTACAGTCATATCAGAGTCGGTCTGTGTCTTTTCCTCAATCACAAGCTTATGTGGTGCTTCAGGCTTTTTGTTAGGACAACACGAAGCCACGTGTCCTTTTTGATGACATTTGAAACATGACATCTGCTTGCGTGATTTGCTCACTTTTGCTTTCTCATCCGGAGTCTTAGGCACTAAAGGTTTAAGCTGTTCCTTATCAACTTTATCATTAATCTTAGCATCGTTAATCACTCCACCCGA
The DNA here is from genome assembly GCA_949592205.1 of Helichrysum umbraculigerum. Taxonomy (NCBI): domain Eukaryota; kingdom Viridiplantae; phylum Streptophyta; class Magnoliopsida; order Asterales; family Asteraceae; genus Helichrysum; species Helichrysum umbraculigerum. Next base: position 41,839,545 of record CATIUR010000001.1, read on the forward strand.
TACAAAATGTATTTTGGTGAACTGAGAAGCCTTGCTATTATCTAATGATACGTTCTTAATAACATCTTTCTGTGCCTCTGACTGTTCAGGTTTATCAGCTACTAAAATCTCAGGATTAACTTCAGTCATCTCAGAGTCCTCAGGAATAGGAGTGTAATTGGCATTAAAAGGCGGGGATACATCATTGTAACCTAACCCAGTCTTGTCCTTTACACTACGTTGAGCATCTAACATTTTATCCATTTGAGATGTCCTATAATTCTCAAGTTTACGGTTTTGCTCAATTAACCTTAAGTTAAGGTTCACTATTTCCTGATCCTTACTAGCAATCGTCTCATTTAAGTCTTTGATATTCATATAGAGACCATCTATGACAACAGATTTTTCACTTATGGTATCTCTAAGTTTTGTTCTATCCAACGCATCAGACTTAATTTTATCTTTTAAGACCTGTTTATCATCACTTAATCTACGAACATCCATAATAGCTTGATCAAGTTCAGATCTAACAGTCTTATAAGATTCCTTATCCATATTTAATTGTGATGACAGATTACTATTTGACACAGTTAAGACACTATTCTGAGACTGTAAATCAGTAACTAAGTAACAAACATCAGCAAGATTAAGAATATCTAAACATACCTTCTTCTTGTCAGTTTGTAATTCAGCCATACGTGCCACTAATTCTTCAGGACTCATATCTGGAGTTGAATCCATATATAGCACATCATCATCACTTGCCTTTTTTTTAGACTCAGCCACCTCTACTCTCTGTTCCATGTCAGTGGGCATGTAGGACACTGATCCAGCAGTTGTTTCTTCGATCTCGGCCATCAAAGCTTCTTCAGAATGAGCTTGCCAATCATACGAGCCATCCAACTGCTTCACCACTAAGGCTTTGGAAGCAAGAGTACTTCCCGAACCTTGTTTTCCTTGTGCTTCTACTTTAGGTCTTTGGCATTCTCTAGCAAAATGACCAATACCCTGACAGTTAAAGCATCTGACCTTGGTTTTATCAAACTCTGATCTATTGCCCAACACCTTTCTACCAGTTTTCTTGAGGAAATTCTTCACCTTTCTAGATATCAACGCTAGTTGATCTTGAAGTTCCAGTTCCTCAAGATAATCAGAATCTATCTGCTCATAATCCTCATCAAATAGAATAGGATCATTGATCTTTCCTTCTATGTAGTTCTCATATGATGCCACAAAGGAAGCAAGAACAGACAGTTGCTGTTCAGCAGATTTCACACTCATCGGCATCTTCTGATGCTCTTGAGGTGACTTCTCAGAATTCTTTCCCTTTGTCTCATCACCAGAGGAGGAAATAAAGCACAGATCTTCAGTGATCATCTCTCCATTTTCATTAGTATCACCAACTAACAGTGCAGTGGTCGAACTCGATGACGCAGTCGAAAGACTTGACTTTCCATGATACAGCCCAGGGTTCTGAACCTGATCAGAATCACTATCTCTTGACTTCTTGGAGAAATCATAACCTTTCAGCTTGTCAATGACTTGCTCTAAGGTCATAGTAGAATACCTAGTTTCGTTATCCTTAATCATAACACCATACATTTCCCATTTAGAAGGCAAACCCTCAAGGAACTTGTCGGTTTTAGATACTTCTTCTTCAAAAATTTCATGGTATTCTAATTCACTTAGCAGATGGTAGAATCGTGTAACATAGGCATCAAGATCTTCTCCTTTTAAAGCTTTAAACATAGTAAACTGCTTTTTAAGAAGACTCTTCTTGCCAGCTCTCACCTGTGGACTTCCCTCACCTCTTTTCTCTAAAGCTTCCCAGAGCGCTTTAGCAGTATGAAAAGACTTGAGTTGATGAGCAAGGGATTTAGGAAGACACATCTTTATGCAAGAATGTGATTTATTCTCATTTCTGTACGCTTCCTTCTCTTGATCACTCATGTTTGCATAGGTAAGAACTACAGTAGCATTTTGAACAGTTTGAGTAGGTGGGGTGTATCCACTCTTGATACACATCCAGATAGACAGATCATGGAATCTACAGTAAGATTCAAATCTGTCCTTCCAATTGTAGTAATCCTCGATTCTTAACAACTTAGGTGGAACGTTTGACTTTCCCACCTCGTGGTCCATTTCGATCATTCTACTTAAGTCAGACATCTTAAAAACGTAAAATTAAACTGTTTCAGCGAATTCAGAAATCTCAACTCGCAAGACTCAGCTCAACTCGCAATCTCAGCTCGACTCGCAGAATTTGTCGATTCGCAAGCCTCAGTTCGGATTGCTAAAAGATGTCGATTCGCAAGTGATGTCGATTCGCGAGAGATCTCGGTTCGACTTGCAAGCCTCAGTTCGACTCGCTAGTTCAACTCGGTTCGCAGGCGACGCTGGAACCCTAATCTCGACTCGCGAAACGGCTGTTAAACCCGAAAAACGAATTTTAAGGTATTTTTACGAACGAAACTGAGAAATTCGACTGTAAACTAACCCTAAAACTTCCAGAGAATGATTTTGATCGTTAGTATTGCAATAATGCACGTAAAAACGACCCGAATCAAAAACGCAATAAACTAAAACTCACGAACACACTCGTATCTAGCCCGAAAGCTTTGATACCAGATGTACAACAAGGCTAGTTCTCCTAATCATCTGGTACCAGAGCTAATCATCTGGTACCAGCTAGAGATCTTAGTATGTATTACTTTGATTGATTATTAATAAGCTTGCGGAATAGTTTATTAATAACTTGAAGAACAAACTTGTATATAACAGAATATCTAACCAAAAGCTTCAATATTATTAATAATACGAACACACAATTTGTGTTAGGGTTTACAACCTTGAAGCTAATAACTAGAATGAATTCGTCTATCTCTCTATCTCTAGGGTTTTACAGAATCTCTATTTATAACACATAGAGTCCTTTACAATATCAAACTATTATGGAAATCCTATTTATTCCATAATTATCTCTAACCGACTAACCAACAGTGGTTGAGTATATAACTAACAGGGGTAGTACTCGTATATTATCAACAGTGGTTGAGTACTTACAAAATACAAACTATATACTAACAGTGGCCCTGTTAGACAAATGTACTAACAGCGGTTGTCTTCTTCTAACAGTGGTTGACTTCTAACAGTGGTTGAAGTCTTATACCAACAGCGGCATGATACTTGTATTCTGAGCAAATCTAACAGTATCTCAGGTCTCAACAATCTCCCCCTAAACTTGATCATTCAGAGTAATGATTCAAGTTTTAATCCTTCTTTTCTTCTTCTTTCTCCTTCATTGTTTGCCGCTTATGCAGTTGATTAAACACCATGTATAAAGCTCTGTAAACTCCTTCAGTAATGATGGTTGTAGATAACTTCAAATCAATCAATCTATTCAGCAACCCTGTTCCCAGCACATAATGTCGATCATCAAACATGTAGATCACCTGCCCATTGTTGAATACTATCATGTGTACTCCAGCTCTGGCAAAATATCTCCAGGTTATAACCCTTTGATAACAATGAAAGAATAAGTGATACAAGCTGGCTGGTTCAAACAGGCTCTGCAATAACTCCATCATTTGTCTTTCAATCACTGCTTCAGAGTTCTTTCTATTCCTGATTCTGCTCACTTGATACAATTCCAAAAGATCATCTCTTGTACAAATTCTGAGCAAATCAACCATACTTCCAACATGATCATCAAATCCTCTTTCCCTTTCAATCTTGATCTCAAGGATCATTTTTCTGAAACCATAATCAATTGCTACTCCTTCCCAATTTATAATTCTAGCCTTTCTTGGTCCTTCAGAAATCTCCTTGCTATCAGTCAGAATCTTGATTCTCTTTTTCAGCTCTGGATCAAATCTTGGAATATCAGGAATAACATTATCTTTAGAAATCTGATTTTTCCATGAATTTCTTCTAACTTCATTCTGCTTATCCTCTAAGGCTTTCTCTGCTGCCTCAGCAGCTGCCTTTTCTTTTCTTTCTTCTTCTTCTTTTAAAAACTTTGCCATTTCCTTATCTGCCTTTTCTTTCTTCTCCTTCATCAACGCATTCAAATGCCTATTCTCTTCCATTTTCTTTGTCCACTCCTCATCTCTTCCCATATACCTATCATATGCCTGTTGCAGCTTCTGCATATTCCATCCTCTAACAATTTTAGCTGGAGCATAATTTTCAGACAAAGCATTAATCATTTGTCTTCTCCTTTCAGCATATGGTAAAGGTTTACTCCTTTTCTTGGCTAACTCATCTTGCTTTTTCTTCCTAGCTCTTTCCTCATTCGACTTTTTCATCAACAAAAATCCAGAAGATAACTCTTCCTCTTCATTATCTTTCTTTTTCTTTAAATAATCATGAACTCTCTGAGCAGGAAGCTTTAATCCTTGTGCAGTCTTTTCTTTAACAACCTCTGCAGCCTTCTGTGTAATAGTCACTACACTCAGATCATCCAAAATCATTCTCATATCATCTCCTTCTTCTTCAGCTTTAGCTTCTGCAGCTCTCCTTATCAACCTCTCTCTTTCTTCTACTTGCATCCTCAGCATATCATGAGACTCAATATGAGGTTCTTTAACTTCTTTCACTTTTGATTTTTCTTTTAACTTTCCTTTACCTTTGTCTTTTGCATCAATCACAGGCAATTTAGACTTAGGTTTTAGTGGTGAAGTTGGTTCTCTGATTGTAACAGGTACTTCTCTTGGTCTTATTGTTGTTGTAGTTGTGGCAGGGGTTGATATGACAGCAGTGGTGATTGGTGTATTAACAGTGGTAGGAGTTGGTGTACTAACAGAGGTAGATGTAACAGTGGTTGTGTTAGTAGTGTTGACAGAGGTTGAAATTGTGACAACAGAGGTTGAAGTTTTGACAGGGGATAACCTTTTAGTTGGTTTTCTTCTGGGAATTGATTTCTTTCTTGTAAAGGTCTGCAACTTCTTCTCTTCAGCAATTGATTGCTCCCCCTTAACCTCAACTTCTCCTTTTTTTTCAACATCATCAACCACCTCATACACTGACCTATCACTGAAACTCACTCTTTTCTTATCATCCAGATTAGCACCCATCACATCCCAAACATATAATCTAAGTGCAGCTTTCTCAGGCAATCCTTTATTCAATGGAAATACCTGATAAACTGTTTCATCAGTCTGCTCTGCTCCTGCACCATCAACCACCTCATCATCTAAACTTTCATGTATCACATAATCAGATACATTTAGCTCCTCCTCAGCCTTATCCCTGCTCTGCACATAATCATCATCTTTATCATCAAACACTAACTCCACAGTGTCTTCTGATTGTGCCTTATCACTACCACATATATTCATCTCAACTGTATTGTCATCAAACTCAAACACCTCTGTAGCTGTTTCATTATCAAGCTCAAGCACCTCTGTAGCTGCATAATCATCATTCATCTCATCATCATTTATCATTGCTCCACCCATATCATCATGAGGTCCATATGAATCATCATCATCATCATCACCTGCTTTTGTTGAACCATCATCTTCAGGCATAATATCATCATCTGCTTTCTTCTCCCCCTTGCCTGAAGATACTTTTAACCTATTTGCAGGTAGAAGAATATTATTGACAACCTCCTCAATCACTAACAACCTATTCTTCATATCAAGCAACTCTTCCTTCTGATGATCAATGAGCTCCTTCTGTTTAGCAATGAACTCATCCTGAGCTTGAATTTTCTGTTGAGCCTCTTTTCTGTAAGCCCTTTCCCTCTCATATTTGCTCCATAGTTTATTGACATCATGTACAAGATAAGAAATCGTCAATTCATCAGTATCACTAGGCTCATCAACATTAGAGTGTGACCTCTTAGTTGAATCCTTGCCCACATCTGCCACTGCAGATGTCCCTTGGTTATTGGTACTGGGACCTACATTTGAATCATCACCCATAGGCTCATCAAACATAGTTGCCTCTGGTTGGGTCTGATTAATGTTACCACTATCCTGCCCTGCCAGTGGGCTAGAAACAGTAGTGGCAGCCCTTCCAGAATGAACATTTTCATCAAGTATGTTCACCTGTTGTGTTGGAACAGTTGACTGAGACTGTGGAGAAACAGGAATCTCCATAGCCTGTGAAGCCTTCTTGGATTTCTTGGCTTTAGATTGGGTAGGCTGTTTGTTCCCTTGTTTTCTTTTGATGCCACCTCTTGATGTGTGTTCAGAACCAACTTGTGTTGTTGGTCTGTCATCATTTGGTCCAGATGGTGTTGGTAATACACCACCAGTAGCAGAAGGAGTAACTAGCATTGTAGAAAACAATGCAGTTTCCTTCTTAGAAAAAGCATTCTGATATTTATTCATAGCCTGAATAGTCCTCAAAGATAGAGTAGAACTAACAATGACACTATCCTCTGCTGGCAGATTTGACAATTGATTATTTAACAAAAGCTGAACAAATCTAGGGTACATAACGAATGTATCACCCTTTACATTCCTAATCATATTATCTAAGATAAATCTAGACATATTAAATTTAATACCCTGTGCCAAGCAGATAATAGGATATGCAATCGTAGAACTAAATTCATTAAAACTAGTTCTCTTTTGAGACAAACATACCAGAAAAGTATGAATGTAGAACTTCCATTGAGGACAAAACCAAGACTTCAAGAAAGTATATTCGGATCTTGTCTTTCCTGAACCTTCATACCCCATATCCATAATGCCTTTAACCAAATCTTCCCTCGATAATTCCAGAATTCCACCTTCATCATCAAACTGTAATAGTTCTCTTAGAACAATCTCAGTAACCATTACCTTCTGACCTTTGACAGTGGAATGAATGTGAGTAATGCCATTAACATTCCCCTCCTTTGCATTCTGCCAGAATTCCTGAATATGTGATCGAATCAATCGTGGAGCGACAGTAAGGGCATAAGTAACTGGACAATTACTTAAGAAATCGATGATAGGATGAAAATACTCATCGGCAAGTTCTTTATTCAAGAAAGCCCTCATGTTGTGTTCAGAATGAACACTGAGCGTAGAAGTACCAGAATCAGACGAAGATGACGATGCCATTGAAGAAATTGATGAACGAATGAAGTGTGAATTACAATAAACAACTCAAATCGAGAGCGAATATTGAAGGGTTTTGAAAAGTTTGAAAGCGTAATTGAAAAAGTGAAATATTTGAGTATTTATTTGATGACAGTGCCAAGCCCTAAAAATAAAACTAGCAGTGGCACTGCTGGTTATACCCAACAGGGGCACAATTTACAAATAAACCCAACAGGGGTACTTCACTTGACCAATTTATAGTCAACCCTTTCTAACCATCTAACAAAGCTAGCAGCGGCTGATAGTCTAGCAGGGGCATCCGACCAAGGAAACACCAACTTAGAACTAACAGGGGCATAAGCTTAGCTTAATTAGACAACAAAAATTTTTTTTTTTTTTTTTTTTTTTTTTTTTTTTTTTCTTTTTTTTTTTTTTTTTTTTTAACCAAAATAAAATAAGAAGAAACAAATAAAACATTAAATTCCAGCTCAAGTGATGTCTCTTGACAGTGGCTGAAACCTGCAATATTAAACTAAGAAAAACAACTAACAGGGGTTAAATTACACACATATACAGCAGGGGTTTAAACTACATTGACAGTGGCACAGGTAAACTAACAGTGGCACCATCTGTTATCATAATGAAGCTAACAGTGGCAACACCTGACCCTGTCACATACAATATATTTTACCCCTGTTAGTATCAAATCCAGACCAAAACACTACGTGAGATTGATCATACCAATATTAGTTATCAAAAATGTAAATCTTCCTACATCAAATGCTTTTGTAAAAAGATCTGCAAGTTGATTATCATTATGAATTTTAAAAATATGAATCAATCTTTTATCATAACAATCTCTTATAAAATGATATCTGATCTCTATGTGTTTGGTTTTTGAATGCTTAACTGGATTCTGAATGATACTAATAGCAGAAGTATTATCAATATAAATAGGAGTGTTCATGAAAGTCAAACCATAATCCATCATCTGATTCTGAATCCAAAGAACCTGTGCACAGCAACTTGATGCTGCAACATATTCTGCTTCTGCTGTAGAAGTGGAAACTGTGGTTTGCTTCTTGCATTGCCATGACACTAACCTATTTCCAAGAAATTGACATCCTCCACTAGTCGATTTCCTATCCATATTCTCACCACCATAGTCACTATCTGTGAATGCCTTTAGCTCAAAATCTGATCCTTTAGCATACCAAAGGCCCAAGTCTGGTTGACCTTTCAAGTATCTAAAGATCCTCTTCACAGCATACATGTGTGACTGCTTTGGATTGGTCTGATATCTAGCACAAAGACACACTGCAAACATTATATCAGGTCTGGATGAAGTTAAATACATCAATGAACCAATCATTGACCTGTATAAGTGCACATCTACTTCCTCCCCCTCAGGATCAGAATTAAGATGTTTATGTGCCTCCATGGGAGTGCTAGCTACCTTCACATCTTTATAACCAAATTTATTCAAAATATCTTTCACATACTTCCCTTGGTTAATAAAGATTCCATCTAACTTCTGCTTGACCTGCAGTCCTAAAAAGAATGTGAGTTCACCCATTGAACTCATCTTGAACTTCTTATGCATTAAATCCTCAAACTCTTTGCACAACGAATCCCTTGTAGACCCGAATATAATATCATCAACATACACCTGTACCAGCAATATATCTCTTTGAACTCTCTTGGTAAACAATGTCTTGTCAATAGTACCTCTCTTGAATCCATTCTTGAGCAAGTACTCAGATAGAGTATCATACCAAGCTCTTGGAGCTTGATGTAATCCATACAATGCTTTCTTCAATCTGCACACTCTATCTGGATATGTTGGATCTTCAAACCCTGGTGGTTGGCAAACATACACCTCATCATCAATTAGACCATGAAGAAAAGCACTCTTCACATCCATTTGATAGACTTTGAAATCCTGATGAGATGCATAAGCTAAAAATAATCTAATAGCTTCTATTCTAGCAACAGGGGCAAAGACATCATCATAATCTATGCCTTCTTCCTGTGTGTACCCCTGTGCTACCAACCGAGCCTTATTCTTGATCACTATTCCTCTTTCATCTCTCTTGTTCTTGAAGATCCATCTTGTGCCTATAGCTTTCTTTCCTTTTGGAAGATCAACCAAATCCCACACATCTTGCAGTTTGAATTGCAACAATTCTTCCTGCATAGATTCAATCCAGCTTGGATCTTTGAGAGCCTCCACTGCCTTCTTTGGTTCCATCTGTGAAAGAAAACATACATATAATGAAGTATGTACATCTTCTTCTCTTACCTTGGTTTGATGTCTAGTCTGAACAGGAGTCATAATATCACCAATAATCAAATCCAAGGAATGATCTTTATGAACCACATATTTAGAGGTAGAAGGATCAAGTAGTTCTCTTTCCAAATTAGAACCCAAAAGATTATCTATCTCAGAGTCTGAAAAAGACTCTCTTTCCTCTCTTTCCTTTGATGGCTTTGGAGTTGCTTCAGAATCTGACAAAGAAGTCCTTTCCAAAACTTGAAATGGAGAACTTTGTTCAACAAATTTTGGAGAATCATGCTCTTCCTCTGACTCATGCTGTGGATCTGTATGAGATCCCTTTGACGTGTATGGTTGATGATCTGGTGAAGTTGAATCATCTGAACCCTTGCTTGCACCAGTTTTACCAGGTGAACCATTTGAATCATCAGAAGAAGCATCTTTCTCTGGTTGATCCTGATCCTGTTGAAATACTTCTGGTGGATCTGGAGTCCAAATAGGAAACAAGACATACTTCAAGTCATCCTTTTTAATCAATCAAAGTAATACATACTAAGATAATACTAACAGCGGTTGTCTTCTTCTAACAGTGGTTGACTTCTAACAGTGGTTGAAGTCTTATACCAACAGTGGCATGATACTTGTATTCTGAGCAAATCTAACAGTGTCTCAGGTCTCAACAATCTCCCCCTAAACTTGATCATTCAGAGTAATGATTCAAGTTTCAATCCTTCTTTTCTTCTTCTTTCTCCTTCATTGTTTGCCGCTTATGCAGTTGATTAAACACCATGTATAAAGCTCTGTAAACTCCTTCAGTAATGATGGTTGTAGATAACTTCAAATCAATCAATCTATTCAGCAACCCTGTTCCCAGCACATAATGTCTATCATCAAACATGTAGATCACCTGCCCATTGTTGAATACTATCATGTGTACTCCAGCTCTGGCAAAATATCTCCAGGTTATAACCCTTTGATAACAATGAAAGAATAAGTGATACAAGCTGGCTGGTTCAAACAGGCTCTGCAATAACTCCATCATTTGTCTTTCAATCACTGCTTCAGAGTTCTTTCTATTCCTGATTCTGCTCACTTGATACAATTCCAAAAGATCATCTCTTGTACAAATTCTGAGCAAATCAACCATACTTCCAACATGATCATCAAATCCTCTTTCCCTTTCAATCTTGATCTCAAGGATCATTTTTCTGAAACCATAATCAATTGCTACTCCTTCCCAATTTATAATTCTAGCCTTTCTTGGTCCTTCAGAAATCTCCTTGCTATCAGTCAGAATCTTGATTCTCTTTTTCAGCTCTGGATCAAATCTTGGAATATCAGGAATAACATTATCTTTAGAAATCTGATTTTTCCATGAATTTCTTCTAACTTCATTCTGCTTATCCTCTAAGGCTTTCTCTGCTGCCTCAGCAGCTGCCTTTTCTTTTCTTTCTTCTTCTTCTTTCAAAAACTTTGCCATTTCCTTATCTGCCTTTTCTTTCTTCTCCTTCATCAACGCATTCAAATGCCTATTCTCTTCCATTTTCTTTGTCCACTCCTCATCTCTTCCCATATACCTATCATATGCCTGTTGCAGCTTCTGCATATTCCATCCTCTAACAATTTTAGCTGGAGCATAATTTTCAGACAAAGCATTAATCATTTGTCTTCTCCTTTCAGCATATGGTAAAGGTTTACTCCTTTTCTTGGCTAGCTCATCTTGCTTTTTCTTCCTAGCTCTTTCCTCATTCGACTTTTTCATCAACAAAAATCCAGAAGATAACTCTTCCTCTTCATTATCTTTCTTTTTCTTTAAATAATCATGAACTCTCTGAGCAGGAAGCTTTAATCCTTGTGCAGTCTTTTCTTTAACAACCTCTGCAGCCTTCTGTGTAATAGTCACTACACTCAGATCATCCAAAATCATTCTCATATCATCTCCTTCTTCTTCAGCTTTAGCTTCTGCAGCTCTCCTTATCAACCTCTCTCTTTCTTCTACTTGCATCCTCAGCATATCATGAGACTCAATATGAGGTTCTTTAACTTCTTTCACTTTTGATTTTTCTTTTAACTTTCCTTTACCTTTGTCTTTTGCATCAATCACAGGCAATTTAGACTTAGGTTTTAGTGGTGAAGTTGGTTCTCTGATTGTAACAGGTACTTCTCTTGGTCTTATTGTTGTTGTAGTTGTGGCAGGGGTTGATATGACAGCAGTGGTGATTGGTGTATTAACAGTGGTAGGAGTTGGTGTACTAACAGAGGTAGATGTAACAGTGGTTGTGTTAGTAGTGTTGACAGAGGTTGAAATTGTGACAACAGAGGTTGAAGTTTTGACAGGGGATAACCTTTTAGTTGGTTTTCTTCTGGGAATTGATTTCTTTCTTGTAAAGGTCTGCAACTTCTTCTCTTCAGCAATTGATTGCTCCCCCTTAACCTCAACTTCTCCTTTTTTTTCAACATCATCAACCACCTCATACACTGACCTATCACTGAAACTCACTCTTTTCTTATCATCCAGATTAGCACCCATCACATCCCAAACATATAATCTAAGTGCAGCTTTCTCAGGCAATCCTTTATTCAATGGAAATACCTGATAAACTGTTTCATCAGTCTGCTCTGCTCCTGCACCATCAACCACCTCATCATCTAAACTTTCATGTATCACATAATCAGATACATTTAGCTCCTCCTCAGCCTTATCCCTGCTCTGCACATAATCATCATCTTTATCATCAAACACTAACTCCACAGTGTCTTCTGATTGTGCCTTATCACTACCACATATATTCATCTCAACTGTATTGTCATCAAACTCAAACACCTCTGTAGCTGTTTCATTATCAAGCTCAAGCACCTCTGTAGCTGCATAATCATCATTCATCTCATCATCATTTATCATTGCTCCACCCATATCATCATGAGGTCCATATGAATCATCATCATCATCATCACCTGCTTTTGTTGAACCATCATCTTCAGGCATAATATCATCATCTGCTTTCTTCTCCCCCTTGCCTGAAGATACTTTTAACCTATTTGCAGGTAGAAGAATATTATTGACAACCTCCTCAATCACTAACAACCTATTCTTCATATCAAGCAACTCTTCCTTCTGATGATCAATGAGCTCCTTCTGTTTAGCAATGAACTCATCCTGAGCTTGAATTTTCTGTTGAGCCTCTTTTCTGTAAGCCCTTTCCCTCTCATATTTGCTCCATAGTTTATTGACATCATGTACAAGATAAGAAATCGTCAATTCATCAGTATCACTAGGCTCATCAACATTAGAGTGTGACCTCTTAGTTGAATCCTTGCCCACATCTGCCACTGCAGATGTCCCTTGGTTATTGGTACTGGGACCTACATTTGAATCATCACCCATAGGCTCATCAAACATAGTTGCCTCTGGTTGGGTCTGATTAATGTTACCACTATCCTGCCCTGCCAGTGGGCTAGAAACAGTAGTGGCAGCCCTTCCAGAATGAACATTTTCATCAAGTATGTTCACCTGTTGTGTTGGAACAGTTGACTGAGACTGTGGAGAAACAGGAATCTCCATAGCCTGTGAAGCCTTCTTGGATTTCTTGGCTTTAGATTGGGTAGGCTGTTTGTTCCCTTGTTTTCTTTTGATGCCACCTCTTGATGTGTGTTCAGAACCAACTTGTGTTGTTGGTCTGTCATCATTTGGTCCAGATGGTGTTGGTAATACACCACCAGTAGCAGAAGGAGTAACTAGCATTGTAGAAAACAATGCAGTTTCCTTCTTAGAAAAAGCATTCTGATATTTATTCATAGCCTGAATAGTCCTCAAAGATAGAGTAGAACTAACAATGACACTATCCTCTGCTGGCAGATTGGACAATTGATTATTTAACAAAAGCTGAACAAATCTAGGGTACATTACAAATGTATCACCCTTTACATTCCTAACCATATTATCTAAGATAAATCTAGACATATTAAATTTAATACCCTGTGCCAAGCAGATAATAGGATATGCAATCGTAGAACTAAATTCATTAAAACTAGTTCTCTTTTGAGACAAACATACCAGAAAAGTATGAATGTAGAACTTCCATTGAGGACAAAACCATGACTTCAAGAAAGTATAGTCTGATCTTGTCTTTCCTGAACCTTCATACCCCATATCCATAATACCTTTAAACAAATCTTCCCTCGATAATTCCAGAATTCCACCTTCATCATCAAACTGTAATAGTTCTCTTAGAACAATCTCAGTAACCATTACCTTCTGACCCTTGACAGTGGAATGAATGTGAGTAATGCCATTAACGTTCCCCTCCTTTGCATTCTGCCAGAATTCCTGAATATGTGATCGAATCAATCTTGGAGCGACAGTAAGGGCATAAGTAACTGGACAATTACTTAAGAAATCGATGATAGGATGAAAATACTCATCGGCAAGTTCTTTATTCAAGAAAGCCCTCATGTTGTGTTCAGAATGAACACTGAGCGTAGAAGTACCAGAATCAGACGAAGATGACGATGCCATTGAAGAAATTGATGAACGAATGAAGTGTGAATTACAATAAACAACTCAAATCGAGAGCGAATATTGAAGGGTTTTGAAAAGTTTGAAAGCGTAATTGAAAAAGTGAAATATTTGAGTATTTATTTGATGACAGTGCCAAGCCCTAAAAATAAAACTAGCAGTGGCACTGCTGGTTATACCCAACAGGGGCACAATTTACAAATAAACCCAACAGGGGTACTTCACTTGACCAATTTATAGTCAACCCTTTCTAACCATCTAACAAAGCTAGCAGCGGCTGATAGTCTAGCAGGGGCATCCGACCAAGGAAACACCAACTTAGAACTAACAGGGGCATAAGCTTAGCTTAATTAGACAACAATTTTTTTTTTTTTTTTTTTTTTTTTTTTTTTTTTTTTTTTTTTTTTTTCTTTTTTTTTTTTTTTTTTTTTAACCAAAATAAAATAAGAAGAAACAAATAAAACATTAAATTCCAGCTCAAGTGATGTCTCTTGACAGTGGCTGAAACCTGCAATATTAAACTAAGAAAAACAACTAACAGGGGTTAAATTACACACATATACAGCAGGGGTTTAAACTACATTGACAGTGGCACAGGTAAACTAACAGTGGCACCATCTGTTATCATAATGAAGCTAACAGTGGCAACACCTGACCCTGTCACATACAATATATTTTACCCCTGTTAGTATCAAATCCAGACCAAAACACTACGTGAGATTGATCATACCAATATTAGTTATCAAAAATGTAAATCTTCCTACATCAAATGCTTTTGTAAAAAGATCTGCAAGTTGATTATCAGTATGAATTTTAAAAATATGAATCAATCTTTTATCATAACAATCTCTTATAAAATGATATCTGATCTCTATGTGTTTGGTTTTTGAATGCTTAACTGGATTCTGAATGATACTAATAGCAGAAGTATTATCAATATAAATAGGAGTGTTCATGAAAGTCAAACCATAATCCATCATCTGATTCTGAATCCAAAGAACCTGTGCACAGCAACTTGATGCTGCAACATATTCTGCTTCTGCTGTAGAAGTGGAAACTGTGGTTTGCTTCTTGCATTGCCATGACACTAACCTATTTCCAAGAAATTGACATCCTCCACTAGTCGATTTCCTATCCATATTCTCACCACCATAGTCACTATCTGTGAATGCCTTTAGCTCAAAATCTGATCCTTTAGCATACCAAAGGCCCAAGTCTGGTTGACCTTTCAAGTATCTAAAGATCCTCTTCACAGCATACATGTGTGACTGCTTTGGATTGGTCTGATATCTAGCACAAAGACACACTGCAAACATTATATCAGGTCTGGATGAAGTTAAATACATCAATGAACCAATCATTGACCTGTATAAGTGCACATCTACTTCCTCCCCCTCAGGATCAGAATTAAGATGTTTATGTGCCTCCATGGGAGTGCTAGCTACCTTCACATCTTTATAACCAAATTTATTCAAAATATCTTTCACATACTTCCCTTGGTTAATAAAGATTCCATCTAACTTCTGCTTGACCTGCAGTCCTAAAAAGAATGTGAGTTCACCCATTGAACTCATCTTGAACTTCTTATGCATTAAATCCTCAAACTCTTTGCACAACGAATCCCTTGTAGACCCGAATATAATATCATCAACATACACCTGTACCAGCAATATATCTCTTTGAACTCTCTTGGTAAACAATGTCTTGTCAATAGTACCTCTCTTGAATCCATTCTTGAGCAAGTACTCAGATAGAGTATCATACCAAGCTCTTGGAGCTTGATGTAATCCATACAATGCTTTCTTCAATCTGCACACTCTATCTGGATATGTTGGATCTTCAAACCCTGGTGGTTGGCAAACATACACCTCATCATCAATTAGACCATGAAGAAAAGCACTCTTCACATCCATTTGATAGACTTTGAAATCCTGATGAGATGCATAAGCTAAAAATAATCTAATAGCTTCTATTCTAGCAACAGGGGCAAAGACATCATCATAATCTATGCCTTCTTCCTGTGTGTACCCCTGTGCTACCAACCGAGCCTTATTCTTGATCACTATTCCTCTTTCATCTCTCTTGTTCTTGAAGATCCATCTTGTGCCTATAGCTTTCTTTCCTTTTGGAAGATCAACCAAATCCCACACATCTTGCAGTTTGAATTGCAACAATTCTTCCTGCATAGATTCAATCCAGCTTGGATCTTTGAGAGCCTCCACTGCCTTCTTTGGTTCCATCTGTGAAAGAAAACATACATATAATGAAGTATGTACATCTTCTTCTCTTACCTTGGTTTGATGTCTAGTCTGAACAGGAGTCATAATATCACCAATAATCAAATCCAAGGAATGATCTTTATGAACCACATATTTAGAGGTAGAAGGATCAAGTAGTTCTCTTTCCAAATTAGAACCCAAAAGATTATCTATCTCAGAGTCTGAAAAAGACTCTCTTTCCTCTCTTTCCTTTGATGGCTTTGGAGTTGCTTCAGAATCTGACAAAGAAGTCCTTTCCAAAACTTGAAATGGAGAACTTTGTTCAACAAATTTTGGAGAATCATGCTCTTCCTCTGACTCATGCTGTGGATCTGTATGAGATCCCTTTGACGTGTATGGTTGATGATCTGGTGAAGTTGAATCATCTGAACCCTTGCTTGCACCAGTTTTACCAGGTGAACCATTTGAATCATCAGAAGAAGCATCTTTCTCTGGTTGATCCTGATCCTGTTGAAATACTTCTGGTGGATCTGGAGTCCAAATAGGAAACAAGACATACTTCAAGTCATCCTTTTTAATTTGACTTGAGGTT
Source organism: Helichrysum umbraculigerum (assembly GCA_949592205.1). Lineage (NCBI taxonomy): Eukaryota > Viridiplantae > Streptophyta > Magnoliopsida > Asterales > Asteraceae > Helichrysum > Helichrysum umbraculigerum. The sequence goes on from CATIUR010000001.1 coordinate 41,856,166, forward strand.
GAATGCCCATCTGTACCTGCATCATTACCTGCATCTGTACCTGCACTAATAGACAAATCTGGATATCTAAAAGCATGGGTTAGTGCATCAATATCAAACAAAACTTCTGGACCTTTTCCTTCTACATTTGATGTATGTTCATTAAAGGTCACATCCATGGTCTCCTCTATGATCCTAGTCCTTTTGTTAAATACTCTATAAGCCTTGCTTTGAATAGAGTATCCAACAAATACACCCTCATCTACCTTACTCTGAAACTTACCAAGATGATCTCTGGTATTTAAGACAGTACAAGGACATCCAAATGGTTTTAAAAAGCTAACCAAAGGTTTTCTCTTAAAGAATAACTCATAAGGTGTCTTGTTATGAGGTTTAATAATCAAAATCCTATTCAAAACATAACAAGCAGTGCTAACAGCCTCTGCCCAAAAGGACATTGGTAGTTTAGCATCTGCTAGCATGCTTCTAGCAGCCTCAATTAGTGTCCTATTCCTCCTCTCAGCTACTCCATTTTGTTGTGGAGTCCTAGGTGCACTATACTGTCTTTCTATACCTTTATCCTCACAGAACTTATTCATCTCATGATTCTTAAATTCTGTCCCATTATCACACCTGATGATCTTAACCTTTTGATTAGTTGAATTCTCAATCCTAGTTATGAATGATCTAAGTATTTCACCTGTCTCATCCTTAGTCCTAAGAAAGAACACCCAACTCATTCTAGAGTAATCATCAGTTATTACCAAACAGTAAGATTTCTTCCCTTGACTAGCTACATTGGTAGGGCCAAACAAATCCATATGTAACAGGTGTAAGGGAGTGGTATTGGTATTCACAAGCTTGGTCTTATAAGAGGTCTTGTGTTGCTTGCCTTTGAGACATGCTACACAGTGGTCACTACATTCAAATAACTTTTCAGGTAAGCCTCTCACTAGCTTATTCCTAACAAGTTTATTCATGGTCTTGAAATTCAAGTGACACATCCTCCTATGCCATAGTTCAGATTCAGATACAGTAGCTTTAGAAATGAGACAGTTAACATTTTGAGATTCCATCTTGTTTAAATCACTACAGTATACGTTATCCTTTCTTGGAACTCTCATTAAAATCTTATCTTCAGGTATTTTGAGTTTTTCAGAAAGTATAAGGCATTCTGTGTCAGTGAAATATACAGGATTTTGCTTATCTGTGATTTGACTCACACTAAGCAAATTGTATCTCAATTGCTCAACATAATAAACATCATTGAAGGTGAGCTTACTGCTTTTTACCTTACCTTTACCTGTGATTTTACCTCCTTTAGGATTGCTTCCAAACGCTACATCTCCTCCAGAAAACGCTTTAAAGTCCTGTAGCTTTTTCCTGTCTCCAGTCATGTGTCTTGAACAGCCAGAATCAATATGCCATAAGCTTGGTGGCTTGCCCTGCACATATATAAGAAAAACAATTAGTTTTTCTTGGGAACCCAAACCAATTTGGCTTTGGGTTTCCCATGAGCACCTTTGACATCAACCCTTTTGACAGTGATTGATCTCAGTGCTGCATTGGTTTTGGACACTTCAGATTTACACTCATTTTTATGTTTCCAAAAACAATCTGTTTTAGACCTGACAGGGGTTAATGGTTTGACAGTGGTCACCTTTAAGTTTGTATTGATTACCCTGGCAGTGGTAGCTTTACTTGGTATATACATTCTTTTGAAATGTTTAATACCAGCAGAGGTACCATGCCTGACAGTGGTCAAACCCTCCCCTGTTCGTGTCTTGCCTCTGTTAGCCGTTGACAGGGGCACTGCTGTAGCATTAACAGGGGCTGCAGCCTTGCCTCTGTTAGGCTTATTTATCAACACATGACCTGTACCACTGTTCCTATTATTTTTAGGATTGTGGAAACAGTCCTGTTGAAGATGATTATATCTACCACAAATAAAACATGACTTTCTTTTCACACATTCAAACCCATTACCCAACCTTTGTGAAACCAATTGGTTCCAATTTCTTTGATTACCCCTGGGAATGGATTTATTCACATTACTTGCAGTATGTAACTCAGACTTCTTTGATTTACATGTACACTTATCACATTCAGATTTTAACTTGTCTTTTGATTCAGTATTAACCTTTTTGTGTACATTCCCTAAACCTGAACTAGCCTTGTTGGTTTTCCTGACTTGATCTAACTGAGCCTTTGCCTTCTCAACAAACATCTTTTTACCCTCTTCTAGTTTAGTACTATTTAGTTCAGAAACTAGACCAGTAATAGGCTTAACACATTTATCCACAGAATTACCACTAGATGTGCTATCACTATCACTCTCATCTTCCTCAGTCCAATCAGATACCTCAACTTTATCAAAATTTACATAATCATCACAATTAACAACTGGATCTACCTTTTTAACCTCCTCAGACACACCTTCCTTAAGTGTTTCTAAAACAAAATCACTTTTAGGTGGGAAATAAGTATGATTATAAGGTGGAGGAACAGCATTAAGGTTGTAACCTAATCCAAGTTTTAATTTATCATGAATTTGAGACTTGATTAAGTTTTGAACACCTTTTGAAACATTTTCCAACTCATCAACTTTCAATTTTATTGACTCCTTATCAGAAATTGCCTCAGCCAACTTAGCACTTAGCATATCAACTTTTGTTTGTAAAGCTTTCTTTTCCCAATTTAGATACTTAACATCTAAGTGAAATTGAGATTCATTCTTTTCATAAGCTTTTATCTGATTTTCTAAGTTTTCAATAGCTAAAGTGGCATGTTGACTCTTTTCCTTACAAGCTTTTAATTCATTACACACAACCATATTATGATCCCTATAAAATTTAACCATTTTCTTACATGCAGGAGAACATAATTTAGATTGTACCTCATATGGAATGTCTGAAGACTCTGGTTCTTCTGTGACAGCCATCAAAGCTTGATTCTGAACTACAAGCTCTTCTTGGTCACTCCAGTCAAATCCTCCCATTTCATCTTGAGCAACCAATGAATCTGAAGTGGTGTTCTGAACAGGTACCAATCTTCTTTGTGGAGCAGAATAAATATCAGCGGTTAGTGATACTGATGACTTCTAACATATTTGGACTCCAGATCTAACAGAAGTATTTCAATATTAGTATGTTTTGTTCGTCGGAAAATTAGCTCCACGAACTAAATCAGCAACCTCATGCTGTAAAGTTAAACACAATTAAAATCAGTTATTGTTACAGATTACTCTGTCTCAAACTCTAATTAATTGCATAACACTCATAGTTATAGAATTTATATCTCATACTTGAAGCGGTAAAGACATCGATTCCGTAACCACCGGTGCAACCATCTCTACCTGTGGTGTATCCTGAGAAACTGTATACAGAATTAACTGTCTCAGTTCAACTCCTGATAAACAACAAGTTAAGATTATTTAACTTTAATTAATACTAACCTTCTCGAATAGTAAGCGTTCTCGGACGCTTCATCAAAGGAATCTCAACTTCCTCAGTACCTTACGCTAATCATCCAGATTAGCACTGCGGGATTACGCTAATCAGAGCTTATGTTTATAAATGATATAGTAATGTATAAATAACTCGTATCTATAAACACATACCTGATAGAACCGCTGTAGTTCTAAAGCAACTTTATTTGAACCTACTACCATATCATACTTAGGACTTAAGCTTTATTATTGTGAAGCTTATTCTCCTAATGTACTATCATTTCCCGTAGTTTTTGCAAATAAAAACTTAAATGAAGGCGATTCCCCTTAGGTAACAAGCAAATGAATGCCATACGCCTTTTTTTTTTTTTTTTTTTTTTTTAATAATAAACACATAAATACTAACTATTACAAGAATACCCTTGGAAGACTAATCACTCTGGATTTCTCATTCCGTTTAGTTGAACCAACGTCTCAAATCTTGCTCTGTCGAACGCCTTTGTGTATAAGTCTGCTAAGTTATCCAATGATGGAACCTTAACTAACTTTATCAATTTCTTTTCAGCACAATCTCTAATAAAATGATGTCGAATATCAATATGCTTAGTTTTACTGTGCTTTACTGGATTATTGGTGATCGACATAGTAGATTCGTTATCAATCATCATAGGAGTATTGGTTATATTTAACCCGTAATCCCGCAGTTGCTGTTGAATCCAAAGAACTTGCGAGCAACAGCTGCCAGCTGCAACATACTCAGCTTCACATGTAGAAATGGCTACCGAGGTTTGCTTCTTGCACTGCCAGGATACTAATCTACCTCCTAAGAATTGACATCCTCCAGTCGTAGATTTCCTATTCTGATTGCATCCTCCATAATCCGAATCAGTATAAGCTACGAGATCTAAGTCTCCATCAATCGGATACCAAAGACCCAGCTTAGGTTTCCCTTTGAGGTAACGAAAGATTCGTTTAACAGCTTGCATGTGTGACTCTTTCGGATTAGCCTGATATCTTGCGCATAAACAAACAGCAAACATGATGTCAGGCCTAGAGGCTGTAAGATACATTAGTGATCCGATCATGGCTCTATAAAGAGTTGGATCCACATCGCTATCACTCGATGTATCTGGACCTAATCCATGATTGACTGGAATTGGAGTATTGTAGACCTTACTTTCATCCATCTTGAAACGTTCTAATAGCTCATATGTATATTTAGATTGATGAATAAAGAATCCATCCTTCTTTTGATCAACTTGTAATCCTAAGAAGAAATTCAACTCTCCCATTGCAGACATTTCAAACCTTTTTCTCATGACTTTCTCAAATTCTTGACACATCTTTTCATCAGACGATCCAAAGATAATGTCATCAACATACACTTGTACAAGAAGAAAGTCTTTCTTTTTCCACTTCACAAATAGTGTACTATCAATTGATCCTCTTGTAAATCCATTCTCAAGTAGATACGTTGATAGTGTTCCATACCATGCCCTAGGTGCTTGATGTAATCCATATAGAGCCTTATTCAAACGATATACTCTATCTGGATACTCAGGATTAGCAAACCCTGGCGGTTGTGAAACATACACCAATTCTTCCACTTTGCCATACAAAAAGGCACTCTTAACATCCAACTGATACACTTTTATACCATAATATGATGCGAATGCTAAGAATACTCTAATTGCTTCTAGCCTAGCAACTGGTGCAAACACTTCATTGTAATCAATACCTTCTTGTTGATTAAAACCTTGAACCACTAGACGAGCTTTATTGCGAGTAACGATACCTTTATCATCTCTCTTACACTTAAATACCCATCTAGTTCCAATTGGATATTCTCCCTTTGGTAGGTCAACCAACTCCCATACTTGTAATTTAGAGAACTGAGATAGTTCTTCTTGCATTGCTTCTACCCACGAGTTTTCTTTTAAAGCCATTTGAACATTTTTAGGCTCGACTTGTGAGATAAAGCATGAATATAGACATTGATTAGGAATCCCTGTCTCTTTCATTGCAGTATACAAGCTTTGGTATTCAGAATTCTCAGACGTATTAGTTCTGGATTGATGCCTAGTTTGAACCGGAGTATTAATATCACCGATGATGTTTTCAACTGGATGATTCTTACTCGTTCTAGTTGTAGTAACTGGTTCAACTGGTATCTCATCTTCCAAATTAGTACCAATTTCTTCCAATTCAGGTACATCTTCCGTACGTGCTGAAGATATTCTTAGATGTTTCAAAGGAGTAAGTATGTCATCAAACTTTGTATGAAGATCATCAAGATCTTCTGTTTCTAGAGACTTATCCTCTGAAGGTTTTTGTGACTCACTTGTGGAAGCTTTATCTGAGTCAACAGTAGTCTTGATTCCAGACTGCTTAACACTCGATGTTGAAGCGGGACCAATATTCTCATCTTCAAACACTAAATGTTCAGCTATCTCTGAATCACTGACATAGTCACTAATAGGAACTTTAAATGATGCAAAAAGATCAGAATAATCAAATTGCCAATCTAAGCCCTTATGAACATCCGGTGAATAGCTTGTAACCTCAATATTATAAACTACCTCCAAACGTCCTGTGACTTTATTAAAGACTCTCTTATTTGGCGAATTGGGCATATAACCTAGGAAAAATCCTTCGTCAGCCTTCTCACCAAATTTTGCTTGATGTCCAGTCTTTAATATGGTGCATGAAACTCCAAAGGGTTCAAACCCTTTTAAGTTAGGTTTCTTATTGTTCAAAAGCTCATAACAAGTCTTGTTATGTCTCTTAACCGTAAGAACTCTATTAAGAACATAACATGCTGTATTCACTGCTTCTGCCCAAAAGATGACCGGAAGCTTTGAATCAGCAAGCATTGTTCTAGCAGCTTCAATCAACGTTCTATTCTTCCTTTCAGCAACACCATTCTGTTGAGGTTCATAAGGTGCACTGAATTGATGTAATATCCCTTTGCTTAAGCAATAGATATTCAACGTTGAATTCTTAAACTCTGTTCCATTGTCACTACGAATACGCTTAACTCTCTTTTTATAGACATTCTCTACTAGATCAAAGAACTCAATTAGAATTCCAGGAGTCTCATCCTTTGATCCCAAAAAGAATACCCATGAGAATCTAGAATAGTCATCTGTGACAACCAAACAGTACCATTTGCCACCTAGACTTCTCTTGCTTATAGGGCCGAAGAGATCCATATGTAGCAATTCAAATGGCGAGGAGATAGAGTTTTCAGTCTTAGGTCTGTGTGGTTTCTTGTGCTGCTTTCCTTTCATGCAAGGAACACACTTATCCTCAGACTCGAAACGTTTTTGTGGTACACCTAGAACCAAACCATTTTTGGTTATATAATTCATCTTTCTCCAGTTTAGATGTGCCATTCTCCTATGCCATAACAGAGCATCTGTTTCCGAAGCCTTGGACAATAAACATGTAGACACCATTGAAGAGTTAGGAACACCCATGTTGATAGCATAGATGTCCTTCTTCCTTGGCGCCCTCATCAATATCCATTCATCAGGAATTTTAAAACCTGGCTTCAGGACTAAGGCCTCCTTTTCATTGAAATAAACTGGATGACCTTTATCACAGACTTGGGAAACACTCACTAGGTTGTGTGTAAGTTCTTCAACATAGTTCACATCCTCAAGAGTCAAAGTTCCATTTGAAACTTTTCCTTTTCCCGAAATTACTCCTCCTTTATCTCCTGCAAAATTTACTTTTTGCTTGAGACTATCCTTGAAGTCCTTCAGTAGACTTCTTTCACCGGTCATGTGCCTCGAGCATCCACTGTCTACATACCACCAACTGTCCTTGTTCACAGCATGCTCCTGCACATAACACAAAACACGATCAGTTATCAAGAGGGACCCAAGCCATTACGGTCTTGGTTTGTCCCTTATCATCAACAAACTTAAGCTCTTTAAAATAACCATTCTTCCCATCAGGAGCTTTGGTTACTTTCGAAGTAGCTTGAGTTTGTGGACGATCAGCCTTAAGAGGTGAATTTGAGGAGAACCTCTTAGGCACAAAAGTATTAGCTCTATTATGATAATTATAATTAAACTCATGTGATCGCGAAGTAGTGCCACTTTCATAATGACTATGGCCTCTACTTGGAGTTCTAAACCTCGACGGTGTCACATCCCTAGACTTATGGACATAATTATCACTTTGAGTATATGACCGTTTAGGTTTAGGTGGGGAGACACTATGCTTACCATCTCTTTTAAGAATGTTCACAGGTTTATTACCTAACTTAGGTTTGGTATCTAACCCGTCTACAGTCATATCAGAGTCGGTCTGTGTCTTTTCCTCAATCACAAGCTTATGTGGTGCTTCAGGCTTTTTGTTAGGACAACACGAAGCCACGTGTCCTTTTTGATGACATTTGAAACATGACATCTGCTTGCGTGATTTGCTCACTTTTGCTTTCTCATCCGGAGTCTTAGGCACTAAAGGTTTAAGCTGTTCCTTATCAACTTTATCATTAATCTTAGCATCGTTAATCACTCCACCTGATACAAAATGTATTTTGGTGAACTGAGAAGCCTTGCTATTATCTAATGATACGTTCTTAATAACATCTTTCTGTGCCTCTGACTGTTCAGGTTTATCAGCTACTAAAATCTCAGGATTAACTTCAGTCATCTCAGAGTCCTCAGGAATAGGAGTGTAATTGGCATTAAAAGGCGGGGATACATCATTGTAACCTAACCCAGTCTTGTCCTTTACACTACGTTGAGCATCTAACATTTTATCCATTTGAGATGTCCTATAATTCTCAAGTTTACGGTTTTGCTCAATTAACCTTAAGTTAAGGTTCACTATTTCCTGATCCTTACTAGCAATCGTCTCATTTAAGTCTTTGATATTCATATAGAGACCATCTATGACAACAGATTTTTCACTTATGGTATCTCTAAGTTTTGTTCTATCCAACGCATCAGACTTAATTTTATCTTTTAAGACCTGTTTATCATCACTTAATCTACGAACATCCATAATAGCTTGATCAAGTTCAGATCTAACAGTCTTATAAGATTCCTTATCCATATTTAATTGTGATGACAGATTACTATTTGACACAGTTAAGACACTATTCTGAGACTGTAAATCAGTAACTAAGTAACAAACATCAGCAAGATTAAGAACATCTAAACATACCTTCTTCTTGTCAGTTTGTAATTCAGCCATACGTGCCACTAATTCTTCAGGACTCATATCTGGAGTTGAATCCATATATAGCACATCATCATCACTTGCCTTTTTTTCAGACTCAGCCACCTCTACTCTCTGTTCCATGTCAGTGGGCATGTAGGACACTGATCCAGCAGTTGTTTCTTCGATCTCGGCCATCAAAGCTTCTTCAGAATGAGCTTGCCAATCATACGAGCCATCCAACTGCTTCACCACTAAGGCTTTGGAAGCAAGAGTACTTCCCGAACCTTGTTTTCCTTGTGCTTCTACTTTAGGTCTTTGGCATTCTCTAGCAAAATGACCAATACCCTGACAGTTAAAGCATCTGACCTTGGTTTTATCAAACCCTGATCTATTGCCCAACACCTTTCTACCAGTTTTCTTGAGGAAATTCTTCACCTTTCTAGATATCAACGCTAGTTGATCTTGAAGTTCCAGTTCCTCAAGATAATCAGAATCTATCTGCTCATAATCCTCATCAAATAGAATAGGATCATTGATCTTTCCTTCTATGTAGTTCTCATATGATGCCACAAAGGAAGCAAGAACAGACAGTTGCTGTTCAGCAGATTTCACACTCATCGGCATCTTCTGATGCTCTTGAGGTGACTTCTCAGAATTCTTTCCCTTTGTCTCATCACCAGAGGAGGAAATAAAGCACAGATCTTCAGTGATCATCTCTCCATTTTCATTAGTATCACCAACTAACAGTGCAGTGGTCGAACTCGATGACGCAGTCGAAAGACTTGACTTTCCATGATACAGCCCAGGGTTCTGAACCTGATCAGAATCACTATCTCTTGACTTCTTGGAGAAATCATAACCTTTCAGCTTGTCAATGACTTGCTCTAAGGTCATAGTAGAATACCTAGTTTCGTTATCCTTAATCATAACACCATACATTTCCCATTTAGAAGGCAAACCCTCAAGGAACTTGTCGGTTTTAGATACTTCTTCTTCAAAAATTTCATGGTATTCTAATTCACTTAGCAGATGGTAGAATCGTGTAACATAGGCATCAAGATCTTCTCCTTTTAAAGCTTTAAACATAGTAAACTGCTTTTTAAGAAGACTCTTCTTGCCAGCTCTCACCTGTGGACTTCCCTCACCTCTTTTCTCTAAAGCTTCCCAGAGCGCTTTAGCAGTATGAAAAGACTTGAGTTGATGAGCAAGGGATTTAGGAAGACACATCTTTATGCAAGAATGTGATTTATTCTCATTTCTGTACGCTTCCTTCTCTTGATCACTCATGTTTGCATAGGTAAGAACTACAGTAGCATTTTGAACAGTTTGAGTAGGTGGGGTGTATCCACTCTTGATACACATCCAGATAGACAGATCATGGAATCTACAGTAAGATTCAAATCTGTCCTTCCAATTGTAGTAATCCTCGATTCTTAACAACTTAGGTGGAACGTTTGACTTTCCCACCTCGTGGTCCATTTCGATCATTCTACTTAAGTCAGACATCTTAAAAACGTAAAATTAAACTGTTTCAGCGAATTCAGAAATCTCAACTCGCAAGACTCAGCTCAACTCGCAATCTCAGCTCGACTCGCAGAATTTGTCGATTCGCAAGCCTCAGTTCGGATTGCTAAAAGATGTCGATTCGCAAGTGATGTCGATTCGCGAGAGATCTCGGTTCGACTTGCAAGCCTCAGTTCGACTCGCTAGTTCAACTCGGTTCGCAGGCGACGCTGGAACCCTAATCTCGACTCGCGAAACGGCTGTTAAACCCGAAAAACGAATTTTAAGGTATTTTTACGAACGAAACTGAGAAATTCGACTGTAAACTAACCCTAAAACTTCCAGAGAATGATTTTGATCGTTAGTATTGCAATAATGCACGTAAAAACGACCCGAATCAAAAACGCAATAAACTAAAACTCACGAACACACTCGTATCTAGCCCGAAAGCTCTGATACCAGATGTAAGTCCCCTAGTTTTAGGATCAATAACTTCGTTATCTGTAGTATTAAGGTGCGGAATCCCTCAATACGGTGTTATTTTACTAACAACGAATATGTTCGTATTGCGTTTTAACTAGACTTAGCTTTAAACAACGAATCGTCAAAGCCTAGCCTTAGGTTATGTTTTTCTCTGGTTTGTTGAATTCGCAGCAATTGAAATCAGAATGCAAAAGTTATGTTTTTCACCGATTGAAAAACATTATATATGTCCAGCTCGTCTCGACTCGCAAGGGCCTGCGAGTTCGGTCCAACTCGCAGCCCAAGCCCAACTCGGAACTCGGCTCGCCAGACTTCCACGAATTCAGTTCTCATCTCGGCTCGTTAATCTCGCGACCTGAGAACTCGACTCGCACAGAATGTATTTATTTCGTATTTAATAATTCGTCTAACTTAACACAATAATATGTTTAACGAATATTACTAACAAAACAAATATTTATTTACAAATCTAAACCAATATACAAACGTAATAATAATTACACTAGTCCTATATCAAGCTAGATCTGTTGTCACAATCTATGTCTCAACAGACTCCCCCTTGACAATAGCTCTAGCGTCTTTATCTTCACGCTGTCTTTGGTCTTCATTTGTAAATCTTACTTCCTGCAAAAATTTTAAGCTTGATGCATGTTTTAACCATCCTATGATAATCTCGTGCTAAATCACCCCAACCAACAGTAGATATGATCTTGTTCTTGTATAACATAATCAAATCTTCCTTTGATAAATTCATCAAATGTCTGTGATCATATACACGAAGAATTTCTTTTTCGCCATTAGGATAATCATCATCAGCTTCAATCATAAAGGCTTCTCCTGTTCCAGCATCTACCCCCCAATATTTCAATTTTCCCAAAATATTCTGAGGCATAGTCTTCATTGGTATTTGCTTAATGCATTTGACCGCTGGATAAACCTTCTTCCTTCTTCTTCTTCCAGTTCTCTGACTAAGTTCGTTTAGCTTTATCATTTTTCCTTTCCTTGGCTTAATCTTCGAAAACTTCATAGATAATCCTTCAGTCCTAATGATACGCTCAACATACTTAGCATAATCATCATCACTTGGATTTTTCATATCTAATCTAGCCAAGTCTCGAATCTCATATCGAGGCAATGAACTAAACACGGTAAGCTTCTTCTCAAAATATTGAACCCCGTCAAACCTTTTGATCGCGAAGAGCTTCAGGTCAGAGTCATAATACCATCCAATAATGCCAGTTTTAAGTACACGCTTTCCAGTAATATCAACTTCTTTCAAAATGCGTTGCTTATTTTCCTTTTTCTTTTTCAGCATTTCTTGGATAAACATAGGATTACCAACCATATGTTTGTATTTGTCCTCTATTTCTTCAACTTCAGTATCTGAATCTTCAGAAGCATTCTCAAAAGCTTCTAAATCAATAACTGATTCTCCTTGTTCATTTACAAAAACAAATTCAGTCGTTGATGGATTCACAACATGTTCATCTACATTTGCATCCAGATCAACACCTTCATCTATCACTGATTCAAATACTGCAGTCCAATCTTCAGGAAGTTTGAACTCTCCTTCTTCAATATCATAATCAATCTCTTCATCTATCTCATCCAGAATATCATCTTCCGAATCTGATAGATTAAGCATTTCCATTCCTAGAGAAAAACATAAATACAAATATATTAATAATTCAAATTCTTTATTGATTTCCCTGAACCAATCTAAGAATTTCTTTATTAATTCTTTTGTATATTTTAACCTAACATATAAACGCAATATAAATATAACTTATAAAATCTTTTATTGATTACCCTGAATCAATCTAAAATCTCTTAAGTCTACTTAACAAATATTAATTAATTTTACAGATTAAACATTTATGATAGAGCTTACGCTAATCATAAATGTTTAATATATTTAAAATTTAGGATCCTGTTAGATCATCTAGAGGTCGTGATGGTGAGACGGCTTCAGATGAAGATTCTGATAATACACCTTCTCCTCCTCCATCTGCTTCTGAAAAGAAGAGGAAGGGTAAGAGTATTCTGGAGGAAGGTACTGAGGAAGTTGAGATTCCTTTGATGAAGCGTCCGAGAACGCTTACTATTCGAGAAGGTTAGTATTAATTAAAGTTAAATAATCTTAACTTGTTGTTTATCAGGAGTTGAACTGAGACAGTTAATTCTGTATACAGTTTCTCAGGATACACCACAGGTAGAGATGGTTGCACCGGTGGTTACGGAATCGATGTCTTTACCGCTTCAAGTATGAGATATAAATTCTATAACTATGAGTGTTATGCAATTAATTAGAGTTTGAGACAGAGTAATCTGTAACAATAACTGATTTTAATTGTGTTTAACTTTACAGCATGAGGTTGCTGATTTAGTTCGTGGAGCTAATTTTCCGACGAACAAAACAGCTAGATTTGAGACAAGTTTGCTTACGCAAGCTTTGTCTCAACCTCATACACCGCTTACCAGAGACTGGCATATTGAGTCTCTTACACCGCCTGGACCCAGAACGATACATCATAGAATACTATTATTATCATTCAACATTTAAGACTTAATGTCATACATCATAGAATAGTTACACAAAATAATAAACAAGTAGTTAATTAAATTCTTAAGACTTAGAAAATTTCATATAATTTGCCTACCAGTACATCATATGATGAAGCCATCTAAAATTTTACTAAAAATAGACAAATTATAACTTGTGGATATAGGTGTATAATCAAATAAATATAAACACATACCTGATAGAACCGCTGTAGTTCTAAAGCAACTTTATTTGAACCTACTACCATATCATACTTAGGACTTAAGCTTTATTATTGTGAAGCTTATTCTCCTAATGTACTATCATTTCCCGTAGTTTTTGCAAATAAAAACTTAAATGAAGGCGATTCCCCTTAGGTAACAAGCAAATGAATGCCATACGCCTTTTTTTTTTTTTTTTTTTTTTTTAATAATAAACACATAAATACTAACTATTACAAGAATACCCTTGGAAGACTAATCACTCTGGATTTCTCATTCCGTTTAGTTGAACCAACGTCTCAAATCTTGCTCTGTCGAACGCCTTTGTGTATAAGTCTGCTAAGTTATCCAATGATGGAACCTTAACTAACTTTATCAATTTCTTTTCAGCACAATCTCTAATAAAATGATGTCGAATATCAATATGCTTAGTTTTACTGTGCTTTACTGGATTATTGGTGATCGACATAGTAGATTCGTTATCAATCATCATAGGAGTATTGGTTATATTTAACCCGTAATCCCGCAGTTGCTGTTGAATCCAAAGAACTTGCGAGCAACAGCTGCCAGCTGCAACATACTCAGCTTCACATGTAGAAATGGCTACCGAGGTTTGCTTCTTGCACTGCCAGGATACTAATCTACCTCCTAAGAATTGACATCCTCCAGTCGTAGATTTCCTATTCTGATTGCATCCTCCATAATCCGAATCAGTATAAGCTACGAGATCTAAGTCTCCATCAATCGGATACCAAAGACCCAGCTTAGGTTTCCCTTTGAGGTAACGAAAGATTCGTTTAACAGCTTGCATGTGTGACTCTTTCGGATTAGCCTGATATCTTGCGCATAAACAAACAGCAAACATGATGTCAGGCCTAGAGGCTGTAAGATACATTAGTGATCCGATCATGGCTCTATAAAGAGTTGGATCCACATCGCTATCACTCGATGTATCTGGACCTAATCCATGATTGACTGGAATTGGAGTATTGTAGACCTTACTTTCATCCATCTTGAAACGTTCTAATAGCTCATATGTATATTTAGATTGATGAATAAAGAATCCATCCTTCTTTTGATCAACTTGTAATCCTAAGAAGAAATTCAACTCTCCCATTGCAGACATTTCAAACCTTTTTCTCATGACTTTCTCAAATTCTTGACACATCTTTTCATCAGACGATCCAAAGATAATGTCATCAACATACACTTGTACAAGAAGAAAGTCTTTCTTTTTCCACTTCACAAATAGTGTACTATCAATTGATCCTCTTGTAAATCCATTCTCAAGTAGATACGTTGATAGTGTTCCATACCATGCCCTAGGTGCTTGATGTAATCCATATAGAGCCTTATTCAAACGATATACTCTATCTGGATACTCAGGATTAGCAAACCCTGGCGGTTGTGAAACATACACCAATTCTTCCACTTTGCCATACAAAAAGGCACTCTTAACATCCAACTGATACACTTTTATACCATAATATGATGCGAATGCTAAGAATACTCTAATTGCTTCTAGCCTAGCAACTGGTGCAAACACTTCATTGTAATCAATACCTTCTTGTTGATTAAAACCTTGAACCACTAGACGAGCTTTATTGCGAGTAACGATACCTTTATCATCTCTCTTACACTTAAATACCCATCTAGTTCCAATTGGATATTCTCCCTTTGGTAGGTCAACCAACTCCCATACTTGTAATTTAGAGAACTGAGATAGTTCTTCTTGCATTGCTTCTACCCACGAGTTTTCTTTTAAAGCCATTTGAACATTTTTAGGCTCGACTTGTGAGATAAAGCATGAATATAGACATTGATTAGGAATCCCTGTCTCTTTCATTGCAGTATACAAGCTTTGGTATTCAGAATTCTCAGACGTATTAGTTCTGGATTGATGCCTAGTTTGAACCGGAGTATTAATATCACCGATGATGTTTTCAACTGGATGATTCTTACTCGTTCTAGTTGTAGTAACTGGTTCAACTGGTATCTCATCTTCCAAATTAGTACCAATTTCTTCCAATTCAGGTACATCTTCCGTACGTGCTGAAGATATTCTTAGATGTTTCAAAGGAGTAAGTATGTCATCAAACTTTGTATGAAGATCATCAAGATCTTCTGTTTCTAGAGACTTATCCTCTGAAGGTTTTTGTGACTCACTTGTGGAAGCTTTATCTGAGTCAACAGTAGTCTTGATTCCAGACTGCTTAACACTCGATGTTGAAGCGGGACCAATATTCTCATCTTCAAACACTAAATGTTCAGCTATCTCTGAATCACTGACATAGTCACTAATAGGAACTTTAAATGATGCAAAAAGATCAGAATAATCAAATTGCCAATCTAAGCCCTTATGAACATCCGGTGAATAGCTTGTAACCTCAATATTATAAACTACCTCCAAACGTCCTGTGACTTTATTAAAGACTCTCTTATTTGGCGAATTGGGCATATAACCTAGGAAAAATCCTTCGTCAGCCTTCTCACCAAATTTTGCTTGATGTCCAGTCTTTAATATGGTGCATGAAACTCCAAAGGGTTCAAACCCTTTTAAGTTAGGTTTCTTATTGTTCAAAAGCTCATAACAAGTCTTGTTATGTCTCTTAACCGTAAGAACTCTATTAAGAACATAACATGCTGTATTCACTGCTTCTGCCCAAAAGATGACCGGAAGCTTTGAATCAGCAAGCATTGTTCTAGCAGCTTCAATCAACGTTCTATTCTTCCTTTCAGCAACACCATTCTGTTGAGGTTCATAAGGTGCACTGAATTGATGTAATATCCCTTTGCTTAAGCAATAGATATTCAACGTTGAATTCTTAAACTCTGTTCCATTGTCACTACGAATACGCTTAACTCTCTTTTTATAGACATTCTCTACTAGATCAAAGAACTCAATTAGAATTCCAGGAGTCTCATCCTTTGATCCCAAAAAGAATACCCATGAGAATCTAGAATAGTCATCTGTGACAACCAAACAGTACCATTTGCCACCTAGACTTCTCTTGCTTATAGGGCCGAAGAGATCCATATGTAGCAATTCAAATGGCGAGGAGATAGAGTTTTCAGTCTTAGGTCTGTGTGGTTTCTTGTGCTGCTTTCCTTTCATGCAAGGAACACACTTATCCTCAGACTCGAAACGTTTTTGTGGTACACCTAGAACCAAACCATTTTTGGTTATATAATTCATCTTTCTCCAGTTTAGATGTGCCATTCTCCTATGCCATAACAGAGCATCTGTTTCCGAAGCCTTGGACAATAAACATGTAGACACCATTGAAGAGTTAGGAACACCCATGTTGATAGCATAGATGTCCTTCTTCCTTGGCGCCCTCATCAATATCCATTCATCAGGAATTTTAAAACCTGGCTTCAGGACTAAGGCCTCCTTTTCATTGAAATAAACTGGATGACCTTTATCACAGACTTGGGAAACACTCACTAGGTTGTGTGTAAGTTCTTCAACATAGTTCACATCCTCAAGAGTCAAAGTTCCATTTGAAACTTTTCCTTTTCCCGAAATTACTCCTCCTTTATCTCCTGCAAAATTTACTTTTTGCTTGAGACTATCCTTGAAGTCCTTCAGTAGACTTCTTTCACCGGTCATGTGCCTCGAGCATCCACTGTCTACATACCACCAACTGTCCTTGTTCACAGCATGCTCCTGCACATAACACAAAACACGATCAGTTATCAAGAGGGACCCAAGCCATTACGGTCTTGGTTTGTCCCTTATCATCAACAAACTTAAGCTCTTTAAAATAACCATTCTTCCCATCAGGAGCTTTGGTTACTTTCGAAGTAGCTTGAGTTTGTGGACGATCAGCCTTAAGAGGTGAATTTGAGGAGAACCTCTTAGGCACAAAAGTATGAGCTCTATTATGATAATTATAATTAAACTCATGTGATCGCGAAGTAGTGCCACTTTCATAATGACTATGGCCTCTACTTGGAGTTCTAAACCTCGACGGTGTCACATCCCTAGACTTATGGACATAATTATCACTTTGAGTATATGACCGTTTAGGTTTAGGTGGGGAGACACTATGCTTACCATCTCTTTTAAGAATGTTCACAGGTTTATTACCTAACTTAGGTTTGGTATCTAACCCGTCTACAGTCATATCAGAGTCGGTCTGTGTCTTTTCCTCAATCACAAGCTTATGTGGTGCTTCAGGCTTTTTGTTAGGACAACACGAAGCCACGTGTCCTTTTTGATGACATTTGAAACATGACATCTGCTTGCGTGATTTGCTCACTTTTGCTTTCTCATCCGGAGTCTTAGGCACTAAAGGTTTAAGCTGTTCCTTATCAACTTTATCATTAATCTTAGCATCGTTAATCACTCCACCCGATACAAAATGTATTTTGGTGAACTGAGAAGCCTTGCTATTATCTAATGATACGTTCTTAATAACATCTTTCTGTGCCTCTGACTGTTCAGGTTTATCAGCTACTAAAATCTCAGGATTAACTTCAGTCATCTCAGAGTCCTCAGGAATAGGAGTGTAATTGGCATTAAAAGGCGGGGATACATCATTGTAACCTAACCCAGTCTTGTCCTTTACACTACGTTGAGCATCTAACATTTTATCCATTTGAGATGTCCTATAATTCTCAAGTTTACGGTTTTGCTCAATTAACCTTAAGTTAAGGTTCACTATTTCCTGATCCTTACTAGCAATCGTCTCATTTAAGTCTTTGATATTCATATAGAGACCATCTATGACAACAGATTTTTCACTTATGGTATCTCTAAGTTTTGTTCTATCCAACGCATCAGACTTAATTTTATCTTTTAAGACCTGTTTATCATCACTTAATCTACGAACATCCATAATAGCTTGATCAAGTTCAGATCTAACAGTCTTATAAGATTCCTTATCCATATTTAATTGTGATGACAGATTACTATTTGACACAGTTAAGACACTATTCTGAGACTGTAAATCAGTAACTAAGTAACAAACATCAGCAAGATTAAGAATATCTAAACATACCTTCTTCTTGTCAGTTTGTAATTCAGCCATACGTGCCACTAATTCTTCAGGACTCATATCTGGAGTTGAATCCATATATAGCACATCATCATCACTTGCCTTTTTTTTTAGACTCAGCCACCTCTACTCTCTGTTCCATGTCAGTGGGCATGTAGGACACTGATCCAGCAGTTGTTTCTTCGATCTCGGCCATCAAAGCTTCTTCAGAATGAGCTTGCCAATCATACGAGCCATCCAACTGCTTCACCACTAAGGCTTTGGAAGCAAGAGTACTTCCCGAACCTTGTTTTCCTTGTGCTTCTACTTTAGGTCTTTGGCATTCTCTAGCAAAATGACCAATACCCTGACAGTTAAAGCATCTGACCTTGGTTTTATCAAACCCTGATCTATTGCCCAACACCTTTCTACCAGTTTTCTTGAGGAAATTCTTCACCTTTCTAGATATCAACGCTAGTTGATCTTGAAGTTCCAGTTCCTCAAGATAATCAGAATCTATCTGCTCATAATCCTCATCAAATAGAATAGGATCATTGATCTTTCCTTCTATGTAGTTCTCATATGATGCCACAAAGGAAGCAAGAACAGACAGTTGCTGTTCAGCAGATTTCACACTCATCGGCATCTTCTGATGCTCTTGAGGTGACTTCTCAGAATTCTTTCCCTTTGTCTCATCACCAGAGGAGGAAATAAAGCACAGATCTTCAGTGATCATCTCTCCATTTTCATTAGTATCACCAACTAACAGTGCAGTGGTCGAACTCGATGACGCAGTCGAAAGACTTGACTTTCCATGATACAGCCCAGGGTTCTGAACCTGATCAGAATCACTATCTCTTGACTTCTTGGAGAAATCATAACCTTTCAGCTTGTCAATGACTTGCTCTAAGGTCATAGTAGAATACCTAGTTTCGTTATCCTTAATCATAACACCATACATTTCCCATTTAGAAGGCAAACCCTCAAGGAACTTGTCGGTTTTAGATACTTCTTCTTCAAAAATTTCATGGTATTCTAATTCACTTAGCAGATGGTAGAATCGTGTAACATAGGCATCAAGATCTTCTCCTTTTAAAGCTTTAAACATAGTAAACTGCTTTTTAAGAAGACTCTTCTTGCCAGCTCTCACCTGTGGACTTCCCTCACCTCTTTTCTCTAAAGCTTCCCAGAGCGCTTTAGCAGTATGAAAAGACTTGAGTTGATGAGCAAGGGATTTAGGAAGACACATCTTTATGCAAGAATGTGATTTATTCTCATTTCTGTACGCTTCCTTCTCTTGATCACTCATGTTTGCATAGGTAAGAACTACAGTAGCATTTTGAACAGTTTGAGTAGGTGGGGTGTATCCACTCTTGATACACATCCAGATAGACAGATCATGGAATCTACAGTAAGATTCAAATCTGTCCTTCCAATTGTAGTAATCCTCGATTCTTAACAACTTAGGTGGAACGTTTGACTTTCCCACCTCGTGGTCCATTTCGATCATTCTACTTAAGTCAGACATCTTAAAAACGTAAAATTAAACTGTTTCAGCGAATTCAGAAATCTCAACTCGCAAGACTCAGCTCAACTCGCAATCTCAGCTCGACTCGCAGAATTTGTCGATTCGCAAGCCTCAGTTCGGATTGCTAAAAGATGTCGATTCGCAAGTGATGTCGATTCGCGAGAGATCTCGGTTCGACTTGCAAGCCTCAGTTCGACTCGCTAGTTCAACTCGGTTCGCAGGCGACGCTGGAACCCTAATCTCGACTCGCGAAACGGCTGTTAAACCCGAAAAAACGAATTTTAAGGTATTTTTACGAACGAAACTGAGAAATTCGACTGTAAACTAACCCTAAAACTTCCAGAGAATGATTTTGATCGTTAGTATTGCAATAATGCACGTAAAAACGACCCGAATCAAAAACGCAATAAACTAAAACTCACGAACACACTCGTATCTAGCCCGAAAGCTCTGATACCAGATGTAAGTCCCCTAGTTTTAGGATCAATAACTTCGTTATCTGTAGTATTAAGGTGCGGAATCCCTCAATACGGTGTTATTTTACTAACAACGAATATGTTCGTATTGCGTTTTAACTAGACTTAGCTTTAAACAACGAATCGTCAAAGCCTAGCCTTAGGTTATGTTTTTCTCTGGTTTGTTGAATTCGCAGCAATTGAAATCAGAATGCAAAAGTTATGTTTTTCACCGATTGAAAAACATTATATATGTCCAGCTCGTCTCGACTCGCAAGGGCCTGCGAGTTCGGTCCAACTCGCAGCCCAAGCCCAACTCGGAACTCGGCTCGCCAGACTTCCACGAATTCAGTTCTCATCTCGGCTCGTTAATCTCGCGACCTGAGAACTCGACTCGCACAGAATGTATTTATTTCGTATTTAATAATTCGTCTAACTTAACACAATAATATGTTTAACGAATATTACTAACAAAACAAATATTTATTTACAAATCTAAACCAATATACAAACGTAATAATAATTACACTAGTCCTATATCAAGCTAGATCTGTTGTCACAATCTATGTCTCAACAGAGATGTAAGTCCCCTAGTTTTAGGATCAATAACTTCGTTATCTGTAGTATTAAGGTGCGGAATCCCTCAATACGGTGTTATTTTACTAACAACGAATATGTTCGTATTGCGTTTTAACTAGACTTAGCTTTAAACAACGAATCGTCAAAGCCTAGCCTTAGGTTATGTTTTTCTCTGGTTTGTTGAATTCGCAGCAATTGAAATCAGAATGCAAAAGTTATGTTTTTCACCGATTGAAAAACATTATATATGTCCAGCTCGTCTCGACTCGCAAGGGCCTGCGAGTTCGGTCCAACTCGCAGCCCAAGCCCAACTCGGAACTCGGCTCGCCAGACTTCCACGAATTCAGTTCTCATCTCGGCTCGTTAATCTCGCGACCTGAGAACTCGACTCGCACAGAATGTATTTATTTCGTATTTAATAATTCGTCTAACTTAACACAATAATATGTTTAACGAATATTACTAACAAAACAAATATTTATTTACAAATCTAAACCAATATACAAACGTAATAATAATTACACTAGTCCTATATCAAGCTAGATCTGTTGTCACAATCTATGTCTCAACAGACTCCCCCTTGACAATAGCTCTAGCGTCTTTATCTTCACGCTGTCTTTGGTCTTCATTTGTAAATCTTACTTCCTGCAAAAATTTTAAGCTTGATGCATGTTTTAACCATCCTATGATAATCTCGTGCTAAATCACCCCAACCAACAGTAGATATGATCTTGTTCTTGTATAACATAATCAAATCTTCCTTTGATAAATTCATCAAATGTCTGTGATCATATACACGAAGAATTTCTTTTTCGCCATTAGGATAATCATCATCAGCTTCAATCATAAAGGCTTCTCCTGTTCCAGCATCTACCCCCCAATATTTCAATTTTCCCAAAATATTCTGAGGCATAGTCTTCATTGGTATTTGCTTAATGCATTTGACCGCTGGATAAACCTTCTTCCTTCTTCTTCTTCCAGTTCTCTGACTAAGTTCGTTTAGCTTTATCATTTTTCCTTTCCTTGGCTTAATCTTCGAAAACTTCATAGATAATCCTTCAGTCCTAATGATACGCTCAACATACTTAGCATAATCATCATCACTTGGATTTTTCATATCTAATCTAGCCAAGTCTCGAATCTCATATCGAGGCAATGAACTAAACACGGTAAGCTTCTTCTCAAAATATTGAACCCCGTCAAACCTTTTGATCGCGAAGAGCTTCAGGTCAGAGTCATAATACCATCCAATAATGCCAGTTTTAAGTACACGCTTTCCAGTAATATCAACTTCTTTCAAAATGCGTTGCTTATTTTCCTTTTTCTTTTTCAGCATTTCTTGGATAAACATAGGATTACCAACCATATGTTTGTATTTGTCCTCTATTTCTTCAACTTCAGTATCTGAATCTTCAGAAGCATTCTCAAAAGCTTCTAAATCAATAACTGATTCTCCTTGTTCATTTACAAAAACAAATTCAGTCGTTGATGGATTCACAACATGTTCATCTACATTTGCATCCAGATCAACACCTTCATCTATCACTGATTCAAATACTGCAGTCCAATCTTCAGGAAGTTTGAACTCTCCTTCTTCAATATCATAATCAATCTCTTCATCTATCTCATCCAGAATATCATCTTCCGAATCTGATAGATTAAGCATTTCCATTCCTAGAGAAAAACATAAATACAAATATATTAATAATTCAAATTCTTTATTGATTTCCCTGAACCAATCTAAGAATTTCTTTATTAATTCTTTTGTATATTTTAACCTAACATATAAACGCAATATAAATATAACTTATAAAATCTTTTATTGATTACCCTGAATCAATCTAAAATCTCTTAAGTCTACTTAACAAATATTAATTAATTTTAAATTCTAATGCATTGTGAATAATCACCAAACATTTAAATTTACTATTAATTACCTTATATAATTTCCAAGTGTTAATTGATCTCATTCATTATCAATTTAACCTTTAAATTATATATCATTTGTCTAGTTAATACGAATACATTTTTAACTTGTTAATTACTTATAAACCTTACGGTCTTAAGTCTATAATCAAATCTAAAATGCATATGTTATTATAAAATTATGACCGCCGAAATTAATCGGAACACGCCGCTCGACTACTCAATAAGTCAGAAGTCTTTCGATCACTATTTT
Source organism: Helichrysum umbraculigerum (assembly GCA_949592205.1). NCBI lineage: Eukaryota > Viridiplantae > Streptophyta > Magnoliopsida > Asterales > Asteraceae > Helichrysum > Helichrysum umbraculigerum. The sequence continues at coordinate 41,879,243 of CATIUR010000001.1, forward strand.
ATCTTAACATAATTTTATAAACTTAAATTACCAAACATATTTTACTTAAAATAATAATAACCCTAAGCCAAATATATTTACACAATAATTAAGTTTACACTTGTTCACTACAAACTATTACAAATATTACAGTACTAAGATAATACTATCATTTATAAACTCTGATTAGCGTAATCCCTAAGATATATCATTTATAATACTATTCTATGTTTATTATTCTATGATGTATTACTTAACAAATAGTAATTTATAGTAATTAATTTTATTTAATTACTAAGATAAAACAATTCATCCCTGGGGCAGTACTCGCCCCTCAACATCTCCTTCAACTCCTCCCACGGGAGTTTGTAAGCATTAGCAACACCCACCGTCTGGGCATAGGTGTTCCACCAGGTGAGTGCGGTGTCAGTAAAAGTACTAACGGAGAACTTAACTTTGTCTCCTTCCGCACAGTTGCAGATCAGAAATACGGATTCGACTTTCTCGATCCAGCGTACTAGACCGATAGCTCCTTCAGTACCTGCAAAGTTTAGAGGTTTGCAGTTCTGAAAGTCTTTGTATGAACAGGGTTTAGCAGTAGGGGTTTCAGCGGCATCGCTGTTCCTCGTGGAATTTGGTGGAGTATTCCGAGCCAAGGCTTCAGTAACAGCCTGGGTTATAAGGGAGGTAATCTGGGCATCGGTGTATGGTCTTGTCTTTGGCGGCATGATTCTTCAATAAAAGAAATGAAGATACATGAGATTTTGTAGGAACTTGTAATTGTCACAGATGTACATGTATAAAAGCAGTAATACATAACATCAACATGGAAAAATGACAATTATTATGAGTTGAAATATCAAGAAATATTTGATGGGTAATGCGAGTTCAAAGGTTACATCCTACAGAGATATTACAAAAGGTGTCGGGAATTGTTACATCCGACTAGTTTATAGAGTAGCGCTAGATAGTCATTAGATTACGAGATAGATTACAAGATAAAGACTACACTAGTCTTAATGTAGATTACTTTGTTCCATCAGCGCGACAAGGCGGTCCACGGTTTCTGCTAGTCGGTTGGTCTACCTGGCATTGTCTTCAACCAAAGCAAGTCGTTGTGCTAGTGCACGAGAGTGATCCTCAGTCTCCTGTGAACGTTGTTCACATTCCTCTAGTCGGTTTCTTACAAGTTCATCCGCACCTAATTCGGCGGTCATTGAGTCCTGAATTATGCTTACAGAGAGGTTGGTATCCTCTTGTTCTCGCTGGAGTTGGGATATGTGATCAAGTGCCTGGCGAAGCAGGTAGGTCATTCGGAGTTGTTCCCGTTCGAGATGTTCGAGCCTTTGCTCCTGACGGTGAAGTTGGGTAGCCAACACTAGCATCGTGAGGTGTGCCGAGTTCTGAGAGTTATGAACAGGATAGGGGCTGGTTCGAGGTGACCTTGTGTTCCTCCTGGCTTCTCGTGGGTTCCGTGACCCATGTGAGTGAGAGTGTGACGGATTAGGTGGTATGTTTGCCATTCCTGTGGCAGAGTGTAAGTAAGACGAGGCTAATATATATATACATATATCATATCCAGCCTAGTGTCTAGCACGTATCAAGTAATGGTCCGGTTCTCTCGTGGTCAGAGTCAACTAACGTATCCCCGTTGAACATATTCATTTCAGACCTCACATCATCTTTCCTTAATTGTACATAGTTGATCAGGCTATGTTAAATTAAAGTCGTATGCTGTAATTCCTGAACCAGTCATGTCTAATAAGAGAATACTGCCTAACGGTCATAGTCTAGGCCCACTAAATGCAACCTAGTTCACTATAACCTTAGGCTCTGATACCAATCTGTAACACCCCCGAAATTCACTGTTTTGCGGAAGCATAATTTGGGGTGTTACTAATCAAATATCACAGCACAAAGATAAAGTAAACGACATCTATATGCAACGTTTGTAAATTAGTTACATTCCATAGATATATTGTTTGAAAACTTAGTGTTTTCGTATACAAAAATGTAGTTTCCCTAGAGTCCGCGCGTGTAGCGGGAGATTCTATTACATAATCAAAATATACAAAAGATAATGCTAAGAATCTCCGTTAATGCAGTTGTGTTGAAATCATGCGACTCTAGCTAAAAATCCTGGAGTAATCCTACTCCATCCGAGTACCTGAGAAAACATGCTAAAAAGTGTCAACCAAAAGGTTGGTGAATCTCACAGGTTTGTAAGTAATATCAGCTTTGAACACGAGATTTCATCAGTAATGCCCGCAGGCGTAAAATCAGCAATTTCAATCTAGAAATCGTAAACCAGTATTTGCAATCCCGCAAATGTAAGTAAGTAAGTTTATACCGTTGCCATGAGGCTCATAATCGAAGCTTAACCCGTAAGTAATAAGTTTGCTCCCGTGACATGCTCGTAATTGAGCAAGCATCAGTAACGAATAAGTAGTCACCCGTTTATACGTGTAAATCAGTACGTGGCAGCGCTACTGCCCCGGGCGGGGAGGGTCATTTCCCTAATGGATCCATTAACTAGTGTTCGCGCTTAAGTCCATAACTAACGATATATGATGGAGAGACTTCTGTTTGTAAGTAAACTCATGCAATTTCGTTTGGTATAGTAAACAGTTTAGTACTTGTGTTCAAGAAAATCAGTAGCATGTATCTCCCCCAATAAGATAAAACAGTAAAAGTGGGGCCGTAAGACTCACCTGAGTCTTGTAGTAATCAGTTGCAATTAGCAAGTAGTAAGTAAAGCAAGTAGGTTCTCTGAACCCGTAATCTTCAAATGCCTAATCATATGAAGTTATGTAAGTATGCGTCTCACGAGACGTTTCGTTTAGTTGTACACAACTAGTATATCCAGTGTTTGTCCGTATGTTTGTAATTGTTTGTTTGTTGGAAAACATGTTTGGCCCGTTGGTGACGGTTTGTAGCAAAAATCCTAAAATGTTGACTTTGCTACAGTAAATGTGCTACAGTGAATTGCTACAGTAAAATTTGACTTTTTGCTACAGTAACTTTGACTTTTCTATAGTGAAAATCCTTTAAAATTTCCAAGTTTTCTGTTTTCTGCGACATAAGCTGCGACACAAGGATTTGTATGCGACACAAGGGTTGTGTCGCATGAAGGATGCGACACAATAGCTCTGCGACACAGTGGTTGTGTCGCAAAAAGCTTGCGATGCTAATTCAATAGCGACAGAACGGTTGTGTCGTATTAAATACGACATAGTATGCGACATAGAGTGCGACACAATATTGTGTCGCAAAGGTTACGACACTAAAGGATTGGTACGACACAAGGTGCGACACAAACGGGTTTATGCGACACAGCATGCGACACAAGGCTTGTGTCGCATGTATGAACACCAGCCCAGAAACTTTCGGGTTTCAAGAATTTTCGACCAAAAACGCAAATCTAACCCATTTTTGAGCTTTAAAATCGTGTATTCTTCATGTATTAGGTTATATCTAAGTTGTGTACACATCAAAACATCAAAACATTACACCAAATTGAATAGATCTAAGATTTTAGGAATTTCTTACTTTTGCAAATCGAGCTAAATGGAGGATGAATTGATGAAGACGGTCTTGATATTCTTGCTCCACTCGTGATAGTGATTCCGAATATGTAATTTTCGTGGTCGATATTTGATGTTGAAAATTTGGTGTGAATTGAGGTTGAGAGAGTTTGTGGTTTGTGTGTGTTTAGTTAGAATGAAAATGGAAAGGGAAATTGGGGTGGGGGTTTGGGTTGGTGGCTGATCCAAAAGGAAGGAGGGGGAAAATATTCCCCAAAACACAGTGTTGACTCCGTGTCCTAATCGTTTATTCACTAGTTTTTCATATTTAACCAAACGTTTATATTTTTAAAACGTAACTGGAGTATTTAAGTAAAAATACTTTGAAATTAATAGTAAAACATTTGTCGCAATATTTAAATTATTAAGTCGCGTTTATTACGTTTTGTTGCGTTAGTTAAAATGTCGTCGCTATAATATATAAATAATGCTCGTTCGGTTGTGTATTTTATATAACAAAATACGTTCTCATTATTTAAGTAAATTTCTGTCACCAACGTCCAAATAAACTGTGTCGGACTCCGTCCTGTTAATTCGTACGATTCATCCAAATCGCGTAAGTACACACATATATATATAAATCACCTTATATATATATATACAAATAGAATCTGTAATTAGTCCTATTACATACTAATTACCACTAGTTACAAACAATTAGGCATAATTAATTATCCTAATTATGCAGGTGTTACATACAGTGATGCCGAAATCAATGCCATTGTTTCTCGAGCCGTAGCCGATGCTTTGGCTGCTCAGAACTCACAACGAACAAGTGATCAAACTGTCGATACCACCCCTGTTGTCAAACACTGGTCATATAAAGACTTCCTCAGTTGCAAACCCCTCAACTTCAAGGGCACGGAAGGTGCCATCGGGCTAATCTGTTGGATGGAAAGAATGAAATCGGTCTTCAGTTTGTGCAACTGTACGGAAGACAGTGATAAATGCCAAAATGTACTAGATTATAGTACTAATTACCCCCATCGTTCAATAGATTTCTTATGCATTTTATGTGAATAAGATACTTATTTCGTTCATATTTGCATTTAGGAGTTTATTTGGAGCTTGGATCGAAAAGAAATGGAAAACGAGCTTATTGTGAAGAAAAGTTTCTAAAACATTGGACAAGAGAAGATTGAATCGGAAAGAGAACGAGAGATGAGCTGAAAATGGAAGAAAAGTGTGAATGCTGAGTTTTCGGTTATGCGTTAGTATTTTGGCCATAACTTCTTCATACGAACTCCGATTGAGGTGATTCAACAAGGAGAATTTAGCTAAAAGAGAGGTCTACAACTTTCATTTTGACCATTTCAACTGAAAAGGCATCCATAATGCGGATGGATTCATCCATCCGGCGGATGGATTGAAAATGGGCTGAAAGAGTACGCGGGCTGGATTTTTATGGGCTTTTACATCCATACGCCGGATGGAATAATCCATCCGCCGTATGGATCAACTATTCAGCTATTTAAGTCCGTTTTTAGGGTTTTCAAAGAAGAACTTCACATATACCTAAACCTACGAACAACAGCTGATCAGAGGGGGTTTTTCCCCCATTTTGGGAGCGAATCGATGGCGGTTTGGAGGCGGAAAAGGCTAGGATCATCTCATTGATTCTACTTCATTAGGTTCACGATTCGGTTTGCGTATCATCTTTCGATTTCAATTCGAACATTGTCTATGTGTTCGTTTGGAATATTGAATCTGATTTCGTATGATTGAATCATGGATTAGAGTTATTGTTTATTGTTTAGATTAATAACTTTGGATTATGATTGTTTGAAGGTTTTAATTGTGTTTTAAATAAGTAATTTGATTAAAGATTGTTATGTTATCCGTGAATCCTTGTTTATTGGTGATTGTTAATTGCTACTTAACGTGGTCAATAGTGTTGTCGAGATTGAGTTCCTTTGACATTGTTGATTATTGATGATTATAGACTTAGGTTTATAATCATTGCTAAATATATTGAGTTTGATAGGTTAAGAGCATAGTAATTAATCAATCTAAAATGAACAAGCTAATAATAGATTATTAGTAGGTATTGTTGAGTCATACCTTGAGGAATAATCATAACAAGTCGTGAACACTTAATGCACAATCTAGGGAAAAGCACGCAATAGAGCAACATTCTTGCGACATCGGATCGATGTTTAGTGTGGGACCCTAGGTTGTAGATATTAGTTGGACCCGGAACGTTGGCTAATATATATTTAACTTGGATTCTTTGATTAGTATCTAAGTTGATATAAAAGAAATCACAATCAGACAATCAAAACACATGAACTGGATAACATGAATTTGAGCGAAAGAATCTAAGCAATTACATGTCTATCTCCGATTGTTTATCTGTTCCTCTTATCTTGTTTTATGTTGTTTGGTTTGGTTATTTAGTTCATCTTGAATGTTCGCACGGAACTAAAACGTACCCCCCATTTTACTGCTTTCTGAATAATTCCAATTTAATTGAATGACATTGTTCCTGTGTTCATGTGATCGACCTGGACTTACCATAGCTATACTATTCCGATCGGGTATTCTTGCATGGTTGTGTGATAGTATTGATAGGTATATCCTTTACTTTATAAATAATAAAATTAGACGCTTTCACAAGCATCAAGTTTTTGGCGAAGCTGCCGGGGAACAGTTAACCGGTTGGACTATTGTTCTGCCAGGGAACACTTAACCAGTTGGACTTTTGTTCTGCCGAGGAACGGTTGCTTATTCAATTAAGTTGGGAAATATATATAAAAAAATATAAAAAAAAATCTTTTTAATCACACACAATTTTATAGGCTCGATTTGCTAAACAAATATTTCTGTCTTGTCTAGAAGTTGTGATGATTAATGATGTAATTTGGTTGTAAATAATTGTTTACTTGTTAATAATATGTATCTGCATATTATATTAGTTTAGTTTTTCATGGAGCTAAAATTTTGAATTTTGTTTGCACAGATATTCAACCTGCGGTTGTGCGCACCAGCCGGCGGTTTGAAAGTCATTTTTGCGAAAGAAAAAATTTTTTTCTGCTCTGTTTGTATATAGTATGGTTTGTTAATATGTAGTTTTAACTTTTAGTTATTTTATATTTTGTTTTATTTTTCTACTTTTTGTTTTCTTGTTTTTGTTTTGCAGTTTCGAACTTTGTGGGTGTGTTTCCTGAAAACCCTCACGAGATTATAACTCGTCAACTCGGGATACCGAGGGGTTTAAAGGATTGTTGCATACGCTAAATGCAACCTTGATGCCTATGGAAGTGAGCTGTTGTATATTTTCAGAATCAGATCATGAAAGCATTTTTCTTCGAAATCAGGGGAGTTTTCTGTTCATTTCTTCTCTATTCCCTATTTTACGATACCTTGTTTTGCAATGAGGACATTGCTTTACTTTAAGTGGGGGATGGGAGAAAAGAAGTGTGATTGTCCTGAATTATAAATCGATAAATATTGGTAGAACATAGCTAGAAGGCATTCTATGTTAGTCATTTTTCAACCCAAATTTTTCTTTTAAAAATGTATTCTCTTTAAGTTTAGAAAATCTTGTAACAAATCTGGGAAATTCAAAGGATAATTTGAACTTAAATTTTAAAATATTAGATAGTTCATCATGTGATGTATCGATAGGCAATTTATATATAAGTTTTTGAGCTATTATATAAAATTAATGTAAGAAGTATGCGATATTCCGAGAAGAACTTTAGCAATTTATGACTTAGTCTTAATTCTTATATATGATAGCGTGCGATATGCCATGATTTTGGAATTTAATTAATATCATTTGGGGATATACTGGGTGTTATTTCCTCTGTTGTACGTAAGTAAAGACCTGGTCTCCGTCAGTATATTTAATGAAAAAGAGCAAAATGAGTTCAAAAGAACTTTTGATTTTAAAATGTAGTCAAATTATGTTGCTTTGTTGAACTGAGGTACAAACCTGCCACCAATGGTTTGACTAAAAAGTTATTATACTAAACCAAAGTCAAGTTATGTCGCTCTGTTGTGTTGAGGCACAGACCTGTCACCAATGTCTTGACTTGAAAATTGATTATTTTAATTGGATATCCATAATATGTGTTATATTAGCACGTTATATTTATGAGGGTATTTTGCTATTGGGAATCAAGGGTAAAGCCTGCGATAATAATAATAATATAAGCTCAATTTCTGAAATATAGATTGTTTAGGTGGACAACAATATCGATAATCCTTGTGAGTTATCTTTTATGCCTAATAATAATGAATGAGAAAATTGGGGTTCCTAGAAGAGTTTCTTGATAGTTAAAATTTAAAAGTTGAAGTATTTTAAAGTTAAAAATTTGAGTTGTGAAATACTAGTTAGTATGTAAGTCCCAACGCGCCCTTGTTTGCCTACTATATTTTGTCGTTTATAAGTTTTAAATCGATAGTCAATTTGAGGGCAAGTAGAATTCAAGTGGGGGATGTTTGATAAACGCCAAAATGTACTAGATTATAGTACTAATTACCCCTTCGTTCAATAGATTTCTTATGCATTTTATGTGAATAAGATACTTATTTCATTCATATTTGCATTTAGGAGTTTATTTGGAGTTTGGATCGAAAAGAAACGGAAAACGAGCTTATTGTGAAGAAAAGTTGCTAAAACAATGGACAAGAGAAGATTGAATCGGAAAGAGAACGAGAGATGAGATGAAAATGGAAGAAAAGTGTGAATGCTGAGTTTTCGGCTATGTGTTAGTAGTTTGGCCATAACTTCTTCATACGAACTCCGATTGAGGTGATTCAACTTGGAGAATTTAGCAAACAGAGAGGGCTACAACTTTTGTTTTGACCATTTCAACTGAAAATGCATCCATACGGAGGATGGATTCATCCATCCGACGGATGGATTGAAAATGGGCTGAAAGAGTACGCGTGCTGGATTTTTATGGGCTTTTACATCCATACGCCGGATGGAATAATCCATCCGCCATATGGATCACTTTTTCAGCTATTTAAGTCCGTTTTTAGGGTTTTCAAAGAAGAAGTTCACATATACCTAAACCTACGAACAACAGCCGACCAGAGGGGGTTTTTACCCCGTTTTGGGAGCGAATCGATGGCGGTTTGGAGGCGGAAAAGGCTAGGATCATCTCATTGATTTTATATCATCCGGTTCACGATTCGGTTTGCGTATCATCTTTCGATTTCAATTCTAACTTTGTCTATGTGTTCGTTTGGAATATTGAATCTGATTTCGTATGATTGAATCATGGATTAGAGTTATTGTTTATTGTTTAGATTAATAACTTTGGATTATGATTGTTTGAAGGTTTTAATTGTGTTTTAAATAAGTAATTTGATTGAAGATTGTTATGTTATCCGTGAATCCTTGTTTATTGGTGATTGTTAATTGCTACTTAACGTGGTCAATAGTGTTGTCGAGATTGAGTTCCTTTGACATTGTTGATTATTGATGATTATAGACTTAGGTTTATAGTCATTGCTAAATATATTGAGTTTGATAGGTTAAGAGCATAGTAATTAATCAATCTAAAATGAGCAAGCTAATAAGAGATTATTAGTAGGTATTGTTGAGTCATACCGCGAGGAATAATCATAACAAGTCGTGAACAATTAATGCACAATCTAGGGAAAAGCACGCAATAGAGCAACATTCTTGCGACATCGGATCGATGTTTAATGTGGGACCCTAGGTTGTAGATATTAGTTGGACCCGGAACGTTGGCTAATATATATTTAACTTGGATTCTTTGATTAGTATCTAAGTTGATATAAAAGAAATCACAATCAGACAATCAAAACACATGAACTGGATAACATGAATCTGAGCGAAAGAATCTAAGCAATTACATGTCTATCTCCGATTGTTTATCTGTTCCTCTTATCTTGTTTTATGTTGTTTGGTTTGGTTATTTAGTTCATCTTGAATGTTCGCACGGAACTAAAACGTTGTAACACCCCCAAATTTCGGGTTGCGGAAGCGGTCGGGTCGGGTGTTACCAAATTAAATATCACAGCATAAGATGCATAATGAACGACTCTAAATAAGACGTTCGAAAATAATTATACATTTACCAAATAGAACGTTTACAACGTTGCGAGTTTTGCAAGTATGTTCCAAATACATAATTTGAAAATACAAAAGTAATGCAAAGTGGTCCCAATTGTTTGAAAATATGCGACTCGAGCTAGCAAAATCTTGTAGCAATCCTAATCCTGCTGGGCACCTGAGAACACATGCTAAAACAGGTCAGCTATAAAGCTGGTGAGTTCATAGGATTGTTAGTTGAAATCATGATGTAATAAAACCTGTATGTTTTGAAGAGTCGTTTCAAATTCAGTCATTTTGATAAGTATTATGTCGAAATTTATAACACCAATGTGTATACGTCAAATCGAGGTATCTCATACCTAAGTGGTCGAGTCATGTACCTAAGTACATATACGTAAGTATGGCAATCAATGCCTTTATTTCCTAATAGGTAGTTGTGTCTACAAATGTAAGGCAGTACATGCCTATGACTATTGATTTATTGTATGACCACGTCATATGGTAAAAAGTAATTGTAGCTCCGCAAAACTATGATTGAGCATATATGATGTGTTGCATCCAGCAACAAGTGATTGTAGATCCGCAGATCTATGTTTGAACGTTTAGCATGTCCGTTTACCCGATTAGCATAAGCTAACCCGGACTTGAATTGAGCTAACGGCCTCGAGAGGTACCCTCACCGACCCGTTAACTTATTGTGAATCCCGAGTATCACTCGCTGATCCATTGAATTTGTTGAAATTTTGCCCACTGCAATACCGTGGTTTCGTTTTGTGCCCACTTTACCGTGGCATCGTTTGGTGCCCGCTGCAATACCGCAGCATCGTTTTAGGATCGCTCGCAAGCAATGTGTGATTGAGCCGGCAGTACAACGACATGCCCGACTAAGTTGTTTGAGAGCCAGCAGTACTTGACATGCCTGACTAAGTAGATCGTATAATTGTATGTATACTAATATACATATGTAAATTGTAGGTAGCACCGAGTGCTCGAGATGATGTATCAGTATATAGATATATATATGTATCTGTCGAAACAGCAAGCATATGTAACAATCATGCCACGCATGAAAATAGTCGATTGTATCTAATTATGTATAGACAAATACTTAGATGTTAAATAGCACGTTGAACCTAGGTATGGATACTCATCACCTAGTTGAGTTGTATTAGTATAAGGAATCTATACTAACGTGTTGTATACTTCTAGCCTAAAGCCTAGCAAGTATATATATCGGAGTCTCGGGAAAATGTGCACTTAAGTCCAGTTCCCGTTCTAGTGAAAATGAAGGGTGTCGACAGTTTTAGTTCCTAGAGAATAACTAAACTTGTAACAGTATAAATGTTGTCCAGTGTAGGTAGAACTAACTAGTTCTAATGTATTCGATGATATTGTCCCGCGACAATATGGCCAAAGGATTGTGATAACTAAATCAAGTTAAGTATTGGTAATCGTTTCCCAACAACCCATCAGGGTACGATTGCAACCTATCTAGGTTAAGTGTTGATATTGTTCTAAAACAATATTACGGGTATAATTCCTAAGTATTACACAATTCGTATTACATACAGTAATATCAATAGTTGTGAATTATAAACGATTATTAATATAATTCGAAAACAGTAATTAAGCATGTGTTTCACCCTGAAAACAATAAAACGATTGAAAGAGTGGGGCTATGAAACTCACCTGAGAAGCTAGCGTCCTAGCGTAACGTGTCGTGCCAAGTATAATCTCCTAGTGTCCTAAACACGAGAGATTTCGTATGTTTGTAAGTGCGGTTCGTTATTGATGATTCGTAATAATAATTCGTATTATTATTAGGTTTGAGTTTTCGTATACTTTATAAAGTATATTTGTTTTGGGTATAAGTCGTATCATATTTAAATTGTCATTTGAAAACGTTTCCCGACACTTAGAAAAATGTGGCTGTTTTCTGTTTTCTGCGACATAACATGCGACACAAAAATCGTTCATGCGACACAAGGGTTGTGTCGCATAGAGTGCGACACAAGAGCTCTGCGACACAGTGGTTGTGTCGCAAAAGCTTGCGATGCTAAATCAATAGCGACTTAAGAGTTGTGTCGTATGGGAATACGACCAAGGTGCGACATAAGGGTACAACACAAGCTTTGTGTCGCATGGGTAGTTTATGCGACATAATATGCGACACAAGCGTTGTGTCGCAAAGATGAGCACCAGCCCAGAAACCCGCGGCTGTTGCGTTTTTCCGGCCAAAATCGCAAATCAAACGCATTTTTGAGCTGTAAAATCATGTTTTCCTTGTTGTTTAGGTTATAACTAAGTTGTGTAAACATTACTACACCAAAACATTACACCAAAATGATTAAATCTAAAAATTTAGGAATTTCTTACAAATGCGAATCGAGGCCAAACGAGGAAGAAAACGAAGGTGTTGCCTTTGTTAATGTTGTTCCTCACTTGATGGTAATTCCGAAAATGTTGGTGATGGTGGTGGCGGTGGTCGGCCGGCGGTGGTGGTGGTGGTGGTTGGTGGTTATGTTTTAGAGAGGAAATGGGATGAAGGAGATGATAGAAATGAGATGAAATGGGGAGGGGATTTGGGTTTTGTCAAACTCAGATCCCCACTGCGTGGTCTGTGGTCTCCAATCTACAGTACAAAATATCCGTGTTTAATTTGTCCTATGTAATTTAAAATAATATTTTACATTCTAAAATTTATTTATACTATCTTGAAATGTTTATTAGTGAAAGTATTTTATAAAATACTATTTTGAAATAATTAAGATGCGTTTTGAATTAAAACGACTTACGTTTTCGAATGCTTGATATTTTAAATCTATGATTTTGTTCACATCAAATTGGTAAATATTTTTAGTAAAAATGTTCCACTTGAACCTTAAAATGTAATTATATAGAGTTTAAAGTTGACGCGAAAATTTGACTTTTTGATGAGGTGTTACAAACGTACCCCCTATTTTACTGCTTTCTGAATAATTCCAATTTAATTGAATGACATTGTTCATGTGTTCTTGTGTTCGTGTGATCGACCTGGACTTACCATAGCTATACTATTCCGATCGGGTATTCTTGCCTGGTTGTGTGATAGTATTGATAGGTATATCCTTTACTTTATAAATAATAAAATTAGACGCTTTCACAAGAATCAAGTTTTTGGCGAAGCTGCCGGGGAACAGTTAACCGGTTGGACTATTGTTCTGCCGGGGAACACTTAACAGGTTGGACTTTTGTTCTGCCGGGGAACGGTTGCTTATTCGATTAAGTTGGGAAATATATATAAAAAAATATTTAAAAAATCTTTTTAATCACACACAATTTTATAGGCTCGATTTGCTAAACAAATATTTCTGTCTTGTCTAGAAGTTGTGATGATTAATGATGTAATTTGGTTGTAAATAATTGTTTACTTGTTAATAATATGTATCTGCATATTATATTAGTTTAGTTTTTCATGGAGCTAAATTTTTGAATTTTTTTGCACAGATATTCAACCGGCGGTTGTGCGCACCAGCCGGCGGTTTGAAAGTCATTTTTGCGAAAGAAAATTTTTTTTTCTGCTCTGTTTGTATATAGTATGGTTTGTTAATATTTAGTTTTAACTTTTAGTTATTTTATATTTTGTTTTATTTTTCTACTTTTTGTTTTCTTGTTTTTGTTTTGCAGTTTCGAACTTTGTGGGTGTGTTTCCTGGAAACCCTCACGAGACTATAACTCGTCAACTCGGGATACCGAGGGGTTTAAAGGATTGTTGCATACGCTAAATGCAACCGTGATGCCTACGGAAGTGAGCTGTTGTATATATTCAGAATCAGATCATGAAAGCATTTTTCTTCAAAATCAGGGGAGTTTTCTGTTCATTTCTTCTCTATTCCCTATTTTACGATACCTTGTTTTGCAATGAGGACATTGCTTTACTTTAAGTGGGGGATGGGGGAAAAGAAGTGTGATTGTCCTGAATTATAAATCGATAAATATTGGTAGAACATAGCTAGAAGGCATTCTATGTTAGTCATTTTTCAACCCAAATTTTTCTTTTAAAAATGTATTCTCTTTAAGTTTAGAAAATCTTGTAACAAATCTGGGAAATTCAAAGGATAATTTGAACTTAAATTTTAAAATATTAGATAGTTCATCATGTGATGTATCGATAGGCAATTTATGTATAAGTTGTTGAGCTATTATATAAAATTAATGTAAGAAGTATGCGATATTCCGAGAAGAACTTTAGCAATTTATGACTTAGTCTTAATTCTTATATATGATAGCGTGCGATATGCCATGATTTTGGAATTTAATTAATATCATTTGGGGATATACTGGGTGTTGTTTCCTCTGTTGTACATATGTACAGACCTGGTCTCCGTCAGTATATTTAATGAAAAAGAGCAAAATGAGTTCAAAAGAACTTTTGATTTTAAAATGTAGTCAAATTATGTTGCTTTGTTGTACTGAGGTACAGACCTGCCACCAATGGTTTGACTAAAAAGTTATTATACTAAACCAAAGTCAAGTTATGTCGCTCTATTGTGTTGAGGCACAGACCTGTCACCAATGTCTTGACTTGAAAATTGATTATTTTAATTGGATATCCATAATATGTGTTATATTAGCACGTTATATTTATGAGGGTATTTTGCTATTGGGAATCAAGGGTAAAGCCTGCGATAATAATAATAATATAAGCTCAATTTCTGAAATATAGATTGTTTAGGTGGACAACAATATCGATAATCCTTGTGAGTTATCTTTTATGCCTAATAATAATGAATGAGAAAATTGGGGTTCCTAGAAGAGTTTCTTGATAGTTAAAATTTAAAGTTGAAGTATTTTAAAGTTAAAATTTTGAGTTGTGAAATACTAGTTAGTATGTAAGTCCCAACGCGCCCTTGTTTGCCTACTATATTTTGTCGTTTATAAGTTTTAAATCGATAGTCTATTTGAGGGCAAGTAGAATTCAAGTGGGGGATGTTTGATAAACGCCAAAATGTACTAGATTATAGTACTAATTACCCCTTCGTTCAATAGATTTCTTATGCATTTTATGTGAATAAGATACTTATTTCATTCATATTTGCATTTAGGAGTTTATTTGGAGTTTGGATCGAAAAGAAACGGAAAACGAGCTTATTGTGAAGAAAAGTTGCTAAAACAATGGACAAGAGAAGATTAAATCGGAAAGAGAATGAGAGATGAGATGAAAATGGAAGAAAAGTGTGAATGCTGAGTTTTCGGCTATGCGTTAGTAGTTTGGCCATAACTTCTTCATACGAACTCCGATTGAGGTGATTCAACTTGGAGAATTTAGCAAACAGAGAGAGCTACAACTTTTGTTTGACCATTTCAACTGAAAATGCATCCATCCGGCGGATGGATTGAAAATGGGCTGAAAGAGTACGCGTGCTGGATTTTTATGGGCTTTTACATCCATACGCGGGATGGAATAATCCATCCGCCATATGGATCACTTTTTCGGCTATTTAAGTCCGTTTTTAGGGTTTTCAAAGAAGAATTTCACATATACCTAAACCTACGAACAACAGCCGACCAGAGGGGGTTTTTACCCCATTTTGGGAGCGAATCGTTGGCGGTTTGGAGGCGGAAAAGGCTAGGATCATCTCATTGATTTTATATCATTCGGTTCACGATTCGGTTTGCGTATCATCTTTCGATTTCAATTCGAACATTGTCTATGTGTTCGTTTGGAATATTGAATCTGATTTCGTATGATTGAATCATGGATTAGAGTTATTGTTTATTGTTTAGATTAATAACTTTGGATTATGATTGTTTGAAGGTTTTAATTGTGTTTTAAATAAGTAATTTGATTGAAGATTGTTATGTTATCCGTGAATCCTTGTTTATTGGTGATTGTTAATTGCTACTTAACGTGGTCAATAGTGTTGTCGAGATTGAGTTCCTTTGACATTGTTGATTATTGATGATTATAGACTTAGGTTTATAGTCATTGCTAAATATATTGAGTTTGATAGGTTAAGAGCATAGTAATTAATCAATCTAAAATGAGCAAGCTAATAATAGATTATTAGTAGGTATTGTTGAGTCATACCGCGAGGAATAATCATAACAAGTCGTGAACACTTAATGCACAATCTAGGGAAAAGCACGCAATACAGCAACATTCTTGCGACATCGGATCGATGTTTAATGTGGGACCCTAGGTTGTAGATATTAGTTGGACCTGGAACGTTGGCTAATATATATTTAACTTGGATTCTTTGATTAGTATCTAAGTTGATATAAAAGAAATCACAATCAGACAATCAAAACACATGAACTGGATAACATGAATTTGAGCGAAAGAATTTAAGCAATTACATGTCTATCTCCGATTGTTTATCTGTTCCTCTTATCTTGTTTTATGTTGTTTGGTTTGGTTATTTAGTTCATCTTGAACGTTCGCACGGAACTAAAATGTACCCCCTATTTTACTGCTTTCTGAATAATTCCAATTTAATTGAATGACATTGTTCCTGTGTTCTTGTGTTCGTGTGATCGACCTGGACTTACCATAGCTATACTATTCCGATCGGGTATTCTTGCCTGGTTGTGTGATAGATTGATAGGTATATCCTGTACTTTATAAATAATAAAACTAGACGCTTTCACACGCATCAAGTTTTTGGCGCCGCTGCTGGGGAACACTTAACCGGTTGGACTATTGTTCTGCCGGGGAACACTTAACCGGTTGGACTTTTGTTCTGCCGGGGAACGGTTGCTTATTCGATTAAGTTGGGAAATATATATAAAAAATATAAAAAAAATCTTTTTAATCACGCACAATTTTATAGGCTCGATTTGCTAAACAAATATTTTTGTATTGTCTAGAAGTTGTGATGATTAATGATGTAATTTGGTTGTAAATAAGTGTTTACTTGTTAATAATATGTTTCTGCATATTATATTAGTTTAGTTTTTCATGGAGCTAAATTTTTGAATTTTGTTTGCACAGATATTCAACCGGTGGTTGTGCGCACCAGCCGGCGGTTTGAAAGTCATTTTTGCGAAAGAACATTTTGTTTTCTGCTCTGTTTGTATATAGTATGGTTTGTTAATATGTAGTTTTAACTTTTAGTTATTTTATATTTTGTTTTCTTTTTCTACTTTTTGTTTACTTGTTTTTGTTTTGCAGTTTCGAACTTTGTGGGTGTGTTTCCTGGAAACCCTCACGAGACTATAACTCGTCCACTCGGGATACCGAGGGGTTTAAAGGCTTGTTGCATACGCTAAATGCAACCGTGATGCCTACGGAAGTGAGCTGTTGTATATTTTCAGAATCAGATCATGAAAGCATTTTTCTTCAAAAATCAGGGGAGTTTTCTGTTCATTTCTTCTCTATTCCCTATTTTACGATACCTTGTTTTGCAATGAGGACATTGCTTTACTTTAAGTGCGGGATGGGGGAAAAGAAGTGTGATTTTCCTGAATTATAAATCGATAAATATTGGTAGAACATAGCTAGAAGGCATTCTATGTTAGTCATTTTTCAACCCAAATTTTTCTTTTAAAAATGTATTCTCTTTAAGTTTAAAAAATCTTGTAACAAATCTGGGAAATTCAAAGGATAATTTGAATTTAATTTTAAAATATTAGATAGTTCATCATGTGATGTATCGATAGGCAATTTATGTATAAGTTGTTAAGCTATTATATAAAATTAATGTAAGAAGTATGCGATATTCCGAGAAGAACTTTAGCAATTTATGACTTAGTCTTTATTCTTATATATGATAGCGTGCGATATGCCATGATTTTGGAATTTAATTAATATCATTTGGGGATATACTGGGTGTTGTTTCCTCTGTTGTACGTAAGTACAGACCTGGTCTCCGCCAGTATATTTAATGAAAAAGAGCAAAAAGAGTTCAAAAGAACTTTTGATTTTAAAATGTAGTCAAATTATGTGGCTTTGTTGTACTGAGGTACAGACCTGCCACCAATGGTTTGACTAAAAAGTTATTATGCTAAACCAAAGTCAAGTTATGTCGCTCTGTTGTGTTGAGGCACAGACCTGTCACCAATGTCTTGACTTGAAAAATGATTATTTTAATTGGATATCCATAATATGTGTTATATTAGCACGTTATATGTATGAGGGTATTTTGATATTGGGAATCAAGGGTAAAGCCTACGATAATAATAATAATATAAGCTCAATTTCTGAAATATAGATTGTTTAGGTGGACAACAATATCGATAATCCTTGTGAGTTATCTTTTATGCCTAATAATAATGAATGAGAAAATTGGGTTTCCTAGAAGAGTTTTTTGATAGTTAAAATTTAAAGTTCAAGTATTTTTAAGTTAAAAATTTGAGTTGCGAAATACTAGTTAGTATGTAAGTCCCAACGCGCCCTTGTTTGCCTACTAGATTTTGTCGTTTATAAGTTTTAAATCGATAGTCTACTTGAGGGCAAGTAGAATTCAAGTGGGGGATGTTTGATAAATGCCAAAATGTACTAGATTATAGTACTAATTACCCCTTCGTTCAATAGATTTCTTATGCATTTTATGTGAATAAGATACTTATTTCATTCATATTTGCATTTAGGAGTTTATTTGGAGCTTGGATCGAAAAGAAACGGAAAACGAGCTTATTGTGAAGAAAAGTTGCCAAAACAATGGACAAGAGAAAATTGAATCGGAAAGAGAATGAGAGATGAGATGAAAATGGAAGAAAAGTGTGAATGCTGAGTTTTCGGCTATGCGTTAGTAGTTTGGCTATAACTTCTTCATACGAACTCTGATTGAGGTGATTCAATTTGGAGAATTTAGCAAACAGAGAGAGCTACAGCTTTTGTTTTGACCATTTCAACTGAAAATGCATCCATACGGCGGATGGATTCATCCATACGGCGGATGGATTCATCCATCCGGCGGATGGATTGAAAATGGGCTGAAAGAGTACACGGGCTGGATTTTTATGGGCTTTTACATCCATACGCCGGATGGAATAATCCATCCGCCGTATGGATCACCTTTTCAGCTATTTAAGTCCGTTTTTAGGGTTTTCAAAGAAGAACTTCACATATACCTAAACCTACGAACAACAGCCGACCAGAGGGGGTTTTTACCTCATTTTGGGAGCGAATCGATGGTGGTTTGGAGGCGGAAAAGGCTACGATCATCTCATTGATTTTATATCATTCGGTTCACGATTCGGTTTGCGTATCATCTTTCGATTTCAATTCGAACATTGTCTATGTGTTTCATCTGGAATATTGAATCTGATTTCGTATGATTGAATCATGGATTAGAGTTATTGTTTATTGTTTAGATTAATAACTTTGGATTATGATTGTTTGAAGGTTTTAATTGTGTTTTAAATAAGTAATTTGATTGAAGATTGTTATGTTATCCGTGAATCCTTGTTTATTGGTGATTGTTAATTGCTACTTAACGTGGTCAATAGTGTTGTCGAGATTGAGTTCCTTTGACATTGTTGATTATTGATGATTATAGACTTAGGTTTATAGTCATTGCTAAATATATTGAGTTTGATAGGTTAAGAGCATAGTAATTAATCAATCTAAAATGAGCAAGCTAATAAGAGATTATTAGTAGGTTGAGTCATACCGCGAGGAATAATCATAACAAGTCGTGAACAATTAATGCACAATCTAGGGAAAAGCACGCAATCTAGCAACATTCTTGCGACATCGGATCGATGTTTAATGTGGGACCCTAGGTTGTAGATATTAGTTGGACCCGGAACGTTGGCTAATATATATTTAACTTGGATTCTTTGATTAGTATCTAAGTTGATATAAAAGAAATCACAATCAGACAATCAAAACACATGAACTGGATAACATGAATCTGAGCGAAAGAATTTAAGCAATTACATGTCTATCTCCGATTGTTTATATGTCCTCTTATCTAGTTTTATGTTGTTTGGTTTGGTTATTTAGTTCATCTTGAACGTTCGCACAGAACTAAAACGTACCCCCTAATTTACTGCTTTCTGAATAATTCCAATTTAATTGAATGACATTGTTCATGTGTTCTTGTGTTCCTGTGATCAACCTGGACTTACCATAGCTATACTATTCTGATCGGGTATTCTTTCCTGGTTGTGTGATAGTATTGATAGGTATATCCTGTACTTTATAAATAATATAACTAGACGCTTTCACACGCATCAGACAGCAAGGTCAAATTCACTGCGTACACTCACGTGGTGGAATACTCATGCCAGTTCTGTGGGCATTGAGGTAGCAAACCAACTCCCATGGGCTGATCTGAAGAAAATGCTGAAAGATCAATAATGTCCCAAGGAAGAACTGCATAGGTTGGAGGAAGAATTCTAGCAACTAACTGTGCAGGGAACCGATATCGCTGGATATACCACCAAATTCCAGCAACTTGCCCTCTTATGCCCAGTTCTGGTTGATCCGGAAGAAAAACGAATCAAGAAGTACATCTGCGGTCTCCCGAAAAATATCCAGGGGAACGTCGCCTCATCCAAACCGACAACCATCCAAAGTGCTATCCGTCTTGCACATGAACTCATGGTGATGATTGTCAGCCATGAGGCATCCACCACACCTTCCAACAACAAGCGTAAATCTACTGAACACCACGACCAACCAAACAAGAAAACCAATGCCATCTAAGTTTACAACACCAACTCTGAACCCAAATGTGGGTACACTGGAAGCAAACCCTATTGTTCCAAGTGTAACCGCCACCATGAAGGTCCTTGCAGTACCTACTGCAACAACTGCAAGAGGTACAGACACCTCACCAAGGACTGTAGATCCACCACCACCACCAACAACAACAATTCCAACAACAACGCAAGGCCATCTAAAGCCTACTTCGAGTGTGAAAACACCGGGCACTTCAGGAATGAGTGCCCAAAACTGAAGAACAAGGGCAACAACAACAACAACGCAAGAGGTAGAGCCTTTGTACTCAACTCCGGGGATGCCCGTCAAGACTCGAATGTGGTCTCGGGTATGTTCCTCCTCAACAACTTACCTGCTGCTGTTCTGTTTGATACTGGTGCCGATAGAAGCTTTATCTCTGATGAATTTTATCCATTGCTTGACATCACACCTGTTACTCTAGATGTTAAGTACACTGTAGAACTAGCAAACGGTAAACTCATAGAAACCAATAATGTGATACCTAATTGCACTTTAAACCTTGCCAACGAATCTTTCTCAATCAATCTTATGCTAATTGAAATTGGAAGTTTCGACGTCATCATTGGTATGGACTGGTTGTCCAAACACCGCGCTGAAATCATTTGTTATGACAAAGTCGTTCGCATTCCTCTCGCCGCCAGTAGAACTTTGGTTATACAGGGGGAGACTGGTGGGACGAGACTAACCATCATCTCTTGTTTGAAAAATCAAAAATTTCTGGGAAAGGGTTATCCGCCAATCCTCGCGCACATCATGGAGAAAAAGTCGGAGGAGAAGCGACTTGAGGATGTTCCAAACGTTCGAGACTTTCCAGAAGTCTTTCCCGAAGAGCTGCCTCGTCTACCACCACCTAGACAGGTTGAGTTCTCAATCGATCTCATGCCAGGTGTTGCACCTGTGGCCTCGGCGCCATACCACTTAGCCCCATCCGAACTTCAGGAGTTGTCCACTCAACTATAGGAACTCCTGGAAAGAGGATTCATTAGACCGAGTTCTTCACCTTGGGGAGCTCCGGTCTTATTCGTGAAAAAGAAAGACGGCTCATTCAGAATGTGTATCGACTACCGAGAGTTGAACAAGTTGACCGTCAAGAACCGGTATCCACTTCCTCGTATTTGTCACACCCTGTCTAAAGCGGAAACAACGGGGTACGACTGCGATAGGATCATAACACACTATTATAAAGAATTCTATATGAAATAAAATATCCAATGTGTCATGATGTCATTTACATGAATAACGGTTCATGTCATGCATACATTTCAATAATGAATTCAAAAATATCTTACGACAAATGTACACTACAATGTTAAGGTAAAACATACCTTCACAAACAACCTTAATGATGTTCCACAAGTCTTGAATAATTTCTTAATGCAACCCTAAAGGTCCACAAAGTTCTCTTGTCCTCTGCTTTAAGTTCACTAGTATAACCTGAAAAGATATTCTCAAAAACGTCAACACGAATGTTGGTGAGTTTTGTAGGTTTGAAACCAACACAACAAAATAAAACATTTTGGTGTGATAATAATAGTATAGGACAATGCATATAGAAATGGCACACAAGTGAAATAATACAACCAAACAATCCACAAACCGTCATCACCCCACGAAGGTGTATGACCCAATCAAATTCTGCGTATGCGGTAGCTACCCATAAATGACCTTCAATGTACACCTAAGCGTACATTAGGTACTTACCCTCGAAAGAGTAAGGCCTTTGATAAAAAAAAAAAAAAAAACGAATCATGACCTTCAATGTATACCAACAGTACACATTAGGTACTTACCCTCGAAAAAGTAAGGCCTTTGATAAAAATGAGTCCAACAGCCAATGCATATAAGTCACATAGTGTCACACATTTCCATCATATGTCCAAAATGAAAATGAATACGTTTCACATCATAAAACAATTGATAAAACATGTGAACATACTTTTCCCCCAATATGAAAACATGTAAATAAAAATGGGGCCACGAAACTCACCTTGAATACTTAAGTAGATATCGCCCTTAAATGAATCCACCAAACTACCTTTGCCCATCTACAAATGAATATATACGTATATGGGTTACAACCTAAACATATCTATGTCCTTCCATTGTATCCCAAGTCCAAACCACCTCTACTAAGTTTCCTCACAACCAAACCTCATGTGTTTTTTTTACAAAAATCAACTCCATTGTGAAATTCTGATTCTGTCCAGAATTTTGTATCACTTCATGAATTTCTAGACATGACTTAATAAAATCATTTGACTCTATAAACTTAACCAGTGACACTTTAAGGTATTAAGAACATTTTTTAATTTTTCCAAAATCTATTTCAATAGCTAACTATTTTTAAAAATTCACCAAATAATCTGCCCAGAAACAACAACGAAATCTGATTACACAAAAGTTACAATTTATTTAAATTACTTAAGGACTTACAACAATTATAATATTTTTACAAAACATTATCGGCACTTTGAAATTACTACAGTGAAAATTTCAAGACCCAATTCTTAATTTAACATACATTTTAAAAATCGACGAGTTAACCGAAATAATGAACCGAAAAACTCAGATTCGACATTCACTTTTAAAAAATCATTTTGACAAACTTATACTCAATATTTGGACACGAAACCAATGCCAATTGAAAGTAGACTCTTAATACTTGTGTTTAGACTCAAGTTTCATAAAGATTCATTGTAAAACGACCAAGTTGTAACCTTCCCAAACCGATAAACAAATTCTGTCCAGATTTAGGGTTTGTGTAATCAACTCTAAATATTTGTATTAACAACCCAAAACACCAATACAATCATATATTTCATAATTATCTTTTGTTTACATAAATTCAAACCGTAAACATATTTTAACCAACCTGAAATAACTAAAAAAAATATTGATCCAAACGATTTAAGTTTATAAAAGTTTTCTTAAAATTCGTCATACACAGCAACAGTTTTTGAAATAATTTTTATAAAATAATATAATAAGTTTCAGAGGAGGAAACCTGTTATGTCCATGTAAAATATCAAGATCTACAACTTTCCAGTTTTGGCCAAAGCCTGAAAATGAACGTCACTAGGTCAAATCGGACGTCGAACAGGATTGAAAAATCTGGACAGATTCCAAGATTTCGATTTCATAACTTTCGGTTTGCAAAATATATCATATCTAACCTAACTCTTCCCCAAAAACATAAATCATCTCTATTGTACCTCTATTCCAGAAAAATAATAAGGAAATTTATTGATTAGGGTTTAAATGATATACCTATACGCAACACAAGACCACGTAACTCGCGAAAGCCAAAAACTCGACTCGGTCTTAGGGTTTCTTTGTTTCGGTCGGTAGAACTCCCAAGGAAATCAGCATGAACGAAATTTTAAGGTGAAAAAGGGTTAAGGTTTAGTTTAATTTTGTATTTATAGGTATAGAATGGTTTGGGCCCAAGTTAGGGTTTTTGGGTTCGGCCGATCGGACGGATCTATCAAGGATGGTCTTGGTTCGATTTTTCTTGAGGGAATTATGGGATAATAGTTGTACATATTATAGTCCAATGATTTTAGAGACCGTGGGCTTTGGATTCATGTCATTTGGAGTCCGAATAAGAAAGTTTTGGCCTGAACCGTGAAACCTCGCGGAAAATTCAGCTTTTATCTTTTTAACGTGTTATATGTTTTTACTTAGCTTATTAATAACATATTATAAGTTTTAATATATATAAATAAATTATAATTACATTTTTATCATATTGTGCATATTCTCTTAAGTTTCCAAATTATTAACGTGTTTACGTTTCGCTTCATATCTTCTTCGTTACATGTCTGATTGCGATGATTCTTTTTACGTTGGATTCGTTTTTTGAAAACGAATGCTTTGATGTAAATAATTCCATGAGATGAGTCTTAAAATGAAAACGAGTTTTTACGGTTTGAACTACGATAACGGTTTGGTGACGGTTGTCACAGTATCCCCTAGTTGAGCGAATTTCGTCCCGAAATTCAGTCGGAGCTATACTGTCAACACGATCATTAAATAACTTCGTTCCTTTAAACTTTGTTCACACTTTTATTCCCCAAAATGTATGACATCTTCCAAGTTAATACTTTAAGTAATATATGATCTCCAACACAAAATTCTAGTTGTTGTCGGCGTTTGTTTATGTAACTCTTATGCCTAACTCATACTGTTTCCAACCCCTCCTTGATTTGAATGACCTGGTAAATAGCTTCATGAACTATCTC
This sequence comes from Helichrysum umbraculigerum, assembly GCA_949592205.1. Lineage (NCBI taxonomy): Eukaryota > Viridiplantae > Streptophyta > Magnoliopsida > Asterales > Asteraceae > Helichrysum > Helichrysum umbraculigerum. Next base: position 41,903,756 of record CATIUR010000001.1, read on the forward strand.
AGTCAAATCAACTGACTTCAATCCAAATGCAGCCCACTCCGAGATAAACGACTGCTACACTCCTAAAGTGCTTGAAATAGTGCCCATTGAATACTAGTATGATAAGTGTGTTGAATGGGAACTCGACTAGTGGTAAGTGAGTATCACAGCTTCTATCAAAATCAATAACCCGCTCTATGTATATCCTCAAATGTTTGAATGGTTTGCTGACTCCGTCCATCAGTACGGGAATGATAACCCGTCCTCATATCAAAACGCGTTCCTAAAGCCTTCCGTAATACTTGCCAAAATTGTAAAGTAAAGTAACCATCAAAAATCAGATATAATTGATACAAATACTTCATGCCTTACTACTACTTCGCTGATATACAACCTTGCTAATTTCCCCATTTTGTAGTTCTCGTGAATAGCTAAGAAATGAGCAGACTCAATCATTCTATTCACAATTACCCAAATCGAATCACGCCCACTAATTGTTCTAAGAAACTTCGTAACGAAATCCATAATCATGTTTTCCCCTTTCCCCTTCGGGGAACTCCGGTTGCTGTAATAGCCCTGTAAGTCTCGAGTATTTAGCCTTGAACTTCAAACAGATCATGCATTGACTAAATAAAGAATGTCTTAAATGATGTCCTTCTTCATTCCCAGACACCAATATAAATCCATGATATCATACTATTTCTTAACAATTCCCGTTGTATGGTATATGTTGAATTATGTACTCTGTTCATTACTAATGTCCATAGACCACCTAGCAAAGGATTCCATAATCTTTTCCTTGATGTAAATCTTGTCCACTTTTTGTTCCAAATGTTTGTCTAACCCACGCCATTTTTTTGTTGTTGTGTATATGAGTATCCTTAACGCTCCATCTTGAATTTTGAAAATCTTATCCTTAATGCCAGAGTGTATCGTCAAACTTTGACTTGCACTCACCTTGGCATACTCTTTCCTTCCTACTCAAAACATCTGACCCAACATCCGTCTTCCCCGGATGATATCTAAATTCACAATCGTAGCCACAAAATATTTTGAGCTTCCTAATTTGCCTCGTATTCAACTTCTTTTGAACATAGGGGGTGTTAAAAGCTCTTATGAGCGGTATACATAACGTTATTCATTCCATACAAGTAGTGTCTTCAACACATATGTACCAATGTTATCGCTCCAAGTTCCAAATTGTGGGTAATATAGTAATTCTTATGTATCCTGAGTTGTTGAGAGACGAATGCAATTACCTTTCCCATTTGATTAAAACACAACATAAACCTCGGTTTTGATGCATCCCAATACACAACGAAATCCTCCGATGATGATTGTGGGACCTTCCATCCCTTTACAGCTTTTATTTTATTAAAATTCACAAGAATAACTTCCTTGTTCATAACATGTCCAAGAAAAACAAACCTCTTGTAGTCAAATTTCGTACTCCGAATATATTGCATATACCTTTTCTTTCAAAAGTAACTCTACAATTAGTCTTAAAGGAACATCAAGCTCCTCCTTAGTTTTATAATAAATTAGAATGTCACAAATGAAATGTATGATAAATTCGTTGAGATATGGTTTACATACGTGTTTCGTTAAATACATGGATACTAATATCGCATTAGTAAGTCTGAAAGGCGTAATGAGAAATTTGAAATGTTCGTAACGAGTACTAACGCAGTCTTGGATATATCTGATTCATGTACCATCAATTGATGATAACCAGAACGAAGATTGATTTTTTAAAACCACTGAACACCATGAAGTTGATCAAACAAACCATCTATCCTTGGAAGAGGACAGCGATTCTTGACCGTAAATTTGTTAAGTTCACGATAATCAATGCATAAATGAAAAGAACCATCTTTCTTTTTGACAAATAAGGCAGGTGCTCCCAAAGGAAAAAGACTAGGGAAAATAAAACCCTTGTCTTGGAGCATCTCGAAGTGAATTAAATAACTCTTGCATTCAAATAGTGTTAAGCGATTTGGAGCTTTTGTGCCTGGGGTTGCTCCAAAAATAAGATCGATACAAAATTTCACGAGTCAAAGGGGGTATAGTCTTTCTAAGTCTTCCGAGAAGACCTCGAGGAAATCATTGATAATAGAATATTTTGAAGTTTTAACTCATCAACCTTAAAGCTCATGAGTTGTTTCTTTTCGTATTTCACCACCATTTAAGTATTATACATAATGCTTTCCCAAACATACAGCTTCTACCTAAATTTCGTCAACTAATCCATTCCCTCAACAACACCAAAACTTCTAAGTCCGAAGGGCAACAAGTCAATGCTAAAAGAGTATTCTTCAAGCACTAGAGTATACCCTTATGTAATGTCTTTTAGTCTCTATGCGCTCCCATTAATAAAATTGTTTCAAGGTCTCTCACTTAAGACAAGCCATTGAGTTTCCTACTTTGTTGATTGACGCCACTTGATGAGCTGTCATCTGACATTTGATTGTAAAGTGACCTCTTCGGTTGCAGTTCGAACAAACACAACATGTTGCAGATATGTGATGATAGTAGTTACATCTTACTTACAGAAGGTGGGAATCACTGTAACCCTCTCTTCATGTGCTAATGGCTACCAGTCTCTTGAATACCCTATCACTCTTGGTATTGTTTCTACATTTTCAACCTTAATGGTTCCATCGATTAACAATTCAACCCTCAGAATTGCGCCTTGGATGATAAGAGGCTCAGTCACTTCTACCGTCCTGCTAGTTTCCAGAACAAATATGTTGATATACTTCTCAATTCTCTTAGCTTCAAGTGCCACGGAATGCGGTCTAATTTTTGCTAACCCATGAAATTGCCCGATATACGTCGTATGATTAACTCCCATCGTAGAGAAATTCCAAAACTTGTTCACCAACTTCTTCATTTCGTTATTGAAAGGATATATCTCTTTAAACAGTGCTTTTATTTATTTTATTTTTTATCTATTTATTTATTTAGTTATGTACTTATTATTATTATTATTATCGTTTCTATTATTATGTTTTTTTTTTTCGCGCCCTCACCACTTCATCATTTGAATTCTCGCTATTAGTTCCATTTTCGCCTTCGGTGCCGCTAGCTCTACCATGATTCAATATGCTGTTACAAACCTTGCATGACAATTTTGACTATTAAGGCCCACAGCTGTTGTGCAATGGTCGCAACAACATTGGAGTTCTTGCCTTTAATACCACAAATTCCTCCAATTCAACCATCAGTTCAATCACCACTATAACTTGTATGACCACCACCACCGATTGTTTCTCCTCCACGAGTAAAATTTACGGGTAATGTGTTTTAGTAGTATGCTAGCCATAAATTTCGGATTCATATGAGTTTAGAATAGAATGGGTACTTTAGAGTTGGTCAAGGCATAATTGCACTAGACTCACAACATAAGCATGATTCGATGAGGAATATAATTTGGGATTTTATTGCCATACGACACGAAGATAGCACATGAGACACGCAAACATGGTCGAATAAGCACACATACGTCAGAACACCTTTGTCAATTACGTTTGCAGCCGTAATTGTAAAAGTATTCTTTCATACACATACTTATCTTCCAAGTATTTGTATCACAATAAGCTTTGTATTTACGGAAAGAGATCAGATAGTTATGGAATCCTAAGCAACATGTAGACGAACCACATAAAGAGTCATAAGATGATTAGGAAACGCCTTACAACGTCCTTCTTATTTGAAATGGTTGAGATGAATATTCGATACTAGCTACAACTAGCTCCACGGAATTGTGTGCACACATAACTTCCTAACTCATGTTCTATATGTAGGTTCCTTATTTATAGTCTAGGCCAATCCACCTAGATCTCTATAAACAATGGCTCTGATACCAATCTGTCACACCCCGTCTAAAGCGGAAACAACGGGGTTCGACTGCGATAGGATCATAACACACTATTATAAAGAATTCTATATGAAATAAAATATCCAATGTGTCATGATGTCATTAACATGAATAACGGTTCATGTCATGCATACATTTCAACAATGAATTCAAAAAAATCTTACGACAAACGTACACTACAATGTTAACGTAAAACAAACAACCTTAATGATGTTCCACAAGTCTTGAATAATTTCTTAATGCAACCCTAAAGGTCCACTAAGTTCTCTTGTCCTCTGCTTTAAGTTCACTAGTATAACCTGAAAAGATATGCTCAAAAACGTCAACACGAATGTTGGTGAGTTTTGTAGGTTTGAAACCAACACCACAAAATAAAACATTTTGCTGTGATAATAATAGTATAGGACAATGCATATAGAAATGGCACACAAGTGAAATAATACAACCAAACAATCCACAAACCGTCATCACCCCACGAAGGAGTATGAGCCAATCAAGTTCTGCGTATGCGGTAGCTACCCATAAATGACCTTCAATGTACACCTAAGCGTACATTAGGTACTTACCCTCGAAAGAGTAAGGCCTTTGATAAAAAAAAACAAAATCATGACCTTCAATGTATACCAACAGTACACATTAGGTACTTACCCTCGAAAGAGTAATGCCTTTGATAAAAATGAGTCCAACAGCCAATGCATATAAGTCACATAGTGTCACACATTTCAATCATATGTCCAAAAAGGAAATGAATATGTTTCACAGCATAAAACAATTGATAAAATATGTGAGCATACTTTTCCCCCAATATGAAAACATGTAAATAAAAATGGGGCCACGAAACTCACCTTGAATACTTAAGTAGATATCGCCCTTAAATGAATCCACCAAACTACCTTTGCCCATCTACAAATGAATATATACGTATATGGGTTACAACCTAAACATATCTATGTCCTTCCATTGTATCCCAAGTCCAAACCACCTCTACTAAGTTTCCTCACAACCAAACCTCATGTGTTTTTTTTACAAAAATCAACTCCATTGTGAAATTCTGATTCTGTCCAGAATTTTGTATCACTTCATGAATTTCTAGACATGACTTAATAAAATCATTTGACTCTATAAACTTAACCAGTGACACTTTAAGGTATTAAGAACATTTTGTAATTTTTCCAAAATCTATTTCAATAGCTAACTATTTTTAAAAATTCACCAAATAATCTGCCCAGAAACAACAACGAAATCTGATTACACAAAAGTTACAATTTATTTAAATTACTTAAGGACTTACAACAATTATAATATTTTTACAAAACATTATCGGCACTTTGAAATTACTACAGTGAAAATCTCAAGACCCAATTCTTAATTTAACATACATTTTAAAAATCGACGAGTTAACCGAAATAATGAACCGAAAAACTCAGATTCGACATTCACTTTTAAAAAATCATTTTGACAAACTTATACTCAACATTTGGACACGAAACCAATGCCAATTGAAAGTAGACTCTTAATACTTGTGTTTAGACTCAAGTTTCATCAAGATTCATTGTAAAACGACCAAGTTGTAACCTTCCCAAACCGATAAACAAATTCTGTCCAGATTTAGGGTTTGTGTAATCAACTCTAAATATTTGTATTAACAACCCAAAACACCAATACAATCATATATTTCATAATTATCTTTTGTTTACATAAATTCAAACCTTAAACATATTTTAACCAACCTGAAATAACTAAAAAAAATATCGATCCAAACGATTTAAGTTTATAAAAGTTTTCTTAAAATTCGTCATACACAGCAACAGTTTTTGAAATAATTTTTATAAAATAATATAATAAGTTTCAGAGGCCGAAACCTCTTATGTCCATGTAAAATATCAAGATCTACAACTTTCCAGTTTTGGCCAAAGCCTGAAAATGAACGTCACTAGGTCAAATCGGACGTCGAACAGGATTGAAAAATCTGGACAGATTCCAAGATTTCGATTTCATAACTTTCGGTTTGCAAAATATATCATATCTAACCTAACTCTTCCCCAAAAACATAAATCATCTCTATTGTACCTCTATTCCAGAAAAATAATAAGGAAATTTATTGATTAGGGTTTAAATGATATACCTATACGCAACACAAGACCACGTAACTCGCGAAAGCCAAAAACTCGACTCGGTCTTAGGGTTTCTTTGTTTCGGTCGGTAGAACTCCCAAGGAAATCAGCATGAACGAAATTTTAAGGTGAAAAAGGGTTAAGGTTTAGTTTAATTTTGTATTTATAGGTATAGAATGGTTTGGGCCCAAGTTAGAATTTTTGGGTTCGGCCGATCGGACGGATCTATCAAGGATGGTCTTGGTTCGATTTTTCTTGAGGGAATTATGGGATAATACTTGTACATATTATAGTCCAATGATTTTAGAGACCGTGGGCTTTGGATTCATGTCATTTGGAGTCCGAATAAGAAAGTTTTGGCCTGAACCGTGAAACCTCGCGGAAAATTCAGCTTTTATCTTTTTAACGTGTTATATGTTTTTACTTAGCTTATTAATAACATATTATAAGTGTTAATATATATAAATAAATTATAATTACATTTTTTATCATATTGTGCATATTCTCTTAAGTTTCCAAATTATTAACGTGTTTACGTTTCGCCTCATATTTTCTTCGTTACATGTCTGATTGCGATGATTCTTTTTACGTTGGATTCGTTTTTCGAAAACGAATGCTTTGATGTAAATAATTCCATGAGATGAGTCTTAAAATGAAAATGAGTTTTTACGGTTTGAACTACGATAACGGTTTGGTGACGGTTGTCACAATATTGATGACCTGTTTGACCAACTGCAAGGGTCGAGTTTTTATTTAAAGATCGATCTCTGGTCAGGTTATCACCAACTGCATGTTCGCAACACCGATATCCCAAAAACTGCTTTCAGAACCCGTTATGGGCATTACGAATTCCAGGTGATGCCATTCGGTCTAACCAACTCACCGGCTGTATTCATGGATCTTAATAATCGGGTGTGCAAACCTTATCTCGACAAGTTTTTCATTGTCTTCATTGACGACATTCTCATCTACTCGTGCAACGAACAAGAACACGCACAACATCTCAAAACCATCCTAGAGCTACTTAGACACAAGGAGCTATACGCTAAATTTTCTAAGTGTGAGTTCTGGATGCAAACCATTCAATTCCTTGGACATGTTATCGATAGTCAAGGAATTCATGTTGATCCGTCAAAAAACGAAGCTATCAAGTGCTGGCAAGCACCTACCACACCGACCTTCGTACGTCAGTTCTTAGGACTTGTTGGGTACTATCGGCGATTCATTGAAACTTCTCTAAAATAGCTCAACCACTCAGGACACTGACTCAGAAAGAAAAGAAGTTCGATTGGACTAATAAACAAGAGTTAGCATTCCAACTATTAAAACACAAGCTTCGCAGTGCTCCTATCCTATCATTACCCGAAGGCAACGATGACTTCGTGGTATACTGCGATGCTTCTCACCAAGGTCTCGGTTGCGTGCTGATGCAACGAGACAAGGTCATTGCCTACGCTTCCCGACAACTCAAAGTTCACGAAAAGAACTACACGACTCACGACCTCGAGCTGGGGGCCGTGGTGTTCGCACTCAAAATCTGGAGACACTATCTCTATGGTACTCGAAGTACCATATTTACTGATCACAAAAGTCTCCAACATATATTCGATCAAAAGGATCTGAACATGAGGCAACGTCGATGGGTCGAGTTGCTTACCGATTACGATTACGAAATCAAATACCATCCAGGGAAGGCAAATGTTGTTGCCGACGCCCTCAGTCGAAAAGAACGATCGAAACCACTTCGAGTTCGAGCCCTCAGTATGACCATTCATAATGATCTTACCATTCAGATTCTCACTGCTCAACTCGAAGCTTTGAAACCCAATAACATCAAAGACGAAGCCTTGCGAGGCATGGATAAACAATTCGAAATCAAACCTAACGGAGTTAGGTGTTTCTCTAATCGAACCTGGTTGACTAGTTTTGGGAACCTGCGAGACTTGGTGATGGATGAAGCTTACAAGTCCAAATATTCTATCAACCCGGGATCTGATAAAATGTATCACGGCATTAAGGAATTTTATTGGTGGCCAAACATGAAAGTTGAAATCGCCTCATACGTCAGCAAGTGTCTTACTTGCTCAAAAGTCAAGGCTGAATATCAGAAACCTTCCAGTTTACTCCAACAACCGGAGATTCCTCAATGGAAATGGGAACAAATCGCAATGGATTTCATAACCAAACTACCAAAGTCATCGAGCGGTTGCGATACCATTTGGGTGATCGTGGATCGTCTCACAAAATCTGCTCATTTTCTTGCGATCAAGGAAACCGACAAAATGGAACGCCTCACTCGAATCTATCTGAAAGAAATCATAACCCGTCACGGTGTTCCAATCTCAATTATCTCTAATAGGGATTGTCGCTTCACATCTCACTTTTGGCAATCTCTTTAAAAATCATTGGGTACTTATCTGGATATGAGTACAGCATACCATCCTCAAACCGACGGCCAAAGTGAACGAACTATTCAAACACTGGAAGATATGCTACGAGCTTGCGCAGTTGACTTCGGTGCAAACTGGGAAAAACATCTACCATTGTGCGAGTTTTCGTACAACAACAGTTATCATACCAGCATTAAGGCTGCACCTTTCGAGGCATTGTACGGTCGTAAGTGTCGCTCACCTATTTGTTGGACCGAAGTGGGAGATAGTCAACTCATTGATCCTGAACTCATACACGAAACCACTGAAAAGATTTTTGAAATCCAAAACAAACTCAAAGCCGCACGTGATCGTCAGAAAAGTTATGCTGACGTGAGACGCAAACCACTCGAGTTCCAGGTTGGGGATCGAGTACTACTCAAAGTTTCACCTTGGAAAGGTGTCATTCGTTTCGGCAAAACGGAAAATTGAACCCCAGGTACATTGGACCATTCGAGATCCTCGAGAGGATAGGTCCAGTGGCATATCGATTGTAGCTGCCACCCGAGCTCAGCAGCGTACACCCTACTTTTCACATTTCTAACTTGAAGAAATGCCAGTCTGATGATACACTAATTATTCCACTCGATGAAGTTTGTATTGACGACAAGCTTCACTTTGTTGAAGAACCCACCGAAATCATGGACCGTGAGGTCAAACAACTCAAGCAAAGTCGTATTCCCATCGTAAAAGTCAGGTGAAATTCGCGACGTGGTCCGGAATTCACTTGGGAACGGGAAGACCAGATGCGACTCAAGTACCCTCAGTTATTCGCTGACGCTACTTAAAACACGACTTCGAGCTAAATTTCAGGAAGAAATTCTCCTAACAGGGGGAGAATGTGACACCCGTCAAATTAGGACTAGTAATTAGTGCCTAATCACTTGCTAATACATGTATTTAGTTCTATGTTAGGCTAATTAATGTATCAATATATATATATATTGTTGGATATATACAATTATGCTATTTGATTAAATCGTACACAACTCAAATCGAATGTAATTCGGTTCAAATAATACGGATGTTGGTGAACAATTTTATTAAATAATATTACATTATTTAATAACACTATTGTATTTAAAATATTATTTTGATAATATTTCGCTTATATTTCGTATCGTACAATTAACGGTTATGCGATAAAAATATTAAACGCGCAAACAATCAAAACAAAACCAAATTATATTTTATAACTCAATTACAAGGTATTTGATGAAATACTTCAACAAAAATATCGAATAAATATTCGTATTTTAAAACTTACTATTAACGCGTATTAAATTAATTAAACGTTTAAACAACCAAGAAAACGAACACCGCACGGAGCGCAAACGCAGGAAGCAAAAATTTGGGACACACCCACTTGGGGTGGGCCTCACAAAACCGGCCAAAGGGATGAGGAGGTCAAACCCCACCCCATTCCTTTCTCCACTCTCATTTCATCATCATCATCTCTTCTCTTTCTTCTTTCTTTTCTCTCATTTTAAGCACCACCACCACCACCCTTCAACCACCTAAAAGCACCACCAAACAACCCCAAATCACTCGACTCGTTTGGAGAAAAAGAACCACCACAACAAGAGCTTCATTTCCATCTTTTCGGAATCTCTTCGCGTTAACTTGTAAGATTCCCGACACTTTCGAAAAATTTTAGATTTTCGATTCTTTTTACTTGTATGTTGTTCCTCTAGCTTTGTAGTGTCCAAATATATGTTTGAAACTTGTTTTCGGAACATTGTCGGGAAATGTCGGTTTTGGTCATTTTATGAAAACGACACCTAAAACGACACTCGACACAAAGTAGGAGTTTTAATAAGCTTAATGAACCAAAATATGGGTTGGGTAAAAGAATCAGACCATGTGGTGGTCGTTAAACACGTTTTCGACAACTTTGGAAATTGAACAGACTTAAGTGTCGCACGGCTAGATCCAGTATAGCGTCACTTCCTTAAGTAACGCATTAAGTGTCGCTAAAAGCCCTAATTTTTCGTCACTTGCCTAAGTGCCGCTAAAAGCCCTCTTTTACCGTCACTTCCTAAGTGTCGCGAATTTCATACCGTCACTCGAACCCGACACTTGCTTAAGTGTCGCCCCAAAATCGATTTGCAATCTACCGAAACTTACACCGACACTCATACCCGACACTTGCCTAAGTGTCGCCCCTTATGCGTCACTTCTCCAAGTGACGCTACTAATACAGAATTTACCATTTTATGCGACACTATTTGAGTGTCGCCTAAACCCCTAGTGTCGCTATAAGTGACGCTAAAAATAGAAAGTTGTCGAACTTGTATAATTAATCTCAAACCTTTATACGATACGACTTCTAAAACACACTGGAACATACTTTTAAGTATAACACTTCGAAATCATGATGATAATGTTGAGATTATTATTACAAATAATCACCAACGGGCCGTACACGTTTTCAAAACTAAATCAAATCAACCAAATCGCAGTCATTTGGACAAGTAAATCAACCAAATGGTAGTCATTTGGACAAGTAAATCAACCAAATCGTAGTAATTTGGACATTCTAGTTGGATAAACAACTACAAAGGTAGTCTTTATAGATACCTACTCGTGTTAATAACCATCGCGTGTCATGGACACCCTCACGTTACAAGTCTTCGGACATCATTACTCGGCTAACCAACTCAAGTTTATTAAGTTAAACTCTCAAGACTCAGGTGAGTCTCATAGCCCCTATTTTACCGTTTTCATCAGGGGTGTGATACATTGCTCGATTTATTTACATGTGAACGCAAGTACAATCAAATCAAATACTACATGAGTTTTTTTCAACTAATCAATTAAAATCCCTCCACAACATAGTTTGGTAATACATCTGTAGCATGAATGTTAGTATATGATATCATATAGGATTGACAATCCTCATCCGGTTAAGCAAGCACTAACTGGTCAAACGGACGTATTAGCATTTAGGTAGACGAGTGTAGATTAGGCACTCGTAGGAGGCACCTCGATCGGAATTTCTTCCTTGGACCCGACCCTCAAGTTAAGCTCTGACTATGTGCTCATGGCTGTATAACTTTTATTTTGCTTAATTGCAACTTAAATTCAATTAAATCTTGTGGTTCATACGATATGTGTTGACATACAAACCTGTGAGCTCACCAGCATTTTGTTGACCCGTTTTAACATGTATCACAGGTACTCAGCAGTAGGTTGGACTGCCCGATCAGGATACTTAGCTCGTGTCAGCATGCAAACATTCAGAGATTTAGCTGCATTATTATATTTTGTATAAATTAATTATGTATGTAAATCTCTCAATTTCAAACCGAGCTAATGTAAACAATATTTTGATGTAAACTTTGGTTTTTCAACACAAGTTGTAAAACGACGCATATAGTGGTCGTTCATTGTATACCTTGTGTGCTTGATTATTGATTAGTTGCGCCCCGACCCGAATCGCTTCCGCATCATAATTTGGGGGTGCGACAACGAACGTCCATCATCTCTTCGCTCAATATTTCATTTGCAACCTCACACATTTGTCGGCATACTGGTGAGCTGAAGATCTGAGAAATAGACTACGTTGGCACCAGTGTCTGCTGGATCAAAGTCAGTCTTCATGAAGTGCACTCGAGCTCACAATGGCATAATCTTCATCCAATCTTTTCACCAACTTTTACCACGAAAATAAAACTAAAACGATTGTAGAAAGTGAACCGAACTGATGTCTTCTTTCGGATAAATGCAGAATCAAGATACACCATATGTTGGGTGGAGATAATGGACAAGGAACCTACTCATCAAGAGCTGCTGATGTAAACTAACTGCTCTAGATGATCTGAATGTGCTGAATCCAACGACCATTTATCACCCAAGATCTTCTCCGACAAACTGATGAAATGAAGCTGTTGTTGTTCTTATCGGTAGAAATCTCTAGCTTACATCCCGTATATTCTGGATCCATTCCCTGGTTACATGGCGAATAAGTGGTCCCTGATGGTGATGAAAAATGTGAAGGGGCGGATGGATGGGCGAATGTAGGTGGATAGGGTGATGGTGGATGGTAGTGATGATTTCATGTTCCATGTAACACCATGCTAGCAACCAAGGAAATTGTAAGGTTTGGTTATAGGATGTTGAACATATGGTGAAATTGGATGTGATCTGTTTGATGACCTAGTCATAGACAACTATAATGTGATCATCTATGTGCCTAAAAGAGCCATCTCTTCCCTATAAAGCAATGCTCAAAAGGTTCCCAAATCTAATGAACTTGTAAGTTCCCCTTGCGTCTTTCCATTATACTCAAAAGCTCTTCATCCATAGGCGTCAGTCCCTGTTTAATTGAAAAAACAAGTTTGATCTAACAAACAAGTGATCATTCTCCAAATCACAGATTCACTGGTTTGCTAAAGAACAGTGCTTTGAAGAAACAAACCAGTGTATGACTTCGAGTTTGATCTCACACATAAAAGTGTCAGTTGCCTATAATTTCACTATAGTACAAACAACAGATATGGGAATAATAATATGAGCAATTAAATCAGGCAAACAAGTATAAAGATGTTCACAGCACATACTTTTAAACGAGTTTGAGCATAATACAAATATTGACATGCAAATCATGTTACCAGATAAATCATTTAAAGATCTTTTATATGTGTTCACAGAAATATATGTAAGTACCTCAAATGCTCGAAATACATGAGTGAGTAGTGTAAGATTACTAAGGTTGCTAATCCCATGTTTGTTAGTGAAAGGATATATAAGAACTTTAGATAATGGCAAAATAGATGTTGCAATAAAGTTCAAACAAGTGGGAGAAGGAAGTTTTGAAGGTTTTGACAAAAGTTTTGAAGTTCATTTTGAAAATCATCCTTATTTGTTCGTAAAAACTTAGAAAACCTTAAACATTTATTTTAGGGTTTCATTTTCTACTTATTTGGGTTATCTTATCCTAAATTAACTACTATTACGACTACTTAAAGCTACGTTAGACACGGGTTGCCTCCCGAGAAGCGCTTGTTTTTGTTCGAGTCACTAGCTTGACTCTAGCACTATTTATCATGAAATCCTAGCGGCTTTCTTGCATCCATCAGTAGACACAAGTGGTAATATTGGTACATACCTAAGAGTTTAAAGCATGTTAAGGCTAGGGTATGTCCAATATGCGGAGATGGTTCAAAGTGAGGGAACTGCTTTACCGGAGGTATAACAAATCTCTCAACTTTTATTACCTTCATAAGTTGGATGGGCAGAATGGGTTGGTCAATGGGGTCCTTACTTCTCTTGGACGTATACGTCATTATGTGGTGGAGAGTTGATTTGTAGGGCAACCATGACGCAGAACCCACCTTACTTCCTATGGTCTTTGATTCGATGAAAATGTTGTACATTGGGTATGGAGGTGGGACAGAGTCCATTAATGTCTCCAATCTTGTAACAACATTCTCATCGACTACTTGGGTAGAAGGTTCAAATTGATCAAGGGGTGATTCATCTGGAAGGCCATGTGGGATATAATCAACCACAACTAGTTGTGGGATAGCATCAACCACGTTGTTTTGATTCGGGATGATATCACTGCTTAGAGTTGGTGCATATTCCTCCAGTCCTTCTGAAGCTAATTCTTCCACCTCCAGGCTCTCCATTCCTATTTCTTCGTCCACCAAGTCATACTCGTCACCCTGGCCAGTAGTTTCGAGTTGCAGTGGTTCGGAAAGTTCCTGAATGAACTCTCCGTTGATCTGGGACGTTGATAAGTAAGGAGTATGTGAAAGTTCAGAAGATTGTGAAGGAGTGATGTGACCAAACTCATGATAGTGCAAGTCTGTGTTGAGTGAATTAGATGTGGTGTGTGTGTGTTCCTCTCATCTTCCTGTAGCCTATAGTTGAGTCTAACTTGATTCCTATTATCCACTTGGAAGTTTGCTTGTTGTTCATTCATGATATCAGTGTCGTGTCTTAGCATTTATCCGCGTGGGTTAAAAGGAGGTGAGAAAATAGTATTCAGAAAGGTTAAGGGCATATCTCTCAAGTCAGAATTCTCATTCGATTGTGGTTCAAGAACAGGGTAAGATGAGTGTGGGTTGAGTGATAAGGATTGATATTGATGTTGATTGGGGCTATAGGTGTTTGATTGAGATTCTAAATGTCCTATGCCTAACATCATATGTCCCTCACATTCTCCATCAAAGTGGGGAACATCATATATCCTACATCCAATTTGAAATATTTAAGTAAGACTTTGCACTTGATCTTTTATTGTTTCTACCCATGTGTTTAGTAAAGACAACATTTGAAGAAGGTATAAGAATTATATTTGAGGTGAGAAGGGGTTTTAATCTAAACTAAGCTAAGCTAAGCTAATCTATGCTAATCTATGGGCAGAAAGTAACTTCTGACAAGGAAGGTCCAACTCAAAAAAGGATCTCTTAAAGACTAATTTATCTAAACAGGCTCCGAATTGCACTATCATCCCCGGCAGAGGAACCAAAAACCTTATGTGTCCCCGGCCGGTCGATTCAGGAATCGCTTCCTGTCGTTGCAGACCTTTCCGCTGGCGGCGGCATCAGTGGTGGTTTTAAATTTATAATAGTCGGGGGGAGCCTAAACCTCCATACTACCTACTAATACTGGGTATGAATACCTGGTATGAGTATGCGGTAAGGATGATCCAGGGTCGTTCCTCACGACGGTAGAATTGAAACAGAGCTAGTTCTGACAACTTAGTAATTAAGCTAGGGTTTTGAAAGATAGAAATGTAATTATTTTTGGGTTTTTATTTATTTAAACTACTAAAACTAAGAAAGCATAAAAGAAAAGGGAGGCTAGCAGATATATAACACTTAAGGATAACAAAGACGTGGTTCACCATGATTTAGGATAGCGTATTATTGGAATGATGATTATTGGGGACACATTTAGCCAACAAACAAATAAACTTAGGTATAAACACTAGTACCCTACTTATTTAGTTCCGGTTCTAAATTAGTATGTCACTGAGTACCTAGGTTATCGTGATTCTGTTCAGAACAGGTTGCTTAACCCCCCAGCACTGCCCTTGTGACGGTACAGTGACCCTTGCTCAACTACCATGTTACAGAATAGTGAGTCTCTGGAGATAACTCCGGGGTGCATGCATGAGGTAACAAACTGCCATTAAGGATACTCTGACCGTTCTTAACACCTATGCCTAAATGTTATTACCTAATTATGTACTGGTTGTTTACTTTGTTATTCTAAACTGTCAGTTAAATGGAATTAAGCGGTTTAAGCATCTTAGACTACTGATGAGTCTTCGCTTTCTTTTCAGAATTCCTTATTCAAACATTTTAAGCTCAAGTACTTCTATCATGAATTAGACCCTCCTTTACAATCAATCGTTCATCCCTAGGTATACTTATGGTGTACAGTGCATTAAGTATTTCCACACCTTGTATAGTTCTAAGTATACTCACGGTGTACATTACTTTTAAGGTTTAGCATTTCCACAACTTTATGTATCCTAGACCATGTTCTAGAAGGGTTGCTTCTAGGTAATTCACGATGAGATGATCCTACGGCATTTCCTTAGCTTCCACGTATTTGTACTCCACACGAGGTGTTTCCAACGCTATACGAAGTATAGTTCCGTTTTATGGAGTCTCATAGCTTCATACTGTAACACAGATAACTATATATACGTAGTATTCAGGTTTGCAAAGTCCTATCTTAAGGGCAATAGTCACGTGAAAGATTGGAAAGGGTGAACGATAAAGTCTATATTCAGGATAAGCTTAGACTGATACAAAATATAACAACTCCCATTTATACAGATAGAATTAATGTAACATCATTCCTAACTATCTAAATCATGGCAAATTTACAAGCAACTACTCACAAAGCATACCAATAAACATTTCCAACATTAATAAATCACATACATCAAACAAGAACATTATGATAAATTAATACTAGAAAGGATAGATAATACCGATACGTGTTGCGAACAGAATAACAGCTTGTATTTCTTTTAATAATATCCAAGCATTACAACCGCTAGCCTCTAATAATTATATTACATTACTAATCTAAAGAATAAAGAAAAGAAAAGGATTCTCCCCTAGTCTTCCCACTAGTTCCAAGGGTTAAACCCTAGAGAGAGAAACTAGAGAGAGACTAGAGAGAGAACCTAGAGAGAGGAAGCGTGTGAGAGAGAAAGTGAGAGGTGTAGAAGTGTGGAGGTGTGTGAAATGTGGTATAAGAGGCCTCTATTTATATGCAAAGGCTTGGAAGAAGGTTACAAGCACTTATGCACAAGATACAAGCCACAAAAGAACAAAGGTAGCACATGGGGATGCCAGGGCCGTACACGGCTTGGTTTAGGCTGTGTACTTGCTGTTTAGGGCCATGTACTGGCTTTTTAGGCCATGTATGGCCATATCAAGGCCGTGTACGGCTTGGTGTGGCCGTGTGATTCGTTTCGGCTTTTCTGCGTTGCTTCGGATGGCCATAACTTATTTGTTTCTTGTCCGTTTGACTTGATTCTTTTACCCATGATCTCGTAATTCCGTTATGCTTCTAATGATACCAAATTTGTAGAAATTGGAGGTGTGGGGCCCAAGCATGTCCGGAATACGTTTCAGGATCTTCGGATGCATTGTTCGGCTTGTAACTTTCTCGTCCTTGATCCAAATTGAGATTTCTTTATATCCACGCTCTCGTAATCTCCATAGATACAAAATAAGATAAGTTTGAGTCCTTGGTATGGAGTTTATAGTAGATTTGAGGTGTTGCTCAATTCGGTGCCAATTTCGGTTAGTTTTCCGACCTTTTTGTATGATTTTCAAAGGACCGGCAAGATTATACCTTTCTAACAAAAGTTGGTTAATAATGATGATTTTAAGATGTTTTTGTAAGAAAATAGCTAAATATGAGATAAATAATGTAGGTAAAAACGTGACTTTTTGTAACACCCCCAAATTTAATGATTTGCGGAAGCTTGATTTGGGTGTTACTAATCAATAACAAAGCACAAAGATATATAGTAAACGACTCTATATGCGTCGTTTTAACAAAATATATTGATAATGGAAATGTTTACAACATTTAAAGCTTTACATAGCTCGAGTTTAAATAAAATGAGATTTCAGTACATAAGTACTTGTACAAAATATACTAATGCAAGAAAATCTCAATCGTCTGTATGCTGACTTGAGCTAAAGTCCTGAGGCAGAAACATCCTACTGCTTGGTACCTGCGATATATGCTAAAAGGTCAGCTAAAAGCTGGTGAGCTCACAGGTTTGAAATCAATTAATATAGTATGAACCGCAAGATTTAAATAATGAATTGCATCCAGCAATTAAATGATAGTCATCGTGTATACAGCCATGAGCACATAGTTGAGCTTAACTCGAGGGCCGGGTCCCCTATAGAGAATTCCGGGCGAGGTGCCTCCACGAATGCCTAATCAACATTCGTCTTCCCAAATATTAGTACGTCCGTTTACCCGGTTAGTGCTTGCTAACCCGAACGAGGAGGGTCAATCCTATATGGTACCATATACTAATATTCACGCTACAACGTATTAACAACTATGCTGACGGAGGACTTTAAATGATTAGTTTCGAAAAACTCATGTAGTATATGAAATGTTTGTACTTGCGTTCACATGTAAAAGTTGAGCAATATATCACACCCCTGAGTAAAACAGTAAAAGAGGGGCTATGAGACTCACCTGAGTCTGAAAGCGTTTAAACAAACGTAAGTTGATTAGCCGAGTATGAAGTCCACAGACTTGTAACCTGAGGGTGTCCACGACACGCGATGGTTATAATCATGATTGGGTATCTCAAAAGATCACCCTTGTAGTTGTTCATCCAACTATAATGTCCAAATCTCCACTATTTGGTTGATATGTTTACTTGTTTGAAAAGTGTACGGCCCGTTGGTGACGGATTTGTAATAATAATCTCAACTATTATTATTTTGATTTCGTGTCGTTTTACTTGAAAAATGTGTTTTGATTGTGTTTTAGAAGCCGTTACGGAATCTAAGTACGGGGGTCCGGGGGCAGCGCCCCTGGTAGCGGGGTCCAAGGGGCGGCAGCCCCTGGCGGGGTCCAAGGGGCAGAGCCCCTGGCTGGGGTCGAGCTGCCAGGTCAGCTTGGAAAATTTTTATTTCTACTATATTGCTTTGGCGAAAAACGCATCTGGGATCTGAATTTGGGTAAAATCGAGTGATAAATTTCGAGTCTCAACACTTGGTAAAAATCTGTGTTTTTGAGGTTCTGGTTTGTGCGACGTTGGGTGCGACGTCGCAGGTCCCGACTGCGACGTTGAGTATGGCGTCGCTATGTGCGACTTTCGCAATTTAATGCGACGTTGTGCGTGGCGTCGCTATATGCGACGTTGTTGATTTCTGCGACGTAAGGGCCTGCGTCGCTATACGCGACGTCGGCAACTAAATGCGACGTTAATGACGATGTCGCTATATGCGACGTGGTGACTGGTATTGCGACGTTGCAATTGACGTCGCAATTGGTCCAACCCAGATGCGACGTCGGAGTCTGTTCAGATTCCGGTGGCCGGAAAATCGGTCGAAAGGCTTCCGTTCGGTCCAATATTTTTACCCAACCCTTCTAGGGACATTATAAGTTGTTACAAACTACTAACAAGTGAAAACATTTAAAAACGAGAGATTTCGGGATTTGTCGGAAACTTACAAAGTGTCGGATCAAAAATCCGAAAAGATAGGATGATAGATCGTGGTGTCGTGGTCGTTTTTCTCCAAAGCGATGCTATGATCCGAGTGCGTTTAGTATGTTTATTTGGTGATTTTGTGAGTATTTTGGAGGTGGTGGTGATTAGAGAAAAGAAAGAAAGAGAGTGTAAGAGAGAGAGAGAGTGATAAGAGAAATGAGAAAGAAAATGGTGGGGGAATGGGAGGTTAAGCTCCCATTTTTCTCCCCGCGTTCCCGCTCCGTGCGGTGTTCGTTTACTCCGTCGTTTAAACGTTAAATAATTATTTTACATATTAAATGGTACGTTTTAAAATGCAAATTATTACGGGATATTTTATTTAAATATTTTACAATTTAATTTATATTTGAGTTATAATATGTAAGTTTGTTTATTTAGTTTGCGCGTTTTAATATGTTAAATTGTGTAAGTTCTGTTTGTACGATACGAATGAATACGAAATATTATCATAATAATGTTTTTGACATAAAAGCGTTATTTAATAAAATTGATCACCAAAGTCCGTATTAAATTGAATCGAAATACATTCGATTTAAATTGAGTACGATTTAACCAAATCGCATTTTCGTATATATTCAACAATATATATAATTCGATACATTAATTAGCCTAACACAGAACTAATTACATGTATTAACATCTGATTAGGCACTAATTACTAGTCCTAATTTGGCGGGTGTTACACTTTTTGCGATACATCAGTTCCATCACCCTAACTAAAGGTTCTCTAGTATCAATCCCATATCTTAGTGGTCTCACCCTGGTAATATCTCCTCATTTATAGTTCTATAAACCCCCTTCCATACTATTTTATTTGTTCAACTTGTCCGATTCACGTTGCTGATAGCCCACCATAAAGTTTAAATTTGTTTGAGAATCCAAATGAACTCATTTGACCATGACCGATACTTTTCTAAAAAGCTAAGATCCTAAGGTTTATCACAAAACAAATTTCTTTTAAAACTCGTAATCAGACTTGACCTTTTGAGTTAAAACGACCATTTGACCAACCAAAACTTATCCTTTCAACATGAAACCAATTGCATTAGAAAGTAGACTCTTAAACTTGATTTTAAACTCAAGAAACGTTCAAAAACATGTAGTATCGACCGAGTTATGACTCCACCAAAATCAACCACAAAATCTGTCCAAAACCGAAATTTTTGTCTAACACTTAACAAAAAAACAATCAACAATTATGATCAAAACTATAGTGCACCGTCAGTTTAACACATTCCTAACCCTAATCATCCCACATATTCATCAAAGTTTGGATCTCAATGGATAGATGATTCGATTAACGATAAATACCATAAAATTGAAAAATCAAGTTAGAGATCTACCAATTTAGCACGCTTATGATGAATGTCCCTTCCTAAAATTTGTAAGAACAACTAGTATGAGTCTCTTAACCATGTTTTTGAAAGAAACGGAAGAGTAATCGAGTGTTGAATATTGAAAACTTACCTCCGATCGCGTATAACAACTATTTCAGTTGCTAGAAATGATTAGAGGATTGAACCCTCAAGATTTGGGTGTTTAATAACCAAATTCGTTTGAGAAACTTGCTTGGAATGACTGAGAACCGATTTAGGGGTTTGTAAAATCATTTAGGATTACTAAATATGAGAATATATATTCAGCCGTCCAACCGGCGGTTGGACTTGCTCAGCCGGTGGTTTGAATGGCTCTTCGTGCGGCCCACACACACCCAGCCGGCGGTTGGGTTGGGCCAACCGGTGGTTGGGCCATCTGCCTTGAAATCCAAATTTGTTTGTTTTCCTAGCGTGTTTTAGTTTGTGCTTCATATGTTGTATATATCTTTTTAACTTAATCACTTTCGAATTTAATTGAGTTATTTGTTTCCACATAAGTTATGAATGTTCTCAAGATGAGAATTGCGTTTAACGCGGAGAAATCGAGCATTTGATTCAAACTCAACGAGTCATAACTTGATTACATGGAAATGAATTTCAACATTGAAAGTACTATTGTGTTTTGGTGATGG
Organism: Helichrysum umbraculigerum; assembly: GCA_949592205.1. Taxonomy (NCBI): domain Eukaryota; kingdom Viridiplantae; phylum Streptophyta; class Magnoliopsida; order Asterales; family Asteraceae; genus Helichrysum; species Helichrysum umbraculigerum. The sequence goes on from CATIUR010000001.1 coordinate 41,924,892, forward strand.
TTGTCACATTACATATGTGAATACCATGCACATGGAAGTTACATGGAAGGTTTAAGCTTTCTTGGTTTAATCATATTTAGGGGAATAGCTATTTCATGGTAATACTATCAAGTCCCCCAATTCATATGTGTTGAATAACATTAGGTACGTACGAAATTTATAATGTTTTAGAAGGTGAAAAGGTGAAAGTAAGCTATACGGATTCATAATGATCAATAAATATATGTTCTTTTCAAGAGTTGGTTGTTGGGATCTTGTTTTGAATCTTAATTCTTTTGGATTTTGCTTGTTTTTTGTTTTTGATATTCAGGTATACTTCAAGTAACACACCAACCTTGTAAGTATACAAGGATGTTAGGATTTATTAATTTGATGAGACAAAATAAAAGATGCAAGTTGAGGGACTAAAGATGAATTGTTTTATTTTAATTAGTCTTCTAGAATAATTATGATTTCTTGTAACCCTAAAGATCTCTATTATATAAAGAGACATAGGGACGTAGGTTTTGGTGTGCACACATAATGTAGACGTCTAGGGTTTTGGTTTAGCCTCAAGATCAAGGTTTCTTGATCCTGTTGCAATTGTGTAACCATTTTATTCTGATCAAATAAAATTGAGGCTTGAAGTGATAACATCGATTTGTTCTTATTCCGCTGCAAATTATTGTCTTTGTTATCATTGATCCTCGGTCAAGATCTAAACAATCTGAGCTAGATCGTTATTAGGTTTTCACAATTGGTATCAGAGAAAGGTTGCTCGTGATCTAGGATATACAAGGTGTACGAGATAAAAGAAGCCGTATCGAAGAAACCCTAGAAGATTGCAAGAAAAATTCGTAATTCGTCACTTTCTGCACAGCCATGGTAAAAAATTCGGATCTCATTCGTTAACCGTTAGATGGTCATGAAATTTGAACTGTAGGTTCATAACACAAAGGCGCACATTCGTACCGAAGGAATTTTCGATCTGGGCTTTTGATTGAGAGATATTCATTGTCGAAATTGGTTGCTGAAAGTTTAGGGTTTTTCAAAATGGCAGAAGTAAAACGATCACTGTGTCTTCGTTATCCTACGAAAGTTGATGATTTTTGGATATGTTATATAAGACATATGTATCTACATCGTGTAAAAATTTCATAGTGATCGGATGTTTCTATATAGAGATATTAAAATTCGAAGTTAATGCAGTAAGTTTATGGTTTCTTTTCGTGCAGCTGAAGTCAAATAATTCCTGTAAATTCATTAACCGTTGGATCAACTTGATTTTTGGATATGTGGTTAATGAAACATTGTTGGACTTCATGTTAAAGTTTGAGCTTGATCAGATAAGTCATCAAGAAGATATATAATTCTGAAGCTGCTGCCACTGCTCGTTAAATGTGCTAGCCACTGCTCACACTGTTAAGTACAACGTTGCCTTTGTTAGTACAACGTTGCCGCTGCTAGCACAGATCTACCGCTGTTAGTACAAGCTTGCCACTGCTAGCACAAAACCCTACCGCTGCTAATACATAGTAACCACTGTTCGGTATAGCCACTGTTAGTAGTTGCCACTGCTAGTTAGTAGTTGCCACTGTTAATATAATTTTACCACTGTTGGGTAGCGAGCACTGTTAGTCATTTTTCAAACACTAGCGGAATTAGTGATACTCGTCATGGATGGTACTACATGGTATTCGTTGCTATTATTGGATGGTTATCCGTACAGTTCTTATGGTTACTGTATAAGAAAAGTTTGGATCTCGATTGGAATTGTTTTCATAACAATTTATTCTTATTGATTTAATGGCTTATTTATGAAGATTATATGAAGAAGTGATTACGAAGAAGGTTGATTATAGCTTATTTGATATTGTAGTTGAGTTTGACAGGTTTGTATCTTATCATATCTCAAAGTGGTGGATGAAGAGCTTTGAAGATAACTTGTTTGATATGTATGGTGACGACGAAGACTTGACAAATCTAGCAAACGTGTGAGATTAAACTTAGGATGCTCAATGCTCACATTTGCTATCACTTGAAAGAGTTTTGGTGTGCTCGGTGACTTATTATGGAAAATAAGGATTTTTGTCAAAGAGATTGTAATCTACTTATACATAGGATTATAAGTTCGACGTCGTGGATAGTACAAGATATAAGGTACAAGTTTGGAAGACTTAATTTCTTTATTAAGTTTGTTATATTCTATTTTCTTCACCGACCAGTAATCATTACATAGAGCCAATCGAATTTGAGATTCAAGAGATGGTGAACATATTTTAAGGGGAAGCTTACTGTTTATTGTTTCATCATCTACATGTAACACTTGAGGGGAAGTGTTTACAAGTTGCCAAAGACCCCTATTGGAATATGACAAAAAGGGGAAGAAGAATTTGAAGATTCAGATTTGCAACTTATCGCAAGGCATGATATGATTACAAGAAATCAAGAGTTAAGGGGAAGTTTTGCAAGAAGATCGATATTTTGTCATCATCAAATAGGGGAAGATTGTTGGGATTTATTAATTTGATGAGACAAAATAAAAGATGCAAGTTGAGGGACTAAAGATGAATTGTTTTATTTTAATTAGTCTTCTAGAATAATTATGATTTCTTGTAACCCTAAAGATCTCTATTATATAAAGAGACATAGGGACGTAGGTTTTGGTGTGCACACATAATGTAGACGTCTAGGGTTTTGGTTTAGCCTCAAGATCAAGGTTTCTTGATCCTGTTGCAATTGTGTAACCGTGTTATTCTGATCAAATAAAATTGAGGCTTGAAGTGATAACATCGATTTGTTCTTATTCCGCTGCAAATTATTGTCTTTGTTATCATTGATCCTAGGTCAAGATCTAAACAATCTGAGCTAGATCGTTATTGGGTTTTCACAACCTTAAGTAATTTTCTACATTAGTAATTCACCAGTAATAATAGCCAACAAAGCAAATAGACATAAGTACATATAATAAGTTTAATAAATAATAATTTGAATAATTATAATCTTCTATCCATCTGAGTATTATTAAGTTGTTCCTAAAACTTATCTATTAGAATCTGTATCAAAATATAAATATAAACATGTTCGTTCGGAACCAAAACGTCCCCCTTATCTTGTAGATTATTGTAAATTGGATCCTTTATTTATTTGTATTTAAATTGCAAATATTTGTAATTAGAAATAAATAGATAATTAGTTATAAATAAGAATCACGTTTCTTGTGTTCTTTGTGTTCGAATTTGGACTTACTTATTAAGCTATATTACATGAACGGGTCAATCTTGCCTGAATTGTGTGATAGTATTAGTTAGTATTTCCTTAATTTTAAACTTGTGATTATAATTGCCTATACTTTCACCACATCAAGTTTTTGGCGCCGCTGCCGGGGAACACTTAACCGATTGAACTCTTGTTTTACCGGAGGAGCGGTATATTTTAATTAAACTAATTATTTAACTTGTATAATTTTTATTTCTGACACTTTGCAAAATCAATAAGAAATATCGGCTCACCCATTGAGAATACTGACAAAAACAAAGGTATAAGGAGTAAAGCCCTACCTCATTGATTTATCATATAAGAGGTAAGGTGCTTCTCGAAAGAAATATATTTTTAATAAGCTTCACGCTGACCTGTTTCTCCGCTTTTGTGTACTATCAATGGAGCTACCGAGATCTATTGACTAGCTTTGTAAAAGAAATTTAACAAAACTCACTGTAATTTCAAACTGTTGTATAAATAACTAACATGCATAATTAACAAATAGGAAATTTGGGTTAGGGTATTCTTCTTCGATTATTTAATTTTGAATGTGTTTTATTATTAGTTATCAGGATTCATATACACCAACTTGAATATTTCTAACATATTATTAACATTTACTTTTGAATTTAAAGTACTACTAAATTCTGTTTTTGTTGCAGATGGATGTATGACCCGGACACTTCATCCAGATCCACTTAGTCCATTTGACGAACCAGAACGAGAATTTCATTCTAGAAGACGATTATCATACGCGCCACCTAATTCGCCAGAACACGGAATTTCATCTGAGGAAGACGACTTAATATTTCATAACAGTTTAGTCAAAACGGTTAAAAGAGGGTATTACTCCGATTCAGAGTTAGATAAAGTACCTTCTAGACAACATACAATATATCTAAGCGATTCTGAACCAGAACAAAGAAACATGGCAGACATAGCTAACATGACGCTTGAGGATTACACTATTCAAACTCGTGGAGATCCGAGACCGGGAGTGGTTAGGCCTGCTATAGCTAGAGAAGTAGAGTTTGAATTAAAGGGGCAATTTTTGAAAGAATTATGAGAGAATCCTTTCAGAGGAGAAGATAAAGAAGATGCAAATGAGCATGTTGAGAAAATTTTAGAGATTGCAGATATGTTTAATATTCCTAATGTTACAAGAGATCAGGTTATGTTACGAGTATTTCCTTTAACATTAAAGGATGGAGCTAAGAGATTGATTAATAATGAACCAGCTGGATCTATTACTACTTGGGAAGATCTTCGTACAAAATTTCTAAAAATGTATTGTACACCTTCCAAGACGTCGAAGATGATCGATGAGATTAGGAACTTTAAGCAGAAACCCGATGAATCTTTATATCAAGCTTGGGAGAGATATAAGGAGATGTTACATAAATGTCCACAACATGATTTGAATGTCCAACAAGAAATAACGGTATTCTATAAAGGAGTTGATCGAGCAACACGTCAACAGTTAGATGCACAAGGCCTAGTACCTAAGAAAACTCCAGCAGTAGCAAAAGCCGAAATTAAATAATTAACTAAGCATTCTCAGTTATGGGATGAAGGTTCATCTGGAAGAAAGAGGATATCTGAAGACAGTGATGGTCTCGCAGCTATCACTGCAAAATTGGAAAGTAAGGGAAGAGATATTAAGAAAGTGAATGAACAAGTTCATGCAATCAGGATTGGTTGTGAAATATGTGGAGGAAATCATCTAAAGACAGAATGTCCTAATAATGATAGTGAAATGAATACTGAAGAAGTTATGTATGGGGATTTTCAAGGAAATCCAAATTATCGTCAAGTTTCTAATTTTAGAAGAGTTAATTAACCAGGACAACAGTATCAACAAGAAGCACCAGGTTTCTATGTCAAAACGGGACAAAATCCGTCCTATTCTGACAGGATCAACTCAATAGAAAGTATTTTGGGAAAAATGGTAGAAGCAAGTAATAAAAGAATGGATGATCATGATGCAAGGATGTGTAATAATGAAGCATCAATCAAACAAATTGAAGGATCAGTTCATCAGATTGCTAAAACATTACAGGAGAGATTTCCAGGAACATTGCCAGGATTTACTGAAACAAATCGAAAGGAGCAAGCTAAAGTAGTAATTACTAGAAGTGGTAAGAATGTTGACTCTCCTGTTATAACTAATAAAATTGTTGAATCTGAGCAGGTTGAAAAAGAAACAATTGATGAAGACTGTCACGGTCCCAACGGTCGGTCGGGTTTTAGAATCTGAGTCGTTGCACCGACGGCTACCGAGACGCGCGAGCGGTTGAAAGTTTTAAAAATTTATATTTGCTGGGCTCAAACTATGTAAGCTACCTACCTTGTGGGTAAGGCGGCAAGTATAACTCGAGTGTCGTCCAAAATCGGAACGAATTGAATTGAATTGGAACTTACCAAAGATAACTTGATAATAGGATGGGTTTAAAACAAGGTAGGTATGGGTTTTGGTTTTATCTAATCTAATCTAAAGACGTAAATTAAAGTGCAGGAAAGTAAACGAGAATATAAGCAGCAGGTAGAGAGTGATTGCTGAAACTTCGACGATTAGGGTTTCGGGATGATATTATATTGATGATAGGTGATTACTCTGGTTAAGAATCTTCTAAACAGTCGGTGTAAACACTAGGACCCTACGTCTAGGAGTAACCCTAAAGCATATGTCACTGAATCCTAGGCTATCCTGATTCTGGTCAGATGGGACTGTCTTCAGACCCACCTCACCGTCTCTTTCGGAGACCAAGCGACCCTCTGAATGAGGTTAAGGAATAAGGCGACAGTCCACAACACTGACTTTTCTTAACACCTATGTCTATCCAATTTTAACAGAGTAATACTGGTTGTATGCTGAATAAGTTAAACTATCGGTTAAGTAGAGTTTAGGGGTTTTAAGCATCTGGGAACACAGCCGGCATCCTTGCTTTCATTTCTGAACTCATGTTTTTTCTGTTTTAGTTCTAATACTTCCATCATGGATTAGACCCTCCTTTGCCATCGGTCGTTCATCCCTAGGCATGCGTACAGTGTATAGTGACCTTATTTTCCACAGTACTCTAACCCTAGGTATATCTACGGTGTTTTAAAGACCTATTATATCTTTACACAGCTTTATAACCATAGGTAGTTTAACGGTGTACTATAGCATTTTCACGGCTTAACAAGACCTAGACCCGTGTCTGGAAGGGTTGCTTCCAGGTAATCCACGATGAGATAGTCCACCGGCATTTCCTTGGCTTCCACGTATTTGTACTCTACCAGCAGTATTTCCAATGTTATACCAAGTATTCTGACGTGTTATGGCGATCTCACAGTTTCATACAAACAGGAGATAACTGTGTATTCGTAGTTAGGGTTGATCAGATCCTATCCTAAGGCAACAGTCACGTGAGAGACCAGAAAGGGTGATTAATTAAGTCTACATCCAGGATAAGTCTAAACATGTATGCAGCATAACAACTACCGATCGTATATAAGATATATTAATTAAACATCATCCCTAATCCTAACATCTACATTTCAATAATCACATATTAATCTAGCTAATCAGCATGGCAACAATCATAAATCGTACTGAAATAATATGCAAAGTAAACATTATAACAGTAAGAAAGTAAGATAATATCACCGGATTAGAAGAGTAATACTGAGGATTACAACAGTCTGACTTGAATAACCTTGCTACAGCTTGATTACCCAATTACAACTTTCCTCTAGCTCTAACCGCTAACTTATATCTCTCTAGTTCTCCTCTGACTCCTAAGAGTAGTGCTAGAGAGAGAAATTAGAGAGAGAACTAATTACAAGAACAATTCTCCTCTAACTCCTAAGAGTAGTGCTAGAGAGAGAAATTAGAGAGAGAAAGAGAAGTATGTGAAATGAGAGGTGTAAGGTATGTTTGAAATGGTGAAATGAGTGAGGTATTTATAGGAGAGGCTAGTTGATCTTGGTACAAGTCTTGAAGCATGAAATACAAGCATCCAAGCTGCATACGGGACCATCGGACCAAGGGGGCAAACGGCACCTCACAAGCCACCAGACCCCGTATACGGAACCCCAAGGGTCGTATACGGAACCTAGGGTACCGTATACGGTACCTAGGGCCGAGGGGGGGGGGGGGTTGGTGCTTGGTTTGGCCTCCGCTTGTTTCTCGGTTGCTTGGTTCGTCCGTATCTTCTTCGTTTAGGCTCCGATTTGCTTGATTCTTGCGCCGTTGGCTTCGTTTTTCCGTTACGCTTCTAATGACACTGAGTTTGCCAAATTTGGAAGTGTTTGAATTTTGCGTGTTCCGGATGACGATCGGCGGGCTTCTAGACTGCACATCTTCTTCGTTCTTTACCTGTTTCTCTTGATTCTTTCACCACCGATCTTGGATTTTCCTATTGAATCATAAAATATGCATTAAGATCTACTTTGATAGGATAATCAAGAATGGAATTTTAAGGTGATTGTTTTTGCCTCGGTTTGCGTGCAAAATGGATGTTTTTACTGATTTTTGTAGCAACGCCCGTATTTAGACTACCTTGGTGATTTCTGATGATAAATGATTGTTTTGAAATGTTTTCACCAAAGAATAGTCCAAAAAGTGAGGAAATAAGTACTTAAAAACATGACTTTTTGGGTCATATCAAGTATCCCACACTTAAGCGTTGCTTGTCCTCAAGCAACACTCAGTTGTGTCCCTGTGAAAACATTTTATAGATTTTAGGTGAGTTAGAGCACCTCCAAAAAGTTACCACTTTGTCATATGGGAAAATTATTTAGAGAACATAGGGAAAGCTAAGATGATCCTTTCAAAATTAAGTATTGACTTTCCCAGGCATACTTTCCAAATCTCGTGATCTTGGAGTATACATGACTAGGCGATCTCACTAAAGGTGGTCACTCAATTCACTCAGAGTGTATCGGGTTTCCTATCAATCTAGCACAATCGAAATCGCTTAAATAGCCAGTCATGCAGCACTCATCATCGTAAGCTTGGTCGAGAATCGGATCTCCACCACTTAGGAAGAGGACGGCGCTAATTATCCCAAGACATTCGAGTGGGTTGTAATGTTTGTGAGGGTTCAGGGGTATGGATAGTGGTGATTTTTGGTTAAGAGGTTGTTTATCATGGGCATTCTAAGAATCATGAAAAACTTATTGTAGAACGGAGAAGATAGCTACTCGTATTTCATCGGATCTTTCTTTGAAAGATTGATACTCTGAAACACTTTAGCTTTATTTTCTTTTCTTTTTTTCTTTTCTTTCTTTTTCTGCTTTTTATTTTCTTTTCTTTCTTCAGAACTTCTTTGCCAGAGAACTTCCAAGGATATTTTTGATTTTCTTTCGGAAATCTCTTCTTTCTTATCATGGACTTCTTCAAGTCTTTTCTTCTGGTGCCAATTTTTCGTACCCTTGATTTTCTAATTCTGGTGAACACGGAGGAGTAGATCAATTCAGAAAGAGATTCTTCAAGATGTTTTTCATAACCTTAGAAATTCCAAGATAAGTTGTTGGGAATTTGGGAAAAGTCGTTAAAGATATAGGGTTTTGAAGAAACGAAAGGTTTAGGCTCAAAGGGTTTTTCTAGGCGGATCATCGATACTAAAAATGAGTATCGGAAGGGTTTTGGGCTTGAAAAGGCATGTAAGAATGGGTTAAATCCTAAGGAATGTCAAGATCATCTAATTGCACCTATACCGCATACGGTACTCTCCCAACGTGGTCTCGAAACGTATGTCAGGAACAAGTTCTAATTTAGAGATACTAGCATCGGCACACACAAGAAATGAACAATGTAGCATTTAAAATGAATGCTTTTAAGGCTCAAAACCTCACTGCAAATTTGGGTTTGTATGTGCCTAGCCATGCTCCTCAGATTGTTAATAGTTATTTAAGAAATTTCTACCTTAATTTCCCTAATATTATTGAATAACTAACTCATATTGGAACTGGTTTCTTTTTGAAAGATATCGTAACTCAAAAATAGTAGAGCTAATCGGACGATTCAGCTCATACTTTATTTTTGTTTAAAAAGTTTTGAAAATTTTGAAAATTTGAGGAACATTTTCTGAGTAAAGCTATTTGGACATTAAAATCTGTGAAACATCTAATTCAAGGTATTCTATACCCGCTATCCCACATTTAGAGGAACATTGTCCCTAATGTTCTCTTGAGTTGAGATTATATTTCAAAATATAATCCCACACTTAGAGTTTGAACATATAGAAAATGTTTCTCAAGTGTTTGGTTTGGGCTGGAATCCCACACTTAGTGATAAGTTTAGGATAGAGTATAGATTACTTTGCATTCCTAAGCTAACAAAATGAATCAATGTAAACGAGGTGAAAGGTAAGAAACTCCCCAGATGACGATTTATCGTTTAGAGGCGAAAGCTGAGGATTCGAAGATCTTCATTAAGAGTGATTCAGCTCCGCATGTCCTATTCTGGTGCACAGCGCTTCTCATTCATGCTTAGCTAAGAGTCGATCCTTAGATCTTTGAAGAGTCTGCGGTGCATGTGCGAGTTTCAGAAGAAGATAGACCAAAGCTCCTCTCCTGAGATGTGTGTAAGTTCCGTGGTCTGCAGTTGTGAATTCCTTGGTTGTCTGCCTTTTGACATCACGGTTCTTTTTTTCTTGAACGCTCGTCATCTCGTGCGGGCTTATTTCTCATTCATCACACATTCAATCACTTATTCTAAAATAAAGAAACAAACATAATAAGTAACTATGATAAACGAAATATAAAGTTTCAACCATAAAGGTCGAAAAATATCCCAAAAGTTTAACCAAGTGCAAGATAGAGATTAGGGGTGTCAAAAAAACCCGACCCGAATAGGTAACCCGAAACCCGACCCGACTCAACCCGAATTCCAAGCTTATTTGGCCACCCAAATAACCCGAATAACCCGCTTCTTATTTGAGTCGGGTTTCGGATAAATTTTTTTCAATTCGGGTAACCCGAATAACCCGAATAACCCAAATAAGCTAATAAATTATTTATTTTAAAAAATATAATTATATATATATAAGTTATTTATGGTTTATACATATATAATATACATATATAAGTAATTCATTATGATTTATACAAGCTATTACCGTCATTTTGTAAAGTTTAAGTTTATTTAAAATACGAAAATTTGAAATATCATCTTATTTGAGTTAAATGAATAACCCGAATAGGTAACCCGAATAACCCGACCTTATTTGAATTGAGTTTCGGGTTAGATTATAAACTTCGAAACCCGAATAACCCGACCCAAATAACCCGAAACCCGATTAACTCACCCGATTGACACCCCTAATAGAGATCACTGTAATCAATATAATACAAAAGTCAGTGATATAAAATATGAATCATAAGATAAGTAGTCTACAATGGAGGATCCTCTGCTGGTATGTCATCAGGCTGAGCTGGAGGTCCTGCAACTGACTGTTGTCCGCTAGATACTCTCTACTCATCTAGAGGTAGTAGTCCTCTCTTAATCAATATCTGCCTGAGAGTCATCGCTGGAAGTGCCATCATATCATCATAACCCTGTGTGAGCATGTCCGCAGTGGTAACACCTGCCGTCTGCAACATATCAAGGTAAAGCTGCCTGAGAGTGCTCTCAGTAGGAACCTGATCTGAGAAGATGGGGCCCAAATCCAAGTAAGGGCCGATGCTACCAGTGAACAATGCATCGGTGCCAATATAGAGCAGATCTGGTCTGTATGATGTGCTACCCTCTGGATGCTGATCATGGGTCGGAATGGGTACAGTCGGATGAGGCAATGATGCCTGCTGACGGGCTGGTGATGGTATGTGTACTGAGTAGACTCTGGCTATATCAGATGTGGATCTGTGAGTGGGTAATGGTGCGGAGTATGTGGTAGGTGTGCGTGGGCGTCTATATGGATGTGGTGGCTGAGTGGAGGTATGTGGATGTGGTGGAGGAAAGGTGGTGTATGGGCGAGTGGTGGTGTATGGGTGAGTGGCGGTATGGGTAGTGGGTGGAGGTGGTGGTCCACATCTGTATAAGAAGTGATCTGACTCAGGAGTACCATGTGTCCTAGCTGTCAGAACCTGCTGATCACGGATAACATGTAAAGCATGTAATAGATAGTACTGAATAAGAGGAGTGACCGGATCCGTGTGATGCACAACGGCCTGTGTAGGCAGTACTGATGTGTCTGCTCCTCTTGATGTCTCAGGTATCTCTGCTGCAACTGGTCTCTGTGGCTGGGGACCAACATCTCTATCCTCTGTAGTCAAGCGCTTCATGGTCATGAAGCATCCAGGAATGGGCTGCCGAGTCTGATACCATAAGCACTGTCTCTCAGGTCCCTCATCGATCATCCTGATCAACTTGCAGTACTCTAGATCAAACGGCTGCGAGCTAGCGGGATGGGTGTAATCTTCACGGTGACGGTCAGTGAGAATCCCCATGCCGACTAACAATCTCGTGATAATGGCTCCCATGAATACGTGGCGTCTATCCTCTCTCTTCTCCTTCCACAATCTATCCGCGATGATGTATGCGACATTCAGGCTCTGCTTCCTTATGATCGCATCCATGAACTTAAGCTCCTCTGATGTAGCAGGTCCAGCATCTCTCTTCCCAAAGATAGTACAGCACAGGAGCTTGTGAAGAATGTGATGAACTGGTCGGGTCATGAGTGAAGCTTTCACTCCACTCCTGAAGGTTGTCCCCGTCAATCCTCTCCATATCTCCTTGTGATCCCGTGACGGTAAACTGGAGATAGACTGGAAACTGATGGTGAACCAATCAGAACTGGCCTGAGACTGTGTGTAAAGGCTAAGGTATACCCCGAAAACTCCAACTGTCATATGATATTTCTTCCCACGATACCGAAAAGTGATCTTCTTCTTATCAGTGATCTCCAATCTCTCTCGGAACTCGTAAGTCATCATAAACTTAGTGACGACCTCTCGGTATATAGCCTCATCAATGGAGAAAAGATGGAAAAATGCAGCATGTTCCTCGCCATCTTTATCATACTTAATCAAATCTTCCAACTCATCCCTAATACCCAAGCGTCTCATATCCGGCCACATGATGACTCTATTTGACCCTAAGTATCGTCCCATCCATTTCTCAATATCGTCCATATTCTCGGGGGATGAAGCAAGCTTCCTCAACGAAGGGTTTGATAGATCCATATGTTGACAAGGAAATGAGATGCAAAGGTAATAACAAATTACTAAGTACATTTCCAAATTTTAAACAAAAATTGGAAATGTAGGCTTTGAAATATGAATAAATCCGCAATTTATTTTAAACTAAACCTAGGCCTAACCAATCCGCAATTTTCGCAACCATAAGTGTCTGACCTATTCCAAGGGTATTAAAGCAACAATAATACTAGTGTTTAATCCAAGTAAGCTCGTCATTTCAAACAACTAGCAAATATTTTTACTTTCATTCATGGCAACTTAATCTAAGTGAGCTTAACCATGTAATTACCTCAAATATATCAAGTGAACCAAAAAGAGCATAAACTAATTTATTAATGCAAATACCATATGGTTAAAGACACGTGTTAACTTGTTCGGTTAATAACTTTGCAAGATTTAAAGATTTTGATAAATGAATGACGGTAGCTTACGTGTGATGGTCATATTAAAAATATTCAACACTTTATTAATTAAGGTGGTGAATAATTAAAATATTCAAGGACCAAAAGCTAACTAAGGATTTATTGAAAATCTAAGAAACTTGCCATGATTTAATTAACACAAGTACCATTTTTAAAAATTGAATATTTAAAATAAAGTATGATACTTGGTTAATTTTTAATCACAACGTGCTTACTTTAACCTTCAATAATCCTAAAGATCATTCAAAATAAACTAGCAATCATGTAAACATGTTTATCAAATCATACTAATCATGAATTAATTAAAACAAGTCAAAACAAACTACTAGTTATCAAAAGTCAACAAATCTAGCAACTTTGACAGCTTAAAGTCAACACTTGAAGATCAAAGTAACAAATTATCAAGTAATCTACTCAATCAAGCATGTAATCATGTTAAGCAACTATGTAAGAACACTTTTGAACCATAAAACACAAGATTTCACCATGGATTTCATAGATCAAAAGTTGAAACCCTAACTTTTAAAAAGTTAATGAAATTTAAAGATTTGAGTTAGGAATTACCTTGCAAGTGATGAAATGATGTTATGTATGCAAGTTAGATGATAAAATGAAGAACTTAAAGCTTTAAATCATCAAAAATGGTGGAAAAATGAGGGTTTGGTGATGGTGATGGGGAGGCCAACGGTTTGGGGAAGAAGGGGGAGAGAAAATTGACCAAAATTGACTTTTTGTTTAGTAGTGAGTCCCCTTCTTCTTGGTTTAAATACGTTTCGATTTAAAACGCGAAAGATACGATACGTACGATTGGTTTTCGAAAGGTTTTAAGATTTTTAATAAAGTAACCAAAAGTAAATACGAATCTTTATAAAAAGTTTTCGCGAATTAAAATTGTATTTTAAATCGCGTGCGAAAAGTTCTTTGCGTTTAAACTGAAACGAGTTTATTTAAAAACGAAACAATATTTTTGTGTGCTTTAAACTTTTAAAACAAATCATAATTAATTTACCAAAATTTTAAAATTAAAACTTTGTTAAATTTTTCTGAAAAGTTTGAACTTACGCAAATTGCGCGAGTTTAAAGTTTAAAGGACGTTTTCTTGATTTTTGAACGAAAGCGTTAAAACGAAAAATTAATTCAAACTAAAATTATAACTAACTAATATTAATTAACCTAGATAGGCTTGGGGTGCCTCCCAAGAGCGCTTTGTTAAAGACGAAAGCTCGTCCATACCAGACTTACTGTTTTACCGGATAGTGTCTGACACTGTTGGGTACAATTGATGCTTTGGATAGAGACAAGGTATAGCGGGAAATAAACGTACCTCGGAGAGCTCGGATGACATAGTAAACTAAATTAGCAGAATTTATGAAATACCGTTCAAATTCTGTTAAGAATTCTCGTTCTTCCTGACTGAGTTGTAACAATGCATCGACAAAACGATTAAATTCCCGTTTCACCTTTTTCTGGTTTGAAATGCCATCCCTAAATCCTGTATCTAGATAAGACAGATCATAGAGCAGTTTTGAAAGTAAATCCACAAATTCTGTTTCCTCAGAAGAATTGGGATTTCCGTAAGTAGTGTGAACTGCTTGCGAAAGTTCTTCGATATAAATCTTCTGTTGGTTAGTAAACGGGAATTTGGTTTTTTGAAATAACTGGATTAGCTGGATATGGATCTGTTTCCTTTTTGCAAAGAAAGCAGCGTCCATAGCTTCCTCAGTTGATTCGGGAAAAATAGCTCTAAGTTCATTAATTAAATAAGTAGTAGGATCAACAAAGAATGGAATATCTGCAAGAATCGTGTCAGACTTGATAGGGCTTCTTTCTATCCAAAATTCAAGCTCGTCAATCAGGAACGCAACATAACGATTAATCCTAGGTTGTGAATCAGAGGGATAATCGGTGCTGGCAAGTAAATCCATTAAAAGATCTAATTCTGATTTTAACTATAGCTCGTCTTTTCTAATGTGTTTAGCACGAAGAAGTCTAATTATTCTATCAATCTCAACAAAGGTCTTTCTCTGCTCAAATGTAAATGGAAAATCAGATATCTTAAGATATTTCAGAAAGTTGGCATGGATATCTATCCTCCTATTGGGTTTGAGAGAATTTCCTACCTGATGGTCTGTTTCTGATTCGGGTAGATGATTCCTAGATTCAGTGTTTAATCGGGTTGGTGTTTCTATCCTAAGTTCATTCTCAACCTGATATTGGAGACACTCTTCCTCAACAACACTTGAATAAAGTGTAGTGGGGTGGGCTCGCAAAATATCTGAGAGATCGTACTCAAAGTATTCATCTAAACAATGAAGACATTCATTCAAATCCATCCAAGGCATGGGTGGATAGAAGAACACTTCGATTCCAAATGGTTCATCATCAGGCAAAGTAGCAGGTCTAATATAGTGTGGATACCTAGACAAGATTGACAGAATCTCAGGGTCAAGTGTGGGTTGACCACTTAAAGCAATAGTAACAGAAGCTGGACTCTTCTGCTGAGATTCATCAAAACCTAAGTCTAAGCTCGATATTTTTGGGTTCTCAACTTCATGGTTAACACAGATCTCTCTAACGTCAGAGGAGTTTGACTCATACTCTGGACAGTCAAAGAATTCCGCATCTTCCAAAACCGTCATCTCATCCGTCATCATTTGACTGAGAGGAGAGATGGGGTTTGAAGGAGAATTAGGTTTTTTCATTTTCTAATTTTTTATGTATTTTCTAGGGTTTAAGAACTAAGTTATCTAACTAAATAAAGCAATTAACTTCCTAAGTAATGATAATCTTAGGGAAGGATCTCCTAAAGTTAATTATCTAAGGCAGAATTCAATTCTTGACGAAACCGATCCCCGGCAGCGGCGCCAAAAACTTGTCGCGGTCCCAGCGGTCGGTCGGTGATGTGACACAAAAAGTCATGTTTTGTAGACCATTATTCCACACTTTTTGGGCACATCTTTAGTGAAAACATTCCAAAACAATCATTATTTATTAAAATTCACTAAAGTGCTCAAAATATAGGCGTTGCTACAAAAATCAGTAAAAACATCCGAATAACGAACAAAACGGAGCAAATAAGCAGCAACCAATTCTCGCACCCTCATTTATCCTATGATAAACATATTCTAACCTTATGATATGATGTAATAGGTAAAATCGAGACGAGAAAATCAAGAATCATGCAAATCGGACAAATGACAGAAAAGACTGGACGATTACAAACTCCTATAAAGTGATTTCGGCTATGCTAAAGTTGTACACATCCAATTTCAGTGAGATTGGCACCATTAGAAGTGTAACGGAATTACGAATACACAGGCGAAAGAATCAAGTCAAACGGACGCATAACGAAGGAGATACGGACGTTTTAAGCAACGAACGAAATCAGACGGAAGCCGTATACGGCCTTGCACACCATATACGGCCCTTCATAGACCGTATACGGCCCTCTACACACCGTATACGGCCCTATGAAGGCCGTATACGGCCCCTGCACCCCCATATGCTGCCCGTTTATGCTTCGTTTGCTTGTACGTGCGTGCTTCGCGAGTTGTACGGCTGATTTCAAGCTTTGCCTATAAATAGGAGGCCACCCCTCCATCATTCCACACACTTCAACATTCCATTCATTTCTCCATTTCCACTTTCTCTCTCACACACTCTCTCTCTCTCTCTAAAACTCTCTTTCTTTCTTTCTCTCTCTAGAAATTAGGGTTAGGTCTAGTTAGTTCTCAGTTAATATTTAACTGAAACTAATGGAGGGATTACTTTTGTAATAGCGGAGGGAATAGTTCAAGGGCTTTTATTGTAATATTGTCAAGGATATTGCGGAAGTTCTGCTTGTACTCTCTCTCTAAACGCTTATTCAATCTACGCTTTATTAACGGTTACTTCTTTCCTTATCTGTTATAATGATAATTGCTATTGTTATTATGCTAGATTTAGGACCTGTTATTATGCGTAGTGAGTAGTTTCCTTGTGTGTTTGTTATGATGTAGTTAGTTTATATATGTGTGGGGTGATGCTGCTTTAAACATATAATTGGATAACATTATAAAATAACGGAGGTAACGTTATACGGCTTTCATTTGTATAGCGCCGGAATCATCACTTATGTGTGTAGTACGGAACGTGGAAGCTATGAAAGTCGTGGGCACAATCCGTTGTGGAAATAATGTTTCCAGTTATATTATATAAATGAAAACCGGTGATCTATTAATCTTGTATTTATGAATTTATAAACCAAATCGCCTTTCCTCCAATTAAACGTGGTTAGAACCTTTATGACAAGGAGTCGCGAACCTTGTTCAAACGGTCACTACCTATCTGTGTTTTCTAAAACTATAAACATGGTCTGAATTGCGTAGCTGTGGAAATACTGTTTAAAACCTTTCGTATAGTACACCGTGAATCAATCAGGGATTTATTGGGAAATAGTGAGGGCTGGTTTATATCATAGATGGTTGGGCTTTAATACAAACTTAGTTTAAATTAGTCTAGAGTGACCATAAAGTATGTGACCCCGAAAGACCACGATAAACGGCACTGTACTTCGTGTAACGTTGGAAACACTTTTAGTGGAGTAAAAATACGTAGGAGCTAAGGAAATGTCGGTGGTTGAAGACTGTGTCACATCCTGGTCTGACTTCAGAGCTGTGGAAATGTTTGATCGCACTGTACACCGTTAGTACACCTAAAGATCTGGAACACTGTGGAAATGCTTAATTGCACTATACACCGTTAGTACATCTCGGGTCTGGAAAACTGTGGAAATGCATAATCTCATGGTACACCGTGATGAAAGCTCTAGACTACAATATAACCATTAATATAAAGTTAATAGTCACCAAACCAAGTCTTAATCTTAAATGCCTTATCTGACTTCGTTGTCCCCGTAGTGTTAAGAAAGGTCGGAACTTTAGTGGGTATGTTACTCTATCTCATGCACCCAGGAACTAATATTCCAAGAAGGGTCGTTACTCCGTCACTGGATAACGTTGAAGAGTTGAGCATCCTCCTCCGATCAGACTCAATTTGGCCTAGTACTCAGTGACATATTGATTGGTTTCCCCAATCAGTAGGGTACTAGTGTTTACATTACGAACAATTAAGCTCAGATAAGACACAAACCTTTAAAAGACATTTTCATATCAAAACCCTAGCATCACCCCCGCATAAGCTAACGAAGTCATAACAAACACATCTCCTCCATACTGATCTCATCCCTATTTCTATTTTTCACTTATTTACTTTTTATTTAATTGCTTTAAATTACGGACCTAAGTAACAAAAACCCACTCAAACTCTGTTTTAAAAATCCCATCACGAAATGTAACATCCTTAAAATGGGCCTAGTTGAAATACGGTATTTCCCTTAATTTAACTGTTATTTAAATTGTATTTTAAATACTTGGTGTATTTTGATAGCTAAATTAATAGGTCAATTGGTCAATTGGCTTATTGTGATAAATGAATTAGTACATGTTTTAAATTTATTTAGTTGACGGTATATTAAAAACTTATTTCTCGCAAATGGTTTTTAGGTTCCAGACAATAGATTTAGGACGGGTATAATTTATACCCAAAATGGGCTGAGTCATTAGATGTGTCGACATCTGGAGACTCCATTTTGCCACCACTTCACTTCATTTCTCAAACACTCACATTCACCTTCAATGATTTCTTGATTTCTCAAACTCTTCAACAAATTACAATCTGATTTCTTCAAATTAGAAGGCTGTGATTTTGGATTCCCATCTTGCATTCATCTTTTTGAATCACCATCTTCATCAATTGTAAGTGAAAATACCCATTTTCATGCTTATTCTTAAATTGGTTAAATTAGGTTGAATTGATGACGAATTTGAGTTTAACTATGGTTGAATGTGTTTGTGTACAGATTACAAACTAATTTCATGTCCATTTAAGATGAATCTATTATGTGTTCATATATGAAATTGAAGAAATTGGGTTTTATTGGAAATTAGATTGAACACTTGATGCATGTATGAATCTGGTGTTAGATGTTGTTATTAGTTGTTGTTATATGTTTACACATGTTTGTAGAGGTCATTTACATGTCAAAAAATCGAGTATTACATCTGCACTTGATAATTTGGATTTTTGGTTCGAGCTGAAACTAGTTGCAGGTCTGAACCATTGTTGAAAAACACTGGAACGCGATCCCGAAACCCTTACCCAGATCGCGTTGCTATGTGTATTTTGATCCCTGGATGATTTTGTACGTATGAACGCGATCCAGTCCCTATCATACGGATCGCGTTAGATAGTGTTAAATTGGGTCAAACGGATTTTGTTCCTTGGAACGTGATCCAGCTACTTGTCCCGGATCGCGTTTGCAAGTGTATTTTGGCAACAGAATATTTTGGTGTTAAGGAACGCGATCCAGCCACACCCTACCCGGATCGCGTTTGTCAGTTTTACTTTGACGAATTTGACAACTTGTGACTTGTGTGATTATGTTATTTAACGAGTATTGAAAGTATAGTATGAGCATTATACGGCATTGTTTATGTGAATGTTATACTATAAATTCTAAACATTAGAGTCTAACTCGGGTTTTGATCGTGTTCTCAGATAACCAGAAGACTCAATAAGATAAGATCTTTGAGTGGAGACTGCAGTCGACAAGGGTGAGTGGATCTTGGACTTCAGTCTAATTTGGTTGTAACAATATGGTTACAACGGGTAAATGTGAATTTACTGTTTCATTGTTAAGTTAATATTTTGCCATGATGGTTATATTTAGCTTAATAATTGGTGTCCTTGATTGCCTTGATGGTTGTGGACTATATGAATGTCGGGGGTCAACGTGTGTTGGGTTTGTGTACTATTACTCTGGACATCATAAGTGCTTTGTACATGTGTTGTTCACTGAAATTACGTTGTAAGTAGTAATAGTACCAAGCTATCGGTTTAGCCACTGATTTGGCCTTCAGTTGGTTTTAAGTGTTACTTGGGGAACCACCGCGGCATGAGGGTACTCCAAGGACCACCTATCCTTCATGATTAACTGTTGCTATGCTTTGCTGTATTCATTTGTTAAGCTAAGTTAGGTGATAGTTTGAGATTTATTCACTTAGCTTCGTGCTAACCCCTCATTACTTCTTGCAGGTTTACTTTGGTATGTGGGTGGGCAAGAAGTACTATAGGAATGGAATGTTTGACAAGCTCACTCTGTTTTGTTAATTTGGTTAATGTTATGACATTATGATGTGAATTTCTATAACACTAAACGTATCGTATGTAACGTCTAGGATAATCTAGTTTAAAGTTTGTATGTATTTGGATTGCCATTTTGAAATGTAAATATGCAATCCAATGGTTTGTATTTAAATCTTACGCTTCTTTTTAAAAAAAAATAAAAAATTTATCCTTGTATTTTAGAGAAGGGTGTTATAAGTTGGTATCAGAGCAAGGGTTTGGGTGAATTGAACATGGGTTAATTGTTCAATCCCAAATCTATTTGTGTTAGTCAAACATTCCAGAGAAGGGGATTGAGCTAGTGAATATGATTTGGTTAGTATTGCTAGGTACTAACAAATAACGGGTTATGAAATGTGTTGTGATACAGGATATGGCAGAAAATAACGCTCCGACCAGTACCCCGATCAATGCTTCTGGGGCGAGATACTCTCCTCCAGAAATTCAGTCTCAAAGCCAAGGTCCGACTAATACTACACTCCCTGCAAGTGAATTGAGCCGTGATGAGTACACTTTGTATTTAGAGGATGAGTTAAACAAATATAAGGAATTATATGAGCAACAAGCTAGAACATCCCGGCAGATTCCAGCTGTTATTACGATTACACCTCCATTAGTGACATCACAGTTTTCTATGCCACCGCCTACTTACTACTAGACATCAGCTCCTATTTCTTCTTCAGGACCTTCGGGATTTCAGTTTCCGGTATTTCCTCCTCCATCTCAGCGAAAACTATGTTCATTTAAAACCTTTAAGTCTAGTGGACCTTCAGATTTCTTTGGGAGTACAAATCCTTCTGTGACCATGGATTGGTTAAGGGATGTCGAAAGAAAATTTGAGGTTTGCAGATGTGAGGATGAGATCAAGGTAACTTATGCAGTGCAACTTTTAAAGGGTCCGGCAATGGGATGGTGGGATTCTATCACATCTCATTTAACACCTCAGCAAAAAGCTTCCATTACATGGTCCGATTTCCATAACGCGGTTTGTAAGAAGTATTGCTCCGGGTATGACATGACTCGTATTAGGCGTGAATTCTTGGATATGCAATTGACTGACAGTATGACTATAGAGGACCTTATCTCTCTGTTTACCGATAAGTTGAGATTTGTACATCAATGGGTACCGGATGAAAGGACAAAGATTGACCATTTTGTTGGAATGTTACCCCATACTTATCGGACTACTGTGAGACTTGCAGGCGATCTTAACCAAGCTTTTGATTTGGCCCGTTCTGTGGACGGTGATATTAGAGCTCATGATTTGGAAATTAAAGACAAGTCCCCAATGAAACCCAAAGGTGAATCTACGTCAGGTCAGGGGAAGAAGAAATGGCAAGGTAATAATAATAACCGTAAACCGAATGTTGTTGGTGGTTTAGTGGATAGATCAAATTGGTGCCAAAATTGCAAGTCTAGGCACACGGGACATTGTACACCTCAGACTGCTAGGTGTATTAAGTGTGGTCAGTTCGGTCATGACATCAAGGATTGTCCTTTTTCTAAGCCAGTGTGTTGGAATTGTCGCAAGGAAGGGCATCGTTCGAGTGCGTGTCCAGAGGCAGGGAAGCAAAAATCGGGAACGGTCGGAGGGTCATCGTCATCTTCTGGCCAGAAAAGAAAGAATCCTCCAGCTCCAACTGGTCGGGCTTTTCGAATGACCGTGGATGAAGCTGTTGTAGCCGAGGACGTCATCACTGGTACTTTTCTTATTAATTCAGTACCGGCATGCGCCTTATTTGATTCAGGGGCAAATTGTTCCTTTATGTCCTTGGAATTCTGTGATAGACTTAAATTGACGCCTACATGTATTTCACAACCAATTGAGGTTGAGGTAGCGGATGGAAAGTTAGTTTCAATTACCACATCGGTGACAGGAGCTAGTATTTTGATTGAGGGTCATAGTTTCCCTGTTTCTTTTCTATTGATGCCTATTCATGGATTTGATGTTGTGTTAGGTATGGATTGGTTGAGTCGTAATAAAGCCAATATAGATTGTCATAAGAAGCTGATAAAAATCCCAATCTCAGACGAGTCATATGTCGTGGCTCGAGGGGAAAGGGAGAGGGGTAGTATACCTTTGATCTCTATGATGAAAGCTAGAAAATCTCTAGCTAAAGGGTGTGATTCTTATTTAGCCTATGTTGTCGATGCTAAGCTAGAAAAGAAAGCCATTAGTAATGTCCGAGTTGTTTCTGAGTATTCGGATGTTTTCCCTGATGAATTGCCTGGTTTACCTCCGGTTAGAGAAGTAGAATATAAAATTGAGTTAATTCCTGGTTCTACTCCAGTAGCTAAGGCACCTTATAGATTAGCTCCCTCCGAAATTCGTGAAATGATGAATCAAATTCAGGAATTATTAGATAAGGGTTTTGTTAGACCCAGTTCTTCTCCTTGGGGTGCTCCTGTGTTATTTGTTAAAAAGAAGGATGGCACTTTTCGTATGTGTATTGATTATAGAGAGTTGAATAAGAGGACCGTAAAGAATAAGTATCCTTTGCCCCGAATAGATGAATTGTTTGATCAATTACAAGGATCTTCATTTTTCTCTAAGATAGACTTGAGATCGGGTTATCACCAAGTTCGGGTTTGTGGGGAGGATATCCCTAAAACAGCTTTTCGCACTCGCTATGGTCATTATGAATTTCTTGTTATGCCTTTTGGGTTGACTAACGCTCCAGCAATTTTCATGGATTTGATGAATAGGGTTTGTAGACCTTTTCTCGATAAATTTGTCATTGTATTTATTGATGATATATTAGTTTATTCTAAATCTGAATCCGATCATGAAGTACATTTGCGTTTAGTTCTTGACACCTTGAGAAAGGAGAAATTGTATGCTAAGTTTACGAAATGTGAATTTTGGCTTCGTGAAGTTCAGTTTTTGGGGCACATCATTTGTGAAGATGGGGTTAAAGTGGATCCATCTAAAATTGAGGCTGTCATGAATTGGCAATCACCTAAATCTCCGTCAGAGATCAAGAGTTTTCTGGGTTTGGCAGGCTATTACAGAAAATTTATTAAAGATTTCTCCAAGATTGCAGGTTCTTTAACTAAATTAACTCGTAAGGATGTGAAATTTCTGTGGGGTGATCAACAGGAATCGGCTTTTCAGACCTTGAAACAATTGTTGTGTCAGGCTCCGATTTTAGCTTTACCTGATGGATCCGAGGATTTTATCGTATATTGTGATGCTTCACATGCGGGTTTAGGTTGTGTATTGATGCAACGAGACCGTGTTATTGCCTATGCTTCACGTCAGTTGAAACCTCATGAGATTAACTATCCTACCCATGACTTGGAACTTGCAGCTGTGGTTTTTGCCTTAAAGATTTGGAGACATTACCTGTATGGAACCAAATGCGTTATTTGTACGGACCACAAGAGCCTTCAGTACATGTTTACTCAAAAAGAACTTAACATGAGGCAAAGACGATGGTTAGAGTTGATTAAGGATTATGATTGCGAGATTCGATACCATCCGGGTAAGGCAAATGTGGTGGCGGATGCGCTTAGCCGAAAGGGTAAATCTGAAAGGGTTTGTTTAATGCGTTTGGAAATCTCTTCTGACTTGATCGATAAATTGAAATTGGCTCAGATGGAGGCCCTATTGGATCATAACTTGAAATCCGAAATCATGCTTAAAAGGAAGGATTTATTGGTAGAAGATTCTCATGGATTAAAGACATTTCAGTCTCGTGTTTGGGTCCCATTGTTTGGTGGACTTCGAGATGTGATATTGTTGGAGGCTCATAAATCCAGACTGTCGATTCATCCCGGAAGCACCAAAATGTATCATGATTTAAAACCATTGTATTGGTGGCCTACTTTGAAGTTGGATGTCGCTCGAATGGTTGAATCTTGCCATATTTGCTCTCAAGTAAAGACCGAACATCAAAAACCCTATGGAGCTTTGAAGCAACTCGAGATTCCCGAGTGGAAATGGGAACATATTACCATGGATTTTGTGACCAAATTACCCCGAACTGTTAAGGGTAATGATATGATTTGGGTAATTGTCGATAGATTGACCAAGAGTACTCACTTTCTTGCTACTTGTGAGACGGCATCATTAAGTAAATTGGCGCAATTGTACATTAATGAAGTGGTTATTAGGCATGGGATTCCGTTGTCGATTGTTTCAGACAGAGATTCTCGATTTGTGTCGGGTTTTTGGCAGAATTTACAGCGTGAATTGGGTTCTAGGGTCAATTTGAGTACGGCTTATCATCCTCAGACGGATGGTCAGTCGGAACGCACCATTCAAACTTTGGAGGACATGTTACGGGCATGTGTATTAGAATTTGGTGGGTCGTGGGATTCCCATTTACCATTAGTTGAGTTTGCCTATAATAATTCTTTCCATTCTAGTATAGGCATGCCACCCTATGAAATGTTGTATGGTCGTAGGTGTAGGACACCCACTTGTTGGTTAGAGGCAGGTGAAAAGCAGTTTGCGGGTCCTGACATAGTTCAAATTACAGCCGATAAGGTAGCTATAGCCCGAGATAGATTAAAAGCTGCCCGTGATAGACAGAAACAGTATGCTGACCTACGTTATCGACCAGTTTCGTTTGTAGAAGGTGAGTTGGTTTATTTGAAAGTTTCACCTTGGAAGGGTGTTATCAGGTTTGGGAAACGTGGTAAACTAGCTCCTAGATACATCGGACCGTTTAAAATTCGACATGTTGTCAATGATCAAACGGTGTCATTAGATCTTCCTCCTGAATTGTCGGGTATTCATGATACTTTCAATGTGTGCTATTTAAGAAAATGCAATGTGGAGGACCAATCCCAAGTTCTTCCATTGCAAGATTTGCGTGTTGACTTAAGCCAAAGACTTGTAGAAGAACCCGTAGAGCTTTTGGACCGTAAGGCGACTAAACTTCGAAAGAAGGAAATCCCTATGGTATTGGTTAAGTGGAATCATAGTTTGGGTCCGAATCTTACTTGGGAGACCGAGTCTAGCATGAGGACGCGCTATCCCAATCTTTTTGAGCGTGGCGAGATTTCGGGGACGAAATCTTCTTAAGGAGGGAAGAATTGTAACATCCTCAAAATGGGCCTAGTTGAAATACGGTATTTCCCTTAATTTAACTGTTATTTAAATTGTATTTTAAATACTTGGTGTATTTTGATAGCTAAATTAATAGGTCAATTGGTCAATTGGCTTATTGTGATAAATGAATTAGTACATGTTTTAAATTTATTTAGTTGACGGTATATTAAAAACTTATTTCTCGCAAATGGTTTTTAGGTTCCAAACAATAGATTTAGGACGGGTATAATTTATACCCAAAATGGGCTGAGTCATTAGATGTGTCGACATCTGGAGACTCCATTTTGCCACCACTTCACTTCATTTCTCAAACACTCACATTCACCTTCAATGATTTCTTGATTTCTCAAACTCTTCAACAAATTACAATCTGATTTCTTCAAATTAGAAGGCTGTGATTTTGGATTCCCATCTTGCATTCATCTTTTTGAATCACCATCTTCATCAATTGTAAGTGAAAATACCCATTTTCATGCTTATTCTTAAATTGGTTAAATTAGGTTGAATTGATGACGAATTTGAGTTAAACTATGGTTGAATGTGTTTGTGTACAGATTACAAACTAATTTCATGTCCATTTAAGATGAATCTATTATGTTTTCATATATGAAATTGAAGAAATTGGGTTTTATTGGAAATTAGATTGAACACCTGATGCATGTATGAATCTGGTGTTAGATGTTGTTATTAGTTGTTGTTATATGTTTACACATGTTTGTAGAGGTCATTTACATGTCAAAAAATCGAGTATTACATCTGCACTTGATAATTTGGATTTTTGGTTCGAGCTGAAACTAGTTGCAGGTCTGAACCATTGTTGAAAAACACTGGAACGCGATCCCGAAACCCTTACCCGGATCGCGTTGCTATGTGTATTTTGATCCCTGGATGATTTTGTACGTATGAACGCGATCCAGTCCCTATCATACGGATCGCGTTAGATAGTGTTAAATTGGGTCAAACGGATTTTGTTCCTTGGAACGCGATCCAGCTACTTGTCCTGGATCGCGTTTGCAAGTGTATTTTGGCAACAGAATATTTTGGTGTTAAGGAACGCGATCCAGCCACACCCTACCCGGATCGCGTTTGTCAGTTTTACTTTGACGAATTTGACAACTTGTGACTTGTGTGATTATGTTATTTAACGAGTATTGAAAGTATAGTATGAGCATTATACGGCATTGTTTATGTGAATGTTATACTATAAATTCTAAACATTAGAGTCTAACTCGGGTTTTGATCGTGTTCTCAGATAACCAGAAGACTCAATAAGATAAGATCTTTGAGTGGAGACTGCAGTCGACAAGGGTGAGTGGATCTTGGACTTCAGTCTAATTTGGTTGTAACAATATGGTTACAACGGGTAAATGTGAATTTACTGTTTCATTGTTAAGTTAATATTTTGCCATGATGGTTATATTTAGCTTAATAATTGGTGTCCTTGATTGCCTTGATGGTTGTGGACTATATGAATGTCGGGGGTCAACGTGTGTTGGGTTTGTGTACTATTACTCTGGACATCATAAGTGCTTTGTACATGTGTTGTTCACTGAAATTACGTTGTAAGTAGTAATAGTACCAAGCTATCGGTTTAGCCACTGATTTGGCCTTCAGTTGGTTTTAAGTGTTACTTGGGGAACCACCGCGGCATGAGGGTACTCCAAGGACCACCGATCCTTCATGATTAACTGTTGCTATGCTTTGCTATATTCATTTGTTAAGCTAAGTTAGGTGATAGTTTGAGATTTATTCACTTAGCTTCGTGCTAACCCCTCATTACTTCTTGCAGGTTTACTTTGGTATGTGGGTGGGCAAGAAGTACTATAGGAATGGAATGTTTGACAAGCTCACTCTGTTTTGTTAATTTGGTTAATGTTATGACATTATGATGTGAATTTCTATAACACTAAACGTATCGTATGTAACGTCTAGGATAATCTAGTTTAAAGTTTGTATGTATTTGGATTGCCATTTTGAAATGTAAATATGCAATCCAATGGTTTGTATTTAAATCTTACGCTTCTTTTTAAAAAAAAAAAAAAAAAAAAATTTATCCTTGTATTTTAGAGAAGGGTGTTATACTAAAATAAACAACTTGTCTTGATACTCTCGTTTCACAATACGATTAGCTTGAAGAACGACCCTAGGTCATACTGCTGCTATACAGCCGTAGTAAAACTTAGGTCCCCAGCTTTACAAATTTAAAACACTCCACTGCCGTGTCCTCCTTCCGTTGCGTTGACGACCGTGACCGATTGGGGTCGTGTCAGTCGGGTTTTAGAATCCGAGTCGTTGCACCGACGGCTACCGAGACGCGCGAGCGGTTGAAAGTTTTAAAAATTTATATTTGCTGGGCTCAAACTATGCAAGCTACCTACCTTGTGGGTAAGGCGGCAAGTATAACTCGAGTGTCGTCCAAAATCGGAACGAATTGAATTGAATTGGAACTTACCAAAGATAACTTGATAATAGGATGGGTTTAAAACAAGGTAGGTATGGGTTTTGGTTTTATCTAATCTAATCTAAAGACGTAAATTAAAGTGCAGGAAAGTAAACGAGAATATAAGCAGCAGGTAGAGAGTGATTGCTGAAACTTCGACGATTAGGGTTTCGGGATGATATTATATTGATGATAGGTGATTACTCTGGTTAAGAATCTTCTAAACAGTCGGTGTAAACACTAGGACCCTACGTCTAGGAGTAACCCTAAAGCATATGTCACTGAATCCTAGGCTATCCTGATTCTGGTCAGATGGGACTGTCTTCAGACCCACCTCACCGTCTCTTTCGGAGACCAAGCGACCCTCTGAATGAGGTTAAGGAATAAGGCGACAGTCCACAACACTGACTTTTCTTAACACCTATGTCTATCCAATTTTAACAGAGTAATACTGGTTGTATGCTGAATAAGTTAAACTATCGGTTAAGTAGAGTTTAGGGGTTTTAAGCATCTGGGAACACAGCCAGCATCCTTGCTTTCATTTCCTAACTCATGTTTTATCTGTTTTAGTTCTAATACTTCCGTCATGGATTAGACCCTCCTTTGCCATCGGTCGTTCATCCCTAGGCATGCGTACAGTGTATAGTGACCTTATTTTCCACAGTACTCTAACCCTAGGTATATCTACGGTGTTTTAAAGACCTATTATATCTTTACACAGCTTTATAACCAGAGGTAGTTTAACGATGTACTATAGCATTTTCACGGCTAAACAAGACCTAGACCCGTGTCTGGAAGGGTTGCTTCCAGGTAATCCACGGTGAGATAGTCCACCGGCATTTCCTTGGCTTCCACAATTGATGCTTATCAATTTTACTTTATGAACATATTCTACTTGAGGACAAGCAGAACTTAAGTGTGGGGATATTTGATAACATCAAATAATACTATATTTATATCATTATATTTCCCTATTTTTATATACTTTTATTGCATTTATATAATTTTAGATACTTATTTTATTCATATTTGCAAAAAGGTGTTTTAAATTAAACTTGGATGAAAAGGAGCGGAATTTGGAGCAAAAACTGAAGAAAAGTGTAAATGCTGAGTTTTCTGCTATGCGTTAGTATTTTGGGCATAAATTCCTCATACAGAGTCCAAATGAGTTGATTCAAGCGCTCAAATTTAGCTAACACATAGAGCTACAACATATCAAAAATTCATATTATTTAGAGAAGAACTCAACCGCCGGTTTGGCCTTATAACTGGCGGTTGGATCGAAAAAACTGGAAGTCGGTGGAAACGCGGAGTTGGTGTCACACCCCCAAAATCGGTAATCGTGCTTATTTAATGTTTAGCGGAAGCAATCTGTAATTAGCGGAAGCGTTATGTGTTTATAGTTTAACAGCGGGGGTGCTGACGTTACAATTGTGCATTCACCATATCAGAGCATATGATCATACAGAACATAATATGTTAAGATGCCAATTTAAACAGTTGTACAAAAGTAATACGACTATGTAAGTCGTAACAGTAGTAGTAGAGTTGAAAATGTTTAAGTTTTACAATACATAAGTTTTAAAATAAGATTTCATAAGTATGACTGCAATGTCTGCAGTTATACTAAGGAAATCCCCAAAAGCTTTCCCAAAAGTATGTGGCATCCTAAGTAGTCCAGGGTTGTCCATCCTGAATGCATGCGATTCTTACTTATGTAGCTAATTTCCTGTAAAACATAGAAAAGAGTCGTCAACAAAATACGTTGAGTGAATTCACAGGTTTTATATAAGTATGTGGCATGTTAAACCATTTATGTTTCTGTTATTGAAATGTTATTCAATAAATAATTGTTTGCAGGTTCTGCAAAATATAATATTGTAGGGTTGTTACCCTATAATACCATTTTATGTGGGTTGTTACCCAAATTGTAAGTCTGGTTGTTCACCAGTATATATAAAGATGACCAGTATGTTTTCTGGTATAAAACAGATGCAGGATATGTTCATCCTATACATTATGTGGGAAATAGTTAGACTATGATCCCCTGAAAGGTGATCTAAACCTCGCAGGTTAAAGTAACGCGACCTAACCCTATAACCAAACCACAACCAATCGGTATGTTGTTTGCCTACAGGACTTCTAAGTATACGCTCCAATCCAGTAGGAGGGTCGTCAAGGCAATAGTACTATTCGTATACTCAGTGGCTAGAGTCACCTAGCTAATGGTTATAGTTTGCATGACATAAGGACTTTTCATGCATACATTGTGAGTCTGGGTCCGTACTAGGATTCGTTGTCTAATTCCCAAAGCAGTTATGAAAATGTAATTTCATATCAAACAGTTTGCATAAAGCAGTAAAGCATTTATATAGTTTTGCTGCATGTGTTCGCATGCAGTTTCTATGTTTACACCCCTATGTTTAAAAGCATAAAACATTGAAAAGTAGGGGCTGTGAACTCACGGTAGTTTGCTCGGTATGAATACTAGCAGCCGACAGATGATTGCCCAAGGTATGTTAACCTATATCCAATAAATGTATTAACATAAGTACGTTTGATTCGTTTAATCAACTTATGCTAATAGTTTGTTTATTTGAAGAAATTGTTGATTTCTTTATCATGTATGTCGTTGATTTCGTTGGTGACATTGTGTTGAAATATTGTTATTATTTCACTCGTCGTATACTTGGTTAAGTATATATACACGTATGTAATTGTATATATATTTGAATGTCGTTTCGTCCCCTTTGTACATATATTTGTTCTATATATGTATACGTATGTAAATATACTTGTTGTGTATTATTAAGTCGTACGTTGGTTAAACGTATGTTACCTAAATGTATGTTTGTTAAACACGAGTTCTCATTTGTATATACATGTATATGTGTACATATATATAATTCATAGATGTCGTTTGTATATATTTATATAAACATATGTTCTAGTACATATATATATATATATATATATATATATATATATATATATATATATATATATATATATATATATATATATATATATATATATATTGTAATACGTTGTTTACGTATATAAAATGTTCACTACAACAAAATTGAGTTTTTAGGACACTTTTTGTGGGACACTCTTTAAATGACGTCCTAAAAGACAACTAATAGGACACTATGACTTTTGCTTCATTTTATTATAGCATATTATAGGACATTTTATATGTAAGTCTTATTACATCAAATGTTATAGGACACTTATTCGCGTGTGTCTTATTATTGTCCAGCTTAATAGGACACTTGCTTTGTAAGTCGTATTACATTGCATTTTATAGGACACTTGATATGTAAGTCATATTACATTTCATTTTATAGGACACTTTATCTGTTGATGTCATATTATTGTGAAACTAAATAGGACACTTAATATTTAAGTCTTTTTTACATTAAGTTTATAGGACACTATTCACCAGGGTCCTATTATTGTAGATTTAATATGACACTTTTTATGTAGTCTAATTACATTAAGTTTATAGGACCCTTTCACTATCGGTTTCTTATTATTGTTGACTCTAATATGACATTTAATATTTGAATTTTTTTACATTAAGTTTTGGATAATGTTCACTTATTCGTCAAAGTCTTTTGTAGGATTGCAAATAAGTCAAGCATTTATTGAGTAACTCAAGCTCAGATAGCTCGAGACAAACTTTTATCGGGTTTAAGCACAAACTCGAACATAAAATATATATTTGTCGAGATGAGGTGGAGGCGTGGAGCTTGTAAGAGCTACCGTCAAGCTATTGTGGTGTTTTTGTGGCCTTAACATATATGGAGTAGTATTTCCGTATATATTTTATAATTAGAATAAGACTTGCTAGACTACACTACAAATTTTAAAGAAGTCTAAATTATATATACACACTACATCATTGAGTATTCTTACATTTTACGTGATATCAACATCAACATAACTATATATAATAATGATGATCAACACAATACACTATAGACCTTAATCTTAAAAACTACTAAACGTCTTGTCCACGAGTATTTTTCTTTCAAATAACTTTGCTCAAAATATGGCTTGTGGAATGTTCATTCATCAGAAATTTGTATGTCCAAAAGATTAGTAACAGCCATCAACAACTAATACCCGTCTGCTCTATTCCCTTTGGTTGAATTCCTGCAAAATTGGATCAAAATTCAACACATGGTAATTATAAAATAAAGCTTACATTAATTTCAAAGAATTTGTTACAATCCAAGTAAAAGTTACAGTATGATTATATTTTTAGGAATTGCAAATATAATGACCATAATAAACCACACCATAAGCAACCCTACATAAAAATGACTGTCTACCTTGATTTCAAACTACACGACCAACACCTTGAACGACCCTACACCTTGATTCCAGTCAAAAACTGCTCTACACTTTGGATTCATCCAAACAACTACACGAACCCATGGATCCAACGCTAAGTACTCCTTCATCTACAACCCATCACACCACAAATGACCACACAAGCACAATCACTCGATAGAAAACATGAAAACGGGAAGACCAACCATGACCATGACCTTGACACCATAGATGAAACCCACATGAACCTAAAACCAAACCATTACAATCATAAAATCTAAACGAGTGGTGCTAATGTGATGTGACAGCAAAGTTAACATAGAAATAGCCTGTGGTTGTACCCCTCGGGTTGAAACCAAGACCTGAAATCGCTAAGCTAAAACCAACAAAACGGGATCACTTGGACCTCTTGTGATCACAAACATGAGACCACCTAAAACTGCACCCCAAAACAACATGAAACTGCCATCCAAAACGGCTTGAAAGCACCAGAAACCAACACCCTCCATGACCAGAAATATAAATGGTTTATCCGAATTTACATGGCCTTAATGGGAGATGTCAAGTAAATCTATTCATGATTCAACGTGTAGAAGGTGATACTTCATGTAATTTTCTACAAGAAAACCATAAAGAGGAAAACCTTACGTTAACAATTCAGACAACTATCATAAAACAGAGTGTGTTGCAATCCAGAGGCTAGAACCTGTCTTCAATTACAA
This sequence comes from Helichrysum umbraculigerum, assembly GCA_949592205.1. NCBI lineage: Eukaryota > Viridiplantae > Streptophyta > Magnoliopsida > Asterales > Asteraceae > Helichrysum > Helichrysum umbraculigerum. Next base: position 41,957,526 of record CATIUR010000001.1, read on the forward strand.
TAACTACACATCTTACTATAATTTTTTCATGTAGAAATAACAAAGTGTGTGTTAATATGCTACGTAAAAAGGATAAAGAGCAATACATCTGTCTTCTTTATAGCACATTCAACTATGATCATGACAAATAAAGCCAATGCCCAATTGTTTCAATTATTGCTTCAAATAGGAAAACAAAACTCAATGTGCAGTGTGGTTCTATATGCAATTCATATGCAAAAGCCTCCCATTAATACCAAAGCAAGCTTTTGATACGAACACAAATAATATAAACATTCAAACATAATGGTTCTAACCACAAGTTAATTTGTTATATTACATGATATACTAATTCATAATACGAACCCTCATTGGATATGTAAGGATATATATGCTTGAACAAGTAGAATTATTCTAAATAGAATGGTAAATAGTTACATGCTTGGACAATTAAATACTTGTATATAGTGTTTTGCCATATCATGAAATGTAATATAACAAACACAATATAGTTCAAAATTCTAACAGCATGACAAAGATTCATTCACCAACAGGCACATAACTTATTTCTAGTCAGTCAAAATTCAATTTAAAGTAATTTGTATATCAGCAATAAAAGTTTCACGCAAATAAAAAACATGGGATGGTAAAGATTCACACAGATAGAATGATCATAGAATCAAGAACACTCTTTTCCTCTCATTCATAGCGCGTAAACCATCAGACGTGGTTCTGTTTTGGGTCTTATATACTACCGAGTATATATCTATGATATAAGTCAATTAGTATCTACAAACAAATCGAATTAACTTACATCTAAATATTGCGATCTAAAACAAACAAACAATTTGTATATAAAACCCTAGGTCTACAACCGAACAAAAGATTTACCATGGTGAGGGCGTTTCATGGAGGCTGTGATTAGCGGTGAGGGAGTAGGAAGTTGTAGTCTACAAGATGATATGCATGCCGATATGGAGTCATGGAGGGAGATGTTGTAGAGTTTTGATTTGGGGGAAACTACAATCGCGAAGCTTTTTTGGGGAATTTGGGGAAACCCATAAGCGTGGTTGGCAAAATTGCGAGGGAGATCGAATATTTTTATTGTTTTTTAAGGGATATTACTTTTAAAAAAAATTGAATTCTATTGAATCTTATTAAAATCAAAATTTACTTAAAGATAGAATAGATATATATGAAGAAAAATAGAAAATCAGTTGAAGTATTAGATTAATGATCTACGTATGGACTAAATTAAATTAGATTAGATTATTTACAATACAAATCATATCATCAACATATTGTTTTATTGTTATATATATATATATATATATATATATATATATATATATATATATATATATATAAATAATTAAAAGTGCAATATTATTATTACTAATTTATTAATTAATCCTCTCAATTGATATTATAATTTAGATATTAACATAATTTTAAATTTCAAGAGTTTATTGAAGGGTTTAGTACAGGGAAATGCAATTAACTTTTACTCGATCTCTATAGTGTGTACCGAACTTCATTTTGATCTATCGTGTGTATCAATCTTTCAGTTTGGTCTATTGTGTGTATCCGATGAGTTGTTTGATGATGTGGCAACCATATAATTCACCATGTCAGTTGAAACGTCATTGATACATCATCAAAAAGAGGTGTCATGTCAGTCGGATACATACAATAGACCAATATTGAAAGATGGATACACACAATAGACCAAATTGAAGTTGGGTACATACTATGAAAATCGGTCTAAGGTTAAGTGCATTCATCTGCACTAATCCCTTTATTGAACTTACAATAGTTTAAACTTATTTTTTCTATAAATCTAAACCTATTAAATTGAAATTAATAGCTTTAAATGTTATTTCAAGTGGCTTTTGAGAAATAGTTTGAACATTTAAACTAAAAATTGAACTAAATATATATCTATTATTGCAATGCTTATCACACTTTGTATTTTGTTGTTAACTAATATATTTAAGCTCTTAAGAGCATCCCCATTGACAAAAAGCTTTTAGAGGCTTTTTTTTTTTATCATCCATATCATTTTTCACAAAAAAAGATTTTGAAAAAAGCTTTTACTCCAATAATAAAATGCTTTTCAAAAGCCTTTTTCACTATAATAAGGGGGTAAAATAAAAATATCTAAGCAAGATAAGCTTTAACGAAAAGCTTGAGAAATGTCAATCTTTCTATCAAAATAGTTTTTCCTCCAAAAAAAAAAAAAAAGCGTTTCTAAAACTTTTTTGCATAAAAAAGCTCTGAAAAAAGACTTCATTTGAGGTGATCTAAGTTTAATTCTTATACGCAATGTAAATTTTTATAAAAAGGTAGCAGTCGCTTCGCTGGTCCATTCGTTATAAGAAGTATAAATTCTTATAGAAAGTTGCATTATTTGTATGTGCTACGGGTTCATAAAAATTGAGATACCCCTTATACGGATCCCACATTGTATTCTCCGTAATTTTTAATAACCAATATCTCATTATATTGTCATCGTCTACCACCCGGCACCGAGTTATTTCTTATCCAACACATAAATCTTAATTTGACAAACAAATCGCTCTTGATAATTTTCAATCTTATGATGATTCTTAACAAGTTAAACAAATAAAGGTTGGATATATAGGTTGAGATTTGATTCTTTCAATGTAGTGATGATATAGTAGTTCAATATGCATTAAGAAGGACTCTCATTACTAAAAATTGTTATCGAAACATGATACTCTTTCCGTTCGAGTCAAAAATGTCACTTTGACTTTCCACATAATTATATGATTTTCATTACTAACTATATTTAATAAAATAACATATCTATACTGAAAGTTATCTGTATTTTCAAAATTAAGGAATATCAGCATTGTTCTTTTTTCCTTTTTCTAAAGGGTGATGATTCGTACACCACATCTTTTTAGTCGTACACCACCGAATGTGCTTTAGGATGTCGTATTGTACAAATCTGTAAAGTACGTTAGTGGTGTATGACTAAAATAAGGTGATGTACGAATCACCATCCTTTTCTAAACCTAAGCGAACATTAAGAAATCAAAAAACATGTCGAACATCATGAATAACAATTAATAAATAACCCGTTGTTTTGCACAGGCTTAACGCTAGTATTATTGTAATTAACTTTAAATGTTATTAGCAAATACTCCCTCCGTCCCAAAATAATTGTCCACCGACAAAAAACACGCAGTTTAATAAAAGTACAATCATTACTGCTTTCTCTTTCTTACTTTTTACAGAATGACAGTTTTACCCTTAAGCAATTAATTACTACTTTCTTTAAAGTTTGTAATAACAATTTCAATTGGGGGTAATATGGTAATCACGACCAAAATTTCCTTTCTATATTTGGAAGTGGACAATTAATTTGGGACGTCCGAAAAAGGAAACATGGACTATATTTTTGAGACGGAGGTAGTAGTTTTTTTTAACCATAAGGAATTTGTTTGTCAAAAGTATAAAATATTTCGACTCCCTCTAATTGTTTCCCAAAATTACAAAACAAATTTGATTACCCGCTACTTTTTATAATTCAACCTGATTCACTCTCAAAATCCAATTAGGGCTTAAATTAAAACCATTCAGCCTCCCTTTACTCTCGTCAAAATAATCGCCATCAAGCAAACCTACCCAATTGATATTGTGGCCTAAATCCCCAGTCGCCCGATATCAAGTACAAGTTTACTTTTTCTTTGATCAAAATAAACATCAATCTTATGTATTAAGAACTTGGAGCTTTTATGTGTCGTTTAAGGTCTTCATTTTTTCATTGTAGGAGTGCTTAATTAGTGGCCTACTTTATACCTTTGTTGTTATGGAGAAATATATGTGATGCATCAATTTGGAGCATAACAAATAAATGTGTGTGCTTTTAATATAGCCAGAAAGTTAAAGGAGATCATTACTCCATGTAGTGGTAGAGCACGGTGAGTACCCCTTCTTTATGCAAAATATGAGTTTTATTTGTATGTGTTTTATATGTTTGTATGTTCATGTGTTCTTTTTTTTTTTTTTTTTGGATCTTATAAAATGCGAATTATCAACGTGTATACATATCTTACCCAATGAGTTTAGCAGAGTACAAGTATTTATTTTGATGATAATCTTGATGCTCGATTGAATCGTAGTTTATTTTTCATGACTTTGAAAGATGCTTACCTTAAGCCATCAAGTGTAGGGGTTTGGGTTTTCAATGTTAATGTAGAAGAGTTAATTTTGCATGAGGGGAAGTCTTCGTTTTCCAATCAAAAGAAAACAGCTTCTATGGGGATGGTTTGGGTAGATATGTATAGAAATAAAAATGTGTTCAAGAGTTCCGAAGATAAAATCCCAGACCTATTTAACGATATTCTAGTGCAATCTTTCGGGTCTCAAAGTCTCTTGGAATCAATGGTAAATTGGAGGATGGTGTCATGTAAAGGTGTTGCTGTTTTTTTTTTTTTTTTTTTTTTTGTTTCCAGGCCAAACTGAGGAGCTCAGATCTTATTTTTTGTTTCAACGATCGAGTTTTCAGTTAGGGTGTGGGCTGATGGCTTTTGTTTAATATGCTTTCTGTTATGGGTTTTACCCAATGGTCATGGTTGAGTCTTATATAGCCTGCTTTCTGTTTTTGTTTGGTGTTGTTTTTGTTGCTTTAGATTTTGGTTGTAGCTAGCTCTTGCTATTGTGCCCCCTATATTGCATCTTGTGATGTGGGGTTTTGTTATATGGCTGTCGGTTCTAACATTGTTGTTGTGATGCTGTTGTGGCTGTTTAGTTCTGTAGGTTGTTGTGACTCTTGTGCTGTTTTTAACTTTTGTTTCTATTGGTTTTTTTGTCTGCTTTCTTATAAACAAAACGTGTATGTATAAATATTTGGTTGACGTTCATGTTTGTTTGAATCATGTGTATAATAAAATGGCGCTATTAAATGATTGATATGTGTGTGCATCGTTCTAGATGTGCTGAATGATGGCGTTGGTCTTTGTGGAAAATATAAAGGTCTGAAGCTAGAGAGACCAATTTTCCGGTTTTTGCATAATCACTAGTTTTTATTACTATCAATTTCCGATCCATAAGATGCCATCAATATATTCATGATTGACAGGCATTTTATATATTTTAGTAGCAGCCAAAAAACTTTCGTGATGTACTAATGTGTGCTCTAAATTGTGATTTCAGTCCAATATTTGTGACTTGGAAGAAAGCTGTGAATGGTGAGGAAACTTGTTTGTGTGGATGCATAGGGACTATAGAAGCTCGCTACATTTAAAATTGTTTCAAGGATTAAGCATTGATCAGGTAGGTTTTGTACCAAGTACTAGCTCCAAAAACTTGTGCTAATTACTAATTACATTTAACGCATTTGTGCACAACTCAATAACCTCTTAGTCAAGATAAAACACTGATGAAAGTTTACTATTTATTAGTACCTACAACTCAGGCTTATAAGTTGCTTATTGAGGTACATAGATCCTATGTCATACATTATTAGAACTAGCCCTTTTCTAGAAACTTGATGTATGGATTTCAATTAAGAGGTTATAATATGTACTAATGACATGTGTTTTTGCTCACAGTGCTTTAATGGATTAATGATTCCCAATAAGTCAGGCTAAAAAATTGCCATTCTTTCAATGTACAATTCTCCTACTAATAATGAAACTGCTACTAATTATCTTCATTGAAAAGTATTAACTTGTACATTGTATAGGTCACTTTCAGCTTCTTTGCAAAGTAAAGATTTTCATTTCTTACTCTCATATTCTAACTTAGTTTTTCAACCTTTCTTGTATGCATCTTTTTTCCAGGTCAATTTGAACCAAGCCATTTTGACCGACACTGAAAATGACTCGTCCACCTTTGCCACGTCTACATTAAACCTTTGCAGCATGATTTTAAAAGTGAAAATTCACGCTCTATAAATTTTGTATTATGGGTTTCCAGATTAGACAAAGATAGAAGACATTAACTCGCTGATATGCGACAGTGGGACCGTAGCAGACTTATGAGTAAGCGTATCCAACTGACCCATGACCAGAGCACATTATTTGCAATATACCATGGTGACTACGTGAGCTATGATAAGAAAACGTACTCGAGGTGATTTATAGATTGCTACTCATCATAGAATTTTTTTTACTTTGAACTTTATACTTATATATAACTTGTTTGATTGTAGGTGCTGCTCGATGATGAAGCATGATGTCTCAAGAGTGTTTCTGGTTTATTTTTCTTGGTACTTTTGAATTACCTTGTAATTGTTAGCAGTTTATATTGGATGATGTTATTACTTTATTAGGTTGAACATTATTTCTTATGGTATAACTTGTTGAATAAGAGTTGAATTATATCACTTCTACTTATTAAATGAAGTTCGGGCTCTTATATTGTAAATAGATAGTAATCATTTAACTATTGTAGTTTCAGGGAATACATTTCATGTTTCTTTTTAACTTTGAATCGTATTCTATGGTGACATATCTATTGGATCTTCTAATCGTCCCAAAAATAATGATGAGAAAATGTGACAGGGCAAAAATGTCCTATAAACGTGATAATAAACCAACAATTGGTCCTAACGAAGTCCTTTGTGTTAGGACCCTTTCTTTGGTCTCATGAGAATATTAATGCAAACAAATAATGTCGTCCTATTAGATATATATTAGGACGCTTTTGTGTGTCTCAATATCTAATAATATGTAAGCTTGTCTTATGATTATAACACTAAAAAGTGTCCTATTTGGTGGTTTGTTAGGACGTCACGTGTGTTGTATTAACCATATAATGGGACCGATTAAAAAGTGTTGTATTATGTATATTAGGACGCCTATGGTTTATTACGACGCCTCTATATGAGACACTTGAATAATTGGTCCTATTAGATAAAAGGTCCTATAAAGTACCATTTTAGGACACTTATGGGCGTCCTATAACACCATTTTTGTTGTAGTGGTTATACGTTTTATTTGTTATAAAACATTTATCGTGTTTATAAAATAAACATCATTGTTTTAAAACCGTCATGTGCGTTTAATAAGTTTGAAGTGTCCCGATAATGTAATCGTATCCAAAATCGTATATCATATAAAGTCCGTATATATGTATGTATTATACCTATATATATAGTTTGTACATCTAAAGTTTGTCGTTTATTGTACCAATAATGTCTCAATGATATGTTTATTCGTTCACATTCCATTTGTCGTATGTATTTACCAATATACTGTATCCGTTGCACATGAGGTTATATACTCGTTAAATGTTTGTTCCGTTTAAGATTACAAGCCAGTCCTTGGAATTTAAATTCGGATCAGGGCTCAAAGTAGGGTACCCGCCGGGTAATGGGTTACCCGCCGAGCAAAGCCCATTTTTACATAAGTCCGATTTTATGCTGACTATCTGCCGGGTCACGAGGTACCCGCCGGGTAAAGTCAAGTTTTTACAGGGGTTATCGTTTAATCGAAAGTATCAGCCGGGTAACGAGGTACCCGCCGGGTAAAGTCAAGTCTTTACAGGGGTTCTCGTTTTGTTGGAAGTATCAGCCGGGTAACGTGTTACCCGTCGGGTAACCGTGTTTTTACACGATTAGAATATGAGTTTGGGCTGGATACCCGCCGGATAAGGGTTATCAGCCGGGTAACACCATTTTAACAGAACCTGTTCGTATCAGTTTATACACACACACGTTTTGTTTGATTCAAATCCTTTGTATCATGTTACCAATCGTTTATAACAATGAAATATAACATTTTAACATCTTACATCATATTTTAACAAGCTTATATTCGTAAATTTGGAAATCAAAGTTTTGGTTTTTATAAAACCATTTTCAAGATTATTCCCTCAAATCTTCAAATATATATGTTATTTTCATAGATTATGATATGAAATCATGTTAGAACACGAAATTTAACAAGAAACTGAAGGGTATAAAGTTTCCTTACAATGATATATGATGATGATGATGATGATATCGCGAGATGATGAGGATATTATTGTTATTGTTTTTAAGGTTTAAGTTCTGCTACTGCTTGCTGCTCTAGTTGCTTCTCCTAATTTTGTAATTTAGAGGAAGAAGAAAGTGATAGATGATGATATGTGTGTGTTATGAAATCATCAAGAAGAAGGAACGGAGGGAGTAAAATATTTAAACGAGTATGGCTTAAAACAATGGCCGGTCTCTCCATTATTGGAGTTTGGTGGTAATTTTTGCCCCGTTAATTTTGAGTACGGGTATAATTATAGCACTATAAAATATAACACTTTATATTTTTATTTTGTAGATGTTCTCCTGGTTCGTTATTTAAATTTAGAATAATGAGATTTTCATTATTTTAGACTGTTGTATATTTTGTGCATTTGTTACTGCGCGCGTCCAATTGGGTGCCAAATTTCAGTTGAATTACGAATTCATATTTTGAGGGAATGTTCCAAATCCTTTCGAATGAATCATAAAAATATCGTTTTTGTGATTTGTGATCTCTGGGTACGTTTTACAATTATTTCTGTTCATCTTATAATACGTTTTATGTTAAACGTATATTTAAATCGTTTTATCTATATGTTATAGATGTACTACTTCTCGTAATTAATAATTGACTTATTAATTATTTTAGTGTCACCAACTTTTGTTATTTATTTTTGTCGGGTTCGTTCCGATACATTTGTACGTGACTTTAAATACTTACGTATTAAGTAATATTTTTTGTTTAAAAGTACTGGTCTTACTAGGCTTACATCACATCAAAAGTTTTGTTTAAACTTAATCAGGAAATTAGCGTAAGAATGCACATGCTTAAATGTTAATCAGTACCTAATTTGGAGAGTTGTCACAGTTGGACTTGGACACAAAGTAATCCAACCGCCGGTTGGAGCTTCCAACCGCCGGTTGGGTGCCGACTTCAGCTATTATAAATAGAAAACCCATTCCAGACGATTTGAATATACCACATACGATTTTGATATTCTAAATTCGACTTTAGGGTTTAGAATACGAATTTGGGTGCGAATTTGGAGGCTATGAAGCTAGGGTTTTGAGGTTTTAAACCCTACGAAGAGCTTGTTCATCATTAGGGTTCGGTTTCTATATCCTTTTATTTTGTAAGTATACTATTTAATTATATTTGGATATTGATTACTTGGTTTTAATATGAATTAAGTTTCTTATTGTGTTTATTTAGATGAAAGTTATTTGAATTTAATATTGAAGTTATGTTTACGTTGATATTGATTTACTGAATGTTTATTATACTTTCCAGATAATTGTGTCGATTATATAATTAAGTTGTTCTTACATAATTAATTAAGATTATATACTATAGTTTAATTAATTTATGAGCTGGAGACTTCGGACCGAGGAGATAGTGGAAGAACATTAAGACTTAATAATATAATTGATGTGGTAATCATAAACGCTTGTATACTACAGGGTTGACTACAAAGTTATAATAAATTGTTGATAGGTTTAATTGAATAATATTTAGGTGAGTAATACTAAGAAGAGGATTTCTCTATAGTATATTCAGCTGGATCTAGTACTTTTCTTAAATATTATAAGATAATTGGTCTTTTAGCTAAGGGAGTTATCTATATTTGTTAAGTCTCCAATAGATTAATCAAATTTAAAATAAACATGAAATAAAACTATAATAATCAAATAAATACAATCTTCTCCGTAAATTAGTAGTTCCTATTTGTTTCTAATACTTTAAGTTGAGTTGGTTTATTACGAATCTGTATCAAAGTAAATATATGTTTGAACGGAACTAAAATGTCCCCCCTTTTATCTGTAAATTGTAATTAATTGTTAATATTGTAATATTAGTTTAGGGATTAATTTAAAGATTCCACTTTCCCTGTGTTCAATACCTGGACTTACTTGTAAAAGCTATATTCTACGAACGGGTTATCCTTGCCTGGCTTGTGTGATATTATTATTTAAGTATTTCCACTTTATTAAAACTTGTTATTTTGAAATCTAATCACACGACATCAATATGGATGGTGTTTCCGGTCTATACTTTGAAAAAGACTTTTTTACCCTTTTCCTAATTGGAGGAAGGACCGGCAACGAAACAAAAAACCGGGTCAAGGGACTGGATCCGCATAATACCCGACCCAAGGACGGGGTCCGTAATATAGGGCAAACCACAAGGACTGGAAATGTAATCTACTCCAGAATCCAGAATGAATGAGGTGATATCAAGTTTTAAGACAAAATTACACGGATCGTCCATGTGGTTTGCTCCAAATAACACTCCCCGTCCCTGTGCTTTTTTTTTACGTAGATCATCCTGCAGTTGCAATTTGTTGCGTAGATAGTCCTTATATCTAACGATTGTTAGTTTAATCCGTTAAAAGAACTTGAATGTAACAATGTTAATTTCGTGTAATTTTTATTTTTTAAACATGAAAATAATTTAATGCATTTTTTAGTTGAAATTAAGCAAGTTGTTTTTAATAAACTTTCAATTCAATTTAACTATTATAATTGATTTTCTTAATATTTATTTTATTGTGACAATTGAAATGATCAACTTGTTTATTCTAGTTTCGATTTCACATATCTTGTGTTCGTTTTCAGTTTTCAGAATCTTTTAATTTTTAAGAAAAACAAGTACTCGAACACCCATATCAGAAATAAATACATTTTCCATGAATATTTACACAATAGTCTACCTCACGACTTGAAGCCACAACCTCAAGGTTTTATCGAGTTTGATCCCGAGCTCGAGCTTAAAAATCAAGCTTGAAATATATATATGCCAAGCTCGAGCCTTTAAGAGCTCGGCTCGAGCAGTTATCGAGCTTTCCGAGCCTTAATTAATATATATATTTGTATGTACATATATATGTAATTTTTGATATGTAAATGATATTATTATTATTTTTTGAAATTGTTATACTATTTTACATAGTTATTAACTTGTTTTCACGATGTATTTTTAATTATATATATATTTGAAAAAAAATAATTATTAAACTTTATTTTTTAAATACATATAAGATAATTTTGAATATTAAAAATTACTTTTATATACAAATTCGAGCTTTTCGAGCCTAGCTCGAGCCATTCAAAAACATTTTCAAGCCGAGCTCGAGCCTGTATCGTAAAAGCTCTCCGAGCTTTCGAGCCGAGCTCGAGCTTACCCTAAATGAGTCGTGCCGAGCTCGAGCCCTGTTGATCGCATCGTCGAATGGCACGTTTATCACGGGCAGAGATTGTCGTCAGTTATCTCCGACTTGCAGCTCGATCGGGCGTCAGGGGTTTAAAATTTATATTTTGCGGGGCTTAAATTATACATACTACCTACTTTGATTAGTAAGTGTAAGTATGACCTAAAATCGTTCTAAAGATCGCTACGTAATGTGAATTAAAGCTGGTGCTTTCGGTAGGGAAGTATTTAGGATGGAACAAAGTAGGTAGGTTTGTTTTAAGTTAAAGACAGATAATTAAAATGCAGGAAATTAAAATGCATAAAATTAAAATACAGGAAATCAGGTAAAGATAAATATGTGATTGATGAGATTTCAATAATTAATGTTTCGGGATGACAGGGTAAGTAGGGACATTACTGAATTCAATAAGTAGACTATTAGGTGTAAACACTAGAACCCTACCAATTATTTTTCCCATTGGCATGTCACTAGGAACTAGGTTATCGTGATTCTGATCGGAGCAATACGCAAAACTTCCAATACTTACCTAGTTGAAAAGTAAGCAACCTATTTTGGTGAAATACTGAGGTGCATGAATCAGCAGCGTATCGACTCATAGGTCCGACCGTTCTTAACCCCTAAAATAGTTTACCTATTAATTAGTTACGTAGCTGATTAGTAACGATGTGTATTTAGACCGCCGATTATGTAAGACCTAGGGTATGTTTGGCACAACTAGCTGGTAGCTGGAGCTGGTAGCTTGTAGCTGGTAGCTGGAGCTTTTGGTAATATATGTGTTTGGCAGAGTAGCTGGAGCTTGTAGCTTATAAATGTAAAATGACATAAAAGGACAAATATATTATTTCTAATAGAGGAAATATAATTAGTTAGAGGGTATTTGTGTAATTTATTTTTTCATAAGCTATAAGCTACAAGCTCCTTTCAAAAGCTACTTCAAGTAGCTTATGGTTTTGGAGCTTATGAAAACCATAAGCTACTAAAATTTTTGGTTGCCAAACAAAGCTTATGAAAAAAACCATAAGCTCAAGCTCCCATAAGCCCCTATAAGCTGCATGCCAAACACACCCCTAGTGGTTTAAGTATCCTAAGTTACTTGGACTTTTACTTTCATTTCTAAGTCTTTTTCGTATCAGTTTAAGTTCCGGTTATTTTGACTTATGACTTAAATCTCTCCTTTTCAAACAGTTATACATCCCTGGATTATTCGCAGTTTGTTAAAAACGTGTTCATTTGCAGACCGTGCCTTTCAGTAATAACCAGTGTACTTTATAGAATAATTCCACAGCTTCTTACATCCAACATGCTGTCAAGAGTAATTGACGGTGAGAATGACACTCTTACTAACTCAAACTAATTAAATTGAAAGCAGATTTAAATGTAAAGCAGTGCAGAAATGTAAACTTAATATGTGCAATGAGTGGTCTCACTGTGTCTTACTTATTGCATGCTATGGGCACATATAACTACTTACCTTAATTAAGATTGATCAGTTCCTAATTACTAGGTTGCAGTCACGTGGATAACCAGAAAGGGTACTCCATAAATTAGACTTAAGTTCATAAAGCATAAACAGCACAAACGTTATTAATTCCAATTTATCTGAACGTATTTCCGAACATTAATTTACAGTGTTTAGACGTTCGTAGGATTTACCAGTTAGTTTATTAGATTGTATTATCCTTTCGGAATTCCAATATTAAACCAGAGCTGATTCCTGTAATATGACTACCTTCGGTCGTTCTCCGACTTCCATACGTTTGTACTTCACAGAAGGCGTTTCCTGTACTATATCGGAGAAACAGTCGAACAGGGGCCGTAATATTACTTTTACGATAGCCTGAGGTCGATCCGTAATATAACTATCTTCGGTCGTCCCAGACTTCCATACATTTGTACTTCGCATAAAGCGTTTCCAGTACTATGTCTGAGAACAGTCGAATCAGGGCCGTTATATTACTTCACGAACATTTACACCGATTATATAATGTCATCCCTACTTATAATTATTTTACATCTTAACAATCATAATAATAAACTACTCGCAATTTATGGCAATAAATAAATCACATACCAAGTAATAAAGCATAATTAAATATAACATAAAACGAGTATATAAAAGGAATTAGATATCACCCGAAAAATTAAAGCGTAGCAACGTATTATTATAACTGACAAACCCTTCGCACATACAAAGAAAATCTTCAATTCCAGTCGTTCCTTTTAGTTCCTAAATTAATCCGTAGATTAATTACACTAGTTTTAGAGTGAGAAAGATTACAAAAATTAAAGAAAATTCTAGAGTGAGAATTTGAAGCTGAAAATAGCCCAAGAGTGTGTTTTTGAATTGTGAATCCAAGCATTTATTTATACTTGAAATCCGGCTCACGATAGCAAAGTTAGGCTCATTTTAGTGAAAAACGCTTGCGGTACGAGTACGGACGAAAAAGTAGGTGCACGGACCAAAAAGTAGGCCGGCACCGGGTGGTAACGGCCCGGCACCGGCCCAAAGCGTGTGCACAGAGCCGGCACCGGATGGGCGGTGGGTGGAAGCCAGCCGGCACCAGCTGGCGACAAGCCGGCGGTGGGCGGCGGCCGGCTGGCGCAGGCCCAGCGGTGTCCGTGCAGTTTTTTGTTCACGTTTTGGCTTATATCTCCTTCGTTATGCGTCCGTTTTCGTTGATTCTTTTTGCGTTGAATTCGATTTTTAAAAACGAAGACTTTTATGTAAAGAAATCCCATAGATGATTTTCCAATCTTGAGATGTCTTGTTTTGATTGGTTTGAATCTTTCGTAGCACGTGGAATCTTCATTTCTCATCCGTTTTTTGTGATTCTTTTTGCGTTAGATTCGGTTTTCGAAAACGAAGATTTCAGTATTGAGAAATCTCTGAGGTGATCCTTTTTTCTTGAAATTGTGGCTTGATTGCTTCGAATCTTTAAACGTACGTGGAATCTTCGTTTTTCGTCCATTTTGCTTGATTTTTCTCGTGCTTCCTTATTTTGACCTACTTGACAAAATATCATTGATTAATGTAATATTTGAGTTCATTTGCAAAGTATTGTTCTAAAATGAGAGAGATATCGTTAGTAAAAACATGACTTTTTACGCGATATCACCTGTTGAGCTTACAACCCTATTCTGAAACATCTTCTTTGATAATAGATTTATTTTTTTCTATATTTGTTATCTAGTTTTCTGATGATAAATTATTCTTCTTAATTTCTTTTATTTCTTTTTTGAGATTATTAATCTCAATTATCAAATCTTCTTTTGTGATTTGATAATTGTTTGAAAGTTTCTGTTTTAATAAATTAAATACTTCTGACATCATATAATTTTATGTATCTGGTAATATATTAATTTGTTCTGAAGAGCTGGATTCCTCTTCTTTTCATAGTTCTTCAATTAATTTAGACCTTATTTCTGGGTCTTCAACTATTTTTACTAATTCAAATATTTCTTTATTTAAAACATTTATTGAGCTTGAATTTTGTATATTTCATTTTCAGATATAGATTCTTGACATTTACAATCTGTATCTGACATTAAAAATTCATTTTCTAGACATTGTAAATTTTCTTCATTCGAAGATTCATCAGATTCATCTATTGAATATTTTGTCTCAGAATTATTAGAATTAAGTAATAAATTTGATAAACTTTCTTTAGGTTCATCACTAATTTTTAAACTATTTATTTTCTTTTTCATTCTACATTTGTTTGCAAAATGTCCTGATTTGCCACATTTGAAACAAACTTTTGATTTTTTGCTTAATTGATTTTTAAATTTTCTTTTTGACTCATACTTTTTTCTTTTATTTGAAATTTTTTTTTTCTTTCTAAAATCCTTATGTTTTTCATAAATTTTTGGTTTAGATGTAGAACAATTCATCCTAAATTGTTCACAGAAATGGCCTAATTATTTTCTTTCTGTTAATCTATTTTTTTTTTCATTTGTTGATTTATTTAATTTCATTGCAAAGTCCCAATCCTTCCTTGACACAAACTCCTATTAGTTTTTCATAAGTAAAATTTTCATATTTAGTTGAGGATTTATTTCCTCTTAAAGCTGTCCTTACCCTTTCTGCAAATAAACTAGGTAAGCCATCAATAAATTTTGACTTCCAATGATTACTATTAGTATCTGAAAATTCCATTACTCTTGACAAAAATATATCTTTATACCATCTAAAAGATGTTAATATTGGGCATCTTAAACCATTAAGGAGTGTTCTGGCAGTATCAGAATTATCAGACCATCTTCCTGTAAATGTTCAATTATATTCACAACTAAAGTGTATACTGCCTGGGTATTTTCTATACCATTTTCTATTTTGACAGTATTTAAAATTGTTGTATGATCTTCAGGTGTTAAGTAATTATCCCACCATCCTTTTAATTGACCTGAAAAACATGTTGTTATCATATTAGCTATGGTCATATCACTATTTCCATTATTTCTAGCAATTGTACTATACATGAGCATTCTATGTGCCAAATTATAAATTTGACGTTCAAAATATCCATCTATATTCCATTCATAGATATTTTTGCCATTATAGCTATTATTAATTGTGTATTCCTGCTCCTCATATAGAATGTCTTAAGGAGTTGGCCTTGGATAATAATACATTCGTTGAGATGGTTTATTTAAAAATTTATTTGAGTAAGTATTATCATACTTACTTATTTTATTCATTTCTTATGTAATATAATTTTAATATTCTTCATCATAGAATATTTATAATTCTTCTTCTAAGGTGTTTGGTTTTTAATTTTTTATTTGTTCACTTAATACCTTTTCTAGTTCATTTGTATTCTTAAATTTAAAATTTGTAATTTCTGGTGGAGGTCGGATATTAATCATTATTTTAGTCTCTTTTGCTTCCTCCTTCCTTTCAAGATGATTTAATATTTGTTTAACTCTATCATTTAAATAAAATATTTGTTCTCCTAAAACAATAGAGTATAAATTTGAGAAATTCTGCTGCTGGATAAGAGCATTTATTTGCTCTGTTGTGTTTATTAAAGCATTATCGTTAAATAATTTTTGAATGCTTCAAATTGTAGACTAATTTTTCATTTCTTTATTGTAAAAGCAAATTTTGAAGAAAAAATTTCTTTAATCATTTTTCCATCCTTTAAGTTATATTCTCTTTCTAAAGTTGATATATAATGTGTAATATAATTATCAAAATACCATGGAACAAAATATATAATTTGATTTATTTGTTCTAAGTAGCTATAAAATTGACTTTGAAGAATTGTTTCGTCTTCCCTTGAAATATTTTCAAAAAACCAATTTCTAAATGGCTCCCATTCAGGTAGCCTAAATTCTTTTGAAATTAAGGATCTTGCCTCAGATCTATTTGAGAAATCAAATTTATCTAACTAATCCATTTAAATATCAAAGTCAACTTTTGAGGCAGGAATTTCCTCATCATAAATTCCTTGAACAATATTACTACCTCCGTCTCAAAATTATAGTCCACGTTTCCTTTTTTGGACGTCTCAAATTAATTGTCCACATCCAAATATGGAAAGAAAATTTTGATAGTGATTACCAAATTACCCTTACTTCAAATTGTTATTACAAACTTTATAGAATGTGGTAATTAATTGCTTAAGGGTAAAACTGTCATTCTGCAAAAAGTAAGGAAGAGAAAGCAGTAATGATTGTACTTTTATTAAACTGCGTGTTTTTGGTCGGTGGACAATTATTTTGGGACGGAGGGAGTATCATTTATTTTTAGAATTTCAATTTTTCTTTCTTCTCTTATTTGAGAAGTTGAAGCCATAGATGGAATTGATGGAGGGATTTCCACCTTGTAATCAATTGGAGAAAAATTGTGAATAAGTAGATTTAGTCCTATCTAATTTACTTCTTCTTATTAAAGGTGATTCATCATCTTCCTTTTCATTTTCAAATTCAATTGTTATAGTTCCATTAGAACTTTGGGTAATATTAGTTAAATTACTATTAATTTTGGGTTGTAGAGGAACCGCTTCTTCTAATATCTAATTTGTTTGGAAATTAATTTCATCCAATTTAATTATTTTTTTAGTGGAAATTTTTGACAGACTAAAATTAGTTTCGATTAAAATCGTTTCATTTTTTGGTTTATCAACCCTTTTACATTTTGAAACGCACCAAAAAAAAAAAATTTTTTTTACAATGTCCCATAATAAATTAGGACTCGATCAAATCATCACTAAGGCTTTTAAAGCATCGACAAGACTTTTAACTGGGTGATGGCCCTCATGCTAGACATAATAAATTCTACGATATGGCTCAGAAAATCAACCATATGGGGTTGCAAATATAGACTTTAAAATCAGCACTCAGGATTCTGTTTGAGGTTAGGCCCTTATATAAGACAAACATGAAAAATATGCAATATGGCCTAGGAAATCAGCCATATGAAGTTGAAAATCTGCAATATGGATTTTAAAATCAGCATTCAGGTCCATGTCAGAGATTAGGCCATTGCCTAAGACAATTTTCAACAACACAAAGGCCAAGTATCATTCTTACCCAAACATTTACTAATACATTTTGACTAACCTTTACACTGATGATTTCAACTTAAGAAAATCACATTGCTTACAACTAAATCATCGTATGGGTCATTTTGACCCATATTACCACAAAACCTTTTTGACTAGTTTTCTTAACAAAATGACCCATTTGGTCACTTTTTGACTCATTTTCCATATCAACATCACTTTGACTCATTCACTTACACCTTCCACATATACTTGACCAATTCAAGGTAGTTGACTATATGTCAATACCAAAGTCAACCAAAAACTTTATGTCAACACTTGACCATATTTTATCACTTAACAAAACTTATAACTTTTCAACATGATTCATACCCATCATTGACACCAAAAACATTCAACTTTGAATACTTTCCACCTTGACTTTTCCAAGTCAAAGGTATACATCATTAACCACTAACAACTTTACACTTTGACCCTTTCCTTTCATCAAAACTTGTTTTTGGGCGATTTATACAAATGGCCATTCATAATGATAATTCAAAAGAATGAGAAGCTTGTCTAACCATAAAGCAAGCTCCATTCCACGCTAACTTCTTGCAACCATAATTTACTCGTTCTAGCCGATTGGTTCAACCGAACTAAGCACCTACAACATAAAACACTTGAAGGGGTAAGCATAAAGCTTAGTAAGCATACGAGCAATTAAATGAATAATACCTTAACCATAATACAATAACCATAACCTTTACTTCCAAAATTTCAAATAAATCTTTACGTTCATTAAACTAGTGCACATTGTATCAATGGTACTACATGGCTAAATACTTTACATCAACTTTATTACCTCATCAAGTGAGTACACATTCTCTTTACTTCTGCCACGATGTTGATTTATAAAATCAACATATTTACCAAACTAATGTCATGATCATTACTTGGAAACCGTCAAGCTAATGGTGATTAGCCATTACTTGACTCCACAAATATCCATCTACATACTACCATAATTGGTTAGGAAGTAATGGAAACAGCTTATCATAACATCTTCGACAAGTTAAGGATCCTCAACAATCTAACCATATTAATTTATAAGAATTAACACATATACCAAGCTAATGACCATGATCATTACTTGGATACCGTCAAGCTAATGACAATTAACCATTACTTAACTCCACAAATATCCATCTACTTACTTAGTAAGTAACGGAAGTAACATATCACAACATCATCCACATACTTACTTGACTTCTCATACCAAAAACGTAATCACGTGTAATGTCCAACACGTATTCATCCATATAACGTGTGCAATGCACATATTTCTCCACAAATCTCTACAAAGACTCATTCCACATAATTCCATATAACTTTCACATATCACAAGTTCTATCAACACTTATCACTTAGCATGTATTTATATCACATGCCATAATATCAACATACATAATCAACGATATATGGAATCAATAATAAACCACAATATAGAATATTAACAATTCTTCAACCGGTTGTATGAACCTCTTGCTCGTAAGCAATCCGGAACATATAACCATTACCCATGTAACCCTCATATCACTCACATTTGCGTTTTAGGCGATTATGCGATCTAACACTTGCTTAGGGACGTCACATCTTTTGATCACCTATCTTATCACATATCAAAGTAACAACACATTTAGCACTAAGCGATGATCAAAATCACTAATCATCATTACCATCCCTTTACCCTCATAAGTTGATCCTTAATCAACTAAACATAACCTTTACTTTACTTTACATAATCATCTTTAATTCATCAAACTCATAACAATGTGAATTATTATCAACATGTAACTCACTTTCTAATCATTTAACCATTAATTGAACTAGTTAGGCTTTTAAAGTTAACTAATCCAATTCTCACAAATTCCATCTTTTAAGTTATGATCAACATGATCACAACATCACTCTAAGCAAGACTAACCATTACTAATCATGTTTAGACCATTAACAAGGTCACTTAACATCAATTACTAAGAATTCACTAAAACCCCATCATTAGGTTTAATGAACACTTAATCAAATTCATAACATTTAGCTTGTATTAGTGTTAATACAATCATCATCAAGCTTTGCTAACACTAATTCAACATAATTAACATTCAATTTCGTATTACTTCAACTAATTCTTCAAAACTTCTACAAAACCCATTTCTAGGTTAAATTTATGAAGAACAAGATCATACCTTTGATAAAGAAGATCAAGGAGTGATTAATTAGGTGTTTCTATCTTCAATTTCATGTTAATCATCCTAATTCTACTTCTCCTTTTCTTCCTGCATTTCTTTCTCACTTCCTAGAAGTGTTTAGAGTGTTTGAGAATGAATAAGGAGGTGTACGTACATGTATGGATATGTATGTGTTTTATTTTACTCCCCGTAATTACTATTGTCTGGAACTTTAAAATCGACTACAATTATTATTATTTTAAACTTCTTAAAATAATAATAACTTAAAATAATTATTTTCACCTTTACTAAAATAATACTTTACATTTTGGGGTGTTACAACTCTCCCCCACTTATCTCATTCGTGTCCTCACAAATGTCACTCATATCTACTCAACCTTAACACTTTCTCTACTTATGCGGAAGTGTTCACTTATCTTAACATACTTCTTTACTTAGTAGTTCCTGACATGAACGTATACCATTCATGTTTAAACTTTTCATATTTATCTTGACTACATACATATCTCTTTACCATAACGCTAATCACATTTAACCATTTAGCTTATCACATTAACAAGTTAACTTATCACATTAGTCTTAATAGCTTTGCAGCTATGTATTTCACATGAACAAAATTTTACATTCGTTTAATTATACGAACGAACGTGAACATAGGTCTCATACATTCATTTACGTTCGCGAACGTTCGGTAACATGTTCGTTCGTTTGTTAACAAAAATTTATAGATATTTGTATATCTTATTTAATCTCATCTAAATTCTAAATATAACAGTTTCAAACATTTAGATATCTTTATTCTAAATATAATAGTATTAAACACTTAGTTGTCTTATAAAACTTGTTAATATGTTAAAATTAAACATCATATTATATAAATACTAGAATTATATTATATGTGTGTGTGTGTGTGTGTGTGTGTGTGTGTGTGTTCGTTTGTGTTGGTGTTCCTTGGGGTTTGTTTAATGTATTAATAAACAAATGTATTAAATTATGTATTCATTCGTTTGCGTTCATGAATGTTCGTGAACAAACAAATTTTCTTAGTGAACGAACATAAACAACGAAATCCGTTCGCTTATGCGTTCGTGTTCGTTCGTTTGTTCGATAAAACCTTAATGAACGAACACAAATAGGTTTCGTTCGTGTTCGTTCGTTTGTTCGATAAAACCTTAATGAACGAACACAAATAGGTTTCGTTCGTGTTCGTTCGTTTCGTTTACAGGCCAACACTTGTCCATACATAAGGATCGCTTCTAAGACTGCTCCCAACGGTCAGTCAGTTGGGCCGTCGGTTCCAACCGACGAAACTGACGCCGTTGGAACGCCCCCATTGGTTGGTCATGTCGGTTTGGAACGTCGGATAAGTGACGGGAGAGGAGACGAAGATGTGGGGTCCGCGTGTACTGAAAAGCTTTTTTTTTGTGTGATGAAGGTTAATGGAGTTGAAGACGATGAAGCTGTAGGTAGATGGAAAGCAAATAAACACTGCCCAACTTTTAACTCAAAGCCTCATTAATTTGGTCCACTTTATCTTGTGTCCAAAAGTTTTTCAATTTATTTATTTAGATTAATCTTACTTTTAAAAAATTATTGTGATTATTTTAGCTGAAAATATAAGATAACAAATTATACAATTATTTTATTTTAATGAAAATTTATTTAATTTTATGTTTTAAATAAATAAAATAAATTATATGTAGGGTCTAGAAGAAATGAAATGATGTAGGTAGTGTAGTGTCAGTTTTGTGTTAGTTTTATAAACGACTGACTTGCTGATTTGGTAAAAATTAATGCGTTAATAAATAATATACCATTAGTAACGCAGAATCTAGGGGGACAACAACCCCTCCCTGCCCTTTAAGCCCAGATAAAAGCCGTTATTAAATCAATCAATTCAATCATCAATTCAATATAACATATAACAATAATACAGTAGAATTTAGTTTTTGAAGTCGAGGAGACGTTGACAATCAGTGAACGGGTGATGATGATATCAGTAGAAGAAGCTTTGGGGATTGTTTTGGACTTATCTAAACGCTTACCGCCAGTCACCCTCGCCATTGACCATGCTTTTGGTATGGTCTTGGCTGACGACATTACAGCTCCCGATCCTCTTCCTCCTTATCCTGCTTCCATCAAGGTCCTCTATTCATTCATCATCTCAAGATCATTTCATTAATTAAATTGTACTGTACAATAGTTGTAACATGTGACTTCCTTTGTTTTATAATGTGAATTGAAGATTTGATGATTATGAACTTTCTAGGTTTTCAGTCAGTTCAGTAATATGTGACTTCCTTTTGTCCTTAAGCTATTCTTGAGCAAATTATGGCTCAATTGAGATTGTGAATCTTGAGTTTATATGCAACCTCAGCCTAAGATTAAATGACAATGGGTTTATTTGATTTTATGCTGTTAATTATCCAGTTGTTCTAAGTTAGTAACTTAGTATGCATCAACCAAAAGTCAAACTTGGACTCCAATTTTCTAAGTGCCAGTGTTAAATGCTTAGAGTTATGTCTATTCACTATTTCACTTCCAAAGCAATTCAGTAAGTGAAGCGTACAATCACGTCTTTATGCTTTGCCTACTTCCTGTTTTTCTTCCTTTCACATAAAGGTTTTGCTTTTGTTTTTGGATTATTGCTGTCTGGTGCATGTTGGGACCACATTGTAAAAGTGTACGTGTAATTGGATTTTTGTTAATAAAGGGGTTGTAAATATGTGTTTTGAATGCTCATTCATGGCTCTTTGAGATATGTGATATATCTATGGCTTGGAGTTCACGACAAATGAAAATTCAGATGGACCTAATGTTTTTGGTAAACTATGCAGGACGGATACGCTGTTATTTCTGCAGATGGTCCTGGTGAGTATCCCATAATTACTGAATCAAGAGCTGGAAATGATGGTCTTGGTGTGATAGTGACCCCTGGAACCGTTGCATATGTTACAACTGGAGGTGAGCCTTTATATCTCTTGCATGTCCCTGAAATAGTCATCTTTTTAATATACATTCTTCATTGCTGGAGTTGTTGACCTATAAATGGTATTGCTTTCTTTATTGAGTCTCTGTGGGGGGCAATCATTGGGATATTTCTGAAGTATTTCTTGTTTGTGCTACAAATGTATTTTTCTACTCTCAGGACCAATACCTGATGGAGCTGATGCAGTTGTGCAAGTAGAGGACACCGAGCTAATAGAAAGTGCAACATCTGAACCAAAACGAGTTCGCATTTTGGTTAAAACTAACAAGGGAGTTGATATTCGTCCCGTGGTAATAATTTGTTCTTTTTTGTAATTCAGATGTCTATTTAACCATGTTGCACAATCAAAGAATGATGATTATTAAGAATCGAACGCAGGAAGTGTTAACTTATGTTTATCAATTTTATGGTAAGACTAGAGGTTCAGTAGCAATGTTAATGTTATTCATGATTCTGTATCAGATGAAATTCACATTATACATAACTTGCTATTCTGCTCATTTGTAAAAAAAATGGTCATGAAAACATTGTTTGACAGGGATGTGACATAAGCAAAGATGCTGTAGTACTAAAAGCTGAAGAACTACTTGGTGCTGCAGAAATTGGGCTACTTGCTACTGTGGGTGTTTCGACAGTGAAGGTATGACTTCCACTCGTGCAGATTGTTTAACTAACATGTATAAAATGACGTCTTCAATTGCCATGCAGGTATACCCTACTCCAACTATCGCTGTATTATCCACAGGAGACGAATTGGTAGAGCCAACATGCAAGTCATTAAATCGTGGGCAGGTACTACATTGCTTACATCATAATTGCGTGACACGATTTGTTTGATTTCAGAAGTATTAACAGTAACTTTTCAAGCTTTTAGAAATTAAGCACTGTCAATTGGAAGTTGCGAATTAATTTTGTGTTGTTCTTAGTAACTTTCCTCTAGCTTTACTATACTTATTATTAACGTGTTATTGACTCATCTTGCTTTATGTTAGAATATAAATCTGTATAATCGGCCCACGGCCCACTAGGGTTTCCTCTACCTTATGTGTCACTAGTATATATATGCATTGTACCTCTGTTGTAATATAAGAAAATACATCAAATACATATAATCGTTAAGTTCAGTTTGTCTGGTCTAAAGTTACATGTTATTCTCCTACACTTCATCGATATCTGGTCTCACGAGATGTGACTTTCCAAGAAGACGTACCTTTCTTTCATGTATCTACTTATCATCACCAGGGGAGAATGACGATTTGTTGGTGTACACCATACCTACATCTCCTTCACCCACTATTGAGGATTTACATCATCCTGTTCCAATTGTTGAGCAGTCGGACCGTCCTAATCGTTTTGCTAATGTATACCATAGGCGGGCTAAGCCTACATCAGATCGAGAGCCTACATCTGATCATGAGCCTGTACCATCTACTTCGTCGGAAGATTCACATATACCCGAAACTACGGATGTACCGAATGATACATATTCTAATTCCGCGTCTGAGCCTTTGTCAAATCTACATTCTGATGCACCTAGTGATGCATATTCTGATTTGAACCTACCAATTGCTCTTCGGAAAGGTAAACGTTCATGTACTTACCCTGTGGCATCCTTTGTTTCATACGATAAATTGGGTATGTCCTCCCGCTCATTTGTTGCTACACTAGACTCGGCCTCGGTTCCTAAAACTGTTGGTGAAGCATTAGCTCATTTGGGATGGCGTGCTGCCATGATTGAGGAGATGAATGCTCTTGATCATAATGGTACTTGGACTTTGGTAGATAAACCTGTTAACAAAAAGGCAATTGGTTGCAAATAGGTTTTCCACTGTGAAGTTTAATCCGGATGGTTCTGTAGCACGATTAAAAGCTCGATTGGTTGCCAAAGGGTATGCTCAGACATATGGAGTTGATTATTCTGAGACATTTTCTCCTGTTGCAAAACTTGCATCTGTCCGTCTCTTCATTTCATTGGCTGCTACTTATAATTGGGCACTTCACCAACTGGATGTAAAGAACGCATTTTTGCACGGTGATTTACAAGAAGAAGTTTATATGGAGCAACCACCTGGGTTTATTGCTCAGGGGGAGTCTGGGAAAGTATGTAAGCTAAGAAAGTCGTTGTATGGCTTAAAACAATCTCCTCGTGCCTGGTTTGGGAGATTTAGTTCTGTGGTGATTGAGTTTGGACTACGAAGAAGTGCTTATGATCACTCAGTGTTCTTTACATCATCCAACTCTGGTTGCATCTTGCTTGTTGTATATGTGGATGATATTGTGATTACCGGTAGCGATGAACTTGGAATTAAGAAGTTAAAAGCCTTCCTTGAGTCTCGATTTCAAACAAAAGATCTAGGGCCGTTGAAATATTTTTTGGGAATTGAAGTTTCTCGTAGTCGAAAAGGTATTTGTTTATCTCAACGTAAGTACTGCTTGGATGTATTAAGTGATGCTGGTTTGATTGAAGCAAAGCCTTGTGACGCACCGTGCTATGGCACAAATCACTTGTGAACTTATATGGATACGTAATCTCCTTAGTGAGATTGGATTTGCTCAGTCTAGACCGATGAACTTGTGGTGTGATAATGAAGCAGCTATTCATATCGCTAATAATCCAGTGTTCCATGAAAGGACCAAGCATATAGAAGTAGATTGTCATTTCACTCGAGAGAAGTTAGAAGATGGGACAATTGCTACTCCTCATGTTGGAACAGGAAATCAGTTGGCAGATATGTTCACTAAATCTCTACCTGGAAGTCGGATTACTCTTATGTGTAACAAGCTGGGCATGATAAATATCTATGCTCCAGCTTGAGGGGGAGTGTTAGAATATAAATCTGTATAATCGGCCCACGGCCCACTAGGGTTTCCCCTCCTTTATGTGTCACTAGTATATATATGCATTGTACCTCTGTTGTAATATAAGAAAATACATCAAATATATATAATCGTTAAGTTCAGTTTGTCTGGTCTAAAGTTACACTTTAATTAGAACAACATGATATATTTACAATGTATGGTTTTCTCTACCTACTTCATTTTGCTGGTCATATGTTTTCTCATGTATATTTTTTGTTTGACATGAACTTATATAGCTTCCTATTGTACAATCTGCATAGATTTACAATTACAATATAACTTGTGGGTACTGAGTATCAGAAGTTCAGAACGTGATTAAATCGGCGTGATTAAAATAGCGTAACTTGAAATTTGTAATATTTCTTAACCATTACTGTGAATAAAGCGAGAAAGTTAATAGTTTGTAGTGCCAGTTCTTGTAGGACAGCACAACATGTACATGCTTCTCATCTGTGTATGTATGGATACACCATTCTTTAGTCAATCTGCTAATTTCGCATCTTGCTGTTATAGATTCGGGACTCCAACCGGGCAATGATTATTGCTGCTGCAATACAGCAGAAGTGTAAAGTTCTTGACCTTGGTATTGTCCGTGATGATGAGGATGAAATCAGGACAGTTTTAGATAGAGCACTATCTGCTGACATTGATATTCTTTTGACTTCTGGAGGTGTTTCCATGGGAGACAGGGATTTTGTCAAACCTTTTCTTCAAAATAGAGGCAGAGTGTATTTTGATAAGGTGAAATCGAGATTCCTCTTTGCTTTGTTCTCATCAAGCTGTTTTGTTTTTTATTTAAGCTTCTTTTCCTTGCAACGGGAAATGACAAATAGATGCAAAGCTCGTGAAAGCTCTTATCTTTTATTATTATAACTCTCTTGCTTGCTATCAGTGAGGTTGCATATTTGACCCATTCAATGGGTTGATTTGGGTTGTGTTTTTTTTTAAAAGGTCAAACTGGTAAAATACAAAAAGAAAAGCTTAAAAGAAAACAGTTGTAACAGCGTATAGTCTCCCAGAATAAATTGAAAACAAAAACCTTTTAAATTGTTTTCTAAATAGGTCGGATTAATTTTTCTTAGAGTATAAGTTAAACTACATTTCACGGACTAATAATTTGTAGACAGAAAATTAAATTATGGGCAAATTTGTTTCAGTCAACAAAAGCGTTCTGACCCTTACAAGAAGTACCTATTTTGACCCGTTACTCAACCTGCTCGACCCTCCTATTGTACCACCTATAATTATTACCTTTTCTTCTTGAAGATTTTGATAAGTAATCAAAAACACTGGATGTGAACATCTTTGATGCAGATTACTATGAGGCCTGGAAAACCTCTTACATTTGCAGAAATCACAACTCCAACATCAGAGAAAGTGAAAAAAATTCTTGCCTTTGGGTTACCTGGAAATCCTGTTAGTTGTCTGGTCTGTTTCAACGTCTTTGTCATTCCATCAATTCGTAATCTTTCTGGATGGAAAAATCCCCATCTTCCAAGGTACTCTTTTCTTCCTTGATACTTCATTCGATATCCCATTTTCAAACAATGAGTGCTATGACTGGTATCTTATAATGATGGACATTGTTGTTAACCCGTTCCAGAGTACACGCTTACCTTAAACAGTCCATCAAGACTGATTCAGCCCGTAAAGAGTTTCATCGTGCCATCATCAGATGGGAGAACAATGCTGGATTGGGCTTTCCAGGGTATTTCTTTCTTTGTGTATTTCAAGTAATAACGGTATTAGATTGTTATAATTTTGTACACAACCTTATTAAGAATTTGCTGATTGCTCTAGCCTTTCTTGTAGAGCTGGCAAATTTGTCACATTCACTTATAAATGGGTTGATTCGCGTTATGTTTCATCTCTAATGGGTCTAACGGGTATAGTAAAACTAAAATTAAGCTTAAACCAAAACAAGAAAAATGGGTCGAATGCGTTGAAAGTTTCCCACAATGTGTTTTTATCCATAACACTTCCAAAATTGTTATTCAAAAGAATATATTAGAATTGAAGGAATATAGTTTTTGTTACCATATTGGACACGCTAATTATTATTAAGTATTGGACAATAGGTGCGCTTAATCAAGTGGACCCATTTTGAAAGTTTTTCATTTTGACTTGTTACCCAACCCGCCTGAAGTGCCCATTTTTCCGCCTTTGTTTTCATCTTTAAGCTCATTGGGTTATTCAGTTAGAAAAAAAATGTGGTTTTCTTTTTTTCTCTGTTTTGAGTGTTTTATTCTTCCATACCTGCAGATTTGTGGCTGAGAGTACTGGTCATCAAAGGAGTAGTCGTCTCCTAAGTATGAAGTCAGCAAATGCGTTGTTGGAATTATCACCATCAGCAAAAGAAATACCTTATGGAACTCTGGTATCAGCAATTATAATCTCTGATATAAGTGGATGTGCTCCAGGGAGCAATTTATTATCATCAAATCTTGATAACGTTACACAAGGCACCATGTCAAAGAAAATAAGTGCTGATACACCTGCATACTCTACATATAAGGTTGCCATTCTTACTGTGAGTGATACTGTTGCATCAGGGGCTGGACCTGATAGAAGGTATTTTGCACTCACTTATATTTTCTTTTTAGGTCTTGTATTGAATGACATCACCATTAATTAATAATTTTGTGAATTATGGTATGAAACTGAAACTTTAAAAATTGCAGTGGTCCGAGAGCAGTTTCTGTTGTGAACTCTTCTTCTGAAAAATTAGGAGGAGCGATGGTAGCTGCAACAGCTGTGGTTTCAGACGACATACCAAATATCAAGGAGATATTGCAGAGATGGAGTGATATAGAAAAAATGGATTTGATTTTAACGCTTGGTTAGGTTTTTTGTAATTTGGAACTTGATAGTATCTCAATTATGTTACATAGTTAAACATTCTCTGTTTATAATTTGTATAGTGCATCTTAATTATAGGTGGTACTGGCTTCACACCTAGGGATGTTACACCTGAAGCAACAAAAGGTGTAATACAAAAAGAAACTCCTGGACTTCTACATGTCATGATGCAAGAGAGCCTAAAGGTAATTTGATTGCTACACTTAATATCTCAATATACTTTATTTGACAAGATGCTTAGAGGTGGCAACTTCGACCCATTTACGGATAAATGGGGTTTATTCTGGTTATGATTGATCTCCAATGGGTTAAACAGGCAAGATGAAAGTAGTTCAAATGAAGATTGGCTAAATGGGTCGGAAGCCGCCCAAAGTGTATTGTGAATGCATAATAGCTCTAAACCATGTTATTAGTAATATTTTGTTATCCTACTTGAAACACCAACTGCTCACACACACACACACAATATACTTTATTTGACAAGATGCTACACTTAATATCTCAATATACTTTATTTGACAAAATGCTTAGAGGTGGCAACTTCGACCCATTTACGGATAAATGGGGTTTATTCTGGTTATGATTGATCTCCAACGGGTTAAACATGCAAGATGAAAGTAGTTCAAATGAAGATTGGCTAAATGGGTCGGAAGCCGCCCAAAGTGTATTGTGACTGCATAATAGCTCTAAACCATGTTATTAGTAATATTTTGTTATCCTACTTGAAACACCAACTGCTCTCGCTCTCTCTCTCTCTCACACACACACACAAGAGCGGGCGCGCGCACACACACACACCCACCCACCCACACCCACCCACACCCACACACCCACACCCACCCCCACCCCCACACCCACACACACACACAGGGTAGAGTTCCAATGGGAACACTTTGAAAATAAGAACGGCTAAGAACACCTCATAAATGCACAACTAGCCACCAAATCATTAGATTCACACTCATACATCTTAATATGTGTTGAAAAATAGATACGAACTTTTAGAAATGCACAAAAATCATAAAAACGATTGATGCGCAGTTATAGAGATAATCGTGCATCAATTGTTTTTTCGATTTTTGTGCATTTTTAGAAGTGTACATTTATTTTTCTGAGAACACCTTAAAAATAAGAACGGCTAAGAACGCTTCAAATGCACAATTACTCTTGATAAAATAGTTAGATTCACATTCGTACATCTCAAATATGCAAAGAAATACATTTATTTTTCTGAGAACACCTTAAAAATAAGAACGGCTAAGAACGCTTCAAATGCACAATTACTCTTGATAAAATAGTTAGATTCACATTCGTACATCTCAAATATGCAAAGAAATATAAATGTACGCTTCTAAAAATGCACAAAAATCGAAAAAACAATTGATGCACGATTATCTCTATAACTGTGCATCAATCGTTTTTTTGATTTTTGTGCATTTCTAAAAGTTCGTATCTATTTTTCAACACATATTTAAGATGTATGAGTGTGAATCTAATGATTTGGTGGCTAGTTGTGCATTTATAAAGTGTTCTTAGCCGTTCTTATTTTTAATATGTTCTCATTGGAACTCTACCCTATATATATATATATATATATATATATATATATATATATATATATATATATAGTTATTATAGAAATAAAAGTGTTTGGGGGTCATCCCGACCTGACTTCTTTCAACGAAAGGATACTTCTTTTATATTCAATTATTTAACAAATCACTTTTTCATATTCAACATAACAAATTGGTAGGCAATGTCTAATATTTGCAACTTAACAGTCACATGCGTACTCACATGCCTTCAAATATGTGTGGGATTATTGGTAACAAAAATCTGCTGGAGTTAACTGGGATTAGTACATTTTAAATTATACGCGAATGTGCATTTGTTTATTGATGTTAGACCGGTCACCAGGTTTACTTGTACTCCATTGCAACATATATATTTCTGATTACATCATGACTTTCTTGATATTTATGAATTAAATATGATTGTAGTCGAGTTATGATCTATTAAAAGCTAACCAAGACATTTGTCAGTTTGGTAGTCATTGTTAGCTAAGCCAAATCGTAAAACTCGGCGGTACTTGGGGGTTAGAGGACCTTGTAGCTAGTACTCGGCCTACAAGTGGAGTACTCGGAATGGTTTCTTTCTATATATAAATAATGAAATTTGAAATTATATGTTTAGATGAAGACTAGTAACATAAATATAAGCATAGACATTATTGTTTAGAAAAAGAGAGTGAGAGACCGAGAGAAAAGACTAGTGGCCGAAAGTTTAAAATGGACTCAACCCTAGTTTTAAACCATATTACCACGTTGATCGATTTTGACTTTGACCGATTTTTCTGTTCGAGTACACGGCCGAGTTGGCTGCCTTTTTACAACGGTACGTTTGGCTTAATATTAGCATGAGTTTGCATAACCTTTTCCGATTGAAATCTATTAAGAGATTTTTGGTTTCAAAACACATTTTGATGTTGTTGAATGAGTAACAAGTAACCAATGTTGAATTTTGAAGTGAGTTGTATTTCCTTTTTTGTTATTCATGAGGAGAATAATTCAGCACAGAGAGAACTAAACCTTCACCTGAAAATCTGGTCTTGTGTAGGATATCCCTTTTATGTAGCTAATATCCAGTCAATTATTATTCTATTAACACACTTAAATGCCTATATAACTCTTATATGCGTGCTTCTGTTTGCAATGTGCTACTGACATTCCAGATCTGTTGGTTGATCAATTTACTTTGTAAAAGCCATATTGCATTTATCCATTACGTGCTTGACTTTTGTTATTCATTAGGTAATTTGTACATGACTCTATGCCCTTACGTATTAGATTAATTATTCAAAAAAACAGGTTACACAATTTGCAATGCTTTCGCGTGCTGCAGCAGGAATACGTGGATCAACACTGGTAGGGGCTTCCTTTTTCTATAAAATGTTAAATGTATTTAAAAAACATTTGTTATTTTATAAATTCACTAACCTTTTAAAATGATGGAATTGATTTCTTAGATCATTAATATGCCGGGGAACCCAAATGCAGTTGGTGAGTGTATGGAGGCATTACTTCCTGCACTAAAGCATGCTCTGAAGCAGATAAAAGGAGATAAAAGAGAAAAACATCCGCGACATGTTCCTCATGCCGAAGCAGATCCAAAGGATGTATGGGAACATAGTTATCAAGTGGCTAGTAATGAGGGCAAAGAAACATCGCCTTCTCTGCATAGTTGCGATTGCAAGTAAGCGGTTATATATATACATGACGTAGATTGTTTCGAAAAAATTGAAGTCAAGTGAAGGAGTGCAAAAAATTGTAGAAAGGAAAAAACCATTTTGCTAGTTAGAAAGCAAAATGTACAATAAAGTATGCAAAAGACTGTAACCATTTTTTATTTGTATGTCTGTCGAGGACTGTTGTTTTCTTATCAGTCACAGTTAAGAACAATGTTAAAATCGTAAGATGTATAAATATAAGTATTTAATAGAATGCGGCTTTTTAGAAAATTCACATGTTGAATGGTGGTCATAAGCATACCATATTATGTAGAGCAGTTTTTTGTTGGTGTGTCATGCGCCATCAAGACTAAAAGGTTCGAGATGAAGGCCCAACACCATATCCTTTCCTCATCTAAAAAACTCAATTTTTGTTAGACAAGTCAACCAACATGTTACAACTTACAACATGTATTGACCAAATTATTAGGGAGATGATAAATACAACTAAAAAATTGTTTTATACACCAAAACTGTTAAATATTTGAAGTTCACAGTACAAGTATATAATAGCATAATGTTGGTATATGAATCATTTCATTTGAGGTGGTGATTTGTACACCACTACTTTTTTGCCATACACCACTAAAATATATATTTAGACCCTTTTACCCCTTGCAACTTAAAATTCTTCAAACACTCCTTCACAACTTCAAGGGCAAAAATGTCCAAAACATGATTTTGGTGGTTTATCGAAAAAAAATGGTGGTGTACAAATACACCATCACTTTTTTGCCATACACCACTAAAATATATTTTTAGACCCTTTTACCCCTTGCAACTTAAAATTCTCCAAACGCTACTTCACAACTTCAAGGGCAAAAATGTTCAAAACATGATTTTGGTGGTGTATGACAAAAAAGTGGTGTTGTACAAATCACCACCCTTTTATTTGTTTTGTTGTATCTATCACCTACCAAATTATTACGTGCACAAAGTGTTTCAAATCATCGTCACATTGGGTATTGCTAACCCTACCAATGAAAATTAAGACTTTTACCTACAATGGCCCCATTGAAGAGAAGCTACTCTTTACCTTGAGACCAGTGGCGGATCTAGAACATCAACTCACATGGTTCCTTAATAACTTGACTCTATTACTTGATTGCGGTGATAAAATGATATTGACAAAATAAACCGGTCGTGTTGTTAAAACGACGGTGACAAAATAAAGGGGTCGGGTTGTTAAAACGAAACACAAAACATAGATTCAGTAATAACATTTTAAAGATATAATTTTTAACTGCAAATTAAAAATTATCATCACGAAACCAAAGAGCGAATACAGATCCAATTAACAAAACCACGCCACAAAACACTAAAGTAATAACTATGGTTCATGTACTACAAGACGTAAAAAAAAGGACCATATCCCTCCCCCTTTATCTATTAAAATAGGCCCATATTAACCTAATCAAAAAACAAATCGTTTTCTATTAACTAATCTGGACCATTGAATGACAAAGTTAATTCAATTAGGACACTTGATGTAACACCCCCAAATTTAATGATTTGCGGAAGCATACTTGGGTGTTACTAATCAATATACAAAGCACAAGATATACAGTAAACGACCTCTAAATGGGACGTTGTAAAACGATTTCATAGGAATAAATGTTTGAAAACTTAATGTTTTCGTATACAAAATGTAGTTTTCTAGAGTCCACGCGTATGGCGGGAGATTCTATTACATAATCAACATGTACAAAAGATAATGCTGAGAATCTCCGTTAATGCAGTTTAGTTGAAATCATGCGACTCTAGCTATGTCCTGAAGTAATCCTACTCCGTCTGTGTACCTGAGAATACATGCTAAAAGGGTCAACACGAATGTTGGTGAATCTCACAGGTTTGTAAGTAATATCAGTTTTGAACACAATATTTCATCAGTAGGGCCCGCAGGTGTAAGTCAAGTATTTGCAAATCCAGCAAATGTAAAGTAAATAAGTTATACCATTGCCATGAGGCTCATAATCGAAGCTTAACCCGTAAGTAATAATTTGCTCACGTGACATGCTCGTAACTGAGCAAGCATAAGTAACGAATAATAGTCGCCCGTTTATACAGTACGGTTCGTGGTAGCGCTACTACCCCGGGCGGGGAGTGTCATTTCCCTAATGGATCCATTAACTAGTGTTCGCGCTTAAGTCCATAACTAACGATATATGATGGAGAGACTTCTGTAAGTAGTAAATAACTCATGCAATTCCGTTTGGTATAGTAAGCAGTTTAGTACTTGTGTTCGAGAAAAATCAGTAGCATGTATCTCCCCCAATAAGAAAAACAGTAAAAGTGGGGCCGTAAGAGTCACCTGAGTCTTTGCAAGTTACGTTTATACAAATAAACGAGTAAATGATATCAGTCCGTAGGTTCTCCGAACCCGTAACCTTCAAATGCCTAAACACATAAGGTCATGTAAGTAGTTGTCTCGCAAGACCACCAAGAATAGTTGTACACAACTAGTATGCCCAATGTTTGTTCAAGTGTCCGTAATCGTTCGTCTTTAGAAAAACATGTTTGACCCGTTGGTGACGGTTGGTTTTTGTAATCTCAGAGTATTATCATTGTAATTGAAGTGTTATACTTAAAAATGTATTCCAAAGTGTTTTAGGAGTCGTATCGTATAAGTGTTTGAGATTGTACGAGTTTGACACTTGGTGTAAAAATATTTTGACAACTCTCTGTTTTTTGCGACACTTGGCTAGTGTCGCTATAGGCGACACTAGTTAGGCGACACTTGATGAGTGTCGCTAGATTTCCGATTTTCATAAATAGGCGACACTTGATTAGTGTCGCTATAGGCGACACTTACGAATTTTGGCGTCACTAAGGGAGTGTCGCTAAGATAAATCTGGTTAAGTAATTCAGCGACACTTAAGTAGTGTCGCTATAGGGGCGACACTTAGGCATAGCGACACTTAGCTAGTGTCGCTAGTACTGTTTTTGGCACACTAGCGACACTTCCAACTGTTCGCCAGAAAATGGACCGAAAACGAGTTTTCCGGCCACCTTTCGGTCTAATACTTTTACCCAACCCATATACGGACATTACAAGTGTAAATAAACAACCATAAGTCGAAAATAAGTAAAACCGAGAGGTTTCGAGAATTTGTCAGAACATACAAAGTGGCGAAATGAAATTCCGAAAATATAGGAATGTAGATCGTGATGCCGTGGTTCTTTTCTTCCAAAGGAGTTATAAAATCCGAGTGCGTTTTGGTGTGTTATTTTGTGATTTTGTGATGTTGGTGGTGATGGTGATTTTTGAGAGAAAAGGAGGAAGAAAAAGAGTGAGAAAAAGAAATGAGAAAGAAAGTGGGAGGAGGTGTGGTGTAGGTGAAAGCCTCACCTCACCCAGTCTCCGTTCCGTGCTCCGTGTGGTGTTCGTTTTCTCCGTTATGTAATCGTTTAAATATTTGTTTTACGCGTTTAATATTTATTTAGAACGTGAATATTTATTAATCATTTTATTTGAGTTATTTTAATTTATGAAATGTAATCTAGTTTAATTTGTGCGTTTGTCATTTTTAAATAGTGTTACACGAGACAATTTGGAAATATAAGTTAAAGTGTCGTCAATAATGTTTTTATAATTTAATCACAATGTTTCACCAACGTCCAAGTAGTATGAATCGGGTCCGATTAATCTGTACGATTTATCCAAATCGCGTAAGTACACGTATATATATATAATTCACCTTATATATACAAATATAGTCTGTAATTAGTCCCATTACATACTAATTACAACTAGTTACAAATAATCAGGCATAATTAATTATCCTAATTAGGCAGGTGTTACACTTGATCAATGATTACTACCTTGATTTGCCAAAAAATAAAAGTCATTATTACTTAATTACAAAATTAACCTTACCCTCATAATTAACCTTACTAATTATAATTACTAATTAATAAAATTAATTATTAATTATATTACTAATACATCAATGCTAATTTAAATAAATCACTTAATTAATCATTTGATAAAAAATAAAAGGCTGGACGACATTTACTAGAATTTTAAGACCATTCCCAACAGTGACAGAAACTGACAGAAACCGACGCGTCACGTCTGCGCCACGCATGCGCCACATCAACTTTTTTCAAAACTGACTGAAACTGACGGACCACTGCCATCAGTGACTCCGTCACTTTAATTTTTGGGCCCACATTCAACAATTTACCTCTACTTATACACACACAAATACAAAAAAAATAAAATAAAAATAAAACCGACGCTGCGTCGGTTAACTGACGGAGCCAAAGTGACGGACGGTACCAACAATGTCACTCTCGTCGGTTGTGAGTGACACAAACCGACGAGCACCGTTAGGAGAGCTCTAAAGAGGTATACGGTGCTTACCATTCTTGAATTCAAACAAATACATAGTCAACCATATTACTCATGAAATTATTTAATGGGATTCGTGGAATATATATGGGATAATAAATCACTTTCAAATCAATATAGTAACTTCAAAATATTCTAGGAAGTAAAAATATACAACCTTTATATAAATAAATACAACCTCTATAAAAGGATGTTATTTTTTACTAAAATGAAACAAATAAACAATTTGAAGTCTGTAACAAACAATATAATATATAAAAGGGTTAATCAACAAAATCGGCAATGAACTGTCACCATTCGTTGCATGTAAGCAACCAACTCAAAATATTGTTTGTGTACGCAACAAACTGAACGTTTTTGTACCCATGTCGGTAACATGGTAACCTGTTACCTCATCAACCGGTAAAGCCAAATTATTTGGCATTATTTATTTTTCTTATTGTTTATGTGGAATATGTAAACACACGTGGCATTTAGGTGGCTTTTCATTCTTAGTTTTTTATTTTAATTTTCATAGCCAAATGTAGTTCACCCATTTCCTTTTTTTGGTTCCTGTGATACAACGTTGACGGTTCATCGAGCACCACAATCAAGCCTCCAAATCATCATCTTCAACTCTTATTCATATACAACATAAAAAAAACTCTTTCAAGATTACTTGGTATTCAACTCCGAGCATAAAACTCCGATGATTCTGCCATACCACCGGAGAAAGAGATGGTGACGGCGGGATGAAATCGGACATATCTGCACCATTTTTTCTCCGGCTAGATCCCGACAGCGGTGGCGGTTACAAAGAAATTAAGTACCTAATTTTCGGTTACCGGCGTTGCAATCTCCGGCCTTGCCGGAACTTAAAACCATCATACTCGCTATCTCCGACCTCCCAGGTCACTGTTCATGCGTGTGTTTTTGCTAGATATGGACTGTTCATGCGTGTGTTTTTGCTAGATATGGAAGTTGTAATAGTTTACAATCTAGTGATATGCATGATTAAGAGTTTTAATTTGTGTTCTTCAATTTGTTATGAATCTGTGTGATTTGAGAATTGGTTTGAAGAAGATGGTTTTGTAGATATTTATTATGTAATATTTAAAAAAAATCAAATGAGATCGATGTAAAATTTTCATCTCCAAAACACCTCCGGCCAATAAATCTCAAGATTAAGATTAAAACCTTAGATTTCCATATCAAAATTAAAACCCTAGTTTAAAAACCCAAATTTAAACCTTATAAATTGGGTGGTTGTTTGACGTGGCAGCACAATGGTGGTTGTAAAAGTTGCATCTGCAAAACCATCTTCTTCGAATTGGGTGGTCCATGTGCTGCCGCATAACCTTGAATATATAAATTGGGTGGTTGTAAAACCCCTTCTAAATAACAATCAAAATGACGTGGCTACAATCTGTAATGATTACGTGTCAAAAAAAAATCAACATGGCAGGTGACATGTATGCCACCTCAGCTTTTGCAAACATCAAAAGGTAAAATCTCACTTTGCAGGATTGCGGCACGAAACCAACCAGTTTGTTGCGTACATGAACAATATTTTGAGTTGGTTGCTTACATGCAACGAAATGTGGCAGTTCATTGCCAATTTTGTTGATTAACCCTATTTAAAAACTATCTAAATTAAATAATGTTGTATGGTTGTATTTAATTCTTATGAATATAATGTTTATAATTTAGATTTATACATGACTTATACATAATCTCAAAAAGTGTAAAAAATTGTTTAACTCTGCGCATCAAACCTATCCACGCTAAAACATTTATTATTTTATTTTATTATGTAGAAAATAGGGATTTACTAATAATTAAAAAAACACAAAAAATAAAAATAAAAAACTCATTAAATTTAGGTATGTAATGTGATCCGTTTTTACACAAAAGATAGGAAACTCCGTTTTCAAAGGATCCGTTTTAGCAAGATTTTAAAATAATTTTCAATTTTGCTAATAAATCAAAAATACAGAAAATGTGATTTAATCTGTAGTTAATAGGATCCGTTTTTTCTGCCGTTTAAAAAAAAAAAAAAAAAGGATCCGTTTTTACACAAAAAGTAAGAGGATCCGTTTAAAACCGGATCCATTTCAACTAGATTTATTGGTGGGATACAATTTACCCTAAATAAAAAATCACATTTGAATGTCGCCCAAAAAATATGGAAGACTTCATATTCACAACTGTAAACCTTTGTAATTTGTATGTGTTTCCTCCTAATTCAAAATCTACAGGTGAGCACTATAATTCTATGAGTATGATTTTTATACATCTAAAAAATATAATGCATCCAAAAGTCTGGTGTGCTACCTTAGGTGTCATTCAATCACATTACCTACTTTCCTTTATGAATTCATTGTGTCATTACCTCAAACATGCGAATGACTCTAAAAAAGTGCATACTACTTTCGGAAGTTTGTATATAAATACTGAATTTTATGTGAAATGAATAACATGATTATGCTCTAAAAGTCATCACCGGGACAATTGAGTCCAAACTTGTCAAGAGATCTGTCCATGTCATAGAGTATACACTTGTGTACATGATGAAATAATTCTAAAAATTCTAATCTAAGAGTTTTCCCCTTCCCACCATTAGCAAAAGAAGTTTCAAATCTTACATTTCAAATTGGTGTAAGAGAGTCCATCCTTTTGTAGAAGAATTACCTTCTATTACATCAATAGCTTGAACGCTGCACTAAATGAAAATAATTTATAACTCACATGTTCGGTATCCTAAAATATTTCTAACTTTGGTTGCTACATGTTAGAGGTGGCAATTTTAGACTCAACGGTTACTTATGGGTTAAATTGGTTAAGATTTATGAGGTGATGGGTTTGTTAGGTCTCCATCTTTTTTTATATGGGTCCAAATGGGTATCTAATATAACCTCCGATTGTATGACAATTAACCAACGGGTCAAGCGGGTAATTTTTTTAGAACACCTCATTTCATTTTTTTGACTTTTCACTTAAATAAAAAAAAGTTTGGTAAAACCCAATGGGTCGACCTCGACTCGAGACCCGTTTAGATTCATCCTCCTAAATGACTCATCTAGACCCGGATCCGTTTAAACTTAAACCCATCTACACCCGTTATCCGACCCGACCCATTCATTTCACCACTTATACTACATGTGTAATAAATTGGGTGTGCTTATATAATGACAGAAGGACAAACTAAGTGTACACATGATTTTAGTTATCAATTCTTGAATGGCGGCTGGCCATCCCATGATTTTAGTTATCAATTCCTTTATTATTGGTTCTAATGAGACGCGCGAGCATGTTTTGGTTGGTTATAGTTTCTTAAACTAATGCATTGACCACCTTTGCCCAAGTTTTTACGTACGAAGTAATACATGGCATGTAT
The DNA here is from genome assembly GCA_949592205.1 of Helichrysum umbraculigerum. NCBI lineage: Eukaryota > Viridiplantae > Streptophyta > Magnoliopsida > Asterales > Asteraceae > Helichrysum > Helichrysum umbraculigerum. Next base: position 41,997,149 of record CATIUR010000001.1, read on the forward strand.
TTGAGTAGAGCTTTCAAAATCCAGGTACTTTTTTATGGTCAAAAAATTGCTAAAGGTATCCAAAGAAAGTGCAAAAGATATATATATATATATATATATATATATATATATATATATATATATATATATATATATATATAAATAAAACTCTCTTTAACAATATTGGGAACTCATGAATGAACTCTTACGTAAGTCACCTATGTAATTGTTTCTGTATGTAGAGACTCTGGTAGCATATGTGGATCCCGGTACTCCCTTGCATAGATATGAAATCACCAGAATAATTTGATGAGGGAGGAGTGTTGAAATCTGTAACACCCTCAAATTTCGGTTTGCGGAAGCGATCGGGTCGGGTGTTACTAAATCAAATATCACAAGCACAAAGATATATAATGAACGACTCTAAATGAGACGTTGAAAATAGTTATACATTTACCAAATAAAACGTTTACAAAGTTGATAGCGGTTTTCAAATACATAATTTGAAATACAAAAGTAAATGCAGAGTTGTCCCATATGTTTGAAAACATGCGACTCGAGCTAGCATAGCTTGTAGTGGTCCTAATCCTGCTGGCCACCTGAGAATACATACTAAAACAGGTCAGCTATAAAGCTGGTGAGTTCACAGAGTGTTTAATATGAAATCGTGTGATAATATCATCCGTATTATAAAAAGCGGTTATCCACCGTGTATTTAGATTAAATGAGTTTGCAAAGACTTTACAAAAGTTATATATCGGGGTGTAGGTTACCCTAACCATGTGATTTACTAGATAGTAGGGTTTAGTATGCATCGGCTATTAGTCTTTACATAAAGGTACGGGTTCCTAGAATTAGGTCATCTACCCATGTAGGACCCACAACATATGTTGATTGTTTAATAAGTATCCCGAGTCCCAATAATCCATCGGATTATCCTGCAAGTATATAAGTAATGAAAGTAGCACTCCGTGCATACTTTATGTTCAAGAGCACCACGTGCTTAAACTGGATAAACAAATGAAGCAACCCGTGCTTAGGTTCAAAAGTAGCGAGGCACTCCGTGCCTGATGTGTGTAATAGGTATGCATAAGTACGAAGCACCACGTGCTTAGCAATGTAGTAATGTAGTGAGGCACTCCGTGCCTGATGTACGTAATAAGTATGCATAGATATGAAGCACCACGTGCTTAGTAAAGTAGTAGTATGTATACATCAACATGTATAGGTAATCAGTAGTAGCACCACGTGCCAAGTAGTGGTTCAGCGAACCCGGAAGTAGCACAACGTGCCAAGTAGTGGTTCAGCGAACCCGGAAGTAGCACAACGTGCCCGGAAGTAGCACAACGTGCCCGGAAGTAGCGCAACGCGCCCAGTGATGGCCCTACGGGCTCGGCAGTAGCATGACATGCCTACTGTGTGATCAAATGAAGCATTACATGCTTGTTTAACGTTAATGAAGCACTACGTGCTTAATGGTGTAATTAGGTTGTGTACAAATATATATATATAAGCGAAGCACCACGTGCTTGTTAGTGTAAGCGTGTGTACATCATCATGTACATGTAATCAGAAGTAGCACCACGTGCTAAGTAGTGGTTCAACGAACCCGGAAGTAGCACAATGTGCCCGGAAGTAGCGCAACGCGCCCAGTGATGGCCCTACAGGCTCGATAGTAGCACAACGTGCTAAACAGTTTATGTATGCATAAATTAGTGTAAGCTATCTACAGATAAACACTACACTCAATTTACGTGTGTTTATTACCCTACGGTAATGTTGAAGGTGTAATCTAACAATCTACACCTATGAGTAAAGTTTAGGGTTCACAATATATCTAAGTGTGACTAATCATCACCTAGATGATAGGTGTAGCATGTGAAGTCCAAACGTGTATAAATGTCACCTAGTCATTCGGAATAGTAATTAATATCTAAGTGTGTCATTACATCACTTAGTTGTCGAGGAGTACCTGCAGTACGTAAATAATGTATGCTATCATTTGGTTTCATAAATCGTGTCACGACTAGTGAGTATGGTCTCTAGGTTGTGTTTCACAAGTAAACTAGTCAAGTCTAGTGATAATGCTTCGCCGATGTGACGAGTGTTTAAATAGTGTCACTTGTATAGTTTTTGTTGTTGTCTAGCCAAGGCACACTTAGTTTGCCTATTGTGTACGGTTGTCTCAAGTGTGTTGGAGTCTAACATGTCATTTGCAAACGATTGTAAATCAGTTGTAAGTTGTAATTTCATTTACCAATGAAAAGTAAGTAAATCATGAGTATGTATCTCCCCCAAAATCAGTGAAAACAGTAAAAAAAAGAGGGGCTATGAACTCACCTGGGAGAGCTAGCAACCCTTAAGTTACGTGCGAGTGAAATGAAGACCTCCTAGTGTCCTAAACACGTGAGGTTTCGTATAAGTATATAGACATAAATTATCCAATTCGTTTGCTTAATCGATTAAATCGTACACAATGTGTTTGACACGCGTTTCCGTTTCAAAGTTTGTAAGAAAATTCGGTTCGTTCGCGGCGTATTGGAATTATATTTTGAAAATATAATTATAGTGTTTTTCGTATAAATAACCTCATTTAAACGCGTTTCGGTTCGTATATAATTGCGTATATGTTTCCGGATAAGTTTGACATTTTAAAAGTGAGTTTTTAGTTCAAAAACTGATAATAGCGACACTTCATGCGTCACTAAGAGGTTTATAGCGTCACTAGGCAAGTGACTCAAAAATTAGGAAATTTCAGACATTTAGCGACACTTCAGAAGTGTCGCTATAGGGTTAGTGACGCATATAGCGTCACTTATCAAGTGTCGCAATAGCTGGAAAATGGCACGAAGCTGCCGGATTGAGAGGGAAGCCGCCGGCTTCCTTGTCTGGATGAACTACCCGCCGGGTACCGGCCTTGCCCGCCGGGTACCCCGGCCCGACTCAGCTCTGTTCGAGCAAAAACCCACCAAAACACACGGATCGAGTTCCAAAGTCACATTTTCGACAATAGCTAACTTATATAGTGTTAATACATGATAATCTAAGCAATATAAACATGAAATCGAGTGGAAATCGGGGATTTTCTTACCAAATGAAAATGAGTACGAAAATGGTGAAGATGATGATGGAAGATGATAATGATGATGTTGTTGTTGCTCTCCCTTGCTTCCGTTCCCTTTGATGATTTCGAAAATGGTGGTGGTGGTTTCGATTTAAGTGAGCCGAGAGGGAGAGATGAGATGAGATAGATTTGTGAGAATGAAAAAAAAATGAAAATGGGGAGGGGAATAAAGGGTGGCCGGCCATCTCCAATAATTGGAGGTGGTTGGCCCCGGTTTGTTCCGTTTCGTGGTATTTTGACCCGTGTTTTGGTACCCGTTCGTAAAATAAATATTATTTCTAAATTCGTAATATTTATTCGTATAATTGAAAATGGTTTCGAGTTGGAACATTTTATAAAAATAAAATGTTTAAGTTTAAGTCGTACGAGTTATTTTAGTTTTTGAATATATCATTTTTAAATGATACGAAAGTATTTAAGTTTCATCCAACTAAAATACATTTTAAACAAAACGATTTATGTTCTAAAATAGTTTAATACTTCCCGTGTAAATAACGTTTATTAAAAATAATAACACATTATTTAAAAGTAATACGTACTAAATACGATTGTTTAAAGTTTAAAATAGGCGCGAAAATTGACCTTTTTGACCGGGTGTTACATTCTCCCCCTGTTAAGAAAATTTCGTCCCGAAATTTAAAGTGATGTCGTGGTCGCGTGGGGCTTGGGGAGTAATGTACGTATGAGGCGTTTATCGCGTAGATGGTGGACATATCATGTCTAAAACGAATTGGGGAGCAGTCAGCCCATGACTGTGTCGATGTCTATTGTCGTAGTCATATTCTGACTATATTGTTTGTTCGAGGTATAATTAATTTATGGTTAGTAGTTAACCGTTTACGCCGTAGTCCATTCAGGACTAGATAATTGTCACATAGTAGCAGTGTTAGTGAATAGTCCTACCAGGACTAAGTAGTTGGTGAACGTTCAGTCGGTTAGTCTGCTGAAAGCAAACTTTGAGTTTTACGTGACCTAGGTCAACTAGCCCTAGGATGTTCTCAGCATTGTATTGATAAAAGCGGTATTGGAGAGTATAATTTCTCGTTTAGCGAATTTAGAATTGAAGGATTATGTTTTCGAAAAAATGATTACATCATTGTAAGGATTTTGTCCGGTTCCTCCGAAGTCGACTATGTAGATTTGCCCAGTAGTGCAGGCGAAGCCCAAATGGTTATCACAATTATATCGGTGGGAAAATTTCGTACACGGTGCGTCGTAGCAATCGATGCTATAAAATGGTAAGGCTCGGAGGCCATCTAAGATGGGTGAATGAAAGTCCTCGAACTTTTGGGTTTGTCGTGACGTGAATAGTTCATGTGTGTTTCATAATAAGTGGCATGGGACCCCGTACCCATTGGATGTTGGAGTTCTTAATATCGTGGGTGGCGGACATATTTCCGTCTTTTGTGAATTTTGATGCAACAGTTTGAATACCCGTTATCGAGTTAACCTTAGTTAAGTTGTCGTGTCCTTCCATTTTTGACATCGTGAGAGTTGTAACTAATTAAATTGTAGTTTCGATGTACAGTCGTAGTAACGACCAAGTTGTGTTTTCACTATAGTCAACCGAGGCTGTGTTGTTGTGAGTAGTCCAATGGACAATTGTGCAGTACTTGTGTATTGTAAATGTAATCCCAATAATTTAGAGTGTGCTACCAAAATGTTATGTGGCCAATTGCGCCAGTGGGTGTGACACCCATAGTACCATGTGCGGTGTCGGATCGAGGTCTGTCAACACAACCCATGTGTGGTGACGCTAGTTTGTATTTCGTTAAATGAGGCATCACATGCCTAAGTAGTCGTGGCATGGCATTTCGCGCCATGTAAGGGAATCGCGTATGCGTATTAGTGCCTATAGTAGGTGTACATACATAAAGTAATTGAGTATGGCACTTCGTGCCCAGTCGTGTAGTCAAGTACGCGTACCAAGTGTACATGTAACCATATCAAGCATACATGTCTAAAGTAATCGAGTCCGGCACCTCGTGCCCGGTAGAGTAGTCGTATATATACATATATGGTGTACACGTAACTATATAAGTATACGTACATAATAAGAGTCAAGTGTGGCACCTCGTGCCCAGTTAAGTAAATGTATATGTATATATGTAAGTCGTACATGCAACTATAACAAGTCTACATGTATGATTTGAAGTAGCACCTAGTGCTATAATGCAGTGTTATCAGCACAGTAATTGAAATACTAATGTATTGTGATTGTAGTACCGAAGTACTATGAAGTGCAGCACCACGTGCCGTAATGAAGTGCTCGCGGCACCGTAATTGCAGTACTCATGTACTGTGAATGTAGCATCAACATGCTATGATCTGTAGTATCGACTACTATGAGGTTTGCACTATTGTGCCCATATTGTGGTATCAACATACCATGTGTTGTGCTTGAAAGCATGATGTGACACCACGTGCCATGTGTTGTTTGCTTGTAGCCCAAAGGCCAAAATGCGTTGTAGTTGTGTGATTTCCCAATTATAGCACAAAGGCTAGAATGTGAGTGCCCAAAGCACTGAGGTATTGAATCAATTGATCTAGATGGTCAAGTTGTGATTGAGATAATTAATTTGTCGTGGACTTAGTCAACACTAATCCAATTGTGACCAGCACGGTCAAAGGTGAAAAATTCGTTTGTTTGTTTTAAATTTCGTGGACGTTTAGCATGTGTGGGTTTCCATTCCCGTTGAATACGGTTGTACCTCCTTCCCGAGGTTCAGTGATATATGTGATATCCTCCTATGCGTACATAAGGAGAAAGGTATCGAGTCGTGATAGTTAGGAAGACGGCGATATGCCTCTTCACGAAAGTATGATGATACAGCGGAAATAAATTTGTATATATATACTCAATATATATATATATATATAGGTATGTAATAGTAGTACACATGTAAGGCCTATTCATATATACCTACAGTACATATAATAGCCTAGAGTGTCTAGCAATAACAATCAGAGTCAACTACGCATTCCTGTTTCAGTATAACCCCTTTCAGATCTTACATCATCTTTATTTAATTGTACATAGTTAGCTACGCTATGTTAAATTAAACTCGTATGACGTAATTTCTGAACCAGTCATACCTAATGGGGAATACAGCCTAACGGTCATAGTCTAGGCCCACTAAATGCAACCTAGTTCACTATAACCTTAGGCTCTGATACCAATCTGTAACACCCTCAAATTTCGGTTTGCGGAAGCGATCGGGTCGGGTGTTACTAAATCAAATATCACAAGCACAAAGATATATAATGAACGACTCTAAATGAGACGTTGAAAATAGTTATACATTTACCAAATAAAACGTTTACAAAGTTGATAGTGGTTTTCAAATACATAATTTGAAATACAAAAGTAAATGCAGAGTTGTCCCAAATGTTTGAAAACATGCGACTCGAGCTAGCATAGCTTGTAGTGGTCCTAATCCTGCTGGCCACCTGAGAATACATACTAAAACAGGTCAGCTATAAAGCTGGTGAGTTCACAGAGTGTTTAATATGAAATCGTGTGATAATATCATCCGTATTATAAAAAGCGGTTATCCACCGTGTATTTAGATTAAATGAGTTTGCAAAGACTTTACAAAAGTTATATATCGGGGTGTAGGTTACCCTAACCATGTGATTTACTAGATAGTAGGGTTTAGTATGCATCGGCTATTAGTCTTTACATAAAGGTACGGGTTCCTAGAATTAGGTCATCTACCCATGTAGGACCCACAACATATGTTGATTGTTTAATAAGTATCCCGAGTCCCAATAATCCATCGGATTATCCTGCAAGTATATAAGTAATGAAAGTAGCACTCCGTGCATACTTTATGTTCAAGAGCACCACGTGCTTAAACTGGATAAACAAATGAAGCAACCCGTGCTTAGGTTCAAAAGTAGCGAGGCACTCCGTGCCTGATGTGTGTAATAGGTATGCATAAGTACGAAGCACCACGTGCTTAGCAATGTAGTAATGTAGTGAGGCACTCCGTGCCTGATGTACGTAATAAGTATGCATAGATATGAAGCACCACGTGCTTAGTAAAGTAGTAGTATGTATACATCAACATGTATAGGTAATCAGTAGTAGCACCACGTGCCAAGTAGTGGTTCAGCGAACCCGGAAGTAGCACAACGTGCCAAGTAGTGGTTCAGCGAACCCGGAAGTAGCACAACGTGCCCGGAAGTAGCACAACGTGCCCGGAAGTAGCGCAACGCGCCCAGTGATGGCCCTACGGGCTCGGCAGTAGCATGACATGCCTACTGTGTGATCAAATGAAGCATTACATGCTTGTTTAACGTTAATGAAGCACTACGTGCTTAATGGTGTAATTAGGTTGTGTACAAATATATATATATATAAGCGAAGCACCACGTGCTTGTTAGTGTAAGCGTGTGTACATCATCATGTACATGTAATCAGAAGTAGCACCACGTGCTAAGTAGTGGTTCAACGAACCCGGAAGTAGCACAACGTGCCCGGAAGTAGCGCAACGCGCCCAGTGGCCCTACAGGCTCGATAGTAGCACAACGTGCTAAACAGTTTATGTATGCATAAATTAGTGTAAGCTATCTACAGATAAACACTACACTCAATTTATGTGTGTTTATTACCCTACGGTAATGTTGAAGGTGTAATCTAACAATCTACACCTATGAGTAAAGTTTAGGGTTCACAATATATCTAAGTGTGACTAATCATCACCTAGATGATAGGTGTAGCATGTGAAGTCCAAACGTGTATAAATGTCACCTAGTCATTCGGAATAGTAATTAATATCTAAGTGTGTCATTACATCACTTAGTTGTCGAGGAGTACCTGCAGTACGTAAATAATGTATGCTATCATTTGGTTTCATAAATCGTGTCACGACTAGTGAGTATGGTCTCTAGGTTGTGTTTCACAAGTAAACTAGTCAAGTCTAGTGATAATGCTTCGCCGATGTGACGAGTGTTTAAATAGTGTCACTTGTATAGTTTTTGTTGTTGTCTAGCCAAGGCACACTTAGTTTGCCTATTGTGTACGGTTGTCTCAAGTGTGTTGGAGTTTAACATGTCATTTGCAAACGATTGTAAATCAGTTGTAAGTTGTAATTTCATTTACCAATGAAAAGTAAGTAAATCATGAGTATGTATCTCCCCCAAAATCAGTGAAAACAGTAAAAAAAAAGAGGGGCTATGAACTCACCTGGGAGAGCTAGCAACCCTTAAGTTACGTGCGAGTGAAATGAAGACCTCCTAGTGTCCTAAACACGTGAGGTTTCGTATAAGTATATAGACATAAATTATCCAATTCGTTTGCTTAATCGATTAAATCGTACACAATGTGTTTGACACGCGTTTCCGTTTCAAAGTTTGTAAGAAAATTCGGTTCGCTCGCGGCGTATTGGAATTATATTTTGAAAATATAATTATAGTGTTTTTCGTATAAATAACCTCATTTAAACGCGTTTCGGTTCGTATATAATTGCGTATATGTTTCCGGATAAGTTTGACATTTTAAAAGTGAGTTTTTAGTTCAAAAACTGATAATAGCGACACTTCATGCGTCACTAAGAGGTTTATAGCGTCACTAGGCAAGTGACTCAAAAATTAGGAAATTTCAGACATTTAGCGACACTTCAGAAGTGTCGCTATAGGGTTAGTGACGCATATAGCGTCACTTATCAAGTGTCGCAATAGCTGGAAAATGGCACGAAGCCGCCGGATTGAGAGGGAAGCCGCCGGCTTCCCTGTCTGGATGAACTACCCGCCGGGTACCGGCCTTGCCCGCCGGGTACCCCGGCCCGACTCAGCTCTGTTCGAGCAAAAACCCACCAAAACACACGGATCGAGTTCCAAAGTCACATTTTCGACAATAGCTAACTTATATAGTGTTAATACATGATAATCTAAGCAATATAAACATGAAATCGAGTGGAAATCGGGGATTTTCTTACCAAATGAAAATGAGTACGAAAATGGTGAAGATGATGATGGAAGATGATAATGATGATGTTGTTGTTGCTCTCCCTTGCTTCCGTTCCCTTTGATGATTTCGAAAATGGTGGTGGTGGTTTCGATTTAAGTGAGCCGAGAGGGAGAGATGAGATGAGATAGATTTGTGAGAATGAAAAAAAAATGAAAATGGGGAGGGGAATAAAGGGTGGCCGGCCATCTCCAATAATTGGAGGTGGTTGGCCCCGGTTTGTTCCGTTTCGTGGTATTTTGACCCGTGTTTTGGTACCCGTTCGTAAAATAAATATTATTTCTAAATTCGTAATATTTATTCGTATAATTGAAAATGGTTTCGAGTTGGAACATTTTATAAAAATAAAATGTTTAAGTTTAAGTCGTACGAGTTATTTTAGTTTTTGAATATATCATTTTTAAATGATACGAAAGTATTTAAGTTTCATCCAACTAAAATACATTTTAAACAAAACGATTTATGTTCTAAAATAGTTTAATACTTCCCGTGTAAATAACGTTTATTAAAAATAATAACACATTATTTAAAAGTAATACGTACTAAATACGATTGTTTAAAGTTTAAAATAGGCGCGAAAATTGGCCTTTTTGACCGGGTGTTACAAAATCCAGGATCCTGCTCCGAATGGGAGTAGTAACTTGAGTGACAGGAACACTTTCTCTAGATCTCATGTCTTCCACATCTCTTCTCAGTGATGCGTTGATGCGTTCTATGCGGCTCATTTGTTCCCTTACTTCTGAAAACATAGTCATAATTTCACGGTTAGAGATAATAACAGGATCACTATCATTCGAACCTGATCCCACATAAGTGGATGTAGTGGTCGTCGTCCTTGAACTAACAGGCTGAGGCCTTGGCCGTGAGGACGAAATAGGCATGTATGGTGGTATGTTAAGAAGTAGAAGATGATGGTACAGCAGAAGAGGTGGTTTGTCCTTGGATCACCATTTTTTGATAAATTTTATGCAAAAAATGACTCTAATGAAGATTTAATCAAAAGTTTGATTATGAAAAAGCACCACTTGCCCCACGGTGGGCGCTAAATTATTTTGGTCAAAAAATTACTCAATGCAATTCAATGAACAAATTAGTAAAGTGAGGTAGCGTGCTTGAATTTGATTTCAAGATAATTTAATTGAAAATTATATTTAACGATAAAAACTTATGATTTTGTTAATATGTGTTAACTTGAGATTAAATCTTGATAAATATGTAATCTAGGACTTTATAAATAATGAATTTGTATGCAATAAACCAAAATGAATGCAGAAAAAACAAGTGTAATCTGGGATAATGCAGTAAATATGACAAAGAATGCAAATTTAATAAAGTAAATGAATAAAAAGTGCAAGAACACAATGATGTACGAGGAAAACCCTTGATCTATGATAGATCGTCGGCACAAAACCTCGGGAAGGATCAATCGATCCTTGCCTTATGTTTATCTTATCAAATGAAAAATGGTTTACAAGCTAAAGAGCACGAGAATGATCGTCTAAGTGTAGAAATGGTGAAATGTGTAAGTGTTGGAGTATTGCAGAGAGCATTTCAAGTGTCAGTAGTGAAGATGAGTTAGCCTAATCGATCATTCAAGCCTCGTATATATACTACAGAGCTTAAACTAAGTATTCCGAAATATCCGGGATCATCCCCGAGATTTGGTGGAGCGTCCCAACGTTCACATGACTAAGTATTCCACACTTGTTGACTTCCTTCATCGTAAATCAAATATTCTTCCAGCTTGATACGATCCAAGGAAATCGGAACTACCTCCACACGTCCTTACGACCTGGTCAAAGTACATTAAACATGCGGAAATATTAGTAGCAAAGGAATCCCGAGATATATGATATCTGGGATCCTTATAATAAGCATATATTATAAGATAAACAAGATAATATCAAATCCAAGACATCCTATCATCTCAGACTTAGTTATATCCAGGATAACTATAAGTTGGTGATCCTGAAAGATAAAACAATATCACTATCGGGATCCTGTAATATAACAATCTCAATAGTAAGGTTATATAACTATTATCCCTGTTTTAATATAATCTTAAGGATAATATGGTCATACCTGAGGATCCTGCATAATATAGCAAATCAGGATCATACATTTCCTTATCCCGATTGTAGACTCAGTATCCTGTGCACAAGTCATTTAAGAGCAGTCCAAGATCCTTACAAATAATATGTGTAGTAACTAATCAGGGATCCTGCATGGTTAGTGAAAATTCTACCCACAACACTATATATTATTTTGAATCGTCGAAAGAGATATCTTTTGAATGCTAGTTAAACTAATCAACTCTTTCCGGGTGTTCAGTATTAGTGACATGAAGAATACATAAAATTTTGTTTACGTATCAATTGAGCATTATTTTTGTAAAAAAAATACATATATTAAATTTTAATAAAAAAATTAAATTTTAACATTTATGAATGTAGGTTGTACTTCACAAAATAAAATAAGATATATCAGTTGTTAATTTGCATATTGAATTTATTTACCTCCTTAATAAAATACAATATTTATCTAGAAGGTGTTTGGGTTTTTTTTTGCAAGCTTATTTGCTTATTTAAATAGAATAAGTTCAAGTTTTAGTGTTTGGAGAGCTTATTTGCTTGAATGTGAGGATAAGTTTTAGTATTCCCTTCATTTCAAATTAAGTATTCAAATTGCACAAATCTAACAATTAAATTTCATGTTAACCTTTAAAAAAATATTTTAATCGGTTAAAATTTAGAATTGGTGAAAATATAAGAGTTTGACATTTAGTTTGGACCGAGTAGGTATTTACAAAAGAAAAAAATTTGATAATGAGAGCCTCAAGACTTTTGTTAAGACGTTAGAACATGCATAAAAGATTTCCACCCCCTTAATTTTAGTTTGTCCTTTGATATTTAATTAAGGTACAACACTTTTGGTTTTATATATATCCAAACATCTAAACCAAAAAAATTATATAAAATAGTTAAGGTACAAGAGTTTTAGAATTAGGTTTTTCCGTGTTATTGTTGATACACGTGGTCGTACTCCTTGGGGACATTGATCCGAAGCTCGAGTACGGTCCGTGCACCCTCGAGTAAAAGCTTCTATAGCTGGTTGACCATAATGAAACATCTGAAACCAAAAAAAATTATAGAAAATAGTCGGTTACAAGTTCCCCAAATTAGCAAGAGTACCAAAATCAAATACAAAACCCTAAAATTCTACACTTTCTAATCATCATCATTTTTCGATCATCATTCTATACAAAACTTATCAATTCTCTTCAATCAACGCTTCAATTCCACCAACTCGTCCATGAATTTCAATTTCCCCAACTAATAATGTCGCAAAACGAAAAAACCGCTTTGATCAACTCACCGACGAGCTCACGATCGGTAACGGAAACGGTTAATGGATCTCATCATTTTGTTATACAAGGTTATTCGTTAGCTAAAGGTATGGGAATCGGAAAACATATCGCTAGTGATAATTTCACAATTGGTGGATATCAGTGGGCAATCTACTTTTATCCTGATGGAAAAAATCCTGAAGATAATTCGACGTATGTTTCGGTGTTTATTGCGCTTGCGAGTGAGGGTACTGATGTTAGGGCATTGTTTGAGTTGACTTTGGTTGACCAGAGTGGGAAAGGGAAACATAAAGTTCATAGTCATTTTGATCGGTCCTTGGAGAGCGGTCCGTATACGTTGAAATACCGTGGCAGTATGTGGTATGTTATATTGTTGTTTTCGGCATCGACTTCTTAATTGATTGTTAATTTGTACAATTATTTGAGTACTGTATATATTGGATTGAATATTGATGATAGCTAATATAATCTAGTTATATACATTGAATTTAGGGTACTTAACATTAATTTAACTGTTGTCAGCTGTTATATGTTGGCTGTTATATGTTGGATACAGATTATATTTTTTATTATGTGTGGGTTTTTTAAGTAAACTCTGTCATTACTTGTTTTAGATGTTGGTGGTTTTGCATTGAGTCTTGAATAAAAATTAGATGTGTAAACGGTTAATTTGTATCTGTAGTCCTTAATATGCTCTAATAATGTGAAATGGAACAGCTTATGAAACTAGAGTTTTGGAAATCTAGTGATGGGAATGTAAACATGGTTAAGTGTGAAGATTTTAGAAACATACGTTCATTGCTTTAAATGTTTATAATCTTATAAGGATTTATATTAAGTGTGTTAAGAGAAGCTTTACTTGGTTGGGATTGCAAGCACGAGAGTCCATTATGTAGTTTGAATTATGTCATTAGCAATTGTTCGAGTTATTATTCTTTGCGTTGCAGTTATCAGCATCAGCATCGAGTCTTATGCAACAACATTTGTGTAGGTTTGATTTTTCTTAATGTTGGGAAATTTTTTTAGAGAGTTCCAAGTTAAGGCAAAAAAAACTAGTTTGTTTGGCTGTTTTTGGTGGTTAGTAGGTTGAAACAAACTATTTAACGGAAAATATGCCTAAGTCATACGTAGAATATGCCTAAGAAATAGTGTAGGCATGCCACAAGGAGGTTTTAGCTTTTTAGGATAGTTGTAACATTTATGCGATCTGATCACTTTTTGTTGTTGGGAATGTTATGCTGATGGATTAAGAGGTTGTTGGATGTGGGCCAAAAATGTTGCTAATTTACCGTTAAGTTTGGAATTCCATCGAAGCTATAAAATGGGAAAATTTATTATGCAAATTAACGAGAATACAAGATTGTGATATTCGTCAAATTTTGGAAGTATGAGGGCTCTAGAGTCCCAAATTAGGAAATCGCAACGCATGTGGCCCCATAAGAGAATCTGGCAACGTTTCAATAGCATACACTTGGCAACAATAACTGCGAAGCATTACTAAAAAAATACATTGCTCCATAGTCCATAACATAATAGTGTCATATGTCAATGGCAAGCATGTTGCTACATCAGTTACAGAGCGTTACCAAATATCTTGTCTTACTCTAGATACTAACACATTAACATGTTATTAATAATATTCTTGATGTCTCATATATCATATAATAGTACTCTTTAGTTTTCACACATCATATTACGACTTTCAAAATAAATTTGAAGTGCAAAAGTTTGTCCTCAAAATGATCTTGGCTGCATTTGTCTCCTTTAGTTAGGAGCTAGGATGGTGAGCTTTCCCCTTGCTCTAGGTAGGCAAAGCATTTATGGTTCTCTTAGAAATAGCCTCTTGGCAATTATAAGAGAAAGACATAATATTAAGACTTCCCTTTTAAGTTTCTTGCAAAGCCAATGAACATTGGTGAGTCATGTCACTTTTCTTTCTATATCAGTTGTTAGAAGTTAAAAATATAATAGAATCACAAGTCCTGGCTATATTTAGTATAGAGTTACTTAGGTTCTTAAACACTCTCTGTTTGTGTAATTCAATAAATTGTCCATTAGATTCCCATAAAGAGATTCTGTTATGTTTTGCAACTTTGATTTGCGTATATTTTACATGACATATATCACATGTACATTGGATACTCGTTGTATGGTAAGGGGAGAGCCGACTAGAAGTAGTGTGCATATAGTATTAGTACATACGTGCATGTAACATATGACTTACAAAATTAGCCCAGGATCTAAATAGAGAGCGGGAATCATCTAGAAACCACCAAGGAAAAAGAATCAGGCAATACTAATTATACTTTACTACTTTTAAAGATTCCGATACAATGTCCAGTTCTTAAATTTACAGGTTGTGAATCTCCGTAACTCCTTATAATTTATATTGGACCAGAAGTACGATTTTTATCCTCCCTTGTATTCATGATGACATTTTGAAATGTTTATTAAAAAGTAATTTCTAAGGAGTCTGCCTTTTGCAATGCTTTCTAAGCTCTTTGATGCTCATGCTAAAATTTGTGTTCTTTATTATACTAAACTGAACTTTCCATTTTTGGGTTTACTTTGTCAGGGGTTACAAGCGTTTCTACAGGCGAGCGTTGCTAGAAACTTCAGACTATCTCAAGGATGACTGCTTGAGAATCAATTGTACAGTTGGAGTGGTGGTTTCCGCTGTAGACTGCCCTAGGTTACATTCAATTAAGGTACCAGAGTCGGACATTGGATCACATTTTGGTATGTTGCTGGATAATATGGAAGGTTCTGATGTTGTTTTTAATGTGGCTGGAGAAAAATTTCATGCCCATAAGTTGGTGTTGGCTGCTCGATCCCCTGTATTTCGGTCTGTTTTTTTCAGCCAAGATGGAAATGAGCATGATATTAATATTACTGACATGGAGCCAAAAGTTTTTAAGGTTTGTTTACTGTGATAGCCATTACCACTCCTCAGAGTCGAATGTAGATGTGGCAATATTGAGCTGTTGACTTTTACATGGGTTGGTGTCAGTTATGATTTTATTTCTAATGGGTAAAATGGACAAAATAACTTAGTCGAAAGTATCGCAGATTCTGCCATATTTCATCTCTAATGATATTGTAGTATCCATGTTCATATCTTTCTATAGTTTTGTTTGTTATAATATATATATATATATATATATATATATATATATATATATATACACACACACACACACACACACATTTTGTGGTTATCATCACTTTCACTAGTCAAGTCGTGAGTCGACAACTATGCTAACGAGCACCAGAATTATACGTTTGACCTGTTAAAAACGTGCCTATTTTGCCACATCTATTCGAAAGTATTGCAGATTCTGTCATATTTTGCCTGAGACAGACTGATATATTTGTTAGTTTTGTGACTTTGTCTGTCAATCCAAATTAAAATTTGCATGCAACTAATGATATCTGAAAATATGGATCCTTTGTACTTCCCACGTGCACTACTTAGTTTATAAACATTGAAGATATGGATCCTTTGTTACATGCACTTATATTCATTAGATATTTGTTATGGAACAGGCTATGCTACACTTCATTTACAGAGATGTCATCATGGAAGATGAATTAGTGCCATCCAATTCTCTCTCTGGATCCTCAGTATCTGATTCCTTAATAGCCAAGTTATTGGCTGCTGCTGATAAGTATGATTTGACCAGACTTAGGCGGACGTGTGAGTCTCACATCTGTAAAGATATATCTGTAAACTCTGTTGCTAGAGTTCTGGCGCTGGCAGATCGTTATCATGCAAACGAATTGAAAGCTGTTTGCCTAAGATTCTCCGCCGAAAACCTTGCAGGTATGTTGTCGTGAATCGATGGTTATATTATTGCTTATCAACTTTCGTTTGTACTCCTGCTTTGTGTTTTCTAGTCTTAGATTGCAGTAACAAGAGGGGTTAGGTGAATCTTCTACTTGTTTTGCATCTTATTTTAATGCTTGTACATTATTTTTCTCTATCCTGCCAACCCTGCAAATATGCAATGAAGATTTGAAGTGGTAGTTTATATGAATTAGTTGCTTTGGCTATTAGAGTAGAACATCAGAAGTAATTTTTTGACTATAGATGTCGGTGAGCTATAGCAAATGCAAATAACATAACATAGGATTCTTATTTCACGAAGTAAGCACAGAAAGTTCCGGAGAACTAACACTAAGTTGATCGATTAGTGAAAGAATGAAATCATGAAAGAAAGTAATCAAATACACTAAAAAGTCCTACTCAAGTTCTAATCATTTATGTTAATGTTAATGTAAAAACACGGAATGAAAGAAAGTAATCAAATACACTAAAAAGTCCTAATCAAGTCCGCTCAATCAACTCACACTTTCCTAAAAACTGTAAAAATACATTCTATATATATACATCGATGGCCGAAAATTTACTGTTCATCCTTAGTTTATATCGAGTATACCCGTTTCTGCTTTTGACGGGTGCAACCGGCCAATGACTATGTTACACAAGAAAAGTTGGTCAAACATAGTGGCTTTCACCAAATTAAAGCCCATATATGTTCCAAAGCCCAGCTACATTCCTCATAATCTCATATTCATTCTTTCAATTGTATTTTTGTGATATTTTGACATTTTGTGTACATTTTCATTATAATTTTCAAAACTAATGTTTATAGGTTACATACAATGTATTTATAACAAATAACAGTAAAATGAATTTTGTGCAGTTGATTATTATTTAATATTTTCCAAACATTATATCTAAACATACACCCTTTATTATCAATACCATCTATATAAATTCATGTATGAAAACTATAACACCTATTTTGAATTTTATATTATGGGACAAAAAAAGATATCAAATTATTCGTTTCTTTATCTTACTTTTATTTATTTATATTGTAACCAATACAATCCAGCTATAAGATCTTAATCTTAATTTACAAATACGATTATATTAATTCTTGAGCCATATATTCAAATTAGTCATTAGTATCATGCACGGTGTAATTTGGATGTGTTCAAAGGCTAATGATGCACAGCGAAGCGTGCCACTGACACTTGTTCAATACATTTGAATAGATTCTAATTCTTACTGCTTTGGGAGAAATGTAGGGGGTTAATATCATTTCTCGTCCCTGTGGTATGTTAGCCGTTTCACTCCGGGTCCCTGGGAGCGAAATGAAATTATTGAACACTCAAAAAACCCGACCCACGGATTGGGAGTGAAATGGATGACATACCATAGGGACAGGGAATGTAATTTACTTTCTAATTATTGTGCACAAGTATATGCTTGGTGCCATTTATTAACAAATATTTGCAACAAAAACATTTCTTTCTTAGAATTTTTTTTTTTTTTCATTTTGTTTAAGTTATGCAACTGAAATGCTTCTTTGTTTGTATTGCAGCCGTTATGAGATCAGATGGATTTGAATATTTGAAAGAAAAGTGTCCCAGATTGCAGTCTGAACTCTTGAAGACAGTCGCAGGCTGTGAGGATGACTGTAGCAGCAGTGGTGGGAAGTCACGGAGTGTTTGTGGTCAACTTTCAGATGGTGGAGATACAAATGGCAGGAGGGTTAGGCAGAGGACTGGTATCGGTGGTTGGATCGAAGATGAATAAAAGATTCAGAATGAGGGGTAGCTGACTGTTAACATGATGATGCGGATGATTTTAATAATAAAAATCGATGGAAAAAAGGATGTATGCGAATGTGACAAAAAGCTAGCTGTTAATTGTAGATTTGTATTTTTTTTTTTAATTTTACAAAAAGTTAAATGCTGTTATATATACCATATATTGGCAGTGGACTGGGATTGTAAATTTTCGAAATATATTGACTGCTTTAGTTAGGAAACAATGTGTGGCTACTAGTATCTTTTCGCTTTGTAATGTTGATTTTGGGGTTCGAAATGGGATCATAAGTTCGATCAGAATATTGAAGGTGTCTAGGTGCACGACCTACTACTGGCTACATGTATCTGTCAGGCAGCAGTAGTTAAATCTTTCAAGGCGTTAATGATTGCTCACAAAACAAGACGAGTTTGGGCGGGAAGAGAGAAATTCAGAGAATTCCATTGAATAAACTTTAAAAATTAAACCAACGAGAATCTAGTAAGCAATTAAGAACACAATATCCAAGTATCACTTTCAGATTAACCAACTAGAATGCCCAAGGGTTTCAAAGATTAGATATCTTTGAATACTAATGTTTCAGATAAAATAATTAGTAACTAGTTATTATGGTGATACATATCTGAATAAGGTTTACTTAAATAGTGTATGGGCTGCTTATAAAACCACTCGCATCGCTCCCGTTTTTGGGCGTTTTGGGCCACCAGAATGCCACAATGCCCGCAACCAGCGGCGTTGTGTCGGGGCGTCGTGCGGGATTCCATGACGAACGACGGGCGTTGAGCGGGACCCATTCGATTTTTTTATTCCTTTCCCTATTTCTTGTTTGCTTTTCGTTTTTCTTTTTCTTTGTTTTCTTTTCTTTTGGTTGCTATCAAATGAAGAAAAAAGAAGAAGAAGAGGGACCTGCAGAGTTGCAGATGTAGTAGGAGGAAGAGATTTTAGGTTAAAGAATTGGGTTTTGGGCCAATCATTGTTTTTAGACTTTTTTTATTAGTCAAATCCAATTTGTAAAAAAGAATTAAAATCTATGTAAATTAATTTTAAATATGTGTAAACAAAATTAAATGAAAAATGTATTGTATTTTCTTAATTAAGTACTTTTAATTTTATTAAGTGTATTTTGTTTTATTATTGTATTGCCTTGTAATTAAAATGTATTTGTTTTGTTAAATAAATGAAAATTAAATTTAATTAGTGGGTCACGGGGGTAAAAAGGGGGGCGCTCTGGTGTTACCATTGCAAGTGTTGAAAATGATGTTGTGGTGTTATGCTGATGTGGCACCTGAAAATGGGTTTTCTGGTGTTACAATTGCGAGTGGTCTAAGATGTTTGTTTTTGGAAAAAAGCACTATTCGCTCTTAGCTTTTTCAGATTCATTTTTTTTATTGATTAAGAGGTTTGAAATCTGAAAGAACTTACACTTCTTTGAGATGAAACCAAGTCTGAACAATTTCTGAAACAATCCTATCACTGAAATACATCTCTTCTTCCTGATTACCCACCACTCTCTGTATTTCTCTCATTCCAAAACTCATGCCCCCACTTCGATAGAGTAATTCTCATTTTGAGCATAATTTACATGATCAGTGTCTACACTCTTTTTATTTTCTAATTGATAAATTATATCAAATCTTTCTTAAAAAATAAATAAATAAATAAAAAGAATACCAGCATAGCAGACTTGGTTTCTAAAAAGCTGTCGCCATCTTCTTTCTTGTTTGTTTTGATAAAGTGCAAGCGAAACTACATAACTGGTCCTCTTAAAGTAAAATTAGATGAGTAGTCCTCTTACTTGTGCTAAATACATTTGTAGTTAAAATGCTTCATTTTTGTAAATGGCAAGTTTGTATAAATTTAACAAAGTATAATTTTATAGATCAAAAAATACTGACGTTTATTCAATTTACAAAAACAAACATCTTTGAATGGTTTAGAATCAAATTTTAGTACTACCTCTTATAGTTCGGCGGCGGTTTTGAAATTTCATACACAAATCTGTTAGAAAAACAAACACCACCCTGATTCTAGTAAGCAACTAAGGACTCAGATTCATATATATCATGTTTACAGATTAAATTTTGGACCACGCTTGCAAAAAAAAAGGAGATCCATATAATTCTCATATTCTAATTATAACCAAGATGTATTTTACAGACCAAAAAAAAAAAAATGGTCTTCAATTTACAAGATAATTCTCATAAATTGGAAGCTCCAAAGAGCCAAAAGGAACAGAACAACAAAATAGGGTCAGCCGGTACAAGTAACCCCTGACAACATACTGATATGTACAAAGATCATTCTTAATGTTGTCAAAGAAGCCAGTGAGCTAAAAAGCACTCTATCTCTATAGGATATTATCATATAGATAACATACTCATAATTGTAATTCCTGACCTCCCTTCAGTTGTAAAATTGTCAGTTTCCGCTTATTACTTGCTGCTATCGTTTCTCGCTGCAGTAGCTTTTGTTTTGGTACGGTGGACCTTAAAATCGTTCAAGCTTCTGTATTCTTCTTTGAGCAGCCTTTCCAGTTCTGGGTGCTTTTTGAGCTCCTTTGATTGAGAATAGTGATGGAATGCCCTATTGTAAAAAAAAAACCTTACTTTAAGCGCATAACTTACAAGGTAGATAGAAAAAAAAGCCTTATATTACAATTCATTATTGCATTTAACTGGTGATGCAAAACTAATTAATTCACTTTGAAATCATCCCATAATCCGTTTCATTAAAACACTCAAGATTGATCTGCGATTTGAAAATACAATAATCAGATCATCAGTTTCCAACTGCAATTACAACCACCCCCTTATTTTGAGGATCACAAACATTCAGATCATCAGGGTGTTCTAAGAAAATTAAAACACCAGAGAACCAGAAAATGTGTTCAGCTTTGTGTTTTACGGAAAAGTTTTCTAAGAAACCATAAATCCTTATTCTTCCTTTTAAACTACAAATCTGAAAAACATGAGTTATTGTTTTCGACATCTCTTTTGGAGAATGAAAAGATATTTTGCATTGAACGTGTACTCTGAATTTTCATTAGTTTTTTTAGAGACATACAACACTTCACATTTTGTAGAAAATTAGAAACAGAAAAAATGGATATATTATTCTGTGACTAAACGCCTCCTTAAGGTCTGAAATCTGAAACCAAGTCTGCAAATTAAGAGGTAGCAACTGAATTATGTATGCAAAACCATCAACAGTGTTTAAGAAGTAGTCTAATAGAACTATACCCCGAAGGACATTCCTACCTTTCACTTCAAGTTAAAATGTAGGGAACTTGGCCAATAACTATATTATATATTTGCATAAGGACCAAGACATTTCAACTATTGTAGAGCAAATGAGTATATTTTCAGTCGCAATCTTTAATTCTACACATACATACACATACACACATACTGATACGATTCATCTTATGATTAGGAAACAATTTTATGTTTTATCATTTAATATTTAGACTGGGAGATTAGGTAAGTCACAGAGAACCAGTTAAACTATATAAATCAGGGTGTAATTAACTATTATGTTGGATATTAATTGGTAATTTGATATGTTGGAGGGTTAGTTTACCTCTCGAAATTAAACTGTAGGAGAGCTTATCAACCTCCCGAAAGTAGGCTATCTATCTCATTTACTGTTTTATTTGTTTAGATATCGATATCAGAATTGGGTTTGTATCACATACAACGACAGATACAGGTACTCACCAGTATTTCTCAAGACCATAAAGATTTCCCTTCTGGTAGGAATCCAGAGTTAACTGTTCAAAATCCTCATAAACATCTTCTCTGAAATCTTTCTCCAAACCATAGCTGCAATGCAAAAAAGAAATCAGAAATGTGATGTTGTGTGAATACTATGTACTTTCTTTTCATTAAAACAATAATGATACACATATATAGAACAAAAGAGTAAAATGGTGTATGCAAGAGTCACCAGTTACTTGAATACTTCTCAGTTCACTTACAAAATATTGATGAAATATTACATACCTATAAAACCTGAAAAGACACTCCATTCCGTAATTGTATCCAGCAGCTGAATCTTCCAGTGCGATTTTCTTGAATTCGTTATACATTGAAGGAACATACAAGTCCCTAAGAAAATATGACCAGAATCTGTACAGAGTATTCATTTCCTGCAAGTACAAACAAAATGGTGCCCTTTGAACCTTTATCTCAACATGTAAAAGTGGGAGAAATAGTGGATTTATTAAGGTTTTTCTCCATGGTAGATAACAGTTGAACTCACAACATATATCATTGGTATAATATGTTGAATATATATATATATATATATATATATATATATATATGCAAACAGATATATTGTATCTGTTGGAAGGTGATATTTTGATCCATGACTTTCAGTTAATTTAAAAATGTGTTGAATGTTTAGGTACCTCACTGCATCCAATGCCACATTTCTTCCGCTCATTTAGGCATCTCTTGTGATACTTTACATACCTACATAGGTCAGACCAGTCACCTTACTATTTCAAATACACAGATTTTTTTTAAAGAAAAAAAGAAGTCACTGACTACCCACTTTTGTTGCCTGAAACTGTTTTCTTCTAGAAGCTGATGACTAGGGTGCTGGAAAGGTGGAAATGGCTTTGGCATGGAGCCTACCGGTGGACTACCACTTGTAAAGCTGCCATGAGGAGAAGCACCAAGCTTTGAAGACCTAAATCTATATATAAGATAGTAAGAAAAAAATTAGCCAGCTGCCAGCTTGAGACTAAAAGTGACAAATAATCATTGTTTGAGGTATATATATGGGCAAGTCAGGTAGCCAGCACAACGGGTCAAAACAAGTATTTTTGTACATAATGAAACAGTTCAGGTTGAGCTAAAACTTCTATTTCTCTTCTTGGTATTTAGTGTAAATAAAATTATCGGGAAACCATATGTGCTACCAACAGCACCTAAGTTGGATGTTGTTGATTTAAAAAAGACTATGTATATATCAGAGAGATGAGGGTTAGAAAGTGTAAACTAAAATTTGGGTTATTAGCAATAATCCTTTATGTGGCTTTCATACCTTTTGTAAACAAAAGTACATTATTTTAATGACTATTTATTCTGATAAATGGAAGTTTTATCTATTATGCACTATATATACACTTTGGGTGGCTTTCATACCTTTTGACCCGAATCAACACGCTGTGTGGACAAAAATTACCACGTCTAATGAAACAGAGTCATATATTAGAATCTAAACTCACCCGTGACTATCAGGAGGTGTTGAACCAAAGAAAAAACCAACCGAAGAACTTGGTGGACTTCCTGATACGGTATGATCACTTCCATTATTCTTGAGGTTGCTAAAAAACAACCGTTGGTTCTTTACTGATTGTTGTTTAAAAAAACCCTTATTATGCTTCCTTCTAGAATTAGGACTGCCTGCCACCTGATTTGCTGTGTTAGAAGCAACTCTTGGAGATCTCGAAGTCCCATCTTTTATTTCATTTGTTGCATTATTATTTCTTCTCCCTTTATTACGTTTTGATTTTAACTCCTGTAATCAGCAGATGCTTTATACGTTAATTTGATGTCTACAAGTTTAAACTTTATTAGATCTATAACAGATCAATAAAGAAACTAAATATGCTCATGAAATTAGGATGCTAATTAAATACCTGCTCATAGTAGTATAGGCCATCATTAATGGCAGATGCAAGTTCATTCGAAAATGATTTTGTTTCGTCGACAGACCCTTTAGCTCCTTGACGATTCCTGTTATTCTGCTGGGAAAATGAACCATTATTCATTAATCATACTAATAACTACTTTATCCAGTGAGGCAGTGCACCACAAACATTGATAACAAAAAAAATAAAAAAACAATTTATATGTTCGTTTCTAAATTCTGAGGACGTAAATCTTTTCATTACACAAACATAACAACCTTACCTGTGTAACAATTACAAGTCTTTCAACTGCTTGATCTTTATCAACTATCTCATCATCTTCATCATCCACCCTAGGGCAAGTCATGTTAATGAATTAAATAACAGTCAGAATATATATTTATATCATGAAATTACAGACGTAAAACTGAAGTTGGAAAAAAGTGGAAATTTTGCAAGCAATGCCAAGAAAATAGAATTACATAATGAAGACAACCGGATCATGTAGTACCTCGTTTTAGAAGAATTATCATTCTTCTTGTGTTCAAGCTCAAGCTCTTCATCAAACATGAATGTGCTTCCAAAATCATCACAAACTTTATCCAGATTCTGTCTAGAGAACTTCGACCGACTTTTTGTGGTTGAATGATCTTCACCAGAAGTATCTTTCTTTAAAGAATCAGTATCCGCATTTTCTTCAGATTGTTTTAGAGAACTTTCATCTTTCATAGAAGATTTGTTCACTACAGAAGCTGGAATCCATTTTGACCATTCCTCACGCCTTCTCACCTTGTCACCCTGTTACATAAAAGCAAACAATTTATCCAAAAAATTGTAATAATGCCCGTGTGGTGATCCCATAAAGATGTAAACATCACTTCTAACCTGCACTTCAAGCGTACTAGAGCTCTGTAAGGTATCCACAATAAACGGTATGTCTGTACTCATTCTTTTAACCTGCACCATGGTACATACAAAGAACATCAAATCCATACTAGTTTTAAACATCTCCAAAGAAAACACAATCCAATTCTGGTACATTAGTTTGTCAAGTTCATAATAAAGGTAATGGCACATCAGTAATGAATGTTCCTTCACAATGCATGTGAATATATTATACAGATAAATGTGCACTAATAGCATAAACATACCCTTTTAAAGTCAGCAATGGTAGATATTGGAACCCATCCATGGTCATCCATCAAAGAAATCAAGTATTGATCACTTGCCAGATTCTGATCACTGCAGAAATCAATAGAAAAAAAAGTATGACAACATTGTACCATCTTCTCCTGTTTTTCTTCCATGTAACTATTTCCATTTCTCCTATATTTCCATTGTTGTTTATATCTTCATCTCTTAAAAACTAAAGTTTGACACTTATCATTCTTCAGCAGAGAAACAACGAAAACATTGTGTTTAGCACTTTAGTGATTTATATTAACTAGAGATGATGATGCTTTCTTATTCACCAAATTACTCACCTGAAATAGTATTCAATTTGGCTTCTCACATTAGCTCTCAGGGCCTGTGTCTGTGAAGGTAACACAGGAACCCCGGGTCCCGGAGGATGTGGAACAACAAAAGGTGGATGTGGGACCCTAACAGGAAATGGAGACATAGCAGGAAGATACACAATAGAACCAGGAGGACCTGACCAGAAGTTATGGCAACCATGTCATCATCAAAAGAATGCCAAAAGGCAACCATAGAAAAAGTAAGAAACTGAAAAAATATATGAACTATAAAGAGTACATACAAGCATATATAGAAGCATGACCCTTCTTTTGTATTGAAGAAAAGTAAAATATCAGAAAAGGTGAATCTCTCACAAACGAACATGGTTTTATTTGTCAATAACATGTTCAACTATCAGTTTGAGCTATGAATATTCCCAAATCCGGTTAAATTAAAGATATTAATACAAGGGGAACAGGTCAAACGGGTTGAACATTTCCCAAAGTCCACTTCTATTGCATAGAGATATAGATTTTTTATTTAAATCATATGTTATGGCGTTATGCATTGAATATTTATAAAAAAATTAGACAAAAAGTGTTTTTGGGTCATCCCAACTCGACCCTTACTAAAAACCGCTAGTTTCGACACATACCCATCTTAACCCATTACCGAACTGTTACAATCCTCTTTAGTAAGACTGTAAGAGTCACGTGAGGAGCAGATGTAGACTTGTTGAGAGGAACAGAATTACCGATAATCGAATCTATAAGTAGGAATTAAGAGCAGCTCATAGTTGGATTATAGATTTTTATTTCCGGAGTAACCATTCTCTCTCTAATTTTCGAAACCCTAGTTCTTATAATTATCATTTAGATCTAAACTTTGCTTTCAAATTTTATTTTTATTTCTTGGGATTGCTGAATTAGATTAATTGTTTCTTCAATTCTAATTGAACTCTGGAAATGGATCATACACAAACCACCCCCCACCTTTCCACCTCTACTTTCACTTTTGACTTTTTGTATAAAGTAGCTCGTTGACTAGGACTCTTTGGTGTCAAATGTCAAGAAACGACCTACTTCTCTACTTTATAAGAGTCCCAAACAAACTAAAGATTGTACAACGATAAAATTTTTAACAATAAATCTTAACAAATTTTAAATCGCTGTGAGAATTCACTTTAGAAGTAAGCAATTACCAGGAAAGGTGGGTCCAGCCATAAACCCCGCAGGTGGACCAAAAAAAGGGGGCCTTATGAAGGGTCTTGGCCCAGCAGCATTTTGTGGCACATCATTATTCTCTTTTGGACCTCCTAACGTTTTCTGGTTTTCTTGAATGTTAGGTCTTCTGTTAGGAAGCTCGGCACCATACGTATTTGGATTGCCTCTTGGTGGAGGTGTAATGGAACCATTTGCAGGAGGAAATGGTGCGATAGCAGGCGGGTAAGCATATCCATGGACCGGAGGAATATGATGTGGCCAAGGTGCCATGCCACCATAAACAGGTGGCGGTTGATGAAAAGGCAGAGGTCCATGAAAAGATGGTGCAGCATTTGGGTTATTATGTTTGTTGGCTGCTTTATGTTGGCGTGTTGTTTGCCTATTATGGTTTCCACGCCCATGTGGCTTTTGCGACTCCTGTGACAAAAAGATAAAAACCAATATGAAAACCTATTTAGCATTCGTTTCTTTAGAAGAAAAACCATGAAATATTTCCCATTATGTAGAAAAACACAAAATCACACCTCATTCTGCAAAAATATAAATAAAAATTCACAAAATAAGTAATTTTAGATTTCAAATATTCCCCATGATGCTCAGGTCATCACGGTTTATACATTATTTATTTACATTTAAATCTGGGAGTAGCTTGTTATATTTCTATCAGCCGAAAATTTACATAGTAATATAATATGATTGTTAAGATAGAACATGATTGTCATACATCATAGCGATTTGTATTACGTTCAATATATCATAATCCTTTAGACCCAACTAGTTTGGTTTGAAAAAGAAGCCCTTTTTAGTTTACAACATCCAAAACATATAATTAACAACCTACAAGTAATCAACAAAAAAATTTACTAGTTGCAACAAACTTCCAAAATAAATAATCCCTTTGTGTATCAATGTAATAACACCAGCATAAACAGTATTCAGATAAACCAATATTGCCATATAAAAATAACAAAATTTAAAATACATTCAATCACAAAGTGAGGTAATTTCAACAATAACAAAATCAAAACTTTATACTAACATTTATACCACAATTAATTAATATTAATATAAAAATGAAATATAAAAAAAAAACTTGAACTTGATTATAACATTATTATTATTACCTGATTCTGTTTAGTAGGAATTGCAGAAGCTGCAGTAGTATTAGTAGTCGCCGCATCAACAGGAGCAGGTGAAGAAGATTTTAAGTTTGAGGAAGAAAGCGCCGGCCAAGAATGTGAATCAGTTTGACCGGCGTTGACCGGCAGAGCTGCAGTTGGTGGCGACGTCGGCGGCGGCGGTGTTGGTGTCTTCCATGGCGATTTTGGAGCGGCGGCGGCGGCGTCATCCTTGTGACTATCGTTATCAGCCATCACCATATATATTATAAATATATAAGCAGATATATAGATAGATAGATAGATAGATAGATAGATACAGTAGAACAGAACAAAGGGTAGAAGAAAGAAAAGGGTATTTTAGTTGAATTGGAAAGGTGGTGGTGGAAAGGAATGTAGCTGCGCCGTCATCGAGTACAGAATAATAGCCGCTGTGAGCAAGTATAGGTTATTGAGACACTGTGTTGTAAGTGTGTGTGTGTGTTAAGAGAGTGAAGTGGGGGTGAGGTGAGTCACGTGACAAATCAATGGGATCAATATTATATAATTATTATGTATTAGAATTCAATTACTGTAAAAGTTATGACAGAAATAAAATGACAATTAGAAGTAACTTTAGATATTAAGATTTTCATACAGGATAAAGATCATTTTAAATTTATTATATGTCAATTACATCTGATTCTGATTCTAAATAATTACGTGTTCTCCATCTCCAGAATGCTTGACACTGTATAGTTGTGTTTGTAATACTGATAGATCGTCATCTGCGTTATTCCCGATATAAACCCAAATATATTTGGCACCTACAATATATACATATCTCAAAGTCATTTCTTTTGCACTTATATATGGCCCTCTTTTTCGTATATAAAAAATAAAAAAAACAAATATAACTATACCGCAACACACATGTCTCCGGTTAACATTCCATATGCAAACCACATAACCGCGCTTAGTGTGAGGAAGCACGATAGTGGAAATGGCATAAATTCCACGTTTTTGGTTTTTACAACTCGAAACTGTTATAACAACAACAAAAAATTGATTATATTTTATATATAAGCATTACAATGTTGAATTTGGATTGATAAACGGAAATTAGGGAAGTACTAACCACAATTGTAACAGGTGCTGCAAAAACACACAACGAAACTCCAACACAAACCCAACCAACAACTATAGCTTGATATGATATTGGCAATAAAATGAAAGATCCCATAGAAAATGCAAAGAACAATGCTAATGTTGCACTCAACATCTTTATCGTTTGCCTCTGTGCATAATAACAAAGATTTAAAAGAAGTGGGAGACGGAAACTAATGTCTTAATGGTATAGATAATAATTTCAACCCGTTTATACATTATGAGGTGCTATGTATCATAGTTTTCCCTTTAGATAATAATTCAAATAAGTAAAAATTTCAAGATTAAGTTGAATGAAAATAAATGAAATTAAAAAGACAATTTTTTGTAGAAAGTAAAGCTAAATGAATTCAAAATGCTCAAAATCAATAGCTTAAGATTAATTTAGTAACGTACCTTCTGACTGGATGTCGCATACATCATGAAAACGCCAATATAGACGGATTCAATCACACAACCAAAAATATTGACAGTGACAAGAAGAAATGCATCTCCTTCTTTTATCAGAGAATAATAGAGCCAAAGTAGTGCACTAAATAGTGACACTACGTATGGCACAGACCGGTAGTACATAGTAGATTTTTCTTGGTATATATGAATAAAAACCGACCTACAATATTTAATTTAACATAAGAAAAATTCCAGTAAATCATAAATTTAATTCTTTATAATACACAACGTACTATTGGTGCACGACTATTAAAATATATTGTGTACGTGTATATGTACATCAAAACAAATATTATGTATTCGGATAGATATTAGTTTAGTTAGTATAGATAGTCATTAAGATGTAAAATAGGTCTAGGATACCATGGATATAAAGATAGCATTTCAAATCGTTAAAGGTGTATCTATTGATTGCTTGATATTTGATATGAATACTACAACCAACACTAACCTTTACTTTTTATATGTTTACTATGTCGAATAAAGAATGGGATAAAGAATGGGATGTGTTAAAATAAGGCAATCTAATTATGTTATTGAGTTATATTTTGGTTCTTATTGTGGATGGTTTGTGCAGATTAAAGTTTAGTAGTCGAAGTGTAAAGAAAAGAACTTGTAGCCAAGCTTGGATGTTTATAGTGACAGTTTTATGAAGAATAGAAGTTCAGGGGCCCAGTTGCAATTTCTCATAAGTGTTAAAATATAAAAGGATTTTATGTTTTTCTTTTTTGATTATGAATCATAATCTCAGGTCTGAAATTGTGGTTTTCTCTCTGGTTCAAAATACGATACAATCAAATCTGTATTTCTAGTTTGGATCTTTATCATCTTGATATAGATCATAGGTTTACTGATATCTTGGTTAAGTTGTTATGGTTTAGTGGTTTATATTCAATAATAGTTGTGGTTTATTTGGTTGATTAGTATTAGCAAAAGATTCAGAATCAAATTGTGATTTAGTTCATGGTATCAGAGCCCTGATTACTTTTGATCGGTTGAAATTTTAGAAATAAGCTTTTCTAAGGTTTTTTTGTTCAGTGATCGAATTAGGGTTTGTGGTAAGAATTAGGGTTGCTACACGAAGGGTTAATTCGTGTATTAGGCTTGATTCTTGGTCTGTTCAGGCGCGATCCGGTTAAGACTGATTGAAGAATTAGGGTTTCCAGTTGAAACCTTAATTTGGAATATTTGGGGGTTTTATCTCAAACCTTCGTTGTTGACTCTTGGCTGTTCCAGAGTCGTGTTGGTGTATTCTTCCGCTGTTGATCTACTCTTTTATCATTCCGAGCACGGAGTACTGAGTATTGTATTCTCTAACCTTCACTAAAATCTTGCTATCTAATTATCTGGTTATTATCTGGTTATCTAGTTATTATCTGGTTATTATTCTAATTGATTGGTCTGGTGTTTCTTTGATTGTGTATGTTTGACTGTTTTCTAAGTGATTTTGGTTTAAGATTATTATTTGAAATGAGTGATCTGGAGGAAACTCTGATCAGTGATTTGGATTTTGGTGATCCTCTTTATTTACATGCTAGTGACATTAGTAGCACACCTTTAATTACTACAAAACTTAAAGGGACTGAGAATTATAAAACATGGGCACTGGCAATGGTTCTTGCTTTACAAACAAAGAATAAAATGGGTTTTATAGATGGATCTATTGAAAAATCTTTGACTAATAATGTTCTTGGAAGGCAATGGGATAGGTGTAATGCTGTAGTTTTATCTTGGATATTGGGGTCAATATCAGAAGAATTGTATCATGGTCAAATATTTTCAACTATAGCTTCTGATGTATGGGAAGAATTAAAGGAAACTTATGACAAAGTGGATGGGTCAATTGTTTTTAATCTGCATCACAAAATAAATTCTTTGACACAAAGTGGCTCATCTGTTTCAGATTATTATCATAACCTAAACTCTTTATGGAAACAATATGATATGATGCTAAAACTTCCAAACTGTACTTGTAATGCTTCAAAAGATTTTAAAGATCATACACAGTTGCTAAAGTTGATGCAATTCTTGATGGGTTTGGATGATGTTTATCAACCTATAAGAAGTAATCTGTTAACAAGAGATCCATTGCCAAATGTTAAAACAGCTTTTAATATTGTGTCCAGAGAAGAATCACACAGAGGTACTCATATAAGTGAGCAGAAGTCACACAGTGAAACTTCGGCTTTTTATGTTAACACAAATAAATCAAAACCTTTTGTGGCTAATAAAGAGTTAAAATGTTCAAAATGTAATAGGACTGGACACACTATTGAAAGATGTTTTGAAATTGTTGGATATCCACCAAGA
Source organism: Helichrysum umbraculigerum (assembly GCA_949592205.1). Taxonomy (NCBI): domain Eukaryota; kingdom Viridiplantae; phylum Streptophyta; class Magnoliopsida; order Asterales; family Asteraceae; genus Helichrysum; species Helichrysum umbraculigerum. The sequence continues at coordinate 42,028,556 of CATIUR010000001.1, forward strand.
AATAATAATTTGAAATGTACAAAATGTGGAATGACAAATCACACTGTGGAAAAATGTTTTGAAGTGGTTGGGTATCCACCAGGGTTTAAGAAAAGGACTTCAAATCAAGCTTCTGTGTTTAAAAGTAATTCTGCTAATGTAAGTAGTGAGAATGCAGGATCTTCTAGTTCTGGGAATGTTTCTCTTACTAGTGATCAGTTGTCAAGGTTATTAAGTTTACTGGATGAAAAAATTGGTTATAGACCTGTTCATGCCAATATGGCAGGTAACTTTTTTAACTTCAATGTATTCTTTAATCAAAATTTTGATACATTTTTTGTTTCTCATAATGTCAGTACTAAAGAAAATGTTAATTATGGTTGGATTATAGATTCTGGAGCTAGTCAACATATGACTAACTCTGATAAGGGTCTAGAAAATGTTATTGATGTTTCTGACTTAAATCTTTCTGTAAATCATCCTAATGGTACTAAAGCCAAAATTTATAAAATTGGTAATTTGAGGATATCAACAAATGTTATGTTATTTGATGTCCTGGTAGTACCAGAATACTGTGTTAGTTTATTATCTGTTTGTTGTATTGCTAAGGATAACAAAGTATTTGTTGGTTTTGATGAGACTACTTGTTACATTCAGGATTTGAGTACAAAGAAAGTTCTGGGGACTGGTAGTCAAAGTGGTGGGTTGTACGTGTTTGATGGTGTATCAGAAGGTATAAAACCTTTTAGTCACATGTTTAATTCATGTTTTTTGTCTAAAACACTATGGCATAATAGGCTTGGACACCCTGCAGACCAAGTTTTGCAGGTGTTGAAACCAGATTTACATTTAAATGACACTGATGCCTCTGCACCTTGTGAAGTTTGCCATAAGGCAAAGCAAACAAGGGATCCCTTTCCATTGAGTGAACATAAGTCAACTCAATTAGGGGAGTTAGTGCATTTAGATGTTTGGGGTCCATATAGAATTCAAAGTAGAGAAGGTTTTAAATTCTTCTTAACTGTTGTTGATGATTTCACTAGGGCTGTTTGGGTTTTTCTGTTGAAATCAAAGGAAGAAGTGTTTGATAACATTAAAGTTTTTTACAATCTGATTAAAAATCAATTTGAAAAAACTATTAAAGTTTTTAGAAGTGACAATGTGACACCCGACCAATTAGGGCTACTGTTAGTTCCTAATCATTGTGCTAATACATGTAATTAGGGTGAATTATGTGTATTAATATATGTTATTATATTTGCACACATTTGCGATTTGTTTAAATCGTACACTTTATTATCGGATGGAGTCCGACACAGTTTAAATACGACGTTGGTGAAAACATTTCTATAAATAACTTTAATCTATTTTTAGAAGTTATTTATCATTATCTATTATTTTGCTAAAATAATACTCGAAAAACCTAGACGTTTCGGTTAAAACGTCTCAAACGCAACGATAACGCGCGAATTTATTTCAACAACCAAACGAACGTCAATAATTAAATTGACAACCTAAATTAAGTATTTTAAATAATACTTCAATGGAAATTTATCCAAATTATATCGTTAATCTAAACGACTCAAAATAACGTTACGCGATTAAACCGCCGTAGAACAAACACGCAAATCGAGACCGACGAATTAACGGAACATTTCTATAAATGTTTTTAAGTATTTTGATAAATATCTCAATCAAAAATATCGAAATTTAAGTCGTCACTTAAAAACGCGCATAAAACGTTTAAAGTATAAATAAACGTTTAAACAATCGCGTAAACGAACGAAAAACGCAACAATTTAAGCTAGAAATGTAAAATGACCAAAATACCCTTGTGTGGGCCCCCCCTTGGCCGGCCCCCTTGCTGCCCCCATGTGCCCACCTTCCTCCAAACCCATACAAACTTCATGCATTCATGCAATATGATGATTTCTCTTTTAATCACTTCCCCACTCAACTTACATGCATAACTCTCTCCATTTCTTCATTTTCCTTACCAAAAACACACTCATTTCTCTCTCATTTTCTGGAGAAAAATCAGTCCCAAAAACCATTTCAATCACCATTAAAATCACCACCAATTTGAAGATCAAGAAGAAGCTAAACTCAAGATCAACAACATCATCATCCTCTTTTGTTGTTCTTCATCAATTCTTGGTATAAATCATCAAACCTTTTACTTATTTTACTTAAATACTACTGATTATGATGTTATAATGTTCATCTAACATGTTTATGTCCAAGAATAAGCTTAAAAATCGTTTTTATACAACACATTTGAACATGCAAAATGTGACAGAATCTGTCTCCAGAAAATCAGTCCACAGAATCGGCCATAACTTGAGCTCTGTTAAGAGTTAGACAACGAATTTTTTTTTAAAAGTTGCGTATTGAAAAGAGCTACAACTTTCGTGTTTTGCACTTTTTCCAGATCCGTACTTATTTTTGTATATAATCTGATCTTTGCGACTGCCTGATATTTGTCGAAAACCGAGTACGGTTCTTTCGTAAGATTCATTATCTATCTAAATGGACATTATAGATCTTGGAAAAATCAGGTTATAAACTAGATACACTCATGAACATCTGGTAAAAATGTTGGAATCAAATTCAGACTAGAACATGTTAAAATCGAGTGCCGAAGTAAACCGACAAAAACCGAAAACATGAAAATCTTAAGTTTTGACATGCGTATTAAAAACCGACATCTCGAAACGACTACAATATGAAATAATAACTTTTATAACCTTTATTTACTGGAATATGACTTGAGTAAAAGGTTCGGGTCAAACCGTCATAGTTGACCACATTTTTTTGACTTAGCAAAATTCAAACAGACTTAAGTGACGCATGACCCCAGGATTTATAGCGACACTCGATAAGTGACGCCTTTGTTATAAAAACTTTATTAATACCGACACTACCTAAGTGACGCCTGAAGTGACTGAACTATTATATTAGCGGCACTTACCCTTAGTGCCGCCATGCCTTAGTGACGCCCCGTATCCGACACTTCTTAAGTGACGCTATGTAAATCTGAAAACGCATTTTATGCGGCACTTCCTAAGTGCCGCCCATAACTAGCAAGTGACGCATGAAGTGTCGCATGAAACAGAATCCTTAAAAAACTAGTTTTCTCACTAAGTGTTAATCTTCAAGTAACGTTAATACTTATACAATGCAACGTTATAACTCATGAAACATACTATACATATGTAAGTATAACATCATCCTAATAATAATGTCTTAACGGATTATTATTACAAACTTTCACCAACGGGTCGTACACGTTTTTGATAAACAAACTTGAACAACTTATTTGGACATACTAGTTGATGAACTAGCTCTAGGTGGACATTAACCCTCCACCTACACGATTGGATTAAGTGGACATTGACCCCCACTTATACAATCACTCTAGATGGTCTTATGAGACATCTACTTACACAACCTTATACGCTTAGGACGTTAGAAGGTTGCGCTTTGGACTTTGCTTGCTATTTGATTATTGCTTGCTACCTGCTTAACTCTGGTGAGTTTCATAGCCCCTTTTTACTGTTTTTCAACTGGGGTGAGAATACATACAACTGTTTTATACAACTGCTTATATGATCACAAGTAACTTGAAACATTTTTCGTACGGATTGCATGAGACCTGAATAATCCACTAAAGTCCTCTACCCATCATAGTCATTAAAATATGTGCGTGAGTATTATTGGATAGATCTATCAGGGTTTGACAAACCTCGTCCGGGCTAGTCGCTCTAGCCAACCCACGGGCGCAGTATTACTTGTGATTTAGAAGTGTATCGGATTAGTACACTTACCGGAGGCAAACAACGTTAAGCTTGACTATGAGACTCATGTAAATGGTATACTTATATTGCATTATGCAATACTTTTACTTATCGTTGAATAACGATACTTTTAACCGTCATTTTTGAATGATACAACTTGAAATCTTGTGGATCATAACTAAACGATTGTTTACAAACCTATGAACTCACCAACTTTATGTTGACCTTTTAGTATGTATTTCTCAGGTAACCCACAGCAGTAGGACGCTTATGGATAGCGTAGCTCGAGTCGCATTGCTTTCAAAATCAAGGGACTTAGATTGCATTTTACTATAGTTAGTAGTTATGTAATCTACACATTGTATGCGAACTCCATTGTTTTGTATAACGGTTGTAAACAATTTAAACTTATGGAATGTAATGTTTTCAAACGTCTCATATAGAGGTCGTTTGCTTTAATCTTTGTGTAATGATATTTGATTTGGTCGGCGCCCCCATGACAACTCATGTTTCCGCTGCCACGTGTTTTGGGGGTGCGACAGATTGGTATCAAAGCCTAAGGTTATAGCGAACTAGGATTGCATTAGTGACCTAGACTATAACCGTTAGGTTAGTATTCCTCATTTGTTATGACTGGTTCAGCAATTGCATCATTTGAATTTAATTTAACATAGCTTGATCAACTATGTACAATTAAACAAGAATCGATGCAAGACCTGAAATGGTTATGGTGGATGGGAATGCATTAGAAGGCTTTGACCGAGGATAGAACGGGACCAACCTTATACGTGCTTATGTGCTAGGTTATTGTATTTATATATAACCTTAACCTTACGTATACTAAAACTCCTTGCCACAGAAAATGGCAACCACTCCCACAACTATGTCGCGTGACATCGAACACGAAACACAAACCTTACTTACCACTTTGGAGACTTTCGCGGTACCACTCGCTCAACCAAATCGGGCAACGATATAATCGAATCGAACTCACTTGAGGAGAATCCACCTTTGGATTCGCCACCCAAACAAGTGACACCTACTTCACCTTATTCTTTCCGCTTGCAACAAAATCACACGGGAACACGTATAGAACTTAGACCGTACGATACTCCGTCACCTAAACGAACTTACTCCTGTTAGTACGCACTCATCGTTCCCACTTACATCGCAGACCCATAGGGCATGCGTGCTACACACGACTAGAGGAACAGACACACCTACTTATCGAAAACGATTTTTTTCCAACAATTGAATGAACTTCAACAATCCACTCAACTCTTTACTTGATCATGATTGATCACTCTTTGACTTGTATGTCAACCATTTTGACACGTTTGTCAAACGAATTACTCATAACTTGATTCGCGACTTTGTCTGTTTCGAACATCACTGGATTAGTATCACGAGGGATACTCACAACGACGAAGCCCATAAACTACTTCAAACTATTTCAAACTATGATTTGAACATTCTAATCACTACTGCAAGGACTACCCGCAGCTATGAATTTATCAATTGTCTAAACACCTTCACCAAGCATTGGTTCATTTCCAAACAACATAGTCATGAGTGACTACTTTGAAAACACTACCCGGTCATTCTTGTGACTACTCTTTGAAACTACGCTATTGACTAAACCTGCTTGTTGTTGATTCATTGTCTTAATAGAACGCCCTCCCGAAAAAGATGGCAAACTCCCCTAAGAACGACTACTCGTCAGATGACGATCTAATCTGTGAAGAACAGATTCAGTACACATACCTCGATGAGGAAATAGCACCAATGGAAGAAATCATTATGGAGGAAAGCGAGCAACACAACTTCGGAATGATTGGCATCGAGGAATACGAAAGAGTGAGAGATCAGGCCGAGGATTTAGATGGCCGCAATTGGGAGCTCAAGCTTAGGTGTAAGACCTACGAGCAAGAATTGAGGATTCTGAAAAGGTCTATTCCCGACCGAATCAGGGATAGGATTCACTACTGGAAGGAAGTGGCCACTCATTTTAAGCAAATAACAAAAACGTGGATCAAAGGGATGTGCCAACACTCAACAGACAATATCTTACTCCACTCTGCACTCCCGCGATACAGTGACATGCTCGAAGCACGTTACTATCCACACGACCTGAACTTAGAATAGATTAGAAGTAGACTCGAACAACGGTGAACATAGCTAGTGCTAGCTCGATGATCTATCGATGGGTGTATAAAACCCCATCACATTTTGTATAAGACTTATGTATTCGTCCGGATGTAACGATGCCCGACATGTTTTGTAAACTTTGAATTCTATAAACTATCAACCTATTAACCTTACGCCTTATTAGTTACAAATCATGTTACATTGTACTGATTTACCGTCGTACTACGAAGCCACATATTGCTCTTAATCATGAATGTGACAATCTTAGCTCTCATACTAAGATCAAATTCATTCTTTTGTCCCCCTTTCGTTTAAGGAGACACCACTATAAGAATCAACTAAAACTTTCAACACCTTACAATAACAAGAGTTTTCAAGAGATTTTTCAACAGATTTCTACCGATTCAAGTTTTCAAAGAATTTTCACCAAACAACTACCCGGAACTATTTACAACTTCTAACATTCAATTAAATTGGCTATACAGAAATTTTCAACGTCTTATTGACAACCAGATTTTTCCAACATATTTTGAATTACTCAAGTTTTCAACGGACTTAATAGTTCCAAGCAAACTATTATCATAGAAATTTATCGACTGATTTTACACCATCGCAAGCGAACATTTCCCACATAGATCTCATAACCGTCAAAATCGATTATCCATATCATCATAAGCATAGACCGATTGTCCAAACACTGTTCCTAAAGCAATGGTCTCTAGAAAACCGCTAGTGTTCCCATCATTACCGGTGGAACTTTGATCAAACAAGGGGAGACCGGTAGACCGAGAACTAAATAAATCAACCATCGAGAATCGATACCCACTTCTTAGAATCGATGACCTTTTTGACCAACTGTGAGGTTCGAGCTTTTACTCAAAGATCGACCTTCGGTCTGGTTATCACCAACTTCGCGTTCGAGACGCCGACATCCCGAAAACCGCCTTCCGAACCCGCTACGGGCATTACGAATTCCAAGTGATGCCTTTTGGTTTAACCAACGCACCGGCTGTATTCATGGATCTTATGAATCGGGTGTGCAAACCTTACCTGGATAAGTTGTCATCGTCTTCATTGACGACATTCTAATCTACTCTCGCAACGAAACAGAACATGGCCAACACCTGAAAACTATCTTGGAATTACTCAAACACGAGGAGCTATACGCCAAGTACTCCAAGTGTGAGTTCTGGATGCGAACAGTACAGTTCCTAGGGCATGTCGTTGACAGCCAAGGGATACGTGTTGATCCAGCAAAAATCGAGACCATCAAGTGCTGGAAAGCACCAACTACTCCAACCGAGGTCCGACAATTCTTAGGTCTCGCTGGATATTACCGGCGATTCATCGAAAATTTTTCCCGAATTGCTCAACCATTAACCTCCTTGACTCAGAAAGATAAGAAATTCGACTGGACCGACAAACAGGAGTCGGCTTTTCAACTCCTTAAACAGAAACTCTGCAGTGCACCAATCCTATCCTTACCCGAAGGCACCGATGATTTCGTAGTTTACTGCGACGCCTCACATCAAGGACTAGGTTGTGTGTTAATGCAACGTGATAAGGTCATCGCTTACGCCTCCCGGCAACTGAAAATCCACGAAAAGAACTACACCACTCATGACCTCGAACTAGGAGCCGTTGTTTTTGCGCTCAAAATTTGGAGACACTACCTATATGGTACCAAGTGTACTATCTTCACTGACCACAAAAGCCTTCAACATATCTTTGATCAGAAGGACCTAAACATGAGACAACGTCGTTGGGTCGAGTTACTTAGCGACTACGACTGCGAAATCCGATACCACCCGGGTAAGGCTAACGTTGTTGCCGATGCCCTAAGCCGAAAAGAACGAGTGAAACCCCTTCGAGTTCGAGCACTTGGTTTAACCATCCACAACGATTTCATTTCTCAAATCCATTCCACTCAACTCGAAGCACTCAACGAGAAAAACATCAAAAACGAAGCCTTGCGCGGCATGGAAAAACAATTCGAAATCAAACCCGACGGAACCAGACACTTCTCTAACCGAATCTGGTTACCAAACTTTGGAAACCTACGAGATTTGGTGATGGATGAATCTCACAAATCCCGATATTCCATACACCCTGGTTCTGACAAGATGTATCATGACGTCAAACAACGGTATTGGTGGCCCAACATGAAAGCCGACATAGCCACGTATGTTAGCAAGTGTCTAACCTGTGCCAAGGTTAAGGCCGAATACCAGAAACCCTCTGGGTTGCTACAACAACCCGAAATACCTCAATGGAAATGGGAAAACATAACTATGGACTTCATTACTAAACTACCAAAGACACCGAGCGGTTGCGATACCATTTGGGTGATCGTAGATCGTCTCACGAAATCTGCCCATTTCCTAGCTATCAAAGAAACCGACAAGATGGAGCGCTTGGCTCGCATCTACATCAAAGAGGTTGTAGCACGACACGGCATACCCATCTCGATCATCTCCGATAGAGATAGCCGCTTCACCTCTCGATTTTGGCAAACACTTCAGAAAGCTCTCGGTACTCGTCTGGATATGAGTACCGCTTATCACCCACAAACCGATGGTCAAAGTGAACGAACCATCCAAACTTTAGAAGATATGCTGCGCGCGTGCGTAGTTGACTTCGGCAAAAACTGGGAAAACCACCTACCCTTGTGTGAGTTCTCCTACAACAACAGTTACCACACCAGCATTGGTGCTGCACCCTTCGAGGCACTTTATGGTAGAAAGTGCCGATCACCCATTTGTTGGACCGAAATCGGCAATAGCCAACTCACTGGTCCTGAAATCATCCATGAAACGACCGAGAAAATCGTGACCATCCAAAACCGGCTGAAAGCCGCACGTGACCGTCAAAAGAGTTACGCTGACGTGAGACGCAAACCCCTCGAATTTCAGGTCGGGGACAAAGTACTTTTAAAAGTGTCACCTTGGAAAGGTGTCATTCGTTTTGGTAAACGCGGCAAACTAAACCCTAGGTACATCGGACCTTTTGAAATTCTTGAAAGAATTGGTCCGGTGGCATATCGACTGCAGCTACCACCACAACTCAGTAGCGTGCACAACACATTTCACGTTTCTAACTTAAAGAAATGTCTGTCTGATGAGACACTTGTTATTCCTCTCGACGAAATCCATATCGACGATAAACTCCACTTTGTAGAGGAACCGATAGAAATCATGGACCGTGAGGTCAAACGATTGAAACAGAGTCGTATTCCCATCGTTAAAGTCCGGTGGAATTCTAGGCGCGGTCCTGAATTCACTTGGGAACGGGAAGACCAAATGCGACTGAAATACCCCCATCTATTCTTAGATGCCCCTCAGACCACGACAACAAGCTAATTTCGGGACGAAATTCTCCTAACAGGGGGAGAATGTGACACCCGACCAATTAGGGCTACTGTTAGTTCCTAATCATTGTGCTAATACATGTAATTAGGGTGAATTATGTGTATCATTATGTGTATTAATATATGTTATTATATTTGCACACATTTGCGATTTGTTTAAATCGTACACTTTATTATCGGATGGAGTCCGACACAGTTTAAATACGACGTTGGTGAAAACATTTCTATAAATAACTTTAATCTATTTTTAGAAGTTATTTATCATTATCTATTATTTTGCTAAAATAATACTCGAAAAACCTAGACGTTTCGGTTAAAACGTCTCAAACGCAACGATAACGCGCGAATTTATTTCAACAACCAAACGAACGTCAATAATTAAATTGACAACCTAAATTAAGTATTTTAAATAATACTTCAATGGAAATTTATCCAAATTATATCGTTAATCTAAACGACTCAAAATAACGTTACGCGATTAAACCGCCGTAGAACAAACACGCAAATCGAGACCGACGAATTAACGGAACATTTCTATAAATGTTTTTAAGTATTTTGATAAATATCTCAATCAAAAATATCGAAATTTAAGTCGTCACTTAAAAACGCGCATAAAACGTTTAAAGTATAAATAAACGTTTAAACAATCGGGTAAACGAACGAAAAACGCAACAATTTAAGCTAGAAATGTAAAATGACCAAAATACCCTTGTGTGGGCCCCCCCTTGGCCGGCCCCCTTGCTGCCCCCATGTGCCCACCTTCCTCCAAACCCATACAAACTTCATGCATTCATGCAATATGATGATTTCTCTTTTAATCACTTCCCCACTCAACTTACATGCATAACTCTCTCCATTTCTTCATTTTCCTTACCAAAAACACACTCATTTCTCTCTCATTTTCTGGAGAAAAATCAGTCCCAAAAACCATTTCAATCACCATTAAAATCACCACCAATTTGAAGATCAAGAAGAAGCTAAACTCAAGATCAACAACATCATCATCCTCTTTTGTTGTTCTTCATCAATTCTTGGTATAAATCATCAAACCTTTTACTTATTTTACTTAAATACTACTGATTATGATGTTATAATGTTCATCTAACATGTTTATGTCCAAGAATAAGCTTAAAAATCGTTTTTATACAACACATTTGAACATGCAAAATGTGACAGAATCTGTCTCCAGAAAATCAGTCCACAGAATCGGCCATAACTTGAGCTCTGTTAAGAGTTAGACAACGAATTTTTTTTTAAAAGTTGCGTATTGAAAAGAGCTACAACTTTCGTGTTTTGCACTTTTTCCAGATCCGTACTTATTTTTGTATATAATCTGATCTTTGCGACTGCCTGATATTTGTCGAAAACCGAGTACGGTTCTTTCGTAAGATTCATTATCTATCTAAATGGACATTATAGATCTTGGAAAAATCAGGTTATAAACTAGATACACTCATGAACATCTGGTAAAAATGTTGGAATCAAATTCAGACTAGAACATGTTAAAATCGAGTGCCGAAGTAAACCGACAAAAACCGAAAACATGAAAATCTTAAGTTTTGACATGCGTATTAAAAACCGACATCTCGAAACGACTACAATATGAAATAATAACTTTTATAACCTTTATTTACTGGAATATGACTTGAGTAAAAGGTTTGGGTCAAACCGTCATAGTTGACCACGTTTTTTTGACTTAGCAAAATTCAAACAGACTTAAGTGACGCATGACCCCAGGATTTATAGCGACACTCGATAAGTGACGCCTTTGTTATAAAAACTTTATTAATACCGACACTACCTAAGTGACGCCTGAAGTGACTGAACTATTATATTAGCGGCACTTACCCTTAGTGCCGCCATGCCTTAGTGACGCCCCGTATCCGACACTTCTTAAGTGACACTATGTAAATCTGAAAACGCATTTTATGCGGCACTTCCTAAGTGCCGCCCATAACTAGCAAGTGACGCATGAAGTGTCGCATGAAACAGAATCCTTAAAAAACTAGTTTTCTCACTAAGTGTTAAACTTCAAGTAACGTTAATACTTATACAATGCAACGTTATAACTCATGAAACATACTATACATATGTAAGTATAACATCATCCTAATAATAATGTCTTAACGGATTATTATTACAAACTTTCACCAACGGGTCGTACACGTTTTTGATAAACAAACTTGAACAACTTATTTGGACATACTAGTTGATGAACTAGCTCTAGGTGGACATTAACCCTCCACCTACACGATTGGCTTAAGTGGACATTGACCCCCACTTATACAATCACTCTAGATGGTCTTATGAGACATCTACTTACACAACCTTATACGCTTAGGACGTTAGAAGGTTGCGCTTTGGACTTTGCTTGCTATTTGATTATTGCTTGCTACCTGCTTAACTCTGGTGAGTTTCATAGCCCCTTTTTACTGTTTTTCAACTGGGGTGAGAATACATACAACTGTTTTATACAACTGCTTATATGATCACAAGTAACTTGAAACATTTTTCGTACGGATTGCATGAGACCTGAATAATCCACTAAAGTCCTCTACCCATCATAGTCATTAAAATATGTGCGTGAGTATTATTGGATAGATCTATCAGGGTTTGACAAACCTCGTCCGGGCTAGTCGCTCTAGCCAACCCACGGGCGCAGTATTACTTGTGATTTAGAAGTGTATCGGATTAGTACACTTACCGGAGGCAAACAACGTTAAGCTTGACTATGAGACTCATGTAAATGGTATACTTATATTGCATTATGCAATACTTTTACTTATCGTTGAATAACGATACTTTTAACCGTCATTTTTGAATGATACAACTTGAAATCTTGTGGATCATAACTAAACGATTGTTTACAAACCTATGAACTCACCAACTTTATGTTGACCTTTTAGTATGTATTTCTCAGGTAACCCACAGCAGTAGGACGCTTATGGATAGCGTAGCTCGAGTCGCATTGCTTTCAAAATCAAGGGACTTAGATTGCATTTTACTATAGTTAGTAGTTATGTAATCTACACATTGTATGCGAACTCCATTGTTTTGTATAACGGTTGTAAACAATTTAAACTTATGGAATGTAATGTTTTCAAACGTCTCATATAGAGGTCGTTTGCTTTAATCTTTGTGTAATGATATTTGATTTGGTCGGCGCCCCCATGACAACTCATGTTTCCGCTGCCACGTGTTTTGGGGGTGCGACAGACAATGGTACAGAGTTTATAAATTCAAGAATGTCTTCTTTTGTCAGTCAAAATGGGATTGTTCACCAAACCTCTTGTGTTCATACTCCACAACAGAATGGTGTTGTGGAAAGGAAACATAGGCACTTGCTAAATGTAGCAAGAGCTTTTATGTTTCAAGGGGGGATTCCATTAAATATGTGGAGCGAATGTGTCTTAACTGCTGTTTATGTTATTAACAGGTTACCCTCCTCTGTTTTAAATGGTAAGTGTCCCTATGAGTTGATATATGGTAAAAAACCAAGTCTTTCCCACTTAAGGGTCTTTGGTTGTCTTGCTTTTTCAACTGTTTTAAATAATAATGATAAGTTTGCAAGTAGATCTGAAAAATGTGTTTTGTTGGGGTATTCAAATGTTAAAAAAGGGTATAAACTCTATAGTCTTGATCAAAAGGTTGTTTTATATTCAAGAGATGTTAAGTTTTATGAAAATATTTTTCCTTTTAAGCAAAAAACAGATTATCTTTCAAATGTTTTTGATCAAAGTGTTAATCATTTAAATTTTTTTGATACATATGATGACAACCAAAGAACTCAAAGTCCCAATGATGAAGGGAAGGACGATACTCATGGTGAAGGCAATGAAAATCTGTCTGCAGATAGCTTAAATAAGCATAATGTAGATGGTACTTCATCTGCAACTCCACATGATGACATTTCTATCCCTGAGGGCAATTTTGAAACAAGTCCAGAATTACCTATATCAACTGATAGCACTGCTGTTAATCCAAGGAGATCAAATAGAGAAACTACTTTACCTAAGAAACTTAATGAGTATATTATTGAGGGTAAAGTCAAGTATGGGGTAGAAAGATATGTAAATTATAGTAAGTTGTCTAAAGAAAACTTTTGTTTTGTGTCTGCTTTAAACAAAACTGTTGAACCTAACACTTATTGGGAAGCAAGTAAGAATCAGTGTTGGATTGATGCAATGAATTCAGAAATGGAGGCATTGCATCGAAATGGCACATGGGATCTTACTGAATTACCTGAAGGTAGAAAACCTATAGGGTGTAAATGGGTTTACAAGATTAAGTATAAATCAACGGGAGAAATTGATAGATACAAAGCTAGATTAGTTGCTAAAGGGTTTAATCAAAGAGAAGGCATAGATTTTGATGAAACATTTAGTCCTGTGGTTAAGATGGTTACAGTCAGGTGTATGATTAACATGGCTGTTCAAAATGGTTGGGATTTATTTCAGCTTGATATTAACAACGCCTTCTTGTATGGTGACTTAGATGAAGATGTTTATATGTCTTTGCCTTTGGGTTATTTTAATGAAAGTGATAATAGGGTGTGTAAATTAAAAAAAATCTCTCTATGGTTTAAAACAAGCCCCAAGGAAGTGGAATGAGAAGCTTACTGCAGCTTTGATTGAAAATGGTTTTGAACAAAGTAAGAATGATTATTCTTTATATATTAAGTCTGTTAATGGTTTATTTGTTGCTCTACTTGTCTATGTTGATGACATTGTTGTTACTGGTAATGATGTGACTGAAATTGAAAAATTTAAGACTTTCTTGAGTTCAAAGTTTTTAATAAAAGACTTAGGAAAGCTTAAATATTTTCTTGGCATAGAAGTTCTTAAAACTGAAAAAGGAATTTGTTTATCTCAAAGAAAGTATTGTCTTGAATTACTCAATGAATTTGGTTTACTTGCTTGCAAACCTAATCAGACTCCTATTGATCCTAATATGAACTTAAGCAATAATGAGTATAAGATTAAGGGTGATTCTCCTTCAAATAACATTAATGTGTATCAAAAACTAGTAGGTAAGCTCATATACTTGACTTTAACAAGACCAGACATATCATATTCTGTACATGTTCTTAGTCAATATATGCATTCTCCTATGGAATCACACTTGAAGCAAGCTTTCAGAGTGCTAAAATACCTTAAAGGTTGTCCAGGTAAAGGTGTTTGTATCAACACAGGTGATAGTGTAAGTCTAAAAGCTTTTGTTGATTCTGACTGGGGAAAATCTGTGATGGGAAGAAGGTCTGTAACAGGCTACTGCTTATTTTTGAATGGGTCATTACTTTCATGGAAAAGTAAAAAACAATCTACCATCTCTAGATCTTCTGCTGAAGCAGAGTATAGAGCATTGGCAGATGTTACATGTGAAGTTATTTGGGTTTTAAAATTATTAAATGAGTTCAAATGCAAAAGTTTGTTACCTGTTAAGGTTTTTGTTGATAACAAGGCTGCAATTAAAATTGCAGCTAATCCTGTGTTTCATGAAAAAACTAAACATTTTGAAATTGATCTACACTTTGTTAGAGAAAAAATAGCGGCAGGTGTTATTGAAACAGAAAAAATAGAATCTGCTAATAATATAGCAGATATTTTTACAAAAGGTTTAAGTAGTTCACAACATAACCAATTGTGTGATGAAATGAGTTTGTTAAATATGTTTCATAATTAGATTGTGGGGGAGTGTTAAAATAAGGCAATCTAATTATGTTATTGAGTTATATTTTGGTTCTTATTGTGGATGGTTTGTGCAGATTAAAGTTTAGTAGTCGAAGTGTAAAGAAAAGAACTTGTAGCCAAGCTTGGATGTTTATAGTGACAGTTTTATGAAGAATAGAAGTTCAGGGGCCCAGTTGCAATTTCTCATAAGTGTTAAAATATAAAAGGATTTTATGTTTTTCTTTTTTGATTATGAATCATAATCTCAGGTCTGAAATTGTGGTTTTCTCTCTGGTTCAAAATACGATACAATCAAATCTGTATTTCTAGTTTGGATCTTTATCATCTTGATATAGATCATAGGTTTACTGATATCTTGGTTAAGTTGTTATGGTTTAGTGGTTTATATTCAATAATAGTTGTGGTTTATTTGGTTGATTAGTATTAGCAAAAGATTCAGAATCAAATTGTGATTTAGTTCAGGATGCATCTAAGAAGGTGTGTTGAAGAATGTTATCGTATAATCATAAAAATAATAAAAAAAAAAATTAATACAATATGCTGAATGATGCTTTATATTTATAAAACAAAAAACCATTGATTAGATCACACGTAAATTGTCTATGTGCACAGAGGTTTACAACGAGTAGTAATAATATTTGCTTTCAAACATTATTAAAAAGATTTATATAAACTTACAACGGAGCAAAGAAAACACCCATGGACACAATGTTACCTGAAAAATATCATCACATAAAAGAAGGCATTAAAACAAATTAGTGGTGATCAACATTCAACGGTCAATAAAAAGAGGGAGATTATACATATATGGTCTTACCTAGGATACCGAAAACCAAAATCAACGGGTGGTGAACATCGATAAGCCCCATTGAACACCACCGGTGAGCGTCTCGGCAAGTGAAGTATAAGCAAGAGGTAGAAGTAAGAGTTTGTTAGAATTTTATTTATAATCTCCTAATGTAGTATATTTATGAGTACATGAGAAATGAAAGGGTCTGTGAATAAGCAATCAGTAGGATGGTGTAAGATAGACTTAACCGCTTTCTTTTCGTATTCAGCTTCTAAGTTTTATACTTACCGACTTTTGTAACTTTGGGATGAATTCTTCAAGCATCAAACATTTCCTTAAAGAAGTTTATTCCAATAATATACACTACATTGAATGACTTAACTAAACACTCTTATTTCTTAATATATACACATGTATAAAGCGTGTAGAATATGGATGTCCACACAGTTCATTCTTATGTGAACTATCAGGGCATGAATATAGTATTTAGAGTCTCCACGTACAGTTAGCGATGAACTTTAAACGTTAGATAATTTTAAGAATAGTAACTTACAGAATTTCGGTAGTTAATACCAACTGGGTTCAGCTGCTGTCGAATTGATCTTCCTCCCATTGAACTCCCGAGTGCATTTCAGCCCAAATTTTTAGACTCAAAATCAACTGCGACAACGATCCTCTGTTTGTGTCCTCCGATAAAAACAGCTACACCGTCCTACCTCATGTACACACAAATGAATAAACATAAATATAAAATACTGTTTTGATATTGGATCAGCATAGTAATAAACTATGAAAAGATAGTTAGTACGGTAATGCAACTTGCATATTATAAGTACTGAATTGGGAGTTGGGATATGCTAAGTTTCAGGCCGACCCGCGCAGACCAAAACCATTTCAAGTTACGCACCTATAACACATGTTTTGAACCATTAGCTAAAAATGCATTCAGACATAAGCTTAAATTTCAACAGTACTTTATAGTGCATATGCTCCCATTGAACACCACCGGTGAGCCGTGAGCGTCTCGGCAAACTCAATGTTCCTCGTCAAATACTTTACTTTGGTTAGTGTTTGATAATAGGAGCAAGTAGTAAAGAGACTATTTGTCTTTTAAATAGGTATAGTTTAGATTATACCGTGTTTAATCTATATCTGCAACGATACCTTGTAATTCTTTTTGTATAAATCAATAAAGAGATTATACCATTGAAAAGTTATATAATGCTTGAATTATACACCGTACTTTATATATAATCTCCTTTATATATGTGTTAAGTATAATATCAAGTTAGTTATTTACTTCCTAGCATACGACCAGCGCAATACGGCGGCGAAAATTAACATTGTTTCGATACAAAGTTGTTCAAGTAATTTTCTTTTGTAAATTTTTTTTTTTAAAAACTCATTTTATTTCAAAATTGCACTAAAACAAGCATAATATATTGTGAAACGTTTCTTAAAACTGATTTATTTAAATTCACTAACATATGTTAATTTTGTTTAAAGTAGTATTTCATTAGAAAAACTATATATAGTAATAATTATATATAGTAACATGATCAAAAAATAAGGAAATTTAGGGAGAGAAGAGGGATAATGATTTTTTTTTTTTAACTACGATTCAATATTTTATTGCTAAGATTAAAGATTTCATTAATATAATTCTACGTTTTATTGTTTTGGTTTAATAGTTTACTAATAACATTTGGTCTTTTGTTGCTATGATTTAAAAGTTATAGTAATACAAATTTGAATCTTTGAATAATAATACTGAATCTTAAAATAAATATACTGAATCATAGTTACAAAAAACCCTTCTCCCTCTACTCTCCCTAAAAATCTTCTCCCTAAATCCTAATCCTTATATATATATATATATATATATATATATATATATATATATATATATATATATATTCTTAGTTTGTACGAAAGTTCAATTATTTATTTTCATACAATTTTTTTTGTGTGATTATAACTTGTAAAGAAATAGTAAGTTATAAGTTCTTAAGTAGTATTTGAACATTGTATACTCCGCATTGAATTTCATACTTTTTAATCGCATATTTATATGTTATGGTTCAGGTAACGTAAAAATGTAACTTTGTTACAATAAAATTGAATATTAACGTGCTGTCATTTTAGAATTTTGACCGGTTAAAGTCTAATATTCGAATTCCTAAACATTGCCTTAAACTTTTGTTATCATTTTTTTTATAGAGCATATTATATACAAGAAACCATATGAAATTTTATTTTCAAACAGTGTGGATATATCATCACCCTTATTGTAATCCCTACAAACTCATTAATGAATATTTTTGTAACTAGTCTATACCGGCGATTTGATTTCTTCGGCGACTAGTCGGAGTATGAATGTGTTTTTATTTTTTTTGGTGACACGAATGAGCTTTATAATCTTTTTTTTGTTTGCTGTTGTGTGCACATATATGTGAGGTTGGCGGGTAAAGGAAAGAAAAGAGTGGGTGTGGTACTGTATTACTCCGCATGTGAATTGACGAAGAAGAAAGAAATGGAAAATGCATTTTTACCCTCACATGGTTTGCACATGTAGTAGTTAACAGATTTATTTAACGGAAGTTTGTAATAGGGACCATCACCATGAACTCATTAGATAGTTGGGGATGATTAGTGTACTTATCAAAAGATAAGGACGATCGGTGTAATTTGGTGTTAACCACCGGGATAATCAATGTAATGTACTCTTCTTATTTTTATTGGCTTTGCTATTTCAAGGTACTATATAGTACTTCATGTTAAGTGGGTTCAAATAACAATAAGTGTTAGTTTATCATAGTGACTATGAATTTATGATTATCACTTAAAAAATTAAATCGATTAAAGAAGAAAATAATTATTTCTTTTAACTTATTGAAAATCAAACACTATTATTTGGCTAATTTGGAGGGTACCCCTGACTCCCGTACCATATTTCAATGGTACGCATCCCCCCACCCGCAAGGAACATTGTTGTGACCTAAAAAGTCATGTTTTAAGTACATATTTTCGCACTTTTTGGACTATTATTTGGTGAAAATATTTCCAAACCATCATTATTTACTAAAAATCACCAAGGTAGTCTAAATATAGACGTTGCTGCAAAAATCGGTTAAAACATCCAAATAACACGCAAATTATAACACCCTCCATTTGACAAACATATATTATATTATTAACCGTTGGAAGCGCGTCCCAAAACATACTTACCGCATTTACATATTCCAAATATAGCAAGTTTCAAAACATCATAACTATTACATATCCTATTACAAAACATTTACTTAAAACGGGTGTTATGTTAATTTTATCAAAACATAACTTTAATTTTCCAAAAGATCAGAGTCAACGCAGTCATAGTCAAACATCCCTTCTAGCATCCACGTGCTCGACCCAAAAGCTAACCATAAACGATATCTGCAAAATGTTAAACATGCTGGGATTAGCTCACAGCTAAGTGAATGGAACTGTAACCGACAGTTCAATTCAGAAATAACAAATCTTACAACAAATAAACAATAAACACACAACGTCAAAGAGGACCGGCGGTTCCTGATTAGCCAATCAAAGAACCCTTAAACCACTGCCGGCCAAAACAGTGATTTACCGATAGTTTGAAGCTATCTTCACTGACTAGGGTTCATCCATCAACGATGTGTATCGGAAACCCCGCCAGCCAAACAATAGCAACAAACCCAACCAGCGTTGACCTCTGAATAATCACATATGCCCAGTGGCCCAAATATCACATAATGCATAATCGTCATGGAACAATATAAACCAATTAACCCAATTCAATTATATCAATTTCTCAGTAGATCAAACAGTCAATAATCAACAACCAATATGTTCACCCGTTGTAACCAAACCTGTTACAACTGAGTTGAACCGAAGACTACAGTTACCACTCACCAAAATTCCAGTCTCTGAACTCAGTTGTCTTATGTCACTGAGTTTCCTGCTGCTTATCTGAGAACACAAATAATTACAAGTCAGTATCTTGTTCCATATTCATCATTCTAGCATATTTATTAAATCAGGTGATCCCTGAAGTCTAAGCAAACAA
The DNA here is from genome assembly GCA_949592205.1 of Helichrysum umbraculigerum. NCBI lineage: Eukaryota > Viridiplantae > Streptophyta > Magnoliopsida > Asterales > Asteraceae > Helichrysum > Helichrysum umbraculigerum. The sequence goes on from CATIUR010000001.1 coordinate 42,048,411, forward strand.
AAGTTCAATCAGATTTAAAATCAGAAAATCCCGAATTGACGTTTTAAAACTGAAAATTGCCATTTTCAACCCCTAGATGACCCCGAATGGCCAAAAACTGCCTAGGCTATTAGTATATAGTTTTGATCATTGAGCCGTTTCCGAGTGACCATGCCAATTTCAATCAAATCCAAATTAATGAAATTATCATCTAGTCTCTATCCTGAAAAGACTTGCGCATTTTCAAAATTTGCAAAACAAAAAGTTTTAAAATCTCGATTCGCAGTGATCTGGATTCGCAGGTCAACTCGGCTTGCAGAATCAACTCGATTCGCAGAACTCAACTCGACTCGCAGGACTCAACTCGACTCGCAGAACTCACTCGACTCGCTGGACGAACTTGGTTCAGCGAGTTTCGCTGCTGATTTCCGATTTTCGAACCAAATCTCACCAAAACTCAAGAAACTCGATTTCTAACTCATCCTACACCTCATATAATCTCTAAAAACATCTAACAACATCAAATAACACTCAAACAAGTTTTAATTTCACATAAATCACTCAATACCTCAAAAACCCATTTTATAAACTCAAAATCACTCACCTCTTTGATGAAATTGAAGAGAAACAAGATGTATATGGAATATGATGAGCAAGATGATGTTAATCTGATTTCTACAAAATTTTAAATCTGAAACACAAGCTAATTACTTAATCTTTTTGATTTCTTTGAAGTTGTTTGGTGAGAGTTTTAAAAGATAAAAACAAAATGAAGAATTGAGAAATCTGAGTTTGGTGAGGTCGGTTTATACACAACCGACTCAGTATAATACAGTGTAATTTTTTATCCCCTTCTAGTCCTATTGTCTGGAACCCGAAAATACCCGTAAGTCAAAATATTTTATTTTACCATTAGGTTCCACTATTTAAAACAAGTACCATTTTATTAGTCACAATAAAACCTGTGACTCTTTTACTTATCTATTTTCAAGTTAACCATTTAAAACTTAATAAAATACAATTTATTTCTAGACCCCGAAACTGGGTGTTACACAAATCGAGGCAAAACTATCACCTTAAATATTCCCTTCTTGATTTTCTTATGTAATTAGATCTTAATTCATATTTTATTATTCCATAGGAAAATACAAGACCGGAGGTGAAAGAATCAGAAGAAACGGATGAAGAACGAAGAAGATGTGCAGTCTAGAAGCCCGCCGATCGTCATCCGGAATACGCAAAAGTTAAATATCTCCAAATTTGGAAATCTTAGTGTCATTAGAAGCGTAACGGAAAAACGAATCCAACGGCGCAAGAATCAAGCAAAACGGACTCCAAACGAAGAAGATACGGACGAACCAAGCAACCGAGAAGTCAACGGTGGCCAAATGGAGCACCAACCCCCCCCCCCCCCCCGGACACCTAGGTACCGTATACGGCACCCTAGGTGCCGTATACGGCCCTTAGGGTTCCGTATACGGGGTCTTTTGCCTTGTTAGGTGCCGTTTGACCCCCCTTGGTCCACTTGCCCCATATGCTGCTTTGACGCTTGTATTTGGTGCTTCAAGACTTGTACCAAGGCTTTCATCCTTCTCCTATAAATACCAAGCTCCATTTTACAATTCCATACACCTCTCACACCTCATTCTCATTTCTTCTCTCTCTCTCTAGAAATACTCTCTCTCTAGGTTCTCTCTCTAGTCTTTCTCTCTAGTTTCTTGCTAGGGTTTTAAACCCTTGGACTAGTGAGAAGATTAGTGGGGGAATCCTTCTCTTTTCTTCTAGATTAGTTATGTAATTAATTAGTAGAGGCTAGCTTATGTAATGCTTGGACTTTACGAAGAAATACAAGTGTTATTCTGCCCGCAATTCGTATCGGTATTATCTATCCTTTCTATTATTAATTTGTCATATTGTTCTTGTTTGATGTATGTGATTTATTAATATTAGAAATGTTTATTGCTATGCATTGTGAGTAGTTGCTTGTATGTTTGCCATGATTTAGATAGTAGTGAATATACGATTGGGATAATATCGTTATAAAACAATGGAGGTAACGTTATACGGCTTTCATTTGTATAGCGCCGGAAACATCACTAATATGTGGAGTACGGAACGTGGAAGCTATGAAAGTCGTGGGCACAATCCGTTGTGGAATAATGTTCCCAATTGTTATCTGTATATAGATGATGTTACATTAAACCCTTATCTATATAATTGGGAGTTATTACTTGTTTATCTGTCTAGGCTTATCCTGAATATAGACTTAATCATTCACCCTTCCCAGTCTTTCATGTGACTATTGCCATAGTTATAGGAGTTATAAACCCTAGCTACGAACATATAGTTATCTCTGTTATTAACATGGTCTAGGTATCATATAAGCTGTGGAAATGCTAAACATATTAAAGTAGTGTACACCGTGAGTCTGCATAGACTTAGTAAACTGTGGAAATACTTAATGCAGTGTACACTGTCAGTATACCTAGGGATGAACGACTGATTGTAAAGGAGGGTCTAATTCACGACGGAGGTATTTGTGCTTAATTGATAGAATATGAGTTTTGAAAAGAAAGCAAGGAGTCGGCTGTATTCCCAGATGCTTAAACCCCATAACTCTACGTAACTGATAGTTTAGAATAACATAGTTAATAACCAGTACACATTTAGATGACGCATTTAGGCTTAGGTGTTAAGAAAGGTCGGAATGTCCTTATTGGCAGTTTGCTACCTTATTCATGCACCCAGGAGTTATCTCCATAGACTCACTGTTCCGTAACAGGGCAGTTGAGCAAGGGTCACTGTTCCGTCACAAGGGCAATGTTGGGGGTTAAGCAACTTGATCTGATTAGACTCACGATAGCCTAGGTACTCAGTGACATACTAATTTAGAACCGGACTAAAGAAGTAGGGTCCTAGTGTTTACACCTGTAGTCTATATGTTTGTCACCTGAATGTGTCCCCAATTAATCATCATCTTATACACTATCCTAAATCATGGTGAACCACGTCTTTGTTGTCCTTAAGTGTTATATATGCTAGTCTCCCTTTACTTTCATGCTTTATTAGTTTTAATAGTTTAAATAGATAAAAACCAAAAACAATCACCTACCCACTTATTCAAACCATAGCTTCATAATTAGTTTATCGAAACTAGCTATGTTTCAATTCTACCGTCGTGAGGAACGACCCTGGATCATCCTTACCGCATACTCGTACCACGTATTCATACCCAGTATCAGTAAGTAGTACGGAGGATTAGGCTCCCCCCGACTATTATAAATTTAAAACTACCATTGGTGCCGCACCTAGTGGAAGGGTCCGCAACGATAGGAAGCGATTCCTGAACTGACCGCTGGGTGCGCATCAAATTTTTGACGCCGCTGCCGGGGACGGTAGTACGATTTGGAGCATGTTTAGATAAATTAGTTTTTAAAGCGATCCTTTTACTTTCTGTCCGTAGATTATCGTAGTTAGATTAGATTAGATTAGCTTAGCTTAGTTTAGATTAAAACCCTTCTCACCTCAAATATAATTCTTAAACCTTCTTCAAATGTCGTCTTTTCTGAATATTTGGGTAGAAACAATAAAAGATCAATTGCAAAGTCTTGCTCAAACATTTCAAATTGGATGTAGGATATGCGGTGTTCCCCACTTTAATGGAGAATGTGAGGGACATACGATGTTAGGCATAGGACACTTATATTCTCAATCAAATCCCTATAGCCCCACTGAAAATCAATCTCAATCTTCACCATTCGAAGTTAACCCACACTCCACATCTAATACACTTAACACAGACTTGCACTCAACTCTAAGTAGTGATCTGACTGAACCCGTTACCCAAGTAGTCGATGAGAATGTTTTTACAAGATTGGAGACGTCAACGGATACTGTCCCACCTCCATGCCCAGAGTACGACATTATCATCGACCAAAAGACCATAAGAAGTAAGGTGGGCTTTGCGTCAGGGTTGCCCTACAAACCATCTCTCCACCACATAATGACGTATACGTCATGGAGTGATATGGACACCTCTGACCAACCCATTCTGCCAATCAAACCCAGGAGGTACTAGAAGTTGAGAAATTTGTTATACCTCCTGGTAGAACAATTCCCTTACTTTAAACCATCTCCTCATATTGGACATCCCCTGGCCTTAACTTGCCTTCAACTCTTAGGTATGTACCAATATTACCACTTGTGTCTACTGATGGATGCAAGGAAGCCGCTATGATTGCATGATAAATAGTGTTGGAGTCAAGCTAGAGACTCGAACAAAAACAAGCGTTTCTCGGGAGGCAACCCTTGTCTAACATAGTTTTAGTAGTCGTAATAGTAGTTAATTTAGGATAAATCGTAATCTAATCCAATAAGTAGAAACCCTGAAATGAATGTTCCAAGTTTTCTATCTTTATGAACAAAATAGATGGTTTGCGAAATTACTTCTCTAAAAGTCAAATTTTTGTCAAACTTTAATACTTCCTACTCCAGTCGTTTGAACTTTATTGCAACATTCATTTTTCTCCATTTTCTAAAAAGTTCTTAGTATCCTTTTTCACTCACAAACATGGAAACCTATTAGAGTTAGGAGCCTTAGTCATCTTACACACCCACTGACATGTTTCGAGCATTTGAGGTACTTACATATATTTATGTGAACATACATGAGATACTAATGCTTAATCTAATAAAAATGATTTGTATGTCAATATATGTATTATGCTCGAACTCGTTTAAAAATGTGTTCTTTGGATATCTTTATACTTGGCTACATGATTCAATTGATAATACTGGTATTTCCAAGTCTGGTGTGCTGCAGTGAAATTATAGGCAACTAACACTTGTAGTGTGAGATTAGACTCCAAGTCATACACTGGTTTGTTTCATCTACAAAGCATTCACTTTGATAGGTTCTTCGCAAACCAGTGATCCATGATTTAGAGAATAATCACTTGTTTGTTAGATCACGTTTGTTTGTTCTACTTGAACAAATACCTACAGATAAGGACTGAAGCCTATGGATAAAGAATCTTTGAGAATAATGGAAGACGACAAGAGGAGCTTTTGGAGCATTGTTTTGCAGGGGACAAGAGATGACACTTCTAGACACGAAGATGAAATTTAGTTGTCTATGACTAGTTCATCAAAGTTGATCAGCTCAATACTCATCACATGTGCCCACAAATTCCAAATCCTATAGCTAAACCTTGCCATATCATGAAACCCGAAACCATCACTACCATCCACCATCACCATATCCACCCATAATCACCCATCCAGCCACCCCTTCACACGTACAACCAACACCGTCGGGGACCATTCAAACAAAGGAATATATATGGGATTAAATTGGAAAACTGGAGATCTCTACCGATAAAGAACAACATCAGAATTATTACATCAGTTTGTCGGCAAAAGATCTCGGGTGATAAAGATTCATGGTCATCAGATTCCGCACCTTCAGATCATTAGGAGCAGTTGAGTTACAACAGCGGCTCTTGAAGATTAGGATCTTTGTCCATTAACCTCTATCCATCATTTGGTGTTTATTGGTTAATTATGCTTGTGTCCGGAGGGCGACATCACTTCATTTTTCTACAATCTATCCTTTTAGTCTTTGTTATTTTCGAGAGAAGTTGGTGATTTGAGTTGATGTTGAATGACAAAGAGGATCCAAAAGATGACGAGCATTCAAGGAAGAAACCATGGAGCCAAAGGCAGACAAACAACGCTCACACACCTGAGGACCACGGAACTTACATACATCTCTGAGGAAAGGAGCTTGGTTTATCTTCTCTCGAAACTCGTGCATGCCAATGATCTTCAAAGACTTAAGTGTGGGATTTCATCCCACATTACACACACTTAGCAAGAATCGTTTCCACATCTTAAACGCTAAAGTGTGGGATTCATCAATAAGAACCTCCACTTAATTGATGAAACGATTCTCTGCTAAGTCTGGATACAAGGCACTGTGCACCAAATCGACATGTCCAAAGCTGAACCGTTCTTCATGGAATCAGAGGATCAAAGACTCACTTCGTCTCCTTTCATTTATCGTTCTCAGCTTCATAATGACAATCGTCATCTGGGGAGTTTCTTAACCTTTACTCCATTTCTTGATTTAAATTTTGCTTTGTTAGTCTGTTAATCTAAGAAGTAATCTATACTCTATCCTAAAGCTTATCACTAAGTGTGGGATTCCAGCCCATTACATACACTGGAGCAACATTTTCTATATGTTCAAACTCTAAGTGTGGGATTATACTTTACAGTGAATCTCAATCAAGAGAACATTAGGGACAATGTTCCTCTAAGTGTGGGATAGCAGATATAGAATACCTTGGATTGGATGTCCGAATAGCTCAACTCAGAAAATGTTCCTCAAAATTTTCAAAATTTTCAAACTAATAAAGTATGGGCCAAATCATTCGATTAGCTCTACTATTTTTGAGTTATAATATCTTTCAAGAGGATTCATTTCTAATATGAGTTAGTTATTCAGGAATATTAGGGAAATTAAGGTAGAAATTTCTTAAATAAGTAGTGATAATCTAAAGGAGCATGGCTAGGTACATACAAACCATATTTGCAGTGAGGTTTTGAGCCTTAAAAGCATTCATTTTAAATGCTACATTGTTCATTTCTTGTGTGTGCCGATGCTAGTTTCTCTAAACTAGAACTTGTTCCTGACATACGTTTCGAGACCATATTGGAGAGTACCGTATGCGGTATAGGTGCAATTAGATGATCTCGACATTCCTTAGGATTTAACCCATTCTTACATACATTTTCAAGCCCAAAACCCTTCCGATACTCATTTTTAGTATCGATGATCCGCCTAGAAAACCCTGTTGAGCCTAAACCTTTCGTTTCTTCAAAACCCTATATCTTTAACCACTCTTCCCAAATTCCCAACAACTTATCTTGGAATTTCTAAGGTTATGAAAAACGTCTTGAAGAATCTCCTTCTGAATTGATCTACTCCTCCGTGTTCACCAAAATTAGAAAATCAAGGGTGCGAAAAATTGGCGCCAAAGAAAAGACTCGAAGAAGTCCGTGATAAGAAAGAAAAGATTTTCGAAAGAAAAGCAAAAAAATATATCCTTGGAAGTTCTCTGGCAAAGAAGTTCTGAAGAAAGAAAAGAAAATAAAAAGCAGAAAAAGAAAGAAAAGAAAAAGAAAAGAAAATAAAGCCAATAAGGACATTCGTTCAAAGAAAGATCCGATTAAATACGAGTAGCTATCTCCTCCGTTCTATAATAAGTTTTTCATGATTCTTAGGATGCCTAAGATAAGCAACCCTTTCAACTAAAAATCACCACTATCCATACCCCTTAACCTTCACAAACATTACAACCACTTGAATGTCTTGGGATAATTAGTGCCGTCCTCTTCCTAAGTGGTGGAGATCCGATTCTCGACCAAGCTTATGATGATGAGTACTGCATGACTGGCTATTTGAGCGATTTCAATTGTGCTAGAATGATAGGAAATCCGATACACTATGAGTGAATTGAGTGACCACCTTTAGTGAGATCGCCTAGTCATGTATACTCCAAGATCACGAGATTTGGAAAGTATGCCTTGGAAAGTCAGTACTTATTTCTGGAAGGATCATCTTAACTTTCCCTGTTTTCTCTAAATAATTTTTCCCATATGACAAAGTGGTGAATCTTTGGAAATGTTTTAACTCATACAGACTAATATAAAAACATTTTCATTGGTCATAACTGAGTTGTTGCTTGAGGACAAGCAACTTCTAAGTGTGGGATACTTGATGTGACCTAAAAAGTCATGTTTTTAAGTACATATTTCTTCACTTTTTGGACTATTATTTGGTGAAAACATTTCCAAACCATCATTATTTACTAAAAATCACCAAGGTAGTCTAAATATAGACGTTGCTGCAAAAATCGATTAAAACGTCCAAATAACACGCAAATCGAGGCAAAACTATCACCTTAAATATTCCCTTCTTGATTTTCTTATGTAATTAGATCTTAATTCATATTTTATGATTCCACAGGAAAATACAAGACCGGAGGTGAAAGAATCAGAAGAAACGGATGAAGAACGAAGAAGATGTGCAGTCTAGAAGCCCGCCAATCGTCATCCGGATACGCAAAAGTTAAATATCTCCAAATTTGGAAAACTTAGTGTCATTAGAAGCGTAACGGAAAAACGAATCCAACGGCACAAGAATCAAGCAAAACGGACTCCAAACGAAGAAGATACGGACGAACCAAGCAACCAAGAAGTCAACGGTGGCCAAATGGAGCACCAACCCCCCCTGGACACCTAGGTACCGTATACGGCCCTTAGGGTGCCTTATACGGGGTCTTTTGCCTTGTTGGGTGCCGTTTGACCCCCCTTGGTCCGCTTGCCCCGTATGCTGCTTTGATGCTTGTATTTGGTGCTTCAAGACTTGTACCAAGGCTTTCATCCTTCTCCTATAAATACCAAGCTCCATTTCACAATTCCATACACCTCTCACACCTCATTCTCATTTCTTTTGTTTGTCCCTAACCTTGGATCTAGTACGAACCGAGTCAATCAATTGAAGGCGGAAACAACAATTGACTAATCAAACAATCACACGAATAACAATACGCAATGAATATCAAACTAAACGTATTATATTCAGTAATAATCGGTCAGATTACAGAGATTTCGACTAATTGCTTTTAGGGTTTCGTCAACCCTAAAACAGAAAACATAAAACGAATTTATACAAAATCTGGCACCTGCGACGTCGCACGCTACGTCGCAGGCCCAAGCCCATGCGACGTTGGCTACGTCGCAGGCCCAAAACCTGACGTCGCACCTGCGACGTTGCACGCTACGTCGCAGGAGTCAGGAATGCTAATTCTAATTACAAACTATGAGCTAGACCAACTGACAGACACTAAACATGTACTAACAAACTCCCCCGTGTCTTCAGCTTGGTCTTCAATAATCTTCATTAAACCCAGCCCGCAGGAAACTGACCATCAGCATGAATTCCATTTGCCACACAAACAGTAACAACATTGTAAAACTGCTGTGCTAAATGTCTGTTGAATTCATTCTTCTGACCAACTCGAATCCGATTATCATAGAGTTTTCTTAAATCTTTTTCATGAAAATTAATCAAACTCATCGGATCATACAGCCTAAACGTTGCTTGCTTCAAATTCCATATACCTCCAACTTCTGGCCACGGTTCAGAATCTGGAACGAAAGTAATAACCGCTTCGCCAGTCTGTGGATCAAGTTCCCATTTTACAAGTCTTCTCAGAAAATAATAAGGAACTGATTCCAGAGGTATCTCAGTCAAACATTTAGCAGGCAAATAGTGAACTTTAACCAAAGGCTTCCTGGTAACTGGATCAATCTTTTTCTTCCACGTATACCTAGTTCCCAACGTCGGCTTCAATTTCGAATAAGTCTTTGATAATACTTCCCGACGTAGACTTCTCTGAATGAACTCAGCATAATCATTCTCGAAAGGATTAATCAATTTAAGTTGAGCTAATCGATTAATCTCTCCTTTTGGAAACGTGCTCAATCTATCAAAACGCATTCTGAAATACTGAACTCCATCTTCTCTCTTTATCATAAACATATTCCTCTGACACTTCCAGCTTTTAATAACACCAGTATAATTTCTACTAACCCGGTACACTTGACATTTAACTGGAATAGGAACTGGATTTCGTCCCTTAGGCCACCATTTCTTGTTTCTCTCTCTCTTTTCTTCAGCAGTTAATTTCTTTGCTGCTGAGTCCGGTGCCTGTGTCTCTGAAGCTGGAGTTGCAGCAGAACTTGATTCTCCATGTTGAGCTTTTGCAGGACTCTCGTCTTCACTTGAATCAGATTCTATAATTGGTGCATCATCATAAGCTTCCCCAGATTGTGCATCATCATACGTTTCATCTGCATTCAACTGCTCTTCTTCAATCGAGACATCCTCGTTCATCTCAAAAACATTCTCTGTTTCTTCCTCAGAGCCAACTCCGCTGGCCATCCTCTGAATAAATGATAAGTCAGCGAATGAGTAATCAACTGCCAGCGGTCTCGGTTGCCCTGGAATATCATCAACACAGAAATAATCCAAAAGAGAAATATTTTCATTAACATTTTCAATTACAGGGTTGGGATTTACAGACGCAGGTTCACTTGACTCTAAAGTGGGTATCCCAGACCCAGACTCCCCCGAGGCAAGTAACCTGCCTTCCAAAACATTAACCCTAAGCTTCGTTTCCTCAAGCTCCTTAGACTGAACTTCAATCAACACAGCTTGTTCAGCAATCTTCTCATCCTGAGCCTCCAGCTTTTGCTTCATCTGCTGCATATCTTCCATGATCTTTTGCATGAAAGCTGGAGTCGGTTGAATCTCAAAAGCATCCTGCTGCTGAGGATTGACTGGAGCTCGTGTTGACGAAGAGCGACGAACACGACGTCTCGGTTGATAAGTCTCATCAGCAGGATCATCACCGTCACGTGTACGTTTTCCCTTATCCCTTGGAGGTACATACTTGCGTCCTGCCCGGATCCGACGCTGAATTCGCAGATATCTGAATGAATCGGAAAGCCTGATACGTTCCATCTCAGAGGGATGCGGAACAGTACCATCCGAATGCTCAGGCGTCGGACCCCCATCCTGAGGACCTACATTGGCTGGTTCTTCAGAATCAGAACTCTCGACCGTGTCGTGAGATGCGGGATTGTCCGAATCCACATGCCCGAACTGCTCAATGTTCTCCAAAATAGCCTCCACATGCTCCCCCGCAGCTTGAACAGGAACGTTCATGAGTGGTTGCTGCGGTTGCTGTGGTGCTGGAATATCCATATACTGAGGATCTGGGGGCGATACATAATTTTCATCCACAATAGCACCAAATAAAGGAACATCCCTTGGTGCCTCGACCCCTTTCTCATACCCTGCACAAATAGTGAAAATCCGACTCATCATCGGTGAAATCTTGAGCGGCTGATCGATATCACCCTGTGCCTGAAGCTCCGGATGATGACGATTGATGTGCAACTGTACAAATCTTGGATATAAAATCCATTTCTGATCCCCGGCATTTGCATTATCAACCATAGCCCTGAAGATAAATCCCGAGAAGTTGAACGGCTTGTTATATACCAACGCTAACATAGCAGAAGCCAGACTTCGGCTCATCCCATCCGTTCCACCTTTCCTATTCCCTAAGCAAACTATAATCACATGCATCAAATATCTCCAGACGCGTGTGAGATTCGCCTTTCGATACTGATCAGAGGGAATCCCAGGATATCCTATCCGTTGCATAGCTCCAGAAACAAAAATATGATCAAAACCAATAGGCATATCCGGTTGATCATTCAGCTGTAAAAGTTCCCGAATGCTCTGTTCTGTAATAGTGATCTCCGTACCCAGAACGGTAGAGACCAATCGTCGAACGTCGTTTTCAGTAACGACAGTTGCGTTTCTCCAAAAAGGGTTGATCAGATTTCCAAACGCCATAGTGTTATCAGAAATGGCGTGGAAGACCCTTGAACGTCTCAAAAACGCGATCATCTGACGATACGGTGCAGCTTTATCAGAAGTGTCAGTAAGGTAAGCAGCCGTATTATGACGAGCTTCAAAAATCAAAGCCATATCTGCAAAAACAGAAACAGATTGCAACTCGAAAAAGGTTAGAAAAAAATGTTACATTTTTTAAACAAAACCTCTTCAAATTCCCTGGAACTAGCGACGTAGCCACGTACGTCGCATCAACACATAGCGACGTAGAACTGTACGTCGCCTAAAATCAGAATGAATTGGAAAGCGACGTAAGGCCTGACGTCGCAGAAAATTCGAGCGACGTCAAGGGGGACGTCGCATTTTGCAATTTATTGTGAATTTAATCACATTATTTAAAATAGCGACGTAGAGTGGTACGTCGCATCGGACGTCGCAGTAAAAGCGACGTAGGGAAGGGCGACGTAGGAAAGTAATAATAAATAATTAGAGCGACGTAGGCCACTACGTCGCAGCGTACGTCGCACTGACGAACAGGCGTCCCCAACCCAGAAACCCTAACCTTCGATTTTAGGGGTTTTCAAAATCAAACGCACTACAAGGTGCGGCTAACGATGGTGATCACGAAAACATAAATTATAATAGTTATAACATCCAATTAACCATCGAATTGAACCCAAAACCGAAACCCTTTAAACCCGTATCACATATATAGCAATTAAACGTAATATACACGGTGAAAAAAGGTGAATATGGTACCTAAGTGTGCGGAATAACGAGTAGATCAAAACTACGTAAGTGAATCGGAATGAAAACAGCTACAAATCACGAAAATTGCTCGAAAATTGCTACGTCGCAAATCGCCACTGGTACGTCGCAGGCTACGTCGCACGTGAATAGTGAATAGTGTGACGGTTTACGTCGCAGTCGAGACTATATATAGTCTAACCCTATGTGCGACGTAGGCTGGGACGTCGCAGGCGACGTAGAGCTGGACGTCGCATAGAGCAGTTTTGATGCAATTTTGACATTTTCAAACCGTTTACTCGTTATTTTAGCAAATAATTTCCAAATAACTCGTGACTTGGGAAAAATAACGCAGAATAAAAATAAAGCATAAAACTAAAAAATCTTTTTGGTATTTTCTTTAATTTTACAAAAAGTAAAAAAATAAACAAAATAAAATAACTAACACTCTATTTTTGGTGACGGAGTTGAGTTGTCTGATTAGGGATCATATCGGAATAACATGTATTTATTAGGAATAGTAAGTGTTATTTCGATCATCAGTATATTTGTCCACTTTAAATTTACGTGGCACATTTAAAACACCTGTTATAAAAATTATTTCAAAACGATTATTGGTATTGTTTGTCCACCTAAACACGTTACATCCGTGTCTGTGAGTTAACCTTTTATTGTTAGTATGAATATTAATTTTGAGAGACCTTTTATATGATATACTGATAAACTTCAGTAAAACAAACACTGCATATTCACACAAGGTAGAGATTACAAGACCAAGTTTATCTCGGTTTTCTCGTAACATACACTTGATATTTATATTTAGGCATACATCAAACCGACTATGAAGATACTAGTGGCCCCAGATCTGTACAAAGTACAACAGAGAGTCCCTTAGTATGAACATAACAAGTTTGAGACTATTTGCATAACTAATGGATTCAGGTCTGTACGTGAGTACAACAATAGTCACCATTAGTTAGGCGAATAATCATATTATCACTATATGCCCATTTTACATTTACATAATTATGACAGTGTATGATAGTACTTCCATTTATCAATTAAGACTTATGTCATACATCATATAACATTTTTCTCAAAGTAATAGACAAGTATTTAAATTACTTCTTAATATCTCAGAGACCGGTGTGTACCATGCCTACCAATACATCGTATGATGAAGATAATTTAGATAAAAACTGTTTTAAGTGTGTCAGATAAACCTACTGACACATCCAAGATAAACCTTAAAATTCCATTTTGTGCATGTCACCCGATGTACTATCATATCCCAAGTTGTTTACAGACACAACTTCAACGTCTATTTTAAAATGTAGCAACCTTGCTTTTTCTTTAATACTAAAGAGTATAAAGAGTGGCTGTTGCGATGTTGTTGTTGTTGTTTTTTTTTTTTTTTTTTTTTTTTTTTTTTTTTTTTAAATTGAATTTAAAAACCTAAAAAAAATAATCCAAGTCACAAATCATCTCTTTGACTGAAAGAACCTTAAACCTATCAGATTGACCAGTTCAATAAAACGTGATCGCAAAAAGGCTTTTGTGAAAAGGTCCGCACACTGCTTAAGGGTCTCTATATGTACGACATCTATAAGGTGTTTCTCAAAGCAATCCCGTATGAAGTGGAACCTAAGTTCGATATGTTTGGTCTTAGAGTGCTGAACGGGATTGTGTGTTATAGATATAGCAGCTGTATTATCAATGTAAATAGGAGTCATAGAGAGATTGAACCCGTAATCACGCAGCTGATGCTGAATCCAGAGAACTTGAGAACAGCAACTTGCAGCAGCAACATACTCGGCTTCAGCTGTGGAAATAGCAACCGCAGTCTGCTTTTTGCACTGCCAAGAAACTAAGCGCGATCCAAGGAACTGACATCCTCCAGTAGTTGACTTCATATCTATCTTGCAGCCACCAAGATCCGAATCCGAATAGGCAGTTTACTCGAAGTTTTTCTCGTTTGAATACCATAGACCCAGAGATGGCCTAAAAGCAAGATATCCAAAAATGCGTTTTACTGCCTTCATATGAGACACCTTCGGATTTGCTTGAAATCGTGAGCAGAGAGAAACAGCAAACACTATATCTGGTCTTGAGGCAGTCAGGTACATGAGAGAGCCTATCATTGAGCGATAGTCTTTCTCCTTGCAATCTTCATCGTCCTCATTAGGTCCAAGATTGTGTCTTGCTTCAATTGGAGTGCCATAGTGTTTACAGTTGAGCAATTCATATCGTTTTAACATGTCAGTGACATATTTTGACTGGTGGATATAAATTCCATTGTCAGATTGCTCAACCTGTAGTCCCAGAAAGAACGTGAGTTCCCCCATAGCACTCATTTCAAACTCAGATTTCATCAGTCTTTCAAAATCCTTGCACAACTGATCATTAGTTGATCCAAAAATTATGTCGTCCACATAGACCTGCACAAGTAACAAATCCGCTCCTTCCCGTTTGATGAAAAGCGTGCTATCAATCTGTCCTCTATCAAAACCATTCTGCAGCAAGTACTTGGCAAGTCGCTCATACCAAAGTCGAGGAGATTGATGAAGACCATACAAAGCTTTCTTCAGTTTGCAAACATGATTAGGATGCTTTGGGTCTTCAAAACCTGGAGGTTGACACACATAAATCACTGCGTCGACATCTCCATAAAGAAAAGCACACTTCACGTCAAGTTGATACACGCGGAATCCTTTAAAAGAAGCATAAGCTAGAAAAATCCGAATTGATTCCAAACGAGCAACAGGAGCGAAAACTTCATCATAGTCAATACCCTCTAATTGACTATATCCTTGAACTACCAGACGGGCTTTGTTTCGAATAACAGCCCCACGATCATCCATTTTGTTACGGAAAACCCAACGAGTACCCGTCAAGTGAGCACCCTTGGGTAGAGGAACAATTTCCCAAACATTCATCTTGTTTATTTGCTGTAGTTCCTCCTGCATAGCCTCGACCCAAGATGGATCCTTTAAGGCTTGATCAACCTTTTTAGGTTCAATTTGAGACAAATGACATGAATCGATATGTGCAATAAGTCCCAAAAGCTGCTGAGCTGAAGTCTGCTTTGCTTGGTGTCGTGTTTGAACAGATGCATGAGGATCACCAATAATATTATCAATGGGGTGATCCTTATGTATACGAGTTTCTGGTATGGCACCTGGCACAATATCCACACCCAGATTGTTCAAATCTCCCTCAGTTTCAGGAGTAGCAGCAGACTCAGGAGAGGCTAACTCTTCTTCTTCTACTTCATCTTCATGAGAAAATAAGTGAGAGTAGGCCATTGTTTCTTCCATTTCATCTTCTTCTTGAGGTTCCTCTAAAGGAGGCATATTTGGATCATATGGAAGTTCCTTTGTGTAGGTATAAACTGTTTTAGAAGGAGCAGCCGAAGATGATGGAGTAGGAGATGGTGTAGATGGTGGTGATTTGGTAGTGGTTTGAGGTTGTGTGGGTTTTGGTTGTGATGGTGTAGGTGTAGGTTGTGGAGGTGTAGGATTAGTTGGTGGAGGTGCGGGTGTTGCATTGGGAGATGGGTCGGATGGTTTATTGGTAACAGGTGTATCTTGAGAAAGATCAAGCTCATGAAGTATAGAAATCAATTCTTCCGTTTCATCTTCTTCCGGAATATTGAAAGAGTTGAAGAGGTTTCCATAGTTGAAAAACCAGTCCGGACCCGTTCCTTGAGGAGGTTCCGTATACCTTAAACATTTCACTTCAAAATGCTCCTCAATCTGATTCGATGATTTGTTAAAGACTCTTTTGTTCGGAGAGTTGACTGAATATCCAAGAAAAATCCCTTCAACAGCTTTATCACCAAACTTAGAAACCTTATCTTTTGTTATCATGATCAGACATGGACACCCAAATGGTTCTAGGAACTGCAGATTTGGCTTACGGTTATTGAAAAGTTCATAACACGTCTTGTTCTTTTTCTTAACCGTGAGTACTCTGTTGAGAACATAACAGGCAGTATTAACTGCCTCAGCCCAGAAGATAATTGGTAACTTGGAGTCAGCTAACATAGTCCGAGCTGTCTCGATGATTGTCCTGTTCTTCCTTTCATCAACTCCATTCTGTTGTGGAGTCCTCGGAGCACTAAATTGATGCTCAATACCTCTTGTAGCACAAAACAATTCGAGAGTTGAGTTCTTGAATTCAGTTCCATTATCACTTCGTATCCTTTTCACCTTCAAGTTGCACAGATTTGCCAACTTGTCCAACAAATACACCAGAATCTCAGGAGTTTCCCCCTTTGTGGTCAAAAAGTAAACCCACGAAAACCTTGAGTAGTCATCAGTGACTACCAAGCAGTAAGACCGACCACCAATGCTCTTTGTAGAAACTGGACCGAAAAGATCCATATGCAGTAGTTCCAATGGAGCATTTATGGAATTCACCTGCTTAGACTTATGGGACTTCTTACGTAGCTTTCCTTTTTGGCAGGAGATACAGTCATCCATTAAAGCAAATGACTGTTTCGGAACTCCTAGCACTAGGTCATTTTTGGTCAAGAAATTCATTTTTCGGAAATGAATATGTCCCATTCGTCTGTGCCAAAGCAGTGATTCCTTTTCAGAAGCCTTAGACAAGAGACACGTATACTCGTTCGATGTCTCAACAGTTCTCATATTCAAAATGTATGTGTCATCCTTTCTTGGTGCTCTCAGTAACACCCATTCTTCCGGAATGACATAACCAGGCTTCAATATCACACACTCTGTCTTTGTGAACGCAGTTGTATAATCCTTATCACAGACCTGTGAAACACTTAGCAAGTTGTGCGTAAGCTGTTCCACGTAGTTCACATTTTCGAAACTAACATTGCCGTTAGTTAACGTTCCTCTTCCAGAAATAGTTCCCCCAGAATCTCCAGCAAAGGCAACATAACCTCCTGCATGTGGTTTAATATCCACAAGTAAGGATACATCGCCTGTCATATGTCGCGAGCAGCCACTGTCCAAATACCATTCACTATCTTTAACACGTTCTGACTGCTGCAACACACAAACGAAAGGAGATTAGTGAGAAACGGTGACCCAAGCCTTTACAGACTTAGGTCGACCGTGGTCATCAACAATAATCACGTCAGATAGGATTTTATCTTTAAACAAATTAGAATTTTTATCTGATGTGTTATTGTTGACGACTGAAGAGTCAACATCAGACTCTTTATGTTTCCAAACTTTTGAAGATTCGGAATCGGTAATAGAAGTAATGTTGGGCTTTTGAATTGGCAAAGATTTTTGCTCAACATTACTTGGTTTCGAAACAGACTTGGGAGAGTTTGAGTAACGCCTAGGTGGAGATTTAGAAAAAGAGTTTCTATAAACAGATGTCCTAGGCATCTCTCTCCCATATCGCTGATTTGACAGCTTTGGACATTCACGGATTAAATGTCCTTGTTTCTTGCAGTAGAAACAAGAACGAGTCTCAATAAACGGTTGAGGCTGAGGAATTACCACAGGGGGTGGAGAAACATTTCTAGAACATGAACATTGAGTACACGTCTTAGAAAATGTTTGTCTTGGTTGAGAGGTTGAAGATGATGGTTTATCATACGAAACATTTTCATTTACTAATTTTCTTTGCAAAATCTTTACAGGTGACTGTAAAGTTTGTTGTTTCGAGTTTAAAACCTTAGCTTTTCCCTTATTTGGTTGAACCTTAATTTCAGGTTCAACCTTTGAAATCACTTTTTCAGGTTTAAATGCAACCTTCTTAACCTCCGGATACTCCTGATCCGTAATGTCCTCAATCTCAACAATCTCCTCAACACTAACAGGAGATTCATTCTTTACTTTAACATTCTCCTTAACACTAACAGGAGATTCATTCTTTACTTCAACATTCTCCTTAACACTAACAGGAGATTCAAGCACAGACTTAACAAACTTTGGCAAGGGGTACTCTGGCCGCTTGGTTTTCTCCTTTGCCGGTTTGTTATGTTTGGTCTCTTTAGCATCTATAGCTTTTAAACCATAAAGCTTGGACCAGTCAACTGGAATCTCTTCAAAGCCTTCCTTAACAGGCAGGGGACAATGAGTAGTAGGAGGAGGGACTGAGTTGTATCCCAATCCCTCATTCTTCTTCCCTTTAGTACCATGCTTGCTAAGAATTTCATTAAAAACAACCGTTGAGGAATTTGAACCTAAGATTTTACTCTTATAATTCTCATACTCAGCTTTTAAATCTGTAAGTTCTTTATTTAGTAATTCAATTTCAACAAGATAGCTTTTAATGGCATCTTCTTGACTGAAAACCTTAGATTTATATTTCTGAGTATCTAACCGATGAGCCTCAAGATGTTTTTCATAAAGTTTCTCATTAGCTTTTAAGAAATTATTTGACTCGGTTAGTTTTTCATTCTTTTTCTTCAACTCTACAGTTTCGTTCTGAAATGCTTTTAGAGATTCAGTTAACTTAATACATGAGATACAATTTAACGGTTCATCATGTACCTCATTCACAATGTGAGCCATCAGACACTGTTGGTAATGCTGGGAGACAGGCGTCCAATCTTGACTTGTAGGCTCAAAAGCAATCAGGGCATTATAAGCAATCCCTTTCTTAGAAACTTCCTTTTCTTTGGCCTTTGGAGGAGTAGATGGTGTTGTGAATCCCGATGCTGGCATTTTGGGTTTCTCGCACTCTCTGGCGAAGTGACCCAAATTTTGACAATTGTAACATCGGACCTTACTCTTGTCAAATCCGAAGCCAGTCTTTCCATCACCCTCCAAGCTTTTACGCCCTGTCCTCTGTAAGAACTTTTGAATTCTTCGGGTGATCATTGCCACATTCCAAGTTAAATCCATTTGCTCCAGATCGTCTTCATCAAGCTGAGCATAGTCCTCCTTAGTCAACTCCAAAGTTAGATTCGGTTGAGTAACCAAATCCTTGTAAGAGCTTAAGAAAGCTGTGTAGATGGCAGCTTGCTCCTGAATGGCAGGTGAGACTTGAACCTGTTGTTGATTTGAAGAAGGTCCAGTCAGGAAAACAGAATGAATCCCATCAGAAGAAGAAGAAGTCGATGAAGCATTTGTATTTGATACAAAGGCAACTCCTGATCCATAAGTCTTTCCAGAGTTGATCTTAACACCATACACACTAGGATTCTGAACAGCAGCACCAGACCTAGTTTCTTTCTTCTTAATCTCCATCGCGTGAGCTTGAAGATCCCCTATCAACGCATCCAAAGACATGTTTGCAAGTTCTTCATTTTCCTTTAAAAATTGAACTTTAATATCCCAAGAACTCGGCAACACATCCAGTAGCTTCTTATTTACTTCAATTGAAGGAAAAGTATAACCCCCCTTCAAACAACTCACCAACTAACCGTGAGTACCTAGTGAATAAAGAAGTCGTGTCTTCATCAGGAAGGATGTCAAAGATATCGTACTGTTTCTTAATCAGTTCGAGCTTGGCTTCCTTGTACTTATCATTCCCTCCATAACGAGTTTCAATAGCCTTCCACAAATCAAAGGCTGTTTCATGAGTTCTGAAAAGCCATAGAACATCCTTGGTTAAACACATTTTAATCATTGAAAAAGATTTTCTTTCAGTATCAAAATCTTTCTTCTCCTCGGGAGACATGGCTTTATAGGTCTTAGCGGGACGAATACCACGGTATTCCCCTTCAGCTAATGGAGGTACATAACGCTCACGTAATGGTCCCCATAATTCTGGACAGTGAAAGTCAATATATTGCTCAACTCGGTCTCTCCAGTACACATAATCCATGTCCGCAGTAAATAGTGGAGGTTTATTGCTTGAACCAATGTCATTACTTTGTTTAATCATCTCCCTAAGTCCTCTAATATCCTCTTTATTAGCTGCCATTGTAATTACTTAATCGAAAAACAAACTTCTGATCTTAGCGACGTAGGAGAGTACGTCGCACCAAGATTATGCGACGTTGATAGGTACGTCGCAAAAGCAAAGGATTCAATTAAGAATCAGAAATATGCGACGTAGAGAGGTACGTCGCAGCTGACGTCGCAGAGGACGTCGCAGAATCACACTATGCGACGTAGAGAGTTACGTCGCAGATGACGTCGCAGAGGACGTCGCAGAATCACACTACGTCGCAACACGACGTCGCACAGACTAATTAAAGTCCAAACCACTACGTCGCACACGACGTCGCAGCTTACGTCGCTATGGTACGTCGCAAAACGCGTTGAGCAGCGGCCAAAAACCCTAAAAACGAAATTTTTAACCCTAAACGAAAACCACGAATGTTGAACGACGGAAACCTTCAATAATCCCAGTAATACTGATTGAAAAACCTGTAAAAACACAAAACAAACGTGATAAACACAAAAACACACGAATATCACGTCCTTTTAAATCCCAAACTCGATCCGAATCGCCAAAACGAGCACTCACTGCTCTGATACCAGTTGTTTGTCCCTAACCTTGGATCTAGTACGAACCGAGTCAATCAATTGATGGCGGAAACAACAATTGACTAATCAAACAATCACACGAATAACAATACGCAATGAATATCAAACGAAACGTATTATATTCAGTAATAATCGGTCAGATTACAGAGATTTCGACTAATTGCTTTTAGGGTTTCGTCAACCCTAAAACAGAAAACATAAAACGAATTTATACAAAATCTGGCACCTGCGACGTCGCACGCTACGTCGCAGGCCCAAGCCCATGCGACGTTGGCTACGTCGCAGGCCCAAAACCTGACGTCGCACCTGCGACGTTGCACGCTACGTCGCAGGAGTCAGGAATGCTAATTCTAATTACAAACTATGAGCTAGACCAACTGACAGACACTAAACATGTACTAACATCTTTTCTCTCTCTCTAGAAATACTCTCTCTCTAGGTTTTCTTTAGTGTCTCTCTCTAGGTTCTCTCTCTAGTCTTTCTCTCTAGTTTCTTGCTAGGGTTTTAAACCCTTGGACTAGTGAGAAGATTAGTGGGGGAATCCTTCTCTTTTCTTCTAGATTAGTTATGTAATTAATTAGTAGAGACTAGCTTATGTAATGCTTGGACTTTACGAAGAAATACAAGTGTTATTCTGCCCGCAATTCGTATCGGTCTTATCTATCCTTTCTATTATTAATTTGTCATATTGTTCTTGTTTGATGTATGTGATTAATTAATATTAGAAATGTTTATTGCTATGCATTGTGAGTAGTTGCTTGTATGTTTGCCATGATTTAGATAGTAGTGAATATACGATTGGGATAATATCGTTATAAAACAACGGAGGTAACGTTATACGGCTTTCATTTGTATAGCGCCGGAAACATCACTAATGTGTGGAGTACGGAACGTGGAAGCTATGAAAGTTGTGGGCACAATCCATTGTGGAATAATGTTCCCAATTGTTATCTGTATATAGATGATGTTACATTAAACCCTTATCTATATAATTGGGAGTTATTACTTGTTTATCTGTCTAGGCTTATCCTGAATATAGACTTAATCATTCACCCTTTCCAGTCTTTCACGTGACTATTGCCATAGTCATAGGAGTTATAAACCCTAGCTACGAACATATAGTTATTACTGTTATTAACATGGTCTAGGTATCATATAAGTTGTGGAAATGCTAAACATATTAAAGTAGTGTACACCGTGAGTCTGCATAGACTTAGTAAACTATGGAAATACTTAATGCAGTGTACACTGTCAGTATACCTAGGCATGAACGACTGATTGTAAAGGAGGGTCTAATTCACGACGGAGGTATTTGTGCTTAATTGATAGAATATGAGTTTTGAAAAGAAAGCAAGGAGTCGGCTGTATTCCCAGATGCTTTAACCCCATAACTCTACGTAACTGATAGTTTAGAATAACATAGTTAATAACCAGTATACATTTAGATGACGCATTTAGGCTTAGGTGTTAAGAAAGGTCAGAATGTCCTATTGGCAGTTTGCTACCTTATTCATGCACCCATGAGTTATCTCCATAGACTCACTGTTCCGTAACAGGGCAGTTGAGCAAGGGTCACTGTTCAGTCACAAGGGCAGTGTTGGGGGTTAAGCAACCTGATCTGATCAGACTCACGATAGCCTAGGTACTCAGTGACATACTAATTTAGAACCGGACTAAAGAAGTAGGGTCCTAGTGTTTACACCTGTAGTCTATATGTTTGTCACCTGAATGTGTCCCCAATTAATCATCATCTTATACACTATCCTAAATCATGGTGAACCACGTCTTTGTTGTCCTTAAGTGTTATATATGCTAGTCTCCCTTTACTTTCATGCTTTAGTAGTTTTAATAGTTTAAATAGATAAAAACCAAAAACAATCACCTACCCACTTATTCAAACCATAGCTTGATAATTAGTTTATCGGAACTAGCTCTGTTTCAATTCTACCGTCGTGAGGAACGACCCTGGATCATCCTTACCGCATACTCGTACCAGGTATTCATTCCCAGTATCAGTAAGTAGTACGGAGGATTAGGCTCCCCCCGACTATTATAAATTTAAAACTACCATTGGTGCCGCACCTAGTGGAAGGGTCCGCAACGATAGGAAGCGATTCCTAAACTGACCGCTGGGTGCGCATCAAGCATCAACGTCGAGCAAATCACCTGTCCTCAAATCAACCACATATGCTGAGGCACGGATTCGAACCCCTAACCTATAGGTCACACATGTGGAATCTGAGTATTTGCGGTGGCGGTAAAAATTGAGCATTGTCCAATTAGTTCAAACACTATTATTCTAACATTGACCAAACCAAATGTTCTTCAACCCAATTTGCTAACAAGATTCGATACGCGCATTTAGTAAAAATGTTGTTTGAAAACAATCGAAGGGATGGAGTGGTTAATCTTTTCCTTCTCTTTTTTATGTATGCCATGTTAGATATGTATATGTATATCTATTATCTATTACTTCTATTACTACTATATAATGCATATCCCCCATTTTTTAAATCTAAGTCAGGCTTTAATCTTGACTGTTGAATTCTACAAGTTTGATCTCAGCCATCAAAGTCTTTTTGACCTACATATATAAACAACTTATCAAACTATAACACACACTTTAAAAATAAAAATAACATACAACCTTTTCACTCAACCTAAAATCTGGCTCCTAAGACACCACTGAACGCACAACCGCCGCCGCCCATTACAACCATTATTCTATTTCAAAAACCACTATCACCACTGCAACAATGTTGAGTTGCCACCACAACTACAATAACTTTCAATTGCCTCCGCCGATAATGCTACTAAAAACGCATGTTAGATCCGAATTTTCAAGCAAGTTTACACTAGATCTGTATTGTTCTTGTATTACGAAATGCGCAGAAAATATCCACATCTTTTCGAACATGCGCCAGACACTGACAACTCAACTTAAATTTCGAGGATGAAATTTCTTTAATGAGGGGAGAATGTGACACTCCTCCAATTACGGTATATTTCCGTACATTAATCACATGCATGTCTTAGGCTAATTCCCTGCTAAGTGAATTCAAAACTATTTTTATGAGATAAGTTTAGCAAAGCACGACAATTTTAAAACGTAAGGTATTACAACTTTTGTAATTATGTATAATTACACGAAAACAATCGGGTGTGACCTGACAACTACGCGATCGTTGGTGATACAATTTTATAAATAACGTAAAACTATCTCTATAGTAGTTATTTACTTGGATATATTATGCTATAACGATAAGCATAACGATTAAAAGAAAATACTTATACGTTTTATATATAAAACGTAACGTACGCGACAAACGTTCACGAAACGAACCCGATAACCAAACAAATCAAAATTTATATTTTGTAAACTCAAAACAAAGTATTTGAAATAATACTTCGAAAAAAATCAGTGTTTAAATATCGTTAACTAAACCAAACCAAATAACGTATATACGCGTTGGAACGTACACGCGACTAACGGGATAAATACCTAAATGCCTACAATAATTTGGAGACAACAATATCACCAACCCATATCTCCTCTTTGTTGACTAAGTAACCGGCCATGAGGCCATGCCTCATCAACCATACTTGTTTGAATTTTTTTAAACACTTACATTTACACATATACTTACACTCCACCACATTTCAATAATTCACCACACTCTCTCAACTCTTTTGGCCTCAATCTTTTTCTCTACGGCTTTCACAGCCCAAATCATCATCAACACCATCATAAAAATCATCACCTAGATCATCATCAAGTTGCAAAGGGAAGGAGCTAGATCAAGCCACAACATCATCACCTCCTTTCTTCTTTCATTCTCCATCTCAAGCTTTGTAAGGAAACTCATTTTCTTCACTTATTTTACATGATTCTTGCTTATTAACATGTTATAATTTCATCTCTTAAAAGATCATACACAAATAAAACCTAACAAAAGTTAAGTAAAACACAACCTTGGTGATAATACGTTTTCTGGGCAGATTTCTGCTCGGTGGTTGGAAAATCATAACAAATCGTATGAGTAAAATAAACGTGTGAAACCACTTGGAAAACTTTGGTATGTTTGTTAGCTTCATTTTTCGTTTAGGACTCATCTCCCGAAATTACACCGAAATTGAGATACGAACTGAAATGTGAACATACGTTGAAAATTATAGCTGCTGGACACAGCCGTGATTCCATATTTTTTTTTGACCCATTTGTACTTAGCTAAAAATTATAGAAACATTATGGTAAGTAGCCATGATATGTGAGAATGTTGTGTAAAATTTTCGGAATTTTTCATGAACGAATACCTAGTGAAATCGAGCTCGAAAACAAGTATATTTTCTGGAAATCATGGCTTAGCGACTGTTTTGACATAATTTAAATAACGACACTTTCGGGTAAACCACGAACCGCAACGACAATTTTCCTGAGCTCTAAAAACATATTTAAGACATTCCTAAAAGTTTCAGGTCAAACCGAGTAGGTTTGACCAAAGTCAACAAAACCGACACCTGTAATGTTAAACGTTTGATCAAATAAAAACATTATAGTTTTGATCCAAAAACGAGTTCTATAAATACTATGTGGTCAAACCCGAACGAAAATAAAGAGAATATATGAAAACAAAGAACGTCAATTAACGAAAACGAAGGAACCAGGCCTGCGACAAAGCCTCTTTGTCGCATAAGCCTTTGTACCTCGCAACATCCTTGAATTGTCGCAACCTCATTGTCGCAATGCGCGTCTGACTTATAATTCGAATTGTCTCATAAATAGTACAAAACGATTGTCTCAAGAATAGTGTTTTCGAATTGTCTCATATATAGTAGAAAACGATTGTCTCATGAATAGTCTAAACTGATTGTCTCGTGAATAGTACCAATTGTCTCATGAATAGTACCAACCGTCTCATGAATAGTAAAACGTGATTGTCTCACGAATAGTAACCCAAGACACTGAACATACACTTTTACAAAACATACAAACGCAACTAGCATAATAATAATATCACCACTAGTTATTATTACGAAAACATCACCAACGGATCGTACGAATTTTAAAACACAATGATCTTTTAACGAGTGAACAACTAACATAGTTTTGGTGGTTAGCCAACTATTTATATGAACTATCTCTTACATTTAGGACGTTAGAGACTTTACTTGGGCAACCACTTTGCTAGCTCTCACACGCTTAAGCTCACGAGGTGAGTTCACAGCCCCTACTTTTACTGTTTTGATGCTTTCAAACTAGGGGTGAAAAACATAGCAACTATTTTG
This sequence comes from Helichrysum umbraculigerum, assembly GCA_949592205.1. Classification (NCBI taxonomy): domain Eukaryota; kingdom Viridiplantae; phylum Streptophyta; class Magnoliopsida; order Asterales; family Asteraceae; genus Helichrysum; species Helichrysum umbraculigerum. The sequence goes on from CATIUR010000001.1 coordinate 42,074,349, forward strand.
CTACTATATGCAATAACTTTATATGTATGCTTTCATACTATTATACTAAACTTGTTTATATATGAAATGACTTTTCATACTATATTTGGGAACATGATAACGAATCTTGGTACGGACCTTGGTTTACACGAGGTAGTTGTAGTGCACAAAAGTCCCGGTGCTTGCAACCTATAACCATTAGCTAGGTGACTCTAGTCACTGAATATACGGATAGTACTATCGAGTTGACAGCCCTCCCACTATTATAACTTGTTGGTCATGCCAACCACACGACGGCAGTCGTAACGAGGAGCGTATATTTAAACTGTTACTGAGGCAAAAACATACACAAGTCGTGGATTGGTTATAGCACTAGGGGTCATTACTTTAACCTGCAAGGTTTAGCTCACCTTCAGGGGATCACCGTCTATGTTTTCCCACAAACATTATAGGAATGTTTTCCTAATATATATATATATTCACTGGAACGTTTTCCAAACGAATACGAATTGATGTATCACAACGAACGATTACATTAGATCACCTACGGGTCATCTACAGCTACTTCTTGATCACCTTTGGGTCATCAACAAAATTATACTTTAGATCACCTTCGGGTTATCTACAAACTACTTATTTATCACTTGCGAGTCATCAACGAAACTACTCAATAAATCACCTACGGGTCAATTATAAACGATATATTAGATTACATTAAGTGTTTTCTAACGACTACTATTTAGAAGATTTTCCAAATGTTACTTTTGGATTGCGATCCAACGAAAGACAAACGAACACTTAATCATGATTTGATTATATTTTAACTGGATGTCAACACATTACAAACAACATGGTTTAACTACTATATACTAAACCTGTGAATTCACTCAACAATTTTGTTGACGTTTTACTATGTTTTTCAAGGAATTAGCAACACAAGTAAGACTGCATGCATTGTGGAACGACGACACCCGAGACGAATTAGGATGCCACATTTTGGAAATGAACGAGATTTCTTTAGTATAACTAATACATTTTAGTCATACTTACGAAATCTCCTTTTGAATTATATATACACGAAACGGTTGTATTTTATCAACACTACTACTTCTACGACTTTGATAGTCGTAGCTTTTGTAATAACTATCTATTTTTGGCATCTTAATTACTTGTTCTGCAATAATTATATGCTCTGTGCGTGAATCTCCAATGATGACGTCACGACCCCCACAGTACACACTAATGCTTCCGCTAATCACTTGATAACAACGATTATCGTTTTGGGGGTGTGACAGAACTTGGTATCAGAGCCATTGGTTATAAAGAACTAGAAGTCTTTAGTGACTTAGGAGTCTTAGAGACCTAGACTATAGCCTTGGCTAGGACACTCATGCATTCATTCATTTGCATATGTCTAACTCACTATATGCAAACTTTATTGTCTCAGCATGTCTAGACAATACCCGATTCGCGTGGTCGACTCCGACGAGGACCCGTCTGAACACGATTATGACAACGATGCTACGTCTGTCTACGCAAACCAACCTACTGTGCCTACAACCAAGCCCAACGCGGCGCCTGGTGTAGATGAAACTTGGAACATTTTCGCAGAAACCACAGGCGAACCTTCCACGCTAAAAACCACAAAAAGGGTAATCCGAGATCTACCCACTGGACCATCTGTGCCACGCGATAAGGCACCAACTAAGTCCATGAATCTACCTGAGGAACCACCACTCAAGAAACCTAAAGTTTCTCATCTGGAATAGATGCCACACATGCTAAAGCACTGGAGAATGCTTGAAGGCATCCTTTCTACTTATGAAATCGGAGAGACTTCTCAACCACCACCGTCTCTCCCACATACTGGCGAACCTATTGAACTAACTGTTCCTACTCTAGTTTCCGTCATTCACACACTCTTCCGAAAGCTTGCTGACACACGTGAAGATGTCAAAGAGCTACAAAGTGACACCTCCCGCCTGGATGGCGACATGACCTCTACTTACGAATGTCTCGACTTTGCAGAGACTCACTTAATGGTTAACCTTCAAACTGCCCATGCTACCCACGCACGCATTGAGACGTTGGAAGAACGTACTCGAGTCGCAGAGATCGTGGCTGGGATCAGTTTGATGATAACTGGAATGATGGCAGTGTTAGGAATGTACTTAACTTATCTTCGTTAGACCTACGTATGGCAAGATATGCCTACGCTATTATTGTAATAGAAACTTCTATTTGACGGGTACATATAAATCTCATCACATTTTGTATAAACATCTATGTACGAACATTTTCGCTTGTTGTATATATTGTATGGTTGATTATATTTTGCATTCTTAAACCTTACTACATCCAAATCATTGACTCTTGCATTGATTCGTATGAACCTGATCATATTAGACGGTTATGAAAAGAAGTACGTATTCAGCATAATATAATGACGTTTGGCCAACGTGATTATATTGTACAAAATCGTATGGGTGTTTCAAAATCGTAAGATACGTAATGGGGACAACGTTAATTCTTCTTACCGCTCGATAACTAAACAATGTGAAACATCGTTCTTCACATTCCTCACATTGGCATTGACTTCTGCATTTTTATTCATTATAGAAGGCAATCATGCCACCCAAGCAACGAACCACCAAAAACAGTTGACGAAACGTCACACCTCCTAACAATGAGGAAACAACAGAACAAATCATAAATCGACGAGTAGCTGAAGTTATCGCCCAGTATGAGGCAAGTCGCACTCGCGATGATAGAAGAACAGGCAGCGAAACAGGGGGAAGGAACCCTGTGCACGACGAAATCCCTGAGAATACCCAACGAGGGTGTTCGTACAAAACTTTTCTGGCTTGCAAACCTAGCGCCTTTCACGGAATCGAGGGCGCCATTGGAATCATCCACTGGATAGAAAAGATGGAATCGGTGCTCGACATTAGCGACTGTGCACCTAACTGCATGGTGAAGTACGCCACGTGCACACTAGCTGACAAGGCACTGACTTGGTGGAATGCTCAAGTCCAAACACTTGGACGAGAAGCCGCCCACTCCATCTCATGGGAAGAACTGAAAACGATGATATTAGATGAGTTCTATACCCGTAGCGAACTACAAAAGATTGAGACGGAACTATGGGACATCAAGATAATCGGTGCTGATATCACTGGTTACACGACTAAGTTCCAGGAACTAGCACGCCTAGTACCCCACATAGTGACACCGGAGTACAAACGTGTCGAAAGGTATATCTGGGGATTGGCACCACAGATCCGAAGTTTGGTCACATCATCAAAACCTGACACATTTAAGAGCGCTGTTAGTCTAGCGCCGAGTTTGACTGACGAAGCAATGAGGATGGGATCACTGACGAAGAAAACTGCTTCAGGAAAAGGTGAACCGAGTAGTACTGAGGGCAGAAGTTCAGGAACTGAGAAAAGAAAGTGGAACAGTGGAGGAAATGACCGAAAGGGTCAACAAAACAAGAGGTATTCAGGAAACCCTAGGGCATACACCGCCACCACCACTGAACCAAAAACCTATCAAGGAAACAAACCTAAGTGTGGGAAATGCGAACTACACCATGAGGGCGAATGTACCGTCTGTAATAACTGCAAACGCTGGGGTCATCAACCATGATTTTTCAAAAACAACCCTCCCACCCGAGCCAACAACGAACGACAAAACACTGGGTGCTTCGAGTGTGGTGATACGAGGCACTATCGAAACCAGTGCCCCAAACTCAACAACCGAAATAACCACAATAACCAGAACACCAACAATCGCAACAACAACAACAACACCCGAAACGACAACAACAACAACCGTGGTAACAACAACAACAACCGAGCCAACAACAACAATCAGCCAGCTCATGGACGAGCATTTGTGATTGGAGCACAGGAGGCACGCCAGGACCCTAACATTGTCACTGGTACGTTTCTAGTAAACAACCATTATGCCTCTGTGTTATTTGATTCGGGCGCTGATTTAAGTTTCATGTCTATCGAGTTTAGACCACTCTTAGAGATAGAATCTTGTAAACTAAACGATAAGTACACTATAGAACTAGCTGATGGTAAGTTGATCGAGTCATGAGAAATAGTACTGGTATGTACCTTAACCTTAGAAGGTCATTCCTTCTACATAGACTTACTGCCGGTAGAATTGGGAAGTTTCGACATCGTAGTCGGTGTGGACTGGTTGTCGAAGAATCGTGCCGAGATCGTCTGTTTCGAAAAGTTGGTACGCATTCCGTTACCGACAGGAGAAACTTTGGTGATACAAAGAGAAAAATGAAAGAATTCCACAAAAACGATTACATGCATGAAGGCCGGTAAGTATCTCCGGAAGGGATACCAAGCATTTTTGGCACATGTTGTGCAAAAGAAACCCGAGGAGCGACGCATAGATGACATACCCGTAGTACGTGACTATCCGGGAGTGTTTCCTGAGGATTTACCAGGATTACTGTTAGAGTATTGCATACAGATAATCATATTGTCACACAATTTCAGAAGCGAATAAGCACGTATATATAATTAGTTAAGAAAAGAATCATGTACCTTTTAGCAGAGCGTCAGATAAACTATTAAGGTTTAAAGTAAGACCTCTCTACGATCGCACACACGACAGCAACTCAATAGGTATGCTAGTACGCTGTTCACAACACTCACAACCCTTGTGCTTTTCTTCTTTAGTCGAACCACACAAGAACCGATCTTCGTTAGGGTTGAAAACCTTCAAACCCTAGCTTTCTAGCTCCTAAGTCGCACTTTAATTCGCAATCTTAACCCTAAGATCGAATTAAACTTTCAAGAAATCGTATGGTTTAAGGATGAGGCTAAGCCTCTATTTATACTTGCTGGAACCGACCTCCAACCGCCGGTTGAGCTTCCCAACCGCCGGTTGAGCTTCCCAACCGCCGGTTGGGCTGGCTTTTGACCCAAGTATCCACTCCACGACCCGCGTATTCCACTGCCTTACCATATTTGATTCCAACCTGCGGTTGACACACCCAACCGGCGGTTGGATCGGGTTTCCAGAATATTCCATTTAATAAACATACAATTAACCTTTAATAATGTTTATTTGAGCGTGAACGTATTAATCAATATATCTCACATATATATCAACTAATTATATTGAGCATAAGTGTCTATACGTGTGACCCCGTAGGCTTAAACATTTTCCAGACATGCGTTTATTTTACGTGGTCATTTCCCAACAACTCCCACTTGATCATGTCATAATAAATGCAATAACATTGGTAAGCGTCTAGCAACATGCCAATGCTCCCAGAAATGTTAAAGTAGAGTTTCTTAAAATATATTATAGTTCCTCATAGTATAATATAGTTTCTCAAAGTATAATCAAGCTTCTCAAGTAAAATGATTTCAGCATTTACTATCCCTTTGTTTCAGATAACTTTGTTAATTTTGGATATGGATCAATGTCATTCCATAAATTAACGATTATGTTTCTCATTCCTTTAATCAATTAAGATTACCAAATCAAACGAGACACATCTGGAATTTATTTGGGTACGGCCGTACAAACATCTTAATTAATTCTAAGAGGGGCCAAGTGGTATCATACTTCAACAAATAGTTGAAGGAACATATCCTATCTTGACTACACGTGTCAGTCATGTACTTCACTACACTTCTGAAAATAGCCCTTTATTACCACCTTATTCAGGACAGCTAGAACTACATCAAGAAGATGCAATCCATACATGTAAAACCTACTTGCATCTCAAGTCTAAGGATAAGTAAAGCAATCATTTACAAGTTTCACTTAATGATGCCGATCCATAAAGTGATAACTTGTTAATTGGGGTAGTCCGATGTGCATCTCATGGATATCATGTGAGTTTGGAGGGACCATCCGTAACAATCACTCAGATTTATCTTAGTTTAACTATATTCCCACGTAGTTAATCGATAATGGACATTTTAGAATAATTTAAGAATTATTCAAGGATTAAACATGCAAATATAGGATACAATTTATTATTAAATGAAAACAAACATACCAGGTACATTAATTCATTTATTAGATAATAATTGTTTAACATCTTTTATCCAAATATTAAAACACAGAGTTACATGAAATAACTAGCATAACGAAGTCCTATGCCCTCGGCATGTTGATTAAGCTTTCCCTTAGGTAAAGCCTTCGTAAATGGATCAGCTAGATTATTATCTGTGTGAACTTTGAGTAGATTGATTTCACCTAATTCGATCTGCTCTCGAACATAGTGATATCTCCTAGGATAATGTCTTGCCCCTTTCTGAACACCAGGTTCATTGGCAATGATAATTGCTCTTGAGTTATCGCAGTACAACTCTATGTGGTTTTTATTTGTGGGTACCACGTCAAGCCCTAAAATAAATTTTTTAATCCAGACAGCTTCCATCGCAGCTTCCGAAGATGCTATGCACTCTGATTCTGTTGCAGACATGGCAGTTGTGGATTTCTTTTTGCTCTTCCAATCCACTACGCCTCCATTCAATACGAAGACGTATCATGTCTGAGACTTCATATCGTCTCTATCGGTCTGAAATCCAGCATCACAGTATCCAGTCACTTTGAGCTCAGCTTCAAGATTTCCACCATAAACTAGGAACATATCTCTAGTAGCTCTTTGATACTTGAGAATATTTTTCACAGCAGTCCAGTGACTTTCACCCGGATTCTGTTGAAAACGGCTGGTTATGTTTTGTGCGAATGCCACATCAGGTCTAGTGCATCTAACCGCATACATTATAGATATTACAGCTGAAGCATAAGGAACCCTTTGCATACGCTCCACCTCCTCGGGTGTAGAAGCACATTGTTTGCTATTTAAGTCAAGTCTTTCTAACATTGGTACATTTCCACGCTTAGAATTCTCCATCTTAAATCTCTTTAAGATCTTATCAATATAAGCACTTTGACTTAGTCCAATTAACCGCTTTGTTCTGTCTCTATAGATCTTGATTCCAAGAATAAATGCTGCTTCTCCCAAGTCTTTCATAGCGAAACATTTTTCAAGGTAGGATTTTACATCTTGTAACATTGGAATGTGATTTCCTATGATCAATATGTCATCAACATACAAGACAAGGAAAGTAACATTACTCCCACTAGCTTTGTGATATACACATGGCTCATCAGGGTTTTGAGTAAATCCAAACTTTTTTATTTCCTCATCAAACCTCTTGTTCCAGCTTCTTGATGCTTGCTTCAGTCCATAAATGGACCTTTGAAGCTTGCATACTTTGCTGGGATGTTTTGGATCCACAAAACCTTCAGGTTATACCATATAGACATCCTCGTCTAAGTAACCATTCAAGAAGGCAGTCTTAACATCCATTTGTCAAATCTCATAGTCATAGTACGCTGCTATGGCCAAGAGAATCCTAATAGCCCTAATGTCCGCTACAGGAGAGAAGGTTTCATCATAGTCAATTACGTAGACTTGAGTATAACCCTTCGCTACGAGACGAGCTTTATAGATGTGTACATTTCCATCCATGTTGGTCTTCTTTTTGAAGAGCCATTTACACCCAACGGTTTTAGCATTGGTTGGAAGAACAACCAAGCGCCAGACTTGATTATCTTTCATGGATCTCAATTCCACATTCGCAGCTTCAAGTCATTTTTCAGATTCTGGATCTGATAATGCAACTTTAAAATTAGGAGGTTCATTAAGATCCCCTAACAAGTACTATTCAGATTCTACATTTAGACACAATTTCTCTTGATCACTTTTTATCCTTGCGGATCTATGAATTGAAACAATATCGACTTGAGGTTCAACACTTTGAATACTTTCCCCCAAGTTGATATTCGCTAGTGTTTGTTGAGGGTGATGCATCTTCCTCTTGAGTCTTATCAAGTTCTACAACCATCCCACTGTTTTCTTGAGCTATAAAATTCTTCTCAAAGAACTCAGCATATCTTGCAACTTTAACAGTGTTTTCAGAAGGAATGTAGAAGTAGTAACCCATTGTTTCTGATGTGTAAAATCTAGTTATAAAAATAAACAAAGAAATAATGATTTACACAACTGAGGTAAGTATACCCTATCGTGTATAGTATAGCTACAGTAAGTCCAAGTTCGTTTCACAGGGATTGTGAATTTAAGAATAAAAACTAAAAACGTAATTAACTTAGTACGGAAAAGACTTGGGTTTTGTTGTGACCGAATTGTCACGTTGCTTAACAACTAAATTTAATAAACGAAAGCAAGTGGACTCAGGAAGAGTCAAATTAATTAATTGAACTTTATCAAATATTAAAAACGACACTTACTTGAACTAGCTCACTAATGATTTCGGGTTGTATAATAAAAACCAGGTTATCTAGCAATCAATGCTCATCTTAATTTAGATCAGGTTTAACGTTCGCCATGACCTTCACATAAATCTTAATTAACTAATTAATAATTTAATTTAATGAAAGACATTCGCCAATATCATCACCTTATACATTTAAGTTTAATTATCTAACTTATACCAAATCTGCGTCCGCTATCATTGGATTAATCATACATAGACATATAATTAAATAATGAAATAACTTTGTGACAAACGTTCGCTATAGCCACTAATTAAATCATTAACAAGCTTCAATAATATATAAAACTTAAACACATAATAGTTTCAATTAAACATTAATTAAATTGCAATAGATAGTTTAATTTATGTTGAATATATGAATCTTAATTAAACTAAGATTAGTGCGTCCACTTAACCTACACCTTAATTTCAATCCAATAATTTAAGATTTAATCTAGTGAATAACTTCCGTCAACTTCACCTACTTACACATTCATATTTAAACGATTATCTTGTTTAATATCTGCTTCCGCAATCAATTAACAATTATTCATAGACAAATAATTATAATAAACTATTATATGAAAAAGCTCCCGCTAAATTGATCATATAATAATCTATCAACAAGATAAATCAATTAATATAAACTCGAATACATAAGGTTCACGATTAAACAAAAATAATTCAACATAAATATTAAATGATAACAACCCTAATCATTAGATCACATCATTTAAGTAAGTGTTAAGAAATTTAGCTACTCATAATCATTATAAAAGAAACACAAATAATAATTGAAAATAAAGTAAACATTATTATTAAAATAACTAAAATAATGTAAACCAAATAATTATTGTACCCTTACAATGATTGTTCGTAACCCTAACTTCTCTTGCTCCGAAAGCGCGCTCATAAACCCTTAGAAAAACTTTAAAATTAGAATTTAAGGTTAAAAACCCTAAAATTCGTATTTATATTCGACCTTGGGGTTTTAGTCGACTGAAAAAGTGTATCCAAATCTTATGGTTTAAGCTGCTATTTATATCCGTGCTGGGGCCAATTTAGCCGGCAGCTAAATGATAAAGCCGGCGGTCAAATGATAACTTTCGTATCTTTCAAGAAAACTCTGCCGCCTCACATATGTTTGGGCCAACCAAGGCTTCTCGAAGCTTTTGCATGTCTTCCGTGTTTCTTTTGCTTGGCTGCTGGTCCTTTTAAACTTGGGTCGACCCAAGTTCTTATTTACTCAGCCCAAACTCTTTCATGCGGCCCATGTTTCCATTTAATGCAATAATCAAATTGTAGCAGTTCTCCGAATTAATTTGAACTAGCTGACATTCGCTTTATGATCTTATCCTTTGACTTCTTGACTTGTCCCAACTCTTCATGTAAAAACATCTGTCATATAAACATCATCATCATTAATTTTAATTATTTAACTATTATTATTACTATACTACTATATTAATATTATTACTACTAACTAAACGTTAGTAATATATGATCGATGATCATATGATTATTTTATTTATTATATTATTAATCCTAAATAATTAATTGGTACAACTCATAAACTCTAATAAATATTCAATCTAATTCTTTTCGTTCAATCCATTTAACTTTTCGAACTCATATATACACAAACTGAATTTATTTTCTTTACTTTTTTAACCACTTTGTACCAACTAAATTTAGGACAAATTAACTTTTATACAAAAATTACTTTATTTACTCTACTTTCAACTCATTTTCGTTCCGTACTAATTCAAACTCCATTTCTACCTATTTTATAAATATGAACAAAATAATTAACTTTTATCAAATAATTGTAACTAAAAGTATATAAAAACTATGAAATATTACTATACAAATATAACATTATTCAATGTTATCAAATTATCCCCACACTTAAACTCTACTTGTCCTCAAGTAGACTAAAACTAAACTACTAAATACAACTATACATCACTAATCCAACTATGATTACTTATAAGCATAAAACTAATATTTAAAAATTAAAATACTCAAATTAAAAATCTGTTTCCAATTCCTAAAATTTAAACAATTTAATTAACATGGAAAACTATTTTGTACAATAATGGAATAAATTCCTTTATTATTATTCACATAATATATTGCTCATCAATGATTACTAATATTGTTGTCCACTTAAACAATCTATACTCAAATTTCTGAAAACACTTTTATTGTTAGTATGTACATTACTTATGATCCCCACTTATGATATACCCCTAAAATTTAGTCATGCAATTTACTTTATATTTAAAATAAGTATATAAAAATCATTTTTAAGAATCAAGACATTGGTGACAGGTCTGCATTTTTATGCAACAAAGCGACATAACTTGATTCAGATAAAGCAAACCCTTTTTAAATCAAACCAGCGGTGACAGGTCTATACCTTAGTATAACAGAGCGACATAGTTTGATAAATTTGGGAATCTTAATTTTAAAAGATTTTATATTTCTTTTGCTCATTTTCAAGAATACTAATATGAGACCAGGTCTGTATTTTCATACAACAGAGGAAACAATTAGTAAACCCCCAAATGGTTTCATATAAATATTAAAAATATAAAATATTGCATGCTAAATCTAGGAATTAAGACTTTTTGTCATACATCATAGAATGTTTACCACAAAGTAATATACAAGTTTAAAATTTACTTCTTAAAATTCAGAAATTTTCATATAGATTGCCTATCAGTACATCATATAATGAAACTATATATCATTTATTATTATTTTACGATTATATGTACAAAAAGTTTAATCCATGTTAAAGTCTAAACTTTAAAAATAAAAACAAACTTTTAATAAAACTATTTTAATTAATAAATACTTAGTCTAAAAACTTAAAAATAAAACCTTTTTTTTTTTTTGAAATCAAAGATACAACAAAACCTAAGAACAAGTAAACTTATTTTCGACCCCCATCCCCACACTTAAGTTGTACAATGTCCCCATTGTACTAAACAGAATAAAATCACAGTGAAAATGAGAGAAAAGAAGTAGAACAGTAAAACTCCCCTTATGTCTCTTCAAAAGTCCACTAGCATGCGCGTACGAGTCCATGTCAGCAGCATCATTCAACAGCACAGCACACAAAACAAAACCAAAAGAAACATAACATATAAAACAATTAAATACATAGTTAAAACAGAAAAATAAATCCTAACTCACTTTCGTAGGAATCACGATTGCATTTAGCATATGCAATAAGCCTTTAAACCACTCGGTATCCCGAGTGGACGAGTTATAGTCTCGTGAGGGTTTCCAGTGAACACACCCACAACGTTCAAAACCTTAGAAATTTAAAACAAAAGGATACAGGCACGGGTTACTTCCCGAGAAAGGCTAAATTTATTAACGAGTCCAAAGCTAGACTCGACCCCCTTCATCATGGCGGATCCTCCATTAAACTACCACCTCCTTTCCAATCATACTCAGTTTGGAGGATGTTATCAACCGGTATGTTATTCTTATAAATTATCTCCCCAATAAGAATAGTAACATGAACATCAAGCCTCCATTTATTTTCTAGTGGCTTGTCGATCAACAGAATAATTCCCCAATAACTTTTGAAAGATCCACCACTTACCATAACCAAAGAAAAAGAAATAGATATCTCTATCCCTCCAGGATCGTCTAAAAGACCATAGATAGCTGAACCTATATGAAACATAACGCCCTTATTTGGTTCCCAATTGCACCAAATGCCTTTATCCGTATCAATCTTCAACTCATCAACGTCTTTCAATAATGACAAATCTTTAGAAGTTGGAAGAAAAGAGTCAGGTGGTTTTGGCTCTTTGACAAGCACGAACCCATCGTCACATAGAACAGTTGTAGGCTTCAAATCTGTTAGAGATGCCTCTGGTGAAATTTCGAGACATAACATAGCATCATCTCTCAACCTTTCAACCTCTTCAACTAGTGGATAAGATTCGTCCCCTTTCAACTCCATGCTCTCTAACAGCTCCTCTTCAGTCATCATCCCATTTTCGCTATTTCTCAGCTCTTGAAGCTCCCCATCATTAAAATCAAGTAATGCATGTAATTCATCATCCAAATTTGGGTAATCAAGCTTTGGAAGAACTTGATCTTCCAACAAATCTGCATACTTGTCATTTTGAACCGTTATAGGTGCTTCCTCGAGCTTGTTCGTGATGCTTTTCACCTTCTTTTTCAGCTCCTCATTCACCATAGAAGATTCAACGAGTAAAGTAGCAACTTCAAAAGTAGGCATGACTGAAATCTCCACAACTTCTTCAACCAACTTCTCTTCTTCAATATCTAACTCGTCTTCTTCATCCGAGTCGTCCAAATCTGATTCTTCCATCAATTCAGGCTCAAATGCGTGTAAATCCTGCAAAACAACTTGTGAGGTTCCATGAGGGTAATTAGTAAATTCAGTATCTTCTTCTTCCTCATTCATTTCATCTTCACTGTCATCCTGGAAAACAAAGTTAGAAGAATATGCAACATCAACGTTAGAATAATAATCATTATATTCAATAGCCTCAACATTATCCACATGCTCATTTGCGTTAGTAAATGTATCATTTGGCTTTTCATGATTAGGCTCAATATTCCAATCGAAGATTTCATCCAAATCTCTTCGTTGTCTCTCCGTTTGCTCTATCGCCTCTTGCAACAACCTTTCAAGATTCGACATTTCTGGTTGTTCTATCTCTCGAGTGACTAAAGGTTCTTCATTCCAAGACCTTGATTGATAGGAATGGCTCCTATTATCTTGGTAGCATCCCGGTGGTGCATACCTTTCGCGTGATATCATAGGCACATCATCAGTATCACTCTCATAAAATAAAGGTTCGAAACCTTCATAATTTGAGTAATAAGTCATTGAAGCTAAGACAAATCCGCTACAAACATGAAAACTAAAATGGTAAAACGTAACCACTCTATACAAAATAAATAAATAAATAAAACTATATACAAAAATTAATAACTAAAACTATAAAAATAACTTCCTTAGAAATAAATTCCTAGAAAGGATCAATTAACTACACTTAAATTAAATTCTTAAATTAAACACAATCCCCGGCAGCGGCGCCAAAAACTTGATGTGTAAAATCTAGTTATAAAAATAAACAAAGAAATACTGATCGTTTACTATTACACAACTGAGGTAAGTATACCCTATCGTGTATAGTATAGCTACAGTAAGTCCAAGTTCGTTCTACAGGGATTGTGAATTTAAGAATAAAAACTAAAAACGTAATTAACTTAGTACAGAAAAGACTTGGGTTTTGTTGTGACCGAATTGTCACGTTGCTTAACAACTAAATTTAATAAACGAAAGCAAGTGGACTAGGGAAGAGTCAAATTAAATAATTGAACTTTATCAAATATTAAAAACGACACTTACTTGAACTAGCTCACTAATGATTTCGGGTTGTATAATAAAAACCAGGTTATCTAGCAATCAATGCTCATCTTAATTTAGATCAGGTTTAACGTTCGCCATGACCTTCACATAAATCTTAATTAACTAATTAATAATTTAATTTAATGAAAGACATTCGCCAATATCATCACCTTATACTTTTAAGTTTAATTATCTAACTTATACCAAATCTGCGTCCGCTATCATTGGATTAATCATACATAGACATATAATTAAATAATGAAATAACTTTGTGACAAACGTTCGCTATAGCCACTAATTAAATCATTAACAAGCTTCAATAATATATAAAACTTAAACACATAATAGTTTCAATTAAACATTAATTAAATTGCAATAGATAGTTTAATTTATGTTGAATATATGAATCTTAATTAAACTAAGATTAGTGCGTCCACTTAACCTACACCTTAATTTCAATCCAATAATTTAAGATTTAATCTAGTGAATAACTTCCGTCAACTTCACCTACTTACACATTCATATTTAAACGATTATCTTGTTTAATATCTGCTTCCGCAATCAATTAACAATTATTCATAGACAAATAATTATAATAAACTATTATATGAAAAAGCTCCCGCTAAATTGATCATATAATAATCTACCAACAAGATAAATCAATTAATATAAACTCGAATACATAAGGTTCACGATTAAACAAAAATAATTCAACATAATATTAAATGATAACAGCCCTAATCATTAGATCACATCATTCAAGTAAGTGTTAAGAAATTTAGCTACTCATAATCATTATAAAAGAAACACAAATAATAATTGAAAATAAAGTAAACATTATTATTAAAATAACTAAAATAATGTAAACCAAATAATTATTGTACACTTACAATGATTGTGCGTAACCCTAACTTCTCTTGCTCCGAAAGCGCGCTCATAAACCCTTAGAAAAACTTTAAAATTAGAATTTAAGGTTAAAAACCTTAAAATTCGTATTTATATTCGACCTTGGGGTTTTAGTCGACTGAAAAAGTGTATCCAAATCGTATGGTTTAAGTTGCTATTTATATCCGTGCTGGGGCCAATTTAGCCGGCGGCTAAATGATAAAGCCGGCGGTCAAATGATAACTTTCGTATCTTTCAAGAAAACTCTGCCGCCTCACATATGTTTGGGCCAACCAAGGCTTCTCGAAGCTTTTGCATGTCTTCCGTGTTTCTTTTGCTTGGCTGCTGGTCCTTTTAAACTTGGGTCGACCCAAGTTCTTATTTACTCAGCCCAAACTCTTTCATGCGGCCCATGTTTCCATTTAATGCAATAATCAAATTGTAGCAGTTCTCCGAATTAATTTGAACTAGCTGACATTCGCTTTATGATCTTATCCTTTGACTTCTTGACTTGTCCCAACTCTTCATGTAAAAACATCTGTCATATAAACATCATCATCATTAATTTTAATTATTTAACTATTATTATTACTATACTACTATATTAATATTATTACTACTAACTAAACGTTAGTAATATATGATCGATGCTCATATGATTATTTTATTTATTATATTATTAATCCTAAATAATTAATTGGTACAACTCATAAACTCTAATAAATATTCAATCTAATTCTTTTCGTTCAATCCATTTAACTTTTCGAACTCATATATACACAAACTGAATTTATTTTCTTTACTTTTTTAACCACTTTGTACCAACTAAATTTAGGACAAATTAACTTTTATACAAAAATTACTTTATTTACTCTACTTTCAACTCATTTTCGTTCCGTACTAATTCAAACTCCATTTCTACCTATTTTATAAATATGAACAAAATAATTAACTTTTATCAAATAATTGTAACTAAAAGTATATAAAAACTATGAAATATTACTATACAAATATAACATTATTCAATGTTATCAAATTATCCCCACACTTAAACTCTACTTGTCCTCAAGTAGACTAAAACTAAACTACTAAATACAACTATACATCACTAATCCAACTATGATTACTTATAAGCATAAAACTAATATTTAAAAATTAAAATACTCAAATTAAAAATCTGTTTCCAATTCCTAAAATTTAAACAATTTAATTAACATGGAAAACTATTTTGTACAATAATGGAATAAATTCCTTTATTATTATTCACATAATATATTGCTCATCAATGATTACTAATATTGTTGTCCACTTAAACAATCTATACTCAAATTTCTGAAAACACTTTTATTGTTAGTATGTACATTACTTATGATCCCCACTTATGATATACCCCTAAAATTTAGTCATGCAATTTACTTTATATTTAAAATAAGTATATAAAAATCATTTTTAAGAATCAAGAAATTGGTGACAGGTCTGCATTTTCATGCAACAAAGCGACATAACTTGATTCAAGTAAAGCAAACCCTTTTTAAATCAAACCAGCGGTGACAGGTCTATACCTTAGTATAACAGAGCGACATAGTTTGATAAATTTGGGAATCTTAATTTTAAAAGATTTTATATTTCTTTTGCTCATTTTCAAGAATACTAATATGAGACCAGGTCTGTATTTTCATACAACAGAGGAAACAATTAGTAAACCCCCAAATGGTTTCATATAAATATTAAAAATATAAAATATTGCATGCTAAATCTAGGAATTAAGACTTTTTGTCATACATCATAGAATGTTTACCACAAAGTAATATACAAGTTTAAAATTTACTTCTTAAAATTCAGAAATTTTCATATAGATTGCCTATCAGTACATCATATAATGAAACTATATATCATTTATTATTATTTTACGATTATATGTACAAAAAGTTTAATCCATGTTAAAGTCTAAACTTTAAAAATAAAAACAAACTTTTAATAAAACTATTTTAATTAATAAATACTTAGTCTAAAAACTTAAAAATAAAACCTTTTTTTTTTTTTTTTTTTGAAATCAAAAATACAACAAAACCTAAGAACAAGTAAACTTATTTTCGACCCCCATCCCCACACTTAAGTTGTACAATGTCCCCATTGTACTAAACAGAATAAAATCACTGTGAAAATGAGAGAAAAGAAGTAGAACAGTAAAACTCCCCTTATGTCTCTTCAAAAGTCCACTAGCATGCGCGTACGAGTCCATGTCAGCAGCATCATTCAACAGCACAGCACACAAAACAAAACCAAAAGAAACATAACATATAAAACAATTAAATACATAGTTAAAACAGAAAAATAAATCCTAACTCACTTTCGTAGGAATCACGATTGCATTTAGCATATGCAATAAGCCTTTAAACCACTCGATATCCCGAGTGGACGAGTTATAGTCTCGTGAGGGTTTCCAGTGAACACACCCACAACGTTCAAAACCTTAGAAATTTAAAACAAAAGGATACAGGCACGGGTTACTTCCCGAGAAAGGCTAAATTTATTAACGAGTCCAAAGCTAGACTCGACCCCCTTCATCATGGCGGATCCTCCATTAAACTACCACCTCCTTTCCAATCATACTCAGTTTGGAGGATGTTATCAACCGGTATGTTATTCTTATAAATTATCTCCCCAATAAGAATAGTAACATGAACATCAAGCCTCCATTTATTTTCTAGTGGCTTGTCGATCAACAGAATAATTCCCCAATAACTTTTGAAAGATCCACCACTTACCATAACCAAAGAAAAAGAAATAGATATCTCTATCCCTCCAGGATCGTCTAAAAGACCATAGATAGCTGAACCTATATGAAACATAACGCCCTTATTTGGTTCCCAATTGCACCAAATGCCTTTATCCGTATCAATCTTCAACTCATCAACGTCTTTCAATAATGACAAATCTTTAGAAGTTAGAAGAAAAGAGTCAGGTGGTTTTGGCTCTTTGACAAGCACGAACCCATCGTCACATAGAACAGTTGTAGGCTTCAAATCTGTTAGAGATGCCTCCGGTGAAATTTCGAGACATAACATAGCATCATCTCTCAACCTTTCAACCTCTTCAACTAGTGGATAAGATTCGTCCCCTTTCAACTCCATGCTCTCTAACAGCTCCTCTTCAGTCATCATCCCATTTTCGCTAATTCTCAGCTCTTGAAGCTCCCCATCATTAAAATCAAGTAATGCATGTAATTCATCATCCAAATTTGGGTAATCAAGCTTTGGAAGAACTTGATCTTCCAACAAATCTGCATACTTGTCATTTTGAACCGTTATAGGTGCTTCCTCGAGCTTGTTCGTGATGCTTTTCACCTTCTTTTTCAGCTCCTCATTCACCATAGAAGATTCAACGAGTAAAGTAGCAACTTCAAAAGTAGGCATGACTGAAATCTCCACAACTTCTTCAACCAACTTCTCTTCTTCAATATCTAACTCGTCTTCTTCATCCGAGTCGTCCAAATCTGATTCTTCCATCAATTCAGGCTCAAATGCGTGTAAATCCTGCAAAACAACTTGTGAGGTTCCATGAGGGTAATTAGTAAATTCATTATCTTCTTCTTCCTCATCCATTTCATCTTCACTATCATCCTGGAAAACAAAGTTAGAAGGATATGCAACATCAACGTTAGAATAATAATCATTATATTCAATAGCCTCAACATCATCCACATGCTCATTTGCGTTAGTAAATGTATCATTTGGCTTTTCATGATTAGGCTCAATATTCCAATCGAAGATTTCATCGAAATCTCTACGTTGTCTCTCCGTTTGCTCTATCGCCTCTTGCAACAACCTTTCAAGATTCGACATTTCTGGTTGTTCTATCTCTCGAGTGACTAAAGGTTCTTCATTCCAAGACCTTGATTGATAGGAATGGCTCCTATTATCTTGGTAGCATCCCGGTGGTGCATACCTTTCGCGTGATATCATAGGCACATCATCAGTATCACTCTCATAAAATAAAGGTTCGAAACCTTCATAATTTGAGTAATAAGTCATTGAAGCTAATACAAATCCGCTACAAACATGAAAACTAAAATGGTAAAACGTAACCACTCTATACAAAATAAATAAATAAATAAAACTATATACAAAAATTAATAACTAAAACTATAAAAATAACTTCCTTAGAAATAAATTCCTAGAAAGGATCAATTAACTACACTTAAATTAAATTCTTAAATTAAACACAATCTCCGGCAGCGGCGCCAAAAACTTGATGTGTAAAATCTAGTTATAAAAATAAACAAAGAAATACTAATCGTTTGCTATTACACAACTGAGGTAAGTATACCCTATCGTGTATAGTATAGCTACAGTAAGTCCAAGTTCGTTCTACAGGGATTGTGAATTTAAGAATAAAAACTAAAAACGTAATTAACTTAGTACAGAAAAGACTTGGGTTTTGTTGTGACCGAATTGTCACGTTGCTTAACAACTAAATTTAATAAACGAAAGCAAGTGGACTCAGGAAGAGTCAAATTAATTAATTGAACTTTATCAAATATTAAAAACGACACTTACTTGAACTAGCTCACTAATGATTTCGGGTTGTATAATAAAAACCAGGTTATCTAGCAATCAATGCTCATCTTAATTTAGATCAGGTTTAACGTTCGCCATGACCTTCACATAAATCTTAATTAACTAATTAATAATTTAATTTAATGAAAGACATTCGCCAATATCATCACCTTATACATTTAAGTTTAATTATCTAACTTATACCAAATCTGCGTCTGCTATCATTGGATTAATCATACATAGACATATAATTAAATAATGAAATAACTTTGTGACAAACGTTCGCTATAGCCACTAATTAAATCATTAACAAGCTTCAATAATATATAAAACTTAAACACATAATAGTTTCAATTAAACATTAATTAAATTGCAATAGATAGTTTAATTTATGTTGAATATATGAATCTTAATTAAACTAAGATTAGTGCGTCCACTTAACCTACACCTTAATTTCAATCCAATAATTTAAGATTTAATCTAGTGAATAACTTCCGTCAACTTCACCTACTTACACATTCATATTTAAACGATTATTTTGTTTAATATCTGCTTCCGCAATCAATTAACAATTATTCATAGACAAATAATTATAATAAACTATTATATGAAAAAGCTCCCGCTAAATTGATCATATAATAATCTACCAACAAGATAAATCAATTAATATAAACTCGAATACATAAGGTTCACGATTAAATAAAAATAATTTAACATAAATATTAAATGATAACAACCCTAATCATTAGATCACATCATTCAAGTAAGTGTTAAGAAATTTAGCTACTCATAATCATTATAAAAGAAACACAAATAATAATTGAAAATAAAGTAAACATTATTATTAAAATAACTAAAATAATGTAAACCAAATAATTATTGTACCCTTACAATGATTGTGCGTAACCCTAACTTCTCTTGCTTCGAAAACGCGCTCATAAACCCTTAGAAAAACTTTAAAATTCGAATTTAAGGTTAAAAACCCTAAAATTCGTATTTATATTCGACCTTGGGGTTTTAGTCGACTGAAAAAGTGTATCCAAATCGTATGGTTTAAGCTGCTATTTATATCCGTGCTGGGGCCAATTTAGTCGGCGGCTAAATGATAAAGCCGACGGTCAAATGATAACTTTCGTATCTTTCAAGAAAACTCTGCCGCCTCACATATGTTTGGGCCAACCAAGGCTTCTCGAAGCTTTTGCATGTCTTCCGTGTTTCTTTTGCTTGGCTGCTGGTCCTTTTAAACTTGGGTCGACCCAAGTTCTTATTTACTCAGCCCAAACTCTTTCATGCGGCCCATATTTCCATTTAATGCAATAATCAAATTGTAGCAGTTCTCCGAATTAATTTGAACTAGCTGGCATTCGCTTTATGATCTTATCCTTTGACTTCTTGACTTGTCCTAACTCTTCATGTAAAAACATCTGTCATATAAACATCATCATCATTAATTTTAATTATTTAACTATTATTATTACTATACTACTATATTAATATTATTACTACTAACTAAACGTTAGTAATATATGATCGATGATCATATGATTATTTTATTTATTATATTATTAATCCTAAATAATTAATTGGTACAACTCATAAACTCTAATAAATATTCAATCTAATTCTTTTCGTTCAATCCATTTAACTTTTCGAACTCATATATACACAAACTGAATTTATTTTCTTTACTTTTTTAACCACTTTGTACCAACTAAATTTAGGACAAATTAACTTTTATACAAAAATTACTTTATTTACTCTACTTTCAACTCATTTTCGTTCCGTACTAATTCAAACTCCATTTCTACCTATTTTATAAATATGAACAAAATAATTAACTTTTATCAAATAATTGTAACTAAAAGTATATAAAAACTATGAAATATTACTATACAAATATAACATTATTCAATGTTATCAGTTTCCTTTGGGTATCTTACAAAGATGCACTTAGTAGATCTTTGCTCGAGTTTGTCAGGCGTATCCCGCTTCACAAGCGCCTCACATCCCCAGACCTTTAAGTAAGACAAATTAGGGATTCTCCCATACCATAATTCATATGGTGTCTTATCCACCTTCTTGGTTGGAACCATATTCAAAATACGTACAGCAGATTCTAGAGCATAATCCCAAAATGATAATGGGAGAGTAGTAAGGTTCAACATGGATCTCACCATGTCTAACAGGGTTCGATTCCTCCTCTTCGATATTCCATTCTGTTGCGGTGTGTATGGAGGAGTAAGCTGTTGGACAATTCCACACGCTTCCAGATAATCCTTAAACTCATGGCTTAAGTATTCACCACCTCGATCCGAATGAAGGATCTTGATGGTCTTACCGAGTTAATTTTCTACTTCATTCTTAAACACTTTAAATGTTTCAAAGACTTCATGTTTATGTTTAAGCAAGTAAACATAACCATAACGACTTAAATCATCAGTAAAAGTGATGAAGTAACTAGCACCTTGTCTTGACACATGTCTAAATGGACCACAAACATCCGTATGTATGATTCCAAGTAGATCTTTAGCCCTTTGCGTTTGATGCAGAAAGGGTTTCTTTGTCATCTTGCCAGAAACACAAGATACGCATTTGTCAAAGGATCCATCATCATTTGATTTTAAAAGCCCTTCATGCTGAAGCCTTTCAATGCGTTTCTTTCTAATGTGTGCAAGACGACAATGCCAAAGATAGGTTGAGTCCAAGTTAGGCTTGGCTCTTTTGTTTCTAACAGAATACATAGAATTAACTTTTAAAACACGATCATGCATATCAATTTTATAAATACCATCATAAGGAATAGCATTAAAATAATGAACATTATTCTTAGAAACTGAGATACCATAATCATTGAAAACATTGATAAATCCATTATCTTTTAAAAGTGAAACTAAAACAACACCTCTAATAATAGTTGGTGCATAATAACAATTGTCTAATACAATAATTAAGCCCGAAGGCAGAACTAAGTCAAAACTTCCAATGGCTTCTACAGCTGCACGTAAACCATTTCCCACGTACAAGTAGAGTGCCCCATGTTTAAGTTTCTTCTTTCCCCTAAATCCCTGTAGGGTATTGCAAATGTGAGTACCACAACCAGTGTCATATACCCAGGAATTTGAATTAGAGAAAGAATATAATTCTATTGTGAAGATACCTGAAGTTCCGGTCTGGCCGGCTTGCTTCTTCTTCTTCTTCTTCTTCATCAACTCAGCAAGATAGGCAGGACAATTCCTCCTCCAGTGCCCACTTCCTTGCAGTGATGACACGCCTCATCCTTAGCCGGATACCCAACGAGGTTGTTCGTACAAAACTTTTCTGGCTTGCAAACCTAGCGCCTTTCGCAGAACCGAGGGCGCCATTGGAATCATCCACTGGATAGAAAAGATGGAATCGGTGCTAGACATTAGCGACTGTGCACCTAACTGCATGGTGAAGTACGCCACGTGCACACTAGCTGACAAGGCACTGACTTGGTGGAATGCTCAAGTCCAAACACTTGGACGAGAAGCCGCCCACTCCATCTCATGGGAAGAACTGAAAACGATGATATTAGATGAGTTCTATACCCGTAGCGAACTACAAAAGATTGAGACGGAACTATGGGACATCAAGATAATCGGTGCTGATATCACTGGTTACACGACTAAGTTCTAGGAACTAGCATGCCTAGTACCCAAGATGGTGACACCGGAGTACAAACGTGTCGAAAGGTATATCTGGGGATTGGCACCACAGATCCGAAGTTTGGTCTTATCATCGAAACCTGACACATTTAAGAGCGCTGTTAGTCTAGCGCAGAGTTTGACTGATGAAGCAGTGAGGATGGGATCACTGACGAAGAAAACTGCTTCGGGAAAAGGTGAACCGAGCAGTACTGAGGGCAGAAGTTTAGGAACTGAGAAAAGAAAGTGGAACATTGGTGGGAACGACCGAAAGGGTCCACAAAACAAGAGGTACTCAGGAAACCCTAGGGCATACACCGCCACCACCACTGAACTAAAAACCTATCAAGTTAACAAACCTAAGTGTGGGAAATGCGAACTACACCATGAGGGCGAATGTAGTTTCAGTAATAACTGCAAACGCTGGGGTCATCAACCACGATTTTGCAAAAACAACCCTCCCACCCGAGCCAACAATGATCGAAAAAACACTGGGTGCTTCGAGTGTGGTGATACGAGGCACTATCGAAACCAGTGCCCCAAACTCAACAACCGCAATAACCACAATAACCAGAACACCAACAATCGCAACAACAACAACAACACCCGAAATGACAACAACAATCGTGGAAACAACAACAACAACAACCATGGTAACAACAACAACAACCGAGCCAACAACAACAATCAGCCAGCTCATGGACGAGCATTCGTGATTGGAGCACAGGAGGCACGCCAGGACCCTAACACCGTCACTAGTACGTTTCTAGTAAACAACCATTATGCCTCTGTGTTATTTGATTCGGGCGCTGATTTAAGTTTCGTGTCTATCGAGTTTAGACCATTCTTAGAGATAGAATCTCGTAAATTAAACGATAAGTACACTATAGAACTAGCCGATGGTAAGTTGATCGAGTTAGGAGAAATAGTACCGGGATGTACCTTAAGAAATAGTAAGTTGATGGTAAGTGTTCTTGGAGAGCCACCCGGGTATTATGGTTTCTCAAGAGCCACTGATCCTCATTGATTGATTAGTGTGTATTTATGGTTAATTGCTGTAAATAGATGGTTATGCTAAGTTGAATGGTGTGTGACTTATTCATTCACTTAACTTCGTGCTAATCCCTCATTTTACTTCCTGCAGGTTATGTTTAGTTTTGTGGGTGGGCAGGAAGATGATGCTTATGCAGGGAATGTTTGACCAACTGTGATCTCTAATATGTTTTGTGATAAACAAAAGTTTGTTGGAATTATGTAACACCTTGGTTACTGTTTTGTTTTTAATAGTTTCATACTATGGAGTATTATATTTTGGAATAGTTATGTACATTTTAAATAATGCACAGTAAAGAAGTATGTATTAAACCTACGCTTCTGAGTTAAACCATATAATATTGTTCTTAAGATTGAGGGGTGTCAACTACTTGGATACCCACCTCCCTCTCGCTGAATTCTCATACAACAACAGTTACTACACCAGTATACAAATGACACCATTCGAGGCACTATACGGACGCAAGTGCCGATCACCACTCTGTTGGGCAGATTTGGGTGACAGACAACTATCCGGCCCTGAGATAGTCCAGGAAACTATGGACAAAATATCTCAAGTACTTAACCGATTAAAAGCGACACGAGATCGACAGAAAAGTTACGCAGATAACCGCCTGAAACCACTCAAATTTAAAGTAGGTGACAAAGTCTTACTCAAAGTATCGCCCTGGAAGGGGATCGCATGATTTGGAAAACGGAGAAAACTGAACCCACGATACATCGGACCTTTTATAATCCTTGCGGGGATTGGTCATGTCGCTTACAAGCTCAAACTACCACAAGAGCTCAACAACATTCACGACACTTTTCATGTATCTAACTTGAAAAAGTGTCTCTCTGACGAAACCTTAATTATTTCTCCCGACAAAGTTTTTGTTGATTCGAAACTCAACTTTGTGGAGGAAGCCATCAATGTGTCTGACTGGAAAACACAAAAACTCCGACGTAGTCGGATCAAACTTGTTAAAGTTCGTTGGAACTCGAAACGCGGCCCAAAGTTTACTTGGGAGCGCGAGGACGAAATGCGCAGATAATATCCACATCTTTTTGAACACGCGCCAGACACTCACAACTCAACTTAAATTTCGAGGACGAAATTTCTTTAACGAGGGGAGAATGTGACACTCCTCCAATTATGGTATATTTCCGTACATTAATCACATGCATGTCTTAAGCTAATATCCTGCTAAGTGAATTCAAAACTATTTTTATGAGATAAGTCTAGCAAAGCCCGACAATTTTAAAATGTAAGGTATTACAACTTTTGTAATTATGTATAATTACACGAAAACAATCGGGTGTGACCCGACAACTACGCGATCGTTGGTGATACAATTTTATAAATAACGTAAAACTATCTCTATAGTAGTTATTTACTTGGATATATTATGCTATAACGATAAGCATAACGATTAAAAGAAAATACTTATACGTTTTATATAAAACGTAACGTACGCGACAAACGTTCACGAAACAAACCCGACAACCAAACAAATCAAAATTTATATTTTGTAAACTCAAAACAAAGTATTTGAAATAATATAATACTTCAAAAAAAATCAGCGTTTAAATATCGTTAACTAAACCAAACCAAATAACGTATATACGCATTGGAACGTACACGCGACTAACGGGTTAAATACCTACAATAATTTGGAGACAACAATATCACCAACCCATATCTCCTCTTTGTTGACTAAGTAATCGGCCATGAGGCCATGCCTCATCAACCATACTTGTTTGAATTTTTTTAAACACTTACACTTACACATATACTTACACTCCACCACATTTCAATAATTCACCACACTCTCTCAACTCTTTTGGACTCTCTCTCTCTCTTTTTCTCTACGGCTTTCACAGCCCAAATCATCATCAACACCATCATAAAAATCATCACCTAGATCATCATCAAGTTGCAAAGGGAAGGAGCTAGATCAAGCCACAACATCATCACCTCCTTTCTTCTTTCATTCTCCATCTCAAGCTTTGTAAGGAAACTCATTTTCTTCACTTATTTTACATGATTCTTGCTTATTAACATGTTATAAGTTCATCTCTTAAAAGATCATACACAAATAAAACCTAACAAAAGTTAAGTAAAACACAACCTTGGTGATAATACGTTTTCTGGGCAGATTTCTGCTCGGTGGTTGAAAAATCATAACAAATCGTATGAGTAAAATAAACGTGTGAAACCACTTGGAAAACTTTGGTATGTTTGTTAGCTTCACTTTTCGTTTAGGACTCATCTCCCGAAATTGAGATACGAACTGAAATGTGAACATACGTTGAAAATTATAGCTGCTGGACACAACCGTGATTCCATATTTTTTTTGACCCATTTGTACTTAGCTAAAAATTATAGAAACATTATGGTAAGTAGCCATAATATGTGAGAATGTTGTGTAAAATTTTTGGAATTTTTCATGAACGAATACCTAGTGAAATCGAGCTCGAAAACAAGTATATTTTATGGAAATCATGGCTTAGCGACTGTTTTGACATAAATTAAATAACGACACTTTCGGGTAAACCACGAACCGCAACGACAATTTTTTCGAGCTCTAAAAACATATTTAAGATATTCCTAAAAGTTTCAGGTCAAACCGAGTAAGTTTGACCAAAGTCCATAAAACTGACACCTGTAATGTTAAACGTTTGATCAAATAAAAACATTATAGTTTTGATCCAAAAACGAGTTCTATAAATATTATGTGTGTTGGTGCATTTTGTGTGTCATTCACTTGGTCAACATTTGTACTTGTCAAAGTCAATTAGTCTTAGTAATTAGCATGTATATCCGAGTCTGTAAACGAAATGTAATTATAGAATATACATAGAAGATTGTTTATGCGACACAGCTTGTGTCGCAATAGCGACATAAAGCTTAATGTCGCAAGGGTCTGGGCCTGCGACATTATGCTTATGTCGCATGTAGGTTAAGTTGTTAGTATAAATAGTGATTTAGATTTTCATTTGTGGGTTGATCAAACCCTAGAGAGTGAGAGAGGCGTGGAGGCAGAGAGTCGGAGAAAGAGTTTTGTTTCGTAAACGTTCATTCTTCAATTGTGAATACATATACAAAACGTTGTAGAGATTGTTCGTGTGATTAATACGTTCATTATTCAATTGTTTGGATTCCGCACGAGCAATTGATTATCGATCCAATCAGATCCAAGCAACGGGACTATCAACTGGTATCAGAGCTGTGAATCAGGGATTCAACGGTTTCGGATCGTTATTCTGAGCGTTTTCGGTTTGATTCGCGAAGGTTTTATTAAATAATCTTCGTTTCTGGGATTAATAGCTTGAAGATTGTGTTTTCTGAAGGTATTTTTGAGGTTTGTTCATCGTATATTTGTCAAAATTCGTAAGGGTTTTGAAAACCTTCGATTTTAGGGTTTTCAGTGGCTGGAATCGCGATTTTGTGACATTAGTTACGACATTGGTTGCGACGTTGGTTGCGACATTGCGTGCGACATAAGAATTTCGACCTTAATTGGTCACTGCGACATTGCATGCGACGTCGCTTGCTTTCTGCGACATTAAGTGCGACATTGAGTGCGACTTTAGCCTTTGTGTCGCTAATCCAACAGTTTCTGTGTGACACTCCGCAATTTTGAATACAATTAAGTACACTAAACATTTGCATTTTAGGCTAATTCCCTACTTAAGTGAATTCATAACAAATTTTAGAGGTAAGTCTAGCAAAGCCCAACTAGTTAATACGCGTAGTATTACAAATTTCGTAATTATATGATTACGTACAAAACATTCGGAACAAACCCGACAAAAATACGGACGTTGGTGAAAATAATTCTATAAATAACTTAAATCTACTTTTAGAAGTTATTTATCATATATTATTATTTTGTTTAAATAATACACGAAAAACATAGACGTTTTGCTTAAAACGTCTTAAACACAACGAAAATGCGTAAACTGAACTATACAACCAAACGAAGCCCGAATGATATTTCGATAACTCAAAATAAAGTATTCAAATAATACTTCAATGTAAAAAATATCTCAAATATATCGTTAATTAAAATACACAAAATAACGTTAGGCGATTTAACGTTTTAACACAATTAACAGGTAAACGGCCAAAATACGTAACACAGTCTGAAAATCAAAATTTAATCACAAAACCCTCCCAAAAGGGGCCCCCATGGCTGGCCCCCTCCCCCCATGTGGTCACCACCCTCTCCCTCTACTAAAATTGCATGCAAATGATCATCATCACAATCCCTTACAACTCCACTCCAATTACATGCATTTCCTCATTATTCACTCTCACTCCCTCTCAATTCTCTCTCAATTTTTGGAGAAAACAGCCCTCAAACTCCACCAACACTTCCAAGAACCACCATTCATCCACCCTAAACCACCACAACCACCACCATCAACCACCAACTAAATTCTTAACTTTTTGTAATAATAATTAGCTCAAGAACTCTAGCATCATCATCTCATCTCATCTCTATCAAAATCTTTGTAAGGGAACTCATCTCAAATCTTCTCTATGTTATTTACATGTTATATAGTTCATCTAACTTGAATATGTCCAAAACTCTTGCTAAAAATCATTTTTATAAAGCAAACATAAACATGCAATAATCTGTCCATAAAAACACAGTTTACAAAAAAATTCGTATCTGGAGTTCTACTAAGAGTTAGACAACTCATTTTTTTAAAAATTTGCGTATCGAAAAGAGATACAACTTTCGTGTTTTACACTTTTTCCAGATCTGTACGTATTTTTGTGTATAAGCTGATCTTTGAGACTGACCTGAAAGATTTCGATAAATATGTTTGGTTGTTACGCGGAATTACTTACCTATGTAAATGGACACTATAAATCTTAGGAATTTTATGTTAGACACTAGATTAGTAGATGATCAGTTGGTAAAAATCTCAGACCTTAATTTGGACCAGAGGTTGTAGAAATCTAGTGCCGAACTAAACCGACAAAAACCGAAAATATGAAATCTTGAAGTTTTTAAGTTGCGATTTAAAAACCGACACCTCGAAATAACTACGACACGAACCGACAAATTATTTGAACCCTATTAACAGAAATAAGACT
The DNA here is from genome assembly GCA_949592205.1 of Helichrysum umbraculigerum. Classification (NCBI taxonomy): domain Eukaryota; kingdom Viridiplantae; phylum Streptophyta; class Magnoliopsida; order Asterales; family Asteraceae; genus Helichrysum; species Helichrysum umbraculigerum. The sequence continues at coordinate 42,103,331 of CATIUR010000001.1, forward strand.
TGGGTAAAAGTTTTGGGACAAACCAAGTAGGTTTGACCAAGTCAACAAAAACGGCTCGGTTTCTATAAACGACAAAACTTGTTATTTTTGAAAAATGGTAACAAAAATGAGTTTGGGTGACTTATTTAGTAACTTTGACCAACTTTGACCAGGTTTGACCAACTTTGACCAGGTTTGACCAGGTTTGACCAACTTTGACCTACGGTTTAAGGTTTTTACGAACTAAATAATCTGTTTGCAACACACGATATGTACTAATAAATAGTATACAACAAAACAAACTTAATAATAATGTCTAAATGAATTATTATTATAAACTTTCACCAACGGGTCGTATATGTTTTTAATAAAATAACTTGAACAACTTATTTGGACATAACTAGTTGATGAACGCTAACATGGATGGTCAACTACGACGTCCACATACTTACACTTGTAATTGATAGCGTGTGAAGCGTCTCGTTTTATTTATTTAGAAATGGAATTACCTTATTAATACTTTCACACAACCAGGCAAGAATACCTGATCGAATGTAAGTATAGACTTGGTAAGTCCGAGTCGATCACAGGGAACGGTGGTTATTTATAAAAAAAGAAGTACTAATTAACTAGTAAACAGTAAACTGGGGGACGTTTTAGTTTCGTGCGAACATTTAAATTGAATTAATAACAAAATAATAAAAGTACTAAAATTAAAATAATAGATAAAACAGATAGGAAGGAATAAGTAATCGTGTAGTAACTCCACTCAGATTCATATATTCCGATTTATTGCACGTTAATTATTTGATTGTGATTTCTTTTATATCAACTTAAATACTAATCAAAGAATCCAAATTGAATGTAAATTAGCCAGCTGTTCGGGTCCAACTAATTTCTATAACCTAGGGTTCCATATTAAACATCGATCCGATGTCACAAGAATTGTACTTTTCTATTGTGTGCTTTACCCTTAATCACGCATTAAATATTCACGATAGATTATGATTAATCATAGCGGTATGAATCAACAATACCTATTAATAGTTACTTATTAACTTATTCATTCAAGATTAATTAATTATTATACTCTTAACCTGTCAAACTCAATATATTCAGCAATGATTAAAACCCAAACTTTAATCATCAATAACTAATAATACCAAAAGAAATCAATCACATTGACATCATTAATCACATTAAGTAATAACTAAATAACTTCCAATAAATAAGGTTCAACGGATAACATAATCATCTTCAATCATATAACTTAATAAACGTGCAATTAAAATCGTTCAACAATCATTATCCAAGATTTATCACTACACAACTACTAAAATATTCAATTCATCATTCAATATTGCAAAAACAGATTATCAACTTCAAAAACGTCATGTAATTGAAATAAACAAAGTAATTACAAACCGAAAAGACAAATCACAAAAAGATAAAGCGAATTAACATCAACCTTAACTCTTTGTGCCTCCAAAATAAACCTAAAATTCGTTTACAAACGTCTGACTTCGATCTCAGAAAACCCCAGCCGAATTCTTAGCCTCCCTCCCATTTTAGGGTTAAAAACGCGTTTTATAGTATTCTGGAAAATCGATCCATACGGTGTATGGAAATTCCATACGGCGTATGGATTGAAACAAGCCCGGCCCAGCTCTGCGTTACTTGGGCCTCCACCACCTCATTCCATACGGCGTATGGAATGAAATTCCAGCCGATTTTCAACTTTTCTTCTTTTAACTATTCGGCTTTACTCGTTTCTTCAAAAATGCATCATTTAATTCATTTATTGACTGTTTTCCGTTCCTTTCTTCAAAAAGCTTCATCTCCACGTCTAATTGCAAATATAAACGAAATAAGTACCTTAACTTAATTAAATGCAATAAAAACATACATGAACATGGGTAAAATACTACTTAAATATAGTACTTATTAGCGTTTATCAGTAATCTTATACGTTTAGGACGTTAGGAGATTATTGACTCGAAACATAAATGCATTAGAGACACTAGCAACCACAGGTGAGTTCACAGCCCCTACTTTTACTATTTTACTGCTTTCAACTAGGGGTGAAAGACATAGCTACTGTTTCACTATTTGCCATAACTTGCTACGATTTTATAAATGCTTTCATACTATTACTTGAACTGTTTACAAAATGACTTTTCACACTATTTTGGGAACATGACAACGAATCTTGGTACGGACCTAGGTTTATGAGAGGTAGTTGTGTGCACAAAAGTCCCAGTGTACGCAGCCTATAACCATTAGCTAGGTGACTCTAGCCACTAGATATACGGATAGTACTATCGAGTTGACAGCCCTCCCACTATTATAACTTGTTGGTCGCGCCAACCGCACGACGGCAGTCGTAACGAGGAGCGTATATTTAAAATGTTACTGTGGCAAAAACGTTAAACGTCGTGGATTGGTTATAGCACTAGGGGTCGTTACTTTAACTCATAAGGTCTAGCTAACATTTGAGGGATCACCGTCTATGTCTCCCTACTATTATGAACATTTTTTGGAAATAACATTTTCCTATGCTTGATTACATAGGAATGCGTTCCTACTATTTATACAACTAGATTGCTTTTCCAAACGTATACAAAACGATGTGTTGACATCACGAAATCGAAACGATACTTTTGGATAGTGATCCAACTAAACTGTATTTTGGGTAACATCCCAATGAAACTGTATTTTGGGTAACATCCCAACAAAACTGTATTTTGGGTAACATCCCAACGAAACTGTATTTTGGGTAACATCCAACGAAACTACATTTTGGATAGTGATCCAAATAAACTATACTTTGGGTGACATCCCAACAAAACGACACTTTTGGATAACGTTCCAACAAAATGAAACCTTATTTGACATTATTTGACTTTTGAGTCAACAAACTTACAAACAAGCTGGTTTAATGAACTATACTCATAAACTTAAAACCTGTGAATTCACTCAACATTTTTGTTGACTTTTTGCTATGTCTTTCAGGAAACTAGCAGCACCAGTAAGACTGCATACATTCTGGATTAGGCGACCCACGAAGAATTAGGATGCCACGTTTTGGGACACTAAGGATTTCCTTTGTATAACTGATTTTCATTAGTCATCTTTATGAAATCCCCTTTTGATATATGTAACTATTAACTATTTCTATCTTACAATACTATTCATACGGCTCTGACGAGTTGTAGCATTTTGTAACAAATGTTTAATTAAATGGCATCTTAATTTACTGTTCAGCAATAATCATATGCTCTGTTATGCGTGATTGTCCAGCGTTAACGTCGGCACCCCCGACAACACTAATGCTTCCGCTAACCACGATTAACGAATTTGGGGGTGCGGCATTCTGATTGTAATTAATCTTGCGACATCGTATGCGACACTAGTCTTTCCCTAGTCCCAAAAAAAAAAAGTGTTCAATTTTAGCCTGGAAAAAGTTTCACTTTACCCGACCATTTTTGGACGAAATTTGGCGGGAAATTCGCGAAAATTTTTGTAGTACCGAATTTTATTTTTAAGCTTAAAAGAGCTTAATTTGAGTGTCAGAAAAGTTCCATTATACTCGTGCAGTTTTCGATATTTTCGAATTTAATTTTTGGAGGGAAAGTCGCAAGAGGCCATATAACTTTCTGATTTAAAGATGTCTTCTCAAGCTCGCATGCATTACAATGATGGAGTTGGTAGTGAAAATGAACCTCCTATGTTTTCATCAGATACAGATTATGCTACATGGAGATATGAGTTCGAAGCCTATATATCTTTGAATGATCCCGATATGTGGAACTCATTGGTCGAAAGATATGAAATACCACATAAGTCTCACAGAGGTATGACTCTCAATGAGAGAAAAGCTTGGGATATTGAAAAGAAAACCCATGCTGCAATATTAAAATGTTTATCAAATGAAGTTAAAAAATTGTTCAAACATTATGATATTGCATACGACCTCTGGCTTGCAATTGAAAAACGATGTGGTGGATATGAAAAATATAGGAGTAATAGATTGGAACTTGTCAAGAAACAGTTTCACACATTTGGTTTACTGTCAAATGAATCTTTGGACGTTGAGTTCAAAAGATACTCCTAACTCGTAAGAGAATTGGCTGAAAGAGGATTACTACTTACTAATGGAGAGGTAAACAAGAAGTTATTAGGTGCTTTACCTAATGATTGGGATACCAAGGTGAAAGTTTTGGAACAAGATCCAGAACTTGAAATCATGGACTTGGAAGATCTCATTGACAAACTATACGTGTATGCTCTTAACATGAAGAAGAAAGAAAAGATGTCAGAGGCGTCTGATATTCAAAATCTTAGTCTCAATGATACTTCCAGATCTAATTCCAATTCAGCTACATCTCCTTCTGGTAGCACTTCATATGCTTCCTATACTTCTCAAACAGCTCCTTTAAAGGCTACTGAGGATCATGCCACAATCTTTGCAGCTTTCCTAAACTCTTATGAGAATTTTCTTTCCAAAAAGGCTAGTACTCTGCAGCTTACGGAGGAAGACTTTGAACATATCGACTCTGATGATCTGGAGCAGATGGACATCAAATGGAGTATGGCCATGATAACCCAAAAAACGAAGAAGTTTCTTTAAAGAACGGGTAGAAACGACCTGGATGATGATAGTGATACATGTCTTGGCTTTAATAAAAGCAAAGTGAAATGCAAAATCTGTCAGTCTCATGGACACTTAGCTAAGGAATGTGTGAAGGAAAAATATCCCTCATCTGGATTCACTACACCTTCAGCTCCCAAGACTCCAGAGAATAGCACAACATCACAGGCGATGGTAGTGTTTAATCAAGGAACGTTTGATTTTAGTGCGCTTCAAGGAAAGGTTCAACACAGTGCGCTCTTGGCAAAGATACATGAGGTAGAAACAAAACCTGTTATTAAATGTTTATCTTGCCTTAAATTAACTGGTGATAACAACAGACAAAGGGATGAAAATGAAAACCTGCGAACTAATCTTGAAAATTTAACGCAGGCAAATAAAGTTTTAAAAGATAATGAAAAGCTTTTTGAAAATAAGTTCAAAGCTTATCAGACTGAGTATAAAGAGTTGAAAGCTAAAATCTATAGTCAACAAGACGCTATAGATAGTTATTTAAAAGAAATAACTTTACTTAACAAAGAACTTGCTGACTCTCAGTCGGAAGTTATTGATCTTAAACGAAAAATTTCAAAACTTTTCAACATCATCCTTTGTTTTTGATCAAATTCTGGAGAAGCAGAGAACGAATACAAAAAGCAAGGCAGGTCTTGGGTATAACTCAGTACCTCCTCCAGCTGATTATTCGCCAATGCCTAATCAGGATGAAATAAAAAATTTTGTGCCTTCTACTTCATCAAAAGAAGACACAAAATCTGTCAATCCACCAGTTAATGAGCCAGCTAAAAAGGCCGAGTTTGTTAGGCCTACTTTTGTTAATATAACACCCCTCGTTTAAATATAAACAATAATATAATATTTGCGACTCGGAAGCGTATATTTCAAAACATACTATCAATGTTTTACATTACTTAAAATGTCACTAAACTTTTTCAAACTTATTACACATGATATTTCAACAAAGTCGGTGTTATATAATTCAAAACATTTCTTTGATTATCAAAATCAAATCAGAGTAACAGCCTGTCAAACATTCCATCCAGTCCCACAACCTCCTGCCCAATATGTCCCATCTATTTAACCTGCAGGAAGAACTGTGGTGGGGTTAGCATAAAGCTAAGTGAATGAAACTATAAGTAACAGTATAACCTAGCATAACAATCTGTTTACATCAAATAACAATAAACAGAAAATCAATCATTCACTCGACATCCAATCAATGTCAAGCTACACCTATCAATCATTATCAATCATCATGAGGACCGGTGGCTCCTGAGATACCCTAATACCGGTTTGGTACTCAGGGAACCCTTATCAATCATCTGTATTGGCCTATACAGAATTACCGGTAACCAGTTGTTAATCACACACGACCTAGATCTCCAAACCAACATTTCAAGTTTCAAGATCTCCTGTCGTCTACAATAACAACCAAGTCCAACTGTCAAGTCAAGTTGACCTCAGAATCTTACATACTAGCTCAAACAGCCAAGTAAGCAACTAGTCAAACTATCATGGCAAGATATCTCAACAATTACATTCTATCACAGTAATACTATAATTACTTGTTGTAAATCAAATCATTACAACTAAATCATACTGAGGTTACAGATCCACTCACCGACTACCTCAGGCCTTTACTCAGTAGTCTAATATCACCGAGCCTTCTCCACATTGATTGAAGAATCTAACGATGGTAATCTGATGATTATTAAGTTTCATGAGAATCACAACTTCCTGATTTGATTTCTGGATTGATTTGGAGGTTTTCAAAGAGTTTCTGTGAGTTTCTAAAATGAAAATGAATAACTTTCCTAAATAGGAAAGGATATATATAGAAACTTAGGTCGGTCCAACCTAAACCGCCTTCAATATATGGGTATAATTTAATACCCCATCTCAATCTATTGCCTGGAACCCGAAAACCATTTGCGAGTCCAAACATTTTATCACACCGTCAGCTATATTAATTTACAACAATTAATATTTCACTTATCACATTGGAATATTCGGATCCTATTCCAATTATTTCACTATTTCAAACAATATTATTTCCAAACACATTTAAATACTTATTTAAATCAAGAAATAATATAAAACAACTAGGTCCATTTCGAGGATGTTACAACTCTTCCCCCCTTAAAGAGATTTCGTCCCCGAAATCTAACCTCAATCAATCTGACTAATGTGATATAGTCACATACCTCTTAGCATACATTAATCCTCAATAGCAACTTACAACTATTCTTAGACTGTTTGAATTCTTTCCACATGCACATATCCAAATGTACATGCTTCTATCTTTTCCTATGCACACTTACAGTGCATCCATCCAACATCTCATAGGAACCAATCAGCTATCTAATTCCTTTATCACCAATCAAATAAAAGTTTAAAGCACCCAATCACTTTAACCAACAACAATAAGTGAAACCTAACATCACTTATTAGGTCTACGCAACCAGAAATTAGCAACATGCTAAAATGTTTAACCTATTTTCACTGTTCATCTCTGTTATCAATAAAACAGCAATCACACTATTACAATAGTAGTTATTAAACTACTTAGAAACACTGAAAGTTAATTTCAGTTCATGACTAACAACCAGTCTAATATTCAGATAACAATCTCAAATCTCTACTATCAAAGATTTAAAATTCAACTCTAGGTCAACTTTTCACCCAACAGTTCCATACTTACTTTCATGAATAACCTATAATATTCACATATCATTATCACTATCATATGAAATCCTTTACTTAGAAGTAATCCAGATTCATATCACCTTAATAAGCACAGCAGAGGTCACACTCAGTAGGTAAAACTACAATCAACAAGTACTTTGCTCAATCAGCAATAGTACCACAATCAAATATTACCTACATTCAACCAACCTCTACATTGACTTATTTCTGTTTGTAACTCCTTTCATTACAATCTATCAATTGTCAACAACAACAATTTACACAACCAATAATCACAACACTAATGATTATACACTACAGTGTACCCATCAATACTTATTATGTATCTCCAAAGTCTAACTAACCATCAAGTTAAATCTTATTTATTATTTAAACTGGTAAGACATCAATAATATTCTCTTAGCAACCAGTTATTTCAATTCAATTTTACAATTTTAAACTACTAATCACAAGCAATTAGAATTTATACAACTTTAATCACCCAATCATTCAACACTAGATCCCGTCAATCTAGCAACTAAGTCAGTCTTAATCCACATATTATGATACTACAGGTCAAGCATCACAATATCACACTATCAAAATGTGCTACTTTCCAACACATTTCCAACAAAATCTACATCAAGTTAATCACAATTAACTAACCTCCACATATCTTATGGCACATTTTAATTCAATCTATTAAAACTTATCATGCCATTTATTATCATGTATACTACACATATATACTTACACAATTTCAGATATTCTCTAAAATGGACACATACACAACAATTTCATTTCATTCTATATACTAGGCCATTCAGACTGTTAAAGTCTTTATCAAGCATTCTCAATACTACTAATCATCACATATCCATACCACAGGACATGGAATAATCAATAACTCTATGTTTCACTTATATACTTATCAACTAGCATATAACTTAAACATTTCATTCTAAACTTTCAAGAAAAGTTTGGTGAATACAATCATCACCTATCAATCTCAAGGTTTCTCTTACTTTCTAACACTTACAATTATACACATCAGGTTTTCAGCCCCAAATGTCAAGCAATCATTATTCTTAAACTATCAAAATAATGATCATTACACTTAATTTCATACCTGATTTCTTAAAATATGACCAACTATTCAATTCATATTTCCTCAATTATTAACCAAGGTTAAGCTAAACCTTTAATATAATTCATTTCCAGATATACCTTCATATCTTTTCTTACTTGGATCTAATCCCAATTTATCACTTTATCACTTATTTCATTTGTATACTATCAACAATTAACAAAAGAATCCATTCAATTCTTTCCATACCTAAGTAATTCACCATGAGGTACCAGTCAATCTAGGCAACCATTAATAATAACTTTCAATTATTTCTTATCTCACATTCTTACCAAATCAAAGCTATCATCACAAGCCTCATACACTGGTAAGACTTTCTTATCACAATCCTAACCAATGTAACTTAATTTGCACCTTTCAACAAATTATAACTGTCATATCATAACATGACTTCACATCTGTATAATTCCTTAACACATATTCAGTTCAATTATACTTAACACTATTTCAATTACTTAATACTAGCTTTAAGTAATTAATCAAGTCTCACAAACTTAGACAATTTATCTATCTCCTTTGGATCTCACATGACCCGTTTCAACATGATTTTAATCAATCTAGGAATTCAATCACATTCCATTTCTTTTATACCAAGTAGCCTCAACAAATTCATGTGACACAACATAATATAACAACGGTGATCAGGCGTTGCAAGATTATGTTCTTCACAATCCATTCTCAGACTACTCTACATTATAATTATCAATATAACCTACTCTTATCTCATGTATGTATTAAATACTTCATGATTTCAAATCAATCATAATCTATTTAATAGTTCCTATCAGCTGATACATACTCAAAATCAGCTTACTACTTACATATTCAACCTTACATATGTAAGCCATCTCACATACACACAATGTTCTAATTTTCAACAACTGAATTACTCAGTATATCACTTATCTGAAACCTCAAACACATGATAACTCGTCAGCATAGTTTCATTACTTACACTAATCAATGTCCCTATTTACATTCAAAATTCAGGACACTTCTTACTTAATTATCATCACTTTGACATATGCTATCATATCAAGCATCACTGTCACAACAATTCTACTCAATCATGTTACTATAAACATTTCATTTACTAATTTACAATTGACCAGAAAGATCTACCACTTCCTTAATCAATTTAGCTTTATCATAAGCCATATTTCTTATAAACATATCAGTCTTGGTTTAGCTCAAAGGTTTAGCTATAGTCAAAACATATCATATAGCCACATAACCACATATTTTCTCAATTAGCAGTCATTTTCAAATCAAATGACACAACAATCCTTACACAGAATTCAAATCACACCCTGTAACCAATCTACTAATATAATACTATCAATTATTTTGTCTCACCAATAAAGACACTCCTTAGGTTCCAACATCAATCATGTTAAACCTTAATCAACTCTTTATCTACTCATTTAATCACATTTCTGCATTTTCAATTCAATCAGAAATAACCACTACAATGAGTATCCCATTCAATACCTCTATCCTCATGTCAACCTATAACAATCATTAGTTGACTCAAAACTGGGGAATCATATCAGTCTGACTCAATTAACTTCACAACAATGCTTACTTAACATAACAAAGTAAACAGTTCAAGTTAATTTAAATTTAACACAGGCTTATCGAAGATTACCTGACAATCTTAAGCCAACGAGTATTGAGGAAACATGAAATATACCAATCAGATACTCATGTTCCTCCGTCTCTGCAATCAAACAACAACTTCACAACTTGTTAAGGGTTAGTACATATTCAACTAATCACTTTCTCACACATTCACTAATCAACTAAACCCGCACCCACTGGAATGTTTGACTCAACTCAATCAAAGTTTAGGATTGAACATTCTATCAAGTCCAATTCACCCAAACTATTGCTCTGATATCAACTTATAACACCCCTCGTTTAAATATAAACAATAATATAATATTTGCGACTCGGAAGCGTATATTTCAAAACATACTATCAATGTTTTACATTACTTAAAATGTCACTAAACTTTTTCAAACTTATTACACATGATATTTCAACAAAGTCGGTGTTATATAATTCAAAACATTTCTTTGATTATCAAAATCAAATCAGAGTAACAGCCTGTCAAACATTCCATCCAGTCCCACAACCTCCTGCCCAATATGTCCCATCTATTTAACCTGCAGGAAGAACTGTGGTGGGGTTAGCATAAAGCTAAGTGAATGAAACTATAAGTAACAGTATAACCTAGCATAACAATCTGTTTACATCAAATAACAATAAACAGAAAATCAATCATTCACTCGACATCCAATCAATGTCAAGCTACACCTATCAATCATTATCAATCATCATGAGGACCGGTGGCTCCTGAGATACCCTAATACCGGTTTGGTACTCAGGGAACCCTTATCAATCATCTGTATTGGCCTATACAGAATTACCGGTAACCAGTTGTTAATCACACACGACCTAGATCTCCAAACCAACATTTCAAGTTTCAAGATCTCCTGTCGTCTACAATAACAACCAAGTCCAACTGTCAAGTCAAGTTGACCTCAGAATCTTACATACTAGCTCAAACAGCCAAGTAAGCAACTAGTCAAACTATCATGGCAAGATATCTCAACAATTACATTCTATCACAGTAATACTATAATTACTTGTTGTAAATCAAATCATTACAACTAAATCATACTGAGGTTACAGATCCACTCACCGACTACCTCAGGCCTTTACTCAGTAGTCTAATATCACTGAGCCTTCTCCACATTGATTGAAGAATCTAACGATGGTAATCTGATGATTATTAAGTTTCATGAGAATCACAACTTCCTGATTTGATTTCTGGATTGATTTGGAGGTTTTCAAAGAGTTTCTGTGAGTTTCTAAAATGAAAATGAATAACTTTCCTAAATAGGAAAGGATATATATAGAAACTTAGGTCGGTCCAACCTAAACCGCCTTCAATATATGGGTATAATTTAATACCCCATCTCAATCTATTGCCTGGAACCCGAAAACCATTTGCGAGTCCAAACATTTTATCACACCGTCAGCTATATTAATTTACAACAATTAATATTTCACTTATCACATTGGAATATTCGGATCCTATTCCAATTATTTCACTATTTCAAACAATATTATTTCCAAACACATTTAAATACTTATTTAAATCAAGAAATAATATAAAACAACTAGGTCCATTTCGAGGATGTTACAGTTAAGGCTGAAAGTAAACCTCCAGTTAATGTAGATGAGGTTGTTGAGGTAGAGGATCTACCGGAAGAGGCTAAAATTAAAGTTGAAAAATTTAATGTTAGACCCGAAAGTCATATAATTACTAATGATCCTGTAGAGGTTTCAAATAAAAAGGGTAAAAACAAGGTTGAAAATGAATCCAAAAGGGTTCAAAATCAAATGAAGGATTCAAATGTAAAATCTAAAAATGAACAGCCTTCAACATCAACTTGCTTAACTTCAGAGGCTTCTGCATCAACGTGTACACATAAGTGTTCATGTCCTGTAAATGCCTCATCCTCTAAGCCTCCAACAGTTCATTCTCCACCTCAACCTTTTATGGGTAATCATTAGAATATGTCGTATGTTGAACGACGTTCTTGTTTCCGTTGTGGACAACAAGGACATGTAATTAGGGATTATATGTTATTATCTCTAGATAGGTTTGGTAGAGGGATGCCAAGAACTTCTTCTTTTAGGAATTCATTTTCAAAATCTTTTTCAAGGCGTGGCTCGTATTCGCCTATGTCAAGATATGCATCCTCTTCTCCCTAACCCATGGAAAGAGTAAACAAAGTTGTGCCTAGTAGACCTCAAGTTCAAAAGCATAACATTGCTGAAAATAAATCATCTGAACCTAAGCCGGTTTGGAAACCAAAATCCACAAACAACACATCAATGAAATCTTCTGAGTTTTTAAAATATCATAAACTCATTGATGTGATGGTTATGGATGACTTTGGACAACCCAAGTCTATCAAGGTTTGGGTGTCCCATAAGTACTAATGATTGTTTGTTTGTGATGATGCAGTAGGTTTTTGATAGCTAATATTTTTAGTAACTGCAAGGATGTGGATACTGTTGGAAGGTTGTTTTTTAAGATGGTTATGTGTGATGATTTGTGATTGGATGGATGAAATTTCGGAAGTTACGAGATGGTAAAAGTGATAAAAGGCATTTGACTTGACTTCATATGTGATTTTGATAATTATCTATTTTTATTTGTTAAATATGCAACAACCATTCTTTGTACTTTTTAGTATCAAAGAAATGCAATGTTGCTAAATTTGTTAAAATTCAAAAAATACAAAAATATATGTTTAATGTTTAAGGGGAGTACATTTGAATTGGAATTGCGAAAAGAATTCGCTGTTCAGGGGGAGTAATTTTAAAAATTAAAAATTCTGATTATTTGGATCAGAAATGTGAACAGCAAGATTCTTAACTCTTCAAAAGACAATGGGTTGTGTCTGTAAACAACTTGGGATATGATAGTACATCGGGTGACATGCATAAAATGGAATTTTAAGGTTTATCTTGGATGTGTCAGTAGGTTTATCTGACATATTTACAACAGCTTTTATAAACATTGGTTTCATTATATGATGTATCGGTAGGCATGATACACACCGGTTTATGAGTGAGTAAGAAGTAATATTAAAACTTGACTATTACTTTGTGAAAACTATTATATGATGTATGACATAAGTCTTAATTGATAAATGAAGGTACTACCATACGATGTCATAATCATTATGTAAGTGTAAAATTGGCATATAGTAATAATATGATTATTAGCTTAACTAATGGTGACTATTGTTGTACTCACGTACAGACCTGAATTCATTAGTTATGCAAATAGTCTCAAACTTGTTTTGTTCATACTAAGGGACCCTCTGTTGTACTAAGTACAGATCTGGGGCCACTAGTATCTTCATAATAGGTTTGATGTATGCCTAAATTTAAAGGTCAATTGTATATTACGAGATAGCCGAGATAAACTTGGTTTTATAATCTCTACCTTGTCTGTAAAATATGCACCGTTATGCGTTTTACTAAAGTTTATCAGTATATCATATAATAGGTTTCACAAAATTAATATTCATACTAACAATAAAGGTTAGTTCACATACGGATGTAATATGTTTAAGTGGACAAACAATATCGATGATCGTCTTAAACTAATTTTTATAAAAGGTGCTTTAAATATGTCAAGTAAATTTAAAGTTGACATATATACTGATGATCGAAATAACACTTACTATTTCCTAATAATTGCAAGTTGGCCTGATATGATCCCTAAGCAGACTTAAAACAATCATATCCCCAATTTATTTTAATCTTTGTTCTTTACTCTTTCTTTATAAAGAAAATCCAAAAAGATTTTATTTCTATGTTATTTCCTTCAAACATCACATATCTTGTTAAAGTCAAATATTGAAGATGTAAAGGATGTTGGTTATTCTCCAAAGACTGTGAAGATAAATTCTATTGGAGATGCTACTGATGATTGAGAGATGGTCACTGAGTTTGAAGATCTTATTGTATGATAAATGTGTGTCAGTCACATGAATCTAAACATCAAGATTTTATTTGAAGACCATGCTATCTCAATGGGGGAGCTTGTGATCATTGAAGATGTAACACCTGGTCAAAAAGTCAATTTTCGCGCCAAATTTAAATTTTAAATAATCGTAATTAGTACGCATTTATAACAAAGCATTTAAAAATGTGATCCAGTTTAAACTTTAAAACGTGTTTTAATTATCTGAAACCGCGCGAGATTTAGTTATAGAACTTTAACATAAACATTCTATTTTTATAAAATGTTTCAATTCAAAATCATTTCGAAATAATATAAACAAAATTATAAATTTAAAATATTAAATTTATATTGCGAACGGGTACAAGAACACGGGTATTTTATACCATGAATTGGGGACGAAGTGGGGAAAATCCCCTCCCTTTTCCCTCTTGGTCGGCTGCCCCCTTCCCCCCTCCTCATTTCTTGATTTCATTTTCATTCTCAACAACACACACACTTCTCCATCTATCTCTCTCCCTCTCTACCTCACGGATCCGCCACCACCACCATCATCATTTTCGGAATCATCAACAACAACGAGACCAGCAACAGTCGGACATCATCACCATCATCTTCATCATCCCGATCCGCCATTTTTAAGCTCGAAATCGACATTTGGTAAGAACACCCGATTTCACACCTTTAAAACACTTGATTTATGTTTATTAACATGTTATTGAGTCCACACAACAGGAATATGTCCAAGAAATCGGTTAAAAACGTTTTAAAACTCGAAACCCACTTCAAAAATCGCAGCAGTTCATCGAGCGAGTCGAGTCGAGCAACGAGCCGAGTCGAGCTACGAACCGGACCGAGCAGCGAATCGAGCCGAGATGCGAGTCGAACCGAGCAGTGAACCGAGCCTAGCTGCAAGCCGAGCCGAGCAGCGAACCGAGCCGAGCTGCAAACCAAACCGAGCAACAAACCGAGCTGGGATTGCGAGTCGAGTAGAGCTACGAACCGAACCGAGTAGCGAGCCGAGTCGAGCTTCGAGCCGAGTCGAGCTTCCTGAACTAACTTGGTCTGCAAAATGAGTTTTTGCCCAACGATTCGACTTTCGCGTAACAACAACTACACTTTTTACAATGATGACTTACGTACAAAAATTATATTTTTGTAAAATAGACAACGAAACGATTTTAATAATGATTTAACTGAGAATTATCATTATTACAAACTGCCACAAACGGACCGTACACAATTCTAAAACTAAACAACAGAAGTTTACTTTCACGACACGTTTAGTTAAACCGATTAGTATCTTACTCATATAACCTCACGTGTCTAGGGCACTAGGAGGTTACCATTCGGACAACACACGTATCGTAGGATCGCTGACAACTCACAGGTGAGTTCATAGCCCCACTCTTTCAACCGTTTTACTGTTTTCGGGGTGAGACACATGTTCAATTACTATTTTCGAATTATAATGATAAACTTTTATAATTCACACCTATCCATATTACTGTTATGTAATACGAAATGTGTAATACTTAGGAATTACACCCATTATATTGCTGTAGAACGATATCACTACCTAACCGAGATAGGTTATAATCGTACACTGTTAGATGGTTGGAAAACAATTACCAATACATAACCTGACTTAGTTATCACTATCCAAAGACCATATTGTCACGGGACAATACTATCACTATACTAGAACTGATTAGTTCTACCCACATGACAACGACTAGACTTTTACAGAATTAGTCTCCCTTTTAGGAACTAAAACTGTTGACACACTCCATGATCATTAGAATGGAAATTGTACTTAGGTGAACATTTTTCCCGAGACCCCAAATATACTTGCTAGGCTGGAGGCTAGGAGTATACGATAGTAACGTACGTTAGTATAGATTCCTTATACTAATATAAAACAACTAGGTGATGATTAGTCATACCTAGGCTTATGGTGATATACTTAATATCTAAGTATTGTATATACATATTTAGATACGTTAAACTACTTTCATGCGCGGCATGACACTCTATTAGACGTGTTTGTTGATTTGACCTATATATATATATACATATACTTGTACACTATCTCGAGCACGTGGTGCTACCTACTACTTACTTATGTATATTGATATACATACGCTGATACAAACACGGTTACTCTAAGTCGGGCATGTCGTAGTACTGCCGACTCTCATTTACTAAGTCGGGCATGTCGTAGTACTGCCGACTCTGATTTACTTACGTTGCGTGGGAGCAATGTTGTTCGAGATCACGGTAAAGTGGTTCAAAACGAGATCACGGTAGATGATTCAGTGATTCAAAACGATATCGTGGTAAAACGATACAAAACATGGGATCTGCGAGATTACACTCGAGATTATTGTTGGAGCAACGGATCGGAGAGCTTACACTCGAGATCGTTGGCTCAAACACGGGATCTGCGGGCTTACGCTCGAGATTCACACATATCAACGGATCTACGAGATTACACTTGAGGTCGTTGATGGAGCAACGGATCGGCGAGCTTACACTCGAGATCGTTGGCTCGGTATTCGGATAAATACTTATTGCGGGACCACACTTATACATTGCTGGAGACAACACACTAGGCCAAGTGGCACGTTAACACCTTACTATTGAATAAGTAATATTATTACTTGTTATTATATAACGTGGTCATACGCATACTTGATTTGTACTTAGGCATGTAGTGCCTCACGTCTGTAGACTTACTTATACCTGATAGGTATTTAGGCATGGACTGCCGCTTTCTCTAGGTACTTAGGTACACACCACGGTTACTTAGGTATTAGATACCTCGTTAGACGTATACACATTGATGTTGCAACTTTATAACAATACAAATCAAGATCGTAGTGTTTGAACTACTTTTTAAACATACAAGGTTTATACTATTGTTTTCAACTAACATACCTATGAACTCACCAGCTTTATAGCTGACTCGTTTTAGCATGTGTTCTCAGGTGCCCAGCAGGATTAGGATTGCTACAAGATTATGCTAGCTCGAGTCGCATATTTTCAATCAACGGGATTTCTCTGCATAACTTTTATACTACAAACTATGTATTGAAATTATTTTGCGAACTCGCAACTTGTATACATTTTATTTTGGGAAATGTAATAACTATTTTCAAACGTCTCATTCAGAGTCGTTCATTATGTATCTTATGCTGTGATATTTGATTTGGTAACACCCGACCCGATCGCTTCCGCAACCCGAAATTTGAGGGTGTTACAGATTGGTATCAGAGCCTAAGGTTATAGTGAACTAGGTTGCATTTAGTGGGCTTAGACTATGACCTTTAGGCAGTATTCCTCGTTAAGTATAATTGGTTCAGGGATTACATCATACGAGTTTAATTTAACATAGCGTAGCTAACTATGTACAATTAAATAAAGATGATGTGACATCTGAAAGGGGTTATACTGGATTAGGAATGCACTAGTTGACTCTGATTGTTATGTGCTAGACACCCTAGGCTATTATATGTACTGTAGGTATATATGAATAGGCCTTACTTGTGTACTACTTTTACATATCTATATATACTAAGTATACATGACACAATTCCGCTGTACCAACATATACTTACGAAGAGGCACATCGCTGTCTTCCTCACCATCTGTAACATCCCAAATTTCGTATCCCTAAAGTTTTAAATTATACGATTTAATTGTTAAGTTAGAAGGACAAACTTTGAAAGGTATTTTGTGTCCATAGGACTTGAGTTACGAAGAATTAAGTCTTGGAGGGACTAAACATGTTTAGTATGATAAGTTGAGGGGTATATGTGAAATCAATAATTGTGAGTCGGTTTTAAAGTTCCAGACAATGATAATCACGGGTATAAAATTAAAACATATATATACCTATTATATGTGTAAATACGGATGAGATATCATTTTATTAGCTTCATAAGTCAGAAGCTTCAGGAAGAAAACAGAAATCACGTATAAACCTCAAACCTTAACTAAAAATCGAATCAAACCACGAATTGAAGCTAGAAATCTCAAGTTCATCAATGATTAATCGATTCTATCATAAGGTAATCCTTGTTCTTGAATTATTTTAACCTAGAATCTTAATTTCTTTGAGTTTTCATGGGGGTTTATGAAATTAACGAATTTAATACGAAATAAAGTATGAAATACATTGAATTGATGATTGATAAACTTATTAGTGATTGTGGTATCATTAAATGGATTGAAATTTGAAGAATCATGGATGATGTTCTTGAGGGTTTGATGGGTTTTGATAAATTTATGATTTTAATCCGAATTAGGGCATGATATTGAGTTAATTGGGATATAGGAGTGAAATAATTATGGTGGTTATCATTAAACCACTCTAGAATTTGATAAATTGAATTGGATATATATATTGATTAAAGTGAGTTTTGTAAAGATAAAGAGGATTTGGTGTTAATACACCTTAATTGGTGATTATAAAAGTTGAAGTGTTAAACTAAAGGATTATGTAGTTGGATTGAATATGATCATGAGAATCGATTATGATAAGTTAATAAAATGATCATTAGTGATCATTAGTGATAATTAAAATAGAATACAATTGAATTAAATCATGTATATAAATATGGTATAAGTAATAGAATAATGAAATAAAGATGGTTATATTAAGAGAGATCATATGTAATATGATCAATCCAATAAGAGTAATGGATTGATATTGTGGAAGTATTGGTTATTATGATTTTTAGTTGTTGAAAATGTTGATATGCTTTATGCTAGGTAATCAAGATTGGAAGCATTCTTAATCAAGTGTGAATTCAAGTATGTGTTTGCTTAAAAAGGCAAAGGTGAGTGATACGAGGACTATTTGAATAATGATTGTATGTTCCGGATTGCTTACGAGCAGGAGGTTCATACAATCGTTTGGAATATCGTTTGTCTCTTCTAGTTGTTCTTATTGTTTGTTTCTTATAATTGTATCTTATGTGTGTTTTATATTGTACTATGTTTCGTATCTTAAGAAATATTGGTTGTTGACCATAGTTGTGGATTGTTGTTAATAGTTGAATTATTTGGAAATAATATAGTATTATGTGGATGATTGAATTATGTGGATTATGTGAATTTGTAGGATTATGTGAATTAGGAGAATTATGTGAATTAGGAGGATTATGTGAATTAATAGGATTATGTGAATTAATTGGAATATATGGATTTAGTATTGTAGAAATTGAATATCACGAAATAAGTGCTTGGCACTACTTGGTATCTATTAAGCTTGGTACCCATATGGGATTACTGCCATGCTTACTTGTATCTATTGGATCATGGGTCCATAAGAAATATTGTCGAATCTTTATTGTTGTTTAATAGTTTCTATTTAAAAGAAATAAGTAGTTATTGATAAATTGTATCTTGTTTGTGAATTATTTATTTAGTTGCTTGTATACTCACTAAGCTCTATGCTTACTCGTATCAGTTGTTTTATGTTGTAGGTATTTGATTTTGTTGAACCAATTGGATGAAAGGATTCAAGAAGGTAGCGTGGATAGAAACTTGTAATGTTATTAGACAAGTTTCTTATTCTATTGAATTATCGTTTTGTATTACCATTGTATAAATCGCCCAAACTATTATGATTTTGATAAAAGGTGTCATCATTGTATGGAGTCGAATTTGTAAACATTTAACTTTAGTATTTAGATGGGACCAAATGTGATGGAATGATATTCCTAAGCATTATGAATTTATAAATTTGAAATATGCAAGTGTTCTATAAAAAAAAAAAAAAAAAAAAAATCTATTGAAATATGGGCGTTTCAAGTTGGTATCAGAGCGATGGTTTAAGAGAGTAAGTAATCCACAATAGGATTGCTTAAGCTTAAACCTATATGAATTATATGAATTGTTATCTTAATTATGAGTAGTAATAGAATTGATATGATTCCTTGTAGCGAAATATGATGGATTATATGTGTTGAAGTAGTAATAGAAAATTTAATGAAATCTAGTATCTTATATTTTATGTTTTGGAGTTATATTGTTAGTTAATGAGTAAATGGTCTAGTGATTGAAGAACGTATATTTGACTTGAAAAAGTCAATCTGGAATATGAGGGTGTCAAATTGGTTATTAGAAATATTACATAGTGATAATATGATTAGAAGTTGAAAAATATGAATATTGATCATAGTTTTGGTGAAAGTGTGATCAATGGGTTAAATATTGAAATATGATCCAATTATGTGATTATGAGCCTTCAATGATGATATTGAGTTAGTTTGTGTTGAAATAGAAAGTTAATGTGATTGTTGTAGGCAATTTTGGTGAAATTGCCCAAATGGACCCCAAACCGGTCAAAGTATCAAAATGAGTAATGATTCAAGTATGGTAGTTGTGATCATTGCTTTAAGTCATAAATGGATATAGGAATATGTTGGCAAAAGACCATAATCTAAAACCAAGTGGTTTGGAATATGAGTTGTCCACTAAATTGGTCCAAAATGACCATAATTTGGTGAGACGTCCGTTTTCTCGTGAAACGCGTAATTTGAAAAAGTGGAAAAATAGAAAGTTGCATTTTGGTTATATGAAGGTGCCTGCAAAATTTCAGACCCTAACTCTTTACGGTTTAGGAGATATGCATATTTGAATTTCGGGAATTTGCATTAAGTAATAGCTGATGCAGGACTGCTGTAGAAGCCAGGTACCCGGCGGGTAAGCCTGGTACCCGGCGGGTAAAGTTGTGACCCGGCGGCTGGTGACACCAAACCGGCGGCTCGTAGAATCTAAATGCGGCAAAATATTTCTGTTAGTGAAAATTTAAATCACCCGGCGGCTGGAAGCTAGAAACCGGCGGCTGAGCATGGGTACCCGGCGGGTACTATGTTTACCCGGCGGGTAAATACTAATTTTGTTGACTTTTGTTTCTGGTCAACCGTTTAGCGAAATTCGAAGTAACGTTCGACATAGAATTTCCGTAATAAAATTTCAGTGTCCGATTAAGACGAAATTTACAAGGTCACTCGGAAACGGCCCAACGGTCAAAGCTCATTGCTTTGCCATGAGCCCTGTCAGTTTTCGGCACTTCGGGGTCATTTAGGGTCCGAAAATGGCATTTTACTGTTTTTCGGACCTTATTTTGAATTTTTGGCTTACGTTTCGAATTGGGCTTTTGGTTCTTTAAGCCTCAGGGATCATTCTGTTGAATAAATGTATCATTAGGGCCTGTTTTTACAATGTTATGCGAATTTTGAATATTGATTGAATTAAACGAAATACGAAAATAATTGTATAAGTATTTAAGGAATAGTTGAAAAACTTTAATCAATGATTAGAAATATGGATTGCTTCCTTAGGAAGAATATGGAATATGTGAATTGATAAATATGTTTTTGTTATGAATTGTGTATTGCGCATTGTGTAGAGATTCTTTATTACGAAATAACAATCATACGAAATATTGAATATATCAAATATGCGCAAAGCACAATGGTATCTTATGGACCACGAGTCTGTTTGAAAGTTTAATCTCTACCTAAACCCAATTATTATATGATTCTGATTATATGTATAAGTGTGAAATAAACAATGTGAAATAATGATATGATTAATATATGACATCATTATGTGATTAGTTGCTATGTGATTAGAAATATATGTGTTTAATTGACTGATGAATGAATCAGAAGATGAATTCATCAGAGACAAGTTGGAAGGTGAAATAAATGATATTAACTGGAATATGTGAAATTTCTTGCTTATGTGAAATCTATTAATCAAAATAAGTTGGATATATGTGATCAAAATGTTATCAAGTATCTTGCTTGTATTGAATCATTGAATTATGTGTTTTGTGGAAATTATATTAAGACTGGATGATATAAAGCAGCCTAAGAAGGAATTGTGTATAACATAATCTAAAGACGTCTGGCCAACGTAGTTATATTATGCTATTCACATGGAATTGTTGAGGTTGCCAAATATCAAATAGGCTTGATATAATTTGTAGAGAATAAGTGTAGAATTAGTATTGATTTGTATCGGATAAAGACAGAAATATGTAAGCTTATGCTTTAAAAATGAATATAATATCAATATGAAGTGATTTCAGTATGGAATATAGAAATAGTAAACCACTAGACTATAGTCATAATGTGGTACCTATTATACAAGAAATAGATGTTAGTCGAAATAAAATATGTGTTCGCCCTATAATAGTATCTTATTATGAATTTTGTTATTAAAAGTAGTATGATGAATCTTAAGTGGGGGAGAATCTTAGTAAGTGACGTATAATAGATTAACAGAAATAGAATTTAATTATGAAATGACATAATATAGAAATATAGTTAAGGAATTATGATTGATCATTGTTAACTGCGGTTAGCACTGATCCTGTATCAGAATTGTTTACGAAATATGATAATCTTGATATTCATACTATGCTGACGTAGCTAATGTGATACTACGAAATATATTATTGATAGTACTTATGTTAATTAAGGTAATATGTGAGTACTAGCTTGTTGGCTAGTTATGATTGAATTAAAATTTTCATTGTTGAAATATGTATTGTGGTTTTTATAACCACTAATGTAATCATTATAAAGAAATAAATAGTATGTGTTTCCCTTATATCAAGTGATTACGTGTTTCAAAGTATCTATAGAACTAATAATAACAAATGACCCAGGAAAATAGTCAGTATGAAATAGGATATATGCACAGTACTTGTGCGTGGGTAAGAATAGAAGTATGCACATTCATTGAAATGTGAATGTGGAAAGAATTGAAAACATGTATCTATATTATAAGTTACTAAATTGAGTGACGTATGTTATGTGTATTAGTTATGATGAAATAATTAGTATTATTGCACATTGTGATGGATACAGTTGTACAAAATGAATAGTGGGTAAACTATTAAGATTAATGTAATACATATATTTAGTTGTCTGGAACTAAAATGAAATATGAATCAAAGAGATTTCATGAATATATGAGAAGTATATGAAATAAACGCTTCCGCACCTGTAGAGAAAGTATCACTGCGAATCTATATGAGTGACATTCGTGAGGACACGAATGAAATAAGTGGGGGAGACTTGTAACATCCCAAATTTCGTATCCCTAAAGTTTTAAATTATACGATTTAATTGTTAAGTTAGAAGGACAAACTTTGAAAGGTATTTTGTGTCCATAGGACTTGAGTTACGAAGAATTAAGTCTTGGAGGGACTAAACATGTTTAGTATGATAAGTTGAGGGGTATATGTGAAATCAATAATTGTGAGTCGGTTTTAAAGTTCCAGACAATGATAATCACGGGTATAAAATTAAAACATATATATACCTATTATATGTGTAAATACGGATGAGATATCATTTTATTAGCTTCATAAGTCAGAAGCTTCTGGAAGAAAACAGAAATCACGTATAAACCTCAAACCTTAACTAAAAATCGAATCAAACCACGAATTGAAGCTAGAAATCTCAAGTTCATCAATGATTAATCGATTCTATCATAAGGTAATCCTTGTTCTTGAATTATTTTAACCTAGAATCTTAATTTCTTTGAGTTTTCATGGGGGTTTATGAAATTAACGAATTTAATACGAAATAAAGTATGAAATACATTGAATTGATGATTGATAAACTTATTAGTGATTGTGGTATCATTAAATGGATTGAAATTTGAAGAATCATGGATGATGTTCTTGAGGGTTTGATGGGTTTTGATAAATTTATGATTTTAATCCGAATTAGGGCATGATATTGAGTTAATTGGGATATAGGAGTGAAATAATTATGGTGGTTATCATTAAACCACTCTAGAATTTGATAAATTGAATTGGATATATATATTGATTAAAGTGAGTTTTGTAAAGATAAAGTGGATTTGGTGTTAATACACCTTAATTGGTGATTATAAAAGTTGAAGTGTTAAACTAAAGGATTATGTAGTTGGATTGAATATGATCATGAGAATCGATTATGATAAGTTAATAAAATGATCATTAGTGATCATTAGTGATAATTAAAATAGAATACAATTGAATTAAATCATGTATATAAATATGGTATAAGTAATAGAATAATGAAATAAAGATGGTTATATTAAGAGAGATCATATGTAATATGATCAATCCAATAAGAGTAATGGATTGATATTGTGGAAGTATTGGTTATTATGATTTTTAGTTGTTGAAAATGTTGATATGCTTTATGCTAGGTAATCAAGATTGGAAGCATTCTTAATCAAGTGTGAATTCAAGTATGTGTTTGCTTAAAAAGGCAAAGGTGAGTGATACGAGGACTATTTGAATAATGATTGTATGTTCCGGATTGCTTACGAGCAGGAGGTTCATACAATCGTTTGGAATATCGTTTGTCTCTTCTAGTTGTTCTTATTGTTTGTTTCTTATAATTGTATCTTATGTGTGTTTTATATTGTACTATGTTTCGTATCTTAAGAAATATTGGTTGTTGACCATAGTTGTGGATTGTTGTTAATAGTTGAATTATTTGGAAATAATATAGTATTATGTGGATGATTGAATTATGTGGATTATGTGAATTTGTAGGATTATGTGAATTAGGAGAATTATGTGAATTAGGAGGATTATGTGAATTAATAGGATTATGTGAATTAATTGGAATATATGGATTTAGTATTGTAGAAATTGAATATCACGAAATAAGTGCTTGGCACTACTTGGTATCTATTAAGCTTGGTACCCATATGGGATTACTGCCATGCTTACTTGTATCTATTGGATCATGGGTCCATAAGAAATATTGTCGAATCTTTATTGTTGTTTAATAGTTTCTATTTAAAAGAAATAAGTAGTTATTGATAAATTGTATCTTGTTTGTGAATTATTTATTTAGTTGCTTGTATACTCACTAAGCTCTATGCTTACTCGTATCAGTTGTTTTATGTTGTAGGTATTTGATTTTGTTGAACCAATTGGATGAAAGGATTCAAGAAGGTAGCGTGGATAGAAACTTGTAATGTTATTAGACAAGTTTCTTATTCTATTGAATTATCGTTTTGTATTACCATTGTATAAATCGCCCAAACTATTATGATTTTGATAAAAGGTGTCATCATTGTATGGAGTCGAATTTGTAAACATTTAACTTTAGTATTTAGATGGGACCAAATGTGATGGAATGATATTCCTAAGCATTATGAATTTATAAATTTGAAATATGCAAGTGTTCTATAAAAAAAAAAAAAAAAAAAAAAAATCTATTGAAATATGGGCGTTTCACCATCACAACTCGACACCTTCTCCATATGTACGCATAGGAGAATAACACACTTATCGCTGAACCTCGGGAAGGAGGTATAAACATTTCCAATGGGGATGGAAACCCACACATGCTAAACATTCACAAAAGTTAAAACAAACCAACGAATCTTTCGACTTTGACCATACGGATTACCATGGGATTAGTGTTGACTAAGTCGACAAAATCATCTCAATAACAACTTGATCATTTTGATCATCACAAAACAATACCTCGGTGTTAGCCTTCGTGCTACAATTTGGAAATTTCGAAACATCAACGCAATTGATGGCCTTAGGGCTACACTCAAATAACTCACAGCACGTGGTGCTGCGTTACACGGTATGTTGATACCACAATTTGGCACGTTAGTGCAACACTCACAGTATGTTAATACTGCAATCGACACGTTGGTACTACATTCACAGTACATTGTTACCGCAATTCCGGTGCGTTAGGCACTGCACTTCAACACTAGGTGATACTTTCAATATACGTGTAGACTTGATATAGTTACATGTACGATCTATATATATACATAGACACTTACTTAATTGGGCACGAGGTGCCACACCTGACTTTTACTACGCACGTATACTTGTATAGTTACGTGTACCCCATATATGTATATATGACTACTCTACTGGACACGAGGTGTCCCACTCGATTACTTTGCGTATGAACACTCGCTATAGGCATTTGTACACTTATACGCATACGCGATTACCTTATTGGGCACGAAGTGCCACACCACGACTACTCAGGCATGTGATGCCTCATTCGATGAATACACTCTAATTTATTGGGATTACATCTATAGTACTTTAGTACTACATTATAGCCTGATAGACTACGACAATACCATAGTTCTGGTCGAACTACATATAATACACAACTAGGTCGTTAGTACGACTACACTTTTAAAATTTCAAGTCCGAGGACTTTCATATAGACACCTTAAGTGGTTTTTGGATCATTATCACTTTTACATCCGTGGGCAACGGTGTAATACCGATTTACGTATACAACTACAATAATCAAAATCTTTGAATAAAGATCTCACGCCTTGTCGTTTCATTCTTATTCAAGAATCATGCCACCTAAACGACAAACATACACCCAAGCTGAACGCGACCAATTTGCTGATCAAAGAGTGGCTGAAGCACTAGCTACACGAAACCGAGCACGACCATGTACCTATAAGGAATTCCTGAACTGTAACCCGCCAAACTTCATCGGCACTGAATGGGATGTCAGATTAATCCGATGGATCGAGAAAATGGAATCGGTATTCCACATTTGCAACTGCCCTGATGACTACAAAGTTAAGTACTCCACCTACACCCTCCAAGATAACGCTCTTACCTGGTGGAATTCCTACGCCCAAACTATAGGGATCGACACCGCTCATGAACTTCCTTGGGAGGAACTGAAACGATTAATGAGGGACGAGTATTGCCCCAGTGAGGAACTACACAAACTCGAGAACGAACTTTGGCACCTCACCGTAATAGACAACGACATCACGACATACACCAACCACTTTCAACAACTGGCACTTCTTTGCCCAACCTTGGTGAACCCTGAACACAAACGAATCGAAAGGTACATCGGGGGACTCCCGATGCAAATTGAGGGAATGGTCACCGCTTATAAACCTGACACTATTAACGATGCCGTTCACATGGCCCACAAACTCATGGCACAGGTGGTTCGACGCGGAACACCTGCAACTGAAAACAACCAAGGAAAATGGAATGGAGATTTCAGCTCTAGTCATGACCCAACTAACCAACCCGAACCCTTGAGGTCCTACGCCACCGAACCCAAAGAAAAATGAGGCTATGCGGGTTATAAACCATTTTGTCACGGCTGTAAACGGCATCATGATGGTTCATTTGGTTTACCCTGTGAAAGATGCCAACGATATGGACACAAGATCTGGGATTGCAGAGTTCCCGCCAACCCTGACTCTCGAAGGATATGCTTCAAATGTAAAGAACCCGGTCATTACAAGAAGGATTGCCCAAAGAGACGCAAAATTCACCTAATCGGCCCCGAGTGAATCGAATAAATCTTCAACGATAATGTAAGCACATCCTTCCTCGAAAACATAACCCTTCGATTTTGGTTTACAATAAAAGTGTACTTTTTACTCCCCGAAACTGCTTTTATCGACTTAATGCCGAGTGCGTCATAGGGCTAGTTGACCTAGGCCTCGTAAAACCCGAAGTTTGCCTTCAGCAGACTAATTGACTGACGTTCACCAATCGCATAGTCCCGATAGGACTACTCTCTAAACGGTCACCGTGCGACAATTATCTAGTCCCGAATGGACTACAATTTTAACGGTTACCTAGTAACCACGACTTAATCATTCCTTGAGCAATTAACATAGTCAGAATGTCACTACACTAATAAACTGCGACACAGTCATGGATTTCAACCCCGTCATAGACATGGTATGTCTACTATCTATTCGACAAACCTCTCATTCGTACATGTCTCCCTAGACCCCTCACGATCACGACTTCACTCGAAATTTCGGGACGAAATTTAATTAACAGGGGGAGAATGTAACACCTGGTCAAAAAGTCAATTTTCGCGCCAAATTTAAATTTTAAATAATCGTAATTAGTACGCATTTATAACAAAGCATTTAAAAATGTGATCCAGTTTAAACTTTAAAACGTGTTTTAATTATCTGAAACCGCGCGAGATTTAGTTATAGAACTTTAACTTAAACATTCTATTTTTATAAAATGTTTCAATTCAAAATCATTTCGAAATAATATAAACAAAATTATAAATTTAAAATATTAAATTTATATTGCGAACGGGTACAAGAACACGGGTATTTTATACCATGAATTGGGGACGAAGTGGGGAAAATCCCCTCCCCTTTCCCTCTTGGTCGGCTGCCCCCTTCCCCCCTCCTCATTTCTTGATTTCACTTTCATTCTCAACAACACACACACTTCTCCATCTATCTCTCTCCCTCTCTACCTCACGGATCCGCCACCACCACCATCATCATTTTCGGAATCATCAACAACAACGAGACCAGCAACAGTCGGACATCATCACCATCATCTTCATCATCCCGATCCGCCATTTTTAAGCTCGAAATCGACATTTGGTAAGAACACCCGATTTCACACCTTTAAAACACTTGATTTATGTTTATTAACATGTTATTGAGTCCACACAACAGGAATATGTCCAAGAAATCGGTTAAAAACGTTTTAAAACTCGAAACCCACTTCAAAAATCGCAGCAGTTCGTCGAGCGAGTCGAGTCGAGCAACGAGCCGAGTCGAGCTACGAACCGGACCGAGCAGCGAATCGAGCCGAGATGCGAGTCGAACCGAGCAGTGAACCGAGCCTAGCTGCGAGCCGAGCCGAGCAGCGAACCGAGCCGAGCTGCGAACCAAACCGAGCAACAAACCGAGCTGGGATTGCGAGTCGAGTAGAGCTACGAACCGAACCGAGTAGCGAGCCGAGTCGAGCTTCGAGCCGAGTCGAGCTTCCTGAACTAACTTGGTCTGCGAAATGAGTTTTTGCCCAACGATTCGACTTTCGCGTAACGACAACTACACTTTTTACAACGATGACTTACGTACAAAAATTATATTTTTGTAAAATAGACAACGAAACGATTTTAATAATGATTTAATTGAGAATTATCATTATTACAAACTGCCACAAACAGACCGTACACAATTCTAAAACTAAACAACAGAAGTTTACTTTCACGACACGTTTAGTTAAACCGATTAGTATCTTACTCATATAACCTCACGTGTCTAGGGCACTAGGAGGTTACCATTCGGACAACACACGTATCGTAGGATCGCTGACAACTCACAGGTGAGTTCATAGCCCCACTCTTTCAACCGTTTTACTGTTTTCGGGGTGAGACACATGTTCAATTACTATTTTCGAATTATAATGATAAACTTTTATAATTCACACCTATCCATATTACTGTTATGTAATACGAAATGTGTAATACTTAGGAATTACACCCATTATATTGCTGTAGAACGATATCACTACCTAACCGAGATAGGTTATAATCGTACACTGTTAGATGGTTGGAAAACAATTACCAATACATAACCTGACTTAGTTATCACTATCCAAAGACCATATTGTCACGGGACAATACTATCACTATACTAGAACTGATTAGTTCTACCCACATGACAACGACTAGACTTTTACAGAATTAGTCTCCCTTTTAGGAACTAAAACTGTTGACACACTCCATGATCATTAGAATGGAAATTGTACTTAGGTGAACATTTTTCCCGAGACCCCAAATATACTTGCTAGGCTGGAGGCTAGGAGTATACGATAGTAACGTACGTTAGTATAGATTTCTTATACTAATATAAAACAACTAGGTGATGATTAGACATACCTAGGCTTATGGTGATATACTTAATATCTAAGTATTGTATATACATATTTAGATACGTTAAACTACTTTCATGCGCGGCATGACACTCTATTAGACGTGTTTGTTGATTTGACCTATATATATATACATATACTTGTACACTATCTCGAGCACGTGGTGCTACCTACTACTTACTTATGTATATTGATATACATACGCTGATACAAACACGGTTACTCTAAGTCGGGCATGTCGTAGTACTGCCGACTCTCATTTACTAAGTCGGGCATGTCGTAGTACTGCCGACTCTGATTTACTTACGTTGCGTGGGAGCAATGTTGTTCGAGATCACGGTAAAGTGATTCAAAACGAGATCACGGTAGATGATTCAGTGATTCAAAACGATATCGTGGTAAAGCGATACAAAACATGGGATCTGCGAGATTACACTCGAGATTATTGTTGGAGCAACGGATCGGAGAGCTTACACTCGAGATCGTTGGCTCAAACACGGGATCTGCAGGCTTACGCTCGAGATTCACACATATCAACGGATCTACGAGATTACACTTGAGGTCGTTGATGGAGCAACGGATCGGCGAGCTTACACTCGAGATCGTTGGCTCGATATTCGGATAAATACTTATTGCGGGACCACACTTATACATTGCTGGAGACAACACACTAGGCCAAGTGGCACGTTAACACCTTACTATTGAATAAGTAATATTATTACTTGTTATTATATAACGTGGTCATACGCATACTTGATTTGTACTTAGGCATGTAGTGCCTCACGTCTGTAGACTTACTTATACCTGATAGGTATTTAGGTATGGACTGCCGCTTTCTCTAGGTACTTAGGTACACACCACGGTTACTTAGGTATTAGATACCTCGTTAGACGTATACACATTGATGTTGCAACTTTATAACAATAAAAATCAAGAACGTAGTGTTTGAACTACTTTTTAAACATACAAGGTTTATACTATTGTTTTCAACTAACATACCTATGAACTCACCAGCTTTATAGCTGACTCGTTTTAGCATGTGTTCTCAGGTGCCCAGCAGGATTAGGATTGCTACAAGATTATGCTAGCTCGAGTCGCATATTTTCAATCAACGGGATTTCTCTGCATAACTTTTATACTACAAACTATGTATTGAAATTATTTTGCGAACTCGCAACTTGTATACATTTTATTTTGGGAAATGTAATAACTATTTTCAAACGTCTCATTTAGAGTCGTTCATTATGTATCTTATGCTGTGATATTTGATTTGGTAACACCCGACCCGATCGCTTCCGAAACCCAAAATTTGAGGGTGTTACAGAAGACATGAAGAAGTTTGTTGGTGAAGGCTAATTGAAGCTTATTTGACCAAGCTGATGACATGGGGGAGTTTGTTGGTGCATTTTGTGTGTCATTCACTTGGTCAACATTTGTACTTGTCAAAGTCAATTAATCTTAGTAATTAGCGTGTATATTCGAGTCTGTAAATGAAATGTAATTATATAATATACATAGAAGATTGTTTATGCGACACAGCTTGTGTCGCAATAGCGACATAAAGCTTAATGTCGCAAGGGTCTGGGCCTGTGACATTATGCTTATGTCGCAGGTAGGTTAAGTTGTTAGTATAAATAGTGATTTAGATTTTCATTTGTGGGTTGATCAAACCCTAGAGAGTGAGAGAGGCGTGGAGGCAGAGAGTCAGAGAAAGAGTTTTGTTTTGTAACGTTCATTCTTCAATTGTGAATACATATACAAAACGTTATAGAGATTGTTCGTGTGTTCGTGTGATTAATACGTTCATTATCCAATTGTTTGGATTCCGCACGAGCAATTGATTATCGATCCAATCAGATCCAAGCAACGGTACTATCAATGTGGTCAAACCCGAACGAAAATAAAGAGAATATATGAAAACAAAGAACGTCAATTAACAAAAACGAAGGAACCAGGCCTGTGACAAAGCCTCTTTGTTGCATAAGCCTTTGTACCTCGCAACATTTGAGACACGAGCCTTCTTTCGCAACATCCTTGAATATTCGCAACCTCATTCTCGCAATGCACGACTGACTTATAATTCGAATTGTCTCATAAATAGTAGAAAACGATTGTCTCAAGAATAGTGTTTTCGAATTGTCTCATGCATAGTAGAAAACGATTGTCTCATGAATAGTCTAAACTGATTGTCTCGTGAATAGTACCAATTGTCTCATGAATAGTACCAACTGTCTCATGAATAGTAAAACGTGATTGTCTCACGAATAGTAACCCAAAACACTGAACATACACTTTTACAAAACATACAAACGCAACTAGCATAATAATAATATCACCACGAGTTATTATTACGAAAACATCACCAAAGGATCATACGAATTTTAAAACACAATGATCTTTTAACGAGTGAACAACTAACATAGTTTTGGTGGGTAGCCAACTATTTATATGAACTATCTCTTACGTTTAGGACGTTAGAGACTTTACTTGGGCAACCGCTTTGCTAGCTCTCACACACTTAAGCTCACGAGGTGAGTTCGCAGCCCCTACTTTTACTGTTTTAATGCTTTCAAACTAGGGGTTAAAAACATAGCAACTGTTTTGCTACTATATGCAATAACTTTATATGAATGCTTTCATACTATTATACAAAACTTGTTTATATATGAAATGACTTTTCATACTATATTTGGGAACATGACAATGAATCTTGGTACGGACCTAGGTTTACATGAGGTAGTTGTAGTGCACAAAAGTCCCAGTGCTTGCAACCTATAACCATTACCTAGGTGACTCTAACCACTGAATATACAGATATTACTATCGAGTTGACAGTCCTCCCACTATTATAACTTGTTGGTCATGCCAATCACACGACGGTAGTCGTAACGAGGAGCGTATATTTAAACTGTTACTGAGGCAAAAACATACACAAGTCATGGATTGGTTATAGCACTAGAGGTCGTTACTTTAACCTGCAAGGTTTAGCTCACCTTCAGGGGATCACCGTCTATGTTTTCCCACAAACATTATAGGAATATTTTCCTACTATATATATATTCACTAGAACGTTTTCCAAACGAATACGAATTGATTTGTCACAACGAACGATTACATAAGATCTCCTACGGGTCATCTACAACTACTACTGGATCACCTTTGCATCATCAACAAAATTATACTTTAGATCACCTTCGGGTTATCTACAAACTACTTATTTATCACTTGCGAGTCATCAACGAAACTACTCAATAAATCACCAGCGGGTCAATTATAAACGATATATTAGATTACATTAAGTGTTTTCTAACTACTACTCTTTGGAAGATTTTCCAACTGTTACTTTTGGATTGCGATCCAACGAAAGACAAACGAACACTTAATCATGATTTGATTACTATTTTGACCGGATGTCAACAAATTACAAACAACATGGTTTGACTACTATACACTAAACCTGTGAATTCACTCAACAATTTTGTTGACTTTTTACTATGTTTTTCAGGGAATTAGCAACACAAGTAAGACTGCATGCATTTTGGAACGACGACACCCGAGACGAATTAGGATGCCACATTTTGGAAATGAACGAGATTTATTTAGTATAACTAATACATTTTAGTCATACTTACGAAATCTCCTTTTGAATTATATATTCATGAAACGGTTGTATTTTATCAACACTACTACTTCTACGACTTTGATAAGTCGTAGCTTTTGTAATAACTATCTATTTATGGCATCTTAATTACTTGTTCTTCAATAATTATATGTTCTGTGCGTGAATGTCCAATGATGACGTCACGACCCCCACAGTACATACTAATGCTACCGCTAATCGCTTGATAACCACGATTACCGGTTTGGGGGTGTGACAAATTGCCTACAAGTGCACGCGGTATTGTGTACTTCGTAATGAATGTTACCGTATGATTAAACACATTTAGAAATGAATTGGTCTAAGAAAACTTTATATAATATTAACATAACCTGAAAGGATGCAATGAATGAAGACCCATCAAAAGCTTTGTGGCTTAAAAAACATATTTGATTCAAAAACTGTTTCTGGTTGATAGAAGCTTTCAATATACCCGAAACCAATTGAAAGCTACCCAAAACTCCAAAAGATCGTAAGATCGTTTAAAATTTATTTATCGTCGCCGCTTTGTACGGGTACAAGGCTAGTATATATATATATATATATATATATATATATATATATATATATACTAGCACATGACCCATGCAATGCAACGGTAAAAACAATAGTGGTAACGATGGTAGTGGTGGTGCATATAAATTGAAGAAAGATTGAAAGTAATTCTATGTGTTATTTGTGATCTTATATTTTATAGGGTAAATAGAGTGAAATTTGTTTTATATATAATACAAGTAAAAGACTATTAGTATGGAGTAAAATTGTTGAAAACATTAATTGGAATGTGGAGTATTAGGTTTATATTTTGGGGTTTTCCCATATGACATGGACAAGATTTAAGGCTAAAATCGAAAATGTTTTATAAATGTCTTAGATAATAATGATAATAGTGATATTGATGGATAATGTATACATTTTATGTTTTCTATTTATTAGTAATAAATTCTTATTAATAAATTGATTAAAATTTACATAAATATGGAAAGGTTAAATACTCAATGGATACTATTAATAAAAGTTTATAATATTGACTTGAGGGACATAAAAGTAATTTTCGATTGGACATTTGTAAGCATTAAGCCACAATGACTAAATGCTTAATAATATGGTATATATATACATATACATATGTATATGTATATGTACATATACATATGTATATGTATATATGTACATATACATATGTATATGTATATATATATACCATATACATATGTATGTATGTACATACATATGTATCTAATTGTGTAAATATATATTTTAAACTTTAAAGTAGAAAATGAAATGAACTAAGAAAATAACATGTAAATACTAATTGAATTGTTTAATGTGAGTAAGTATTTAATGGATTTATTACAATATAATAGTATTCGAGGCTAGTATTAAATGCTTAGCACACATACTAACAATCGTACTTTGGTCATCTATTATCGCATACATTGAGGTTATTATGATTTAGGTATAAGTAAATATATGTTAAATGGATTTATGTTATCATTATTAATTTTTAATACTTATTAATTGTCATAATCAAAAAAGCGTTTGCAAAATAAGGTGGCATAAAATCTTACAAATTAAAATAAAAAGAAGAAGAGAAAAAAGTTGATTTATATGTTCTAACTCTAGTTCATAGTCTTTTTATAATAACTTATATAAAAACTTTGTAAGTTTAGTATGTATAATGAAAATTAATTATTGGTTAAGAGCCTAAGAATCATAGAAATTTTTTAATTTTTACAACATGAGTTGAATATTTCACAAATTATAGTTCTATTAATCCTGGTTAAAGTGTTTGTTAAAATTTTGAGTTATTATTCATTTAATAAAATTAACAAATTCATATATGCACAAATGCATGTTCATCTAAATGTATTTATCGACTTTCTCTCTATAATTATCAACATCCAAAAGTGCATCTACAAAGTTGCTAATAATGTGACCCTGATAACTTATGTAGTTTAGAGTTTATGGTTGTTAAAATTATTTAAGTTTTTAGTGAAATTTACTAACTACTCGTATATGTGCAAAACTTGTGTCCCTCTTTGGTCCTCTTATGTATGCGTACATTGGACTAAGGTTTAAAGATAAATAATACCGACTTTACAGTTACCAGATACAAAACATGTTCTACCAATAAAATTTATACATTCGAGTAACACAAAAATAATTAAGGGACTTTAATAAGTAAAACCTTTCAAACTGACTTATAGATTATGTATTAGTTCATTGTTAAGGAACCTTCTAAACATAAAATTTATAGAGGAACTTAATCATATATTATCTGAAAGTATGTAGGAGTATTTCAATCATTTTTTAAAAAAATTGACTACCTTTTATTTTCAAAGTTAACGAAGAAAAATATATTGTGGAACCAATTCTAATTATTAAACTATATGGTATGATAACTAGATTGAACAAATTCATGTCGACCCAAAATAAAGGAAGTATAGCAGATCTTGAAATCAAGTAGCACATATTGAATTACAATCATGAAACATTGATATCTTTATGATACTATTATAAATTGATATATAAGATACACATCTATGACCAGTGTCCTCTTAAGATCCATGCCGGATCGTCATATGGTTTATATATTTTTGATAAATAATACCCATCTTCTTTTAGCAACCAATAAACAGGTGTGGTTTGAAAAGGTGTGCCACCAATATAACGAGCTACCTCTTTGTCAAAAACTACAAAATGCAATGATTTCGTATCATGAAAAAAATCTCCCGAGAAAAGAGTATTACGAAAGAGATTTTCACAGAACTTGAAATTATACCCGACATCATAAGTGATGTTATGATACCCAAGTGTGACACCCGGCAATTTAGGTTAACTTTTAAACTTAACCGAAACCCTAATTACGTGTGTTTAGTTTAGTATTTAGCTAAATGCTTGTAATTGCTTGAAACTACTTGTATATTTTGTGAATATACGCTTACGTAATTAGTTATAATTACGCTTATGCAATTTGCTGAAATTACGCGAAACAATCGGACGGAGTCCGACTTAATATACGACGTTGGTGAAAACTTACTATAAATAACTTAAATCTATTTTTAGAAGTTATTTATCATTATTTATTATTTTATTAAAATAATATACGAAAAACCTAGGCGTTTTGGCTAAAACGTCTCAAACGCAACATAAACGTGCGGAACGCGCCCGACAATCGAACGAAAACCAAAATATATTTTAAGAATTTAAAATATATCATTTAGAGTAAAACTTTCATTTAAAATATCTCATTTGATGTTAATAATGAAAAACGTCTAGTAAAAATGTTACGCGATTAAACCTCCATAAAACGTGCACGCAAACCGAGGCCAACAAATTAACGGAACATTTTTATAAATGTTTTTAAGTATTTTAATAAATACTTCAATCAAAAATATCGAAATTTAAGTCGTCACTTAAATACGCGTATAAAACATTTAGCGTATACATAAACACCGAACCGACCGAGTAAACGAACGTAAAACGCAACAAATTAAGTTATGAATGAAAAATGACCAAAATGCCCTTGGTGGGACCACATGGGGGCCGGCCACCCCATGTGCCACCCCTCCTCTTGCCCTCTAAAATTCCATGCAACCTCATGATTGTGTTTGATGCTTACACCATTCCCCATTCATGCATAGACTTCATTCATACACTCCACTCAACAAGATTTGCTCTCACATCTCTCTATGATCTTTCTCTCACTAAAAATCTGATAATACTCCAGCCCTTAAACCACCTCTACACCACCCTAATCCACCATGAGCCACCACTAAGCAAGAACAAAGGAAGGAAGCTAACACCAAGACATCATCATCTTCAACTCCCTTTTACTTCTCCATCATCATCTTGGTATAAATCATCAAAACCTTCACTTATAGTACTTATTTACTACTGATTTAGATGTTATTATGTTCATCTATCACTAATATGTTCAAAACTTTTGTTAAAATACGTTTTTACAACTTAATCAAGAACATGCACAAATCTGCCCAGAAAAGTCAGATTCAAAGAAATATTCGTATAAAATCGAAAACTGAGAATTAGAAGATGCATTTTTTTTTGAAATTTGCGTATCGAAAAGATCTACAACTTTCGTGTTTTACACTTTGACCAGAAACGAACCCATTTTTACGAATAACCTGATCTTTGAGACTGCCTGAGTAAAAGTCGTAATATGTGTTCGGAACTTTCTCGGAATTAATTAAATATGTTAACGGACATATTGGAAGCTGAAAATTTGATATGTTAGTCTAGACTCATAGTAGATCAGTTGGTAAAAATTTGGAAGTTTGATTTGGATTAGAGATAGGTGAAATCAGTTGGCGTAATAACCCGACAAAAACCGAAACATGGAATCTTGAAGTTGTAAAGTACATTTTAAAAACCGGCACCTCGGGATGATCCCGACATGAGCCGAAAATTTTTACGAGCTTTATTAACTGAGATATGGGTTGGGAAAAAGTTTCGGGTCAAACCGAGTAGGTTTGACCAAGTCAACAAAAACGGCTCGGTTTCTAAAAACGACAAAACTTACTATTTTTGGAAAGTGGTAACAAAAATGGGTTTGGATGACTTGATTAGTAACTTGGACCAAAGACTAAACTTAGAAAGTTTCCCGAATTAGAAACCGACACTTAGAACGATTTCTGAAAATATCATAAGTCTCAAGTAGAGACACTAACCTAGTGATGCTACATTTTGCTAGTGATGCTACATTTTGCTAGTGATGCTACATTTTGCTAGTGATGCTACAATTTGCTAGTGATGCCACATTTCCTGAAAATATCATAAGTCTCAAGTAGAGACACTAACCTAGTGATGCTACATTTTGCTAGTGATGCTACATTTTGCTAGTGATGCTACATTTTGCTAGTGATGCCACATTTCCTGAAAATATCCTAAGTCTCAAGTAGAGACACTAACCTAGTGATGCTACATTTTGCTAGTGATGCTACATTTTGCTAGTGATGCTACCTTTTGCTAGTGATGCCACATTTTCTGAAAATATCCTAAGTCTCAAGTAGAGACACTAACCTAGTGATGCTACATTTTGCTAGTGATGCTAAGTTTGACCAGGTTGACCAACTTTGACCAGGTTTGACCAAGTTTGACCAGGTTGACCAACTTTGACCAGGTTTGACCAACTTTGACCAAGTTTGACCAGATTTGACCAAGTTTGACCAGCTTTGACCAACGAGTTGACAAACTTTGACCTACGGTTTAAGGCTTATACAACTAAAATAATCTATTTGCAACACACGATTTGTACTACTTAATAGTATACAACAAAGCAAACTTAATAATAATGTCTAAATGAATTATTATTACAAACTTTCACCAACGGGTCGTACACGTTTTTGATAAACGAATTTGAACAACTTATTTGGACATACTAGTTGATGAACTAGCTTTAGGTGGACATTAACCCTCCACCTACACGATTGGCTTAAGTGGACATTAACCCCCACTTATACAATCGCTATAGATGGTCTTTTAAGACATCTACTTACACAACCTTATACGTTTAAGACGTTAGAAGGTTGCGCTTTGGACTTTGCTTGTTATTTGATAATTGCTTGCTACTTGATAATCTAAGGTGAGTTTCATAGCCCCACTTTTTACTGCTTTTTACTGCTTTTTAGTTTGGGGTGAGAATACATGCTTTGTTTTATAAACTGCTTTACATATGAACGCAAGTAACGAAAACTCTTATACTGATTGCATGAGTAACTAAACCAAACTACGATGGCCCCTAACAAATATCATAGTACGTTAATACTAAGCGCGAACATTATGGATAGATCTATCGGGACTTGACAATCCGCCATCCGGGTTAGTCGCTCTAACCACTATACGGATGCATAATATTTCGTACAGCCGAGTGTACTGGTTACACACTCACTGGGGGTAAACAACTACGGTTAAGCTTCGGACTATGAGCTCATGGCAATAGTATACTATGATTTACTTTGGCATTCGTGCAACTTTGATAACTATGAAATCTTGTGGTTCATACTATGATTTTAACTGCGTAAACCTATGAACTCACCAACTTTATGTTGACCTTTTAGCATGTATTTCTCAGGTTCACAGACGCAGTAGGACTTCCCACAGGAAACAAGGCAGTAGGATGCTTTTGGAAAGCATTAGCTCGAGTCGCATATTTTCACAAACAACAAGAGATTAGATTGCATTACGATATTTTGTATCAACATTTATGTATTAGAAATCTCTAACGGTTTATGCGAACTCCGGATATTTTGTAAACATTTGAATTATGGTAATGTAATATTTTTCAAACGTCTCATATAGAGGTCGTTTGCTTTAATCTGTGTGTTGTGATATTTGATTTGGTCGGTGCCCCCGTGACACCTCCTGTTTCCGCTGCCACGTGTTATGGGGGTGCGACAGATTGGTATCAGAGCCTAAGGTTATAGCGAACTAGGATTGCATTAGTGACCTAGACTATAACCGTTAGGTTAGTATTCTTTGTTTAGTATGACTGGTTCAGCGATTGCATCATTTGAATTTAATTTAACATAACCTGATCAACTATGTACAATTAAAGGAGATTCGATGCAAGACCTGAAATGGTTATAGTGAATGAGAGTACAGTAGCAGACGTAGACCGAGGATAGAACGGGACCAACCTTTATACGTGCTTATGTGTTAGGGTTTTATATGTGTATATATATATATATAACTTTACGTATACGAACTTAATTGCCACTCTTTACGGCAAC
Source organism: Helichrysum umbraculigerum (assembly GCA_949592205.1). Lineage (NCBI taxonomy): Eukaryota > Viridiplantae > Streptophyta > Magnoliopsida > Asterales > Asteraceae > Helichrysum > Helichrysum umbraculigerum. Next base: position 42,143,466 of record CATIUR010000001.1, read on the forward strand.
CACTCCCACAACTACGTCACCTGACACAGAAAACGAGGCTCTAGCCTTACTCACTACTGTGGAGATTTCCATGGTACCCGCTCGCCCAACCGAATCGGGAAACGATATAATCGAATATGACTCACTTGAGGAGAATCCACCTAAGGATTCACCAACCAAACAAGTGACATCAACTTCACCCTCTTCCTCCCGCTCTCATTATAATCGTTCGAGAACACGTATGGAATTAGAACCTCGTAAGGATTCATCATCTAGGCGCGTTACATTTACTCCGTCTACTCCACACCCTTCCTTCCCACTTTTATCATAGACCTATGAATCGCGTGTGTTACATACGACTAGAAGGACGGACAGACCTCCTCGAACTAGACCTTATCCTATTCACACTACCTACTCGAAGTAATATCTCCAACACTTGGATTGATTCCAATGACTTAGCTATGACTCGGTTTATGACTTTAACCACTCTGGACATAAACTATCTCAATAACAACTTAATCATTTCGATCACTACTGCAATGGGTGCTAGCAGCTACGGAATTACCAACTATCTTGACCGAACATCTTTACTAAACACTTGTTCATTTTGAAACAATAACATAGTCATGATTGACTACTTCGAGAACACTACTCGGTCATTGTCATGACTACTTTGTGAAACTACGATTTGGCTATTTACAACTCTTGAGACGCGGAGAATCTTCCGACATGAATACCCCTCCATACGCATAGGAACCTGTTCATCATACCGTTCTGGTACTAGCTGCTAGGCTACGCCGCCACGAGAATAGAATAGACGATATGGATATTTCACAAATGTAAACTTTCAACCGATTTTTGACAAAACAGAATTTTCAACACCTTTCAATAACCAGAGCTTTCAACGAATTCTTGATAAACGGAGCCTTTCAACGTGCTGACAGTTTCCAACATATTTTGGTTGACATTAAGTTTTCAACAGATATTATGATGACATTTTTAACAAATAAAAACCGTACCTATAAACAAACACTTGAATTTCACTTAATTTTTCTCAAAGGTCTATGTTTTCTAATGAACGATAGCGACTTATACTTTGAAACACCTGCGGGTCTTCTAACGATTTACATATTGGAAATACGTTTACAACGATTTATATTGGATGTGATCCAACGAATTACTCATAACTTGCGAATTGTTTACAAACTGGTTTATTGATAGTTTTAACAAACTATTTATTGGAATTCAATTACTGCCTTCATTTTTTCTTTTATCAAGATTTGATCGCTACTTTGTCTCTGTTTTGTGAACTATTTCGTCTCTGTTTTGTGAGCTACTATGAAGCTGTTTTGAGAACTGTTTGCGAACTATTTAATGCTCGTTTCCTATGATTTACTACGAACCATTTGAACTCTGTTTTAGGAACTACTTGAACTCTGATTCATGAACTACTTGAACTCTGCTCTATGAACGATTTTGTACTATACTGTGAACTATGTTTGTGAAATTACTTTTACGTATTGTATAATACGACTATGAAACAACTATGATAACAACTATGAGCCCCACTACGTTAATAACTACGATTCCTACTACGAACCTCATAGGAGTGTTTTCCTACTACGAACCACATAGGAATGTTTTCCTACTACGAACCACATAGGAATGTTTTCCTACTACGAACCATATAGGAATGTTTTTCTACTACGAACCATATAGAAATGTTTTCCTAGTACTACGAACCTTATAGTAAATGACCTTACTACGACTGGTTATTTAGGAATAATTGTCCTACTAATAGTACACGGAGATAATTCTCCAAACGTATACAAATGGATGCGTTGCATCACAACAACGAACTTTCCTTTCGTGGACTTAGTAAAACGTCGGAATTACTCACACTTTCACTAGATACCACACAAACTATGACTACTAGCAAATTTCGGGACGAAATTCTCCTAACAGGGGGAGAATGTGACACCCGGCAATTTAGGTTAACTTTTAAACTTAACCGAAACCCTAATTACGTGTGTTTAGTTTAGTATTTAGCTAAATGCTTGTAATTGCTTGAAACTACTTGTATATTTTGTGAATATACGCTTACGTAATTAGTTATAATTACGCTTACGCAATTTGCTGAAATTACGCGAAACAATCGGACGGAGTCCGACTTAATATACGACGTTGGTGAAAACTTACTATAAATAACTTAAATCTATTTTTAGAAGTTATTTATCATTATTTATTATTTTATTAAAATAATATACGAAAAACCTAGGCGTTTTGGCTAAAACGTCTCAAACGCAACATAAACGTGCGGAACGCGCCCGACAATCGAACGAAAACCAAAATATATTTTAAGAATTTAAAATATATCATTTAGAGTAAAACTTTCATTTAAAATATCTCATTTGATGTTAATAATGAAAAACGTCTAGTAAAAATGTTACGCGATTAAACCTCCGTAAAACGTGCACGCAAACCGAGGCCAACAAATTAACGGAACATTTTTATAAATGTTTTTAAGTATTTTAATAAATACTTCAATCAAAAATATCGAAATTTAAGTCGTCACTTAAATACGCGTATAAAACATTTAGCGTATACATAAACACCGAACCGACCGAGTAAACGAACGTAAAACGCAACAAATTAAGTTATGAATGAAAAATGACCAAAATGCCCTTGGTGGGACCACATGGGGGCCGGCCACCCCATGTGCCACCCCTCCTCTTGCCCTCTAAAATTCCATGCAACCTCATGATTGTGTTTGATGCTTACACCATTCCCCATTCATGCATAGACTTCATTCATACACTCCACTCAACAAGATTTGCTCTCACATCTCTCTATGATCTTTCTCTCACTAAAAATCTGATAATACTCCAGCCCTTAAACCACCTCTACACCACCCTAATCCACCATGAGCCACCACTAAGCAAGAACAAAGGAAGGAAGCTAACACCAAGACATCATCATCTTCAACTCCCTTTTACTTCTCCATCATCATCTTGGTATAAATCATCAAAACCTTCACTTATAGTACTTATTTACTACTGATTTAGATGTTATTATGTTCATCTATCACTAATATGTTCAAAACTTTTGTTAAAATACGTTTTTACAACTTAATCAAGAACATGCACAAATCTGCCCAGAAAAGTCAGATTCAAAGAAATATTCGTATAAAATCGAAAACTGAGAATTAGAAGATGCATTATTTTTTGAAATTTGCGTATCGAAAAGATCTACAACTTTCGTGTTTTACACTTTGACCAGAAACGAACCCATTTTTACGAATAACCTGATCTTTGAGACTGCCTGAGTAAAAGTCGTAATATGTGTTCGGAACTTTCTCGGAATTAATTAAATATGTTAACGGACATATTGGAAGCTGAAAATTTGATATGTTAGTCTAGACTCATAGTAGATCAGTTGGTAAAAATTTGGAAGTTTGATTTGGACTAGAGATAGGTGAAATCAGTTGGCGTAATAACCCGACAAAAACCGAAACATGGAATCTTGAAGTTGTAAAGTACATTTTAAAAACCGGCACCTCGGGATGATCCCGACATGAGCCGAAAATTTTTACGAGCTTTATTAACTGAGATATGGGTTGGGAAAAAGTTTCGGGTCAAACCGAGTAGGTTTGACCAAGTCAACAAAAACGGCTCGGTTTCTAAAAACGACAAAACTTACTATTTTTGGAAAGTGGTAACAAAAATGGGTTTGGATGACTTGATTAGTAACTTGGACCAAAGACTAAACTTAGAAAGTTTCCCGAATTAGAAACCGACACTTAGAACGATTTCTGAAAATATCATAAGTCTCAAGTAGAGACACTAACCTAGTGATGCTACATTTTGCTAGTGATGCTACATTTTGCTAGTGATGCTACATTTTGCTAGTGATGCTACAATTTGCTAGTGATGCCACATTTCCTGAAAATATCCTAAGTCTCAAGTAGAGACACTAACCTAGTGATGCTACATTTTGCTAGTGATGCTACATTTTGCTAGTGATGCCACATTTCCTGAAAATATCCTAAGTCTCAAGTAGAGACACTAACCTAGTGATGCTACATTTTGCTAGTGATGCTACATTTTGCTAGTGATGCTACCTTTTGCTAGTGATGCCACATTTTCTGAAAATATCCTAAGTCTCAAGTAGAGACACTAACCTAGTGATGCTACATTTTGCTAGTGATGCTAAGTTTGACCAGGTTGACCAACTTTGACCAGGTTTGACCAAGTTTGACCAGGTTGACCAACTTTGACCAGGTTTGACCAACTTTGACCAAGTTTGACCAGATTTGACCAAGTTTGACCAGCTTTGACCAACGAGTTGACAAACTTTGACCTACGGTTTAAGGCTTATACAACTAAAATAATCTATTTGCAACACACGATTTGTACTACTTAATAGTATACAACAAAGCAAACTTAATAATAATGTCTAAATGAATTATTATTACAAACTTTCACCAACGGGTCGTACACGTTTTTGATAAACGAATTTGAACAACTTATTTGGACATACTAGTTGATGAACTAGCTTTAGGTGGACATTAACCCTCCACCTACACGATTGGCTTAAGTGGACATTAACCCCCACTTATACAATCGCTATAGATGGTCTTTTAAGACATCTACTTACACAACCTTATACGTTTAAGACGTTAGAAGGTTGCGCTTTGGACTTTGCTTGTTATTTGATAATTGCTTGCTACTTGATAATCTAAGGTGAGTTTCATAGCCCCACTTTTTACTGCTTTTTACTGCTTTTTAGTTTGGGGTGAGAATACATGCTTTGTTTTATAAACTGCTTTACATATGAACGCAAGTAACGAAAACTCTTATACTGATTGCATGAGTAACTAAACCAAACTACGATGGCCCCTAACAAATATCATAGTACGTTAATACTAAGCGCGAACATTATGGATAGATCTATCGGGACTTGACAATCCGCCATCCGGGTTAGTCGCTCTAACCACTATACGGATGCATAATATTTCGTACAGCCGAGTATACTGGTTACACACTCACTGGGGGTAAACAACTACGGTTAAGCTTCGGACTATGAGCTCATGGCAATAGTATACTATGATTTACTTTGGCATTCGTGCAACTTTGATAACTATGAAATCTTGTGGTTCATACTATGATTTTAACTGCGTAAACCTATGAACTCACCAACTTTATGTTGACCTTTTAGCATGTATTTCTCAGGTTCACAGACGCAGTAGGACTTCCCACAGGAAACAAGGCAGTAGGATGCTTTTGGAAAGCATTAGCTCGAGTCGCATATTTTCACAAACAACAAGAGATTAGATTGCATTACGATATTTTGTATCAACATTTATGTATTAGAAATCTCTAACGGTTTATGCGAACTCCGGATATTTTGTAAACATTTGAATTATGGTAATGTAATATTTTTCAAACGTCTCATATAGAGGTCGTTTGCTTTAATCTGTGTGTTGTGATATTTGATTTGGTCGTAGCCCCGTGACACCTCATGTTTCCGCTGCCACGTGTTATGGGGGTGCGACACCAAGATCATCATCTTTTGATCTCACACGGAGACTGATTGTTGAATGAGGGATTCCATCATATATATAAATTGTCCACCGAAATGGAGTAAAACATTTTAGACTATCGGAAGGGGAGATGAAAAAACTAGTGAAATAAAAGAATACAACGAAAAGATTACAGAGATTTTTTGTGGAATTCCTCATTCTTTACTCAAATTGAGAGTCATAATGTGTTCCTCTCAATCTTGTCTTTATATAGACAATGTATTATGTATGTATTAACATAACAATAAATATGCATATTTATGATATATCCCTTAATATTTATGATATCCTTTTGATATACACTTTTCATATTATTCACTTAATATGAAATTCAATAGTTTGAATATGATATAATACAAAATGAAATACTTTTACCTTATTTAATGTAAATTTAAAGTGAAAATAATCTTAAATCGGTTAGACTAGAGTTATAAAATTACTAGTGTTATTTTCATTTTATGTTTAAACATAATATATATATATATATATATATATATATATATATATATATATATATATATATATATATATATATATATTAGTATTGACTAACGACAATTTAAAACTTAGAAAATTATAATCAATAATAAAAATCGTAAGTAAATAACAATATATACATTTTTCAACGGATAGTTCACGATTGATTGAATTAAACAATTATAAGGAGTGTTGTGGAAATAAGAAAAACCTAATGTAATTGAAAACACTCCTAATTGAATGAGAAATACTTTCTTTCATTCTCTTTATTTTTACATAATAAAAAATAAAACCATTTAACTATGACCATAAAGATTCATTGAAGAAATAAGTGGTCGCTAATGTATTCAACAAGTAGTAAATGCTCTTACGGTAAATGTGTATTTAATGTATTAGGGAGAGAAAACAAGCATTTACTCCGGCCAACATTCCTTTTAAATAGGTATGAGATGTATATAAAGTTTTTGTCATTACCTTTGATGTGTCACATTTCCAATAAAAGTATAACTTCCTTAAAATGTTCTTTGTTTAAATTTATCCCAAAGGACATGGTTATATACCGCTGAGACAATTGTTCTTTTGTACTTTGTTGTAGAAACCTCAACGTTATTTTAGAAAGGGCAATATTTTGTTATACTTCAACTCAACATATACATCAGTACAATACACATGCAACAATATTTCAATGCCTTGCATGACCCCGGTATTTACAAAGCTTATGGCCTAGAAAATAAAAAAACAAACTTAATATATTAACAGTAGCTATATACAACACTATATCACTAAAATGCACCACTTACATAAATCAACATTAACCATATTTGTAAATACAGACTATAACCCGAAGCTTTATGATCCCATTTGGACACCTCCATTTGTAGAAACTTGAATAATAGATTGTGACCCGCAATGTGACACCCGTCAAATTAGGACTAGTAATTAGTGCCTAATCAAGTTTAATACATGTAATTAATTCTGTGTTAGGCTAATTTGTGTATCAAAGAATATATATTGTTGAATATATACAAGTATGCGATTTGATTAAATCGTACAAGTTTCAAATCGAATGTAATTCGACTCAATAAATACGAACGTTGGTGGACAATTTAATTAAATAATATAACATTATTTAATAACACAATTACATCCAAAATACTATTTTATTTAATAATATTTTGTATTCATTTCCGTATCGTGCAAACAAAGCCTACGCGATTAAATTATTAAACGCGCAAACAAACAAAACAAGTTAACGTTATATTTTATAACGCAATTATTAAGTATTTGGTAAAATACTTTGACAAAAATATTGGATAATAATTCGTATTTTAAAACTTATAATTTAACATATAAAATAATTATTTAACGATTAAACGGTCGAGAAAACGAATACCGCACAGAGCACGGACACTGGCACTAGTACAAAAACGAGTAAAAAGAGCGCAGCTTTATAGCGGTTTTAAGTGAAAACCGCTATATGGATTATAAAGTGGGTCCAATTATCTAATTTGTAGCGGCTTACCAGTCAAAAAGTGGGGTCCCAACTACACAAATGCAGCGGTTAAGGTTAAACCGCCTCAAGTAATAACATTTATGGCGGGTAAATGAACCCGCTTCAATTGGGGTAACCAATTTGTGGCGGTTATTTTTAAAACGCTACTAGTAAATTCATTTTGAAGCGGGTAAAACGTTCCCGCTTCAATTGTGATAAATAGTTGTAGCGGTTACTTATAAACCGCCACTAGTAAATTTATTTTGAAGCGGGTAAAACTATCCTGCTTCAATTGTAAGAAACAATTAGTAGCAGTTAGATAAACACCGCCCCAATTGAAATGCCTTACCCTCCGGTAAAACTATTATTACGCTTCAACAGCTTCTTTTTTTATTTTCTATTTCATAATCAGATTTAATTTTTAAATATATAGATATATATATATATATATATATATATATATATATATATACATATGCAAAAGCTTAGAGTCGCGTCGGTAGGTGTTACTTGTTAGCATTCAATTCATTCATTAATGGTATGGTATTCATTCTCATTGTAGTATAAATATACATACACATTAGGTCACTTTTTCATCCAAACCCTAAATATGATCATCAATTAATTAAGTTCCCAATATGATCCTCATTCAAGTATCTAATGGTCAGAGACTGATCCTCTTTCATCTAATTTCTCAAATATCTATCAAATTCACTTTTCGTGATCAGATCTATCAAAAAGAAATTAACAAATACTCAACTCTTCAACCGAGATTTCTCTGTTTAAAATTTTGGCATCCTTAGACGAATCTACTTGTTTCTTCAGAAGTGTGAGGTTTTCTTTCTCTTCTGGAACTCAAGAATGTTAGTAGATTCTCTATTGGTGTTGAAATCAAGAAGAAAAAGGAGACGTCGATCAAACGTATTGTATAAACACGTGTGATACTATCGGATACCCATTTTCTAATGGAATATGTCTGAAAGAGGTTCCAGATAATATCACACGGTTTTTCTTGTGATGGAAGATTGATGGGCGATTAATGTATCAGACTCACTAGTGGGTAAGATATGTTCGAGCATTTCTTCTGATCGAGTGACGATCCTCCTTGTGCATGCAGGATCGTAGCCTTCAGGGTTTTGGCCCAAAAGGCCGTAATTAATACGATCCCTTTATTTCCTCGGGTATTGTTCATTTGTTTGGACCATGCCAAGATGTTCATGGATCGGCCCAAAAGACAATATTTGAATGTTGAAGTTTTGGTATATAATGATTAATGAAGGCTGTTATATGAAAGTTTGGATCGGTTTTTAGTTATTTATTTAATTTTTTATAAAATAAAGTTAATAAAGGTCGACGATATTATCGATGATAGTTTATCCTAGCCTTTTCATCTTCACTCGTACCATTATCATAATCATTCTCTTCTACAAAGCAGAAGGCGATGTACATGAGCTAATTAATTCATACGATTGAAAATTTAAACTACGAACACAAAAATAACATAGTATATATTGATATGATGTATATGTTCAGTTGATGATAATTTACTCTAGCCTTTTCATCTTCACTGGTTCCATTATCATAAATCTCATCTTCAAGTTATTACAAAGCAGAACGCGATGTTTGAGTCACAAATACACAATAGAGACATAACAAAACCTTGTATACGAACAATAAATCTCGTTGCAGTTTCTGCAGAAATCCGGTGCTGAAACTTGATCATCTTTATATATATAATTCCCATGTTCCAAATTCTTTTTTGTTTTGCTTCATCTTTATATATAATTCCCATGTAACAATTTGATTTAATATACTAACACCCCACACTGATACCTTAAAATTACATAACAACGTACGTATAGTACGTACAATATAATACTGTATGATTGAGTAACATTTAACCTAGGTAGCTTATATAATTATAACCACGTATTGTTACATACTCGATCTATTTTGATCTCCAATTGAAGAACTCGGACGAATAGCAAGATATACCTTGCAAGGACTTCTGTGATGCAAAATTTCATTTGTTCGGCAAAAGATATGTTTTTGAAAGAATCAGAAAACTGCCAGGCTTTTTGCCAGAGTAATGGAAAATGTGAATACGTTTTGAGAAAAGCATAATAGTGACCTTAAGGAATATTTTATTCCGTTCGTTGAGATTTGATTCGGCTATGATTGACGGACGAGTAAACGGAGAAATTGCGGTCGTGAATGAATATTGTTCTGAAAGAAGATCACCAAAACGTGAGAACTTCATATGGAACTGCTTCATTTTATTGTTTGGATGATGCTATTGTTACCAATTTAGGTGATTGTGCCGGATGATTGTATGCAAAAGTGATTGCCAAAGCTAACGGAGTAATGGGTATTTATAATTGGGTATGCCGATACATATTCTCAATTTAAAAAAATAAACAGCAGTTGATATATTGATTATTAATTGATACATAGAATATAGAACAGTTGATCGATGAGTGTATTGCAAATGGGTGTTGACATATACTGTACAACATAACTTTTGATGTTTACACCAAACTGTACAAACATTTAAGCACATAGTACAAGTACAGTATAGCAAAGTTTTGGTGGATGAAAAAACAAAACCCATATTGTATATATCAATCCCCATTGCAAAAGTGACTGCCGAAGCCAATGGTTGATTACTGTTTATGTGACAACTCTCCAAATTAGGTATTAATTAACATTTAAGCATGTGCATTCTTACGCTAATTTCCTGGTTAAGTTTTAACAAAACTTTTTGATGTGATGTAAGCCTAGCAAGCCCAGTACTTTAAAACATAAAGTATTACAAATTATGTGATTAATAATAATCGCGTACAAATATATCGAAACAAACCCGACAAAAATAAATAACAAAAGTTTGTGATACAAAAGTTCGTGATACAAAAGTTATTAATAACTCAATTATTAATTACGAATATTTATATATCTATAACAAATAGATAAAATGGTCTAAAAATACGTTTAATATAAAACGTATTATAAACGAACATAAACAATTCTAAAACGTACATAAAAGGTCCAAATCTGAAAAGTGTTATTTTTCTAACACGTTGTAAAGTATTTAGAACATTACCTCAAAATATGAAATCATAATTTAACTGAAATTTGGCGCTCATTTGGACGTGCGCAGTAAAATGTACAAAATTGTGCAACTATTTAAAATAATGATAACATCATTATTCTGATTATAAATTACGAACCAGTAGAACACCTACAAAATAAAAATATAAAATGTTTATTTTTATATTGCTATAATTATACCTGTACTCGAAACTGATGTACCAAAAATGGCCACCAAACTTCAATTATTGAAGACCGGCTCCTGTATTTGAACCATACTCGTGCGATCATCTTGTTCCCTCTCATTTTCCTTCCTCCAGAAGATATCACACACACACACATATTATTACAATCTTCATTTCATCTTTTTATTCATCTGGATCAACAACAAGATCAGGAAGCAGAAGCATAACCACCATCTTCATCATCATCATCAGCTCATCATTCTCACCATTTTCACTTTGTAAGAAAACTCTTTAATCTTTGATTTCGTTACTTAAAATCGTTATATAACTTGTCTAAACATCATAATCACCACATATAACACATAAAGGTGATGATTACTTGATTTATTCTTGAAATGAGTTTATAAAACCAAAATATCAAAACTAAAATCGATACATTAAAACTAGTTTAAATGGTGTAATAACTTATAAAAACGACCTATAAACTTGTTGTAAACATTTGTAGTTTATGTATTATGGATTGGAACCAAGCAATCATATGTATATATGTTAACAGACACGAACAGGGGACTGAAAACGAGTTGGATCCGGCGGATCTCCTTAGGATCCGGCGGATCCTCTGCTGAAAACCAAACGAATCCGGCGGATTCCCCTCATTTTGACCCGATCCAGCGGCTGGGTAAAAGGATCCGGCGGATCACCATATAAACTAGGTGCATAATATAAACTAGGTGCATAATGGTAAAACTAGGTGCATAACACATAAAAACTAGATAGAATCCGGCGGATTCACATACTGGGTCAACACCTAACTTTGACTTTTAAATCCGTTAACGATTTCATTTATACGAGACATTACCGAGACATAATAAACGGGACAAACTATTGGATACAGACTTTGAACCAATTAAACTCGTACGAACGAATAACATATATATATAAATATATATATACGGGCTTTATAAATTATACGAATTGAATACGATTACACTATCGGGATATTTAAAACTTATTAAACAAACGTGACGATTTAAAAAACAAATGATATTTATTTTATAAACGGAATAAATATATTAATGAGTTTTATAACAAATAAAACTTGTAACCTTTTTAAATACGAAACGACGTATTACAATATGTAAATATATACGAGGACACATGTTATATATAGACATAAACGACATTCGAATTATATTCGCGATTATACGCGTTCTTAAACAAATGAAAACTGATATATATTTTGATATACGTAAACAATGTACTGATTAAATATATATACATACGACACTTAAGAATATATATTCACAAATATATATATACACAATGAATTTCACGCTTAACAAAAGTATAACCTAATAATATACAACAAGTATATTACGTGAGTATACATATATATAGAACAAATATATGCACATACAATGATATTGGAAAAACATTCAAATCACATGTACTTATGTTAATACATTTATTGTATTTAGGTTAACAAACCTTGGGCAATTATCTGTTTGGCTGCTAGCTTTCATACCGAGCAAATCACCGTGAGTTCACAGCCCCTACTTTGCAAATGTTTTATGCTTTTAAACATAGGGGTGTAAACATAGAAACTGCATGCTAAACACATACAGCAAATTATATAAATGCTTTATTTGCTTTATACAACTGTTTGATATGAAATATTATTTCACAACTGTTTTGGGAATTAGATAACAAATCCTAGTACGGACCAGACTTGAGATGTGTGCATGAAAGACCTTATGTCATGCAGACTATAACCATTAGCTAGGTGACTCTAGCCACTGAGTATACGAATAGTACTATTGCCGTGACGACCCTCCTGTGGATGGAGCGTATACTTAACTGTCCTTCAGGCAAGAAACATAAGTTTTGGTTGTGGTTTGGTTATAGGGTTAGGTCGCGTTACTTTAACCTGCGAGGTTTAGCTCACCTTTCAGGGGATTATAGTCTAAGCATTCCCACTTACTATTTAGGATGAACTTATCCTACAACTGTTTTATATCGGTATTCTTACTGGCTATATTTATATGAAGGTAAACTACCAGATATACATTTTGGGTAACAACCCACATAAAACTATATTTTAGGGTAACTATCCCTACAATCTTATAAATTGCAAAACCTGCAAACATTTATTTATTGAATAACAATTCAATAATCTAAACATAAATGGTTTAACATACCTTACATTTACACAAAACCTGTGAATTCACTCAACCTATTTGTTGACGACTTTCTTTTTATGTTTTACAGGAAATTAGCTACGTAAGTAAGAATCGCATGCATTCAGGATGGACAACCCTGGACTATTTAGGATGCCATATGAATTGGGACAGCTTTTGAGGATTTCCTCTGTATTACTGCAGACATTGCAGTTATACTCATGAAATCTTATCTTAACATATGTATTGTAAAACTTAAATGTTTTAAACTTTATTACTACTATACGACTTACATAGTCGTACTACTTTTGTAATAACTATTTTAAATTGGCATCCTTTATATATTATGTTCTGTATGATCATATGCTCTGATACAGTGAATGCACAATCGTAACGTCAGCACCCCCGCTGTTAAACTGTTTACACAAGATGCTTCCGCTAATTATAAATTGCTTCCGCTAAACATTAAATAAACACAATTACCGATTTTGGGGGTGTGATAGACTTGGTATCAGAGCCATTGGTTATAGCGAACTAGAAGTCTTTAGGTGACTGAAAACCTTAGAGACCTAGACTATAGCCTTGGCTAGAACATTCATGCATTCATACATATATACGTTTACATACATCTAACATACAAATGACATGTCACACACAATTTCCCTTGTCACAGTATGTCTAGTCAATCACTTTACCATGTTTATGCTTCGGATGAGGAGCCGACCGAGGCTACTTTTGAGGGTCCCGCGATCACTGTAGGGGATGAGTCATCTGTTCATTTGAGAGACATGTCAGATGACACTAGTGATGCTTACATTGCGCCACCACCGACAGCACATGAGGCTACCCCTACTACTACAGGTATTCACCATCAGGCCGCTGAGACTTCTCGCAGGCCTGTGTCTAGGAGGACACCGAGGATGTGTGTTCGAGATCTTCCTACTGGTCCGTTAGCACCGGCGGACGAGTCTGTTGAGTCTCCACGGAGAGCACCCAGGTTTGCTCACCTAGAGTGGATGACTCCTATGTTGAGGCACTGGAGGTCATTAGAGGGTTTTCCCTCCACATTTGAGACATGAGAGTCCTCACGACCCCCAGCACCACTGCCTACCACTGGAGAGCCGATAGAGCAGACTCTCCCTACATTAGTCGCTGTTATGCATACATTGTTCTGTATTACTTCTAGCAGAGGTTCTCACCTTGGACAGGTACAGGATGAGGTCTCCCGTCTGTATGGGGACATGGCTGGTATGCATGAGCGTCACCACTTTCTGTTGAACCATGTGTTTACTGCCCAGGAGATAGCTGAGTCCGCACGTGTTCGTGTGAGGGCACTTGAGAGACGTGTTAGGATTGCAGGGCTTGTGGTTGGTGCTTGTGTGGTGATGGCTATGTTGAGGACAGCCGTGGGGTCATTTCTACCGTATTTCCGTTAGACCTATGTAGGGCGGGTTGTGCCTACTTAGGATTATATATACTATGTATTAGACTTGGAACTTTGGTTTGACGGGTATAGACAGACCTGTCATGTTTTGTATATCATTTGGATCGACGGTGTGTAGACAGACCCGTCATGCTTTGATTAGTCTTTGGACCGATGGATATCTAGGATAGATCCATCCTGTTTTGTATAAAAACTTGTGAACTAACTATGATCAGTTATATGATATGGCATATGTGTTTGGCTTATTATTATGGTTTATGTTACTGTGCATTGTGATTTGGATTATGGATTGACAATAGAGACTACATAACTATGGATATTGAAATATGTCTTTGTAACCTATAGATCTATTGAAACTGGAAAAATGGCAGAACCTGTCATAAGTGAATAGTCATCAGATGAGGACATAACCATCGACGAGCAGATACAATATGTATATGTCGATACCGAAACAATTCCGATAGTGGAACTTGTGGAAGAAGAAATTGAAAACCACCAATTCGGCATGGTCGACATAGAGGAGTACGAAAGAGTATGAGATCAGGCTGAAAGATTGGATGGTCAATATTGGGAGCTTGTGTTCAAATGTAGGAATCGTGAGCTAGAATTGAGAATCCTAAAGAGGCCTATGATTGTCCGAGTTAAGGATAAAATACGCTTCTGGAAGAAAGTGGCTAGTAATCGCAAGAAAAGAGTTAAGTCTTGGATCAAACGTTTGTGCAAATGCTCAACTGAGAATGATCTGGGCTATTATCCGACTCTGCGATACAAAACTATGCTGGAAACACGCTACTTCTCTCCCAATCTGAATCAGGAGTAAAAGTGAAGAATCTACACTGCGACAGAGAACATAGCTAAATATAGCTTAATAATGAACTGATGAAGAACTGTCATAGGAATGTAACTATTTTGTTAAGATCTAGGTATAGTTAAGTTTAGTCTAATTAGTACTGTAGCAACTCATGTTGTATGGGAAACCACTATTGATGGATATAGAAGATATCATCAAGTTTTGTATGAAACGATGTAAGGATGTTTTAGTTAATGTATAATATAACTTAGGTTCGATTCGAAATTTCGTGCGAATTATATTCATTTCTATATATACATGTGATAGAAAATTTACCGCGTGATAATTGTTTAAAACCATTTCCTGCAAACTTTGAAAACCTACTACGCCTTGAATTATTGAGTTTATCTTGAATTCCCTAAAACATTGTTTGCGCTTGATCGATGATGAAAAGAAATATGTATTTGGCATTATATAATGACGCCTGGCCAACGTGATTATATTGTACAAAGTACATATGGGTGTTTCAAAGTCGTGCGACATTCAATGTGAAACCTTATTCTTTCAAATTCTCCATACTATTCATTTGATAGACAATGTGAAATCTTGTTCATCACATTCATTATCTTGGCATTGACTTCTGCATTTTATTCATCGCAGAACTGAATCATGCCGCCAAAACGACGAATTACTAGGAACAGTCAGAAGACAAATGTACCCCCTACACCTGAAACCATTCCACCCCCTAACACTGAGGAAACTACTGAGCAGATGATAGCTAGACGCATTGCTGAAGGTATTGCCGAGTATGAGGCAAGTCGAAACCGTGAGAATGGGATTAATAACAGTGGATCGACCCCTGTTAATGCTGAGACTGTTGTGAATACTCGCCGAGGGTGTTCATATAAGACATTTCAGGCTTGTAAACCACCTCCTTTCTGTGGCACTGAAGGTGCTATTGGTATTATACACTGGATAGAAAAGATGGATTCTGTGTTGGACATCAGTGATTGTCTACCAGACACTGCGGTGAAATATGTCGCCTGCACACTGGCTGATAAAGCTTTGACTTGGTGAAACAGTCAAGTTCAGTCGATGGGACGACCAGCTGCTTATTCCATGACATGGGAAACATTGAAGCATATGATGATGGAAGAATTCTGCCCCCGAAGTGAGATGCAGAAAATTGAGACTAAGCTGTGGAACATTGTTATGATTGGTGCTGATATCACTAGTTATACAACCAGGTTCCAAGAACTAGCTCGTCTTGTGCCACATATGGTAACACCTGAGTACAAGCGTATTGAACGCTATGTGTATGGACTGGCACCACAGATCAGGAGTTTAGTTACGTCCTCCAAACCTGACACCTTCAGGAGCGCTGTTACCCTAGCGCAGAGTTTGACTGATGAAGCAGTTAGAATGGGGACGCTGACACAGAAAACTGTGCCGGCCAAGGTTGAGCTGAGCAGTGCTGAAGCTGGTAGTTCTGGAGGTAAGAAGCGTAAATGGAATGACCGTCAGGGTCAATCCAACAAGAAAGGATCTGGAAATCCTAAGTCTTACGCTGCCACCATTGTGGAACCAAAGCCATACTTGGGTAACAAACCTAAGTGTGATAAGTGTAGCAAACACCATGAGGGTGAATGTTGGTTTTGCGACAGTTGTAAGGGATGGGGTCACAAAACCCAGAACTGTAAGGTTAACCCTACCCCTAAGGGAAACACTGCTCGCCAAAACCAGGGTTGTTTTGAATGTGGCGACACGAGGCATTATCGAAACCGATGCCCTAGACTCAATAACCAAAACCGTAACGCCAACAACGCTCGTAACCGCAACAATAATGGAAACAACCGTGGAAACAACAACAACCGAGCCAACAACAACAACAATCAGGCAAACAACAACATCGACCAACCAGCTCGTGGACGCGTGTTCATGTTAGGAGCACCAGAGGCACGTCAGGATCCTAACACGGTCACTGGTACGTTTCTAGTAAACAACCACTTTGCTTCTGTGTTATTTGATTCAGGTGCTTATTTAAGCTTTGTGTCCACTGAGTTTAGACCACTATTAGAGATCGAATCCCTTAAGCTAGATAACAAATATACTGTAGAGCTAGCCGATGGTAAGTTGATTGAATCAGGAGAAATAGTACCAGGATGTTCCTTGACATTAGAAGGTCATTCTTTCAAGATAGACTTACTACCGGTAGAACTAGGGAGCTTCGACATAGTGGTTGGTATGGATTGGTTATCACTGAACCGCGCGGAAATCATCTGTCATGAGAAGATTGTACGGTTACCTTTACCGTCAGGAGAAATATTGATGATTCAAGGAGAAAAGAGTAATCGTATGGTGAAAACGATTACATGCATGAAGGCAAATAAGTATCTACGAAAAGGGTACCAAGCATTTTTGGTACATGTTGTGGATAAGAAACCCGAGGAGCGACGCATAGACGACGTGGCCGTAGTACGCGACTACCCAGGAGTATTTCCTGACGAGCTACCAGGGTTACCACCTCCACGGCAGGTTGAATTTCATATCGACCTAGTGCCGGGAGCTGCACCGATTGCTCGTGCGCCTTACCGTCTAGCTCCATCCTAAATGCAGAAACTGTCTGCACAGTTACAAGAACTGTTGGATTTAGGATTCATCCAACCGAGCTTTTCACCGTGGGGAGCTCCGGTTTTGTTCGTCAAAAAGAAGGATGGATCAATGCGGATGTGTATCGATTATCGAGAACTGAACAAAGTGACGATTAAGAACCGATACCCATTACCACGCATCGATGATTTGTTTGACCAGCTGCAAGGGTCAAGTTACTACTCAAAGATCGACTTGAGATCGGGTTACCATCAACTGAAGGTACGGGATGAAGATATCCCTAAGACTGCGTTTAGGACTCGATATGGTCATTACGAGTTCCTGGTTATGCCGTTTGGGCTAACAAATGCGCCAGCAGTGTTCATGGATCTAATGAATAGAGTATGTAAACCTTACTTGGATAAGTTCGTCATAGTGTTCATTGACGATATTCTGATATACTCGCGAACTAAGGAAGACCATGAACAACATCTGAGGCTGATCCTTGAATTACTGGGGAAAGAGAAGCTTTATGCAAAGTTCTCTAAATGCGAGTTTTGGATGAGTGAGGTCCATTTCCTTGGTCATGTGATTAATAACAAAGGAATTCATGTAAACCCATCCAAAATTGAGGCGATTAAGAATTGGGAAGCCCCAAAAACCCCAACTGAGATACAACAATTCCTTGGGCTAGCCGGTTACTACCGAAGATTCATTGAGAACTTCTCAAAGATAGCTCAACCACTTACCGCCCTAACGCAAAAAGACAAGAAGTTTGATTGGGGCGAGAAGCAAGAGAATGCTTTTCAACTGCTGAAAGAGAAGCTGAGCACCGCACCTATCCTGTCATTACCAGAAGGAGTAGAAAACTTTGTTGTCTACTGTGATGTCTCACATCAAGGATTAGGTTGCGTGTTAATGCAAAACGACAAAGTCATTGCTTACGCGTCTCGTCAATTGAAGTTTCACGAGAAGAACTATACGACGCATGACTTAGAGCTAGGAGCAGTCGTTTTTGCCCTTAAGATTTGGAGACACTACCTATACGGTACGAAGTGTACGATCTTTACTGATCACAAAAGTCTCCAACATATATTTGATCAGAAAGAACTCAACATGAGACAAAGACGTTGGGTTGAACTGTTGAATGATTACGACTGTGAAATCAAGTACCATCCAGGCAAAGCTAATGTAGTAGCGGATGCCTTGAGTCGTAAGGAACGAGTAAAACCTCGAAGAGTTCGAGCCTTAGGACTGACAATCCACTTGGATCTGATTTCCCAAATTCGTGACGCTCAACAAGCAGCTTTTACTCCAGAGCGTATGAAGGACGAATCCCTCAAAGGGATGGAGAAGCAACTGGAGTCTAAGGAAAATGGAGTATTGTACTTCATGAATCGAATTTGGATTCCTTGTGTTGATGAGCTACGTAGCCTAGTTTTGGACAAAGCTCATAAGTCCAATTACTCGATACATCCGGGTGCAGATAAGATGTACCATGATCTGAAAGGATTTTATTGGTGGCCTGGCATGAAAAGAGACATTGCCACCTATGTTAGTAGATGTCTGACTTGTGCAAAAGTTAAGACTGAGTACCAAAAGCCGTCCGGGCTTTTGCAACAACCTGAGTTGCCCAAATGGAAATGGGAACACATCACGATGGATTTCATCACGAAGCTACCGAAAACATCATCTGGGATGGACTCCATATGGGTGATTGTCGACCGACTGACAAAATCATCTCACTTTCTAGCCATCAAAGAGACAGATAAGATGGAAAAGCTGGCCAGAATCTACATAAAAGAAGTTGTTTCTAGACATGGAGTGCCATTATCCATCATCTCTGATAGAGATGCACGTTTCACCTCTCGCTTATGGCAAACACTGCAACAAGCATTGGGCACTAGACTTGACATGAGTACCGCCTACCATCCACAAACCGATGGTCAAAGTGAGCGAACGATACAAACGCTCGAGGATTTGCTAAGAGCCTGCGTGATTGATTTTGGAGGAAATTGGGATGTTCATCTCCCTTTAGCCGAATTCTCGTACAACAATAGTTATCATACGAGCATACAAATGGCACCTTTCGAGGCGTTGTACGGACGCAAGTGCCGATCTCCACTCTGTTGGGCAGAGTTGGACGACAGACAGTTATCAGGTCCTGAGATAGTCCAAGAGACAACGGACAAGATATCTCAAGTGCTTAATCGATTGAAAACAGCACGAGACCGACAAAAGAGTTATGCAGACAATAGACGGAAACCTTTGGAGTTTCAAGTAGGTGACAAAGTCCTACTCAAGGTATCTCCTTGGAAAGGAGTTGTACGATTTGGAAAACGTGGTAAACTGAACCCACGTTACATTGGACCTTTTGAGATCCTAGCAAGGATTGGTCCTGTAGCTTATAAACTTAAACTTCCGCAAGATCTTAGTAATATTCACGACACTTCACGTGAGTAATCTTAAGAAGTGTCTATCTGACGAAGCATTAATCATACCTCCTGACGAAATCTATATCGACGCAAAACTCAACTTCGTGGAGGAACCGCTTGAAGTAATGGACACGAAAACGCAGAAGCTCCGAAACAGTCGGATCAAACTTGTCAAAATTCGATGGAACTCGAAAAGAGGCCCAGAGTTCACCTGGGAACGCGAGGATGAAATGCGCAAGAAGTACCCACACCTATTTGAACCCGTGACCACGACTCACGACACAAATTAAATCTCGGGACGAGATTTCCCTAACGGGGGGAGAATGTGACAACTCTCCAAATTAGGTATTAATTAACATTTAAGCATGTGCATTCTTACGCTAATTTCCTGGTTAAGTTTTAACAAAACTTTTTGATGTGATGTGAGCCTAGCAAGCCCAGTACTTTAAAACATAAAGTATTACAAATTATGTGATTAATAATAATCGCGTACAAATATATCGAAACAAACCCGACAAAAATAAATAACAAAAGTTCGTGATATAAAAGTTATTAATAACTCAATTATTAATTACGAATATTTATATATCTATAACAAATAGATAACATGGTCTAAAAATACGTTTAATATAAAACGTACTATAAACGAACATAAACAATTCTAAAACGTACATAAAAGGTCCAAATCTGAAAAGTGTTATTTTTCTAACACGTTGTAAAGTATTTAGAACATTACCTCAAAATATGAAATCATAATTTAACTGAAATTTGGCGCTCATTTGGACGTGCGCAGTAAAATGTACAAAATTGTGCAACTATTTAAAATAATGATAACATCATTATTCTGATTATAAATTACGAACCAGTAGAACACCTACAAAATAAAAATATAAAATGTTTATTTTTATATTGCTATAATTATACCCGTACTCGAAACTGATGTACCAAAAATGGCCACCAAACTTCAATTATTGAAGACCGGCTCCTGTATTTGAACCATACTCGTGCGATCATCTTGTTCCCTCTCATTTTCCTTCCTCCAGAAGATATCACACACACACACATATTATTACAATCTTAATTTCATCTTTTTATTCATCTGGATCAACAACAAGATCAGGAAGCAGAAGCATAACCACCATCTTCATCATCATCATCAGCTCATCATTCTCACCATTTTCACTTTGTAAGAAAACTCTTTAATCTTTGATTTCTTTACTTAAAATCGTTATATAACTTGTCTAAACATCATAATCACCACATATAACACATAAAGGTGATGATTACTTGATTTATTCTTGAAATGAGTTTATAAAACCAAAATATCAAAACTAAAATCGATACATTAAAACTAGTTTAAATGGTGTAATAACTTATAAAAATGACCTATAAACTTGTTGTAAACATTTGTAGTTTATGTATTATGGATTGGAACCAAGCAATCATATGTATATATGTTAACAGACACGAACAGGGGACTGAAAACGAGTTGGATCCGGCGGATCTCCTTAGGATCCGGCGGATCCTCTGCTGAAAACCAAACGAATCCGGCGGATTCCCCTCATTTTGACCCGATCCGGCGGCTGGGTAAAAGGATCCGGCGGATCACCATATAAACTAGGTGCATAATATAAACTAGGTGCATAATGGTAAAACTAGGTGCATAACACATAAAAACTAGATAGAATCCGGCGGATTCACATACTGGGTCAACACCTGACTTTGACTTTTAAATCCGTTAACGATTTCATTTATACGAGACATTACCGAGACATAATAAACGGGACAAACTATTGGATACAGACTTTGAACCAATTAAACTCGTACGAACGAATAACATATATATATATATAAATATATATATACGGGCTTTATAAATTATACGAATTGAATACGATTACACTATCGGGATATTTAAAACTTATTAAACAAACGTGACGATATTAAAAACAAATGATATTTATTTTATAAACGGAATAAATATATTAATGAGTTTTATAACAAATAAAACTTGTAACCTTTTTAAATACGAAACGACGTATTACAATATGTAAATATATACGAGGACACATGTTATATATAGACATAAACGACATTCGAATTATATTCGCGATTATACGCGTTCTTAAACAAATGAAAACTGATATATATTTTGATATACGTAAACAATGTACTGATTAAACATATATACATACGACACTTAAGAATATATATTCACAAATATATATATACACAATGAATTTCACGCTTAACAAAAGTATAACCTAATAATATACAACAAGTATATTACGTGAGTATACATATATATAGAACAAATATATGCACATACAATGATATTGGAAAAACATTCAAATCACACGTACTTATGTTAATACATTTATTGTATTTAGGTTAACAAACCTTGGGCAATTATCTGTTTGGCTGCTAGCTTTCATACCGAGCAAATCACCGTGAGTTCACAGCCCCTACTTTGCAAATGTTTTATGTTTTTAAACATAGGGGTGTAAACATAGAAACTGCATGCTAAACACATGCAGCAAATTATATAAATGCTTTATTTGCTTTATACAACTGTTTGATATGAAATATTATTTCACAACTGTTTTGGGAATTAGACAACAAATCCTAGTACGGACCAGACTTGAGATGTGTGCATGAAAGACCTTATGTCATGCAGACTATAACCATTAGCTAGGTGACTCTAGCCACTGAGTATACGAATAGTACTATTGCCGTGACGACCCTCCTGTGGATGGAGCGTATACTTAACTGTCCTTCAGGCAAGAAACATAAGTTTTGGTTGTGGTTTGGTTATAGGGTTAGGTCGCGTTACTTTAACCTGCGAGGTTTAGCTCACCTTTCAGGGGATTATAGTCTAAGAATTCCCACTTACTATTTAGGATGAACTTATCCTACAACTGTTTTATATCGGTATTCTTACTGGCTATATTTATATGAAGGTAAACTACCAGATATACATTTTGGGTAACAACCCACATAAAATTATATTTTAGGGTAACTATCCCTACAATCTTATAAATTGCAAAACCTGCAAACATTTATTTATTGAATAACAATTCAATAATCTAAACATAAATGGTTTAACATACCTTACATTTACACAAAACCTGTGTAACACCCCAAATTTAACAGTTTGCGGAAGCGATGTTTTGGGTGTTACTAATCAATAATCACAAGCACAAAGGATACAGTGAACGACTCTAAATGAGACGTTCGAAAAGTTATAACATTAATACATAAGTAGTTTCAAAATACAAGCTCGAGTTCAGTAAATTCCTAGAGATTCTAATACATAACAACTAGTACAAAAGTAATGTATAAAAATCTCCAAGCTTGTAATGCATGCGACTCGAGCTAAGTAAGCTTATCCTGCTGGGCATCCCTACTGATGCTGTGTACCTGAGAAGCATTACTAAAACGGTCAACCAAAAGGTTGGTGAATCTCACAGGTTTGTAAATAAGTAAACAGTTTGAACACACAAGTAGTATTTGTAAATCATAGCCAGCCAGTAAGTTTTAATAAGTGGGTGGTTGCAGATTATGCAAACCGTTTGATACAATCGCCATGAGCCACCATAGTTGAAGCTTAACGTACAGTAAATATCGGTACCCCCTCATGAATGTAATCCAAAACATTCATACGGAACGAGTAAGAAACGCCCGTTTCTACAGGAACGGTTCGTGGTAGTGCGTGCTACCCCGGGCGGGGATTGTCAGTCCCATATGGATCCATATACTAAAACTCGCGCTTATCACATAACTAACAACTATGATTCAGGAGGATTTCATTGGATTAGTCGTAAACTCATGCAATTGGCGTATCGTTACTCTCGTACAGTATGTAAATCATGGCAGCAAGTAAGTTTTGTGTGTTCATGTAAAACAGTAATGCATCTCACCCCTGAGTGTAAAACAGTAAAGTAGGGGCTGTGAGACTCACCTGAGTCTGGCAGGCGATGTAATAAGTAAGCAAGTAGTATTCCCGAACTAGCAACCCTTAGCGTCCTAATACGCATAAGGTTTAGTAAGTAAATGGAATACTTGTAAAGTATCCATGCTAGTTGTTCCCAAACTAGTTAATGTCCATTAGTTGTTTGTAAATTTGTAATCGTTTGTAAATCGTAGTTTGTATAAAAGTTGTACGGTTCGTTTGTTATCGGTGTATAATAATAATTCCACCCGTTATTATTATGTATTCATAGTAGTTGTACAGTTGTAAAGTACACTCGTATGATCGTTTGTTTGTATTACAACATGTATCGATTATGTACATTCCAATGGGCTTAGTCCCCAAAGGGTACGAGTGAAACCTCGTAAGTATTCGTATGTAAGTTCGTATCAGTTAACGTGTAATCCAGCACGTAACTAGTAAGTGAACTTGTAGGTTCGTATCGGTTGCAATCCCGTGTAGTGTACAAGTGTAAGTTCGTTGTAGTGAAATCTCCTAAGTATTTCCGAGTGAAAACTCGTACGCGTGTGTGAGTGAAATCTCACGTTTAGTTTAGTATCAACTTGTACGTATTCAAGTATCGTTGTATACTTCCAAAAGTATAGTATTTTCATGTATAAGTAACGCCGAGTAAAGTACGTTTACGTTTTAAGTATATTCCATACTTGTATAAAATGTAAGTTTCAATCAGCCTGTTATAGCGTCACTTGTATGCGTCACTTCTATGTATCATGCGACACTTAGGTAGTGTCGTGTTATGTTATCTGTTTTAAGATATATGCGACACTTAAGTAGTGTCGGTATTTAGACAGTGCGTCACTTATGTGTGGTATGCGGCACTTAAGTAGTGTCGTGTATTCAGTGTCTGTGTAACCATGTATGCGGCACTTAGATAGTGTCGGTATTAAGATGGTGCGTCACTAGGTAAGTGACGTTAATAAGTCTTAAGATTCATCACTGCGTCACTAGAATAGTGACGGTATTAAGTGCCGTGTTCAAACAGGGCGTCACTTATGAAGTGACGGTATAAGTGAGTAAATCGGTTCATAGGGCGACACTGGGTAAGTGTCGGTATATGCCTGTATGCGTCACTGATGAAGTGACGGTGTGATGGTCGGTGACGTCATCAGTAGTAACCGGACGTCATTCGTTTCTACTGAAAGTGTTAAGTTTCTACCGATGATAGCGGCACTAACGAAGTGTCGCCTGTTTCTGCTGAACGTTATATGGTGGCGTCACTAAAGGAGTGACGCTAGTTACTACTGACGCTCATTACTACTGAAAGTTATAAGGTAGCGTCACTAAGTAAGTGTCGTGTTGTTTCTGCCGAAGGCGTTAAGACTGCGTCACTTGTGAAGTGACGGTATAGTGTTTTAGCGGCACTAATGAAGTGTCGCGTATAGACGGTTCTTGACCTATGCGTCACTAAAGCGAAGTGCCGCATAACTGGCGTGAGCCATGCGACACTAACTTCTGTCCAGTTTTTGATTCGTGTCGAAAACGTATTTAGCGAGTTCCGTTCAAGTTGAAACTTTTACACAAGTTATGTTATGTTATATAGAGTTCATAAAAATTGTTGGATGTCGTTTTTAATGTTCGAGGTGTCGTTTTATTTAAAATGACCAAAACCGACGTTTTCGTAAAAGTGTTTAAAAATGAGTTTAAGTTACATATATGGACATCATTTAGCTAGGGGAACATTTATCTAGCAAAATAAAAGTAATCGGAAAAGTTTCGGGTCGCCGGAAAACTTACAAAATTGTCGAAACGAAAATCCGAAAAGATACGATTGTAGCCCTCGTTCTCGTGATCGTCGTTGCTCCTTTGCGTTTTGTGATTTAAGCTCGTTTTGTGGTGTTTTTGGGATGTTTTAGTGATGGTTTTAGAGAAAGAGAGAAACCGATGGAGAGAGAGAGAGAGAGAATGATTGAGGTGTGGTTGGTTGTGTTTGAGTGTGGGAAAGGAGAAGAGAGTGAGGGGGGGGTGATGACCCCCTTGCTTGGGCCGGTTTGGTGGGGCCACCAATGAGTGGTCTCACCAAGTTTTTGTTCCCTCGCGTTTGCGCTCCGTGCGGTGTTCGTTTCCCCGGTCGTTTAAACGTTTAAAATGATTTTATACGCGATTAAATATACGTTTTAAAATACGTAATAATACTCGATAATTAAATTGTAGTATTTTACCAAAAATACTAGTTTGTAAGTTATAAAATATAACTTTGCTCTGTTTTGTCGGTTGGTCGAGTTTTCAGAGAGTTCGGTGACGTTTTAATTAAATCGTACGTTTTCGTTATATTATAAACATAATATAAAGTAATAATCAAAGTAATTAAATAATTTCACATTATTTAATAATTGTTTTATCAGTGTATGAAATTTGTACAATTGTTGTTTTATACGATATTCATACGAATCGTATACGCGTATATATACATATATTCCATCCATATATGTATATATATATGTAAGTAATGTATATAATCCTATTTCATATTATATACAAGTAATAAACACGTAATTAGGAAAATTTTAAATTGGTCCTAATTTCGGGGTTGTTACATTCTCCCCTTGTTATGAAAATTTCGTCCCGAAATTTGTTCGAAGTAGTAATCGGTATCGCTTGGGAAAGGTCGATAAAGAGTATCGGCCATATATCCTTAGGACATGGCCAGTTGAGAATCAAATGAAGTTATTCGAGTTCCCGGTCTCAACCAGTGTGAGATGTTTGGGAAAGGAGTTTGTTATCGATAATCCAAGTGTAATACAAGTTTTATGGTTGGGATTCGTATAGTCGATCATTTCCTAACCCTATCGGGTACTTAGGATCTAGGAAGGTAAGGTGATATGCATAAGTTGTTAAACAGTGCGGGAAATCTAGAAATGTACGTACCCGGGTTGAGCAAATCACAAAGTCTCGGGTTCGGATCATCCTCCTTAGCGTTGATCACATACGCTCTACTTTTCGTGTAGTTATTTTGGGGTTTCAGCTTTGGGCAGTCCTTCCTGAAGTGCCCGGTACCGTTGCACTCATAGCAGGTCTTGGGTGCGCTGGTGTTGGTACCAGTGGGGTTGGTTCGACAGTCCTGGGCCAGGTGTCCAAATTTCTTGCAGTTGGAACAGGGACAGGAGCCGTTATGATGACGACTACATTTGGAGCAGAAAGGCTTGCTCCCTTTGTAAGTCTTTGAGTCATTGGCATTGACTGTTGCAGGCTTCTTGTCAGAGGTAGAGTTGGATGAGTGGGGACTCACTTCCCATTTACGTTTGTTATTTGCAGACGGGGTTGAAGTCGAGCCACGGCGGACAGAATTGGCCGTTAACTCATGTGCCATGCGAATGGCGCTCTGAATGGTTCCTGGTTTGGGCGAAGTAACTAAGTCCTGTAGTCACTCGGGAAGTCCATCAACATACTTTTCGATCCTTTTGTATTCAGGATCAACCATGGATGGGCACAGAAGTGCCAGCTGGTGAAAGCGGTTGGTGTAACCGGTGATATCGTCGCCCTGCATCTTATGATTCCAGAATTCCATCTCTAATTGTTTCAGCTCATCTCTTGGGCAGTACTCGCCCCTCAGCATAAGTTTCAGTTCATCCCACTGTATTTTGTAAGCCTCAGCAACGCTCACCGTCTGCGCATATGTGTTCCACCAAGTAAGGGCGATGTCAGAAAAGGTACTGGTGGCGAACTTAACTTTATCCTCTTCCTTGCAGTTGCAGATGAGGAACACTGACTCGATTTTCTCGGTCCAACGAATCAGACCAATCGCTCCTTCAGTTCCTGCAAAGTTCAGCGGTTTGCAGTTATGGAAGTCTTTGTAGGTGCAGGTTTTGGGTTGTGGTCCATTGTTGGCAGTATCTTCGCTACCAGGAGCTGATGTTCGGGTAGCTAGAGCTTGAGCCACACTACGGGCAATAATACCCGCAACTTCGGCTTCAGTAAGGTTGAGTTGTCGTCGAGGAGGCATGTTCCTTGAAACAATAATAAAGAACATGTGAGGATTCGGATAAGAATTCTGACGGTAATGATTTGGTAAGTTAAAAGAATTTCGTCAAAGGTTGAAATTTGTTCAAAGTCTGCGAGTTATAAATAAGTTTATATGACTTCGAAATTTTTGAAAACTTTATAAAAAGTTCTGTAAGAAATTTTGTAACATGTTTGATAAAAATATATTTGTTATAAATTTTTGGTAGTAAAAGTCGGTTGTATAATTTGAAGTCTATCGAAACATTGAGTTGAAAATGGTTTTATTAAGTTACCCCTAACGGTACAGTGAGGTACGTAAATTTGGTAGAATTAGCGAATAAAACAAGGTCTCGGTTTTCATATCGAAGGACGTTCGAGAAACTATGGTTGTCGGATACAATAGTGTGGAGATCTTCAGACGTATGTCGGTAGCGTGTATGGTTTTCGTGGATTCATAAAAGTTAAATAAGGACAGAATGACGAGAATCAAGTTGTCGTTTGTTTGATGAAATCTGAAAGCAATTTCGTATTAGTCGAGAGAGTATCGTATCGGGGAAAGAGGCCTATGTAGATATATATATATCACATAACCGCCTAGTTCGTGTCTAGCACAATCAAGTAAAAGTCCCGGTTCTCTCGAGGTCAGAGTCAGCTAATGCATTCCGGTTCAACATAACCCCTTTCAGAACTCACATCATCTTCATTTAATTGTACATAGTTGATCAGGCTATGTTAAATTAAACTTGTATGCTGTAATTCCTGAACCAGTTATACCTAATGAGGAATACTGCCTAACGGTCATAGTCTAGGCCCACTAAATGCAACCTAGTTCACTATAACCTTAGGCTCTGATACCAATCTGTAACACCCCAAATTTAACAGTTTGCGGAAGCGATGTTTTGGGTGTTACTAATCAATAATCACAAGCACAAAGGATACAGTGAACGACTCTAAATGAGACGTTCGAAAAGTTATAACATTAATACATAAGTAGTTTCAAAATACAAGCTCGAGTTCAGTAAATTCCTAGAGATTCTAATACATAATAACTAGTACAAAAGTAATGTATAAAAATCTCCAAGCTTGTAATGCATGCGACTCGAGCTAAGTAAGCTTATCCTGCTGGGCATCCCTACTGATGCTGTGTACCTGAGAAGCATTACTAAAACGGTCAACCAAAAGGTTGGTGAATCTCACAGGTTTGTAAATAAGTAAACAGTTTGAACACACAAGTAGTATTTGTAAATCATAGCCAGCCAGTAAGTTTTAATAAGTGGGTGGTTGCAGATTATGCAAACCGTTTGATACAATCGCCATGAGCCACCATAGTTGAAGCTTAACGTACAGTAAATATCGGTACCCCCTCATGAATGTAATCCAAAACATTCATACGGAACGAGTAAGAAACGCCCGTTTCTACAGGAACGGTTCGTGGTAGTGCGTGCTACCCCGGGCGGGGATTGTCAGTCCCATATGGATCCATATACTAAAACTCGCGCTTATCACATAACTAACAACTATGATTCAGGAGGATTTCATTGGATTAGTCGTAAACTCATGCAATTGGCGTATCGTTACTCTCGTACAGTATGTAAATCATGGCAGCAAGTAAGTTTTGTGTGTTCATGTAAAACAGTAATGCATCTCACCCCTGAGTGTAAAACAGTAAAGTAGGGGCTGTGAGACTCACCTGAGTCTGGCAGGCGATGTAATAAGTAAGCAAGTAGTATTCCCGAACTAGCAACCCTTAGCGTCCTAATACGCATAAGGTTTAGTAAGTAAATGGAATACTTGTAAAGTATCCATGCTAGTTGTTCCCAAACTAGTTAATGTCCATTAGTTGTTTGTAAATTTGTAATCGTTTGTAAATCGTAGTTTGTATAAAAGTTGTACGGTTCGTTTGTTATCGGTGTATAATAATAATTCCACCCGTTATTATTATGTATTCATAGTAGTTGTACAGTTGTAAAGTACACTCGTATGATCGTTTGTTTGTATTACAACATGTATCGATTATGTACATTCCAATGGGCTTAGTCCCCAAAGGGTACGAGTGAAACCTCGTAAGTATTCGTATGTAAGTTCGTATCAGTTAACGTGTAATCCAGCACGTAACTAGTAAGTGAACTTGTAGGTTCGTATCGGTTGCAATCCCGTGTAGTGTACAAGTGTAAGTTCGTTGTAGTGAAATCTCCTAAGTATTTCCGAGTGAAAACTCGTACGCGTGTGTGAGTGAAATCTCACGTTTAGTTTAGTATCAACTTGTACGTATTCAAGTATCGTTGTATACTTCCAAAAGTATAGTATTTTCATGTATAAGTAACGCCGAGTAAAGTACGTTTACGTTTTAAGTATATTCCATACTTGTATAAAATGTAAGTTTCAATCAGCCTGTTATAGCGTCACTTGTATGCGTCACTTCTATGTATCATGCGACACTTAGGTAGTGTCGTGTTATGTTATCTGTTTTAAGATATATGCGACACTTAAGTAGTGTCGGTATTTAGACAGTGCGTCACTTATGTGTGGTATGCGGCACTTAAGTAGTGTCGTGTATTCAGTGTCTGTGTAACCATGTATGCGGCACTTAGATAGTGTCGGTATTAAGATGGTGCGTCACTAGGTAAGTGACGTTAATAAGTCTTAAGATTCATCACTGCGTCACTAGAATAGTGACGGTATTAAGTGCCGTGTTCAAACAGGGCGTCACTTATGAAGTGACGGTATAAGTGAGTAAATCGGTTCATAGGGCGACACTGGGTAAGTGTCGGTATATGCCTGTATGCGTCACTGATGAAGTGACGGTGTGATGGTCGGTGACGTCATCAGTAGTAACCGGACGTCATTCGTTTCTACTGAAAGTGTTAAGTTTCTACCGATGATAGCGGCACTAACGAAGTGTCGCCTGTTTCTGCTGAACGTTATATGGTGGCGTCACTAAAGGAGTGACGCTAGTTACTACTGACGCTCATTACTACTGAAAGTTATAAGGTAGCGTCACTAAGTAAGTGTCGTGTTGTTTCTGCCGAAGGCGTTAAGACTGCGTCACTTGTGAAGTGACGGTATAGTGTTTTAGCGGCACTAATGAAGTGTCGCGTATAGACGGTTCGTGACCTATGCGTCACTAAAGCGAAGTGCCGCATAACTGGCGTGAGCCATGCGACACTAACTTCTGTCCAGTTTTTGATTCGTGTCGAAAACGTATTTAGCGAGTTCCGTTCAAGTTGAAACTTTTACACAAGTTATGTTATGTTATATAGAGTTCATAAAAATTGTTGGATGTCGTTTTTAATGTTCGAGGTGTCGTTTTATTTAAAATGACCAAAACCGACGTTTTCGTAAAAGTGTTTAAAAATGAGTTTAAGTTACATATATGGACATCATTTAGCTAGGGGAACATTTATCTAGCAAAATAAAAGTAATCGGAAAAGTTTCGGGTCGCCGGAAAACTTACAAAATTGTCGAAACGAAAATCCGAAAAGATACGATTGTAGCCCTCGTTCTCGTGATCGTCGTTGCTCCTTTGCGTTTTGTGATTTAAGCTCGTTTTGTGGTGTTTTTGGGATGTTTTAGTGATGGTTTTAGAGAGAGAGAGAAACCGATGGAGAGAGAGAGAGAGAGAATGATTGAGGTGTGGTTGGTTGTGTTTGAGTGTGGGAAAGGAGAAGAGAGTGAGGGGGGGGTGATGACCCCCTTGCTTGGGCCGGTTTGGTGGGGCCACCAATGAGTGGTCTCACCAAGTTTTTGTTCCCTCGCGTTTGCGCTCCGTGCGGTGTTCGTTTCCCCGGTCGTTTAAACGTTTAAAATGATTTTATACGCGATTAAATATACGTTTTAAAATACGTAATAATACTCGATAATTAAATTGTAGTATTTTACCAAAAATACTAGTTTGTAAGTTATAAAATATAACTTTGCTCTGTTTTGTCGGTTGGTCGAGTTTTCAGAGAGTTCGGTGACGTTTTAATTAAATCGTACGTTTTCGTTATATTATAAACATAATATAAAGTAATAATCAAAGTAATTAAATAATTTCACATTATTTAATAATTGTTTTATCAGTGTATGAAATTTGTACAATTGTTGTTTTATACGATATTCATACGAATCGTATACGCGTATATATACATATATTCCATCCATATATGTATATATATATGTAAGTAATGTATATAATCCTATTTCATATTATATACAAGTAATAAACACGTAATTAGGAAAATTTTAAATTGGTCCTAATTTCGGGGTTGTTACAACCTGTGAATTCACTCAACCTATTTGTTGACGACTTTCTTTCTATGTTTTACAGGAAATTAGCTACGTAAGTAAGAATCGCATGCATTCAGGATGGACAACCCTGGACTACTTAGGATGCCATATGAATTGGGACAGCTTTTGAGGATTTCCTCTGTATTACTGCAGACATTGCAGTTATACTCATGAAATCTTATCTTAACATATGTATTGTAAAACTTAAATGTTTTAAACTTTATTACTACTGTACGACTTACATAGTCGTACTACTTTTGTAATAACTATTTTAAATTGGCATCCTTTATATATTATGTTCTGTATGATCATATGCTCTGATACAGTGAATGCACAATCGTAACGTCAGCACCCCCGCTGTTAAACTGTTTATACAAGATGCTTCCGCTAATTATAAATTGCTTCCGCTAAACATTAAATAAACACAATTACCGATTTTGGGGGTGTGACAGTTTAGAACAGTGTATTGATATATATATATATGTGTCCTTTAAAAAAAAATACTCCATATATATAGACCACGGTTCTAGAAAAGAACAGTAGTTTCAGACTTTCAGTGTTGCATGGTATTTATGTTTTTGAAACAATGAAACTACTATGCCAAA
Organism: Helichrysum umbraculigerum; assembly: GCA_949592205.1. Classification (NCBI taxonomy): domain Eukaryota; kingdom Viridiplantae; phylum Streptophyta; class Magnoliopsida; order Asterales; family Asteraceae; genus Helichrysum; species Helichrysum umbraculigerum. Next base: position 42,176,506 of record CATIUR010000001.1, read on the forward strand.
CGGTGTCAAAAAATTATGTTAGTCAAAATTTAAGGCACTTGGTCAATGTTTTTCTTAATTGTTTTTTTAAAGCATTAGTTATTTTTATAATAGCAAATCATCATCGTCATAGAAATATACAAATCAAATCAAATTGATATGAGAGTTTAATCCGGTTTAATAGTTTTAATAAGATTGGATCGGTTTAATAATTTTTTCCCGCTTCAACATTGTTGATTCATTCATTTAACAAATAATGAGTATTGATTAATGAAATTGATTTGGCTGTTGGGGGATCGTCTTGGTCATGAAAAATTTGCATTTATGTCTGATGATAAATAAACTTAATAGACGGGTGGCCATATTTAATCCGGTTGACAAGACCACACAATGTTCCTATCCCTAGCCTTATCAAGTCTATGATACCTGTACCACCCCCTCCCTGACCCTCCCCAGCCCACTTTCCAGACATATATTTGACTTTTTTAACAATTTTTATTCGTATTAAATTTTTATTCCTATTAAAGAAAATGTGTCGGTCTTATATGTTTTGGATCGGTTCATTAATGCTTTTAACCGCTTCAAGATATATTGATTCTATTTTAACAAAATGCTTATTAATTATTTATTAATTATTTATTAATTATAAATTAATTAATTAATATATAATTAAAGTATTAAAAGTCGATGATAAAATTGATTTGCTTGTTGGAGGAATGGGGGCATCGAAAAGTTTTTCAATTACGATTGACTTTTAATTACTCGTATTATACAGGTGGAAGAATTAATCAATATTTAATCCGGTTCCCCACACATTTTTAAGTTTAATTAATTAATGTATATGGATCGGTTCATGGCGGCCTTATATATTTTGTGACATGCATGTAAATTATCTTTGGTTGTTGTTATATATATATATATATATATATATATATATATATATATATATATATATATATGTTCATTAAGTTGACACAGTAGCACCTAATATGGTGCCATGTGTCACCTAACAAAAAATACTTCAAGATATTAATTCATAAATCTTCTATAAACTTGAAACTTCAATATTATTAAAGAAATTTCTTACTTTCTGTAATTTAATATTAAAAAAAAGTTATCAATTGGCACAAAATTATTAAGTGCTTAAAAAAAAAGAATACTACAATTTAACTCACATGATTAATGTGCACTTGTCTCTCACGAGACTCGAACACATAACCTCTCAATTGATAGATTCCCGTACATAGTGCTAGACCAAAGGGCTATTGATATAATTAAATTCATACATTTTTTACTCATCTATCGCAACTAATTCTTTTTATGAAGTTTTTCATTTATAATGGAAAATCTAAACATAATTGGGTTGTTCGATCTTAGTTATATTTATAAATTATAAAAGTTTATAATTTGTGTAAGTTAATACATAATATTAATTGATTGAGTTGAAATAGTGTGTAGGTGAGTTTGAATAGGTTAAAAATAGTGAAAATCACCTTCGGTGATTGTAGTAGATTAAATAAAATTAAATGCCTTCAATTCAATTTCTTTTGCCTATATATACATCAAAATCCAAGGTCCACATTATTAATAAACTCTTAAAAGACCATCTTTAAAAAACAATATATAATAATGGCATTGGCATCATCTTCTCGAATTCCAGATAATGATATACCTCCACGACCTCCTTCTCCAATGATGGATCTTTTAAATTATGCAGCGCAAAGGGATGAAGTAATGCATATTCAAGTTAACCTATGGACCAAAAAACTCAATAAACAAAAGAAGAAGTATGAACATCTTTGGAAGCAACTCAAAGAACTCGAGAGGTCTATGAATCAAAAGAGAGAGACTTTGAATTCTTTGTATAAGAAATAACGTAATGTTTCATTATTAATTAAGATATTCAAAAATTGTCCTATGGCACTATTAATTTCAATTATGTATGTTAATTTTAATAGTTTAAGTATAAATGTCTTTTTAATTTGTTCAATGAGAAAGAAATGTTGTGGTAACATATGAAAATCATAATTGGTAACTAAAATAGGAGACGAGAAAATTGATTGACCAATATAGTTGATCCAATGTACTCAACACTTAAAAAAATTTCGTACCACATCCACACACACACACACAAAAAACTCCTAAAAATCTTTAAGATTACAAAGATTTCAGTTACAAATTAAAACAAGTCTGATTGAGGTCAAAAGCATCTAGATTATAGACAGCTCGGCTCGATCAAGTCCTTATCCCAAGACACATAATTTTAGGAAGCCCAACAAACTAAACAAACAAGTGAAACATTAAAACACAAACACAAAATGTCAAACAACACGTACATTTAAGACCCAAAAATGCACGAAGTTGCTAAGCTTATACACAAATGATTGTAGCGAGAAAGATGTATCCATGCATTTCGCACTAAGTTGATACACATCTTCCATTCTTTTTACTGTTATGTTTAAGAATGAATATGACACCTTCGGAAATGGTCTAGAAGAGCCAAATGCTTCTCGTTTTTTGCCACAGTAACAGAAATTGGAGTGTTGTAAGTGAAGTTTACGGCAGAAGATACATGTCCACAACTGTAATGCACATACAAGTTTTGTAAGAATCAGTAATACTACACGAGTGAAATTGACAATAACAGGCCATGTTGGAGCATTGCTTTTCATGGCCAGATCTACTGTGGAGGATAAGAGTCTCCATAGCAGGGGGACGGTAAATATGAACTTGCCTTAATCGAAAGAGGAACATGTATTTATTTATAGAATTAATAATTGATGTGTCAGAATAAATTTAACAAAATCACAAATTTGATCCCTTGACCAAACTCATTTAACAAAATAATCCCTTGACTATTTTGTTAAATACGGAGTAGTTATTTATAGCATATCTCATAAAAAAATCTAGTGTATTTGACAAGACCACACCATGCTCCCCTAGCCATAATTAAAGTCTATGACATCAGTCACCACCCCCTCACTGGCTCCCTCCCAGCTTCCTTCCCAGACAGGCTGACATACATTTGACTTTTCTTTTCATGTTTTTTAGTCTCTTAGATCAGCTCCAAAGTGAAGCGGTTAAAATTGAAATGTAGTGGCTCCTCACATTTTGGATCGATTCATTTATGTTTATAACCGCTTCAATATCTGTTGATTCTAATATAAACTGGTTATTATAATTTATAATACTCCGTAGTAAATATTAAAAGTCGACGATAAAATCGATCTGGTTGTTGAGACTTTAAATTGAGAAGGACTGGGGGCATCGAAAAGTTTGCATTTATTAGATACTTAATTAATTAATTAGTTGGTACAAAGAACCATAGTTATAAATCGGGTTGAATTACAACTTTTTTTCCCCATAATGATAATATCCTTATTTCTATTCTTTATTCACAACTAATAAATCAATTTATTCCAAATTTCAAATGGAATCTGGTTGCACATCTTCACCACCACACAAAAAACAAAAAACCACACGATATGAAAATCAAGTATTGAAAGAAAAAGTAACAGGGCTTATCGAGTCTATGAACTCAATTGATAGGGAAAACAGGCTAAAACTTTGTGTTTTGAATGATAGTGTAGGTGAATCATCTCGAAAGAAGCAAGTTTGGGATAATCAACTGGATAATCGTCCTGCTGATGATGCTAATCTCTACTTAAGTTTGTTCCTCGGCAGAGATCGAATTCAGGATGCGAAACATCAACTTGAAATTGAAGATACACTGGATGTTATCGAAGAATCTATCCGAAAGAAGAATGAAATCCTTGAGACGTTGAAAAAAGTTTAAATATGTATAAATTATTATATGTATGTATGTTCTAATTTTAAGTGAATATATTATACGTGCGTCTTAATCTTAAATATAAAAAAGAACGTATCAAAATATATATACTCAAATAATAATTATCATACATGGTTTTCGTACACGTGACAATTATGATGTTCTCATGAGCATCTCCAATGTATAAAGCTATTGTAAAGCTTTTTCCAAAGACACATCATCAACATCCAAAAAAGCTTTAGATAAGTCCAATGAGTAAAGCTTTTGCAAAGCTTTTCTTTTGAAGCCTACACACACAAATTTGGTAAAAAGCTTTTGCTTAAAAGCTTGAGATTTATCAAGCTTTACACTTAAAAAGCTTTATACTCCAATGATAAAAAGCTTTTCAAAAGCTTTTTTACACAAAAAAGCTTTAGAAAAAGCCCTTGTTGGAGATGCTTAAAACAATGTACAAACATTGATTTATAAATGTCAACATATTAATTTACAAACTTAAATTCGTTTTTATTAGTATAACTTATACATCCATGAATCATATTTGTTAAGTTGAAAGAGTGCACATAACTTTATTGAGAAAAACTCAATTTCACTTAAAGTTGTTATGTGAAAAGAATTATAAGTTAAATGATACTATTGTTTGAATTTTCGTTAAATATAGTTTGGATTTTAATGCAAACCAAATCAAATCGAAAGCCACGGTGAAAGTTAAATGATAATATTTTTAACGAGTAAAATTCTAGTTATGTCTTAAGATCAATAATTCAATAAGTCTTGTGATATTATTATTGTTGTTGTTGTTTCATCGTTGTTATTATTATTATTTTTTCTGTTAATTCATCCAACGACATTATAAATTGTCACACCCCGTCTAAAGCGGAAACAACGGAATGCAACACATGACTAGATCATAACACATTGATATGAAAGAAATTCACTAAATGAAATTCAACAAAATGTTATGAAACCGCTTCACAACGTCAAAAATACAATCGTTCACAGTAACAAATTTAAAATGCACTCTAACAGTCTTGCTAAGCCACCTTAGTCTCAGTCCTTGAATTACTAGCTTCACCTGAAAAGAAATGCTTAAAAACGTCAACACATGGTTGGTGAGTTCGTAGGTTTTGAAGTAAACATTTTATCAAATTAAAATCATTTCGTTTTAAACACATGAGTGCAAAGTATGCAATGTACAATAATACAACGTTCAAGAAATCACACGTTATCCACGTTACAAATACGTTACATGTTCAACGTTCAAATAAAATACACGTTCAACATCTCAAATAATCAAAACAACGTTATGTTACACTATATGTTTCCAAGTTCCATCGTTCCTACGTTTCTACGTTCAATCGTTCATACGTTTCTACGTTCCATCGTTCCTACGTTTCTACATTCCATCGTTCCTACGTTTCTATCATCGTTCCAAACAAAATAATCACACACAAATGCTAAGCTCCATTCACGTTATCGTTCCACACAATCAAATAATACACATTAAACTATACATGTACTTCATAGCAACTCGTGATCAAAAGCAAGTTCAAAGATTGTTTCCACATTAATAAAACGGTATAAAATATGTTTGAGCATTCTTTTCCCCCAAAACGTTAAATAAATAAATGAAAAGGGGGCCACGAAACTTACCTTGAATAGTAGTTTAAAGCAAGCACGTATCACTCCAAAAGTCGCATGGAACTATGAACGTCCTATAGTACATAATGTTTATTAGTTATGTATCTAAGTGATTATGAGTTATGTGTCAACATGTTTGTATTCACGAGTCGAAACAAAAGTTCATATATGTTTGCTTCTATCTCAAATTTATACCCATAATTGAAATATGTTTTCTGTCCAAAGCCTTAGTGTCATTTTACCAAAATTTATCTCAGTGTCTAACTATTTTTAAAAATTCCCCAAAACACTTATACACTGAAAACGTGACTTTTGATACCTTAAAAGTTTAATAGAAATTAAAATACTTAAAGACATCTATAAATTTCAATATTTTTACAAAAGTCATTCCATATAATCAAAATGTTCCAGAAAAATTTACATGACCTAATTCAAAGCCTAAGATATGATTCCATGACTCAAACCATACCAAATCATAAACCGAAAACTCAGATTATATCCCTTAACAAACCATATTAAATAAAATAAATAAATTACATCTTACTATTTCATAATGTCTTTTGTTTGCAGAAACTACAACATTAAACATATTTTAACCACCCCAAAATAACTAGAAAATATTTCGATCAAACCGATTTAAGTTTATCAATGTTTTCTGAAAATTCGTCATACACAGCAACAGTTTATGAAATAATTTCTATAAAATAATACATTGCGTTTCAGAGGCCGAAACCTTGAGATTCAATTTAAAACATCGGGATCTACAACTTTTTAGTTTTGGCCGAAGCCTGAAAACGAACGTAAATGGGTCAAATCGACCACTAATCACGACTGAAAATCCTGGACAGATTCTGAGATTACGGTTATATAACTTTCGGTTTCAAAAACGCATTATACTCATCATCTAAATTCTATAAACCTAATTTGTACCCTATAGTTCAGTCCAGAAGTGCATGCATCACAGAAAATATAAAGATAATTAATTTGAGAAGGAATTATATTGTTACCTACACGAACACACAATTTCGTAACACACGAAAGCAAAAACTCGAACTCGACTTGTGGGGTTTCTTTTTGTTTCGGTCGACCACAGCAGAAACCAGCAGGAACGATCTGTGTTTTTGATCAAAAAGTTTGTGGGCTAAGCTTATGGTTATGTTTATATGTATATTGTTTCTTAGAGCCCAACTTTTAGGGTTTTGGAATGGGTTTGGGCTTGTTTTGTGGGCTGGTTGAATGGGCTCATAAGGGAGGGGTTTGGGTCATATTTTTTTTTAGGGCCAAAGAAGACACGCAGAATAACCTCAGGTCACACGGTTGAAATCGGTCCAGTCTAGAACTGTTTGTTTATTTTACGTTTTGCTTCGTATCTCCTTCGTTAAACGTCCGTTTGCGATGATTCTTTTTGCGTTGGATTCGTTTTTCAAAAAATGAAGACTTTGATGTAAAGAAATCCATGAAATAAGTCTTACAACAAAAATGAGTTTTCAAGGTTTAAAATACGATTACGGTTTGGTGACGGTTGTCACAGTATCCCCCCGTTTAGGGAATTTCGTCCCGAAATTATTATTGAAAACGTTATTATGGAATAGACATGGGTTCCGAGTTTCTTATGATCCTACCGTTCCTAAGTCATTTCGTATTTTCACTTAACGTTATATCGTATCCTAACTATAGTGATCGCGTTACGTTTCCGCTACTTGACTTCTCGTTCCGTTGTCTTTACCGGCCCTATGATACAATGTTGTTTTAAACTCCATCTCAGTTTTATTCAACTACACATTACTACGTTTCGTTTGTGTGACACCATAAGAGACTCATTACTTGATTATATATCACAAGTCTCCATTTACTCCATTCATCCCTTTGATTGATAGGTTATCGAACCTATTTGTTAAACTTATAATACTAATTCTTTCGAGCCGTTAAGAAAGTAAAAGAAATTGGATTTTGTAAATGGTGTGTTCTCAACATCCAAAAGACTCTTTCTTGATTCCAAATCCCATGGATACCACAGACGTAATTTTTTTTGGACCGAGAGGCATGACCACATCGAGTCCTAAACGTCAACTTTGGTATAGCTTCCTCGTGATTCCTCAATTGGATTCATAGCTCGTTCGATGGTCGTTTGTTTGTACACCTATGCGAACCTTGAAGTTGATAAAACAAGTTGTCGTTTCTAGAGATAGGACATCGATTCTTGATTTTACACTCATTATGGAAGTTTTACAACTAGTGTTTCTCCCCGGAATAGGATCAATACGAGTTTCTATATGTCGTGAAAAAGATATTCTTACAAGATTTTCAGGAAAGTCTCAAGAAAAATTGCTTGACAATCTGAATATTTTTTTGATTTTACGTTCATCGGTTCTACGCCCACCTAAGTTACTTACCGTTCTCCATCGGGTTGATCTTCACGGCCTATAGCATCTCACTCCTTCAAAGTGAAACGCAGTCCAATTTCTCTCAAATACCACGTCAAGGCTCTCATGCACGATAATATGTTGAGACCCACAAAGTGTCCTTCTAACACTAGGGTACTCTCTCGAATAATCTTAATTGCTTCTACAAATATTACGTTTACCAATTTAACTACTTATGATAACGTTTAAGAATATTAGGTTGTCATATCGATAAGGATACAAATTTAATAAGGACAGGGCTACAATTGGTCACTAACGTTGAATGATACCGTAGTAAAAGGATCATTTCATGAATACGTATCCGTTGCAGCATTTGAGGTCGGACGCGTTTTATTTATTTTTGAATTTTTTAGGATGGTAATAAAATTTATCTATTTATTTATTACTGCAGTTTATTTTATGAAACTACGTGTTCCAAAACATAGATAGTTTCAAAACGATATAAATTATTTTGGGTACCGAAGATTTTAGTAAGAGAATTTTGAGACATCATTTAATAAACTAATTGATCGCGGATGGTTAGATATTTTAGTTGCTAAGACAATTCAATAGGTAGGCTTATCCTTCTTCTTCGTTCAAACCCCTTTCAGTAAGTAGTATAGATAATAGGGGTTGGTTGAGTTTAAGAATTATTACAAAGTTTTTGGATTTACCAATACATTAACTAATGGTGTTCATAATAGGACCCTTAGGAAAAGGTTTGATCGATCCGGGTTGCAATCGTTATATTGGCAGAGAATATGGTGTAGGTACGTTTTAGGTTGACTTAAATTCTTATAGAAGTTGTAGCCAACTAGTTTAAAAACCGAGATTAGAATATTTGTTAAGAATGGTCTTATTCAGTTACATTTGTAATGTAGCATGAGGGATTGGGGCCTTTATCATATAGAGGTGAAGATTCCAAACAATACGGATAGTTGAATGCATGACTAAAAGATATTAAGATCTTGGACTAACTTGCCAAAAGGGATCTGCGAGAAGGTAAAAGTGGCCAAGTAAGTGAATGCATCACTGACTAGAAAGGTAAAGACTATCGCGTGATACATGGTTGTAATTAGAAGTTTCCAAGTAAAATTAAGATATAATTATGCCCTACTTTGGTTCCGGTGAGTATTAATTTATTAGAGTTTTGCATGGTTATTCCTTAGTGAATTATTATCTACGTCTATTAGTCTTACGATACGTATTCCATGTCTTAGAATGACGTTTACTTACTACAAGATTTACACTATTATAGTCATCACATTTTGCGCCCGTCACATTTCACGTTTAGCATTTCGAGTAGAACGCCTTGGCGGTATGTTTACTACGATTTTGAGTACGTATGAGTTTAGAATAGATGAGCAATTTGGATAGTGTTAGATGTATGCGCCAAACCAACGACCAAGAATCATGAGTTCGGAACATATAGAGTTGAGATTTTACGTCGTCACGCGACTTTGAAGGCGACCCATTAGACACTCGAATATGGTCATATAAACACATATATGTCGTGATACCTTCGCAATTACGTCGGCCTCCATAATTGTTAGGGTATCCTTTCATATATGTACTTATTACCAGATCCTATATCACAATGTTCAACCTTGTTCCTACATATTCAAATCTAAGAGTGGCACAAATTTTTAAGGGAATAGTACTATGATCGACGTAGCACCGATAGATGACATTAATGATCCCGCGCCATTAAGCCTACATAACCCTCTCGGGTACGCGGGCACGTGCGGAACCACCAACGGAGCATAACTTTTTCAAGAATCGAAATACGAATGGGTACACATTGTCTATGTAGCAAATAAGTATATATCCTACCAGATAAGTACATCTCATGACAATTAAGTTCACATCGTTTCGTACAAGTACACACCATAGCAAATAATGACATGTTTCAAATAAGCACACATCGTTTTGAATAGCACACATCGTTTTAAACTAAATACGCATCGTTTCGAATAAGTACATATCGTTTCAAATGAATACAAATCGTTTCAATAAGTACACATCGTTACAAGTAAGAACATATCGTTTCAAATAATTCCACTTCGTTTCATGCACACGTAGTTCCTAGCATAGCATCTATATGAAGGGTCCTAGGTTATAGTCTAGGTCAATCCACCTAATTCTCTATAACCAATGGCTCTGATACCAATCTGTCACACCCCGTCTAAAGCGGAAACAACGGAATGCAACACATGACTAGATCATAACACATTGATATGAAAGAAATTCACTAAATGAAATTCAACAAAATGTTATGAAACCGCTTCACAACGTCAAAAATACAATCGTTCACAGTAACAAATTTAAAATGCACTCTAACAGTCTTGCGAAGCCACCTTAGTCTCAGTCCTTGAATTACTAGCTTCACCTGAAAAGAAATGCTTAAAAACGTCAACACATGGATGGTGAGTTCGTAGGTTTTGAAGTAAACATTTTATCAAATCAAAATCATTTCGTTTTAAACACATGAGTGCAAAGTATGCAATGTACAATAATACAACGTTCAAGAAATCACACGTTATCCACGTTACAAATACGTTACATGTTCAACGTTCAAATAAAATACACGTTCAACATCTCAAATAATCACAACAACGTTACGTTACACTATATGTTTCCACGTTCCATCGTTCCTACGTTTCTACGTTCAATCGTTCATACGTTTCTACGTTCCATCGTTCCTACATTTCTACATTCCATCGTTCCTACGTTTCTATCATCGTTACAAACAAAATAATCACACACAAATGCTAAGCTCCATTCACGTTATCGTTCCACACAATCAAATAATACACATTAAACTATACATGTACTTCATAGCAACTCATGATCAAAAGCAAGTTCAAAGATTGTTTCCACATTAATAAAACGGTATAAAATATGTTTGAGCATTCTTTTCACCCAAAACGTTAAATAAATAAATGAAAAAGGGGCCACGAAACTCACCTTGAATAGTAGTTTAAAGCAAGCATGTATCACTCCAAAAGTCGCATGGAACTATGAACGTCCTATAGTACATAATGTTTATTAGTTATGTATCTAAGTGATTATGAGTTATGTGTCAACATGTTTGTATTCACGAGTCGAAACAAAAGTTCATATATGTTTGCTTCTATCTCAAATTTATACCCATAATTGAAATATGTTTTCTGTCCAAAGCCTTAGTGTCATTTTACCAAAATTTATCTCAGTGTCTAACTATTTTTAAAAATTCCCCAAAACACTTATACACTGAAAACGTGACTTTTGATACCTTAAAAGTTTAATAGAAATTAAAATACTTAATGACATCTATAAATTTCAATATTTTTACAAAAGTCATTCCATATAATCAAAATGTTCCAGAAAAATTTACATGACCTAATTCAAAGCCTAAGATATGATTCCATGACTCAAACCATACCAAATCATAAACCGAAAACTCAGATTATATCCCTTAACAAACCATATTAAATAAAATAAATAAATTACATCTTACTATTTCATAAATGTCTTTTGTTTGCAGAAACTACAACATTAAACATATTTTAACCACACCAAAATAACTAGAAAATATTTCGATCAAACCGATTTAAGTTTATCAATGTTTTCTGAAAATTCGTCATACACAGCAACAGTTTACGAAATAATTTCTATAAAATAATACATTGCGTTTCAGAGGCCGAAACCATGAGACTTAGTGTAAAACATCGAGATCTGCAACTTTTTAGTTTTGGCCGAAGCCTGAAAACGAACGTAAATGGGTCAAATCGACCACTAATCGCGACTGAAAATCCTGGACAGATTCTGAGATTACGGTTATATAACTTTCGGTTTCAAAAACGCATTATACTCATCATCTAAATTCTATAAACCTAATTTGTACCCTATAGTTCAGTCCAGAAGTGCATACATCACAGAAAATATAAAGATAATTAATTTGAGAAGGAATTATATTGTTACCTACACGAACACACAATTTCGTAACACACGGAAGCAAAAACTCGAACTCGACTTGTGGGGTTTCTTTTTGTTTCGGTCGACCACAGCAGAAACCAGCAGGAACGATCTGTGTTTTTGATCAAAAAGTTTGTGGGCTAAGCTTAGGGTTATGTTTATATGTATATTGTTTCTTAGAGCCCAACTTTTAGGGTTGGGCTTGTTTTGTGGGCTGGCTGAATGGGCTCATAAAGGAGGGGTTTGGGTCATTTTTTTTTTTAGGGCCAAAGAAGACATGCAGAATAACCTCAGGTCACACGGTCGAAATCGGTTCAGTCTAGAACTGTTTGTTTATTTTACGTTTTGCTTCGTATCTCCTTCGTTAAACGTCCGTTTGCGATGATTCTTTTTGCGTTGGATTCGTTTTTCAAAAAATGAAGACTTTGATGTAAAGAAATCCATGAAATAAGTCTTACAACAAAAATGAGTTTTTAAGGTTTAAAATACGATTACGGTTTGGTGACGGTTGTCACATAAATATTACCCAACAATAGAAAAATAATTGTTATGTTTTTGTAAGATAAATATATAAAAATAGGTAAAAGACAAACTATTCATATAATAGTAAAATTCACCACTCCTGGTGAATATAGTCCTTGGCAATTATATTTTGTACCGTATTTTGTATACTTCTATTCAATTAAAAATTAAAAATATCAAAATAGTGATTCAACTATATTGACCTGTTTGGTGTAACTATTGAACTTCCAATTTTACAACATCCAATTAGAATTAAATTCTACTCGGCTTTGTGAAATGATTACACTGTCGATCAGTCACCTCCCATGTAATAAATGAGTATATATAAATAAGCAGTATATATTTTTTTTGATTAAAATTTTATTTTAAACATTCAGATTCAGATTACAAGTAAACAAATGGAACTTAACGCCTACAAAGCAGAGACGATCGAGAAGTTGCAAGCTGAAGTGAAGGAAGAGACGAGAAGAAAGAATGAAGTCCAGAGTATGTACACGCCCATGCAGGAAAAGTTTGATGAAGCAAAGAGTTTGAAGAAGGAATTTGAGAAGTTACCCACTTCAGAATTCAAAAATTCTGTTATTGCTTCTCTTGAAAAACTTCTCAAATTAGAAGAAACATGTTCGACGCAATTCTCTACTTTGTCATCTTCGTTTGATAAAAGCGAAGAAAAAAAGATTTTATTTATCGATACATTTCAAAACTTGTAATATTATTATCATTCTTTTTTTTTAATCGAAAGTAATATATTAGTGTGTTTCATACGTGCATGTAATTTTATGTTTCCATATTTTATTTATATTACGTTATTATTTACTATAATATTATTATTATCGGGGTGACTTTTATTTATATTACGTTATTAATCTCTCAGGATTTTTCTTTTAATATAAATATGAAATATAAAATATAAAATACAAATAATAAGATAGAATAAAATAAATATAAATAGATAAATAGATAAAAGAGAAATGTTGGAAATTTAAATTAACATATGTGAACCGCTCCAAGATCTTTAAATGACCGTCCCTCTTTTATAATAAATATAATTATAATAACATAAATAACTAAATAAGAATGAAATAAATAGATAAAGGCTAGTAATAAACCGATCCAAATGTTCAGGTAAGCCGCTACAAGTATAAAGTATTTGATTTTATGAGTCAACCAATTAATTAATTAAATAGTCAATCCGAACGTCACGGCAAAACGATTCAAACAAATGGAACCAGGAAGATGAAGAACATATACGAATGTTACTTCAACGCATAGAGGAATGTAGAGCAAATATCGCGAGATGGGATGAGATGATAACAATTGAGACTAAGACTATTTATGGTACAAACTCTTAAAATGAATCTATGTTTATATGTTATATATGTTACTATTTTTGGATGTCTCGTTATAACTATCCATTTTGATATTTAATCAATCAAAAAGACCTTAGTGATTAGATTTAATATTTAATGGATGAAAAGTGTGGTTATAGATTATAGATTATAAATTATAGATAGATATATTAATATATTAATAATTAGTACACACTCGATCTATTATTTATCTGTAATATATGGAATGCCTTATCGATCTCTTTCATGCAATATACTCCCGTTACGTAAATAATTTGCATTCATGAAATTAGTAAGACCGTAGGATATATAACATGTTTATACATTAAACCTTGGTTGTGTTCCTTTTATTTTGTCGCATTATTGTATGTATTTATATTATTTTATGTATTTATACTAATTAGACAATTTTGTCGCATTATTCATGCAATATACTCCGTTATTGTATTGTATTGTATGTATTTATAAAGAAATTTTGTTTCATTTCATTCGTCTATTTTGCACTTACGTAGTTTTATATCCAATTTCGGTTTAAATAATTATCATACGTGACCAGAAACGAAGTTAGAGTCATTTTGTACGTGTCTACAAAACTGATCAAATAATAGTAAAATTATTTTTTAGAGTCAGCAAAAAAAACTTAAAAAGGATAGTGATTTATCAAAAAAGAGCGGTGGACATATCACCACCCCTGTTCCTAAAATGTTAATAATGGGAGTAGTCCAATCTCGAAACCTGCAAAATTTAGCCATTTCACATGCATTATTCCGCTCCATTTATATCTTTAAAGGTTGAGACATTGAGTTGGGTTGAGTATAAAACAATTCTATACTGTACAATATAGTCTCGAAACTTGCAAAGTTGCAAATACATTCAATTTGGTCAGTGGAGTTAAGTTGTTTAATTTAGAGTTGCATTCAATGATTCAATATTTCAATCCCATTTCTCACCCTATTTTATAAGTATATGGTGTCCAGTGTCCTCCTCTTTAGTCTTTACCCAAAAAAGGAAAATATGAAGATTTTCCCTTTCCCTAGCCTATTCAATTGTGATACTCTTTTGCATATAGTTATACTTATTAAGTATGATATGATATGATACTAAATAGCAACCACGATTTCCCTGTTATATCTTCTCCAAGATCCCACTCTCTCAATCTATCGGAACATTGAAAAGAAAAATTCTTTATAACAGCATTGTAAACAATCACGTTTTCCCTGTTATAGACACGAGTTTTTTTCAACGCTCCGACTGATTGTTGATGAGCATATATGTTCATGGAGTTTAGAAGAAAGTGAGGAGAAAACGGTGTGTGTATATATATATATATATATATATATATACACACACACACACACGTTTCAAATCACTCATTCTTTTGTTTTGCTTTTTGTATGTATCGTATCAGGTCGCTAGGAATTTGATACTACTCCTAGCATTCTAGAGATGGAACGTCGTCCATACAAAAGCTGTTTTAAATTTTTAATTCTCATTTAGCCTAGAAGTGTATATCAAATGTTATAGCCATGTTTATCTTTGAGCTTAAAAAGTGTGTTTCAAAAGTTGTTTGATTATAGCAGAAGAGTGTGTTCAAGAAGTCGTAGGTGGTGATGTAAAACTTCCGATATCATGTTACGAGATTGTATTTTGTGATTATATTACAATTTTTTTTATATTTGCATTTATGGGGATGATCTATATTTCATGTTTAAATGTCATACTACGTATTACGTAATAATATATTAATAGGTATATATATATATATATATATATATATACTCCGTATAATAGATATACAGAGTATATACTCCGTAAAACAAAGATTTCCCTTGATTTTGGACATTTGGGCA
Organism: Helichrysum umbraculigerum; assembly: GCA_949592205.1. NCBI lineage: Eukaryota > Viridiplantae > Streptophyta > Magnoliopsida > Asterales > Asteraceae > Helichrysum > Helichrysum umbraculigerum. Next base: position 42,191,993 of record CATIUR010000001.1, read on the forward strand.
TTATATCTATGGCCGTGCGGTGCAACTCTACGTACAACTATAGTAGCGCAACAAAAACCCAGAAGGAAGCCACACACTATTGCAGCGGTTTTCAGTAAACTGCTTCAAATACTGTAACTATATAAAATAGAAAGATATTTCGTAGATTGAGATAGTTCAGTTGTTTTGTTAAACTGAAAAAATGGCAACCGAAGAAGAGAAGTATGTTTTAGGAGAGAAAGCATGCGTTTTAAAGGAGATAGACCAACAAATGATCAAATTACAAAAAGAAAACTTCGAAAAGTTTAATACGGCAATTAGGAAGATCGGCAAATGGATCAACGACCTCAATGATAAATTTGACGAATTTGGAGTTCAACCCTCTGCATCCGAGCTCAAATTTCTCAAGAAACTTGAAGATGATTTTCAATACTACACCTCCGAGAAAAAAAAACGCAGAAAACATGCTAATTCGTTTCGAGATGTATGATCGAAACCTTAGGGATTGGATCGATCTGATACGTTTGTAATTTTTCATTTGATAATGTAATTTTATCCTTTAGTTATTTCATTACTGAAATTGACATGAAGTTCTTTAATTCACTGAGTATTATTACTATTATTTATTATTATTATTATTACTATTACTATTATTTATTATATGCAATAAATTAATAAAATTACAAGCACGAAATGATAATATATATATATATATATATATATATATATATAATATATAGCGGGATCAAAAAAGAAGAAAAATTATGTGGATAAGAGGGAGAAGCAATATAATTTAATATTTTTTATTACTATGATTCATTTTTTTATTATTATAATTCATCAAACATTGTCACAAGTCATAAGTATGTTAGATGGGTCAACGTTTGTTGTTTTTTTACATTAATACTTTTACGGATACGAATGTGGATCAATCAAAGGCGAAGATAGATCAAAGAAAACTTCGAAATCTAAGAATTTACGAGATTGTCGGGTTCTTACAAAGTTATCGCATGTGAAATCCGAGAGGATGGTTGTGTAGAGCTCGACTCCGTGATCGTTTTCTTCTAAATGAGCTAGGTGATTTATTGAGTTTTTGATGTAGTTTTTGTGTGATTTGTGTGGTGTTTTAGAGAGAAGGTGGAAATAGGACGTCGTGTTTCCCATTTTGAGGTTATTATGTTGATATTATATGTTTGAATTCTTCTTCATTTTTTTCCCCTTATTAAAGGGTAATCCCGTTTTTAACAGGCTCCCTCGGGTTGGCCAAGCTTTTCCTTGTGATGTACGCGGCCTAACTGTTACCATGTACGTTTTCGAACCTTCCAGTCGCCACCCAAAGATTTTTTTGCATCTGGTGAGGTTTAAAGGTTTGAACCTGAGACCTCTTGTGAGGATAACAGGACGCCAACCACTAGGCTATCCTGTGATGGTTCTTCAGCTTATTTATGTACACTGTATTAATTATCTTATCTCACCTACCCCTCATTAATGTCCCCTTACTCTCTTTATATAAAGCATTTACAACTCTCAATAGAAGCAATACCATTTTACCCTTTTCTCTTTACTACATTATATCTTTTTATTTTACAAAATGGAGACTAACTCAATACATAATGGAAAGGCTATGGGTACTCTAACTCAAAACTTGATGGATGTTGATAGTGATGCCATCAACATGTTACGTGCACATATAACAACGTTTAGTCTAATAATTGCCGACGTTTACTCAGAAATCCAGGAAATTGAGGAGGTAGGTTATCGTTACAAGCTCATCTCATCTCTTCAATTTTACAAAGATCAAAAGGAAAAATGTGAAGAACTAATTGCGAGTTTCACATCAAATATAGAGGTGAACAAAATTTATAAAAATAGCAAGTGTTCATTGTAATCTATTGATCAATCTATTGTTTTCATGAATATATATGTTATATTAACATAAATTAGTGTTCACATATGATTAAAGTTAATCACATGTTAATCACACATTAATTACCTAGGATCGTTTTTGTTAACTCATACGGAGTAGATTAATGTTAAAGTAAGACAAATGTCGATTTGAGCATAGGAGCACAGCGTGTGGTGTCGGTGTTCTGAGACAGTGGTCTGGTGAATGTTGAAAGAAAGATTTTTTGGTGGTGTGCTGAAACTGAATTCTCACTGTTCTGGACAGTGTTCTGGAGTTTTTTATTATTAATTGTGTTTAAAATTAGTAGAAGACAATAATTTGTGTTGTTTTTATTATTATTAATTATTATATTATATTATTACTATTACTCCGTAGTTTTAAAGTAGATTTTTAAAGTTTCGAAGGTGGGGCGGTTTAAATAAAAACCGCTCCAGAAAAAAGTAAATATATAAACCGTAGAAAGACCCAAAAAAAGGGACATCAGTTTCTCGATCAAAACCTATCTCAAAAAATTATTCCGTAACATTTGTTAGCATTATTAACATGCAATATATGGCTTCTTCCGGAGATGAGGTCACTAGCACCGTGAATGTCAGCGAACAGGAACGTCATCGTATCCGCTCTAAGGTGTATACTTTGATAGATGTTGATAATGAAATGATCGAAGAATTGCAATATCAAGTTACCAAGATTACAAGCACGATAAAAAAGATCATGAAAGAACTTCAAAAGACCCGCAAAATTAAAGAGCCTTCCACTGATGAGGCTGACTATAAGGAGCAACTTGACTATAATCTTAGGTTTTACGTGAATCAGAAGGAAAGGATTGAAGCACAAATTGTTCGGTTCAACCAAAATGTGGAACAAAATGAAGTTTTTAATGACTTGTTGTAATCATGTGTAATCTACATGTATATCAAATGAATTAGCAAGTTTTTCTTTCTTTTATGAATCTGCTTCTCTTATTGTTTAAAATATATGTTACTCCGATCCACCGTGTTATCATTTCATCGATCTAGTATTATTCTATTAGTATTATTATTCATCAATATATTTGTAACAACCCCAAAATTTAGGGTAAATTTAAAATTTTCCTAATTACGTGTTTATTACTTGTATTTAATATGAAATAGGATTAAATACATTACTTACTTATATATATGTATATGGATGGAATATATGTATATATACGCGTATACGATTCGAACAAATATCGTATAAAACAACAACTGTACAAACTTGCGTACACTGATAAAACGATTATTAAATAATGTGAAATTATTTAATTACTTTGACTATTACTTTATATTATGTTTATAATATAACGGAAAAACGTACGTTTTAATTAAAACGTCACCGAACCCTCCGAAAACTCGACCAACCGACAAAACAAACAAAGTTATGATTTATAACTTGAAAACTAGTATTTTGGTAAAATACTACAACTTAATTATCGAGTAATAATTCGTATTTTCAAACGTATATTAAATCGCGTATAAAATCATTTTAACGTTTAAACAACCGGGGAAACGAACACCGCACGGAGCGCAAACACGGAGGAACAAAATTTGGTGAGATCCACACTTGGTGGACCCCACCCAACCGGCCCAAGGGTCAAGGGGACAACCCCCTCACCCTTCCCCCTCACTCTCTTATTCACTTACACACACAACACCCCACACCCTCCATCATTCTCTCTCTCTCTCTCTATCGGCTTCTCTCTCTCTCTCTAAACCGTCACCCTCAAAAACCCATAAAAACACCACAAAACTTGCTTGAATCACAAAACGGAAAGGAGCAACGACGATCACCGCAACGAGGGCTACAAACTCATCTTTTCGGATTTTCGTTTCGACAACTTTGTAAGTTTTCCGGCGACCCGAAACTTTTCCGATTTCCTTTATTTTGCTAGATAAATGTTCCCCTAGCTTAGTAATGTCCAAATATGTAACTTAAACGCGTTTTTGAACACTTTTACGAAAATGTCGGTTTTGGTCACTTTAAATAAATCGACACCTCGAACCTTAAAAATGACATCCAACTATTTTTATGAACTCTATATAACATAACATAACTTGTGTAAAAGTTTCAACTCGAACGGAACTCGCTAAATACGTTTTCGACACGAATCAAAAACTGGACAGAAGTTAGTGTCGCATGGCTCACGCCAGTTATGCGACACTTCGCCCTAGTGACGCATATGTCACAACCCGTCTATACGCGACACTTCGTTAGTGCCGCTAAAATACTATACCGTCACTTCATAAGTGACGCAGTCTTAACGCCTTCGACAGAAACCCCACGACACTCTATCAGTGACGCTACCATATAACTTTCGGTAGTAACCATTACGACACTTCCTTAGTGACGCTAGGAAACTTATACCGACACTTCCTTAGTGTCGCTATCATCGGTAGAAACTTATAACTTTCAGTAGAAACGAATGACGTCCGGTTACTACTGATGACGTCACTGACTCTCATACCGTCACTTCACTAGTGACGCATAAGCACATATACCGACACTTGTCCAGTGTCGCCTTATAAACTGATTTACTTCCTTATACCGTCACTTCGTTAGTGACGCCCTGTTTGTACACGACACTTAATACCGTCACTTTTATAGTGACGCACTGATGAGAAACTACACTCGATAACGTCACTTACCAAGTGACGCACCATCTTAAATACCGACACTACCTAAGTGTCGCATACATCTCGAAACTGATAACATAACACGACACTACCTAAGTGTCGCATGATATACAGAAGTGACGCATACAAGTGACGCTATAACAGGCTGTTTGAAACTTACATTTTACACAAGTATAGAATATATTTAAAACGCGAACGTACTTTACTCGGCGTTACTTATACATGAAAATACTATACTTTGGAAGTATACAATGATACTTGAATACGTACAAGTCTATACCAAACTAAACTTGAGATTTCACTCACACACGCGTACGAGATTACACTCGGAAATACTTAGGAGATTACACTCCAACGGACTTACACTTGTACACTACACGGGATTGCACCCGATACGAACTTATGAGTTCACTCACTAATACGAGCTTTCACTCGTACCCTTTGGGGATTTAGCCCATTGGAACTTACGCAAACGTTACATGTTGTAATACAAACAAACGATCATACGAGTATACTTTACAACTGTACAACTACTATGAATACATAATAATAATGGATGGAATTATTATTATACACCGATGACAAACGGACAGTACAACTTTTATACAAACTACGATTTACAAACGATTACAAACAAACTAATGGACATTAACTAGTTTGGGAACACTAGCATGGATACTTTACAAAGTATTCCATTTACTTACTGAACCTTATGCGTATTAGGACGCTAAGGATAACTAGTTCGGGATACTACTTGCTTACTTACCGCATCGTCTGCTCGACTCAGGTGAGTCTTACAGCCCCCATTTTACTGTTTTATACCAGGGGTGAGATGCATTACTCGTTTTCCTAAAACTAATAAAAGCCGAGTTAACGCATGATTTGCATGACTTGCAATCATGGTAGCTTTGGATGTTTTCTTACTTGTTCAATATAAATGTTTGATTTATATTCACTGATGTACGAATAATTACTGTTGTTAAACTCCTACTCTGTTGTCTCATGACAACGTATGATTTGCATGCCCTGCAATCATTTCTGAGGGAACGATCTGCATGTCCTGCAATCGTTACTCGTTGGATAGCTATGTGAGGTTTGCATGTCCTGCAACCATTTACTGATGTACGGTCTGCATGTCCTGCAACCATTTACTGATGTACGGTCTGCATGTCCTGCAACCACCCACTTACAAATGTTATGCATGACCTGCAATTGTTACTTATGTACTGGATTATGATTTTACAAATATTACTGGTGTGATTAAACTGTTTACTTACCTACAAACCTGTGAGATTCACCAACCTTTTGGTTGACCGTTTTAGTAATGCTTCTCAGGTACACAGCATCAGTAGGGATGCCCAGCAGGATAAGCTTACTTAGCTCGAGTCGCATGCATTACAAGCTTGGAGATTTTATTACATTACTTTTGTACTAGTTGTTATGTATTAGAATCTCTAGGAAAATACTGAACTCGAGCTTGTATTTTGAAACTACTTATGTATTAATGTTATAACTTTTCGAACGTCTCATTTAGAGTCGTTCACTGTATCCTTTGTGCTTGTGATTATTGATTAGTAACACCCAAAACATCGCTTCCGCAAACTGTTAAATTTGGGGGTGTTACAGATTGGTATCAAAGCCTAAGGTTATAGTGAACTAGGTTGCATTTAGTGGGCCTAGACTATGACCGTTAGGCAGTATTCCTCATTAGGTATAACTGGTTCAGGAATTACAGCATACAAGTTTAATTTAACATAGCCTGATCAACTATGTACAATTAAATGAAGATGATGTGAGTTCTGAAAGGGGTTATGTTGAACCGGAATGCATTAGCTGACTCTGACCTCGAGAGAACCGGGACTTTTACTTGATTGTGCTAGACACGAACTAGGCGGTTATGTGATATATATATATATACATAGGCCTCTTTCCCCGATACGATACTTTCTCTCGACTACTACGAAACTCATTTTTAAATTTCATTGAACAAGCAGCAACTCGATATTCTACTATTCTTGTTAAACTATCCACGTATCAACTTTTGGCGTAATTTCCTTGTACTTGACCGATCATCGCGATCAGCATTCTTGTTCAAACCTTCACATGTTCCTTATTTGTTGTTTCAAGGAACATGCCTCCTCGACGACAAATCATGCTTACTGAAGCCGAAGTCGCGGGCCTAATTGCCCGTAGTGTGGCTCAAGCTCTAGCTACCCGGACTTCAGCACCCGGTAGCGAAGATACCGCCAACAACGGACCACAACCCAAAACCTGTACCTACAAAGACTTCCATAACTGCAAACCCTTGACCTTTCAAGGTACTGAAGGAGCAATCGGACTGATTCGCTGGACCGAGAAAATCGAATCTGTATTCCTCATCTGCAACTGCAAGGAAGAGGATAAAGTTAAATTCGCCGCCAGCACCTTTTCTGACACTGCTCTGACCTGGTGGAACACTTATGCTCAAACTGTGAGCATTGCCGATGCTTACAAACTGCAATGGGGCGAACTGAAGAATATGCTGAGGGGCGAGTACTGCCCAAGAGATGAGCTGAAGCAACTGGAAGTAGAATTCTGGAATCACAGGATGCAAGGAAATGACATCACCGGTTACACCAACCGCTTCCACCAGCTGGCACTCTTGTGCCCATCCATGGTTGATCCTGAATACAAAAGTATCGAAAAATACGTTGATGGACTTCCCGAGCGACTTCAGGACCTAGTAACTTCGTCCAAACCAGGAACCATTCAAAGCGCCATTCGCATGGCACATGAACTGACGGCCAATTCTGTTCGCCGTGGCACCACTTCTGCCTCATCTGCAAACAAACGCAAATGGGAAGTAACTCCCCACCCATCCAACCCTACCTCCGACAAAAAGCCCGCAACCGCCTTTACCAAGGAACCAAAGGTTTACAGGGGGAGCAAGCCTTACTGTTCCGAGTGTGGTATACACCACGAGGGCCCCTGCCCCTGCGCCAACTGTAAGAAATTTGGGCACCTGGCCCAAGACTGCCAAATCAACACTACTAGTACCAACACCAGTGCACCCAAGACTTGTTATGAGTGCAACGGTACCGGGCATTTCAGAAAGGATTGCCCAAAGCTGAAAACTCGAACCAACTATACAAGGAGTAGGGCTTACGTAATTAACGCTAGGGAGGAGGACCCGAACCCGAGACTCTGTGATTTGCTCAACCCGGGTACGCTCATTCTTTGATTACCCGAATTGCTTAACAACTTACATATTTTGTCTTGCGTTCTATGTGCTTTCCTAGATCCTAAGTACACAATAGGATTAGGAACCGACCAACTACTACTTCGAACAAATTTCGGGACGAAATTTTATTAACAAGGGGAGAATGTAACAACCCCAAAATTTAGGGTAAATTTAAAATTTTCCTAATTACGTGTTTATTACTTGTATTTAATATGAAATAGGATTAAATACATTACTTACTTATATATATGTATATGGATGGAATATATGTATATATACGCGTATACGATTCGAACAAATATCGTATAAAACAACAACTGTACAAACTTGCGTACACTGATAAAACGATTATTAAATAATGTGAAATTATTTAATTACTTTGACTATTACTTTATATTATGTTTATAATATAACGGAAAAACGTACGTTTTAATTAAAACGTCACCGAACCCTCCGAAAACTCGACCAACCGACAAAACAAACAAAGTTATGATTTATAACTTGAAAACTAGTATTTTGGTAAAATACTACAACTTAATTATCGAGTAATAATTCGTATTTTCAAACGTATATTAAATCGCGTATAAAATCATTTTAACGTTTAAACAACCGGGGAAACGAACACCGCACGGAGCGCAAACACGGAGGAACAAAATTTGGTGAGATCCACACTTGGTGGACCCCACCCAACCGGCCCAAGGGTCAAGGGGACAACCCCCTCACCCTTCCCCCTCACTCTCTTATTCACTTACACACACAACACCCCACACCCTCCATCATTCTCTCTCTCTCTCTCTATCGGCTTCTCTCTCTCTCTCTAAACCGTCACCCTCAAAAACCCATAAAAACACCACAAAACTTGCTTGAATCACAAAACGGAAAGGAGAAACGACGATCACCGCAACGAGGGCTACAAACTCATCTTTTCGGATTTTCGTTTCGACAACTTTGTAAGTTTTCCGGCGACCCGAAACTTTTCCGATTTCCTTTATTTTGCTAGATAAATGTTCCCCTAGCTTAGTAATGTCCAAATATGTAACTTAAACGCGTTTTTGAACACTTTTACGAAAATGTCGGTTTTGGTCACTTTAAATAAATCGACACCTCGAACCTTAAAAATGACATCCAACTATTTTTATGAACTCTATATAACATAACATAACTTGTGTAAAAGTTTCAACTCGAACGGAACTCGCTAAATACGTTTTCGACACGAATCAAAAACTGGACAGAAGTTAGTGTCGCATGGCTCACGCCAGTTATGCGACACTTCGCCCTAGTGACGCATATGTCACAACCCGTCTATACGCGACACTTCGTTAGTGCCGCTAAAATACTATACCGTCACTTCATAAGTGACGCAGTCTTAACGCCTTCGACAGAAACCCCACGACACTCTATCAGTGACGCTACCATATAACTTTCGGTAGTAACCATTACGACACTTCCTTAGTGACGCTAGGAAACTTATACCGACACTTCCTTAGTGTCGCTATCATCGGTAGAAACTTATAACTTTCAGTAGAAACGAATGACGTCCGGTTACTACTGATGACGTCACTGACTCTCATACCGTCACTTCACTAGTGACGCATAAGCACATATACCGACACTTGTCCAGTGTCGCCTTATAAACTGATTTACTTCCTTATACCGTCACTTCGTTAGTGACGCCCTGTTTGTACACGACACTTAATACCGTCACTTTTATAGTGACGCACTGATGAGAAACTACACTCGATAACGTCACTTACCAAGTGACGCACCATCTTAAATACCGACACTACCTAAGTGTCGCATACATCTCGAAACTGATAACATAACACGACACTACCTAAGTGTCGCATGATATACAGAAGTGACGCATACAAGTGACGCTATAACAGGCTGTTTGAAACTTACATTTTACACAAGTATAGAATATATTTAAAACGCGAACGTACTTTACTCGGCGTTACTTATACATGAAAATACTATACTTTGGAAGTATACAATGATACTTGAATACGTACAAGTCTATACCAAACTAAACTTGAGATTTCACTCACACACGCGTACGAGATTACACTCGGAAATACTTAGGAGATTACACTCCAACGGACTTACACTTGTACACTACACGGGATTGCACCCGATACGAACTTATGAGTTCACTCACTAATACGAGCTTTCACTCGTACCCTTTGGGGATTTAGCCCATTGGAACTTACGCAAACGTTACATGTTGTAATACAAACAAACGATCATACGAGTATACTTTACAACTGTACAACTACTATGAATACATAATAATAATGGATGGAATTATTATTATACACCGATGACAAACGGACAGTACAACTTTTATACAAACTACGATTTACAAACGATTACAAACAAACTAATGGACATTAACTAGTTTGGGAACACTAGCATGGATACTTTACAAAGTATTCCATTTACTTACTGAACCTTATGCGTATTAGGACGCTAAGGATAACTAGTTCGGGATACTACTTGCTTACCTACCGCATCGTCTGCTCGACTCAGGTGAGTCTTACAGCCCCCATTTTACTGTTTTATACCAGGGGTGAGATGCATTACTCGTTTTCCTAAAACTAATAAAAGCCGAGTTAACGCATGATTTGCATGACTTGCAATCATGGTAGCTTTGGATGTTTTCTTACTTGTTCAATATAAATGTTTGATTTATATTCACTGATGTACGAATAATTACTGTTGTTAAACTCCTACTCTGTTGTCTCATGACAACGTATGATTTGCATGCCCTGCAATCATTTCTGAGGGAACGATCTGCATGTCCTGCAATCGTTACTCGTTGGATAGCTATGTGAGGTTTGCATGTCCTGCAACCATTTACTGATGTACGGTCTGCATGTCCTGCAACCATTTACTGATGTACGGTCTGCATGTCCTGCAACCACCCACTTACAAATGTTATGCATGACCTGCAATTGTTACTTATGTACTGGATTATGATTTTACAAATATTACTGGTGTGATTAAACTGTTTACTTACCTACAAACCTGTGAGATTCACCAACCTTTTGGTTGACCGTTTTAGTAATGCTTCTCAGGTACACAGCATCAGTAGGGATGCCCAGCAGGATAAGCTTACTTAGCTCGAGTCGCATGCATTACAAGCTTGGAGATTTTATTACATTACTTTTGTACTAGTTGTTATGTATTAGAATCTCTAGGAAAATACTGAACTCGAGCTTGTATTTTGAAACTACTTATGTATTAATGTTATAACTTTTCGAACGTCTCATTTAGAGTCGTTCACTGTATCCTTTGTGCTTGTGATTATTGATTAGTAACACCCAAAACATCGCTTCCGCAAACTGTTAAATTTGGGGGTGTTACAGATTGGTATCAAAGCCTAAGGTTATAGTGAACTAGGTTGCATTTAGTGGGCCTAGACTATGACCGTTAGGCAGTATTCCTCATTAGGTATAACTGGTTCAGGAATTACAGCATACAAGTTTAATTTAACATAGCCTGATCAACTATGTACAATTAAATGAAGATGATGTGAGTTCTGAAAGGGGTTATGTTGAACCGGAATGCATTAGCTGACTCTGACCTCGAGAGAACCGGGACTTTTACTTGATTGTGCTAGACACGAACTAGGCGGTTATGTGATATATATATATATACATAGGCCTCTTTCCCCGATACGATACTTTCTCTCGACTACTACGAAACTCATTTTTAAATTTCATTGAACAAGCAGCAACTCGATATTCTACTATTCTTGTTAAACTATCCACGTATCAACTTTTGGCGTAATTTCCTTGTACTTGACCGATCATCGCGATCAGCATTCTTGTTCAAACCTTCACATGTTCCTTATTTGTTGTTTCAAGGAACATGCCTCCTCGACGACAAATCATGCTTACTGAAGCCGAAGTCGCGGGCCTAATTGCCCGTAGTGTGGCTCAAGCTCTAGCTACCCGGACTTCAGCACCCGGTAGCGAAGATACCGCCAACAACGGACCACAACCCAAAACCTGTACCTACAAAGACTTCCATAACTGCAAACCCTTGACCTTTCAAGGTACTGAAGGAGCAATCGGACTGATTCGCTGGACCGAGAAAATCGAATCTGTATTCCTCATCTGCAACTGCAAGGAAGAGGATAAAGTTAAATTCGCCGCCAGCACCTTTTCTGACACTGCTCTGACCTGGTGGAACACTTATGCTCAAACTGTGAGCATTGCCGATGCTTACAAACTGCAATGGGGCGAACTGAAGAATATGCTGAGGGGCGAGTACTGCCCAAGAGATGAGCTGAAGCAACTGGAAGTAGAATTCTGGAATCACAGGATGCAAGGAAATGACATCACCGGTTACACCAACCGCTTCCACCAGCTGGCACTCTTGTGCCCATCCATGGTTGATCCTGAATACAAAAGGATCGAAAAATACGTTGATGGACTTCCCGAGCGACTTCAGGACCTAGTAACTTCGTCCAAACCAGGAACCATTCAAAGCGCCATTCGCATGGCACATGAACTGACGGCCAATTCTGTTCGCCGTGGCACCACTTCTGCCTCATCTGCAAACAAACGCAAATGGGAAGTAACTCCCCACCCATCCAACCCTACCTCCGACAAAAAGCCCGCAACCGCCTTTACCAAGGAACCAAAGGTTTACAGGGGGAGCAAGCCTTACTGTTCCGAGTGTGGTATACACCACGAGGGCCCCTGCCCCTGCGCCAACTGTAAGAAATTTGGGCACCTGGCCCAAGACTGCCAAATCAACACTACTAGTACCAACACCAGTGCACCCAAGACTTGTTATGAGTGCAACGGTACCGGGCATTTCAGAAAGGATTGCCCAAAGCTGAAAACTCGAACCAACTATACAAGGAGTAGGGCTTACGTAATTAACGCTAGGGAGGAGGACCCGAACCCGAGACTCTGTGATTTGCTCAACCCGGGTACGCTCATTCTTTGATTACCCGAATTGCTTAACAACTTACATATTTTGTCTTGCGTTCTATGTGCTTTCCTAGATCCTAAGTACACAATAGGATTAGGAACCGACCAACTACTACTTCGAACAAATTTCGGGACGAAATTTTATTAACAAGGGGAGAATGTAACAACCCCAAAATTTAGGGTAAATTTAAAATTTTCCTAATTACGTGTTTATTACTTGTATTTAATATGAAATAGGATTAAATACATTACTTACTTATATATATGTATATGGATGGAATATATGTATATATACGCGTATACGATTCGAACAAATATCGTATAAAACAACAACTGTACAAACTTGCGTACACTGATAAAACGATTATTAAATAATGTGAAATTATTTAATTACTTTGACTATTACTTTATATTATGTTTATAATATAACGGAAAAACGTACGTTTTAATTAAAACGTCACCGAACCCTCCGAAAACTCGACCAACCGACAAAACAAACAAAGTTATGATTTATAACTTGAAAACTAGTATTTTGGTAAAATACTACAACTTAATTATCGAGTAATAATTCGTATTTTCAAACGTATATTAAATCGCGTATAAAATCATTTTAACGTTTAAACAACCGGGGAAACGAACACCGCACGGAGCGCAAACACGGAGGAACAAAATTTGGTGAGATCCACACTTGGTGGACCCCACCCAACCGGCCCAAGGGTCAAGGGGACAACCCCCTCACCCTTCCCCCTCACTCTCTTATTCACTTACACACACAACACCCCACACCCTCCATCATTCTCTCTCTCTCTCTCTATCGGCTTCTCTCTCTCTCTCTAAACCGTCACCCTCAAAAACCCATAAAAACACCACAAAACTTGCTTGAATCACAAAACGGAAAGGAGCAACGACGATCACCGCAACGAGGGCTACAAACTCATCTTTTCGGATTTTCGTTTCGACAACTTTGTAAGTTTTCCGGCGACCCGAAACTTTTCCGATTTCCTTTATTTTGCTAGATAAATGTTCCCCTAGCTTAGTAATGTCCAAATATGTAACTTAAACGCGTTTTTGAACACTTTTACGAAAATGTCGGTTTTGGTCACTTTAAATAAATCGACACCTCGAACCTTAAAAATGACATCCAACTATTTTTATGAACTCTATATAACATAACATAACTTGTGTAAAAGTTTCAACTCGAACGGAACTCGCTAAATACGTTTTCGACACGAATCAAAAACTGGACAGAAGTTAGTGTCGCATGGCTCACGCCAGTTATGCGACACTTCGCCCTAGTGACGCATATGTCACAACCCGTCTATACGCGACACTTCGTTAGTGCCGCTAAAATACTATACCGTCACTTCATAAGTGACGCAGTCTTAACGCCTTCGACAGAAACCCCACGACACTCTATCAGTGACGCTACCATATAACTTTCGGTAGTAACCATTACGACACTTCCTTAGTGACGCTAGGAAACTTATACCGACACTTCCTTAGTGTCGCTATCATCGGTAGAAACTTATAACTTTCAGTAGAAACGAATGACGTCCGGTTACTACTGATGACGTCACTGACTCTCATACCGTCACTTCACTAGTGACGCATAAGCACATATACCGACACTTGTCCAGTGTCGCCTTATAAACTGATTTACTTCCTTATACCGTCACTTCGTTAGTGACGCCCTGTTTGTACACGACACTTAATACCGTCACTTTTATAGTGACGCACTGATGAGAAACTACACTCGATAACGTCACTTACCAAGTGACGCACCATCTTAAATACCGACACTACCTAAGTGTCGCATACATCTCGAAACTGATAACATAACACGACACTACCTAAGTGTCGCATGATATACAGAAGTGACGCATACAAGTGACGCTATAACAGGCTGTTTGAAACTTACATTTTACACAAGTATAGAATATATTTAAAACGCGAACGTACTTTACTCGGCGTTACTTATACATGAAAATACTATACTTTGGAAGTATACAATGATACTTGAATACGTACAAGTCTATACCAAACTAAACTTGAGATTTCACTCACACACGCGTACGAGATTACACTCGGAAATACTTAGGAGATTACACTCCAACGGACTTACACTTGTACACTACACGGGATTGCACCCGATACGAACTTATGAGTTCACTCACTAATACGAGCTTTCACTCGTACCCTTTGGGGATTTAGCCCATTGGAACTTACGCAAACGTTACATGTTGTAATACAAACAAACGATCATACGAGTATACTTTACAACTGTACAACTACTATGAATACATAATAATAATGGATGGAATTATTATTATACACCGATGACAAACGGACAGTACAACTTTTATACAAACTACGATTTACAAACGATTACAAACAAACTAATGGACATTAACTAGTTTGGGAACACTAGCATGGATACTTTTCAAAGTATTCCATTTACTTACTGAACCTTATGCGTATTAGGACGCTAAGGATAACTAGTTCGGGATACTACTTGCTTACTTACCGCATCGTCTGCTCGACTCAGGTGAGTCTTACAGCCCCCATTTTACTGTTTTATACCAGGGGTGAGATGCATTACTCGTTTTCCTAAAACTAATAAAAGCCGAGTTAACGCATGATTTGCATGACTTGCAATCATGGTAGCTTTGGATGTTTTCTTACTTGTTCAATATAAATGTTTGATTTATATTCACTGATGTACGAATAATTACTGTTGTTAAACTCCTACTCTGTTGTCTCATGACAACGTATGATTTGCATGCCCTGCAATCATTTCTGAGGGAACGATCTGCATGTCCTGCAATCGTTACTCGTTGGATAGCTATGTGAGGTTTGCATGTCCTGCAACCATTTACTGATGTACGGTCTGCATGTCCTGCAACCATTTACTGATGTACGGTCTGCATGTCCTGCAACCACCCACTTACAAATGTTATGCATGACCTGCAATTGTTACTTATGTACTGGATTATGATTTTACAAATATTACTGGTGTGATTAAACTGTTTACTTACCTACAAACCTGTGAGATTCACCAACCTTTTGGTTGACCGTTTTAGTAATGCTTCTCAGGTACACAGCATCAGTAGGGATGCCCAGCAGGATAAGCTTACTTAGCTCGAGTCGCATGCATTACAAGCTTGGAGATTTTATTACATTACTTTTGTACTAGTTGTTATGTATTAGAATCTCTAGGAAAATACTGAACTCGAGCTTGTATTTTGAAACTACTTATGTATTAATGTTATAACTTTTCGAACGTCTCATTTAGAGTCGTTCACTGTATCCTTTGTGCTTGTGATTATTGATTAGTAACACCCAAAACATCGCTTCCGCAAACTGTTAAATTTGGGGGTGTTACAATATTATCATGAATATATATATATATATATATATATATATATATATATATATATATATATATATATATATATATATATATATATATTGATAACAAATACGGAGTATTAATTCGTATATAAGTATTCTAATATGAAGCGGTGTATTTAACACAAAATTAACCGCGTCGTTGAAAGTGGGATTTGATTTGGTGGTTGGGCATTTAAGAGTCCATTTAATTTCTCATATGTTGTTGACTTGTAGCAGGCCGGCCTATAAGTAGTTTCCTAAAGTGTAGGTCATTTACTTTTTTGGGGGGAAGATGTTTAGATTTTAGAATATTATACGTAGTATACATATTCTAGATATTTAGAATGTTAATTGGAGCGGTCTGGTCATTTACTTTTTTGGGGGAAGATGTTTAGAATATTATACAAAACCGCTTCTTGTTACATGTATTGCCATTGGTTGTACGTTTGACAACATTTATATAAATTCGAACAAATAAAAATATTTTGGTAAAACTTTCCGGCCGGCCAGTTTCCACAATAAATCAAAACAGGTATAGCTTAATGGAAGAATCTTCTGGGTCTACAGAACCACCTTCTAAAAGAGGGAATACAGCGACGCATCGATTCCGAGTGTATAATGGAATTGTACACCAATTGTGTTAAAGAAATGCTAGATGAGGATAAAAAACAAAAAGAAGAAGTAGTAAAGACGATTGATAAACTAAATCATTCAATTTATGATAAACAACAAAAGGTTCATCATATTGAGCGACGGAATATGATGATTCATATAATTGAATCTTCATATATGGATTGTCTACGTGGATCTATTGCCGAAGAAAGAAAGTTACTCGAGAACTACGAAAAGATGGTGGAGACACTAGATCAAATGATCGAACAGAAAGAAAAGTGGATTAATGACGATCTGCCTAGTTTAGCGGATGGTTAATTTTCAATTTTGTATATTTGTTCTTTATTTATATTGTTCTTAATTAATTGTTCTTACTTACCGGATAATAGAATGACTTTAACTTAAAACCGATATATCATATCGCTCCTACAACATGTATCGTTCATTTTTGAGTACTACTGTACTAGCTAGCATTACACCCGCGCAATGCGGCGGTAAAATTGGTGACGGATGATGGAGGTGCGAGTAAGGATTTTAAAATAAAAACGTAAATGTAAATATATTGAAGATTTATTGTAAAATGCTTGTGTTATGTATTATTTATCCATGTGAAATATAATAGAAACAAATATGATTTAACTATAGTGATCTACATATTAATGGAAATAATTTGGCCATGAACATGAGGTATTTGGGTGTAACACTCTGGGCAAATCCCACATCGGCCATTGACATGGGAGATCTGAAGACTTATAAGGGAAAAAGTCATCCTTTTACGACACAACGCGTTTTCGGCCCACAGTGGAAGTAGATCGCACGATAACGTCGTGGTTAAGCGTGCTCGTGTGGGGGAAGTGTCCAGGATAAAGTGGTGGTCGCCAAGAACAAAACCGTGCGCCTGCAGGCAAAGCGGACAATATTGTGCCGTGGTAAAGGGCCGTTACATTGGGGCTTATAAGGATAATATCATCCTTACATGACACAACACATTTTGGGACCGTAAGGGTAGTAGATCCCGTGAGAAAACTACAGTTAAGCGTGCACGAGCGAGGTAGTTCCAGGATGGGTGACCTCATGGGGGGTAATACTAGTGTGGTCGCCAAGGAAAAGTCGTGCGCCTGCTGGCAAACCGGACAATATTGTGTCGTGGTAAGGCGGGATGTTACCGTAATGTTAGATGTTGGTGGCGCGACGAGTATGATGATAGTAGTGGGGTAATTAAGGAAGTCAAATGCTTGTGCTTTATGGTTATAATGTTGGACGCTAGTGTTGTAGGAAGTCACCATGTGTTTAATTTTGTGGTGATATTAATATGTCGTTTTTGTCATAGTGAATCGAAGTAGTGAATGTATACGTTTGAATTTATAAACAGTCAAGATGGTGTTGCTTGCTTATGGAATTCAAACATATAAGTTTTAGCGTACAAAAAATTTGCGGGACCACACGAGAACTTCCAAATAGTTGATCAATGTACTTCCACTAAACGCTTAACTTTATAGTTCTCATGGGTCCAATGTCCTTTTTGGCCACAATAAGAGCGTTTGTGAATCTTTGAACAGGAGTTTACCTTATACACCCAACACGTCTCTATTGTACCCAAAAGTTCTCAGGAAATTTTTAGATTCAACTTGTCATTATAAACCTTAAAATATCGAAAAATAGACAATGGAAATAAGAGGTTGCCAGCTAATGCATGTTGACCACAATTATTTTAGAATCGTCACCAACTAATGTGGGGTACGCTAAATGTCTTAAAGATAACCCCATTGAGACACATCGTCTTCCATGAGGTTTTCATTAATATATATCTTCATGAATGGCACATGAGTCCCTCGATCACTGATAACAAATTGGAGCTCTTTATTAGTCTAAAGTTGTGGCTAATAGTTACCTTCCACTATGGTTTATCGTTGAAAGCTTAAGATATCCGGTTAGTCACTGCTTTCGACTTTGGGGGGTATTACATCTTATAGCATGTAGGCGTGAACAAAGTCGGGTTTCGGGCATACCCGACCCGACCTGGTACCCGAACCGGGATTTAGGTCAAAGGAAGAAAAACCGGGTTGTTGACCTACCCGACCCGACCCGAACTGGGTTTTTGACCCACGAATACCGGTTTTTAAACCGGGTTTATCCGGGTTTTATACAGGGTTTTCCAACCCGACCCGTAGTGTACCCGGTCCCAACCCGATTTGAATTTCAAAAACCCAACCCGGGTCCCTACCCGCCGGGTACGAAAAAAACCCGAACTGGGTTCAAAAAAATCGTTTTTTTCGGGTTCGATTCTGGTTTTTTTCCGGGTTCGGTTCCGGGGTACGGGTTTTGTGTTCACGACTAATAGCATGCATCCATGCACATCAATTAAGAAAACATAATTTAATTGATTCTTTCTTTTAGTTAGTTTTGCTAAATGGTGCCCTAAGGGCACTAGTTAAGCATTCCTTAATTGTATTTAATGCATCACTCACTTTCTATATTTATAAGTCATATATTCCATAAATAAATTTAATTATTTCAAGATCAATTCTAAACATGACAACTTTTGAGCTTAATTAATACTTTGAATCTAATTAAGGAATGCTTAACTAGTGCCCGAGCACTCGGTGTCGGTCATGAAAAGTCAGCGTTTTTCATGAAAAACGCCGTTCGACGGCGTTTTTCGGCCCCGTCACGGCGTACTCAACACGGCGTTTTTGCGACGTTTTTCGTCCAGCGTTTGATTTCCAACGGTGGCTCACACGACGTTTTGATCATTTTTAATGTTTTTTTTCCAACTTCTCCCTTCAAACATTTTCATATTCAAAAACACTGTCTACAACACTGTTACCACACCCCAAAATTTTAAACTCACAACACAACACCAAAAACACTGTAAACACAGTGTTACCACACCCCGTGTTGGCACTCTTTATCAAAATCCTAATAATAATAATAATTAATAATACTAATATAATAACATAATAATAATAATAATTATTATTATTATTATTAATATAAATAAACCAAAATCCCGTTGAGCAATCTAGACCTTTCAATGAAAATTTACAAGGTGATCCGACAATTTAGATTTAATTAAATAATTACACTTACCATTTTAATTATTAAATTTAAATTTAATTAAAAGTTAAATATTAAATATTATTAAATATATTAAATAAAACAAAATATTGAAAAATTACACAACTTATCTATCTATCTATACATATAAAACAAAGATTTTTCCTTAATATTTAGACATTCCACGTCATAACATTTCCTTTTCTTTAGAGCCTCCTAATTTGACACATCATCATATTATTTTTTCTTTAAAAACCTTAATTAATAATTACTAAGACTATTATTTATCAATTATATCTATACATATAAAACAAAGATTTTTCCTTGATATTTATACATTCCACGTCATAACATTTCCTTTTCTTTAGAGCCTCCTAATTTGACACATCACCATATTATTTTTTCTTTAAAAACCTTAATTAATAATTACTAAGACTATTATTTATCAATTATACTTTATTATAATAGCCTTTAAAATTCCAATATTATATTTAATATATAACAATTTTTACTTACATAAAAAAAAGATTCATTTTTCAATCCATATCATATACATTGCAATTAACAAATATTATCATCATCAACTACCATGTTTTAAGAAAATTAGTTTTAATAAAGATATATGAAATTGATTATTTTCTGATATTTTGGTATATATTACTATTGAATTTCAGTAATAAATTTTAAACTTTCAACAATATTAAGATACAGTTGAAAACCTAAAAAACATATGATTAATTTTTATTTTTTTGATTATCTTGCATTGCATAAGCTCAACAAATGTATTAAAACTTAACAAAATAACTTACAAATTAATTTAATTGTATTAGGTATTCAAACTTAAACATAATAACATACAAACTAATTTAATAGTATTATATAAATGGTCGTGCATCGCACGGGCTCAACGCTTAGTTTTTATATATAAAATAAAGTTTTTTAATTACCTATTAGAGCGTATTATTTTAGTTAACGATTATTTGTTATTAATTTACAAACTCTTGAACATTGTTTGCAAAGAAGTTTGTTTATAACTTTATGCTGAAAAGTAAATGAATGATATATATGAAAAATATTATCGAAGTAAACGTAAAGTAATTGGTCAACACCACAAATTAATTGTGCTATTGATAACACTTATTATATGCCCATTAAAATATTCGGCTACTTACAAATTACTATATAACTGCATTTTTCAAACGGCCGTGCATCGCACGGGCTCAATGCCTAGTATCTAGTTATATAAAATGAAATAATGAATTATTGAGTCTTACTCCGTACTTGTTAAATTTTGCAACAATAAAATAGCAATATGCTTTATAAATAGATATAGATAGATTATAGATATATAGATCTATATTATCTATATTACTATTACTATATATATCTATATTCTATATCTATACTATATCTATATATATGCATTTGATAAAAACTAAAGCACCAAATTTCAATTTTTTTGGTTCCCCGCCAAACGTGGGCTAAAAAATCAAAAAGTTTCATTGGCCAAATGAAGCGGTTGGTTTATGACGTGGCGGTTGTCGTTGTAGTTTGAAGCGGGTATTGTTTTTAACCGTTTCAAATGAGTTAAGCTTTATTGGTGAAAAGGCACTTTTCGGTCTACATAGAGACAGAATACACTTTTGATCGAGATTTTCTGCTTCATCATCTTCGGCTTCGTTCTACTTCTGCACCACCGTATCCACAAATATCCACCGGTAAATCTAGGTTAAAGTTTGTTATTGTAAACCCATTGCACTTTGGTAAGTTTATAACGGTATAATTTTGCCGCGACTCATATCCAAACGGTTGCATTAATTGTTAGGTTTTCCAATTTTGATCGGCTTTTGAACTGTTGTCATGTAACTCCAATACATCCATTATTGGTGGTAGTTTGTTAAATAGTGTAAATTAATTGTATTTTTCTATGTAAAATTTTTCATTTAGTGTATGCCGGATTGAAACATATACAGTATTGATATATTTGTACATAATTTTTTAGGTAAATATATAATTTATACATAAATTTTTAACCATACAGGCATACACCACTAATGTGCATCACTCTGTTGTTCAATACAACAGTTTAATGCATAACTAGTGGTGTATGGCTAAAGGTTGGTGGTGTACAAATCACCACCCATATGTTATTGATTGTTGTGAGTACATACAAAAGGGAATGTTCTTTATAAAACAACGCTTTTTTTGGTCCCCACCCTCAGCTCGTTATATATGTCAAAATTAAAAGATATTGAATTCAATACTGATCTTGATGATATTGATGTAAAGATGTGGTCCCGTAGTTGTTGATTCTCCAATCCTGAACCTTTGAGAACACTCTAAGATATGCCATCAAAGACCCTATTCAATACTTGAGAAAGTGCATCCATCACTGTCGTTTTTATGTGGGAATTAATATTTGTGTTCACCTGGTCTGTAGCTGGTTCTAATAAAGGGAAATATATATGTATGACAATTCGATCAGTTTCTTATTTGCACGTGTGTAATGTTTGCTATCCGTTTTGCGTTGTGTTTGTTACATATTATACTCTTAATAAATTATAATGTCTGTAGTTAATTGCTCATTTATCATTTTAATTGTTAGCCAGTGTTTATCGTACGTGTTAATATCATTTATATTGCACATGTTCTTTATGAACTTAATATCGATAAATTCCTTTTTTGTAGGACATCAAATATAAATGACATGGCCAAAAAAGGTAGACTAGGGAAGGCAAAGGAGAATGACTACACTCCCGATCCAGACCGTCACATTGAGTTCGACGCCCAAGGAGAAGCTACTGGAGACAATAGGACAGATTATCTAACTTGGTTTGGAAACGAGGTTAGAGCACGAATCCCTTACCATTTGGGATGGAATACGAAGCCACTGAAGGCAGGAGATGAGGGTTCACTAATTGCTCCAGAAGTTTTGGATAACGTATGGAACCTAATGAAAAGTCATTGGAACATACCAGACGACAAGCACAAAGAAGTCCATTACAGGATGATGAATAAAATTTGGAGGAGGTGGAAGAGTGAACTTACTACTCAGTTTGCCTATACTAACAACGACCCTCATAAAAAATGGCCCTCTATGGACATGGATCGCTAGCCAAAATTTGTTGCTGAGAGATCCACTGATGAATTCAAGGTAGTTCATATCTCATGTTTTGTGCTAAGTTGGTTTCATTATTATAAACAAGTTACTAACGTTATTTTTCATCTCATATGTGAAGAGAAAAAGTGAGAAAGCCAAGGCCAGTGCGGCAGCAAACACGGATCCTGCCCGTGTAGGACGGTTGGGTTATGCTGGTTTGAGGGAGTATTATTACAAAAACAAAAAGAAGGTTTTAACCGAATTCCCGTGTCTAGCAAAGTACAAGTGTGAGCGCTCAGTTTTGTATCTTTACGCGAGACTGCGGGAAGAGAAGAAAACAGGCACACAAGAAAGTAGGGATTCTCTTAAAAAAGCGGCGGATGAATTGGTAAGAATCAGGGGCGGTACCAGATTTTATATTTTTAAGGGGGCAAATTTTAGGATGATCGTCACATAAGGTTTGGGTTCTGAATTGAGATTTTTATCCTTCGAGTCATACGTCATGATAAACCAAAAACTTTTGTTTTGTTAACATTAATTCAGCCAAACCGAAAAAGAATTCCGTTTAACTTAATTCATATATTCAACACGAAAAACCAAACCAAAAGTTCATAAACTTAGCAATGTGAACAAATTCATAAAATTAGCAATGTGACCAAATGTTGTGACTACTTGTGTTTTACTTCACAAATTTGTTTCTCTCACATATAACTTACTAAAGACTAAAGAATAAGCCAAAAGATATTGAATGGAATGGAAAGCGAAATAAGAGGGGAAAATTAAATAAAGAAAAAAATACAAAAGAAATGAGCTGGGTGCTAGGCTTGAACAAGTGATCATTTGGTTGGATGCAAGGGTGCTAACCATTTATCTACGTGGGTAAATACTTGTATGATTCAACTTTAAATGTATATCAAGATAATTAGTAAGATGCTTGTATGGGCAATGGCCTACACGGTCCACAGTCTCGTACCGCCATTGGTATGAATATAGGGGTGACAATTCAGTTTCTGGATATTCTAAATTATACCTCCTTAAGTTTTCGGTTTGTTGGATCAACCCGAAAACCAAATGGCTGACCCGAACCCGAAGCTAAAGTTATAGATATTCTAAAACTTGTCACTAATAAATGTTATTAAATGTTCTAACATATGAAACTTTATTTCATTTATATAGCTGGAGAAGGAGACCAAAATGTTGAATGATGGCACCTTTGATATGGTGGGGGCAGACGATCCCCTCACACAATACAAGGGAAAAGAACATGGGGGTCGGACACGGGAGGTATCCAGTGTGGTGGGGATGAAAAAGGCCCTTGGAACTAGGAAGGGTCAAAAGAGGAAAGCAGTTGCAGTTGAGGTCGACATGGCCCAGACAGAGACAGAAGTGGGTAATCTGAATGCTGAACACATACACCTTTCCACACCTGGTGGATCACCATACCGGCCTGATGACGATGATGAGGTAATTGCCTTCTCTTTGCAAATATATAAATTTGTTAACTTAAGATATATATTTGTTAACTGTGATCATTTTGATCATTGTGATCATTTTAATTGTGAATGCTTAAGATATATATATATCCTACTAGTAAAATAACCTAAAGTTGTGAAGAATCGTGTTCCATCTAATTCATGTGCGTTTGACAGGAACCCCTTCCATGTCAAATTATGATGCCATACGGTCATCATGAAATCAGATGGGCAAGTGGGTTTACTTGTCCGTCTCACAAGGAAGGACTGCAGAGCGGGTACATGTTTGTGCTGGTAGAAACCGTTGAACACGGTCTTGAGAATGTTCCCATTCCAATTCCCAAGGAGGGAATCAAACTCTTAGGCCAAGCCAAAAGTACCGAAGCTATTCAATGGCCTCGCAAAGCGATAAAGGTATTCGTATACGTCTATTCATAAATCCATTTGGTATTATATTGTAATGTTTTATCGGCGTAATTAATGTTTTACCATTTTGTTAGCTTGGTCCTGTTATGTCGCCACACGACTTTGTGGGAAGTCGACTCCCCACACCACCAATGAGGGATTCTACACCACCACATGGTGACCCGGTAATGTGTTGTATTTTATATCCAATTATGTATACATATATATTCCTTCTGAGTTATGTACATATTTATTCGTTAATTTTTTTAATCATAAAATGTAGCATGTCAGCGAGGAGGAGCGACACCCCGCAACGACCACATCCACAACCTGTGTTTCACCATCCACCTCCACACCACATGTTGACTTGGTAATGTGTTGTATTTTATATCCAGTTATGTATACATATATACTCCTTATGAGTTATGTACATATTTATTCGTTAATTTTTTTAATCGTAAAATGTAGCATGTCAGCGAAGAGGAGCGACACCCCGCAACGACCACATCCACAACCTGTGTTTCACCATCCACCTCCACACCACATGTTGACTTGGTAACGTGTTGTATTTTATATCCAGTTATGTATACATATATACTCCTTATGAGTTATGTACATATTTATTCGTTAGTTGTTTAATCGTAAAATGTAGCATGTCAGCGAGGAGGTGCGACACCACCCAAAGACCACATCAACAACCTGTGTTTCACCATCCACCTCCACACCACCACATGTTGACTCCGTAATGTGTTGTATTTTATATCCAGTTATGTATATATGTATTTCTTTTGAGTTATGTACATATTTATTCGTTAATTGTTTAATCGTAAAATGTAGCATGCCAGCGAGGTGGTGCGACACCACCCGATGACCAGTGCATCCACAACCTGTGTTTCACCATCCGACTCTAGCAGCAAAGTTCAGAATTTTACACGTGATGATGATGTTTATGTACGTATGAAGTAATGAAATATCTTTTATTTTATGTCTATTTATTAATTTCCATATAATCTAATACTTTGCTAATGTAGCACCCAGTTATGGATGATGTTCTTCTGAATACATCAAAACCATCTGAGCTCCGTGATCAACAAATTCAAAGAATTAAAAATATGGAGATGCAGCTGTTAAGAAGGCCTAAGGAGTTAATAGATATAAGTAGGCGATTCAGATCATGGTTCATTGCTCAACAAACCGTATCAATTGAGATTGAATCCCCTTATAATATGTATCCTGAGCCGATCCTAGATTGGTTTGAGTATGAGGCTCTTTTAATTTGGGTGACAAACAATTGGCTCGATGTCACTATTCTTAATTGGTGGTCGATGTAAGTTCTTTAAAACATACGTTTTGTATCTTTAATAAACAAAATATGTGTATTACATTCTAATTCTATCCTATAAATTTTGGTGTTTATTTAGGTACTTGTATCTTTGCAAACCGAAGCTGGGCTTTCCCTGCAACTGCGCGTTCCTTAATCCTCATCTAATCCATGAAACAGTTCATATCTCCACTGTCATGAAGCACGTCACAGATGTGTTCACTGCTCACAATGATAAGCGTTTTTTCCTTGCTCCCTATTTCGCAAGGTATGTATTATATCTATATATATTTGCTACGTACATTGCCTTATTTATTATTTAAAACTGAAATGTTGTAACTTTTGGGTAGTAAACATTGGGTGCTTATCATTCTTGACAATGTTGAGCACCGCGGATACATATTGGATTCGATGAAGCTGAAAAAGACTTGGAAGTCTTATAAATTCGTAAAGGGTGTTCATGGGTAAGTATATATGTTAACTTGAATGAAAATACTAATTAGGCAATTGTTTCTTATAACTTGTAGTTAACTTCATAGTACTGAATTTTCAGGAGAAAAGGCGAGGATTGGCAATGGGAGATGGTGTTGGTAAGCATATAATATAGTTTGAAAAACTTGATATATATGCAAATTGATCATAAATTATATGTGTTAAACTAACTTTGTGCTTCAAATCAGTGTCCTCAACAACAAGACAGTTGGGAATGTGGGTATTACATAATGATGCATATGCAACAATTCTTTATGAGTATGCAACCAGATTTCCCACAAAATGTAAGTCCATATATAGTACGTAATATATAATTTCTGTATAATTCAATGCATTAAACTCGTTCTCTTTTTTTATGTTTTAATTTGAATTTATTATATGTTTGGAGCGACTTGTCCCCTTATACAGCCGATATACTGGACAAGTTGGTAATCGAGGGCACAATCGAATTTGCAAAGAGGTACATTCTTGACGGTTAGAACAAGTAAATAAACCCATTTTAAACATTTAAACATTATATTTAGGTTATATATGTTGTACATACGTAATGTTATTACTTATTAGCATGATTTATATGTTCAGGCCGGTTAGATTTTGTTAGTACATGTTTAGTGTCTGTCAGTTGGTCTAGCTCGTAGTTTGTATTTAGATTAGCATTTCTGACTCCTGCGACGTAGCGCACTACGTCGCAGGTGCGACGTCAGGTATTGGGCCTGCGACGTAGCAGACGTCGCATGGGCTTGGGCCTGCGACGTAGCGTGCTACGTCGCAGGTGCCAGTTTTTGTATAAAAACGATTTGTGTTTTCTGTTTTAGGGTTGACGAAACCCTAAACGCAATTTGTCGAAATTCTCTGTAATCTGATCGACTATAAGCAATAATATTACGTTCGTTTGATATTGATTGCGTATTGATTGTTCGTGTGATTATTCGTGATCTAATTGTTATTTCCGCTAGCAATTAGAGTGACTCGGTTCGTTCTAGATCCAAAGTAAGGGACAAACAACTGGTATCAGAGCAGAAAGTGCTCGTTTTGGCGATTTGGATCGAGTTTGGGATATAAAAGAACGTGATATTCATGAGTTTTCGTGTTTATTACGTTTGTTTTGTGTTTTTACAGGTTTTCGATCAGTATTATTGGGATTCTTGAAGGTTTCAGTCGTTCGACATTCGTGGTTTTGGTTTTAGGTTTAAAAAATTCGTTTTTAGGGTTTTTGGCCGCTGCTCAGCACGTTTTGCGACGTAGCAAAGCGACGTAAGCTGCGACGTCACGTGCGACATAGTGTTTTTGAACTTTAATTAGTTCGTGCGACGTACCGTTGCGACGTACCTCTCTACGTCGCTATTTTGACTTTAATTAGTCTTCTGTGACGCTGCGTTGCGACGTAGCCTGATTCTGCGACGTACCTCTCTACGTCGCACTTTCTGATTCTTAATTGAATCATTTGCTTTTTGCGACGTACTCATCTACGTCGCATATTCTTTTTGCGACGTACCCGTCTACGTCGCATATTCTTTGTGCGACGTACCTCTCTACGTCGCTAAGATCAGAAGTTTGATTTTTCGTTTAAGTATTTACAATGGCAGCTGATAAAGAGGATATTAGAGGACTTAGGGAGATGATTAAACAAAGTAATGATATAGGTTCAAGTAATAAACCTCCACTATTTACTGTGGACATGGATTACGTATACTGGAGAGACCGAGTTGAGCAATATATTGACTTTCATTGTCCAGAATTATGAGGACCATTACGTGAGCGTTATGTAGCTCCTTTAGCTGATGGGGAATACCGTAATATTCGTCCTGCTAAGACCTATAAAGCTATGTCTCCCGAAGAGAAGAAAGATTTTGATACTGAAAGAAAGACTTTTTCAATGATCAAAATGTGTTTAACCAAGGATGTTCTATGGCTGTTCAGAACCCATGAAACAGCCTTTGATTTGTGGAAGGCAATTGAAACTCGTTGTGGAGGAAATGACAAGTATAAGGAAGCCAAGCTCGAACTGATTAAGAAACAGTACGATATCTTTGACATCCTTCCTAATGAAGACATGACTTCTTTATTCACAAGGTACTCACGGTTAGTTGGTGAGCTGTTTGAAGGAGGTTATACTTTTCCTTCAATTGAAGTAAATAAGAAGCTGCTGGATGTGTTGCCGAGTTCTTGGGATGTTAAAGTTCAATTTTTAAAGGAAAATGAAGAACTTGGAAACATGTCTTTGGATACGTTGATAGGAGATCTTCAAGCTCATGCTATGGAGATTAAGAAGAAAGAAACTAGGTCTGGTTCTGCTGTTCAGAATCCTAGTGTGTATGGTGTTCAGATCAACTCTGGAAAGACTTATGGATCTGGAGTTGCCTTTGTATCAAATACAAATGCTTCATCGAATTCTTCTTCTTCTGATGGGATTCATTCGGTTTTTATGACTGGACCTTCTTCAAATCAACAACAGGTTCAAGTCTCACCTGCTATTCAGGAGCAAGCTGCAATCTACACAGCTTTCTTAAGCTCTTACAAGGATTTGGTTACTCAACCGAATCTAACTTTGGAGTTGACTAAGGAGGACTATGCTCAGCTTGATGAAGACGATCTGGAGCAAATGGATTTGACTTGGAATGTGGCAATGATCACCCGCAGAATTCAGAAGTTTTTGCAGAGGACAGGGCGTAAAAGCTTGGAGGGTGATGGAAAGACTGGCTTTGGATTTGACAAGAGTAAGGTCCGATGTTACAATTGTCAAAATTTGGGTCACTTCGCCAGGGAGTGCGAGAAACCCAAAATGCCAGCATCGGGATTTACAACACCGTCTACTCCTCCAAAGGCCAAAGCAACGGAAGTTACCAAGAGAGGGATTGCTGATAATGCCCTGATTGCTTTTGAGCCTACAAGTCAAGATTGGACGCCTGTCTCCCAGCATTACCAACAGTGTCTGATGGCTCACATTGTGAATGAGGTACATGATGAACCGTTAAATTGTATTTCATGCATAAAGTTAACTGAATCTTTAAAGGCATATCAGACAGAGACAGCTGAATTGAGGAAAAAGAATGAAAAACTAACCGACTCAAATAATTTTTTAAAAGCTAATGAGAAACTTTATGAAAATCATCTTGAGGCTCATCGGTTAGATACTCAAAAATATAAATCTAAGGTTTTTAGTCAAGAAGATGCCATTAAAAGCTATCTTGTTGAAATTGAACTTTTAAATAAAGAACTTACAGATTTAAAAGCTGAGTATGAGAATTATAAGAGTAAAATCTTAGGTTCAAATTCCTCAACAGTTGTCTTCAATGAAATCCTTAGCAAGCATGGTACTAAAGGGAAAAAGAATGAGGGATTGGGATACAACTCAGTTCCTCCTCCTACTACTTGTTGTCCCCTGCCTGTTAAGGAAGGCTTTGAAGAGATTCCAGTTGACTGGTCCAAGCTCTATGGTTTAAAAGCTAAAGATGCTAAAGAGACCAACCATAACAAACCGGCAAAGGAGAAAACCATGCGGCCAGAGTACCCCTTGCCAAAGTTTGTTAAGTCTGTGCATGAATCTCCGGTTAGTGTTAAGGAGAATGTTGAAGTAAAGAATGAATCTCCTGTTAGTGTTGAGGAGATTGTTGAGATTGAGGACATTACGGATCAGGAGTATCCGGAGGTTAAGAAGGTTGCATTTAAACCTGAAAAAGTGATTTCAAAGGTTGAACCTGAAATTAAGGATCAACCAAATAAAGGAAAAGCAAAGGTTTTAAACTCGAAACAACAAACTTTACAGTCACCTGTAAAGATTTTGCAAAGAAAATCAGTAAATGAAAATGTTTCGTATGATAAACCTTCAACTTCAACCTCTCATCCAAAACAAACATCTTCTAAGATGTGTACTCAATGTTCATGTTCTAGAAATGTTTCTCCACATCCTGTGGTAATTCCTCAGCCTCAACCGTTTATTGAGACTCGTTCTTGTTTCTACTGCAAGAAACAAGGACATTTAATCCGTGAATGTCCAAAGCTGTCAAATCAGCGATATGGGAGAGAGATGCCTAGGACATCTGTTTATAAAAACTCTTTTTCTAAATCTCCACCTAGGCGTCACTCAAACTCTCCCAAGCCTGTTTCGAAACCAAGTAATGTTGAGCAAAAACCTTTGCCACTTCAAAAGCCCAACATTACTTCTATTACCATTTCCGAATCTTCAAAAGTTTGGAAACGTAAAGAGTCTGATGTTGACTCTTCAGTCGTCAACAATAACACATCAGATAAAAATTCTAATTTGTTTAAAGATAAAATTCTATCTGACGTGATTATTGTTGATGCCCACGGTCGACCTAAGTCTGTAAAGGCTTGGGTCACCGTTTCTCACTAATCTCCTTTGTTTGTGTGTTGCAGCAGTCAGAACGCGTTAAAGATAGCGAATGGTATTTGGATAGCGGCTGCTCGCGACATATGACGGGCGATGTATCTCTTCTTGTGGATATTAAACCACATGCAGGAGGTTATGTTGCCTTTGCTGGAGATTCTGGGGGAACTATTTCTGGAAGAGGAACGTTAACTAACGGCAATGTTAGTTTTGAAAATGTGAACTATGTGGAACAGCTTACGCACAACTTGCTAAGTGTTTCACAGGTCTGTGATAAGGATTATACAACTGCGTTCACAAAGACTGAGTGTGTGATACTGAAGCCTGGGTATGTCATTCCGGAAGAATGGGTGTTACTGAGAGCACCAAGAAAGGATGACACCTACATTTTGAATATGAGAACTGTTGAGACATCGAACGAGTATACGTGTCTCTTGTCTAAGGCTTCTGAAAAGGATTCACTGCTTTGGCACAGACGAATGGGACACATTCATTTCCGAAAAATGAATTTCTTGACTAAAAATGACCTAGTGCTAGGAGTTCCAAAACAGTCATTTGCTCTAACGGATGACTGTATCTCCTGCCAAAAAGGAAAGTTACGTAAGAAGTCCCATAAGTCTAAGCAGGTGAATTCCATAAATGCTCCATTGGAACTACTGCATATGGATCTTTTCGGTCCAGTTTCTACAAAGAGCATTGGTGGTCGGTCTTACTGCTTGGTAGTTACTGATGACTACTCAAGGTTTTCGTGGGTTTATTTTTTGACCACGAAAGGGGAAACTCCTGAGATTCTGGTGTACTTGTTGGACAAGTTGGCAAATCTGTGCAACTTGAAGGTGAAAAGGATAAGAAGCGACAATGGAACTGAATTCAAGAACTCAACTCTCGAATTGTTTTGCGCTACAAGAGGTATTGAGCATCAATTTAGTGCTCCGAGGACTCCACAACAGAATGGAGTTGCAGAAAGGAAGAACAGGACAATAATCGAGACAGCTCGGACTATGTTAGCTGACTCCAAGTTACCAATCATATTCTGGGCTGAGGCAGTTAATACTGCCTGTTATGTTCTCAACAGAGTACTCACGGTTAAGAAAAGGAACAAAACGTGTTATGAACTTTTTAATAACCGTAAGCCAAATCTACAGTTCCTAGAACCATTTGGGTGTCCATGTCTGATCATGATAACGAAAGATAAGGTTTCTAAGTTTGGTGATAAAGCTGTTGAAGGGATTTTTCTTGGATATGCAGTCAACTCTCCGAACAAAAGAGTCTTTAACAAATCAACGAATCAGATCGAGGAGCATTTTGAAGTGAAATGTTTAAGGTATACGGAACCTCCTCAAGGAACGGGTCCGGATTGGTTTTTCAACTATGGAAACCTCTTTAACTCTTTCAATATTCCGGAAGAAGATGAAACGGAAGAGTTGGTTTCTATACTGCATGAGCTTGATATTTCTCAAGATACACCCGTTACTAATAAACCATCCGACCCATCTCCTAATGCAACACCCGCACCTCCACCGACTAATCCTACACCTCCACAACCTACACCTACTCCTTCACCAACACCCACACAACCGAAAACAACTACCAAATCACCACCATCTACACCATCTCCTACTCCACCATCTTCGGCAGCTCCTTCTAAAACAGTTTACAACTATACAAAGGAGCTTCCATATGATCCAAATATGCCTCCTTTAGAGGAACCTCAAGAAGAAGATGAAGTGGAAGAAACAATGAACTACTCTCACTTATTTTCTCATGAAGATGAAGGAGAATAAGAAGAGATAGTCATTCCTGAGTCTGCTGCTACTCCTGAAACTGAGGGAGATTTGAACAATTTGGGTGTGGATCTTGTGCCAGGTGCCATACCAGAAACACGTATACATAAGGATCACCCCATTGATGATATCATTGGTGATCCTCATGCATCTGTTCAAACACGACAGCAAACAAAGCAGACTTCAGCTCAGCAGCTTTTGGGACTTATTGCTCATATTGATTCATGTCATTTGTCTCAAATTGAACCGAAAAAGGTTGATCAAGCCTTAAAGGATCCATCTTGGGTCGAGGCTATGCAGGAGGAACTACAGCAAATAAACAAGATGAATGTTTGGGAAATTGTTCCTCTACCCAAGGGTGCTCACTTGACGGGTACTCGTTGGGTTTTCCGTAACAAAATGGATGATCGTGGGGCTGTTATTCGAAACAAAGCCCGTCTGGTAGTTCAAGGATATAGTCAACTAGAGGGTATTGACTATGATGAAGTTTTCGCTCCTGTTGCTCGTTTGGAATCAATTCGGATCTTTCTAGCTTATGCTTCTTTCAAAGGATTCCGAGTGTATCAACTTGACGTGAAGTGTGCTTTTCTATATGGAGATGTTGACGCAGTGATCTATGTGTGTCAGCCTCCCGGTTTTGAAGACCCAAAGCATCCTAATCATGTTTGCAAGCTGAAGAAAGCTTTGTATGGTCTTCATCAATCTCCTCGACTTTGGTATGACCGACTTGCCACGTACTTACTGAAGAATGGTTTTGATAGAGGACAGATTGATAGCACGCTTTTCATCAAAAGGGAAGGAGCGGATTTGTTACTTGTGCAGGTCTATGTAGACGACATAATCTTTGGATCAACTAATGATCAGTTGTGCAAGGATTTTGAAAGATTGATGAAATCTGAGTTTGAAATGAGTGCTATGGGGGAACTCACGTTCTTTCTGGGACTACAGGTTGAGCAATCTGACAATGGAATTTATATCCATCAGTCAAAATATGTCATTGACATGTTAAAACGGTATGAATTGCTCAACTGTAAACACTATGGCACTCCAATTGAAGCAAGACACAATCTTGGACCTAATGAGGACGATGAAGACTGCAAGGAGAAAGACTATCGATCAATGATAGGCTCTCTCATGTACCTGACTGCCTCAAGACCAGATATCGTGTTTGCTGTTTCTCTCTGCTCACGATTTCAAGCAAATCCGAAGGTGTCTCATATGAAGGCAGTAAAACGCATTTTTGGATATCTCGCTTTTAGGCCATCTCTGGGTCTATGGTATTCAAACGAGAAAAACTTCGAGTTAACTGCCTATTCGGATTCGGATCTTGGTGGCTGCAAGATAGATATGAAGTCAACTACTGGAGGATGTCAGTTCCTTGGATCGCGCTTAGTTTCTTGGCAGTGCAAAAAGCAGACTGCGGTTGCTATTTCCACAGCTGAAGCCGAGTATGTTGCTGCTGCAAGTTGCTGTTCTCAAGTTCTCTGGATTCAGCATCAGCTGCGTGATTACGGGTTCAATCTCTCTATGACTCCTATTTATATAGATAATACAGCTGCTATATCTATAACTCACAATCCCGTACAGCACTCTAAGACCAAACATATTGAACTTAGGTTCCACTTCATACGGGATTGCTTTGAGAAACACCTTATAGATGTCGTACATATAGAGACCCTTAAGCAGTGTGCGGACCTTTTCACAAAAGCCTTTTTGCGATCACGTTTCATTGAACTGGTCAATCTAATAGGTTTAAGGTTCTTTCAGTCAAAGAAATGATTTGTGACTTGGATTTTTTTTAGATTTTTAAATTCAATTTAAAAAAAAAATAATAATAATAATAATAATAATAAAATCGCAACAGCCACTCTTTATGCTCTTTAGTATTAAAGAAAACGCAAGGTTGCTACAATTTTAAAATAGACGTTGAAGTTGTGTCTGTAAACAACTTGGGATATGATAGTACATCGGGTGACATGCACAAAATGGAATTTTAAGGTTTATCTTGGATGTGTCAGTAGATTTATCTGACACACTTAAAACAGTTTTTATTTAAATTATCTTCATCATACGATGTATTGGTAGGCATGCTACACACCGGTTTGTGAGTGAGTAAGAAGTGATGATAAAACTTGTCTATTACTTTGTGAAAAATGTTATATGATGTATGACATAAGTCTTAATTGATAAATGGAAGTACTATCATACACTGTCATACTTATGTCAATGTAAAATGGGCATATAGTAATAATATGATTATTCGCCTAACTAATGGTGACTATTGTTGTACTCACGTACAGACCTGAATCCATTAGTTACGCAAATAGTCTCAAACTTGTTATGTTCATACTAAGGGACCCTCTGTTGTACTTTGTACAGATCTGGGGCCACTAGTATCTTCATAGTCGGTTTGATGTATGCCTAAATATAAATATCAAGTGTATGTTACGAGAAAACCGAGATAAACTTGGTCTTGTAATCTCTACCTTGTGTGAATATGCAGTGTTTGTTTTACTGAAGTTTATCAGTATATCATATAATAGGTTTCACAAAATTAATATTCATTCTAACAATAAAGGTTAGCTCACAAATACGGATGTAACATGTTTAGGTGGACAAACAATACCAATAATTGTCTTAAAATAATTTTTATAAAAGGTGTTTTAAATGTGCCAAGTAAATTTAAAGTGGACAAATATACTGATGATCGAAATAACAATTACTATTCCTAATAAATGCATGTTATTCCGATATGATCCCTAAGCAGACAAAAACAACTCCGTCACCAAAAATAGAGTGTTAGTTATTTCTATTTTTTTGTAAAATTAAAGAAAATACCAAAAAGATTTTTTAGTTTAGTTATTTTATTTTATTTTATTTTTATTCTATGTTATTTTCCCAAGTCACGAGTTATTTGGAAATTATTTGCTAAAATAACGAGTAAACGGTTTGCAAATTTCGAAATTGGATCACAACTGTTTTATGCGACGTCCGGCTCTACGTCGCCTGCGACGTCCCAGCCTACGTCGCACATAGGGTTAGACTTTAAATAGTATCCACTGCGACGTAACTCGTCACAGTATTCACTATTCAAGTGCGACGTAGCCTGCGACGTACCAACCGGCGATTTGCGACGTAGCAATTCTTCGAGTTTTTTCGTGATTTGTAGCTGTTTTCGTTCCGATTCACTCACGTAGTTTTCATATACTCGTTATTCCGCACACTTAGGTACCATATTTACCTGTTTTCACCATGTATTTTATTTTTAATCGCTATATATGTGTTACGGGTTAATAGGGTTTTGGTTTTGGTTTGAATTCGATGGTCAATTGGATGTTAAAATGGTTATAACTTATGTTTTCGCCATCACCATCGTAGGGCGCACCTTATTGTGTGATCAATTTTGAAAACCCCTAAATTCGACAATTAGGTTTTCTGGGTTGGGGATGAATGTTCGTTAGTGCGACGTACGATGCGACGTAGTCGCCTACGTCGCTCTAATTCGCAATTAATTAATTCCTACGTCGCCCTTCCCTACGTCGCCTTTTATGCGACGTCCGATGCGACGTAGCACTCTACGTCGCTATTTTAATTAATGTGATTAAATTCACAATAAATTGCAAAATGCGACGTCCCCCTTTACGTCGCTCGACTTTTATGCGACGTACGGGCTTACGTCGCTTTTCAATTTATTTTGATTTTAGGCGACGTACAGTTCTACGTCGCTCTGTGTTATGCGACGTACGGTGCTACGTCGCTAGTTCCAGGAATTTTGATAAAGGTTTTTCCAAAAAATGTAAATTTTTGCTAACCCTTTTCGAGTTGCAATCTGTTTCTGTTTTTGCAGATATGGCTTTGACTTTTGAAGCTCGTCACAATAC
The DNA here is from genome assembly GCA_949592205.1 of Helichrysum umbraculigerum. Lineage (NCBI taxonomy): Eukaryota > Viridiplantae > Streptophyta > Magnoliopsida > Asterales > Asteraceae > Helichrysum > Helichrysum umbraculigerum. The sequence continues at coordinate 42,228,560 of CATIUR010000001.1, forward strand.
GACTGCCTATCTGGTTGACACTTCTGATAAAGCTGCACCGTATCGTCAGATGATTGCATTTTTGAGACGTTCTAGGGTATCTCACGTCATTTCCGATACCACGGTGGTTTTTGGAAATCTGATCAACCCATTTTGGAGGAACGCAACTGTCGTTACTGAAAACGACGTTAGGCGATTGGTCTCTACTGTTCTGGGTACGGAGATCACTATTACAGAACAGAGCATTCGGGAACTTTTACAGCTCAACGATCAGCCGGATATGCCTATCGGTTTTGATCATATTTTTGTTACTGGAGCTATGCAACGAATAGGATATCCAGGAATTCCCTCTGATCAGTACAGGAAAGCGAATCTCACGCGTGTTTGGAGATATCTGATGCACGTGATTATCGTTTGTTTGGGGAATAGGAAAGGTGGAACGGATGGTATGAGCCGAAGTCTGGCTTCTGCTATGTTAGCATTGGTATACAACAAGCCGTTCAACTTCTCAGGATTTATCTTCAAGGCTATGGTTGATAATGCGAACGCTGGGGATCAGAAATGGATTTTATATCCGCGTTTTGTTCAGTTGCACATTAATCGTCATCATCCAGATCTTCAGGCACAGGGTGATCCTGATCAGCTATTAAAGATTTCACCGATGATGAGTAGGATTTTCACTATTTGTGCAAGTTTTGAGAAAGGGGTTGCGGCAGCAACGGATGTTCCCTTATTTGGTGCAATTGTGGACGAGAATTATGTACCGCCCCCAGATCCTCAGTATATGGATGTTCCAGCACCTCAGCAACCGCAGCAACCGTTTGTGAACATTCCAGTTCAAGCTGCGGGGGAGCACATTCCTGCTCAAGCTGCGGGGGAGAACGTGGAAGCTCTTCTGGAAAACATTGAGCAGTTCGGCCACGTTGACTCGGACAATCCAGCATCGCATGATACGGTTGAGAATTCAGATTCTGATGATACTGCGAATGTAGGACCTCAGGATGGGGGTCCGACACCTGAGCATTCTGATGGTACTGTTCCGCATCCCTCTGAGATGGAACGTATCAGGCTTTCTGATTCATTCAGATATCTGAGGATTAAGCGTCGAATCAGACAAGGACGCAAGTATGTACCTCCAAGGGATACTGGAAAACGTACACGCGACGGGGATGATCCTGCTGATGAGACTTATCAACCGCCTCGTCGTGTACGTCGCTCATCGTCAACACGAGCTCCAGTCAATCCACAGCAACAGGAGGTTTTTGAGATTCAACCAACTCCAGCTTTCATGCAAAAGATAATGGAAGATATGCAGCTGATGAAGCAAAAGCTGGAGGCTCAGGACGAGAAGATTGCTGAACAAGCTGCTTTGATCGAGGTTCAATCTAAAGAGCTTGAGGAAACGAAGAATAGGGTAAACGTTTTGGAAGGCAAGTTACTTGCCTCGGGGGAGTCTGGGTCTGGGATACCCACTTTAGAGTCAAGTGAACCTGCGTCTGTAAATCCCAACCCTGTAATTGAAAATATTAATGAAAATATTTCTCTTTTGGATTATTTCTCTGTTGATGATATTCCAGGTCAACCAAGACCGCTGGCAGTTGATTACTCATTCGCTGACTTATCATTTATTCAGAGGATGGCCAGTGGAGTTGGCTCTGAGGAAGAAACAGAAAATGTGTTTGAGATGAACGAGGATGTCTCGATTGAAGAGGAACAGTTGGATGCAGATGAAACGTATGCTGATGCACAATCTGGGGAAACTTATGATGATGCACCAATTATTGAATCTGATTCAAGTGAAGACGAGAGTCCTGATAAAGCGCGACATGGAGAATCTAGTTCTGCTGCAACTCCAGCTCCAGAGACACAGGCACCGGACTCAGCAGCAAAGAAACTAACTGCTGAAGAAAAGAGAGAGAGAAACAAGAAATGGTGGCCTAAGGGACGAAATCCAGTCCCTATTCCAGTGAAATGTCAAGTGTACCGGGTTAGTCGGAATTATACCGGTGTTATTAAAAGCTGGAAGTGTCAAAGGAATCTGTTTATGATAAAGAGAGAAGATGGAGTTCAGTATTTTAGAATGCGTTTTGATAGATTGAGCACGTTGCCAAAAGGAGAGATTAATCGATTAGCTCAGCTTAAGTTGATTAATCCTTTCGAGAATGACTATGCTGAGTTCATTCAAAGATGTCTACGTCGGGAAGTATTATCGAAGACTTATTCGAAATTGAAGCCGACATTGGGAACTCGGTATACATGGAAGAAAAAGATTGATCCAGTCACCAGGAAGCCTTTGGTTAAAGTTCACTATTCGCCGGCTAAATGTTTGACTGAGATACCTCTGGAATCAGTTCCTTATTATTTTCTGAGAAGACTTGTGAAATGGGAACTTGATCCGCAGACTGGCGAAGCGGTTATCACTTTCGTTCCAGATTCTGAACCGTGGCCAGAAGTTGGAGGTATATGGAATTTGAAGCAAGCAACGTTTAGGCTGTATGATCCGATGAGTTTAATTAATTTTCATGAAAAAGATTTAAGAAAACTCTATGATAATCGGATTCGAGTTGGTCAGAAGAATGAATTCAACAGACGATTAGCACAACAGTTTTACAATGTTGTTACTGTTTGCGTAGCTAATGGAATTCATGCCGACGGCCAGTTTCCTGCGGGCTGGGTTTAAAGAAGATTTTTGAAGACCAAGCTGAAGACACGGGGGAGTTTGTTAGTACATGTTTAGTGTCTGTCAGTTGGTCTAGCTCGTAGTTTGTATTTAGATTAGCATTTCTGACTCCTGCGACGTAGCGCACTACGTCGCAGGTGCGACGTCAGGTATTGGGCCTGCGACGTAGCAGACGTCGCATGGGCTTGGGCCTGCGACGTAGCGTGCTACGTCGCAGGTGCCAGTTTTTGTATAAAAACGATTTGTGTTTTCTGTTTTAGGGTTGACGAAACCCTAAACGCAATTTGTCGAAATTCTCTGTAATCTGATCGACTATAAGCAATAATATTACGTTCGTTTGATATTGATTGCGTATTGATTGTTCGTGTGATTATTCGTGATCTAATTGTTATTTCCGCTAGCAATTAGAGTGACTCGGTTCGTTCTAGATCCAAAGTAAGGGACAAACAGATTTTGTTTTGAATTGTTGGTCAATTTGGTTTTTGAATTATGCTGGTTTTGGTATTTGCATTCTGCATGCTCGCAGCAGCATATACATATATATACGATACATCCGCTCCAAATGCTAACTAAATGCATATATACGCAGTTCCAAGAATTTTTTTTAATGCTTTAATTATAACAACCGCCACAAATGGCTAGTCAAAAGCCACTAAAAATCTTTTTTTCTTTCAATTTCCATTTAAAAAACCGTCACAAAAACTAATATAGACAACGCTCCATTTACACATTTATACTGTTTTACAACAAATGTATTTTTTTTTCAATTTCCATTTAAAAAACCGCCACAAAAACTAGATAGACAACGCTCCATTTACACATTTATTATTTTCAAGTGAACCGCTACAAATACAGTTTTACTAACCCGATTCAAAATTGTCAAAATTAACCGCTTTAGTAGTCATCACTAACCCGCTTCAAATGTTATTCTTCCCGCCAATTTTTGTATCTATATAACCGCTCTATTTTTTGATTTGACCGCTCCTATTTATAGAATTTGTGGCGGTCGTTTGACCGCTTCAAACAAGTTCCCACTTTTCATGGCGCCGGTATCAGGGGCGGTCTGTTCACCGCTTCAGATGGCCTATTTCACCGCCATATATACCCGTTTTTGTACTAGTGTGGGAACAAAAATTGGTGAAGCCCACAACCGTGGACCCCACCAAAATCTGCCCAAAATGGGGGAACCCACTCCCCATTCCTCATTTCTCATATTTCTTTTATCTCTCTCTCTCTCAATTTTTCTCTCAAAAACCCACCACCTTCATCACACTAAAACGCCAAATTACACCACCAAACGCCGCCGAAATCTCGAAGCTTTTGGAGAAAAGGAACCACCTCGACACGATCTACAACTCTATCTTTTCGGAATTTCATTTCGACATCGCGTAAGTTTCCGACAAAAACCCGAAACTCTTCGATTTCGTTTATTTTTACATGAAAGTGGTTTGTTTATGTTCAAAATGTCCTAATATGGGTTGGGTAAAAGAATCGGACCAAGTGGTCGCCGGAAAACTCGTTTTTGGCTCAAAAATCCGTTAACAGTTCGAAGTGACGCAACGACGACTGCAGTATAGCGTCACTTTGTGCGTCACTTAAGTGACGCATTGAGTGTCGCTAAAAGCCCTAATTTTACGTCACTTGCCTAAGTGCCGCATTAAAACCTTCTTTTTCCGTCACTGCCCAAGTGACGTATTTTCAATACCCGTCACTAATGACGGACACTTATAGCGTCACTTGCCTAAGTGACGCCTACAATCAAAACCTGATTTCACCGTCACTAACCTTAGTGACTCATGACCTTTGTACCGACACTTACAACCGACATTTCCTTAAGTGTCGCCCTTATGCGTCACTTGCACAAGTGACGCCATTAGCTCAGAATCCGTCATTTCGTGCGACACTTCCTAAGTGTCGCCTAAACCCTTGAGTGTCGCTATAAGTGACGCTAAAAACAGAAAGTTTACAACTCATTTTTACTAAGTGTCGAGACCTAAATTTTATCACTTGATTTCACCCAAATTCAAGTCCAGATGCGTTTTTCACCAAAGCAATTTAATAGAAATAAAAAATTTTCGAGCTGACCTGGCATCTCAACCCCAGCCAGGGGCCAGCCCCTTGGACCCCGCCAGGGGTTGCCACCCCTGGAACGCCGCTAACCAGGGGCGCTACCCCCGGACCCCCGTACCAAATTTACTACTTTATTAAGTACAATGAAAGTAATTCAGAGATTATTATTGTCTTCACAAACCGTCACCAACGGGCCGTACACGTTTTCAAATAAACAACCCAATCAACCAAATCGTAGTAATTTGGACAAGTCAATCAACCAAAGGGGGATAATTTGGACATTATAGTTGAACGAACAACTACAAAGGTAGTCTCTTAAGATACCTATTCAATTAATAACCATCGCGCGTATTGGACGCCCTCAGGTTACAAGTCTTCGGACATCAATTCACAGCTAATCAATTCAAGTTATTTCAATAAACACTCAAGGCTCAGGTGAGTCTCATGGCCCCTATTTTACTGCTTTTCAATCAGGGGTGTGATATTATTGCTCATTTTGTTTTACAAGTTGAACGCAAGTACAAATCAATTCAAATACTACATGAGTTTCAAGCTAATCAATTTAAAGCCCTCCATAGCATAGTTTGGTAATACGTAGTAGCGTGAATGTTAGTATATGATATCATATAGGATTGACAATCCTCATCCGGGTTAGCACGCACTAACTGGTCAAACGGATGTATTAGCATTTGGGAAGACAAGTGTAGATTAGGCACTCATAGGAGGCAACCTCAGTTGGGTTTCCTTAATTGGACCTGATAACTCAAGTTAAGCTCAGACTATGTGCTCATGACTGTATAACTTTTATTTTGCTTAATTGCATTTTAAATTCAATTATAAATCTTGCGGTTCATACAAATATATGTTGACTTTAAACCTGTGAGCTCACCAGCGTTTTCGCTGACCCATTTTAGCATGTATTACAGGTAACCAGCAGTCGGTTTGGACTGCTCAATCAGGATCAATTAGCTCGAGTCAGCATGCAAACAATCAGAGATTTAGCTGCATTATTATATTTTGTATAGATTAATTATGTACTTAAATCTCTTAATTTCAATCGAGCTAATGTAACTATATTTTGATGTAAACTTTGATCTTATCAATACAAGTTTGTAAAACGACACATATAGAGTCGTTCATTATATCTTATGTGCTTTGATATGTAATTAGTCACGCCCCGACCCGAACCGCTTCCGCATCATAAATTGGGGGTGCGACAGATTGGTATCAGAGCCTAAGGTTATAGTGAACTAGGTTGCATGTAGTGGGCCTAGACTATGACCGTTAGGCAGTATTTCCTTATTAGGCATGACTGGTTCAGGAATTACAGCATACGACTTTAATTTAACATAGCCTGATCAACTATGTACAATTAAAGAAAGATGATGTAAGGTCTGTAGTAGTTATGTTGAACGGGAATACACTAGTTGACTCTGACATCGAGAGAACCGAGACTCAAAATGTCTGTGTTAGACACCCTAGGCTATATTGTATTATATGGATATAGGCCTCATTCTTTCTAACGTTTTGTCTCAGAATGGCAAACACACCACCCAGTTCGTCACGCTCTCAATCTGGGTCACGAAACCCAAGAGTGGCTAGGAGGGACACCGGGTCGCCTCGGGCTAGCCCATATCCAACTCACCCCACTCTACCGGACTTAGCCGCTAGGGTACATCACCACGAACGACGACTTGACGCTATGGATATCGAACTCCAAGAAACTCGCGAAAACTGGAGACTCACAGCTATGGAACGGATTGAGCAAGTCTCTGAAGATCACGAGCACACTGTCAACGCCATGAACACTTTTGAAAATCAAGTGGGAGAAACAGTCGAAACCATGGGGGTTGTCCACAACCAAGTGATTGGCAACCGAAATGAAATATCCGTCTTACAATCAAGGCTACATCAGTGCGAGACACGTCTAAGGGAAACCGAGGATGCCCTCCGAACGGCCAACAGACTCTCAGAATCTGTGGACCATCTCAACGCACTGCTGCCACAACTCAATCTACGTCGGAATTAACTTAGGCTGAACCTGTACTATATTATGCCTTCGTAGGACTTATGTACTTCGGCCGGATGTAACAATTCCCGGTGCCTTTGTAAAACATCTAATCCTGTAACTTTTGGAACTTGTAACTCTGAATAGTCTATCATCTTTTGAACTTGTAACATCAATTGACAATTCTCCTCGGTTACCCTATATTATTGATCTTACATTGTGATGTCGTATGTTACCGCTTTTACATATATGCATCTATTGTAATTTTCATTCTGGTACAATTTCTTATGTACCTTTTGTTTCTTTCTTTCTTGAAGAATCATGCCGCCCAAGAAGAAAAGTTACAGTGATGCGGAAATCAATGCTATCATTTCTCGAGCTGTGGCCGATGCCTTGGCTGCTCGGGACTCACCTCGAAACTCCCGAAATACTGGTGAAGCTCCCAGTAATACCCCTGTCATCAAGCCTTGTTCTTACAAGGATTTTCTCAGCTGCAAACCACTCTACTTCAAGGGCACGGAAGGTGCCATTGGACTGATCCGTTGGATAGAACGGATGGAATCTGTTTTCAACCTCTGCAATTGTGCGGAGGATATCAAAGTTAAATTCGCTGCCTACACCTTTCAGGAAGGTGCTCTTACGTGGTGGAACACCCATGCCAACTCTGTGGGCATCGAAATAGCAAACCAACTTCCCTGGGCTGAACTGAAGAAAAAGCTCATAGAAAAATACTGCCCTGAAGAAGAACTGCACCGTCTAGAGGAAGAGTTCTGGCACCTGACTGTGCAAGGGACTGATATTGCTGGGTATACCACCAAATTCCAGCAATTCGCTTTGTTATGCCCGGGACTGGTTGATCCGGAGGAGAAGAGCATCAAGAGATACATTCGCGGTCTCCCGGAGAATATCCAGGGGAACGTTGCTTCATCTAAGCCAACCACTACTGAAAGTGCTATTCGGCTAGCACATGAGCTCATGGCGCTAGTTGTCAGCCGTGAGACACCCAATACCTCCTCCAACAGCAAGCGAAAGCCCTCTGAACACCAAAACCAACCAAACAAGAAAACCAACACCACCCAAGTTTACAACACCAATACTGAAACCAAACGTAGCTACACTGGAGACAGACCATACTGTTCCAAGTGTAACTACCACCATGACGGTCCATGCAGTACTCCCTGCAACAACTGCAGGAGCTACGGGCATTTGACCAAAGACTGCCGAGCCCCCAAATCCAACAACAACACCTCCAACAACAAAACCCAACAACCCAAATCCTGCTATGGATGCGGAGAGATGGGGCATTTCAGGGATGCATGTTCCAAACGAAAAAACAAGGGCAACAACAACAACAACAATGCCAAGGGAAGAGCATTTGTTCTCAACTCCGGGGACGCCCGTCAGGACCCGAATGTGGTCACGGGTATGTTCCTCCTCAACAACTTAACTGCTTCTATTCTATTTGATACTGGTGCTGATAGAAGCTTTATATCTGATGAGTTTTGCCCACTACTTGACACCACTCCCGTTGCCTTAGATGTTAAGTACATCGTAGAACTTGCAAATGGTAAACTCATAGAAACCGATAGTGTGATACCTAATTGCACTTTAAACCTAGCCAACGAAACCTTTACAATTGATCTCATGCCTGTTGAAATCGGGAGCTTCGACGTTATCATTGGCATGGACCGGTTGTCCAAACATCGGGCTGAAATCGTCTGTTACGACAAGGTCGTTCGAATCCCTCTCGCCACCGGTAGAACCTTGGTCATACAAGGGGAGACCGGTGGGACGAGACTCAATATCATGTCTTGTTTGAAAACCCAAAAATTTCTGAGAAAGGGTTATCCAGCAATCCTAGCGCATATCATGGAGAAAAAGTCGGAGGAGAAACGACTTGAGGATGTGCCAATCGTTCGAGACTTTCCAGAAGTCTTTCCCGCAGAACTACCTGGTTTACCGCCACCAAGACAGGTTGAGTTCTCAATCGATCTCGTGCCAGGTGCTGGGCCTGTGGCCCGAGCACCATACCGTTTAGCTCCATCCGAACTTCAGGAGCTGTCCACCCAGTTACAGGAACTCCTGGAAAGAGGATTCATTAGGCCGAGTTCTTCGCCTTGGGGAGCTCCGGTCCTATTTGTCAAAAAGAAAGATGGTTCTTTCCGAATGTGTATCGACTACCGAGAGTTGAACAAGTTGACCGTCAAGAACCGATATCCACTTCCTCGAATCGATGACCTGTTTCACCAACTTCAAGGATCGAGTTTTTATTCAAAGATCGATCTTCGATCGGGTTATCATCAATTACGTGTTCGCGACATCGATATCCCAAAAACTGCTTTCAGAACCCGTTATGGGCATTACGAATTCCAGGTAATGCCATTCGGTCTAACCAACGCACCGGCCGTATTCATGGACCTTATGAATCGGGTGTGCAAACCTTACCTCGACAAGTTTGTCATAGTATTCATCGATGACATCCTCATATATTCGCAAAACGAACAAGATCACGCGCAACATCTTCAAATCATCCTTGAACTACTTAAGCACGAGGAGCTTTACGCCAAATTCTCTAAGTGTGAGTTCTGGATGCAAACCGTTCAATTCCTTGGACACGTTATCGATAATCAAGGAATTCATGTTGATCCATCGAAAATCGAGGCTATCAAAGACTGGCAATCGCCAACCACTCCAACCGAGATACGTCAATTCTTGGGATTGGCGGGGTATTATCGTCGGTTCATCGAAAATTTCTCAAAAATAGCCCTACCACTCACGACACTGACTCAAAAGGTTAAAAAGTTCGACTGGACTGATAAACAAGAGTCAGCATTTCAACTACTCAAACAAAAGCTTTGCAGTGCTCCAATCCTATCATTACCCGAAGGCACCGATGACTTCGTGGTATACTGCGATGCTTCACATCAAGGTCTCAGTTGTGTGCTGATGCAACGAGACAAGGTCGTTGCTTACGCCTCACGACAACTCAAAATACATGAAAAGAACTACACTACTCATGACCTCGAACTTGGAGCTGTCGTGTTCGCTCTCAAAATCTGGAGACATTACCTCTATGGCACTAAGTGCACAATCTTTACCGACCACAAAAGTCTCCAACACATTTTCGATCAGAAGGATCTCAATATGAGGCAACGTCGATGGGTCGAGTTGCTTACCGATTACGACTGCGAAATCAAATACCATCCAGGGAAGGCAAATGTTGTTGCCGATGCCCTCAGTCGAAAGGAACGATCGAAGCCACTTCGAGTTCGAGCCCTCAGCATGACTATTCATAACGATCTAAACATTCAAATTCTCACTGCTCAGCTCGAAGCTATCAAACCTGAAAACGTCAAAAACGAAGCCTTGCGGGGCGTGGATAAACAATTCGAAATCAAACCTAACGGGATTAGGTATTTCTCAAACCGAATATGGTTGCCTAGTTTCGGGAATCTGCTGGACTTGGTGATGGATGAAGCTCACAAGTCCAAATATTCTATTCATCCGGGATCCGATAAAATGTACCACGGCATCAAGGAATTTTATTGGTGGCCGAACATGAAATCCGAAATCGCCAATGTCAGCAAGTGTCTTACTTGCTCGAAAGTCAAAGCCGAATACCAAAAGCCTTCTGGCTTACTTCAACAACCCGACATTCCCGAGTGGAAATGGGAACAAATCGCCATGGATTTCATAACCAAACTACCCAAGTCATCGAGCGGTTGCGACACCATTTGGGTGATCGTCGATCGTCTCACCAAATCTGCTCATTTCCTGGCGATCAAGGAAACCGATAAAATGGAACGCCTCACACGAATTTACATCAAGAAAATCATTTCTCGACACGGTGTTCCAATCTCGATTATCTCTGATAGGGATAGTCGTTTCACATCTCACTTTTGGCAATCACTTCAAAAATCATTGGGTACCCGTCTCGATATGAGTACCGCATACCATCCTCAAACCGACGGCCAAAGTGAACGAACGATTCAAACACTGGAAGACATGCTACGGGCCTGCGTAGTTGACTTCGGTGTAAACTGGGAACTACATCTACCCTTGTGCGAGTTTTCGTACAACAACAGCTATCATACTAGCATTAAGGCTGCACCATTCGAGGCACTGTACGGTCGAAAGTGCCGATCACCTATCTATTGGACCGAAGTTGGGGATAGCCAACTCACGGGTCCAGAAATCATTCACGAAACAATCGAGAAAATCTTCGAGATTCAAAACAAACTCAAAGCCGCACGTGATCGTCAGAAAAGTTATGCTGACGTGAGACGCAAACCACTCGAGTTCCAAGTTGGGGATCGAGTACTACTCAAAGTTTCACCTTGGAAAGGTGTCATTCGTTTCGGCAAACACGGTAAACTAAACCCAAGATACATTGGACCTTTTGAGATCCTTGAAAGGATAGGTTCAGTGGCATATCGATTGCAGCTATCGTCCGAACTCAGCAGCGTGCATCCCACTTTTCACATTTCAAATTTGAAGAAGTGTCTGTCTGATGAGACACTTATCATCCCACTCGATGAGATTCGAGTTGACGATAAGCTTCACTTCGTTGAAGAACCCGCCGAGATCATGGACCGTGAGGTCAAACAACTCAAACAAAGTCGTATTCCCATCGTCAAGGTCAGGTGGAATTCGCGGCATGGTCCGGAATTCACTTGGGAACGGGAGGACCAGATGCGACTCAAGTATCCTCAGTTATTCCCTGATGTTACTTCAAACGCGACTTCAAGCTAAATTTCTGGACGAAATTCTTCTAACAGGGGGAGAATGTGACACCCGTCAAATTAGGACTAGTAATTAGTGCCTAATTAAGTTTAATACATGTAATTAGTTCTGTATTAGGCTAATTTGTGTATCAAAGAATATATATTGTTGAATATATACAAGTATGTGATTTGATTAAATCGTACAAGTTTCAAATCGAATGTAATTCGACTCAATAAATACGGACGTTGGTGGACAATTTAATTAAATAATATAACATTATTTAATAACACAATTACATCCAAAATACTATTTTATTTAATAATATTTTGTATTCATTTCCGTATCGTGCAAACAAAGCCTACGCGATTAAATTATTAAACGCGCAAACAAACAAAACAAGTTAACGTAATATTTTATAACGCAATTATTAAGTATTTGGTAAAATACTTTGACAAAAATATTGGATAATAATTCGTATTTTAAAACTTATAATTTAACATATAAAATGATTATTTAACGATCAAACGGTCGAGAAAACGAACACCGCACGGAGCACGGACGCTGGGAACAAAAATTGGTGAAGCCCACAACCGTGGACCCCACCAAAATTTGCCCAAAATGGGGGAACCCACTCCCCATTCCTCATTTCTCATCTTTCTTTTCTCTCTCTTTCTCAATTTTTCTCTAAAAAACCCACCACCTTTATCACACTAAAACGCCAAATTACACCACCAAACGCCGCCGAAATCTCGAAGCTTTTGGAGAAAAGGAACCACCTCGACACGATCTACAACTCTATGTTTTCGGAATTTTATTTCGACATCGCGTAAGTTTCCTACAAAAACCCGAAACTCTTCGATTTCGTTTATTTTTACATGAAAGTGGTTTGTTTATGTTCAAAATGTCCTAATATGGGTTGGGTAAAAGAATCGGACCAAGTGGTCGCCGGAAAACTCGTTTTTGGCTCAAAAATCCGTTAACAGCTCGAAGTGACGCAACGACAACTGCAGTATAGGGTCACTTCGTGCATCACTTAAGTGACGCATTGAGTGTCGCTAAAAGCCCTAATTTTGCGTCACTTGCCTAAGTGCCGCATTAAAACCCTCTTTTTCCGTCACTACCCAAGTGACGTATTTTCAATACCCGTCACTAATGACCGACACTTATAGCGTCACTTGCCTAAGTGACGCCTACAATAAAAACCTGATTTCACCGTCACTAACCTTAGTGACTCATGACCTTTATACCGACACTTACAACCGACACTTCCTTAAGTGTCACCCTTATGCGTCACTTGCACAAGTGACGCCATTAGCTCAGAATCCGTCATTTCGTGCGACACTTCCTAAGTGTCGCCTAAACCCTTTAGTGTCGCTATAAGTGACGCTAAAAACAGAAAGTTTACAACTCATTTTTACTAAGTGTCGAGACCTAAATTTTATCACTTGATTTCACCCAAATTCAAGTCCAGATGCGTTTTTCACCAAAGCAATTTAATAGAAATAAAAAAAATTTCGAGCTGATCTGGCATCTCAACCCCAGCCAGGGGCCAGCCCCTTGGACCCCGCCAGGGGTTGCCACCCCTGGAACCCCGCTAACCAGGGGCGCTGCCCCCGGACCCCCGTACCAAATTTACTACTTTATTAAGTACAATGAAAGTAATTCAGAGATTATTATTGTCTTCACAAACCGTCACCAACGGGCCGTACACGTTTTCAAACAAACAACCCAATCAACCAAATCGTAGTAATTTGGACAAGTCAATCAACCAAATGGGGATAATTTGGACATTATAGTTGAACGAACAACTACAAAGGTAGTCTCTTAAGATACCTATTCAATTAATAACCATCGCGCGTATTGGACGCCCTCAGGTTACAAGTCTTCGGACATCAATTCACAGCTAATCAATTCAAGTTATTTCAATAAACACTCAAGGCTTAGGTGAGTCTCATGGCCCCTATTTTACTGCTTTTCAATCAGGGGTGTGATATTATTGCTCATTTTGTTTTACAAGTTGAACGCAAGTACAAATCAATTCAAATACTACATGAGTTTCAAGCTAATCAATTTAAAGCCCTCCATAGCATAGTCTGGTAATACGTAGTAGCGTGAATGTTAGTATATGATATCATATAGGATTGACAATCCTCATCTGGGTTAGCATGCACTAACTGGTCAAACGGATATATTAGCATTTGGGAAGACGAGTGTAGATTAGGCACTCGTAGGAGGCAACCTCAGTTGGGTTTCCTTAATTGGACCTGACAACTCAAGTTAAGCTCAGACTATGTGCTCATGACTGTATAACTTTTATTTTGCTTAATTGCATTTTAAATTCAATTATAAATCTTGCGGTTCATACAAATATATATTGACTTTAAACCTGTGAGCTCACCAGCGTTTTCGCTGACCCATTTTAGCATGTATCACAGGTAACCAGCAGTAGGTTTGGACTGCTCAATCAGGATCAATTAGCTCGAGTCAGCATGCAAACAATCAGAGATTTAGCTGCATTATTATATTTTGTATAGATTAATTATGTACTTAAATCTCTCAATTTCAATCGAGCTAATGTAACTATATTTTGATGTAAACTTTGATCTTATCAATACAAGTTTGTAAAACGACGCATATAGAGTCGTTCATTATATCTTATGTGCTTTGATATGTAATTAGTCGCGCCCCGACCCGAACCGCTTCCGCATCATAAATTGGGGGTGCGACACGCAAGCTTAATGTACCATTTGGACACCTTCATTTGCAGCAACCCCTGAGTCACTGTTTCTTGACACCCGCTTGTCACCACAAATTCTTGGATCACTCACCCATTGTGCCCATTCAAGCTTGACCCTTTTAACTCTAAACCTCATACATTCGAAACTCCTAATCTGTTCCTCTCGCGCCAACCCTACACCCCTCAACACTTTACCTCTGTAAGCTTTAGCATTCCTATTTTTTTATATCAAATACAATGTAATCCATACTACTCCCAACCACAAATCTATCACTGTTTTATTATCACCACATATATTATTATCTAACTGCAACAGTCCATCCAAATCCACTAAATTATAATAATCAAATTTCCGTCTCTCTTTGTTTCTGTGTTTTTGGTCAGCCCCAAACAACCAAGAACATCACCATATCACCACCATACAACCACCACACCACCACCACTTTCATTTTCGGATTTTTGCAAGAAATAAGCAAGGAGAAAGCAAGAGTTGCACTTCCCTTCACTTTCAGCCCCTAGATCCAACCGGTTTCGTAATTTTTCGACAAGATTTGGTACTTCAAAACGAATTTATAAAAGTACATAGCCGATCTGACCTGATGGGCAGATTCTTGGCCTGACATGGTGAGGCCATAACTCGATGTACGCAAATCAAAACGACATGAGGCTTTTTCCTAAAAGTCACAAATTTTATTAGTTAAAAATCTAGTATAACCTTGTTTTCTGAAGTGGAGTATAACTCGTACAATAAATTGATCTTCGAACACATAGCTGCAATTGTTGTTGTTGGACCCCTGTTGATGTTTGTATTATTTTGAACCACTTAATTTAACCAAAAAATTATGTAAAATACATTTTTAGAAAGCTAAGACATAGGGGAACATTTGGTAAAATCTCGTAAATTTTCTTAAACGTTTAACTAGTCAAAACGAGCTCACAAAAACGTATATTTTTGGTGAAATCTGGCCCAGGGACTGATTTTGACACTTTTAATTATCGACACTTTCTGGTTTTCCAAAAATCATAAAACTTACTTTTTACGAGTATTGAAACATTTATAAGCGTCGTGTAAAAGTTTTGGGTCGAAACGAGAACATTTGACCAAGTCAACAAAACGACACACGAAATATTAAAACACGAGACCAAATTATTGAACACTATAACCTTAGCCAAAATGAGTTCTGAGTAATTATTCACCAAAAACTCGAGCAAAAACGATATAAACATAACACGAACGAAAAACGACACCCTTATGAAAATACGAAAACTGAAACATCACATATCCTTGTGTCGCTTTGGATACTTCTGTCGCAATAAACCCACGACACAACCTTTGTGTCGCACAACAAATTGATTTCTCACAACCTACGACACAAGCCGTGTGTCGCACAACAATCTGAAAATCACAACCTACGACATATCCTCTATGTCGCACACTTATTGAAATCTACAACCTGCGACATATCCTATAAGTTGCATATTTAATTAAAAATTCACACTTTGCGACACAACCTCAGTGTCGCAACACGTCACTGCGACACAACCCTTGTGTCGCAAATTAAAACATAACATCGAAAAGCATCGTTTTCATGTCACCTACGCAAATAACTATATATGGTACAACTTGGGGACACTTAACATATACTTTTACAAAGTATACAACGAAACGAATATCATAATGATTTTATTGAAGATTATTATTACAAAACTTCACCAACGGGCCGTACACGTTTTCAAAAACATAAACACTTGGACAAACTAGTTGAGTGGACAACTAGCATAGATGGACCGTTGGTCATCTACTTACAGATAACCTCATGCGTTTAGGGTGCTAGGAGGTGACGGATTGGAAACACGTTTACTTACATAAACGCTAACTTACAAGACTTAGGTGAGTCTCATAGCCCCATTTTACTGTTTTTACCTTGGGGTGAGAATACTACGCACTGTTTTATATGAACACAAGTACGAAAACACATATACGGATTGCATGAGTGGTTTTTCTTACTAATCCACTAAAGTCCTCTCACATCATAGTTTCGTTAGTTTGGATTGAGCGCGAGTATTAGTGAATAGATCTATTTGGGATTGATCATCCACGTCCGGGTTAGTCGCGCTAACTTGTCAAATGGACGCATTAGTATTTGATCCTAACAAATGTTCTGGATTAGGCACTCGCGGAGGCACCCACATACGGTTAAGCTTCGGACAATAGCTCATGGCAATAGTATACATATTTTTGCATGCGTGCAATACTTGGAAAACTTGTGGTTCATACTTATACTTTTTACTACTTAAACCTATGAGTTCACCAACATTATTGTTGACCCTTTTAACGTGTATTTCTAAGGTGAACAGATGCAGTAAGCTGCTTTTGGAAGCATTAGCTGGAGTCGCATGGTTTTCAAAAATGCATTTAAAGGAGATTCCATCGCATTACTTTTCTACATTGGTTATGTAATAGAATCTCCCGTTATAGATGCGAACTCTAGAAAATTGTATTTTTTGATCGTAAACAATATGTTTTCAAATATTTTATTTATAGAAATGTATTTATTTCAAAACGACGCATATAGAGGTCGTTCGTTGTGACTTTATGTGATGATCCGGATTAGTCGTACGCCCCGCCGTGATTCCGCCGCGGCAGGGTGCGACAAAACTAATACCTCAATTAAAACCTGATTCAATCAATTTTGCATTTTTCATACGATTTAATTAATCAATCTTTTCATAGCGTTTTTTATCGATCGTGTTTTGCGAATTAGTACCATTTTCACATTTTTACGACTTCATATTTAGAATGTGATTTACGAAAACGCATTACTCTACATATTTCTTCTGATTCAAGAATCAATTTCATGAGTTTCATTTTTCGATTTGAACAAAAAAAAAAGGATTATGATGAGGATCATGACACTGTGTGGAAAATTGTTAATCAAAATTCGTAAGGTATCATATGTTATAACTGTATTGCATGAAGATGGAATCGTGTCTGTGAATTCATACGATTCAGTTGTTCAAAATAAACAAATCAATTGAAAATTCTTCATCTCATGAATTGAATATATGTATCGCATGTGATAACTTATACTACCTAATAAAAAAATAATTTTGATGAACATAAACATGGTTGTAACGGAAGAATGTCAAGCAAATGATCTGGAATAAAAGAATGAAGAAAAGGTTACAGGTATTAATTTAAAAAAAAAATGGTTGTATATGGGATAGTTACTAGTATCACATGTGATAATATTTGACTCATTTATGCTTGTTTTTATTGTCAGTATCTCATGTTATCTCATAGGGAACAATGGGCAATTTACTGCGGCCTCAAATTGATTGAGTAAATATGTTCATTTTTCCATTAAATTAATCTGTTAATCTTAATAGCTATTGTTGCTTTACTAGTATAATCTTCCTTGTGATTTTTTTTTCGATTTGATTTGGATTTTTTATGGCCACCGGTCCAAAGAAAAATGGTAAGAAAGTCGTGGGTAAAAACAATAAACCAAAGAATGATGGTGCCAAGTCCGCTACTAGGGTTTTAAGAAGCCGAACGATTAGTGATGAAGGTGTTATGGAACCAAGCGAATCAGAGTCTGATGTGATTGATGATTTCAACCCTAATTTGAAGGTCAAATTGGCGGCTGGTAAGGGTAACCCTAATTCACAATTAATTGATAACAAATATGATCCTATGTCGACTTTGCATGAGGTAAAACCTTCTTCTAATTCTGGTTATGATTCGATAGTACTAGAACATGAATTATGAGAGCAGGCTAGTTGTTAGTTAGTTATTATTTAGATGCTGATAATGTTGGAGAAGATGAGCCGGATGGTGGATATGTACATCCTACTCAGATTTGGGGTTTTCCAAACCCTAACAAATGAATATATGTATAATATAAAATGCAGTAAAAACAAACATTATGTAATATAAACATATATACAAAATGCAGTACAAACGAATATCTCACGAATATTCTACCATAATGGGTATTCAAGAATCAGTACATGAAATTTTAATGAATTTGAAAGAAGTAATTCTCTATGGAACTTGTGAGGCGTCTATTTGTGTCAGGGGCCCTGGGTATGTAATTGCTTACGATATCCTCTTACCGCCTTATGTAAAAATCATCGATAATACACAGCATATAGCTTGCTTGACATAACCCATTGAGTTGGTTTTTGGATTACAAATAGAGAAGAATCGCGGATATCTTATAAAAGCGTCAAATACCTTTCAAGATGGAAGTTAAACATATATAATATAAAATGCAGTAAAAAATAAACATTATTTTAATATAAATATACATACAAAATGCAGTACAATTTTATACAAAATGCAGTACAAGATATATAACACAAAATGTAGTACAAAACAAATGATATGTACTAAACATAAATATATACAAAATACAGTGAATACAACAAAATGCAATATAATTTTGATTTTTTTTATTTTTGTAAAAAAAATATCGGTCGCCAGTGGCAATTGGTGGTAGCGGCTAGTGGTTGGTGGTGACGGCGGCCAAAGCGGTGGCGTAAATGATTGCTGTGACGCATGACACAATATATTCGGTCATATTTCTCCACCTCCTCTAGTGCCTGGACCCTTTAAAAAAAATGAAATAAACATCGAAGATACGTACTAAATTCCGGGTCGAACCCATCATCCAAATGAAGCACCGAACATAAGTCACACCAAATTACCAACCCATGCCACCACAATAATAACAGCTCATGTGCTATTTCCGCCAAACAACCACCTGATATAAACATAACAACATATACTTCACCGCCAATCTCCCAAACCCCCAAAATTTCTCAATGTCAGATCCGACCCGACCCGTTACCGGCTACCCAGCTCCACCGCCTACTTCCAACGGCTACCCTCCTCCTCCACCACCCACCGCCGGCACCGCTTACCCTTACGCCGCCCAACCGCAACAAACTCACTACTTCAATGTTTCATCAGGCCCTTACTACTCCAACCCTTACGCAAATCAACAACGCGCCACCTTCCTCCGCCGCATCTTCGCCATCTTTATCGCCTGTATCATCATCACCGGAACTATCGTTTTCATTATGTGGCTAATTCTCCGTCCACAAGTCCCCCAATTTCGTGTCGACACCCTAACCCTAACTAACTTCAACATGTCATCAAATTCGCTAGTTTCCGGTAATTGGGATGCTAGGTTCACTGTACGTAACCCTAACTCTAAGATCACGTTGTATTACGATCGTGTTGAAGCTGCCGTGTTTTATAAAGCGGAATCGATTGCGGAAACTACGGTGGCACCGTTTGTTCAAGGGAAGAAGAATGAGACAAATGTTAGGGCGACGTTTGCTTCGTTATCAGCATATGTTGATGATCGAAATGGGATTAATAGTGATCGGGCTCGTGGGACAGTTGATTTCAATGTGAGGATGGTAGCTAGGGTTAGGTTTAAAGCTGGTGCGTGGTGGGCTAGAAGAAGAATTTTGAGGATATATTGCCCGGATTTGTCAGTTGGTGTTTCGGGTAATACTACAGGGGGATCTTTAACTGGTGGATCTAAGAACTGCAGAGTTGGACTGTGAGGTAGATGATGAGTGATGATTTTAAAGGTACTTTACGTTGCATTTTAGTGATAATGTACTGAGTTTTATGGTAGTATGATTGTATAGGTTAGTTTTGTATCTTTGAAGTTGAATTCATTTACATAGTTTTTGGATATATTTGTTATTCAAATTCGTTTTTCAATGCTTGTTGTGTTTTCATTGTTTGATTTAGTATGGATCTGTTTATTTATCTTCTAGTGTATTATTGGTATCTCTGTTGCGTGACGAGTATCTAGGTTATTGATGTCGATTAGCTATTTGTGAAGTAACATGTCTTCAGATGATGTATATATTAAATAAGTTCATTTGATATGGATACGATCTTTGCTTATCTTCTTGAGATCTTGTTTTGACAAATGGTCTGATTAAGTGATTAGCTAATTTCTGCATGAAAAACTACTTTTCAGACATAGAATTCATGGTATCGGAGTAGTATGAGATCCTTAAGAATTTTTCCACTTGCATTGCCATCGCTGTTCGGTACGTGTTCTAGTCAGATTCGAGTTGGGATAATAAATTGATCATGATTTGTGATATGGCATCCTTTTGAGCTACAACCGCTGAAGGAGATTCAGGAATCTGTCAGTTGTCACAAAGAATCACTACTCCATCTAGTGATTTTTGCCTTGTTGATGAACCTAAAAGGTCCACCGTATCTGTACTCAATTATGAATTTCACAGGGTTGTTGATGCAAATATATGAGTTTTGAATGATAAACGGAAGACATTTCATAGTGTAACTAATTAGCTTGATATCTTTACTCTTTAGGAAGTTTGGATGTGTTTTGTGTCGCACAATCATATTCTGTGAGTAGAAAATAGTATAGATCTGTTTATTTATCTTCTAGTGTGTTATTGGTATCTCTGTTGCATGATGAGTATCTTTGTTTCTTGATGTCGATTAGTTATTTATGAAAGTAAGAAGTCTTCAGATGATGTATTTTATAATAAGTTTGATATGGATGCAATTATTGCTCATCTTCTTGAGATCTTGTTTTGACGAATGGTCTGATTAAGTGATTAGCTACTTCCTGCATAAAAAACTACTTTCCAGATAGAATTCACGGTATCAGATTAGTATGAGATCCTTAAGAATGTTTCCCCTTGCATTGGCATCCCTGTTCAGTACGCGTTCTAGTCAGATTCCAGGAATAATAAGTTGGTCATGATTTTGTGATAAGGCATCCTTTTGAACTACTACCAATGAAAGAGACTCAGGATGTTGTCAGTTGTCACAAAGGATCACTACTTTCATCTAGTGGTTTTTGCCTTGTTGATGAACCTAAAAGGTCCACACGCTTGTTGATGCAAATATATTAGAATTGTAAGTTAAACGGAATGTAGATGATTAAGTAAATGCTGAGTAGACATTTCATAGTATAACTAGTTAGCTCGATATCTTTACTCTTTAGCAAATTTGGATGTGTTTTTGTATCACAAAATCATATTCTATGAGTAGAAAGTTATATCATTTGGAACCAGTCTTGCTTTATTCGTCAATTTTGGGAGCTCTAATTTCCACTGATTCCATCTCTTTGAAAAAAGACTTTCTTTGTTTAACATATTTATGGGTATGCCTTGGGACATCATAAAGGTCACTAGCTATCTACTTATGTCCTATGGTATTTCTGTGTTTTTTATTTTGTCCGCCTCGTATCAAATACAAAAAGCAAGCTCTACTTCTATGCTTCTCTCATAAAACACCCCCATGTGTTTCCATGTTGTGTTAAGGATGTTTGGTCATTTTATTCATCCCTGTAGATCATTACACAGAAAATGGATAAAGCGGTTAGGCTTATAGCACATGAACTCATGTTTTCCCTATCTGCTCTACACAATATAACAATTCGCACATGAACTCATGTTTTGCCCACCTGATCTGTCTTATCAATATTCAAACAAGAAAGAATGTGAAGGTGGCTGCTTCCTATTCACTCTCCAAATGAGATTATAAACATGAAGAAGGCTATAAGCTCGCAAGAAGCATGAAAAACTTATTTTCTCCTATAACATACTGTCGAATCTTTAACAGACTCGATTCATGTCGCACCTTGGCTAAACCCTCAATAAACGGCGTGGGCTCATAATGAGTGATTGCACCCTGGCTAAACCCTCACGAAATTGAAATTAAAGTGACCTCATAACTCCCAAGGAGTAATCGAACTGGGTAAATATTTTATAAACTTGTGGAATACTAAGAAGAAAAGATCATTTAAAGAATGTGTTCTTGTTTCTTCTATATCTTATGGCTTTGGCATTTGCCTCTGAAACATGACCAATTTGTGAAAACTTTCAAGAATAGAACTATAGAAGGGACACTGTGCAAATACCATATGAAAGAAGGTGTGATCTAAAACTTTTTGCTACCTCCATGTTGTGAGCTATCAAGTTTGTTTTCAAGCAAAATAACAATTAAGGGTGTTTTTACTTTGGGCTTAATGAATCGAATGCCGAAGGGATTATTTGCTCAGCCATTTCCAATTCTATTTTTGTAACTAAAAGAGAAGTTGGGTTATTTTCAAAGAGTACACTTTTGTATTAATGAGGCTTTGTTTGAACTTTTTGCTACCTTCATGTTGCGAGCAATCACGCTTTTGAGAAAAATAACATCCAAGGTTATGTTCTTTTATTTTTTAGCTTAATGGACCAAATGAGTTGAAGATTTGGTCAGTTATTTTCCGATTTTTGCTTTCTAACTTGAAGTTCAAGTTGGATTACTTTTAAATATTATCGCCTAGGCTATAAAAGTGATCTCCCCCATTCGGTCATACCTGCTCAAAACTACCTGTTATCATCCACACGAGGTTCAAAACTTGCTCAATGCTTCCAATCAAGGAGAATCCATCATCGATGACCATGATGCAACATTGTTCCATCGATCTCCTGGTCATTCCAATTGTTTTTATGGGGTTATGTTAAATGAGTTTCTTGCTGTGAAATATTGACATTAAAGATGAATTTTTATTCTTAGGAATTGGCCAGGGAAAGTTGAGCTATATACATATTAATTAATGGTTAATTATGAAAATATGTCAATCCTTCGAAAGTTGATGAAATCTTATAGAACCTTGATATAAAATCCTAATCTGCTTCTACTCTGAAGAGTATATATCAGTAACCATGGACCGAAACAAATAAGTCAGTTAAGATTATATGTAATCATGTATATATTAAATACATTATCAACCAATTTCTTCGACAAACAGTGCCAAAAGAAGACAGTTATTCGTTGAACAATGAAGTTAATGTTGCAGTATCGCGAGAGCATAAACTACAATCTGTCTTAAAAAATTTCAATTTGACATCGTTCGGAGTACCATGACTTCATTAATTTCCTCAAAATGACTTTTCTATGTAATATAAGAGTAACCACGCCCCGTACTTTTGACTGGAAAATATTTAGCCTAAAATGATGCAAAAAGATTACATTTTAATCTTTATGCACATCATACAAAAGATTTCTATGAACTATTAATGCCCCTTCGAATTTTGATAACTGTATCATTAGTTAAATCAGTTAGTATGTCATTATCAATAATATATTTAAACTCAAGTCTTTTCAAGCTTCTTCCACAGATAAAACGCCCTCCTGATAACTGAGTCAAGAGAAAAACCTTCTGCATAAGCACCAATCGCTGTCAATAAGTTCGTAAACTTCTCCCCATCGTCCTGTATCATACACATTTCATCAAATCGATGGAAACACCAATTAAAGGTGGCAATTTCGACCCATTTACTTATGCACTGATCAATTCGGGCTATGGTTATTATTTAACGGGTCAAAAGTCATGCAAACTGTACCTATAATACATGGCACCTCCTAAATCATTTTATTAATAAAAAAAAACATGTATAATGAGTTTTTTTTTTTTTGATCAAATGTATAATGAGTTTTTGTAATGCAAGACTTTAGACAAAAAGTATTCAGGGTCAACCCTAGCTTGCCTGTGTGAATTCTGTTACCCAACTGATACCCCACCCAATTTGCCATCTCAAACAAAATGCTCAAATATACAGCATAAACGAAACACCAACCTCTGGTTTTTGAAATACAAGATCACTGATAGAAAATGGAACCATGTAGTGTGGTAGATCTGAACGCAAAAGAGCCTGCCAGAACATTACAACACACATCACAAAATAAGCCATAAGGGTCTAATATTAGATATATGTACGCATTTAACCCATGTATATCCCCAACAAAAGTTCGTGCAGTTTTTCAAAAAGACAAAAGTGATCATTCTTATGCAGCCGATGAATATAAATATAGGTTAGTAACTGTAAGTAAATTAGAATGGGGAATGTGACATTGCTAGTTGCTTACCAATTCTTTGCTCAATAAGGCAAGCTCCTTATTTGCTGTCAAGGTCTACATATGAGAACAAAAAAGGCAGTTAGTAATTGCCTCTAGTAATAATTGTCTCTCATATAATATACTCACAAATTTTGAAGGCAAGTAACATGACTATTATATGTCTTCAAAATGTGTGAATTAATTATAATAAGCGATGGAACCTTTTTGATTCGCTCCTCTTCAACCTGATCAATGTGCTGTAACAAGTTCTCCAATGTACCTTTTTGATTCAGGCATACAAGCAATTAGTTAAAAAATAAATAAATAATACAAAAAAAATCTGTGACACCTAGTCTGAAACAATATGGATACGCATACAACAGTAGAAGAAAGTATAAAATTGATGGAATGAAGGTTAAAAGTGAATCATTTCTTGTTAAGATTCTAGATTGACCGAAGAAAAACATAAAATAATATGATATGCCATCAGAATGGCCTCTGAGCGCAGAAATGACATTTCAAGAGGATGTATGTGGAAGGAAATGCTGATATATCCAATTTTGTTTCTAAATTAAAAGCAACAAAAATGTATATCATTCACTCTGAAACTGAAGTAACGAAAATTGTTTATATACCGAATCTTGATATTAACTGCACTGCGTGTACATCCCCAATTCCATCAACTCCTGCATTGACATATATTAAAAAACATATGTCATAAAGAGCTGTCGACCAGAGCCGGAAAGATGGGCATGCTAGAACAGGTTGGATAACGCATCCAGACAAGTTCGGGGTGAAACAAGTCATTTTTAGCAAGGGTCAATACAAGTTGGGTGAGGTTGACAAGCAAACAGACTTATTTTCTATTTTCTTATATTTTACAAACAATGTATGTGTTAGTTACGATTACAAACACAATATTACTAGGTTAAAATTTTTAAGTTTGAATAAAACATGTTAGGGGGTTGAATTTAAATTGAGATATTGAGCAACTTTCAACGCGTTCGTCCTACTTGACCCCTTCTCCTATAAGCTAAGTTTTTCAGTTGGACTATCGAGACCAAATCGGCCAATATATATGTTATATGGATTGAAAATGCTACCTGATACAAGTAACAATTATCGTGTACATAACAAAAGCTGAAAAAAAACCTGGTATATTGTCAGATCTGTCTCCAACAAGTGCCATTACATCAACAAACTGAGAAGGTTGTATTGCTCCATACTTTTTAGCAAAATCCTCCATTCCAAATGAAACCATACTGCAGATACATGCCAAAATAGCAGCATTTGGTAAATGGGAAGCAGAAAACTAAGTACAATATTACAAAGATAACCACGATAAAATGATAATAATACAGAGGTGCCCATACAAATTACACATCTCTATTTGTCAACAAGAATATGATTTATTAAAAGGCCAACGAAATCGTATACTAACTCAAAACCACGAGGTGCAATTCGAAGAAGACGCAATGAAGGAGATAATATCTGGAAAAAGTCTTTGTCAGGAGAGACAACTCGAACCTGCAACAAAGCAAGGTACCAACGATTGGTTAAAACTTAGACAGCAAATGGATCTTACTTGATATCTTTATCAATGTCCGATACTAGATTCAAAAGTAATATGAACGAAACAGTCTTTTGAACCCTGATTAGTAACAGATCCTACGAGTAAAAGTTGAAATTAACCCTCACTCTACACTATTAGAAGAATGATTAAATTATACTATGCATCTGAAGAGGTGTAAAAGTTACCTTGAAGCCAGCATGGACACTACGTAAAGCCAATGTCCCAATAACATCATCAGCTTCGACCCCAGGAACCTACCTTGAAAATAAATGCATCATCAATACAAGAAACCATAAATGTACAGCTCGCAAAATAGGCAGATCAGACGCATTGGGCTGAACGCCATCACTACTTTGTCCACTTGGCACTTATATGTATATATCTAAATAGTTAATATATTAAATATGATTACAAAAAAAGTATATTATGTTCAACTAGAAACATAAGTTCTTTAAAATTGAAAGATTTTGGACATTGCAAGCATTTGAGTACACTTCAGGCGGCTTTTTACACATGGAACCTGTTCAAGCAACGACATGACTCTTACCTCAATGACTTTGATGGACATCGCCTTAATTGACGCTTTCAAGTATTGAAGGCCCTGCACTATCGTATCTGGAGTCGGTGGACGATTGCTCTTGTAAGAGGGGTAGAGAGTGTGACGAAAGGTCTGGCCTAAGAAAAACAATTTAAGCATGTTGCGTTGGATCCATATTACGATGACATGGAAAGTTTCAAACAATACCGGCGCTACATCATCATTTTGCAAATTTTAGATCACATAAATAAACGTGAATAAAAAATAAAGAGGCTGCTATTATCAGCAGAAATAGAAGTACGTTGCAACAAACTACAATCATATGATAGTACCCTTGAGACAAGTAGTATGATGCTCAATTGAATATGTAATAGAGGCTTTGTAAAAGCTAACATAGGAGAAAAATGGTTACTGAATTGATAAGGGGAACATACTACATGCAGCTCATAAATAGAAAGAAAAGACAACCAAAAACTACACGAGAATGCTCAGTTCAAATCAAATCAACCTCTTAAATAAGGCAAGCTAACCCTAATACAACCCTTGGATATTATATATGGGAAAGTTCAAAAGAGAACCACATAAAAGTTGAGTTCTAGAGTCCTAAACAATATGCATATGCCACCTTTCAAATGACAGCAGAAAGTAAAAAAAATTCTCATACAGAAACCAAAGAAACCTCACTCACTAGTGTCATTATTTAATGCAAGCATCTAAAGTTCTAGACAATATGCATATGCAGATCTCTCAACCCAAATCATGGATCTGACTTTATTCATGACTTGTTTTCATCTCTTTTTAAAGAGGAACATTGAATGTAAACAAAGACAGGCAATTCTCTAATACTGAATTCCCTTTTCAAGAATAAAAATAAGATTTGAAAAAAAGGGAAATGAAATAAAACAAACCAACAATCTTCTGACTATGGAGACAAAAAACATGAACCCGAACTGAAGTTTTATGATATTAATCGTGGATAGTAGCTAGAATGGAATTGTTTCAAGTGAGAAAATAAGTTAAGAAAACATAAGAAAAAAAACATACCTTTGGCCATAAATTTTTGTCTGGGTGACTGAGGCATATTACCAAAGCAAAACCCTGAAAACGTAAGTTATTAAAATGCGCCTATAAACTACGCTAATTAGCGAACATACGCAAGTAGAGCGTGAATTTGATGAAGTTTTATTACAAACTACCACATGTCAATCAAGAAAGTTTTCATCAAAAATGAAATTGTGGAAATCAGCTGCAAGTTTAATCAGATTCTATGATCATCCAAGTTCATTAAGCTCACATGCACAGATAGAGTAACAGAAATATCAAAATGAAGATGACGCAACAATGACTAATAATAAGCCAAAAAAAACCAAATTAATAGCACCAACAAAAATGTAATAGCAAGAGTAGACTCCTCAAGGTTTAAGCCTCACCATCATGATCAAAAACCACCTGCATATGGAAAAGAAATTAGATGTGAGCCTCAGAAACATATATCTAATACAACATTACTTGAATAGAGATTAATAATTGAACTTAAGAAAATATTGAGAACGTGTATCGATCTCACTTCATTACACTATATAAACATAAAAAAGAAGAAGAGCTATACCGCTACATGTGATGGAGTAAATTCCAAAACATCAATAATCTGTATAAAAATATAATTCAGAACGACAGTATGAATCAATCGCATCTTTCTTCAAAATACACAACCCTAAAACCAAGTGCAAGACTTACAAGTGATAAAGCTGTAGATATTGTCAAGACCCAGTCTCCATTGCCGTCCGCATTGGTAAGATGCCCATGATGTAATTTCGCTAGCCAGAATATATATAAATGAAATAAGAATTAGCAGGCCAAAATAATAATACTGGAGATCCAAACCACGGTATTCATATGGATACCAATAATATGTCATGATGAATAGACATCTAGATATATCATACAAACAAAACAAATATACTTACCAAGAAGTTTGTAATAAGATCTGTAAATGATTGATGTGCCATCAATAAGCATCACTCGACCATTTGAAGAATCAATATGACCTACATTATCTGTTTTCTGGGAAGTATAGAAGGAGGTACTTTCCTGTAGTGTTGATTGTCCTTCAACACTTCCCAAATCCTTAAGAGAAACAGCAGGAACAGTTCCAGAGAGTTCTGATTTCAAGGAACTTGACACCTTGTGGCAACCCTGGATACCAAGTTTCAAGATTTTTTAATTATATAAAGAAAGAGATCATCATAATGAATCATTCAAGATGTGCAATGTTATTTAAAAAGAAACGTTTTTTTTATGCATTATGGAATTCCCATGCTCAGATAAATCATGTCAGACCTATTCTAGCATTAGAAACATGAAAATATTAGGTTGATTACATTCTATCAAGAAACCACTCAGGCTATGATTTGGAGGATATGAGAAGGTCATGATTGCTATGAGTTATAAACAAAGTCACAAATTCAGATATAGTTAATTAAGCATTCTGATTCAAAGGCAGTCACATCCCTTCTTGTTATTGTGGGTGCTATAACTGAACGGTACAACGAGAAGCAACAGAAAACTCCATTTTTGGCTAACAAGTTCTAGATCAAAGCCTTAAGTCCTTAAAATAAAAAATACTTCCTAAGAATTGAAATTGCTCAGTCCAGAAAAGGCATCTTTATAGATATATTTTAAACTTTTAGAAGGAGACCGTTAACACATCATACGAACCAATTAGCACTTCCATTGACTAAAATCTCAAGGTTGAACGTATTGAGGAAGATCTTGTAGTAGACAGTTAAATGGTCTGTCAATATCTCATTGAGAGACTTATTTACTTATCCCAGACTACACCAAACATCACATACATAAGAGTGTTATTAAAATATTACCCATAGCCCAAAAGAAAGTCCATCTAAAACATCTACAGCCAAAAAAAGGATCTTGCAGTACCTTCAAGAGAAAAGCAAGGAGATGAATCTTATACAAAAAAAAAAAAAAAAAGGAGTTGCTGCAAGTCATATACGAATACTAACCAGGTTATCTCTTTTCTTAGATATAACTTCATGACTTGGATAGGTAATAAATAGAATGTAGTAACGAGATCGAGTGTAGAAGCAGAACTGGAGCTATGCTCTAGAAATGTGTGAACTACAATGGGTGAAGAGTGTTGTAGAAAAACTGAAGAGTATTTTTGATAATTGTATATATAAAGGTATTGATAATAGATTAATAACTAGCATAGCTCATCATGGACTACAACATGATTGAGACAAGAACGTTCATTTTGACAGCCAGTTCATCAAAGAAATGTAGAAGACCATTTTGCATCCTATGGATCTAGGCGTGCACTTGCAAATATTCTTATTGAAACTAAAGAAAATCGAGTAGGATACTTCGTATTTAGTAGGAAACTCGTTACTCAGAAAAAAGCATAAACTATGACATCTATTTTTCTTGATTCTTGTCAAGAACCCACCACAAGAGTTCTCCAAACCAATCATGCAATTCCTCAAACTTATGCAATACATTGGCGGCATGAAACAGTGGATATACTATCTTCAAAAGAGTTCCAAAAATATTCTTTTGGTCATATATGTTCCATACTTAGTTATTTAAGTAGCATTTGTATACATAACACCATTGCACATAATCTAACATTAACATTAACAATACTAATAACCACTCGCCTTTCAAAATAAAAAAAAAATACTAATAACCTCCTTCCTCTCTCTAACACAAACTCTACTTTTAAAACTGATACTAATCTCAAATACATACAATTAGGTTAATAAGACAACACAAATATACAACACTATGATTACTTTTTGCATACCAAAATACTTAGTACTCCGTACTATATTTACACAATAATAATAATATTTCAGGAAGAAAAAAAGTACAGTCTGAACCCTAAATAAAGATATACCTTTGAAAATTGTAAGCGTGAAGAAGAAGAAAGGGGATGATGAGCCCTGTAATTGGTTAAGAAGCGTCTTCTGCAGCAGTAAATAGTTCTACAAAAATTGTTAAGCAGATGATTTGAGAATTGACAGCAACTCATTTTTCTTCCTTTTTATTAAATTAAAATGGAATGCATTTGGAATTGTAAGAGCAGCAAATACGTAGAAAGTGAGGGTTTATCGACCAGAAAATTTAGGGGCGTCAATTTGTGACGCTGGAAACACTACACCAATCCGGTGAAAACTATCCGATTAACTATTTATTATTTTTTTTCTTTATAAAATACGTACTACTATGTTTACATAATTTTTACAAACAAAAATATACAAAATTACATGGATGTAATCATGTTAAGACCATTCAAAGACCATTCAGAACCGATACCGATAGCATGGCGCCATCAGTTCGGTTTGTCGGTTTTTCCCGTTAGAAAACGAACATGCGTCGTTGTCAGTTCGTGGGGCCCGCATGTAAATTTTCTTTAAAAAAAAAAAAAAACACCCCCTTCATCTCAAAATTTGAACATTTTTTTAGTTTTTTTAAACACCACGTTTAAACTATAAATACACACTACATTTTACCCATATTTCACACAACAATTCACTACAATTCTACCACATTCCATACACAACAATTCACTACTTTTTAACAATTTCACACACCACAATTCACAAAACTTTTACACATTCCATACACCTCCATTTCAAACACAAAAACTCTCACAAAAATGTCTAAAAAAAACAATTCAAAATCCAAAAACAAAAAGAAATATCAACAAAATGTAGCCAAAGATATGTGGCAAAATTTGTTGAACAATCTGTTACCAAACCCAAATACACTAACGAGTTCGTCCTCCGCTCAAACAAACTACCAATCCACGTCTCAACCTACTGATTTGCAAGTTTCGCACCCATTGCAAATCCCTACCAACTTGCACCCGATGACCCTTGAAACAATTACCAATTTCAAGGGTGGTACCAAAGTCCACAATTTTCACCAACCCCACAATGGTCACCACCACACCCACAATTTTCACCACAACATCCACAATTTTCACATTGTTCTCAAAACACACACAATCCCAATTACCAACACCCTAATTTCAACGTACTTGAAACGCAAACATTAGAAGAAAGTCCGGACGAGGCCGAACCCGAGACCAAACCCGAAGACAAAAAAGGAAAAAGGGTTCAAATTCGATGGACAGACGAGGAGGTTAGAATTTTGGCGGAACGATGGATACATTGTTCCAAAAATGGTGTTCAAGGAAAGCCGCAATCAAACGAGTCTTTTTAGAGTAAAGTCCACCAAGGTTACAATTATTGTGTGCCACAAAAACGTAACCTTAATCAACTTACCGGCAAGTGGAATAAATTATCGCACAACACCAGAATATTCTAAGCCATCTACAAACACTTTTATGAGATTTGCCCTCAAAGCGGTGCCGGAGACGAAGACGTTTTAAATGCGGCCTGAAAGGGTTTAAAGCAACAAATGGGTAATCATAAATTCATTTACGAATCATGTTGGAATGTCCTAAGATATTACCCAAAATTCTTTGCCAAGCCGGGCGTAATGAGTAACCAAGATACGTTCCAACCGGAACCCACCGATCTTGACGCGGATGACATCCCGATCAATACGTCGCTTGAAACAAACATGAAAAGGTTGTTCCAATACGACCACATACGCTATCCACCTGGTCGAAAGTCGGCCAAAATTACAGCTTCATCGGACGCCGGTTCCACTTCAAGAAGTGTTCATTCCGAAAAACTTGAAACCCTTGAAGCCGTTTTTAACTCACTCTAATTATTAGTTATGAAGGTTAGTATGAGGTTGTTGATCATTATTAAAGTCGTAATTCAATTTGGTTAAACTCTAGAGTGGAATATGATCATGAATGATGAATGATGTCAACTTCTTGTAATCATATGATAACTCACCCTAATTACTAGTTAGAGAAGTTAATATGATGTGGTTGATGGAAATTAAAGTAGTAGTTCAAGTGATTAAACACTTGAGCTAAAAATGATTATGAAAAGTGAAGTTTTGTTTAGTTTGACTTAAAGCCAAACTTGATCAATCCAAATGGGTGATGGGTTGATGATTATGATTAGTTGATTATAATGATTGTTAGTTGCTAAATGTGTTGTTATATTGATGTGTTATATGATAGGTGATCAAAGACGTGGCATTCATAATCGATTACTAAACCGCATATTTGCCTAAAACGCCAAGGTGAGTGATATGGGTGTTAAATGGGTAATAGTTGTGTAATTCTGGATTGTATACGTGCAAGAGGTTCACACAACCAAGGGGATTAATTGTTATGTCTCATATTTGTTGATTATTTATGATTGTTGCAAGATGTGGTTAATTGCTGAAATAAGTTGTTGATAATTACTGATTATGTGGAATTATGTGGAATGAGTATTGTATTTGTTGACAAAATTGCTAACTTATGTTAGCACATGATGTGGTTATAGCAGTTGATATTAATGAATATGTGCTTGACATTGCACATGATGTTGTTATCGTAAAAAGTTTGCCATGTTTATCATTAGCAAATCCAAATTGGGAATAAATAATTGAGACTGATGCCCCAGATGTAGGATTTGGAGGTATATTAAAACAAATTAGTCCAAAAAATAAATCAGAGTATTTAGTTAGATTTCATTCTGGTAAATGGAATAATAGTCAAAAGAATTATGCCACAATTGCAAAGGAAATTTTAGCAATTGTCAAATGTGTTTTAAAATTTTAAGACGATCTATACAATCAACATTTTATAATTAAAACTGATTGTCAATCTGCAAAATTTATGTTTACTAAAGATTTTAAACATGATGTATCAAAGAAAATGTTTGCTAGATGGAAAGCTCATTTAGCCCCATTTGATTTTACAATTATTTATAAGAAAGGGAAAAAAATTATCTCCCTGATTTCTTAACTAGAGAATTTTTGTAGGAATGATTCCTTGAGGAAGAGGAAGAGGTTCAAGCCCCTCTAATAGAGGTGGACGTGGAAAAGCCATAAATTTAAATGGCAGAGGACAATTATTTAATGCAATAATTACAATTACTCAAGGTTCAATACAGAACTCTTAACCCTAAATGTGGGATCTTCTCAATTCTCCTCCCAATTTCCTTTATTACAAGGAAATGAACAATTATACCAACAATTCATGCAGTTTATGCAACAACAAGGAGTAATTAAAACTCCAACAAAAAACAATAACAACAATTACCGAGAACAATATGAAAAAGTGGCTTACAAAACTTTGAGTTTTCTTTGTAAACAAATTCCAAAGTTTGCCTCTAAAGGGGAACTCAAAATGATCCAAAACGCTCGGAATGAAGTGGTACTACAATATGAAGAAGACAAGTATGGAGGAGGCGACTCAGACGAAGACGCGAACGAAGCCGAAGAATCGAGCTCGGATTAGACTACTTTATTTAAATGTTAGTGTTTTTATTTAATTATTGTAATGCTTTTTTTTATAATTATTGTAATGTTTTTTTTAGTTATTGTAATGTTTTTTTTTAATTTATCGTAATGTTTTTATATTAATGAAATGTGTTTTATTTTAACTATTTAATTAATTAGTCAGTGGGTTCCAGAAATAATGAAGTGATGGAGTACTGATGACAGGGGTCTGTCAGTTTCTATCAGTTTTTAAAAAAGCTGACATGGCAATGACATGGCACGTCAATTTATGTCAGTTTCTGCCACGATTGGGAATGGTCAAAGTTTCATTTTCTCCTTCTTGCTTCTCTCTTCCGCATCATTTTGTATGAAATCTTTTATAAGCTCTTTTTCTTTAGCGATTACTAGTTTTTAAACTTTATTTATATTAGAACTAAAACGAAAACCACAAAAAGGTACAGAACTGTAAGAAATTTTAAATTATAAGGATTTTCATATGTGAGTAAATTCAATTATATGTGAATATTAATGTAGATTAAAGGTTAAAAATAAAATATTTGAAAAATGTCAAAGTTACCTTTAAACTTAAATTTATATGTTTTTGTTCACATGTGCACATTTGGTATATGAACATGTGAACATTTCATATAATGTATAATTTAATGTATATTTTGGTGAACTTTAATTTTTGTTGGTCAATAATATGAACATTAAATAACATTTACATAATTATGCATTTGACTTTTAACTATGATGCATGCAATCGTTAATGTCATGCATTGTATTTTATTACCATGATATACTATGCTTATACTTAAAAAGAAAAATAAGCGCATCGTACGTCAACCAAACGGAACAACATTTGTTGATAAAAATATTATATTATTCTTAAATAAAGGTAAAATGAGTTAAATAAATGTTTGAGTAAATATTAATTTCAAATGGAGAAGTACAAAAAAAAAAATCAAATCAAGTTTAAAAAAGCTTAAATGTATTAAAGAAGCAACATGACAGACAAAAAATGCTTAAAAAGCTAAAATAGGTTTAAAATGTTAAACTAAGGGTTAGAAAATAGTAAATGAATATACATAAGTGAATTTAAAGAATTTTTAATGAAGGTTGTAAGAAAAAAAAAGTGAAAAAAAAAATGAAATAGAAATAATAAAAGTTATATGAAAAATGAGGGGGAGAGAATATGAAAGGAAATGCAAGGGAGAAGAAAGTGGTAGAAGAACACATGTGACTATACTATTTGCTTCCTATCTTGCTACATAACTCCTCATTTTCTCAAGAACCACACCCATAAAATAAATATTTGGTATTTAGCTATTGAAATATTTATAAAATGTTTATTAGCTATTTGCATATCTTCGAGAAATAAATTCTTATTGACTGGTTTAGATTATCTAATATTCATCACCATATGAAATACATGTTCGAGACTATTAACCAGAACAATACCTAAAATTGAAAATCATATTTATAGATATTTTTGCCAATAAGATTTTTTTTCCCTAAAATTGATCTAGGAGGGCATAAACATAAATAATTAGGAGTTGTACCTTGAAGGCATTTTTTCTAAACGATATGTCGTTTAAACTTCAACAAACATTCCATTAAACGAACACTCTGGGATTGTGTACCATTGCGCGGTAGTGATGGACCATAACAAATATCAATCACATGCAATGTGCGTATAGAATTCAATATTTCGTCATCAATATTAATGCATAAATAAATAGATTCAGAAACAAATACGTCTAAAAATGCTTCAAATTATTCTAAGCGAGTACGAAAGAATATAATGAAGATGCTTTCAAACTGACTCGCTTGAAAGAAACATATTTGATCCAAACGGATTAGTGATTGCTAGAAACTTCAGTACTGTTGGAAACAATCAGAAACGACCAGAATTAATACGCCACCTTCGCTTTGTGCGGGTACACGGTTAGTATAATCTTATAAAACTATGTTAAAAAAAATGCATGTTCATTTAACTCTTGTTATCAATTCTAATATTCCATTTTAATCGACCTCTACATTCAAAAAAATATCCGATCACGGAACACTACTAAATTGTAGATCTATAATAATAAATGGTTTAATTTGTTTCTATTGGATTTTATATTTTCAAGTTTCAAAAACGAATATCTCTATTTGGTGACAACTCTACATTGCTAAAATAATACTCCCTCCGTCCCATATTTATAGTCCAGTATTCCTTTTATGGATGTCCCAATTTTATTGTCCACTTCTATATATAGATAAGAATAATGAGATAAAGTTCCTTTTTACCCCTAGTGTATATATGTAAGACAAAAAAAGTAGGTAAAAAGTAGAGGGTAAAAATGACATCTTACCAAAAAGTAAGAGAGATGATTATGTTTTCATAAACTGCGTATTTTTTGTCTGGGGACAATAAAATTGGGACGGAGGGAGTACTATAAACTTGAACCACTATTCATTAGAAAGAAAAGTAAATATATTTTGTGGATTAAGATGATACTTCTAGGAATTTATCTAAAGTACGTGATAATAATTTATTAGGAAATATTCCGTGTAGAAAAACTACACGGATTCAAATTGTAACACCCCACAAATTTAAACGCGACTATAAACGTTAATCATTTGCATTATTAGGCTAATTCCCTACTTGAGTGAATTCACAACTACTTTTAGAGGTAAGTCTAGCAAAGCCCAACTAGTTGATACGCGTAGTATAACATTTCGTAATTAGTTGTAATTGCGTACAAAACGATTGGAACAAACGCGACAAAAATATACGACTGTTGGTGAACAAAATTTATTTAATAAAACGAAAGTTATTAAATAACGTTAACAAATAATAAATATTAAGTCGATAATATTTACAATTATTTCGTAATGAAAAACGTTTAATTCGTTCATTTAGATAAAACAAAGTTTAAAATTTAGAAACTCAACTAAATAAATTTTATAAGTTCTATAAAACATTTCAATTAAAAATATAATAAAAAGTGTATTTAAAAATTTATTATTTAAAATATTGTAACATTTAACAATCGGGTAAACGAACACGGGCTAAATACCACAAAATGGTGACAAAAATCACCACCTCATACCCACCTCCACCTCCCTCTTTCATTTCATTTCCATCTTTCCTTTCTCTGTCTACTCCCTTTTCCTCTCATCTCTCTCTCTCTCTAAAATAAACCAAAAATCACACAAATCATACAAAAACCACAACAAAAACGCACCGAATCACCGAGCTCCTTTGGAGAAAAACATTCACGGGATCACGATCTACCTTTCTACTTTTTCGAATTTTAAAACCGACATCGCGTAAGTTTCCGACACCTTCGTAAACTATTAGATTTTGACGTTTCCTTTAATATTTCTTGTTTATAATACTTAGATTATCATGCTTTAGTGTTCTATCGACCGAAAATGTCCAAAATTTGACCCGAAACTCGTTATTTTCGAGCTGTTCGTCGAACAGTCCATTACGTCGCATCTGGCTTGGGCTAAATGCGACATCAGTCACAACGTCGCACATAGCGACGTAACACCTAATGTCGCATTAAGTTGCGAAGTCGCACATAGCGACGTCGACCCTTACGTCGCACCAAATCTTGATGTCGCATATAGCGACGTAGACCCTAATGTCGCACGCAACGTCGCACTTAACGTCGCAGGTTCCAGACTCTTAAAAACACATGATTTCACTAAGTATTTTAATTACCACTTGATTTTACACCGAAATGAAATTTCGAATGCATTTTCGCTTAAGCAATGTAGTAGAAATAAAATATTTTGACCCCAACCAGGGGCTTTGCCCCTTGGACCCCACCAGGGGTTGCCACCCCTTGGACCCCGCTACCAGGGGCGCTGCCCCCGGACCCCCGTACACGATTTCCTACTTTATGATATTACAACGAAACTGCCAATAATACTTTGAAATATTTGTGCAAAATTATCACCAACGAGTCGTATACATTTTCACAACAACGAAATACAAACGTAAACGTTAAACGAACACTTTGGACATAACTTGGTTGTATGAACATTAGCATGGATGGTCGACTTAGACATCCACATACTCATTAAATCTCATACGTTTAGGGCGTTAGGGGATTCCGGACTAGACTTGGGCATTAGGCTTTGCTAGCACTCGAACACTTTCAACTCAACAGGTGAGTTCACAGCCCCTACTTTTACTGTTTTAACTGCTTTTGAACAGGGGTGGAAAACATAGTCAAACGCTTTTATACAAACATGGTTGTATACTTGTTTTACTTGAACGATTAGAGTACATTGAACCGTTAAACCATTACACAAATTTGGACGATTATGAAATAACGTTTTCATACTACAACACTGTAAACGTATAAAACTTGTTTGATAAACCGGAGAACGACCGGTACTAAATTGAAAACACTGGAGAACGACCATCAATGCTTTCACAAAACTGATTGGGTAACTACTAGATCCTTCTGACATGGATCCATTATACCTGTTGAACACATGTGTGACACCCGACCAATTAGGGCTAGTCTTAGTTCCTAATCATTGTGCTAATACATGTAATTAGGGTGAATTATGTGTATCATTATGTGTATTAATATATGTTATTATATTTGCACACATTTGCGATTTGTTTAAATCGTACATTTTATTGCCGGATGGAGTCCGACACAGTTTAAATACGACGTTGGTGAACACAATTCTATAAATAACTTTAATCTATTTTTAGAAGTTATTTATCATTATCTATTATTTTGATAAAATAATACTCGAAAGACTTAGGCGTTTTGGTTAAAACGTCTCAAATGCAAAGAAAACGCGAGAATTTAATTCAGCGACCAAATAAACGTCAATAATTATTTTGGCAACATAAATTAAGTATTTTGAATAATACTTCAATGGAAATTTATCCAAATTATATCGTTAATCTAAACGACTCAAAATAACGTTACGCGATTAAACCGCCGTAGAACGTGCACGCAAATCGAGGCTAATAATCTAACGAAACATTTTTTTACAAGTGTTTCCAAGTACTATATTAAATATTTCAAGTAGAAATATCGAAACTCAAATCGTTAAATAAAAACGTCAACTAAACATTTAACGTACGAATAAACGTTTAAACAATCGGGTAAACAAACGTAAAACGCAACGATTTAAGCTAGAAATGTGAAATGACCAAAATACCCCTTGTGGGGCCACCATGAGGGCCGGCCACCCCATGTGGTCACCACCCTTCATGCCCTCTCTTGTTACATGCAAAAGCATGATGATATTCTTCACCATTTACACACTTCTCATTCATCACTCAAACACTCTTTCATTTCTACTCTCTCTATTCACTCTCTCCCTCTCAAAAATCTCTGGAAATTCCAGCCCCAAAACCACCTACAATCACCATAATCCACCATAAGCCACCACAAATCAAGAACAAAGGAAGGAAGCTAGCACTAAGACATCATCATTTTCATCATCTCTTCTTGTTCTTCATCAATTCTTGGTATAAATCATCACACCTTTTACTTATTTTACTTAAATACTACTGATTATGATGTTATAATGTTCATCTATCATGAGTATGTCCAAACTTGGTGTTAAAAATCGTTTTTGCAACACAAACAAGAACATGCATGAAATCTGCCTAAAAATCGACAGTTCACGAAAATAATCGTATAAAATCATCTGTTAAGAGTTAGAGGTCGAATTTTTTTTTTAAATTTTGCGTATCGAAAAGATCTACAACTTTCGTGTTTTACACTTTTTCCAGAAACGCTCTCATTTTTCTCTACGAGCCGATTTATAAGACTGACCAGGAAGTTTTTCGATAAAATGTGTTCGGTTGTTACGCGGCTTTATTTAACTATGTTAATGGACTTGTTAGAAGCTGAAAATTTGATATGTTAGTCAAGACACTTAGTAAATCAGTTGGTAAAAATTTGGAAGTTTGATTTGGATTATAGATAGGTGAAATCAGTTGGCGTAATGAACCGACATAAACCGAAAACATTGAATCTTGAAGTTTAAGGTGTAAACATAAAACCGACATCTCGAAACGACTACAATATGAAATGATAACTTTTATAACCTTTATTTACTGGAATATGACTTGAGTAAAATGGTTCGGGTCAAACCGTCATAGTTGACCACGTTTTTGGACTTAGCAAATTGAGACAGACTTAAGTGACGCATGATCCCTGAAATTATAGCGACACTTGGCAAGTGACGCTTGTAGTGACGCTACTTTATTATTTACGACACTCCCATAGTGACGCCCTTATTATCTGAAAATGCTTATGTACGACACTATTTGAGTGACGCTTAGTCACCTTACCCGACACAACCTAAGTGACGCCTGAAGTGACTGAACTATTATATTAGCGGCACTTACCCTTAGTGCCGCCATGCCTTAGTGACGCCCGTATCCGACACTTCTTAAGTGACGCTATTTGAATCTGAAAACGCATATTATGCGGCACTTCCTAAGTGCCGCCCCTAACTAGCAAGTGACGCATGAAGTGTCGCATGAAACAGAATCCTTAAAAACTAGTTTTCTCACTAAGTGTTAAACTTCAAGCAACGTTAATACTTATACAATGCAACGTTATAACTCATGAAACATACTATACATATGAAAGTATAACATTATTCTAATAATAATGTCTTAACGAATTATTATTACAAACTTTCACCAACGGGTCGTACACGTTTTTGATAAACAACATGAACAACTTATTTGGACATACTAGTTGATGAACTAGCCTTAGGTGGACATTAACCCTCCACTTACATAGATGATCTTTCTAGACATCTACTCATACAACCTTATACGTTTAGGACGTTAGAAGGTTGCACTTTGGACCACACATTGCTTGCTAATTGATATTGCTTGCTTACATTTTGCTAGAACTCAGGTGAGTTTCATAGCCCCTCCTTTTTACAGTTTTATAACTATTTTGGGGGAGAATACATACTACAACTGTTTTATACAATTGCTCTGCAACTGCTTTGTATACATTTGAATTACACAACTGCTTTTATGAACACAAGTACCATAAACAACGCTATACGGATTGCATGAGTTACACACTAATCCACAAAGGCCCTACACATCATAGTTTGTTAGTTTTGCTAAAGCGTGAATATTAGTAAATAGATCTATTTGGGACTGACAATCCCCGTCCGAGTTAGTCGCGCTAACCTGTCAAACGGACGTATTAATATTTGTTCATAACGAGTGTACCGGATTAGACACTTGCATTGGGGCACCCACGATCGTGTACTCGAAAGAGGCACGGCACACATTGTTAAGCTTCGGACTATGAGCTCATGGCAAATGGTATACATCTTTTTGCATTCGTGCAATTACATATTTACTTATCGTTTGTTAACGATACATCTTTTTGCATTCGTGCAATCACATATTTACTTATCGTTTGTTAACGATACATATTTTTGCATTTGTGCAATTACATATTTACTTATCGTTTGTTAACGATACATATTTTTGCATTCGTGCAATTACATATTTACTTATCGTTTGTTAACGATACATTTACTCAACACATTTACTTATCGTTTGTTAACGATACATTTACTTATCATTGTTGAATGATACAACGATTAAAATCTTGTGTTTCATAACTCGTGTTTCATAACAATTGGTTTTATACCAACATTTAAACAACTCTATGAACTCACCAACTTTATGTTGACCCTTTTAGTATGTATTTCTCAGGTAACCCACGGCAGTAGGACGCTTATGGATAGCGTAGCTCGAGTCGCATTGCTTTCAAAATCAAGGGACTTAGATTGCATTTTACTATAGTTAGTAGCTATGTAATCT
Organism: Helichrysum umbraculigerum; assembly: GCA_949592205.1. NCBI lineage: Eukaryota > Viridiplantae > Streptophyta > Magnoliopsida > Asterales > Asteraceae > Helichrysum > Helichrysum umbraculigerum. Next base: position 42,269,991 of record CATIUR010000001.1, read on the forward strand.
ACACATTGTATGCGAACTCCATTGTTTTGTATAACGGTTGTAAACAATTTAAACTTATGGAATGTAATGTTTTCAAACGTCTCATATAGAGGTCGTTTGCTTTAATCTTTGTGTAATGATATTTGATTTGGTCGGCGCCCCCATGACAACTCATGTTTCCGCTGCCACGTGTTTTGGGGGTGCGACAGATTGGTATCAGAGCCTAAGGTTATAGCGAACTAGGATTGCATTAGTGACCTAGACTATAACCGTTAGGTTAGTATTCCTCATTTGTTATGACTGGTTCAGCAATTGCATCATTTGAATTTAATTTAACATAGCTTGATCAACTATGTACAATTAAACAAGAATCGATGCAAGACCTGAAATGGTTATGGTGGATGGGAATGCATTAGAAGGCTTTGACCGAGGATAGAACGGGACCAACCTTATACGTTCTTATGTGCTAGGTTATTGTATTTACATATAACCTTAACCTTACGTATACTAAAACTCCTTGCCACAGAAAATGGCAACCACTCCCACCGCTACGTCTCCCAACTCTGAGAATGAAGCCCAAACACGCCCCGCTACTGAAGGAATCGTTACTATGTCTTCAACACCAAACTCTCCTGAACGACTTTACTACATCACTGGCGAAGCCCGAGTGTTACGTACTCACCCAAGGGGTACCAGATCATCTCGAGCCAACCCTTACTCAAACTCCATTGCTAATACCACCTGCCGTCCATCATACCCTCGTAGATGGGACTGGCTACCTACAACTCTAAATACTTGGAGGTCTGAGGAAAACATGGAGGTTTCCGATGATCCCATGGACATTTCTCCCTATACCCAAGAACCAACACACCACACTGTACCCGTGTTGACTGCCAGACTTCACCGCCACGAGGCAAGACTTGAAAGCCTGGAACGAGAACAATACATAGTGCAAACGTACTGGCTGCGCCAATCACATGACCGCATTGCACAACTGTTTCAAGACCAAGAAAACATGACAAATACTCGAGAAATGATGCACCAACACGTCATTGACGACAGAGGCGCGGTTGACCTTCTTCAAGCAAGGTTAGAAGAATGTGAACAACGTTCACGGGAAGCTGAAGAGTACACCCGAGTACTAGAACAACGACTAACCTTGGCTGAGGATAATGCCAGACAAGCTGGCAGACTTGCAAGAAACGTGGACCGACTTGTCACACTAATGGAACGAATAAACTTGCGTTAGAACTAGTTTGATCTTTATCTTGTAACCTATCGAGGCGGGATATGCCCGACTAATCTATCTTATGTTGTCTTTTGTAAACTCTTGAACTAAGACCGGACGTAGCACTGCCCGGCATGTTTTGTGAACTCTCAAGTATTGTAATCATTTGAACTCGCGCCTTTGTATGGTCATGAAATTTGCTTCCTTGTTTTTATTGAATATCTTGCTGTACATACTTGTTTTACCTTCTTGTGTACACCTGCAAAGACTTTAAGATCCTACTCACTGAAATCTTATGTGCCTTTTATTTTCTTTCTTTTAGAATCATGGCACCAAAACGTCAAATGAACTCCGCTGACATCGAGCAACTCGTCAATCAGAGGGTCCAAGCAGCTCTAGAAGCTGCCAGAAACAATCCCAATCCGAACCAAGGAAACCCTGGAGGGACAGGCAACAACCCACCTGTGCCAAAGCCCTGCACCCACAAAGATTTCATGAATTGTAAACCTCTCCATTTCAAAGGAACCGAAGGAGCCGTCGGTCTCATGCGATGGATTGAGAAAATGGAGTCTGTTTTCCGAATAAGTAACTGCCAAGAAGAGAACAAGGTCAAATTCTCTACCTACACTCTAGCTGAGGGTGCACTCACCTTCTGGAACTCATACGCCCAAACCCATGGTATTGATACTGCCTATCAAATGTCTTGGGATGAACTCAAAAACTTGCTGAGGGAAGAATACTGTCCACGCGAGCAACTCCAACAGCTCGAACACGAATTCTGGAACCTCACAGTTCAAGGAAACGACATTACCAGCTACACAACCAGATTTCACCAGCTTGCTCTCCTTTGTCCATCCATGGTGGACCCTGAATCCAAACGTGTCGAAAGATACATTTGGGGACTACCTGATTCCATCCAAGGCAATGTCATCTCTTCCAAACCCGGGACCATCCATAGTGCCGTCCGCATGGCACATGAGCTTATGGCTCAAATTGTCCGCCGTGGGGCACCCACAGTGAAAACCACAGGGGACAACAAAAGAAAATGGTCTGGGGACAACAGTAACCAACAACAACAAACCAACAAAAAGGCCGAGACTGTAAAGGCCTACACTTCTGGTTCAGGATCTGGGGATAAGAAAGCATACGTAGGAAAGAAACCCTACTGTTCCTCTTGCAATCGACACCACGATGGTCCGTGTGGTAACCAATGCGGTAACTGCAAACGCTACGGACATCTAACCAAAGATTGTCGAACTCCACCCACAAATGCCAACCCAAACAACCAACTCAACGCACCAAAGGCTTGTTTCGAGTGTGGCAGCACTGCCCATTTCAGGAATAATTGCCCGAAACGAAACAACAACAACAACAGGAACAACAATAAAAACAACCCCCGCGGTAGCGCTTTCGTCATCAACGCAGGAGAAGCCCGTCAAGATCCCAACGTTGTTACGGGTATGTTTCTCCTCAACGATCTAACCGTTTCAGTTTTATTCGATACTGGTGCCGATAAAAGTTTCATATCTGATGAGTTTTGTCCGTTACTCAACATTACTCCCACTGCCTTAGATGCTAAGTTCACAGTAGAATTAGCAAATGGCAAACTGATAGAGGCCGATAGTGTGATACCTAATTGCACTCTAAACCTAGCCAACGAAATTTTCCCCATAAACCTCATCCCTGTTAAAATCGGGAGCTTCGATGTCATCGTAGGCATGGACTGGTTGTCCAAGCATCGTGCTGAAATTGTCTGTTTTGAAAAGATTGTGCGTATACCTCTCGCTACCGGTGGAACCTTGATCATACAGGGGGAGACTGGTAGGCGAAACTTAAACATCATCTCGTGTATGAAAACCCGAAAGTACCTGAGGAAAGGGTACCCGGCAATCCTTGCTCATGTAACCGAAAAGAAGTCGGCTGAAAAGCGACTTGAAGATGTACCCATTGTACGAGACTTTCCTGAAGTCTTTCCCGAAGACTTGCCAGGCCTTCCCCCGTCTAGACAAGTCGAATTCCAAATCGACCTTGTGCCCGGTGCTGCACCCGTGGCACGAGCCCCATACAGATTAGCCCCGTCCGAGTTGCAGGAGTTATCCACCCAATTACAGGAACTCCTGGACAAGGGATTTATTCGACCAAGTTCCTCACCTTGGGGAGCTCCGGTCCTATTCGTTAAAAAGAAGGATGGATCCTTCCGCATGTGTATCGATTACCGTGAACTAAATAAACTCACCATCAAAAACCGATACCCACTTCCTAGAATCGACGACCTGTTTGACCAACTTCAAGGTTCGAGCTTTTACTCAAAGATCGACCTTCGGTCTGGTTATCACCAACTTCGCGTTGACGCCGACATCCCGAAAACCGCTTTCCGAACCCGCTATGGGCATTACGAATTCCAAGTGATGCCTTTTGGCCTAACCAACGCACCGGCTGTATTCATGGACCTTATGAATCGGGTGTGCAAACCCTATCTGGACAAGTTTGTTATCGTGTTCATTGACGACATTCTAATCTACTCTCGCAACGAAACAGAACATGGCCAACACCTGAAAACTATCTTGGAATTACTCAAACACGAGGAGCTATACGCCAAGTACTCCAAGTGTGAGTTCTGGATGCGAACAGTACAATTCCTAGGGCATGTCGTTGACAGCCAAGGGATACGTGTTGATCCAGCAAAAATCGAGGCCATCAAGTGCTGGAAAGCACCAACTACACCAACCGAGGTCCGACAATTTTTAGGTCTCGCTGGGTATTACCGGCGATTCATCGAGAATTTTTCTCGAATTGCTCAACCATTAACCTCCTTGACTCAGAAAGATAAGAAATTCGATTGGACCGACAAACAGGAGTCGGCTTTCCAACTCCTTAAACAAAAACTCTGCAGTGCGCCAATCCTATCCTTACCCGAAGGCACCGATGATTTCGTAGTTTACTGCGACGCCTCACATCAAGGACTAGGTTGTGTGTTAATGCAACGTGATAAGGTCATCGCTTATGCCTCTCGGCAACTGAAAATCCATGAGAAAAACTATACCACTCACGACCTCGAATTAGGAGCCGTTGTTTTTGCGCTCAAAATTTGGAGACACTACCTATATGGTACCAAGTGTACAATCTTTACCGACCACAAAAGCCTTCAACATATCTTTGATCAGAAGGACCTAAACATGAGACAACGTCGTTGGGTCGAGTTACTTAGCGACTACGACTGCGAAATCCGATACCACCCGGGTAAGGCTAACGTTGTTGCCGATGCCCTAAGCCGAAAAGAACGAGTGAAACCCCTTCGAGTTCGAGCCCTTGGTTTAACCATCCACAACGATCTTATTGCTCAAATTCATTCCACTCAACTCGAAGCACTCAACGAGAAAAACATCAAAAATGAGGCCTTGCGAGGCATGGAAAAACAATTCGAAACCAAATCCGATGGAACCCGATGCTTCTCCAACCGAATTTGGTTACCGAACTTTGGGAACCTACGAGAATTGGTCATGGACGAAGCTCACAAATCCCGATACTCCATACATCCTGGTTCTGACAAGATGTATCATGACGTCAAACAACGATATTGGTGGCCCAACATGAAAGCTGACATAGCCACGTATGTTAGTAAGTGTCTAACCTGTGCCAAGGTTAAGGCCGAATACCAGAAACCTTCTGGGTTACTTCAACAACCCGAGATACCTCAATGGAAATGGGAAAACATAACCATGGACTTCATCAACAAGCTACCAAAAACACCGAGCGGTTGCGATACCATTTGGGTGATCGTAGATCGTCTCACAAAATCCGCCCATTTCCTAGCCATCAAAGAAACCGACAAGATGGAGCGCTTGGCTCGCATCTACATCAAAGAGGTCGTAGCACGACACGGCATACCCATTTCGATCATCTCCGATAGAGATAGCCGCTTCACCTCTCGATTTTGGCAAACACTTCAGAAAGCTCTCGGTACTCGTCTGGATATGAGTACCGCTTATCACCCACAAACCGATGGTCAAAGTGAACGAACCATCCAAACTTTAGAAGATATGTTGCGCGCATGCGTTATTGACTTCGGAAACTCTTGGGAAAACCACCTACCTTTGTGTGAGTTCTCCTACAACAACAGTTATCACACCAGCATTGACGCTGCACCCTTCGAGGCACTTTATGGTAGAAAGTGCCGATCACCCATTTGTTGGACCGAAATCGGCGATAGCCAACTCACTGGTCCTGAAATCATCCATGAAACGACCGAGAAAATCGTGACCATTCAAAACCGGCTGAAAGCCGCCCGTGATCGTCAGAAAAGTTATGCTGACGTGAGACGCAAACCGCTCGAGTTCCACGTTGGGGACCGAGTACTCTTGAAAGTATCACCTTGGAAAGGTGTCATTCGTTTTGGCAAACGAGGCAAACTAAACCCTAGGTACATCGGACCTTTTGAGATTCTTGAAAGAATTGGTCCGGTGGCATATCGACTGCAGCTACCACCCCAACTAGGTAGCGTGCACAACACATTTCACATTTCTAACTTGAAGAAATGTCTGTCTGATGAGACACTTGTTTTTCCTCTCGACGAAATCCATATCGACGATAAACTCCACTTTATAGAGGAACCGATAGAAATCATGGACCGTGAGGTCAAACGATTGAAACAGAGTCGTATTCCCATCGTTAAAGTCCGGTGGAATTCTAGGCGCGGTCCTGAATTCACTTGGGAACGGGAAGACCAAATGCGACTGAAATACCCCCATCTATTCTTAGATGCCCCTCAGACCACGACAACAAGCTAATTTCGGGACGAAATTCTTCTAACAGGGGGAGAATGTGACACCCGACCAATTAGGGCTAGTGTTAGTTCCTAATCATTGTGCTAATACATGTAATTAGGGTGAATTATGTGTATCATTATGTGTATTAATATATGTTATTATATTTGCACACATTTGCGATTTGTTTAAATCGTACATTTTATTGCTGGATGGAGTCCGACACAGTTTAAATACGACGTTGGTGAACACAATTCTATAAATAACTTTAATCTATTTTTAGAAGTTATTTATCATTATCTATTATTTTGATAAAATAATACTCGAAAGACTTAGGCGTTTTGGTTAAAACGTCTCAAATGCAAAGAAAACGCGAGAATTTAATTCAGCGACCAAATAAACGTCAATAATTATTTTGGCAACATAAATTAAGTATTTTGAATAATACTTCAATGGAAATTTATCCAAATTATATCGTTAATCTAAACGACTCAAAATAACGTTACGCGATTAAACCGCCGTAGAACGTGCACGCAAATCGAGGCTAATAATCTAACGAAACATTTTTTTACAAGTGTTTCCAAGTACTATATTAAATATTTCAAGTAGAAATATCGAAACTCAAATCGTTAAATAAAAACGTCAACTAAACATTTAACGTACGAATAAACGTTTAAACAATCGGGTAAACAAACGTAAAACGCAACGATTTAAGCTAGAAATGTGAAATGACCAAAATACCCCTTGTGGGGCCACCATGAGGGCCGGCCACCCCATGTGGTCACCACCCTTCATGCCCTCTCTTGTTACATGCAAAAGCATGATGATATTCTTCACCATTTACACACTTCTCATTCATCACTCAAACACTCTTTCATTTCTACTCTCTCTATTCACTCTCTCCCTCTCAAAAATCTCTGGAAATTCCTGCCCCAAAACCACCTACAATCACCATAATCCACCATAAGCCACCACAAATCAAGAACAAAGGAAGGAAGCTAGCACTAAGACATCATCATTTTCATCATCTCTTCTTGTTCTTCATCAATTCTTGGTATAAATCATCACACCTTTTACTTATTTTACTTAAATACTACTGATTATGATGTTATAATGTTCATCTATCATGAGTATGTCCAAACTTGGTGTTAAAAATCGTTTTTGCAACACAAACAAGAACATGCATGAAATCTGCCTAAAAATCGACAGTTCACGAAAATAATCGTATAAAATCATCTGTTAAGAGTTAGAGGTCGAATTTTTTTTTAAATTTTGCGTATCGAAAAGATCTACAACTTTCGTGTTTTACACTTTTTCCAGAAACGCTCTCATTTTTCTCTACGAGCCGATTTATAAGACTGACCAGGAAGTTTTTCGATAAAATGTGTTCGGTTGTTACGCGGCTTTATTTAACTATGTTAATGGACTTGTTAGAAGCTGAAAATTTGATATGTTAGTCAAGACACTTAGTAAATCAGTTGGTAAAAATTTGGAAGTTTGATTTGGATTATAGATAGGTGAAATCAGTTGGCGTAATGAACCGACATAAACCGAAAACATTGAATCTTGAAGTTTAAGGTGTAAACATAAAACCGACATCTCGAAACGACTACAATATGAAATGATAACTTTTATAACCTTTATTTACTGGAATATGACTTGAGTAAAATGGTTCGGGTCAAACCGTCATAGTTGACCACGTTTTTGGACTTAGCAAATTGAGACAGACTTAAGTGACGCATGATCCCTGAAATTATAGCGACACTTGGCAAGTGACGCTTGTAGTGACGCTACTTTATTATTTACGACACTCCCATAGTGACGCCCTTATTATCTGAAAATGCTTATGTACGACACTATTTGAGTGACGCTTAGTCACCTTACCCGACACTACCTAAGTGACGCCTGAAGTGACTGAACTATTATATTAGCGGCACTTACCCTTAGTGCCGCCATGCCTTAGTGACGCCCGTATCCGACACTTCTTAAGTGACGCTATTTGAATCTGAAAACGCATATTATGCGGCACTTCCTAAGTGCCGCCCCTAACTAGCAAGTGACGCATGAAGTGTCGCATGAAACAGAATCCTTAAAAACTAGTTTTCTCACTAAGTGTTAAACTTCAAGCAACGTTAATACTTATACAATGCAACGTTATAACTCATGAAACATACTATACATATGAAAGTATAACATTATTCTAATAATAATGTCTTAACGAATTATTATTACAAACTTTCACCAACGGGTCGTACACGTTTTTGATAAACAACATGAACAACTTATTTGGACATACTAGTTGATGAACTAGCCTTAGGTGGACATTAACCCTCCACTTACATAGATGATCTTTCTAGACATCTACTCATACAACCTTATACGTTTAGGACGTTAGAAGGTTGCACTTTGGACCACACATTGCTTGCTAATTGATATTGCTTGCTTACATTTTGCTAGAACTCAGGTGAGTTTCATAGCCCCTCCTTTTTACAGTTTTATAACTATTTTGGGGGAGAATACATACTACAACTGTTTTATACAATTGCTCTGCAACTGCTTTGTATACATTTGAATTACACAACTGCTTTTATGAACACAAGTACCATAAACAACGCTATACGGATTGCATGAGTTACACACTAATCCACAAAGGCCCTACACATCATAGTTTGTTAGTTTTGCTAAAGCGTGAATATTAGTAAATAGATCTATTTGGGACTGACAATCCCCGTCCGAGTTAGTCGCGCTAACCTGTCAAACGGACGTATTAATATTTGTTCATAACGAGTGTACCGGATTAGACACTTGCATTGGGGCACCCACGATCGTGTACTCGAAAGAGGCACGGCACACATTGTTAAGCTTCGGACTATGAGCTCATGGCAAATGGTATACATCTTTTTGCATTCGTGCAATTACATATTTACTTATCGTTTGTTAACGATACATCTTTTTGCATTCGTGCAATCACATATTTACTTATCGTTTGTTAACGATACATATTTTTGCATTCGTGCAATTACATATTTACTTATCGTTTGTTAACGATACATATTTTTGCATTCGTGCAATTACATATTTACTTATCGTTTGTTAACGATACATTTACTCAACACATTTACTTATCGTTTGTTAACGATACATTTACTTATCATTGTTGAATGATACAACGATTAAAATCTTGTGTTTCATAACTCGTGTTTCATAACAATTGGTTTTATACCAACATTTAAACAACTCTATGAACTCACCAACTTTATGTTGACCCTTTTAGTATGTATTTCTCAGGTAACCCACGGCAGTAGGACGCTTATGGATAGCGTAGCTCGAGTCGCATTGCTTTCAAAATCAAGGGACTTAGATTGCATTTTACTATAGTTAGTAGCTATGTAATCTACACATTGTATGCGAACTCCATTGTTTTGTATAACGGTTGTAAACAATTTAAACTTATGGAATGTAATGTTTTCAAACGTCTCATATAGAGGTCGTTTGCTTTAATCTTTGTGTAATGATATTTGATTTGGTCGGCGCCCCCATGACAACTCATGTTTCCGCTGCCACGTGTTTTGGGGGTGCGACAACATGGGTCCTACTGACATGGACCAGATCCTTCTGACATGGATCACGGGACACTGACACTCCCTACTACTGAAAAGTCCCTACTGACATGGGCACTAGATCCTATTGACATGGATCTACTATTGCTACTAAACTGTTGAAAAGTCCCTACTGACATGGGCACTGGATCCTACTGACATGGATCCACAGAATAACAATTAGGATAGCGACATTCCTACGAACAACAACTAGGATACTTACATTCCTACATAACTACTAGGATACTGCTTTCCTACAACATGTTTTCTAACAGAATATTTGGGTGACATCCCACAGCAACAATGAATACATATTTGAGGTAACATCCCACCACGATTATACTTGAACAAATGACATAAATGCAACTATTTGACTTTTGAGTCAACAAACTTACTCGAACTTGGTTCAACTATTGTAAACATAAAACCTGTGAATTCACTCAACTTCGTTGTTGACTTTTACTATGTTTTTCAGGGAATTAGCCGCGCATGTAAGGACCACCTGCACATATGGAAACTAGGCGACCCATGAAGCTTAGGATGCCAACTTTTTGAAACATATAGATTTCTTTAGTATAACTAAAGCTGTTTTAGTCATATTTCAGAAATCTACTTTTGTATAACATTAATTACACTTATACGATTCGATGAATCGTCAACTTTTGTAAATTATTAACTCTGACATCTTAATATATGATGTTTAGTTGTAATCATATGCTCTGATACGTATGCATGTACATTGTTAATGTGGCGCCCCCATAGCTTTTCTAAATGCTTCCGCTAATCAAAACCGACGAATTTGGGGGTGTTACACAAATGTTCCGTTGTGAAACACCCCAAATTTTAGGAAATTTTTTTTTATACACTGTATCACACTTATTTATGTCCGACTATTCATATCCAAATAATTTAGATCGATACAAACAACAAACGACTCAAATACACAATCAAAACAAAGATTACACACTTCATACGGGTACCCGCCGGGTAACAAGGGTACCCGCCGGGTAGACTTAAAAGCCTCCAGCTCTTGTTTCTGTGGTAACGAGTTACACTAAGGCTACCCGTTTGAACTGGTTTACCCACCGGATATGGGCACCGGGTAAGGGCTTACCCGCCGGGTACACACCCTTACCCGCCGGGTAAAGCGATTTCAAAAGTGAACTTCCGACGTGCATAACTTTTAACTCGTTTAGAGTTAAGACCTGAAAATTTGCATACACCGCCACTATAACGTAATAAAAGTTTCCCTTTTTACACTTTTTCAAAAAACACGTTAACGAGGAATTCGGACGTCTCACCAATTTATGGTTATTTCGACCACTTTTTTGATGACAACATAAATTGCAAACCATATGCAATGAGACCTGGACTCTTTACCCACATCACAAACAACTCAAATCAACTTTAAAAATTGCGACAAAGAAACCATATCACTAATACAACTTGTTTTAACTTAAAGTCATATTTATAACCCGTTTGGACACTTTTGACCCGTTTACCATAACAACACCCCTTTGATTCATTCACTTCCAACTTTCATACTCAATTGACCAATCTAGTGCAACTAACAACATATCATCAACATTTACAAGCCAAAGACCGGATTTGACACTTGACCATTATTACCACTTTACAAAACACATGGAACTCAATATTTCTATTCACTTTCAATCCAAGACCACTAGTTCACTAATTGCTAATTGACTTTACAAAATCAAAGAAAAAATTTAACACCCATTATAACTTTCATCCGTAATCCGATAATAATGTCAAAAGTGATGTTTTGGGCGATTTATACAAGTGATAATTCACAACGACAATTCAAAAGAAAGCAGAGCTTTTCTAACCATATACCAAACTCCAATCCATGTTACCTCCTTGCAGTCCCACTTTACTCATTATGCACATTTGGTTCAATTGAACCATAACACCTACAACATGAAACAACTAAAGGGGTAAGCAAAACGCTTAGTGAGCATACGAGCAATTAAATGAATAATCCACAAAACAACACTGAAACAACACTTAGCAAATATAAACCACACATATTTGCTTAGGCAGATAACTACCGAGCAATCGTAGAGATTTCTTTGAACTCTATGCGGATTCGTGGCCATAATCACTTAGCACCAAATCATGTCGAAATGAATGCCAAGTACCAGCTACGTCAGCATGAGTACTAAAGCAACAATACTATGCTAACCGCAGTTAGCGATCTGATCAACACTGAATCTCTACAAATTACTCATTCCACATAGTCCACGAAATCTTCCACATATCAACAAACTTAGTCAACACTAATCATCTTAGCACGTATTAAACACAACGTGCCATAACAACAATAATCAACGATTAGAACAAAATAATACATCACTTGATTGTATGAACCTCTTGCTCGGAAGCAATCCGGAACACACATATCATAAGTTTTATCAACACAAATCATCTAGCACGTATTCAACATAACGTGCTATAACAACCTCATAATTAATCAACAATTAGAAACAAAACAAGAAGCAAACCATACACCACATGATTGTATGAACCTCTTGCTCGGAAGCAATCCGGAACACACAATCATTACCCATTTAACCCCCATATCACTCACCTTTGTTTTTTAGGCAAATATGCAACTTTACACGATTTCATGCTTGATTATAGGTATCACATCCTTTGATCACCTAACACATAACACATCAATATACAATACATTTAGCAACCAATTATCATCATAATCAACTAATCACAATCATCAATCCATCACCCCTTTGGATTGACCATGTTTGACTTTAGTCAAACTACATAATCTTACTTTTCATAATCATCTTGATTCAATTATGTGATTACTTACATTATTACTTTAATTATAATCAAACATCATCAAGTCATCATAATACTATTCTTTCCAACTACAATCAACATTGAGTTATCACTAACTCATAAAACCATTACCACCCTTTCTAATTTAGACTAAACAAAGTTCCTCTTTCATCTTCATATTTAGCTTAAGCATTTACCACTTAAACTACTACTTTAAATTCTGGTAATAACACTATAACAACTCTTTTGAGCTACCAATTAAACTAGTTATCACTAGTTCATGAAATAAAACATAACCCCTCAATTACCCATCAAATTCATCATGAATTCTATTAATCATTTTTCACTTCTAACTTGAAATCAAGTTAATAACCATCACTAGTAGACTAATTAACAACAATTCAATCATATATAAACCCTAATTCGGATTATAATTACTAACTTCTCAAAAACCCCATGAAATCACATTTTCTAGGTTAAATTGAAAGGGAACAAGATCATACCTAGTTTGTAGAAGATTAATAGGTGATAAATTCGAGTTATCTTGCTTCAATTCAAAGGTTTGGACTAATTTTTGTTAAGGATTTTTGGTTCCTGCGACTTTTCTTCCTTTTACAGCTTCCTGGAATGTTTTTGAATGTGGATTGATATGTTTGAGCATGCGTACGTACATATTAAACAATATGTATGTTTTAAATTTTTAGTCCCCGTATTATTGTATGGAACTTAAAAATCATTCACAGTTATTATTATTTTATGTCACTTATAATAATAATAACTTAAAAATAATTATTAAAATAATACTTTAGATTTTGAGGTATTACACGTTGGCTTTAACTCAGGGCTGAATATGTATATTTAGAAAAGTTGAGTTGTTAAAAATGAAAAATATAAATATTTCTTTTATTTCCTATTAGTCAACATCACAAAAGTTTAGTGTTGTTGACAATGTTTTAAAAACCGGTTTTTTAAACGAATCGGTTTTGTGTCTGGATCCGGTTTAATCCGGTTGAACCGGTTTTGTGTCCGGTTGAACCATCCATTTTGTACTATACGAATCGAACCGATTTTGTGTCCGGATCCGGTCCGACCAGTTGAACCGGACCGGTTCAACCGATTTTCAAAACATTGGTAGTTGACAACACCAATGCTTAGCCCATAGTTCATTTAAATTGCTACGTATTATCGTTCTTGATATAAATTTGATTTTATATGATTTTTCATCACTCTAATTGGCAAATGCATACTTAGTTAATTGTATTAATTTATTTTATTTCTAATGAAATGGCTGACATTTTAAACACATAATTACCTTTGTTGGAATTCAAGGCGATAAAAATCTAATAGGTATAAACATTAAAATGTAAATCATGGTTATGAAGATTAAACGTTATACTTTATAAACCAAAAGGAAGTAAATATTATACGGAGTATTTAACTTTGGCGAATTTTGTCATATTTTTTCAGAGTTAAGGAAAAGTTAATATTTTCAGCTAATAACATGTAAATAGATTGAAGACGTGGTTGTGCTTAGACGTATAGGTCATCCAAATATTACGTGAAACAACTCATAACAAGTTTGAAGCTAAAGTTAGTAAAATTTTGAAAATGGTTTCGTCATACACCAAGTAACTTTTGCACACCCTCTCATTTTTGCATATATAGTAGACATGATATCGATCAACTCATCATCCACGAGACTATAAACTTACCATCTATCCCACTCTTATCTCTACTGCTATTACAATATATATATATATATATATATATATATATATATATATATGTATATAGTGTATATAACGTGGAGCTTATCGACTTTCACCACTCACTGAATGTGGTTTTAGGCGTCTTAGGTAAACACCATATGTATGATATCTCTCTTCTTATTTGAGTGTTTAATCATAACGAATGAATTAATGTTGTCCCTATTATTTTATGTCACTATATTACAAGCAACATTGCCTCCACGTGTATTTTCTTTGCTCCAATGTAAGTCAAGTTTAATTGATTATGCTTTTTGTAGTTTACATAATTTATTAGTGCAAAAGTAGTTTTAATGCAGGAATAATGATTTGTAGACCTAAATTGGTATGCCTAAGACTAGACCTACAAATTTGATTGGTTAATGTGAAAAAATTGATAGGTGGATATTAAGAAAGATAAAAAATTTAATCAATAAAAAATTTAGGTCTATTTGTAGGTCTGTGTAAGTAGTCATGTTTAGCATTAATTTGCATTTGCATTATATGTTGTCACTCTTTTATCTTTCTAATTTTTTGTTTGTGTTTGTCGTTGTATTTTATAATGGAAAGCTCCCGTCCACACATCATTCGGAGACAACAAGCTATTATGAATTAGAAATTATGAGTATGGAAGGCGATGAAATTGAAAACTCATATCTTTTTCGGTGGATCGTCCTGAAAGAGCACTAGCACTATTTAGATGTCTTTTGATTAGACAGATTTGTATGCAAGAAAAAAAAATATGCAAATAGAAAAGTGAAGATTTTTTATCCATCTTCAATGTCTTATGACTTTTTTTTTAATTGAGCCTTTCCGTATATTTTTGTTGTATTGAAATAATATTAGATTTTTCGGTTTGGGATGGCACCTCTAATTTAATTTGAAATAGTTTTCTTTATTGACAACTTATTTGCATTTAGGTAGTTAATTTTTAAATTAACTTCTATGGTTGAAACATAACAAAGGGTGTAAAATTGCAAAACAATTCGTTTTGATTTATTTCATTTTTTTCCCACACAACTTAAAAGTATAAATAACTAATTACTTTCATTTCATTTCCTTTTATTTTCCTTCCAACTCGAGAATGCATTTAAATTTTTTTATATTACATTCTTTTCTATTCTTTTTTCCTCTTTTCTTTTCAATCACATTCTTTTCCACTAAAAAATCTCAAGAATGCAATTGTTTAACCCGCGCAATATGAGTGAACAATTAGTTAAATGGTGAAACTTACGTTAAACTAATGACTTATCTCTTTTATCATAATATACAACTTCTAAACCACAATAATCAAAATTTTGACGGTCAGCCAAACTACAAAGTTTGTTATTATTCCTCTTTTAAAATAAACATAACAATCTAAATTAAATAAAATTCAATCACTCTCATATAATCATGAGGTGATGCATGATTCATTGATACATTTGTTCAAATGTGGGTGCCCACTAGCGACAATAGATATGTTTTGCCTTCTAAATGAGTAGATGGGTTGGATATAGAGGCCTCGGGGGGTAGGGGTGGCAATTCTCAACCCGACCAAAAACTCAGTTAAAGATAAATGAGATATGGTTGAAATTCCCAACCCCGAACCTATTTTATTTATCGTTAAGGGTTAATTCGAGTTAATAGGTTGACCCCCCATCCCGAATAATTCTTTTTACAAGTTCCAACCCAAAACTAATATGTAAGAATTGACCCCGTTTGTCTCGAAACCAACTTGATGACCCTAAACTAACCGACGACCCAAAACTAACATGCGAACTCGAAAGAAATCTTTGAAATATGTCTCATTTGACCCGAAATCAACCCCCCAACCCATCAATCTTTTACCCAAACCGGTGACACAGGTCATGTGTAAGTTACATACTTTTACCATGTTACATACTTTTACCATGCCAACCTGAAGGCGACAACTTGTTCTATCAAATCAAGTTGAGTTGGGGTTGGGTAATTTTGACCTGCCAACCTAACCTGAATTGCCACTCCTACTCAGAAGTCCTTGTAGGCGTTTACTTATCTTGGAAGAATTGAAATTTACGTCATACCAGTTCTTTTTAAACATAAATTCCTTTGAACTTTCCTTTGTTTTCCTTCAAACATTATAACTACTTCATAAACACATAGTTAATGTTGTCACCCTGATGTCTTTATCCCCAACCAATATTAGATTGTGTATTTTATACCTAATTAAGATTGATCGGGGGTTTCTTTTTTGTTGTTGTTGTGAATTTGAATATTGTAGGCCTATCTTTATCAACATACACAAGAACAAATCCACTAAGGAATACAAGTCATGGCCATATGTAGTGTCACTATATAGTGCACTACTGTGGTTATATTATTCATTGATCAAAGAAGGAGATACACTCATAGGTGGTGTCACCATCAATGTTATCGATTGCGTCATTAAATCCATTTATATTATCTTTTTCATGATATGCTACAACTGATGGCAAGGTACTTTACACAAACATATTTTCTTATCTAATTAGAGGAAGATAATGGACGGCTTGGGTAAAATGATAAAGCTAATAACCTTTTAGTAAATTATATAAAGATATAAATAAGTTAAATATTTTCACAAAAAATTATATATATTATTACAACAATAAATCTTATTTTTAATTTACGAATAGGAGAAGCTTTAGTGGTTTAGAGCATTTCGAATCCATTTTGGGCAACCTTTAACCCTCATGACCTTTTCAACCTATTTCCACAAACAAATTTATGGTAAAATTATTACTTATTTGACTCATTACCTGGTGGAAAACCGTGACCTAAATTTACTCATTCACATATAACTAGGCTGATATTATCACCCATATATACATAAACTATAACAACTCAACTTCTCGATCATTATCAAGTAAGAAAAATATTAACTAGAACCTTATAATTGGATATTTTAATTATAAATAAACAAACATATTAGAAAATAACGATTTGTATCTATGTGTATATACCTATGAAAAACTTTACCACAATATTACTAGGAAATGATTTAATAAGTATATACGAATTTAATTAACATTTGGTTAACACAAAAACATGTTATCATAGAAACAAAGAAATATAAAAGTTTTTATTTTAAGTTAGAAAATCTAGTTCAAGTCAAAATGCTAAAAGTACAAGAACGTAACAATTGTTTCCTAAGTCTTAATTGGTAAGTATTTGGGGCCCGTAAGGATTTGTGCGTGGCATTAGAAGAGCTCCAAATCAGAACATGAATGCGAATTATACAATAGGGTTAACATGTATAAACCATAGTCTAGATAGATTATGCATTAAGATTTAGTTGGTATTAGTTAAAAGGGGGTATAAAGCCCTAATGTAATCATTCTTTTTATTCAACCATAAAAAAGAACAAAGCAAAAGGAAATAAATGGAAATGAAAGGAAATTAGGTCAGATATATATATATATATATATATATATATATATATATATATATATATATATATATATATATATTGATAGTCCTGTAATCACTATTAACTAGTTATATGGAATCTCAATATGTAAAGTTTAATTGTAGAAGGGGGGGTTGAATACAATTAAAAACTATTTCACAGTTTAATTGAGTTATCTAGCTAGTTTTTAATTGATTGAACAAAAACAGAGTATGAGGATAACAGATATGACAGTATCAAAATAAACATGCAATGAATAGCTAAACTGTGAATTTTATTGATCATAGAACTCACTGAGTATTGATTGCGGAATGAATTAGCCAAAGCTAATTCAAATCAAGTACTCTCTAGCTAACTATTACAAATGAGATAAACAGTAGTGAACAAACACGCTAACTGTTTTTCTCGCTGAGTGACAATACGTACTTAGACAAACTATATTCACTGACACACAAGTGAATAATACGTATGGACAACTAGCCTTAAATGAACATAATACTGGACTATATATACTACAAGGATCCCGTAAATATCTCCTATAAAATAGGATCTTGGAAAGACACGTGTTGCTGTTTGATTGGCTTGATCTCTGATGAACCGACATTCTGCGGGTCCCAATTCTGTTACCGCAAATATCTCATCTTCATAAAACCAATCACTTGCTGCCACGTAATCCTTTAAACATTCTTCAAGTACGAGAGACTCTTGCTGATGTATATAAGTACAGTACTTTTGTACTTGTAGTTTGAGAGGCTTTATTGAATAGTCACTGAAGATGCAGTAACTCTCCTCACTCACTGCGAGCTAACATGCTCTTGTAGAGTGACTTGAAATATTGTTCTTCAGTGACTAGCTGTTATTCAGGCAGTGACTTTTGCCTTTATTCATTTGAAGATATAGAACTCTCGCTGCTTGTATCAGTAACACACAAAGTTGAGTTTTAATCTTCCTCAGCATGTTAAATCCAGAAGAGAATGAGTGGCGACCAATGAGTACCAGTCTTCAGCAACATAAGCTTTGATACAAATCATTTCTTCATCAAGTTGTATATTATTGAGTTGGTCAGCTACCAGTGACTTATCATGGTCAGCGACCAGTGACTCAACAATCTCCCCCTAAATGATTGTGATCAAAGTTCCCTAGACAAACTCGTTGCTGATAAAGTTTATTGTCAGTGTTTAAGATTTGAAACATTCAGTGACTTATACTTGATCCATTCATTTTCTTTTTGGATTCTTTTAACATGATCTGAGTTTTGCACTTTGGTTTTCTCAAAAGATCAGATATTATTGAACTGCAAAGTGTAAATTTTACGAGTGATTTTAGTTACAATAAATCTAATATATTACAAAATTAACTAAACATTTTTCCATATTTCTTCTTCCTTCACAATGCCAAGCTCATCAACTAGCTCGTATTTCTCTGTAGAGGGCAAAAATCTGAACTATCTTGCTAATCCTTCTTCCAGAATCGCCTTTCTCATCACTGAATCCTTTGGAAGTATGCTGGCAGATCTGATCAAATGTACAAGCTGCTCATGATCAATCTTTTCAAGCTCTGACTCTCTTTGAAATTTTAATATGCGATTGAAGTCTCTGTAGACAAGTCCCCTCAAGCCTTCAGTTACTTTAGTGCCCTCAACTCTTGGTACACCATCAGGGATAGAAAGATCTAATCTTGAAGTGTTTAGAATTCTGTATATGCTACTGGTACCTGACCTATACCTTGGGCTAGGTGGCCGCACTATCTCTTCACCAAGTATAACAGTATCTTCTGGTCTAAGTAACTGAAGTGCAACCATTTTCTAGAATAACCTGTCAATCTCATTCTGCACTTTATTCTTAGCTGCACTGGAGGAGTGACTAATAGCAAGTCTGATTTCATTCCATTCTTCCCTGTGCAACTTACAGACTTGATCAAGATTGATAGCTTGAGTCTCCAATCCTCTGTGAATAAGTAGCTGAGCTTGAGATTTATTCTTTGGCTTTTTCAGATTTACCTTGGTGATAGGTGCAGGGTTTGATCTTCCAACCATTCTAGCAGCATACTTCTTTCTGTCTATTTCGTTCCAAAGTTTATCCACTGATGGATTTACTCCCCCTTTCTTTTTCGACCCTTTGCCCTTTTTCTCGGCATCAAGTTCTCGCTGAAGTTCAGACTTTTCAACATCCTGAAGAAGTTTGGCCATATTAAAATCAAGATCTTCTTGCTGCTTCTTCAAAAACATTTTTCTCTCTCTTTCCACAGCTTCGTCTCCACTTAATTTCAACAGATAAGCTCGATCAGCTTCTGACTGTTCTTTTAACATTCTTTTTTTCTTCTTCTTTTTCTTTAGCTTCTTCCTCAGCCTGAATTTTTAGAATCATTTCACGCTCCCTATCCTGTCTAGCCTTCATTTTCTTAGCAATTCTCTGTTCATCAGTTTCCTTAGGATAGAGACTTTCTGATGCAGCATTAGAAGATAATAGAAGAGCTAGAGCAGAAGTCTCTGACATGATGATCTCTGGTGAAGAAGTAGCAGTGTGAAGAGAAGGTAAAGTGGTGGTTACTATTGTTGCTTCTGTTGGTTGTCTTGCTGAAGCTGTAAGAGGAGTTATGAGTTGTTGAGTTGCTGTTATGATTGGTTGTGGGTTAATGACAATAGTCACTGGTGTGGTGACTGTTTCTTCAGCAAAGTTACTAATATAGTAGCTTTTTGGTTCTGTGCTTTCAGTGGTTTGGAGTGAGAGTGGGTTAACCTCAGATATACCAATGTTTGATTTAGGTTCAGTTGGTGATTCAGGGCTTTCAATTATGGTTTTGAGATGATACATGGTTGCTGATACATCCTCCTCAGTGAATGATTTCTTTTTTTGCTTGAAGGAGGTGGACTCAGATGTAGTAGATTCACTAGTCCTTTTTCGTTTGGTAAGAACAGAAGAGATAGGTATCCGATCCTCCATGTTTTCATCAGTGTCATCTTCTTTCTTATCAGCACCATTGTCCTTATCATCACCATCATTGTTATCACCATTATTTCCATCATCATCATTATCATCATTACCATTATCCATATTGACATCACACTAGTACAAATTTTGGCTTTGGTCACACCTAAAAAGTGTGACGATATGCATACGGTCACGCATGTTTTTCAACGTGTGTGTGACTAAAGGTGCCGCGACCATAGGGTGCATACGGCTACACTAAATGGTTAGTGGCCGTATCCATTTAAAAAGAGTGACCAAAACCATAAAATGTGTGACCATATGCTCTTTAAAATCAAGTAAAGGTGTATTATGTGTGACTATTGTTCATCCAATGGTCACTTGAAGTTTATGTTTGTGTGGCGTTTTGTAACGTTTAGTCACACAACGAGTGTTATTATTTTTGGAATTGGTCACATAAATTTAAGCCAGAAGTGGCCATAGGTGTTAAAAAGTGAGACCATATGGTATTTAAATCTAGTAAACGTGGATTTTGTGTGACTATTGTACATCCAATGGTCACTTGAATTCTATGTTTGTGTGGCGTTATGTAACATTTAGTCACACAACGAGTGTTTTTTTTTGGATTTGGTCACATAAAATGAAGCCAAAAGTGGCCATAGGTGTTAATAAGCGTGACCAAATGCTCCTTAAAGCCAAGTAAATGTGGATTTTGTGTGGCGATTGTGCCTCCAATGGCCACTTGAATTCTATGTTTGTGTGGCGTTATGTAACATTTAGTCACACAACGAGTGCTTTTCTTTGGGATTTGGTCACACAAAAGTAAGCCAAAAGTGGCCATAGGTATTCATATGTGTGATCAAATTCTTTTTAAAGTCACGTAAACCTGTATTTTGTGTGACTATTGTTAATCCAATGGCCACTCGAATTTTATGTTTGCGTGACGTTTGGTATCATTTAGTCACATAACAAGTGTTTTATTTTTGGATTTGATCACATGTATAGAATATAACCTAATGTGGCCATAGGTGTTAATATGTAACACCCCCAAATTTGATGATTTGCAGAAGCTTGATTTGGGTATTACTAATCAATAACAAAGCACAAAGATATATAGTAAACGACTCTATATGCGTCGTTTTAACAAAATATATTGATAATAGAAATGTTTACAACATTTAAAGCTTTACATAGCTCGAGTTTAATTAAAATGAGATTTCAGTACATTGTACAAAAATATACTAATGCAAGAAAATCTCAATCGTCTGTATGCTGACTCGAGCTAAAGTCCTGAAGCAGAAACATCCTACTGCTTGGTACCTGCGATATATGCTAAAAGGTCAGCTAAAAGCTGGTGAGCTCACAGGTTTGAAATCAGTTAATATAGTATGAACCGCAAGATTTAAATAATGAATTGCATCCAGCAATTAAATAATGAATTGCATCCAGCAATTAAATGATAGTCATCGTGTATACAGCCATGAGCACATAGTTGAGCTTAACTCGAGGGCCGGGTCCCCTATAGAGAATTCCGGGCGAGGTGCCTCCACGAATGCCTAATCAACATTCGTCTTCCCAAATATTAGTACGTCCGTTTACCCGGTTAGTGCTTGCTAACCCGGACGAGGTGGGTCAATCCTATATGGTACCATATACTAATATTCACGCTACAACGTATTAACAACTATGCTGACGGAGGACTTTAAAATGATTAGTTTCGAAAAACTCATGTAGTATATGAAATGTTTGTACTTGCGTTCACATGTAAAAGTTGAGCAATATATCACACCCCTGAGTAAAACAGTAAAAGAGGGGCCATGAGACTCACCTGAGTCTGAAAGCGTTTAAACAAACGTAAGTTGATTAGCCGGGTATGAAGTCCAAAGACTTGTAACCTGAGGGTGTCCACGTCACGCGATGGTTATAATCATGATTGGGTATCTCAAAAGATCACCCTTGTAGTTGTTCATTCAACTATAATGTCCAAATCTCCACTATTTGGTTGATACGTTTAAGTGTTTGAAAAGTGTACGGTGTAACACCCCCAAATTTAACGAGTTGCGGAAGCATACTTGGGTGTTACTAATCAATATACAAAGCACAAGATATACAGCAAACGACCTCTAAATGAGACGTTTTGTAAAATAATTACATTCCATAATTAAATCGTTTGAAAACATATAGTTTTCTTTACAAAAATATGTAAGCCTAGAGTCCGCGTATGTGACGGGAGATTCTATTACATAACCATAGTTACAAAAGATAATGCCAAAGAATCTCCGTTAAATGCAGTTTGGAAATCATGCGACTCTAGCTAATAATCCTGGAGTGATCCTACTCCGTAAGTGTACCTGAGAATACATGCTAAAAAGGGTCAACCAAAAGGTTGGTGAATCTCACAGGTTTATCAGTAAATAATCAGTTTGAACACAAGATTTCATCAGTAGTGCCCGTAGGCGTATATCAAGTATTTGCAAATCTCGCAAAAGTAAAGTAATCAAGTTATACCGTTGCCATGAGGCTCATAATCGAAGCTTAACCCGTAAATAATCAGTTGCTCCCGTGACATGCTCATAATTGAGCAAGCATAAGTAAACGAAATAATAGTCGCCCGTTTATACATAACGGTTCGTGGTAGCGCTACTACCCCGGGCGGGGAGGGTCATTTCCCTAATGGATCCATTAACTACTGTTCGCGCTTAAGTACATAACTAACGATATATGATGGAGAGACTTCAGTAAATAGTAAGTAACTCATGCAATTCCGTTTGGTATAGTAAACAGTTTAGTACTTGTGTTCAAGAAAATCAGTAGCATGTATCTCCCCCAATAAGTTAAAACAGTAAAAGTGGGGCCGTAAGACTCACCTGAGTCTTTGCAAGTACGTTTATATCAATAAACGAGTAAGTAATATCAACCGTAGGTTCTCCGAACCCGTAACCTTCAAATGCCTAAACATGTAAAGTTAAGTAAGTAGATGTCTCGCAAGACCATCTAGGCTAGTTGTCTACATAACTCGTTATGTCCAAGTGTTTGTTTAGTAATCCGTTTGTAGTTTGAAAGCAAATATGGCCCGTTGGTGACGATTTGTAATAATGATTCAAAGTGTTATCATTATATGTATCGTTGAATCAGGTTTCGTTATTTGTAAGTGTTCAACACTTAGTGTGAAAAGTATTTACAACATTTAATGACGGGGGTCCGGGGGCAGCTCCCCTGGTAGCGGGGTCCAAGGGGCGGCAGCCCCTGGCGGGGTCCAAGGGGCAGAGCCCCTGGCTGGGGTCGAGCTGCCAGGTCAGCTTGGAAAATTTTTATTTCTATAATATTGTTATAGTGAAAAACGCATCTGGACTTGAATTTGGGTGAAATCAAGTGGTAAATTTTTGGTCTCGATACTTAGTAGAAATGGTTTGAAACTCTCTGTTTTTAGCGTCACTTATAGCGACACTTAAGGTTTAGGCGACACTTAGGAAGTGTCGCATAAAATTACGAAATATGAGTTTAGGGCGTCACTTAGGTAAGTGACGCATAAGGTGGCGACACTTAGGCAGTGACGGTAACAAGTGTCGGTTTAAGGTTCTAGGCGTCACTAGAGTAGTGTCGGGCAAGAGTGTCGTATAAAAATTTGGTTTCGATCATAGGCGTCACTAAAGCAAGTGACGCTAGTAGTGACGGATATTGAAAATGCGTCACTTAGGTAGTGACGGGAAAAGAGGGCTTATGCGACACTTAGTCAGTGTCGCACGAAGTGACGCATATCTGGGTTCATCAGTGCGTCACTTACGTCTGATCGACGGATTTTGAGCCAAAAACATGTTTTCGGGTTTCCGTTTGGTCCGATTCTTTTACCCAACCCTCATATGAACATATTAAGCCTATTTAAACCATAAACTAGTAAAAATGATCAAAAACGAGAGATGTCGGGATTTGTCGGAAACTTACAAAACGCCGAAATGAAATTCCGGAAAGATAGCGTTGTAGATCGTGATGTGGTGAACGTTTTTCTCCAAAGGAGGTGTATGATCCAAACTCGTTTTGAGGTAGTATTTAAGGATTTTTGATGGTGGTGGTGTGGTGATTTAGAGAGAAAAAGGAAAGAAGAAAAGGAAGAGAGAGAGAGAGATAGATGAAAGTGAAGAAAGAAAAATGGGAGGTGGGGGTTTTATCCCCACTTTTCAGCTTTCTCGCCCCGCGTTCCGCGTGGTGTTCGTTTGCTCCGTCGTTTAGACGTTAAATAACTATTTTAAATATTAAAAGTGCGTTTTTAAAATACAATTTATTACGCGATATTTTATTTAAATGTTTTACAATTCAATTTATATTTGAGTTATAAGTTGTAAGTTATTTTATTTAATCTGTGCGTTTTAATATTTCAAATTGTGTAAGGTTTGTTTGTACGATACGAATGAATACGAAATATTATCATAATAATATTTTTGACATAACAACGTTATTTAATAAAATTGGTCACCAACGTCCGTATTAAATTGAATCGAAATACATTCGATTTAAATTGCGTATGATTTAACCAAATCGCATTTTCATATATATTCAACAATATATATAATTCGATACATAAATTAGCCTAACACAGAACTAATTACATGTATTAACAAAGAATTAGGCACTAATTCTATTCCTAATTTGCCGGTTGTTACATTCTCCCCCTGTTAAAAGAATTTCGTCCCGAAATTTAAGTCGAAGTCACGTTAGGGGTAGAATCGGTGAATAAGTGGGGATACTTGAGTCGTATTTGGTCTTCCCGTTCCCAAGTGAATTCTGGACCGCGCCGCGAATTCCACCTGACTTTGACGATTGGAATACGACTTTGTTTCAGTTGTTTGACCTCACGGTCCATAATTTCGACGGGTTCCTCAACAAAATGAAGTTTGTCATTAATGCGAATCTCGTCAAGTGGTATGATAAGTGTCTCGTCAGACAGACATTTCTTTAAGTTAGAAATATGAAAGGTAGGGTGCACGCTGCTGAGTTCAGAGGGCAGCTGCAGTCGATATGCCACTGGACCTATCCTCTCGAGGATCTCAAAAGGTCCAATGTACCTGGGGTTTAATTTTCCGCGTTTTCCGAATCGGATTACGCCTTTCCAAGGCGATACTTTTAAGAGTACTCGATCCCCAACTTGGAACTCGAGTGGCTTGCGTCTCACGTCAGCATAGCTTTTCTGACGATCACGCGCGGCTTTGAGTCGGTTTTGGATTTCAACGATTTTCTCTGTGGTTTCATGTATGAGTTCAGGACCAGTGAGTTGACTCTCTCCCACTTCAGTCCAACAGATCGGTGATCGGCACTTACGACCGTACAGTGCCTCAAAAGGTGCAGCTTTAATGCTGGTGTGATAGCTGTTGTTGTACGAGAACTCGCACAACGGTAGATGTCTTTCCCAATTTGTACCAGAATCAACTACGCAGGCTCGTAGCATGTCTTCCAGTGTCTGAATAGTTCGTTCGCTCTGGCCATCGGTCTGAGGATGGTACGCGGTACTCATATCGAGACGGGTACCCAATGATTTTTGGAGTGATTGCCAGAAGCGAGATGTGAAACGGGCATCCCTGTCAGAGATAATCGAGAGAGGGACACCATGTTGGCAAACGATTTCTTTGATGTAAATTTGTGTAAGGCGTTCCATCTTGTCGGTTTCTCTGATTGCCAAGAAATGAGCCGATTTGGTGAGACGATCGACGATTACCCAAATGGTATCGCAACCGCTCGCCGATTTAGGTAGTTTGGTTATGAAATCCATGGTAATTTTCTCCCATTTCCATTGAGGAATTTCAGGTTGTTGGAGCAATCCGGAAGGTCTTTGGTGCTCGGCCTTGACCTTGGAACAAGTTAGGCATTTGCTGACGTACAAAGCAATGTCAGCTTTCATATTCGGCCACCAGTAAAACTCCTTGATGCCGTGATACATTTTGTCGGATCCCGGGTGGATAGAATATTTGGACTTGTGAGCTTCATCCATCACTAAGTCCCGAAGGTTTCCGAAATTAGGCAACCATATTCGGTTTGAGAAATACCTAATCCCGTTGGGTCTGATCTCGAATTGTTTATCCATGCCTCGCAAGGCCTCGTTCTTGAAGTTATCGGGTTTCAGGGCTTCGAGTTGGGCAAGGTGTATTTGGGTGGTGAGGTCGTTATGAATGGTAATACTGAGTGCTCGGACTCGAAGTGGTTTTGTTCGTTCTTTACGGCTGAGAGCATCAGCAACCACGTTTGCTTTGCCCGGATGATATTTGATCTCGCAGTCGTAATCGGTGAGTAATTCAACCCATCTACGTTGCCTCATGTTAAGATCTTTCTGGTTGAAAATGTGTTGGAGGCTTTTGTGGTCGGTGAATATAGTGCTGCGGGTACCATAAAGATAATGTCTCCAGATTTTTAAGGCGAACACCACGGCCCCTAGCTCGAGGTCGTGAGTTGTGTAGTTTTTCTCGTGAACTTTAAGTTGTCTGGAGGCATAAGCAATGACCTTATCTCGTTGCATCAGCACGCAACCGAGACCTTGGTGGGAAGCATCGCAGTATACCACGAAGTCATCGGTGCCTTCGGGTAGTGATAGAATAGGTGCACTGCAAAGCTTAGATTTCAACAGTTGAAATGCCGACTCTTGTTTATCGGTCCAATCGAATTTCTTTTCCTTCTGAGTCAGCACGGTGAGGGGTTTGGCAATTGTTGAAAAGTTTTCGATGAAGCGGCGGTAGTAACCGGCCAATCCCAAAAATTGGCGTACCTCGGTGGGAGTGGTTGGAACTTGCCAATCCTTGATTGCCTCGATTTTTGACGGGTCTACATGAATTCCCTGACTGTCGATAACGTGTCCAAGGAATTGAACGGTGTTTATCCAGAACTCACACTTAGAAAATTTGGCGTAAAGCTCCTCGTGTCTAAGTAGTTCTAGGATGGTTCTGAGGTGTTGTGCGTGTTCTTGTTCGTTTCGCGAATAGATAAGGATGTCATCGATAAAAACAATGACAAACTTGTCGAGGTATGGTTTGCACACCCGATTCATAAGGTCCATGAATACAGCCGGTGCGTTGGTTAGGCCAAAGGGCATTACTTGGAATTCGTAGTGCCCGTAACGGGTTCTGAATGCGGTTTTTTGGATGTCAGCATCGCGAACACGCAACTGATGATAACCTGATCGAAGATCAATCTTTGAATAACAGCTTGATCCTTGAAGTTGATCGAACAGATCATCGATTCGGGGGAGTGGGTATCGGTTCTTGACGGTTAGTTTGTTCAACTCTCGGTAGTCAATGCACATTCTGAATGAACCGTCTTTCTTTTTGACAAATAAGATCGGAGCTCCCCAAGGTGAAGAACTCGGTCGGATGAATCCTCTATCCAGGAGTTCCTGTAACTGAGTGGACAACTCCTGAAGTTCGGATGGGGCTAGGCGGTACGGTGCTCGGGCCACCGGTGCGGCACCCGGCACGAGATCAATCGAGAACTCAACCTGTCTAGGTGGAGGTAAACCAGGTAGTTCTTCTGGAAAGACTTCGGGAAAGTCTCTAACGATTGGCACATCTTCAAGTCGCTTCTCCTCCGACTTTTTCTCCGTGATGTGCGCGAGTATTGCTGGGTAACCCTTTCTCAGAAATTTTCGGGTTTTTAAACAGGAGATTAAGTTTAGTCTCGACCCACCAGTCTCCCCCTGTATGATCAAGGTACTACCGGCGGCGAGAGGAATTCGGACGATTTTATCATGGCAAACAATTTCGGCCCGGTGCTTGGACAACCAGTCCATACCCACGATGACATCAAAACTTCCTAGTTCAACAGGCATTAGATCGATTGAGAAGGTTTCGTTTGCGAGGTTTAAAGTGCAATTAGGTATCACACTACTGGTTTCTATGAGTTTACCATTTGCGAGCTCTACAGTGTACTTAACATCTAAGGCCGAAGGGGTGATATTAAGTAGTGGGTAAAACTCATCAGATATGAAACTTTTATCAGCACCGGTATCAAATAATACGGAAGCAGTAAGATCGTTGAGAAGAAACGTACCCGTTACAACATTCGGGTCTTCCCTAGCTTCCCCAGCTTTGATGACAAATGCTCTGCTACGAGCAGGGTTGTTGTTCCGTTTGTTGCTGTTGTTGTTGTTGTTGTTTCTCTGCTTAGGGCAATTATTCTGAAAATGCCCAGTACTTCCGCACCCATAACAAGTCTTCGGGGCACTGGTGTTTCGACAATCCTTGGCCAGATGCCCAAAACGTTTGCAGTTTGTGCATGGGCAGGAACCGTCGTGGTGACGATTGCATTTGGGACAGTAGGGCCTGCTTCCAACGTACCCTTTCCTTTCAGAAGTGCCAGATGAATAAGCCCTAAGGGGCTCAGGCTTTCGGTTGGTGATTTGGTTGGATGAGTTGGGGTTTCCTTCCCACTTTTGTTTGTTGTTTGCAGATGGGGCTGAAGTTGTGTTACGGCGAACAGCGTTTGCCGTGAGTTCATGGGCCATACGGATGGCGTTCTGGATAGTACCTGGTTTGGATGAAGTCACCAGGTCCTAAAGTTTCTCGGGCAGTCCATCAATGTATTTCTCGATCCTCTTGTACTCAGGATCGACCATGGTTGGGCACAGAAGTGCCAGCTGGTGGAAACGGTTGGTGTAATCGGTGATATCATTACCTTGCATCTTATGGTTCCAAAATTCAAGCTCTAGTTGTTTCAGTTCGTCCCTGGGGCAATACTCACCCCTTAACATCTCCTTCAACTCCTCCCACGGGAGTTTGTAAGCATCGGCAACGCCCACAGTTTGGGCATAGGTGTTCCACCACGTGAGTGCGGTGTCGGTAAAAGTACTAACAGAGAACTTAACTTTGTCCCCCTCCGCACAGTTGCAGATAAGAAATACCGATTCAACTTTCTCGATCCAACGTATCAGACCAATAGCTCCCTCGGTACCTGCAAAGTTTAGAGGTTTGCAGTTCTGGAAGTCCTTGTAAGAACAAGGTTTAGCAGCAGAGGTTTCAGCGGCATCGCTGTTTCTCGAGGAATTTGGTGGTGTATTCCGAGCCAAGGCTTCAGTAATAGCCTGGGTTATAAGGGAGGTAATCTGGGCGTCGGTGTATGGTCGTGTCTTTGGCGGCATGATTCTTCAATAAAAGAAATGAAGATACATGAGATTTTGTATGAACTTGTAATTGTCACAGATGTACATGTATGAAAGCAGTAATACATAACATCAACATGGAAAATGACAATTAATGTGAGTTGAGATAACAAGTGATATTTGATAGATAAAGTGAGTTTAAAAGTTACATCCTACAGGGATATTACAAAAGGTGTCGGGAATTGTTACATCCGACTAGTTTATAGAGTAGCGCTAGATAGTCCTTAGATTACAAGATAGATTACAAGACAAAGGCTACGCTAGTCTTGTAGATTAATTTGTTCCATTAGCGCGACAAGGCGGTCCACGGTTTCTGCTAGTAGGTTGGTTTGCCTGGCGTTGTCTTCAACCAAGGCCAGTCGTTGTGCTAGTGTTCGTGAGTGATCCGCAGTCTCCTGTGAACGCTGTTCACATTCTTCTAGTCGGTTTCTGACAAGCTCATCCGCACCTAATTCGGCGGTCATGGAATCCTGAATTATGCTTACAGATAGGTTGGTATCCTCTTGTTCTCGCTGTAGTTGTGATATGCGGTCAAGAGCTTGACGAAGCAGGTAGGTCATTCGGTGTTGTTCCAGTTCAAGATTTTCGAGTCTTTGTTCCTGACGGCGGAATTGGGTAGCCAATACTGGCAACGTGAGATGTGCCGAGTTCTGAGAGTTATGTACAGGATAAGGGCTGGTTCGAGGTGACCTTGTGTTCCTCCTGGCTACTTGTGGGTTCCGTGACCCACGTGAGTGAGAGTGTGTCAGATTAGGTGGTGTGTTTGCCATTCCTGTGGCAGAGTGTAAGTAAGACAAGGCTAATATATATACATATATAATATCCAGCCTAGTGTCTAGCACGTATCAAGTAATGGTCTGGTTCTCTCGTGGTCAGAGTCAACTAACGCATTCCTGTTCGACACAGCCATTTCAGACCTCACATCATCTTTCCTTAATTGTACATAGTTGATCAGGCTATGTTAAATTAAAGTCGTATGATGTAATTCCTGAACCAATCATGCCTAGTAAGGGAATACTGCCTAATGGTCATAGTCTAGGCCCACTAAATGCAACCTAGTTCACTATAACCTTAGGCTCTGATACCAATCTGTAACACCCCCAAATTTAACGAGTTGCGGAAGCATACTTGGGTGTTACTAATCAATATACAAAGCACAAGATATACAGCAAACGACCTCTAAATGAGACGTTTTGTAAAATAATTACATTCCATAATTAAATCGTTTGAAAACATATAGTTTTCTTTACAAAAATATGTAAGCCTAGAGTCCGCGTATGTGACGGGAGATTCTATTACATAACCATAGTTACAAAAGATAATACCAAAGAATCTCCGTTAAATGCAGTTTGGAAATCATGCGACTCTAGCTAATAATCCTGGAGTGATCCTACTCCGTAAGTGTACCTGAGAATACATGCTAAAAAGGGTCAACCAAAAGGTTGGTGAATCTCACAGGTTTATCAGTAAATAATCAGTTTGAACACAAGATTTCATCAGTAGTGCCCGTAGGCGTATATCAAGTATTTGCAAATCTCGCAAAAGTAAAGTAATCAAGTTATACCGTTGCCATGAGGCTCATAATCGAAGCTTAACCCGTAAATAATCAGTTGCTCCCGTGACATGCTCATAATTGAGCAAGCATAAGTAAACGAAATAATAGTCGCCCGTTTATACATAACGGTTCGTGGTAGCGCTACTACCCCGGGCGGGGAGGGTCATTTCCCTAATGGATCCATTAACTACTGTTCGCGCTTAAGTACATAACTAACGATATATAATGGAGAGACTTCAGTAAATAGTAAGTAACTAATGCAATTCCGTTTGGTATAGTAAACAGTTTAGTACTTGTGTTCAAGAAAATCAGTAGCATGTATCTCCCCCAATAAGTTAAAACAGTAAAAGTGGGGCCGTAAGACTCACCTGAGTCTTTGCAAGTACGTTTATATCAATAAACGAGTAAGTAATATCAACCGTAGGTTCTCCGAACCCGTAACCTTCAAATGCCTAAACATGTAAAGTTAAGTAAGTAGATGTCTCGCAAGACCATCTAGGCTAGTTGTCTACATAACTCGTTATGTCCAAGTGTTTGTTTAGTAATCCGTTTGTAGTTTGAAAGCAAATATGGCCCGTTGGTGACGATTTGTAATAATGATTCAAAGTGTTATCATTATATGTATCGTTGAATCAGGTTTCGTTATTTGTAAGTGTTCAACACTTAGTGTGAAAAGTATTTACAAC
This sequence comes from Helichrysum umbraculigerum, assembly GCA_949592205.1. Taxonomy (NCBI): domain Eukaryota; kingdom Viridiplantae; phylum Streptophyta; class Magnoliopsida; order Asterales; family Asteraceae; genus Helichrysum; species Helichrysum umbraculigerum. Next base: position 42,301,838 of record CATIUR010000001.1, read on the forward strand.
ATTTAATGACGGGGGTCCGGGGGCAGCGCCCCTGGTAGCGGGGTCCAAGGGGCGGCAGCCCCTGGCGGGGTCCAAGGGGCAGAGCCCCTGGCTGGGGTCGAGCTGCCAGGTCAGCTTGGAAAATTTTTATTTCTATAATATTGTTATAGTGAAAAACGCATCTGGACTTGAATTTGGGTGAAATCAAGTGGTAAATTTTTGGTCTCGATACTTAGTAGAAATGGTTTGAAACTCTCTGTTTTTAGCGTCACTTATAGCGACACTTAAGGTTTAGGCGACACTTAGGAAGTGTCGCATAAAATTACGAAATATGAGTTTAGGGCGTCACTTAGGTAAGTGACGCATAAGGTGGCGACACTTAGGCAGTGACGGTAACAAGTGTCGGTTTAAGGTTCTAGGCGTCACTAGAGTAGTGTCGGGCAAGAGTGTCGTATAAAAATTTGGTTTCGATCATAGGCGTCACTAAAGCAAGTGACGCTAGTAGTGACGGATATTGAAAATGCGTCACTTAGGTAGTGACGGGAAAAGAGGGCTTATGCGACACTTAGTCAGTGTCGCACGAAGTGACGCATATCTGGGTTCATCAGTGCGTCACTTACGTCTGATCGACGGATTTTGAGCCAAAAACATGTTTTCGGGTTTCCGTTTGGTCCGATTCTTTTACCCAACCCTCATATGAACATATTAAGCCTATTTAAACCATAAACTAGTAAAAATGATCAAAAACGAGAGATGTCGGGATTTGTCGGAAACTTACAAAACGCCGAAATGAAATTCCGGAAAGATAGCGTTGTAGATCGTGATGTGGTGAACGTTTTTCTCCAAAGGAGGTGTATGATCCAAACTCGTTTTGAGGTAGTATTTAAGGATTTTTTATGGTGGTGGTGTGGTGATTTAGAGAGAAAAAGGAAAGAAGAAAAGGAAGAGAGAGAGAGAGATAGATGAAAGTGAAGAAAGAAAAATGGGAGGTGGGGGTTTTATCCCCACTTTTCAGCTTTCTCGCCCCGCGTTCCGCGTGGTGTTCGTTTGCTCCGTCGTTTAGACGTTAAATAACTATTTTAAATATTAAAAGTGCGTTTTTAAAATACAATTTATTACGCGATATTTTATTTAAATGTTTTACAATTCAATTTATATTTGAGTTATAAGTTGTAAGTTATTTTATTTAATCTGTGCGTTTTAATATTTCAAATTGTGTAAGGTTTGTTTGTACGATACGAATGAATACGAAATATTATCATAATAATATTTTTGACATAACAACGTTATTTAATAAAATTGGTCACCAACGTCCGTATTAAATTGAATCGAAATACATTCGATTTAAATTGCGTATGATTTAACCAAATCGCATTTTCATATATATTCAACAATATATATAATTCGATACATAAATTAGCCTAACACAGAACTAATTACATGTATTAACAAAGAATTAGGCACTAATTCTATTCCTAATTTGCCGGTTGTTACATACGGCCCGTTGGTGATGGATTTGTAATAATAATCTGAATTATTATTATTTTGATTTCGTGGCGTTTTACTTGAAAAATGTGTTTTGATTGTGTTTTAGAAGCCGTTACGGAATCTAAGTACGGGGGTCCGGGGGCAGTGCCCCTGGTAGCGGGGTCCAAGGGGCGGCAGCCCCTGGCTGGGGTCGAGCTGCCAGGTCAGCTTGGAAATTTTTTATTTCTACTATATTGCTTTGACGAAAAACGCATCTGGATCCGAATTTGGGTAAAATCAGGTGTTAAAATTTTAGGTCTCGACACTTAATAAAAATCTGAGTTTTCTGGTTTGTGCGACGTTGGGTGCGACGTTGGGTGCGACGTGAGTGCTTGCGTCGCATTTTGCGACGTTCGCAATTCAATGCGACGTAGGGTTCTGCGTCGCTAATGCGACGTTGGTTAAGTTGGCGACGTTAAGGTCTGCGTCGCTATGTGCGACATTCGCAAGTCAATGCGACGTAATAGGCTGCGTCGCTATATGCGACGTCGAGGATTCGTGCGACGTAAGTCGCTGCGTCGCATTTGCTCCAGGCCAAATGCGACGTACGGGATCTGATCGGAGTTTCAACTTCAAAAACGCATTTTCCGGCCATCGATCAGCCTAATATTTTTACCCAACCCATTTTAGGACATTACAAGGTTATACAAACAACTAGCAAGTGATAATACTTAGAAACGAGAGTTTTCGGAGTTGTGTCGGAAACTTACAAATCGCCGAAATGAAATTTCGGAAAGATAGGAAGATAGATCGTTGCGTGGTGGTCGTGAATCTCTAAAAATCTTGAAGATCCGAAGTCGTTTGATATGTTTATTTTGCGATTTGGATGGATGGAGGTGGTGATTTGTTTGAGAGAAAAGGAAAGAGGAAAAGAAGAGAGAGAGAGAGAGTTGAGAAAGAAATGAGGAAGAGGGAGGGGAATGAGAGGTTAAGCTCCCATTTTTCGCCCCGCGTTTCCGCTCCGTGCGGTGTTCGTTTTCTCCGTCGATCAAACGTTAAATAATTATTTTACATATTAGTTGGTACGTTTTAAAATACAAATTATTACGCGATATTTTATTTAGATATTTTACTAATCAATTTATATTTGAGTTATAAAATGTAAGTTAGTTTGCGCGTTAAATATTTTAAATTGTGCAAGTTCTGTTTGTACGATACGAATTGTAATTCGAGCATTATTAAAATGATATTCTTAACATAACAGTGTTACTTAATAAAATTGGTCACCAACGTCCGTATTTTATGGAACCGAAATACATTCGATTTAAATTGCGTACGATTTAATCAAATCGCATTTCCGTATATATTCAACAATATATATAATTCGATACATTAATTAGCCTAACACAGAACTAATTACATGTATTAACGTATGATTAGGCACTAATTACTAGTCCTAATTTGGCGGGTGTTACATTCTCCCCCTGTTAGAAGAATTTCGTCCCGAAATTTAGTTCGAAGTCGTGTTTGAGGTAGAATCAGTGAATAGTTGAGGATATTTGAGTCGCATTTGGTCTTCCCATTCCCAGGTGAATTCCGGACCACGCCGCGAATTCCATCTGGCCTTGACGATGGGAATACGACTTTGTTTCAGTTGTTTGACCTCACGGTCCATAATTTCAGCGGGTTCCTCAATGAAGTGAAGTTTATCGTCAACACAAATTTCATCTAGTGGAATGATAAGTGTCTCATCAGACAGACACTTTTTCAAATTTGAAATATGAAAAGTGGGGTGCACGCTGCTGAGCTCGGATGGTAGCTGCAATCGATAAGCTACGGGGCCAATCCGTTCGAGGATCTCAAAAGGCCCGATGTACCTGGGATTCAACTTCCCGCGTTTGCCAAAACGGATGATGCCTTTCCAAGGCGATACTTTTAAGAGTACTCGATCCCCAACTTGGAACTCGAGCGGTTTGCGTCTCACGTCAGCGTAACTTTTCTGACGATCACGTGCGGCTTTGAGTCGGTTTTGGATTTCCACAATTTTCTCAGTGGTGGCGTGTATGAGTTCAGGACCAGTGAGTTGACTGTCTCCCACTTCAGTCCAACAGATCGGTGATCGGCACTTACGACCGTACAGTGTCTCAAAAGGTGCAGCCTTAATGCTGGCGTGATAGCTGTTATTGTACGAGAATTCGCACAACGGTAGATGTCTTTCCCAGTTTGTACCGAAATCAACTACGCAGGCGCGTAGCATATCTTCCAGTGTCTGAATGGTTCGTTCACTTTGGCCGTCGGTTTGAGGATGGTATGCGGTACTCATATCGAGACGAGTACCCAAAGCTTTTTGAAGTGACTGCCAAAAGTGAGAGGTGAAACGGGCATCCCTGTCAGAGATGATCGAGATTGGAACGCCGTGATGAGAAACGATTTCTTTGATGTAGATTTGTGCAAGGCGTTCCATTTTATCGTTTTCTTTGATTGCCAGGAAATGAGCAGATTTGGTGAGACGATCGACGATCATCCAAATGGTATCGCAACCGCTCGCCGACTTGGGTAGTTTGGTTATGTAATCCATCGCAATTTGTTCCCATTTCCATTCAGGGATTTCAGGTTGTTGAAGTAAACCAGAAGGTTTCTGATGTTCGGTTTTGACTTTCGAGCAAGTAAGACACTTGCTGACATAAGTAGCGATTTTGGCTTTCATGTTTGGCCACCAATAAAATTCCTTGATTCCGTGGTACATCTTATCGGATCCCGGGTGGATAGAATATTTAGACTTGTGAGCTTCATCCATCACCAAGTCTCGTAGGTTCCCGAAATTAGGCAACCAGATTCGGTTTGAGAAATACCTAATCCCGTTAGATTTGACTTCAAATTGTTTGTCAATACCCCGCAAGGCTTCATTTTTGATGTTTTCAGGTTTCAGGGCTTCGATCTGAGCTGTATGAATTTGAACGGTAAGGTCGTTGTGAATGGTCTTACTGAGGGTTCGGACTCGAAGTGGTTTTGGTCGTTCCTTTCGACTGAGGGCGTCGGCTACAACATTAGCCTTCCCTGGATGGTACTTGATCTCGCAATCGTAATCGGTAAGCAACTCGACCCATCGACGTTGCCTCATATTGAGATCCTTCTGATCAAATATATGTTGGAGACTTTTGTGGTCGGTAAAGATTGTGCACTTAGTGCCGTAGAGATAATGTCTCCAGATTTTGAGAGCAAAAACGACAGCTCCAAGTTCGAGATCATGAGTTGTGTAGTTCTTTTCGTGAATTTTCAGCTGTTGTGAGGCATAGGCAATGACTTTGTCTCGTTGCATCAGTACGCAACCGAGACCTTGGTGAGAAGCATCGCAGTATACCACGAAGTCATCGGTGCCTTCGGGTAGTGATAGAATTGGAGCACTGCAAAGCTTTTGTTTCAGAAGTTGGAACGCTGACTCTTGTTTATCGGTCCAATCGAACCGCTTATCCTTCTGAGTCAGTATCGTGAGTGGTTGAGCTAATTTGGAGAAGTTTTCGATAAATCGCCGATAGTACCCAGCAAGACCCACGAATTGTCGTACTTCAGTTGTAGAGGTGGGTGCTTGCCAGTCTTTGATAGCCTCGATCTTTGATGGGTCAACTTGAATTCCCTGACTGTCGATCACGTGACCAAGGAACTGAACGGTTTGTATCCAGAACTCACACTTAGAGAATTTGGCGTAAAGCTCCTCGTGTCTAAGTAGTTCAAGGATGGTTTTGAGGTGTTGCGCATGCTCTTGCTCGTTGTGCGAGTAAATGAGTATGTCATCGATAAAGACAATGACAAACTTATCGAGGTAAGGTTTGCACACCCGATTCATAAGGTCCATGAATACAGCCGGTGCGTTAGTTAGACCAAAGGGCATCACTTGGAATTCGTAGTGCCCGTAACGAGTTCTGAAAGCAGTTTTTGGAATATCGGTGTCGCGAACTCATAACTGGTGATAACCTGATCGCAAGTCAATTTTTGAGTAGAAACTTGAACCCTGAAGTTGGTCGAATAGATCATCAATGCGAGGAAGTGGATAACGGTTCTTGACGGTCAATTTGTTCAACTCTCGATAGTCGATGCACATTCTGAATGACCCGTCCTTCTTTTTAACAAATAAGACCGGAGCTCCCCAAGGTGAAGAACTCGGTCTAATGAATCCTCTATCCAGAAGTTCCTGTAACTGGGCAGACAACTCCTGAAGTTCGGATGGGGCTAAACGGTACGGTGCGCGGGCCACCGGTGCGGCACCCGGCACGAGATCAATTGAGAACTCAACCTGTCTAGATGGAGGTAAACCAGGCAGTTCTTCTGGAAAGACTTCGGGAAAGTCTCTAACAATCGGCACATCCTCAAGTCGCTTCTCCTCCGACTTCTTCTCTGTGATGTGTGCAAGTATTGCGGGGTAACCCTTTCTCAGAAATTTTCGGGTTTTTAAGCAAGAGATGATATTGAGTCCCATCCCACCGGTCTCCCCCTGTATGATCAAGGTTCCACCGGCAGCGAGTGGAATGCGGACGATCTTATCGTAACAAATGATTTCAGCTCGGTGTTTGGACAACCAGTCCATTCCAATGATGACGTCGAAACTTCCGATTTCAACGGGTACAAGATCGATTGAAAAGGTTTCATCAGCTAGGTTTAAAGTGCAATTAGGTATCACACTATCGGTTTCTATAAGTTCCCCATTTGCTAGCTCTACATTGTACTTAACATCTAAGGCAACATGAGTGATGTCAAGTAGTGGGCAAAAGTCATCAGAGATAAAGCTTCTATCAGCACCAGTATCAAATAGAACAGAAGCATGTAAGTTGTTGAGGAGGAACATACCCGAGACCACATTCGGGTCTTGACGGGCGTCCCCGGATTTGATGACGAAGGCTCTGCTTCGGGTGTTGTTGTTGTTGTTGCTGTTGCGGTTGTTGTTGTTGTTGTTGTTGTTATTCTTTAGCTTGGGGCACGTGTCCCTGAAGTGCCCGGGTTTCCCACACTCAAAGCAGACTTTGGGTGGTCTGGTGTTGTTGTTGGAATTGTTGTTGGCAGGAGAATTGCAGTCTTTGGTGAGATGGCCGTACCTCTTGCAATTGTTGCAAAAGGGACCACAGGAGCCTTCATGGTGACGGCTGCACTTGGAACAATAGGGTTTGTTCCCAGTGTAGCCCCGTGTGATGTCAGTGGTGGTGTTGTAGGCTTTGATGGTGTCGGGTTTCTTGTTTTGTTGGTTGGAGTGGTTGTTGTGGTAGTCAGACCACTTTCGCTTGTTGTTTTGGGAGGATGAAGTGGGTGGTTCAGAATCTTGGCTCATGGACATCAGATCTTGGGCCAATAGAATTGCACCGTCAATGGTGGTTTGGTTGGAAGAGGCAACATGCCCCCGAACAGGCTCAGGAAGGCCAAGGATGTACTTCCTGATTTTATCAGGTTCTGTGCTAACCATGGCTGGGCGGAGGGCAGCGAGTTGCTGGAATCTGGTGGTATAACCATCGATATCACCACCCTGAACCTTTAGGTTCCAGAACTCCTCGTCCAGCTTTTGAAGTTTGGCGATTGAGCAGTATTTGGCAGTGAGTTTTGCTTTCAAGTCCTCCCAAGAGAGTTGGTAGGCAATGTCAGCACCCACTGATTGGGTATATGAGTTCCACCAAGAGTGGGCATCATCTTCGAGAGAGCAGGTGGTGAAGTTTACTTTGTCGTTCTCCGCGCATTTGCTGACACGGAAAACAGTTTCCATCTTTTCGAACCATCTGATCAGTCCGATGGCTCCTTCAGAACCCTTGAAGCTTGAGGGTTTACACCTCTGAAAGTCCTTGTAAGAACAAGGTTTAGCAGCAGGGGTTTCAGCGGCATCGCTGTTTCTGGTGGAGTTTTGTGGGGTATTCCGAGCCAAGGCTTCAGTAACAGCCTGGGTTATAAGCGATGTAAGCTGAGCGTCGGTGTATGGTCTTGACTTTGGCGGCATGATTCTTCAATAAAAGAAATGAAGATACATGAGATTTTGTAAGAAAAAAAAAATTATATTTGTCTCAGATGTACATGTATAAAGGCGGTAATACATAACATCAATATGCAAAAGAATTATGGCAATTGGTATAAGTAGAAACAACAAGGAACATTTGATAGATAATACGAGTTCAAAGGTTACATCCTACGGATGTATTACAAAAGGTGTCGGGAATTGTTACATCCGACTAATTATAGAGTAGCGCTTAGATAGTTACTAGATTACAGGATAGATTTCAAGACAAAGACTACACTAGTCTTAACGTAGATTAATTTGTTCCATCATAGTGACAAGACGGTCCACAGTGTTTGCAAGTTTGCTAGCTTGACGGGCGTTATCTTCTGCTAGTGCCAGTCGTTGTGTTAGTCCACGGGCATACTCTTCTGCTTCATGTGAACGCTGTTCACATTCTTCCATCCTTTGACGTAGAAGGGCATTTTCCACGCTTATTTCTATTACTTGGTTGCGAAGGACATCCATGTTGTTGTTTGTGGTTTCAAGGTCGTCGGAGACTTGTTCGATGCGTTCAAGGGATGTAAGTCTCCAGTTTTCGTTCGTTTCCTGCAGCACGACATCCATGGTGCGAAGTCGCTGCTCGTGTTGGTTCACCCTAGCGGCTAAGGCCGGCAAGGTGAAGTGAGTGGGGTACGGGCCAGCTCGTGGCAACCTGACGTTCCTCCTAGCTACCCTTGGGTTCTGCGACTCGGATTGAGAGCGAGTTGAATTTGATGGTGTGTTTGCCATTTCTGAGACAAAGCGTTAGTAAGATTGAGGCCTATATTCATATAATCCCTATATAATATAGCCTATTGAGTGTCTAGCATAAACATGTTTAAGTCTCGGTTCTCTCGAGGTCAGAGTCTTCTATTGTACCCTGTTCGGCCATAACTACTTTCAGATCTTACATCATCTTTGCTTAATTGTACATAGTTGATCAGGCTATGTTAAATTAAACTCATATGATGTAATCACCGAACCAGTTATACCTAATAAGGAATACCGCCTAATGGTCATAGTCTAGGCTCACTAAATGCAACCTAGTTCACTATAACCTTAGGCTCTGATACCAATCTGTAACACCCCCAAATTTGATGATTTGCGGAAGCTTGATTTGGGTATTACTAATCAATAACAAAGCACAAAGATATATAGTAAACGACTCTATATGCGTCGTTTTAACAAAATATATTGATAATAGAAATGTTTACAACATTTAAAGCTTTACATAGCTCGAGTTTAATTAAAATGAGATTTCAGTACATAAGTACTTGTACAAAAATATACTAATGCAAGAAAATCTAAATCGTCTGTATGCTGACTCGAGCTAAAGTCCTGAAGCAGAAACATCCTACTGCTTGGTACCTGTGTTATATGCTAAAAGGTCAGCTAAAAGCTGGTGAGCTCACAGGTTTGAAATCAGTTAATATAGTATGAACCGCAAGATTTAAATAATGAATTGCATCCAGCAATTAAATAATGAATTGCATCCAGCAATTAAATGATAGTCATCGTGTATACAGCCATGAGCACATAGTTGAGCTTAACTCGAGGGCCGGGTCCCCTATAGAGAATTCCGGGCGAGGTGCCTCTACGAATGCCTAATCAACATTCGTCTTCCCAAATATTAGTACGTCCGTTTACCCGGTTAGTGCTTGCTAACCCGGACGAGGTGGGTCAATCCTATATGGTACCATATACTAATATTCACGCTACAACGTATTAACAACTATGCTGACGGAGGACTTTAAAATGATTAGTTTCGAAAAACTCATGTAGTATATGAAATGTTTGTACTTGCGTTCACATGTAAAAGTTGAGCAATATATCACACCCCTGAGTAAAACAGTAAAAGAGGGGCCATGAGACTCACCTGAGTCTGAAAGCGTTTAAACAAACGTAAGTTGATTAGCCGAGTATGAAGTCCAAAGACTTGTAACCTGAGGGTGTCCACGTCACGCGATGGTTATAATCATGATTGGGTATCTCAAAAGATCACCCTTGTAGTTGTTCATTCAACTATAATGTCCAAATCTCCACTATTTGGTTGATACGTTTAAGTGTTTGAAAAGTATACGGCCCGTTGGTGATGGATTTGTAATAATAATCTCAATTATTATTATTTTGATTTCGTGGCGTTTTACTTGAAAAATGTGTTTTGATTGTGTTTTAGAAGCCGTTACGGAATCTAAGTACGGGGGTCCGGGGGCAGCGCCCCTGGTAGCGGGGTCCAAGGGGCGGCAGCCCCTGGCTGGGGTCGAGCTGCCAGGTCAGCTTGGAAAATTTTTATTTCTACTATATTGCTTTGACGAAAAACGCATCTGGATCCGAATTTGGGTAAAATCAGGTGTTAAAATTTTAGGTCTCGACACTTAGTAAAAATCTGAGTTTTCTGGTTTGTGCGACGTTGGGTGCGACGTTGGGTGCGACGTGAGTGCTTGCGTCGCATTTTGCGACGTTCGCAATTCAATGCGACGTAGGGTTCTGCGTCGCTAATGCGACGTTGGTTAAGTTGGCGACGTTAAGGTCTGCGTCGCTATGTGCGACATTCGCAAGTCAATGCGACGTAATAGGCTGCGTCGCTATATGCGACGTCGAGGATTCGTGCGACGTAAGTCGCTGCGTCGCATTTGCTCCAGGCCAAATGCGACGTACGGGATCTGATCGGAGTTTCAACTTCAAAAACGCATTTTCTGGCCATCGATCAGCCTAATATTTTTACCCAACCCATTTTAGGACATTACAAGGTTATACAAACAACTAGCAAGTGATAATACTTAGAAACGAGAGTTTTCGGAGTTGTGTCGGAAACTTACAAATCGCTGAAATGAAATTTCGGAAAGATAGGAAGATAGATCGTTGCGTGGTGGTCGTGAATCTCTAAAAATCTTGAAGATCCGAAGTCGTTTGATATGTTTATTTTGCGATTTGGATGGATGGAGGTGGTGATTTGTTTGAGAGAAAAGGAAAGAGGAAAAGAAGAGAGAGAGAGAGTTGAGAAAGAAATGAGGAAGAGGGAGGGGAATGGGAGGTTAAGCTCCCATTTTTCGCCCCGCGTTTCCGCTCCGTGCGGTGTTCGTTTTCTCCGTCGATCAAACGTTAAATAATTATTTTACATATTAGTTGGTACGTTTTAAAATACAAATTATTACGCGATATTTTATTTAGATATTTTACTAATCAATTTATATTTGAGTTATAAAATGTAAGTTAGTTTGCGCGTTAAATATTTTAAATTGTGCAAGTTCTGTTTGTACGATACGAATTGTAATTCGAGCATTATTAAAATGATATTCTTAACATAACAGTGTTACTTAATAAAATTGGTCACCAACGTCCGTATTTTATGGAACCGAAATACATTCGATTTAAATTGCGTACGATTTAATCAAATCGCATTTCCGTATATATTCAACAATATATATAATTCGATACATTAATTAGCCTAACAGAACTAATTACATATATTAACGTATGATTAGGCACTAATTACTAGTCCTAATTTGACGGGTGTTACATAATATGTGTGACCATATGATCTTTAAAGTCACGTAAACCTGTATTTTGTGTGACTATTGTTAATCCAATGGCCACTTGAATTTTATGTTTGCGTGACGTTTGGTATCATTTAGTCACACAACAAGTGTTTTATTTTTGGATTTGGTCACATATATAGAATAAAACCAAATGTTGCCATAGGTGTTAATATGTGTGACCATATGATCTTTAAAGTCACGTGAACCTGTTTTTTGTGTGACTATTGTTCATCCAATGGCCACATGAATATTTTTTTTGTGTGACGTTTGGTATCATTTAGTCACACAACGAGTGTTTTATTTTTGGATTTGGTCACATATATAGAATTAAACCAAATGTGGCAGTAGGTGTTAATATGTGTGACCATATAATCTTTAAAGTCACGTGAACCTGTATTTTGTGTGACTATTGTTAATCCAATGGCCACTCGAATTTTATGTTTGCGTGATGTTTGGTATCATTTAGTCACACAACGAGTCAATCAAAGTGTGACCGTATTATGTGAGCGCATCATTTAGTCACATATAAGAAATCAATATTTCGTGTGACAATTGGAATATTATATATATATATATATATTATAACACGACAAATTAAAATTGGAATAATATATATGTACATAATTAACTCCATACATGTACCCAAACTAATATTGGAATATTGTTTTACATGATAATAATAACCGAATAAATGTATCATAATTATAAAGTAATTATACATGATCACAGTTGCAAGGCCTTTTGACTCTTGAGTTTCATCTTCGCTTGCTTTTGCACGGTATCACTAGATACAAAAACGATGCGGTGCGCCTTTTCTTTGATACTTCTGGTGCAGTTTTGTTTTCCACATACGCCAATTGACCTGAAGTAGGTGGTGTTACCCGTAAAAGACAAAAGCCGCATATATATGTATCAAACATGAATATTAATATATGAAGAATTATATATGTATACGTAGGTAGATATAGGTTGTTAAAAATGTATACGTACTGTATGTACCTCCTCCTCAAATACCACTTGCGCCTTGGGCCATGCATAAAAACCACCTACTGCCTGCAAAGCAGTTTTGACACCATTGTCTCCAACGTCCGGTAAAAAAGCTGCATCCACCAACGATGTACCAACAGACACTTTGTAGCAATCCTTTGGGAGTACTTTGCAATGAAGCATCTGTTTTCCACTATACACGTGTACGGTACCCAAAGCAATAGTGTTTGACTTCTTTAGGTTCCACAGTTTACACTTGAATACCTAAACAAAATGAAATGATGACGATTAATATAAATATATATACTAATTATAACTAAAGCATAAGCCTCTGTCTTAAACGGTGAAGATTTCAGATATGCACATTGTACAACTCACAATAAATACCTTGTAATTGCATTCTAATTAATTAAGAATTCTATAAACCAATATTTCAACAAATAATTAATAGCACTTCATATTTACCGATTTCAATATCTTCCAGCAGCATCATATCATGTATATATATATATATATATATATATATATATATATATATATATATATATATATATGTATGCAATATCAGAATTAGATGAAACTTAATTGAATAATGTTTCAACATGCTGAAATACATATATATACCTGCAGCATTGGTGGTGTTGGAGACCGTTTCTTTTGTGATCGGGACGACCGGTTAGGTTCAACCGTGTTCTCTTGTGAATCAGGCGTCCTGTTTGGTGACTTGTTAACTGCTTTTTCAACAGTCTCCTATATAAAACAAGGCAAACAAGTAATTATTGTAAATGAGAGTGACTCTTGATGTGACATCCGTCACCAAAAATGTAATTCGAAAATCTCAGTTCAAAATTATTTCTTATTTGTATTCAAGTTCGTTAATGATAACTTATATATTCGCTTTGGGCATGAAAACATTTCCTTAATAATTTATGGAAGTTATACGATTAGATAAATATACGCGAATACGAACATAATTAAATTGTGAGTATTAAATCTTAAAACATCACGGGCTAACTTAGTTCATGATTTGTCAATTTTGGGCCCAAAGAAAATGATCCAACTCCCAAAAGCCAAACCCAACTAAACCCAACCCCTCTTGAACCCTAGACCTATAAATATACCCTTAAACCTAACCCTAAAACTTTTCTATCACAAAAACATACAAAATCCCGTCCCAAAAATTCCAGTCACGAACATAGGTCGATTTGACCCATTTACGTTCGTTTTCAGCCTTCGGTCAAAACTACAAAGTTGTAGATCTCGAAGTTTTACCTTAAAATCGCGAGTTTCGGCCTCTGAAACACTCTATATTATTTTAAAAAAATTATTTCGTAAACTGCTGCTGTTGGTGACGAATTTTCAGAAACTTTGGTAAGTTTTCGATCCTATAATTCTCGTATACGTTTGATCGATCCACGAAAACGAATTCTAAGGGTTATGCTCTCAATATTTACAGATTCTAAGGGTTATCATCGTGCGTTTTTCTCGTTGGTTGGTATAATTCTCTATCCGAATCTTCCATATAAACGTATGTGATTATTTCGTATTGTCGTTTATTTTTGGTTCGATTCCATTGTATTCCGGGTACATGAAATCATTAGGATAATATTAAAATCAGTGTATAAGTGGTAGAATCGAGAAATATGATTGTGTTTGCGGTTTGGATTGTTTATACGAATGATTAGGGTTGATTATCTATAAACCCTAATCTGATCAGATTTTTATTTCGGTTTGAGAAGCTTGTAACTTGTTCATTTCATGGTAATTTTTGATGAAAAATGAGTCTAAACTTAAGTACTTTGAGTCTACTTTCAAATGGCATTAGTTTCATGGATAAATGTGGAGAATAAGTTGGTCAAAATGATTTTACAAGTTTGTGTGTCAATTATGAGTTTCTTGGTTCCAGATTTCGGTTAAGTTGTAGATTTTTGAAACGTGCCTTAAACTAAGATTTAGGTCTTGAGATTTTTACTGGAGTGTCTTTAAAGTGTTAAGTATTTTCTGTAAAAATATGATAATCATTTGAAACTTATAAGTATTTTAAGTAAATTAAAACTTTTGTGAAGTCAGAAAGAGTTAACGGTTTTGAGCAGATTACTTTGATGAATTTTTAAAAATAGTAAACTATTGAAATAAGTTCTGGAAAAATTACAAGATGTTCTTAACACCATGAAATGTCACTGGTAAAATTTGTAGAGTCAAATAATTTTATTAAGTCATGGTTTAAAATTCGTGAAGTGGTATGAAAGTTCTGGACAGATTCTGAAATGCAAGATAGAGTAAAGTTACTGATATTTTGAATAAACGAGGATTAAATTTTGTAAAGCTACTTGAGGATTGGTTGTGAGGAAACCTAGTAAAGGTGATTTGAACTTGGGATACAATGGAAGGACATAGGTATGTCTAGGTTATAACCCGTATACGTATATATTCGTTTGTAGATTGCGAGTTGTTTGGTGGATTCTTTTGAGAGAGATACTTACTTTGGTATTCAAGGTGAGTTTTCGTGGCCCCGTTTTCAATTATATATTTTCAAATTGGGGGAAAAGTATGCTCGTATTTTATAAATGGTTTTCCATGCTGTGAACTTGTGTATTTTATTTTTGGATATATGCGGAACTGTGTGACACTATGTGATTGAGCTTTTATTGGCTAATGCTTACTTTTGGTGTTTGCATTAGGGTTTATCGGTTAATGCTTACTTTTGGTGTTTGCATTAAGGTTTCTTGGCTAATGCTTACTTTTGGTGTTTGCATTAAAGTTTCATAGTTAATGCTTACTTTTGGTGTTCGCATTACATTTCTTTATTGGAGTAGCTACTGCCATTTTATGCTTGTGACGTGGTTTGGGTCATACTCCTTCGTGGGGTGATGACAGTTATTGTGGTCATGTGGGATTTATATTATTTTGCCAAGTGCACCTTTTCATATGCATTGTCCTAACTTACTTTCGTCACAGCAAAATGTTTATTTTTCTGGTGTCTGGTTTCAAACCTACGAAACTCACCAACATTCGTGTTGACGTTTTTGAGCATATCTTTTCAGGTTATACTAGTGGACTTAAAGCAGTGGACAAGAGAACTTAGTGGACCTTTAGGGTTGCATTAAGAGTGATTCAAGACTTGTGGTACATTATTAAGGTTGTTTGTGAAGGCTTGTTTTGCCTTAACATTATAGTGTACGTTTGTTTGTAAGATGTCGAATTCATTGTTGAAATGTATGCATGACATGAACCGTTATTCATGTTATTGGCATCATGACACATTGGATATTGTATTTCATATAGAATTCTTTATAATGATGTGTTGTGATCCTATCACCGTTATACCCCGTTGTTTCCGCTTTAGACGGGGTGTGACAGATTGGTATCAGAGCCAGGTTTATAGAGATCTAGGTGGATTGGCCTAGACTATAAATAAGGAACCCACATATAGGACATGAGTTAAGAAGTTATGTGTGCATACAATTCTGTGAAGCTAGTTGTTGCTAGTGTCGATCATTCATCTTAACCATTTCAAGTAAGAAAGACGTTATAAGCGTTTCTTCAACATCTTACGACTCTTTATGTGGTTCGTCTACATGTTACTTAGGATTCTATAAATATCCGATCTCTTTACGCAAATTCAAAGTTTATTGTGATACAAAGACTTGGAAGATAAGTATGTGTATGAAAGAATGATTTCACAATTACGGCTGCAGACGTAATTGACAAAGGTGTTCTGACGTATGTATGCTTATCCGACCATGTTTGCGTGTCTCATGTGCTATCTCCGTGTCGTCTTGTAATAAAATCCCAATTTCATTCGTTACCGAATCAATCAAATGGTTGTGAGTCTTGTGCATTTATGCCTTGACAAACTCCAAAGCATTTAACTATTCTAAACTCATATTAATTCGGAATTATAACAAGCATACTACTAAGACGCAATACACGTAAATTTTACTCGTGGAGAAGAAACACTCAGTGGTGGTCATACAAGTGATAGTGGTGATTGAACAGATGGTTGAACTGGAGAAATTTGTTGTATTGAAGGCAAGAACTCCAATGTTGTTGTGATCATTACACGACAGTGGTGGGCCTTTATATTCAAAGTTGTCATACAAGTTGGTAACAACATATTGAATCATGGTAGAGCTAACGACACCGAAGGAGAAAATGGAACTAATATTCGAGAATTCAAATGATGGAAGTGGTGATGGCGCGAAAAATAAATAAAATAAAATAAAATTAATAATAATAATAATAATAAAATATATAAATAAATAAATAAATAAATAAATAGATAAATAAATAAAATAAATAAATGCACTGTTTAAGAAGAAATATTCTTTCAATAACGAAATGAAGAAGTTAGTGAACAAGTTTTGGATTTTCTCTACGATGGGAGTTAACCATGCAACATATATCGGATAATTTTATGAGTTGGCAAGGATTAGACCTCATCGCATGGCACTCGAAGCTAAGAAAATTGAGAAGTACATCAACAGCTTTGTTCTGGGAACAAGCAGGACGGTAGAAGTGACTGAGCCTCCTACCATCCAAGGCGCAATACTGATGGGTGGATTGTTAATCGATGAAACCAATAAGACAAGGAATGTAGGAACAATATTAAGAATGAAAGGGTAATCAAAAGGCTGGTAGATACTAACACATGAAGAGAGGGTTACGCTGGTTCACATCTTCTGTGAGTAAGGTGTAACCACTATCATCACACATCTACATCATGTTGTATTTATTCGAACTGCAACTGAAGAGGACATGTTACAATTGAACGTGGATGACAGCTAGTCAAGTGGCACCAATCAACACAGTAGAACACTCAATGGCTTGTTTTGAGTGGGAGACATTGAAATAATATTATTAATGAGTGCGCATAGAGACTAAAAGACTTTACATAAGGGTATACTCTAGTGCTAGAAGAATACTCTTTTAGCATTGACTTGTTGCCCTTCGGACTCAGAAGTTTTGGTGTGGTTGAGGGAACGGATTAGTTGACGAAATTTAGGAAGAAATTGTATGTTTGATAAAGTATTTCGTATACCACTTAAGTGGTGGTGTAATACCTGAGATTTTCATATAACACTTCAAAGACGAAAAGAAACAACTCATGAGCGTTAAGGCTAATAAGTTAAAATTTCAAAACATTCTATTATCAACGATTTCCTCGAGGTCTTCTCAAAAGATTTAGGAGGATTACTTCATTCTTTACTCGTAAAGTTTTGTATCGATCTTATTCTTGGAGCAACCCCAGTTGCAAAAGATCCATATCGCTTAACACTATTTGAATGCAAGAATTATTTAATCCACTTTAAGATGCTCTAAGACAAAGGTTTTATTCGCCCTAGTCATTTCTCAATGGGAGCACCTGTCTTATTTGTCAAAAAGAAAGATAGTTCTTTTCATATGTGCATTGATTATCGTGAACTTAATTAACTTACGGTCAAGAATCGTTGTCCTCTTCCAAGGATATATGATTTGTTCGATCAACTTCAAGGTGTTCAGTGGTTTTCAAAAATCAATCTTTGTTCTGGTTATCATCAATTGATGGTACATGAATTAGATATACCAAATACTGCATTTAGGACTCATTATGGGTCTTTTGGATTTCTTGTTATGACTTTCGGTCCTACTAATGCGTCTATAGCATTCATATATTTAACTATCACGTATATAAACCGTATCTCGATGAATTTATCATACTTTTCATTTGCGACGTTCTAATTTATTAACTAACGAAGAGCATGAAGTTCCTTTAAGACTAATTCTAGAGTTATTTTCGAACGAAAGATCTATGCAATATATTCGAAAATCTTGATTTCAAGCTAGAGGATTGTTTTTCTTGGGCACTTTGTGAGCAAAGAAGTTATACTTAAGGATCATAACAAGAGCAAAACAGTAAAGGGATGGAAGACCCCACGGTCATCATTGGAGGTTCGTATAGCATTTAGGATTCACGGGCTATTATCGGCATTTTATCGAGAGTTTTTCAAAGACTCCTCAACTACTCACATATATATGTAAGAAGTTGTTGGGGTAAGAACTAAGAATAATCTTTTCAAACACTGAAGGATGCCTTGTGTAATCCATAAATTCGGACTCTTCCCGATGGATCGCAGGATTTCGTTGTGTATTGTGATGCATCCGACCGAGGTCTAAGTTGTGTGTTAGTTAAATGGGAGAGGTAGTCTCATTCGTCTCTCAACAACTTAAGGTACATGAAAATTACTATACTACCCACGAATTAGAACTTGGAGTGGTGGTGTTCGTACATATGTGTTGAAAATACTACTTGTATGACGTAAAGAATTTTGTTTATACCGATCATAGGAGCTTTTAACACATTGGTTTGTTGTTTGTTCTAAAGAAGTTGAACATGAGGCAAATGAGGTAGCGCGAATTGTTTAGCGGTTACGATTGTGAAATTCAATACCACCCGGGGAGGATGGACGGAGTGAGCGAACTATTCAAACATTTAAGAATATCCTTAGAGTGTGTTATCGATTTTGGTAGCAGTTGGGATACTCACTTACCATTAGACGAGTTATCATACAGCATAGTTATCAAGCACTTCAGGAATGTAGGAGTCATTCATGGTAGTGTGGGCAGAAGTTGGATTAGAATCAGTTGATTTGATTGAAATAGTTCATGAAGCTATTGACAAGATCATTCAAATCAAGGAGAGGTTGGAAACAGTACGAGACAGGCAAGAGAGTTACGCAAATAAATGTCGAAAGCAGTTAGAATTTTATGATAGAGATCATATATTGCTTAAATTATTGCTTTGGAAAAATACCATATATTTTGGGAAGAAGGGGAAAATTTATACATAGGTTTGTTAGATCGCTCTAAATTGTTGAGCGTGTATAACATATCGATTGAAAGTTGTCACAAGAGTGAAGTGCTGCTCACGAACTATTTCATGTGTCAATTCTACGAAAGTGTTGGCCGATAAGGTCTTACACATGTTTCTAGGAGGAGTTTAAAGGGAACCACAAATAACGATGTGTAGAGAAAACTGGTAGGAACCATGGATTGAGAGGTCAACATGTTGGAGCACATGTAATTTTAATTATCAAGGTCCGATAGAACGTTGACCTGAGTATAATTGCAAATGAAAATATCAAGCCAAGCTTATATATATGCACTTATTCAGTGATCGTGGTGACAATACGGCTCCGATTGAATTTCGGGACGAAATTCCCTAAACGGGGGGATACTGTGACATCCGTCACCAAAAATGTAATTCGAAAATCTCAGTTCAAAATTATTTCTTATTTGTATTCAAGTTCGTTAATGATAACTTATATATTCGCTTTGGGCATGAAAACATTTCCTTAATAATTTATGGAAGTTATACGATTAGATAAATATACGCGAATACGAACATAATTAAATTGTGAGTATTAAATCTTAAAACATCACGGGCTAACTTAGTTCATGATTTGTCAATTTTGGGCCCAAAGAAAATGATCCAACTCCCAAAAGCCAAATCCAACTAAACCCAACACCTCTTGAACCCTAGACCTATAAATATACCCTTAAACCTAACCCTAAAACTTTTCTATCACAAAAACATACAAAATCCCGTCCCAAAAATTCCAGTCACGAACATAGGTCGATTTGACCCATTTACGTTCGTTTTCAGCCTTCGGTCAAAACTACAAAGTTGTAGATCTCGAAGTTTTACCTTAAAATCGCGAGTTTCGGCCTCTGAAACACTCTATATTATTTAAAAAAAATTATTTCGTAAACTGCTGCTGTTGGTGACGAATTTTCAGAAACTTTGGTAAGTTTTCGATCCTATAATTCTCGTATACGTTTGATCGATCCATGAAAACGAATTCTAAGGGTTATGCTCTCAATATTTACAGATTCTAAGGGTTATCATCGTGCGTTTTTCTCGTTGGTTGGTATAATTCTCTATCCGAATCTTCCATATAAACGTATGTGATTATTTCGTATTGTCGTTTATTTTTGGTTCGATTCCATTGTATTCCGGGTACATGAAATCATTAGGATAATATTAAAATCAGTGTATAAGTGGTAGAATCGAGAAATATGATTGTGTTTGAGGTTTGGATTGTTTATACGAATGATTAGGGTTGATTATCTATAAACCCTAATCTGATCAGATTTTTATTTCGGTTTGAGAAGCTTGTAACTTGTTCATTTCATGGTAATTTTTGATGAAAAATGAGTCTAAACTTAAGTACTTTGAGTCTACTTTCAAATGGCGTCAGTTTCATGGATAAATGTGGAGAATAAGTTGGTCAAAATGATTTTACAAGTTTGTGTGTCAATTCTGAGTTTCTTGGTTCCAGATTCGGTTAAGTTGTAGATTTTTGAAACGTGCCTTAAACTAAGATTTAGGTCTTGAGATTTTTACTGGAGTGTCTTTAAAGTGTTAAGTATTTTTCTGTAAAAATATGATAATCATTTGAAACCTATAAGTATTTTAAGTAAATTATAACTTTTGTGAAGTCAGAAAGAGTTAACGGTTTTGAGCAGATTACTTTGATGAATTTTTAAAAATAGTAAACTATTGAAATAAGTTCTGGAAAAATTACAGGATGTTCTTAATGCCATGAAATGTCACTGGTAAAATTTGTAGAGTCAAATAATTTTATTAAGTCATGGTTTAAAATTCGTGAAGTGGTATGAAATTTCTGGACAGA
Organism: Helichrysum umbraculigerum; assembly: GCA_949592205.1. Classification (NCBI taxonomy): domain Eukaryota; kingdom Viridiplantae; phylum Streptophyta; class Magnoliopsida; order Asterales; family Asteraceae; genus Helichrysum; species Helichrysum umbraculigerum. The sequence goes on from CATIUR010000001.1 coordinate 42,322,492, forward strand.
TTCTGAAATACAAGATAGAGTAAAGTTACTAATATTTTGAATAAACGAGGATTAAATTTTGTAAAGCTACTTGAGGATTGGTTGTGAGGAAACCTAGTAAAGGTGATTTGGACTTGGGATACAATGGAAGGACATATGTATGTCTAGGTTGTAACCCGTATACGTATATATTCGTTTGTAGATTGCGAGTTGTTTGGTGGATTCTTTTGAGAGAGATACTTACTTTGGTATTCAAGGTGAGTTTTCGTGGCCCCGTTTTCAATTATATATTTTCAAATTGGGGGAAAAGTATGCTCGTATTTTATAAATGGTTTTCCATGCTGTGAACTTGTGTATTTTATTTTTGGATATATGCGGAACTGTGTGGCACTATGTGATTGAGATTTTATTGGCTAATGCTTACTTTTGGTGTTTGCATTAGGGTTTATCGGTTAATGCTTACTTTTGGTGTTTGCATTAAGGTTTCTTGGCTAATGCTTACTTTTGGTGTTGCATTAAAGTTTCATAGTTAATGCTTACTTTTGGTGTTCGCATTACATTTCTTTATTGGAGTAGCTACTGCCATTTTATGCTTGTGACGTGGTTTGGGTCATACTCCTTCGTGGGGTGATGACAGTTATTGTGGTCATGTGGGATTTATATTATTTTGCCAAGTGCACCTTTTCATATGCATTGTCCTAACTTACTTTCGTCACAGCAAAATGTTTATTTTTCTGGTGTCTGGTTTCAAACCTACGAAACTCACCAACATTCGTGTTGACGTTTTTGAGCATATCTTTTCAGGTTATACTAGTGGACTTAAAGCAGTGGACAAGAGAACTTAGTGGACCTTTAGGGTTGCATTAAGAGTGATTCAAGACTTGTGGTACATTATTAAGGTTGTTTGTGAAGGCTTGTTTTGCCTTAACATTATAGTGTACGTTTGTTTGTAAGATGTCGAATTCATTGTTGAAATGTATGCATGACATGAACCGTTATTCATGTTATTGGCATCATGACACATTGGATATTGTATTTCATATAGAATTCTTTATAATGATGTGTTGTGATCCTATCACCGTTATACCCCGTTGTTTCCGCTTTAGACGGGATGTGACACTTGAACTAGCAGTGCTTTGAATTACTAGCTGTACTTTGAATATAACTAGCAGTGGCAAAACTAGCTTAAATTTGCAGTAGCAGTGGGAGTGACTCTTGAACCAGCAGTGGGAGTGACTCTTGAACTAGCAGTGGGAGTACATGACTTGGCCCTTTTTAAGTTCTTCAATTCCACTGCAAAATCAATGTAATTCTAATGTTTTATTACTTAATTACCATTTTGTCTTTTTGGTTGATCATGCTAGTTGCAAGTCCTTTAGGCCTGTCAAAACTAGCTTCCTGCCCACTTCCAACCACACTTGATGACCTTATTTGGCACTCCTGATCTGCAGTTCTAATGGTTGCTTTAGGATTAACGTCCACTGATGGAGACACCTGCAATATATATAAAGAAATACATATATCCGTTAGCTGCAATATAAATTAATGAATAATATGTTAGCATAATTACTTAATTAATACAAGAATTAAATGTCTTTCCTCCGATGGCAGGTTTTGAGTTGACATTGAATTAATTTTCGCCTCTTGTGCAGTCAACTTAGCCATCACTTGTGACACCTGGTTGGACAACGTTTCTATAACTTTGTCTTTGTCTTCACGGGCACGTCTCTCTGCTGCAAGTTCTGCTTGAAGTAATTTCATCTGTTCGGCATCTGCTGCTTTTCTGTTTCGAGCTGCTGGAAGATGAAAATACTTGTTGATTGTCACTCCACTTCCTACTCCTCTGGCATACCCTCCCTTTTCCTTTCCAAATACCTCTGTCATTGCATCGTTGCCATGAGCAAGCTGTAAGGTTCCGGTTTTGATCTTCTCGTGAGTGTCTATCTGCATTATAGATTCCAACAGCCAGTAGTTAATTGATTTATCGAAAGTAAACTACATGAACTATTTAAACGGAAAATTTGCATGTCAAATTAATGCTTACTACTTCTTGTCCCTTCTCTTTAGTCATTTCGTCTAGAAATAACCCGGCTTTGTTTTGCCTTCCTCTCAACCACAATATACCACGTGGGGGTTCTTCATGTGCTTCGATTACTTTTTCTTCGATCTTATAATCATCAAATCAACACACATGTAAATTAGTCAAATTACCAATTAACATGTAAGCATATAAAATTGAAAACAGAAACAGAGTACACTAGCTTTCTGTGTATTTTACTTTGATCTTATATATAATTGATACATATAATGTACAAAATAGAAACATACATTATATATGTAAATGTAATTACCAATTTCTTTTTCACATGTACGTAGCCACCTCGTCCCATGGTATGTGGATAAACCGACTTGGAGCGCGCCTCTTTTGACGCATCTGACTTTTTCTAATTACAGAACAAAATGATTATTAGATGGCATTAATGTGCAAACACAATAATCTGAAATTATATATATATATATATATATATATATATATATATATATATATATATATATATATATATATATATATATATATATGCACTCTAATATAAATGACTAAACCTGGTAATCCTCCGTGCTCGTATACTCTACAAAAGAGTTCCATTCCGGGGCATGGACAAATGCACTATATTTCATTGGGACTTCATTTACTGCTGGTGTGTTTAGGTTGGGCAGTATGTAGGATTCCCTCAATTTCCTTCTAAAATTCCTAAGATGGGCACCAAGACGATTCATTACTACCTTTCTGTGTGTCTCATCAACATCAAAATATCGCTGCAAGATCAATATTAACAAGTTAAATCTATATATATATATATATATATATATATACATGCAGTTGCATATATAATGTACTGTAAACAATTTTAATTAATAAAGGAAATTAATCAAGGGAGCATATATGGAGTGGGTTACAAATACCATGATTTCATCCCACAGTTTATCTCTTTCTTCTTTATCGACCTTCTTCCAGGATAGAATCTTCAAACCAATATGCTCACGAACAATGTCTCCCAAAAAACTCGCAAACAAAGCTCTATTGTCCCCTATTAGCCGATCCATTTGATCGAAGGTTACCTTGAGCTTTTGTGCACCGGGTCTGCCATACTTGTTGCGAAACACAAATAATCTTGTTATGCCCCTCGGCGGAACTATTTTGGGATTTGCATTATTGTCGTTTTCATCGGCTTCATCATCTTGTACATCATCGTAACCCTCCGATTCATATCCTAAATCGTGGGCGTCATCATTATAATTATTTAGAGGATGATCGGCTTCGTTATCCATGATATATATATACTTTAATTGAGATTAATTGAGAGTTGTAAATTGTTTGATATTTTGGTTGGAGATTAATTGAGAGTTAGTTGTAAATGCTTTGATTGGCCTAAAAGTTTAAAAAAACCTAGTATTAAGATGTTTTGGAATGTAATTTAAAGGTCACTTGAAATTCAAAATTTTCTGCTTAGCTCTAATTGGTCAGTTTAAATTTTTGGGGGAAAAATTTGGCTCCAAAATGAAGGAAATAATATTTAGAGTTAAAATTATGAATAAGGTTAATTATGAATTTATGATTGTAGGGGGGAAAACAGCAAATCAAACAATATTGAGCTCAAAAAAACAAAATGTAGGTTAGGGGACGCGAACCCGAGATTGCTAGGTTAACTCCTCAGCGAAATGACCAACTCAGCTATCAATACAATTGATTTACTTTTCCAACGATAAATATATATTATTATGTTGTTAAACCCTAAACGCTAGCCCTAAACCCTAAAGTGAAATGACCAACAGGTTCCTAGCATCTTCTTTCCTTTCCTGACCTTCCATTAACAAACGCATATAATGCACATATATATAACACATCGATCTGTGACACTCCTCCAAATTAGGTATATAATTATACTTAATTTCATGCATTTCTTACGCTAATTCCCTGCGTTTGTTTTAAGCTAAACTTAAGATGTGATGTCAGTCTAGCGAGCCCTAAACAATAATACATGAAGTATTACATAAATTGTAATTTATAAAATTACGCGATTTTTAGCTGAAAAGTTACCGAATACGCGTCCGAATAAATGCGACAAAATAAATAACGAAAGTTGGTGACAAAATATATAATTAATAATTCGATTATTAATTACGAGTATTTATATATCTATAACATATAGATAAAGTGGTTCAAATATACGTTTAACATAAAACGTATTATAACACGAACAGAAACAATTCTAAAACGCGCATACGACGTCAAATCATAAAAATGCAAATTTTCTCGTTCATTTGGAAGAAGTTAGAACATTACTTCAAAATATGAAATCCTAAATTTACTGAAAATTTGCGCTCAATTAACTGCGCGCAGTAAAATGTACAAAAATGTACAACTACCAAAAATAATGAAAATCTCATTATTCTGAAAATATAGTACGAACCAAGAGAGCATCTACAAAATAAAAATATAAAATGTTATATTTTATATTGCTATAATTATACCCGTACTCGAAATTGTGGTACCAAAATTTACCACCAAACTCAAATAATACAGAGACAACTTCTGTTTTAAACCATACTCACTCTCCCTCTCCTTTTTCTTCCTGATGAACTCGACACACACACACAACACATCAAATTCATCATCATCTTTTTCTTCTTAACTTAACAAGATCAAAGGCAGCAGCAGTAGATAGTAGAACAACAAAGCCAGGAACAAGATCATCTTCTTCATCATTATCACAACCTCATTGTAAGGAAACAATTCCCTCTTTGATTTCTACCTATTGATTTCGTGTTTAAATCGTATATACAAACATAATCCTTACATATAACACTTGTTGATTGATGATTTTGCTAAATGAACATGAAATGAGTTTATGAACCCAAAACTACAAAACTAAAATCGATAGATGAAAACATGTTAGTACGTTGTAATAAGTTGAAATTATGATGATAGGTAACATATATAAGCTTTTACCGTTAGAATCATAGCCAAAATAGTGTCGAAATCGAGATGCAAAACTGAAAAACGAACAGGGGGTCTGGGCTCGAGCTCGAAGTCGAACGGCTAAGGGCCAAAGCCGAACGGCTGAGAGCCCAAAGCCGAACGGCTAAGAGCCCAAAGCCGATCGGCTGTATGCGGGCTAAGGGTCTATTGGGCTTCAAGTTGGACCGTGACTTGGGCTTGGGCCAAAACTAATAAACGGACTAAATAATTTGGGCCGAGCGGATTGGACTGGGCCGAGGCCAACAGCCGAACGGCTGAAGGCCCAAGCCGAAGGGCTGGCCAAGCCGAACGGCTGGCCCAAGCCGATCGGCTGGGCTGGGCTGCAGACTGGGCTTTAGTCGCGAACTGGGCCGGACGTTTCTTGGGCTGAGACTTTGGGCTTGGACCAAGAACCTTAAAAACAAATGAGTTAAATTAAATAAACAGATTTTGTAATGTATCCGAAAACTCAAGTTAACAAACGATAGGTATGAATATGTAACATGACATACAAAATGGGTATATAAATATCTATACGACAATTGAAAGGTAACGAACATATATGTATACCTACGAATATAGAACGAACCTATTCGTATATATACACATTTGGGACAAGACGTATATAATATGGGACAAATAAGACTAGTGATTTTGAAACTTAAACGACAAACAATATACATAAATGATTCATATATATATGAGATATATGTGAACGAAATAACGAGCAATAATATATATATGCGAGAATATATATATATATAAGCAACTATATAAGTATATATGTATATATGCTTACACATTCGAATAATTCGACAAATGAACACAACTTGGAAAATATTTTTTGTTTTCAACAACAATCATCAACGACCTATACAAACTTAAGAAATAGATAAATTCTTCAAACAAACAAATTATTAACATAAGTGAATAAAGTACTTATGGTCAATACATTATTGTGTATAGGTTGACTACGTTTGGGTTACGCTATCTTTCCTCGCTAGCATTCACATCCGAGCACTTACCGTGAGTTCACAAACCCCTTTTCACTGTTTTAATGCTTTTAAAACTCGGGGTGGAAAACATAGAAATCGTATGTATAACTGCATGCGACAACTGCTTTAAATACTGTATGTATTTACTTGATTGTTTATGAAAGGGTATTTCATACGTGACTGTTTGTGAAAGGGTATTTCACACAACTACTTGAACTATGATTTATGAAATGTTTTCATACTATTTTGGGAATTTAGACAACGAATCTTGGTACAGATCTAGGCTGAACGATGTAGTGCATAAAAGACCTTATGGCTACAGACTATAACCATTAGCTAGGTGACTCTAGCCACTGAGTATACGGATAGTACTATCGCCGTGACGACCCTCCTACGGATTTGGGAGCGTATACTTAATTGTCCAGCATGGCAAACAACAACAGATTAGGGTTGTGGTTTGGTTATAGGGTTAGATCGGGTTACCTTACTTGACAGGTTTAGCTCACCTTTCAAGGGATCACCGTCTAAATATTCCCACAAAACTATTGTTTAGGAAGTGATTTCCTACGTACACTGATTTGGAAATGTTAATCTTTATCTAGGTTAACCTGTGTTTCCTACTAATGACTGAATTAGGAAATGTTATCTCTTGATTGAAATAACCTGTGTTTCCTATTACAACTACAACTGATTTGGGAAATGTTATTTGTTAATAACTTGTGTTTCCTACTTGATAAACAACACTTATTGGAAATGTTATTCTTAAATGTTTAACTTGTGTTTCCTACATAACGAACAAACTTGTGAATTCACTCAACAATTTTGTTGACGTTTTACTCTATGTTTTTCAGGGAATTAGCAGCGTAAGTAAGATCTGCATGCATTATCAGGACGGACTACCCTGGACTTGTTAGGATGCCACTACTTTTGGGACACTTGGATTTCCTCTGTATAACTGCAATTATTGCAGTCATACCTATGAAATCTACTTTTGATATTATGTATTTTATGAAATACTGATTTCAACTACTACTATTACTGTTATCACTTCTCAAGTGGTAATCATTTGTAAAACTTTAACTAATGGCATCTTAATCTATTTCGTTCTGCGATAATCATATGCTCTGAGTATGTATGTAACTGTTGGTTGTTTTTACTGCTCGCACCCCCGCCACGTCACTAAGCTTCCGCAAACCACTCTATGTAATTGTAATTACCGTTTGGCGGGGTGTGACAGACTTGGTATCAGAGCCATTGGTTATAGCGAACTAGAAGTCTTTAGGTGACTGAAAACCTTAGAGACCTAGACTATAGCCTTGGCTAGAACATTTGTGCATTCATGCATACATACTTTGCATACAACTAACATACGACTGACACGCCACACTCAATTTCTTTTGTCACGGTATGTCTAGTCAATCACATTACCATGTTTACGCTTCGGATGAAGAGCTGACCGAGGCTACTTTTGAGGGTCCCGCGATTACAGTAGGGGATGAGTCATCAGTTCATGTGAGAGCTATGTCTGATGGCACTAGTGATGCTTACTTAGTACCACCTCCGACCGCACCTGTGGTCACTCCTACCCCTACACCACCTGTTGCGAGTACCTCTCGTGTGCCTGTACATCGGATGACAGCTAGGATCTGTGTTCGGGATTTTCCCAGGGGACCACTCGCGCCGCGCGATAAGGCGCCAGTGACTGAGTCTGAGGTTCCAGTTGTCGAGCCGCCACAGAAGAGGCTCCGACCTTCTCATCTGGACTGGATGCCTCGAGTATTGAGAGAGTGGAGATCACTAGAGGGTATTCCCTCGACCTTTGAGATTAGAGAGTCCTCCCACTCACCACCATCTGCATATCTCACTGGTGAGCCTCTGGAGCTCACTGTGCCTACCCTTGTGGCTGTGGTCCACACCATGTTTAGGATATCCTCTAGCAGGAGCAGAGATGTGATGGAGCTACTGAGCGATGCCTCCCGTACTGACATGGATATGGCTATGCTCCATCAGAGGATGGATTTTGTGGAGACTCACCGTCAGACAGACTGGCAGAGTCTAGCATCCACCCGTACACGCGTTGCAGCTTTAGAGAGGCGTGCTAGGGTGTCAGAGATTGTAGCTAGTGTTTGTGTGATGACTGCAGCAGTGATGGTTGCGGTTAGGATGTATTTACCATGGTTCCGTTAGGCCTGTGTATGGCGGTTGTGCCTACACCATATTAGACTATTACTTTTGGGGAAATATATGTATGTATTAATTATGGACTAGCTGTATGTTGGATGGAACTTTGTTAGTAGAATGGGTATATGTATAGGAAACCCATCATCTTTTGTATAACGCTAACCATCGATGGGTATATTAGAAATCCCATCTCATTTTGTACTAAACTCACGTAACAGCGTTATGATCTTTAATATATAATGTATGCTTGGTTTACGTCTCGTATTCATTATGCTTATTATCAACCATGTTATTTCCTCTTACAACTGTCGACTTGTGATTAAACCTATACTTTATCGACACTTTGTGACCAACTCTTGTAAACCCTGAAACATTTTACAGCTTGATGATTGATTATTCTTGAGAACCTCTGAAATTTACAGTGTTAAACGACAATGAAAAGAAATATGTATTGGACATTATATAATGACGCCTGGCCAACGTGATTATATTATGCTAGTTACATGTGGGTGTTTCAAAGTTGTAAGGCACATGTTGTAAAACTCTTTTCATTCATCTTCTCATGTCATTCATTTCTATCAAATGTGAATCTTTGATCTATTCACATTCAATATCTCAACATTAACACTCTGCATTTTATTCATCGCAGAGCTGAATCATGCCTCCCAAACGACGAGTCACTAGAAAAAGTCAAAAGACGACTACGCCTCCACCACCACCACCCACCGAAACCACTGAACAAATGATCGCATGAAGAATAGCTGAAGGTATTGCTGAATATGAGGCAAGCCGTAGTCGTGAACCTGGAGCTAACAACAGTGGATCTACCCCTGTTAATACTGAGACACTCGTGAATACTAGCCGAGGGTGTTCATACAAAACATTTCAGGCTTGTAAGCCGATTTCTTTTCGTGGCACCGAGGGTGCAATTGGTATGATTCACTGGATAGAGAAAACTGAGTCGGTATTGGATATTAGTGACTGTTCACCTGACTGTATGGTGAAGTATGCTGCTTGCACTTTGGCTGACAAAGCGCTCACTTGGTGGAACAGTCAGATCCAATCACTTGGTCGACCAGCTGCTTATTCAATGTCATGGGGAACATTTAAGAATTTGATGTTGGAGGAATTCTGCCCTCGCAGTGAGATGCAGAAAATAGAAACAGAATTGTGGAACATCACCATGATTGGTGCTGATATTACTGGGTACACCACTAAGTTTCAAGAACTTGCACGTCTAGTGCCACATATGGTGACACCCGAGTATAAGCGTATTGAGCGCTACATATACGGTCTGGTCCCACAAATCCGCAGTCTGGTGACGTCATCTAAACCGGACACTTTCAGGAGTGCTGTTACTCTAGCACAAAGTTTGACCGATGAGGCAGTCAGGATGGGAAATCTGACTTAGAAAGCTGTGTCGGGAAAAGGTGAACCGAACAGTACTGATGTTAGTAGTTCTGGTGGTGCAAAGCGAAAGTGGAACGGTAGTGGTACTGATCGTCAGGGTCAGCAGAACAAGAAATCTTCTGGAAATGCGAAGGCATATGTTGCCACTACCACCGAATCGAAACCATACCTGGGTAACAAACCCAAATGTGGTAAGTGTAACCGACACCACGAAGGTGGGTGTGGGTATTGTGGAAACTGTAGGGCATGGGGACATAGAACCCGAGAATGCAAAACTAACCCTCCCCCACGAGCAAACACTGAGCGTCAAAACCAGGGATGTTTTGAATGTGGTGAGCAAGGACACTACCGTAACCGATGCCCTAAGCTCAACAACAACAACCGCGATAACAACAATAACCGAGCCAACAACATCAACAATCAACCGGCCCAACGAAGGGCATTCGTGATCGGAGCACAAGAGGCACGCCAGGACCCCAACACTGTCACTGGTACGTTTCTCGTAAACAACCATTATGCCTCTGTGTTAATTGATTCGGGTGCTGATTTAAGTTTTGTGTCTACTGAATTTAGACCACTATTAGAACTTGAATCCCGTAAATTAGACAACAAGTATACCATAGAATTAGCCGATGGTGAGTTAATCGAATCAGGAGAAATAGTACCGGGATGTACCTTGGAGTTAGAAGGTCATCTCTTCGAAATAGACTTACTACCGGTTAAGTTGGGAAGTTTTGACGTTGTAGTCGGTATGGATTGGTTATCTAAGAACCGCGCTGAGATCATATGTCATTATAAACTGGTACGATTACCACTGTCAACAGGAGAAACACTTGTGGTTCAAGGTGAGAAACGAAAAAGTACCACTAAAATGATTTCGTGCTTGAAGGCCAGTAAGTATCTCCGAAAGGGGTACCAAGCATTTTTGGCACACATTGTAGAAAAGAAAACGGAGGAGCGACGTATAGACGATGTGCCCATTGTACGCGACTATCCAGGAGTGTTCCTTGATGAGTTGCCGGGATTGCCACCCCCACGACAAGTTGAGTTTCACATTGACCTGGTGCCAGGAGCCGCACCTATCGCACGAGCACCTTATCGTCTAGCTCCCTCTGAAATGCAAGAGCTGTCTACGCAACTACAAGAACTTCTAGACTTGGGATTCATTCGACCGAGCTTTTCCCCTTGGGGAGCTCCGGTTTTGTTTGTTAAGAAAAAGGATGGATCTATGCGGATGTGCATCGATTACCGGGAACTGAACAAGGTAACTATCAAGAACCGATACCCGTTACCACGCATTGATGATCTGTTTGATCAACTGCAAGGGTCAAGTTACTATTCAAAAATTGACCTACGATCTGGTTACCACCAACTCAGGGTACGAGAAGAAGATGTACCGAAAACTGCGTTTAGGACTCGATACGGTCATTATGAGTTCCTAGTCATGCCTTTTGGGCTGACCAACGCACCAGCAGTATTCATGGATTTGATGAACAGAGTATGCAAACCCTATTTAGATAAATTCGTCATTGTGTTTATTGACGACATCTTGGTATACTCACGATCGAAAGAGGATCACGAAAAACATTTAAAGCTTATCCTCGAACTACTACAAAAAGAGAAGCTTTATGCAAAGTTCTCTAAGTGCGAATTTTGGATACGAGAGGTTCAATTCCTTGGTCATGTGATAAATGACAAGGGAATTCATGTAGACCCATCCAAAATTGAGGCAATCAACAACTGGGAAGCACCAAAAACCCCAACGGAAGTACGACAATTTCTTGGTCTAGCTGGCTATTACAGGCGATTCATCGCAAACTTTTCAAAGATAGCTCAGCCACTTACCACATTAACTCAAAAAGACAAGAAATTTGAGTGGAATGAGAAACAAGAGAAGGCATTCCAAATATTGAAACAGAAACTGAGCAGCGCACCCATACTATCCCTACCTGAAGGAGTAGACAACTTTGTTGTTTACTGTGATGCTTCGCATCAGGGATTAGGTTGCGTACTGATGCAAAACGAAAAGGTCATTGCTTATGCATCACGACAACTAAAAGTGCATGAGAAAAACTATACGACTCATGATTTGGAATTGGGAGCCGTTGTTTTTGCACTGAAGATCTGGAGACACTACCTATACGGTACAAAGTGTACGATCTTCACTGATCATAAGAGCCTACAACATATATTCGACCAAAAAGAACTTAACATGAGACAACGACGTTGGGTCGAATTACTTAACGATTACGACTGTGAAATAAAGTATCACCCGGGTAAAGCTAACGTAGTAGCAGATGCCCTGAGTCGTAAGGAACGAATCAAACCTCGAAGAGTTCGAGCTTTGGGATTGACAATCCATTCGAATCTCATTACTCAAATTCGTGAAGCTCAAGAACTTGCTTTCACTCCCGAACGTCTTAAGGATGAATCCTTGAAGGGAATGGAAAAACAACTCGAGAAAAAGGACAACGGGGTGTTGTACTTCATGAACCGAATTTGGGTACCATGCGTAGATGAGTTACGCAAGCTGATTTTGGACGAGGCACATAAGTCCAATTACTCAATACATCCTGGTGCAGACAAGATGTACCATGACTTGAAGGGCTTCTACTGGTGGCCTGGAATGAAACGTGACATCGCCACCTACGTGAGCAAATGCTTAACTTGCTCGAAGGTAAAGGTGGAATACCAAAAGCCGTCTGGACTTTTGCAACAACCTGAACTGCCCAAGTGGAAATGGGAGCAAATAACAATGGACTTCATTACGAAGTTACCTAGAACGGCATCTGGAGCAAATACCATATGGGTGATTGTCGATCGACTGACGAAATCAGCCCACTTTCTTGCTATTAAAGAAACGGATGGAATGGAGAAACTAGCAAAAATCTATATTAAAGAGATTGTTTCTCGGCATGGAGTGCCACTATCTATCATCTCTGATAGAGATGCACGATTCACTTCTCGCTTTTGGCAAACATTACAACATGCGATGGGTACTCGACTTGATATGAGTACTGCCTATCACCCGCAGACTGACGGCCAAAGTGAGCGAACGATACAAACGCTCGAAGACTTGTTGCGAGCATGTGTGATAGACTTTGGGGGTAACTGGGATACCCACCTACCTCTAGCTGAATTTTCTTACAACAATAGTTATCACACGAGTATACAGATGGCACCATTTGAGGCGTTGTATGGACGTAAGTGCCGATCACCACTCTGTTGGGCAGAGTTAGACGACAGACAACTATCTGGACCCGAACTTGTCCAGGAAACCACTGACAAAATAACTCAAGTATTGAATTGACTGAAAGCGGCCCGAGATCGACAAAAGAGTTACGCTGATAACCGCCGTAAACCTCTTGAGTTTCAAGTAGGAGACAAAGTCCTACTCAAAGTATCTTCCTGGAAAGGAGTAGCACGATTTGGCAAACGAGGAAAGCTGAACCCACGATACATCGGACCATTTGAAATCCTTGCTAGGATTGGTCCTGTCGCTTACAAGCTTAAACTACCGCAAGAGCTTAGTAGCATACACGATACTTTCCACGTTAGCAACCTCAAAAAGTGTCTTTCTGATGAAACACTTATCATTCCTCCTGACGAAGTCTTCCTTGACTCAAAACTTAACTTTGTGGAGGAACCTGTTGAAGTTATGGATTCTAAAACGCAGAAACTTCGACACAAACGAATCAAACTGGTTAAAGTTCGTTGGAACTCGAAACATGGCCCAGAGTTTACCTGGGAACGAGAGGATGAAATACGAAAGAAATACCCTAACCTATTTGGGAGCGTGACCGAGACTCACGGCTCGACTTAAATCTCGGGACGAGATTTCACTAACGGGGGGAGAATGTGACACTCCTCCAAATTAGGTATATAATTATACTTAATTTCATGCATTTCTTACGCTAATTCCCTGCGTTTGTTTTAAGCTAAACTTAAGATGTGATGTCAGTCTAGCGAGCCCTAAACAATAATACATGAAGTATTACATAAATTGTAATTTATAAAATTACGCGATTTTTAGCTGAAAAGTTACCGAATACGCGTCCGAATAAATGCGACAAAATAAATAACGAAAGTTGGTGACAAAATATATAATTAATAATTCGATTATTAATTACGAGTATTTATATATCTATAACATATAGATAAAGTGGTTCAAATATACGTTTAACATAAAACGTATTATAACACGAACAGAAACAATTCTAAAACGCGCATACGACGTCAAATCATAAAAATGCAAATTTTCTCGTTCATTTGGAAGAAGTTAGAACATTACTTCAAAATATGAAATCCTAAATTTACTGAAAATTTGCGCTCAATTAACTGCGCGCAGTAAAATGTACAAAAATGTACAACTACCAAAAATAATGAAAATCTCATTATTCTGAAAATATAGTACGAACCAAGAGAGCATCTACAAAATAAAAATATAAAATGTTATATTTTATATTGCTATAATTATACCCGTACTCGAAATTGTGGTACCAAAATTTACCACCAAACTCAAATAATACAGAGACAACTTCTGTTTTAAACCATACTCACTCTCCCTCTCCTTTTTCTTCCTGATGAACTCGACACACACACACAACACATCAAATTCATCATCATCTTTTTCTTCTTAACTTAACAAGATCAAAGGCAGCAGCAGTAGATAGTAGAACAACAAAGCCAGGAACAAGATCATCTTCTTCATCATTATCACAACCTCATTGTAAGGAAACAATTCCCTCTTTGATTTCTACCTATTGATTTCGTGTTTAAATCGTATATACAAACATAATCCTTACATATAACACTTGTTGATTGATGATTTTGCTAAATGAACATGAAATGAGTTTATGAACCCAAAACTACAAAACTAAAATCGATAGATGAAAACATGTTAGTACGTTGTAATAAGTTGAAATTATGATGATAGGTAACATATATAAGCTTTTACCGTTCGAATCATAGCCAAAATAGTGTCGAAATCGAGATGCAAAACTGAAAAACGAACAGGGGGTCTGGGCTCGAGCTCGAAGCCGAACTGCTAAGGGCCAAAGCCGAACGGCTGAGAGCCCAAAGCCGAACGGCTAAGAGCCCAAAGCCGATCGGCTGTATGCGGGCTAAGGGTCTATTGGGCTTCAAGTTGGACCGTGACTTGGGCTTGGGCCAAAACTAATAAACGGACTAAATAATTTGGGCCGAGCGGATTGGACTGGGCCGAGGCCAACAGCCGAACGGCTGAAGGCCCAAGCCGAAGGGCTGGCCAAGCCGAACGGCTGGCCCAAGCCGATCGGCTGGGCTGGGCTGCAGACTGGGCTTTAGTCGCGAACTGGGCCGGACGTTTCTTGGGCTGAGACTTTGGGCTTGGACCAAGAACCTTAAAAACAAATGAGTTAAATTAAATAAACAGATTTTGTAATGTATCCGAAAACTCAAGTTAACAAACGATAGGTATGAATATGTAACATGACATACAAAATGGGTATATAAATATCTATACGACAATTGAAAGGTAACGAACATATATGTATACCTACGAATATAGAACGAACCTATTCGTATATATACACATTTGGGACAAGACGTATATAATATGGGACAAATAAGACTAGTGATTTTGAAACTTAAACGACAAACAATATACATAAATGATTCATATATATATGAGATATATGTGAACGAAATAACGAGCAATAATATATATATGCGAGAATATATATATATATAAGCAACTATATAAGTATATATGTATATATGCTTACACATTCGAATAATTCGACAAATGAACACAACTTGGAAAATATTTTTTGTTTTCAACAACAATCATCAACGACCTATACAAACTTAAGAAATAGATAAATTCTTCAAACAAACAAATTATTAACATAAGTGAATAAAGTACTTATGGTCAATACATTATTGTGTATAGGTTGACTACGTTTGGGTTACGCTATCTTTCCTCGCTAGCATTCACATCCGAGCACTTACCGTGAGTTCACAAACCCCTTTTCACTGTTTTAATGCTTTTAAAACTCGGGGTGGAAAACATAGAAATCGTATGTATAACTGCATGCGACAACTGCTTTAAATACTGTATGTATTTACTTGATTGTTTATGAAAGGGTATTTCATACGTGACTGTTTGTGAAAGGGTATTTCACACAACTACTTGAACTATGATTTATGAAATGTTTTCATACTATTTTGGGAATTTAGACAACGAATCTTGGTACAGATCTAGGCTGAACGATGTAGTGCATAAAAGACCTTATGGCTACAGACTATAACCATTAGCTAGGTGACTCTAGCCACTGAGTATACGGATAGTACTATCGCCGTGACGACCCTCCTACGGATTTGGGAGCGTATACTTAATTGTCCAGCATGGCAAACAACAACAGATTAGGGTTGTGGTTTGGTTATAGGGTTAGATCGGGTTACCTTACTTGACAGGTTTAGCTCACCTTTCAAGGGATCACCGTCTAAATATTCCCACAAAACTATTGTTTAGGAAGTGATTTCCTACGTACACTGATTTGGAAATGTTAATCTTTATCTAGGTTAACCTGTGTTTCCTACTAATGACTGAATTAGGAAATGTTATCTCTTGATTGAAATAACCTGTGTTTCCTATTACAACTACAACTGATTTGGGAAATGTTATTTGTTAATAACTTGTGTTTCCTACTTGATAAACAACACTTATTGGAAATGTTATTCTTAAATGTTTAACTTGTGTTTCCTACATAACGAACAAACTTGTGAATTCACTCAACAATTTTGTTGACGTTTTACTCTATGTTTTTCAGGGAATTAGCAGCGTAAGTAAGATCTGCATGCATTATCAGGACGGACTACCCTGGACTTGTTAGGATGCCACTACTTTTGGGACACTTGGATTTCCTCTGTATAACTGCAATTATTGCAGTCATACCTATGAAATCTACTTTTGATATTATGTATTTTATGAAATACTGATTTCAACTACTACTATTACTGTTATCACTTCTCAAGTGGTAATCATTTGTAAAACTTTAACTAATGGCATCTTAATCTATTTCGTTCTGCGATAATCATATGCTCTGAGTATGTATGTAACTGTTGGTTGTTTTTACTGCTCGCACCCCCGCCACGTCACTAAGCTTCCGCAAACCACTCTATGTAATTGTAATTACCGTTTGGCGGGGTGTGACACGATCATTAACTTAACTACAAAAAATAAGTACAAATTTATAAGTATCCGACATACATCTGTCGATAACTAACTATATAATTATATATACTTAATCAAAAGTAATAAATACCAAAACTAGATACAAAGTGAATGTAGCAAGCATCCCACAAACATACATTACAATTTAACAGCCAAGCCCGTCTGTGAAAGAAGGCATTGCGTAACGTCTGTGCTTGCAATACCTTGTGCTTAGGACAACAAAGAATGCAGTTAGTGTATTCCTTTTTTGCTCGCCATACGATACGGGGATCAGCCAACAATCGACGTACCTTGTTAGCTGTCCGGGCAACATCCCACAGACCTGCTAACCTTGTTCTGGTAGAGGTCAACAGTTGCTTGGCCTCTGCCTGTCTGTCTTGACTTTCCCCCATCACCAGCATCCCAAGCACAAACGTTGCATCACGTTGTCCCAAATTAGATGCCTGTTGCATCATCTCATTTCCAGCAGCCTCATCACCAAATGAGAAGAACTTGTTCTGATCAAGACATTTAAGAAAAGTAAATTAGTATGTGACAGAGTACAATTAAAAACTTCAATAAAATGTAAAATAAACATTACCATGCCATCCCTAAACAGCATGTTAGGGTTTCGATTCTCCCTCATTTTTGATAGCACATCAATTTTGTACAAGTTCATAGAAAATAGAGGATAGAGGGATCGAATCATCATCCAGCTGGCGATAAACCTCATCTGAATCAACTGTACGTCTGAAGGTCTTGCACCTGTAATGCATATAAACGACGTCATAAACACAATCTAAGTCCCTTCATGATCATAAAAGGTGATTCATCATGTACATGCACAATATAATTTAAATATTCCTAAATCAAGCCCGAATAATTGCGCTACATTCTTTAAAAATTACAGAACATACAAGGCTTATATATATTGACAAAACGTCGAGTATTTAAGTTGAAACGTCAATCCAAACTAGAAACTAGGGTAATGTCACTTATAGAGTCCTCATTTTAAAAACTTGCTTGGTGTTGCAAGCCCCGACACGGGCCAGTACTTGACTAACGACGCCGTCCGGAAGGTCAGCAAGAGTTCGATCATCTTCCAAAGCAGTTTTCTGTCGTTTAGAGCTTTGGGAATCCATGGTTTATTTCTTGTTTAGATGATTTGTTGATGCTCTGTTTTGAGTTTCTTTGGAAGTTGGTAGGCCGGGAAGTGAAAGGGGTTGATCTGATGTCTGAATTTTACTGCAACTTTTTACGCCTCACGCGTCTACTTCCAAGTCTTTAAGTAAATTACCTAAATGCCCTTACTATTAAAATCCTTCTTATTGTATTGGTAATGGATTATAAAGGGTATTTATGTCATTCAACCTTTAAGGGTTAGTATTAGCAGACATTACCAAATGTGGTAAAAAAAGATAAACTATTTTTACTCTTGATATACACAATTTCACAATAACATATTTATATACAATATTATAAAAATGTTATAAAAACGTATTTATATAAACAAATATGGTAAGAAGATAAATTATATTTTTACTCGGTACACAATTTAACAATAACATATTTTTATTTATACACACACAAACAAAAGTATGAAAATCTTATACTTATAATAAGTTGAATTATGCTGTATATCGTACACTTGACTATTAACCTTAGGGCAATGTCACATGCATACATATGCCGAAATGACGAATTACATAACACCCTAAGTTCAATAGTGGCGTGTGTGATACCGCAACTACTGCCGTATATCGTACACTTGACTATTAACCTTAGGGCAATGTCACATGCATACATATGCCGAAATGACGAATTACATAACACCCTAAGTTCAATAGTGGCGTGTGTGATAACGCAACTACTGCCGTATATCGTACAGTTGACTATTAACCTTAGGGCAATGTCACATGCATACATATGCCGAAATGACGAATTACATAACACCCTAAGTTCAATAGTGGCGTGTGTGATACCGCAATTACTGCCGTATATCGTACACTTGACTATTAACTTTAGGGCAATGTCACATGCATACATATGCCGAAATGACGAATTACATAACACCCTAAGTTCAATAGTGGCGTGTGTGATAACGCAACTACTGCCGTATATCGTACACTTGACTATCAACCTTAGGGCAATGTCACATGCATACATATGCCGAAATGACGAATTACATAACACCCTAAGTTCAACAGTGGCGTGTGTGATACCGCAACTACTGCCGTATATCGTACACTTGACTATTAACCTTAGGGCAATGTCACATGCATACATATGCCGAAATGATGAATTACATAACACCCTAAGTTCAATAGTGGCGTGTGTGATACCGCAACTACTGCCGTATATCGTACACTTGACTATTAACCTTAGGGCAATGTCACATGCATACATATGCCGAAATGACGAATTACATAACACCCTAAGTTCAATAGTGGCGTGTGTGATACCGCAACTACTGTCGTATATCGTACATTTGACTATTAACCTTAGGGCAATGTCACATGCATACATATGCCGAAATGACGAATTACATAACACCCTAAGTTCAACAGTGGCGTGTGTGATACCGCAACTACTGCCGTATATCGTACACTTGACTATTAACCTTAGGGCAATGGCACATGCATACATATGCCGAAATGACGAATTACATAACACCCTAAGTTCAATAGTGGCGTGTGTGATAACGCAACTACTGCCGTATATCGTACACTTGACTATTAACCTTAGGGCAATGTCACTTGCATACATATGCCGAAATGACGAATTACATAACACCCTAAGTTCAATAGTGGCGTGTGTGATACCGCAACTACTGCCGTATATCGTACATTTGACTATTAACCTTTGGGCAATGTCACATGCATACATATGCCGAAATGATGAATTACATAACACCCTAAGTTCAATAGTGGCGTGTGTGATACCGCAACTACTGTCGTATATCGTACATTTGACTATTAACCTTAGGGCAATGTCACATGCATACATATGCCGAAATGACGAATTACATAACACCCTAATTAAGTTCAATAGTGGCGTGTGTGATACCGCAACTACTACCGTATATCGTACATTTGACTATTAACCTTTGGGCAATGTCACATGCATACATATGCCGAAATGACGAATTACATAACTCCCAAATTAAGTTCAATAGTGGCGTGTGTGATACTGCAACTACTACCGTATATCGTATATCTAATATTTCACTATTGGCGTATGTGATTATTTGTATCAATGTTATTATTTGCATATAATATTTCACAAATGGTTTTTTGTTCATTCTGCTTTGATTAATTTATTTATTATTAGTTGAGGTTACATTTATATAATAATTTATTTACCATACACCCACCAAACATGATACATATAGCTACTTAAAAGAACCATTAATCACACCATTTAAAGAAACTTAGTTCATAACAAGAACAAGTATAACTACACACAACATCACTACAACACCAATTAAAAGTGCAAACACTTGGTCAAACATCTTCAATTTTGACTTCGTGGGAGTCAACTCTTCAACCATCTTCATCAACACCATCTTTGAGTCTGAATCTTCTTCCGTTTCATTCCTGATGGACTTGTTTTTACATTCCATTCTTAATTGATACATAATCTTCCTGTAATACTCTGGAAGCTCCGAATCAAGAAAGCGATATCTTGTACAAAAATGGCTTTTAACCTAAATCACAACAAAATAACAAAATTAAAGCATTTTTGAGTCAATATTTAACCTAATAGCATCATCAATTGCAGATACCAACAACAATAAAAAAATAAGGTTAAAACTAACATCTGGGCATTTTACGAATCTGCGTGCCGGGTTGATCTCAGTCCATGATGTGCGAACATACATCTTGGCTCCGCAATGGCAGTAATAAAATTGTGGTTCCAAAGCTTGATTTTGAGAAGATGATGATGACGCCATGTTACAGGGAGAAAAATGAGCGGGAATAAAATGAGGATGGTAATGGAGGGAAATAGCAAGTGGACGATGTAAAGGAATGGGGAAGAAAGGGGATTAAAAAGGTGGGTAGGAAGGGAATTTTACAAAAATACCCTCATGTGTGCTACCGGTAGTGCCATATATCATACATTTCACTATTAAACTTAGGCTAAAGTCACATAAAGACGTAAATCTGTTAAAGACGTAGAATCTGTTCAATCAAATTCATTTGGTTTAGTACGAAGAATCTGTTAAAGACGTAAAAAATGAAACGATAAAACTTTTTATCGAAAAAGTTAATAGACAACAAGGGATTTAAACTTTCATAAAAATTTTAATTTAGTGAAGGATAAAAAATTGTACGTTAATCAACCATAACTATAGGCAATGTGTTCAAGAATTACCAAAGTTTATTAAATGTGTTTAATGATAACTAAAGTTTATAAAAGTGTTCAAAATGATGAATTAAGTGAGGTACCCCTGTTGGGCTTATTTGTAAGTTGTGCCCCTGCCGGGTATAACTAGCAGTGCCACTGTTAGGTCTAATTTCTAGGGCTTGACACTGTCATCACATAAGTACCCAAACACTTCACTTTTTCAATTACGCTTTCAAAATTCGCAAAACCCTTCAATAACCGCTCTCGTTTGTGTTAGTTCATTGTAAACCGCTCTTCTTTCTTTCATCAATTTCGTTAATGGCATCATCATCTTCATCTGATTCTGGTAATTCTACTCTGAGTGTTCATTCTGAACACAACATGAGGGCTTTCTTGAACAAAGAAATCGCAGATGAGAATTTTCACCCAATTATCGATTTCTTGAGTAACTGTCCAGTTACATATGCCCTTACTGTCGCCCCAAGATTGATAAGATCTCATATTCACGAATTCTGGAAGAACGCAAAGGAAGGGAATGTTAATGGAATTCCTCACATTCATTCCACTGTCAACGGAATGAAGGTAATGGTGACTGAGATTGTTCTTAAAGAACTTCTGCAGTTTGATGATGAAGGAGGAGTTCTGGAATTATCAAGAACTGATTTGTTTCAAGGTATAAAGGATATGGGGTATGAAGGTACTGGAAAAGCAAGGTCTGAATACACTTTCTTGAAGTCATGGTTCTGTCCTCAGTGGAAGTTCTACATTCATACTTTTCTGGTATGTTTGTCTCAAAAGAGGACTAGTTTTAATGAATTTAGTTCTAGTATTGCATATCCTATAATCTGCTTGGCACAGGGTCTTAAATTTAATATGTCTAGGTTTATCTTAGATAATATGATCAGGAATGTAAAGGATGATACATTTATTATGTACCCTAGATTTGTTCAGCTTTTGTTGAATAAGCAATTGCCAAATTTGCCAGCAGAGAATAGTGTAATAGTTAGTTCTACTCTATCCTTGAAGACTATTAGAGCCATGAACCAGTATCAGAATACTTTTTCCAAGAAGGAAACTGCATTGTTTTCTACAATGATAGTTGCTCCTTCTGCCACTGGTGGCGTATTACCAACATCACTTGGACCAAATGATGACAGGCCAACAACACAAGTTGGTTCTGAACACACTTCAGGAGGTGGCACAAAAAGAAAACAAGGGAACCAACAGCCTACCCAAAGAAAAGCCAAGAAATCCAAGAAAAGTACACAGACTATGGAGATTCCTGTTTCTTCACAGTCTCAGTCAAATGATCAATCACAACAGGTGAACATACTTGATGAAAATGTTCATTCTGGAAGGGTTGCCACTACTGTCTCTAGCCCACTGGCAGGGCAGGATAGTGGTAACATCAATAAGACCCAACCAGAGGCAACTACACTTGATGAACCTCTGGGTGATGAATCAAATGTAGGTCCCAGTACCAAGAACCAAGGGGCATTTGAAAATCTTGCAAGGCAAGTGACAGATGTAGTCAATGATTCATCTAGGAGGTCACACTCCAATGTTGATGAGACTAGTAATGAAACTAGGGAATTGACGATTGATGATCTGGTACATGATGTCAAGTTGATTTGGACCAAATTTGAGAGAGAAAGAGATTTGAGAAGGGAACAACAAGTCAAGTTGGCTGCCCAGGATGTATTGATAAAGAAGCAGCAGGAGGAAATCAGTGATTTACAAACAAGATTGGCTGTGGTGGAGGATGTTGTTTTAAAGGTCTTAAAGCCTGCTGCAGAATTACAGGCATCTTCAGGCAAGGGGGAGAGAAAAGATCAAGAGAAAGACAATGTGCCTGAAGATAAGGGAGATGATAATGATGGTTCTGATGGGAATAATGATGATAATGATGGAGGTGCAGGTGGTATTAGCTTCATGGATACATCTGAGTTTAATGACAAGAGTGATGGAGGTATTGAGGATGAATTGAATGTTTCAGATTATGTGGTTAGTGAAGGCATGGATGATGAAATGGTGGATGCTGAGCATGATAGAAGAATGGTGGTATATGTGGATAAAAATGTACAAACAAGTGGTTCAGACAGTGAGAATGTGAATGTTGCAGATGATAATACACAAAGTGGTCCAGCTTTGAATGTTTTTCCATTAAACAAAGGATTACCTTTTGAGGCTGCGGCTAATTTGTATATCTGGGATGTTATGGGAAGAAATCTTGACTGGAGGAAAAGAGTGAGTTTTAGTGATAGGATGGTGTATGAACAAAATGATGATGAAATTGATAAATCTGTTGAAACAAAGGAGATGGAAAGTGGTGATGTAGAGGTTGAGGGGGAGCTTGTAGAATCTAAGCCTGAAGAAAAAGAGGAGACAAAGAAGTTGATATATAACAGGAAGAAGTCTATTCCTAAGAGAAAGTCTACCTCTGCCAAGGTACAAACCCCTGTTAAAACTCAATCGATGACCACTGCTAGTAGTGTTTCTACCTCTGCTAGTAGTTTGGTTTCTACCACTGCTGAGGTATCTACCACTGTTGGTACTTCAGTAGCAACCCCTGTTACTACAAATCCTACCCCTGTTATCACAGAGTTAACCACTGTTACACCACCAATGACTGTCAACACTTCAAACATTCTAACAACCACTGTCACAACTACTGTTACCCCAATTTACACCCCTGTTACAGCAACTACCACTACCATGGCTCTAGAAGTGCCTGTTACAATGAGAGAACCTACACAATCACCCAAACCTAAGTCTGATCTTCCAAAGATTGATTCAAAGGACAAAGGTAAGGGAAAATTGAAAGAAGAAAGGAAGGTTAAGAAGGTTGTAGAACCTCCAATTGATTTAGATGAGGCCAGGAGAGCTCAGGAGGAGCATGATGAGAGAATGTTAAGAATGGCTGTTGAGTCCAAGAGACCAGAAGGTCCTGATGTTGATGTTGTACTGGATGACATGAGTGTGGTAACCTTATCACAAAAGGCTGCAAAGATGCTAAATAACATGGCTGCAATAGGTCGAGGGTTGTCTGCTCAAAAGATTCATGACATGATCAACAAAAAGATGGTAATGATGGTTTGGATCCAGGGTTTGCAAAGCTCAAACAAGCTACTGAAGAAAAGGCAAGTCTGAAAAGACAAGCTGAGCTTGAGAAGAAAAGAAACAAACCACCAACTGCTGCTCAGAGGAAAAAGGTGTTGATCAAAATTCTTGGTGGAAGATATGCACCAAGAAGTGTGCTTGAAGGATGGGATGTAGAAAAGTTGGAAAAAGCTTATGAAAGACATCAGAATGAGGGAAAGGAGGATTTTGAGAAAAAGCTCATGCAAGACAAATTTATTGAGAAAAGGTTGGCTGAGGATAGAAAGAAGATTGCTGAGCAGGTGAGAAAAGAGGAGGAAGATAGAATTGAAAAGAAAGAGCAAGAGGAAGCAGAAGCCAAAGAAAGAGAATTCAATAGGCTTTCTGATCAAAATATAAAGATCAGATGGAATGGAGTTCTTGCTTGTGATAGTGTAGTTCCTGATGTGGAGAAAGATGTAGAAGAATTGAGTAAATATATCAAAGAGGTGAAGGATAGCAAAGAAAATATTCACATCCATCATGATAGATCATCAAGGATAGTTGAATGGGAGGGACAAATATTAAAAGAAGTTGCTAATGTTGTCAAAGAGCAGGTCAAGATTGTCAGAGAGGATGGGAATGAGCAATACATGACATCTGTTGCTTATGTACTCAAGAATGTGAATAGATTAGACATTCTAGATCTGTATGAGCTAGTCAGTCAAAGAAACAGGCAGGCTTCACTGGTAGTAATGGAAAGAGATTTGGGAAGATGTTTGAATATGTTGTTTGAGCCTGAACCATTCATTAATTTGTTCTTAAACTGCAATGAGGGTGTGAATACATGGAGACATTTCGTTAGAGCTGGAGTTCACATGATCTTATTCAGAAATGGAATGACAATCTACATGCTTGATGAAAGACAATATGTTCTGGGGACTCATATTCTAAGAACTGTGCTTGCATCTCAACTGAGAACTACAGTGATTTCAGAAGGAGCATTCAATGCTTTATACATGTGCTCAATCAGTTTCATAAAAGAATGGAGTTGGAAAGAATAAGAGAGGAGGAGAAAAAAGGGAAAACAGAATCAAGCTCCTAAAGATGAAAAGAAAGATGAAGAAACTTGATTCATTGCTGAGAATGATCAAGTTTAGGGGGAGATTGTTGAGACCTGAGCCACTGTTAGATCTGCTCAGAGTACAAGTATGCTGCCACTGTTAGAAGAAGTCTACCACTGTTAGAGTTTTATACTTGTAACTTGTATTTTGTATTAAGTACTCAACCACTGTTAGTAATATACGAGTACTACCCCTGTTAGTTATACAGACAACCACTGTTGGTTAGATAAAGTCGGTTAGAGTTATATTAGGAGTAGATACGGATTCCTAATATGTTTGATTCTGTAAAGGACTCTATGTGTTATAAATAGAGATCCTGTAAAACCCTAGCTTGATATACGATTCATTCTAGTTATTAGCTTCAAGGTTGTAAACCCTAACACAATTGTGTGTTCGTATTATTGATAATAATATTGAAGCTTTTGGTTAGATATTCTGTTTGCACAAGTTCTTCAAGTTGTTAATAAACTATATGGCAAACTTGTTAACAATCCATCAAAGTAATACATACTAAGATCTCTAACTGGGATCATCAGCTACACTTAAATCATGTGTGACAAAATTGACTCTATGCTATAGTCACACAAACCATTACTCCATGTGACCAATAAGGTCTCATGATATAGCCACACAAACAGCACTGAATGTGACTAATATCAAATTTAATGATAATCGTTTTGCCCATTTTAGCTTTAAAAAATAGTCACAAGAATATTTAACAACGTGACTGTTGTGAATACATTGGTCACATATAATCACCCAAAATGTGGCCATAAACATCCTATTGGATACACATTTGTGATATGGTGTGGCTATTACCATTCCATATAGTCACATGATCGGGCTAGAAATTAGGGTGACTATACACATTACGTTTTGCCATTCTAAGTTTCTAACACACACTAAACTTTAGACACACATAATAACTTATGTGACCATATGTACCTGGCTTCGGCTACACTTAAATCATGTGTGACAAAATCGACTCTATGCTATAGTCACACAAACCATTACTCCATGTGACCAATAAGGCCTCATGATATAGCCACACAAACAGCACTGAATGTGACTAATATCAAATTTAATGATAATCGTTTTTGCCCATTTTCGCTTTAAAAAATAGTCACATGAATATCTAAAAACGTGACTGTTGTGAATATATTGGTCACATATAATCACCTAACATGTGGCCATAAACATCCTTTCGATACACATTTGTGATATGGTGTGGCTATTCTAACGCGATATAGTCACTGATCGGGCTAGAAATTAGTGTGACTAAACACATTACCTTTTGCCATTCTAACAAACACTAAACATATGGTCACATAATAACTTATGTGACCATATGTACCTAGCTTTGGCTACACTTTAATCATGTGTGACAAAATCGACTATATGCTTTAGTCACATAAACAATTACTCCATGTGACCATATAGTGGCGTTTGGTCACATTGTTCAAGTGTGTGACAAGATTTGTCACGCGTTCCAACTTCATGTGTGACTAAATGAAATGCAAAAAATTTGCAGTTCCCTTTAGCCACATAAATGTTCGAAGGTGTGGCAAATACGTTTCAGAATGGTCACACGATTGGAGTTCATGTATGGCTAAATAATAACGTCCAGTTTTTTTTTGTCCCTTTGGTCACATAAATATTGGAATGTGTGACCGTTTCAAATAGACCATGTGTGACGAAAGCCCAAATTTGTACTAGTGTCATGCTCATCCTCCTCCCTGTTCATCCATTGCCAGCGAGCCAAATCAAAGCTCAGTGACTCCCCCCCAATCCTTGCTGCCTCATCAGCAGCCCATTCTTTCACTTTTTCATTATACATCCTGAGTTCATCTGGATGAAACTCAGGGAAAGGAATTTCTTCATACTCATCTTCATCATCTTCAGTATCCATCTCAATCCAAGAGAGTTCAGCAACTTCAGCAGCTTCACGTTCTGGCTTTTCAGGGATTGGAAGAAGACCAAAGAAACCACTTAATACTGCTGTGCGAGAATCATTATTTTTGATGAACTCAGTATTTTCAGCAATTATTCTCTCCCCCTGTTTATCAAAAAGATATGCAGTATATTCTTTGATCTAGCGATAAAGTTTCTTGTTATCAATGCGAAGAGCAGTAACTTCAGCTTTAGTAGCTTGATGATGTGCGATCATGGAAGAAATAACTTTATCATTTGCTGTAAGGTATTTGAGAACAGAAGCTGCCATTTCCTTTTGTTGAGTAGATAGTGCAGAGATTGATTCATCGTGAGTAGTGAGATTTACCCTTGTTGTTGTCATGTGTTCAGTTTGGGCTTTGGAAAGAGTCTCCAATGACTGAGAAAAGGATAGGCCAGCATTAGTCAAGAGTTTTACCTTGTTGCTGATCTCAGTGCTCCAGGCAGGGATAGCATCATAGACAGATGTCAGAGCTTTGACAGCAGATGTAAGATCAGCAACTTGGCCTTTGAGTGCTTCCCTTTCTTCAGAAAGAAGCTTGATGTGTCGCTGAGAAGAAGCAAGATAGTCCAGTAGCAGCTTCTCAGAGGAGGAAGGAGTGGATGATGAAGCATGGTCATCAGCTTTTGGAGGTGGAGGTGGATGTTGTTGACGAGATGGTGGTGTAGGTTCTTTTTGTGGAGATGATTGTGGTGTTGGTTATTTTTGGGGTGATGCCAGTGGAGTTGATAGTTTGGATTATGCTCCCTGATCCTCTGTCACTTTGGCAGTTTCAGCAAAAGGATCAGTATCAGCAACTGCAGATGTTTTATCACTGGAGAGAGACCTGGTGTCTAGCTCTTGGATGGGTGAAGTGACATCAGTTGCTGGTGGAGCAGAGATAGGTTGGGTAAGTGTTGATTCAGTGACAGTGGTTGTAGTGGCATAGATGAATGGTGGTGGTGATGATATTTCATCATCAGAAGTGTCCATGGGTTGGGCTTCCTCGTCATCATCAGCTTGCGTTTGAGCTGGTAGATCATTGGAAACAGAGATGTCAACCTGTATCTCTCCATGTGACAGTGGAGAGACATTGTCGGTTGGTGCAGTGAAAGATGAGAGTTGGCCCGGGTCTGTAGCCTGTGTTGTGACATCAACATTGAGTGTGTTATCACCCGCTGATGTCACTAGCCCTTTGAATGAAGTGTCATCCTTTTGTGAAGATGACAAGTGGCTAAGGGGTTGACTCAATGGAGGGGTGTGGGATGCACCCGAATCACTGCTAGCAATGGGTTGAGCCATTGTAGCTGTCTTTTGGTTTCCCTTTGTAGAGTCACTGGACTTTCAGGAGTCCAATGAAGCAGATATTGGTTTGGTTTCATCAAGGGTGCCCACAGGGACTGAACGTTCAGTCTATGTGTCACTCTTATCACCTTTTGACGATTTCTTTTTGCTACGTCCCTGATCCGTTAATGTCAGGGACCCTAATTTTGATCTTTTCTTGGGAACAGTGGTGGTTTTCTTGATTGGTGGGTCAACCATAGTAGTCACTGGGGGAGTGGTCAGTGACGTAGTTGATGAGGGGGCAGCAGCTGACATATGTACAAATGTTAATGGCTGGGGTGCAAGAACTCCCTGGTTTTTCATGAAATCAGGTAGAGACACAGTCGCTGCTTTTGAAAATATTTGACTTCCTACCAGGGTTGGTTCAAAGCCTTCAAAAGATACTCTATCATAGGCATCAAACTGATTTTTAAAGATCAGTGACAGAAACCTAGGATAGGGTACATATTTAGCCCTATTAGGTTCATTGACTCTATTGATCAGTTCATCAAAAATCACTCTTGCATAGTCAACTCTTAAAGAGTTGACTAGTGACCAACTGATCTGTGCCTCCAGGGTGCTGAATTGATCATAGCTCCCTGTTTTGGTGCCTAAGCACTGAATAAAATTTGAAAACAAAGCATTCCAGACACCATCTATTTTAGATTTATGCACAGTAGAATACTTACGATTACCAATTGCGTCGACAGAGTGTTTGCATTCAATCTCAGTGAGATTGACGATGCCTCCTTTGGCAGCATCTCCATCGGGCAGTGGAACGTAAACATCGTGTACTGGAAGTTGTAAAGCAGTGCGAATGGTGTCTGCAGTAATCAAAATTCTAGTTCCACCATTATCAATAAAACCCTGGATTTGTGAAACCTTATCAACAATTGAGTGAGTTGCAGTAAACTAGAACTCACTGAGCCATTCAGGATTCATTACTCCAGGCGATAAAGTGAGAGCAGGGAGAATAAAATGATTATTTAAAAAGTTAATAATCTCCGCATACTCTGTTTTTGCACATTTTAGATTTACAAATAATTTAATTTTGGGACAGTGATAACAAGATCATCACTCACTACAGAGGCTTTTAGAGCCTTAATCTCTGTAGTGGGCGAATAAGAATTTGGAAAAAATTTTGATTTTGCCATCCAAACAGTTTGATTTTAGATTTTAGGGTGTTTTTTTTTTAAAAAAAAAATATCAAGTATGCGTAAAAAGTGAAAAAGATGTAAATACACCGATTATATAGTGTACGCAACTTGATAATTATGTGGTTAAAAATGAAGAGTCGTGGGCGACAATTGTGGTTAGTGGTATAGGGGTGATGATGGTGAAGAGTAGTGGCATTAATGGTGATGGGAGTGGTGCACCGGAAAAGTGCAATGACGTAGGACAAATTGTCAGAAAAAAATGCGACTTTTATTTACTCTTGAAATCCGTTAAATTAAATACCAAATGTATTTAATAAGGCGAATGTTTGTCGATTTATATATAACTATTAAATAATATCTCAGGGAGTAAAGGTCCCTGAGAAATTATAATCAATTTCTTGATTTACCACCGAAAAGAAATATAAATATCATAAAGTGACAAATGTAATGGTTTATCTAGCTGAACCTTTATTTTCCTGATTTAATCACAACTTAGAATACTGATTAAATCATTCAGACTTCGGTTTAGTTTTAATAAGGACCATTATATGTCAAATTTTGATAGATATATATATTAAAAAAAATTGAATATATTTTATGTCCAAGGTAAGATGAATATCATGTTTCTAATGATACAACTCACTAATCAGGCTACAACTTAGAATACTGACTAGATCAGCTAATGATATCATAGAAAAATGATATTAATCAGACTTTTAGACATAAAAGATATTCAAGTGACTTTACGAGTTATAGCAGAAGATGAATATAACACACTAATTTCTGAACTTGCTGATTGTATCCGTGAAAGTCAATTGATCAGTGAATATATCCTTCTAATATTATAAACCATAGAGAAAATTTATTTAAAGCAAAAGTCACTGCCCAAATAAAGAAAGGTTGCTGAAGATATTCTAATCAAATTATTCTACAAGAGCACGTTAGCTCGCAGTGAGTAAGGAGGTTACTGCATCTTCAACAACCTAATAAAGAATAAAGTTTTTACCACATGTACAAAGTCGCTTATCAGATTACGTCAGCAAGTATTCCTCGTACTAAAATATCTTCGGATGACGTGTCAGCAAGCTATTGGTTAATAGAAGAATGAAATATTCGCGGTAATAGAATCAGGGCCCACAAAATGTCTGTTAGCCGCATTTCAGGAAAATGAGAGCCAATCCAGCAGTGACACATGTCATTCCAGATCCTATTTTATAGGAGATATTTACGGGATATTTAGGCTATATATAGAGCAGTACATTGTACTTAGAAACTTGCCGTTTTCGTGTTAATCACTTGTTAGTCAGTGAGTAGTTTGTCTAAGCACGAATAGCGAGCAGCGAGTGAACAGTGTACGCTATTTGTCAGCTACTGTTCATCTCTTTTGTAATAGTTTTAGCTTAAGTGTTTGATTTGATTTAGCTTGGGCTAAATCATTCCGCAATCAACACTCAATGTATGTGACACCCGATAAATTAGGACTAGTTATTAGTTCCTAATCGCCTGTTAATATGTGTAATTAGTTCTGAATTAGGCTAATTGTCTGTATCATTATATATATTTGAGATATATATACACGTACGCCATTTGATTAAATCGTGCATTTTCTTATCGGACGGATCCTGATACATTAATACGGACGTTGATGAATCAAAATTATTAAGTAATATGATATTATTTAATAATCACATTTATTATTAGATATTATTTTAATAATATTTAACATGTATCTCGTATCGTATGAAACTCACAGTACGCGATAAAAACGCGCGAGACGCGCCCGACAATCGTAACAAACCTATGTTATATTTTTTTATGCTAATTAAAAAGTATTTTGATAAAATACTTCATTATAATTATCATATTTTATATCAATAACAAAAACATTTAGATAAAACGTCACACGATTTAACAGGCGAAACATGAACACGCGAACCAATACCGACACATTACCAAAATATTTTTATAAATGTTCTCAAGTATTATTAAGTGTATACTTCAACTAAAAATATAGAATTTTAATTGTTATTTAAAACACGTACGTATAACGTATAAAAAATTAAACGAACGGGAAACGAACACCGCACGGAGCGTAAATTTGAGGAACCAAAAATTGAGACACACACCCTCATGTGTGGGCCACATGGGCCGGTTTTACCCAACCCCAAAACAAGATCCACAAAATGTGGATCTTGCTTCTTTCTTGTTGAAGACCAAAACCACAACATCATCACCATTTCTCTCATTCTTCCACAACCTCTTTCTCACTCTAAATTCTCTCTTTTCCCTCTCTCTAAAATCGGTTTTCAAACCACCATCATCTTCCACCCTAATTTCACCACCATCTTGAAAAAGGAAAAGAAGGAAGGAAGCAAGGAAGGCAAAACCGAGTATACTCTCACGTTTAGTCTCTAGATCGTCGTTTTTTTTTTTTGGTAAGGATCACTTCTATCTCGTTATATTTACTTGTTTTACATATATTTACATGTCTAGTTGATCATTTGACAAGAAAATATCCAAACAAAAGCTTGAAAAACGTTTTACACAAATATATATATATATATATATATATATATATATATATATATATATATATATATATATATATATATATATATATATATATATCAAAGTTTTCTGTCCTTAAAAATCGTCTCACGAAAATGACTATAACTTGAGTTCTAGGATGAATCAACACATGAATCTTATATCGAAATCTCCGTATGGATGTCCTCTACAAAAAGTTCTTCTTCGACCATTTCCAAAAATACACGGATTCTCGTGAATAACCCGATCTTTGAGCAAAGGTCTGTTTGAGACCAAAACTGACCACTCTTCGTGTTTATTTTTGTTTAAAATAGTAAATGAACTTATAAAAATATCATAAAGTGCATAAATAAACTAGACATATAGGAGAACATGTGTGATTTTTGGTTAGGCTCGGTTCGGACTAAAAGTTAGAGAAAATGAGAGATTTGTCGGGACAAAATCTGTAGAATATAAATATAAGGGCTGTTTTGGTCATTTTACAAAACTGACACTTCGGTTTAACCCCGGCACGAACCAATAAATTTGTTGAAATCTTGGAAACATTTTAAGACTTGTGTAAAAGTTTCGGGTCGAACCGAGGTCGTTTGACCACGTTTTCGCAAAGGTGTGGACTGGTCAGACTTAAGTGACGCATCAAGACCCAGTTATATGCGACACTTCACGAAGTGATGCCTACTTGCACAAAATCATTTCATACGACACTTATCCTAGTAACGCCATACCTAAGTGACGCCCCTTTTACCCGACACTACCCCAAGTGATGCCTATCATTGACTGACGCGTACTAGCGTCACTTCATCGAAGTGACGCCTATTTTAGGAACAGTACACCTGTGGCACTTAACCTTAGTGACGCAACCTAGTGACGCCACCTTATGCGACACTTTACTCAGTGATGCATACAATACTGAACTTTATTATATATGTGACACTCTACTAAGTGATGCTCTAAGTGTCGCCTAAATCAGAAACTTGAAAACTAGTTTTCACACTAAGTGTCTGATAACACGCAAAAAGTCAAGTTTTTGTGTGCTATTATCTCACCTTTTTAGCCCAATTATGGATGAAAACATTTGAAATATACATTTTTATACTAAATTTCATAATGATGGCTAAAATATAGACAGTGCTTCAAGAATCAACCAAAAAGGCCTAAAAACGAGTAAAATAGAGGATAAACGATCAACGAATCTCCCGTTCACTCGTTCTAGCACTTTTTGAGCTACACTTGGAATTATGACCTCTAACTTATGTCATTTTCTTCGTTAGGAAATTACAAAACCGTGAGTGTGAGAATCACTCAAAACGGATAAACGACGAAGAAGTTACGCCAAATCGAAGAAACGAAGAACCGAAAGGACCGAATACGGCTATCCCAGACCGTATACGGCCCAGTCCAGCCGTATACGGTTGGTGCCCACCCGTATTTGCTCCAGTTCACCCGTATACGGCCAAAACCACCCGTATTTCGTGTTCAGGCAATAAAAATGAGATTTTTATATGGTTGTGCATTTGAAGGTTGGAATACGGTTGAAGAATACGGCTGTGCGTTTCCTATAAATACAAGGCTTCACCTCCCATTTTCAACATCACTTCACACTTCAACAATTCACTCTCTCACTACTCTCTCTCTAGATTTGGGTTTTCATTTGAAGTTTTAGTTTCTCTCTCTAGGTTCTCTCTAGTCTCTCTCTCTAGTTTCTCTCTCTAGAAACTAGTGGGAAGATTAGGGGGATAATCCGTCGCTTAGAGAGTTATGTAATTTAGTTCGTAGAAGCTAGCATATGTAATACTTGGAATTTTATTCAGCGAAATACAAGTGTTATTCTGCTCGCATTTATTTACTGGTAATATCTATCCTTTCTAATATTAATTTGTCATAATGTTCTTGTTTGATGTTTGTGATTTATTAATGTTTGAAATAATTATTGCCATGCTCTGTGAGTAGTTGCTTGTATGTTTGCCATGATTTAGATAGTTGTAATTAGGTATGATTAATGGAATTGTTAAACATTGATTCTGTCTAAACTTATCATGCATCTAGACCTAGTTACGGATCACCCTTTCCAGTCCTTCATGTGACTATCACCTTAGCTGTAGGCCTAAGTTACGGTAGATTGTTATCTGTATGTTTGTACGAATCAACGTTTGTTACTGTAATTCGGCTAAAGTACTGGGTATAGCGATGGAAACACCACTGGCGTAGTACAACCGTGGAAGCCCCGGAAACAGCCGTTGGTACCGACCTTGTGACCTACCTAGTAACCCTAGAATATGGTCTAGGAACCGTAGAGCTGTGAAAATGCTACAGTACACCGTAGGTCTACCTCTGGTTACAAAGCTGTGGAAATACATTAACTAAAGTACACCGTAATGGTACCTAGGGTTAGTAAACATGTGGAAGAGCTATAGTACATCGTAAACCTACCTCTGGTTACAAAGGCTGTGGAAATGCTTATAGCACTGTACACCGTTACTGTACCTAGGGTTAGTTAGCTATGGAACGGCTGTAGTACACTGTGAACCTACCTCTGGTTACACGTTATTGTGGAAAATGGTTAGAGTGTTGTACACCGTAAATGTACCTAGGGTTAGCAAGCTGTGGAAGAAGTAAATGCACTGTACACCGCTAGTGTTCCTAGGGATGAATGACTGATCGCAAAGGAGGGATCTAGATCATGACAGAAGTATTTGAGCTAATTACAACCTAAGAGAATGAGTCTAGAAACGAAGGTCAAGCCCAACAGTGGTTCAGGATTCCTAAACCCCTAGACTCTACAAAACTGATAGTTTAGAATACAAAGTTAATAATCAGTACACAATTAGATAATAACATTTAGACTTAGGTGTTAAGAAAGGTCAGAATAACCCGAGGGCAGTCTGTTACCTTATTCCTACACCCTTAATGGGTCACTGTTCCTAATCGGACAGTGTGGGGGGTTGAGCAGCCTGTTCTGATCAGAATCACGATAGCCTAGGTACTCAGTGACATACTGATTTAGAATCTATCTAAAGAAGTAGGGTCCTAGTGTTTACACCTATAGTTTACTTGTCTGTTACCTAAATGTGTCCCATAATAAACATCATCCCAGTAATGCACTATCCCAAATCATGGTGAACCACATCTCCGTTACCCTTAAGTGTTACGTATATGCTAGCTTCGCTTTTATTTTATGCTTTATTAGTTTAATTAATTTGAAAAACCAAATACAAACCGATCCAACTATCCAAAAACCATCTTAATTACTAAGTTATCCGAGTGAGCGCTGCCGCAATTCTATCGTCGTGAGGAACGACCCTGGATCGTCCTTGCCACTTACTAGTATCAGTTACTCGTACCTAGTATCAGTACGTTGTTCGGAAGGTTTAGGTCCTGACAATTATAAATTTAAAACTACCACCGGTGCGCCGCGAGCGTGAGGTCCGCAACGACAGGAGGCGATTCCTGGGCCGACCGTTTGGGGCGCATCAGTGTCGAACTCACGAAACCTCAAACACTTATACGATACGATTTCTGAATACATGAAACATACTTTATAAGTATACGATACAACATAATAATAATAATACTTTAAAGATTATTATTACCAACCATCACCAACGGGCCGTACACGTTTTCAAAACACAAACAAACAAATCAAACCAAACCATATGGACATTACTAGTTGGATGAACAACTAGCATGGACGGTCTCTTGAGATGTCTACATACACTAATAACCTTGCGCGTTTTGAACGCCCGACATGTTACAATTTTTGGACACCACATTGTACTACATCATACTTGCTTCATTGCAATACTTCAGACTCAGGTGAGTCTCATAGCCCCTCATTTTACTGTTTTCAAACTCAGGGGTGGGAATACATGATTTACTTAGTTTTACATGTGAACACGAGTACAAAACTCGCTATATTCTGCATGAGCTGTTTACTAATCATTTTAAAGCCCTTCATCGATCGTAGTTTGGTTAATACTTTTGTAGCATGAATGTTAGTGTATGGTACCATATAGGATTGACAATCCTTGTCCGGGTTAGCAAGCACTAACTGGTCAAACGGACGCATTTGCATTTGTTCATGTGAGTGTAGATTAGGCACTCGCGGGGAGGCACCCTCGATCAGGCACTTGATTGTGATCCTGACACTAGTTAAGCTCAGACTATGACCTCATGGCAGACATATACATTATTTGATTGATTTCAAATCATTATTTAAAATCTTGTGGTTCACACTTTATCTTACCATTATACAAACTTGTGAGCTCACCAGCTTTTAGCTAACCTTTTAGCATGTGTTCTCAGGTACCCAGCAGCAGTAGATCTTCCATCCAGGATTAGCTTAGCTCGAGTCTCATGCAAATCAATTGGAGATTTTCTTGCATTACTATATTTTGTAAAAGTAGTTATGCTTAAGAATCTTTCATACCAGAACTTGAGCTTTTATAATTATTACAACACTGTAAACTTTAAATATATCAATGTATTTTTGTAAACGACGCATGTAGATGTCGTTCATTATATACCTTGTGTGTTTTGATTATTGATTAGTCGCGCCCTGACCCGATTCGCTTCCGCAACCCGAATTTGGGGGTGCGACAGATTGGTATCAGAGCCTAAGGTTATAGTGAACTAGGTTGTGTTAGTGGGCCTAGACTATACCGTTAGGCAGTATTTCCTTATTAGGTATGACTGTTCAGGAATTACATCATACGACTTTAATTTAACATAGCCTGATCAACTATGTACAATTAAGGAAAGATGATGTGAGGTCTGAAATGGTTATGTTGAACAGGGATACACTAGTTGACTCTAACCACGAGAGAAACGGGACTTATACGTGTTTGTGCTAGACACTCTAGGCTATATGATATGTTTATAGGCCTCATAATACTCACTAAACGCTCTTGCCATAGACATGGCAGACATTCCTCATCTAGCACCAGCTAACACAAATGACGAGACTCAAACTCTACCAACTACCGAGGAGGTAACTGTTGGCGCCCGATCAGGTCGGTGTCGTTAACGATTACTAACCGGGCACCAGCAGTGGGTTGTTTTATATTTGTAGTTGCGGGGCCTAAGTTTTCCCTAACAATGCTAATCCTAAGGGTAAGCAAGTGGTAGGTATGACCTAGAGTCGTTCTTCAAACCGACTGAATTGAAACTAAGGCGTGGCAGATGAGGGCTTTCAAACTATTGAAGGGTTTATAAAATAGTGGAGGAGTTTTGGTTTTTATATTAACTAACTTAGGCAAGTAAATAAATAAAAGCGAAATAGAAATAAAACGTAAAGCAGATAAAATAAAGATAGTGTTTGCTGAGACTTTGTTAATTAAGTTATGGGATGATATTTGGAGAAACTGTTTTAAAAGATGTTTGTTAATTGTTACTCTTGGATAATTGTGATGTAAACACTAGATTCCCTACTAATTGAAATTCCATTAGCATGTCACACCGGGAGCTAGGTTATGGTAACATTACAGAGTATTTAGAATAATAAGCAAAATCTTAATATGGTTTAATAATACTTTCATATGAACGGGAACAAAATCTTAAGGTACTAGACATAATTGAATCATATAACGATTCCTCGTCATCCTAACAGATTTGTATATTTAAAACAGTTCATTTATGACTTTAAACCGGCCCTTGCTTAAGACTACCCAATAAATCCCCTAATTATCCACAGCGTTCCTCACTTAAAGTGGTTCCGCCGCTTCAAACCTTGGCCATGTCTTGTCCTACGATAATTCCCCATGTAGCCTTGCGGGTCCATAGTTTCATACCTTTGACAAATTATATTGACACAAATAATTGACTACCTTTTAATTGGACGTCGTAAAAAGGTGTTGTAATCACGTTTATTGGTGGAAAGGCGATAGATTAATTTGAAGTTTAAAAGTCTATTTAGAAAGGTTAATTAAACTAGGTTTCTCATTTTATATATATTAGTCCGTAATATAACTACCTTCGGTCGTTACGCAGCTTCCACGTATTTGTACTACACCTAAAGTGTTTCCAACGCTATACTGAGTAACAGTCGAATAGGGGCCATCATATTACTTCATAATATTGTATCGTTTCGTAATATGACTACCTTCGGTCGTTCCTCGACTTCCATACATTTGTACTCCACCTTGAAGTGTTTCCAGTACTATATCGAATAACAGTCGAATAGGGGCCATCATATTATTTGACGATAATTAAGACCGTTTATATTTTACTACTATGATGATCCTAAGGCAACAATCAAACAAGAACATGCAATAAGACGATCAAAGCAATATTACCGATCTTTAATATTTAATTAAAAATCATCCCATAATTAACTAACTACATCGCAAACAAACACAATAGTAATCTACTCGCTAATCATGGCATAAACGGTCTCTAGCATAATTAAAGTATACATATTTAATTAAGATAGATAAGGATAGAAATAACCGAGATTAATATGCGAGAAGGAATAGACTTGAATTAATAAGAGTTGCTCCAAACGTACACCAAAGATTACAAACACGTTCCTCACCAAAGAATACAAGCTCATTCCTTGCTTCTATTTTAACTAGCCTACTACTATTCTAAAGCAAGAAAATAAACAAAGAAATAAAAGCTAGAAGCTATAGAAAGAAAGTGTGTTTTTCCAAGGATGGAAGGTGTGTCTTGCAAATGAACCAAAGCCCCATATTTATAGGTGAGCTTTGGCTCACATTAGCATTAAGAGGTGCATGTTAGAAAAAGGTAGCCAAAAGGGTGCACCGGGTATTGTACAACACCAAAAGTAGGCGCACCGGGTACTGTACAACACGAAAAGTAGGAGCACCAGGTACCAAAAGTTGCCAAAAATGGAAACCGAGGCGGGTGCATGGTGGCCGGCGGCGGCCTTGGTGTGGCCGGTGGCGGTGGTGTGGTGGCCGGCGGCGGCTGGCCCACCCCCACCCCGGTTCGCCGTCTTTTGCTTCGTTTCTCGATTCGTGCATGTTTTCTTCGTTATGCGTCCGTTTACATCGATTCTTTTTTTGTTGGATTTGTAATTCAAAAACGAAGATTTTGACATAGGATAGGCCCTGAGATGAGGTTCCTAGCTCCAGATATTGCGTACGAATCATTTGGATCTTCCGGCGGGCGTATAATCTTCATTCTTTATCTGTTTTAGTTGATTCTTCTTCTGTTGGATTCGTACTTTGAAAACGAACATCTTGGATAGAATGGATGTTGATGAAGGGCACTTTAGTCTTGAAATCTCGTTCTGATGCTTTGAATCTTCAAACGTGTGTGGAATCTTCGTTTTTCATCCGTTTTGCTTGATTTTTATCGTGCAACCTTGTTTTGACCATCTTGGCATAATATCGTTGATTTGTACTGTTTTTGAACTATATGCCAAGAATCGTTCCAGAATGAGAGAGATATCGGTAGTAAAAACGTGACTTTTTACGCGATATCAAGTATCCCACACTTAGAACTTTGTTTGTCCTCAAGCAAACTAGTATTCAACATGGTTAAAGATAAGAAGATAATGAAATATTTTAAGGCGGAACTTTTTACTAAGGGGGTTTTGGAAAAAAATAAAGTACTTGTTCTTTGTAAAGGAAGGATTTTAATCTTTAGGAGCATGCTTGTGATCTTTGACCTTGGATACATGACTAGGCGATCCTCTCAAGGTGGTCACTCAAATCACTCAAAGTGTTTAGGGTTTCCTATTCTATTATATCAATCGCTCAGAACGCCAGTCATGTATCGTTTATCGTCATAGGCTTGATAGAGTATCAAATCGTTACCTTTTAGGTGAGCGTGAAGTCGATCTAGCCACAATCATTCTAAAGGAGGTGATGTAGGGTTTGTGGAGTGGAGTGTTGGTGGTATGAGAGGGGGTTGTGTTGGTTTTTCATAGGTTTTCTTTTTGGTGAAGCGGAAAGCTGAAATTTTTGAATTTTCGGGAGATTTGACGCCTTTTTCTTTTGGGAGGAGTCTTTTTCTCCATTTGACTTTCTTTTCTTCGAATTTTCTAAGATATTTTTTTTTCGACGTCATATCCTTAATACTTCTCTTTTTTCATCTTTGGAACTTTCTATGAAGTTTGAGGGATGCTTTTGAGTAGGTAAAGGGGGTAACGTACTTATTTTTGGGTGTATGGATGGGTTCAAGAATGATGTGATTCGATCTCCTTTTTGATTCACCAGTTCGGATTCGAAATGCATAGCAAGAGCAAGTTCTGATTCTAAACGCATACATCGGCACACTAAAGAATCGAAAAAGTGAAGCATTAAAAGTGAATGCTTTTCATATGGCTTAAGATACCTCACGAATCGAAAGTTGGGTTGTTGTGTGCTTAGTCATGCGATGCTCTTTTTGGGATTTTTAAACTTGTTTTTCAAAAGAATTTATATTTTATTCGTCCTTATTCCCCAAAGTAAATCATTCTTTGTTTAAAATTTTTCATTTTTCCACATATTCTTAACTCAATTTTGAAAAATTTTGTTTACTTTTATGGAGAAGCAAGGTCTTATAAAGAGCAACGATTTTAGAATCAAGCATATACCAATATCCATTTAACAGTAGTGAAACTACTGCTATCCCACACTTAAAGGAACA
This sequence comes from Helichrysum umbraculigerum, assembly GCA_949592205.1. Taxonomy (NCBI): domain Eukaryota; kingdom Viridiplantae; phylum Streptophyta; class Magnoliopsida; order Asterales; family Asteraceae; genus Helichrysum; species Helichrysum umbraculigerum. Next base: position 42,363,370 of record CATIUR010000001.1, read on the forward strand.
TCGTCCTCGATATTATACTAAGCTCTAAATGGGGTAAAATCCCACACGTAGGATTTGAAAACATCTAAGACATATTCTTTTAGCGGTGTGTTTTGGGTTTGAATCCCACACTTAGTGATAAGCATAGTGGATATGGCATAATTTAAACGAATGAAATGGACTAGTAAAGAAGTACTCCCCAGTAGTTGCAGTGTATGCGTTTGCCGAACTTCGTCTTGCTGGGTTCACTCTTGATCAAGTCTTCTTGTGATTGGTCTCGTAGGTGTGAACACGTTGGATATACTTTTCTTAATTCCGGTGCCGAAAACTTGAGGTTTGATGCGGCGCCAAAAACTTGATGCGTCGGTCTTCTTCGTATATCCAAGTGTGAAAGATCGTCGGAGACTTCATCACTTCTTGGAATGTAAAATTGCAGAAATGTAAACACGGGTTGCCTCCCGAGAAGCGCTCTTTTAAGGTCGAGAGCTCGACTTCTTTTCTGCTAGCTAGATGGAGATGGATGCATCCATGGGATCCACTGTGTTGATGTTGTGGTCCCTAGGTTGCGGAAAATTATATCGAGGTGGATAGATTCTTATGAAATGATTGACTATTGTCGTAATCAATTCAAGTGGACTATCTCTCGATGTTTCCTTGTAGTTCAGAAGATGCTCTGAAGTTGTCCTTGCAAGTCCGTGAAGTCCGAAAGTGATGTAGTCAACTGCTTTAGTGACAGGTCCACTAGGGTCGGTCATGGTGGCTGTGTCTGTCTTAACAACCTCTCTTGGCGGTGGATTTTGCCAGAGAGATCAAACAAACGCCAAGAATTGCAGTTTTATGCCTTCATAATTCTCGGTCTTGGGGTCTCCGTTGAATCTTCTGATGGACGTGCACAGGTCCTCTATTTGCCGGTGCTGATGGTTGTTGAATGGAAAGTCGGATTCTGAGAAAACTAGAATAAGCTGACGAAGTATCTCCTTGCATCCTGAGTAGAATATAAACTTTCTTCCGGAGTTACTTTTCCGTTGTTGAATCTCCCGTAGATGGATCGTAACAAAAGTAGCGATATCAAGTGGTGATTCATATGTGGCCCTAAAAGGTCGTTCGCGCCTTGATTCCTCCGAAACAAGATCACTACGTTCTTCAATCAGTAACTTAACTTGTTTTTCAATAGTGGAGTTGATAACCATAGATCCGCTTTCTTTGGAACTAAGGTGATCTTCTCTATTTAGCAAGTCAAGCAATGATGTGAGGTCATTCATCGTCAAGATGTTGGCACGACTGCTTGGATGTCCAGTAGTTTCTTTCATATGCGCTCTAATGGATCCCAACATCTCCCATTGTGTTGAGGTGAATGGGATGTTAGACCTTTTAAAGGTATTGTAGATCCTAGCGTAAGTCCGTTTCTGTTGTTGACAGAATTGCAGTTCAACAGGGGAAGGAGCAAGCAAGTTGACTGCGTTGCTAATTCCTTCCACCGCTTTGTCAAATCTTTGGATGAATTATTCGAGCACTTTGTGATCCATGATGGTTTGTGGTTGGTATCCAGTGCGTTTGGAATATTCTTCCAGTGTTTCTCTTCTCATGGGATGGTTGTGGTTACTTCCTGCCATTTCTTCAGTTGTAAACGGTTTAGTTGGCGGCATGCTTCTTTTGTTTTCTTCTTCCATCTTTCTCGTTCTGTTCAATTCTTCCATCGTCGGGTTGTTCACTGATGGAGATGCGTTTTTCATCTCTTGTCCTATTCGTCAGAGGTCAATCGGGAAATATGGCGTGATTGCCATTTCCTTGCTAGATTTTCTTTCACTTTTTGACTTTGCAGTTCCTTCGTCTTTGGCGGTCTTCATGGAGATCATGTACATATCGGCTTGGTCTCCAGCGTTAGGATTGTCGATATGGAAAGTGAAGGTTTCTCCCTGAGACTGCAAGCTTATAGTTTGTGCGAAGACGTTGATGATTGCCTTGGCCGTATTCATGAAAGGTCTTCCTAGTATGATTGGGATGTGTATGTCTTCCTGCATATCCATTATTACAAAATCTGCTGGGTAAAGAAATTTGTCAATCCTAACTAAAACATTTTCAGCTATTCCCCTAGGGTACTTGACCGAGTGGTCAGCAAGCTGTATTGTCATTTTGGTAGGTCGAAGATTTTCTAACTCAAGCCTCTTGAAAACCGAGTATGGCATAAGATTAACACTAGCTCCTAAATCGGCGAGAGAACAGATAATGCCTGAATTGTAGATGGAAATAGGGAGAGTAACACGTCCGGTGTCTCCGAGTTTTTCAGGAATGGTATTGTTAAGAATAGCTGAACATTCCTCGTTCAGCGGGACATTGGGTACTTCGGGTAACTTATCCTTGGTTGTAAGAAGTTTTCTGAAGTACTTTTTGGAGTGAACTTCAGAGGCGGTATCTAGGAATTTCCTATCAAGCTGAAAAGACTTAAGCTTGTCGGGTCGTTGTTTAAGACGAGCCGGAAATGGAATGTTTACTTTCCTATTTGGTGCAAACTCTAAATCCATTGTCGATGGGACAATAGGTGGTTCCTTCACCGGAGAAGAAACAGAAGGTGGGCTATGTGCTACCTGAGAGTCTAGAATATGAGAAGCCTCTTTATGGCAACTAGTTGGATTATCCTGAGGTTTAGCGTTAATACGCTGTGCTAATTGTCCTAATTGGGATTCGAGAGCTTTTAACAAAGTCAGTTGATCTCTTAAGGAGATATCAGTTTGGTCTCGTCTAGCCGAGATTCCTTGAATGACTTGTATCAGGGTATCGTCAAAACTAGAGGTTTGTGAGGAAGAGGGTTCCAAAGGTTGAGGTTGGTAAGTTAGTGGGCTATTCCTAGGTGGGTTAAAAGAAGGGTTAGTATTGGGTGAAGTTAGATGAAACTGAGGAATTTGGGCTGAGTGGTTCAGATTAGCACAATTAAGGTAGGTTTGAACTTGGCAGACTTGTTGTGGTTGACTTTTCAATTCCTTAATTTCCTTGGTTAGGTCTGCCACTTGCTGAGTGAGGGTTTTGATAGCTTGATTCCCGATTGTAGTAGGTGAAATCACTAGCGAGGGGTGATTTTCACTGTTCCAGTCATGGTTGTGTATTGTCATTTTCTCAATAAGGCTCCAAGCTTCATTTGCCGTACAGTCTATGAAACTAGCTTGAGAGGCGGTATCAAGTAAAGGACGGTGATGTGGGAAGAGACCATTGTAGAAAATGCGCAACTGGTCTGAACGCTCAAAACGATGATTTGGACATTTCTTAAGCAATTTCTTAAAGCGTTCCCATGCATCGTAGATTGATTCATCATGCACTTGACGGAAGTTTATGATGTTGGTCCTAAACGTGGCTTGTTTTGATGGGGGGAAATATTTGGCCAAAAATTTGGTTGCTAATTCTACCCAAGAGGTTATAGAGTTAATTTCTAGTCCCTCAAACCAGGTTTATGCATTGAGAGTGAGTGAATAGGGAAATAGGTATAGATAGACTATGTCTTGATTAACCCCAATCGGCTTAAAGGAGTTGGATAAGGAAATGAATTTGTCAAGGTGTGAGTTGGGATCATCATTTGGTAGGCCATGGAATTGACAGAGGTTTTGGACTAACTGAACAATGTGTGGCTTTAACTCAAATGATCCTCTACCAATTTCCGGATAGACAATTGGTCCTCCTCGACCTTCAATCAAAGGTTTAGAGTCTTCAGCGAGAGTTATACGTGTAGCTGTCATAGTCTCATTGGCAGGTGGTTGACTAGTTGAGTGGATAGGGATAACGTAATTTGTGAAAATAGTGAAAGGAAGGAAAAATAAAGAAAGACGTAGGGGTCTAAGGAGAAGAGTTAATCCTAAAGGTTCACTAGCGAGTAAGTTCATCTTGACGCCTAAGGATCGTATAGTTGGTTCCCCGGTAGCGGCGCCAAAAACTTGTTGGCGCCCGATCAGGTTGGTGTCGTTAACGATTACTAACCGGGCACCAGCAGTGGGTTGTTTTATATTTGTAGTTGCGGGGCCTAAGTTTTCCCTAACAATGCTAATCCTAAGGGTAAGCAAGTGGTAGGTATGACCTAGAGTCGTTCTTCAAACCGACTGAATTGAAACTAAGGCGTGGCAGATGAGAGCTTTCAAACTAGTGAAGGGTTTATAAAATAGTGGAGGAGTTTTGGTTTTTATATTAACTAACTTAGGCAAGTAAATACATAAAAGCGAAATAGAAATAAAACGTAAAGCAGATAAAATAAAGATAGTGTTTGCTGAGACTTTGTTAATTAAGTTATGGGATGATATTTGGAGAAACTGTTTTAAAAGATGTTTGTTAATTGTTACTCTTGGATACTTGTGATGTAAACACTAGATTCCCTACTAATTGAAATTCCATTAGCATGTCACACCGGGAGCTAGGTTATGGTAACATTACAGAGTATTTAGAATAATAAGCAAAATCTTAATATGGTTTAATAATACTTTCATATGAACGGGAACAAAATCTTAAGGTACTAGACATAATTGAATCATATAACGATTCTGTAACATCCTCTCCCGTGGCCTGGTATTTCTCTATTTAAATTTGAATAATTAATTGTTCTAGAAATTTAATTGTTATAAATTGCTTTATTTTGAAACTTGGTGAAATAGGTCTTAGGACTTATTGTGATAAATAAAATGTTGATTGGTTTAATTTATTAAAGGTGACGGTACAATAAAATAAATTTCTCGCAAAATGGTTCTAGGTTCCAGACAATAAATTTAGAACGGGTATAAAATACCCAATGTGTTAGATTGGTTAAATAAAGGGCCGATCCCTTTATTGGGATCACTTTACCAATTCCATTTCTTTATCTTTCCTTTCAAGTGATAAAAACCAAAACCCTAACCTAAACTTAAACATTTGATCATCAAAGTAATAGAGTGGATTGAAGTTGTGATCTTATAGCAATCATCATCATCTTCTAGCTTTTACCCTCTTGATCTTCTACCATTTGTAAATAAATTTCTAGTTCATAAACTCAAGTGTTAGGTTTAATGAATAATTGATGAGTTAATTTGGTTCTTGAGTTTATGTGATGTTTATTTGTGATATATGATGATATGTGATGATTCTTGACTAAATATATAAACCAAATCCATGTTATTGAGCTATGAATTGAGTCAGTTGAAAATTAAATAGATTTTATGATTTTGATGTGAAGATTATATAACTTGATGTTATTGTTGTTGAGTGATGGTAATTAGAAGTAAAAGTATGTTCCTTTGATGTTAAAAAAAATCGTGTATAGACTGAATTGTGGTGCAAAAGTTAGGATTTTGGGTATTAGGTTCGTGCTAGAATGAAGAACACAAGCTGCTGCTGCTGCCCAGATGATCAAGCCGACGGCTTGGCAGCTTAGCCGGCGGCTATGTGGGTTTGGCTTGGGAAGCCGGCGGCCAGGAGGCTTAGCCGACGGCTAAATGCCTAAGGCCGGCGGGTAAAAATGGCTTTAAAACGCATTTTATTTCTGGTTGCCCAAAACACGTTAGAGCCGGCGTCCCAGGGTTGGGAACCGGCGACTGGCCTTGGAAGCCGGCGGCTAAGTGATCTAGCCGGCGGCTAAATGGTTCAGTTCCACTTTTGTATTTAATTGCTATAACTTAATGTTAATTGGTGGATACGTATTATATAATGATTGTTAACACACGAGTGGGACTTATAACTTAGATAATAGTGGTGTTAAATCCCTAATGTGATTAGTTGATATGAGTTATATGTTAATGATTTCAATTACTAACTTGTTTATGATGTTGATCCTCAGATCCTCTAAAAGACAAAGTAGCACCTGGAATCTGAGTTGGTAAAGACGAAGGTATCGGTGAGTGGATTCAGAACTCACCATTGAATTTAGTTGTGATCATTGGATTACAACGAATAAGCGTGATATATTGTTGTTGCTTATTTAATATACCTTGTTGATTATTACTCAATGTGCAATGTGTGGCCTTCGGGCATCAGTTGTTAATGAGGTCAACGAGTTGTTGAATGGTTGGTTGGGCTAGTTGGTTATCGTGTGAATGATACAGGGATTTACTTCATTTGTTGAGTGTATTGAACTGTATCTGAGTAGGATAACCACTAGCTATCAGTCTCGTCCGTTATGGCCATACGGATAGGTTGGATAAGTGTTCTTGGGGAGCCACCCGGGTTATTGGTTATCCCCAGAGCCGCCGATCCTCATTATTGTGTTGTTTGCTGTAATTAGGTGATTATGCTAACTTGAATGTTGTGTGATGAACTCACTCACTTAGCTATGTGCTAATCCCTCCTCTCTACTTCTTGCAGATTATATTTTTAATAGATGGGTAGCAGGAAATTGATGCTCTAGGAGCTGGGAATGTCTTGAAAAGCATGCTACTCTGATAATGTTTTGTACTAAACAAGTCGGGTTTTATATAATGCCCCATTTAAGATGTGGTTTAATAGTTTTGAACTAGTATGACTCAACTATGAACTGTTTAATTAAATTAAGTATGATCTAGTAAATGAAATGACGTGTTTTAAATTACTACGCTTCCGTATTATTAATATAATATTGATATATATATATATATATATATATATATATATATATATATATATATATAAAATGAGGGGCGTTATAAGTTGGTATCAGAGCATGGTTTTGGGTTAATTGAACATTGTAGAATGTTTAATCCCAAAACTGGAGCGTGATATGTCAAACATTCCTGGGTATGGGATCTAGCATCGGTTGTGAATTGTTAGTAGATAGGTACTAACGATTAAAAAGTCTCAAGTGTTGTGTTGATTTCAGAAATGGCAGATGAAGAACAACCGACCACCAACCCCAATAATGCCTCTCGGTACGTTGCTCCTCCTTTTGAATCTCATCCGGAACAACATAATCAGGAAGGTACCTCTCTTCCAACGGGTGAGGAATCTAACAGAGAGGAGTATATACACGAGATGGAGGATGAGTTGATGTTCCTTAGAGAGTTTAAAAGGAAAGCGGAGGAAGCTACAGCTAGACAACTTTTACAACAACAATCTTCTGTTTTCGGTGCTAGTCCTTCCTCACAATCCAATAAAGTGTGCTCCTTCAAAACCTTTATGTCAAGCAAACCACCAGAATTTCATGGGAGTACAAATCCCACCGTGACTTTAAACTGGTTGAGAGATATGGAACGGAAATTCGATGTGATTCAATGTGAGGAGGAATCAAAAGTTATGTTTGCCGTTCAGTGCATGAAAGATGAGGCGATGGTTTGGTGGGACTCAGTTACAGGTCATTTAACACAACAACAAAAGGGATCAATCCGATGGCCTGATTTTCATCAAGCCGTTTGCAATCAATATTGTTCTGATTTTGATATGGCGCGGATTAGGAGGGAGTTTTTGAACCTTCATTTATCGGATAAGATGACCATTGATGAGTTGATAGCGCAATTTACTGAAAAGCTTTGGTTTGTTCAACAGTGGGTTCCCAATGAGAAAACCAGGATCGAGCAATTTGTGGATGCCTTACCCCATAACTACCGCACTACCGTGAGAATGGCTAGTAGTTTATCGCAAGCCTTTACCTTGCAAGATCAGTGGATAGTGATATTAGAGGTTTTCGTGCTTCTCAAACTAAAGACAATTCTTCTTCAAGGTTTAAAGCTGATTCTTCTAGCAAAGGAAAATCTTATTCGCAGGGTAGTCGACAGAATAAGAAATTTGTGAGTAGAAGTAGTTCATCTAGTAACTCTAATTGGTGCAACATGTGTAAATCTAGGCATTCTGGACCGTGTACCGTGCAAACGAACAAATGTTTGAAATGTGGTGAACTTGGCCATGAGATAAAGAATTGTCGGTACCCGAACTTTGTGTGTTGGACTTGCAAGAAAGAGGGGCACCGGGTGGGTCAATGTCCGGAGGCAGGGAAGTCGGGGTCGGGTTCGGTCGGGAGTTCTGCATCGTCCGGTCAGAAACGGAAGAATCCTCCACCACCAACGAGTAGGGCCTTTCAAATGACAATCGATGAGGCTGTGCATACAGAAGATGTCATAACTGGTACATTCCTTATAAACTCTGTACCGGCTCGTGTATTGTTTGACTCTGGTGCTAATTGTACTTTCATATCTGTATGCTTATGTGACAAGTTGAACTTAGTCCCTACTATGATAACAAAACCCATAGAAGTAGAAATTGTTAGTGGTAAATTAGTTCCTGTTACCACCTCGGTGACTGGAGCTAATATTGTAATTGATGACCGAACTTTCCCTATTTCATTCTTGTTGATGCCAATCCCTAGTTTTGATGTAATAATTGGTATGGATTGGTTGAGTCAGAATAGGGCTAGCATTGATTGTCACCAAAAGTTGATTAGGATCCCAATCTCCGAAGATGTCAATTCCCTTGATTTCTATGATGAAGGCTAGGAAGTCATTGTCCAAAGGTTGTGAGTCCTATCTAGCCTATGTAGTTGATGCCAAGCTTGAAAAGAAAACCATTTCCGATGTTCCGGTTGTGAGTGAATATCCTGAGGTACTCCCTGATGAATTTCCTAGGTTACCACCAGTTAGGGAAGTTGAGTATCGTATTGACCTTGTGCCGGGTTCGTCCCTTGTAGCTAAAGCTCCGTATAGGTTAGCGCCCTCTGAGATTCGTGAAATGATGAATCAGATACAGGAATTGTTGGATAAGGAGTTTATCAGACCTAGTTCTTCACCGTGGGGTGCACCGGTATTATTTGTGAAAAAGAAAGATGGGTCGTTGCGTATGTGTATTGATTATAGAGAATTGAACAAGAGAACAGTAAAGAATAAATACCCTTTGCCCAGAATAGATGATTTATTTGATCAGTTGCAGGGTTCTTCGGTATATTCTAAGATTGATTTGAGGTCGGGTTATCATCAGGTTCGTGTTCGGGAAGAAGATATTCCTAAAACGGCCTTTCATACTAGGTATGCGCATTATGAATTTTTGGTTATGCCTTTTGGTTTGACAAATGCTCCCGCAGTATTTATGGACTTGATGAACCGTGTTTGTCGACCTTTCTTGGATAAGTTTGTGATTGTGTTCATTGATGACATCCTTGTGTATTCGAAATCTGAAGCTGAGCATGCCATGCATTTAAGGTTAGTTCTTATACTTTGAAACGAGAACAGTTGTATGCAAAATTTTCTAAATGTGAATTTTGGATTCGGGAAGTTCAATTCTTGGGCCATATAATTTGTAAGGATGGTGTGAAAGTAGATCCATTGAAAATCGAGGCTGTGATGAAATGGAATGCCCCAAAGTCTGCTTCTGAAATAAAGAGTTTCCTTGGATTAGCAGGTTACTACCGGAAATTCATAAAAGATTTTTCTAAAATTGCCGGTCCGTTAACTAAATTAACCCGTAAAGATGTGAAATCCGTGTGGACTGAACAACAGGAGCAAGCTTTTCAGACGTTAAGATAATTGTTGTGTCAGGCACCTGTGTTGACTTTACCTGATGGTACAGACGATTTCGTTGTCTACTGTGACGCTTCTCATTCCGGTTTGGGCTGTGTGCTTATGCAAAGAGATAGAGTTATTGCCTATGCTTCTCGACAGTTGAAACCACATGAAAAGAATTATCCCACTCACGATTTGGAACTGGCAGCGGTTGTATTTGCTTTAAAGCTCTGGAGACATTACTTGTATGGTACTAGCTGTGTTGTTTGTACTGATCATAAGAGTCTGCAGTATGTGTTTTCCCAGAAAGAGTTGAACATGCGTCAGAGGCGGTGGCTAGAGTTAATCAAGGATTATGATTGCGAAATCCGATATCATCCTGGCAAGGCCAATGTTGTTGCTGACGCTCTGAGCCGAAAAAGTAATTCCGATAGAGTTTATTACGTGAAAGTGGATGTTTCTTCCGACTTGATCAATCAAATAAAAGTTGCACAATTAGAAGCTTTGAAGGATCATAATTTGAAAACTGAGATTATGTTGAAAAGAAAGGATGAGTTGGTCGAAGACTCGAGAGGATTATTGACCTATCAATCTCGTGTATGGATACCTTTACTTGGAAATATTCGGGATTTGATTTTTAATGAGGCACACAAATCTAAACTATCTATTCATCCCGGTAGTACTCGTATGTACAATGACTTGAAACCGTTGTATTGGTGGCCTACAATGAAGACCGACATTGCAAAATTTGTTAGTGCTTGTCATATCTGCTCACAAGTCAAAGCTGAACATCAAAAGCCGTATGGATCGTTGTGTAACACCCCCAAATTTAATGATTGCGGAAGCATACTTGGGTGTTACTAATCAATATACAAAGCACAAGATATACAGTAAACGACCTCTAAATGAGACGTTGTAAAACGATTTCATAGAAATAAATGTTTGAAAACTTAATGTTTTCGTATACAAAATGTAGTTTCCTAGAGTCCACGCATATGGCGGGAGATTCTATTACATAATCAACATGTACAAAAGATAATGCTGAGAATCTCCGTTAATGCAGTTTAGTTGAAATCATGCGACTCTAGCTATGTCCCGAAGTAATCCTACTCCGTATGTGTACCTGAGAATACATGCTAAAAGGGTCAACACGAATGTTGGTGAATCTCACAGGTTTGTAAATAATATCAGTTTTGAACACAAGATTTCATCAGTAGTGCCCGCAGGCGTAAATCAAGTATTTGCAAATCCAGCAAATGTAAAGTAAATAAGTTATACCGTTGCCATGAGGCTCATAATCGAAGCTTAACCCGTAAGTAATAAGTTGCTCCCGTGACATGCTCGTAACTGAGCAAGCATAAGTAACGAATAATAGTCGCCCATTTATACAGAACGGTTCGTGGTAGCGCTACTACCCCGGGCGGGGAGGGTCATTTCCCTAATGGATCCATTAACTAGTGTTCGCGCTTAAGTCCATAACTAACGATATATGATGGAGAGACTTCTGTAAGTAGTAAATAACTCATGCAATTCCGTTTGGTATAGTAAGCAGTTTAGTACTTGTGTTCAAGAAAAGTAAGCAATGTATCTCACCCCGTATGTAAAACAGTAAAAGTGGGGCTATAAGACTCACCTGAGTCGAGTAGTAAGCAGTAGCAACCAGTGAGTAGTGTATAGGTTCTCCGAACCCGTAACCTTTAAATGCCTAAACATATAAAGTTAAGTAAGTAGATGTCCCGCAAGACCATCTAGGCTAGTTGTCTACACAACTCGTTATGTCCAATGTTGGTTCGTTATCGTTTGTTCTTAGAAAACATGGTTGGCCCGTTGGTGACGGTTTGTATTAGTGTTTCCAAGGTGTTATTCTTGAAAAATATGTCTCAATTTGTTTATAAATTCGTATCGTAATAAGGTTCGAAGTTGTTTAAGTTCGACACTTGGTGTGAAATGTATTTACAAACTCATTATAACGGGGGTCCAGGGGCAGCGCCCCTGGTTAGCGGGGTTCCAGGGGTGGCAACCCCTGGCGGGGTCCAAGGGGCTGGCCCCTGGTTGGGGTCGAGATGCCAAGTCAGCTCGAAAAATTTTTATTTCTACTAAATTGCTTTGGTGAAAAACACATCTGGACTTGAATTTGGGTGAAATCAGGTGATAAATTTTAGGTCTCGATACTTAGTAAAAATGGTTTGAAACTCTCTGTTTTTAGCGTCACTTATAGCGACACTTAAGGTTCAGGCGACACTTAGGAAGTGTCGCATAAAATTGCGAAATATGAGTTTAGGGCGTCACTTAGGGAAGTGACGCATAAGGTGGCGACACTTAGGCAGTGACGGTAACAAGTGTCGGTTTAAGGTTCTAGGCGTCACTAGAGTAGTGTCGGGCAAGAGTGTCGTATAAAATTAGATTTCGATCATAGGCGTCACTTAGGCAAGTGACGCTAGTAGTGACGGATATTGAAAATGCGTCACTTAGGTAGTGACGGGAAAAGAGGGCTTTTAGCGACACTTAAGCAAAATTAGGGTTTTTAGCGACACTCAGTGCGTCACTTAAGTGACGCACGAAGTGACGCTATACTGCAGTCGTCGTTGCGTCACCTCGAGCTGTTGACGGATTTTTGAGCCAAAAACGAGTTTTCTGGCCACCGATCGACCCAAGCTTTTTACCCAACCCATATTTGGACATTATAAACGTGTAGAAATAACAAACAAGTATTATAACCAAGATTTTAGTGATTTCGAGAAATTGTCGGAAACTTACAAAGTGGCGAAACGAAATTCCGAAAAGATAGAAGTGTAGATCGTCGCGTGGTGATTCTTTTTCTCCAAAAGGGCTTCGAGATTTGATGATGTTTGATGATGTTATTTGAGGTTTTAAGGTGATGGTGATGGTGAAATTTTTGAGAGAAAAGAAAGAGAGAGAGAGAAGAAGAAAATGGATGATGATGATGAAATGAGATGGTGGGGAGGGGATTTCCCCCTTTTGTTGGCCGGTTGGGTGGGGCCCACGGGTGTGGGCTTCACCCATTTTTCGTTCCCTGTATTCGTGTTCCGTGCGGTGTTCATTTTCCCGATCGTTTAAACGTTAATTAATTATTTATGTATGTTTAAATACACGTTTCAATATGCGAATAATTTCTCAATATTTTGGTTGAAGTATTTTATTAAATACTTTATATTTGAGTTGTAAAATACGATTTAACTTTGTTTTGATTTGTTTGCGCGTTAGTATTTTAATCGCGTATACGTTTATTTGTACGATACGAATTAATTACGAAATATTATAATAAAATAATATTTTGGGTATAATGGTCGTATTAAATAATATTATATTATCCAATAAAACGATGATTTGGACATTTCTTAAGCAATTTCTTAAAGCGTTCCCATGCATCGTAGATTGATTCATCATGCACTTGACGGAAGTTTATGATGTTGGTCCTAAACGTGGCTTGTTTTGATGGGGGGAAATATTTGGCCAAAAATTTGGTTGCTAATTCTACCCAAGAGGTTATAGAGTTAATTTCTAGTCCCTCAAACCAGGTTTGTGCATTGAGAGTGAGTGAATAGGGAAATAGGTATAGATAGACTATGTCTTGATTAACCCCAATCGGCTTAAAGGAGTTGGATAAGGAAATGAATTTGTCAAGGTGTGAGTTGGGATCATCATTTGGTAGGCCATGGAATTGACAGAGGTTTTGGACTAACTGAACAATGTGTGGCTTTAACTCAAATGATCCTCTACCAATTTCCAGATAGACAATTGGTCCTCCTCGACCTTCAATCAAAGGTTTAGAGTCTTCAGCGAGAGTTATACGTGTAGCTGTCATAGTCTCATTGGCAGGTGGTTGACTAGTTGAGTGGATAGGGATAACGTAATTTGTGAAAATAGTGAAAGGAAGGAAAAATAAAGAAAGACGTAGGGGTCTAAGGAGAAGAGTTAATCCTAAAGGTTCACTAGCGAGTAAGTTCATCTTGACGCCTAAGGATCGTATAGTTGGTTCCCCGATAGCGGCACCAAAAACTTGTTGGCGCCCAATCAGGTTGGTGTCGTTAACGATTACTAACCGGGCACCAGCAGTGGGTTGTTTTATATTTGTAGTTGCGGGGCCTAAGTTTTCCCTAACAATGCTAATCCTAAGGGTAAGCAAGTGGTAGGTATGACCTAGAGTCGTTCTTCAAACCGACTGAATTGAAACTAAGGCGTGGCAGATGAGAGCTTTCAAACTAGTGAAGGGTTTATAAAATAGTGGAGGAGTTTTGGTTTTTATATTAACTAACTTAGGCAAGTAAATAAATAAAAGCGAAATAGAAATAAAACGTAAAGCAGATAAAATAAAGATAGTGTTTGCTGAGACTTTGTTAATTAAGTTATGGGATGATATTTGGAGAAACTGTTTTAAAAGATGTTTGTTAATTGTTACTCTTGGATACTTGTGATGTAAACACTAGATTCCCTACTAATTGAAATTCCATTAGCATGTCACACCGGGAGCTAGGTTATGGTAACATTACAGAGTATTTAGAATAATAAGCAAAATCTTAATATGGTTTAATAATACTTTCATATGAACGGGAACAAAATCTTAAGGTACTAGACATAATTGAATCATATAACGATTCTGTAACATCCTCTCCCGTGGCCTGGTATTTCTCTATTTAAATTTGAATAATTAATTGTTCTAGAAATTTAATTGTTATAAATTGCTTTATTTTGAAACTTGGTGAAATAGGTCTTAGGACTTATTGTGTTAAATAAAATGTTGATTGGTTTAATTTATTAAAGGTGACGGTACAATAAAATAAATTTCTCGCAAAATGGTTCTAGGTTCCAGACAATAAATTTAGAACGGGTATAAAATACCCAATGTGTTAGATTGGTTAAATAAAGGGCCGATCCCTTTATTGGGATCACTTTACCAATTCCATTTCTTCATCTTTCCTTTCAAGTGATAAAAACCAAAACCCTAACCTAAACTTAAACATTTGATCATCAAAGTAATAGAGTGGATTGAAGTTGTGATTTTATAGCAATCATCATCATCTTCTAGCTTTTACCCTCTTGATCTTCTACCATTTGTAAGTAAATTTCTAGTTCATAAACTCAAGTGTTAGGTTTAATGAATAATTGATGAGTTAATTTGGTTCTTGAGTTTATGTGATGTTTATTTGTGATATATGATGATATTTGATGATTCTTGACTAAATATATAAACCAAATCCATGTTATTGAGCTATGAATTGAGTTAGTTGAAAACTAAATAGATTTTATGATTTTGATGTGAAGATTATATAACTTGATGTTATTGTTGTTGAGTGATGGTAATTAGAAGTAAAAGTATGTTCCTTTGATGTTAAAAAAAATTGTGTATAGACTGAATTGTGGTGCAAAAGTTAGGATTTTGGGTATTAGGTTCGTGCTAGAATGAAGAACACAAGCTGCTGCTGCTGCCCAGATGATCAAGCCGGCGGCTTGGCAGCTTAGCCGGCGGCTATGTGGGTTTGGCTTGGGAAGCCGGCGGCCAGGAGGCTTAGACGACGGCTAAATGCCTAAGGCCGGCGGGTAAAAATGGCTTTAAAACGCATTTTATTTCTGGTTGCCCAAAACACGTTAGAGCCGGCGTCCCAGGGTTGGGAACCGGCGGCTGGCCTTGGAAGCCGGCGGCTAAGTGATCTAGCTGGCGGCTAAATGGTTCAGTTCCACTTTTGTATTTAATTGCTATAACTTAATGTTAATTGGTGGATACGTATTATATAATGATTGTTAACACACGAGTGGGACTTATAACTTAGATAATAGCGGTGTTAAATCCCTAATGTGATTAATTGATATGAGTTATATGTTAATGATTTCAATTACTAACTTGTTTATGATGTTGATCCTCAGATCCTCTAAAAGACAAAGTAGCACCTGGAATCTGAGTTGGTAAAGACGAAGGTATCGGTGAGTGGATTCGGAACTCACCATTGAATTTAGTTGTGATCTTTGGATTACAACGAATAAGCGTGATATATTGTTGTTGCTTATTTAATATACCTTGTTGATTATTACTCAATGTGCAATGTGTAGCCTTCGGGCATCAGTTGTTAATGAGGTCAACGAGTTGTTGAATGGTTGGTTGGGCTAGTTGGTTATCGTGTGAATGATACAGGGATTTACTTCATTTGTTGTGTGTATTGAACTGTATCTTAGTAGGATAACCACTAGCTATCAGTCTCGTCCGTTATGGCCATACGGATAGGTTGGATAAGTGTTCTTGTGGAGCCACCCGGGTTATTGGTTATCCCCAGAGCCGCCGATCCTCATTATTGTGTTGTTTGCTGTAATTAGGTGATTATGCTAAGTTGAATGTTGTGTGATGAACTCACTCACTTAGCTATGTGCTAATCCCTCCTCTCTACTTCCTGCAGATTATATTTTTAATAGATGGGTAGCAGGAAATTGATGCTCTAGGAGCTGGGAATGTCTTGACAAGCATGCTACTCTGATAATGTTTTGTACTAAATGAGTTGGGTTTTATATAATGCCCCATTTAAGATGTGGTTTAATAGTTTTGAACTAGTATGACTCAACTATGAACTGTTTCATTAAATTAAGTATGATCTAGTAAATGAAATGACGTGTTTTAAATTACTACGCTTCCGTATTATTAATATAATATTGATATATATATATATATATATAAAATGAGGGGCGTTATAGATTCCTCGTCATCCTAACAGATTTGTATATTTAAAACAGTTCATTTATGACTTTAAACCGGCCCTTGCTTAAGACTACCCAATAAATCCCCTAATTATCCATAGCGTGCCTCACTTAAAGTGGTTCCGCCGTTTCAAACTTTGGCCATGTCTTGTCCTACGATAATTCCCCATGTAGCCTTGCGGGTCCATAGTTTCATACCTTTGACAAATTATATTGACACAGATAATTGACTACCTTTTAATTGGACGTCGTAAAAAGGTGTTGTAATCACGTTTATTGGTGGAAAGGCGATAGATTAATTTGATGTTTAAAAGTCTATTTAGAAAGGTTAATTAAACTAGGTTTCTCATTTTATATATATTAGTCCGTAATATAACTACCTTCGGTCGTTACGCAGCTTCCACGTATTTGTACTACACCTAAAGTGTTTCCAACGCTATACTGAGTAACAGTCGAATAGGGGCCATCATATTACTTCATAATATTGTATCGTTTCGTAATATGACTACCTTCGGTCGTTCCTCGACTTCCATACATTTGTACTCCACCTTGAAGTGTTTCCAGTACTATATCGAATAACAGCCGAATAGGGGCCATCATATTATTTGACGATAATTAAGACCGTTTATATTTTACTACTATGATGATCCTAAGGCAACAATCAAACAAGAACATGCAATAAGACGATCAAAGCAATATTACCGATCTTTAATATTTAATTAAAAATCATCCCATAATTAACTAACTACATCGCAAACAAACACAATAGTAATCTACTCGCTAATCATGGCATAAACGATCTCTAGCATAATTAAAGCATACATATTTAATTAAGATAGGTAAGAATAGAAATAACCGAGATTAATATGCGAGAAGGAATAGACTTGAATTAATAAGAGTTGCTCCAAGCGTACACCAAAGATTACAAACACGTTCCTCACCAAAGAATACAAGCTCGTTCCTTGCTTCTATTTTAACTAGCCTACTACTATTCTAAAGCAAGAAAATAAACAAAGAAATAAAAGCTAGAAGCTATAGAAAGAAAGTGTGTTTTTCCAAGGATGGAAGGTGTGTCTTGCAAATGAACCAAAGCCCCATATTTATAGGTGAGCTTTGGCTCACATTAGCATCAAGAGGTGCATGTTAGAAAAAGGTAGCCAAAAGGGTGCACCGGGTACTGTACAATAAGAAAAGTAGGCGCACCGGGTACTGTACAACACGAAAAGTAGGCGCACCAGGTACCAAAAGTTGCCAAAAATGGAAACCGAGGCGGGTGCATGGTGGCCGGAGGCGGCCTTGGTGTGGCCGGCGGCGGCTGGCCCACCCCCGCCCCGGTTCGCCGTCTTTTGCTTCGTTTCTCGATTCGTGCGTGTTTTCTTCGTTATGCATCCGTTTGCATCGAATCTTTTTTTGTTGGATTCGTAATTCAAAAACAAAGATTTTGACTTAGGATAGGCCCTGAGATGAAGTTCCTAGCTCCAGATATTGCATACGAATCATTTGGATCTTCCAGCGGGCGTAGAATCTTCATTCTTTATCCGTTTTAGTTGATTCTTCTTCTGTTGGATTCGTATTTTGAAAACGAACATCTTGGATAGAATGGATGTTGATGAAGGGCACTTTAGTCTTGAAATCTCGTTTTGATGCTTTGAATCTTCAAACGTGTGTGGAATCTTCGTTTTACATCCGTTTTGCTTGATTTTTATCGTGCAACCTTGTTTTGACCATCTTGGCATAATATCATTGATTTGTACTGTTTTTGAACTAATATGCCAAGAATCGTTCCAGAATGAGAGAGATATCGGTAGTAAAAACGTGACTTTTTACGCGATATCAGTAACCGCGTTACATGTCTCACCGATTCGAGCTTCTCCTGAACCTTTCTACTATATCACTGGAGAGGCACGGGTCAATCGATGCCAACGGAGAGGTAACGGATCAGTTCGAGCTAGTCCTTACCCCATTGGTAACACCCCAACTAGGACATGCCATACAACTTACCCTCGTAGGTGGGATTGGCTACCCACAACTCTAAACACCTGGCGGTCTGAGGAAGACATCCAAATTCCTGCTGACCCCATGGACATCTCCCCATATACTTAAGAACCTATCCACCATACTGTTCCAGTGTTAGCTGCCCGACTACACCGTCATGAGGCAAGACTGGAAAGATTGGAACGGGAACAATACATAATACAGATGTACTGGTTACGCCAATCACACGACCTCATTGCAGAACTCTTTCAGGAACAAGAAAGTATGACACAGAACGTGAACATGATTCATCAACAGGTGATTGATGACAGGAGCACATTTGATCTTCTACAAGCAAGACTGGAAGAATGTGAGCAATGCTCACGAGAAGCTGAAGAGTACGCCCGTGAATTTGTACAACGGCTAGTTTTGGCGGAAGATAATGCCAGACAAGCCAGTAGACTTGCAACCACCGTGGATCACCTTATAACTCTCATGTCGCAAGTGAACTTGTGCCGAAATTAGAATAGTATCTATCTTGTAATCTATCTAGCTAGCTATGTAGAACTCATTTAATTCGACCGGATGTAACAATTCCCGGTATCTTTTGTAAACTTTAATTTAGGTAATCTTTTGAAATCCCTATGTTCTGTATCTTTCAAAACTCGTATCTTGTACCCAACATTGTTATCTAATGGAAAATGATTATCACTTCGTGCTGTTGTATATTACCCTCTGATATATACATGTGTGATATATCATAACCGTTACACAATTGACTTACATATCTTTTCTCTTAGTTTATTCAAGCATTATGCCTCCGAGGCGAACGTTTAATCAAGCTGATGTTGACCGACTTGTTGCCCAAGGGGTAGCTGATGCTCTAGCTGCCCGACAACAACGTTCCGAGAGTGGAGAAACGCCAACTAACACCCCTATAATAAAGCCCTGCTCATACAAGGACTTCCTAAATTGCAAGCCTCTAAGTTTCAAGGGCACCGAGGGTGCTATTGGTTTGTTACGGTGGATTGAGAAGACTGAATCCGTTTTCCGTATATGCAACTGTCCTGAAGACCATAAAGTCAAATACTCCACCTGCACTTTCCTTGACAGTGCACTGACATGGTGGAGTACTCATGCTCAGACCATGGGTATTGACATCGCTTATCAAACTCCCTGGGAAGAATTGAAGAAAATGCTGAAGGACGAGTATTGTCCTAGAGATGAAATCCAACAGCTAGAAGTAGAGTTCTGGAACTTCACCACCCAAGGCAATGACATTGCCGGATACACCACCTGATTCAATCAGCTGGCACTGCTGTGCCCATCCTGTAACACCCCACAAATTTAAACGCGATTTTTAAACGTTAAACACTTGCATTATTAGGCTAATTCCCTACTTGAGTGAATTCACAACCACTTTTAGAGGTAAGTCTAGCAAAGCCCAACTAGTTAATACGCGTAGTATTACTTATTTGTAATTAGATGTAATTACATATGAAACGATTTGAACAAGCGCGACAAAAATATACGACTGATGGTGAACGAATTTATTTAATAAAACGAAAGTTATTAAATAACGTAAACGTATAATAAATATTATGTCGATAATATTTACAAGTATTTCGTAACAAATAACGTTTAACTTGTATAATTAAAATAAAACAAAGTTTAAAAAACAAAGTTAAAACTTTATAAACTTAACTAAATAATTTCCATAAAATACCTCAACCAAAAATGTAATTAAAAACGCATTTAAAATATTACCATTTAAAATATTGAAACATTTAACGATCGGGTAAACGAACACGGACTAAATACCACAAAAATGTGGAACAATTCCCTCCCATTTTTGGCACCAAAACCGGCACCATCACACCCCCACCACCTCATTTCTCTTTATCACTCTCTCTCTCTTCACCTCCATTTTCTTTCACCTCTCTCTAGAACTCAACAAAAATCACCCAAAATCAACCAAAACTACAACAAAAACGCATTGAATCACCATACTCCTTTGGAATAAAGTGACCACGACGACACGATCTACCTTTCTACCTTTTCAGATTTTAAAACTGACACGCGTAAGTTTCTAACATTTTTCTCGAAACTACTTATATTTTGGTTTTTATGCATGTTTAGTGTTTATATAACTAAGAAATGTCCAATTAAGGGTTGGGTAAAAGTTTCGGGCCAAAACGAAGTCGTCCGGCCATGTTTCCGGCCACCGGAGTCCGATCAGACCCCGACGTCGCATCTGGCTTGGGCCAAATGCGACATCAGTCACAACGTCGCAGAACCTCTCACAACGTCGCATACTACGACATCACCTTTAACGTCGCATTAAATTGCAAAGTCGCACATAGCGACGTCGACCCTTACGTCGCACTAGACCCTGACGTCGCACATAGCGATATCAGCCTCAACGTCGCAGTACTAAACAACGTCGCATGTAGCGACAACACACTTAACGTCGCAGGTTTCAGACCCTTAAAACGCATGATTTCACCAAGGCTTTGCCCCTTGGACCCCACCAGGGGTTGCCACCCCATGGACCCCGCTACCAGGGGCGCTGCCCCCGGACCCCCGTACACAATTTCGTACCTTATGAAACACAACGAAACAATATGATAATATTTTCAGAGATTATTATTACAAACAGTTACCAACGAGTCGTATACACTTTCAAAACTTCAAACATAAACACAGAACAAACATTTGGACATAACTTGGTTGTGCGAACACTAGCATGGATGATTAGCTTAGACATCCACATACTTATTAAATCTCATACTTTTAGGACGTTAGGAGATTCGACTAGGTGTACCTTGGGCTTTAGGCTTTGCTAGATCTCGCACTATTACTTAACTCAACAGGTGAGTTCACAGCCCCTACTTTTACTATTTTAACTGCTTTTGAACAGGGGTGGAAAACATAGTCAACTGTTTTACTAATTGCCATAACTGCTTTTATATACATGACTGTATACTTGTTTACTCGAACGATTGGAGTGTTTTGAACTATTGAACTTTTTGTGCAAACTGATGCTTATGAAATAACATTTTCATACTATAAACTAAAACAATCGTGATAAACTATTTGACAAACTGTTTTACTAGACCGGAGAACGACCGGTAAACTGTTTTGTTTGGACGGGAGAACGACCCGTACGTATTTGGCCGGAGAACGACCGGTACTTTTTATGAAAACGCTGGAGAACGACCAGCAACGTATTTTAGTGCCAGAGAACGAATGGCCAAGTGGACGGGAGAACGACCCGTGCATATTTGGACCGGAGAACGACCGGTACATATTTCGCTGGAGAATGACCAGCAGTGTTTGGATGGGAGAACGACCCATGCGTCTTTGGACGGGAGAATGACCAGTGCGTATCTAGACCGGACAACGACCAGTAAAACTGTTTTTATTGGACGGGAGAACGACCCGTGCGTATTTGATCGGAGAACTATCGGTACTGTTTGTATTTCGCTGGAGAACGACCAGCAACGTGTTTAAACTGTATTTTGGGTAACATCCCACGTAAACCGAAGCTTTTGGTGAACAACCCACTAAACTGATACTTTGGATAACATTCCACAAAACATTACTCGACTGTCATGGCAATAACTATTTGTGAACGTATTTAATTTAAACAACTGTTCTTACGAACTTGATTCAACTGCTGCAAACATAAAACCTGTGAATTCACTCAACCTCGTTGTTGACTTTTACTATGTTTTTCAGGGAATTAGCTCCGCATGTAAGAACCGCCTGCCCTTGGAACTTAGGCGACCCCGAAGGAATAGGATGCCAACTTTTGACAACTGGATTTCTTTTATATAACTAAAACTATTTAGTCATATTTACGAAATCTACTTTTATAAACATAATTACTTTTACACTTGTACGATTTGATAAATCGTAAAACTTTGTAACTATTTGGCATCTTAATATATTATGTTCTGTTGTAATCATATGCTCTGATACGTATGCATGTACTGTGTAATGTGGCACTCCCCATACTTAACTAAATGCTTCCGCTAAACAAAATCAACGAATTTGGGGGTGTTACACATCCCTTGTTGATCCGGAATACAAACGGATCGAACGCTACACCCGGGGACTTCCCCCACGTATTCAGGGTATGGTCACGGCTTCCAACCCCACAACCATTCAGGGTGCCGTCCGCATCGCACATAATCTCATGGCACAAGTGGTTCGCCGAGGAACACATGCTGCCAACACAAATTCAAACCAATCCGGAGATAATAAGCGCAAATGGTCTGGGAACAACAATAACTCCCAATCATCAAAGAAGCCTGACACCATCAAGGCCTACTCCTCTGGGCCTGAACACAAAAAGGGATACACTGGGAACAAGCCCTTCTGTTCCAAATGCCGTAGACATCACGATGGTCCTTGCGGTACTCCATGCACCACTTGTCAGCGCTATGGGCATATAGCAAAGGACTGCAAGTCTAACACCACCAACTCCAACCAACCTAGAGCTTGCTTTGAATGCGGTAACCCAGGGCACTTCCGGAACGATTGCCCGAAACTGAAGAACAAGGGCAACAACAACACTGCAAAAGGTAGAGCCTTTGTCCTGAACTCAGGGGAAGCCCGCCAAGACCCGAATGTGGTCTCGGGTACGTTCCTTCTCAACAACTTAACTGCCTCTATTCTATTTGATACTGGTGCGGATTAGGAGTTTTATATCTGATGAATTCTGTCCACTACTTGACGTTACACATGTTGCATTAGATGCTAAGTACATTGTAGAGTTAGCAAATGGCAGACTCATTGAAACTGACAGTGTGATACCCAATTGCACTTTAAACCTCGCCGACGAATTATTTTCCATTGATCTTATACCTATCGAGATCTGAAGTTTCGACATCATCATCGGCATGGATTGGTTGTCCAAGCATCGTGCCGAGATCATCTATTTCGATAAAATTGTCCGCATACCTCTTGCCTCCGGTAGTACTCTAGTCATACTAGGGGAGACTGGTGGGACGAGATTAAATATCATTTCCTGCATGAAAACCCATAAGTATTTGAGAAAGGGTTATCAGGCAATCGTCGCCCATGTCAAGGAGAAAAAGTCGGAGGAGAAGCGACTTGAGGATGTGCCAATTGTTCGAGACTTTCCGGAAGTCTTTCCTGAAGACCTGCCTGGTCTTCCACCACCGAGACAAGTCGAATTCTCAATTGATCTTGTGCCCGGAGCAGCACCCGTGGCACGAACACCTTATCGACTAGCCCCATCTGAACTTCAGGAATTGTCCGCTCAGTTACAGGAACTCCTAGACAAAGGATTCATTCGACCGAGTTCTTCACCTTGGGGAGCTCCGGTCCTATTTGTCAAAAAGAAAGACGGTTCTTTCCGCATGTGCATTAACTACAGAGAACTGAACAAACTAACCATCAAGAACCGTTATCCACTCCCACGCATCGATGATCTATTCGACCAACTTCAAGGGTCTAGCTTCTATTCCAAAATCGATCAGCGATCTGGATATCATCAACTACGAGTTCGCGATGTTGACATTCCGAAAACTGCTTTCCGAACTCGTTACGGGCACTATGAGTTTCAAGTCATGCCCTTCGGTTTAACAAACGCACCGACTGTATTCATGGACCTTATGAACCGAGTGTGTAAACCATATCTCGACAAGTTTGTCATTGTCTTCATCGATGACATTCTTATCTACTCGCGCGATGAACAAGAACATGTGCAACATCTTAAAACTATTCTAGAACTACTCGGGCACGAGGAGTTATATGCCAAATTCTCCAAGTGTGAGTTCTGGAAGCAAACTGTGCAATTCCTTGGACACGTGATTGACAGTCAAGGAATTCATGTTGATCCGTCAAAAA
Organism: Helichrysum umbraculigerum; assembly: GCA_949592205.1. Taxonomy (NCBI): domain Eukaryota; kingdom Viridiplantae; phylum Streptophyta; class Magnoliopsida; order Asterales; family Asteraceae; genus Helichrysum; species Helichrysum umbraculigerum. The sequence goes on from CATIUR010000001.1 coordinate 42,387,306, forward strand.
TCGAGGCTATCAACTGCTGGCAAGCACCAACAACGCCGACCGAAGTACATCAATTCTTAGGATTGGCAGGATACTATCGTCGATTCATTGAAAACTTCTCGAAAATAGCCCAACCTCTCACAACACTAACTCAGAAGGAAAAGAAGTTTGATTGGACCGATAAGCAAGAATCAGCTTTCCAACTACTCAAACAAAAGCTTTGCAGTGCACCTATCCTATCATTACCCGAAGGCAACGATGACTTCGTGGTATACTGCGATGCTTCTCACTAAGGTCTCGGGTGCGTGTTGATGCAACGAGACAAGGTCATTGCCTACGCCTCCCGACAACTCAAAGTTCACGAAAAGAATTATACCACTCATGATCTTGAACTGGGAGCTATCATTTTTGCCCTTAAAATCTAGAGACACTATCTGTACGGCACTAAATGTACAATTTACACCGACCACAAAAGTCTCCAGCACATATTTGACCAAAAGGATCTCAACATGAGGCAACGTTGCTGGGTCGAGTTGCTTACCGATTACGATTGTGAGATCCGATATCATCCGGGCAAAGCAAATGTTGTTGCCGATGCCCTCAGTCGAAAGGAACGAGTAAAACCTCTTCGAGTCCGAGCCCTCAGCATGACAATTCACAATGATCTGATCATTCAAATCATTACCGCTCAACTCGAAGCACTCAAACCTAAGAACATCATTGTAACACCCCCAAATTCACGTTTCGGCGGAAGCAAGTTTTGGGGTATTACTAATCAATAATCATAGCACATAAGGTAATGTAGTAAACGACCTCTAAACGAGACGTTGTAAAAACAGTTTCATTTCCATATGATTTAAATGTTTGAAAACTTAATATTTTCGTATACAAAATGTAGTTCCCTAGAGTCCACGCTTATAGCGGGAGATTCTATTACATAATCAAAATATACAAAAGATAATGCTAAGAATCTCCGTTAATGCAGTTGTGTTGAAATCATGCGACTCTAGCTAAGTCCGGGAGTAATCCTGCTCCGTGAGTGTACCTGAGAATACATGCTAAAAGGGTCAACACGAATGTTGGTGAATCTCACAGGTTTATATGTAATAATAGTTTCTGAACACAAGATTTCATCAGTAGTGCCCGCAGGCGTAAATCAAGTATTTGCAATCCAACAAACGTAAAATAAGTAAGTTATACCGTTGCCATAAGGCTCATAATCGAAGCTTAACCCGTAAGTAATAAGTTGCTCCCGTGACATGCTCGAAACTGAGCAAGCATAAGTAACAAAAGATAGTCGCCCGTTTACACAGTACAGTTCGTGGTAGCGCTACTACCCCAGGCGGGGAGGGTCATTTCCCTAATGGATCCATTAACTAGTGTTCGCGCTTAAGTCCATAACTAACGATATATGATGGAGAGACTTCAGTAGAAAGTAAGTATCTCATGCAAGCTCGTATAGTAAAATGAATAGTTTGAACTTGTGTTCAAGAAAATAAGCAATGTATCTCACCCCGTAATTATATAAAACAGTAAAAGTGGGGCTATGAGACTCACCTGTGCCTTGTGAATTTAATTTAATAAACTTCAGTTGATTAGTCGAGTAGCGAAGTCCAAAGACTTGTAACCTGAGAGTGTCCACGACACGCGTTGGTTATAATTATGATTGGGTATCTCGAAAGATCACCCTTGTAGTTGTTCGCCCAACTAGAATATCCAAATTACCCTTGGTTGATTCGTTTGTGTTTTAAAACGTGTACGGCCCGTTGGTGACGGTTTTCGATGATAATAATAATCTCTGAGTTTATTTCATGGTATTTAACAAAGTGGGGGAATTGGGTACGGGGGTCCGGGGGCAGCGCCCCTGGTAGCGGGGTCCAAGGGGTGGCAACCCCTGGCGGGGTCCAAGGGGCAGAGCCTACTACTTTCCTTTAGTGAAAACGTTTCCGAAATTTGAATTTGGAGTAAAATTAGGGGGTAAAATCTTGGTTCCGACATTTAGTAAAAATCTGAGTTTTTAGGGTTCTGTAGCATGCGACGTAGCATGCGACGTAAGGTGTGACGTGGGCGTGTACGTCGCATTATGCGACCTGCGCAATTCAATGCGACGTAGGGTGTTGCGTACCTAATACGACGTGGGTTCGGTTTGCGACGTTAAGATCTGCGTCGCTACATGCGACATTCGCAATTCAATGCGACGTAATTGGCTGCGTCGCTAATGCGACGGTGAGGATTTATGCGACGTAAGTCTCTGAGTCGCAGAGGCCCCAGGCCAGATGCGACGTTACGCGACTGATCGGAATTTTGCCCCCAAAAACACATTTTTCGGCCACCGTTCGACTTAATATTTTTAACCAACCCTTCTAGGGACATTACTAGCTTAAACAAACAACTAGCAAGTAAAAGTACTCAAAAACGAGAGGTTTCGGGATTTTGTCGGAAACTTACAAGTTAACGCCGGAGAAATCCGAAAAGGTAGCGTTGTAGATCTCGATGTGGTGTTTCTTTTTCTCCAAAGGGCCGAGGTGATTCGAGTTCATTTTATGGTGCATTTTTGTGAGTTAGTGAGTAGTGGTGGTGATGGTATTTTGAAAGAAGAAAGAGAGAAAGAGAGAGTGAGAGAGAGAGGGAGAGTGGGAAAGTGAGGAAAAAGAGGAAGGAGGTGAGGGGGTGATGACCCTCACCTTGGGCCGGCTGGTGGGGTCCACCGTGCGTGGGCTTCACCAGTTTTCGTTTTCTGCAATTGCGTTCCGTGCGGTTTTCGTTTCCCCAATCGTTTAAACGTTAAATAATTGTTTTGAACATTTTAATTATATGTTTTAAAATACAATTACTTTCCCCATATTTTATTTGAAGTATTCTACCAATTACTAATTAATTGCGTTATAAATGTTGTTTTAACTTGTTTGTTTTGTTAGCGCGTTTAACACTTAATCACGTATGCATTATTTATACGATACGAATTTAAGTTGACGTATTATAAAAATAATATTTCGGATGTAATATCGTTTTAATAAAATTGATCACCAACGCCCATTGTAAGTAAGGTTAGAACTAATCCAGTACGTATATCCCACGATCTAAACTGATCGCAACAGTTGTGCACGAAAAGCCACGTATATTTAGATTTATTAATACTAAATACACGTATTTACAAGCAGTTAGGTACTAATACATAGTCCTATAGTACCGGGTGTTACATTCTCCCCTTGTTAAGAGAATTTCGTCCCGAAATTAGTTCGACGTTATAGTGTTCGTTGGAGTAGTGAACAGGTGTGGGTATTTCGATCGTATTTGGTCTTCCCGTTCCTAGGTGAACTCAGAACCATGCCTGGAATTCCACCTGACTTTTACGATGGGAATACGACTCTTCTTTAATTGTTTGACCTCTCGGACAGTAATCTCTGTAGGTTCCTCGACAAAGTGTAGTTTATCGTCGATGTGGATTTCGTCGAGTGGTATAATCAACGTTTCATCAGACAGACATTTCTTCAAGTTAGAAATGTGGAAGGTAGGGTGTACGCTGCTGAGTTCGGGCGGTAGTTGTAACTTGTACGCAACGGGGCCAATCCTTTCGAGGATCTCAAAAGGCCCGATGTACCTGGGATTTAACTTCCCGCGTTTACCGAATCGGATTACGCCTTTCCAAGGCGATACTTTCAGGAGTACCCGGTCCCTAACCTGGAACTCGAGTGGTTTGCGTCTCACATCAGCGTAACTTTTCTGACGATCACGTGCGGCTTTGAGTCGGTTTTGGATTTCAACAATTTTCTCGGTGGTTTCGTGCATGAGTTCATGACCAGTGAGTTGGCTGTCTCCCACTTCGGTCCAACAGATCGGTGATCGGCAGTTACGACCGTACAGTGCCTCAAAGGGTGCAGCCTTAATGCTGGCATGGTAGCTATTATTGTAGGAAAATTCGCACAGCGGTAGGTGTCTTTCCCAGTTTGTACCGAAATCAACTACGCAGGCTCGTAGCATGTCTTCCAGTGTCTGAATAGTTCGTTCACTTTGGCCATCGGTTTGAGGGTGGTACGCGGTACTCATATCGAGACGGGTACCCAATGATTTCTGAAGTGATTGCCAAAAGTGAGAGGTGAAACGGGCATCTCTATCGGAGATAATCGAGGTAGGAACACCGTGTCGAGAAACAATTTCTTTGATGTAGATTTGTGCGAGGCGTTCCATTTTATCGGTTTCCTTGATTGCCAGGAAGTGAGCAGATTTTGTGAGACGATCGATGATCACCCAAATGGTATCGCAACCGCTCAACGACTTGGGTAGTTTGGTTATGAAATCCATGGCAATTTGTTCCCATTTCCATTCAGGGATGTCGGGCTGTTGAAGTAAACCAGAAGGTTTTTGATGTTCGGTTTTGACTTTCGAGCAAGTAAGACACTTGCTGATGTAAGTGGCGATTTCAGCTTTCATGTTCGGCCACCAATAAAACTCTTTGATGCCGTGATACATTTTATCGGACCCCGGGTGGATAGAATATTTGGACTTGTGAGCCTCATCCATTACCAAGTCTCGCAGGTTCCCAAAACTAGGCAACCAGATTCAGTTTGAGAGATACCTAATCCCGTTAGGTTTGGTTTCGAATTGCTTATCCATGCCTCGCAAGGCTTCGCTTTTGATGTTATCAGGTTTCAAGGCTTCGAGTTGAGTGGCGAGGATCTGAATGTTTAGATCGTTATGGATAGTCATACTGAGGGCTCGGACTCGAAGGGGTTTCGCTCGTTCCTTACGACTTAAGGCATCAGCAACTACGTTTACCTTGCCTGGGTGGTACTTTATTTCGCAGTCGTAATCAGTAAGTAATTCGACCCATCTACGTTGTCGTATATTGAGATCTTTCTGGTCGAAAATGTGCTGGAGACTTTTATGATCAGTGAAAATAGTACACTTGGTACCGTACAAGTAGTGCCTCCAGATTTTGAGTGCAAACACTACGGCTCCCGGTTCAAGATCATGGGTTGTATAATTCCCTTCGTGTATTTTCAGTTGTCGGGAGGCGTAAGCGATAACTTTGTCCCGTTGCATTAGTACGCAACCAAGACCTTGGTGAGAAGCGTCACAGTATACCACGAAGTCATTGGTGCCTTCAGGTAACGATAGTATCGGTGCACTGCAAAGTTTTTGTTTGAGCAGTTGGAAGGTTGACTCCTGTACATCAATCCAGTTGAAGTTCTGTTCTTTTTGAGTCAGGGTAGTGAGAGGTATGGCAATTTTTGAAAAATTCTCAATGAACCGCCTGTAGTATCCGGCGAGTCCCAAGAATTGTCGTACTTCAGTAGGTGAGGTAGGTGCTTGCCAGCACTTAATCGTCGGTTTTTTTTTTAGGTTTTTTTTAAATTCAATTAAAAAAAAATTAAAAAAAAAAAAAAAAATCGCAACAGCCACTCTTTATACTCTTTAGTATTAAAGAAAAAGCAAGGTTGCTACATCTTTAAAATAGACGTTGAAGTTGTGTCTGTAAACAACTTGGGATATGATAGTACATCGGGTGACATGCACAAAATGAAATTTTAAGGTTTATCTTGGATGTGTCAGTAGGTTTATCTGACACACTTAAAACAGTTTTTATCTAAATTATCTTCATCATACGATGTATTGGTAGACATGGTACACACCGGTCTCTGAGATATTAAGAAGTAATTTAAATACATGTCTATGATCATGTGGTAAACACCTTGTGATGTACGACTCTATGTCTTAATTCCTTAGCATAGCTTGACATACTTCTATTTTTAGATCGTATATCTGAGATCTTTTGGGGGAGTATGCTGATTGTTTCCTCTGTTGTACGTAAGTGCAGACCTGGTCTCAATTCAGCTTACTCTCAAAACTAAGCAAACGTGAGTCAATGCACTTGCAAAGTCTTAAATTTAAGGTACTAAACAAGGTCGCCACAAATTTGGTTTGACTGCGCTTGGTTTTGGTTACACTTGAATCAAGTTATGTTGCTCTGTTGTACGCAAGTACAGACCTGTCACCGCTGGCTTGATTCTTAAAATTGATTCTCTTATATTCTTTCTAGATTTAGAAACTATGTTCATGTCTAAGTTATAGGGGTATATCTATAGTGGGGACCACGGTGAAATATTCATACTAACAATAAAAGGTTAACTCACAGACACGGATGTAACGTGTTTAGGTGGACAAACAATACCAATAATCGTCTTGAAATAATTTTTATAAAAGGTGTTTTAAATGTGCCACGTAAATTTAAAGTGGACAAATATACTGATGATCGAAATAACACTTACTATTCCTAACAAATGCATGTTATTCCGATATGATCCCTAATCAGACAAAACAACTCCGTCACAAAAAAATAGAGTGTTAGTAATTTTATTTTGTTAATTTTTTACTTTTTGTAAAATTAAAGAAAATACCAAAAACATTTTTTAGTTTTATGCTTTATTTTTATTCTAAGTTATTTTTCCCAAGTCACGAGTCATTTGGAAATTATTTGCTAAAATAACGAGTAAACGGTTTTTAAAACACTCAAATCACATCCCAACTGCTCTATGCGACGTCCCACTCTACGTCGCCTGCGACGTCCCAGACTACGTCGCACATAGGGTTAGACTATATATAGTCTCAACTGCGACGTAACACGTCACACTATTCACTATTCACTTGCGACGTATCCTGCGACGTAGCAACTGGCGATTTGCGACGTAGCAATTTTTCGAGCATATTTGTGATTTGTAGTCGTTTCCAATCCGATCTATTTACGTAGCTTTGATCTACTCGTTATTCCGCACACTTAGGTACCATATTCACCTTTTCCCACCGTGTATATTACGTTTAATTGCTATATATGTGTTACGGGTTAAAAGGGTTTCGGTTTTGGGTTAAATTCGATGGCCAATTGGATGTTGTAACTATTATAACTTATATTTTCGTAATCACCATCGTAGGCCGCACCTTATTGCGTGATTGATTTCGAAAACCCCTAAAATCGAAAATTAGGTTTTCTGGGTTGGGGTCGACTGTTCGTCAATGCGACGTACGATGCGACGTAGTCGCCTACGTCGCTGTACTTAATTATTATTAATTGCCTACGTCGCCCTTCCCTACGTCACCTTAACTGCGACGTCCGATGCGACGTACCACTCTACGTCGCTATTTTAATAAAGTGATTAAATTCACAATAAATTGCAAAATGCGACGTCCCTCTTGACGTCGCTCGAATTTTCTGCGACGTCCGGCCTTACGTCGCTTTCCAATTTATTTTGATTTTTAGCGACGTACAGTTCTACGTCACTCTGTGTTAATGCGACGTAAGTGGCTACGTCGCTAGTTCCAGGAAGTTTGAAAAGGTTTTTCTTAAAAATGTAACATTTTTGCTAACCTTTTTCGAGTTGCAATCTGTTTCTGTTTTTGCAGATATGGCTTTGATTTTTGAAGCTCGTCACAATACGGCTGCTTACCTTACTGACACTTCTGATAAAGCTGCACCGTATCGTCAGATGATCGCGTTTTTGAGACGTTCAAGGGTATTCCACGCCATTTCCGATAACACTATGGCATTTGGAAATTTGATCAACCCTTTTTGGAGAAATGCGACTGTTGTTACTGATAACGACGTTAGACGGTTGGTCTCTACCGTTCTGGGTACAGAGATCACTATTACAAAACAGAGTATTCGGGAACTTTTACAGCTGAATGATCAACCGGATATGCCTGTCGGTTTTGATCATATTTTTGTTACTGGAGCTATGCAACGGATAGGATATCCCGGGATTCCCTCTGATCAGTATAGAAAAGCGAATCTCACACGCGTCTGGAGATATTTGATGCATGTGATTATTGTTTGCTTGGGGAATAGGAAAGGTGGAACGGATGGGATGAGCCGAAGTCTGGCTTCTGCTATGTTAGCGTTGGTATACAACAAGCCGTTCAACTTCTCGGGATTTATCTTCAAGGCTATGGTTGATAATGCGAATGCCGGGGATCAGAAATGGATTTTATATCCGAGATTTGTACAGTTGCATATCAATCGTCATCATCCGGAGCTTCAGGCACAGGGTGATATCGATTAGCAGCTAAAGATTTCACCGATGATGAGTCGGATTTTCACTATTTGTGCAGGGTATGAGAAAGGGGTCGAGGCACCAAGGGATGTTCCCTTATTCGGTGCTATTGTGGATGAAAATTATTTACCGCCCCCAGAACCTCAGTATATGGATATTCCAGCACCTCAGCAGCCGCAGCAACCGCTTGTGAACATTCCTGTTCAACCTGCGGGGGAGAATGTGGATGCTCTTTTGGAAAATATTGAGCAGTTTGGCCACGTTGACTCAGACAATCCAGCATCTCATGACACGGTTGAAAGTTCTGATTCTGAAGAAAATCCTGTTCAACAACCTGATGATGGCGGGCCAACGCCTTCGGATTCTGATGGTGCGGTCCCGCACCCGTCTCAGATGGAAACAATTCTACGTCAGTTTTCTCAGAGGTACAAAAGAATTCAGCGTCGTTTGAAACAGGGGCGTGTGTATGTTCCAAAGAATACTGGCAAACGTATTCGAGACGGTGATGATCCTAAGGATGTAGACTTTGAGCCTCGTCGTCGTGTTCGTCGTTCTTCATCAGCCAGAGCTCCAGTCAATCCACAGCAGCAAGCTGATTTTGAGATTCAACCGACTCCAGCATTCATGCAAAAGATTATGGAAGATATGCAGAAGATGAAGCAAAAGCTGGAGGCTCAAGACGAAAAGATTGCTGAACAAGCTGCGTTGATCGAGGTTCAGTCTAAGGAGCTTGAGGAAACGAAGCTTAGGGTTAATGTTTTGGAAGGCAGGTTACTTGCCTCGGGGGAGTCTGGGTCTGGGATACCCACTTTAGAGTCAAGTGAACCTGCGTCTGTAAATCCCAACCCTGTACTTGAAACTGTTAATGAAAATATTTCTGTTTTGGATTACTTTTGTGTTGATGATATTCCAGGGCAACCGAGACCGCTGGCTGTTGACTATTCATTTGCAGACTTATCGTTTATTCAAAGAATGGCTAGTGGAGTTGGCTCTGAGGAAGAAACGGATAATGATTTTTAGATGAATGAGGATGTTTCGATTGAAGAGGAACAGTTGAATTCAGATGAAACGTATGATGATGCACATTCTGGGGAAGCTTAAGATGATGCACCTATTATAGAGTCTGATTCAAGTGAAGATGAGAGACCTGCAAAAGCTCAACATGGAGAATCTAGTTCTGTTGCAACTCCAGCTCCAGAGACACAGGCACCGGACTCAGCAGCAAAGAAATTAACTGCTGAAGAAAAGAGAGAGAGAAATAAGAAATGGTGGCCTAAGGGACGAAATCCAGTTCCTATTCCAGTTAAATGTCAAGTGTACCGGGTTAGTCGAAATTATACCGGAGTTATTAAAAGCTGGAAGTGTCAGAGGAATCTTTTTATGATTAAGAGAGAAGATGGAGTTCAGTACTTCAGAATGCGTTTTGATAGATTGAGCACATTGCCAAAAGGAGAGATTAATCGATTAGCTCAGCTTAAATTGATTAATCCGTTCGAGAATGATTATGCCGAGTTCATTCAGAGAAATTTACGTCGGGAAGTGTTATCGAAGACATATTCTAAATTGAAACCGACGTTGGGAACTCGGTATACATGGAAAAGGAAGATTGATCCAGTTACCAGGAAACCTATGGTTAAAGTTCATTATCCGCCTGCTAACTGTTTGACCGAGATACCTCTGGAACCAGTTCCTTATTATTTTCTGAGAAGACTTGTAAAATGGGAACTTGATCCACAGACTGGTGAAGCAGTTATTACTTTCGTTCCTGATTCTGAACCGTGGCCAGAAGTTGGAGGTATATGGAATTTGAAGCAAGCAACGTTTAGACTGTATGATCCGATGAGTTTGATTAATTTTCATGAAAAAGATTTAAGAAAACTCTATGATGATCGAATTCGTGTTGGTCAGAAGAATGAGTTCAACAGACGTTTAGCCGAGCAGTTTTACAATGTTGTTACTGTTTGCGTGGCTAATGGAATTCATGCCGATGGTCAATTTCCTGCGGGCTGGGTTTAAAGAAGATTTTTGAAGACCAAGCTGAAGACACGGGGGAGTTTGTTGGTACATGTTTAGTGTCTGTCAGTTGGTCTAGCTCGTAGTTTGTATTTAGATTTGCGTTTCCTGACTCCTGCGACGTAGCGCATAACGTCGCAGGTGAGACGTCAGGTTTTGGGCCTGCGACGTAGTCAACGTCGCATGGGCTTGGGCCTGCGACATCGTGTGCGACGTCGCAGATGCCAGATTTTGTATTTAAGCAATTTACATTTTTTTGTTTTAGGGTTGACGAAACCCTAAACACCATTTGTCGAAATCCCTGTAATCTGACCGATTATTATTCAATATAATACGTTTCGTTTGATATTCATTGTGTATTGATTATTCGTGTGTTTAGTTTGCAACTTAATCGTTGATTCCGCAAACGATTGAGTGACTCGGTTCGTACTAGATCCAAGGTTAGGGACAAACAATGGCTTCAATCTTTGAGGGATCGACATGAATTCCCTGATTGTTAATAACGTGTCCAAGGAATTGTACAGTCCGTATCCAGAACTCGCACTTGGAGAATTTGGCATACAACTCCTCGTGCTTGAGTAGTCCTAGGATAGTCTTCAAGTGTTGCGCGTGTTCTTTTTCGTTGCGCGAGTATATCAGGATGTCATCGATGAAGACACTAACGAACTTGTCAAAGTAAGGCTTACACACCCGATTCATAAGGTCCATGAATACTGCCGGTGCGTTGGTTAAGCCAAATGGCATTACTTGGAACTCGTAATGCCCGTACCGAGTTCGGAAAGCTGTTTTAGGGATGTCTTCATCACGAACTCGGAGCTGGTGATAACCGGATCGTAAATCGATTTTTGAATAGACGCTCGACCCCTGAAGTTGGTCGAACAAGTCATCGATGCGAGGTAAGGGGTAACGGTTCTTGACTGTTAGCTTGTTGAGTTCGCGGTAGTCGATGCACATACGGAAAGAACCGTCCTTCTTTTTCACAAACAAGACCGGAGCTCCCCAGGGCGAGGAACTTGGTCTAATGAAACCCTTGTCCAGGAGCTCTTGTAATTGTGTAGACAACTCCTGAAGTTCGGATGGAACTAAACGGTATGGGGCTCGTGCTACCGGCGTCGCACCGGGCACGAGGTCAATAGAAAATTCGACTTGTCGGGGTGGCGGCAAGCCGGGCAAGTCTTCAGGAAAGACTTCTGGAAAATCTCGGACAATAGGCACATCATCGAGTCGTTTCTCCTCTGACTTTTTCTCTGTAACGTGTGCGAGGATTGCATGATACCCTTTTCTCAAGTATTTTCGGGTTTTCATGCAGGATACAATATTTAGTCTCGTCCCACCGGTCTCCCCTTGTATGATCAAGGTTATATCGGTGGCGAGAGGAATGCGGACGATTTTCTCAGAGCACATAATTTCGGCACGGTGCTTGGATAGCCAATCCATACCGATAATGACATCGAAGCTGCCGATCTCGTCAGGTATAAGGTCAATGGAGAATAGTTCGTCGGCTAGTTTCAGCGTACAATTGGGTACTATGCTACCAGTCTTAATAAGTTTACCGTTTGCCAGTTCCACTGTATACTTAGACTCTAAGGCAATAGGTGTAATATCAAGTAGCGGGCTAAACCCATCAGATATGAAACTTCTATAAGCACCGGTATCAAATAATATGGAAGCAGTAAGATTGTTGAGAAGGAACGTACCCGTTACAACATTCGGGTCTTGTCTGGCTTCCCCAGCTTTGATGATGAATGCTCTGCCGCGAGCAGGGTTGTTGTTCCGGTTGTTGTTGTTGTTTTTCTGCTTAGGGCAATCATTCTTGAAATGCCCAGGATTTCCGCATCCAAAGCAGGTCTTTGGGGCGTTGGCGTTGGGGGTAGGAATGTTGGCTCGACAATCCTTGGCTAGGTGCCCAAAACGTTTGCAATTTGAGCAAGGGCAAGAACCGTCATGATGGCGGTTGCATTTAGAACAGTAGGGTTTGTTCCCGATGTACCCTTTCCTCTCTGCAGATCCCAAGAATAAGCCTTAACAAACTCAGGCTTTTTGTTGGAGGTTTGGTTGGGTGAACTGGGATTTACTTCCCATTTGCGTTTGTTGTTTGTAGAGGGGGTTGAAGTTGTGCCACGGCGGACAGAGTTGGCCGTTAGTTCGTGAGCCATACGGATGGCGCTCTGAATAGTACCCGGTTTGGATGAAGTCACCAGGTCTTGGAGTCTATCGGGAAGTCCATCAACGTATTTCTCGATCCTCTTATACTCAGGATCGACCATGGATGGGCATAGAAGTGCCAGTTGGTTGAAACGGTTGGTGTAACCGGTGATGTCATTACCCTGCATCTTGTGGTTCCAAAACTCCACTTCCAGCTGTTTCAATTCGTCTCTGGGGAAGTACTCGCCCCTCAGCATCTTCTTCAACTCCTCCCACGGGAGTTTATAAGCAGTGCCAATACCCACGGTCTGGGCATAGGTGTTCCACCAGGTGAGAGCGGTGTCAGAGAAAGTACTGGCGGAGAACTTGACCTTGTCCTCTTCTGTGCAGTTGCAGATCAAGAATACAGATTCGATTTTCTCGATCCAGCGTACTAGACCGATTGCTCCCTCAGTACCCGCAAAGCTCAATGGTTTGCAATTTTGGAAGTCCTTGTAAGAGCAGGGTTTGGGTTGTGGCCCGTTAGTAGCTGAATCCTCGCTACCAGAAGTCGGCGTTCGAGTAGCCAAGGCTTGTGCCACACTGCGGGCAATTAGACCCGCAATTTCGGCTTCACTGAGGGTGATTTGTCGGCGAGGTGGCATGATGCTGAACAAGAAAAGAACAAGGAAAATAAATAAGATAATTGCATGAAATTTCTGATATATCATAAGTGTATATGATGAGATACACGATAACAATACGAGGTGATAATCACATTCCATTTAGATAATCGAGTTGGATACACGGTACAAGTTTTTCCATAAGGTTACAGAACAGTAGTAGTACAAAAGTGCCGGGAATTGTTACATCCGGTCGAATTACATAGGTCCTAATTAAGTAGTTAACTGGTTACAAGTTACAGACTGATCTAATCTTGATGCAGATTAATCCGCTCCATCAGCGCGACAAGGCGGTCCACTGTTTCTGCAAGTCTATTGGCTTGCCTGGCGTTGTCTTCAACCAAGGCCAGTCGTTGTACCAGTGGTCGAGAGTACTCCTTAGCCTCCTGTGAAAGCTATTCACATTCCTCTAGTTAGTCTCTTATGAATTCATCCACACCTAATTCAGTGGTCATTGAATCCTGAATTATGCTTACAGAGAGGTTGGTATCTTCTTGTTCTCGCTGGAGTTGTGATATATGATCAAGAGCTTGGCGGAGCAGGTAGGTCATTCGGTGTTGTTCCCGTTCGAGATTCTCGAGCCTTTTCTCCTGATGATGGAGTCGGGCAGCCAACACTGGCACCGTGAGGTGTGCCGAGTTCCGAGAGTTATGAATAGGATAGGGGCTGCTTCGAGGTGGCCTAGTGTTTCCCCTGGCTACTCGTGGGTTTCGTGATCCATGTGGATGAAAGCGTGACGAATTGGGTGGTGTGTTTGCCATTCCTGTGGCAGAGTGTAAGTAAGACGAGGCTAATATATAGGTAAGTACATAATATCCAGCCTAGTGTCTAGCACGTATCAAGTAATGGTCTAGTTCTCTCATGGTCAGAGTCAACTAACGTATTCCCGTTCAACATAATCGTTTCAGACCTTACATCATCTTTCCTTAATTGTACATAGTTGATCAGGCTATATTAAATTAAAGTCGTATGTTGTAATTCCTGAACCAGTCATGCCTAATAAGGAAATACTGCCTAACGGTCATAGTCTAGGCCCACTAAATACAACCTAGTTCACTATAACCTTAGGCTCTGATACCAATCTGTAACACCCCCAAATTCACATTTCGGCGGAAGCAAGTTTTGGGGTATTACTAATCAATAATCATAGCACATAAGATAATGTAGTAAACGACCTCTAAATGAGACGTTGTAAAAACAGTTTCATTTCCATATGATTTAAATGTTTGAAAACTTAATGTTTTCGTATACAAAATGTAGTTCCCTAGAGTCCACGCTTATAGCGGGAGATTCTATTACATAATCAAAATATACAAAAGATAATGCTAAGAATCTACGTTAATGCAGTTGTGTAGAAATCATGCGACTCTAGCTAAGTCCGGGAGTAATCCTACTCCGTGAGTGTACCCGAGAATACATGCTAAAAGGGTAAACACGAATGTTGGTGAATCTCACAGGTTTGTATGTAATAATAGTTTCTGAACACAAGATTTCATCAGTAGTGCCCGCAGGCGTAAATCAAGTATTTGCAATCCAGCAAACGTAAAATAAGTAAGTTATACCGTTGCCATGAGGCTCATAATCGAAGCTTAACCCGTAAGTAATAAGTTGCTCCCGTGACATGCTCGTAACTGAGCAAGCATAAGTAACGAAAGATAGTCGCCCGTTTATACAGTACGGTTCATGGTAGCACTACTACCCCGGGCGGGAAGGGTCATTTCCCTAATGGATCCATTAACTAGTGTTCGCGCTTAAGTCCATAACTAACGATATATGATGGAGAGACTTCAGTAGAAAGTAAGTATCTCATGCAAGCCTGTATAGTAAAATGAAAAGTTTGTACTTGTGTTCAAGGAAAGTAAGTAATGTATCTCACCCCGTAATTATATAAAACAATAAAAGTGGGGCTATGAGACTCACCTGTGCCTTGTGAGTTTAATTTAATAAACTTCAGTTGATTAGTCGAGTAGCGAAGTCCAAAGACTTGTAACCTGAGAGTGTCCACGACACGCGTTGGTTATAATTATGATTGGGTATCTCGAAAGATCACCCTTGTAGTTGTTCGTCCAACTAGAATATCCAAATTACCCTTGGTTGATTCGTTTGTGTTTTAAAACGTGTACGACCCGTTGGTGACGGTTTTCGATGATAATAATAATCTCTGAGTTTATTTCAGGGTATTTAACAAAGTGGGGGAATTGGGTACGGGGGTCCGGGGACAGCGCCCCTGGTAGCGGGGTCCAAGGGGCAGAGCCGAAATTTGAAAACGTATCCGAAATTTGAATTTGGAGTAAAATTAGGGGGTAAAATCTTGGTTCCGACACTTAGTAAAAATCTGAGTTTTCAGGGTTCTGTAGCATGCGACGTAGCATGCGACGTAAGGTGCGACGTGGGCGTGTACGTTGCATTATGCGACCTGCACAATTAAATTCGACTTAGGGTGTTGCGTCGCTAATACGACGTGGGTTCGGTTTGCGACGTTAAGGTCTGCGTCGCTACGTGCGACATTCTCAATTCAATGCGACGTAATTGGCTGCGTCACTAATGCGACGGTGAGGATTTATGCGACGTAAGTCGCTGCGTCGCAGAGGCCCCAGGCCAGATGCAACGTTACGCGACTGATCGGAATTTTGCCCCCAAAAACACATTTTCCGACCACCGTTCGACTTAATATTTTTACCCAACCCTTCTAGGGACATTACAAGCTTAAACAAACAACTAGCAAGTAAAAGTACTCAAAAACGAGAGGTTTCGGGATTTTGTCGGAAACTTACAAGTTAACGCCGGAGAAATCCGAAAAGGTAGCGTTGTAGATCTCGATGTGGTGGTTCTTTTTCTCCAAAGGGCCGAGGTGATTCGAGTTCGTTTTATGGTGCGTTTTTGTGAGTTAGTGAGTGGTGGTGGTGATGGTATTTTGAAAGAAGAAAGAGAGAAAGAGAGAGTGAGAGTGGGAAAGTGAGGAAAAAGAGGAAGGAGGTGAGGGGGTGATGACCCTCACCTTGGGCCGGTTGGTGGGGTCCACCATGCGTGGGCTTCACCGGTTTTCTTTTTCTGCAATTGCGTTCCGTGCGGTTTTCGTTTTCCCGATCGTTTAAACGTTAAATAATTGTTTTGAACATTTTAATTATATGTTTTAAAATACAATTACTTTCCCCATATTTTATTTGAAGTATTCTACCAATTACTAATTAATTGCGTTATAAATGTAGTTTTAACTTGTTTGTTTTGTTAGCGCGTTTAACACTTAATCACGTATGCGTTATTTATACAATACGAATTTAAGTTGACGTATTATAAAATTAATATTTCGGATGTAATATCGTTTTAATAAAATTGATCACCAACGCCCGTTGTAAGTAAGGTTAGAACTAATCCAGTATGTATATCCCACGATCTAAACTGATCGCAACAGTTGTGCACGAAAAGCCACGTATATTTAGATTTATTAATACTAAATACACGTATTTACAAGCAGTTAGGTACTAATACATAGTCCTGTATCACCGGGTGTTACAATCATAAACGAAGCCTTGCGAGGCATGGACAAACAGTTCGAGACCAAACCAAACGGTACTCGACTATTCTCTAACCGAATATGGTTACCCAGCTTCGGCAACTTACGAGATTTGGTGATGGACGAAGGTCACAAATCTCGCTATTCTATACATCCTGGATCTGACAAGATGTATCACGGTATCAAAGAACTATACTGGTGGCCTAACATGAAAGCTAACATAGCCACATATGTCGGCAAATGCGTAACCTGTTCAAAGGTCAAGGCCGAGTATCAGAAACCTTCCGGTTTGCTCCAACAACCGGAAATTCCTCAATGGAAATGGGAGCAGATCTCCATGGATTTCATCACAAAACTTCCAAAAACGTCAAGCGGTTGCGATACCATTTGGGTGATCGTCGATCGTCTCACTAAATCTGCTCATTTTCTAGCCATCAAAGAAACTGACAAGATGGAACGTCTCACACGAATATATCTGAAAGAGATAGTATCTAGACATGGCGTTCCCATCTCAATTATCTCTGATAGAGATAGTCGATTCACATCTCGTTTTTGGCAATCATTATAGAAATCATTGGGTACTCGTTTGGATATGAGTACTTCATATCATCCACAAACTGACGGCCAAAGCGAACGAACCATTCAAACACTAGAGGATATGCTACGGGCCTGCGTAGTTGACTTCGGTGCAAACTGGGAACATCATCTACCGTTGTGCGAGTTCTCGTACAACAACAGCTACCATACCAGTGTTGGAGCTACACCTTTCGAGGCACTGTACGGTCGTAAGTGCCGATCACCTGTCTGTTGGACCGAAGTGGGAGACAGCCAACTCACTGGTCCTGAAATCATACACAAGACCACCGAGAAGATCGTTGGTATTCAAAACCGGCTGAAAGCCGCACGTAATCGTCAAAAAAGTTATGCTGACGTGAGACGCAAACATCTCAAGTTCCAGGTTGGGGATCGAGTACTCCTGAAAGTCTCGCCTTGGAAAGGCGTCATCCGTTTTGGTAAACGCGGAAAACTGAATCCCAGGTACATTGGACCTTTTGAGATCCTTGAAAGGATTGGTCCAGTAGCATATCGATTGCAGCTACCACCCGAGCTCAGCAGCGTGCATCCCACATTCCACATTTCTAACCTGAAGAAATGTCTGTCTGATGAGACACTTATCATTCCTCTCGACGAAATTCACATCGATGATAAACTACACTTTGTTGAGACACCAGTGGAAATCATGGACCGTGAGGTCAAACAATTGAAACAAAGTCGTATTCCCATCATTAAAGTCTGGTGGAATTCGCGGCGTGGCCCGGAATTCACTTGGGAACGGGAGGACCAAATGAGACTCAAGTATTCACAGCTATTCACGAACCCCACTCCACTCCCGACACAGAGCTAAATTTCGGGACGAAATTCTCTTAACTAGGGGAGAATGTGACACCCGATAAATTAGGACTAGTTATTAGTTCCTAATCGCCTATTAATACGTGTAATTAGTTCTGAATTTGGCTAATTGTATGTATCATTATATATATTTGAGATATATATACACGTACGCGATTTGATTAAATCGTGCATCTTCTTATCGGGCGGATCCTGATACATTATTATGGACGTTGATGAATCAAAAATATTAAGTAATATGATATTATTTAATAATCACATTTATTATAAGATATTATTTTAATAATATTTAACATGTATCTCTGATGTAACCTAAAAAGTCATGTTTTTAGGCATATTATTCAACACTTATTGGACTTATATTTGGTGAAAACATCTTAAAACATCTATTATTTACTTGAAATCACCAAAGTAGTCTAATTATAGGCGTTGCTGTTAAAATCACTAAAAACATCCGTTTTATCACGCAAAACGAGGCAAATAATGTCACCTTAAAATATCCCCTTCTTAATTTACTTATGGAATTAGATCTTAATTCATATTTTATGATTCCATAGGGAAATCCAAGACCGGAGGTGAAAGAATCAGAAGAAACGGACGAAGAACGGAGAAGATGTGCAGTCTGGAAGCCCGCCGATCGTCATTCGGAACACGCAAAAGTCAAACACTTCCAAATTTGGTAAACTTAGTGTCATTATAAGCGTAACGGAAAAACAAAGCCAACGGCGTAAGAATCAATCAAAACGGACTCCAAACGAAGAAGATACGGACGAACCAAGCAACCGAGAAGTCAACGGAGGCCAAATGGAGCACCAAACCCCCCCCCCCTCCCTACCACCAAGGGTGCCGTATACGGCACCTTAAGTGCAGTATACGGTACCTAGGGTGCCGTATACGGGGTCTTTTGCCTTGTGAGGTGCCATTTGAACCCCCCCCCCCCTTGGTCCGCTTGTCCCGTATGATGCTTTGGTGCTTGTTCTTGGTGCTTAAGGACTTGTACCATGGCTACCTCCATTCTCCTATAAATAGTGGACTCATTTCTCATTTCCAACACACCTCATTCTCACATTTCACTCTCTCTATAGTTTTCATTCTCTCTCTAGCACCACTCTTAGGAGTTAGAGGAGAATTAGTTTAGTAGTTAGTTAGTTTCTCTCTCTAGCACTTCTCTAAGGAGTTAGAGGAGAATCAATAGGGTAGCTTTTGTAATAGAGTTGGAATTCTTGGAGGATCTCCTTTGTAATATTGTTCGGGATATTTCGGAGCTCTGTCCGTGTAATCTTTCAGCTACTATTCAATCTACGCATTACTTTCGGTTAATTCTATCCTTATCTCTCATAATGTTGCATGATATTATTATGTTTGATTTAGGATACATTGCCATGATTAGTGAGTAGATTAGCTATTGTGTTTGTTGTGATGTAGTTAGTCGTTAATTGGGATGATGTCATTATGAAACAACGGAGGTAACGTTATACGACTTTCATTTGTATAACGCCGGAAACATCACGAATGTGTGGAGTACGGAACGTGGAAGCTATGAAAGTCGTGGGCACAATCCGTTGTGGAATAATGTTCCTAACTATATATTATAAATGAAAACTCGGTGCTTTGATTACATGTTCCATCTATGATCTTAAATCAATTAATACCCTTCCACCGATAAACGTGGTTAAAACCTTTTTGATAAGACGTCATATAAGGGGTAATTAACTATCTGTGTTTTGTTATAAAGCTGTGGAAATACTAAACTAGTAGTGTACACTGTGAATAACTCTTGATTAAATATCTGAGTTTAAATAACATGGTCTAGTTTTGAAG
The DNA here is from genome assembly GCA_949592205.1 of Helichrysum umbraculigerum. NCBI lineage: Eukaryota > Viridiplantae > Streptophyta > Magnoliopsida > Asterales > Asteraceae > Helichrysum > Helichrysum umbraculigerum. Next base: position 42,406,895 of record CATIUR010000001.1, read on the forward strand.
CCGTGGAAATACTGTTTTAAACAAGTACTGTACACTGTGATTAAACTAGGGATTTATTGGTTAATATCAAGTGAGGGTTGGTTTAAATCATAAATGGAGAAACTCTGATCTAAAATACAAACTTAGTTTATGAATCCAGAAAGGAAGACGTTGAATCATTAAGGATTCTAACCCTTGTCTACCACCTCTGGATTCTACATAACCATTGATGGAAAGTAATCAAACACCAACCATGTCTTAATCTTAAATGTTTTATTCAATTAAGTATTACTGTGGTGTTAAGAACGATCGGACCGTTAGCGGGTCTGTTACTCTATTCATGCACCCAGGAATCTTTGTATTCCAGAAAAGGGTCATTGTTCCGTCACAAGGGCAATATTGAGACTCAAACAGCCTCCTCCGATCAGAATCATAACAGCTTAGTACTCAGTGACATGCTGATTGAGCAATCAATCAGTAGGGTGCTAATGCTTACATAATAAATACTTAAGACAAATAAAATAAAAATCTTTATAAAGACGTTTTCATTACTTAACTAAAACATCATCCCAATGCAAGGCTAACGAAGTCACAACAAACACCCCCTTTATCCTGACTGCTTTCCATTTTATTTTACTTTATTGCCTAGTTTAAATTAGTAATATAAATTAGAAAACCAACAAAAACAAATTCCCAACTATTTTATAAAAACCCTTCACTAGCTTGAATCGAACATCGTGATTACTTTGTTTCACAATACGGTTGATTTTAAAGAATGACCCTAGGTCATACTTGCTACCGTACACCTTTAGGTTACATAGCAGTAGTAAACTTAGGCCCCAGCATTTACAAATTTAAAACTCTCCACCGACACGCCACTGGTGGCCGGTCCAACGACAGGGTAAAAGCTGACCGACCGCTGGTGGCGCGTCAATCTCGTATCGTATAAAACTCACAGTACGCGATAAAAACGCGCGAGACGCGCCTGACAATCGTAACAAACCTATGTTATATTTTTTTATGCTAACTAAAAAGTATTTTGATAAAATACTTCATTATAATTATCATATTTTATATTTTATATCAATAAAAAAAACATTTAGATAAAACGTCACACGATTTAACAGGCGAAACATGAACACGCGAACCAATACCGACACATTACCAAAACATTTTTATAAATGTTTTCAAGTATTATTGAGTGTATACTTCAACTAAAAATATCGAATTTTATTTGGTATTTAAAACACGTACGTATAACGTATAAAAAAATAAAGGAACGTTTAAACGACCGGGAAACGAACACCGCACGGAGCGTAAATTTGAGGAACCAAAAATTGAGACAAACACCCTCATGTGTGGGCCCCATGGGCCGGTTTTACCCAACCCCAAAACAAGATCCACAAATTGTGGATCTTGCTTCTTTCTTGTTGAAGACCAAAACCAAAACCACAACATCATCACCATTTCTCTCATTCTTCCACCACCTCTTTCTCACTCTAAATTCTCTCTTTTCCCTCTCTCTAAAATCGGTTTTCAAACCACCATCATCTTCCACCCTAATTTCACCACCATCTTGAAGAAGGAAAAGAAGGAAGGAAGCAAGGAAGGCAAAACCGAGTATACTCTCACGTTTCGTCTCTAGATCGTCATTTTCTTTTGTGAGGATCACTTCTATCTCGTTAGATTTACTTGTTTTACATATATTTACATGTCTAATTGATTATTTGACAAGAAAATGTCCAAACAAAAGCTTGAAAAACGTTTTACACAAATATATATATATATATATATATATATATATATATATATATATATATATATATATCACAGTAATCTGTCCTTAAAAATTGTCTCACAAAAATGACTATAACTTGAGTTCTAGGATGAATCAACACATGAATCTTATACCAAAATCTCCGTATGGATGTCTTCTACAAAAAGTTTTTCTTTGACCATTTCCAGAAATACACAGATTTTCGTGAATAACCCGATCTTTGAGCAAAGGTCTGTTTGAGACCAAAACCGACCACTCTTCGTGTTTATTTTTGTTTAAAATAGTAAATGAACTTATAAAAATATCATAAAGTGCAAAAATAAACTAGACATATAAGAGAACATGTGTGATTTTTGTTAGGCTCGGTTCGGACTAAAAGTTAGAGAAAACAAGAGATTTGTCGGGATAAAATCTGGAGAATATAAATATAAGGGCTGTTTTGGTCATTTTACAAAACCAACACTTCGGTTTAACCCCGGCACGAATCAATAAATTTGTTGAACTCTTGGAAACATTTTAAGACTTGTGTAAAAGTTTTGGGTCAAACCGAGGTCGTTTGACCACGTTTTCGCAATGGTGTGGACTGGTCAGACTTAAGTGACGCATCAAGACCCAGTTATATGCGACACTTCATGAAGTGACGCCTACTTGCACAAAATCATTTCATATGACACTTACCCTAGTGACGCCATACCTAAGTGACGCCCCTTTTACCCGACACTACCCCAAGTGACGCCTATCATGGACTGACGCGTACTAGCGTCACTTCATCGAAGTGACGCCTATTTTAGGAACAGTACACCTGCGGCACTTAACCTTAGTGATGCAACCTAGTGACGCCACCTTATGCGACACTTCACTCAGTGACGCATACAATACTGAACTTCATTATATATGTGACACTCTCCTAGTGTCACCAAAAACTACTAAGTGACGCTCTAAGTGTCGCCTAAATCAGAAACTTGAAAACTAGTTTTCACACTAAGTGTCGAACTCACGAAACCTCAAACACTTATACGATACGATTTCTGAATACATGAAACATACTTTATAAGTATACGATACAACATAATAATAATAATAATAATAATAATAATAATAATAATAATACTTAAAAGATTATTATTACCAACCGTCACCAACGGGCCGTACACGTTTTCAAAACACAAACAAACAAATCAAACCAAACCATTTGGACATTACTAGTTGGATGAACAACTAGCATGGACGGTCTCTTGAGACGTCTACATACACTAATAACCTTGCGCGTTTTGAACGCCCGACATGTTACAATCTTCGGACACCACATTGTACTACATCATACTTGCTTCATTGCAATACTTCAGACTCAGGTGAGTCTCATAGCCCCTCATTTTACTATTTTCAAACCCAGGGGTGGGAATACATGATTTACTTTGTTTTACATGTGAACACGAGTACAAAACTCGCTATATTCTGCATGAGTTGTTTACTAATCATTTTAAAGCCCTCCATCGATCATAGTTTGGTTAATACTTTTGTAGCGTGAATGTTAGTGTATGGTACCATATAGGATTGACAATCCTCGTCCGGCTTAGCAAGCACTAACTGGTCAAACGGACGCATTTGCATTTGTTCATGTGAGTGTAGATTAGGCACTCGCGAGGAGGCACCCTCGATCAGGCACTTGATTGTGATCCTGACACCAGTTAAGCTCAGACTATGACCTCATGGCAGACATATACATTATTTGATTGATTTCAAATCATTATTTAAAATCTTGTGGTTCACACTTTATCTTACCATTATACAAACCTGTGAGCTCACCAGCTTTTAGCTGACCTTTTAGCATGTGTTCTCAGGTACCCAGCAGCAGTAGATCTGCCATCCAGGATTAGCTTAGCTCGAGTCTCATGCAAATCAATTGGAGATTTTCTTGCATTACTATATTTTGTAAAAGTAGTTATGCTTAAGAATCTTTCATACCAGAAATTGAGCTTTTGTAATTATTACAACACTGTAAACTTTAAATATATTAATGTATTTTTGTAAACGACGCATGTAGATGTCGTTCATTATATACCTTGTGTGTTTTGATTATTGATTAGTCGCGCCCCGACCCGATTCGCTTCCGCAACCCGAATTTGGGGGTGCGACAATGTAATTTGTATCTAATATAAGTTCACTGTTCAGCTACTATTACTTCATTTACTTACTTGTTGATATACTCTGTTTTACATCTTCGTTAATTACAATTAAAACTTGAACAAATAACTTGATTAAAATCATAAAAAGTTATTAATTGTATTAAACCCCCCATCTACAATTAAACTTTACTTATTGTGATTCCAATCCACTAACAAATAGTGGATCAGGGACTTTCAATATATAATAATAATAATAATAATAATAATAATAATAATAATAATAATAATAATAATAATAATAATAATAATAATAATAATAATAATAATAATAATAATAATAATAATAATAATAATTTTCACACTAGAACAAAAAATTGTAAGCACTGCGAGAAACACATGTGAATATTGATGTAGATTAAAGTTAAAAGTAAATAGTTTGGGAAAACCTCAAAGTTACTGATGCAGTTTCCTGCGCAACTCAGAGGCAAACAGAAAACTCAAGCAAAATTCCCAGGAACGTAATTTTGTATTCACAAATAAAAACTCAAAACTGAATATGTTCAAAACAAACGCCAAATATAAATCCTAAAGCTCCTAAGAAATAGCTAGCAACTCCTAAGAAATAGCTAACAACCTCTTAAAGATAAAACCAACTCCAAATATTTTTAAATCTCTAACTAAAGATAATGACTAAAATAAAAATAATAAAAATAATCAGACTTCCCAGCTGAATTGGTTGGGTCCAACACAGCTCGGGTCGGGTCGGCCCGACTTAATCAGGATCATCATCATCATTCTCCCCTTCTTTAAAAAAAACTCGTCCTCGAGTTTTCCGCAAGCTTGGGAACATGAATCCGAACCACAGCCACCTGGGTCGTAGGGAACATCACCCTGAAATAAACCATGCATGCCACATCCAGATGTAACCCTCACATCCATGCAATTGCCAGCAATGAGGCCTACTGTAGTCTTCATCTCTTTAATTTCCTCTTTTACCGAACAAACATTTAACTCATTCATAATACGCGGCTCAATATAAGGAAATACCACATCGCTAGCCGTCGATTTAACCACCCGATCGCAGATCTTAACCACCGTCGCACCACTAGAAGCCACCACCTCACCATTTGGAACCAACGGAACTAGATCATTAACGCCACTGATCTTGGTCTTTTGACCCATCAAGAAATCAGTCAAAATACCAGTGGATACCTTCGCACACTCGAGACTACCTCTAGTAATCTCTTCTTGAAAAGTACCCCCCTCTTGAACGACAACCACGTTCAAGGCTCGTGTAACCCACCAATAATCTTCGTTACTCACCTCTTCGTCTCCATAACAATCGAAACAAGGACGTGATGAATATAGGGTGCTACAACTCCCAAGATACTCCCCCTTTCCGTAGTTCTCATCCCGAATGAAAGCCTCTGAGTCAGTTTCCTGAAACTTGTAACCATCGCCTTCTTCAGGATGCTCCTCTTTCCCATCGATCTCATCCCAGATGACATCCTTTGGGTCAGTTTCATGGATCATGCGATCTTGCGAATCAAACACAATTTTATCACTGCCTCGATCGGCGATTCGGTGAGTAAAAAGGTAGTTCTCATCACGCAGAGCCATTTGAATTAACCAAAGCTCTGATACCACCTGATGTAGTTTCCTGCGCAACTCAGAGGCAAACAGAAAACTCAAGCAAAATTCCCAGGAACGTAATTTTGTATTCACAAATAAAAACTCAAAACTGAATATGTTCAAAACAAACGCCAAATATAAATACCAAAGCTCCTAAGAAATAGCTAACAACTCCTAAGAAATAGCTATCAACCTCTTAAAGATAAAACCAACTCCAAATATTTTTAAATCTCTAACTAAAGATAATGACTAAAATAAAAATAATAAAAATAATCAGACTTCCCAGCTGAATCGGTTGGGTCCAACACAGCTCGGGTCGGGTCGGCCCGACTTAATCAGGATCATCGCTATGATGCAGTTTCCTGCGCAACTCAGAGGCAAACAGAAAACTCAAGTAAAATTCCCAGGAACGTAATTTTGTATTCACAAATAAAAACTCAAAACTGAATATGTTCAAAACAAACGCCAAATATAAATCCCAAAGCTCCTAAGAAATAGCTAACAACTCCTAAGAAATAGCTAACAACCTCTTAAAGATAAAACCAACTCCAAATCTTTTTAAATCTCTAACTAAAGATAATGACTAAAATAAAAATAATCAGACTTCCCAGCTTAATCGGTTGGGTCCAACACAGCTCAGGTCGGGTCGACCCGACTTAATCAGGATCATCGCCATCATTCTCCCCTTCTTTAAAAAAAACTCGTCCTCGAGTTTTCCGCAAGCTTGGGAACACGAATCCGAACCACAGCCACCTGGGTCGTAGGGAACATCACCCTGAAATAAACCATGCATGCCACATCCAGATGTAACCCTCACATCCATGCAATTGCCAGCAATGAGGCCTAATGTAGTCTTCATCTCTTTACTTTCCTTTTTTACCGAACAAACATTTAACTCATCCATAATACGCTGCTCAATATAAGGAAATACCACATCGCTAGCCGTCGATTTAGCCACCCGATCACAGATCTTAACCACTGCCGCTCCACCAAAAGCCACCGCATCCAACAGAACTAGATCATTAACGCCACCGATCTCGATCTTTTCACCAATCATGAAATCATTTAAAATACCAGTTGATACCTTCGCACACTCGAGACTACCTAGGTAATCTTTTCTTGAACGGCAACCACGTTCAAGGCTCGTGTTCCTAAGCTTACGAAAACTCGAGGACGAGTTTTTTTTAAAAGAAGGGGAGAATGATGGCGATATTCCGGATTTTCAAATTTTTAGGATATTTTATTTAATATTAGTTTGGAATAAATAATGATTTGTTTCCTTATCTAATTAGGAATATTAGTTAGGAAATAAGAGTCTTTCTCTTCAAGAAAACTCTTATAAATATTAGGGTTTTTGGTTCTTTATGAACGGTGGAGAGATTATTAATAAAACTTATTGTGGGAATTTACACTTAAATTCCGTTTTAGTTATTTGATTATTCCTTAGTGTTTGAGTCATTTGATTGCTAAGAAAAACTGCATCAGTTACCTTCAAAATCAAATTTATATTTTTTTCGTTCACATGTGCACAATCTATGGGAAAAGGTGGTGCTACATGAATTATAAAAGATGGCTTCTATTGGATCATTGCTCGCGTAAAGACACGAGAACTTTAGATGGACATGAAGAATTCAGAAATGCTCCAAACCCGTTGTCTGGAGATGTTGTTCTATGTCAATTAAAAGGTATCAATATTCTTGATGAAAATGTTGACAAGGGTCCTTGGAAAAAGAAAAAAAATTCTTTAAGTAAACTTATTAGAAAAATTTGTTGTTGCGACACAATATTGATGTGATGTACATCGAAAAAACTGTGCAACAATATTGTTGGCACTTTGCTTGGACAAGTTGTGAAGTTAAAAGACAATTTGAAAGCTCAGTTAGGGTTGAAAAAAATGGTATATGAACGGAGCTTCACCCTAAAATTATCCACGAAACAATAATATATACTTACCAAAAGCATGTTATGAAATGAGTCGGGCCGGGAAAGACGTGTTCTTGCAAACCCCGAAGTCTATCAAGTCTCCTGATGAATATTCTTCCAATATATCTCGTTGTGTGCAATTAAAAGAAAGGAAGCGTGCGGGGATGAAGACTTGACGGCCACATGTTGATGCAAGAATATATGCCGATAACATTACGTGGAACTTTACCCGACCACGTTAGCAAAATTGTTATTGAGTTATGTGATTTCTTTAGGCGGTTTTGTCTAAAAGATCTAAATGAAGATGATCTCCCTTCTTAAATCTCGAGTTGTTGTAACATTATGCAAAACGGAGCAAATTTGTCCCTTATTCATTCTGCACGGTCATGGTACGTTTGGTATTTGCTAAAAATTAAGATATACCGAGTATTACTTTTAGTAGTGGACACTTATAATGGGAAAAACTAAAACAGAAAGATGAACACTTATCTTGGGATGGAGAAGTACATAATAAAATTAAGATATAATATAAACCTTATATTAAATCATGTGGTAGCCAGCAAATTCGCGGATTATAAACTAGTATATAGTAGTAATAAAATCTCTAATATGATTTTAACATAACTACTTAACGTTTACAGAATTTCAAAGCCTAGCCAGAACTGCTAGAACAAATTAATTAACATTTTGGTTAGCTCCTAGAATTTGTAAAATGGATTTCATTAGCTTTGTATGCGCCGCCTTATTAAAAAATGTTGAAAACATCGAAGCATATGTGAAATGATTGCCATACAGATACGAGGGTTACGTAAACTCTTAAACTTTTAATTTTATTACTCGGTCCACACTGTAAACTATATATTATTAACACACTTTCATTTAGCGATTCATATTCTTCATTTATAACCTATCTGTTTTGATCAAAATCATATTTAGTGAAAATTGTAGCTCGATAACTATTAGGAAATTGAAACACTCGAAATTTAACCAATCAAATAGCATTTGACAACGATCCTAACGAGGTATTTAATTATGAAGAAAATGAGTTTGTTACCTTATTTTCTGATCGTCGAGTCAAAAGTAAATAAAAACGTCATCGAAATTCCATACATTGAGCCATTCTTCTAATTGAAGAACACTAGGGTTTGTGAATGAAATAAGTGAAGAATCGAAAGATTATTTGTAGTCAAAATTTTGTCGACATTTACAGTTTAAACGCGGCTTTCCTAATTCCTAGTACGTGCGTACTTTTTGTTTCTTTCGTATTTTATATTTACCTTATCGTCCCTCATTTTAATCCTCTAGTCACATTTAGCCCCTTTAACTTTGTTGATTTTTTAAATCTCTCATGATTTACTAAAATATAACTTAAATTGTTAAGAACAACAAATAATTATAGTTAATTATCTTTTACTAAAAACTACTAATATATTGGTATTATTATAATATATATAGCCATTTATAATTTATATCCATACATTGTATCTATAAGAAACACTAAATTGGGATGTTGCATTTTTCATTATGAAGCAAATTAATTATTTTTTTTTACATTTTTTATTTGTAAGTTTTAGTGACTATTAATTGATTAATTAATTTTTGTTCTCATTTTCGTCCTATTATTATTATCTATGTTCTAGTTATATCTACATATATATGATGACTATATTCTCAAAAGTTCCCTAAACCAGCCCATCATTGGTTGTTGCAATTGAATTAACTCAATGACAATATATCTAGTTATGGTAGCTCACATATATTTAATCAAACAATTTCCTACCTCACATTATATTTACCAACATGCCATATTCACTATTTTCAACTAACAATTCATGATTCTCACTTAAACCTTACTTGAAAGTTTTTTTCTTTTTCTTTTTATGTGTGTGTGTGGTGGTGGGTGGCTACTTAGAGTACGTTACAATGCCTTCTCGACTTAATTTTTGAGTAGAATATACACTAACACGTTTAAGGTTTTCTCCCATAATTAATGGTTTTTTTAATTAACATTTTGATTCTTTACTAAGTTATAAACTCGAGAGAACAAAATGCAAAAAGAAAAAATTGAGATAAATTAATGAGTTATGTTTTTTAAGTTGGAAGTAAAAAAAAAAAAAAAAGAAATGAAAGTAGTTTCTCTCTAATCATTCCAAAACAGATTCCCCTCATATTTCATGCTTTTTATTATCCGTCCCTTGCATAAAAAAACTAAAATTTTATTTTTAAAATGTCAGGTCATTTCCTTTTTACTCAATAATATTTTCGAGAACACGGTATAAAAGAAAGAAATGAGATGGAAATAAGTGGGACGAAAAGTTCATTTGTAAAAAAAGTAGGGCTATTTTCTAGAATTTTAAGAAAATCAAAAAAATTTGAAATACATGTTCAAAATGATTATTTTTTAATAAAAAGTTTTTTCAAGAAAATAGTAGTTTCACTTTTTTCCAAGTTATAATTAAAAGTTTGGAAAAGAATAATTCATATTTCTTCACAGTTTTCATTTGTAACTCTTCCTTCACGTTTCTAACTTTTTTTTAAAACCTCATAACTTTATCAACCTTTTCCCAACACATCAATTTTCTAAAATGAAAAGTGCAACTAAATTTAAACATGTTTTTCAAAATTTCAAGACTTTTCTAGGGATACAAATATTTACATTTCATAAAATAGAGATAGAAAGTTTTATATTTTTTTTCACAACTAAGTGCACCCTAAAGCTTTTTTTTTTTTTTTTATTAATTACTTTCCTTACAAAATTGAGCCGATTAAACTAACTCATATCTCTTAACTACTCTTTTTTTCCTGCATTTATTTCAGCTGAATAATGAGCATAAGACGAGTTAATGACATTATTTTCTTTTTTTTCACTTTCTTTTAATTCAAAGCTCTAGAAGAAAACATAGTAACTTAACGTCAAACAAATTCGTTTATAAAGGTTCATGAATAATACCATTGTCGAGAATAAAATGTGTATCCATTTGGTAAAGAATCATAGAAATAGGAAAGAAATGAAAAGAACCTTAATAAAAATGTTATTAACACATTTCATATTCCTAGGAAACAAACTTTATAAAAGAAAACATTATTTATTAAATTGTTAAGAATCAAATCTTTCTTTACATGCAAACATGATCAAGACAACGATACCAACTCTTATAAAATCAACCTCCAATAATTAAGAAATCCGACTTTGTTTGTTTATTATCAAATACTCCATTCGTACCAGTTAAAATGTCCATTTTGAAAATGTACACACTTTAAGAAATAATATAAACCTTATATTAAAATCATGTGGTAGCCCGTAAATTCGCGAATTATAAACTAGTATATTGTAGTAACAAAATTCTCTAAAATGATTTTAACATAACTACTTAACTTTTACAGAATTTAGAAGCCTAGCTAGAACAAAATAATTAACATTTTGGTTAGCTCCTAGAATTTGTAACATGGATTTCATCAGCTTTGTATGCGTTGTGTTTTTAAAAAATGTTGGAAACATCGAAGCATATGTGAAATGATTGCCATATAGATTCGAGGGTTACGTAAACTCTTAAACTTTTAATTTATTACTCGATCCACACTGTAAATTACTAGCATAATACCCGCGCTATGCAGCAGACTTTAATACTTTTATTTTAGTAGTTACTCAACGATAATCACATATTATTTTTGTTATTCATTAATGAATTACCTGTGATTGTGAGTTGATATTAGTTGTTTGCTTATATATATAGTTTGAGATTGGGCAATGATAAATACAACACATCTTTTGTTACTTACATCAAAGTTATGCATCACAGTATTGTACTGTACACATTATAATGCGTAAAATTTGGTGTATGCATCAAAATTTTTGTTGTATATATCAACTCCCTTTGAGATAATGTATATACTTGGTGAAAATTGAAAAGTGAAAAATATGTTAAACTAATAGGGTTATATTGTAAATTATATAATTAAATATGGAAATGTTGAGTCTTATTTTATTAAGAGTTTCTAAAATTAAAACACTAAGATGCTCTATAAGTAGTTATAGATATATTATTAACACAATTTCATTTACAACATGATTCAATTCATATTCTTCATTTATAACCAATCAGTTTTGATCAAAATCGTATTTAGCGAAAATTGTTTCTCGATAACTATTAGGAAATCGAAACACTCGAAATTTAACCAATCAAATAGTATTTGACAAACGATCCTAACGAGGTATTTAATAATGAAGGAAATGAGTTTGTTAGCTTATTTTCTGATCGTCAAGTCAAAACTAAATAAAAACGTCACCGAAACTCCATACATTGAGCCGTTCTTCTAATTCATGAACACTAGGATTTGTGAATGAAATAAGTGAAGAATCGAAAGATTATTTGTAGGCGAAATTTTGTCGACATTTACGGTTTAAACACGGCTTTCCTAATTCCTAGTACGTGCGTACTTTTTGTTTCTTTCGTATTTTATATTTACCTTATCATCCCTCATCTTAATCCTCTAGTCACATTTAGCCCCTTAAACTTTGTTAATTCTTTTAAATCTCTCATGATTATCTAAAATATAACTTAAATATTTAAGAAAAACAAATAATTATAGTTAACTATCTTTTACTAAAAACTGCTACTGGTATTATTATAATATATATCGCCATTTATAATTTATATTCATACATTGTATCTATAAGAAACACTAAATTGGGATGTTGCATTTTTCATTATGAAGCAACTTAATTATTTTTTAACATTTTTATTTTTAAGTTTTATTGACTAATAATTGATTAATTAATTTTTGTTCTCATTTTCGTCGTATCATTACCTTTGTTCTAGTTATATATATATATATATATATATATATATATATATATATATATATATATATATATATATATATATATATATATATATATATATGATGACTATATTCTCAAAAGTTCCCTAAAACTAACCCATTAATGGTTGTTGCAATTGAATTAACTCAATGATAATATATCTAGTTATGGTAGTTAAGCTCACATATATTTAATCAAACAATTTCCTACCTCACATTATATTTACCAACATGCCAAATTCACTATTTTCAACTAACAATTCATGATACTCACTTAAACCTTACTTGAAAGTTTTTTTCTTTTTCTTTTTATGTGTGTGTGTGGTGGTGGGTGGCTACTTAGAGTACGTTACAATGCCTTCTCGACTTAATTTTTGAGTAGAATATACACTAACACGTTTAAGGTTTTCTCCTATTATTAAGGGTTTTTTTAATTAATATTTTGATTCTTTACTAAGTTATAAACTCGAGAGAACAAAATGCAAAAAGAAAAAATTGAGATAAATTAATGAGTTATGTTTTTAAGTTGGAAGTAAAAAAAAGAAAGAAATGAAAGTAGTTTCTCTCTAATCATTCCAAAACAGCTTCCCCTCATATTTCATGCGTTTTATTATCCATCCCTTGCATTAAAAAAACTAATATTTTATTTTTAAAAATGTCAGTTCATTTCCATTTTACTCAATAACATATTCGAGAACACGGTATAAAAGAAAGAAATGAGATGGAAATAAGTGGGACGAAAAGTTCATTTGTAAAAAAAGTAGGGCTAATTTCTAGAATTTTTAGAAAATCTAAAAAATTTGAAAAACATGTTCAAAATGATTATTTTTCAGAAAAGTTTTTTTTTAAGAAAATAGTAGTTTCACTTTTTTCCAAGTTACAATTAAAAGTTGGAAAAGAAGGATTCCTATTTCTTCAGAGTTTTCCTTTATAACTCTTCCTTCACTTTTCTATTTTTTTTTTAAAACCTTATAACTTTATCAACCTTTTTCCAACATCAATTTTCAAAAAGAAAAATGCAACTAAATTTGAATACGTTTTTCAAAATTTCAAGACTTTTCTAGGGATACAAATATTTACACTTAATAAAATAGAGGTAGAAAGTTTTTTTTTTTTCACAACCAAGTGCACCCTAAAGATTTTTTTATTAATTACTTTTCTTACAAAATTTAACTACTCTTTTTTTTCTGCAATTATTTCAGCTGAATAATGAGCATAAGACGAGTTAATGACATTATTTTCTCTTTATTTCACTTTCTTTTGATTCAAAGCTCTAGAAGAAAACATAGTAACTTATCGTCAAATAAATTCGTTTATAAAGGTTCATAAATAATACCATTGGCGAGAAGAAAATGTGTGTCCATTTGGTAAAGAATCATAGAAATAGGAAAGAAATGAAAAGGACCTTAATAAAATGTTATAACACGTTTCATATTCCTAGCAAACAAACTTTATAAAAGAAAACATTATTTATTTAAATTTATTAGAATCAAATCTTTCTTTACATGCAAACATGATCAAGATAACAATACCACCTTCTATAAAATCAAACTCCAACAATTAAAATCCTTACTTTGTTTGTTTATTATCAAATACTCCATTCGTACCAGTTAAAATATCCATTTTGAAAATGTACACACTTAAAGAAATATACAATATTTACATCATCCACAAATTAAATATCCCTCTTTACTACTGACAAAGTTCTTTGATTGATTGATATATGATATTTATATTTATGTCTCGACAACTGAAAACAAAAAAGTAAACACTTTAAGTGATACGAAGAGACTAATTACTCAGAACCAATAAATTTTTTAAAAAAATAAAAAAATAATACTACCTCCGTCCCAAAATTATAGTCCATCTTTCCTTTTTGGAACGTCCCAAAATAATCGTCCACTTCCCATTTCAACCAATAAGAAGAGAGTTTAGTGGGTGCAGATTCTATTTGAATGGTTGAAAACTATTGTGGTCCCACTTTTATTAAACTGTGTGCTTTTTGTTGATGGACAATAATTTTGGGACGGAGGGAGTAACATTCAAATTTCAAACACACTCTTTTGCCTTTTGAGGGGTTGAGGAAGAAAAGTATCTTATACTTTGTTAAAAAAAGAAAAAGAAAGGACGAATAAATAGCAGCATTTTAATCATGGAGGTTACTTTTGAAAAAGCAAAATAAAGCAAGGGGGTAATTTGGTAAATACCCAATAGCTGTAGCTAAAAGAAAGGCATCGGATACTGTAAATTAAAACAAAATTAAATTTCTATATATATTCACTAACCCCCATACTCACTCTCTTCAAATTTCAAACCCCCTGCAAATCCCCTGTTTCAATTTTAATCTCAGATTTACTAAAAAATGGCAGATCAGCTCACCGATGACCAGATCTCTGAGTTCAAAGAAGCTTTCAGCCTGTTTGATAAAGATGGAGATGGTTAGCTTTCTTTTTTAATTCTTTTTAATTTTTGTTTTTTAATGGATCAATTTGTTTGATTCGTAGTTCGTAAGCTTAGATGTAGTTTTCGCTTCCTAAAATTTGAGATCTGTGTTCTGATTCGACTGAAGTTTGACTTGATTTATTGGTCTCCTTGCGTAGTTGACTTTGTTTAGGTTTTCGTTGACTATATTTTGTGAGTTGGGGATTGTTTTGATATCTTCCTAATTAATGTTACAATCTGGATGTCTGTTTGCTTAGTGATTCTTTTTATGTTTTGGTTTGATTTTGAATTTTATGAGTTTGAAGTACATGTTTTGTTGCCCGTGAGGTGTTTGATGAAATGTCTATGTGATTGGTGGTTGCTCAATGGCAGTTGAAAGTATGTAAATAGCATGACAGAATGGAAATATCTGTAATTGGAGTAAGTATCGGAAAAAAATGAGAATTCTTGTATGTTACACTATGTCTATGTGCTTATTGTTAGATCTAGTTTGGTTTTCAAAAACTGATCAAGCTTAGGGATTTACTTATAGGTTAGATTTAGTTTAATGAAGTCGTTCGTTGAAATATTTCGATCATTGAAGAAGTTAGAATCTTGAAGTACATTCGGATAATGATTTCTATATAAAATGTGCTTAAGATCTGAAATTGTACTAAAGTTGCATATTTCTTCAAGTTATGTCCATCTATTGATATTGCTAGAAATAATAAAATGATGCAATTTAGGTTGCATCACTACCAAGGAGCTTGGGACAGTTATGAGGTCTCTTGGACAAAACCCAACAGAGGCTGAACTTCAGGACATGATCAACGAGGTTGATGCTGATGGAAATGGTACAATTGATTTCCCTGAATTTCTTAATCTGATGGCCAGGAAGATGAAGGACACCGACTCTGAGGAGGAGCTTAAGGAGGCTTTCAGGGTCTTCGACAAGGACCAAAATGGTTTCATTTCCGCAGCTGAGCTTCGTCATGTTATGACAAATCTTGGTGAGAAGCTGACTGATGAGGAAGTCGATGAGATGATTCGTGAGGCTGATGTCGATGGTGATGGTCAGATCAACTACGAGGAATTCGTCAAGATCATGATGGCCAAGTGAGGACCTTCAATCACTTACTAAAACGTAAAAAAATATATAAGTTAATGTTTTTTACTTGTGGTAGGATTCATTTCATAACTTGAATGTTTCTTGGGTGGTTTTCGGTTTATTCTGTTTGCATTTCTATGTATCTCTGCTTCTTTGCTCTTTAGCTTCTTGGGTAGTTTTTCTTGCTTGCTGTTTTTGTTATAAACCTAGAACAAATTTGACGGTCTTAATTTTAATTAGCTTGTTTGTGGTACATCTTTTGCATGAGTCCTTGCTATCCATGATATCATTGCTAATCTCATCTTTTATGGCCAGCAAACTCACTTGATGTTACTATCTGAGCACCTTAAGATGTTGACACAAAGGTGATACTTAAATAGACTTCTTGTGTTTTGTGTGTGCTTTATATTTGTTCATTTCTTGCAGTTGGTATCTGAGTCTTGAGCAGAATTAGATTTCATTCTGACTATGAGATGATGGTTATGATTTTATTCGTTGCCATATGTGTTTAAGTCCACTATTTAACCGTTTCTTAGAGCTATAATTATACTTGGCCTCTTCTATTCTACTTGAGAAAAATCTAAATGAGTAGTCCCTCATAAAAGCTGGTTGTCTACAACTTTGATATAGGACCATTAAATGTTAATCTCACTATTCTGGCCCTTAGACTATATCTAGTTGTATGTTGTTTTGTATTTTTGGGTTTTAGCTCTCCGGTTAAAGAGTTTCCTATCAAATAAATTATGTCCGTTAATTACAAAAAAATCAAGGTAAGCAGGAGTACTCACCATCATATGGTATACCGTACTTGCTATCTATATTTTCATAAAAGAAGTGGATTTGGCATCTTTGCATATTTAACATACTTTCTATTACAAAGTCTAAATGGAGCCGAATAGTCTTTTTGGTCCAATAGTATCTGATATTCTGCTTAAATACGTCACATTTTTGGTAAGTTTTTTGTCGGTTTGATTATGTGATGTGAAAGGTTAGGAGCCCTAGCTCTATAACAGACTTCATCTGGAGGGTAATAAACGCATTTCAGAAGTTTGAAATTACTGTGCAGTCTTTTTTTTTTTGCTTGAATTTTATCATTGTTTTCATATCCATATCAAAAATACACCTGTCCCTCTGTTTACCAGTAATAACTCATAATTTATATGTTTAAGTTTGTGGGTTCGTGTTTCGGTTTTACCTTACTAGTGCCTATCAACCGATTATTATTATTTTTATAGAATTCGAGTCTTTTTAACCTTTGAAGGGTGGTGATGTTAGCTATACAATTATTAAGGTTCAAAACTCTTGATATTATCAACTCTCTTATTATGGATATGGATGAATGATGGATGATGTCAAATATATAATTTCTATAATGGAAACAATAGATGCAAAATAGATTCACCAATATATTGAAATAACCCAAAGCTAAGTACAAACTGTTTTGTGTGTACTGTATCTTCTTATGTCTATCTTGTCTACTTTCTCATCAAGTGGTTTTTCATTTCATTGCCGTGGGAATGATATTTCTCAACCATTGCAAGGATGCAAAGAAAACGAAGGTGACTTCGCTGTTCTTCCTCTCTCGCACCCTTTGAATTTTAGTAGAAATTATAACAAAACTCTAAAATAAGTAAATCCGCAAATCTAGGGGAAAACATTTTTCAGGCATGATTCATACCAATGTCTCGTAGATGAGAGTTGTTTGGTTTGTATGGAGAAGATATCTTTTGCATAAACAAAAGTGTTAAGATTTTCGTGGAACCCCCATGAAAGGGAATACATGAAGCTACACGGAAATGCCAAGATCAACAGAAGGAAGGTTGAAAAGAAAAAAAGGCAAAACAAAAACCATCACGAACACATACACATAGGATCAATGACCTCCTGTAGAAGATTACGCCTAAGCATTTTACTCATCTTTCTCTTCACCTTGAAGAGTACATACAAAATTGTTTTCTTCTCTTCCTTTCTTTTCTTCGAAAATTCGGAAACACAATCCTCTATTCTTTTCTTTCCTCCAAAACTACCCTAAATAAAATCGTTGTGTTCTCCTCTTGATATCTTGATACAAAGTATAAGGAATACAAAAATGATCGGTTTTAAAACAATAAAATTGACCAATGTTAGTGTTATTATATACTTCCATGGTCCCGAATTAAATGTCCGTCATTCTATTTTGGTTTGTCTCAAACTAAGTGTATTCTAGACTTATAATCAGTTAAAATGTTTTTCCAAAGTCAAAATGAAATTTTATTAGTGGACAATGTGCTCTTCTACACTTTTCTTAAACTCTATACAAACTTGTACATTTTAGATAGGTTTTCCCCTCTTTGTATCGTTATTTTCTTTTCTCCTCTTTCTTCTTAATTAGAAGTATAAAAAGTCATTGTCTTTAGATTCGTGTTTTTAGCTCGTGTTACTCACAGTTTAGATAATTAGATCCCAAACTCATGGATTTAGAAAATGTGGTTCCTAGTTTTTTTTAAATGACTCTTTCTACCGCATTTGAGTGTTACCTATCAGATTTAAAACTATTTTGGCTACTGTAAAGGGTTATTTTTATAGATATAACGTTAAATTCACCTTATTTTCCTTTCAAAAGAACTCTTAGTTAAATTAATACGCGGGTTTACTGATTACAACCACATTGTACTTGCAAAAGCAGAAGGAGAAGAAAGCAAGGAACAATGCAATCAAGAAGCAAGTCACCAAAGAGTGGTTGGAGAAAAGCTCGCGGGGGTTGTGCTATCCTTTGAATATAGAGAATTCGTATTTAAAATAAGTATATCGAATCGGGAGATTTGCGATCAACTTAGGTTGTATTGGCATGGCAAAAAAACTAAAAAGAAAAAAACACTAGATGGAAATCGTAATACTATGTATTTTATTGTAATTGTAATCTTGAGTATGATATGGTTTGATGGTCTTCTTTGGTGAAATAATTTGAAATGCAGAGCATTTGTAACGTTTAATTCGAATATATGGATTATGGACCACACTTAAATATTAAATGGATTACACAATAAAGGAAAACAAAAATTTGGTTAAAATATGCAACTAGATAAATAATGGGTGAAGTTTAAGGAGGTATTTGACAAGTAGTTAGGAGAATGGATAACATGTCACATAATCAAATTTCATTTTTACCCCCTCCACTTTCGTAATATTGTTAACCATCCCTTCATACTTTCTTCTTCTCCACCCCACACCTCACCATCAGTTGCCGCCGCCGTTGTTGGCTGTTGCCACTGTCGGCTGCCGCCACCAGTCGCCGCCGGCCAAAATCGTCATCATAACAACACACGGGTAACAAAATAACAACACACAATCAAAATCGTTAGAACTCCGGCTCGATCACCGACGCGATTCTGGCTCAAAATCGTTGGGTTTCTTCGGCTCGATCTCCGCCGCTCCCAGTGAATGGTGGTGGTACAATGGCAGCAGCCACGATAGTAGTGATGCTGGCGGCCACAATGGCAGCGGCGAGAATGACTTACCATGGATTCCGGCGAGTTCGAACACGCAGAGCTGAATGACAATTGGAACAACGATTCTGAACCACCGGACTACTCTATTTCCGACCAAATCTTCAACCACCACCGGAATAGAGTGCTTGGGATGACGACGGTGGTGGTCCATCGGGGAAGATCAATTAGTGGTTTTGGATTTAATCATTATGATACTTGTTCGTATGTGGGTGTATGTTAACGATGATGATAATTGTTTTGTTTTAATTGATTAATTAATAAATTTTAATATTATTCAAGAATGTGTATGTTTAATGATGATGATAATTTGGTAAAAAGAAAAAAAAAAGGGTAATTTTGCTATTTTAGATGGTGATAATCCATGAATATGGTTGTGAGTTCTTGTATTACATAGTAATGTGTATGAAATGGTGACCTATTGCTATTTTGGGAAATCATCCTTGCAGGTAATCTGCACGGTTCATTCGTGCTATAAGGGTAAATAAAATGACCAATATTATAAATATAAATAAACTACAATTGCTAAAAATGTAACTTTTACTTGAAAATATACTTTCAACTGCACCAACTATTTCCCTTTACTATTTATTTTGAATTCAATATATATGATCTAATTAATGTGGATTTTAATGACTATTATATAATATATAAGAAAAGTGTTAATAAATTATAATTTACAACATGTAAAAGATATAAATGTAACACCGTTTTCTGGGCCTAGTAGTATTGTAATGATTTCCTAGATTTTAAATAATTATTTAATGTGTTAGGGAATTGTATTGTTTGGTTTACCTGAAAATAATAGGTAAAAGAGTTTAAGGACTAATTGTGATAGATGAATTATTAATTGTTTTAAATTAATAAAGTTGTAGGAAGAATAAAATAGTTTGTCTCGCAGATAGTTTTCGGGTTCCAGACAATAAGTTTAGAAGGGATATTAAATTATACCAATTTCGGAAGTCGGTTATGTAAGGAGCCGACTTAATTTCTTTAAGTTCCTAAACTTTCTTATTTCTCTTCCTGTTGCATATTCAAAAACCACAGTGAATTACAAATCAAAATAGAAATAGAAAGGATTGTTGATTGTGATTAAACATAAGCTTCCTCATCAGATTATCATCATCTTGTTCACCATAATTGATTGTAAGTTAAATTATTTGAGTTATTATACATGAACTTACTTTGAATTATTAGGGTTATGATATATGTATGAAATTTCAAATTAAATGATGTATGTTTGATATCAATGTTATATGATGATAGTATATGTATTAGTAAGGATTATGAAGCTGAAGTAGTTGTTTTTATAGATTAAATTTCGGTTTTGTGAGAAAGAAAACGAGCTGAGTTCTGCACAGGTTGCAGGTCGGCATCTGGGTTGTGCCTCATAGCCGATCGGCTATGATCACCTAAGCCGATCGGTATGTGATGATAACCGAACGGGTAAATTGAGCCATACGGCTAGAATAGAACAAAACGATTACCGTAGCTAACGTCTTAATAAAAGTCTCGAGAATCACAACTAAGCCGATCGGGTCAGGTGGTGAGCCGATCGGGTAAGGGAGGTTAGCCTATCGGCTATGGGAAGAAAGCCTATCGGGTACGGGTTAAAACAGGAACAAATTAGTTTGATTTTTTGTGTTGTATTCTCAATGTATTTATAAGTGTTAAGTAAACTACTAATTGATACATTGGTATTAGGATAACCCTATTAATTTAATGTATTTGATTATAAAATGAGGATGAATATGTGATAATTGTGATTATTATCATTAAGTGATACGTTTTGAGATGAGTTGCATTATTATAAATAAGTTACTAACTTATTATTTTGTTTTGTTCTCAGATCAACCCAAGACTCAATAATATAAGAATTTTGAGTTGACGACTGAGGTATTGGTGAGTGGATCTGTACCCTCAGTGTGATTTAGTTGTAACAGGTTTGGTTACAACGGGTAACCATAGATGTTACTGTTGATAGATTGTTAATCTGATATGATTTCATGATTAAGGATTATGTGTTCCATGGCCTTTGGGAATATGTGATGATAAAGAGGTCAACCTGAGTTGGGCTTGGCTGCTATTGTTTAGCCGACGGAGGGTTCCTTGTACATATAATTAATGGGAACCTTAGTCGTGTGGAAGAATAGCAATAGGCTATCAGTAAACCGCTGTATTGGCCTGCAGCTCAGTGGGGTTTACAAGTGTTGCTTGAGGGCCACCGCGACATTGAGGGTTCCTCAAGGACCACCGATCCTCTTTGATATCATGTGTTTACGAATATTTGTTGTATACAGATTTTGTTATGCTAAGTTGTGCTGATGGCTATAATTTCATTCACTTAGCTTCGTGCTAATCCCCCATATTACTTCTTGCAGGTTATGATTAGATAACGGGTTGGGCAAGAAGCTGTTGACTTGAAATGGAATGTTTGACGACCAGCGTTTACTCTGATATCTGATTTGTATAATCAGTGTTGTGTTTTGGAATTATATAGCACCTAATTTGATACATTATGACTTTTGAAAGGTTTGAATTTATATATATATAATATGAAATGTTTGTTTTGGACGTACGCTTCCGATGTAAAATACATTAAATAATGTTATTAAATATGGGGTGTTATAAGTTGGTATTAGAGCATAGGTTTGGGCGAATTGAACGTGGTAAGTGTTCAATCCCAAATCTATTTGTGTTAGTCAAACATTCCAAAGTGTGAGATTAGTGTTGCATGAGAATTGGTTAGCATGTTATGTACTAACCATTAGCAGCTTGTGAGATGTTGTTTTGATACAGATATGGCAGATAATGATCACCCGACCAATACTCCTGATAATGCCTCTCGGATGGATGTTTCTCCTTTGAAAACACAGAATGATAGACATGGGTAAATTGGTACCTCATTTTTAGCTCATGAGAATACTGACCGGGATGAGCATGTAATTCGGTTAGAGGATGAATTACTTGAACTTAGAGGATTTAGACAACGGGTTTTACAGGATAGACTGACTGGATCTTATCAGCAGAAGGTTGGTTCTTTTAAAACATTCATGACTAGTAAACCTTCAGAATTTTATGGAAGCTCAAATCCTTCAGTTACTTTGGATTAGTTGCGAGATACTGAGAGAAAATTTGAGGTTTGTCAATGTGAGGAGGAAGTTAAGGTTCCTTATGCAGTTCAACTTTTGAAAGGTCCAGCAATGACTTGGTGGGATTCGATTTTAGCCGTTTTGACTCCACAACAGAAAGCAGCTATTAGATGGTCGGATTTTTATAATGAGATGTATAAACAATTTTGTTCTGATTTTGATATATCTCGTATTAGACGGGAGTTTATGGAACTTCACCTGACTGATCAGATGACTATTGATGAGCTTATTAATCAGTTTTCTGAGAAATTGAGATTTGTACAACAGTGGGTTCCAGATGACAAGACCAAAATTGATCATTTTGTTGGAACGTTGCCACCCAATTATCGGACAACGATGAGATTAGCAGGTTCGCTTCCTCAGGCTTTTGCCTTAGCTCGTTCAGTGGATAGTGACTTACAGGCTCAGGATGTACAAAATAGAGAAAGGGCTTTGCAGCAATCTGAAAGTGATCCTTCTGGTAAAGGTAAACGGAAATGGTAGGATAGTCAGCAAAACAGGAAGCAAGGTAATCTTGATGGTTCAACTGATAAACCTAAATGGTGTTATAAATGTAAATACAGACATACGAGGCAGTGTACTTCTCAGACTGCCAGATGCATTAAATGTGGTGTGTTTGGACACGATGCTAAGGATTGTAATTATTGATAGGTTTTAGGACACAACCAAGAATACGTATAACCCTAGTTATACCCCACGACAATAAACGGATCAAACACAAGCAATTAAGATAACGAGAATAGTAAACGAACACGAATATAACGTGGTTATATCCAATCTACTCGATTGGTTTAATCCACGGCCAAACTAGAAAGAGATCATATTATTTTTCGGAGGTGTTAGGGTTACAAATACTAAGGGTTACAATATATATAATTAATGAAACTTCGTACAAAAGTCATTGTCGCCTAACTCTTTTGCTGACTCAAACTTCTTTCCAAATTCACAAAGCTTTCGGCCCAAGTTTCTCATCAAACTCACGTGACCTCTAGTCACAAATAATCCCAACAATTATATTATATTTAATCTTCATATAATATATAATATTCCTAACAATCTCCCACTTGAAGATTAAATCTACCCGACTCCATTAACCCATAACCAAACGCCACTTTAATAGAACCCGTTCAAACTTATACCGCCGAAACCATCGGGACACATCGCACGACCACACCGAGTCGGAAGACTTTCGATACCAGTTACCAGAACTCCACTACTAAACTGTGACCAAGAAATCTCTCTAGTTTATCGCCATCTCATTAGTTCTTGAGAAGACCGGTTGAAGCTCGACATAGCTCCAACACTCTCACTGCACTCACAACATATCCATACAGCCTTTCGTCTACTCGATCTTTCTTTCCAACAAAGATAAGACCACCCGGTAGAACAACCACGTGAATAACATCATCAAGGCAGCCGTGTGAAAATACCATCACACCCTTGATCATCCACTCCATCACTCTCGCTTTCACCGTTGGATCACCGACCACAAACATGCGCATGAATTTCGACAAACACAACTTTCCCCCACGAGCCAACTCCCACTGTACAGAATCAACATCAAATGTGGCTCTCGAAAAAGTATCTTGCTCACCACCCTCGGTCAATCGCAACCTAGTTGCCATTGGAGAAGATCTAACCCAAGACTTGAAAATTCTAGTAGTACCGAGATGACAAACCGAATCCATAGAAACCCCAAGGCTCCCACTCAACGCCAAACTCCTACTAGTTTCAACTCTTCCCGAACTCCCACTCGTTCCAGATCTCTCAACAATCTCGTGAAGCTCAAGCCGGCTAGGACTTTCAACACCTACCTCACCACCTAGCCATTCCTCATTCGGAATTTCGACCATATATAAGGTTCCCCGTTTATAACCGCGAGCAATTACCAAACTACCCTTGATAACCTTCAACTGTTGGTCGCCAAACCTAATGTGGTACCGTTCATTATCCAACTGCCCAATCGAAATCAACCGCTTCTTGAGCTTGGGAATGAACCTCACATTATTAAGGACCCAATCCTTACCAAGGTGAGTTTTGAGGACAACATCCCCAATACCCGCAACTTTAAGTTTCCTTCCATTCGCAAGACGAACCCTACCGGAATGAAACCTAAAATTCGTCATCTCTTCCATGCACGGGATCGCATGAAAAGATGAACCCGAATCCAAAACCCAGGATTCCACAAGATTCTCCTCACAGCACAACAATGCATCTTCAGTCGTATCAACCGCCGTATTAACACTCGGTTTACCATTCGGACATTGATACCTAAAGTGCCCCAGTTACTTACAGTTCCAACACGTGACGTTCCTATTCTCCGATGGCTCTCTCCGCGATCTAGATCTGCTCTTACTACGCCCCCTGCTAGTCACACTCAAAGCTGACGAACCCGAATACTCCCCGGAATCTTTTCTTCTAATTCCCTCACCGAGTACTAAATCACGGATCCCCTCAAACGTCAACTTAGTAGTTCCAGATGAACCACTAACAGCTGTAACCATACCGGACCAACTATCGGACAACTAAGATAATAAGAAAAGTGCCTCCAACTCACCTTCAAATGTAACCCCTACAGATCTTAACCTAGTCAAGATCGAGTTAAACTCGTTCACATGATCCGCCGGCGATGCACCTTTACCCATCTTCGCGTTCACCAACTGTCGAATCAAGAAAACCTTATTGAGAGCCGAGGGTTTCTCATACATGTTAGACAACGCCGTTAACAAACCCGTAGTCGTGGTTTCCCCCGCAATATTGTAGGCGACATTCTTGGCCAGAGAAAGTCGAACTACTCCAAGTGCCTGGCGATCTAACAATGCCCAGTCGGCATCACTCATACTTTCAGGTTTAGTACACGACAACGGTTGGTGTAACTTCTTCTCGTACAAAACGTCTTCGATTTGCATCTTCCAAAACCCAAAATCGCTACCATCAAACTTACTAATCCTAATCTCGCTTTTATCCGCCATTGTTCCCAAAACATGAAAACCACATGCTCTGATACCACTTTGATAGGTTTTAGGACCCAACCAAGAATACATATAACCCTAGTTATACCCCACGACAATAAACGGATCAAACACAAGCAATTAAGATATCGAGAATAGTAAACGAACACGAATATAACGTGGTTATCTCCAATCTACTCGATTGGTTTAATCCACGACCAAACTAGAAAGAGATCTTATTATTTTTCGGAGGTGTTAGGGTTACAAATACTAAGGGTTACAATATATATAATTAATGAAACTTCGTACAAAAGTCATTGTTGCCTAACTCTTTTGTCGACTCAAACTTCTTTCCAAATTCACAAAGCTTTCGGCCCAAGTTTCTCATCAAACTCACGTGACCTCTAGTCATAATTAATCCCAACAATTATATTATATTTAATCTTCATATAATATATAATATTCCTAACAATTATCCTAATCATGTTTGTTGGAATTGTCATAAGGAGAGTCATCGAGATAGTCAGTGTCCAGAGGCTAAGAGATAAGAGTTGGGATTGGTCGTGGAGTTGTCATTGTCTGGCCATAAGCGAAAGAATCTGCCATCAGTTGCTGACAGAGTTCTTCAGATGACAGTGACGTCATTACAGGTACTTTTGTATTAACCCAGTGCTAGCATATATTTTATATGATTATGGAACTGATTGTTCCTTTATAATTGTTTACTGTGTGATAAACTGAAATTGATCACACTGTGATAGTTAATTCTTTTAAGGTAGAATTAATTGATGATAAAATAATTCATATTGCCACATAAGTGACTGGAATTATTATTTGATAATGGATCATATTCATTGGGTTAAATTCTGTTAGTGTAAATCTCTATTTTAATGAGGTTTTATCATGTATTGATTAAGACATGTGGTACGATATTGAAATTTTATGATTAATTTATCTCGAATAAGTCATATGATTTGGTTCGAGGGATATAAGAATATGATTATTTCTTGGATTAACTGTGGATTGAACAGCAGGAAATCGTCTTTGACATTGAAACAACTATTGTGTTAGACTTTTGATTCAGTATTCATTGATGGATTTAATATTTTATAATGTATTCTAATACATTTCGCGAGTTCAGATTGCATCCTGATGCAATGAGATGAAATTATTGTTTATGTGTCGTGACAGCTTAAACTATATGAGAGGAATTATCCTATCTAGGACTTGGAGTTTGTAACTGTTGCTCAGCGTGGAGACATTGTTGATGGTTAAAACATATCAAAGATCAGATTGTGAGAATTGATATTATCTGGAAAGGATAATGTTATTGTCGACTTGTGACGGGATTTATCTTATGTTGGAAATCTTTTCAGACTTGGTGGATTAATGAAAAGCTGTTTGGCTTGAAATCTTGATAGATTATAACCAGAAATTGGAAATTTGATTTTGAACAATTATAGAGGATTAGATATTGTTTAATCTTATGTTGAGTACAACTGGGTTGAGATTTTGAAATGTGATGTTGACTGAGACTATTATGAAGTGAGACCATGATATCGATTGATTGTCATGTAGATGGATGTGGTACTGTTGGTAGATTTGGTCAGGAGATGGTATGACATGGTATTACCGAAATGTAAACAAGGTGTTGAATCAGAATTCATATGAGACAAGTGGATTATGTACGATTACTGTAATTTGAAAATTTCGTATGATCAAATTTCGAGGACAAAATCTCTTTAAGGGGGAGAGATTTGTAACACCCGTTTTCTGGGCCTATTAGTATTGTAATGATTTCCTAGATTTTAAATAATTATTTAATGTGTTAGGAAATTGTATTGTTTGGTTTACCTGAAAATAATAGGTAAAAGAGTTTAAGGACTTATTGTAATAGCTGAATTATTAATTGTTTTAAATTAATAAAGTTGTAGGAAGAATAAAATAGTTTGTCTCGCAAATGGTTTTCGGGTTCCAGACAATAAGTTTAGAAGGGGTATTAAATTATACCAATATTTGAAGTCGGTTATGTAAGGAGCCGACTTAATTTCTTTAAGTTCCTAAACTTTCTTATTTCTCTTCCTATAGCACCAATTCAAAAACCACAGTGAATTACAAATCAAAATAGAAATAGAAAGGATTGTTGATTGTGATTAAACATAAGCTTCCTCGTCAGATTATCATCATCTTGTTCACCATAATTGATTGTAAGTTAAATTATTTGAGTTATTATACATGAACTTACTTTGAATTATTAGGGTTATGATATATGTATGAAATTTCAAATTAAATGATGTTGTATGTTTGATATCAATGTTATATGATGATAGTATATGTATTAGTAAGGATTATGAAGCTGAAGTAGTTGTTGTTATAGATTAAATTTCATTTTGTGAGAAAGAAAACGAGCTGAGTTCTGCACAGGTTGCAGGTCGGCATCTGGGTTGTGCCTCATAGCCGATCGGCTATGATCACCTAAGCCGATCGGGTATGTGATAATAACCGAACGGGTAAATTGAGCCATACGACTAGAATAGAACAAAATGATTACCGTAGCTAACGTCCGAATAAAAGTCTTGAGAATCACAACTTAGCCGATCGGGTCAGGTGGTGAGCCGATCAGGTAAGGGAGGTTAGCCGATCGGCTATGGGAAGAAAGCCGATCGGGTACGGGTTAAAACAGGAACAAATTAGTTTGATTTTTTGTGTTGTATTCTCAATGTATTTATAAGTGTTAAGTAAACTACTAATTGATACATTGGTATTAGGATAACCCTATTAACTTAATGTATTTGATTATAAAATGAGGATGAATATGTGATAATTGTGATTATTATCATTAAGTGATACGTTTTGAGATGAGTTGCATTATTATAAATAAGTTACTAACTCATTATTTTGTTGTGTTCTCAGATCAACCCAAGACTCAATAATATAAGAATTTTGAGTTGACGACTGAGGTAT
This sequence comes from Helichrysum umbraculigerum, assembly GCA_949592205.1. Lineage (NCBI taxonomy): Eukaryota > Viridiplantae > Streptophyta > Magnoliopsida > Asterales > Asteraceae > Helichrysum > Helichrysum umbraculigerum. The sequence continues at coordinate 42,435,234 of CATIUR010000001.1, forward strand.
TGGTGAGTGGATCTGTATCCTCAGTGTGATTAATTGTAACAGGTTTTGTTACAACGGGTAACCGTAAATGTTACTGTTGATAGATTGTTAATCTGATATGATTTCATGATGATTATGGATTATGTGTTCCATGGCCTTTGGGCATATGTGATGATAAAGAGGTCAACCTGAGTTGGGCTTGGTTGCTATTGTTTAGCCGAAGAAGGGTTCCTTGTACATATCTGTTGGGGCTGCGAGCGGTCACAGCGCCAACCGACCGGTGAGGTGTGGAAAGTTTTTAAAATTTGTATTTGCTGGGGTCTAAGTGTGACTTACTGATACTGAACCAAAGGCTAGTAGGTAGTAAGTATGACCTAGAGTCGTTCTTAAAGAGAAACTGAATTGAAACGGAGGTGATCCAATCAATCTTTCTTTTCTAGTAAAAGGTTTTTATAAGAGTGCATTGGTGGTTTTGGTTCAGTTAACTAAGTAAACTAAATAAAGCGAATAATAATAAATCAGATAATGGAAAGCAGTATTTGTTGTGATTTCATTAGCTCATAACATGGGATGATGACTTTTAGGGGGAAACATCTAACTAAATTGAGGCCATTTACTGGATTCAATAACTTATGGTATAACCAATAGATTCTTTATTAGTCGGTTATCAACTAATATGTCACGAGGAATTAAGGTGTCGTGATTCTGATCAGACACTCAATGCTCAACTCTCCACACTCTCCTGTGAGGGAGTCAGTGGCCCTTATTATTGAACGCATTCGCTCGTGGACGAAGGAACAGAGTAGCATGTCCATAATAAGTCTAACCGTTCTTAATACCATACAGATTACAAATCCAGTGAACAACTAACTTAGAGCATATGTTCAGACTTAATTGATTAATTCCTATTAGTGAAACTCAAGCATGATAAGCGAGGGAAAGCGTTTAGGTTTCTTGCATACCTTACTTTAGGTTTCATAGTTTAAAGGAAAAGTATCATTTTAAATTGGATTATAAACTTACCTTTCTCAATACAATTAACAAATCCCTAGGTTTTCGTGAATGGTTATTTATATAGCCTACCTACTCTAATCTAATCTAAACTAACTAATCTAATTAAAATGTTGACGGCTTTTTGCATAAAGTCAAACCCAGATCATATAAGAAAATACTATGGTAGTTCACAATGTATTTAATCGTTAACCGATGTTTCCGTTGTGAATTTAATTGCTTCGCGATGTTTACATGATAAGTACATTGTGATTGGAAGTGTACTATACTCATGGCAATTCCACGTAATCACATTGCATTTTATGATGGTTGCATGACGTTACAATTAAACCATAGTTTTGACGCAGATAACTATTGACCAAGTATTAAGGTTTGCGACTCCTCTTTACAAGGTTACAATCACGTTTGTTAATCGAAAGGCGAATATAAGTTTTAGGTTTAAAATCATAAGGATAAGATAAGTCCGTGCATAAAGTTTCCATTTTTATAATGTCGATCCATAATACAACTACATTCGGTCGTTTACCGACTTCCGTACGCTTGTACTCCGCTTAAAAGCGTTTCCAGCACTATATCACGTAAACAGTCGAAATGGGGCCGTCATATTATTTCACGACATATTTAAAGTCATCCCATAATTATTTATGCTAACTACATCACAACAAATACAATAGTAATCTACTCGCTAAGCATGGCACAAACTATCTCTAGCATAATTAAAGCATACATATTTAATTAAGATAAATTATGAAACGCCCAAAACTAAGAATATATATATATTTTTTTTACATTTATAAAGAATACTAACTATTTATAAAGAATACTAACACTTTATAAAGAATACTAACTATTTATAAAGAATACTAACATTTAAAAAGAATACTAACTTCAATTTTCTAAAGAATACTAACTTTTTTAAAGAATACTAACTTCCGACACGCTTAAATCCCAAACCACAAATAGTTAGACTCTGAAACTTGACATGCACATTCATTTGATCAAAATAAAGACTTCCCTTTTTGGACTTTTCCGTTTTTCTCAAAAACGCCAAATCTGGACATATGGACATTTTTGACCCAAAAATGCCACTTTTACTTGACACACCAAAACTCAAACTACACAAAATCTAGTCAAAGCATTTTGCACACTAATTTAATATGACAAAACAAACTTGTAGCACTACACCAAAGAGCTGTAACACTATTCCATTCATTCGTGACATAAAAGCATTTCTTTTGACCCAAATTGACCCCTTTTGACCCGTTTCACTAAATAACTTCTTTTTGACCACAGATTCGACCAATACAAATCACGTGTGACTATTTCAACCCAATTGACTATGTGTCAACCTCTAAACCGACCCACCAATCAAAATGACACGTTATCACATTTCATTCGTTAAGCTCAACAACACTACTCATATTTATATACACCACACACATATCTAAACATATACATATTTGACTTTACACCACCATTGACTTTCAAAGTCAACTAACCATTTAACAAAAGACACGTTTTATGTTTGACTTCAATTCTTTGATCCATGGGCGATTTACACAAGCCATATACAAAACGATAATTAAAGAAGAGAGACTTGCAACTCACTACTAGCAAGCCATCTACACTAATCCTTTTCCTTTCTCCGTAATCCGATTTACCTAAAAGCATGAAACATGGAAGGGGTAAGCAACCACCGCTTAGTGAGCATATAAGAAACTAATTAAGCCTTCAACCACATATCATCAACATTAAACACAAATAATTAACAACATATATAATCTTACTCCACATCTTCATATTACCACATAAGAAACAAGCACATAACGGATCCGACCCTAAGAAACAAGTATTTATAAGAAACAATGCTTCATTAGAAACAAGGCTTGGTGGTATCAAATCACGTCGAAATGAATACCACTTTTAGAAACAAGGCTCATGATTCCAAATCACTTCGAAATGGAGATCATATTCAAGAAACAAGGCTAGATACAAGTCATATTTCTCTTGACCATGTGATCCTCTTGCTCGTAAGCAATCCGGAAACACAGATGATCATTCATACTCTTCATCATAATCATCATCATAAAATCAGCATTAATAAAATCATCAGCAACAATCATTTAAACCACATAATCACAATTAACAAACAAATGGTTGTATGATCCTCTTGCTCGTAAGCAATCCGGAAACACACACAACCATTACTTATTTAGCCCCTCACTAGTACAAAAAAGGGTATATATGGCGGTGAAAAAGGTCATCTGAAGTGGTGATCTGACCGCCCCTGATACCGGCGCCACGAAAGACCGAAAAGCTTTTAGAGCGGGCAAACGACCGTTTCAAATAACAGCATTTGAAGCTGGTTTAATTAACAATGAAGCGGTTAAAACGAAGCAAAAATGGAGCGATTGTGAATGTTAGAGCGGTTCCTAACCGGCATTATTTTATTATGATTTATTCTCGCCAAATTAATTGGATCGGTTTTGCAAATGACTTTTGATCGGTTCCTGATCATTATTTTATTACGATTTTTTCTCGAGTTATTTATTGGATCGGTTTGTTTTCCAATTTAGGAGCGGTCATCGGTATTATTTTATTCTGATTTATTCCCGCCAAATTAATTGGGTCGGTTTTGCAAATGACTTTGGATCGGTTCCTGATCATTATTTTATTACGATTTTTTCTCGAGTTATTTATTGGATCGGTTTGTTTTCCAATTTAGGAGCGGTCACCGGCATTATTTTATTCTGATTTATTCCCGCGAAATTATAATGGATCAGTTAGGCGTATCCCAATTTAGGAGCGGTTCGATAGCATATTTATTCAAAAATATAAATCGGTTCGTTTTCCAAATTCGTAGCGGTTTGAAGCATTATTATAATTTAATTAATTCCCTATATAAATCAGTTTGATTCGCTCAGCAGCTATATATATATCGTGTTCAAAACCAAAATATCCATCGATTACTAAATTACCAAAACGTACATATTTATGTACATATATATAAATATAGATATAAATGTTGTACAGGTAATATACACATGTTCAAATATCACCTAGCCAGCTAGCTAAGTTAGCTAGCTAGTCGCGCGATCATCAATGTAGCGTTTTGCAAATGCAGCTCCCCAACTAATGATAGACTGGTCCAATTCTTTGGATGTATATTGCCTGTGTGATTTCCAAATCTACATATATAGAAGGACAAACTAGTTATCATTTGATGTGTCCATTATACACAGAACACTAGCAACTACTTAAGGAATTACGTACATTGGCTGGGAAGTTTCGTTCCATATTTATAGCAAATTGGAACATGTGTTTCATCATGTAGTAGCTACATTCCCAGCTAGATTGTTGTTGGGGACACTAATTAAAGTTAAAAAGTTAGTTAAACAACATTATTTATTATAATATATATAAACAAGATGTTCGAAACAACTCACATCAATCATTTGCCAATTCCATTTCCTGGGTGAATTAGTCCTAATCAGATATTCAATATTATTAAGTTAGTACAGTTGTAAAAACACATGGGTATAGTTGAGGATTTTTACATATTGAAAAGTTTAGGACTCTTACTCTTCTACTCTTTTTGTCAGAGCATAAGATCCGGGTACCTTCCCCTTCTTCATGGAATCCACAATGTACCCAGTGTGTTCAACTTTATCAATTATGAACAGGACCCAATGTTGACTACCAACATGTTTAAACATTTTAGTATAAATATTGATTAAAACAATATAGCAGATATAGATATAATATACTGTAATACGTACTGATGGTAATAGGGAGCAATAAAATATTGTTTGTCACTGTGAAGATCAAACTGCTGTGAGATGTGTTTAATGACATCTTTGTAGGCAAAAAAGTCTTCACAAACACTAAATTGAATAGCACTCGGTGATAAGAACGCACATTTTGTTTGAATCCCCGTCTTCAAGCATAACTCAAACAAGTACCTAAAATCAAAATATGATGAATTAAACTATTAAAGTATTTGTAATAAATCACAAATTTTCTTAATAGAATATATATATACATATTAACATACATACATCGCAAACCAAGAAATTATGCTGATATCCAGCCATTCATTTGTCATCCACATTAGCAGCCCCTCATATCCAATCCATTCCCGCTGTGAATCCGCATACATATTGTGTGGCGGATCAAGCGGAATGAAAGGAGACCCAACCATCAATTCCCGAAATCGCTCACCCAGTCCCCTGATTTCGGCCGGCCTCTTGTCCAGCTTCAGTTCCATATTGCAAATTCGCGTGGCCAGTTCAACTTCACACTTTGATAATTCCATAGGTCGCAGTGGTGAAGATGGTGGTGGCAATGGGCGCTACATTAACAAAGTATCAGATTATATGGCAATAATATACTAATATACATCATATAAGTAAACCATATAGAAAAAAATGCACATATGCATCTTCTGCAGAAAATGGTTGGCTGTTACGGGGGAAAGGTTGTGAATACCTGTTACATGTGGAGACGTGGGGTGACGCTTCACTTGGAGGCTACAGTACGTATTATTACAAAAATTATTGAAAAATGTATAAACATAAGACATATATGTACATCATTATTTGGCTTCAGAAATTACCGGCGAGTGACATGCCTCGTCATAGAGTGTTGTGGGCTTGGCACTCCTAAAGTCGTGTGGCGACTCCTCGCGGCCAAGCTACATTTATTAACGGTAACTTTTAAAAGAAGCGTGACCATATTGAATACATTTTTTAAAACAAGTAAAAGAGTCGTGTGGCGACATATTGCAGACAAGATACATTTATAAAAACAGTTATCTCATCTCAATAAAGTATATATATTACAATATACAGATTAACACACTTTTATATTAAATACAAATGAATATAAACCTTGATAGCGGTGCGAGGCCATTGAATAAATTCACTTTTTGCTTGGCCTAGAAGAGTGATTCCCTCCTTAGGAATTGGAATGCCAAGGAAATCAAAACCTTGTTCTACGGTGTCAACTTGAACAAACACATGACCCGGCACTAGTCCTTCCTTGTGAGCCGGATGTGTCATCCCCCTCGCCCATCTAGTATCATGAGTACCATATGGCATCATAATCTGACATGGAGCAGAGGCCTGTAAAAGGATAAGTATATAACATTTTTATAGTATATATTAAGATATATATATATATATATATATATATATATATATATATATATATATATACATACATAATGTGTTTAACATGTAAGGAATTACCTCGTCCTCGTCAGACCAGTCGGATGATCCATCTGATGCAGAAGACAAGAAGCGTTGGTCAGCCTTGAGAATCTTCAGGTCTTCTGTAATTCTAGCTAATTCAGCTCTACAATTTTCTAACGCCGTTGCAGAAACTAATTTATCATCCTGAAACCGCTCAGTGAAGGACTCAAATTCCTCAAGTGTGAGTGCTTTCCTTTTTTCACCCTTCTTCCTATGTCTAAGGGCTTTTTTACTACCAACGACACTGGACACCGCCCGAGTCCTTCCCCCGTGTTCTTTTCCCTTGTACCTTGTTAGGGAATCTTCCCCCCTCTCATCATATGTACCATCATTCAACATTCTTCTCTCACTTGTCAACTGTTAATCAATGAAATAAATATTGACGTGTTATAACATATTTAGTAACAAAAGTTAGTAGCGTAGTACGCATTTAATATATTACCAAATCTTCTGCTACACTTTTAAGATACTCGGCCATAACTTGAAACCCCGTTTTCTTGCCCTCCCGTAGTCTGGCATAAAGATATAAATAGAACGCTCTGCCTTCAGTTTTGCTAGAACTGGGTATTGTTTATGTATATTGACTTTGTTCTTGTAATAAAACTCTCTCAGTCCAGCATATCCCAATCGACCTACATTGGCAGGATCCGTGTTCATAGCCGCACTTGCCTTGGCTTTCTCACTTTTTGCCTTCACATATGAGAAGTAAAAAAATTAATTGTTAGTGACAGTTTTAATCAAAATCATTCCTACTTAATCATTGGAAGTAACGGATACAAACATGTTCTATAAATACCTTGAATTCTTCCGTGGTCCTCGACTCAACAAATCTTGGCCACTCTTCCTTATTCAAATAGGAATATTTTTCAAAGGGATCTACATCCTTAGCAGCAAATTGAGTGGTAAGCTCACTTTTAAACTTCCTCCAAATTTTATTTACCTTCCTCATATGTATACCTTTGTAGTTATCGTTTGGTATGTTCCAATAACTTTTTGTTACGTCCCATAATCGATTTAACATTTGAGGAGTCACTTTTGTATGGTAATCATGTGGAACTTCCTTAGTGTTCCAGTCCAAATAGTAAGGAATCTGTACTCTAATCTCTGTACCAAACCATGAGGTATAATCTGGCCTATTAGCTCCTACAGGTTCTCCTTCCTTGGTGAACTCAATGAAACGGTTTGGATCGTGAGTGTAGTCATTACCCTTTGCAGCCCCTCGTCTTTTGCCTACCATTTTGTTTATAATAACCTACAAAAAATTATCTTAATTATTACAATTACAACATTCAACGAACCTTAACTAAATCATATCATGGATCATGAATATATATATATATATATATATATATATATATATATATATATATATATATATATATATATATAATACAACAATAAATAACATAAACAAGAAAAAGTAACAAAATGTGGACGGTCAATTGAATTCTTTTCTTTTATACTGTACATAGAATAGATCGATTCAATCAATTCAATTCGAGTCAAATACCGACAAACCTTATTTACATTACATACAGGCATTAAATACTCTTTTATACAATTATACATACATTCAATTCAACTCGAAAACATGAGAAACAATTAAATGCTGATACTTTACAGACAAAGTTCTTTACATATACACGTGTGACTAATAATCTAATACGGAGTATATACGAAGTATTTAAGAAATAACACATGTACGTGTGTGGACCACAGACATGAAAGATCAGAACAGATCGGATATCACTTTTCCAATTCATATACTATTCGTTAAGTTTTTGTACAATCAATGTGAGACAAAGATACCTTACATATGGACACGTATTGCCAACAACATTAACATATATAGATACATCAAAGAGCATGTATGGACCACAAACATACATATATATATATACACATATGGACCACTGACGTTCATTCTTAAATGTGCATCACTTGTTATCGAACAAACTGCATTTTATTTATAGTTCTAAAGGTTAATCAATTTAATTTATATCACCCCTATATCCATGTATTATATTATCAACAAATTTTAGGATTAATTAATCATCGAACTCCATAATATTTGTAGAAATACATATTAAGAACTTTAACGGAAGATAAGTACCCTTATATAGAGAACTAAGAATCGGAAGCGAAGTGGAAATCGCCGGCGTACAACAATGGAAGAAGATAGATTGAAATGCGCATCGGTCACAAGTGAGTATATATATAATTAATAAGGGAGGGTTTGTAGAGCTTTTTAAAATGTTTTGAATGAATTTGGAGCGAAATTTGAAACATTTGAGTGAAAATTTTCAAATATAATGGAGCGGTTAAACACACACACCGCTTCGTAAGAGACTAAATAACCGCTCTAAATAATACGATAACCGCCACGATTTTCGACGAAATGAGGAGTGAACTAGTGACGTCGGACATTGGCGGGAATGGGAATAATATCCCTATTATATTTATAACAAAATCAAAAATCAGTAGACAACCTAATGTTAACCCCTCATAATTAAATCTTAACCATTCAATATTTAAACCTAACTAATTATCCACCATTGATGTTAATCACCAACCATGTCATGTCCACGTAATAAGTTGTGTTAGTGCTTGCTAATTTACATAATTACCCTCATTTGCTATATAATACGGATTAATTATGTATTAACTTTTAAAATTCAAATTAAATGCTTTGACTCTTTCTACCATTAAAATCGGATATTAATAGCTTTTATTATGTTCCTTTTGAAGTCAATTCCAAAAAATCAGCATCCAAATGTTTACTTGCATTTATCCCGGCTTGAATTTTGAATGAAAGCATCTCTTTCCATCGAATCATTTCAATAAGTACTCTAATATGAATTTTTGCGACCTGTTCTTCTCAATGTTTTCTTGGTGAATATCGGGTAAGTATTTTGACAAATATCTAGGGTTTGTTTTTACGATATACCACGATTCTACTTGAACCCGGTTACTTCACATGATCTGAAAAACAGGTCAATGATTTTGGGTTATGTTAACAGATGTTGTAACATCATCAAATATGATCTGGTAATTTATTATCAATAGCTAACCTTAGAATATTTGGTTATTGTTGTAGGTGATGGTTATGTAAGCCACTAAAGATAAGAAACCATTTTTATTCCACTTGGGGTAAAAAAAATTTACGATTGTTATAATTTTATCATTGGTGCATTATATATTGTGGTTATAAACTATACATTTTGTTTACAGAGAATTTGAATTTGAATGATGAATTGTGTTGCAACCCATTACAGAAATCTCTGGCACCTTTAATTTGCTCGGATCCAAGTCTTTGTCTGAACGGATTCTTCTTCTTGCTGCCCCTGCTGAGGTAGTTTAATTTTAAACTTGTACTCCCTCCGTCCCAATTTTATTGTCCTCAGACAAAAAACACGCAGTTTAAGAAAACATAATCATCGCTCTTACTTTTTGGTAAGATGACAGTTTTACCCTCTACTTTTTACCTACTTTTTTGTCTTACATATATACACTAGGGGTAAAAAAGAACTTTATCTCATTATTCTTATCTATTTATAGAAGTGGACAATTAAATTGGTACATCCCAAAAAGGAATACTGGACAATAGATTAGGGACGGAGGGAGTATTTATTAGCCCTCCTTTGACTTTTGGAAGTCAAAGGATTTACTTTTAAGTTCATGATGGGTTGGGGTTTTAACAATTTGGGTTGTAATTTGGTAACTGGGTTGAAATTGATAATGGGTAGTACCTGTTGGATGATTTTTGTGTGAGAATTTATGTGGGTTTTGTTGGATTGAAATTTTAAACTTTTGGTCCTAAAGTCAAAATGTTGTTCTTTTAGTAGCAGGGAAGTTTTTGATGTTAGTATGTATGGAGTATCACTAGAAAACGTGGAATTATTTTTATAATCATATAAATAAGTGTGCCATTGTGTGATCATAAAAAAATGGCTATTATTGATCTCAAAAAGGTGTATTAGTGATTTATGTATATGTGTACTTCCATATCGTGTATTTTTATTTTGGTCATCAAATTTGAGACATGCTTATGTCTTGAGTTTTTACGATAGATTCTTTCAAGTGGAAACGTGTCAGGTACTAAGGTGGATTATGCTGGATTTGGGACTTGGAATTGTTTCTATATGGGTTTTATGGTTTGACTTGGCTTACCTTATATTGTTGTGTGTATATAAAATTTATCTGATTTATACAATTATAGGATATTATTATAGCATCCGAGAGCTTTAAGGTGATACTAAGTTTGAGAAGGACATGATTTTGTATTGTTCGATACAAATCATGACAGTTGTTTCATCTTTTTATTCTTTCTTATTGAGATTTTGTGTCTCTTGATAATATATAGTATAAGTATAACATTCAATGCCCTTGAAGAAGCAGATTACTGAACCATGTTCAGATTCGAGAGCATTGTTAATGCTACTTTCCAATTCATTTTTTTAGGAACGACTGTAATTCACAACTTACTCAATAGTGATGTTGTTCATTACATGCTCAGGGACTTGAGAATTCTTGGCCTGCGTGTTGAGGAAGATGATGCCATTGTTTATGAGTTGTCGAAGGATATGGTTGTGTGTTTCCTGTGGGTAAAGAAGGTAAGAATGAAATTCATCTTTTTCTTGGCAATGTAGGAACGGCTAAGTGCCCTATAGACTACTACAGTCACCGACTCACCGCTGCTTGTGGAATTCAAGGTATTTAAAAATATATCTTTGGTCTCAGAAGTAAAAATGCATTTAACGTAGTTCATAAATAGATTGGGATCTAGAATTAGTACTCGCAGTGTCTATGGAAATTGCAACTTTACCACTTTAGGAAACTTTTTAAATCATAATAACACTTACTTGTACAGAACACGTAAAATTTTAAAGCGAGTTCAAAACTTCAAACACTTTGGGTATGGCTGACCGTCAACATTTTTTTTTACTCTCTCCCTCTCTCTTCTTATTAATTTTATATTTATATAAATAATCAATCTATCGAATACAATGGCAAACTATTAGTTCAAAAATTATCATCCAGCTTTTCAAATAAAGCAATGTAGAATGTTGTAACCACTTAACTATACTTTGGGTGACTTTTAGACTCTTTAGCCTGTTTCATGTCTAATCATATGGATCTGTTTTTACCCTTTTACATATGCGGGTTGAAATTGCCCCCCTCCACCTATATTAGTGGAGTGAGACCAACTCTTGAGTTGGTTACAGGTTTCAATGAAATATTTCCTTCAGTTACGTAGTAGATGGGCTTCCCTGGATGAGAGAGAGACCAACTGGTGAGTTGGTTACTGGTTTTAAGCAGCTTGGTGCAGATGTTGACTGTTTTTCTCGGGAAAGAACATCCACCAGTGCGTGTAGTTGGAGTTGGAGGCCTCCTTGGCGGGTGGTACCGTTTTCTCATTTTTATTTGTTGTTTCCTACGGAATAATGCAACATACTTTGTATTTTAATTGTTGTATTGTATAATAATCCTATGGTCAAACCAGTTGTAGTGACTCTGCTAGAGCCGTAGCAAAAGTGGGTGAAATTAGGTCCTAAATTAGTATGAAGTGTGTTTCTATTTTGCTAAAGAAAGTGCATAACCTAAAATGAGAATTGGCCTTCATTACGTTGCAATTGTGCACTTGTACCAAAGTTAGATAACTAGACACATGGGCTCTTAATAAGCATTATAGTTATAACATCGTGTTAGATATGGGTAAGTGATATATGTTAAGATGCAAAGAGACATGAATCAATATTTTGGCATATTATGATAACAGTAAGATTGTGTTTTGATGTTTACAATTTAAGTTGTCGTGATCTATCAGTAGTCAATACCTTACCGCTTTGCCCTCCGAGACGTATTGATTGAAATCATAAATAAACTAATTTGTTCCATGGCTAGGATACTCTAATGGGGCATGTTTTTGTCCCTTTCATACCCATTATTTGGTAAACAAATTTAAGCCTACATATTTCAAAGAATTCTGTTTGAACTGGTAGAGCTACATCCATTATTGATTAAGTTCTCCATTTTGTTCACGTATGTATATGTTAAATCGACACTCATTTTTCTTATCATAGTCTGATTATTAATGAGCTAAATATCTTCACGTGGATAAATTGATTGAGGACGCTATATAACGGGTGAAAGGAACTGGTAATAAATGACTACATCGCAAGGTTACAAATACTAAACGCTCTTTAAAATGCACAGTCAAAAGAATAAAAAACATTAATTATTTACTCAATAGCATAATATATTAAGGCTAAACTTTTTCAGTCATTTGTAATCATAAAAAAATAAAATCATACATCCTACATACATATTATATGAATTCAATCACCATTCCATAAACTACCTATAGATAATTTTTCAATTGTAGCCCCGCGAATTCGCGGGTTATATACTAGTAATAATATATAATAATACACAATTGGAGCGCGCATTTGTGGCGGTTTACAACATAACTTTATCAAAAAAATATATATATATTTGGATCCGATATTGTACAATTGTACAGTACTTACATGCATACCGTTTATTTAGCACACTAGATCCCTGTCAATGGGGCGGGGCACGTCGGATCTTGACAAGATCCAATGGGTCACAAGATCCATTTATATGGGTCTTGATCTAGCCCATTAGTTATTGGATCATGATCCGATTCAAGATCCAACTAAATTAGTGGATCTATATCTGGGTCGACCCATCTAATGTAAAATTTTCTTTGAAGCTCTAGGGTTAATAATGGTTAAATCCTCAAAGTTTCACTTTTTTTTCGTTTAAACCACTAAAGTATTTTTCTAATAATTTAACCCTCTAAGTTTCAATATTTTGGTGATTTAAGCCTAAAGTTTGATTATACTTCAACATTTTAATGGTTTAATCCCTAAAGTTTATATTTTATAATGATTTAACCCTTTTAAATTTTTCTAGCTAGTTTAATCATCAAACTTTTAAAAATTTAATGGTTTAACCCTTCAAAGGGTTAAACCATTAAGTCAATGCAAACTTGAAGGATTAAATCATTACATAAAAAATTGAGTGGTTAAAGTGAAAAAAAAAAAAAGTGAAACTTTGAGGATTAAACCATTATTAACCCTTTCATGAGAAATCTAAGTTCTGTCCTGAATATACCTCTAATCCAAAACTGTTGACTAACCATTTTTACCGACATCTGAATTGAGCACCTTAGGCGTATCCCACATCGGCCGTGGACATGAGGGATGATGGGGCTTATAAGGGTAACAAGGCGCTTAAATGACACAACGCGTTTTGGGACCACAAGTGGTAGATTGTCGCAAGAGTACGGCTGTTAAGCGTGCTCGAGCGAGGGCAATTTCCAGGATAGGTGACCTCTGGGAAGTGTGGTCGCCAAGAGCAAAGGCGTGCGCCTGCGGGCAAAGCGGACAATATTGTGTCATGGTAAGCGGGTTGTTCCGGTTATGGTATCAGAGCAACTCATGTGCCGTCGGGATGGTGGGGCAAACCTCATCGAGAACGATGAGTCTTTGGGGTGGGGGGTGGGGGGGGGGGGTGAGCACCTTAGGCGTATCCCACATCGGCCATGGACATAAGGGATGCTGGAGCTTATAAGGGTAACAAGGCGCTTAAATGACACAACGTGTTTTGGGACCACATGTGGTAGATTGTCGCAAGAGTACTGCTGTTAAGCTTGCTCGAACGAGGGCAATTTCTAGGATGGGTGACCTCCTGGGAAGTGTGGTCGCCAAGAGCAAAGCCGTGCGCCTGCGGGCAAAGCGGACAATATTGTGTCATGGTAAGCGGGTTGTTCCAGTTCTAGATCCACTAATTTAGTTGGATCTTGAATTGGATCATGATCCAATAACTAATGGGCCAGATCCAGACCCATATAAATGGATCTTGTGACCCATAAGGATGTTAATAGAATATTACAAAAGTAAAAGGACTAACTTGAGAAAAAGCACAAAACATAAGGACGACCACTGTAATTAAACAAGTAAGAGGATTGAGAGTAGGTAAATGAAAAACCACAAGGACGGAAAAACGTAATTTACCCTAATACAGGAGTAATATCGTTTTAATTAAATGCAAATTTACAAATGACGACACTAGTTAGAGGTGTTCTTTTGGATGGATCGGATTTGATATATAAATCTATTTTGCTTTTGATTCTCAAAATATTAACTCAATCCATCCAAACAATGAAACAATTAACAAATCCGAATTAAACCGAACCAAATTACTATTTGGATGTCCGGATTGGTTATAAACTTATTAACCATTTGTTTTTTTTCGTGAATTGCATAGGTGTATCGTACGTTTTGACTCGTGAAAGGGTAATGTCATTAGCGATATCAATGGTTATCGATAATCATGTACTCATGTTGCGTTGAGGGTTTATATATATATAAATGTGGAGTTGGTGTTTTATATCCGAACTTAAGCTTAAATTATATATTCAATGATATATATTAAATTATTAATATACCAATCATATAATAAGGTTTCATTTATAAAAAATAATTAAAAAATATTTAACTTTCACTTTGAATTGATAGATAAATAAAAGTATTACAGATGAGCATTACATATACAATTATTACTATTTGGTTTATTTGGATAATCCGGTTCTAATACTGAGGGTACAAAACCAATCCAAAAACCGAATTACTAATTTGGTTTTTGCCCGATCTGATCAAAAAAACCAAATTGTCCAATCCGCAAACCGAATTACAAATATTACCATTTGGATAATAATCCGGTTATATCCGAACTGTGAACACCCCTAACACTAGTTAGCAGCTCGTGCTTTGCTTCTTTCTACTCGATCCATCGCCAATATATATGCTTAGCACTGCTCCTCATGACTTAGTTTTTTAATTAGCTGTCGTTGAAGACTTGCTCGATAAGACAATCAAGGCAATCTTCTACTTAATTAGTTTTTTAATGAAAAATGTACTTAAAACGTACAACATGCGAAGTTCCATAAGATGTCACATGTCTATTGGAGACATGATTGAGGTCCATGCTGGACGGGGATTTTGAAGATTAAGAATTTTTTTTTTAAAAGAAGAACAAACATGGAAGACAAAACATATGAATGTCGTCACCATTCCGTTTATCTTAACCCATTTGAATCTTTATGAAAAGAAAGGGTTTTGAGAAACGGTTTTGGATGGACGACATTTTTGCTCATGCTCCCTCTCTAACAAGGTGTTTTTTTCACAAACTCGGCATCAAAAGGCCTTGAAAGACCGCGAAAAGCATAAACATTATTGAAACTCAAACCGAAACTGTGGCCCAACTTGTGTTGAACTTTAAAATTTATGATATTATATCCAAAAATGCACACTAACAGTTAGGCCTAGTTCGTTTTGAACTTCAAATGATAAAAAATTCACAAAAAATGCACACCAACCGTTGGGAGAGACGAGGAAAAGAAATTGTGTTTATAACTGAGAAATTGTACTTGCGTGTAACGCCTTTATAAACACGCTTTCTTAACAACGTTCCTACAGTTGGTCGGAGTTTTTTGCAAGGATATTAAAACTAAGAAATTGCAGTTGCGGATATTATATCATTAAATGTTAATTCTTTGTAGTAAAGATGTTCACGAAAAGGGAATGGGTAATGCTTCATGTTGTTTCTTTATTGGATAAAGAGGACAAAAGTTAACCCCACTACTTTATATAATTGTGTAAAGTGTAAATTGGAGTTTTGGGATGATACATGCCCGGCTTTATGTGCTTTTATTTATACTCCGTAGTAATTACTAAGCTATTGATAGCCGCACCAATCAAAAGTACGTGGATATAGTATTATACGGAGTATATATATATATATGGTGTATGCTCCATCTTTATCTTTTTTTGGATATTGATTTGCTCAATTATTAATTTCCAACCTCGAACTACTCGCAAAGTCTTATCAATATTGAGGGTTTCAAATGGGTATACTGTAGTATTCGCCATCTGTTTACTGACAGAGTGCCAGTGTGCAACACTGCAACAGTGCAACTAGATATGCAAGTGCAAGCTAGCAACAACATATTTGAAGCGGTTAATGCTAACCGGTCCAAACTAGTATGTGGAGTAATTGAGTAACTATATATTACTCCGTATTACTACGTAATAGAATCTTATATATTCCAACAAATAAATATATAAATAATATAAATTATATATAGGAAACATGGTTATGACATCATTAATAATTTACACCAAACTTAATTAATCAATTGAGTCCCTCTATTTTAGTTAAATTAAAATTAAGACCTTTATTTTAATTAAACAATCAACACCCGGGTGTATACACGGGTTTGAGATCTAGTTACATATGAGAGTATGACGACAGACTATGTATCATGTACACCCTACACGTATATATATATATATATATATATATATATATATACACATAGAATTATTAATTATAGTTATGTCGTTAACCGCTATTAATCAACATCTTAAATTGATTTACCCGCCTCAAATACTATCAATAGGGTCAGTTTATTCTTTATTGTTTATAACTTTGTTTATATATGACGTTTGTCCACGGCACAAATTATATATGAGCGCTTATACTTGGGGCGGTTTCATGTACGAATCCAAAGTTTGATTACGGAGTATATATTATTATCATCTCTTATAAATATATACATACACAATACACATAAGGTTCACTTTTCTCATCCAAACCCTAAAATATGATTATCATGTTCCCAAATATCATCATCAAATTCCTTTTTCTTGATCACATTTTTCACAACCAAGGTAACAATACGTATTCCCTCTCAACCGCGATTTCTTTATTTAAATCCATCTCTGGAGTTTACTCGGTAGAAATTATATTTAGGGGTCTAATGCTTTGGACCCAAAATAGGGAGTAAGCGTCCTAAATACCCATGGTTTGTTGTGCCCGGCAGACATAATCAAGAAAGAAGGAAGCGATTCCCCAAAACCATAATCATTAGGTGTTGGTTAATTCTTGATGTTGAAATCATAATAAACACTTCTAGTTTTGTCTGTAATGTACGTCCCGATAGTCTTAGCCTGGTGTATGTTTAAAAAGGAAACCATCTAATTTGTTGTTATATCTTCATGGCATAGATGCATCACTAATTGTATATATGTATATGTGTACACGTTTGAGAAGTCGTGTTCTTCAACTTGTCCTCTGATGGCCCGATCTAGATGTTAAAAAGATTGCTACTCCGTATGTGATATAGTACTAGCTATTTGAATAAAATAAAATAGTTATGTACTTATGTACGATTATTATTTTTGTTAAAAGATTTATGGATCCAAAATGGAGTATATAAAGTCATAAACACTATTTTAGTCAAAGAAGCTTAAGATTTTCATTTATCACGTCGACATAAAAAATTCATTTATTTCGAATAGACCACGGTTCACCCAAAGTCCAAACCCAACCGTGGTTGACAATTTGACCCTATTAGTCTATTACCCAAGGTTAACTTGTTCACTTTTTGGTTGCGCTCAAATTTAATATATATATATATATATATATATATATATATATATATATATATATATATATATATATATATATAATATATATATATATATATCATGCTCTTTAATTACAAGCTTTAAAAGAACCCAGACACCCGCCCCAACTAGTTACATACAAATACAAAAAAACGCTTCACTAGTCGATCTAAACCGCCCCAACGGGTAAATAAAAGTTGGAAAGTTTGATGGCATTCATTTCAGAATTTAATGTTGTCGATCTATATATCTTCCCTCGTTATACTATAAATACACGTACACATGCACATAATAAGGTCACTTTTGTATTTAAATTAACATCCAATGTCCAAATACTAATTCTTTTTTGTCCCCATCAACATTCAAAAAAGGGAAAAAAATATATATATTTCGCCAAGTTTTGTTTTTGTCAATCAGACATAAAAGTATCAACGACATACTCTTAGCAACCACGATTTCGCTGTTTAAATCCTTCCGAAGGTTTTTCATACCCTTGTGTTTTATGCCGAAAAACCTCAGGGGTAATGTGTTGAACCAGATATATGATAAATCAAAGGAAGAAAAAAAAATGTGGAGATGGGTCCAGGAACTATTTACTATATGAAGATGCTGAAAGCTATCCATGCCCACTTTCTCTTTCAAAGTTCATTTTCTTTATCATCTTTTTTCTCCAACAAAACTTTCAATACTCTTTTGCTACTGCGATTTCCCTGTTTAAATCTTTTGCCATCTGTAGTTTTATTCAGTCACGTTGACGTGCTCCCGGCTTCCTTTGGCCACAATCATAATATTGGGCATCGACAGACAGACCCACTATTATGATACAGAGCAACTACAAATGGCTTATAACCTCAACATCTCAGTTAGTATATACGGAGTGTATTCATTGCCTAAACATCCCGATCAACATGTAAAAGAATTGCGAGAAGATGGCGGAATCATTCAATTCAATTTGTACGTATAGCTCGTGGGCTACTAAGTTCGAATTTTGTAAATCTTAAATTGTGTTATATATAAAATTTCATCTGGTTGTTTTTATTATCTTTGTTTTAAAATGTAAAAGAAATAAAATAAATACATAATATATACGGAGTATAAAATTTCGAAAGCATCTGGTTGTTTTTATTATCTTTATTGTAAAATGTAAATGAAATAAAATAAATACATAAATAAACTATTAAACCAAGTTGGAGTACTTGCACAATACACAATACACAACCTGCTCCAAAAGTTTAAACCATTATACTACTATCTAGATACATTTTGTCTTACACAATACACAACCTGCTCCAAAAGTTTAAACCGTCCCAAATAAGGTACAGTCCAACGTGTAGTACAATATAATACTCCTGATTAAGGTATAGTACAATCCTCTATGATAGAGTAACAAACTAACAATATAATAATTAATCTACATGATCACCACGTACTCTCTTTTAATCTCCAACGGACTTAATTCCATCACTCTTTCTTACAAACAATCCATACGAATAGTACGATATATCTTCAACGGACTTCAGTGATGCTAGCTAGTACACTTCACTATGCTCTTGAAAAATATGTTTGATGCTTTTAGAACATTTACATGAAATGTTGTGTTGTAAGTTTGCAACTGAATAGAGTGGCAGAAGGTGGATTATATATATATTTTTTTGTATAAGAATCACCATAACCGACACTATTGTATTTAAATTTACCCAGGCGAATTTTTTATAAAAATTGATTTACATATAGACGAGAGAGAAGGCAATAGCTTGTGGAATGTAAAGCTTTTTACAATCTCTTTACTAAAGTATATCAACCTTCTTAGTTAAAACTTTTATTCATTGAATTCATCACCTTTTCTATGGGATAAAAAAAGCCTTTAGTTGAATCAGAATTCACACAGAAGAAAAATTATGTAACGAACATATCCCGACATTGACAACAAAACAGGTTTCAAGCAAATGGCTGGTATCTTTGTAAACAAAGGACCAGATCTATTGGATTGTCCAATATGGTCTGGAAGAACCATATGCTTTGTTGTACTTCCGTCATTGAGATTTGATACGGATATGTTCGACGGAAGATTTAAACAGGGAAATCACGATCGTAAATGAATACTGTTCGGAAAGTAGATCACGAAAAGGTGAATGAAAATGAAACTGCTTCATTTTGTTGTTTGTATGCAAAGGGACTGCCAAAGCTAAAGGCTATTTATAAACCGGGTACAACGAGCGAGTTCCCTTTGAAATTATGCCAACTCCAAAGTCCAAACTACTCACTTCTCAATGCTAATTGAATGACTTGAAATTATATTTGACCGTTTCTACAAGGCCGTGTAATACACTGTATTAAATTAATAATAGAGCGGTTGAAATTCATCTGAATCAGTTTTTGATATATTCATGAATAATGGAGCGGTTATTAATACAAGAGCTTGTTGTATTCTAAAATCTAAATCGTGTTCGACCGCTACTAAAACCAGAACCGCTCCAGATACTTTTAATATTAATAGTAATAATAAAGTAATAATATTTATTTATACACGATTTTCAAGATATTTGAATTCAATGCGTATACAACTCCCAGTTACCCTGCGTTTTTTTCTATGCCAATTTTGATTTAACTGATGACTGTTGAATAAAGAAAATCTTCAGGCATTAATTACAGAATCAAAATAGGCATAGAAAAAAACGCCGGGTAAGTTGTATAGGCATTGAATTCAAATCTCTTGAAAATCGTGTTTAAATATGAGTTGCAACTTTTTCGTTCTCCAAAAAAGAAAAAGATCTTATGCTTTAAGTGATTGTAAAGTCTATCTCTCTTTCTTGTACATTTGGTTAGTAGATAGTCAAGATCTTGACTATTTTGAGACTTGAGAGAAGGAAAAAGTATCTGGAGCGGTTATAATGTTATGAGCGGTTTGAATCTAGAAATTCTTCCTGGCATTAAAATGCTAAATCAAAATTGGGATAGAAAAAAACGTATCTGAACTCTGAAGTCGGTTCTAATTTTAGTAGCTGTTTGAATTTGGAAATTCTTCCTGGCATTAATTAAAATGCTAAAAATCAAAATTGGCATTGAAAAAAACGCAGGGTTAGTTGTATAAGCATTGAATTCAAATATCCTGAAAATCGTGTTTGAATATAAATAAATACCTATCTGGAGCGGTTCTAATTTTAGTAGTGGTTTGAATCTTGAAATTATTCATTCCTAGCATTAAAACTGAATCAAAATCGGCATAGAAAAAAACCTATCTGGAGCGGTTATAATTTTAGCGGCGGTTTGAATTTAGATCTTTGTTTTAAGGCGAGTAGTTCGTAAAACCGCCACTTGAATGTGAATTAAATAAATTTTAAATTACATTTAAATGAATTTTAAATGTGAATCAAATAACATATTTAAATGAAAATCAAGTAAATTTTAAGTATAAAAGATATAAAAAATAAAGGTGAAATATTTTTTGGAAATAATATATGATTTTTCATTGATACTTATATCAAAACAATATTAAAATATATTTATATATTCATGGAGTAAATATTTATGGGGTTACATTTGTATCAATCAATACAATTCAATTTTGACCAAAAAAATAAATAATAATTATGAGATATTAAATTGTATTTATAATAAATTTTCAAAAGTTGAGATTATTAGTTAGAAGGGTATAATAGTAATTTACTATTACTCCTTTTAAGACAATGTCTCCAACTTTATATATATATATATATATATATATATATATATATATATATATATATATATATATATATATATATATATATATATATATATATATAACATATATTAAGTAACAATCTATGCAGTATGCGACTATGCGCCATGAAGCACTCAACTTTTCATTTCCTTTTTCATTACCCTTTTTACGATCCTCCGTCGGCGATTTGTCCAACAAATTATAATATATATTCGTTCCCAACTGCGATTTCCCTGTTTAAAATTTTAAGTGCGTCATTTTGACTCACTTGAACCACCATTTGATTGCATGCAACGGGCTCTTTGTCTGGTGGCAACCGCGATTTCTCTGTTTAACATATCTCGATTGGTAGCTGTCATTGTCAATTTGCCACATATCATGCTTTTTTTCAAATCTTTCTTTTTCTTCTCCTCGATCTATGTTGGGAGCGCCGGAGCTGTTTATACAATTGCATTTAATTTATTCTTAATTTATTATTAGGTGTCATTTTAGTTGGTGTTTAAATTGCATTAAATAAAACATTTATTGCACACGTTTTTCACTTATTATAAATACAAACAATAGGTGATGACCAAATTAATCAATTAAGTGACAAATTAACAATAATATAACAATACGAAGCTACTGTATCCTTTTAATTTCCTCCTTTTTGCTTAGATCACGTTTTCATCATCATCATCTATATATTTCATTATCATATTAATTTGGGTCTCCTTTCCGACCGTGATTTCTCTGTTTAAATACTCCGTCTTCTTGTCTGTTTAATCGTTCGATTCGGAGTTAGATACTCCTGTCTTTTATTTGTTACAGAATGAGCACGAAAAGGAATGTCCCAACATGGACCTAAATATATACTGGCTTCAATGTTACCGGGGATTTGCTGCTAAGCGATTCGTTGCTAGGTGTATTAGTAACGTTAACCTTCTAAGATTAGATGATAGCGATGATCACTACATATGATCATCTTTCAAATTAAGTGATGATCGAGTTGAGCGTAGTTGGCATTCAATCATGATAGATCGACTAGATATATAATATATACAGTATGTAACAATAGGTAGATGTATGCTTGTATTGTGACAAGGCAAACAAATCACATATCTTATTTATAGCATTGTAATTGTAATCTTTATATATTGAGAGGTGATCAATAAAAAAAATCAAGGGATTTACAATCCTACGAATCATTTCTATATTTTTTGATTTTTCATTAACATTTACCATTAAATTATCAACATCATATCTACTAACATTTATTATCGACATACTAAAAAAAAAAAGAAACAACCAGAGAAAAATAATAATTAACATCATATCCAAAAAATGATCATTCTTAAATACCTTTATCAACAAAGATATAATAATTCCCTTCTCTTTAGGCTGTTTGCTACTCGCGAGAAAAGTAAATCCATTTGTTACTTGCGACGCAAGTAGCAAAGAGCCTATGGAGAACGGAACAACCAAACCTACAATGATAATGATACAAGGAAATGACATTTAAGAAAGAAACATCAAAAGAAGTAAATAAACCAACACACCTTTTTCTATTATTTCCGATGTGGGATGCAGAGTATATATATATATATTTTACACTTGTGTTTGGGCTTTCATCTTCTCGATCTGTCTATCACAACTTCAAGATTATTAAGCCCATTAAGGCCCATGCACACGTTTCTTGTGGGTCGGTTTACTGACAACCGCTATAATTGGCTCCGAATATTTTCTTGGGTATTTTTTCCCGGAATAAATATTGTTAATTTTGAATCGGTTTTGTTAATAACCGCTACTAATGGAGGATAGCAAATGTAGCGAGTAGACTTGACCGCCACAATCATGATTAATTAAAGCGGTTTAACATAAACCGCTACATTAGCATTGTTGGGACCCCACAGTAAGACGGATAAACTGCTCCATCAAAGATTATTATATCCACTTTATGATCTTTATAGCGGTTTTCACATAAACCGCTATAACGTTGCGCTCTTTTTACTCGTTTTTGTACTAGTGCCTATATACTCACCTTGATCTTCAACCGATGATTTACCACATGTAGTCAACGAGGATAATTTCAACACTTTAGCAACTATCATATAATACATAACCACATAAAACATATTTAGAATCTACATATCATCATAATTAAACATCTATCAACACCAACCCTCCCCCACTTAGGATTATTCATGATTCTTTTAACTAACCCATCACTAATTAACCAAAATTAAACTTTCTATATTCATAATCACTTGCTCTATCATCATAATCATAATCATATTCAACATCATATAAACACTCTATCAATAAATTCTTCACTTTTATGTTATAATATGATTACATACAAGCTTCATAACACTAATAAACACTAACCTCTTTAATTTAGAACCCTAATTTCGTATTAATTTCATCAATTTCACTAAACCCATAAAAACCCCAAAAGTTAGGATAAAACATGGGAAAAACTTACTAACAAAGATTAAGGATGATGAAGGAGGTGATGATTCAACCCTAGAAACTTGGATTAGATTGAAATTGGATGTTTGATATTGATGAGAATGCTTCTACGATTTTTCTCCAGTGTTTGTGATGTCTCAGGAAGGTTTTAGAACAATGAAATAAAACTACAGACCTTTCACGTAATTATCTGTGTATAAATTTCAATTCCTATTATTTTACAGTCTGGAACTAATAAACCATTTGCGTTTTCTATTATATCTTTTTATTTAAATAACCATACCTCATAATAATAACATATTCGCGTACGAAAATACTTTCCTGAAATTTGGGGTGTTACAAATTAGGATAGAAAGAACCCGGATTAATATGCAAGAAGGAATAGACTTGAATTAATAAGCGTAACTCCAAGCGTACACCAAAGATTACAAGCACGTTCCTTGCTTTCGTTTGATTCTAAACAGGTTCCCTAAACTAGCCTAATAGAATGAGAAAGTAAAACTAACAAAGTATGGAAGAAGTATTCTTGATTTTGTAAGGTGTGGAAGGTGTGTCTTGAAATGAAGCCATGAGGCCTCCATTTATAGTTAAAATCTGGTGCATTTTAGCAACTTGAGGCTCATGTTATCAAAAGGTGATAAAGGTCTAGCACATGTACCCTAAAGCGTGGAAAGGTCTAGCACATGTACCCTAAAGTTGCGGAAAGGTCTAGCACATGTACCAGGAGAGTATGAGCAAGGATGGAAAAGAGGCCAGTGGACGGCTGGAGTCCAGCCGGCGGCTGGTGGCTGCCACCCGCCCCGGTCCGCCGTCTTTTGTTCGTTTCTTGTTTCGTGCGTATCTTCTTCGTTATGCGTCCGTTTTCGTCGATTCTTTTTGCGTTGGATTCGTTTTTCAAAAACGAGGATTTTGATGAAAATAAATCTTTGAGATGTGTCTCTGATCAATAGATGTCTTGTGCGAATCATTTGAATCTTCCGGTTCATGTAGAATCTTCATTCTTCATCCGTTTTTGTTGATTCTTCTTCTGTTGGATTCGTAATTTGAAAACGAAGATCTTGGATAAGAGAAATATCAATGATGGGTACTTCATCTGAAATCTTGTCTCGGATGCCTTGAATATTCAACTGTGCGTGAAATCTTCGTTTTTCGTCCGTTTTGCTTGATTTTTCTCGTGCAACTTCATTTTGACCTTCTTGGCAAAGTTTCATTGATTTGTGCATTATTTGAGTCCTATTGCCAAGTATTGTTCCAGAATGAGAGAGATATCGGTAGTAAAAACATGACTTTTTACACGATATCAATATCGTTAATGGGAACCTTAGTCGTGTGGAAGAATAGCAATAGGCTATCGGTAAACCGCTGTATTGGCCTACAACTCAGTGGGGTTTACAAGTGTTGCTTGAGGGCCACCGCGACATTGAGGGTTCCTCAAGGACCACCGATCCTCTTTGATATCTGTGTGTTTACGATTATTTGTTGTATACAGATTTTGTTATGCTAAGTTGTGTTGATGGCTATAGTTTCATTCACTTAGCTTCGTGCTAATCCCCCACATTACTTCTTGAAGGTTATGATTAGATAACGGGTTGGGCAAGAAGCTGTTGACTTGAAATGGAATGTTTGACGACCAGCGTTTACTCTGATATCTGATTTGTATAATCAGTGTTGTGTTTTGGAATTATATAGCACCCAATTTGATACATTATGACTTTTGAAAGGTTTGAACTTTTATATATAATATGAAATGTTTGTTTTGGACGTACGCTTCCGATGTAAAATATATTAAATAATGTTATTAAATATGGGGTGTTATAATAAACATGTTAGATCTGACGTGGATGACATATGGCGTATGATGTGGTGAAAATAATCAACGTGGCACCTGATGCATACGCTTGGTCACCTTTTACAAAATTGAAACGGTTAATATGAATTTTGAAGGATCCTAGCACGAAATCATCCGGTTTGTTGCTTATTTGGACAATAATTTAGGTATGTTGCATACTTGGAATAATTTATGGTACATAGCCGATTATGAGATTTATCCATAAGATAAATGTTTTCATCCTCGAAATCAATACGAACATAATTTATTAGATATACTTTCTTTTGGTATCATAGATGAGCTTTATACTTGTTACTTCTTGCGATCCATCTAATTATTATTTTTGGGTATTACATTTCTACCCCTCTAAAGAAAACTTTGTCTCGAAATTGACACGAAAATATTTCGAGATCCTGTACATTCGTTGTCCGAAGGCATTATCCTCAAAACTTTTATTTTTGCCAAAACTTTTTTATAAAAAATTAAGTAAAATATGTCATGAGAATGGAGATCTTTTTTGCAAGTATCTAAAATTGGTTAAAATGACCAAATCAGGTTGTATTTTCAAAATGAAGATGAAAGAAGAGCATAGGATGTCTTAGGCACAAACTACCAAATAAAAAGTAAGGTACCTTGAACCTAAATAGCCCTCATCTTGAGTGCCTTACTTTTTGTGGGTTGAGTATGCCAATGTACACGGTAGAGTTAGAACTTGCTCAAGTAATGTATTTTGAGACCACATTGATGAGTGTCATATTTGGTATATGTGCAATTAGAAGACCTCAAGGTTCTGGGGTTAACCTCTTTTCATCAATTTCTCAAGCCTAACCCTGACCAACACTTATTTTAAGTGTTACTGAATCAATAGAAGACCCCTTTAAGCCTTAAGCTTTCGATTCAAATAACCAAATCACATTATGGGTGAACGGCACTTACGTCCATAAAGTACTTCAAAAGGTGCACATTGAATGTTAGAATGATATATGTTGTTATATGAGAATTCGACTAGCAGTAAGCGCGTATCTGAATTTCCACCGAAGTCTATGACACACGCTCTAAGCATATCTTCCAAAGTCTGAATAGTATGCTCGCTCTGACCGTCAGTCTGAGGGTGATAAGCCGTACTCATGTATAAACGCGTTCTCAAAGCTTTCTGTAGCGTTTGCCATAATCGAAAGAAAATAAATTAAAAGAAAAAAAGTATCACTCACAGTCATTTTTAACGAATAGTTAACGGCCGTTAGTCTAAAGGACTATTTGCGTAACAAGTTTCCAAATAAAGGATTGTTGGTGTAATTAACGCTCCATTCTCGGGTTTAAAACTAAGTGGAAAAGAAAAGAAAGGAATAAAGGAGAAGAGAAAAGAAAAGAAAGGAAAGGGAAAGAAATTTGTTATTTGTGTTCTTGACTTTAAAGGAAATGGAAGGAAGTGGAGGGTTCCTCCCTCTTCCCCTCAAAATTGGAAGGAAAGTATTAGAAGAAAATTGTAAGGAGCTCCCCCCTCCTCTTCCTTCCCTTTCCTTTCTTTTCCTTCCATACAAAAAACTCAATAACACAATTTACTTTTAGTTCCTTTTATTTCCTTTCATTTCCACTCTATTACCAACTCGAGTACACAGTGTAAAGTTTGTAAAGGACTGTCAGTGAAATTTTGACCAAACATAAAGGATGATTTGTGTAATTTACTCTTTGTCAGGGGATGTCCCTGGAGCGAACGTACATTATAGCAGACTATGGATTGCTATCATATTGGGATTATGGGAATGGTCATGATGGAAATAGCATTCAAGAAAGGCAGACACATTACATTTATCGTCAAATATTAACTGCGTAATCAAATACGTGAAAAATTGAGTAATATAGGTTTTTTAAAATATAAATATATAGCAACACACACTAAATAACAAGTTTGATTTATTCATTTTCTACAAATAGATCAACCCACTATGAATATAAATGATAACCTTTTTTAAGTTGTTCCAATTACAGTATGGAAGAATATTAGAGTCATATTGATACAAGGAATTAAACCATCTATTTAAGGCTATGACGTTTAATTTAGTTACCAAATAAACTAAATATGAAGAGTGTCTTATGCTTAAATGCATTAGCTATCGAAATACGGAGTATTTCTTGACAACTCATAACAAGTATGAATCACGCAACTTCCACACCATCTAGCTCATTTGCTACATATATATAACCACTTCATGTCGATCAGCCTATGATCCATGCAACTATAAACTTACGATAAATGACACTCTTACATCTAATGCGTTCACAATTCATATATATCTGTACATATACATACTTTGTACAAAGCATGGGGATTATCGACTTTCACCACCCCACTCATTTTGATTATTGGCATCTTAGGTAAACATGATATCTTTAATATCTCTCTTCATATTCTAGCCTTTGATTACATTTAACGACTGAATTATTGATGTGCTCGTTGATTCTATGTCACACTACAACAAATTTGCACGTTGTTCACGGTTTCTTCTTCACGCTTTGTAAGAGCGTGAATAAAACTTTCAGGAACTTCACATTCATAAGCGTGTAACACAGTTTATTCATTTAAAAGTGTGAAGAGCTCAATAGTCATTAGAAAAAATCACATTTATAATTGTACATAAGAAGCTTCACATTTATAAGTGTGATAAAGATAGATAAAATTGTTATTCACAATTTAAAACGTCTGAAAGTTGTTGAGTTAGTTCACGTTTTTAACCATGAAAAATGATACAATTTCCTCACGCTTTTAATTGTTAAAATATTTTGGTTTTAAAAAAAGTACACGCTTTTAATCGTACTAATTTCGTAAAAGGTATATATTAAAAGAGAAAATAAAGTTCACCCTTTTGTAAGTGAACAACAACAGACCAAAAAGTGCACGCTTTTGTGTGTGTATCATCGGATCGGATATAACACTAAATCCCAATTCCTATTTTTATCCCCAATTCATATACAATATAGCTCAAAGTCTTACCTATTTGCAGCAAGCATCGATCCAAAGGAGCTCAAATTGGAGCCCTAAATCATCTTCGTTGTCTCTACAATGCATCATCATTCTCGAGTTTCAGTAACGTTGAGCTCAATCGGAGCCCTAATTCATCTCTCTCGGTATTGTTTTCTTCATTCTCCATTGTCGATCTCTATTTTCATAGTTAAATTACACCAATTTTGGTAATGTTTTTAATTATTAACTCGTTTAATTCATCATCGATCATGCTGTTCAGAAGTTGATTCTAGTTGTTGATTTATTCCTTTCTTAAGAATTTGCTCGAATTGTTGATTCATTTATCACGTATGATTGCTTTTGATGTGTACATTCTAATTGTTGATTTATTACAATACTATATGTGTTTTGAAATTCTGCAATTTTATCTCAATTTGAGTTCCAGTTTGATTATTTTTAACTTTGTATCAATCATTTGACTCTAGTTATATTCATTTTTTTGTCGATTTAGATCTCTGTTGCTGTCTAAATATGGTTATTTGACTCTAGCAAATTTGAGCCATTTTAACGATGCTTCAAATTTCAGCCATTATATCTTGTAAAAGTTGAAGGAAATGAGGCATGATTAGCTGTGTTTAAGCATGCTGTTTTTGGTTTTTTATTTACCAAATAACATTACCTTTCTTATATAAGCGTATTTGAATGTTTCAGACTACTTCTAATATTGAATTCGACGAGTTTGGAGTTCCTAAAAGAGAGTATCAGTTGCACAACAAGAATATTCATATATGCTTTCTATATCTGGAAAATAAATTGGTATTCTCTCTATGAATCTCTATCAGTTGGTCTCTATACGTATTTGTATGTTTCTGATGATGTATTTCGTGTTTATTTTACATATTATGGACCATGCTTCTTAATACTCAGAATGGAGACCAACTACTAGAACTATTGTATCATAGTGATTTCTTTTGTCAATAATTAGTCTTAATAGAGGAATGTGAGAAAGAACTCTATCCAGGTTGCATATATTCTAATTTGTCATTCACTCTACACTTATATCACATCAAGTGTATAGGTGGCATATCTAATAAGTCTTTCGGGATGTTGTTAGAGCTTCCAAGGGATGCATTTCCTCATTTGACATCACTCCGATCATCTGTTAATGAAGCTAAGAAATTGACTAATGACTTGGGGTTTGGTTATCAAAAAATCCATGCATGTCCTAATGATTGTATGCTATATTGGCGTGAGAGGGAAGCTCAACAATCATGTCATATATGTCGTGCTTCTAGATATGAAAATGATTTGGGTGATAAACATGGCCAACGTTCAAAATCACATAAGTCAAATAGGCCTGCAAAAGTTTTCTGTGTGTGTGATTAACAGTTAGAAGATGTTCGGGTCTAGAAGTAGTCTGCAACAACATGAAAAACAAAAAAAAAAAAGCAATATAATCCCCAGCTGCCCTTGTCTAAGACACCGTCACTTTCTTCTTCTCCTGCCATTTGATCACGATTGCAAACGTTTGACAAGCTTCATGACTACTCTGATCAGCAACCGACTCTATCTAAATCACCATTCCGACCATTTAATCAGCAACTGTCTTTGTCTAAAACACCATTCCGACCATTTAATCCCCAAGTGTCCTTGTCTGAAACACCATTTCAAACTTTCAATCAGCAATTTTGACCTTTTCTTGCTTCTGTTTACGATAACTCATCATCATCAACTTCTAATCATGACCAATCCTCACGGTCTCAACCATATGGGTCTGTTTTGCACTAATTACAACCATCCTCTCAAAAAACACCACTTGATCCTATTTCAACAGAGGGTTCTTCATTGTCTAGAGGAGCATCTTTTGAGTCTACTTTGAATGCAGAAAATAATCAACTCAATGAACATGAGGATAAGGAGGTTGAGATAATAGGTAAGTGTTCATATATTGTTGCTAACAATTATCTTTGCTTTTGTAATATCAATGCTAACAGTGGCTTAAAATTGTGTAGATAGGAATGGGAATATTATTAGGAAACAAAGGATGACGGCAAAAGATGTAGCTAAGCTAATAACAGGTGAAAAAGTGTTGGTTCATGTTAATGGATTTGATCAACCTATCAGGTCTGCAGGGTCACTATGTACCAGATATATGGGCAGACTTTAAAACAACAACGTTATTGCCCCCATTGAGGCAAAAGATTGGCGTGAAGTCAAAAAGGGTTGTGGTGTTCTTCTTATGAAAGATCTGCGAGTAAGATATCTATTCAAACATTTTTAGTTTTAATATACAATTAGATATCAGTTGCTGAAGTTTTTTATTATATTTCTTGTCTTTCTTGTTTCTGGTTAATTTTGGCAGGGAAAATTTTCGTGACCTGAAAGAGAGAATGTTGATAGAGTTTTATTTTTAATACTCGGTGATAAGCATAGGGCTTGGAAGTATAGAATGCAAGATACGTTGTTTCAGTTAGTTACGAAGAAACTGAAAGAGGCTGGTAATATCGGGCTAGATGATGCACAAGAGATACAAATCACGAGTTTGCATCAAACTGTTGATGACTTTAGAGGAGAACTTCGACTATTCCAAAGTGTATTGCAAGACTTTTATGCTGCACCTCATGTCTCACGTGGAAATATGTCTCGAACACAGGTTAGAATTTTAGTATTGAGTCATGTCTAGTATGATCTTGTTTCATATCATTAATTTTGTCTTTCAGGTCTCTTCAAGGGCATCGCATGAAGAATCGATAGAGTTTATTCAACCAACACACGATTGAATGGTAAGTTATTTACTAGATTCCACATCAATTAGATAAGTTTAAGATGTTTTAACACTTCTGCTGGGATTCTTTAATAATTTCTCATATTTTTTAATTTTTCAACTCTTGCAGAAAGTAGGTATTTGGCATAGTGCTAGTGGCAAGTGGAACTTCAGAAGACTTTTAGATTTCATGTTTGATTTACATGATGTAGTAGAATTTCACTAAAATAAAATCTGGATATATGGAAATGTTTGGACTTCTAGAATCCCATCTTTGTTCTTCCATTGTACGTGTCACTTTTGCGTGTCACTTTTGCATGTTTTAAATTGTAATGCGGCATAATTCATTAATATTCAAGCATTATATGGTGTGTTAAATATATGTATATACGTATATATAGGTATGATGATATAAAGAATCTATATACATGTCAAAATCCTCACACTTTTGAGTGTGAATAATAATGAGGAAATCCTCACACTTCTATGTGTGAAGTAGAATTCCCACGTTTAGAGCTGTGAACTTTAAGGTCAAATTCCTCACATTCAAAAGCGTGTAGATTTACCTCACACCCTCACACTTTTAAGTGTGAGAATAAGTCATGTATTATCACACTTAAACCCGTGAAGATTTGCCTTAAATTTGTTACGCCCTGTTTCCTCACACACTAGCCAAACGTGAACTTTACTTTTTTACACGCTTTTAAGCGTTTAGATATGTAGTAAAAAATGTGTATATTTGAGCTTTTTGTTGTAGTGTCACTATATATATATATATATATATATATATATATATATATATATATATATATATTACAGGCAACTTCGTTTCCACCTGTGTTTTCTTCGCTCCCATGTAAGTTCAGTTTATATGATCAACTTTAGATGATGGAAATACTATATATATATATATATATATATATATATGTGTGTGTGTGTGTGTGTGTGTGTGTGTGTGTGTGTGTGTGTGTATTTTTAATTTAATTGATTCTATTCTTGATCAGAATTTATTTGTGTATAAGAGTAGCTTTAATGCAATTTTTTTTTTTTTTTTTTTTTGTAGTCTGAATGTGAATCGGATATATGCTTTGTTTTTTGGTATGATTATTATAACTTTAGATTTAATGATCTTAATGTTTTCTACATTTTATTTCTCGAATTTGCTGATTACAATAGCTAACTTAATAATATTATGCTACTGGTTTTATTTTAAGGATCATACATCGTTAAATTGATTTAACTTACTTTACAATGATAAGTTACAAATATATTGGCAATTCTTGAATAAAAAGGAATTATAATAAGTTGTTGTGTGCTACTCTCTCCATTCCAATTTAAATATTAATCTTATTATTTTTGTTTGACCCAAAATTATTGTCCACTTGCAAAAAAATAACTACAAATTTTCATTAAATTCTTAAATTTACCCACCTTTATTACACTCAATAACTCATTTTAGATATATATTTTCAGTCAAACTTCTCTTATATTGATATTTTATCAACCTATCATAACCCAACATTTTTTTGTGAGGAACATTCTTTTTGAGACGGAGGGAGTAATTTTTTAAAAGAAAATTGGTTTAACTAAAACTTGTTCATTTTTCTTAGCTGGAATTATTTCTTAATTTGTTTTTGCAAATGGATCCATACAATGTGAAAGGAGCTATTGTTAACTATATGTTCATTGGACCATGGTGAATGATTTTATTACTTGATATTAAGTGTGATTCCCGTATGAAAATAACTTTTTAAAGACAATATTTTAACCCATAGATTGTTCGAGTTCACAAAAATCATCGTGAGATAATTCAAGAGAAGTTCGAACATGTTCTTGGCAAAAAGATTAGATCTATGTGTGTGTTTTCAGTGTCTCTGAAACGTGTAAGACTGTATGCATTAATTGTCAACCAGATGGCGGTTAAAAACCGTTATGGCGTTATGTCTGAATTTTATTTTTTCAGCCACAGAAGAGCCCTTTGGACCCCGCTAGAGGCATTGCTCCTAGGACCCTAAAAGATGCCACGACCCCCGCAATTTTGGTTGACCTAGAATGTAGTAACTTAGCTAAGTATGTATTCCGCATCACCTAACTCATCTCCACTAATCCACCAATACAATAAATTATACGACATTCTCTCCCCCCCTTCCCCCACCCCATTTTGTGCAATGAATTTTGCGTAAAATAATCATACACAAACAAACTTATGCATAAATGAAAATGTCATTCATATTGGATTGTGGGTGTTGCCTTATCTTATAGGAATTGGTATTTATGTCGTACCAGACCTCTTTAAACCTGCATTCTCAATGACTTGGTTTATTACCTAGAGGATGTGTCTCACTGACACTCATGTATCACTTTATCTTATTATTTAACATCTTTAATGCGAGCTTAGAAAAGCACAATCACTAGGTGATTCTTGAAACTAGTATCTTACCAAACCGCCCTTAGGATTGAATTAATGTATTACAACATATCAAGCAGCTTTAAGCTTGTGATTCTTGAAACCAATCTGCAATAAAGCTTTCGTTGCTTCTTGAAAAATCTCAATTCTATTTTTATCATAATCCTATTTTTATCTTCAATAAGTTCTTGTTCTTATGAATTGAGATGTCTCAATTTTCTTCCTATGTTGAAGAGAACTTAAATATGTTTAGGTTCCATGCTCTTATTTTTAATTTGTAACATATACCATATACTTATATTCCTTTCGTTTTCCCTTCAAGCATTATCACTTCTTCGGAAACACATAATACATATGTTTCCATTATGATATCTTTTTACCCAACCAATGGTTAATCGTATATTTTGATTCGGGTTTTTATATAATGAATTTAAATATTGTAGGCCAAATTCAACATACACAAGAACAAATCCACAATGGAGTACAAATCATTGCCATATGTGGTGTCACTGTATAGTAGGGGTGAGCTTGGTACCATACCGGTACCGAACCGGTACCGACCGGTTGGTACCGGTTTTATTTTGGCCCCAAATCAAAAACCGAATACCGTACCATTTGTATCGGTTGGTACCGGTTCGGTACCGGTCCGGTGCGGTTCCGGTTCGGTTTAGGTATTTTGGTGTGCATGGTACCAACCGGTACCGAACCGGTACCGACCGGTTGGTACCGGTTTTTTTATTGTCCCAAATCAAAAACCGAATACCGTACCATTTGTAACGGTCGGTACCGGTTCGGTACCGGTCCGGTTCGGTTTCGGTATTTCGGTTTTTTTGCTCATCCCTACTGTATAGTGCATTACTATGGTTATACTATTCGTTGATTAAAGGAGATACACTCCTTTTCACCACCATAAACGTTATCGGTTGCCTAATTGAATCCAATCACATTATCATATTCCTCATATATGCTACACGTGATGCCAAGGTACCTTAAACAAACATACATGCTTATTCATTTTGTTGAAGATAGACGGGTTGGGTAAGATGATAACACTAATAATCTTTTAGTAAATTATAAAACCTGACGAAATGCTGAATATTTTCCCAAAAAGTATATTATAATAACAATGATCTTAAGGCTTTTTAAACCTCTATAAAGCAACAATGGTTATGAGCATTTCAAATCAATTTTGGAAAACCTTTAAACCAAATGACCTCTTCAACCCATTTCTACATAAGTATATGTTGAAATTGTTAATAATTTGACACATTACCTTAAGGAAAACCATGACCTGAGTCCACTTATTTACATATGACTAGCTAGGTTAATATTATCACCCACATATACCATAAACTTACTGGTTGTACTTTTTACTTTTGTGAATCAATGTTATCATGGACAGAGACGCACATTGAGGGATCTGAGCATAATAGTGGCGTTGTCCATTGTGATTTATATCGTATTTTCTATCTTCTTTCCCAAATCGACTCGAGCTTTAGTTGTGGGTTGGATTTCTGTTGGATTCTCCTTATGTGTTTAATTTTTGCAGCACCTGTTACAACCCTGGTTAGCATTTCTGTAGTTTCTCTTTCTCTTTCATAGTTTGTGAATACTCTAAAGCATATACTTAATAGTAAATATTATTCTAGTTTCAATTATTTGTCACTATAACAGCTTCGAGTTGTTAAAACAAAAAATATCGAATTCATGTCATTTTCATTGTCCTTCTTTCTCACACTAAGCGCGGTGATGTGGCTCGCATATGGAGTATTCATTGTGGACTTATGTATTGCGGTACACTATTGCATTATTATTTATTTATTATCAAGACAATACACATTTTTCTAATACGAAAGAACTAACTTCTAGTGTACATATTGCAGGTGCCGAATGTTTTTGGGTTTGTATTGGGAATAATTCAGATGACAATATATCAATATTACAAATACAACAGTCATGTGCCAAGTATCACAGAAGTGGGGTTGCCGCAACACATAATTAATGTAGCAATATCTCCCGAAGCGCTTCCGATGGGTTCCAGCCAGAACAGCGGCAATGAAGTGGAATAGGAAGTGGATGAGGAATCGCTTCCGATGGGTTCCATCCAGAACAGTGGCAATGAAGTGGAAGAGGAAGTGGAAGAGGAAGAGGAAGCGGAAGCTAATAGAGAATAAGAAAATAATGATGGAATGATAATGAGTTATAGCAAAAATTAAATAATGTGTTAAACGCTTGTAAATTTTATGAATATGTAAAAAGTTAACATCTCCAATACTATACCAATAAGAAACATGCATTTGAGTCTACCATGTACTTGATCATGCTAATTTGATACGTATTTGTGAGTATATGATATTAACTACCATATATATAATTTAAATTGTATAATAAATAACTGGATGTTAACCATCTATGTGACTGTAAACCTCATGTATATTATAAAATCAAGGTTTATTTAACTTTGTATGACTTATAATTTTTTATTTGGTTGATTATAAAAAAAAAACATATATATACGAGTAGTATTTGGAATAAGGGTTGTTGATATATAATGAAAGAATAAATTTATATAATTTACTCTTTCTCTTGTTAATTTGGATGTCAATTTTATATGTTATATAAATATCGTATGTTTTCTATTTTTTTTTTTATTATTATTTTTTAAAATTTTAGACATAGTAAAACCACCAAAAATGGGAGCAAGAGAAACACACAAAACAAAAATATTGACTCAAGAAAACCCACAAATTGAAAAGACATCAAGACACACCAAAATGATA
Organism: Helichrysum umbraculigerum; assembly: GCA_949592205.1. Taxonomy (NCBI): domain Eukaryota; kingdom Viridiplantae; phylum Streptophyta; class Magnoliopsida; order Asterales; family Asteraceae; genus Helichrysum; species Helichrysum umbraculigerum. The sequence continues at coordinate 42,471,869 of CATIUR010000001.1, forward strand.
ATTCTTTTATAAGTTTGAATGTAAATGTTATTTTGACTGTAGTAATAATCATTGTTATACTACTTAGAGTTAAGTGCTTAAAAATGCAATTAACTAAGATTTGATATTCACAGTGTATACTCAATTATTCAGGCATACATTGTATGTAACAAACTTGTAATACGTTTTCATTGTATGGATTTTGGTGGTGTGTCAACTTGTAAGGATGCCATGTGGCACCCAATATAGATGATACGCGAATGATATACCATATATTATATACAATGAGAGCAAATAATAAGTTTCTTACACACAATGTATGCTCAAATAGTTGAATACACACTACGAAAATTTCAGACCTTAGTTAATTGTATTTTGACGCACTTAACCATACTAGTTAATATGGAGTTTGTACTCAAAGTCTTAGCATCTTAATAAGGGAGCATGCTAATTACTATTCTACCCTCCTCTTTAATACTCCCTCCGTCCCGATTCTATTGTCCAGTACGTATTCCTTTTTGGGATGTCCCAATTTTATTGTCCACTTCCATAAATAGATAAGAATAATTAGATAAAGTTCATTTATGCCCTAATTTATATATGTAAGACAAAAAGGTAGGTAAAAAGTAAAGGGTAAAACTGTCTTCTTATCAAAAAGTAAGAGAGAGGGTGATAATTTCTTAAACTGCGTGTTTTTTGTCTGGGAAAAATAAAATTGGGACGGAGGGAGTATTTATTTTTAGTAGTTATACATTATTCATATACACATAGAGTTATTACCCAAAATCAAGTGTTTTGAAACTTTATTTGCCTAAAGAGAGTGTTACTAAACTTATTTACCCATTTGGAGTTTTGGCTGCTTGATAGTATATTTCATCTTTTAAATATTATTTGACCTTAACTCTAATATTTAAATTTGCGTTGTATATATTTTAAAACTTCTTTTATTGAATTTTTAATTACACTTAGATTCTTGCAACTAAAACAATAAAAATATGTTAATATTCATAAGTAAATGTTTTGTTTAGGGTTTAGAAACCAAGAATATCTTAACAGTTCTAATAATTGGAAACCAGAGTGCGATCAAGAGTACAAATTTGAATAATAAAAAGTTTGAGATGAAGCAAAATGTTTTTCAATTTAAAGAATCCGATTTTCTATAAATTGCTAGAAAACAATAGTAGTCAAATTAATTTGATTGGTGGATCACACACCTTTTTAATGTTTTCAATACAAAGGCATATCAACTTCTGTTATTTTTTTTATCACGAAATGTATAATATATGTAATTTCTTATATTATATCTTCACGCATAGCATTTTTAGTCTGGTGTGAAGTTATTAAAAAAAATGAAAATGCAAAATATATGATATAAACCATCCATACAAACTTAAAAAGATATGAAAAGGTAAAAGAAACACAAATCAATAAGTAACTTATTATAGACTTTACAAAGCAAAGGAATAAATAAATAAAAATTGTTGAAAAAGGAAAAGTATAAATGATTTACCAGAAAATAAAGGGATTGGTAAATATGTTTAAAAAAGCACTCCCTTTTGGTAAATATAGTTTTGAAATACAAGGAATGGGCTAAAAACTCTATATTGTCAATTACTTTCGGTTAACAAATTGGTAATCACATCGTTATATACATATGTAACTCACTTGAGATATATTAATACATGTATGATATTTATATACCTTGTAATAATTCTTCCGATCTTAAATACTTATTGATATGAATTATGATAATTTTATAGAAATCTTTTGATTCTATTAGTTAACCAAAAACACATTAATTTGTCAACGTTAATTTGCTTTGATCTTCAACTTAACATCATTTATAAGTTAGTGCATCTTTTACGATTGTTAATCATATACATTATACACCTTCTGTTCCAAAATAAGTGTCATCCTTTCCATTTTAGTTTGTCCCAAAATAAATGTTCACTTTCAAAAATAGTATATTAATTTTACCATCTTACCCTCGATATAAATTTTCTCAAACGGATACATGGGAGTGTGCAAAAAGTAAGGGTAATAGCGTCATCTTCACTACCAGACAATATAATTTTATAAACTCCGTGAAAACTGAAACATGACACTTATTTTGGGACGGAGGGAGTACATCTTATCTTATTCTAACTACATACGTAAAATTGAATTCAACATTGTCTAAAGACTAAAATGTCTGTACATATTTAATATGACTTTATTATATATGGTATAGCATCAATACACATCGTTAATATCTCTCAATTTACCTTCTGGAAAAAAAATCAATTATTTCTCCATTTATCATTTGATCGTATATAGGTTAGGTAATTGTACGTATATGTAAAAGTTTATAATAGTAAGAATGATAACACAAAAATATGTATATGATACAATTCCATAAAGTTCGTCGAGACATCTCTGCTTTCAAATCTAAAAGTTGCACCATTCTCGATTTCTGCTGCATACCGCGGATATTTTGCTAGTAAAGCTTGAATTGTGTGTGCTTTTTAAATACGTATGATACATATCAAAGTCATCTATAGACGGTTAAGATTAAGATACTGTACTTTAAATTCAATCTCATTATTAGTTGTACTCCAATGCTAAGCAGAGTGGATACAACTCTAATATATAGATTATTATTATTAGTTGTACTCTAATGCTAAGCTTAGAGGATATACGGGTATGTTTGGTACGATGGAATCAAGGAAAATGGAAATGCATGAGAGAATGATAATGCATAGAAAGGGAATGGATTTTTGAAAATAAGAAATGATTCAACTGTTTGGTATAAACAGAGAAACGACCTGAGAAATCATGGAAGAATAGTTTATCTTGTTTGGTTATGGTTAAGAGTGGAATAAGAATGTATTTACAGTCAAATTTACCACTATGCATACCATCGATCATCAAATAAGAATTAATAATTTGAAACAAGTTAAGTAATTTAAAAAATTTAAATTTAGAAATTTATAATCACAATAAGTCAATAACCTGGGTTTGAACAAAGATCCAATCTTATACATTTGCAACCCCATAAAGCTTCATGAACAACTTAAAATGCCTGAAGTACAATCACATCAAATTTAATCAAACTTTAAAAAATACAAAAAATATCAATCAAACATTCACTAAAAGGGGCTACGGTGATGAGAAGATTATTAGAAATATTTATTGCATCTAAACACTAGATTGGAAAAGAAGTCAAAAAAGAAGTTGAGTGTGACACCCCCAAATTTGATGATTTGCGGAAGCTCGATTTGGGTGTCACTAATCAATATACAAAGCACATAAGATAATAATGAACGACCACTATATGCGTCGTTTTAAACTTGCATTGCTAAAATAAATGTTTACATCAAAATAATGTTACATTAGCTCGGTTCCTGAAATTGAGAGATTACATAGCATAATTACTTTTACAAAATATAATAATGCGATCAAATCTCTAATTGTATGTATGCTGACTCGAGCTAATGATCCCTGCTTGTGCAGCCAACCTACTGCTGGGTACCAGTGATATATACTAAAATGGGTCAGCGAAAACGCTGGTGAGCTCACAGGTTTGTATGTCAATGTATAGTTGTAAGAACCGCAAGATTTATATTGAATTTAAGATGCAATTAAGCAAAATAAAAGTTATACAATCCATGAGCACATAGTCTGAGCTTAACATGAGCGCTAGGTCCAATTAAGGAAACCTAACTGATTTGCCTCCTACGAGTGTCTAATCCACACTCGTCTTCCCAAATGCTAATACATCCGTTTGACCAGTTAGTGCGTGCTAACCCGGATGAGGATTGTCAATCCCATATGATATCATATACTAACATTCACGCTAAAATATTAGAGACTATGCTATAGAGGACTTTAATTGATTAGCTTGAAACTCATGTAGTATTTGAAGGTTGGCACTTGCGTTATACTTGTAAAACAAAATGAAGTAGTAATATCACACCCCTGGTAAAAGTAGTGAAAAATGGGGCCATGAAACTCACCTGAGTCTTGAAGTGTTTAATTTAATAAACTTGAAGTAATTAGCGGTGAATTGGTGTCCAAAGTCTTGAAACCTGAATGTGTCCACGACACTTGAATTGTTATTAATTGTACCGGTATCTAGAAAGACTACCATTGAAATTGTTTGTTTAACTTGATGTCCAAATTACCCCGATTTGGTTGATTGTATTGTTACAAGTTACTACGACTTGTTTGATTTAATTGATACAAGTTACAACGACTTGTTTGATTTTGAATTATGTTTTGAAAAAATGCGTGCGGGCCGTTGGTGATTATTGGAAATTAAGGATTTCAATGATCTTATTATGATTCGAAGTGTTATCCTTGAAAAGTATGTTCCAATGTATTTGAGAAGTCATATCGTATAGTAGTTTGAAGTTTTATAAGTTCGACACTTGGTGAAAAATGTGCTTACGGAATCTAAGTACGGGGGTCCGGGGGCAGTGCCCCTGGTTAGCGGGGTCCAAGGGGCGGCAGCCCCTGGCGGGGTCCAAGGGGCAGAGCCCCTGGCTGGGGTCGAGCTGCCAGGTCAGCTTGGAAAATTTTTATTTCTACTATATTGCTTTGACGAAAAACGCATCTGGGATCTGAATTCTGGTAAAATCGAGTGATAAATTTTGAGTCTCGACACTTAGTAAAAATATGTGTTTTCTAGTTTCTGTTTTGTGCGACGTTGGGTGCGACGTCGCAGGCCCTGACTGCGACGTTGAGCATGGCGTCGCTATGTGCGACTTTCGCAATTTAATGCGACGTTGTACGTGTTGTTGATTTCTGCGACGTAAGGGTTTGCGTCGCTAAGTGCGACGTTCACCAGTTAAGGCGACGTTAGGGATGACGTCGCTATATGCGACGTGGTGATGGTTTATGCGACGTCGTAGCTGACGTCGCAAAATGTCTGGGCCAAAAGCGACGTTACGGTCTGATCGGAGCTAGGTGGCCGGAAAATCGGCCGAAAGGCCTCCGTTTGGTCCAAATCTTTTACCCAACCCATTTTTGGACATTTTAAGCATGTATAAACCATAAATACGTAAAAATGAGTAAGAACGGAGAGTTTCGGGTTTTGTCGGAAACTTACGAATCGGCGCCTTGAAAATCCGAAAAGATGGTGACGTAGATCGTGACGCCGTGGTTCTTTTATTCCAAAGGAGTATGACGATTCGGGTTCGTTTGATGTTAGTTTTTAAGGGATTTAAGTGGGTGGTGGTTTTGGTGTTTGAAAGAGAAAAGAAAGAAGAGGGAGAGAAGGGGGGTGAAAATGAGGAGAAAAGGGGTGGGGATCCCCCCTTTTTGGCTGATTCGGTGGGGGCCCACCGAGGTGTGGGTCTCCACTTTTACTCCCGTGCAGTCGCGCTCCGTGTGGTGTTCGTTTTCCCGATTGTTTAATGTTAAATATTTATTTTATACGTTTAAATACATGTTTTAAAATACAATTGATTACCCAAAAATTTTGTTGAATTATTTTACTAAATACTTAGTAATTACATCATAAAAAGTAATTTGTTTCGTTTTGTTTGCGCGTTTACATTTTAATCGTTTATATATTAATTGTGTAGTGAGACTTGGATACGAAATATTATTGATATAATATTTTTAAACATGACAACGTTATTAAATAATATTTGTATTACTTAATAAAAATCGTTCACCAACGTCCGTATTAATTGTGTCGAAATTCATTCGATTTGAAACGCATACGATTTAAACAAACCGCATAATTGTGTAGATATATATTCAACAATATATATAATAATTGATACATTAATTAGCCTAGCACAGAACTAATTACATGTATTAAAACTTGATTAGGCACTAAATTCTAGTCCTAATTTGACGGGTGTCACATTGAGAAAAAAAATATAACATGAAAAATATCTGAACACTCGGGAACAAGGAAGCAACACGAGACGAACTCAAGCCTATGAAGGAGATGATAAAATTAGCTACAAAGGCGAAGAAGAAGAAGAAGAAGAAGAATTGCATAAGACTTGAGGAGGCTCAAAAATTATAATAGCCAGAGAGAGAAAAAAGGCTAGGGTTTCTTTGATTGTTTCATATTTTGATACCATGTGAAACTCACATGCCCTTTTCCTTTTTATACCTCACTTCTTATTGATGATAACCAGGATTCACACTGTAACAACCGGTCAAAAAGTCAATTTTCGCGCAAATTTTAAACTTTAAATAAATACATTTTGTGGTTTAAATGAAATATTTTATTTAAAATATTTACGAAGTTCATTAAACAAAATTGTAGATTTAAAATATTAAAATTTATATTTTAATCGGGTACAAAAACGCGGGCATTTTGTACTGTGGTTGGAGACCACAGTCCACAAAGGAGGGTGCTGAGTTTAATAAAACCCACCTACACCCCTCCTCATTCTTTCATTTCATTTTCATTTTTCACACACTCCAACCCCAAACTCTCTCTATTTTCTCTCTTCATCAACCACCACCCACCACCGCCGGACCACCACCGCCGGCTGCCACCACCACCACCTTCATCATCAATAACAACAACGAGAGCAGCAGCAGCTGCGGATCATCTTCTTCATCATCATCATCCCCATCTTCTTCGATTTTCGATTTTGTTGGTAAGGAGCTTTAAAACCCATTTAATATACTTGTAAAGCTTTTATTTACATACTAGAACGTTTACTCAACGAAGATTTGTCCATAAACAACTCAGAAATGTGTTTTTAAAACCAAAAATGCGAACAGCTCGTCGGGCGAGTTGAGATTCCAGATCTCAGTTCGTCGAACGAGCCGAGTCGAGTAGCGAGCCGAGTCGAGTAGCGAGCCGAGTCGAGCTACGAACCGGACCGAGCAGTGAACCGAGCCAAGATGCGAGTCGAACCGAGCAGCGAACCGATCTTAGCTGCGAGTCGAACCGTGTGACACCCCCAAATTTAATGATTTGCGGAAGCTCGAATTAGGTGTCACTAATCAATATACAAAGCACATAAGATACAATGAACGACCACTATATGCGTCGTTTTAAACTTGTATAGATAAAGTAAATGTTTACATCAAAAATATAGTTACATTAGCTCGATTCCTGAAATTGAGAGATTACATAGCATAATTACTTTTACAAAATATAATAATGCAATCAAGTCTCTAGTTGTATGAATGCTGACTCGAGCTAATAATTCCTGCTTGTGCAGCCAACCTACTGCTGGGTACCTGTGATAAATACTAAAATGGGTCAGCGAAAACGCTGGTGAGCTCACAGGTTTGTATGTCAATGTATAGTTGTAAGAACCGCAAGATTTATATTGAATTTAAAATGCAATTAAGCAAAATAAAAGTTATACTGTCCATGAGCACATAGTCTGAGCTTAACTTGATTTGTCAGGCCCAATTAAGGAAACCTAACTTGAAATACCTCCTACGAGTGCCTAATCAACACTCGTCTTCCCAAATGCTAATACAATCGTGTGACCGGTTAGTGCGTGCTAACCCGGATGAGGATTGTCAATCCCATATGATATCATATACTAACATTCACGCTATAAATACTAGAGACTATGCTATGGAGGACTTTAAATTGATTAGCTTGAAACTCATGTAGTATTTGAAGTTTGGCACTTGCGTTCTACTTGTAAAACAAAATGAAGTAGTAATATCACACCCCTAGTAAAAGTAGTGAAAATGGGGCCATGAAACTCACCTGAGTCTTGAAGTGTTTAATTTAATAAACTTGGAGTAATTAGCGGTGAATTGATGTCCAAAGACTTGAAACCTGAATGTTTTCACGACACTTGATCGTTATTAATTGTACCGGTATCTCGAAAGACTACCTTTGTAGTTGTTATACAACTTTATATATATGTCCAAATTACTACGATTTGGTGGATTGAGTAGTTACAAGTTATTACGACTAGTTTGACTGACTTGATACAAGTTACAACGACTTGTTTGATTGAATTGATACAAGTTACAACGACTTGTTTGATTGAATTGATACAAGTTACAACGACGTGTTTGATTTTTAGAAAAGTTGTGAAAACTTGTACGGCCCGTTGGTGATCGATGAAATTTAAATATTTCAATGTTCTCATTATGATTTGACAGGTTAACCTCGAAAAGTATGTCTCATAGTGTTTGAAAAGTCACATTGTATAGCGGGTTGAAGTTGTAATAGTTCGACACTTAGTGAAATTGTATTTTGAAATCCTGCTGTTTTATGCGACACAATCATGCGACACTAAATGGGTTATGCGACACAAGGGTTGTGTCGCATATGAGTGCGACACAATGTCCATACGACACAAGGGTTGTGTCGCATGGATGCGAAATGCTGATTCAACAGCGACATAGTGGTTGTGTCGTATGGGGTATGCGACATAGTCGTTATATCGCAAGACTTGCGACACTAATTATCTGATATGACATAAGGTACGACACAATGAATTTTATGCGACACAAAAGCCAAAATGCGACACAACATGCGACACAAGGCTTGTGTCGCATGGATGAACACCAGCCCAGAAAGTCCGGCTGCTCGCGATTTTTCTGACCAAAACCCAATTTAAACTCGTTTTTAAGCTATAAAACTGTGTTCTATTCTTTGTAATGGACATATATAAGTTGTGTAAACATCAAAACATCAAAATATTACATCAAAATGAACAAATCTAAGTTTTTAAGAAATTTCTTACAAATGCAAATCGAAGAAGATGGAGGCCGAAAATGATGGTAGAGCTTTTGTTAATCTTGTTCCTCACTTGATGGTGGTTCCAAAAATGTAAATTTTGTGGTCGGATTTGATGATTCCGAAAATTTGATGATTTTTGGTTGGGAGAGTATTTGGTATAAGTGTGTGTTTGGTTGAAATGGAAATGAAAGAAAAATGAAAGGAAAGGTGGGGTGTTGGTGAAAACCTCACCTCACAGTCTCCGTCCCGTACTCCGCGTGGTGTTCGTTTTCTCCGTCATTTTAACGTTAAATATTTATTTTATTTATTTAAAGATACACTTTAAATTATAAATTATTACAAAATGTTTTATTGTAAAATTTTGCCAATTATCTATTTATGATATTAAAAATGAAATTCGTTATATTTGTTTGCGCGTTTGTATTTTAATTATATATATGTTTTTGTGCAATACGAATTGACCACGAAATATTACAATAAATAATATTCCTAATAAAATTGAGTTATTGAATAGTGTTTGTATTACTTTAATAAATTTTACACCAACGTCCGTATTAATTGTGTCGAATTCCATTCGATTTGAGATTCGTACGATTTAAACAAACCGCATAATTGTGTAGGTATATATATATTTAACAATATATATAATAATTGATACATTAATTAGCCTAACACAGAACTAATTACATGTATTAAAACTTGATTTGGCACTAATTTCTAGTCCTAATTTGACGGGTGTCACATTCTCACCCTGTTAGAAGAATTTCGTCCCGAAATTTATGTTGAAGTTGTGTTTGATGTTAAATCAGTGAAGAGTTGAGGGTACTTGAGTCGCATTTGGTCTTCCCGTTCCCAGGTGAATTCCGGACCGCGCCGCGAATTCCACCTAACTTTGACGATGGGAATATGACTTTGTTTAAGTTGTTTGACCTCACGGTCCATGATCTCGGCGGGTTCCTCAACAAAGTGAAGTTTCTCGTCAACTCGAATTTCATCAAGTGGAATGAAAAGTGCCTCATCAGACAGACACTTCTTCAGATTTGAAACATGAAATGTGGGATGCACGCTGCTGAGTTCAGATGGCAGCTGCAATCGATAAGCCACTAGACCAATCCTTTCGAGGATCTCGAATGGTCCAATGTATCTGGGATTCAACTTCCCTCGTTTGCCAAATCGGATTACGCCTTTCCAATGCGATATTTTGAGTAGAACTCGATCCCCAACTTGGAACTCGAGTGGTTTGCGTCTCACGTCAGCATAACTTTTCTGACGATCACGCGCGGCTTTGAGTTTGTTTTGAATTTCAACGATTCTCTCGGTCGTCTCGTGAATGATTTCTGGACCTGTGAGTTGGCTATCCCCAACTTCGGTCCAACAGATAGGTGACCGGCACTTACGACCGTACAGTGCCTCGAAGGGTGCAGCTTTGATGCTGGTATGATAACTGTTGTTGTACGAGAACTCGCACAATGGTAGATGTTTTTCCCAGTTTACACCGAAGTCTACTACGCAGGCCCGTAGCATGTCTTCAAGTGTTTGAATGGTTCGTTCACTTTGACCGTCTGTTTGAGGATGGTATGCGGTACTCATGTCAAGTCGAGTACCCAGAGATTTTTGAAGTGATTGCCAAAATTGTGAAGTGAAACGACTATCCCTATCGGAGATAATTGAGATTGGGACACCGTGTTTGGTCACGATTTCCTTCAGATAAATGTTGGTGAGGCGTTCCATTTTGTCGGATTCCTTGATTGCCAGGAAGTGAGCAGACTTTGTGAGACGATCCACGATCACCCAAATGGTATCGCAACCGCTCGACGATTTGGGTAGTTTGGTTATGAAGTCCATGGCAATTTGTTCCCATTTCCATTCAGGAAGACTGGGTTGTTGAAGTAAACCAGAAGGTTTTTGATATTCGATTTTGACTTTGGAGCAAGTAAGACACTTGCTGACATAGGTGGCGATCTCAGCTTTCATGTTCGGCCACCAGTAGAAGTCCTTGATACCGTGGTACATTTTATCGGATCCCGGATGGATAGAATATTTGGACTTGTGAGCTTCATCCATCACCAAGTCTCGTAGGTTCCCAAATTTAGGCAACCAGATTTGGTTTGAGAAATACCTAATCCCGTTAGGTCTGATTTCGAATTGTTTATCCATGCCCCGCAAGGCTTCATCTTTGACATTTTTGGGTTTTAAGGCTTCGAGTTGAGCAGTGAGAATTTGAATGTTTAAATTGTTGTGAATGGTCATACTGAGGGCTCGAACCCGAAGTGGTTTCACTCGCTCTTTTCGACTGAGGGCGTCAGCAACAACATTTGCTTTGCCTGGATGATATTTGAGTTCGCAGTCGTAATCAGTAAGCAACTCGACCCATCGACGTTGCCTCATGTTGAGATCCTTCTGATCGAATATGTGTTGGAGACTTTTGTGGTCTGTAAAGATTGTGCATCTGGTACCGTAAAGGTAATGTCTCCAGATTTTTAGAGCAAAAACGACAGCTCCTAGCTCGAGGTCGTGGGTGGTGTAATTCTTTTCATGAATCTTGAGCTGTCGGGAAGCATAAGCTATGACTTTGTCTCGTTGCATGAGCACACAACCGAGACCTTGATGAGAAGCATCGCAGTATACCACGAAGTCATCGGTGCCTTCGGGTAATGATAGGATAGGAGCGCTGCAAAGCTTTTGTTTTAAGAGTTGGAATGCCGATTCTTGTTTATCAGTCCAGTCAAACTTTTTGTCTTTCTGGGTCAGCGTCGTGAGTGGTATGGCTATCTTGGAGAAATTTTCGATGAATCGTCGATAGTATCCGGCCAGTCCTAAAAACTGCCGTACTTCGGTCGGAGTGGTTGGCGATTGCCAGTCTTTGATAGCCTCAATTTTTGACGGGTCGACGTGAATCCCCTGACTGTCAATCACGTGACCAAGGAATTGAACGGTTTGAATCCAGAATTCACACTTAGAGAATTTGGCATATAACTCCTCGTGTTTAAGTAGTTCGAGAATGGTTTTGAGGTGTTGCGCGTGTTCTTCTTTTTTTCGTGAGTAAATGAGTATGTCATCGATAAAAACAATGACAAACTTGTCGAGGTAAGGTTTACACACCCGATTCATGAGGTCCATGAATACCGCCGGTGCGTTGGTTAGGCCGAAAGGCATCACTTGGAATTCGTAATGCCCGTAATGAGTTCTGAAAGCGGTTTTTGGAATATCGGCCTCACGAACACGCAATTGGTGATAACCGGATCGGAGATCAATCTTTGAATAACAACTCGACCCTTGAAGTTGGTCGAATAGGTCATCGATTCGAGGGAGCGGATACCGGTTCTTGACAGTTAATTTGTTCAATTCTCGATAGTCGATACACATTCGAAAAGAACCATCTTTCTTCTTGACAAATAGGACCGGAGCTCCCCAAGGTGAAGAACTCGGCCTGATAAACCCTCGTTCCAAGAGTTCCTGTAACTGGGTGGACAGCTCCTGAAGTTCGGATGGAGCTAAACGGTATGGTGCTCGGGCTACAGGCGCAGCACCTGGTACAAGGTCGATTGAGAACTCAACCTGTCTTGGTGATGGTAGACCAGGTAGTTCTTCAGGAAAGACTTCTGGAAAGTCTCGAACAATTGGAACATCCTCAAGTCGCTTCTCCTCCGACTTTTTCTCCATGATGTGCGCGAGGATTGATGGATAACCCTTTCTCAGAAATTTCCGGGTTTTTAGGCAAGATATGATGTTGAGCCTCGTCCCACCGGTCTCCCCCTGTATGATCAAGGTTCTACCGACGGCGAGAGGTATGCGAACAATTTTGTCGTAACAAATGATTTCGGCGCGATGTTTGGATAACCAGTCCATGCCTACGATGACATCGAAACTTCCTATCTCAATAGGCATAAGATCTATGGAGAAGATTTCGTCGGCTAGATTCAAAGCGCATTTAGGTATCACACTATCTGTTTCTATCAACTTGCCATTTGCTAGCTCTACGGTGTACTTAACGTCTAAAGCAACAGGTGTAATGTCAAGTAGAGGGCAAAATTCATCGGAAATAAAACTCCTATCAGCACCAGTATCAAACAGAATAGAAGCAGTTAAATTGTTGAGGAGGAACATACCCGTGACCACATTCGGGTCCTGACGGGCGTCCCCTGAGTTGATCACGAAGGCGCTACTTTTGACGTTGTTGTTGTTGCGGTGGTTGTTGTTGTTGTTGCCCTTATTCTTCAATTTTGGGCAAGAATCCCTAAAGTGTCCTGGGTTTCCACATTCATAGCAGGACTTAGGTTGTCGGGTATTTTTGTCAGAGGGGTTGTTGTTGGATTTGGGGGCTCGGCAATCCTTAGTCAAATGCCCGTACCTCCTGCAGTTGTTGCAAGGGGGATTGCACTGACCAAAATGGTGATAGTTGCACTTGGGACAATAAGGCCTGTCCCCGGTGTAGCTGCGGTTGGATTCAGAGTTGGTGGTGTAGACTTGGATGGCGTTGTTTTTCTTGTTGGAGTTGTGGTGTTCAGTGGATTTGCGTTTGTTGTTGTTGGAGGATGAGGTGTTGGAGGTCTCACGGCTGACAACTAGGGCCATGAGTTCGTGGGCCAATCGAATGGCACTCTCAGTGGTGGTTGGTTTGGATGAAGCGACGTTTCCCTGGATGTTCTCGGGGAGTCCACGAATGTATTTCTTAATGCCCTTACTTTCCGGTTCGACCAAACTCGGGCATAATAAAGCAAACTGCTGAAATTTGGTGGTATATTCAGCAACATCATTTCCCTGCACCTCCAGATGCCAGAATTCTTCTTCCAGCCTGTGCAATTCCTCTTCAGGACAGTATTTTTCTGTCAGTTTCTTCTTCAGTTCGGCCCAAGGAAGCCGATTTGCAACCTCAAGACCTACAGAGTTTGCGTGGGTTTTCCACCACGTGAGTGCACCTTCCTGAAAGGTGTAAGCAGCGAATTTGACCTTGTTGTTCTCAGTGCAATCGCAGAGACTGAAAACAGATTCCATGCGCTCAATCCAACGGATTAAGCCAATGGCACCTTCCGTGCCCTTGAAGTATAGCGGTTTACAGCTAAGAAAGTCCTTATAGGAGCAAGGTTTGGATGGTGGAGTATTGGTTGCTGTGTCCTCGCTACCGGGTGGTGTTCGGGTAGCCAAGGCTTCGGTCACACTGCGGGCAATGATTCCCGCGATCTCAGCTTCGCTAAGGGTAATTTGACGACGAGGAGGCATGACGCTGATTAAGAAAGAACAAGGAAATGAAATAAGGTACTAGTTCATGTGTGATGAACTAGTGGTGTGTTTGTCATCCCAAGACAAAACGTTAGAGAGAAAGAGGCCTATATTCATATAATATAATATAGCCTAAAGTTGTAATGAGGTCTATTCATGTAAATATATGTATATCACATAATAACCTATTGAGTGTCTAGCACAGACGTGTTTTGAGTCCCGTTTCTCTCGAGGTCAGAGTCAACTAATGTATCCTGTTCAGCCATAACTTCCTTCAGATCTTACATCATCTTTATTTAATTGTACATAGTTGATCAAGCTATGTTAAATTAAATTAGTATGCTGTAATCCCTGAACTGGTTATACCTAATAGGGAATACTGCCTAACGGTCATAGTCTAGGTCCACTAAATGCAACCTAGTTCACTATAACCTTAGGCTCTGATACCAATCTGTGACACCCCCAAATTTAATGATTTGCGGAAGCTCGAATTAGGTGTCACTAATCAATATACAAAGCACATAAGATACAATGAACGACCACTATATGCGTCGTTTTAAACTTGTATAGATAAAGTAAATGTTTACATCAAAAATATAGTTACATTAGCTCGATTCCTGAAATTGAGAGATTACATAGCATAATTACTTTTACAAAATATAATAATGCAATCAAATCTCTAGTTGTATGAATGCTGACTCGAGCTAATAATTCCTGCTTGTGCAGCCAACCTACTGCTGGGTACCTGTGATAAATACTAAAATGGGTCAGCGAAAACGCTGGTGAGCTCACAGGTTTGTATGTCAATGTATAGTTGTAAGAACCGCAAGATTTATATTGAATTTAAAATGCAATTAAGCAAAATAAAAGTTATACTGTCCATGAGCACATAGTCTGAGCTTAACTTGATTTGTCAGGCCCAATTAAGGAAACCTAACTTGAAATACCTCCTACGAGTGCCTAATCAACACTCGTCTTCCCAAATGCTAATACATCCGTTTGACCGGTTAATGCGTGCTAACCCGGATGAGGATTGTCAATCCCATATGATATCATATACTAACACTCATGCTATAAATACTAGAGACTATGCTATGGAGGACTTTAAATTGATTAGCTTGAAACTCATGTAGTATTTGAAGTTTGGCACTTGCGTTCTACTTGTAAAACAAAATGAAGTAGTAATATCACACCCCTAGTAAAAGTAGTGAAAATGGGGCCATGAAACTCACCTGAGTCTTGAAGTGTTTAATTTAATAAACTTGGAGTAATTAGCGGTGAATTGATGTCCAAAGACTTGAAACCTGAATGTGTTCACGACACTTGATCGTTATTAATTGTACCGGTATCTCGAAAGACTACCTTTGTAGTTGTTATACAACTTTATATATATGTCCAAATTACTACGATTTGGTGGATTGAGTAGTTACAAGTTATTACGACTTGTTTGACTGACTTGATACAAGTTACAACGACTTGTTTGATTGAATTGATACAAGTTACAACGACTTGTTTGATTGAATTGATACAAGTTACAACGACGTGTTTGATTTTTAGAAAAGTTGTGAAAACTTGTACGGCCCGTTGGTGATCGATGAAATTTAAATATTTCAATGTTCTCATTATGATTTGACAGGTTAACCTCGAAAAGTATGTCTCATAGTGTTTGAAAAGTCACATTGTATAGCGGGTTGAAGTTGTAATAGTTCGACACTTAGTGAAATTGTATTTTGAAATCCTGCTGTTTTATGCGACACAATCATGCGACACTAAATGGGTTATGCGACACAAGGGTTGTGTCGCATATGAGTGCGACACAATGTCCATACGACACAAGGGTTGTGTCGCATGGATGCGAAATGCTGATTCAACAGCGACATAGTGGTTGTGTCGTATGGGGTATGCGACATAGTCGTTATGTCGCAAGACTTGCGACACTAATTATCTGATACGACATAAGGTACGACACAATGAATTTTATGCGACACAAAAGCCAAAATGCGACACAACATGCGACACAAGGCTTGTGTCGCATGGATGAACACCAGCCCAGAAAGTCCGGCTGCTCGCGATTTTTCCGACCAAAACCCAATTTAAACTCGTTTTTAAGCTATAAAACTGTGTTCTATTCTTTGTAATGGACATATATAAGTTGTGTAAACATCAAAATATTACATCAAAATGAACAAATCTAAGTTTTTAAGAAATTTCTTACAAATGCAAATCGAAGAAGATGGAGGCCGAAAATGATGGTATAGCTTTTGTTAATCTTGTTCCTCACTTGATGGTGGTTCCAAAAATGTAAATTTTGTGGTCGGATTTGATGATTCCGAAAATTTGATGATTTTTGGTTGGGAGAGTATTTGGTATAAGTGTGTGTTTGGTTGAAATGGAAATGAAAGAAAAATGAAAGGAGAGGTGGGGTGTTGGTGAAAACCTCACCTCACAGTCTCCGTCCCGTACTCCGCGTGGTGTTCGTTTTCTCCGTCATTTTAACGTTAAATATTTATTTTATTTATTTAAAGATACACTTTAAATTATAAATTATTACAAAATGTTTTATTGTAAAATTTTGCCAATTATCTATTTATGATATTAAAAATGAAATTCGTTATATTTGTTTGCGCGTTTGTATTTTATTTATATATATGTTTTTGTGCAATACGAATTGACCACGAAATATTACAATAAATAATATTCCTAATAAAATTGAGTTATTGAATAGTGTTTGTATTACTTTAATAAATTTTACACCAACGTCCGTATTAATTGTGTCGAATTCCATTCGATTTGAGATTCGTACGATTTAAACAAACCGTATAATTGTGTAGGTATATATATATATTTAACAATATATATAATAATTGATACATTAATTAGCCTAACACAGAACTAATTGCATGTATTAAAACTTGATTAGGCACTAATTTCTAGTCCTAATTTGACGGGTGTCACAAACCGAGCAACAAACCGAGCTGAGATTGCGAGTCGAGTAGCGAGCCGAGTCGAGTAGCGAGCCGACAATGAAAACTGTTAGTAGTCATTGACAATGAAAACTTACTCCTCACACGTTCCCGATATTAACTGAGGGTTTTGAATTCTCACGCCGTCTGTAGGACGTCAATCCTAACAGGGGGAGCAAGATAAGATAGGAACTAGACAACATACGGATGTGAGACCCAAATTTCTATACGCCTATATTAGGAGATAGGGTGCTGTTACAAGAATAGACTAGTCAAGAATTCATAGAATCAAGAATCACTAAGCCAAGAATTCATAGAATCACGGAACACTAAATCAAGAATTTGTAGATCAAGAAACAGTAGGTCAAGAAACCGTAGGACAAGAAATCATAGGTCAAGAAAGGATAGGTCAAGAAACCCAAGATCAAGAAATCATATGCCAAGAAATAATAGGACAAGAAACTGTAACTCAAGAAACCATAGGTCAAGAACCGCTAAACAAGAAAACTCAAGGCCAAGAGACCGTAGGTCAAGAAATTATAAGGCAAGAAACTATAGATCAAGAAATCGAAAACTCATATCGCGACAAGAATCATTAGAACGAAACGCCTAAGCAACTCAATCGTCTTACTCATAAGATCTCGCGCCCAAAACGGAAACGCAAAATTCAGCTGGTCAACTCTGAATGAACCGAACAAATTCCAACGATGATGTAGGTACATCCTTCCTCGAAAACATAACCCTTAAGTTTGGTTTACACTAAGCGTGTACTTCTACTCCTGGATATCATTTCATCGACTTAATGCCGAGTGTATCATAGGGCTAGTTAACCTAGGCCCACATAAAACTTAGAGTTTGCTTTCAGCAGACTGGACAAACTGAACGTTTACTAATCACTCAGTCCTGATGGGACTACTCTCTAAACGGTCACTTTGTGACAATTATCTAGTCCTGGATGGACTACCACGTAAATGGTTACCCTGTAACCACGATATAGCTAAAACTGGAACGAATGAAATAGTCAGTGACTGACTACTATGTTAAACCACGACACAGTCAAGGATTGACTGCTTTCAAACTCGACATAGACATTGTACGTCTACTATTTACTCGATAAACATCTCGCACATACATTTCTCCCCAGACTCCACGCGATAACGACTTCCTTTGAAATTTCGGGACGAAATTTTCTTAACAGGGGGAGAATGTAACAACCGGTCAAAAAGTCAATTTTCGCGCAAATTTTAAACTTTAAATAAATACATTTTGTGGTTTAAATGAAATATTTTATTTAAAATATTTACGAAGTTCATTAAACAAAATTGTAGATTTAAAATATTAAAATTTATATTTTAATCGGGTACAAAAACGCGGGCATTTTGTACTGTGGTTGGAGACCACAGTCCACAAAGGAGGGTGCTGAGTTTAATAAAACCCACCTACACCCCTCCTCATTCTTTCATTTCATTTTCATTTTTCACACACTCCAACCCCAAACTCTCTCTATTTTCTCTCTTCATCAACCACCACCCACCACCGCCGGACCACCACCGCCGGCTGCCACCACCACCACCTTCATCATCAACAACAACAACGAGAGCAGCAGCAGCTGCGGATCATCTTCTTCATCATCATCATCCCCATCTTCTTCGATTTTCGATTTTGTTGGTAAGGAGCTTTAAAACCCATTTAATATACTTGTAAAGCTTTTATTTACATACTAGAACGTTTACTCAACGAAGATTTGTCCATAAACAACTCAGAAATGTGTTTTTAAAACCAAAAATGCGAACAGCTCGTCGGGCGAGTTGAGATTCCAGATCTCAGTTCGTCGAACGAGCCGAGTCGAGTAGCGAGCCGAGTCGAGTAGCGAGCCGAGTCGAGCTACGAACCGGACCGAGCAGTGAACCGAGCCGAGATGCGAGTCGAACCGAGCAGAGAACCGATCTTAGCTGCGAGTCGAACCGAGCAACAAACCGAGCTGAGATTGCGAGTCGAGTAGCGAGCCGAGTCGAGTAGCGAGCCGAGTCGAGTAGCGAGCTGAGTCGAGCTTCGAGCCGAGTCGAGCCACCTGAACTGATCTGATCTGCGAAATGAGTTTTTGCCCAACGATTCGACTTTCGCGTAACAACAACTACACTTTTACAATGATGACTTACGTACAAAAATTATATTTTTGTAAAATAGACAACGAAACGATTTTAATAATGATTTAATTGAGAATTATTATTATTACAAACCATCACAAACGGACTGTACGCAATTCTAAAAACTAAACAACAGAAGTGTACTTTCGTGACACGTTTAGCTAAACCGATTAGTATCTTACTCATATAACCTCGCGTGTTTAGGGCACTAGGAGGTTACCATTCGGACAACACACGTATCGTAGGATCGCTGACAACTCACAGGTGAGTTTCATAGCCCCCACTTTTCAAACTGTTTTACTGTTTTGGGGTGAGATGCATACTCGTTAATTACTGTTCAAAAACCTATTTATGAAACCACTCATTGTAAATGATTTACACTACTCTCACTAGACTAGGACACTAGTCGCCTTTGCCAACACTCGTAAGAGATAGGTTTTATGAACACAGACCTTTCTAGATATGATGGAGTATCTAGACACTTAACCAAGATTCCAAGAACCTCAATAGCTGTAGGCTATTATTGTGAGATACTGGAACATTAGAAAACATAATACTCGCGGCTAGAGTACAGTACCCTAGAATCCAAGAAACCAAAGTACAAGAACTAGATCCAAGAAACCTAGAAACAAGGAACAAGATCTTCAAGAAACTCAAGATAACAAGAAATTAGAAACAAAGAACTAGAAATACAAGAAAACAAGAACTAGATCCAAGAACTAGAAATCAAGATAGATCAAGAACTTACAAGAAATTAGATTCAAGAAACACTAGATTCAAGAAACTAGAAATCAAGATAGATCAAGAACTTACAAGAAATTAGATACAAGAAACACTAAGATCAAGAACAAGAATTCAAGGACTAGAACACTAGAATCAAGAACTAGAATTCAAGGTCAAGAATACAAGAACATACAAGAATCAAGAAACTAGAAAACAAGATTAGATCAAGGATTATGTGCTAGGTCAAGAACTTATTTGCAAGATCAAGAACCTATTTACAAGATCAAGAACTATGTGCAAGGTCAAGAATTCAAGGTTTTCAAGATCAATAAAACAAGGTTTTCAAGATCAAGATTTTCAAGGACAAGATCAGTAAACAAGATTTTCAAGAACATACTTGCGTTTTACTTTCCTTATGTGATATGTGCTATTTATTTGAATTAATTGATACGTGTTAATTGCTACTCTGTGATATTATTACTTGTGTTATTATTGTGTGAACTGCTTAGATCAAGGAACTAGTTCAAGAATCACTTCAATTGAGTTCATCACTCAATCTAAGAAACTCAGGAATTCAACACTGTACACAGGGGTGTACTTCCAGCATAGGATTATAATCTTATACTTTAATCCTTGTCAACTAAACCTATGAACTCACCAGCTTATCGCTGACGTATTTTAGTATGCATTTCAGGTACCGCTTTAGTAGGATCGGCCCATCAGGATCCTAGCTCGAGTCGCATGCTTTTCAACACTGGATTTCATTGCATTTACTTTCGTACTATTAGTCATGTAATGAAATATATTGCGAACTTAGATGCTTTGTAAAACTATTTACATTATGAAATGGATTTCTCAAACGTCTCATGTTAGAGGTCGTTTGCTATATATCTTTGTGCTTGTGATATTTGATTTGGTAACACCCGACCCAACCGCTTCCGCAAACCGAAATTTGAGGGTGTTACACACACTGAGAATGACCTTGTGCATTATCTACCGTTTCTTGCCATTCCTTGCATTTTACTAGAGAAAGGATAACGGGGAATGAGAATCGAAAATTGATTCTCCGTTTCCATTCACCAAGTCAAACAAACAAGAGATATACCCCTATTCCCTTTCCTTGCTTTTCCATTCACATGTACCAAACATGCCCTACAACTCTAATATGATTGTCGTAGTTTTATAGATTAAGTTACTTGAGTTAGGTTCAAATGAGTACAACAATGTGGTGTGAAAATAAGGGAATCAATCTCAACCACTCATTTTCATCAAATACCCATTACCCATACGTTTTTGAACCTTAAATATCTCACAAACAGTAAGTCGAAATAATTATGAAAATTGCACCATAAAATTCAGCGTTTTCTCCTCTTCGATTTAAGATCCCACAAGCTATACTTTCGAGGAGTTTCTTTTTCTTCGTTCTTTGGTGGGTTTTACAAATTAGTAACACATGTGATAGTGATTGGTTGTACATTTGATTTGCGGTTAGGGTTAGTGTAACACCCCAAGTTTCAGGTTTTAAAATCGTACGCGGATATATTTTTATTATGAAATAGTATTATGTAGATAACGAGATATAGTGAAAAACGTAAACGATTTTACCAGTTCCAGACTGTAAAGTTTAAAAAGGTATTAAAATAGATGGATAAATATGTATAGTGTTATGTATATCCTTTATTAGTCTAAAAATGTTCCAGACATAAGAATAAAACCACAGGGAGTTGAGAGAAATCGCAGGAAGCTTTCCCAAGCCTAAAATCAGTTTCAAAACTATGATTCAAGCTCTAATCATTCGAATTAATCCTTCTATGATCATCTCTAACATCTTGGTAAGTGATTTTTCTATGTTCTAACCTAGAAAATGGGTTTTTAGGGGTTTTGTGAAATTGGTGAATTTAACTACGAAATTATGGTTTGGGTTTGATTAAATTAGTGTTAGTTAGTGTTTTGATTATGATTATAAATCATGTTTCATCATGTAAGTGATTAAATTGAAGTATGTAGTTATATGATCAAAGTGGGGTTTTGATGAAAATCAATGAACTAGTGATTTATGATATGAAATTGGTTTAATTAGTGTTAGTTAGTGTTTTTATGATTATTAGTAATGATATAACATGATAGAAAGTAATGAAATTATGATCTAGTGTTTATGAGAATTTTAGTGTTTATGTTAGATTATTATGAAACAATGAAATAAGCTTAATAGTGTAATTAGAAGTGTTAATAGATTATGAATATGATTAATAGTTAGTTTAATGATGATTAGTGTTTAAAAGTGTTGTTATGATTACATGTTTATGCAATAGGTGATTAGAGACATGGAAGCTTATGTTGATCAAGATGGTGAAATCGTTTAAAAGAGTTTGGTGAGTGATACGGGGGTTAAACAGGTGATTTGATTGTGTAGTACCGTATAGCTTGCGGGCTAGAGGTTTGCACAATCAAGGAAAAGTTATTTGTTTATATGTGTTTATTTAGTTTGTTATATTAAATTACTTGTTATATTTAATTGTTATGTGAATATGTGTTATTTGGAAAAGTCAGTAGTGATTAACTCATTAGTGAGTAATGAGTATGTCACTAGCTTGAAGGTAAAGGAAAGAACTTGTGTAGAATAGTGTATGATTCAATTGTGTTGGATCCGGATTACTGTTGAGTAAGAGGCTACACAATTGGGTGGAAGGTTACTTGTTAATATATGTGGATTAAATAGTGATTATGTGATGAATAGTGTACAATTCGATTGTGTTGGATTCGGATTGCAGTTGAGCAAGAGACTACACAATCGGGTGGAAGTTGTTTGTTATATGATTGATTTCTTATATGTGTATTTAAGATTTTGTTAAAAGTTGTGATAGTTGTTGATTAGTGTTATGATTACGGTTAATGAAATGATAAAAATGATTACGTGTACAGATACTGTGGTGATTAAAGAGCTAATTGCGGTTAGCATAGTGTTCAGGGTTCAGTGTACAGTGTTCAGAGAAATAGAGTTCAGTGATTTTATGTTTAAGTAGTCATGTATTGATATGTGTTATAGTGTTATGTGGAATTGCTTGCTTAATTGCCTGTGTACTCACTAAGCAGTGGTGCTTACCCGTTTCAGTGTTTATTATGTAGGTTGAGGTTTGGCTAGCGATACGTGGATAAAGAATGTGCTTATGTTAGTGAAGTGGATAAGGAGCTAGCTATGTGGTTAGATAATGCTCCTTCTCTTTGAATTGTTGTTTTGATATACGATTGTGTAAATCGCCCAAATAAAGATTTTTGGATTTTAATATGTTGGTCAATATGTTGTATTTGACTTTGAAAGTCAAACAGAGAAAAGAGTCTTGTATGTGTGGTTTTGTTTCGGTTAAAAGTGATGAAAATTGTAAAAGGGTCAATTAGGATTGGTTGGTCAATTGTGAAGTTGACATATAGTCAACAGAGTTGAAATAGTTAAATATAAGTGGTTTGGGTGTTGAATTGGTTGAAAAGTGGTTACATCATGAAACGGGTCATAATAGTGTCAAAACGGGTTTAAAGAGGTCAAGTGGTGAATTTAGTGTGTGGTGGTGCTATGGATTGGGTTTCAATTGCTTTAAGTTTGTTTTGAAGTATTGAAATAGTGTATAAAGAGTTAAAGTCATAAGATTTATGGTTTGTGAATTGGTATTCTCTCAAAATGGTCATTTTAGTGCCGAAAAGAGTCATACGCCAAAATCCCGCATTTTTGGGAAATTTGGAAAAGTGAAAAAGTAGAAAGTTTCATTTTGTTGATATGGAAGTGCCTGCAAATTTTTAAGGTCTAACTTGAAGCGGTTTGGATTTTATGCGCGTTGGAAGTTTGTGTTTTGGTATTAAAAATCTGCAGTATGCTGTAATCTGATGAATCCGGGCGGATTCTGATGAATCCGGGCGGATTCTGATGAATCCGGGCGGATTCCCGAGGTCGGATTCCTAAAAATCGCTTCTGCTCACGAGTTGTGCTGAGTACGCAAGGGAATCCGGGCGGATTCCCCTGAATCCGGGCGGATTCCCCTGTATCCCAGAAATTCGAAAACTTAAAATGGTCATAAAAGATGAACCGTAACTCCGTTTTTGACGTTCTTTATATCGTTGAAAAGCTAAGAGAGTCTACTTTCCAATGGTTATGTCCTTATGATGAAATTTAGATTGAGTAAAATAATTAAATTAGGTTGAAGTGTGTTGGTATAATGAAATATGAAGTTTTGGAGTATGGTATTGATTTAAATCATGACTGGGACCAATAGAGAGTGTTTTATGATATAAAATAAATGGTTTAAAAAAAATGGTTACGTTTTCAGGGCGTTTCAGTTAGGGTTTGGGGTTATGGTTTAAGGTTTAGGGTTTAGCATGGTTTAGGGTTTAGGTTTTAGTAGGGTTTAGGGTTTAGCATGATTTAGGGTTTAGGATTTTGTAAAGTGTTAAGGGTTTAGGATTTGGGGTTGAGAGTTTTGAACGTCTGAAACCCTAAACCCCAAACCCTAACCCCTAAACCCTAAACGCAACACTAACACATGTGATAATAATTTGTAAACCACGAAAAAATAAAAATAAAAAGTTTTCAAAAGTATAGCTTGTGGTATCTTAAATAGAATAGGAGAAAACGCTAAATATTATAGTGCAATTTTCATAATTTTTCGACTTGTCGTTTGTGAGATATTTAACTTTTAAAAAGATGGGAAAAATGGGTATGTGATAAAAAGGAGTGGCTGAGATTGATTCCCTTATTCTCACACAAACTATCATTCTCATTTGAATCTCACTCTAAGTTACTTTTATATAAAATCCAATCTTAATATTAGTTGTACTAGATATTAGACCCGTGTATAAACACGGGATGTCGAAAGTAAACTATCTTCATATTATTTATTATGTTAAGTCTCATTATCTACTACTTGTGTATCATTTTTTGTAGTTCTTCAAGTGATAGATTATGACATCCATTGCCCAAAAATACTTACGGATAATTTGTATACTAATTCATTTTCATATTGCTTATTTAGCTATTTATACATTCTTTAAATTGAAAGTTATTAGAGGATGAGCAATTAGATACTCATAACTTGAAATTAATTTGAATAAACGAAACGCTAATTATAATAAGCTATATTTGTTGATCAATTAGTCATAATCTATACTGAAGTGTAATTTTTACTACTTAATGGTAATAAACTATAAAAGTTGGAGGTTTTTTCTTATTCTTATAAAATGGAGTATTAAGTACAACCTATGTGTTCACATGAATTTACAATTGACAAACCGATAACCAGTCACTCTAAAATATTATTTTTAAAGTACAAAAACTTTCTCGAGTCAACAAAGTAATATGAAATGCTCCTTTTCAATATATGATAAAACGATATAATATTCTTACCTATACTAATAATACTAATACAATAATGATAATAATAGTAAATTAATAATAATAATAATAATAATAATAATAATAATAATAATAATAATAATAATAATAATAATACCAGTGGAGTTGGACTTTACAAATGTCTCTCCTTATTTTTTAGTTTTAGTTATGTGGGATTGTTTGGTGTTGGTGTTCTTTTTGTTTTCTTTTCTTTTGGGCCTCTGCTGTATCATTTGTTTGATGGTTTTTATATGTACTTTCTTTTAGCCATTTAAAAAAAAGTAATAATAATAATACCAGTTGAGCATCGTTCAAGTGGTACCATCACCGTAAATGCACAGACTCTACATGCGTGACTTATAGGTCAGGGGTTTGATTCTGTTCTTCAGCACATGTAATTGATTTGTGGACATGTGATTTTCCCGACGTTGATGCTCCAGTAGGGTGGGGCGGACTCGTACCATTGTAATATAATACGGGGGTCAGGGTACCTTCTAAATTACCCTTTAGTAATATTTATAAAAAGTAATATGTAGGTAAAAACTTTATAGTAAAGGGATTGTGTTTTTCTGTTTTTCTTTTCATAACATACTTCTTAGATAAATCAGTATATATGATTGGTTAATCGAAAGTTTAATAAAATCAAATTATTCAATTGGTTATAAGGTCTCTATTTTACGAAATATTTCAATAGCAAGGGTTTTCGCTTATTACTTGTTTAAACTTGTGTATACACACATATTTAAATATAAACATGACAATGACATTATAATATAAATTTGACATTGATAACGCAAAAAATGCAGTATTTTTAAACCCGTGTATATAAATGGATCGTAAATGAAAATGTATAATAATTATATTCAAATAAAACACACACATACACATTAAAAGGTATATGTTAATTGTATTTGTTTGAAATAACTGATGTGCATAAATTAGACATATAACATTTAATGTGTTATTTAAATAAGTGATCCCTCTCAAACATTTCAATAACATAGTTTCTTTTATTTATTACTATTTATTTATATTTATATTTATATTTATATTAATATTAATATTTGAATAATAATAATAGTAATATTAGTATTAGATTGATATAATTGCTAAGAGCTTCCAGCTCAAGTGGCACAAGGTGTTTCACCATGACCTCAAGGTCATGGGTTCGAACCCGGATGTGAGCAAAATGCTCTCCGGGATAGAGACAGGGGTTTTCTCTCGAAATATTCGGGTTTCCCCTGGAATTGGTGATGAGTATATGAAGAGGCAATGCCACTGAGCCCAATACTGCCTTTCAAAAAAAGATTGATATAATTAATTAATATTTAATAATTAATTAATATAGAGAAGCGATCAAAATATGTAAAGGAGTCGTAAGGTACAAAGAAATTATATCAATTTTGCCGGCAAAAGTGATTGTTTATTTAATTTAATTATATTAAGATTAAGATTTTATTATTTATTAAAAGAGGATTTTTTGGTGAATTATTTGGTTAATTGAAAATTTAGTAAAAATTGAAGTATTTGATTGGTTAATAGGTCTCAATTTTGCACAAAAATTCAATAGGACAAGTTTTCTTTTATTACTCCCTCCGTTCTTCAATTATTGTCACCCGACAAAAAACACGCAGTTAATTTAAACATAATCATGACTGCTTTTTGCTTTCTTCCCTTTTACAGAATGACAGTTTTATCCTTAACTAATTAATTACTGCTTTCTTGAAAATATGTAATAATAATTGCAATTAATGGTAATATGGTAATCACAAACAAACTTCACTATCTATTTTTGGAAGTTTTTGAAAGTGAACTTTCACTATCTATTTTTGAAAGTTTTTGAGAGTGAACAATTAATTTGGGACGTTCGAAAAAGGAAATATGAATTATAATTTTGGGATGGAGGGAGTGATATCTGGACTCGGATGTGACGAACAGGCAAATACCACTCTATAATTTATTGTGAAAAATCCAATTTCAATCCAAATAACTTATAATTACTTTGTGTCCAAGTAATTACTTTTTTTAAAGGTATAAAAAACCGTTTTTTGATAGAAGAGTTATTACCCGACCCAATCATAAAACCCTAAATAAACAAACACACGCCAATATCAAAATCCCAACCACAACTGTTATTGGAAACCTCGCCGTAAACCTCTTATCGCCACCGTTGCACCACCGCTCTCAACTAATCGCCGCCGTCAGGTATATTTCTCTCAATCACTGCAATTAACTTACACAATTAAACTGGAATTCATAACTTCTTTTACTAATTCTATCTATATTTATTACAATCAGTTTATTCTCTTACTATCATTGAATACAAATCAGGCGTTATATACTGATTTTAAATCAAGCAATTGCCTTTGCCTGTTGTATATGTAAATCGGTTATGAAATAGATTCTGAGATTGATTTTGTATCCATGTAATAGTTAGGTTAAATGGTAGTTAAGTTGTTAATTGATGCAAATTGATATTGGATGCAATATTTGATGATTGTTATGTTAATATTGTGAAGCTTGTTGGAAGAAGTTATGTGTTTTTATAGCAAAGTTGTATTTTATTTTTGTGGTTTTATTTTGCAGGCTTAATTGATCTCTACTCATTCTAAGTGGACAACAGTTGTTTGTTAACTCTTAGGAAAGTTCAAACAAGATGGAGGATTGGGGTAAAGCTACTTTTATCTTTGTGTTTTTTATTTGCTTTTGTTTTACTAGTTATTGCATTATTACCTTTTGTCTTGATGTGTTTTGAATTTGCTTTTGTTTTGCAAGTTATTGCGTTGTTAATGTTGGAAACCTGGTGTGGTTTCAGTGTTTCACTAAATCATTGAATATATCAAGAATGATGAAAACGAGACAAAATAGTTTTTAAGCTTATGTCTGAGCTTGCTTCTTGGCTGAATATTGTTAGCAAAAATTGATGTTGCCATGGGAATCACTAGTTAGCGGATAAAAAAAATTATTTCCACTAGCCATCGATAGGTTATAGATGCCTTAAATGATGCTTTGTTAATGCTATTGATTCATAAATTGTGGTGGCGTTTAGTTATAATGTCTCGTCTTCGTGCTGGAATAACTCAAAAGTTGAAATTTTTTATTCAAGTACGTGTTGTCACACACGTTATAACTATTCCTATTGAATGTGACAGAGGATGAGCCAGCTCCACTCGTCATAAAGAAGGAGCCTAAAAGCATGTGGGATGATGAAGATGTTGATGACAATGATATAAAAGAGTCATGGGAAGATGAAGATGAACCCGCTCCGGTACACTCTATTGTCTAGTTTATTTATTATTCGTATATTAGTGTTCAAAACTGTTAGGGTTTGGCAATCCGGCAAACTTTTTTTATGCACTTTTTGAATACTTTATGTATGGCGTATGATTACAGAACTATTATATTGAAGGAATATAATATAATTAGACCTGTTTGACCTGCTCGACCCAATTGCCTGTTAGAGATAAAATATACAATGTTTGTTAAAAAGTGGCTTGAATTGACACCTCCAACCATAAGGGATGACTACACTAATATGAAGAAAAGATTAAAAGAGATATTTCATGTTCTTTCTTGAGTTAATTCTTTTGTTCAACCTTTGTCACATCTTTTTCTGTAATATTTCTTTTTCTGTTTGAATTCCTATCCATGCTTTCATACTTTTGTTGAACTTTGCAGCTTGCCTGAATACATTTTTCTTTTTCTATATGTTACTATAAAATTGTGATTTTAAGCTGGTCAGTCTTTCACTTTAAACTCCGACAATAGTATTTTTGCTTTAGGTGTTTTCTTTCTGAGACATTGATTGATTGTACAGCATTAGCTTCTTATTATGATGGTGTGATACTTTTAGTACTGGTAGAACATGTCTTCAATAGATTATATATTTTATCATTGTAATATCTTGATGGTATAGTCTTTGTATCACTACAAACCTACATATGTCATTTAATTGACATTCTTGAATCTCTTTCTATGTATGTGTATCAGCCACCAGTTGTAGCACCCCCTCCTGCTGTGAAGGCTCCAAAGAAGCCCACAGCCAAACCAGGCCAAGACAAAGGAAAGGCTATTGAAGTAGCCAAGGAGGAGCCATTAGATCCTGTAGCAGAGAAGCTCAGACAGCAAAGGTATGATAAAGAAATATAGAAGAAGTGATACCTAGTTGGTCATTTTTGTGCATGATCTAATCTCTTTAAACCCTGTATAGAGGATACTTCAATGGTATTTTTTCAAGACAAGGCCTTTTAATACCCGGGTTAAGAATACATTTTTTACAAAGAGAAGTAGCAACCCAATTTGCCAAAGTTGTCAAAGGCAAAAGGCGCACAAAGGCGCTAAGGATCCCTGGCGCCTTAGGCGCGAGGCGCATTTCAAGGCGCGCGCCTCATGAATACGAGGCGCACTATACTTAGAAAAATTCACTAAAAAAATATATAACATTATAACCATGTATATAAATATCAGATAGCATTTAAGCACTTAAAACTTCATGTAATAGGGCACTAAATAATGCAAAAGAGTAATAGTATCATGCATAACATAGAGAAAGTAGCAGCAATTAGCAAATAGCTAAATAGTTTTTAGTCACTACTTGTTTATTACTAGTTTTTAGCCAAAATAAAAACATTCAACAATGTCATTGTGAATGTTTCCTCAAAATTCAAATGTCATCAGCCCAACACTCATATTTCAAATGTTATAAACTTATAATAGCTAATTTTGGGCTTTTTAAAAGGCCCATATAATAAAGCCCAAAACTGACCAGTCAACTTAAAAAAAGAAGTCATAATTTATTCAAAAAGGCGCGCCTTTTTAAGAATCGCTCACGCCTTAAACGCGCCTCACTGCGCCTCTATTTTAAGAATCGCTCACGCCTTAAACGCGCCTCACTGTGCCTCTATTTTGTGCCTCGCCTCAGCCTAAAAAAGGCGATAACCACATCGCCTGTGCGCCTTGCGCCTCGAAGCGCGCCTTTGACAACTTTGCAATTTGCACTTGTTTAGTGTTTGCACACGTTGGCACCGAATACCATTTGTGACTATCTAGTTGTGCTCAATAACTTTAAATTATTCCCGTAGTGTGCTCATAAAAACTTCTGCACTGGAGTCGATCAGGAATCTCATGCAAAATAATGATTTTAGCTAGATGAATGGATTGTGATCTGAACTGTGTCGATATACATATAATCAACTTTATGGCCTGTTTGGTTGGTAGTTATGCAAAACTTAAGGAATGGAGTGGATGGGGTAATGTAGTTAGCCAGGTATCGGATTGTAAAATCACATTCCATTATCATGTTTGGCAGGTGTGGAGGAATTTAATAAGATTTTATATTACAAAATAACTGTCTATGCACATAACACTAACTAAATATAATAAAAGCTCAGTAATACCTCAAACAAGGTTACTATAAGAGGACAAGTAGTTTAGTTAATACTGAGAAATAAAAACTATATAACCTTATTACTGTAGATCATGTAATGAAAGTGGGTTATGTTATAGTTTTTCGTTCCATTACAAACTCTGTTGAATAGGAAAAGAATCACCACCTAGTCATGGAATTAGAGTTAACAAAACATAGGAAATTGCAGTACTGCAGTGATGATTTTGTCTTTCAATCCCATTTCATGTATCAAAATTGCAGTTATTCCTGTTTCATTACGATGGAAGGATCATTACATTTACAAAGGGTCATACTAAACACTACATAAGTTGATGTTTTTAACCATGATCACATAAACTCTTGTGAAAGGCTGTTGCATGTCTTTTAAGTTATTTTGTGGCTTTCTGCTACAGGCTTGTGGAAGAAGCTGATTACAAGAACACAGCTGAACTTTTTGCCAAGAAGGATGATGACAACAAGGCCATTGATAGTTTTATCCCTAAATCAGAGAGTGACTTTATAGAATATGCAGAACTTATCTCTAGTAAACTCCGGCCATATGAGGTCTGTTGATTTTGTTATATGTTAGTTTGCTATTTATTATGTGTTTGATATGTCACATAACTCTTGTTCATATCTGTATGCAGAAAAGCTATCATTATCTTGGACTGCTCAAGAATGTAATGAGATTATCAATGACATCCTTAAAAGCTGCTGATTCAAAAGAAGTTGCTTCTTCTGTAACCGCTGTTGCGAATGAAAAACTAAAAGCAGAGAAAGAAGCTGCTGCTGGTAAAAAGAAAACAGGTATGTCTCTTTCTGTACATATGTTAAAGTTATTCTGCTATATGCTTCCATCCTAAGAGCAGAATTGGATGGCATGCATGCATAGTTGAGGATTATTATCCTCGCTATACGCTGTGGAAACAAACTTGGCTCTCCCTATTCTAAGTATTAGGTACTGGGCTAATTTCACAATCTGATATAAAGCAATAGATTTAATTAGAAAAGAACAATAGAGGTGGCAAGTGGGCAGGTTGGGTAGTTTGCGAAAATGGGTTGAGGTTAAAACCGGCCATTGTTAGAAGATGTCGATTTAAGCTTGAGTTGATCTGTAACTTCGTCTTTGTTCGAGGTTTTATAGTTATAGTAAAGTAATTTACAAGTGCGTAGGCCGTAGAATGAAGTTAATAATTCACATCATGTTAAGAATAATGTAGATATTTATATGAAGTAATTGGGAAAATAATGATTCACTTTGGGCACCTTTTAACTTGTAGCTATATTTACCAATGGAATTTAGAAGTGGCCCAAATTGACCACCTGTATACAAGAGTTACGACAGAGGAGAAATTTCTGACGTTGACAGGGTTTACACGCTAAGAGGGTGTAGATTCTGTTTATTGGTCTTTAGCTAAGTTAACCAGCAGTTTTTTCATCATAAAAGGATGCAGCTCTTTGAAAGATGAAGTAATAAATTCAGAATAATGTTAATATTTATATGAAGTAACTAGGAAGATAATGATTCACTTTGGGCACCTTTTAACTTGTATATTTACGGCAGAGGAGAAATTTATGACGTTGACAGGTTTTATACGCTAAGAGGAGGTTGTAGAATCTGTATATGGATCTTTAGCTAAGTTGACCTGCAGTTTTTTCATCATAAAAGGATGCAGCTCTTTGAAAGATGCATTTTAAGTCCAACAGACTAAAATTCATCTACCTGTTTGACCATTAGAATCAAACATAACCTAAATGCCCCAAACGTAAAAGACGTGTGTAGAAGTGCCACTTTTCACCGTGATGTCCTAGATATCATTGCTTTTAGGTGCTATCTATGTTATTCTTCCAAAATTCAATATACCTTATACTTGCTTTAATCTAGATATGACTGTATGTGCTGTTTCCTTTGTGTAGGGGGTAAGAAGAAACAGATCCACCTGGATAAACCGGATGATGATGCAGTTGTAAATGCTGCATATGCTGATTTGGACGATTTTGATTTCATGTGATACAATCGCATGGTGTCTTCCTTTTGGTTGCTTCCTAAATCGGGATCTTGTAATTACAGCTTTGATGAGCCAGGGAATCCATTGTCTTTGAGAAAATCAAGCACTTTTTTCTCTGGTTTTATGTTGGCTGGATGAGTGTTTGTTTTGCTTACTATTTCTTTAGCTTATAAAACTTAAAAGTTGCATATACCTTCATCATGCGGATTAAAGTTATGGTAGGATGATCATTAGTGATTGGTGAAAAACTGATATAAACATGCCTGATTGTATCATGGTTTGTGGTGTTTTTTAGTTTAAGGGGCTTCTCGGACGGTATTTTTTTTCTTTTCACCTTTACACTTTTTGAGCCTATGACTAGTCCTTAATTTAGCTAACAAGTAAAATAAGCTTTGCAAGTCTATAAGATGTTGTGGGTCATGAGTTATGAACTGTTTGATATGTGTGTCTCTTAGAACTTATTCTGTAAACAACTCATTAATTTGTATGGTTACGTTATATTGGGTGTTATTCATAGGTTTTCAAGTGATACTTTGTGTTGCAGAATTTATTTTATGATATATTAATTAAAATAATTAGGCGTGTGATGGATCCAAATCTATATTAGGAAACTGAGGATGAGCATCAAACTGTACTGGTTTCAAATTGGTTTTGTTGAAATTGTGGACTTGAAAAAGTAAAACAATGTCATTAAATAACGGATGAACCCAGAGTGCACTAAACGTCAATTGAAACCAGTTTTATGTTACAGTTGGTACAGAACATTGGTGTGTATTTGTTACTGGTAAACATTGTCAGTGTCACGGTCCATGAGCCTTATGCTCTGTAGTTGGCTGTTGAAACTATAAGAAGCCTATAAGCTGGGTAGTCGTAGCTTTTGGGATGTTCCCCCACAGAGTTGCATGTGTTTGGGCTGGCGAAGTTTATTGCATGTTAAAGATCTCGTCCGGCTGTTCTATTGGTATAAGATTGGCGATGGAAGAACTACTATCACTTATTGATTCAATTATTTATTTTTATACAACATGCAGTAAATAAGTAATTGTATATTAGAGCTTTTAATATTTTATCACTTATTGATTCAATTATTTATTTTTATTTTTTTTGGTATATATAGCATCATCTTTAGGGTATAAAAATAATAGATTGATGTAAGCTTGAAAATTAGCCTAATAGTGCGAACAAGACACATTGCAAGAGTTAATTTTTTGATGTACATGTTATTTAGCGTTTTTTTTCTCGAAGTTCTTGAAACAATAGATAAACAAGTTAGTAAGATGATCGTAATATAAAGATTTAGAAATTAAAAACAAATATAAGAGTTTCTTATAATTAAAGGAGAATGCTAACCATAGCCCTTAGGACTATATATAGAATTTTTAACTATGTTGAATTAATTACAAAGTTTGAATTTTCCTTTTTAATACTGACTTTCGTTATTTGAATTTGATAAAAGTATTTATTCATGGTAACTTCAAATTATAAATATGGAATTTCGTTAAACATGCTATGCTTAACTATAATCCTAACGGTTATAGTTAGCATTTCCATAATTAAAATGTAGTCAATATTAAAATAAATTATGTCCACATTTCAGTTTAGATAAAATGTATAAGGAACGAGTTTAGATAAAATGTATAAGGAACGGGTAAAAGCTATAAGTAATTTACTTCTTTTATTTTTGATTTGAGATCAGAGGGAAATGAGTGTTTGGGAGGGTAAGGAGGGGCAGGTCATTCCCACCATTCATTGAGGAGCAGGTCATTCCCACAATTCATTTCAAGATTAATGCTCCATATCATGCCATGTCACAAGGGTTTATTTTGCAATTATTTTGAGTGGAAGGACTAAAATGCAATTATGTTAAATATGATGAAAGGGGCAAAGGATGGTCAGATTTTAGGTCAGTTGCATTTTCCTTCTCTCTCTATATACAAAACACACACAAATCACCTCTAACTCCATCTTTATCTCTCTCTCTCTCTATCTCTCTCTTCGCAAAACACACATAAACACTCACACTAACATACCACCACTACCACCACCACCTTCGTCACTTTCCACCACCACCATCGCCGCTCCACCACCGCCACCACCACCACCGCATCGTGACCGGAAAAGAGGCGGAGGAACGACAACGAATTTTTTTGATGAAGAGTTGAGATGCTAACCATAATCGTTGGTGAACCGGCCTCCGCCGGACGTAACCAACTGTGATTGTTTCTCCATCTAATCCCGCCACTCCACCACCGCCACCGCCGCACCATCGTCACCACCACTTACGTTATCATCTTTACTATCACCACCACTTTATAGATCTAGATCTGAAACTCGTATATCTTGTCACACCCCCTAATTCGGGTTGCGGAAGCGAATCGGGTCGGGGCGTGACTAATCAATAACCAAAGTACAAGATATATAGTAAACGACTCTAAATGAGACGTTTTAGAAAATACATTGCAATACAGTATATTACATAAGTTTTCAAAAGTAATAAGTCATAAAGATACATCATTAGTGAGTTCGCAAATTTATTCTAAAGATTTTAGTTACATAATCATAGTACAAAAGATAATGCCAGTAAAATCTTCATAAGTGTGTATGCATGCGACTCGTACTAGCTTAGCATATAAGTAGATCCTGCTGGGCATCCCTACTCAAGCTGCGTACCTGAGAATGCATCACTAAAAAGGTCAACCAAAAGGTTGGTGAATCTCACAGGTTTATAGTAAGTAACAGTTTTGAACACATCAAGTAGTAAAAGTAAGTAATGATTGCACGTATGCAATAGTTTCGATATACATTGCCATGAGCACCATAGTTGAAGCTTAACAGTAAGTAAGGGTACAATCAAGTACCTAGTAATTTGCCCTCGTGAATGCTAATCCAAAAACATTCATATGAAACGAGTAAGAAACGCCCATTTATACCTGCATGTTCGTGGTAGTGCGTGCTACCCTGGGCGGGGATTGTCAGTCCCAAATGGATCCATTTACTAAAACTCGCGCTTAAGTCGATAACTAACAACTATGATTAAAGGGACTTCATTGGATTAAGTAAAACTCATGCAATCGATATACCAGTAAATCAGTAAGTAAATCAAGTAAGTAAGTTCGGGTGTTCGAGTAAAACAAGCAATGCATCTCCCCCAAAATAGTAAGATAGTAAAAAGGGGCCGTGAGACTCACCTGAGTCTAGTAGTATCAAGCAGTAAATCAAGCAATGAGGTTCTCCGAACCAGTAACCTCTAGCGTCCTAAACGCGTAAGGTTAAGTAAGTAAATGAATATCATTAAGTTTATCCATGCTAGTTGTCCACTCAACTAGTTAATGTCCATTAGTCTGTTATTTGTAATTGTTCGTATTTGTAGTCTGTCGTTGTATATAGGGTAAAGTACATGGAAATGCAACTAACTTGTACCAAATCTCTATTGTGTGTACCCAACTTACGTATGCTATTTTTAATGCAACCAACTTTCCAAAATGGTGTTTTTGATGTAACTTGATGACATGTCGCGCGTATGGCATGCCACGTGGCGTATGGAGAGAGCGACATGTCACCAAGTTACATCAAAAACACCATTTTCGAAAGTTGGTTGCATTAAAATTAGCATACGTAAGTTGGGTACACACAATAGAGATTTGGTACAAGTTAGTTGCATTTCCAGGTACTAATCCCTTGTATATATATGGCCCGTTGGTGACGGTGTGTAATAATAATTCAAGTATTATTATTATATATTTCATTGTATCGTATACTTGTAAAGTATATTTGTAAGTCTGTTTATGGTACCGCGACGTGAAAGTGTTATTCGAGTGTAAGCTCGTAGTAGTGTGGGTGTAATCCCATTTAAGTGTGAGTGTAATCTCACATGTAATTTCTAGTGTAATCTCGTGCATGTATGAGTGTAATCTCATAGTGGTTTCGAGTGTAATCTCGTATTTAAGTTATAGCGTATACTTCCCAAAGTATAGTAGTTTTCATTTAAGTGTAGTGTCGTATAAGGTATAGTTGTTGTATGTATCCAATACTTAGTGTTAAAAGTATTTTAAAGTTTCTGTTTTGTGCAACGATATGTAATCATGCGATAATTGCCTTTCGGAGTACTGTTCATGCGACAATGATATTGTCGTAGTACTGTTCATGCGTCAATGATATTGTCGGACACTGTTCATGCGACAATGGTATTGTCGCAGGTGTCATTTCCGATTTCGTTTAAGTGTTCGTTTTCGTTTGCAAGGTCAGACGCGTTTGGTTTGATTTAAAACTTTTAGGGAAGTCTTATAATGGTAAAATGTGTTTATAAAAGTTGTCGTTACGTTACGTGGGTGTCTCGAAGTGTCACTTTTACAAAATTACCAAAACAGCCCTTGTAGTTATGTTTTCCAGATTTTGTACTCGATTGAGCTCTCGATTTGACCCGTTTTTATTCCGAATCAAGCCTAACCAAAAATTACACATATTATCCTAGGTGTCTAGTTAATTTTTGCATTTTATGATATTTTTATAAGTTCATTTACTATTTTAAAAAAAATGGAAATGAAAAGTGCTCAGGTTGAGTCTAAGAACGAGCTCAGTCTATAGATCGGTTCCTACACAAAATTCCGTGGGGATCTGGTCAAAGTTGTAAACATAAAAGTTGTAGCCAACATCTTAACGGTCATTTTCCGTTTAAACTTCGTAAGTTGATTCTTCCTAGAACTCAAGATATGGTCTCAAGAAGTTACTGAAAGTTTCTGTCCGCCGGAACAGTAATTCTATGTCACCGGAGAAAATTATTTTAAAATAGAAAACGGAGTCGAAATGTTACGAAACAAATTTTTTTAGAAACCTTACTTCTTTTACTACATTTTAGGCTTAAGAAATATCTATTTTCATGTTAAAATGAATTTTATAAAAATCGTTGAAGTTTGAACAGAATCTGGACAGGAAGATTAAGCTCCAGTTTTCGAGTTTTAAATCGCGTTTCGGTTTATTATTTGGACATTTTATGGTTGAGTGAGCACTATAACATGATTATAAACATATTACAAGTAATATGAAAAGGTTTTAAAGTTCTTACAATGTTCTAGATGAAGAGGAGGAAGAATGGAAGTCGTATGCTCGTTTTCACGTGTTTTCTTGATTTCCGGCTTGGCGGCTCGTGGTGGCTCTATGGTGGTGATGTGGTGGACTTGTGGTGGTATTAGGAGGTTGTGGTGGTGGCTGGTGACAGCCCCAATTCGTTTGGGAGAGAGAGAGAGTGGAGAGAGAGATGGAAAAAATTGAGAAATGAAATGAAATGGATGGAGGTGGTCTTTGTTCATGAAACTTCAACAACAATGTGACACCCGTCAATTTAGGACTATAGTTTAGTGCCTAATCAAGTGTAATACATGTAATTAGTTCTGTGTTAGGCTAATTAATGTATCAACTATTATATATATTGTTGAATATATATCTACAATTATGCGGTTTGTTTAAATCGTACGAGCTTCAAATCGAATGAATTTCGATACAATAAATACGGACGTTGGTGAACAATTTTATTAAGTAATACAAATATTATTTAATAACTCAATTTATTTAAAAATATTATTTATAATAATATTTCG
This sequence comes from Helichrysum umbraculigerum, assembly GCA_949592205.1. Lineage (NCBI taxonomy): Eukaryota > Viridiplantae > Streptophyta > Magnoliopsida > Asterales > Asteraceae > Helichrysum > Helichrysum umbraculigerum. The sequence continues at coordinate 42,509,941 of CATIUR010000001.1, forward strand.
TATCCAAGTTTTATCACACAATTAATATAAACGCGAATAAAATGTAATTGCGCAAACAAAATGAGACAAATCACCATTTATAATGTAATTATTAAATGTTTAGTAAAATGCTTCAATGAAAATACTAAGTAATTATTCGTATCTTAAAACGTATATTAAAACTTAGAAAATAAATATTTAACATTTAAATAATCGGGAAAACGAACACCGCACGGGGCACTTCGCGGGGACTGAAAAAGGTGGGGATTCCACCTTAATCACCTCCCTTTTCTTTCTTTTTCTTTCATTTCTCATTTCTATCTCTCTCTCCTCTCTTATTTTCTCTCAACTAAACCACAAACCAAATCAACGAAAATCGCAAAATAAACATACTAAACGACCTCGGATCTTCAAGCTTGTTTGGGACAAAAGATTCACCACTTCACGATCTACACTTTCATCTTTCCGGAATTTCATTTCGGCGATTTGTAAGTTTCCGACACAACTCCGAAAACTCTCGTTTTTAAGTTTTATAACTTGCTAGTTGTTTGTATAACCTTGTAATGTCCTAAAATGGGTTGGGTAAAAATATTAGGCCGATCGATGGCCGGAAAATGCGTTTTTGAAGTTGAAACTCCGATCAGACCCCGTACGTCGCATTTGGCCTGGAGCAAATGCGACGCAGCGACCTACGTCGCACTATATCCCCAACGTCGCATATAGCGACGCAGCCTATTACGTCGCATTGACTTGCGAATGTCGCACATAGCGACGCAGACCTTAACGTCGCAAACCGAACCTACGTCGCATAAGCGACGTAGCACCCTACGTCGCTATTGACTTAGCACTGTTGACTTTGGCGACGCAACCCTTTTCGTCGCAAAAACCTTACGTCGCAGCCTGCGTCGCAGGCTACGTCGCACAAAACAGAATCTTCAAAACTCAAAATTTTCGAAGTCAAAGTTACTGTAGAAAAGTCAAATTTTACTGTAGCAGTTCACTGTAGCAACAATATAATAACATTTTAGGACTATTGTTACAACCGTCACCAACGGGCCGTACACACTTTCAAATACACAATTAAATCTACTAAGTCATAGTAACTTAGATAATTCAATCAAACAAGTCGTCGTAACTTGTATCAACTTATTCAAACAAGTCGTAGTAACTTGTAACAAAACAATCAACCAAATCGGGGTAATTTGGACATTAAGTTAGACAAACAATTCAAATGGTAGTCTTTCGGGATACCAATACAATTAATGACAATTTAAGTGTCGTGGACACATTCAGGTTTCAAGCCTTTGGACACCAACTCACAGCTAATTACTTCAAGTTTATTAAGTGAAACACTTCAAGAACCAGGTGAGTTTCATAGCCCCATTTTCACTGCTTTACAACTAGGGGTGTGATATTACTACTCGATTTTGTTTTACAAGTAGAACGCAAGTGCGAAACTTCAAATACTACATGAGTTTCAAGCTAATCAATTTAAAGTCCTCTATAAGCATAGTCTCTAATATTTTAGCGTGAATGTTAGTATATGATATCATATGGGATTGACAATCCTCATCCGGGTTAGCACGCACTAACCGGTCAAACGGATGTATTAGCATTTGGGAAGACGAGTGTTGATTAGGCACTCGTAGGAGGCATTTCAAGTTAGGTTTCCTTAAGTGGGCCTGACAAATCAAGTTAAGCTCAGACTATGTGCTCATGGACAGTATAACTTTTATCTTGCTTAATTGCATTTTAAATTCAATATAAATCTTGCGGTTCTGACAACTATACATTGGCATACAAACCTGTGAGCTCACCAGCGTTTTCGCTGACCCATTTTAGTATTTATCACAGGTACCCACCAGTAGTTTGGCTGCACAAGCAGGAATTATTAGCTCGAGTCAGCATACATACAACTAGAGATTGGACTGCATTATTATATTTTGTAAAAGTAATTATGCTATGTAATCTATCAATTTCAGGAACCGAGCTAATGTAACTATATTTTGATGTAAACATTTACTTTATTTATACAAGTTTAAAACGACGCATATAGTGGTCGTTCATTATATCTTATGTGCTTTGTATATTGATTAGTGACACCCAAATCAAGCTTCCGCAAATCATTAAATTTGGGGGTGTCACAGATTGGTATCAGAGCCTAAGGTTATAGTGAACTAGGTTGCATTTAGTGGACCTAGACTATGACCGTTAGGCAGTATTCCCTATTAGGTATAATCAGTTCAGAGATTACAGCATACGAATTTAATTTAACATAGCCTGATCAACTATGTACAATTAAACAAAGATGATGTAAGATCTGAAGGAAGTTATGGCTGAACAGGATACACTAGTTGACTCTGACCTCGAGAGAAACGGGACTCAAAACATGTCTTTGCTAGACACACAATAGGTTATTACGTGATATATATATATATATATATACATGAATAGACCTCATTACAACTTTAGGCTATATTATATTATATGAATATTGGCCTCTTTCTCTCTAACGTTTTATCTCGGAATGACAAACACACCACCAAATTCATCGCACTCGGACGAGTATCTCACTTCCTTTCTTTGTTCTTTCTTACTCAGTATCATGCCTCCTCGTCGTCAAATTACCCTTAGCGAAGCTGAGATCGCGGGAATAATTGCCCGTAGTGTGACCGAAGCCTTGGCTACCCGAACACCACCCGGTAGCGAGGACACAGCAACCAATACTCCACCACCAAAACCTTGCTCCTATAAGGACTTTCTTAGCTGTAAACCGCTATACTTCAAGGGCACGGAAGGTGCCATTGGCTTAATCCGTTGGATTGAGCGCATGGAATCTGTTTTCAGTCTCTGCGATTGCACTGAGAACAACAAGGTCAAATTCGCTGCTTACACCTTTCAGGAAGGTGCACTCACGTGGTGGAAAACCCACGCAAACTCCGTAGGTCTTGAAGTTGCAAATCGACTTCCTTGGGTCGAACTGAAGAAGAAGCTGACAGAAAAGTACTGTCCTGAAGAGGAATTACACAGGCTGGAAGAAGAATTCTGGCACCTGACGGTGCAAGGAAATGATGTTGCTGAATATACCACCAAGTTTCAGCAGTTTGCCTTATTATGCCCGGGTTTGGTCGAACCAGAAAGTAAGGGCATTAAGAGATACATTCGTGGACTTCCCGAGAACATCCAGGGCAACGTCGCCTCATCCAAACCAACTACTACTGAGAGTGCCATTCGATTGGCCCACGAACTCATGGCTCTAGTTGTCAGCCGTGAGACTTCCAACACCTCATCCTCTAACAACAACAAACGCAAATCCACTGAACACCACCACAGCTTAAACAAGAAAAACAACGCCATCCAAGTCTACAACACCAACTCTGAATCCAACCGCAGCTACACCGGAGACAGACCTTATTGTCCCAAATGTAACTACCACCACTTTGGTCAGTGCAGGACCCCTTGCAACAACTGCAGGAGGTTCGGGCATTCGACTAAGGATTGCCAAGCCCCCAAATCCAACAACAACTCCTCTGACAAAAATACCCGACAACCTAAGTCCTGCTATGAATGTGGAAACCCAGGACACTTCAGGGATTCTTGCCCAAAATTGAAGAATAAGGGCAACAACAACAACAACCACCGCAACAACAACAACAACGCCAAAAGTAGCGCCTTCGTGATCAACTCAGGGGACGCCCGTCAGGACCCGAATGTGGTCACGGGTATGTTCCTCCTCAACAATTTAACTGCTTCCATACTGTTTGATACTGGTGCCGATAGGAGTTTTATTTCCGATGAATTTTGCCCTCTACTTGACATTACACCTGTTGCTTTAGACGTTAAGTACACCGTAGAGCTAGCAAATGGCAAATTGATAGAAACCAATAGTGTGATACCTAATTGTACCATAAATCTAGCCGACGAAACCTTCTCCATAGATCTTATGTCTGTTGAGATAGGAAGTTTCGATGTCATCGTAGGCATGGACTGGTTATCCAAACATCGCGCCGAAATCATTTGCCATGACAAAATTGTTCGCATACCTCTCGCCGTCGGTAGAACCCTGATCATACAGGGGGAGACCGGTGGGACGAGGCTTAACATCATCTCTTGTCTTAAAACCCGGAAATTTCTGAGAAAGGGTTATCCATCAATCCTCGCGCACATCATGGAGAAAAAGTCGGAGGAGAAGCGACTTGAGGATGTTCCAATTGTTCGAGACTTTTCAGAAGTCTTTCCTGAGGAACTGCCTGGTCTACCACCACCAAGACAGGTTGAGTTCTCAATCGATCTTGTACCAGGTGCTGCGCCTGTGGCCCGAGCACCATACCGTTTAGCTCCATCCGAACTTCAGGAGCTGTCCACCCAGTTACAGGAACTCCTGGAACGAGGGTTTATCAGGCCGAGTTCTTCACCATGGGGAGCTCCGGTCCTATTTGTTAAGAAGAAAGATGGTTCTTTTCGAATGTGTATCGACTATCGAGAGTTGAACAAGTTAACAGTCAAGAACCGGTATCCACTCCCTCGAATCGATGACCTGTTCGACCAACTTCAAGGGTCGAGTTGTTATTCAAAGATTGATCTCCGATCCGGTTATCACCAATTGCGTGTTCGCGATGCCGATATTCCAAAAACCGCTTTCAGAACCCGTTACGGGCATTACGAATTTCAAGTGATGCCATTCGGCCTAACCAATGCACCGGCTGTATTCATGGACCTTATGAATCGGGTGTGTAAACCTTACCTTGATAAGTTTGTCATTGTCTTCATCGATGACATCCTCATATATTCACGAAGCAAAGAAGAGCATGCGCAACACCTCAGAACCATCCTTGAACTACTTAAACACGAGGAGCTCTATGCCAAGTTCTCTAAGTGTGAGTTCTGGATCAAAACCGTTCAATTCCTTGGTCACGTGATTGACAGTCAGGGGATTCACGTCGACCCGTCAAAAATCGAGGCTATCAAAGACTGGCAATCGCCAACCACTCCGACCGAAGTACGGCAGTTTTTAGGACTGGCCGGATACTATCGACGATTCATTGAAAATTTCTCCAAGATAGCCATACCACTCACGACGCTGACCCAGAAAGACAAAAAGTTTGACTGGACTGATAAACAAGAATCGGCATTCCAACTCTTAAAACAAAAGCTTTGCAGTGCTCCTATCCTATCATTACCCGAAGGCACCGATGACTTCGTGGTATACTGCGATGCTTCTCATCAAGGTCTCGGTTGTGTGCTCATGCAACGAGACAAAGTCATAGCTTATGCTTCTCGACAGCTTAAGATTAATGAAAAGAATTACACCACCCACGACCTCGAGCTAGGAGCTGTCGTTTTTGCCCTCAAAATCCGGAGACATTACCTTTATGGTACCAGATGTACAATCTTTACCGACCATAAAAGCCTTCAACACATATTCGATCAGAAGGATCTCAACATGAGACAACGTCGATGGGTCGAGTTTCTTACGGATTACGACTGCGAACTCAAATATCATCCAGGCAAAGCAAATGTTGTTGCTGACGCCCTCAGTCGAAAGGAGCGAGTGAAACCACTTCGGGTTCGAGCCCTCAGTATGACCATTCACAACAATTTAAACATTCAAATCCTCACTGCTCAACTCGAAGCCTTAAAACCCGAAAATGTCAAAGATGAAGCCTTGCGGGGCATGGATAAACAATTCGAAATCAGACCTAACGGGATTAGGTATTTCTCAAACCGAATCTGGTTGCCTAAATTTGGGAACCTACGAGACTTGGTGATGGATGAAGCTCACAAGTCCAAATATTCTATCCATCCGGGATCCGATAAAATGTACCACGGTATCAAGGAGTTCTACTGGTGGCCGAACATGAAAGCTGAAATCGCCACCTATGTCAGCAAATGCCTTACTTGCTGCAAAGTCAAAATCGAATATCAAAAACCCTCTGGTTTACTTCAACAACCCAGTCTTCCTGAATGGAAATGGGAACAAATTGCCATGGACTTCATAACCAAACTACCCAAATCCTCGAGCGGTTGCGATACCATTTGGGTGATCGTGGATCGTCTCACCAAATCTGCTCACTTCCTGGCAATCAAGGAATCCGACAAAATGGAACGCCTCACCAACATTTATCTGAAGGAAATCGTGACCAAACAAGGTGTTCCAATCTCAATTATCTCTGATAGAGATAGTCGTTTCACTTCACAATTTTGGCAATCACTTCAAAAATCCCTGGGTACTCGACTTGATATGAGTACCGCATACCATCCTCAAACAGACGGCCAAAGTGAACGAACAATTCAAACACTAGAAGACATGCTACGGGCCTGCGTAGTAGACTTCGGTGTAAATTGGGAAAAACACCTACCATTGTGCGATTTCTCGTACAACCACAGTTATCATACCAGCATCAAAGCTGCACCTTTCGAGGCACTGTACGGTCGTAAGTGCCGGTCACCTATCTGTTGGACCGAAGTTGGGGATAGCCAACTCACAGGTCCAGAAATCATTCACGAGACGACCGAGAGAATCGTTGAAATTCAAAACAAGCTTAAGGCCGCGCGTGATCGTCAGAAAAGTTATGCTGACGTGAGACGCAAACCACTCGAGTTCCAGGTTGGGGATCGAGTTCTACTCAAAGTATCGCCTTGGAAAGGTGTAATCCGATTTGGCAAACGAGGGAAGTTGAATCCCAGATACATTGGACCATTCGAGATCCTTGAAAGGAATGGTCCAGTAGCATATCGATTGCAGCTGCCATCCGAACTCAGCAGTGTGCATCCCACATTTCATGTTTCAAATCTGAAAAAATGTCTGTCTGATGAGACACTTATCATTCCACTCGATGAAATTCGAGTTGACGAGAAACTTCACTTTGTTGAGGAACCTGCCGAAATCATGGACCGTGAGGTCAAACAACTTAAACAAAGTCGTATTCCCATCGTCAAAGTTAGGTGGAATTCGCGGCGCGGTCCGGAATTCACCTGGGAACGAGAAGACCAGATGCGACTCAAGCATCCTCAACTCTTCACTGACTCATCGACAAACACAACTTCAACATAAATTTCGGGACGAAATTCTCCTAACAGGGGGAGAATGTGACACCCGTCAATTTAGGACTATAGTTTAGTGCCTAATCAAGTGTAATACATGTAATTAGTTCTGTGTTAGGCTAATTAATGTATCAACTATTATATATATTGTTGAATATATATCTACAATTATGCGGTTTGTTTAAATCGTACGAGCTTCAAATCGAATGAATTTCGATACAATAAATACGGACGTTGGTGAACAATTTTATTAAGTAATACAAATATTATTTAATAACTCAATTTATTTAAAAATATTATTTATAATAATATTTCGTATCCAAGTTTTATCACACAATTAATATAAACGCGAATAAAATGTAATTGCGCAAACAAAATGAGACAAATCACCATTTATAATGTAATTATTAAATGTTTAGTAAAATGCTTCAATGAAAATACTAAGTAATTATTCGTATCTTAAAACGTATATTAAAACTTAGAAAATAAATATTTAACATTTAAATAATCGGGAAAACGAACACCGCACGGGGCACTTCGCGGGGACTGAAAAAGGTGGGGATTCCACCTTAATCACCTCCCTTTTCTTTCTTTTTCTTTCATTTCTCATTTCTATCTCTCTCTCCTCTCTTATTTTCTCTCAACTAAACCACAAACCAAATCAACGAAAATCGCAAAATAAACATACTAAACGACCTCGGATCTTCAAGCTTGTTTAGGACAAAAGATTCACCACTTCACGATCTACACTTTCATCTTTCCGGAATTTCATTACGGCGATTTGTAAGTTTCCGACACAACTCCGAAAACTCTCGTTTTTAAGTTTTATAACTTGCTAGTTGTTTGTATAACCTTGTAATGTCCTAAAATGGGTTGGGTAAAAATATTAGGCCGATCGATGGCCGGAAAATGCGTTTTTGAAGTTGAAACTCCGATCAGACCCCGTACGTCGCATTTGGCCTGGAGCAAATGCGACGCAGCGACCTACGTCGCACTATATCCCCAACGTCGCATATAGCGACGCAGCCTATTACGTCGCATTGACTTGCGAATGTCGCACATAGCGACGCAGACCTTAACGTCGCAAACCGAACCTACGTCGCATAAGCGACGTAGCACCCTACGTCGCTATTGACTTAGCACTGTTGACTTTGGCGACGCAACCCTTTTCGTCGCAAAAACCTTACGTCGCAGCCTGCGTCGCAGGCTACGTCGCACAAAACAGAATCTTCAAAACTCAAAATTTTCGAAGTCAAAGTTACTGTAGAAAAGTCAAATTTTACTGTAGCAGTTCACTGTAGCAACAATATAATAACATTTTAGGACTATTGTTACAACCGTCACCAACGGGCCGTACACACTTTCAAATACACAATTAAATCAACTAAGTCATAGTAACTTAGATAATTCAATCAAACAAGTCGTCGTAACTTGTATCAACTTATTCAAACAAGTCGTAGTAACTTGTAACAAAACAATCAACCAAATCGGGGTAATTTGGACATTAAGTTAGACAAACAATTCAAATGGTAGTCTTTCGGGATACCAATACAATTAATGACAATTTAAGTGTCGTGGACACATTCAGGTTTCAAGCCTTTGGACACCAACTCACAGCTAATTACTTCAAGTTTATTAAGTGAAACACTTCAAGAACCAGGTGAGTTTCATAGCCCCATTTTCACTGCTTTACAACTAGGGGTGTGATATTACTACTCGATTTTGTTTTACAAGTAGAACGCAAGTGCGAAACTTCAAATACTACATGAGTTTCAAGCTAATCAATTTAAAGTCCTCTATAAGCATAGTCTCTAATATTTTAGCGTGAATGTTAGTATATGATATCATATGGGATTGACAATCCTCATCCGGGTTAGCACGCACTAACCGGTCAAACGGATGTATTAGCATTTGGGAAGACGAGTGTTGATTAGGCACTCGTAGGAGGCATTTCAAGTTAGGTTTCCTTAAGTGGGCCTGACAAATCAAGTTAAGCTCAGACTATGTGCTCATGGACAGTATAACTTTTATCTTGCTTAATTGCATTTTAAATTCAATATAAATCTTGCGGTTCTGACAACTATACATTGGCATACAAACCTGTGAGCTCACCAGCGTTTTCGCTGACCCATTTTAGTATTTATCACAGGTACCCACCAGTAGTTTGGCTGCACAAGCAGGAATTATTAGCTCGAGTCAGCATACATACAACTAGAGATTGGACTGCATTATTATATTTTGTAAAAGTAATTATGCTATGTAATCTCTCAATTTCAGGAACCGAGCTAATGTAACTATATTTTGATGTAAACATTTACTTTATTTATACAAGTTTAAAACGACGCATATAGTGGTCGTTCATTATATCTTATGTGCTTTGTATATTGATTAGTGACACCCAAATCAAGCTTCCGCAAATCATTAAATTTGGGGGTGTCACAAACAAGATCCACATATTGTGGATCTTGTTTCCCATGTTTGAAAATCAGTTTGGGGGTGTCCCCACTAGGTGGTGGTTGTCCCCAATTTTGTTCCTCGTGTTTGCGCTCCGTGCGGTGTTCGTTTCCCCGGTCGTGTAAACGTATAATTAGACGTTTAAATGTTATACGTACGAGTTATAAATAACGAATGATTTTCGATATTTTTGATTGTACTATTACTCAAATAATACTTGGAAACATTTATAAAAATGTTTAGTTATGGTATCGGGTTCAGTTTACGCGTTCATTTAATGATTGTTTAATTACGTGACGTTTTATCTAAACGTTTTTGTTATCGATATAAAATACGCTAATTATAATTTTATCAAAACACTTTACTTGAAGTTATAAATATATAACTTTGGTTGGTTTTGATTGTCGGGCATAAATCGTGCGTTTTTGATAGCGTATGAGTGTTTTATACGATACGAGTTACGTGTTAACTATTATAAACATAATAATTAATAAATAATGTGATTATTAAATAATTTCATATTACTTAATAATTTGATTCACCAACGTCCATATTTGATTTTTCTGCGTCTTTCAGATTGATTTATAATGATTATTAAATAATCATCTAACGTTATATATATAATATCCGAATACTTTCGTTTTAATACGTACCAAGTACGAATGATTAAGGTTTAAATTAGGAGCTAATTTTGCCCTTTTTGACCGGGTGTCACATATCTAGATCTAAAAAATAGATCTACTATTTAGATCTAGATCTACTATTTTGATCTGAAAAAATCAGCTGCATCATATGATTTTTCTACAGCATCTTAAATGCAAGTAATATATATTTGTGTTAATACTTGTTTACCACATCATGTATATTGCTACTCAATTTTATGATTTTTACCAATTTTTCACGTGTTTCTACAGCTTGATTTTATTTTTGAAATTGAAAAATTACTAGTACTTGTTTATTGCATCTTGTATATTGTTACTGCCTCTTATGTTTTTTAGTATTTTATGTGTTGAAAAAAAAAACTACAATTACTTATTTATTGCATCTTGTATATTGTAACTGCATCTTATGTTTTTTTCTTTTGCATTTTTATGTGTTTATAAATCTTGATTTTATTCTTGAATTTTAAAAATTACTATTACCAATTTACTGCATCATGTATATTTGTTACTGCATCATGTATATCTGTATCTGCATCTTACGTTATTTAGCATTTTTGATTGAATTTTAGATATTAAATAGGTTTACAATTAAACTAGTTTTTGGACAATTTTAGGGTTAGATCCAAAATTTTGTCAAAATTGCAAAATAGTCGTTGCAATCTCATCCCCTTCCCCTTCCCCTTCCTCTATTTTTCCTAAACAAAAATCGAAATCAACTTCGCTTTAAATGCATTTTAACCCGACGCGAAGTGCGGACAAAACAACTCGTTGACAGCTCAATTCCCTAAATTTCAAACCATTGGTAGAAGACTCACTCTGGTTTTACCAGAAGAGAAAAACCCCAACATCCAGAAAAGAAAATGGCTTAGAGCACTGGGTGTGGTAACACTGTTTTCACAGTGTTCAGGACAGTGTTCTCGAGAATGTTATGAGTCAGGATTCTGTGGTGTGGTGATAGTGTTCTAGGCAGTGTTCTGGACATTGTTTTGGAATATTTAATTATTTGTTTTATTAATGTAATTAAATGTATAAATTAATATTTAAAAACACATAAATTAAATAAAAAAATATTTAATTCATTCAAAACAAATAATAAAAATTTCAATTCCTAAAAATTTAATTGCATAATTTAAACAAACGATTTAAAAAGTCCTAAAAATTAAAATGCATAATTTAAACACACGATTTAAAAAGTCCTAAAAATTGAAAATACACTACGAAATAAAATCAGTCATATCCAGCCCCCGATCCCGAACCTGAAGCACCACCTCCCGCTCCCGCTGAGTATGGCCATCCCATTGTCTCGCAAATCTTCCGCTTCTCCATTTCCAAGATGAACCTCGCTTGCTTCGATAAATTCTCAGTCGGCAACGACAAGATTCGAAGTTTGGTCTCGAGATCCTTCGTCTTGTAGTAGCCTTGCTTGTCCATTCGGATGCCTTCGAATGTTGTTGCGAGTGATTCATCAAACGAAGAACGGGATGAACCGGCAGTCGAACCAGAAGACGTTTTTTGGGAATTTGGTTTTCTTGACTTTCCTTGCGGACGTGGATGAGGATCGTCACCAAATAAACCCTCGTTCGGGTTTTAATCCGTTTCTTGCTCCAGTTCATCTTCAAAGTCTTCCGAATTCACCGTCTCGCGGCGTTTGGGGACATTTCGTCTACCGACGACAAACGGATCGGGATGAAGCCACTTTTGTTTATCCTTCAAAAAGTCCCACGCCATCAAATTTGTGAAACTTTTTTGCTCGTTTTCCACCTTGTATTGATGGTGACAACGGATCAACAAATCGTCTTTGCCTTCACCACTCCTTTTTTGGTCGTCAAGCCGTTTATAAGCCCCCTGAAACTTGTTGCAATCCGTGTTTAAAGAACGGCATTTTGACGACAACGTGTCTTTTCCCCATTGGAATGGTGGATTGCGGGAATTGTAGGAATCCATAACGAGATACCAAAAAGAAGACCCTTCTTGGTCAGTGCCACATTGGGAATTTTCGGATACCGAAATCCAACTTTGAGCCAAACGAAGCTCATCCTCCGGTAACCAAAGGTTACGGTTTGGAACAACTTTCTTGGTTTTGGCCGGTGAGTCTTTTTTGGACTTTCTTGATTTGGTTTTTTTAGATGATTCGGGTGTCGGGTTGGTTTCTTCAACGGATTGGACGTCGGGTTGTTGTTGACTTTGACGCCACATTTGAAATTGAGCATAGTCTTCGGGTGACATTTGCGGTGGTGGTTGCATGGTTTGTGGTTGTTGATTGTATATGGGGTTGTTGTAAGCGTATGGTGCGAAACCGTGGATTTGTGGGTTGGAAGATGGTGGATTTTGTTGCGGTTGTGTGGATTGCCACTCATTCATGAACGGGTTCCAAGTGGATTGTAAATGATACGGGTTGTTCGGGTTGTTTTGGTTGTTCGACGTGATTACGAAATGTGGATGAATTATATATAATTTTTGGATGAGTTTTTAATTGTTTGAATTGTGTATGTGAAAGAGTTTTTGAGAGAAAGTGTTGGAATTGTGAGTTTAAATTGTGTATGAAGTGTGTTTATATAGGAAAAAAAAAAGTTTTTTTTTTGTTTGAAAACTAGCCGTTCAACGGCATTTTTTCAAAGCTTTTTTAATTTTTTTTTTATAAAACTATCCGTTAAACACAAAAAACAAAAAAAATAACAAAACGTCGAAGCTCGCAACGTCTGAAACTCGACGGTGCCCCTTGAACACCGTCGGGAACGCCGTCCCGGTGCGGCATACAAATAGAAAACAATATAGTAAGCAAGAACAAAAGTTTAATCAAACTGATTGATTATTATTGCTTGAGAAACAGAGCACAAAGTACAGAACTCATAAACTAGTCTCAAGGCTTAATTACACAAATGACCAAGTGTTGCTATTTATAGATAACAAAGACTTCTGACTTTGACCTAGTCCGAATGTTCTAATCCGAATTTCCCAGTCCGAAAGTCAAGACTTTCGGACTTGCTAAACACATTCGGATATCACTAAGATTCGGACACAATCTGTAATCGGATAACACTGAACTTCGGACACTTCAGCATATTCGGACTAAACACTTATATAAATAATGAAAGATAAATCTTGAAAAACAAAACTCAAACACTGCGTTCTCAACCGACGCCGTCCGACGGCGTTCTCGACCATGAACGGTGAAATTTTCCCCCACACCGCGTGCTCTTACTAGTTACTACAAGTACGGTGTCTACTGTTCATCGTCTTTAGTTTCGTTCACTTAAAAAAGCTTTAATTCCCCAATTGTCTTTCAATCAAAATTACCCCAACAGCTTCGAATCACCCACAATATGACGGGTTCATTGGTCAAAAAATCTCCACCCAACCTTAATTTTTTCGAGTCGGTTTCATTTCGGGTTTCGGGTCGTATTGGAAATTGCCAGCCTAACTCACATTTCCTTACAAGAATCAGTTTCTGAAGTAACCCACAACAATTTTGACGATAAAAAGAAAAATTACTTAACTTTAGGCAAAAATCATATGATTCAAGGTACACCATTCTCACTCAAGTAGCAGAATCTTTAAATTCATGTTTGCCTGATGAAAAACATGTTTTCGACATACTGGATACTAATTTAGGTGGTAAATTAGCAGAACAAGATGGTGTTATTATTCTTAATAACTTGTCGAATACTCGAACTGCATGTATTGTGCTTAAATACTTTCAAGATAGATGTAAATTGACTAGGGAGGTTGTTTTTTATAATGTGACTTTGAAGCTGTTTCGAAAGTCTAAAGATTTAAATGGTGCAGAGAAACTGTTTGGTGAAATGCTCCAGAGAGGTGTTACGCCTGATAATGTCACGTGTTCGACTATTATTGGGTGTTCTCGGTTAAGGTCGTTGCCTGGTAAGGCTGTGGAGTGGTTTGAAAGGATGCCAGGGTTTGGGATCCAACCAGATGATGTTACGTATTTAGTAATGATTGATTGCTATGGGAGAGTTGTAAATGTTGAGATGGCGTTGAGATTGTATGACCGTTCAAGGACTGAGAAATGGCGACTTGATAACACGTTTACTACAATAATTAAGATTTACGGGAATAGTGGGAATTTTGATGGGTGTTAGACTGTCTTTGAAGAAATGAAGGCTCTTGGTGTTAAGCCTAATTTTGTTTGTTATAATACTTTGTTGGATGCTATGGAAAGAGCCAAGAGGCCGTGGCAGGTTAAATCTATATATCAGCAGATTATGAGTAATGGATTAACACCTGGTTGGGCGACCTATGCTGCTCTTATTCTTGCGTACAGTAAAGCTCGATACGGTGATGATGCCATGAACGTGTATAAAGAGATGCGGGCGAAAGGGATGAATTTGAGTAATGTTCTTTACAATACCCTTTTGTCTATGTGTGCTGATGTAGATTTTGTTGATGAAGCTGTTGAGATATTTGAGGACATGAAGACATCTTCCGATTGTCAACCCGATAGTTGGACTTATTCAGCATTTATTACAATATTCTCCTGTTGTGCAAAAGTCTCTGAGGCTGAGGCTACAGTGAAAGATATGACTGAATCAGGTTTTGCACCTAATATATATATGTTGACTTCTTTGATTCAATGTTACGGAAAATCCAATCGCACTGATGATGTGGTGATGACATTCGACCGAATCATAGAGCTTGGTATAACTCCTGATGAGAGGACTTGTGGCTGTCTTCTCAATGTGATGACACAAGCTCCCCGAGAAGAACTTGGTAAGCTTGCCAGATGCATTGAAAAGGCTAATTCCAAGCTTGGTCATGTAGTGAAACTCTTAGAAGAATCCGATATGGAAGATGAAACATTCAACAATGATGCTAGTGAAGTACTTGCTAATGTTGGAGCCGATGTACGGAAATCATACTGCAATTGCTTAATCGATCTATGTATTAACCTTGATCGGCTTGAAAATGCTTGTGATCTGTTAGACTTGGGGCTTAACCTTGGGATATACAGTTGAAATCTCCTAGTAACTGGTCTTTACATTTAAAAAGTCTATCTCTAGGAGCTGGTTCAACTGCATTGCATATATGGATTAATGACTTGACCAAGTCATTGGAAGAGGGAGAGGAGCTTCCGCCATTGCGTGGAATCAATACTGGTCATGGGAAACATAAGTACTCTGAAAGGATTGGCAGGTGGGCTTGAATCACATGTTAAGGAGCTAAATGCTCCTTTCTATGAGGCTCCTGAAAAGGCTGGCTGGTTTTTAACAACAAAAGTTGCTGCCAAGTCATGGTTGGAAGCTAGACGTGAAGATGCCATGGTTGCTGCTTGAGTGCTTTAGTTAGCTCCTCTATTTTCTCCCTCTTGATTATCGAAAATTTTGTTACTGCTGAGTTTTTGTACCTATTGGATGTTCACTTAAATTAGGGTTGGTTTCCCTTAGAGTTATTCAAGTTTTTCGGCAAACTCCTTCTAAAGTAAGTGGCTCTACTTATAAACGTTGCCTGCTAAATTTATGACTGTCAAAATTTTCAAGGTCACTTAAAAGGGTTCTACCCTGCCTAGTGGTGGACTTTTTATTAGATATAGTATTTTTGATTTTTAAAAAGAGAAATCAAAGGTCAACTTGTAATTTAATCTTAAACCTCATCTGAGTTTTATATTTTAAAAATCTCTGCCCCCTTTAAAGTCAAACCTTATCCTTGATCTGTGTAGTCACTCTAATAGTAAATCTTGAAGGCTAGGAATCAGATATAAATTACTAAAATAATTGAAAGATGGTATGCACGTTTAGTTGCCATCATCTTGACCTCTGTACAAGCAACTGCACATACATTATATGCATATAAATATACGTTTATATGCGAGGGCTGTAGGATCATTTCCATCATGGGTAATAGCGTGAACCGTATGCAATCTCCACCGGAGAAAGTCATTGTTTTGGTATCTAATGGAGTAGAAGAAAAATTTAAGGCCTCAACTAAAGTAAGAAAGGTAATATCTGGTACATACAAGGGTTATGATTTGGTGCATTTTGACCAACCTAATTTACCATTATCACCTAACACCAAGCTTCTTTCTGCTGAGGTGTATATTCTCATCCCCCGAAGGGATAAGTTGTTTTCAGAAGTTGCTGAATACGATTATGACTCTAGGGAACCCCAAAAAGTTAAGATTGTTGTAACTAGGAATCAGTTGGAGTTTCTGGTAAGAAATGCCAAGGACTTTCAGCTCAGCAGAATCAACCCTAAACCTTCTTGGCACAGAGATGTACATCGAAAATGGCAGCCGTCTCTCGGTACAATTCAAGAGTAGAACATCTTTTTTATATATATCAAAGTTTATTATGTATATGTAGAAGCTATTTGTAGTCATAAGCCAATTCCAAATGTATTCATGTTCTTATGAGCTGGAATGATAGAAGGGTGGTTTAAGTTTTCAATCACTGTTTTTCCCCTGTTTTTCATCCAAGTATAATGTTATCTGATGTCTAGAACAAACATACCTATGAAATTTCATAACATAAAGGATAAACATAATGCAAATCATCACAAATTTACTCATCATAAGTTATAAAACAGCACCCTAAGTTTCATGATATCTACAGATCTTCCCAAACATGATGGATTATTATTTTTATTGGCTTCACTCTAAGATTGATAGTATACAGCGTAATAATCACAATAAGTCGACAAGCACGTTTCAGATCATCCCTTTAGAGTGTGTTCAAGTGAACCCTCAAGATGCTTTTGCTACCCTGAAACAAATGACCACCATCGAAAGATCAGTGGATAAGCCATATGTACAATATGAAAATAAGAGGTTATTTTTTCCTGCAAGTTATAACATACATTTTGGACGAGTTTAAGTTTCTGATTGGTTTCTGTTCGTTTGTCTTTATGGACGTTATATTCTTATCTCTTATGGCTGATTCTCTTCTCCACTTCTTTGATTCTACTTCTAGTGCTTTGATCAAGCTTTCAACCTTCTTCATTAGCACCTACCAATCAAATTATGAGATACATTTAGCGTTATGTATCTATGTAAGTGTTAGGTTCATGTTTTTGTGTTTGAAAGAGAGTGAGACTAAAGACCTTGTTTTCCTCATCTTTTGCACCCAAACTGCTCTCTTTCATTTCACAAAACTTCCTTAAACTAATCACCTCTTTCTGAAGCCTATCATACAAAAACCCTGAAACCATATCATCCTCTGTAAAAGATCTCGTGGTTATCCTATCTGGTCGTTCTTCACTGCCACCACTTGCTGTTTCCCTTCCCCTTAAGATACTTGCTCTTTCATAATCATTAAACCTACCAAGATTCATACCAGTAGGATTTTCTGTAACTGTTTCACCATTCTCCTTTTCATCTCTGTCAACAACCTTACTCTTAGAAGCCCATAAACTTCTTCTTAACATATTCTCCCCAGAAGCATGATCATTTATGACATTCATCCGTCTAGTTTCAGATGCAACATCTGATTTTTGTAAACTTGTGGATGAACCCCTTGGCTGTGATGTGGATCTCTTCCTTGCTCCATTACTTGATAGAATCCCAGAATAATTATATGACTTATCAAGTTTTGTTGATCCACAAGTTGACTGCTTTAATCCATCTTCGAGTGTCTTTAGTCTCAACTTCAGTTTTTCTTTCAGCTGTGCTTCGCTCTTAGCTGTTCTCTCTGATATGTTTAGTTTTTCCTTTAGTCGTTGCGTTTCTGCCTGAAAAGTGCAAGTTGTCATGAGATTTTATTGTCTTAAGATCTTCAGTTTTTTATGTAAATTCGTCATAATTAAAAGAAATAGTTTGGTGTATGTGTATGTGCCTGAAGAAGCCTCCTTTCTTCCAACCATTGCTTTACAGGCATAACCCTATCATTCTCGTCCTTCCATTCATTGGCCACCATAGTTGCAACTCGATTGGCTGAAACATTTGCTCTTGCCAGCTCCCTTTCTAATAGTCTTTTCTCCTCCTAATTATAGGATGACAAAATCATTGTTGAGGTAATACATTTGTGTAGCCAATGGTACCCTAAAATGAGTTTGTGATAGTATGAAACTGAGGTAGCAAGATGGGGTTGCCTTAATGAGGCAAAACGGGCATGGCTTGAAATCAATCATTTTAAGTATGTGTTGAAATCTTTTTTCTTGTTTGATGAAGCTTTATTATTATTATTTTTTTTGTTATTTTATTTGAGCTGTTTGAAATTAACACACAAATGGGCCGAGATTGCCACCTCTAGTTCCATAAAAAAGAAGCAGTAGCTTATTTACTTGGAGTTCAGAAATCTGACGCCTGTAGTCCCGAATTGCATTTGCAGCAACTCCACCTGCAAGAATAGCTTCCTCAAGTTCTTTGATGGTTTCAGTTAGCTTTTCAACCTCTAAAACTTTTTGACGATTCCTTTTTTCCAGAATCTTGTTTTCTTCCTGCATATGTGTGTATTATATTAGATTGTTTGAAAATTCCACTAAATATTCGTTAAACAACGTCCACGGTAACATTTTGGTACTTGGCAGATCTCGATTTGTCTTCGCAGCTCTATATTCTGATTTTGAACCTCTTCTACAATACAAGCTCTTTCCAAGGCACTTCTCAGAATTCTTTCAGCTTCAAGCAAAGCTGCTTCTTTTGTTTTGGTATGTCTTTCTAGTGTCTTTTTATCCTCTTGTAACATCGCAATCTGTTATAATAAAAGATTATGGTTTGATGACACGTACACTAAAAAGAACATATAAGTTATGTTAGAGTAAGTTTTACCTCGTTTTTATACATTTTAATATCAGCCTCTAGAGGAGCAATGATGGAATCAATTGGTATTGAATTATCATGTTTTTGATTTGCATGTACCCTCCTAAGAGTCGCTTCTGCTGCAAATTGTGCAGCCAATGCTTCTTTCCTCTCTGTTGCTAGCTTCTTCAAATCCAAATTCTACATAAATACTTCAAAAGTTAACATACATGCAGAATCATAAGCAGAAAATCAAGTAAGATAATAATTCACCTTTTGATCCAGAAGGTTTTCGACGTTCCTTAGCTTACTGTCCAGCTTTTCTACCATAATTCCCATCTGTAAAAGAAAAGTATACAATGTATTTCTATTAACTATATGAAACTATTATTCATTATTATCCGACTAAATACATATATTTTCGTGTACCTCTTCTAATGATTTCTCTTTCAAGACATCAGCAGCTTTCAAGGCTTTAATTTCACTTTGGGCGAAACACAACTCACGGTCCTTTTCTGCATATCAGAATCAGCCAAAAACATCTGTAAGTCCACAAATAAACATCTGTTGTGTTCTGCAGTTGTTATATCAAAGGAGTTGAGAGAAACTAAGAACTAAAGAGTGGTGAACCTTTGAGCAAATCATGCAGCCTGTTGAGTTCAAAGACAACAGCGTCGGGTTGTGCAAGAAAGAGATGTTGTTGTTGACCATATTCATCAAATCCTACCATTTTTGTATATCTATAAAATTTACAAAAAAGAGAGAGTATATATGAAAGTTGAGATTTTTGGAAATGTGGTTTTGAGATAAAAAGAGTCCATTTTTGTAAGGAAGAGAAATGAGAGATTTTTTCCTGAGGTTTGAAGCAAAGGCCGGCCATGAAAGGAACAAAGTCACAAACCATGAAAGCCGGCCAGGCCGATTACTCAGCCTCATTTCCCTCTTCTTGATAGTAACCGGTACAATTTTTCATATATCCCTTTTATTCTTGTCCTTTTCTCACTAATACTAATACTAATAAAAACTTTTAATCAAATCAAATTAAATATATATATATATATATATATATATATATATATATATATATATATATATATATATATATATATATATATATATATAGGGTAGTGATCAAGAGGGAAGTGTCTTTTTGGGGGGAAGGGGGGAAACGTTAGTACGCATCAGGAAGCATATTACAATTATCAATCAAAACGTCAACAAAAAATTATTTTTATCGGTAAATAGTAATCAAAATCGATGCTATAAAGAATATTTTAACGAATGAATTTCATTTTTAAGTCATAACATTAATTGATGAATATTTATTTAATTAATTGTTAAGATGCAGTGTGATGCATATTAACTAAGATGCATCGTGATGCATCATAAAACTTCACATTATTTGAAAAATATTTTTATTGTTAAGATGCATCACAATGCAGATTAACTAATATGCACCGCGATGCATCTTAACGGATTTGGATCAAATATTCATAAATCGATACTATAACTTGAAGAAAAAATTTATCAAGGAAGCTTAACATTTATAACATCGATTCTGATTAACATTTACTAAATTTCAGTTTGCTTTTTTCGAGATTAGTATAGGTGAAGGTAATATGCTTCCTGATGCGTACTAACGCTTCCCCCTTCCCTCAAAAAATGGACTTCCCTCTGGATCATGCCACTATATATATATATATATATATATATATATATATAAACCAACTAAAAGTTGAGAAACCGTGAGAACTACTAGATTACATGTTTGTTCACATGTGATTAACTTCAATCATATGTGAACATTGATGTACATTTAATTGATAAAGAAAAAAGTCAAAAAAAATCCTATAATTATATCGAAAAACACGAAAAACAAATATACGTTCACATGTGAACGGATAATGTGAACAAATAGGTAAAACGTGTTTTAAGACGTAATTTTAGGATTTTTGGACATTTTTTTTTCTTTCTCAATCTAACCTAAATTAATGTTCACATGTGAATGAAGTTAATCACATGTGAACAAACACGTTATCTAGTAGTTCTCAAGGTTCTCAATTTTTAGTTGGTTCTCATTTGAACCTAACCCTATATATATATATATATATATATATATATATATTTTTTTTTTTTTCTGTAAGATTTATCTATACCCTTTTTGCAAATATTGATTACTTAAAAGGTAACTCAACTATGTACTTTACACATAAAAATATTATATTTTATTTTATGTGTATATTATTAAATATTCCTCTATAGTCATATATATAAGAAAACAATAAGAATGGTAAGTGTGTGAGAATCCAATCGGCTTACAAAGATCAATATGAATACGAACTAGATATATGATATAATGATACTTAAAAGGAGTTTTTTTTTTTTTTTTAATTTTATTATAAATGTTTACATAAAAGGTGGTGATTTGTAGCAGGATTAGTGGTGTATGGCTAAATTTGGGCGGTGTACAAATCACCATCCTTACATGAAAGCCAATAGTTTTATAGTAGGAAACAAATTAGCTAAATCATCAATGAGATAAGCTCGAAGATGTTCTCGTATATCATTGGTATTCTACAGGACGCATATCAATTCAAATGTATGTTTTAGACCACTTCCAACCGTGATATTTGTAAGTTGTATCAACTCAATGCCACATCATCATTTCTCAAAGTGACACAACGGTGCCAACAGTGATGTAGTCACTTCAATTTTTGGGCCTCACAATTTGCCAATATACCTTTATTTCTATACCCTACAAAAAAAGTGGTGGATCAGTCTTTTGTCGGCAAACCAACGCATGCCAACCGACTCGACCAACTGACTCGGACGTGCCAATGGTATCGTCAAACCGACGTTTGTTATAAATCGACTAGGCGTTGGGAGACGTCTTATTATGTTAACTCAATCCAATGACATTAAACTATTACTAATCTTTAACATTGGTCTTTTAATGTACTACAAAAGAAAATTTGTGCCTCACACGGATTTGGACTTTACTTTTTTCTAAACAATTCAAGATTTTTGCGTTATACCTCCTTCTAGGCGGGAAATTCATGTAATTTTGTCATCAGATAGTTTGTCAAGGCAGGATCGTATTGCATTTGGGTGATGATTCGTACACCACCTCTTTTTAACCATATACCACCAAATATGCTTCAGGATGTTGTATTATACAAAACTGTAAAACGCGTAAGTGGTGTATAGCTAAAAAAATGTAGTGTACGAATCACCACCCTATTGCATTAGGATAGGATCATACACTTCCCGGCGGAATCATCCTGATTATGCCAAGATCGAGATCTTGGTGTACTTTATATGTTTTGCTGGTTGTTGAGTCTTTATTCTTTCATGTACTAGTGATAAGCTAAAGTTTATGTGAATTTTCACACTTTTGTACGTGTAACTTAATATTTGATTAATAAAATTTATCGGGCCAATCTATGTCGCATATATACTATTTCAATGTGTGACAATAATTTGTATGTATGTTTATGTGTATATATTATTAGGATTATTATGAAGTTTAAAAGTGCCAGAAATTCATCCAACTTGAAGATCTTAATTAATTGTATATAGAAATAGGTAATTTAAAATTAATTTTCAAAAAATAAATAAAAGGGTTTAGTGTGCGCAAATATATCAAACTACAATATGACATTCATTGTATGTATCGAACTAAATGAGCTTGCAAACTTGTAATTTCTTTACGTTGTATGTAATTTATGGTACATTTTTCACGTGTTGACTATATAAGATGCCACATGATGTCTCTTACAACTGTTGATTTGACCAAAATACATACAATGTAAATAAATTACAAGTTCGTTACATACGATAAGTTTGAATAGTTCGGTACATAAAATGAATGTTAGAGTATAGTTCAATAGATTTACACCCACTTATGTTAAATAAAAACTAGTACTCATGAGTAGTAATGTGACTCGATAAAAGTTACCTTTTTGGATTGACGAATGGAAAATATTCAAAATTTGATTCTCCATTACCATCAATATCATCAACTACCAAATAGTTGGTTTCTTGCCATATGCTTTTCCTATGGCACTTGACACGTTGAAATGGTTCTTCTCGAAAACCAGCTTATGAATGCTTAAATTAAGAAATTCAAGGTTGGCTTATTTCAGGAAATCAAGTACTCCGTATATATTATTATGATAGAAAAATTTCATGGATCGTCAGTGCGGAAAGGTTAGGAATAAAGATATATAGAATTGACATTTCACACACTTATGTTCGACACATCTAAACTTAACAGATAATACTATCGCTAGTGTAAGGAACATGAGTACCTAAAGTAAGCCTGAAAACGTGAGATTAACATTTGTCAAGTTCAACTAATATGCTTAGAAGAGAAAAATGATACATATTAGCCGATGAATTATGAATGCATTAGATTTACTTTTAGGTCCATACACGTAGTTTTATATGACATTACTCTATGAATAATGGGAGCTGAGGTTGAATTATCGGTTGAATAACTTGAGTCTAAGAATCAGTAAAGAAATTATATTATTGTTGGTGGGAATCTATTTTTCAAACTAAATAATTGATTAAGGGCAAGTAAGAGATATTTTTGTTAAAGATAGATATATCTATATATTTGTGATATATTGAATGAAGTGGCTTGGAAGATTAAAATTAAATTCAAGATAATAATGTTATCACACCTTTGCTTGTAAGCCATGATGTAAAATTAAGAAAATCATTGAAGTGTTGGAATTGAAGCTTAATCAAATACAAATTTCAAGCTTTTATTAGACTACAATTTTGGAAACTTGTTTAGTGACTAATGACAAAGAAATACTCCAATCCACATCCTTACCAACAACACCAAACACCTAGTCCATATACATAACCACTAATTTATAAACAAAAACGACCCCAACCCCTTTATACAATCATTATTATTATCATTATACTTTCAGTATTCTTAGATTTCATGATGGTTAGGGAGAGAAGATGATTTGTTTGAGTAGGTAGATTGATTATTTGATTAACATACATACGAGCTACTCGAGCTCGACTCGATAAAAGTTCAATCTGAGCCAAGCTTAAAAAAACTCAAGCTTCTTAATTATATCGAACACGAACAAACTCGAGAGCCTAAACGTGCAAGTTATATATATATATATATATATATATATATATATATATATATATATATATAGTGGAATGATCTAGAGGGAAGTGCATTTTTTGAGGGAAGGGGGGAAGCGTAAGTATGCATCAGGAAGCATATTACCTTCACCCATACAAATCTCGAAAAAAGCAAACTGAAATTTAGTAAATGTTAATCAGAATCGATGCTATGAATGTTAAGCTTCCTTGATAAATTCTTTCTTCAAGTTATAGCATCGATTTATGAATATTAGATCCAAATCCGTTAATATGCATCGCGGTGCATATTAGTTAATATGCATTGTGATGCATATTAACAATAAAAATATCTTTCAAATAATGTGAAGTTTTAATATGCATCGCGATGCATATTAGTTAATATGCATCACACTGCATATTAACAATTTATTAAATAAATATTCATCAATTAATGTTATGACTTAAAAATGAAATTCATTCGTTAAAATATTCTTTATAACATCGATTTTGATTACTATTTACCAATAAAAATAATTTTTTGTTGACGTTGTGATTGATAATTGTAATATGCTTCTTGATGCATACTAACGCCTCCCCCCTTCCCCCCAAAAAGGCAATTCCCTCCTGATCACTACCCTATATATATATATATATATATATATATAATATATATATATATATATAATATATATGTTCGATGACTAAGTTTTAAGGGTAACATTAGATAAACTAACATTTTTACTAAAACTGTCAAGAAATGTTTAATAAAAGTCAAGATTTGTCAACATCGTTATATAACTCATATATACAAAATTTTCTTTCACAAAGGAATGAAAGATTTAACTTTTTTGACAAGAAAGCAGCGGAAGATTCAATATTTGTAAAAAGACAGGTGACGAGATAAGCGAGTTTAATTGTGTAAAGATTATTTATTTAAATGAGATTGTATCCATTTAGAAACCTTTTGTTATGTTCTTCGACAATTAGGTTAAAGTCTATGTTTATTTATGTTTATGGTTCTCATCTATTATTACACATATAATTTTGAAATATATTATTTAATTGTAAAAAAGTCAACAAAAGTCAAAATCCGACTAGTCCCCGACTTGACCGACTAGTCCTCCCGAGGTCCCGACCGACTCGACCCCGACTTCCCACTTCCGACTTTTACAACCTTCAACATAGTTATTTTACTTGTAGCAAAGGTTATAGACCTTCCTTGCTTGACCTATAAGTGTTAACACATATATACATTCAGGCATTCAGCATACCAGTTTTGGCACAGCTAGATGAAATACTTGCCCTTATTACTCACCAAAAACTAAAATAATACCTCTAAAAGCTCTTGACGACGTTCATAATAAGTGTCGATGAGTGGCTAGAAGTTAATATAATAATTCCATTCAATTAATTTCGGAGCGAGTAGCCTATGCATGTAATCATGTATCATTCAAGATATTGAAATTAAGATACAACCAAATGTATGTTTCAAGGAGATGATTTTTTCTTGATCATAGTCACTTCTTTCTATCTTATAGAAGATGGATTATTAAAGGGTTTTTTTCAGCAACAACCAATAACAAGTATGCAAAACTTACATAAGATTTTACAAGTAAAACAAAAAGGTAACCAACTCTAACCACAAAAAGCAGGGTCTTCAAAATTTGGATCGTTACTCCTGCAACACAGTTGGATAAGATAATCGCCATTAAAAAGGAACGCATAGGAAGCATAATGAAAATAATTTGTCGCATAAACTCTGCAGAAATAAATTTGTACATTTAGTTTAGCTACAAGGGTGGCAAAATGGGCGGATCGGGCACATTTGGTAACAGATTGACGAAATAAACACCAACTTGTCAACTTTTAAAAGAGGATTATGAATAGTTAGACTTATAATTGATTGTGTATATATATATATATATATATATGTATTAAACTAATAATCTGAAATTACGACGAAGGCAATGTAGGACATGCTATGCATCAAAAGTACACATGAGGTACTTTTAACCTGTCCAACCCACTCATACAGTTCCATTAAAGCTAGCTGTTTTATTTAAGGGTAAATGGTATCATGATGTTAACTTTACACTTTTTTTTATCTTTTTTTTTATCGTATGTATCCCTGTTTTTAGAAATTTTATTGTATATACTAAACTTTCTAAAATGTCTAATGTATGTAATATAGTTTCAAATGTATGTAGGAACTTCTACAAAATTTCTATTGTGTGTATCGGCAACCAACATAAATGCATACATTGGACATGTTGGAAAGTTTAGCACATACAATAGAACTTCTAAAATATGGATACATACTAGAAAAAGTGTAAACTGTTACACATTCTGATATTATTATCCCTTTACTTAACCCATTCCTGAAGGAGCATAACCAAAATACATCCACCCAATCATAAATGGATCAAAATTGACACTTCAAAGTTTAGGTAAATCTAAGATTTTCAATATGGGAGATAATTTCCGGTTTCTGTTCACATTATTAGCATCTGAATGGGGATCGCAACTATTGTCTGCTGTGGGCTTAAAATTGTGTAGTAAGACTGATCTACACATTGAGATAGTACAATCTAAATAACGTGTTGGGGCACAATTCTCTCTCTTTCTCTCTCTCTCTCTCTCTCCCTCTCAAACCTTATCAGTTATCAACATACTGTTGTCAAATGATTGTTCTCTTTGAAAAAGGAATGTGCAAACCATTCTATTAGATGATCTTGTCAAAAACCTAGGGTTAAGAAACTTTGATTAAAGCAATGATCATGTCAAAAACCTAGGGTTAAGAAACTTTGATTAAAGCAATGATCTTGTCAAAAACCTAGGGTTAAGAAACTTTGATTAAAGCAATGATCATGTCAGAAAACCATAATGTTTATCAATGTAAACGAAAGAGCAAGAAATGATTGTGCTCCTAACATTTCTGATGTTTGAGGACTTTGTAATACTCCATCAACCCCACAACCATAGTTCACCTGTGTTTGTTTAGACGTGAAACCTAAGTCAGAAGCGGATTTGTTCAGGGACAATGGGTAGCACATGCTACACATGATTTATTTATAATTAGTGTAAAAAAATTTCAAGTTTTTATTTAATGTAGTTTAGGTGCTACTCCTAAATAATACTCCGTACTTGGTGAGATTTATATCATATGTAAAATAAAGGTAATTGGACATTTGGACCCATTATAATTTTGTAAGAGCCCAATTTAATTTAGCTCAATGTCTTGACTAAACTAAACCGAAGTTAATCTAATAAGTCAAATTCTCATTGGTACTGAAATAAGTCCATTCCTTGAAAAGAAAAAGCAAAAAAAATAAAATAAATAAACTTAGAATTCTAAATGTATAAAATATGATAGGCATGAAATAGTGTCAAAAGTCAAGCCATTTTTTTTTTTTTCAGTTTGATGGTCACTATCAAATTACTTAGTACATTCCTATAGTTTTATTGTAGTTAGCTTTGATTTTACCCGTTACAACTCTTACAGTTAAAAGGTGTTTTGCATGTTGATATTGTACTTTTTGATGCAATCCTACTTACTCAATGAAATCGTAGAATTTGAATTTGTCTTCAGTTTTATTTTATATACTTAAATTTTTTTTTGCAACCCGTGATATTTATTTCTGGCTCCGCCACTGCTAACAGTTTCCAAATCTTTAAGCAGACAATTCTAATCTAAATGCTTTGCAGCATTTTTATCTTTGAATGCTAAAGATATGATATTCTAGTATACATACCATATGGCATTATGTAGCATTTTGTTTCTACAACTACAAGTGAATAGATATTGTAAAGCAAGCATACTTAATATTTAAGTGAAAGCATTACAAATTTCAAGAATTAACATCAATCCTTACATGTCATATACAACATAGCAAGATATTTCAAGAAAAAATCAATCATGAACTAAAACGAAATGTCAACTATGGCAGGCGTACGCCTAGAATAGGGCTTCAAATTCTCTCCTTAAAAACCTAGTTTAGTATAGCATTTATCTAACTATTTTGCCTTGACAATTTTTTATACACAATTACTTAAAAAAAAAAAGTAATCCCTCAATATCCCTCTCAAGCTTCAATTTTTATAGAACCATAATTTCATATGTACAAGGAAGAAAAAATAAAAAAAATAGATAGATAGATAGATATAAAGATTACCTTTGGCAGTGGTGAAGATTCAAGATTTGAGACACGGGATTCTAAGGAATCAAATTGCTGCTTCAACTACAGTTAATAATCGGGTAAAATCAGAAGTAAATATAAGTAAATCAATTAGTATTAATGAATCAATTGAAGGAAGAAACGAAGCAAGGAGTAAAAGGGGTTTAGTACCTGGGAAGACAGGGAGTGACGATCGAGTAAGAGATCTTTGTAAACAAATTGAGACATTGCAGCAGCCGTTGATGCAAAACCCACAGCGAACCACGTCAATCTCATTCGAAACATCTTTTCTTTTCTTCTTTAAAAGCAGATAAATAAATTGTGTGATGAATTTTTAGGGCTTTTGATGGGTTACTCGCTTCAAAAGTTCTTGTTCACCAGGTTGCAAACTCTCTACAAGTTTTTTTTGTTAATTTTATTTTTTTAATCGAAAAATTCAATTTACCAATTTCTTAAACGTAACTTGAAACTGAAAAGATCAGTTTTGTTAACAAGTATTTTTTCGAAGTCCGTCATGTTTTGAATAAGTGTTAGAAGACGTGTACTTTTTAATTGTTGTATATGGGTTGATAATGGTTTTAATCCTCAAAATTTCACATTTTTTTCGTTTTAACCACTCAAGTTTTCCCCCTAATGATTTAACCCTCGAAGTTTTAAGATTTTGATGGTTTAAACCTAAAGTTTGATTATACTTCAAACATTTGATGATTTATTAATCCCTAAAGTTTATCTTTTATAATGATTTGACCATTTTAAGTTTTCTATTTTAATCATCTAACTTTCAAAAAATTAATGGTCTAACACTTTGAAGGGTTAAACCAATAAGTCAATACAAACTTGAAAGGTTAAATCATGATAAAAAAAAAAAACTTGAGTAGTTAAAACGAAAAAAAAAGTGAAACTTTGAAGATTAAACCATTATTAACTCGTTGTATATAGCTTGTTTGAGTGTACGCAAGTTCAAGTGTGGGAGATTTTGATAATGCCTATTTTTCGTGCATCTTGTACTTGGTTGATTGCATTTTCATGAGCTTTTGATACTTAGTTGTTTGGTGTTGCTTTTAGGTATAATATTGAGGATCAATGAAAAAAATGTGAAAACCCCATTGCTCGAGTGAATAAACAACATATGAAATATGCTCATTTTGGCTTCTTAGCGGCGCCAAGAAAACTGCTTCTTGGCAAGAAGTCCCTCCAAATTTCGTCCCCCAACTCTCGACTCCAAGCAGTCCTCTTGGAGGAGAGAGCTTATACCAAATATAAAAATGTTTCATTTCTCTCACTTAGGTTTTATCCTATCATTTGGTGACGGCTAGGGGCGGAACATAGAATCAAACACTGTTAGGTTATGATTATGCTTAAGTCTTTAATGCTGCTGGTTATCTGTGTTTGTGCTGCTAGTTGAAGATTACTGTTGTTAGTACAAATTACTACTGCTAATTGAGTTAGTGCTGCTATCAGAATTAATGTTGTCTTTGAAAATTGAAGTTAGTGTTGTTCATGGAGAATCAAAGTTACTGCTGCTGGTTCAAAGTTAAAAATGTTCAAGTTATTACTACTGGTGATTATCATTACTAGTGCTTACAAAAGTTTCTACTACTTGTTGAAGTTAAAACTGTTGGAGTTAATACTGCCAGAGTACAAGAGTTACTACTGCTTGAAGTTACTGCTGCTAGAGCAATGTTACTATTGTGTTGAAGAATTAGTGTTGATGGTGAAAACTTCAGAGTTAATACTGTTAGGTATAATTATATTGTTAGTGCTGATATGTAATAGTTAATATTGTTAGTTCAAATATTAGTATTGCTGCTGTTAATGTAATATACTTAGCCGGTTACGTGTTTGTGATTAATATGGAATATATTTGTTTCCATTATTATGGGAGAGTATCTACATGACTCTATGTACTATAAATAAAAATCCTTAGAACCTAGAATAGGTTACGAAATACACGCAAGTACGAACGTACGCAGATTGTTGACTCTAGCATACGAATGTCGCCTATATGGACAATAATTAAAAAGATGAGTTTAACAATAAATATGAGAGCGCGGATAGATCCATGGTTTTCCGAATTTCTATTGCGAGTCGGTGACGGAAAAGAAGAATCGATTGACGAGAGCTTTATTCGCATACCTGATTACATGGTTATCCCGTAAACCGAAAAAGACAAATCGGAAGATGCTTTGATTTAATCTTTCATTCTTTTCAAAACGGAGGATCTTCGGGCTATATAACTTCTAGGGAGGTATTATCAACGAAGAATGAAAGTGTTGACATGATTAACGAGAAGTTGATTGACAGATTTTACGAAGAAGAAGGAGCTTACTAAACGTTAGTAGTTTGCCCCATCATTACATCCGACTGAAGATTGGATGCTTCATTATACTATTACGAAATATTGATCCAACTGATGGATTGTGTAATGGCACAAGACTGATTTGCAAAAGTTTTCAACCAACAGCCATTGATGCGGAGATAGTTGTTGGTCAGCACAATCTGGATAAAGAGTATTTTGCCTAGGATACCTATGTGTCCATCATCTGAAGAGGATATGTTCCCGTTAATACTCAAGAGAAAGCAGTTTCCCGTTAGACTTAGTTTTGCAATGACACTGATAAAGCTCGAGGTCAAACGATTCCAAACGTTGGAGTGTATCTTCCGGAATCAGTATTCTCGCATGGGCAACTATACGTGGCACTCTCGAGAGGGATATCACGCTCTACTACGAAGGTGTTGGTCAAGCCTGAAAAAAATTTAAACAACCTGGAGTCTACACCGCAAATGTAATTTATCAAGAAGTTTTACGTGATGTAAAAAGTATAAGTGATTGTAAATTCCTTTTTATATACGAACTTATTTTTCAGTTCATTTGAAATTATATCGATAGTATCATAATTTTCGACGGCAATAGGTGTAGACCACCACCAAATTTTAGTGTGGTGGACGCTAGTTCCCTATCCATTTCATCATTATTACGGAATTGCCACCTTTTATTGTTTAGCTTCTACCAAACTTTCGTTTATTTACAGTTCTTCCACCGCACTTTTTTGTTTAAAATCTTTAGATATGTGAGTCCATAATTTGTCCCACTATTACCACTATAACTAGATCAAAACCCGCGAAAATCGCGGGCTACATCAAAAAAATCTTACAACAAATTATATCGTAATATGAAAATAGCAGATATGAAATAAACGATAAAAAATCTAAATGTTTGTTAAAATCACCACTTCCTGATGTATACTATACTTTGAATGTCATAATATCGTATATTTTTATCCTAATTATAGACCTAAAGATACTAATTTATTTACATGAATACGCGGATGATAGGTTGGTTCTGACATAAATATTGATGAAGGAACTTGAACACAAGAAGACCCCTCCAGAGATGAAGATAAATAAGAGTATGAAGACAGTTACTTAATTGGAGACAAATAATATATGTTACATATGAATGTGACTATTTTATTTATTGTTTTCATGTATACATAAAATTTCAAATGAGTTGATTGTGTATACAATATTTAGATATTTCAATATATAGTCACATTTTTGTGTTTTTTTATTATAAATTACAACACCATAAAAAATATGTGTCGCTAAATACAAGTATGAATATAATTAGAATTTAATAACTATTTTGATTTTAGTATGTATTTTTCTTGGTAAATATAAATGAATATGTATATGTAATTTTGGTTTGAATATTATTGATAATGAGCGATATCAAATATGTCATTTGAAAATGGATACTACTATATTAATTAAAGTTTGTAGTAATTTGTATTTTTATTAGTAATACTAAAAGTAAATAGTAATAGTAATAATAATAATACTACTACTAAACTGTTAGTTTTCATTTAATTCAATTTATATATAGAAGATATAGATAACATAGTACTTCCTCCGTCCCAAATTTATAGTCCACTTGTACTTTTTTAACCAATCAAAGCATTTGAATGTGGTGAGAGATTAAATCTTATTGGTTATAAAGTACAATTAGTACAATTTTCTTAAACTACATGTTTAAAATTGGGACGGAGGGAGTAGCTTACAAATTTGGGGGGTTTTCTTGGGTAAAGGGAAAATACCCTGGTAAATTTTACAAATTTGAGGTTTCGGTTGAATATCCACGATTTATTTTTTAAAATCGATATATATAGTAGCCTACAAATTTGGGGTTTCCGTTGAATATCCATGATTTAATTTTTAAAATAGATACTAACATTTGGGATTTCAGTTACATAGCCATAATTATCCATTAAAAAGTGATACTATTTGACCCATTTCTTTTCTATGTAATTTCAAAAACCACATACACACACATTACTTTTTCCCATTTGACCCGTGAGATATAAACCATAGGTCGACGTGACCCATTCATAAGAACATCGGTTGAAATTGCCACATATAGCTCTGATAAATTATATACTTATAAAACTTATGCTTATTGACACAAACTCTTTTCAGACTTACAGAATAAAAGATTAATAAATCACAAATAATGACACAAGGAATCATGATTTTTACCTCGTATGTAAGTCAGAAGGTTCTTTAATTGTATCTTTAGCTCATCTCAGT
Source organism: Helichrysum umbraculigerum (assembly GCA_949592205.1). Taxonomy (NCBI): domain Eukaryota; kingdom Viridiplantae; phylum Streptophyta; class Magnoliopsida; order Asterales; family Asteraceae; genus Helichrysum; species Helichrysum umbraculigerum. Next base: position 42,542,649 of record CATIUR010000001.1, read on the forward strand.
CCTACAATTATCTTTACAAAAAAAGGTGTTTGGATTCAATAGTAGAACAAACTTCTCATGTGTCCCATTTGCATAACCCTTATACTAAAAAATAAAAAAGATGAAATGTAACGATCATGCAAATACATGACATTCTTCTCATAAGTGCAATGAACTCCATTTGAATCTGAAAGTTGAAATCAACATCTACAAAGGTCCAACCAGAATACAAACAACTCATGTCCCTCATACTTTTGGCCAATGAAAAATGCATCAGCTTCCCTTTGCAATACCATTGCTAATGCAACGAAGATAACAACCTGCCTAGAACAAAATGACTTGTAAATAAATGTCTGATTCTATCATATATTATTTTGATATGCATTATGTATCAATAATCAAATCAACTCGCTCAGATTTTTAGAGTTAAAATGTAATAGCTCAAAACTTTGATAAATCAACCTTTACATTTAATGGCTATGTTACCTATCATCCATTCCTATTAATATTACACAGATAATGTATGTGTATTCACTTAAAATTATAGCGTAGTCATAACCTACAGTGAGTACTAAGAGTAACACCACAACATACTTGTTCATGATAACAATAATAAAGTTGAGAAATTTTTTAAAACCTTAAGAACAAAATCCATAAAATTACTAATAGCAGGTAAACAATCAATACTCTTTTCGGTTGTGGTAGTGATGAATAGATATGGAGAGGTTACCAAAGATTTAGGAGATGAATTTGAAGCCCTTAAAACCCTTTTATTTTAGTTCCCATAGCCGAAGAAGAGTCTGATACAAGAGAAATTTCCCATAGTATAAGGTATTTTTTTAAAATGATGGTCTTCCCTTGTAATGAATCGTCCCCTGGATGTAGTATAAAACACATCTGGTGGCAGAGAAGAATCGTATATCAGTCTATAGGTGAATCAATACCTTATCCACAAGTAACGTTGGTTAGTAAAACAATCACACAGAACACACACAGACAAAATGAATGAATAATCAAAATTATATCATGAATAAGGTCACAAAAACCTGTAAAACGACACATAACACAACCAAAATATAATGCATATATATATATATATATATATATATATATATATATATATATATATATATATATATATATATATTAACCAATAGTTTCTAAACCTTGGCATTTGCTTGATTTTCTCATGCTTTTAATATGCTCTCAAGAATTAGAAGTAGATAATCAAAAACAGCTGACGGAACTTTAATACACCATAAATTTAGATTAGTCATTGTTTTATTTCATATCCGGGTTAAAGAACATCAAGCCAATTTTCAGCAATCTCCTCTTGACCTTCTCCAGATTATAAATGTTTGAACAAACCAAACTTGTATCCCAAGATAGATGATTCAATGTTGCTAAAAAATTCATAAACACGAAGCGAGCCTCCCACACCCGCCAATTCCTAGAGGTAGCATCTGGTAGTAAATGTTTGACCCGAAAGGTAGAATCCTCTAAACTCTATAATTAGGTCACCATAATGGCATAGTATAAAGAAATATACAATCTCAAACATCCACTGAATAATCAATTACAAATTGTAATTCAACCAAAAATAATCAATCAAAACAATACAAACTCCCAACAAAAGAAAGTTTTAAAAAACAATTTTCAGAAAAACAATTCTATAAGACAGAATATGGGAAATACAACAAAGATTCTTACACGTTAAAAAGGTTCCTCGAAGTCATGTTGGAATCCTTCCATCGAGAGAGTGGCTAGAGATACTCTGCAAAATAAGAAAACAACCCACGGTGACAGTGACACGCCTAACTTTAAGGTTTCTAAGGGCCATGGTAGAAAGCAAAACCACATCACATGAGAAAGATTAAGAAACGAAACATAATGCCCAAAAGAGATTTGGTTTTTACCTATTATCTACTTTCGTTAAGTGTAGCTTTATCTCACCCCATTCCTGCAAGCTAATCAATAAAACAAAATTATTAATTTATTACTAATATGACTTAAGTAGGCAAGTCCATCTAAAGTCAAGTAAGTAGAGCCTACTATGATTTAACCAAAGATTTGTTGTATGTGTTTCATTCTCACTTGCATCCACTAAATTCTCAACCTAATTGAAAATTTAATCAAGATGACACCAATAACTATTAACATGGTCTTACTTTCCACATTTTTCCTCCCGACTTCTGAAACTTTAGTAGATTCGACTACTTATAACCGGGAAACATAAATTGGTTCATGGTGGGGGATCCATTGAATTAAGAACCAATAAATATGTGGATGAATCTATACCTGCCCACGTATACATAACAAAAATTATTCATGTTACAATAAAATCAAAGGAATTAATCAGCTTTAAACACTTAAAGTTGTTCACATCTTCAAAGACTACTTGAGAAGACTCATTTCTCTACTCAATTATCAATATATGTATTACAAGCATATATGCATTTGCCTAAAAAAGTATAAAGTCAATCAATTTATTTTATTGGATCATTCCGAATTTGGAAGAAAGCAATTATCTAAATAATAAAAGTAAATCCAAAACGAAAATGTAAACTGAAAAACATCACCTTTTCAATGGAAAACAATAAAGTAGGTGGAAAAGAAATCGAATTCGGATGACAACTCACAGAATAGAATATCCACATTGTAGTACGAAACTAAGATGCCTGAAAAATATATTCAACTAATTCACATTCCTCAGAGATTATAAATCCATCTTTTGTTCCAAAATGCCAAAACACTAACCACCTTTCTTGTTTAAATCATCTATAGCTGTTATAAATATATTACGAGTACATATAACAAAACCCAATTCAAAGCAATAAAATTTGTTTTTTACCTGAACATAAATGAAAGAATGACCAACAAAATTATTTGCAAATCCAACTTGTGATCAACCAAATCAAAAAAAAAAAAAAAAAAAAAAAAAAAAAAAAAAAAAACTGTATTAAATTAAAAGAAAATAGTACATACCTTGAAATGGGGAACGCCTTACATTTACAGAGATGGACATCATAGACTGATTAAATAAATGACAAAATCATTTGAAATTTAAATTGCATCACCTTTCTCAATCGCAGATGGTTTTAACAACCCTAAAATAAATAAAATAATAATAATAATAAACAAAGAACCAACAGTTAGCATCAGAAAAAAATAAAATCGAAGTTATTGAAAAATTTGGAATTGATGGTTAGGTTTATGGATTAAAAATTTGGGGTTTATTTCTTCTACATTCACAGAGCCGAAAAACGGAAGATGAAAGACCGAAATATGATCTAGAAACCTTGACAATGAGTTGGTAGCTTTTCAAAATCAAATTATGAGAGTAGTTGAATATGGGAAGTCCATCTTCACGTATTTATCTCTGTGAATATTTTTTATTTTTTATTTTTTATTTTGACTTTTATTTTCATTGACTGAATACAAGATTCAAATTTTAAAATTTTAAATTTGAAAATCAGTTCCTTAAAAATCTCAAAAAGAGTTGAATTAGTTGTAGTCAAGGGTAATTAAGTAAATTTAGGTTTTAAATTATAACATATTACGTAAACAATTCTGATAATCTTAATCAGTGGTTCAAATTAATTTGACTAACTCATTTAACGGGCAAGATTAAGTCAAACGAATCTAAAGTTAAAATGTTTACGTATTTAGACTCCTCCAATAATAATAAAAGAAGATTTACTTTAGTAGTTTAGTAGGTTAACCACCTCTATTTTGTTAGGAAATACACATCACCACCAAATACACCATCAATGAATTGGAGATTAAATCATCATCTGCTACCTTAATACCCTAACACAATCAGTGTCAGTTGACAACTTTACTTTTATTTTTTTTAGCGACATATTAATTAAAATAACAAACAATAGTGTTGCCATGAAACGATATCTAATTTCCAGACCCTAACTCATGAGCTGCGTTGACGGTTAATCAAGACCCTAGTCGTGAAATAATAAGAAAATAAGCACCGAGCCTCAATAAAACCAAAAGATGAAAAAAGGTGTCATAAATAAGCAATGCATCACAATTTTAATAAAGGGGATCTTTGAAATATAACATACTCCAAACCAAAATATACAAAGTTAAAGCTAATTGCATAACCTAATGATGTCTTCTGTTTTCATTTTTGTTTTTCCAGTTCTCAGATACCGTCCTCCATTTTCAAGTATTTGAGTCTTCTCAGAGGCTTATTGTATAAATTTCTGCTCGGCATTGTTCATTACAATCATGATCATACATCTCCAGCCTCTTAAGAATCCACTATAAAGCAAATAATCCAGTCAGCGAACATTGAAGAATAGAAGATTCAGACAAAAGATAATATCGGAAGAAAATAAATGCTAAAAACTAGGTCCAACTTGCGGTAGTGTAAATACAGAAATATACGAATAATCAGGTGTGCGATGAACCTGTTTAGCATATGCATATTTCAGTCTTCAATGCATAAAAGACCGTCGCTCACTCAGTAGCACCTGTTTTTGCCTTCTTTCTTTTAAATCTGCTAGCGTCAATGGGACCATACAGACAGATTCGAAGACTGCCATCTAGAAGTAGTTGGTGAAAGTGGGTTGTGTACAATTCCCAGAATTCATCTCTGCAAGAAAAATGTTTAAAACATTTATACACGACCCCTCTAGTGAGAATGAAATAAAATTCAAATTGTTGCAATCTAGAGAGAGAGAACGGTGGCATATTGAAGCAAAGGGTAAAGTTGATCATCTCAAACTGTTAATAATTAGTATATGTGGCAACTTCGACCCATTTACAAATTATTGGGTTGGTTCGCGTAATTTCATTTTTTTATAGTTATGAATAGATTAAGGTCAAATATAACTAGATAAAGAAAAGGTCAAATGGGGTTGAGCAGTTAAACGACATACGAATGTATTCTGTATTCAAAAGCATTAATTCTCCTACATCGCTGTATGAAAAAAGTGCGGAGTATCATTGTAAACTTCATATCTTCAAATTCATAAAATTAGCATAAAAGTGTTTGTGGGTCAGACCAACCCACCTGATCTGTACTAACAATCAACCCTTTTTGAACCCTTACCCAAACAACATTACCCACCCACTTAGCTACCCTTAATAATTTGCGTATCATCATTCTCCCTTATAAAGAGTTTACATCTTTTCTTCTATGCCTTACAGATTTAAAGATCAAAAATTACACAATTACCCTTATGTATAATATAAAAGTCAAGATTACCCTTACCTATATTTGGAAGTAGTCTATATAATATAGTATAGTATTAGAAATGTACGGTATATTAAATGAATTGTCATATTCTCCAAAAATAAATAATTGTAATTATAGAAATAACCCAAGTCAAGTATTAGTAAATAATAATTGATAATTTTCATACTAAACATTACTAATCATTACCAATCGTCCAAGCTTTATTGTGCTAATCTTGTAAATTTTTAATGCCAATTCTTCAATGCTTTAACATTTGTTTTTTTACTGATAATCTTATCAAGCCTTCGGAGTAATACCATGCATAGGACTATAGGAGTGAGGAGGTGTGGTGAAATTATTATTATTAACTTTTTTATGTGTGATAGTTTTAATAATATTAGTTAACAAGCTTCTTGGAAGAAATATGTTATCTCTTGTTTAGTTGCCTTTCTTTAGTTAAAACATATGGTGGATGAGACGTATTTTTCTAGCGGACAAATAAAGTGTGATACGTGTGGATTTGACCTTGAGCTTTATAGATATAATAATAACATTGTCGATCACTATTATATTTTTTAGTATTACCGCCGCATAGCGCGGGTCTCTACTAGTGTATGGTAAAATTTATACTTTATACTTATCACAATATAGGTGATTTGACAATTGTGCCAAACACATTTTCCCAAGAAGAAGCTTGTCTCTAACAGAACTCATAACAATTCGGTTGCAAATGACTGACATGAGAAGTTGGTGCAAGGGCTGTACCCCCATCTGGTATTATATAAAGATGATATTATTCTATGCTTATTCATTTTATAGTTATTAACTAGTATCCGATAATAGCTATATTATTATTATCAGTAGTTTTACAGAGTATTTTACGTGATGCTAGCTAGCATTAATGCATTATAACTCGTGTACTTTTTCTTGTTTCATCGACTAAACAGGGTGTCCAACTCTGTAAGGAGACTCGCTCGAGCAACTATAATAGGCCGAGTTCAGGATTTTCACTCATGCAGCAATATATATTTGTTGGTTTTCAGGTTATACATTGTTTTTATCACCAACAGAACAAAAGAGTACGATTCTGAACACATTAGCTTAAAGTGAACCAGGTCAAATGGGTTGAATACTTGAATTGTTAAAAGTTGTCCAAAATGTATTAAAAAGCTTGCAACCTCCAAAATCGATTTATTATTATGAAATAAAAAGTAAAATAATAATTTGATGGTGTAGTTTTTGTAATCAAAGTTGTCTATTAAACACCTTAACTATTTATAAGATTTAAAAAGAAACAAACAAAAAAGTAGTTTAGAATTTAACCTGATTTGAGGGATGTTGAAAAGAGTATAACCCTTAACATCTGTAAACATATCAAGCACAACAATGGATAATCGTGATAGACCCAACGCTTCCATATCAATTAACTTTTTGATCCTGAAACAATTTTGAATTGATACATCAGACAAATAACATAATATAGACATCATAAAAGCTCAAACGCCTAATACTAAAGGCCCTGCTCCCATAAAAACAAACAATTTCTTTTTTGGATAGCACTTAAAGTAGTGAGGACATCCAAACCTATTTCTATAAACATGGTTTCACTTGTGATAACAGGCAAAAAGAAACATAGTTTCAAAGGAAACAGATTGAACAGCTTGAATGTCCTTAAATACACTCAAATGTTTACAATCTCCCACATTGCTTTAAAAGTGAAAGAATTTGAATGATTACTTTAAAAACAGTTTCTATAACATTTAATGAAGCTATAATTAATTGGACCAAAAGATGATGTTGGGTCAATGTGAAGGCAACCATACTCCTCAAGCTTACGCTTACCTGCTTGGTGTGCCACAAGCAACATTGACATGATTCTTTAAACAGGAAACCTGAAGGCAAGACATAGGAATCCCAGTATTAGTAGCAGAAAGGCATAAGCAAACATACCAGAACTATATTAATAAAAGAAAAGTTTTACTAACAACAATCAAACTCTTCCATTAACCAATCAAATATATTTATTCCACTAAAAATTCTACTAAAATCAAATAAAAACTAAGTTATTTTATATAATATTAGAAAGAAAAAATATCTGACCGTAAATATTAAAACACTACAACCTAAATGAATCGTAGGCTCGTAGCTATCTAGGATCCTCCTCATTGATTTTATGTTATAACCTTTTAATAGTATGCGAATCCATGTGATTGAATGAAAATTATTTTTTTCATGAAGTATGCGATTATTTTTACTTTTTGTCTAACTTTAAGAATCTTTACATTAATTAAAAAAAAAAAATTTCTGCTAATGAAATCTCTGGAAAAAAAAATTATTCTATTAAGTATTAACCAATCATATATTTTAATTTCACTCAATCAACTATCAACCAATGAGATTCTTTTATTCTCCTATGAAGCCAGGGGAAAAATTCTACTTAAATACAAAATATAAAAATGAAACCTGTATATTATCATAAACATATTATCCTTTAATCGGCTCCTATTAGAATTCCAATGAAATCAATGACCTTAAGAGTTGATTGAAACCATTGTTGCACTAAGATGAGCAGGGCAATGGAACAAACTTAAATCAATAGACTAATCATATTTAGTTTGTTGTTCTTTTTTCTCATTAGAGGTATCATAAATTAATAAATAATATTTACTTTTCACTATCATGATGGCTTTGATGTCATACAATATGCTTATGTAGTCAAATAATGATATATTGCCAAGCAAGATCAATAGTTGACTAAAAGTGTATTTTATTAATGAAGTTGAGGTTTTGATAGATGCGTTTGGGAATGGTATAATGCCGAGGAACTGGAGGTTTAAATGGCATATGTTCACCTAAACTAGACTTGGATTAGCTTGTAAAGGAATATATACTTGTAATGGGTTACATAAGTTAAGGTTTTATGAAAGCTATTTCATGATTATTTACTTATTTAAACCACATTATGGGCATTTATCGATTTTAATTTACAGTTCGTTTTTGGTGTTTCGTATCTAAGAATTTCTCCAAGGCTTGTATTCATCGGTTGTAGCCTCGACATGAAGCAAGTCCTTAAAAGGCTATGTAGTAAAATTTTGGTGGTCATGGATTATGCTCAGTTAGATAGAAACTGGCGAGGAAAGCAAGTGGTTATTATTAATAACAAATTAAAACGATTTTCGTTATTGCCTTTATTTTGCTCTAGGATTGGTTTAATCAAAAGCATGCATGTTATATAAGCTGCTCTTAGTATATTTGTTTATGTAAATTTGATGGTTACAAAACTGTCATCCTCTACTAAGTTATCGCTGCCGATAGCCGTAGTTTTGTGGACCTTCATAAGTCTGATATTTCTGAGTCTGTTGCACTTGAAAATGCAGTGGAGCTAAGATGCAAAATCTGATTCTTCTTCCCGCCACATTTATGAAAGATAAGCAGGTACGACTTCCCTAACCACTAAATCTGTTACGCCCTCGAGCTCGGGGTTTTAATCTCTTCACTATAGTGCCTTGATTTACTTCGGCTCCTATTACACTCGTAGTCTCTGAAGGATGAGAACCAACTATGTAGCATCTACACCGAGAATTCAAGTATTGTGGACAAAATATGATGAAACAATACAAACTGATAATCTATGGCACGTTTACTAAATTTTCTTCAGCAGAAATTGTGATTTATCAGCATGTGCTGAATTAAAATGCAGAGTTGATGATTTTCATCTATTGCAACTCCAATGTTTATATGGTTTCAAAACTTGAATAGAGGTCATTAAACCTCCTATATTGATTTGTTTCAATAGTTGGATATTTAATTTAATGAAATACTTTATGCATCATGTTTAGCAGATTAGTTCTTTTAATAATGGTGTGCACCATTTGTTATTAATATTAATATTTAATATTTAATATTTAATATTTAATTATACATTGTTATCTTACAAAGCCCGTGCGTACACGGGTTTAAAATATAAGTATAAGACAATTATACACTCCAGATATGTATATATTCAAGACAAGGAATAGCTAGTAATCCTTTTCACATTATGTGTCCAGATTAAACCTCAATAGCCATTATTCTGTGCAAAAATCCAAAATGTAGGAAAATGTAGATAAATTAATCAGAGGCACTAACATCAGCAGAATTTCTTTTAAGGCAGATAAATAATGGTAGGCTGAACATAAAGCCCAACAATCAAATCAGTAATGCAGACGCAAATAACATTAAAGAAATAAAAATTCAAAATTCAAAATAAATTAAAGGTTCTCAAGGAAGCCGTTACCTGATCTTCAATCTTCAGATGCTTCGCAAAAAGTTTTGCAGCATGGCATTCTTTAGTGAAAGGCTTCAAACTCCTGCAGGTTGCAATGAAGAGATATATTATTATAAAAAACAATTTAGATTACTTAAGATAAGTTATTATATTTATTTTAAAAATAATTTTTGTATAAATTATTATACTTTGGTACAGATTTAGGCAACAGAAGTCAAACATATTCATACAAGCATCATATTTTCAGATGTCAATTGAGTTGTATCAAAAGAACAGCTAAAAGGAGAACAAATCAAAAAGGTCGCCACCTCCCATATCCTATTCGTGAAAACTTGAAAAAAACTAAAATACATCGTTCTATTCATTAATGACAGAAGCTTTTTAATATATAGATAGATATAGGAAAGAATCACAAAACCTATCTATTCCTAATATCTTTTGATATAAACTTATCTCGAAGACTTAAAGTTAATCATATAATTATAAAAACAAAGCTAACACTTGGTTACAAATTTGATACTTGAATAATGAGTACGTATGATTTACGATAATCATCTAGCTTAATTAGAGAGCAGAATTGATCAGTTTCAAACTACAAAAGTTTATCTTGCTACTGTTAAAACTGTTCTGTGATTATAACTCATCCACTAATTATTGATAAATTTCAATAAAGGGAGAGATTAAGTGTTTGTGATTATAACTCCTGTTTGACCTGTTACCCAACCTGTCCATCTTGCCACCACTAATCTTTCCATAGTACAGTGAAATCAGGAAGACATCATCACATAGATGTAGCAATTTAAACATATTCATATACAGAATGGGTCAATCTGGGCAACACTATACCGATGACGAGTCGAAAATTTTATTTGTTCTTTCTATAAATGGAACAGGTGAGATTGATCAGTCGAAAGTCACCTAAAGTGCATTTAAAAACTTTAAAGCCTCTTTAAATGTTCATTTGTTGGAATTAGATAATCAATTTAATAGAAAGTTCCTGTAGTTATATTTAACACATTTATTTGTTAAAATAAATTCAAAAATGGACGACAAAGTAGTAGTGCTTACAACCCACCATAGATGTTTTGTCCTAAAACACTTCCAACACATTACCCAACCCGCCCATTTACAACCACAGTTATCAAGAGTAAGTATACAAGCGAATGAACAAATAGTGATTTAACGATTATGAACTTCTGACATATGAAATGTGTTTAAACAAATTATTTTAACCTGAAAAGTTCCAGCGATCGTAAAGCAGATAAACTAATAGTAAGTAGTGTTGGACTACCAGCTTCAGAGCTCTTCCCAGGAACCTGCTTTTTACATAAGGATTCTTTCCAAGATGATCCAAAAGACACCTTCATATGTTCACTTAAATTACTCACATCCTGAGGTAGACTTTCAGATAGCTTCACGAAACACGCATCTGCAAAAAAAAATGCAGCCAATATTATTAATAACTTCACAAAAATTATTACAACATCAAATACATATTTCTGAATACAAAACATCATCTTTATAAAGAGTTCAATAATTACGAATACAATTGGTCAGGTGGGATTGAAGAAACTGCAGTATACACAATCACACAAGGCCACCATTTTCTATGGAGTCACCGATGTCAATGAACTTGAAACACTTTCTGCAATACTAATGACATTTTTGGATACTAATATAACAATAGGCCAAAAATTAATCATCTTTTTTCATGCTTTCATAACTTTTTAAGTTGAGAAAGCCTACTTTGTGATTGTGACACAGAACAAATGGAATACATGATAAATTTATGGACCTTTTATTTAATTTTAAAAATAATTTAACTAACAAACATAAGAGCTAAAATAGAAACACTACCAGTGGCGTATATAAATAACTTCTGTTACAATGTTGTAAAAACAAAATAAAATATCAAAAAACCATATAATAATATGAAACAACATACCAGTAAATGATTCAAGTTCAAGAGATGAAAGTTGTATCCCATTTGCTGATTGATACTGTTGAATGAAAAACTCAAGCTGCTGAGTAGGGGTTGTGACCAATTCCGGTGGCGGCGGCGGCAACGGCAGCTGGGGCTGCGGCGGTGGTTTGGGCTTGGTTTTCTTAACTTTTTTTGATGATTTTGTTTTGGGTTTGAGTGGTTTTGAAGATACATGGGGTTTTGATTTTGAATGTTTTTGGGGTTTTGCCATGGTTTCTAATCACCTTCCAATAGCCGTTGGACACCCTCTTGTTAGGTTTACGAAATATATCCCAGAAAAATTAGACAATATAGAGGTTTTTCACTTTTTGTTTCTTTTTAATTTAGTCTAATAATCTAGGGCTAAAACCATACTAAAGTGGAAAAGAATATAAAAGGAAGAAAACATTACAATTACAAAATAAAATTATTGTACAATAAAATTACACTAAAGATTTAGGAATGAAGTATATATATCTATAATCTATATCTATAATAACTATAACTAATAATCTATCTATCTATATCTATCTATATTATATTATATATTATATATTTTTTTATAATTAAAACAGAATACCATGGAGCAATCTTCATTCCTTTCATTGCGATCCTACGGTGTAGATTTATTTCGAATAATTACACTTTCGGCCCCTATATATTTGATGTACTTTTTTTATTAATAAATTGGTCACAATATTTTATCCATTTATTAAATTTAAATTTGCACACCAACTTTCACGATATCTCTCATTCTCTTCAACCAAAATTTTATTTTTATTATTTATATATAATAAAATTTCACTTTGTGAATTCAAGTAATACATAAGAAGTTTTCAACTTTTCCTCAATTTAATTAAATTCGAAACGTCAATATACATCTTCTAAAATTTTAACGTAGACTACCAAATCCTTTCCCTAATTGTAGTGTATATCAAAATACAAATTAAGAGTTAGGGGCTATACGACTTTCTGTCCAAATGTTGACGATGATGGTCATGAGGAAAACAGTTTTCACAATACAATCGTCGAGAATGATATGCATTCTTTATTGTTGAATTCTTAGTTTTAACTCGTATTTATGATTTTCAGTTTGTCTTGATTGGTTAATTGCAATTTTTGAGTATCTTGAATGCACGTAAGGTGTTTGATCAAATGTCAATGAGGACTTCAGTGATCATGTCTCGATGTCAGATTTCTATTTTCAAGTTGGTTGATTGTTCTAAACTTCGTTTCTTGCTTGGTTTGATGACCAAACATACTTATGTCAATTCAAAATTCAAAATTTCAAATATGCTTACAATCTATTTATTGGTATTCATGTAGTAGTATTGTAAATTATCAATACCCCTTTTATTTATGAGTTGATCTTATCTCTCTAACTAATTAAACTTTGATTCGAATTCCTTAATACGTTTTAATGAATGTGGTGTCATACAAGACAACTTATGACTATATTGGAATGACACGTAAGTTGTTAATTGCATTAAAGAAAAATTCAGTTTTTTTTATTTCTAACTAACTCTTTGTTTTATCTTGATTCTTTTGTTCAATATTTTCATCTGAATTTTATATTATTTTCGCGCCTAACAATATTGCTTGAGAAAACCAGCGTATAATCAAAAAAACACTTAAATAGATAGTTTTTAATTACCACATGTAGTAAAAGATAACTATATAATATTTATATAACTCTTCACTAATGTAGTATGAATTGTTATGTAATATTACTCTAATTTGAGTACTTACAAACTTAGCTTAATGCTTAACTCAAAGAGCGCACCCTGATTGCACTAGAAACTTCAGTAAACACATACGTATTTGATTTGAGCTCTCGGGTTTAATCAAGTATAGTTTTTTTATCTTCCCTTGAAGTCTTAGTCATTTGTTAACTTACATGGCAGAGGTTAATCCAATATTACTTCGTTAAATCTCTAAGTTGTATTTGTTTTAATCGACGGGTATTCGATGAAATGGTTCGATGAATAACTACTTTTAATAGGTCAACGTATCCAGCCAGGTCTTTACTTCTTGAATATTTAAATTAATATTGATCTATTCAAACATGAGAATAGATAAAATCATTTATTGTTACTTTATTCATTTTAGTTTAACAATTATACATCTTCACTGGTTTTAGTATAGTTTCCGGTCAATCCCTATTTATAGTGAAATGAAATTTAAGAATAATCATGGACTCAATGTAGGAAGGAATATTGACGCCGCTCAACTTTTTGGCCACCAAATTTGGCGAGGTAATGGTAAATTTATAGCCTATAGACTTTAAATGTACTTACATACACATGAATGATCAATAATTTGTAAAGTTTGATTCTTTTTTTCTTTAAGAATGTGGTACTTGTTAGTGAGCGCTTAATATGTGAAAATATTTATTGGTAAATTTAAAAACTCAAATGTCGTAACCCGCATTGTCGCATGTCCTTCAACTAGTAATAATAATAGTAAATAATAATAATAATGATGATGATGATGATGATGATGATGATGATGATAATAATAATAATAATAATAATAATAATAATAATAATAATAATAATAATAATAATAATAATAATAATAATAATATACTTAAATATAATACTAATAATAATAATAATAATAATAATAATAATAATAATAATAATAATAATAATAATAATAATAATAATAATAATAATCATCTTAAATTATATATAAGAAACATCACATGATGTCATCAAATTATCAATTAACCAATTAAATTCCTTAATTCTGTCCAATTAGCTAAAATTTAGGATTCAATGATGTCATAAATAATATAATAATAATTAAATATAGGATGAAAGCTATTTGACTATATTTAGGATTCCTATTTTCTTCTTAATAATAATCGCACATGGATTACTATTTTATTTTTCTCTCTTTCAATTATATCCTTACTTTTAATAATCAAATTAACTAATGAGAATAAAATATTTTGATACGAAAAAATTTTAATTTTACCTTACATAACCCGCGTGAATACATGGGTTTAAGGGCTAGTAATATACTTAAAGCAAAACACAATAAAAGAATATCGGCCCTTCATTAAGTTTTCAAAATTGATCCGATGATCTAGATTTAATCCTAATAATTACACTTAACCCCCTAAAATATAAAATTAAATATTTAAATTAATTTTGTTATATAAATAAACTAGATATAAGACCCGCGACAACGCGGACAACCAAAATGAAACTTCTAATAAAATAAATTTTTTATAATTAATACTAGATCATAACCCGCAAAAATGCGGGCGAGATCATTGTTTTTTATTCATAGTATTTTTAGTTTACAAACGCTATTTTGGCTGTGATTGTGTTAATGTTGTTGTAATGCTAGCGACTAAAACTTTATGCATGTGAGTACGCATATGAAAACATGAATAATACACATCGTTTACCATTACATATAATATTTGTTTTTGTCTGTTATAAATTTAAAAAAATCTAATACGAATGAGAACGTGCATCAATCATGTTGGTTGAGACTCTCTAGGCCTTGCAACCCATAAAGTACTTAGAGCATTTAGACGTGCATAGTAGTATGATATAGCCAGTCATGCTAACGCGGATTGTCGTGTTGTCAATATCTCATGAAGCTGGACTAAAGTACTCTCTCGAAGTGAATCAGCCTACGAAAAATGGGAGTCAAAAAAGTTAGTTTCAAGTAGAAAGACTATATATATATGAATTCAATTTGTTTGAATTGGTTGAGGCAAACATGTGTTTTGAATTGGTTGAGTGTAAACAAATTAACATGGAGCAGTACACAACAAATTTTCATGAGATTTTATTTGGGCATTTACTAATTGCACAAAAAAAGCCTAAAAAGTAAATTTTGTAGATGCTGAATACCATAATGTGGTAGTAAATTTGAGTAAAAATAAGAAGACATGATGTAGGTAATCTTCCACAGCTCCTAACTTACCCATTGCCTTGGACATATGAGACATGTATGTGGGCATTGTTGAAGAAGATGTCACAGTATCCGAAATCATTGTATCTGAAATAGACTCTTGCAATCTTGTCATTCCCTCACTTAAGACTTTCTCATGATGTTTGACCTTATTTAGCAAACATTTTGTTTTCTTTTGTTGCTCAGTAGAGGTCTCCACTTGTTTTTCAATTAGCTAATAAGGAATGTGATGAGTATGGTTATTAAAAGACATCATTGAAATTAGAAATAACCAATATTATAATATCTAACAACACTAATAAAAGTTTGTTTACTTTAAATTTAGATTCAAGGAAAGTTAACGTATTTAACAAAAATGAAGTATTAGTGTCAAACAGTAACGAAGATAATTAATCGTTATACCTTAATTATATCAGATGGAAGGAATCCAACAACCCACATAATGCAGCGTTCAGCAACTGAAGTCCATGTTCCGTATACAATGTGAAGTATCCCGTAGGTAAGTTTGTTCCTTGTTAGACGCATTATATGAAACTGAATCATTTGGTAGAGCAGCTGTATCACCAACAGTAGCTTGTACTCTAAAATTAGAGGGTAGCAATCTTTTTGACCTCACCTTAAGACCTGTAAAATCATGACCATCATGAGCATGGTAATTAAACACACATCCAAACACTGTTAAAGAAATTACAGTTGGTGTTGTTATAATCAGTTGCAGAGACTACCAAAACCTAATAAATAAATTGATTTTATAACTAATCAATGTTATTTGTACCTTTAGTGTTATGTAAGTTGCTTCAGATATAAGACTTGGTCTTCCCAGGTATACATTCACTATACATTCACTGTTCCATTTTTGAACAAATGCATATAAGTTGAAAGGCTGAAAAACAAATGGTAAAAATGCTTATAATTTTTCTGCAGAGTATCTTAAGATTACAACATAAGTGAAAGCATTTGCAGCTGTTTTTATACAGTCACTGCATTGCACCCTCAATTGCAATATCAAAGGATAGCATTACCGAAACGCATTCCATAATACGTATCTCCAAAAAAAAAAATATCAAGTGCGTAGAGTAACATTTGAATAAAAACTATGCAGTGAAACAATATCCGTTTCCGCTTGGAATTCAATGTATTAAGAAGGTGTTTCCAATCAAACAATGTAAATGAATAAGTATGAAGTAACTTCAGGTATTCAAAAAAGATTCCATAGCTATAGGAAATAATGAAAATGAAAGTAAAGACATAGTCTTAAACAGGGAAAACAATAAAAGTAGACATAACGATATAGTCTTAAACAGGGAAAACATTAAAAGTAGACATAACAAAATAAATGTTTGGAGCAAGTTCGGAGAATGAAAAGAACGGTAAATCTGCCATGAGTCATATGTCATCCATTTTTGATATCTTCGTCCTCTCCAATCCCTTTCCAGTTATGGAGATGGCTCCAATGCTGGGAGGTTCATCAGTGGGAGACTCACTCTTCCTTTTGAAGGAGAATGGTAGTGGTGAGATGACTTGACCAGCTTCGGGTGAGAAAAGATGATCATCTTCAAGGGAACGGATGTAATGAAAAATAGAAAAGACAAATAAATGTTGTCAAGGATAATCATATTTGTGAATAACGCAATTACCAAATTGTGTACCTTCCCTATAGGAGTAGAAGTAGATAACTCGACAACGTCAGGTTCCTTTTTATCATCAGCTGCGTTATTAGGGAAAGCAGCGATGACGTCTGGATCAGTGGTCCCACAACTAACAGTGTATCCAGGGTATCCATGGTTGAGATTGACATCCCCAACATGAATTTTGAAAACAGCTTCCTTGTCCACGATTGCATTAAATTCATATGGTATAACCTTCGGGTCATCAATCTGTCAAAAAAATGTTAGTAACACATAATTAAAGATCGGCCAAAATGAGTCAATCATAGACATATTTTTTTACGGTAACCAAAGTAAAAGTACCGTCTCATCCAGTTACGTCAAGTTGAAACACAAAATGGATCAGTAAAGCGTTTTTAAATCCCTATATATGGTTATAATTATAAGTAATAAATTGAACAACTATGAAATGAGTGTCCTACAGTCGCAAACGTATACAGGTTTTGTTAGTGATGTAACTGAATACATTTTTGAATTGAAGCATACAATTCATTCGTTACCGCATGTTACAATTCAGTCGCAAACGTATCAGCTGCCTTATTAGGGAAAGCAGCGATGACGTCTGGATCAGTGGTCCCACAACTAACAGTGTATCCAGGGTATCCATGGTTGAGATTGACATCCCCAACATGAATTTTGAAAATAGCTTCCTTGTCCACGATTGCATTAAATTCATATGGTATAACCTTCGGGTCATCAATCTGTCAAAAAAATGTTAGTAACACATAATTAAAGATCGGCCAAAATGAGTCAATCATAGACATATTTCTTTACGGTAACCAAAGTAAAAGTACTGTCTCAATTTTTCGTTTCAACCATGAGATACTCCGATTGAGCAGCTTCGATAACTAACCGTCAAAGAACACCAGTGAGATGGGACCGGTCACATCTTGACCTCTCAATGTAGTTCGGAGCCTGTAAAATAAATACAAATGAAGTGGAGAGTTTTTTTCGAGAAGCATTAACCGTTAAGGTTTGTAGAATCACTTACTTGCCAGTAACGTCTGTAACACGGCCGCACACTTTACAATCAAAAAGTCTTGCGTGAGCATAATCGACGGCGGCACGAGTAGCCTTCTTGTTACATGAGTTACATGAATACTAAAACCAACCTTCGTCAAGCAAGAATTTAGTGATAGTAACTTTTACAATGCAGTATGATTCCTGAAATATGCGTTAATATGGAATGATTAATGGATGGATACTGAAAGCAATAAAGTTAGTTGAAAACGGTATAATCAGGTATGTTGATATATTATTCTGTGACATACAACTTGTGTTGATCGGGCTTCGTACAGTCTTAAATGGATCTTTGGTATAGTCATCAAGAGCAGACTTGATGACGGTATCGTGAGCTAAGAGAGACAGCTGGGTTGGTGGGACATTTACATCATCTCTGTGTAGGATTCTGTATTAAACAGCGATGTTGTTAGCATAAATCAAATATTTGTATTAGGGAAACAATTATTTAAAAAGTTGCATCCATACTCTTTTCTGAATTCCACAATTGGCAACACATGTGTGTTGATGTGCAAGCGCGCACAACTGAAATGGTTGCCTACTTGGGGCTGCCCTGTTCAGACAAAAAAGCACTCAATTTAAAAACGGAAGAATATTGAATATGTTATTGATGTTAAAAGTCGTTGATAGGGCTGCTTCCTATGCCAATCCTTTAAGCGAGCATTCTGTAACCATATGATGACATGCTCGGAGGTGTGCTTGTTACGATTAATAAAACCTTCTAAAGATTCAGCGTGCTCTCCCCAAACATTGCAGTATATCTGCTGTCCGTTGTGAGACACATGGTAAGAAAATTGATGTATACGTGAGGAAGGAATAACATAAATTAACCTAGTGGTAAGAAAAATAAGATTTAACAAAGCAAATGAAAAAGGATTTAATGGAAAGTGTACTGAATGTCCTGTAGATAGAACTTTTTGTTTATTTTTTCGATTCTGTTGTCACGTTTGATGTTCAGGGGGTCCGATGACACAAGCAGACCAACAACATCTGCAATAAAAAATTTTATTACATAGGAATTTCTATTATTGTATTGAGTACCTTTTTTGTTTGCATAGTATGAAAAAACCCACTGATTCAGTAATGTTTCTTACCGAAACCAATTATCATGGTAACATTCCACTTCAAAATATCGTCAAACCTAACAAAGTTGTAAGGATCTCCCGCTATCTCAAATGACGGACATCTCCTTACTTTAGATGTCCTGAAGAGTACTAACTTTGCCTCATGGTCAATCAGGATATAATCCCCTTTGTATGGATCAACTCCAAAGTTGGTGATGTCCACAAAGTTACCCTCTCGTAACATTTCTTCAAAATATGAGTACATGAATGGCCTAACGGACGCAACAATCTTGTTGCCCTGCAAATGCACACATCCATTTACGTAAAGTTTAAACACAAAATGGATCAGTAAAGCGTTTTTAAATCCCTATATATGGTTATAATTATAAGTAATAAATTGAACAACTATGAAATGAGTGTCCTACAGTCGCAAACGTATACAGGTTTTGTTAGTGATGTAACTGAATACATTTTGAATCGAAGCATACAATTCATTCGTTACCGCATGTTACACTCATCTGAACAACAATTAGCTGAATTTGATACAGTTTGACACTCTCACCTAATAGAGTAATATATTATGCTGTATGTAAATCTATATATATAGCTTAAAATCATACCAGTACAAAGGATTTAAAAGAAAGGACACCTGATTGAATTTTTTTCGACAAAATAAAATTTCACTACACAGTTGCAATCACAAAGGATATAATTTAGCTGCAAAGTGTCAAATGTTAAAAGGGTGGAGAAAAGCATATGTAAACGACTATACAGTGAATGAACAGATGTTTCTGATTGGAGTGCAATCAAGTGAACAACTATTAAATGAATAACTACTAAATGAGTTTACTACATTCGGAATAAAACAACGGTTTGTTCGTGAAGTAAGTTAATAAATTAGGCTTCGAAGCATATGATTCATTCGTTAGTACATGTTACACTTATGTAAACAACTATTAGGTGAATTCCTGAACAAATACAGTTATACAGTATCATGTATGTAAACCTATATAGGTTGAAATGATATCAGTCCTTAAGATTTAAAACAAAGGCCAGCATATTGAATTTTAGACAAAATTAAATTTCAGTTATAGCTGCAATCACAAAGGATAGAAATTATCTGCAAAGTGTCAAATCTTTACCGGGTGGATTAAAGCATAAGTAAGTGGTTACTGTAAGTGTTGCTGGTTATCATTGTAGGTGACATCTCACTTTTGTATTATATAAAAATCATTGTAAGATAATTGGGATAACAAATGTAGAAACAATGGTGATAGAACCTACATAGTATTGACAAAGGGTGATTGCGTATCAACATATAGTTTCAAATATATGTTTGACTCTGACATTAAAATAGCATCAAATATAGTCTTCAATAACTCAATAATATTGATCATCAAATATCTTAAACAAAAACCAAAAGCACGTCGACATTGAGCCAACATTGATTGGCATAACAAAAGTATGAAAACACAAAAAGAAAAAAGATGATCAACAGGATGGTATTATTTTACCTTAAACTTTTTCAGAATTTATGAGAGGATCTCGGGAAATCATTTCAGACATTGTTGATGTAGCAGGTATAGCATCTGAAATGAATGGGCCATTAGGTAGTGCACTCATTGCAGACCTGAAACAGGAAATTAAATAACATCAGGTGATATAGTATTTGCTAGATGTGACACTTTTGACCCATTTACTCATGAATGAATTGATTAAGGCTATGTTAACAGGTCAAACGGGTAAAAAGAGTCAAACGGTTGAAAATCGCTCAAGGTGGTTATTTAATGCATAAAATTTTCTAAATCATTTCACTTAGAAAATGGAAATATATAAGATATATTTATTCTTGATTTTAGAAGTTAGAAGTATTTGGAGTATCGATACATATTATGAGTAAATTATTGGCCTACGTGCTGCAGCAGTCATAAACTTGCTGGCTGTAGGTTTGCTTAACATAAATGCAATCGGTTTACAAATTATAACTATGGCCCAAATGTAATTTTGTAACTCATATGCTATACTTAGTATATATGTTTCACCAAAGAGATGGAGAGTAAAGTAGGCAAGAGTTGATGTAGTCAACATATAAGTTCAAATGTTTAAACGGGTCAAGTTGACCAGAAAGAGTACTACTATTTAAGCAAATCATTACCAGTAAATATAGTGCGGTGCATTAGAAGGCGATAAGGTGAACTACATCAACTGTAGGATGCCATGTATGCCATGATCGAGAACTGTATCAATAAGTGATTATGTAAATGGTAAAGTTATATAGTATACCCGTATGATGTAGAATTGATGTGGTTGTAGAAGACGCGTCAACAGATATAGCAAATTATGTTGAGACTGATAGTCCACTTCCATCCCTATACCTGATGCTAGTGTCGAAAGCATTCTGATGCTACTCAGATCCATTTTTTGTGCGTGTAAGGTCTGATCTGATGGAATGAACTGCACCAAATGTGGCTGCATCCACACGATTAGTCCCTAATTTGGTGATGAATAATAAGTTTACAAAGTATATTTACTGCAAATATAATGTTATTATAAATTTATAACTCTGTAAAATGTGAGAACCTGTTGGGTTCACTGAATAGTTGGTTTTGTCATGTGTTTCATTTGTGTCGTCCACCTGATCAAATTGATTGCAGAAACATCAGCAAAATAGCACTTGAGAACCTTACAAGGAACATCTATAAAATTCCAATTTTATAGCCATTACTATAAAATATGGGGTGTCAAGATGGGTGGGTCGGGTAAAAATCTTTAGTATCGGGCCATAACAGATGGAGTTGGATTGGGTTGACCCACAAACACATCCATCCATTTTTTTACTTTGGGTAACTCTTAACCATTTTACTTGTTGGACCCACTTTTGCTATAAAAATTATTCAACCGGTTTGAGAAAAGGAGATTCATCCAAAATTAAGTGATTCATAGGTAAATGGTTGAATATATCCCTGCACCAAAATTATGGAGATGCAAGTCATGAGAAGCATGACAAGAACCTGAGTTTTGCTTGTTAAACTGTCGTGTCCACCCTTTCTCAACCTAGACATTGTCACCTTGCTAGTCGAAAGCATTCTGATGCTACTCAGATCCATTTTTTGTGCGTGTAAGGTCTGATCCGATGGAATGAACCGCACCAAATGTGGATGCGTCCACACGATTAGTCCCTAACCAAGGTGCTGAATAATAAGTTTAGTAATTACAAAGTATATGGTAAGCAACTATAATGTTATTATAAATGAATAACTCTGTAGTGTGAGAACCTGTTGGGTTCGCTGAATAGTTGGTTTTGTCATGTGTTTCATTTGTGTCATCTACCTGATCAAACTGATTGCAGAAACATCAGCAAAATATCACTTAAACTCCATTCCATCTACTTCACAAAAACTATACAATATGATATATAACAATAAGTACCTTAAATGTCGATTTTTTCACCTTTTCAGGCTTAGCAGCAGCATTTGAGGACATCTAATAGAAACGTCAGCAAAATATCACTTGAGAACCTTAAAAGGAACATATATAATAAAAAGAAAATCAATTACTTATTTACCATAGGTTCCGCCTAGATTTCAAAACTAAAAATTTGAGGTATGTTTAATGCATAACAACATCTTCTTCAAATTTGATGCCACTATAACACACATAGAAGTTGATAAAGGAGACATTGATAACATTTTCACTCAAAGAATAATAATGCAATCCCTAACAGAGCTCAACCAATTTAGGTCACTCAAAATACACAATCATAGATTATTAGAGGAATGATGATGGACCACAATATCTAGAGGTTCAACTTTGACCCATTCACGTACATATGAGTTTAATAGAGATATTCATATCAAGGCAAAACATACATATATCAACAATTAAACTTTTATACCCATTATCTACCTACTTACCTGAAATCTGTTCATAATCAAAATGTCACAAGAATTCAATTCCATAAATATTTTTATCAATTTTTTAATCACTTAAACTCCATTCCATCTACTTCACAGAAATCATACAATATGATATATAACAATAAGTACATTAAGTGTTGATTTTTTCACCTTTTCAGGCTTAGCAGCAGTATTTGAGGACATCTAATAGAAACCTTCTTTATTAGCAAGTGTGACTCTTCAATCTTTTGTCCCCTGAAGTGTGGAAAAACCCCAAAATTAATTAAAATATTTGATTGCGATTCCAATCACAATTCCAATTCCAATTCGACTTTAATATGTTTATAATCAAAATCTCACAAGAATTCAAATCCATAAACATTATCATCTTCTTTTTAATATGTAACAGACTCTTCAAATTAACAGACAAATTAAGCCTTATTATTTTATACATCATAATAAATAATAAAAATCATTATCTATATAACTTGAACTTCGATTGTGTGATGAAATACGGAATTGAATTCGGTACTCAGTTGGAACAAACGACCCTACCTGAAAGATCAGACAAGTACCTTTAGAAATTGTTTAAAAAGTTCGTTAAGCATCTTCCTAATCCAGCCACCCCTGATTACGGTCGTCCACCGCCATCTCCGCCGCCTGGCGCTGCAGTTGGTCGGAACTTCCTTGATTCAATTTCTGCTCCACATCCCGCCGCACTTTATTGATCTTCGGGAGTGGTTTCTTAGGGTTCTTGAAGAAGAAATTGAAAACTTTAATTGGTTGATGTGGGAAATAGTAGAAATTTTCAATTGGGTATTGATTCAATCGGTTTCTGTAGGTTGGGATTGGGCGATTTTGTGTTTTGTGGGTGCTGGGGGATTAGTCGACTGAAAGATACGTTTGAAAAAAAAGGAAGAGACGGGAAGTGGATTTGAGGGTATATTTGGAACAAATTAGGTCACAAAATGTTATGATTAATAAATCATTTTGCTAATTATAATCAAAGGCTGAGATTAGATTAACTAATTCAATGTAAGGTGGTGATTAACTTAAAAGGGTTGGTTTGGAAGGAGATTATGTAATATAGGTTCAAATGATATCAGTCCTTAAGATTTAAAACAAAGGCCAGCATATTGAATTTTAGACAAAATTAAATTTCAGTTATAGCTGCAATCACAAAGGATAGAAATTATCTGCAAAGTGTCAAATCTTTACCGGGTGGATTAAAGCATATGTAAGTGGTTACTGTAAGTGTTGCTGGTTATCATTGTAGGTGACATCTCACTTTTGTATTATATAAAAATCATTGTAAGATAATTGGGATAACAAATGTAGAAACAATGGTGATAGAACCTACATAGTATTGACAAAGGGTGATTGCGTATCAACATATAGTTTCAAATATATGTTTGACTCTGACATTAAAATAGCATCAAATATAGTCTTCAATAACTCAATAATATTGATCATCAAATATCTTAAACAAAAACCAAAAGCACGTCGACATTGAGCCAACATTGATTGGCATAACAAAAGTATGAAAACACAAAAAGAAAAAAGATGATCAACAGGATGGTATTATTTTACCTTAAACTTTTTCAGAATTTATGAGAGGATCTCGGGAAATCATTTCAGACATTGTTGATGTAGCAGGTATAGCATCTGAAATGAATGGGCCATTAGGTAGTGCACTCATTGCAGACCTGAAACAGGAAATTAAATAACATCAGGTGATATAGTATTTGCTAGATGTGACACTTTTGACCCATTTACTCATGAATGAATTGATTAAGGCTATGTTAACAGGTCAAACGGGTAAAAAGAGTCAAACAGGTTGAAAATCGCTCAAGGTGGTTATTTAATGCATAAAATTTTCTAAATCATTTCACTTAGAAAATGGAAATATATAAGATATATTTATTCTTGATTTTAGAAGTTAGAAGTATTTGGAGTATCGATACATATTATGAGTAAATTATTGGCCTACGTGCTGCAGCAGTCATAAACTTGTTGGCTGTAGGTTTGCTTAACATAAATGCAATCGGTTTACAAATTATAACTATGGCCCAAATGTAATTTTGTAACTCATATGCTATACTTAGTATATATGTTTCACCAAAGAGATGGAGAGTAAAGTAGGCAAGAGTTGATGTAGTCAACATATAAGTTCAAATGTTTAAACGGGTCAAGTTGACCAGAAAGAGTACTACTATTTAAGCAAATCATTACCAGTAAATATAGTGCGGTGCATTAGAAGGCGATAAGGTGAACTACATCAACTGTAGGATGCCATGTATGCCATGATCGAGAACTGTATCAATAAGTGATTATGTAAATGGTAAAGTTATATAGTATACCCGTATGATGTAGAATTGATGTGGTTGTAGAAGATGCGTCAACAGATATAGCAAATTATGTTGAGACTGATAGTCCACTTCCATCCCTATACCTGATGCTAGTGTCGAAAGCATTCTGATGCTACTCAGATCCATTTTTTGTGCGTGTAAGGTCTGATCTGATGGAATGAACTGCACCAAATGTGGCTGCATCCACACGATTAGTCCCTAATTTGGTGATGAATAATAAGTTTACAAAGTATATTTACTGCAAATATAATGTTATTATAAATTTATAACTCTGTAAAATGAGAGAACCTGTTGGGTTCACTGAATAGTTGGTTTTGTCATGTGTTTCATTTGTGTCGTCCACCTGATCAAATTGATTGCAGAAACATCAGCAAAATAGCACTTGAGAACCTTACAAGGAACATCTATAAAATTCCAATTTTATAGCCATTACTATAAAATATGGGGTGTCAAGATGGGTGGGTCGGGTAAAAATCTTTAGTATCGGGCCATAACAGATGGAGTTGGATTGGGTTGACCCACAAACACATCCATCCATTTTTTTACTTTGGGTAACTCTTAACCATTTTACTTGTTGGACCCACTTTTGCTATAAAAATTATTCAACCGGTTTGAGAAAAGGAGATTCATCCAAAATTAAGTGATTCATAGGTAAATGGTTGAATATATCCCTGCACCAAAATTATGGAGATGCAAGTCATGAGAAGCATGACAAGAACCTGAGTTTTGCTTGTTAAACTGTTGTGTCCACCCTTTCTCAACCTAGACATTGTCACCTTGCTAGTCGAAAGCATTCTGATGCTACTCAGATCCATTTTTTGTGCGTGTAAGGTCTGATCCGATGGAATGAACCGCACCAAATGTGGATGCGTCCACACGATTAGTCCCTAACCAAGGTGCTGAATAATAAGTTTAGTAATTACAAAGTATATGGTAAGCAACTATAATGTTATTATAAATGAATAACTCTGTAGTGTGAGAACCTGTTGGGTTCGCTGAATAGTTGGTTTTGTCATGTGTTTCATTTTTGTCATCCACCTGATCAAACTGATTGCAGAAACATCAGCAAAATATCACTTAAACTCCATTCCATCTACTTCACAAAAACTATACAATATGATATATAACAATAAGTACCTTAAATGTCGATTTTTTCACCTTTTCAGGCTTAGCAGCAGCATTTGAGGACATCTAATAGAAACGTCAGCAAAATATCACTTGAGAACCTTAAAAGGAACATATATAATAAAAAGAAAATCAATTACTTATTTACCATAGGTTCCACCTAGATTTCAAAACTAAAAATTTGAGGTATGTTTAATGCATAACAACATCTTCTTCAAATTTGATGCCACTATAACACACATAGAAGTTGATAAAGGAGACATTGATAACATTTTCACTCAAAGAATAATAATGCAATCCCTAACAGAGCTCAACCAATTTAGGTCACTCAAAATACACAATCATAGATTATTAGAGGAATGATGATGGACCACAATATCTAGAGGTTCAACTTTGACCCATTCACGTACATATGAGTTTAATAGAGATATTCATATCAAGGCAAAACATACATATATCAACAATTAAACTTTTATACCCATTATCTACCTACTTACCTGAAATCTGTTCATAATCAAAATGTCACAAGAATTCAATTCCATAAATATTTTTATCAATTTTTTTAATCACTTAAACTCCATTCCATCTACTTCACAGAAATTATACAATATGATATATAACAATAAGTACATTAAGTGTTGATTTTTTCACCTTTTCAGGCTTAGCAGCAGTATTTGAGGACATCTAATAGAAACCTTCTTTATTAGCAAGTGTGACTCTTCAATCTTTTGTCCCCTGAAGTGTGGAAAAACCCCAAAATTAATTAAAATATTTGATTGCGATTCCAATCACAATTCCAATTCCAATTCGACTTTAATATGTTTATAATCAAAATCTCACAAGAATTCAAATCCATAAACATTATCATCTTCTTTTTAATATGTAACAGACTCTTCAAATTAACGGACAAATTAAGCCTTATTATTTTATACATCATAATAAATAATAAAAATCATTATCTATATAACTTGAACTTCGATTGTGTGATGAAATACGGAATTGAATTCGGTACTCAGTTGGAACAAACGACCCTACCTGAAAGATCAGACAAGTACCTTTAGAAATTGTTTAAAAAGTTCGTTAAGCATCTTCCTAATCCAGCCACCCCTGATTACGGTCGTCCACCGCCATCTCCGCCGCCTGGCGCTGCAGTTGGTCGGAACTTCCTTGATTCAATTTCTGCTCCACATCCCGCCGCACTTTATTGATCTTCGGGAGAGGTTTCTTAGGGTTCTTGAAGAAGAAATTGAAAACTTTAATTGGTTGATGTGGGAAAGAGTAGAATTTTTCAATTGGGTATTGATTCAATCGGTTTCTGTAGGTTGGGATTGGGCGATTTTGTGTTTTGTGGGTGCTGGGGGATTAGTCGACTGAAAGATACGTTTGAAAAAAAAGGAAGAGACGGGAAGTGGATTTGAGGGTATATTTGGAACAAATTAGGTCACAAAATGTTATGATTAATAAATCATTTTGCTAATTATAATCAAAGGCTGAGATTAGATTAACTAATTCAATGTAAGGTGGTGATTAACTTAAAAGGGTTGGTTTGGAAGGAGATTATGTAATATAGGCTCTCTTTTATAAGATAAGAGAGATAAGTGAAAGTTGTCATTATTACCTTAACATTATAAATGACACTTTTGATCAAGATAACTTAAAACTTGTTTTTACTTTTGATCAAGATAACTTAAAACTTGTAACATTGTTGAATGGAAGTTCAACTCTTTCTCCTCCTACATCATGATCACAATCATCTCATACTGAGCATCCACATCAACAAAACTTTATAAAGCTTTTCTAGAATGCCACATAGATTTATAAAACAAAAGCTTTACAAAATAGCTTTAACTCCAATGAGAATTTGCTTTTAAAATTTTTCTTTATAATTTAATACTCACATATATGCAAAAAAGCTTTACCTCAAATGCTTTACAAATCTCAAGCTTTTACTAAAAAAAAGTTTTTGCTCCAATAAAGAAAGGGTAAATCAATTGAAATGTTGACATTACAATTGAACCGTAATGTTGACCAATCACAAAGTACACATTTTACATTTTTGATCCTTCAACTTTTTTATATTTACATAAATGACCCCTCCATCAATACCAACATTACATTTCAATTGTAATGTTCAACATTACGGTTTATTTTCCCATAAAGAAAAGCTTTTCTAAAGCTTTTAATGTACAAAAATTCTTTATAAAAAGCCTTTGTACTTATATAAATAAATATAATTTAAATTGGAATGATGTAATCAACTTATATATATATAAATAAATGGTGTAAACCATTTACCCAAAAATAATATAGGGTTATGTAACAAGCAAAAACAATGTGCTACATTTAAAGGAAAGGGGGGATAACCAGTAAATAAGAGGTTAGCAAAACACGAGTTATCCTAGCTGCATTATGTGTAACCACACTCTAACTGATGCAATTTACTGCAGTATCCAGGTCAAGGTAATCTTTCTTTTACATGCGTTCTTTCAATACCCAAATATCACTTGTACAATATTATTGCTGACATCCATCGAAACAAATGTTTACAATTCACTTGCAGTTCGAGAACACGCTACAATGATTTGTCCTGCTGCCACGTATGGATTAACATTTCATTTACCTAACCATGATTATAACTTATAATCATAAGGTTTCTTTTCATTTGAACCATGAACAATTAAATTGGGAAGTTGAAAGTATTACTTATTAGATGAGATTAGGAGGTGAAACACCCAATTTTTTTTTTTTTACATTTTAAAATGACCGAATACTAAGACATATAATAGCTCTTGCAAATCTGACTATGACATATAGGGTACAAGAAAAATACTTTCAAAGACACGTGACCCATTTCCGTTACACATGTGACTATTTCCGAAACATTTTCTATTTGATCCCAAAATGACCATTTCATTCTGATACCTGAACCTCATACACGTATAAATTACTTCAACCTGTTCAAAATTTGCGGTTTTGTCACAGACTACTTTACATTAAATTTAATACTGCAAGGTGGTTATTTAGACCCAATATACTAAAACAGTCTGTTATACCCAATAAGCTAGAAATTGTGTACAACAAAAGACTTCTATGGCTGCTACTACACAAAAGGTTACCACCTTTACAGGTATGTAAAACCGTCATACTATTATATAACGGTTTGATCCATAACTTGAAATGATTTCAAAAGATTAACATGTGTGTTTAGTACAACTATACTTGTACTTCAAAATGGGCGTATAAACGGATCGAGCATGATTATAAGAGAGTAATCGTTACTATACCGTGTAACAAGTTCCACCAAAAACACTACATAGGCTTCTTGCCCGAATCCCCCTTGGAACCACTTGCACCACCTACACATAAACATGAAACCGTAAGCTATAAGCTTAGTTAGATAACAGGAACCGTACAATTCATGTAAAACATGATCATGAACAAATAAGGATCTTTTCTGTCTAACACATTACTTGTCAACTGAGCATACATGAACTTATGTCTAAATGACATATCATGAACTAGACAAGTAATTATTGCATTCAATAATCGAATACAATTATGTACAAACTGAAAACAAACTGATGCATTATAAATATAATATGACCCACACCCTCATACTAAAATTAAGGCGTATTCCGGGAACAATATGCATAATCATATTGTTCGTGAACTATCCGTTACTCACCTTTTTCGTAAGCTGATTTACTTGACTTGACAGTCTCTCTTTGTTCACCTAATCAAACATAAATAGCACACTACATATAAGTTATTGTCATAATTTGACAATCTAAATCTTAACATACTACTAATTATCTTTTACTTAATCTAACATAAACATGATGTTTACTAAAATTCAAAACCATTTACTTCACTTTCTCGAATCATTTTATTTACTAAGTAACACCACACACTCAAGAGTGTATGTGTGATACCCGACAATTTAGGTTAACTGTTAAACCTAAAATAGGACCCTAATTACTTGTATTTAGTTTGTATTAGGCTAAATATTAGTAATTACTTGTATATTTGAATATACACTTACGTGATTACGTGTTTATTTGTAATTACGTGAAACGATCGGACAGAGTCCGACACAATATACGACGTTGGTGAAAACATTTCTATAAATAACTTAAATCTATTTATAGAAGTTATTTATCATATATTATTATCTTGTTTAAATAATACATGAAAAACCTAGACGTATCACTTAAAACGTCTCAAACGCAAAGAAAACGCGCGAATCGCATTCGGCAACGAAACGAAACTTGATAAATATTTCGGTAACTCAAATTTAAGTATTTTAATAATACTTCAATGAAAGTTTATCCCAAAAACATCGTTAATTAAAACGACACAAGAAAACGTTAGATGATTTAACCGAATAACGAAACGAACGAGTAAACGACCAAAGCACGTAACACAGCCTAGAAACGAAAATTTAATCACAAACCTACCCCCATGGGCCCCCCATAGGCTGCCCCCATGTGCCACCCCCACTTCCCCCTCTCAAATTTCATGCAATGTACTCATCTTTTTCTTACACACATGACATACATGCACAACACCTCATTCATCACTCACTCTTTCATACACACTTTCTCCTCCTTCTCTCTAAGAACACCCCACTCTCTCTCTACAACTGAAAACTCAGTCCTCAAATCACCATCTTCACCACCATAAACCACCACAAGATCACCACTAAGCACCACCACAATATTCATCTTTTTACAAAGGAAATTCAAGATTTCAAGGCAACAAGAACTCTCCACTACAAATATGTCCTCCTATCTTCAAAACTTCTTTGTGAGGATATTTTATTACTCTCATTATGCTTATTAACATGTTATAAGGTTCACTCAACAAGTATTATAACAAAATATTACACAAAAACTCATTTTCTTAACTTAAAACTCATAAGAATGCAAGAAAACTTTATGTTCAGAAAGTTTTGTCTACTTCCACGAATTTTATAAAAATCATTTCTAAATGAAAATGGACGTTTTTATAGTAAAAAATGAATTTCAAGAAATAAGATTTCTAACCCCGCAAACCCTATATTTTTCTGAGTTCATTTGATATTTTTAATAATTTTTGTTAAAACACATAGATAATCTGTTCCAGAAATCCAGAAACTTTATTCATATGGTTTTGGCCATATCTCGAGCTATACAGATCCAAACAACTTGAAACTACCACCAAAAGTTCAAAAATTTCGTTGTCTACAAGTTTCATGTACCTTTTCTGGAAACCTATAGATTTTGCCCAGAAATTACGACTTCGTGCATGTGTCCAAATCTGACCTCAGAAGATAAAAGTAATTATTAAAAATACTTACACTCCTCTAAAATTCCTCTAAACATTATTGAAACTAGATAACATATGGAGGAACTACTGGTAATTTTGTTGGATTTGATTACGGATTGTGGATTTTTATAAAAATCCAACAATGAGAAGTATTTTCTGAAAATCATAATTTATAATGTGGACTGATTTTGGTAAAACTTGAAAACCGACACTTGCGGACATGCTATTTAGGGAAAAACTAACTTTTTGTGGCTTATGAACATATTTAAGATTTTGGATAAAAGTCTCGGGTCAAATCGAGAAGGTTTGACTATAACACCTCGAGTTTTCCAAGAACATTTTTTTTTTATATATCATTCGGAAGCGAGAAATACAAATCATGCATTATAGATTGCGTATAACATATTTCCCAAAACACAATCTATGCATGCATGATGAGTTGATACAATAACCATATTAAATATAAGCATTAAGTTAGGTGTTATTTAACTTCAAAACATAAGTTTAGAAACGACGACATGTCATATATTCAGAGTAGGCAGTCAAACATTCTTCAG
Source organism: Helichrysum umbraculigerum (assembly GCA_949592205.1). Lineage (NCBI taxonomy): Eukaryota > Viridiplantae > Streptophyta > Magnoliopsida > Asterales > Asteraceae > Helichrysum > Helichrysum umbraculigerum. Next base: position 42,574,996 of record CATIUR010000001.1, read on the forward strand.
AACTA